>OY720370.1:5166630-7666630 GCA_963082945.1 Cerastis leucographa
AAGACAATAAACTATAACAAAAAACTAATGTATTTCAATTGTACGCACTCACGTAACTGAAATGGCTAATAAACATTTAAACAGGGATGGTAAACCTTTACTCCGCCTAAAAGTCATGATATTTTATTAATATACTAAATCATGAAATAACAATAATAAAGTACCTAACACCGTCGAACTGCCAAGCATAGGTCTGAAGTTCGAACCACAAGCACTCATCTCTGATTTTAAAGTGAAAACTTCTTTAGCGGCGCGGCATTGTGCAATTTTGTGATGGGTAAAAATTGTTAAACTCGCGTCAGGTCTCGCGTCAGGACACGTGACGGTCATGTCACGTAGGTTGCGAAGGAATTTGAAGTTTATGACATCTGTCTTTTAGAGTTTGGGTTTCCAAAACTGAATAATTATCTTATACACAAACAAAACCTTCGGTTTCTCTAAAGAGGTAAAATTCGTAAGACGGATTGTAATAGTTCTGAAGTGTTAAATTGACATGTTTGTGATAGCGTAATAAAATTAAAGCAATTCGTGCAAAATTATTACCTACCCATTCCAAAATATCAAAAATGCACAACGTCAATATTCAAGTTTTCACTTCTGCCCGACTCCCGGAGTGCAACCCGTTTTTTTTTTGGATTCATGTCTGTGTGTATTGCAAAATTAGCACCGACTGGACCACCGAAGCAAATGATAATTGTACAATACACTCAGATCGGCGCCAGCAACCGGCTTTCTACGTGTATGCGCACTAACACACAAAAGCTTTGTCAGCCCTGAACTAAAACCAAGACATACATCAAGAAAAAGTACGATTAAATAAAAATAATGGCCGATTCGAACGCATTACGAAATAATTTAATGTTCTTATTATTGTACACGTAGATACTGGCATTATTTGTAAAGTGCGTGAAATTAATAATAAATCGTTGAGTATTGTTTCAAGGTCAATATGAATGAAAAATAAGAAATTTGGCTTTTAACATCCCACGCAAGTTGGTACAATTTCGAAAGTGCTTGAGAAACGCGAGTGTACTCGTAAATTCATTGTTTTTTTTATTTTTATGAATGGAATATTTCTGACTAGCCTATGCCCGCGGCTTCGCACGCGTGGAGTTCGGTCACTGTCCCACGGGATTGTACTACCGGGATAAAAAAGTATCCTATGTGTTAATCCAGGTTATAAACTACCCGTGTGCCAAATTTCATCTTAATCCATTCAGTAGTTTTTACGTGAAAGAGTAACAAACATCCATCCATCCATACTTACAAACTTTCGCGTTTGTAGTAGGTTTATTTTGTGGTGACCCTGATTTTCACGAGGTTCAACAACAGAAACTGGTTCAAAACAAGTCATGAGCCAATTGTGACAATGTCCAATCCAATTCCAATGTCAATTGGAATTGGATTGGACATTATATGAGGAGGAACGAATAGCATGTGACTTAAAGAGTGATGAATAAAAATGTTGACGGATGGAGAGGGAGAGGAAGACCAAAGGAACGATGGATGGATATGAAAGAAATGAAAGTATGTAAGTGTCACAGACCAGGAGTAGGTAACCGTCACAGACCTCAGCCTGAGCGAAGAGCCCCTAAGTCGGGGCACAAAGAGTCCTGAGGTCAGATGATAGCTACCGTCAGCTAAGCCAGCGGGATCGAAATGCAGAGCCCAATCTATATTACTATCTTAGAATAATAACGCATAGAAGCCGCGTCTAGTATAAAACACGAGCGATATCGCGTGTCAAATTCATTTTCTTTGTGTGCGTGAGCCGAATGTGTCTACGTTCCTCAAACGCACACAAATAAAACTTTCAGTGATACCATTACCATGCCGTTACCCACAAAAAATGGGAAAACGCACCACTATGTTGCTTGATCAAATCAAAACAAGTATTTTATGTTATCAGGATCTGGATAAAATGTAGATGATTTTTCATCTAATATGACATATTTTTAAGGAAGGTACAGAATCGGCACAAGTATCCTATTTATAAAGACTAATATAAAATACCTGATGTCAAGTTAATTTCTCAAAACTGGCATAATATTTTAACGTATGCAATAGGTAGTAGGTACATCAAAAACATTTTGTTTTCCTAAACAAAAATAAGAACAAAATTGTAAGCAATATGGGTATTTTTTTCCTCACAAATAGCAACACTGTATTGTGATAAGTTAGGTTATTGAAATTTTTGTTTGATGATCGATTTACGTAAAAATAATGTATAAAATAATTTGAAATATAATTTGATCACATTTTTTTATGTTTTCCTGAAGTTCTACGACATCCCTTCACGCCAGAAACTGTCATTTTCAATTATTTTAATTGTTTTCTCGTGAGTTGTGTTCGACGGAGCGTGACCTTGAGTACTGACGGCTCGCTGAGAGAAGTTTGCCAATAATGGCAAAGTTTTTGTTGCCTCACTTTTTGCACGCGTACTAGGTTTCTATGCGTTATTATTCTAAGATTACTATACTCTATGATGCAGAGCCATAGCATCCTGTCAAAAATTAGTGTTGTACCGCGTTTTTAGTGAGGTCCCTAGTTACTTACTAATTATGACATTTTAGGATTACTCGACTAATTTCAGTTGAGACACCCACAACGCTACATGGTAGCGTGATGGTTGACAGAGGAGAATGCAATAAAACAACATGTTGTGCCGACCCGAAGTAACATGGGACTAGGGTAGGTAGATAGAGAATACTGAAACACGATGAGTCCAAACAAATTGATTTCCTATCAGCGCAAAAGATGCTGTATAATGTATTTGGGCTTAACAAAGGCCAGTTGAAAAGTGCTGTAGAATTATGCAGTGCTTTAAAGCGATTGCCACTTATTCAGGTCCCCAGGTCTTAGCCGTATGGTAAAGTTCACTGATCGTTAATTATCGTTAATTTAGAAGCAGCTAATTATGACTTTACTTTACTGAACGAGGAGCCCGTGGCTAAATAATAACAGCTGCAGGGGTTTATCTTAACGTTAAGCCGTGCTTGCCGAGGTAGGTCCGTGGATGGGTGACCATAATTACATACCGAGTTTACTCCGTGCCTCGGAAAGCACGTTAAGCCGTTGGTCCCCGCTGTCATTTGTAGATCTTTGACCGTCGTTACGAGTAGTCAGAAGGCAAAAGTCTGACATCCAGTCTTACTAAGGGGTATCGTATTACCCAGTTAATGGATTATGGGGGCCAGATAGGCAGTCGCTTTATGTAAAATACTGGTAGTCAGCTGCATCCGGTTAGACTAGAAGCCAACCCCAAGATAGTTTGGAAAAAGGCTAGGCAGATGATGATGTTAATAACGACTTTCGAAGCATCAGACTATACAGAAATAGGATCGCATCATCGCACCTAATCAGACTATTCCTTGGACACCTATCCGCCTTATAAATAATTTCTAATTACGATAATACCACGCCAACAAATCAACTTATTTTTATCGCAGGTCAACGATCTCTCTATCTTTTTACCCGCAAAATCTTTACAGCCCTATTAGATAAGGAATAGAATCTAAAACTGCCCTTAAACGAACTATCATAAACTGTGACAAAAATATGTGTGTAACAGGAAAAATAACAAATAAAAAATGTCGGCACACACTTCCTTTCGCCATTATATTCTTCTGTTTTCCTTGAATCTGAGTAGTTTCAGCGAATCGTGGATTTAATTGCCTGGATGGCTGTATTTTCCTTTAATATAGATCATGGAGTAATGTGGTTAATATATCTTTTAGATTAGACTGGGCGAAAAGTTATTCATATCACACTTGTTTTGCATTCTTAATTTGAAAAAATGATTTTCTCTGTCTGTGTGCTCTAATTTAATGTGTTTATAACCCAAAACCAGCTGCCGATTTTTCTTCATAGCGTGTCGATGGCACTTTTTAGGGTTTCGTACCCAAAGGGTCAAACGGGAACCCAATTACTGAGACTTCGCTGTCCGTCTGTCACAAGGCTGTGTCTCATTAACCGTGATAGTTAGCTAGTTGCAATTTCTACAGATTATGTATTTCTGGTACCGCTACAACAACAAATACTAAAAACAGAATAAAATAAATATTTAAGGGGTTTCCCATACAAAAAAGATTAGATTTTTTTGCTTGTTTTGTTGATAAATAATGGTACGGAACCCTTCGTGCGCCAGTCTGACTCGCACTTTGCCGGTTTTAAATCACATTTGGCCCAAAATTCAGCTATGCGAACACGGCTTGCATTCCCGCTAAACTTCTTTCCTTAATATGTAACAGTCAAAATGATTGCAGATTACATTTATTGCCTTCTCAAACAAAATGTGTAGTGCCTCGTTGGTCTAGTGGTCCCAAGCGTGACTGCTGAGAATGAGGTATTGGGCTCGATTCCCGGGTCGGGAAAAGTGTTGTTGGATTTTTCCATCAGGAATTTCTCAGTAGCAGAGACGGTGTTCCAACTTCCAGACCAGTGCCCGGTAGATTGTAACAGGCTCACCCCCTATTACATAGATCTTAAACATAACTGGCGAAATATCGGTGTACTATATTGTCTATTTTGTACATCATCATCAGCCTATAATGTTCCCACTGCTGGGACACAGGCCTCCTCTCTATGAGAGGGAGTGGGCTGTAATCCACCACGCGGGCCCAGTGCGGGTTGGTAGATGTCACATGTCTTCGAATTTTTGGTTCTAGGACATGCCGGTTTCCTCACGATGTTTTCCTTCACCGACACTACTTCTATTTTGTACACCTCTGCCTAACCTTTCGGGTATTACAGGCGTGTCGTTACGTTACAAAGTACTTACAATGTTATTTGCGATGCAATATGAGTCAGTGTAAACTACACTGCATCAACATCACCATCTGACTTCAAGATTAAAGGCGTGTAACACAGCGTATAAATATACCAAGACCCACCTCAGTGATTTTGTCAGCGTCATAAATTATATATTTGAATAATAGCCCTCTGTGCGAACGTGTTGGCTTGGACATCGCCCGCGCTTTGACACCTACCAAGATCGCCCAAACATTATCAACTATTGCCCCTCTCTTCGTATCCATTGCTGGTTTTCTACAAAGGGGTGTTAATTATAC
The DNA here is from genome assembly GCA_963082945.1 of Cerastis leucographa. Taxonomy (NCBI): domain Eukaryota; kingdom Metazoa; phylum Arthropoda; class Insecta; order Lepidoptera; family Noctuidae; genus Cerastis; species Cerastis leucographa. The sequence goes on from OY720370.1 coordinate 5,171,700, forward strand.
TAGTATAAAAGCGGCATTGTGTTTTGAAGTGTTTTGAATGTCGTTAAGAATGTCTACTTCTATGTCACCTGTTCGTCTGATTTTAGGCCGTAACAGACAGTAGCCCACCTGCCGCCGCCCTGTCTAGTTGTCTAGCTATTTGGTGTGCAGGTGAGGACAGAAGATCCAGTCTGTGTAGTTTTTATGTCAGACCATACACAAAGTAAAATCAATCTTGAGTATCTTTTTCCTTACGTTCTACTGTGTATGTAATACAGTGAAAAAGGCATAGAAAGCCATCTATAGACACAGGGATTTTTTGAATAAGTGCTTGAATATTAAACAAAAACAATAAACAATTTTTATTCGTTCAAGACTTAAACCTATTATACAATAATAAGTTTTAACCTTAAATTGGATAACGACAAGTAAAAGGCAAGATACAAAACGTGTGCAACTGGGCTTAAACTAGGAAGATTCCTGTGCTATAAGCACCAGTTGCCTTTCGTCACCACCGTGTACAAGCAGCCAATTTACAATATATGGTGCGGTGCAAGGTAATTATGGCAATAGAAAAAAAAAACTATAATTATGGCAATACAAAGGCATAGAAAGCCATCTATAGACTCAGGGATTTTTTGAATAAGTGCTTGAATATTGTGTTGTATAAAACACAAAAACTCCCATCAACTATCAAATTAGCTATTGTGAGAATTTGAACGTATTAACAACCATAAATCAATGAGGCTGTTACGAAATTTGATCACAGATCTAATTGCTTGGGCTGTCAGTCAGGCTGTCTCTTCGCCATCGTTTATGCTTCAATCAACTTTACTGCTGGGCATAGGCCTCGCCGAACCTGAGCCACAAGGCCCTATTATCCGCCTTCTGCATCCAGTCAGACCCACCCTTTGAGGGTCGGTGGAACATTGAGTTGGGGGGGGCATTCGAAGCTATGCTTAGACTCGTACAATTTATACGCTTATATGAAAACACTAGCTGTTGCCCGCGACCTACGATAAAAATATTACTACCATGAATCGTAATGAGTTAACGATTTCATGGGTTTTCATTTTTTTGGAGGGTTCCATGAAAAAAAATGAATACCCGTGAAATTGTTAACATAATACGATTCATATAAGGAAGTATTATTTTTCTGAAAATAAATAAGAAGATGGCGGGATGAATTGGACTCGTTCTCTAAGGATTGGCCTACAATCGCTCTAGATCGCGAAAAGTGGAAGTAGGGAATTGAGGCCTTTGCCCTGCAGTGGGACAATATAGGCTTAAAATAATAATTTACTCTATTAAACACCTCCGTTTAGGCCTCCCCGCAGTAGGATAAAACAAACCTTCTGCAATATATCTTTCCTATATTCTACTCTAGATTATATTTAGTTATTTACTGCAGCAAGCGTAAATCATGTTACGTAAAATAGTTCGCTAGATTTATTATTGTATTGATGTTTATTTTGGAAGAATATCTTCTTCTAATAAATCCTTAGATATAAGGCCATCTCAAATGGAGTAAATAAAATTATAGGACAAGTATTTTTTTGCTTGAATTGTATGTGAAAGATATCAATAGTCTTGGCACTGATAGACAGAACAATGTTTTATGTAGTAAATAAGATAAAAGAATATTTGGATCTGTAAACCTAATGCTGTTCTTACTTATTTTAAATCACTCCCGCTATGTCGATTCCCTTTACGTCGACTTGTGATTTTTGATGATCTTTATTCTTTTATTGCAAGCAAATGTGTATAAATAACTTTACTGCCTGAATCTCAATTAAAACTGAAGCATTTTCTTTTGATTCTTCTGTTCAAAAAATGGTGGGCTAAAGAATATCCTGAAATTTCATAACATCCTTACGCCATCAATCCTCGAAGGGTTAGCCTGTGCCACTAATAGTGCACCCACGTTTCGCCAGTTATGTTTAAGTCCCTAGGATCCTGGGATCCTGGTGCCATCAACCGGGAGCAAATCCAGACTCCGTGGCTGCTACTGAGGAATTTCGATAGAAAACCACAATACCACTTTTCTAGAGATGTGCCGACTATGACTTTGGCCGACTGGCAGATTAGTCGGTTGTTAAGAAACCGACTAGCCAGGCCGATCACGGTTTCGAGGGTATTCGGAAATTTCCGTGACTCTTCGTTTACAGCTGATATGCACGCAAATTGCAACCGCCCCGCCTGCGAGCATGTCGGAATATGTTTTGTTTACTTCGCATTGTGCCTTTATTTTTGCTTTTGCACTTGCAGAGCGGTGTTTTTATGTAAAAAATAAAGACAATACTTTTATTGTTTATTAACATGGAATAGCTCAGTTAAATTTTAATCATGTCTAAAAGAAAGTCTCATGTATTGTTTTTTTTACCAATTAGACAATCACTTCCATAAGTTTAAGTGTAACCAGTGCCAAATGATAATTTTCCTAGACTAATATTCAGAAGCACGGGGTACAGATAGTTAACCGTGAAACACCTTGGTGAACCAGGGGTACAGAAAATTAACCGTGGAACACCGTCGAACACCTTTTTTTTTTTTTTTTTTTTTTTTTTTTTTTTTTTTTTTTTTTTTTTTTTTTTTTTTTTGTCGCTGGGAAAAAATGCATTACGCATACCCGTCCATCGGGGGATGGGCGGGCTATGTGGGACTCCCCGGTCTGACCCGGTATACCCACTAAAACGACCCAGCGGCATTCCCGCTTCGTCCTAGTGGCGGGGGACTGGGAAACCGGCACAGCCTTTACTTCCAGTCCTCCGCCGACGATGACCCGCACAGCGGACCTCACGCCCTCCCCGTGGGGGGGGGGGCGGGCCCGGGAATGACAGACGAAGGTGGTGACGGGTGCAATGCGGGCGAAGGCGCCCCCGCGCCTGTCGCCCGCCCGTCGCCACCATGAAGAGGGAGAAGACCGCGTCTTCTCCGACCTCTTCTTCTTCTGCGGAGCGGCGCTGCGAGAGGGTCTTCCTCCCGCGCGCGCTCCGCCGCCTCCTTTTGCGAGACTACGTCCTCGCAAAAGGAGGCGACCGCTGACCAGGCCCCCTCGCTCCCCAGCATGGCGTTGACCACACCGGGAAGCGAGAGGTCCTGTCCGATCTCCGCGATCAGACTGCGGCGCGGCTCGGACCAAGCTGGGCACACTTCGAGGGTGTGCTGCGCCGCAGTGGCGAAGGGTCAAAATTTTGTAAGGGGAAGCCGACGAAAAAAATGAGATCAATAATTTTGTTTTTAAAGTGAAACTTTTATTACATCGTCTCAAACTTTTTCGTCTGTGTGTTGCATGTCGCGTGACGATCGGTCGTGGAGCAGGGATAAAATGAAAGGCGCTCGCCAGAGCGCCTTTCACTTTATCCCTATTCCGCGGTCTAGGTACTCCGCGCTATAGTGTGAAAAAAAGTTTCACTTTTACCGTGGTTTCATAAAACCACACCATCCTTTTATTCGTCATCGCATTTTTAAATTTCATTTTGATTGTCAGCGACCCCGAAAACCACGAAAATGTCACCCATGATCAGTATACACAAAAATTTTCGAAGGACCCAACTTGATCTTTTTTTCATAACTTATGTATTGTAACGATTAAATGCACAGGAACTATAGAAAATATGTTTATTCATAAAAGTGAACGCGTATAAATACAATGTTTCATGTCTATGCTATTAACCGTTGAGGAGTTCCCTCATGAGAAGAGGACCCTGGCGGTAGGATGAATTCATGATACAAATCGTCATTATCCATCAAATATGAACACGTATGCAAAGTTTCGTGTCTGTGCTATTAAACGTTGAGGAGTTCCCTCGTGAGAAGACAATCCTGGCTGCAGGATGAGATCATGATAGAATTCATGTGTATCCATCAAATATGAACTCGTATGCAAAGTTTCGTGTCTGTGCTATTAAACGTTGAGGAGTTCCTTCGTGCAAAGACGATCCTGGCTGCAGGATAAGTTCATGATACAAAACATGATCATCCATCAAATATGAACTCGTATGCAAAGTTTCGTGTCTGTCCTATTAAACGTTGAGGAGTTCCCTCGTGAGAAGACGATCCTGGCTGGATGATAAGATCATGATAGAATTTGTGTTTATCCATCAAATATGAATGTGCATACAAATTTTCGTGTCCGTGCTATTTACCGTTGAGGAGTTCCCTCGTGAGAAGACAATCCTGGCTGCAGGATGAGATCATGATAGAATTCATGTGTATCCATCAAATATGAACTCGTATGCAAAGTTTCGTGTCTGTGCTATTAAACGTTGAGGAGTTCCTTCGTGAGAAGACGATCCTGGCTGCAGGATGAGATCCTGATAGAATTCGTGTTTATCCATCAAATATGAACGTGCATACAAATTTTCGTGTCCGTGCTATTTACCGTTGAGGAGTTCCTCGTGAGAAGACAATCCTGGCTGCAGGATGAGATCATGATAGAATTCATGTTTATCCATCAAATATGAACTTTACACAAATTTTCGTGTCTGTGCTATTAAACATTGAGGAGTTCCCTCGTGAGGAGACGATCCTGGCTGCAGGATTAAGTTATGTCTGTCATAAAAATGTATTGTTCTTAAAACCAAAGGTGTGCGCTAAATTTCAGCTCAATCGGGCATCGGGAAGTGGTTCTAATTTAGCTTGCTATACATACAAACATTGAAAGTTCCCTGTCGTAACTCGAAAATCTTCGGCTTACCTAGTCCTTACAAAACGCTGCTGATAGCTGCGAAGTCACGTGTCCGCGTTCATACGAATTTAGTTCTGAATTCTGACACCCGAGCGTCGGCTTACTGGCGCCACATGTTGCTTTCTTTGTTGACATGAAAAATGCTGGCATTTATGTAATGTTTTCAATCCTATGATGTATTTAATGTCTGTACTGTGATGTGATAACCTCAGATGTGTACATAATTTACTATTTGACTACAGTAGACACTAGACACTACGTATAGTGCCTTGTTCCCAAAGGGAAGCCGGCAGGAATCGGCTTCTTAGGAGCCTTCGGGCCTGCTGCGCCGTGTCCTCCGCCGCGCCGCAGTCGTGGCACGACGGGGCTTCCTCCCTCCCGATCCGGTGCAGGTACGTTCCGAAGCAGCCATGCCCGGACAACACCTGCACCAGACGGAACGAGAGGAAACCATGGGACCGCTCGAGCCAGGCCCGGACCGTCGAACACCTAGGTGAACCAGGGGTACAGAAAGTTAACCGTGGAACACCTACGTGAACCACTTAGGTGTTCCATGGGTCAATAACCAATTTTCCGTAGGGAGCAGGTACATTTTATTGAGAAATATACATACAAAGTAAGAAGCCGGATAGTCGGCGCTCTTTGCCGAAGAGTCGTCATATGGTCGGCTTTACCGACAAGTCGGAACATATCTACGACATTTCTCTACCTGAGAATCGAGCCCAGGACTTCATGTTCGGCATGTGTGACGTCCTTTCGAGCAATGTCTTCTTGCACACACTCCATCCATCCTTTCTTTGGTCTTCTCCTAGTTTTATAACTATCCACATTCATACTCAAAACTTTCCTCACGACATTTTCCTCATTCCCACATCAGATGGCTCATTTCCTTTCCTCACCGGCCCGCTCCACTAAGAAGTTACTATTTAACTAAACAGTATGTAACATTTACTGTAACTATTTCGACGCGTTCCTCGTACGCACATTTCGTCGCATGCATCTTTCTTGGAAGCCGTCGTGAAATAATATCTAGTAACAACACAACATTGACGTTTTCTTAGAATTGTACAAATTTATGTTCCATAGTTGTTATTTTATGTGTCTATGGACACTCAATATGTAAAATTATGAATATATGCTCATGTGACTGTTCCCAAATTACCCAAGGATGATAAAATTTTTGTTTTTCTTAAATCATAATTGATATTAATATCAAGGTCAGTTTCCCCTACTAGCGCGTTTGTAGAATGTTAAAAAAGAGACACAGGTTTTAATCTTTGGTTGGATCCGAGAATCGAAACTAGGACAGTTTCGATTCTCGTATCCGGCAAAATATTATTAAGGTTTTCCATCACGAATATCTCAATTACAACCAGGGAGTCTGGATTTGTGCCGGGTTGATGTAATAGGCTCGTCCCCTATTCCATGGGACTTAAAAAGAAACCGGCCAAGTGCGAGTCGGACTCGCACACGAAGGGTTTCGTATCATTATTTATAAAAACGAGCACTTTTTTGTATGGGAGCCCCCTTAAATATTTATTTAATTGTGTTATTAATATTTGTTGTAATAGCAGCAACAGAAATCTGTAAAAATTTCAACTGGCTAACTATCACGGTTCATGAGATACAGCCCGGTGACAGACGGACGGACGGACGGACAGCGAAGTCTCAGTAATAGGGTCCCGTTTGACCCTTTGGGTACAGAACCCTAAAAATAACTGGCGTCGGCATGGGACTTAAAACGTATCGGGGATTACAGTTATGATTTATGTTATGTGTTTCATCTAAAATCCCTCATCCATCAATCCTTTAAGTCCGTCTTGTAACAGAGCAACAGTATCCTCCAGGAAATGCAACGCCAAGATTGTCTCTTCTAGGAAATGCAGCGCTCGTAACAGATTTTAGTAGTATCCGGTACAGTGTTTAGAGGAACAGACGAGAGCGGTACGTTGTCGTCGTGTGTTGCAGAGAAAGCTACCTTTGTCACTGAATTTCCTAGAATATGGTATACACACTTCCTTAGGAAGTTTATCATGGATACCGTACATGTATAAAATAATATGTTTATTAAGCCAAAAGAAAATAACAGATATACCTAAAAGTTTATCATACATTTAACATTATATTGTAGGCAGTGAGGTAAAACGGTGACAAGCGTACTAGTGTTAACTGTATCACGGCTACCAGCGTCAATCACAAACATTTTACATAATTATTCAAAAAAAAATGGCAGGTATACTTAAACGGCCACAAAGTAGCGGGCAGAAGTTAGTTTGGCAAAAATGGAGTTAAAACCTGTGTCTCTTTTTTTACATTCTGTTTTCCATGTAATAGGGGACGAACCTATTACATCAACCCGGCACAAATCTAGTCTTCCTGGTTGTAATTGAGATATTCGTGATGGAAAAACTTAATAATATTTTGTTGGATCCGAGAATCGAAACTAGGACCTCGTGCACAGCAGTCGCGCGACTTGCTAAAATAACCCGTAAATAATTAATTTCTTTTTTATCTTGTACTAGCATATGCCCGCGGTGTCACTATAAATCGTTGATAAATGTCCCACGGGAACATACTATCGGGATAAAAAGTATTCTATGTGTTAATCCAAGTTAAACTACCCGTGTGCCAAATTTCATCCAAATCCATTCAGTAGTTTTTGCGTGAAAGATTAACAAACATCCATCCATCCTCACAAACTTTCGCTTTTATAATATTAGTAGGATTTCTATGTTTGGCCGTATAACTAAAAATCGATTAACATAGATACAAAATAAAACATACAGTCGAATTGATAGCCTCTTCCTTTTTTGGGGCCGGTTAAAAGGGGTCCCGTATTTTTAGGCGATTGCATTCTAATCGTAGTTTTAATCTATCAAAAACTCTACATATGACTAGTTTAACCTTAAGAGGAGTATTACAAAAAAACGCGAGATTGCATGGTTTCCTCGATGAAATTGGATATCTTCCGTTAGTTGCATGAAATAACAATTACATGTTACAAATAGTTTGTTTTCTCTACTACAATAAGCTCAGAGTGAATTTTAGATAACTTATTTACTTATTGAGTAATAATCATTCTCCCGATGCATGTTTAGGCAAAAACTCACGGAGACATGATTTGGGAGCTCTAATTTGTAGATTCTATTGAATATTGAACATCAATTTTTTTTTATTTATGTCCCTAATATCCTATACTTTAATAATCACAGAATAAATTTTCGTTATATGCCTTTCATGTAAGGAAAAAAAAATTGTACACAATTCAATTATCGACCAACAAGGCTGCGAAACAAGCCTCAATATCTCCGAAAATCTACATCATTTTGAAGTAAAATTTACACCAAAATAATCATCAACATTTGCTTAAATTACACTATTTTTTTTACTTTTTAAATCGCTACTATATTTTTTTAATTAATTAAATAAAGCTACCATATATTTCACTGCGCCGGCCATCAGCGATCAGTATTGCGCGAGCGCTTGTCGAGGTAGGATCTATGTCAGTTCATTTCGCGCGCTGCTCGTGTCGATACTATCGTGGTGTGCGTTGAGTGCCGTATAAATGTTGCTTGTGTGTGCGTGCTAGCGTATCGTCAACTACGAGTACTACGACCGCAGCTCTTGATCGTTGTAAGTATTAACTTTCGTATAGTATAATATTTCAATTAGTATAAAATTTGCACGTTATTATTTATACCAGATAGTTAACTCATCATAGTTATTTTGATTTTAGCTGAGGTTTCTTACCTGTCGAAATGGGGAAAAATAAATACAAGTATCAATGCGTCACTAAACGTAAAAAAAGAAATATCCTTTCTCTGGAGAAGGCAAGAGAAGCAAGGTAAGGTATAATTTTATATAATATTCTAATCACATGTTCGGTAGCCCGCTATCATTGTACCTATTCGTAGAAAGTTCATTGCCCCCGGGCGTAATCTAAACATTCATAAAGCATTTTGTTACCATTAATTAATTTAATTGACCTTATACATAATAGAGAACCGTGATAGGAACAGATCTATGTGAACAGAAAAATGAGTAGGTATTCATGCTTTATAATTCTTATAGAATGAAAAAACGAGGTACTCCGGAGAATACTGTTGCTTCAACCTCAAGTAATCTCGTCGAAACGATGGATATGGTGAGAGACAATTTTTACCATTTTATCTATAGATGTGGAGAGAATAAGTTCGATAGTTTTTTTAAGTCTTTATCACACTGGAGCCGAGCTTTTCAAAGTGAAAATACTTAAAGTTTAGTTTTTAATCCAAGAAAATATCACTTCTAGGACGAAACTTCATGAATTATCTATGTACAGTTGCGAGCAATGAAATATACACATGCTTTTGAAAGTGTTTTTTTGTGCTTTCACTTACATAATTAAATAACATCTTATCTCAAAGTAGAGACGACAGAGACGAGACGAAGACGTAGTTTCACGAGAAAAACGCTTTAATTTTTTTCTTAGTGCATTACTCTTTATTAGCCGTGCCTGTTTTACCATGCTTGCTTATTTTATTTTTTAGAATCTGGAACACCAGTTTGAGAAGCGAAGAAAAAAGAAGCCAAAAATGCCCGTAGTTTGATGAAGCGAACCAAACGCAGCCGCAAGTGCATTAATTTTGGTCAAAAAGATTATGGTAGCCAATATCAGCGCCCAGATATGAGCGCAGAAGATTATGAGAATGGAAAAACTCTATTTCTGAAAAATCGTCAAGATCAATGTGCAAATCGTCACGAAATAGAACGAGCTACTATTTTACAAGCTGAAAGCGCTTTGTGGCTGGAGTTACGTCGATGCATTGTTACGGCATCAACATTTTCAAAAATATGTAAAAGACGGCCTAACCAAAATTCTGCTCCAATTGTTAAAACTATTTTATATAGTTATAATCTAGATAATGTCTTATCCATCAAACATGGTAGAGACAACGAACCTGTAGCACTAGCCCAATTGAGCAAACAAGAAAATATTGTAATAGAACAAAAAAGTTAAAACGTTTTAAATTTTGACGACCAATTTTGGATTTTGAATATTATGTTACCCAAGTTACAAGCTTTTTATGAAAAGCTCGATCAATGCCGTTGCGGCAAATATTTTTCTAATCTAAAAATATGGTAATTGACTGTACCGAATAAAAAAATTTGTTTAACATTTGTATGATTAATTCATTAAAACAGGTTGCAACCGTACTATTTATTTATTTACACACACAAAATATATCAGACAGACATATTTGTTTGTCAAATATCGTTATAGAATGCGATGGTATAAAGGTATTGTTTATTTTTCAAAGAAATTTGATCAAGCACACCTGAATGCTTGTTTCATGTGGTCGGCTTTTACTTTCTAGTAATCATCATTAGTAAATGCGCTGGTATACATTGTTTTACACTTGAGACAGACACCTGAAATCATAAATACTAGAGTAAACAATTAGCGCTAATTAAAAACCTTTATGGTTTGCGCGCAGGTAGTAGTGATTCCTTGACCTGGGTGTAAAACACGTGCGTTCGTTTTTGACCGCGTTAGGAAAGTGATATCCAAGATGACTTGAACGAATTTTTTAATTAATACGAACAGCGCTGATTATAATATTCTCTCTCTTTTAAAATATCTCACAAAAGTACTTTCATATTATTGTCTATAGTACCATATAAATTCCATTTCTGTGCTACTGATAAAGTTTAACAATCGATTACTGCGTAACAATTAAAATATTATGTATACATACGTCAACACTAAGAATCTTAAATAATTTAAAATATATCAAAATAAATTAATTCCATCTTTTGAAAACTTGTACAACGGAAGATCAAGATCGTTTAGTCGGAATACTTGCAGTAAAATGGTGCGAGCGAGAGATTAGAATGAAAGAAAGTGTTGCTCGCGTAAGTCGCCGCCCGCTCGGTGCGTAAAATACCTAAATTACCGTAAAGCCGAAATGTAAGAGGGCTCTTAATTAAAATCGCTGAAATGCTTCATAGTCAAAGACCCCGCCTAAGGTCGACCTTCACTCATCAACTCCCGAATGAAAAATATTTTTTTGCAATCTTTGTACATAAATAATATCACTTTTGACGAAGATTCTAGCCTTTCTGTAGACCATAATATAAATAAACTGATATAAAATAGTAACATTAAATATTTCTCTCCCTTTAATATACCTCGTCGAGTGCGCTATAATATTGCATGCGTCAAATATCGTAAAAGATTCAATTTTCAGTTTGACGCAAACCATGACGTAAACGTTATCTAGCCGAACTAGTTCTATTTTATCAAACGGCTATAAAGGTAGAGTGCAGCCACGTTATTATAACACTAGCTGTCCCGCGCAACTTCGTCTGCGGCACATTTTCCCCGTTTTCATAACATTTGCTGCATTCATTTCTGCTCCTTTCCTGTTGGTTGTAGCGTGATGATATGCCTATAGCCTTCCTCGATAAATGGGCAATCTAACACTGAAAGAATTTTTCAAATCGGACCAGTAGTTCCTGAGATTAGCGCGTTCAAGCAAACAAACAAACTCTTCAGCTTTATTATTAGTATATTAGATTAGATATATTATGTATAGTGCATTTACATTCCGCCAATTTTCAAACCCATTATCATCTGCCTAGCCTTTTCCCAAACTATATATCTTGGGGTCGGCTTCCAGTCTAACCGGTTGCAGCTGAGTACCAGTATTTTACATGAAGCGACTGCCTATCTGACCTCCACAACCCATTAACTGGGTAATACGATACCCCTTAGTAAGACTGGATGTCAGACTCTTGACTTCTGGCTACTCGTAACGACTGTCGAAGATCTACAAATGACAGCCGCCACAACAGCTTAACGTGCTTTCCGAGGCACGAAGGAAACTCGGTACGGTAATTGTGGTCACCCATCCACGGACCAACCTCGACAAACACGGCTTAACATTAAAGATCGATCCGTGCGGCTGTTATCATTGATCCAATTTGCATGAAAAACAAAAGAGAGTTCACCTTGCCCAGGCTTTATCCCAAGTTATGCTTGTCATGTGTGTCATCTAGCCGGCTCTTTGGTCCATCCAGCCCCTCCTAATTGCCGACCAGGCAAAATTCGAATCAAATAGATGGATAAACGTACTCGCACACCCTACAGAATAAGGAGTCCCAAACTCAGACAGAGTATGCCGCCATAGTACTATTCCATTTGACCTAGCAAAAATTTCCGCTACAGACCGATTTTCTGCGAATTAAACCTCACAACCGCCAATCTCATCGCTAATAGTCGCCAATTCCCAAAATAACTAAAACACAAGCCCTTGACAAAAACATTTGTTCCTAAAATCTTCAAACGTATTTTTTCACCATAAAAATCTGATCCAAAGTGCCACTCAAAGTGAAATTAATCCATCTTCGTCAACGTCGGATGCTCTCGTATACTCCACATACATTGCGCACCAAGTTTGTGTATTCTTAAGTCATATCCGAACAAAACAGGCAATGTATAACGTGCATGATATTTTTTGTGGCCCCAGCTGTGTTCGGTCGCCGTTGACATGTGTGTCAGGGTAGATGACAAGCATTTTAATATTTCTAGTCGGTTTCTCGATTCCATTCCTGGTGGAGGGCATATTCTGGGTTCTAGTTTCGTGGAGACAGTATTTACATCTATACTAATATTATATTGCTGAAGAGTTTGTTTGTTTGGTTGGTTGGCTAATCTCAGAAACTACTTACTTGTTCGAATTGTAGAATTCTTTCAGTGTTAGATAGCCCATTTAACGAAGAAAAAGCTATTATTAACAGCACGCTACAGCCAATAAGGGCAAAGCATCAATGAAAAATGTTACCTACGTTGTTAAATGGAGAAAATTTCGCGACAGACGAAGTCGCGTGGTTCAGCTATAGTTGTACAATATGTTTTTGTCTCTATCTAGAAGAATTTTTCACCTCTTTTTAAGACTCTGTGAATCAACAGTACGCGTAGCATGACCGTCGTAGAAACGAGCTATGTCGACGAAAGAGTCGACCAACGGACACATTGTCATTGTCTATCTGTCATTATGTCGGAGTTTCGTCTTCCGTTAAGACAAAACTCCTTTCTACAGTGGTCATGCTACGCGTGCAGGTCGTGGATTCGATTCCATGCAAGTATCCACTTGACACCTAGTCAGGCGCGGTGATGATAGGTGATGTAAAGCTGTCACCAATGGTGACAGCGAATGGTGTCCAAGAACTATGAAAAGAAATGTGGGTCTTCATTTGCTGCACGGTTTGTTAGCAGTTTTATTGCAGTCATACTAACTGCATTCAAACTGCAAATTTGCAGACGGTGTGCAGTTGAAATGCATTCCGTCTTTCTAGAGCTTTACTATGTGCAATTTATTTCATAACAGTCATCTCAAACCTAGAAAATTATTCGAAGACATCTGATATGCTACCTAAATCATTCTGTGTGGTGCATAGAGAGAGGACCTGTGCCCAAGCTAAGGGAACGATACAGACTGATTCTGCATTTCTGCTCCCATCACTCAATCTGCCTAGCCATTTCTCAAACTATGTTTGGGTCGACTTCTAGTCTAACATGATTCGGCTGAATACCAGTATTTTACATGGAGCGACTGGCCATCTCCACAACCCAGTAACTGGGCAATACGATACAAGGTTGTCGCAATAGTTCCCATCAAACCTGTTAAAAATGTCACTCCTCAGTGTTCACGGCAGTGTGGTTGTGTTCTGAACTTTCGAAGAGAAACTGCCAGAAACGAGCTTTTTACATACCTTCGCGGGTGCTGCGTATAATAGAGATGTTCATACAAGGGATGTTAAGCCATAGAGAGCTTATAATTTCCCGATAAGCCTCTATACCTACCCTTTTCAATTATCCGACACTAAGTACTTAAAACAGTAAACAGGATCATCGTTTACCGTAGCTATTATGTATCGTACCTAAGCACCTGCCCCATCACCGGCGATTAGCGAGAAGCGATTGGAGCTCATCATTTGCTTGCCCTTACCCCAATTAATTTGGGGTCGGCGCAGCATGTCTTCTTCTTCCATACTTCTCTATTACTCGTCATCTCATCAGACACCTCCTTTCTTGCCATATCATCCTTCACACAGTCCATCCATCGTTTCTTTGGTCGTCCTCTACGCTTTATACCCACGCACAGGTTAAACGAGTTGTTTGTACGACAGTGTTCTCGCCGGCGCAGCTGTTAATAATCAACTATTCTATCTTTTGTTGGTCGGTCGGTTCACCGGTAACCATCTTCTTAACATACCAAGTTCCCTTCGTGCCTTACAAAGCACGTTCATCTTTTAGTCCCGGCTGTCATTTGTAGATCTTTGATAGTCATCTGTCAACCAATTTTACCGAGAGGTATCGTACGAGTATTAGCCAGCAGCTAGTTTGTTGAGGTGAGATAGGCAGTCGCTTCAAGTAAAATATTGGTATTCAGCTGCACCTGGGTATACCTCAAACACAGTTGAGAAAGGCAGGCAGATGATGATTATTAGCATGTCTTATACCGACGCGCGAAGCGGACTACTGTTCTTTTATATACTGTTTTGAAGTGAAACTTCTTATGCGACTTCCAATAAGTTTAACGCTACCATGGCGGCGGAATATTTTTTTAAACTCACTAAGAGATGGCAGTATTACAAGATTTGTGACTACGTAGTTCTACAAGGTACGCAAGATGGCGTGCAAACAGTCATGCATTCGACTCTTCGGTGTGACCAGCCTTCGCTCAATTTCCATGAGTAGAATAACTTCGAAAAACGTATGTAATAATTATGTAATAAAAATGATACAACAAGAAAACAACAAAATATTATTTAGAAGCTCAATAAAATAACGAGAGTGAATGCGTGGCATTCGAACGCATGCGTGTAGTATTACGAAGTATCACTTTTTCCTCGAGGGGGGGGGGGGGACTCCACGCACTGATATTTTTTTTCTTGTCGGCTGTGAGACAGATGCCTGTACCGGTAAATCCTAAACGTGCCACCAGCAATAGTTAACGGATTTATTTGTTGTTCGATTTATGCCGATACACGTCAAAAGGGTTTAAATTCAGTAATAGAGAGCTTATGTTAAGTATATTTTAATTGGCATGTGTGTTGTTTCAAGTAAGCTTGGCGGTGAAGGGTCGTATAACGACCCATTTTAAAGGTTTTGTTGCCAAATGGCAAAGAACGTTACCCATAAATTCGCCCTGTCCGTCCGTATCTTACGGCTATTTTTACTCCAAGAATATTGGCACCACACAGTTGTTGGAGAGTAGGTGTGTCCTATTAACCCCTACACAAAAATGATGAGATGTCACGAAAAAAAAATTGTACGAGTGGCCCTCCATCCAACATTCAGAAAAAAAATCGGGTTTGTAAAAAGAACTTGCAAATAAAATTGGTCTTCATAATATTTGATTGCAACATTAACCAGTAAAACAACGTCAACTCAATCCACAATCACAACCTCCCAGAATAGGGATGAAATAAAAAAAGGCAGCCGAACATCATTAATCTCGCGCAGTGGCCACATGTGTCGCCATCAGACTGTGATACTGAGGAGCGTGGAGGAAAAACATGAGGAGAGGGGGAGATTTGGAAGGGAAAGTGATACTTTGCTAGATAAATATTGCTATCTTAACTACCCTAAAAGGAAGTGAATGATAGCGTGATGCTTGATAGGGGAGAATGGAAGACGGAAACTTATTGTGCCGACTTCAAGTAACATGGCACAAGATCGGGGAAGGTTTGTAAGCGCCGCTACAAAATATGGGGTTCCGTTTCTAGGTCGAGTAAAGTATAGCTACAGTGTTATTGGTTTTTTTTAATTAGGATTCGTGCCCGGTTGATGGTAATAGGCTCGCCCTCTATTACATGGGACTTAAAACCTAACTGGCGAAATGTGAGTGGACTTTTTGGGATTACAGGCGTGTTATATACCCATTGTCTTCCAAAAGAAAACTCTTCAATGCCTGTATTCTCCCATGTCTGACGTACGGCTGCCAAACATGGACATTGACAAATAAAACCCTGCAGAAAATTAAGGTTTGTCAATCAGGCATGGAACGCAGTATTTTCATACTGAACTTCAAGAGGAATGACAAAAAGAGAGCTATACATCTGAGGAGGATAACCAAATTAGGTGATGCTACCTTTCACACAAAAAGATTTAAATGGGGATGATCATATGCTGCGGGATAAAACAATAAGTGGCCAAAAACGTAACTGAATGGCAAGTCAGGGATGGATCTAAATGATACAGAGGATGACAACGCAAACGCTGGGATGATTACAAAGTGGAGACGGCTGGTGCCTTGTGGGCTAGAGACACAAGAGACCGTGACGAATGGACGAGCTTGAGGAGGCATTGTTAGGTTAGGTTAGCGGGGCTGTTTCCGCACTTAGCCTCCTTAATTGGGCCATTGTACGTAAAGGAGGAGGCATATGCGTCAATGGACGCGCTGATTAACGAAGTTATGTTTTGTTTATTTATATCATTTTGTAATTAGTTTTCGTTTTCCAGTAAATATTAAATTAATACTTTTTATTTATTAATTTTTATGTTAGGTTAATCTTAATTAGTAATTAGCTTTTTGCCACGTCATTCATGAGCTATTCTCTCACCGTTCGTACCGAAACCGACCGTACTATCTAGTTAAATTAAAGTAAAAAAGAAAATCATATTTCTGTCGTACAATCGTAGAAACAACACACACACACTGCAAACACAGCTTGTAACGTTATCCTTAACGAAATGATATGTTTCCTCGCCCACGCCCACAACTGCGGAATGATATCTGAGTGGAACATACGGGAGGACAATCTGAGCATTTCTTTTTCTTTTTTTGTCAAACTGCATTGATTTGGATAGGAATTAAAAAGTCTTTTTGCTTGACGAATCCAACTCAACAGCGCATCACACACAGGGAGCGGGCGCGGGTCGGGCGCGGGTGTCAGAAATCTGTATTTCAAGTTCTTATATGGATGATATCACAAAAAGTGTGTTGTGACCCGCTCTGATTGTGGTAGCGGGCACACACACCCGCGCAGCTCCCGCGCAGCTCCCGCGCTTCACCCGACCCGCGCACGACCCGCACCCGTCCCGCACACGACCCGCGCCCTCTTTCTGTGTGTGATGCGCTTTAGTGTTGTTTATGTTTATAAGACCACCACCACATGAAGCACTTGGTCCACTTTTCCAAACTTTAACAACCTATAGAGGAGCTCGTGGCTAAATAATAACAGCCGCACGGGTCGATCTTTAAGGTTAAGCCGTGCTTGTCGAGGTTTGTCCTTGGATGGGTGACCATAATTACATACCGAGTTTCCTCCGTGCCTCGGAAAGCACGTTAAGCCGTTGGTCCCAGCTGTCATTTGTAGCTCTTTGACAGTTGTTACAAGTAGTCAGAAGCCGAAAGTCTGACATCCAGTCTTACCAAGGGGTATCGTATTACCCAGTTACTGGGTTGTGGAGGTCAGATAGGCAGTCGCTGCATGTAAAAGACTGGTATTCAGCTGCATCCAGTCTGGAAGCCGACCCCAAGTTAGTTTGGGAAAAGGCTAGGCAGATGATGAGTCGTCCACCGTCTCCATTTTTTTTAAGTTAACAAACAGCGTCAGTTGACACTATACGAAAATTTTAGAATAGAAAGCACAAGATAATAACCATTCAGAAAAGCCAGGTACCTTTATGAATGGTTATTATCAGCTCATGGTCCAGGGTGATCCGTCTGACGCAAAACAATCAATACATGTAAGGGCTACCCACGATCGCTTCCAATTAATGTCAAAACTACATACGCAACGTAAACGCCCTTAGTCCTAGAATCTGTACATCAACTCCAGCCAAAAATAGTTGTCCTGAATCGAGTGGGTGTATTACAAGTGGCTACACTAGCAGCCTCCCGCCCGTCAGCTACAATTGAGTTACTTCTACTGAATTCAACAGGTGAATAGAGGTGTACTTTCTTATTATGTAAGAAGATCCTATTAATAGTGTCTGGCTGATGGGATGGGATGAGAGAGCAGCGGTGGCCCAGTGGTGGCAGCCCCGACTTACGAGCAGTAAACCGTAGTTTCGAACCCAGGCAGGCGCATTACTTTATGAATTTTATTTCATCACCGCTGCCCTCAAACACGGTGAAGGAAAACATCGTGAGGAAACCGACATGTCCTAGAACTAAAAATTCTTAGACATGTGACATCTACCAACCCGCACTGTGCCCGCGTGGTGGATTACAGCCCACTCCCTCTCATAGAGAGGCGGCCTGTGTCTCAGCAGTGGGAACATTATAGGCTGATGATGATGATGATGGGATTTGGGTGAACACGGTGTAAAATGAAGATAATAAAAACGTTTTAAATGGCTTGGGTATATGAATCAATCGAATTTTGAATTACTCCCAGATCACTTTTTTTATAAATAACATTATCATGACTGTAATCACAGAGATAGTAATGTATGAAATAGATCCTTTATCAGATTTACAATTGTTATTTCCCGCGAAAATTGCTTTTATATTTAGAAAAGTGTATACATTTTGGTGCTCGTGACTGTACTCCACGGAGTGGAGGCTGGATTTGTGCTCTGTTGATGGTGGGTGTACCTACTATGTATGTTATCCTTTGAATATTTCAGGTGTGCAATTGTGTAATGTGCTCGGAAAATGAGTTACTTTGAAACAAAAAAAAAACTACAGTGTGGGGTACGGTCACGAGCACCAATATACATACGCTTTTCTAAATTTAAAAGCGATTTTCGCGGGAAATAATAATTGTAACTCTGATAAAGGATATAGATCCTTTATCAGAGTTACATCACACACACATCATAATAATATGTGTTCCAAAATACTATGTTCGCAGCAACATGAAATTTTAATTAGAACTGTAAGAGACAATCTTGTTTAAAAGTTGTTAAGTGTTTACATATTGGTGCTCGTGACTGTACACTGACGATTTTTTTTTTGTAATTACTGAAGGATTGGATAGAAGTGTTCTTCAGTAATTGTAGTGGTTTGGTGAAATTCGTATTATAACAAAATTGAAAATGCTGTTTTAAAAATCCTTTTCGCAATCATACTTTTTGCGATCATCTTCAATGTTTTAATTAAAATCTTTCCAGCTATGATCGCATTATGTCACCGTGTGTTCTCACTCGTAGGCGACCTAAGTTAAACTTAGGTCTGCAACTGGGTCATATTTGATGGTTTTTCAGTCAAGCTGCTATTTTTAACCCCGGTTCATTCCGTTCGTTCGTCACAAACGCTCAATTGCGTACTTGACACACCTCTTTGTCGTCTTTGCAGTTGTATGCATTCGCATCGCAAACTTTGAACCACATATTTATTGACTTTTTTTTTGTTATTTGCTATGTGTTTACTCTTGACTCTAGTCTAGGTCAGAGACGACAGAAACAAAGTTGACGATAGTACGAGCTTACTCAGAAGAAGCCTGTTCATTGTAACTTTGCAGAGATTAGGGTTGTGAGCGTTCGGAAACACTGACGCAGGCAGAGAGTTGCAGCAGAGAGTCCACTCCTTTGCTGTGCGCATTATGAAAGGCTTTTCAAAACGCTTTGTGCGAAGTGGTGGAATAGCAATAAAGTAGGGATGGTAACTTGCAGTGCATTTGTGACTAACCTGCTGTCAGAGTTTTCATGCCACCCCTCGACTTGGCTTTACATGCCGTCGAGAAATACCCGCAGGCATGCTCGTTTGGTTTCCTCACGATTATTTCCCCTATGTCTAACCCTTGGTAGGTTTAGAACAGGCGTGATTTTATGTTACCTTCTTCTTGAGTCGCTGCCACGAAAGTATTTAATATGTTGTTGGCCCAATCTGCGCCTCATTAACGGCGTCATCGGTAGCAGCATAGGACCTCCTTAAACAGAAACGTATCTCCAGATAAAAACATATAAATCGTTTATCAGCCGGCACGTCTCTTCACTAAATGCAAACCACATTGGTATTATTTTCTTTGTTACAAGGACATTCTAAGCTATTAATAAGCAAGGCTTTAAACCCACAACCTTGTGCTAAAAAAGTGATTCTACAAACCCTTAAGCAATAACATCCCATGGAAACGAAATTACACCTACACAAATATTTACCTCAAACCTTTCAAAATTGATCCTTAGTTACCAGGCTCCCATACTTCTAAAGATACACAATTATGTTATTACTCAAATATCTCCCAAAGCCGAAGGTCGAATAGCCGCAGATCGAAGGTCAACCGCTAACATAATACAAACAAGCCTTCAATCGGATACCGAACGGATTTGAGTAGTACGCAAATATGGGAGTCAGATGATTTGATACAGGCTTGGAGCGAAGAAATAGGATAGAGACGACATTAGTTAAAAAGGGGAAGTATCAACTCAGTAGCAATCAAATCTCAACATCATGAATTCATGACAAATGAACATGTTTTTAAATGCGGAAAACTTTAAATTGAATGTAAACAACAGAAACATTTAATTGGCTTTATTTGATTGGTAATTTTATGCCATTTGTGTTTGAATATGATTTAGGCCCTCTGTATACAGGTTGTAACGGAAAGGGTATATACATACTTAAGGGTGTGCTGCCCCATACATATGGGTCTAATAGGTATTAGGTATAATATTTAGGAAATTTAGTATGAGGCGGCTATTACGATGTTTGTCCGATTGAGAAACATGTTCAGCCTAGTTTATGGTCTGTAGCACACCCTTAGTAGTGTATATACCCTTTCCAAATTTTTAAGACTTCATGATACACCGTCAGGACCCGCATCGGGTTAAATTGCTTTCCAAGCCAGAGAGTAACACACCACAAACTTTTAAACTCCGGAGTGCTAATGAATAATTCCTATAGATATCATATCTTCCTCATTTCTATAATCCATGTACACTGTCCGCGTTCTATATTCCTATGTACACAAAATCCTGGCAATGTAGAAGGTCAGACTGGCTGACAATTGTGCCACTAACTTATCAAATAAGGTGAGATGTGACTTCTTACTTATTTACCTACACGATTTATTCCCCAAAGGAAATAAGCCGAATTGTACGTGAAAAGTTGTCGACCCCAACCTCCAAGTTAGTGGTGTTGAGATGGATTCTTCAGGAGGTTGTCGTCTTAGTACCTATGTTTGGAATGGTTAAAACATCACCATAAAATTTTTCGCCATCGCCACTTGAGGGCTCATTGACACTGTTTTGAGTTGTTCCTGATTTTTCGAGTTCGGCGCTGTTGCAAGCACTATCATCACGGATAGACTGAAGTTTTTGAGGGTATCTATGAGCAGACAAATACCCTCTACCCTCTTTCTTGTTCTTACCGCTACCACTGTCATGATGAATTAAAAAAAAACCGGCCAAGTGCGAGTCGGACTCGCGCACCGAGGATTCCGTACAAACAATTACTGAGAAAAATTACTGAAGAGAATAAATAAAAATATGTGATGTAACTAAAAATTTAAGGTTTTCGGAATTTTTCCTTTATATGTGCTATAAAACATTGCTTCATGCCAAATTTCAAGATTCTAGGTCGACTGGAAGTACCTTTTAGGTTTTGATTCCCTTGCGAGTAGTTGCGAGTTTGAAAATATGCGGCTTAAATTGCTGTTTCTTTTGATTGCGTTGACATGGAAGTTTGATTTTGTTACAGCTTAAAAGTATTATAGAGCGGAGTATTTGATATGAATTTCAATTTAATATCTTTACGCGTTCATGAGGAAAGGGGTAGTAAGTTTAAAATTATTAAAAATAGTTTTTTTATATGATGTAACTAAAAATTTACAGTTTTTGCAATTTTTCCTTCATTTATGCTATAAGACGTTGCTTCGTACCAAATTTCAAGATTCTGAGTTCACGGGAAGTACCCCGTAGGTTTTGATTCCCTTGCGAGTGTCGAAAATTTGCAAAAATTTGCGGCATACACGACTGTATCTTTTGATTAATTTGGCTTAGAAGATTATTTTTTTCACAGCTCAAAGGGACAGTAGACTTGAGTATTTGATATAAATTCCAGCTTGATATCTCCACGCGTTCCTGAGAAAAAGGGTCTTGACAGACAGACAGACGGACAACAAAGTGATCCTATAAGGGTTCCGTTTTTTCCTTTCGAGATACGGAACCCTAAAAAGAGTAGGCAATTGTTAACAATAGTGTGACTATTTTAGCTTAAAAATAAAACATATACAAATAAATAACGTGACATGACTTTTACCTATGAGTCTGAACTGCAAAGTAGCAGGGCACCCCGCCCTTTGTCCGATTCCAAAAATAACAATTCCGTTTTCACTTTTTACGAAGAAAGTCAAAAATGAGAATAAAGATTAAAAATTCTAATCCTATTCAACTTGATTGTGAACTAATTTAGTTACACACCATGTGTCCACAGGAGTAGGCAAACATGCAAATTATTCTCCCTAGTCTTTTTGCTTCATTGTTCATTTTGTTTATGTTCTTGTTTCGATAATCCAATTTGCTTCATCAACATCATTCTCTTGCCCTTATCCCAATTTATTTGGGGTCGGCGCTGCATGCCTTCTTCTTCCATACTTCTCTAATACTCGTCATCTCATCAACCAAGTCAGACACCTCCTTTCTTGCTACCTCATCCTTCACACAGTCAATCCACTGTGTCTTTGGTCTTCCTCTACTCTCATAGCCATGCAAATTCATACACAAAACTTTCCTCACGACATTCTCCTTATACCACGACCACTCACACAACTTTTTAAAAAAAGAAAGAAAGTTTTTTTTTGTCGCAGTGACATGACGTGCATACAAAATTACAAAAATAAAATAAAATAATAAACATAGGAACAACGCAAGAAAAAAAATATATTAAAAGTACAAACAGGACAGAGCAAAAATGTTTTTTCATCACACTTGCACGTAAACAGTGTCATAACATACAGGTTAACTTGGCTGTAATGCCCCATATAAAACCCTAGGGCGGTAAGTATTTTTTTTTTTAATTTTCATCACACTTGCACGTAAACAGTGTCATAACATACAGGTGAACTTGGCTGTAATGCCCCATATAAAACCCTAGGGCGGTAAGTATTTTTTTTTTAATTTACAGCACCGCTTGACAGCACACAGGTCAAGCAAGTTCATCAAGCAAGGAGTTTACAAGCAATTGAAAAATTGTCTTAAAATGTTATCTAAACAGGAATTTCATTCAATCTCGCTACATGTTATTTAACTACTCAACTAATGTTCTAAAATCTAAATAATCGATAGTTTTTTGTATCCAAACGTCGAAATTTTTATTTTTTTACACTCCGTCATGGCTGTATATACCTAGGTAAGTATTTTGCCTTTAAAGTTTCTGAACAAAACATTTGTATAATCTGTGGTGTGGGCAAACAGCCCGCCATCCGCAAATCAGTTCACGTATTTCGTAATAATATGTGTGCTGACTTGTGTATATTCATAATTATTAACTCGCAAGTGTGATGAAAAACATTGTATGTTTCACGGGCGGTACGGGAATTACGAACCTCGACTCAGAAAGCCCTCAGTCTTCGACTTCGGGCTTCTACTAGAGCCTCGATCGTAATTCCTTACTTACCGCCCTTAATACACAATATACTATTAGTCACCAGCACCACTTTCAGACTTCCTCTTATGAAGTCATTTTGCTTGATCTTCTTTTTCTATTACGACATCTGAAATCTCTGTGGTCAAAGACTCTTAGTGAACTAAAAGGTTTGACATCCACAGATCTTTAACATAAAGGATATCAAGCTTCAGAGACCAAAACATTGCAACATCGAATCTCCAACAAAGATTTAAATGGTTAGACTAGCTCTAACGTGTTAACATTGATCGGATGAATTACGTTGTCGTTGACATTTTAATAGTATTTTGACCGCTTCTTTGGTTTTTTGATCGGAAGCGCGTCTGCTGATCATGAGGTCCTAGGTTCGATTCCCAGTCGGGCAAAGTCTTTTATTCACGAATTTCTCAGTAGCAGCCAAGGAGCCTGGATGATGGCAATTGGCTCGCCTCCTATTACATGGGACTTAAACATAACTGACGTGGTGGAATGTGACTATTAGGAACACTTCTGCCTAACTGATGTGATGTTTTTTGTTTTATGGTATTTTCACGCTCACTCATACTGTTTAGTGTTCGTTCTATCGTTACATGCGGGATGTGCGAGCGTGCTTTCGTCAATATAAACATTTCGCGAGTACCTTGTATACTTGTTATTTTATTTGTGGTATGTCATGGTGTTACTATAAATCAAATGAAATCAAATCATTAATTGCATCCATAATGTACACTTAACAGGTAGTCAAATAAAAAATATTAGACTCAATTATGCACCCTGTCGTTTTATTTTGGTTTGTAAATATTCATTTTTTTTTTTTTGTATATTGGCAACTTGTTTATGTATATTTATGTAATCTGTGTCACTTAATTGTGCTTCGGTGTGTGTTGTGCTATCTCTTTTGTGTGCACTGAATAAATGATTAATTTTCTATCTATCAACCTACGAAGCAAGATGCACTTGAGTCACTGGTTTTCTTCACATTGCACTCTTCCCCTGCATAAAACAATCTCTTAGCTTGAAACTTTTTCACTTATTACTGGCTTACAACCTTATGTTTTTTAAATTGTTCAATTTCAAGACACAACACAATGACGTGCTGTCGCGCTGGCCAGCGACATGCTCTTAGCATATTTTTTTTCATTTTTTTTGTCGCTGTCACAACAAACGTGTCACTGAAAAGTGTACCCGTGGCCACCCGTGAGAAAGTACGGTGAGAGCACATCTAACGACTTAAATCTTTGATCACCAACGTTTGGACAGTCTTCAAAGAGCACATAAATAAGTTAATACAGCCACAGTGATGATTGAAAGCGACTGTTTATTTATTATAAGTTCAATGAACGTTGTTTCGAAACACCGATCTTATTTGATTTGTTTATGAAACTTTATGGCTAATACTGCGGTGATAAATCTCTCAAGTGTTACCTCACTTTTTGATTAAGTAGGGTATTTTGGTCATTTAATTTAGGTCACGTGGGTCGTTGTTTAATCAGTGGTAGTATTTTGTAAACAAGTGTAAACGATAATAAATTAATAGTTACCTTCGTTCCAATAAGATTACTTACATTAAAAGACACTTTTTTTTGTTGTTTTCGGATGGGAAATCATCAAATGACTTCTCCCGTTCTAGGCGGAGCGGAAGGGAGTGTCATACTTGACTGACTAAAACCCATTCATGTTCCTTCTTAGCCCTTTGTGTTCCAGGGCCACGGTATCTCTTTCGAACAGCCCGCAGCCCTGGCAGGCATCGGCCCTCTCAGACCTCTTCCGATTTTCTGACATCTTGAGGCGCGCGTGGAATACGAACGCGCCGTCGGCACGGCCTGTATGAAAAGACACCTAAGTTTAGACTTAGGTTTTTTTTTTTAAATAATGGTCGGTCTGTCACGGTGATGGCGGATTGATTAAGGTTAAATCGTGCTTGCCTAGGTTGATCCGTGGATGGGTAACCACACATTACATACCGAGTTTTTTTTTTTTTTTTCTGATGAAAAATTTCTATTGGGTTTAGAATTGTGTACTGAATACGTGATAACCGTTTTAGCGTCGGTGTCCCTTCAACTCTGTATACTTGTTCTGGTGGCATACCATGATGTCTTAAAGCAATATTGTTTTAATCTTATTCCTGAATGGGAAAAAGATGGCGCTAGACGTACTCTATAGCTCCGTCTCTTTCCCACACTGGAATAAGAACAATACTGCTCTAATGTCATAGTAACCCCCCTTCTGACCTACCATGACGTCTTAAAGCAGTATTCTTTCACTCTTATTCCAGTGTGGAAAAGAGACGCAGCTATACACGATGTCTAGCGCCATTTCTCATCTGTTATTTATACATAGTAACCGTTATACTAATAAATAACCGTTCTTCGCTATAAAACGTTATTTATAACAGTTTGTTAAGAGCCCTCTTACATTTCGGCTTTACGGTAATTTAGGTATTTTACGCACCGAGCGGGCGGCGACTTACGCGAGCAACACTTTCTTTCATTCTAATCTCTCGCTCGCACCATTTTACTGCAAGTATTCCGACTAAACGATCTTGATCTTCCGTTGTACAAGTTTTCAAAAGATGGAATTAATTTATTTTGATATATTTTAAATTATTTAAGATTCTTAGTGTTGACGTATGTATACATAATATTTTAATTGTTACGCAGTAATCGATTGTTAAACTTTATCAGTAGCACAGAAATGGAATTTATATGGTACTATAGACAATAATATGAAAGTACTTTTGTGAGATATTTTAAAAGAGAGAGAATATTATAATCAGCGCTGTTCGTATTAATTAAAAAATTCGTTCAAGTCATCTTGGATATCACTTTCCTAACGCGGTCAAAAACGAACGCACGTGTTTTACACCCAGGTCAAGGAATCACTACTACCTGCGCGCAAACCATAAAGGTTTTTAATTAGCGCTAATTGTTTACTCTAGTATTTATGATTTCAGGTGTCTGTCTCAAGTGTAAAACAATGTATACCAGCGCATTTACTAATGATGATTACTAGAAAGTAAAAGCCGACCACATGAAACAAGCATTCAGGTGTGCTTGATCAAATTTCTTTGAAAAATAAACAATACCTTTATACCATCGCATTCTATAACGATATTTGACAAACAAATATGTCTGTCTGATATATTTTGTGTGTGTAAATAAATAAATAGTACGGTTGCAACCTGTTTTAATGAATTAATCATACAAATGTTAAACAAATTTTTTTATTCGGTACAGTCAATTACCATATTTTTAGATTAGAAAAATATTTGCCGCAACGGCATTGATCGAGCTTTTCATAAAAAGCTTGTAACTTGGGTAACATAATATTCAAAATCCAAAATTGGTCGTCAAAATTTAAAACGTTTTAACTTTTTTGTTCTATTACAATATTTTCTTGTTTGCTCAATTGGGCTAGTGCTACAGGTTCGTTGTCTCTACCATGTTTGATGGATAAGACATTATCTAGATTATAACTATATAAAATAGTTTTAACAATTGGAGCAGAATTTTGGTTAGGCCGTCTTTTACATATTTTTGAAAATGTTGATGCCGTAACAATGCATCGACGTAACTCCAGCCACAAAGCGCTTTCAGCTTGTAAAATAGTAGCTCGTTCTATTTCGTGACGATTTGCACATTGATCTTGACGATTTTTCAGAAATAGAGTTTTTCCATTCTCATAATCTTCTGCGCTCATATCTGGGCGCTGATATTGGCTACCATAATCTTTTTGACCAAAATTAATGCACTTGCGGCTGCGTTTGGTTCGCTTCATCAAACTACGGGCATTTTTGGCTTCTTTTTTCTTCGCTTCTCAAACTGGTGTTCCAGATTCTAAAAAATAAAATAAGCAAGCATGGTAAAACAGGCACGGCTAATAAAGAGTAATGCACTAAGAAAAAAATTAAAGCGTTTTTCTCGTGAAACTACGTCTTCGTCTCGTCTCTGTCGTCTCTACTTTGAGATAAGATGTTATTTAATTATGTAAGTGAAAGCACAAAAAAACACTTTCAAAAGCATGTGTATATTTCATTGCTCGCAACTGTACATAGATAATTCATGAAGTTTCGTCCTAGAAGTGATATTTTCTTGGATTAAAAACTAAACTTTAAGTATTTTCACTTTGAAAAGCTCGGCTCCAGTGTGATAAAGACTTAAAAAAACTATCGAACTTATTCTCTCCACATCTATAGATAAAATGGTAAAAATTGTCTCTCACCATATCCATCGTTTCGACGAGATTA
Organism: Cerastis leucographa; assembly: GCA_963082945.1. Classification (NCBI taxonomy): domain Eukaryota; kingdom Metazoa; phylum Arthropoda; class Insecta; order Lepidoptera; family Noctuidae; genus Cerastis; species Cerastis leucographa. The sequence goes on from OY720370.1 coordinate 5,199,160, forward strand.
CTTGAGGTTGAAGCAACAGTATTCTCCGGAGTACCTCGTTTTTTCATTCTATAAGAATTATAAAGCATGAATACCTACTCATTTTTCTGTTCACATAGATCTGTTCCTATCACGGTTCTCTATTATGTATAAGGTCAATTAAATTAATTAATGGTAACAAAATGCTTTATGAATGTTTAGATTACGCCCGGGGGCAATGAACTTTCTACGAATAGGTACAATGATAGCGGGCTACCGAACATGTGATTAGAATATTATATAAAATTATACCTTACCTTGCTTCTCTTGCCTTCTCCAGAGAAAGGATATTTCTTTTTTTACGTTTAGTGACGCATTGATACTTGTATTTATTTTTCCCCATTTCGACAGGTAAGAAACCTCAGCTAAAATCAAAATAACTATGATGAGTTAACTATCTGGTATAAATAATAACGTGCAAATTTTATACTAATTGAAATATTATACTATACGAAAGTTAATACTTACAACGATCAAGAGCTGCGGTCGTAGTACTCGTAGTTGACGATACGCTAGCACGCACACACAAGCAACATTTATACGGCACTCAACGCACACCACGATAGTATCGACACGAGCAGCGCGCGAAATGAACTGACATAGATCCTACCTCGACAAGCGCTCGCGCAATACTGATCGCTGATGGCCGGCGCAGTGAAATATATGGTAGCTTTATTTAATTAATTAAAAAAATATAGTAGCGATTTAAAAAGTAAAAAAAATAGTGTAATTTAAGCAAATGTTGATGATTATTTTGGTGTAAATTTTACTTCAAAATGATGTAGATTTTCGGAGATATTGAGGCTTGTTTCGCAGCCTTGTTGGTCGATAATTGAATTGTGTACAATTTTTTTTTCCTTACATGAAAGGCATATAACGAAAATTTATTCTGTGATTATTAAAGTATAGGATATTAGGGACATAAATAAAAAAAAATTGATGTTCAATATTCAATAGAATCTACAAATTAGAGCTCCCAAATCATGTCTCCGTGAGTTTTTGCCTAAACATGCATCGGGAGAATGATTATTACTCAATAAGTAAATAAGTTATCTAAAATTCACTCTGAGCTTATTGTAGTAGAGAAAACAAACTATTTGTAACATGTAATTGTTATTTCATGCAACTAACGGAAGATATCCAATTTCATCGAGGAAACCATGCAATCTCGCGTTTTTTTGTAATACTCCTCTTAACTTAGTGTTAGTTGATAAATCTACCATTTATTATATTAATGTCTCTGCTAGTAATCTTTATTGGATATTTAGATCTGAGTGTGAATGAAAAACTGTGTTTCTCCAATTTGTCTTCACGGTAGAGTTGATGGGGATATGGGTTAATACGGTCTTCTTAGTTTTAATGTAAAGTATAAATTATTACATACCATGCGATGTTTTAACAGTGGGGAGAACAGATGATGGACTATGGTAGATATTGCAAGAGGGTTTAACTTCATTCAGGCGACCCTACACGAAGCCGGTACACCAAGCATCTGTACACCAAACTAACTCTCCCTACGCAAAAAATATTGCTGGGAAACTTTTTTTTTACTTTTTTTTACTTTTTATTTATTTAAACTTCATGTACTTACAATAGTGGTGCATAGGCGGACTTATGCCAGAACGCAATCTCTACCTGTTAACCTTTGGGTTAAAAAGGACAACATTGTGATAGGGTACAATATAATATCTAACAATATTTAATTAATTTCGAAATTGTATATAATTACATAGATACTAATACACAAATGCACATGAAATAGTGTAGAAAGTAGTGCTTGGCGCTATGGTGACCTAACACACCTTTCTCGTAATGATTGAATAATATGGTATAATGGTAGAAGTAAAAGTCTTGAATTAAGGGAAATAGATATACTGATACACTAAAACACTTAAGTACAAGAAATGGTAAATTATGGTAAACTACGACTAAACTATTGGTAAAATATATGGTAAAGATGGTTATGGTAATGGTATTGAGTACGAGGTGTCTCTGACGAGATCTAAACGCGAACTGGCCCACATTTTGGTGGACGAGCGAATGTGCATACTTGCGTTCTGTGCAATTATACATTTTCGCTGAGTGTTCGATTAAAACTCGAACAAATAAACTAATAAATACTTTAACAAATACCAAAATTAAAAACGAGAAACCTAATAATAATTACTCTGACTAGACTTCTAATTGCGAGCTACTTCGTCTGATTTAAATAGTGGTTACAAACTTTTCTTTTTATTTTGTAGTAAAAAAATACTTTTTATGGTAGGACTTAATATAACGCACTCCAAACATTGTCCTTGACAACCACCAAACTGCAAGGACTCCACGATAAAAACCAATAATACACAACATACAAGGTGTTGTTTTGCACCCTCGTCAAATTTTTGGAGGTGGTCACAAAAGAAATAAATAATCAATTAAAATTACGGTATCTAATTAATTATTAATAAACGCTGATTTTTTTGGTTGTTTAAGGTTGTCAATATTTCAGAATAACCCCCTTAACGTGGTTTAGGGAATAAGAAATTATCAATTAAACGTTTTAGATTGTTCGTATGCGTGTAGCGAAGTTATAGAGCAAGAACCAGACGGGCCGCGTTTAAAACACAGGTGGTTCACAGTTATCGATTTCCGTAAATAAGAAAAAAAAAATCCTACCCATTTTATACCTCCTTGAATTTGACGAGCATGCAAAACTATACCTTGTAAAAGAAAAAACATTACGAATATAAAAAAACTGTAGCCCACCGGTAACGGGAACAGGTTCCAAGCTACCGGTCAGGGCTCCAGAGAAAGGAAACTCCTAACAATACGAGCCGTGTCCAGGAGTACCGCTTTCTGAATCAAGTCTTTATTCCAGCTGCCTGACGAGAGCCTCCTTGGCAACTAAGCCATTGACTGATACGACTATCGGCACTTCACTGAGTTCACACCCCCCATGTCAACAACCTCATGAGCCAAGTCAAGATACTTGATTTGCTTGCAAAATCTTTAATATTTAGTACAAGATCCAAATATTCACCAGAGATATCCTTTTTTGGGTTACACGAGCGTCTTCAAAATACCAATTTTATTTTATTTTAGGTACACGTTTGTAACCAAATCGAGATTGCCTTTTCATCTTACTTAGGTCTCAAGAGAGTCATGGTTAATTCTTTTTTTAGTCACGTTATGTGCGTGCTGTTACTTAGAACTAGCTGTATATAACATAATCACGCCTTTTGTAATGCCCGAAGGGTATGCAGAGGTCTACCTTACAAGTACACCCACATTTCGCCAGTTATGTTTAAGTCCCATGTAATAGGGGGCGAGCCTATTGCCATCAACCGGGCACAAATCCACATTCCGTGGCTGCTACTGAGAAATTCCTGATGGAAAATCCAAAAACACTTTGCCCACCCGGGAATCGAAACCAGGACCTTAAATCATTATCAGCATATCCTGTTCCCACTGCTGGGACACAGGCCTCCTCGCAATGAGAGACTTTGGGCTGGAATCTACCAGTGCAGTTTGGTAGATGTCAAATGTCTTATTTTGTTTTGGTTCTAGTTTCTAGGACATGCCAGTAAACTGAAGAATTACCTGGTACCCAGATATGTCTAAATCATGTGCCTTATTTAATTCATTTAACTGTTGTAATTTATGACTTAATTACTTAAAATATTGGCGTCCACTTCGCTGTAAGTCAAGTCCTTTTTTTTGGCTAACAACACAATTTGAACATAAGGCGAATGAGCCTAGTTCCCCGAAAACTTTTCATACGGTCAACCACTTCCCTAAATACTCAGATTTAATTAAATTTTGCAAAGGTCTCATTGGCCAACAAGTAGAGTAAACTAAACCATATACATTATTTATTAAAAACTATTAAATAAACTTAATATATAAACTAACAACAAACTATAAAAGGGTACCAAAAAACTCCTCCTCAACGTTGTCAGGTAATGTGCCCAAGAGACTGGCGACGTTGCCACGTTGTATGACAACGGTTAGCCTGTGGCCAAGGTATAAGCTAACCGTTGGCCATATCTATGATTGAACACGTGCCGCGAAACTAGACTGATTGACACCCGTCGCTATACGGGGTGTAAGCACCAACGCGAAAACGCTTGACACATACTCAGTACATCACTCTGAATCCCCCCACATAGAAATGTATCATAGATAATTTAAAAAAAATAGTGCGTGGAGTCCCTTCGCGCGGAAGAAGTGAAACTTCGTAATACTACACGGATGCGTTCGAGTGCCACGCATTCACTCTCGTTATTTTATTGAGCTTCTGAATAATATATTGTTGTTTTCTTGTGGTATTATTTTTATTACATAATTATTACATAAGTTTATCGAAGTTATTCTACTCATGGAAATTGAGCGAAGCCTGGTCACACCGAAGAGTCGAATGCATGACTGTTTGCTTTGCACGCCATCTTGCGTACCTAGTAGAACTACGTAGTCACAAATCTTGTAATACTGCCACCTCTTAGTGAGTTTTAGAAAATATTCCCCGTCCATGGTAGCGTTAAACTTGTTGGAAGTCGCATAAGAAGTTTCACTTAAAAAAACTACTGTTCCATACCTTTGACCGTGTATAGTTTTAGTAGGTCACTATAGTGACAAACTTATTTATTTGGACACTAACACTTTTCTAGGTAAACTTAGGTCGACACGGGGTAATGTGTATCTACCTATTGGATGTAGACACAAAATAGCTAGGCTATTAGCTTATAATATTCACACAGACATAAGTAGTATGTCTAAGTTTAGTTGTATTATTAACACTGCGACTATTAGTAATCATACTAATATAGATTTTTTCTCTGTTTACAATTTTTATGCTGAGGAGGTTCCATGTGTGAGCATGGAAAATACTCAATTAGGGTGTATTAGTGATAGGAGCTTGTTATCTGGTGGCACAGGAGTCTTGGGGCTCACTCCGGATGTTCATTTAAACTAGTTAATAAGACAAAAGAAGATACCAGTAGCACTATACCTTCTCGCTATCAAATAGCTAAATGTAAAAAAGGGGCTAAGCAGAATTCCTTGCAATTATTCCATCAAAACATTCAAGGTTTCTCTTCAAAGCAATTAGAGATTGAATTATTTTTAGAAAAAACAAAGTTTGAAATTGTTTGTTTCACTGAACACTGGTTAAGAGACTATGAAATGCTAATTAATTACGAAAATTACAGTGTGGGCAGTTGCTTTAACCGAAAATCGAAAACGCGTGGGGGTTCATTAATCTTAGTTAAAAATTGTATTAAATTTAAGTGTCGAAGCGATATTGTTGATCTATCGGTTGAGCATAATATTGAACTGTCTTGTGTTGAGCTGGATAAGCATATAATAGTGTGCGTATACAGACCCCCAAATTATCAAAACTACTCCTTATTTGAGTCAGTAATGGAAGATGCTTTAGCAAAACTTGCAACAGGTAAAAAATCTCTGGTTATCTGTGGTGACTTTAATATTAATATTTTAGACAAAAATTCTGATACTAGTAGATTATTACACCTTTTTAAATCATTTAATTTGTTAAACGTGTTTTCGGAACCAACCCGAATTACTACAAATACTGCTACATGTATTGATAATGTTTTTTGTTGTTGCGACTACTTAGATAAATCAATTGTAAATTACCTCCCTTCTGATCACAGTGGGCAAACCGTTGTTTTCGAGTCCTACACACCATTACAAAAAATCCAGATAAACTCTAGACAAATAACGCCCAGCAATTTGAATAAATTTAATAATAACTTAATTAGTAATTTAGGCATTCCGGGCCATATAATTGAAAATGCAAATCAATTTTATGAGGAATTCTTTTCGGTAGTTCACGTAGAGTTCAATAATACATTAAAAATGAAAACAAAATCTATTTACCCTAAGTTTATGTTCAGTGACTGGGCCACAAAGGGTATTAGGATAAGTAGGGAGCGATTGTTTGAGTTGTACGGCCTTAAGCCTTACATCAACTCGGAAACTTTTAATAAATATGTTGCAACCTATTCAAAAATCTTTAAAAACACTTGCAAAGTAGCCAAAGCCCTATTCATTAGCAACAAGATTAAGTCCGCCGAAAACAAAATAAAGACGGTTTGGAAAATTATCAATAGTGAATCCAATAGAAATAAAAAATATAATAATGATATCAGACTAGAGACTTCACGTGGTCTTCTTAGCTCTAAAAACGAAGTAGCTCAAGAATTTGTAGATTTCTTTACCAATATCCCACTTATAACTACCGAAACCTTAAATTCCTCACCCTTGCTTTCTATTGATTTATTAAAAGCGAACGTTTCGGCATGCCCGGTTGAGTTTCAATTTAAGCATATAAACCCCATAGCAGTCATTAAAGCTTTTAAGGAAATCAAAATTCAATTAACAGAACATCTATGGGGATTGTCTATTAAAGTGTGTCAAGCTATTATTGACACTAAAGCAGCGTACTTGGCTTTAATTTTTAATTTGTGTGTGGACCAAGGGGTCTTCCCAGACCTTATGAAATACAGCAAGGTAATACCACTTTTCAAATCTGGGGACAGTAAAGATACGAATAATTATAGACCCGTATCCGTGCTGCCGGTTTTCAGCAAGGTGTTTGAAAAGGTAATGCTTAATCAAATGCTCACCCACTTTAACACCAACAAAATCTTACACGAGAAACAGTATGGTTTCACCAAGGGACGTTGTACAACTGACGCCGGTGTCACTTTATTAAAACACATATATACTGCGTGGGAAGAGGCACAAGATGCCATAGGAATCTTCTGTGACCTCTCGAAGGCATTTGATTGCGTAAATCACCAAACCTTGCTCTTGAAACTTGAGCATTACGGCTTAGGTAAACTTGCGCTCAGTTTAGTAAAATCGTATTTAAATGATAGACAGCAGCAAGTACAGGTAAATGGTGTAAATTCAATGGCTCTGAAAGTAAAAATGGGTGTACCACAAGGTTCGATATTGGGTCCTTTCCTCTTTTTAGTATATATTAATGACCTTCCCCTTTTATTTAAAAACCAACCACAAATGGTGTTGTTTGCGGACGATACTTCGTTAATATTTAAGATAAACAGACGTGCCACAAACCTTGAAGATGTAAATAACGCTCTAATGCAGGTCCATAAATGGTTTACCGCAAATAATTTAGTATTAAATGGGAAAAAAACTAAGTGCATAAGATTTTCTCTACCAAATGTCAAAAGCAGTGACTGTGACATAGTATTGAATCAAGAGAAACTTGAATTTGTCGATGAAACTGTTTTCTTGGGGATCACGCTCGACTCAAGGCTACAATGGGGTCCTCATTTAACATCTCTTGCAGGACGGCTAAGTTCAGCAGCATATGCTGTCAGAAAAATTCGTCAATTTACTGATGTAGATACCGCGAGGATAGTGTATTTTAGTTATTTTCATAGTATTATGTCATATGGTATTTTACTATGGGGACGGGCTGCAGACATCGAGTCTATATTTATTCTGCAGAAAAGAGCTATCAGAGCCATATATAATCTACGTAGGCGCGATTCTCTAAGAGAACTGTTCAAGGAAATTAACATCATGACGGTACCTTGTCAATACATCTATGAAAACATCATGTACGTTAGAAAAAATCTGCATTTATTTAGTAAAAGAGGTGACCGACACCACTATAATACTAGAAACAGAGACTAACTAGTTCAGCCAGGTTTCAGGTTAGCTAAAGTAGACTCATCTTTCATGGGGTACTGTTTAAAATGTTACAATAAAATACCTCCCCACATTCTACAACTGAATGAAACGAAATTTAAATCTTGCATAAAACGCACACTATGTAGGCAAGCATATTTTAAGTTGGGGGATTATATTGATGATAAAAATGCTTGGCTCAATGCTGGTCCTGCTCCACAACCATAGGGGCAATCGGAATCATCAGAATTAGAAAGTGAAGTTATTGTGAAAGCTGCAGAAGATTGTAAAAATATATTTGCATTGTATAGATTCAATCTCTTGGTATTATATAATTTCATAGCACATGTGTGAGTACCATGTACTGTAAAGCCACTATTTAATGAGTACCTAAATCTTTCATCGACGCGAAATTACCCTGGTGGTTGAGTGAATGTCATGCTCACTTAAATGTCACGCTGATGGTGGCGGGTGTGTCGGGTCGTTTAGTTCCCTTCAAAATGGTTGAGTTGAATGATGGCTGATACATGCGTCATGTTCGTGAACGGGCGCTGTCAGTTGTGACTGGTCATCTCTTAGCTGCCACGGTTTATTTTAATTACTTTATTTTTTTATTACTGATTTAATCTTTTACTCTGGACGCTCTTAACTTGCCCGTATTTCTACATTGTTCTCACATATTTGTAATTCTTAACATGAATGATGTAACCAAGATTTTGTAACATATTTTGATTTAAAAGAGTGTCCATGGAGTTTCTTGCCCGTTCTTCTCCATAGAGATCTACGCTACGGAATGGGCAACTACAGTACTTTCACAAGTTATTATGCCTTGTGACTGGGACTGTAGCTTCGCGTTTTATTTTGTTTTGTTGACTTTCAAAAGTGCCTGTAATGGTCTAATTGAAATAAATGCTTTGACTTTGACTTTGACTTTATAGGTATTGAACTTTTGTAGGAAACAGCTGTATTCTTTTTTTATTTGCATTTTCGTGTCAGTGTGGCTTACACCATGTATATGGGTGTGACACGTGTCTTCGTTTCTATCTAGCAGTGATTTCCCTGGACAGTTACATATGTTGGTAAATATTCAAGTTGCGATTGGTGTAATCACTGAAGTTTAAAATAGGTACATGTATTGATACGATTATGAATGATGTAACCAAGATTTTGTAACATTATTTGATTTAAAAGAGCGACCATGGAGTTTCTTGCACGTTTTTCTTCATAGAGAGCTTTCACAAGTTATTATGTCTTGTGACTGGGACTGTAGCTTCGCGTTCTTATTTTGTTTTTTGACTTTCAAAAGTGCCTGTAATGGTCTTTGACTTTGATATACTAGTACAACATATTTACCCGCGGTTTTGCGCGAATCTGTCACTGAGATAGAAAGTCTAATATCTTAAACCAGGTTGTAGTTTACCTAGGCACTAGTCCAGGGCAGCGGTAGCTGCATTTGATTCTGCTGCCTCGCAACGCAAGTGTGTGAGGGAACACAGGTGTGGTTTTTGTCATAGACAACTCCGCTCTCCCCCGGGGCGGAGGACATCCATTGAGAATTTCCACAAAGGTGTGTTCCAATTTGTACTAAAATAAATAGTAGACCGAGACTGCAGATTACTCTTGCATTTATAACATTTATTTGTAAGAGGATCTTTTGTGTTCACTTCATCCGTCATGCAGACAACTGGATAAAACATCGATAATTATATCACCCACGCTTATATCTCGAGTGAATATTAAATTTCATAGAAATCCAATAAAGACGATCTCCTGATGGTTTTTATTTTTTTTTTAACTTCAAAAGAAATGATCACCTAAGGTGAAAATGGAAAAACTAAATAAACTATCTTTGGTAAGAAAATTCACAGTCGGATGATTTTAGACATTATTAAATTGGCTCTGAATTCATCGGAGACTAGAGCCAATTGCCATAATAAGATAACCCATCCATTTTTCAGTCATGCTGGCTTGATCTGCACCCCTTGCATCACGCATCTATTTTTCAATCCAAAGGATTTTGATCGACAGTAATATTCATAATCCATTGCTTCAGAATCACCGTGATTCATTCGTATACTCGACAACGTACTTGTCATGTTGTACGTATTCCCTGGGATTGTTTGTGTGGCTACTGAACTTAATAAATTATTATACCATCCGAGTAGAAAAGTAAACCATTTTTAAAACAATCACCATGTATCACAAATATTAATCCCTAACTAACAAATCACACGCTCACTCCACAAACTCAGACGATGAAGCTTTCAATGCCACTACAAGCAGCATTATAGACTGTATGCAGGCTGTATTTTATATGCTCGTTTTGTACTTTAACTAAACTGTACAACAAGCCAAGCCAGGGGAACAACGTGGTTTGGAGAATGTCGGTGGTATATCGACACGTTTTTTACAAGACCTGTGCTGTAAACAAACAAGCTTGCATGAATTGAAGATGGTATTTCAATAATTAGATTAACCTTTATTTTGTAGAATGGCATGGTTATTTCTCTGACAAAATAATAAACTTATATTTTTGTAAAATAAATATGATTTTATTTGTAACTAAAATCGATACACTTTTTGTTTTAAGTGTACTCGACCAACCTCGAAGTCAGGCGTAAACTTTTTAAAACAGATGTCATTTGTTTTTCAAATCGACGTAACGGGAAATCGACATAGAGGGAGCAATTATGGTTATGGTTTTCGTCGATACACCCTGACTCGTGCCACGCTCTTAGGTATCGCTCTCGCAACGACGTGTAGCTTGTGGCCAAGTCCTAATTCATGGTGATCCTAATACCGTATCGTATATCATATACCCCTATAAATCACACAACCAATTCCCGGCGGGATTGAAAGCATTTAATTTCAGGAAATTAGAAAAAAATGTCCTTTAATAATTTGTCGGGGCATCGTAAACTTGTCAGTTTAACTAGTATGATAAATGGGATATCATAAGATTAAAGTATAGTAAAACAAATCTGTAACTTACATACGGAATGGACTGACTCGGAAACACATAAGAGAGAAACAATTTCGTTCCTTTTTTAAAGTATGTAGGTGCAGGATGCAGGAATTAAAAAATCTCTTTGGGTTAGGACTTTTGGAAAATATCTTTATAAGTAATATAATATATTTTCGGAATATTTTTTAAATATATTTAATATATTTTAGGAATTTTCCTGACCAAAAACTTAATTATAATTATTTTTAATCAGCATTCATTTAGCTCAAAAATCCCGTTGCCCAAAATTTGGAACAATAGACGGAGGATGTCAGGAAGTAGGTCTAAGAGGCAGAATTTGTCCGGAAAAATCCCGACAGAGGGCAAACACTATTCTTCGCATTTGCCTTAACTTGAATTATGAAACAAAAATTAAATTTCGAATTGATCAAAATACTAGAATTAATTCTAGTACTTTCTTCGTTCAACTTTGAAATACAAAGCGCATTGTTACCCTGCAATTCGTATGTCTCATTGTTTCCTGTGCACCGGAGTCACGACAAACATACTTACACTAGGTAATTGGAAACCTTGAACGTCTCTTTTTGAATTCTACAACAGCTAGGAGCCTTTGTAACAAGTCTGCTACCGTTAACGACTAGTTGGGAGATACTTGTACGAACGTTATGTTATTTTTTCATTACAATGTGGTTTTAACTAGTGAATTAAAACACTTGTGTATAGTAAATAAAAAATGTGTCAGTTTATTTGGAACTTACTTACACCTTAGAGTCAGCTCACAACGAGACGCGACGCGACGCGACGCTGCGCGCACACTTTAAAAGAGCGATTCAAAATATAACTTTATTTTCTACACGAAAAGAAATTTCATTTCGTTGTGAGAATTCAGAATACGTTGCGCAACGTATTCTGAATTCTCAAGGTGCGCGCAGCGTCGCGTCGCGTCTCGGTATGAGCAGACCCTTACACCTTACTTACTTTACTTAAGGAACTTTTCCCCGTTTTACTATTAAGTAAAACGAGGAAAAGTTACTTAGGTGGAAATACGCCTATGATAAAATAAAAATTAAACCAATAAAGTGCATAAACAAGTGAAGCATATCACACAAATTCAATATAACAAGCCCACTAACGACACCATAATTTAAATACAACCATTTCCAAAATTAATGTTACCTAATTTAAAATATCTATTTTAGTCACTCCCCAAATCTGCTGCTGATTTTATCAATTAGTGGTTCGAAACGACGACGTTTGGACGTGAAATGTCACTTGTTTGTACATACGGAATTATTTTAAAGTAGGATTTCATGTTTGTTATGACATTCGAGAAGGATTTGTTAAGCTCATTTGCGTGATAGAAATGGATAATGTGACTTAAATTACACGCACGGTTGTGACAAATGGGGAATGTGACAAAACGTCGGCATTATGAGCTCTAATATATGTAACGCTGGGTTTTTTTTATAAATTCCATGTTTTCAATAAAAAAAGAGTAACCCGAGTATCGATAACCTATTATCGATTATTTTTTAATTATTTTCTAATTAATTTTATTGCGGGACAGTTCAACTGTTTTTCTGGGACTTTGTTTAGCTTCAGTGTCTCGGTGCGTATCTGGTGGTCGTCACAGTTGATTCTGGCTTACAGGAGTTGCAGTGGGAATACTATGGCGGGCTTTTCCCAAAAAACCACGAGTATCGATATCCTACTATCGACAAAATTATCAGCCAGTAATACCTTCACTGCCAACCCGCACTGGGCCCCCGTGGTGGATTACAGCCCATTCCCTCATAGGGAGGAGACCTGTGTCCTAGCAGTGGGAACATTATAGGCTGATGTTGATGTCGATGAAAACCCTCACTGCAAAGAGTATAGTAATATAGATGGAATAGAGAGCCCACTCAAGCGAATTTTTGACACCTACATTGAACGGTGTCGCCACCTGATACTAAATCCGTTGAACTAATCCCAATAGCTATAGGTGCGTACATATACTTATATCTATATCTTTGTTATTGAATAGGTTTTCTATGGGTTTCTGTTATTTTTTTTTTTTTTACACTCAACTCAACCGCACTTTCTGCATCTAAAGCTCCAGAAAGTGCGGTCGAGTTGAGTGTAAAAGAAGACAGAACCGAGAAACCACATAAATTACACAAAATGGGAGAGATCTACAAGCATGCGCACACGCCGACAGTCGCCATTTTGTAAACAATCTGTATGATATTGTTGCAAAACCTAAAAAAAAATATTCGCAATTACAAAATGCTTTTAAAATAAATAATTGCTTTAATCTTGTTTAGAGTTTAAATTCATTATTTTTAACTCAATTTTCATTCAAATCAAAAAGGTATTTAATCACACTGGCGATAATTGGCGTAAGCACCATCTATGTCATTTTAATGTACTAAACCTCAAGTTTATGCGGATTTGGTAAGAGATGGTGCTAGTATCTTTGTGTAAAATTGGACGCCTATGTCAAGTATGGCAGTGTCCTCCCCCTGCCTCACTGCTAGGACAGGCGTCTTCTCTGCGAGACGTAGTGCTAGTGGGCCATGTTCAACCACGAGCACTAGCCGTGGATGCCACATGTTTGAGTATTTCGTTTTTAATACCGAAGTGAACTAATACATCATCATTGTCGGCTAGCCTTAACTAAATATGTTTGGATCGGCTTTAATCTAACCGGGTGCAGACTGAACGCCAGTATTTTACATGGAGCTGCTGCCAATTTGACCTCCTCGTCCAAGTTAGTACTGGGTAATACGATACCCCTTGGTAAGACTGGTTGACAGACTTTCGAGCCACTGACTACCTGTAACGACTTTCAATGATATACAAATGACAGCCGGTACCAACGGCTTAACGTGTTCTCCGTAATGGGCGGTCACCCATCCACGGACTAAACTAGGCAATTTAACTTGAAGATCAACTTGAGCGGTTGATATTATAAAGCCATTTATCCAATTGAAAATAAACCAAGATTTTTACAAGCTCGCTTTTAACCTCGAAAGTTAAATAAAACTTTCTTTTCCTCTCAAAATAAATTCTGAAGACCCGAGCTTCATCTTAAACTAGTTAACAAGAACTAGTGTCAGCAGACAAACTTGGTCACATTTATGCATATTGCGCATGTTTTATTCAAGTCTTTGTCTTTCAAAGACTTTGGACTCGTTAAAATATTTAAATCGACTCCATACAACAGCTTTACAAAGCACACAATCATGGTAAATATCCCGTTACAAGTGTTTTTGATAGTGTTAGTGACCATTGTCAGTTTAAAAACTTATATAGCTTTACAAAGAGTCATCATCTGCCTAGCCTTTTCCCAATCTTGGGGTCGGCTTCCAGTCTAACCGGATGCAGCGGAGTACCAGTATTTTACATGAAGCGCCTGCCTATTTGACCATCACCACCCAGTAGCCGGGTAATACGAGACCCCTTGGTAAGACTGGATGTCAGAGTTTTTGACTACTCATAACGACTGTCAAAGATCTACAAATGACAGCCAGGACCAACGGGCTTTACGTGCTTTCCGAAGCACGGAGGAAACTTGGTATGTAATTATGTCACCCATCCACAGACCAACCTTGGCAAGCACGGCTTAACCTTAAAGATCGACCCGTTCGTCTATTTTCATTTAGCCACGAGGTTCTCCTAGCCTAGCTCGCAGCTTTACAAAGAGTAATTTGCTAACAGACAAGTTTTGATGGATATCATTTTGATGTTGGTTTTGTATTTATATAGGTGTATGAAGAACAGGGTGTAAAGTTCATCATTCCCCATAGAAAAGGGATGATCCTCCGACCAGACGGGTGTTATGTCTGGTTGGCTGCCCGACAGTTCTTGTCGCGTTTATCTATATACCTACTCTTCAATCGCGGATAACTTTCTAACGCGGAAATTTTGCCCAGTCGTTACGAATAGTCCGAAGCCAAAAGTCTGACATCTAGTCTTACCAAGAGGTATCCTATTACCCAGTTACTGGGTTGTGGAGGTCAGATAGGCAGTCGCTTCAAGTAAAATACTGGTACTCAGCTGCATCCCGTTAGACTGGAAGCCGACCCCAAGATAGTTTGGGAAAAGGCTAGCCTTCTCATCAACGTTCTTAGAAAGGGCAATGATGTTTACTTATCACTCTGGACACTTCTTCAAAATCTTCGAAACTCCAAATGTCTAGCATGAAACTATTCAGCAATACTCCAGTCTTCAGCAGTTATATTGGAAAAGTTAAAACATTCATACTTATTGAGTTTCTGCCGATAGAACTTCACTTAACTGGGGCGACCTCTTGAATATGCGAACTGTCTGAATTTAAAGACTGGTTTACACCGGATTTATAAAACTGAGTAAGTCAAGTGTCAAGGTATTTCAAGCTAAAGATTTAAAGCCAGGTTCTAGACTTCGTGTCATTCTATCAGCGGTGAAGCTCGTTGTAAAAAATTATATAAATTAATAAAAGACTTATTTTGCATATTGAAAAATGGAATATTTTTATCAAATTAATGTATTGTCATCGGTCCTCGATAAATTTACAAAGTTTGAACGAAATCTGGCCGTTTAAAGTGGGTCAAAATCGCTTCCAAAGGAGTCGGTTACAAACAAACATACATACAGGTCAAGCTAATAAAAGGCGTGTAAAAATATGAAGAGCTATGTAATCTATTTCCACTTGTTTGCAACATCGTCTCTGGCCGAAGATTCGACCCCAAAAGCCGCGGTTGGTAGTCACACCTGAGATTTCTAAGCCAACGAGGCAATTGACAAAGATTTAAATGGATAAGATTTAATTCTTTGAGGGCAACTTATCTTAAGTGTAAAATAACGTTAATTTGGGAAGACGGTGGCAAAAAAAAATAAACCAAAAGAAGTTAAGTAAGCCTTTTAGAAGTCGGTTATATTTTTAGTTTTTTTTTTTAATTGATCTCATCAATAATAGGGGGGGGGCGGTTCGTATTACCCAGTAACTGGGTGGTGGAGGTCAGTTAGGCAGTAGCTTAATGTAAAATACTAGTACTCAGCTGCTTCCGGTTAAACTGGTAGCCGAACCCAACTAAGTTATGAGGCTAGCCAGATGGATGATCTAAAAAAAAGACAACTAAAATACTGAAGAACGTGATGACGTGATGACAGAGGGCTAAATATATCACCATCCATGAACAGCAATAATCTAATGCACATAGTCTAATTAGCGAGAGACCATGTTTCCGTAAGGCCCTTTTGGTATTCCCTTTGCATAATTGCTCTGTTTACGTGAAATTTCTAGCGCACGCCTAATATTTTGCTTATTCGATGCAATTGTGTAAAGTCTATCATTGAACTCGATGTGTGATTGCAGAGCCATGAAGGTGAGTGCTAAGTGGAGCCAAAACTGCAATGACAAACTTTACACACTTGCATTGCAGAAGAAGAAGAGTAGAGACCGTTGAGCCTTTTATTCAAAACCTCCATAGAAATATGACTTCCAAAACCATAGACACCAATAATGTGTTATATACATATGTCGCAGTGAGGTGATTTTATTTCGTTAGACACGGTCTTCATGTGGGCAGAACATGGGTTTCGTGCTATGAAAACACACACTACAAAATCAAAAGTCATTTATTCAAACTAGGCTGATAATCAGCACCTTTTGAATGTCAAAATTACAAGAGACAGTCCCCCAAAACGCTTGCCCTTCGCCACTTCCTAGTGTTTTAGCTGGGAAGAAGAAGTGGCGGAACAAACTCCCCAGCAACACATCTGTCTGTTAGGTCAGAAAAACCAGATTCTATACACAAAGTACACTGCTTTTATCGAACTAACAAATTACTTGAAATTACAATCCAACACAGTAACAATAAGCACAATGAATCGGGTTACAGTTTCGGGAGGTCTTGACTGCTCGAAAGCCGAGCTCGAAACATCACGACTCTGTAGTAAGCGCGCTTGGGTGTGGGTAGACTGGTAAGTAGGTCGCCTTTGGCGCGCTTTCGATTCATGTCCGTACTAATGACTGTCTCCGACACATAGAATACCTAAAGCAATAACTTTTCTCAAAGCCATTCATATTAAGCTAAGGACGTTTAATAATTAATGGCCGCAAAGAACCTTTGTTCCAAAGGTTTTGCAAGTGACGTTATATGAATAAATTGAGGGTACAATAGATTTTATTTCCATTCCGATCTTGAGCCGAAGTATCACGAAATGGTCACGAACATTTTATTGTTCGGAATTTGATTTTTTAATTTACGGAGTTGATATCCTAGTCTAAGATCCCGCCTAAAATTTACCTTCACTCATATTATGTTTACCAAATAAAACACATTTTTAGCAATCTTAATACATAATCAATCATGTTAGGAATAGGTTGCTCGATAAATATTTAAAGTGCGACAACTGTAAGCCATGACCGATTTTACTTGACTTACCTAATACCACCATGATTGTAATAAAATCATCAGTCTGTATATCGGAAATAAATTAAATATCGGGAGCTCACAATAAACGATAATCACGAAGGATATTCCGTAAGTGATAGTGTAAGTAAATAAAACTAACTTAAAAAAAAAAACACCTTCAGGAACTCAATAAAAGTTCCTTTAAAATTCGACCACCATAAACTTCGTTCCAGCTTTTTGTCTAATTGCAAGCAACCACCGTAAAAAGATAAACTTTTATAAAAAAAAACTGGACAAAAAAAATCCTCTATCCACGCACAGAATCCTCCCTACACAAACAATGTTTCATAAAACCTTCATGGAATTTGTGAATTTTCATCATAGTGGTATGAAGGCTCGACAGTCGGCTATCATCATCTGTTTTGTCAAAAAAGGTTGTGCAATAAAACCGAGCCTTCGCGGGGACACAAATTATTTGCGGACGTTACCCGCGACCCGGATAAATTATTCATTGCTGGTTTTATTCTAAGGGGCGATGTAAATACGATATTTTTTTCTTCTAACAGAACGTTTAAGAGCGTTTAAGCCTTACAACATTTCATAAAAACTTTCAAGTCCGATTTTAATGAAACTTCATACGCATAAGAAGACTACATAGGCCTAAAAAGTAACCAAAAAAAAAGGATTGTGTGGTTTTATGAAACCACGGTAAAAGTGAAACTTTTTTTCACACTAGACATTTAACTAAAAAATTTTGGCAGCGCCTTTCACTTTATCCCTACTCCGCGGCCGACCGTCACGGGACATGCAACACACAGACGAAAAAAACTTTTTACAAAAAAATATAACCGACTTCCAAAAAAAAAAACAAAAAAGTGGAAAATAATTTTACTTTCGTTAGTCGGTGACTTGTTTGTTTCATTTACTTTTTTGCCACCGACTTCCGAAAGTAAAATTATTTTCCACTTTTTTGTTTTTTTTTTTGGAAGTCGGTTATATTTTTTTGTAAAAAGTTTTTATTTTACCCTTTTCAGTTGTGGTATCTCACTTAAATTCTTGTCTTGTATCATTTTTACTTTGTAACTAGACACCAGCACATCGTCCATACATACGACAAAGGACAAAATGCATAATAAAGAGGATGACTCAAAAAGTACCTAAGCAAAGATAATAAAATTCATATGGGCCCACCGGGCAAGCTTACTCTACCAAATGAATGAAGATTCATGTAAATCGGTCCAGTAATCACGGAGAAATAGGTGTACGTGATGAATTTACATATAAAATAAAAAAAGTGTTAATAAAATGAAAACTACAGGGCCAAACTATATAACATTTTTATGGGACCAAATAGCAACTATTCCGCATCAAACTAAAGATGAATTACGCAAATCGGATCATAAAGCTCAGCGTAATCGGTGTACATTCAACAAAAACTAATCGAATTGATAACCTTCTCCTTTTAGATGTCGGTTAAAAAAAGAAAATATTTCTATTTTTTTTTAAATCATTACCTTTTACCTACACCTGGAAAGTGCATACCGTTACAATTCCAACAAGCCCAAACACAGCTAAGATACATTGTCTTATTATTGAGTTCCGGTGCCTGTCTCTGGGATTCATCATCAGATCTGATGATAGAATGGTTCTTATTGAACGCAAATGCTTCACTTGTTGTAGAAAATACCAAAATCGCTGTACGTTTTCCTATAAAATTTGAAGAGTTCCCTCGATTTCGCCAAGATTCCATCATCAGATCCCGATTTGGTGACTATGGGACCACTTCAGAAGTATCTCCTTTCGAACAAAAAAAGAATTTTGAAAATCGGTCCACAATTGGCGGAGTAATCGCGTAACAAACACACAAAAAAAAAACATACCGTCGAATTGATAACCTCCTCCTTTTAGAAGTCGGTTAAAAAGTTTGAGACGATGTAATAAAAGTTTCACTTTAAAAAAAGGATTGTGTGGTTTTATGAAACCACGGTAAAAGTGAAACTGTTTTTCACACTATAGCGCCCCACTATACCCCTACTCCGCGGCTGACCGTCAGCGTCACGCGACATGCAACACACAGACAAAAAAGTTTGAGACGATGTAATAAAAGTTTCACTTTAAAAAGGATTGTGTGGTTTTATAAAACCACGGTAAAAGTGAAAATTTATTCCTACTCCGCGACCCACCGTCACGCGACATGCAACACACAGACGAAAAAGTTTGAGACGATGTTATAAAAGTTTCACTTTAAAATTTGTCAATTTTGTTACAGCTACATTAGACCGATTTTAATTATCTACAGCCAAGTATCTTTTTTTAAATACATTTCGAAAATGTTCTTTGCTAAGTTTTTAGACCTATGTATAGAATATGGTGATATATATGGTGATATGAATAGATAGAAGATGGTGGAACGAATTGGACAAGACAAGTGACCAGTGGTCCTCATAAGCCTTGGATCGAAACAACTGAATGTCATGGAGAGAGGTCTTTGCTCAGCTGTGAGATGGCACAGGCTAAAACTATCAGTACTATCAGACCGTTTCTTCAAAAAGAACTCCTTGTACTATTTATTGTTCAGCTGCATCCGGTTAGACGGGAAGCACAAAATATAATTTACCACACCCTCTGGTGATACAATTCAGAATCGGGTTACATTTGCAGGAAACTTCATATCAAATATTAAGAATTGAAAAAAATGACGGTCGAATACATACAAGTTCCATCATCCTCTTTTTTAAAGTTGGTTAACAAGAAAAGGTCTGCGTCATTATGTTGGCGGTTAATTTTAAGAGAAGGCAGGTAAGTAAATTAAATATTATGCCTTATTTACGTGCAAAGGAACACAATGTTTTATATTGAATCTAATAGGTAGAGCTTTCGATATCTGCGCAATATTAAAACATGTTTAAGTTTTCTGGGTTTCTAATTATGTTTAGGACAAACGTACTTTTTGATCTTCCTAAGGGACACAGGACCAAAGTTATTATAAAACCAATTAAATCGATCCAAAACCGGCTCTCTTAATAGCCCCAAATAGGACGAAAATAACCGAAAAACCATTCCTCTATGGCATAAACAGTCGTTTAATCTGAGCGGGCGAAAGTGAAATGCTGCTAAGGGTAGACTCATACTTGCGACTGGTCGATTGTCAGAGAATCACTATTTGCTTCGGATTTTTTACTATACTACAAGGCGTTGTTTTGCATCCTCGGCAAAATTCAGGAGGTTGTCACAAAAGACACAAATAATTAATTTAAATTATGGTATCTAGTTAATTATTAATAAACGCTGATTTTTTTGGTTGTTTATGTTTGTCAGTATTTCAGAATAACCCCCTTAACGTGGTTTAGGGAATAAGACATTATCGAATAAACGTTTGAGATTGTATGTGTGGAAGCGCGGGTATAGGCCGAGAATCGGACGGCCCGCGTTTAAAACACGGGTAGTTCACACTTACCTATATCCGTAAATAAGAAAAAAAATAAAACTTACCTACCCATTTTATTATTGATTCGGGACGAGAATCATTAGCATACTCGTAGTTCCCTCCTTGAATTTGACGAGGATGCAAAACAACACCTTGTAGAATATATAGTTCTATTTCTATCACAACACACACTATTAAGTGTGTGTTGTGATAGAAATAGAACGCTGGTGAAGGATGTGTTCCGGTAAAATATAAATATATTAGTGCTGGTACACACGGAGACACGAAATCCTAGTATAACATGGCCTCCCCTTGTATAGATTTCCCCTACAATGAGAGAACCGCATAAACTGGTCTTGTCCGGCTTGATTGGAATCACTCCTGCTACACCGATTTCCCTTTACGTCGACTCGTGATTTTTGATGGTTTTGATGGATTGTCTTTTGTTTTATTCTTTTTTCACATCGGCGTGGCTGTCACAGAGTACAGTCACAAAAAAACGAAATACGGCTGTCGCTCATCCGATGATACTTACCGTATTTTAAATAATAATTATGGTCGCCGTGCGTACAATTTCGGGTCGCCCGAACACTGCTTCGAGGTAGCGCAGTAGCGGAGTACTGGAAGGATATGGGGGAGCAGAGGCACATTCTAGACTTTTGGGGACTTTTTGAAATGGCAACGCAGCAGCGTGCGATGGGATTTGAGAGTAACAACTTACCATCAAGAAGGCTGCAGAATTAAAAACCGGCCAAATGTTAGTCGGACTCGCGCACGAAGGGTTCCGTACCATTATTTATAAATAAAAACGTGTTTTTTTATGAGTGCCCCAATTTTTTTTTTTTTAGTATTTGTTGTTATAGCAGCAACAGAAATACATATTCTGTATAAATTTCAACTGGCTAACTATCACGGTTCATGAGATACAGTCTGGTGACTGATGGACGGACGGACGGACAGCGAAATCTCAGTAATAGGGTCCCGTTTGACCATTTGGGTACGAAACGCTAAAAACCGTTAGCTAAATAAAACCAAGCTGGGCCGGGTTGAAAACTAATGAAAGAAACGGTTTCGAAGATGCCACTAGCCAACGCGACTAGCTTTACGCACGCAAAGGAAACAAGTGACAGCATAGACTGAGATACTGTCACTGTGAACGGTGCCCATGAACGGGGCACTAGCCCACACTCATCATCATCTGCGCTGCGTTTTCTCAAGTAAGTTGGGGTCGGCTTCCAGTCTAACTAGATGCAGCTGAATACCAGTAGTTAACATGCAGCGACTACCTATCTGACCTCCACAAAGTAACTGGGTAATACGAAACCCCCCCATTTTTAGATCAGTTCACCCCCAGCCACCACCCAGGTAGTACCGGGTAATACGATACTCCTTGGTAAGACTGGTTGTCAGACTTTCGGGTCACCTACCACAGTCAAAAATCGCAATTGTTCGCCCAATCTTATACCGCTAGAACTCAACACCGACCACTCCGCGTATGATGTATGAGTGTTTGTCGCATTAGGGAGCCATATCAATAGTAATAATGGGGCCAATAAACGGATTATAGTTTATTGGTTCAGCACAGAGTCGAATGGGGAAGCAGAGATGTGTTTGAATAGAGAGAAAGAAAATAAAAGTTCGAGGTCGTTTTTAGGGTTCCGTAGCCGAATGGCAAAAAACGGAACCCTTATAGATTCGTCATGTCTGTCTGTCTGTCTCTCTGTCCGTCCGTATGTCACAGCCACTTTATTCCGAAACTATTAGGACTACACAGCTGAAACTTGGTAGGTAGATGTATTCTGTGAACCGCTTATGATTTTTGTTAAAAAAAAAAAAAAAATATAGATAAGGATATCCCGCCCCCATACATAGAACTGAAACTTAAAAAAAAAACTATCAAACCTATACGTGTGGGGTGTCTATATAGATAGGTCTTTAAAAATGACATTGAGGTTCTTAAAACCATTTTTTTTCAAAGTCAATCTTTTGAAAGATAGACACTTCCAAAGTAGTAAAACATCCCCCCCCCCCTCTAATTTCTAAAGTAAGAGGAGAAAAATTCTGAAAAAAATATGGGGATGTAGAACGTAAAAAAAACTTTCAACGAAAATTAGTTTGAATAAGATTTGATATGTAGTTTTTGAGATATGGGACTTTTTCACCAAACTGCAGCAGTAACTTTGTTTTTCATTAGCTTACTATGAAAAACAAATTTAGTTTTGCGGTTGAGTGAAGGTTTACTAATGAATGACCGTTCAAAACATTGTTATTATATTGTTTGGGGCTATGAACCCTGTGTGCGAGTAAGACTCGCACTTGGCCCTTTTTTTTTGGTTTGAATATATTTAGAATTGTTTTGCCCGAAAAAAAACGTTGTCATTTAGAACTAATCCTGGGTTTCCCAAACTGTGTTTTGACTTGAACACTTGCCACGTTCGGTAATTTAAAAATAAACAAGTAAGGATTTTATAACAACTAAAATATACTATTAAAATCACAAAACAAAACATTACCGTTCCGTTTCGAAACATCATAACTTTAGCAATGCATTTATGTTAAAAGCAGTACTTTACTTATGTACTCAACTATGTACATAAAGTTAATGATAAACTAACGGATGAATGACTGACGGGTCACTTAGCGTGTTTGTGAACTTAATTGTATTTTACTTGAACTACTTAAATTGTTACTTTGTACGATATTTGTTAATGTTTATTCTGTGCTTAGTCACAATATAATATCTTGTTTTTTAACCGACTTCAAAAAAGGAGGAGGTTCTCAATTCGACGGTATGTTTTTTTTTTTGTGTGTATGTTACGCGATTACTCCGCCAATTGTGGACGGATTTTCAAAATTCTTTTTTTGTTCGAAAGGAGATACTTCTGAAGTGGTCCCATAGTCACCAAGTCAGGATCTGATGATTGGATCCTGGAGAAATCGAGGGCAACCCTCAAATTTTATAGGAAAACTTACAGCGGTTTTGGTATTTTCTACAGCAAGTGAAGCATTTGCGTTCAATAAGAATCATTCTATCATCAGATCTGATGATGAATCCTAGAGACAGGCACCGGAACTCAATAATAAGACAATGTATCTTAGCTGTGTTTGGGCTTGTTGGAATTGTAACGGTATGCAATTTCCAGGTGTAAGTACAAGTAATAATTAAAAAAAAATAGAAATCTTTTTATTTTTTTTTATTTTAACCGACTTCTAAAAGGAGAAGGTTATCAATTCGATTAGTTTTTGTTGAATGTACATCGATTACGCTGAGACTTATTACTTTACTAACTTCTTTAGTTTGATGCGGAATAGTTGCTATGTGGTCCCATAAAAAATGTTATATAGTTTGGCCCTGTAGTTTTCATTTTATTTTATTTGTAAATTTATCACGTACACCTATTTCTCCGTGATTATTGGACCGATTTACATGAATCTTCATTCATTTTGTAGAGAAAGCTTGCCCGGTGGGCCCATATAAATTATATTATCTTTGCTTAGGTAGTTTTTGAGTCATCCTCTTAATTATGCATTTTGTCCTTTGTCTTATGTATGGACGATGTGCTGGTGTCTATTTACAATGTAAAAATGATACTAGACAAGAATTTAAGTGAGATACCACAACTGAAAAGGGTATAATAAAAACTTTTTACAAAAAAATATAACCGACTTCCAAAAAAAAAAACAAAAAAGTGCAAAATAATATTTTACTTTCGGAAGTCGGTGGCAAAAAAAAGAAACAAACAACAACAAGACAACCGACAAGTCACCGACTGACGAAAGTAAAATATTATTTTGCACTTTTTTGTTTTTTTTTTTGGAAGTCGGTTATATTTTTTTGTAAAAAGTTTTTTATTATGTTAGTACCGAAAGCATAAAAATCTTTGACGGTACGGCGCAGTGGGCAAGCGATTGGCTGCTTGGTAGTTTCATCCACGGAACAAATATTTTGTATGACTGGACCTACAGGTAGATATTCCGGGTCTAGGTATGTGTGAGTGAGTTTTAAATGTTTGTAAACTTACCCACGACACAGGAGAAATTCCTAGTGAAAGTATGGTTTGAAAAAAGGTACTAATCCGGCTCGAAGGACCAAAAAACGATGCAGTTATTAGTGATTAATGATATACTTAAGAGCGTTTACACCTTACGACATTTCATACAAACTTTCAAGTCCTTATTTTACGAAATGACTGAAACGATTTTAATGAAACTTCGTACACATAAGCTCCTTATGCGTACGAAGTTTCATTAAAATCGTGTTATAATCGTAAATAGTGTTACAGTTAAATTAGACAGATTATAAGTTTTCTATAAAAACAGAAAATTCCATAACTCTCTTTTTTAAAACACTTCTAAAATATTATTTAGTAACTTTTTAGACCTATGTATCCTGCTTATGCGTATAAAGTTTCATTTAAATCGGTTCAGTCATTTCGGAAAATAACGACTTGAAAGTTTGTATGAAAAGCTGTAAGGTATAAACGCTCTTAAGCGAATCAGTACATTCCAACCTGATAACTCAATATGTAATTATTCAAAATTTTATCTAATAAAGCCCTTCACTGTTTTCTAGTATCTTTGTTGGGAAGAACAAGCGGCGCAACGAACATGCCAGCAACACATCTGCAGTTAAGTTAATAGAGTCTATACTTCACTATCAACACATTACACAAGGTGATAACGCGATTTTCTTTGCTACGCCTCCTACATTTCTTGTGATTAATTGCGCTTTATTCTCGAGACAGACGAATGTGACCCAAGGGATATGACCGAGTGGGCCTGTGGACGGTGAGTAATGGGCTAGCTCACCGTCCGTCCGTTTCATGATGACAAGCCGAATAAACGGCGCGTTCGTGTTCCACGCGCGCCTCAAGGAGATGTCAGCAAATCGGAAGGGGTCCGAGAGGACCGATGCCTGCCAGGGCTGCGGGACTGTTCGAAAGAGATACCGTGGCCCTGGAACAGAAAGGGCTAAGAAGGAACATGGATAGGTTTTAGTCAGTACAAGTATGAAACTCCCTTCCACTCCGCTCAGAGCCCATCAGAAAAAAAAAACAAAAAAGGGATATGACCGACTTCATTGTTTTGACAGTCAGCCCAAATCCAATCGACAATTTACTGTTAAAATAATGATGTTTTTTGGTTGTAGAGAGATTGATACTTTTCGTTATGTCGTTGGATAGAACACGACAGCGAGCCTATTACCATCAATGGGCACAAATCCAAACTCCGTGGCTGTTACTGAGAAATTCTTGATGGAAAAAGCCAATAACACTTTGCCCGACCCGGGAATTGGACCCAAGACCTCATGCTCAACATTCGCGCTTGCAACCGCTAGACCAACGAGCCAGTCACTACAGGCCATTTATAATACAAGGTGTTGTTTTGCATCCTCGTCAAATTTCAGGAGGTGGTAACAAAAGACATCCATCATCATCATTTGTCTAGCCTTTTCCCAAACTATCTTGGGGTCGGCTTCCAGTCTAACCGGATGCAGCTGAGTACCAGGATTTTACATGAAGCGACTGCCTATCTGACCTCCACAACCCAGTAATTGGGTAATACGATACCCTTTGGTAAGACTGGATGTCAGACTTTTTACTTCTGACTACTTGTAACGACTGTCAAAGATCTACAAATGTCAGCCGGGACCAACGGCTTAACGTGCTTTTCAAGGCACGGAGGAAACTCGGTATGTAATTATGGTCACCCATCCACGGACCAACCTCGGCAAGCACGGCTTAACCTTAAAGATCCACCCGTGCGGCTGTTACTATTTAGCCATGAGCTCCTCAAAAAAGACATAAATGATCAATTAAAATTACGGTAACTAGTTAATTATTAATAAACGCTGTTTCTTTGGTTGTTTAAGTTTGTCAATATTTCAGAATAACAGAACCCTGAAGTCCCACTGCTTCCAAAAACACTACGACATCGAACACACAGCGGAGTTGTGTGACTACTCAGGTACAAAAGAGTTAAGAATCTACACTGATGGATCAAAAACCGACGACGGGACAGGTTTCGGGGTTTTCTCCGAGGACCTAAATATAAAAATATCCAAACCACTTGGAATGCTCAACTCTGGCAGAGTGTGTAGGTATTATCCAGGCGGCACACGCTATAGAGGCCAGAGAGGTTACGAATACCAACATTCGTATACTTTCCGACAGTGCCTCAGTTCTCCAATCCCTTAAAAGTAATCAGATCACGTCGAAACTAATACTAGAATGCCATAACGCCCTAGAATGAATTACGGTACTAAACCACAACACGGTGACACTACAATGGATCAGAGGTCACAGTGGATCCCTGGGGAACGATGCGGCGGATGAACTTGCCAGAAGAGGATCCAGTACAAAACCCTACGGACCCGAACCCATTGTGCCCATTCCATTCAAGCAACTAAAAAACTGGCTAAAGGATCACACTCGAACACAAGTGGAGAAATGGTGGACCTCGACACCTGGGTGTAGGCAGGCCAAAGAAGCCATGCCATCCCCTGATACAAAGTTGACCAGGCGCCTTCTGCGTCTGGACAGGGATGGTCTGCGTCTGGTGTCGGGGACCATCACTGGACACTGTTCACTGAATAAACACTTCTACACTCTAGGAATCACTGATACTCCCCTGTGCAGAGCATGCATGAATGCGGAGGAAACGGTGGCGCATGTACTGCTTGAGTGCACCGGCGTTACCAAGATTCGCGAGGAGACCCTGGGAACACCGAGATCCCTTGCGGATGCCCTGAGAAGACCGGGAAGTGTGATCTGCTTCTGGAGGGAGGTGGGCTGGTTGGAGTAACGGCCACCATGGCTCACGTACAATGGTCCACTTAAAGGACTAAGTGCGGAAACCTAAACCCCATAAAGAAGATTTCAGAATAACCCCCTTAACGTGGTTTAGGTAATGAGAAATTATCGAATAAACGTTTGAGATTGTTTGTATGTGAGTAAGCGAGGTTATAGGGCAAGAAGCAGACGGGCCGCGTTTAAAACACGGGTTCACACTTATCGATTTCCGTAAATAAGAAAACAAAAAAAATATTATCTACCCATTTTATTATTGATTCGGGACGAGAATCATTAGCACAGTTACCTCCTTGAATTTGACGAGTATGCAAAACAACACCTTGTATAATATACAACACTATTACAAACAAGATTGAACTACAATAATTACTATTTTCACTGAGAGACCTTAACAATTGAACATCTTTTGAAAACATCCAATCTCTAGTCAGCCAATCTTACTTTCTCTGACTAACACAATACCAAATTCAGAAAACTCCGAACAAACTTAAATATAAGCCAGCACAACTTTGCACGAACTACAAATTAATTCAATCACAAACTAAAGTTTCGAATACAAATCTTACAACTCTAATGCCCGATTTCACTTATTCAGGCAACACCAATACGAATGCCTAAATTAAAGCACACGATTTTAAACCCTAATTTCAGTACTGAGAGTAAAAATTCCAACAACACAGTAATATTTAGGCATTCGTTTAAGTATTGGTTAGTGTTCGTGAAAGCAGACATGACCGTGTTCTAAAAGTTAATCTATGAAACTCTATTCATTCATCCCCCTTCCCCCCTCTTATTCATTCCCCTAATTTTGAATTCCAATGTAGGGTAACTTCTGGATCGTATCTGATTCAGTTTTGTGCTACATTGCTTCTATTTTGGGGATAAATAAAGCCTACCAGAAACCTAGCAGAAAGTTTTGTTGAATAAAATGTTTTCTGTCTTGCTAGCGATTCTAAAATACTTAGTAACTTTTGTTGGGAAGAAATTTTGTCCTAGTGGTTTACAGATATTTGGTGGATAATTTAGATTAGGAAACTGTTTTAGTATAAATTATTGTGTTTTGGATGAACCGCTGAATTGAGGTTATACTATTAGGTACACCTCTGTCTAACCCTTCTAGAATTGCAGGCGTGAAAATTATGGTATGATTGAGATATCGGTGAACATAAAAAATACAAGGTGTAAATCACCTCATCACAAAGCCGTCAACCAAGCATTCTGTACATGAAACTAAGTAACTTTACGCAAAAATTATTGCTGGGAAACGACTTTTTTTGGGGGGTGTAAAATTATGTTTTGTGATAGAACTCAATGTAACGCACTCAAAACATTGTGCTGATGGACGGATTGAATAGTACGGGGGTCTTGGAGGTGTTTAAAGTAAAAATCTTACATTAAATACTTGTATTTAAAAAAATACTTGTCAAAAAGTTGGAACTTTGACCCCTAATATCTCCGTAACTAGAAGGTTCCCAGGTATGGTGTAGAACAAAAAAATGATCGCAAGGACAGGGAGAACCAGTGCCTTTCGGCTTCGTTAAGAGGTGTTTTACACCCTTTATAAAGGTGGAATAAAGAGCCTCAATGAAGATTGGACTCTATAATTGGTTCCGATGAGTATAGTCAGGTTATACCGTTTCCTCTGCTGTGATTCGACCCTCTTCCCCCCTTCTGATCTCTGTGAAAGGGAGCGGGCAATAATCTAACACACAAGCCTGCTACACTAATCCCAAACCACTACAACTCTTGAAAACCAGAATCAACAGTGGCGACCACCAGAAAAGCGCCGAGACAATGAAGCTCAACGAAGTCCCAGGAAAACAATTTAACTGTCTTAGAGTAGGAGGAGTAGAAAAAACAAAATTTCCACTGCATCACATAATTGTCACACGTGCCCGGTGTAGATATTACATGTCTTCGAATTTTCTTTTATCACGAAGATTTTTTCACAACTGCTTCCCATATCTAACAAAAATTGTGTCAATCGTTTATAACACTACCTCTGTCAAAACAAACTTTTCGGGACTTCGTTTAGACCCCTGCGTCCTGGGACACAAAGTTATTTGGAGAAAAACTAAACAAATAAGTCCTAACATTGAACGAATCAACAACGTAATTGACAAAACAGAAACACGGACAACTTTGATTTAGTTTAGGAGTTTTCAAGGTTTATAGCTTTTATCGGTGCTAGCGAAAATTTGGAATGAAAACTAAAATGCTCAAAACTCGAGTCTACTCGTATTTACTATTTGCCAGAAAATGGGTCTGCTCATTTTTTAAACAAAATCCCGTGCACACGAAGACCGTCATCTAATCTAATCTAATACTAATAAAGCTGAAGAGTTTGTTTTTTTTGCTTGAATGCGGTAATCTCAGGAACAGGTCCTGGATTTAAAAAATCTTTCAGTGTTAAATAGCCCATTTATCGAGGAAGGCTATATATCATCACGATACGACTAATAGGAGCGGATCAGCAATGAAAAATGTTACGAAAATGGGGAAAATGTGACGCGGACGAAGTTGCGCGGGACAGCTAGTCTGTTTATAAGCGCTTTTATAGCGGCCGGGCGCTACAAGCAAGGATAGTCCTTTGGCGAAAAAATATTTTATACATTTTTTAAAATGAATAATGGTTGCGCCTCATCTATCAGCACAGAATCGCATTTTACAATGCTCCTTCATCTTTTTCTATCGATCAAAACCATAATTTGCTAGAGCAAGAAACAGAGCGTCCTGCCGAACGCATCTTTGATGCTGCCGCGTGCAATAGGACTCCCGCTCTATTTACATGAGAAAAAATGCGATTGCGTGCGCTAGATAAGGTGCAGCCCTAATTCGATGCTTACTTAAACGTCCTCCTTGCTAAAAGTAGTTTGAAAGGAATATTTGTAAAGACCAAAATTATGATGATGTTAACACGCAAAGAGCCTGCTCTACGGGACTTATGTTTAAACTGTGAAAATGAAGTTTCGAAACTCCCCGGCAACACCGGTTAACCAGCTCATATGCTCAAAATATAGGCACACTTAAGTAACATGTAATCAGGTCAAAAAAAATACGATTCACATAAATTTAGAGGTACCAACAAAAATAACCACAAAAACTTTACATCCTTTCATAAACCCTTCTGAGACACATATTCACAATTACCCTTAGCTGATATTCACAAACCAGGGATATCTACTAACTTTATTCCCTAACTTATGGCCAATAACTCTGACGACAAAGAATCTCGCGGTCTTACAAAGAATAAAAAGTGGACCTATATTCTGATTAAATTCTTTGTGAGGTCCGCACTCCGGATGGACTTATTAATCTTTTTTATGAGGCCACTTGATGGGTGATCCTTGAAATATGGGTTTGACCATGTAGTTAAATCTTGGGAAGGATGAGAAAGACTGAAAAGTGGGCCTTTGTTACGTGTTAACGCTTTGCCACGACCTACATGCGTCTAGCGACAACGGCTGCGAGAAGTTCTTTAGAGCCTTTTCTGAGGCATCAAGACGTGACTTGAAGAGCGACGATAAACGGAACCTCACGCAATATGGACCATTTAACGCAATAATTAGCTAATAAGGTTACGATTGCTTGGTCACAGACCTTCACCTGGAACTATGTAAAAAATATTAGAAGTTATTTTATCCACTTCCCAGTTCCCGATTGAGCTAAAATGAATACATGTTTAATTGTTTAGTTAAGATGACAATTTTTTCATTCTAAATCCAATATGGCGGACTCCCAAAGACGGCGGTTTTTTTTTTTAAATAAAAGCGTTAGCTGATAAAAATACAAAACCAAAATGACGTGACTAAAGCGTGTTTGCTATTTTTTTTAACTATGATATTTGCAATGCAATGGAGTGGTTTTCTATCCATCACGTGGACCCAATGTGAGTTGGTACGACAAATAGTTCGAAAGCAAAAAAAACTTTTGCAATTAATTCTTTACATTGTATAGCATTACAAGCACTGCTGAAATAAAAATCTACAACTTAACTCTCTTATCAGAGTCAAGCAATCTTGAACAAATTCACAGACCGCGAAAGATAGCAGATTTTAAAAGAAACAAGTAAAAGAAACCGACCAGTAAAGAAGCCGCAAGTTTAACCAAACGGAAATTATATTTCCAGCTCTGAAACTTGTACAAATGCTGATTTTGTGACACAAAGTGGAGGAGAACAGAAGTTTAATTGTAAATAGTGCCCCCCATAGGGCAAGATCCAGTCCCGACGACGAAGTTACTAATTCTTTCTTATACTATCTATCTATCTTACGTATGCATATTTACAAGTTTTGGCCGATGGCCAATTTTCAGGTATTAGGTGCTTAAGTTACGTACCAATATTACCCACTTTATAGGGTTCCGTACCTCAAAAGGAAATACGAAACCCTTATAGGATCACTTTGTTGTCCGTCTTTCTATCTGCCTGTCAAGAACGTTTATCTCGAGAATGCGTGGAGGCATCGAGTTGAAATTAAAACCATATACTCAAGTCTACAGTCCCTTGAAGCTGTGAAAAAATATGTTCTAAGCTAACGTAAAAAAAGATATTACTGTTTATGCCCCAAAAAACGTATATTTCGAAACTCTTATGGGTACTAAAATTAATAGGGTACTTTCCGTTGACCTAGAACTATGAAATTTGGGAAGTAATATCGTCTTAAACTACAAGTACAGGGAAGTCCGAAAACAACACATTTGCAATTTTACAATTTCATCAAACACATTTTAAAATTATAAATAGTTCAGGAATCAAGTCTATTCTTTTATGATTTACAAAAAAAAAATACTGGATTCTTGAACTATTTATAATTTACCTACAAATTGATGCGGAAGCCTCGGTGGGCTCTCTCTTGTCCTGTTTTTTTTTTTAAGTCTGGCTGCATATTTTTTTTATTTTTTATTATGCTGACACCAGGAATTTCTCCTGTATCGTGTGTGCGTTTACAAACATTAAAACTCACATACACAAACAGCCAGACCCGGACAAACTATCTGTAAGCCATACAAATATTTATTCCGTGCAGGGATCGCACCCGCGACACGCAGCGCAGCAGTCGATCGTCCAGCCACTGCGACAACCGTGCCGTCAATCATAATGTTATATAGAATATTATTAAAAAAAAAAAAAACTGCCAGACACTTCCAGCTGTCGGAAATTTTAGCCAGACGCTTTCAAGCTTGGAAAAAACGTGATTTTACTTATAGTCTGAATCT
Organism: Cerastis leucographa; assembly: GCA_963082945.1. NCBI lineage: Eukaryota > Metazoa > Arthropoda > Insecta > Lepidoptera > Noctuidae > Cerastis > Cerastis leucographa. Next base: position 5,231,647 of record OY720370.1, read on the forward strand.
TAATTTTCATACGCAGGAAAGTATTTTAGTACACCAGCCAGACAGAAAATTTGAATTTCGCGGGCTCCTCTGGCACTTTTACCTAAAATAAATTAGTATACATTACATCTTTTGGCAGACACTGCTATTTTACTGAAACCAGTAGCTATTTTTCTTTAAAACATCATATGGCCTCAGACCCTAAGTCGGTAAATAGGGTACAAACAGGAATCAAAAAGTGGAACTTCTTGTACTTTCCGTCATCATGGCGATGACAACAAGGTCTTAATTTCCTTACATCAGTCCCTTTTGATGCGGCATCATTGTCCGGAGGCAGTTCTTCATCGAAGATGGACTAAGGACTAGACGTCTTCAGAGTGGTGCATACCTTTTGAAGTCACTCGATATACCTACAGCTCGTGCTGAATTGAGGAAGTACTCCACAAATATTAAGCTATAGAAGCTGCTAGGTTTTCGTAGCGTGGGCTATGAATATTTTTTTAAGAAACCGTTCACCTCTGTCAATGCGACTGACAACACGACTACTGTATACTAGCGTGGGTGACCCGTGGCATGCGTCGTTGTCGCTTGTCAATTGTGTTTCTCGTTGCCATGAGAGGTACCTTTTTCGGGGCAAGTTCTACGCTATTTCTATACAACTGCTACTCCTGTAAGCTAGAATCAACCGTGGCGACCGCCGGAGAAGCGCCAAGGCAATAAAGCTCGACGAAGTCCTAGAGAAACAATTTAACTGTCTTGGTTCCCGCGATGAAATTAATCAGAAAAAAATAGCGTAGGAGTAGGAAAAACATAATAACCACTTCCCTCCATATATCCAAGAAGTTCCCTAATATATTTATTTAATGTGATCACATAGACACAACTTTATTTCTTGTGTCACCATGAAAAAAATATCCTCATCCGATAAAACCGTATTAATCTTAACAAAAAACCATTAAGCTTCAACATACATCAAACTACTCCCTATGAACACAAGTAAGTGTCCATCCAATTAACATCAGAACGACCTAAAAACGAAATCCATTGATCGTTCCGATCCATCAACGTCAGTCGTCAGAGCTTGCAAACACTCAATGGACGTGGACACTGAACACAGATACGGTATGAATGGTGGCGTTGGCCAACGCTCAATGTTGTTCGGTGAGCGGAAAGAAAAATGAAGGTGTTCGTTTTTAGGGTTCCGTACCCAAAGGGGCAAACGGGACTTTATGACTATTCGCATAATGCAACCCGATGTCGTTATGGGTATCATAATGAAACCGCTGTCAATTTTGCAATTCGAATATAACGAAACCGAAGTAGATAATAATAATTAACAGTACCTACCGTAATTTAAAAGAAAAGAAGGTAAATGACTCCGTAATTCTTATAGCAAATACCAACTTTGCAGTGTCGTGCACATTCCCTTCAGTTAGTTTGTGCACTGTGCACCACATACATCGGACTAGAAAGACCAATGGCCGGGACGCAAATGCAGCAGTACTGGGCGGAATAAAACTTTAGGTGAAAACTTGTTGGCTAGTAGTAAGTCGTGATTTGTGATTAAATTTAGTTTTTTTTTTTAATACTTTTCTGGAAGCAACCTGACAAATGGTCGTCTGAAAAAATCACGATTAATCACGGTAGTGGCGGGGGTACCAAATGTCGTTCTTTAACTCTCTGATCTAACTATAATAAAAAAATAAGCTAACTGACAGGGAGAAAAGCCGTTAAAACTTCACAACGTTTCACCAAATGGGAGGGAGGAGCATAAAAGTGGAATATAAAACCTCACGCGTTTAAAGGACCCAAGCCCCCAAGGTATGGTTGTAATCATCTAGATTTTTATATTAGGTTAACAACAAAGATACTACGTTGATGATGGAATATAATTGCTATTCTGTGACAACAATGCATGCACATGAATTTATGAGGATGCTTGACCTAGAAACGGAAATGCCTTGTAATCCTATAATTGCATCCTTACTAAAGGGTACTTTATAGCATTTCTTTATTGTTTGTATTTTAATTCCAACTTAATATATCATCACGGACAAAAAGACCAGAGGGCGTAGACAAGTGGCAATGGCCTTAAGGGGGTTGCGCCAGGGTAGCCTGCCCACCCTACGCTGGCCGCGAGCCACCCACTGGACCCCGGCTACCGTAGGCGCGTGCCTGTGGACGGTGAGTAACGGGCTAACTCACCGTCCGTCCGTCTTATGACGACTATGTCGACGGCGCCTTCGTGTTCCACACAAGGAAATGTCAGCAAATCAGAAGGGGTCCGAGAGGGCCGTTGCCTACCAGGGCGGCGGGACAGTTCGAAAGAAATACCGTGGCCCTGGAACGCAAAAGCCTAAGAAGGAACATGGATGGGTCATAGTCAGTACAAGTCTGACACTCCCTTCCGCTCCGCCCAGAGCAGGAGGGGTCATTTCTTGATTTCCCATCGTTAAAAAAAGGGTAGCCCTCGAAATTCAAATCTTTGTAAAACTATGTTTGTTACGAATCATATTTTAATTAACTTAAAGCCTGTCAATGACCTGCAAATAGGGAACCGGACTGGGTAAAGAAAACGACATTCTATTTTGTCCGTCAGACAGGTAATACAAAAATATTAGTCACGTATTTTTTGTTTTATCAAAATATCAAAAAATTACTTAGTTAAAACTCATTAAAGTTGGAGAGTGCGGGCTTACTACGTCACAAGTAGGTATAAAACTTACCTACATGTGACGTCATGCGCCATTTCAACTCAATATATCTCCGTAATTTTATGACCATCGTGAAAAAAGAAAAAATACATGTCCAATACTTTTCAATAAACTACCCGACGGACAAAGAAAAAAAAAATTGGATTATCCCCTATTGCAGAAAACCCATAGATAATTTAAATTTCGCGGGCTTCCATGGCGCTTCCACTTTAAACAGGACTGACAGTAATTTTAGCTTTGTGATAGCAATAAAATCTTATTTCTCTCTCCATCATCGTTACCGTGTATGTCCTCAAGTCCTCAGGCTAACATATTTGAGCAAGAGAATCCTAACTGTAGAAACCTACCTACCACTATAAAACATGATTGCAATTGCTAACTAGTGAAGCGAAATTCTTCAAGCTTAGCTTTCATTGTTATCTTCTCAAAGACGAAATAAAAGAAACCTACGTCTCTTTGTCTTTGTCTTTCTTAAACCACTTTTGTCTCAATGTCTATTATTTTAACGACAATTTTTAAAGTTTATTTTAACCGGGAACTAACTTTCCTGATTTATAAATTGCGGTGTTATTTTAACACCCTTTTATGAACTCATTCATCATCTGCCTAGTCTTTTCTCACCTATGTTGGGGTCGGCTTCCAGTCTAACCGGATGCAGTCAAATATCTGAATTTTATATAGAGCGATTGCTTATCTGACCTCCAGAATCCAGTTAGTACTGGGTAATACGACATCCCTTGGTAAGACAGGTTGTCAGAATCTTGGGCGAAAGACTACCTTTTATAAACTCATTCTGAAACATTATTTATGAAATCACTTTTCTTACCTCACACGAGCTGGATCGCCCACTTAAGCCAACTTGCCCAACAAATAACTCTGTCTCCGCATTGTCTCTGTGATCTTTAAACGATTGAGAGAGAATAAAAAGTAAATACATTCATGTAGCGTTGAACGTGTTTAGTTAGATATGTGGTGCTAATGGGAAGACCCATTGAAGTACGTAGATTCTGTAAAATTCAGATGACAACTCACATCTCACATCGGTATCCACTGTCACTTCGCGTAAGATTCAAAATGACCTTGATTTTGTAGCCCAGGGAGCGTCGAAGTGACGGGGAAATTACCTTACAGAATGCCACTTCTTACGTCATCTCATACTTTATCTGTCCAAATCTCCCTGTTAATTTAGTTCAACTCGCTGACACGCTCGTAGTGGTGGTGCTAGTGTAAATTCGAATTATCAACCGGGTTTTTAGAATGCCAATCAAGAAACTCACAGCGGATTCAGATTCGAAGTCCTAAGTGAGGTCTTACAGAATCACACCGAAGGTCGCGGGACTGGAATTAATTTAGTGTGGTCAGCACAAAATCGATCCTCGTGGTGGTGGAAATACCGCCGACCGAGGAGCTCGTGGCTAAATATTAACAGCCGCACGGGTCGATCTTTAAAGTTAAGCCTTACGAGCAGTACCTAAGCCGTGGGGTCGAACTCAAGCAGGCCCATTACTTTGTGTAATTTATTTCATGCTGCCGTCAAAAACGGTGAAGGAAATTGTAATGTATGTACTGGCCATATACATATATACTGGCTGGTATTGTTTTATGCGTTGTCAAGTAGGTAGCGGATGACAGATGTTGCGGCTGTCATGGCTGTCTCCAATAAACTGGATTACTGAAAGCACGTTATTTTATTCATACATTTCACTGGCGACGAGGATAAAAAAAGGGAAGCGTGAAAAATTCTTTAGAAATGTCGATCGGGAAATTATCAGAATTTAATTTAAGATCGGGTGACTGGGCCATGTATGTGGAACGAATGGAGATGTTCCTAATGGTGAATCAAGTTAAGCAAGAATTTTGGCTACCAACCTTGATTGCGGCTATGGGTGACGAAGCGTATGAATTGCTTAGTAATTTAACAAGTCCAGACAAACCAAGCGCAAAAACTTATGTACAAGTGGCGAAGCTAATGGAGGACCATTTACAACCCAAGCCGTCGTTCATGGCGGAGAGATATCGTTTCCGTCAAAGAAGGCAGAATGTCGGGGAATCGATTTCACAGTACATATCAGAATTAAAAAAGATGTCTAAATTCTGTGAATTTAAATCGGTTTTAGAGGATAATTTACGGGACCAGTTAGTGTGCGGGTTGCGAAGCGAGTCGACCAGGCAACGTTTGTTTTCGGAGGAAAATCTGCATTTTGCAAACGCCGTAAGGATTTCATGCGCTATGGAAGCGGCGGGAAGAGACGCAGCGGCCGTTGAACAGACGGACGGGAGGAACAGCAACTCTGGCGGTAGCGGTGACACAGCAGCCGGAGCGTTACATACGTTGGCGCCGTCGGGCAGTCGGAGCCACCGAGGGCGTGGCGGATCACGCGGGTTATCGGCGGTACGCTCATGGAAGGGAACCAACGAGTCGAAGAACTGTTGTTCGGCTTGTGGAGCTCCGGATCACCTGAGTGAAGGTTGCAGATACTCTCGGTTTATCTGTGGTAGGTGTAGACGGAAGGGACACCTACGTCGGGTTTGTCCTATGATTGCAGGTGGAAGACAGTCCCAGGATCGATTTTATACCAACAACATGGAGGCCCAGGTGCCAGTAGCAGAGGGGGCAGCTAATCAGTCAAACCTCGAGGACCAGTTTGGGGAGGATGAGCCTCCTTTGATAGACGAGGAGGACTGGGAGCCAGTAGAAGATTTACATCAACTTAATTTGAATAGTTATAAACCGGTGAGCATAAATGTTTTTGTAGATCAAACCCAACTAGATATGGAGGTTGATACGGGGTCTTTAGTATCATGTATTAGTAGAGAAATGTTTAACCAACGTTTCAACCATATACCTGTGCTTAAAACAAATTTAGTTTTTAGATTTTATGATGGTACTATTACCAAGCCAATAGGAGTGTTTAGGCCAATAGTGAAATACGGTAATAAGTCCAAACAAATGGAATTGTTTGTAATAGAGGGTGGCTCTACTTCTCTGTTAGGTCGACAATGGCTTACGGAACTGGGCATTAAAATACCTTTGTACCAAAATACTGCCACAGGGAGCACAGAAGAAAACAACAGTATCTCATGTAGTGAACAATTGAAAGTATTACTTCACAGATATAAGGATCTGTTTACGGAGGGACTGGGCCGGTTCACGGGAGGCAAGGCTCGGTTAAGACTGCTTGAGGGAGCAACGCCTGTGTTTTGCCGCGCACGGCCGGTGCCGTACGCATTACGCGAGTGCGTCGATGCAGAGCTGGAGGGCATGCTGCGTGCTGGTGTCATCGAGCCTGTGGACAGCGCGGACTGGGCTACTCCACTGGTACCAGTACGTAAGGCTGATGGTGGACTCCGTATCTGTGCTGACTACAAAATAACGATAAATCCAGTATTATTGGTAGACAAATATCCCTTACCACGTATAAATGACCTATTGGTTAAATTAAACGGGGCTAAAGTATTTACTAAAATTGATTTAACACAAGCATATAATCAAATTGAATTGGATGACCCTGATAATTGTACAGTTATTAATACTCACAAGGGTCTTTTTAAGTATAAAAGATTAGTTTTCGGTTTATCGTCAAGTCCAGGAATATTCCAACGAATTATGGGGAATCTCTTAAATGATATTCCAAATGTAGAAGTGTTTCTCGATGATATTATTATTGGATCACCCAATGTTAGGGAACATTTAGTTATTTTAGAGAGAGTTTTAGAGCGATTATATCATAATGGAATGAAATTAAAGGAAAAGAAGTTTGTGTTCATGACTGATGAGGTTAAATATTTGGGATATATTATTTGTGCCAGAAAAGGTGCAAGGTATATTAAATATACCCCGCCCAGAAAATATTACCGATTTGAGGGCATTTTTAGGAACAATCAATTACTATGCAAAATTTGTTAACAACTTGAGCAACTTACTGGAACCTTTGTACAGGTTATTAAAGAAGGAAGTTATTTGGAACTGGGACAATGAGTGTGAGTCAGCTTTTAAAAGAGTTAAAAATATTTTGATCAGTGCCGATGTCCTTGCTCATTACGAACCTGATAAACCTTTGTTTTTAACTTGTGATGCGAGCTCGAGGGGCATAGGCGGAGTACTAAGTCAGATGTGCGAGCTAAATTATAGTGGCACTGACGGAGCGCGAGAGCGACCTGTCGTGTTTGTGTCACGCGCGCTTAACGCGGCTGAGAAACATTATTCACAAATCGAGCGGGAGGCGTTAGCTATTGTGTTCTGCTTTGAAAAATTACACCAGTATTTATACGGGCGACGTTTTACACTACGCACGGACCACAAGCCATTGGTCACCATTTTTGGGCCTAAACAGGGTATACCATCGATGGCTGCAAGCCGGTTACAAAGGTGGGCTATTAAATTGTCAGCTTATACATATGATATCGAGTATGTTACTTCAAAGCAGAATGGGGCAGATGGGTTATCGCGGTTGCCAGCTTTTTCCGCTGGTAAACAACCTAATAAAATTCCGGAACAATCATATTTACATTTTGCCCAAAATGCCATGTTATTAGATTATAATGAGATTAAAAGACAGACGAGCCAAGACCAGTTGTTAGGCCGAGTTCTAAGATATATCCGCGACGAATGGCCGTCTGATAATGAAATTGAATCGCTCCAACCGTATTTTAATCGCAAAAAAGAATTGTACGAGGAATTAGGTTGTGTGATGTGGGGCCCTAGGGTGGTCATACCGGGTGTGTGCAGAAAAAAGGTTCTAACTGATTTACATGAGGTTCATATGGGTATAGTCAAAACTAAAGCTTTTGCTAGGAGCTATGTGTGGTGGCCAGGTTTGGACGAGGAGATTGAAAAAACGTGCCGTGGTTGCAGTGTGTGTGCTGCTGAGAGTGAGGCGCCGCCTCGACATATGCCTTGTCCATGGGCATGGCCAGATAGACCGTGGGCTCGCGTACATGTTGATTTCTTAGGTCCTATCGCGGGACGGATATTTTTGGTATTGGTTGATGCCAGGACCAAGTGGCTTGAAGTTTGTCAAGTACCTAGTACAGCGGCTAACCACACGATCAGAGTTTTAAGTGACGTATTTGCTCGTTTTGGTTTGCCGAAACAAATAGTCTCAGATAACGGGCCGCCATTTACTAGTCACGAGTTAACACAATTTCTTAAGTCGAACGGCATCGAACATATTTATTCAGCGCCATATCATCCTGCCTCAAACGGTGCAGCAGAAAACGCAGTACATACTGTTAAAAGAGCCATTAAAAAAGCTATTAGAGAAAACTTGGAAATACATTTATGTTTAAATCAATTTCTGCTGTACTATAGAAACACGCAACACTGTACCACAGGCGAAACACCGGCGTCGCTCATGTTCGGTCGCAGGTTGCGTACAAAATTCGACGCTCTTAGACCGAGTACAGACAAAAAAGTTAGGGATGCTCAGGAATTTCAACAAAAGTACGGCGCAAGGGGGGTTCGTGAATTGCATCCAGGGGATAAAGTCTGGCTGCGTCAGTATCGTGGACAGGATAAATGGGTATCTGGGACGGTCACTGAGAGAATGGGCACCACCGATTATAAGGTAGTAGATGCTTTAGGCAGGGAATTCCACAAACATGTAGATCAGCTTAAACAACGGATACAGAGTTCATTAATCTGTCCTTCTTCATCTAGCCCGGTTGGTGAGAGATCGGGAACAGTTGTGGTAACTCAGGAACTGGTACCGCCTAGTCTGCGGAGCGATGGTTCAGCCACAGCGACTACATATCCGGATAATGAAGAACGTGAGCATTTCGAAGACTGCATTGAAGAGCCAGTTCAGAGCACAACAGAACCTTCCTTGCTTACTCCTGAACCGCCCCAGTCTCGTCCCGTTCGCCAATGCCGGATTGATAAGCCAGCTAGATATAAGTTCTGATGAAGGTGTAGAAACATTTAAGTTTATTTTGTTTGTGTAGTTCTGTTATGAAGTTGTTTAAAGTTTATTTTGTTTGTATCGGTTGTTAGTTTTTAAGTCTATTATTTATTGTAAATTTATAGGTGTTCTTGATTAAGGGTGAGGGTGTACTGTATGTACTGGCCATATACATATATACTGGCTGGTATTGTTTTATGCGTTGTCAAGTAGGTAGCGGATGACAGATGTTGCGGCTGTCATGGCTGTCTCCAATAAACTGGATTACTGAAAGCACGTTATTTTATTCATACATTTCAGAAATCATCGTGAGGAAACCGGGATGTCCCAGAAATTCTAAGACATGTGATATCTACCAACCCGCACCGGGCCCACGTGGTGGATTACAGCCCACTCCCTCTCATAGGGAGGAGGCCTGTGTCCCAGCAGTGAGAACATTATAGGCTGATGATGATGATGCTTGGTTGACGGCTTTGTGAATTAAACAATGTAATTATGTTGAGGAAAGACAAGGCAGATGAACACTTTCAAATTCATGGAACATCTGGCAGGACTTTAAAAATGAAAATGTCACGAAAAGCTAAAAGTTCAATATTTCTTGTTCTTCCAAATGTCTTCAAACATATTATTTACGGACACTGGCATCGGGAAACTTTCCGTGTCCCATACGTGGAAACAATGTTCAGTTTTGTGCTGTTCTCAGATTTTGTTTGTAACTTTAATGGTAGGAAACGAGTTTTTAAACTTTGTGAAGAGGGATTAGGGTTTATGTTGTGAGTGCTTTATATTTTATTTAGAATCTACAGTTGTTTGATCTCTAATCGTTATCTCCCAGTCTTCTTTCTTTTCTGCATCATCTCTTCAAAGTTCGAGTAAATCGGTTTCTTCTAGGCAAGCGTGCTCCACCCTAGGCCGCATCATCACTTCAAGCCTATTAGTATAAAAAAAAACTACCTAACCTTTTCCCAAAATTTCCCTATTTTACCCTTGGGGTCGGCTTCCAGTCTAACCGGATACAGCTGACAGCAGCGGTTACAGTATTTTACATGGTGCTACTACCTACCTGACCTCCACAACCCAGTTAGTACTGGGTAATAAGTTATACCCCTTGGTAAGACTCTAAGACTGGTTGTCAAACTTTCGGGCCACTGGCTATCTGTCACGTCTCGTCTGTCAAAGATCAAAAAATGAGCCGGAACCAACGGCTTAACGTACTTTCCGAAGCACGAAGGGAACTCGGTATGTAATGGGTGGTCACCCATCCACCGTCTAACCTATGCAAGTGCAGCTTGACCTAAAGATTGACCCGAGCGACTGTTACTATTTAACTACACGCTCCTTCCTTCAGTTAGTCACAAGAGCTTGAAAACCAGCGTCGGGCACTAGTTGTCCGGCATTTTGCTGAACTGGGCCTATTTGGTGCAGCCGTGAGTCACACAATATTGTTTACTTTTAAGTTTTTTTTTGGAACGAAGTTCCTTATCGCGCGTTGCGAAAGGGGGCTAGACGGAAAAAATAAAGACCAAAAGTTGTAACAACACTTTTTGCTATAGTTGTAAGCCGTGCGGCGTGCGCGTGTTTCTGAGATGTTGATGTTGTTTGTTGTTGTTGTTTAAGATGTTGTGATTAAGTTTATATTACATTATATTTGTTAATAATAAAATAAAAAAATTATAACTTAAAAAAAAAAAAAAAATACAATTCCTTCACCAATTAATCTAACGGAAATTCGTTCCATCCGGGAGTCTCTTGACACCTCACAAGTATTTTTGTTTTTTTTTAATGTATTTCCTTTTTTATATTGTGTGTATTTGTGGCATGTACCAATAAACATTTTTTCTTTCTTTCTTTCTTCATTTTCATCACATTTTTCATCCTTCCTCATCAGATGTCCCTACCAAAAGAAACGATTCCTTTTGAACTTTTCTGTTACGCTCTCAAACTTCCTTAACAACATGTAGACCTTAGGCCTCTGACCTTTTTGAGATACTTACCTACCTGCAATCAAAAAGTTTTTCCCCTATACTGTTTCATCCTTCGCAACCCTATACTAGGAGTATTGGGTTGCCCAAACAATCATTAATTGAGCAATTTTATAGAGGTCAACATATCACTGCAGTCTTCTTATCTATACAGGGTGTGACATAATAAACGCAAGACCTCTCGTGTGGTGTAGAAATTTATAACTTTTTTTTAGTTTTGCCATATATGGTGATCAGCTGATCGCGTCAGTTGTTAATTTTAGTTAGTTTAGTTTATATTAAAACGTTTACCCACTCTAGGAATTTCTCCTGAATCGTGGGAGTTTACAAATATGTAAACTCACATACACTAACAGCCAGAACCGGAACGACTAGCTTAGGTCATACAAATATTTGTTTCATGCGGGGATCGAACCTGCGACACGCAGCGCAGCAGTCAATCGCTCAGCCGCTGCGCCAACCAAGCCGTCAAACACATACAAAGTCCAATTTTATTTTCGCGGTTTTTTTAAAAACTCGTTGAACAAAAGCTGTTCAGTTTCATAGTCCGAAAGACCACACGGGAGGTCTTGCTTTTATTGAAGTGAAACATCTTATGCGACTTCCAAAAGGTTGCGTTAAAAGTTAAACGCTACCATGGAGGGGGTATGAAAGCACTGTTGCGTTAAAAAAACGTTCAACGCTCCTGGGGAGGGGGAATAGAAAGAGAGAGCGAGAGTGAATGCGTGGCACTCGAACGCATGCGTGTAGTATTACGAAGTTTCACTTCTTCCGCGCGGAGGGACTCCACACACTATTTTTTTTTTGTTACACCTTGTATTAATATTACTACTACCCAGTAAAACGTTTACGAGATCATTAAATAGCCGGTGGGCAGAAATTGACAATAATCTTTTATAGTTACTACATCTGTCACACACAAACAATTAAGTCTTTAGGTGTTAATTTGTCGACCTTTAAGCTAAGAAACGTAGCCAAAGAAATTCATCGCTGCTAATCGAAATGTTTTTTTACCTTAGGAGTAGGACACACGGTTTAACGTGTTTTCTGTGGTACTGGAGTATCATACCGCCAACTAGTAAACTCTAGTTTGCAACTGAGTATTTGCTATTGGAAAAACCCAATAACTTTTGGCTCGAACTAAAATTTGGATCCCAAGCTCAGTCGCGGAAATTAAACATAACTGGCGAAGTGGCGAGATATGGATGTACCACACTCCTTGATATTTTGTCATGTACCGTTTATGTTCTGAATATTGTCATGAAAACGGCAACGGCAAGTAGAATTTATAAAGGGTTAAAAATGACATGTTTTTATGAGTGACAACAGTATAACTACAGTCCTTTCACAGCTAACTTACCTGTGGCTTGGCATCGCTGTCAAAGTCACAATGATCTTTAAAAACGTTGAATTAAGGTTGCTTTTGGACTGCTCCAGTCAGATTTAAAATATCTATGGAAGGACTGTAGTGGCCAGACAGTAATACGCATAGCAATCGGGTCAGAAGTTAACGCACCATTACCTCCCTTAACGACATCGAATGACGTGCCTGTCGTACTAAAGAGGTTTTACTACTGTAGTTTATTTTGTGACAGTGGCCACTGAGAAAAAAAAACTAAACACTAACACGAGTCATGATTTGTCACAATTATGTTCTAATTTTGAAATGGTTCTTGCTCGAAGTGCGTTTTTATCATAGAGTTTTCATATTGACTATAAACTTTGTGGAAAGCACTAACTATTCCTTCAAACTCCTTTTACCTCAAGTTTTTAGCCTGATTTTTCAGAATCTTGAATGAAATTAGTATTTTAATGTCGCTTACAGCCACTTGCACTTTTACCAATTATTAATTGATTCTTCTGTTCGGTTCACAAAGTTTTCAAACCAATGAAAAGTACCTCAGAGGCCTAAACTACTTCTTACGAGGGGTGAGTAATTACACCTAGAAGCTGTTAATCCTAATAGGCGAGTAATAAAACAGCGTCAGTTTAGACCCTTAGTGGCAGGTGGACAGTTTGTAAAAGTGATTTGCGATCTATGAGCCGGAGAAGTTACAAATTGCTTCAAATCTTGAGGTTAATTGAAAAGAAAGGACAAATCGGAACAGGAACAGTTTACTTTAATTCTGAATTTCTCTTAGTGCCCAAGCTAAATACAAATAAATAAATCTGAATACAAATAAATAAAATAAAGACCAGAGACAAACAATTAATTAATCTAACCCAAAAATCCTATACAACAATACTGCTAATCATCTCATAATCTACAAACTATAACAATAATCGGTAAACGTCTGCCGATGGCGATGATAAATGTGGCTTAAAGACCTCAAGACAGCTATGTAATAGGCTGCCATATATGTAACAAATGATCGAATAGTGACACGTATCCGCCATCTTGTATAAAAATTGGCGCGAAACATGGTTTAGCTTTTAATGTCACGTGTCGTGTATTTATTTTAATAATTTATTACATTCTGAGTTCGTACAGCTGTTTTGTTTGTTTCTTGCTTCTGAAAGGGTAAAACATTTAAGCTGAAGCAATTTTGCCGAAAAAGTCAACTATGAGATAGACATTTTCCGTTGACGGTTGAATGACATTGTCATTAAGGAGGATGCGGCGTAGCCCGCAAAATTAAATTTTTCACACAAAAAAACACAACTGTATATGTCACAACTTTTAAATGTGATTTTCTCCATCTGTATTGATTAACGTTTTAACTAGAAACATTATTTTGCGAGGCTTTTGAATTTTGCTTGGTGTATACATATTAGTGCTCGTCCATAAAACTAGCAAAAACTGCAAAATATTCATTTGAAAGCTAGCCAGCGAAGATACAAGTTTGTAAGTAATTAACTGGGTACTGGCTAAGATAACTAATCCTTGGGTATTGTCTCTTGAGGCTTGCTAATTGCCCTCGACAAACTATTATGAATTATGATGAATGAAATAAGTTTTCTCCTAGTTACTAAATCTAAGAAATAAGTTTTTAGCAGGCTGGGACGAAGTAGCAAATGTTCAAATCATGATCATCATCTGCCTAGCCTTTTCCCAAACTATCTTAGGGTCGGCTTCTAGCCTAACCGGATGCAGCTGAGTGTCAGTATTTTACATGAAGCGACTGCCTATCTGACCTCCACAATCCAGTAACTGTCAGTAACTGTAAGATGTCAGACTTTTGGCTTCTGACTACTCGTAACGGAGGAAACTCGGTATGTAATTATAGTCAGCCATCCACGGACCAACCTCGACAAGCACGGGTTAATCTTAAAGATCGACCGGTGCGGCTGTTATTATTTAGCCACGAGCTTCTCGGAAACACAATAAAGTAAAGTAAAAACAAAACGAGCTGATAAGAACACACACCATACCTAGGGAATGCAGTATCCGGTTTCGGTCCCTTAGTAAAACCCGGGTAGAAGAACTCAGGTTCCCCATTCCCTAACCACACCATACGCATTTGCAAAATAAACCTGAAACCCATTTTTTACTGAAAAACGTTTTTATTTCAACAAATTAAACAACACACATCAAGCCTATATTAGCCTAAAGTTCACCTAATTTCGCCAGTTGCGAAGCGAGCCTATGCCGTCAACCGGGCACAAAGGATTTAGATTGGTGGCTCGACTTCAAGCTGTTTCTATAAAATGTCTGATGGAAAAACCTAATGGCAAATTATATACACTGTACCGACGTACAAAAAGCAACTTATAACAAAAACTGCTACAGCGCCATCTATAAAAAAACTAGAACTAATATGGTCTGCATCTCGCAAGCAATGTTTACATCGACTTAAGAGTATAGAGAAACCCGAAAACTATTGTCGGGCAGTTGCCCACCAGACATAACACCTGTCTGGTCGAAGAATTCTCCCTTTTCTTAAGGGGATGTAAAACTTTACATCCTGTTCCTCATACCCCTAAACTGGTGACCCGTACGTAATGTTATGCCCGTCAGGGATGAATGTTATGTTATACTTTGTACATACATGTAATTTCTTCCACTCCTCTCATTTAGCGTGATTAGTGAGCCACATTAGAGAGCAGTGGTGTGGATTGCGATGCTGACGTCAGCGCCAAGCTCTCTGTGGGAGGCAGCAGATTGATGATGATGGATTATCTGACGGTATAAGAAAGCGGCTGAATGTTTAGGATTGTTTTATTAATTAACTAACCGTGCCCTGCGGTTCCACCCGCCGCTCAGATCTTAAGGGGCGTGGCGTCATTTAAATAGCCTTCCTAAAAAAATGGACCATGGTAGTTCCAGATATTAGATCGTTCAAAGAAATGAAACTTCAGTATTATTATTATTCTATTATTACGCACAAACGTTTACCACGTACTCAGTAAATCATTCTTAATGTATAGAACAGCAGATTTTTCTACGTGGAGGACGTAGAAAAATCTGCTGTTCTGTACATGTAGACACTATTGTAGGAAACAGCAGTTTTTTGAAGTGAAACTTCTTATGCGACTTCCAACAAGTTTAACGATACCATGGAGGGGGAATATTTTCTAAAACTCACTAAGAGATGGCAGTATTACAAGATTTGTGACTACGTAGTTCACTAGGTACGCAAGATGGCGTGCATACAGTCATGCATTCGACTCTTCTGCGTGACCAGCCTTCGCTCAATTTCCATGAGTAAAATAATCTCGATAAACTTATGTAATAAAAATAATACAACAAGAAAATAAAAAATATTATTTAGAAGCTCAATAAAATAACGAGAGTGAATGCGTGGCACTCGAACGTATGCGTGTAGTGTTACGAAGTTTCACTTCTTCCGCGCGGAGAGACTCCACGCACTATTTTTTTTTAAATTACCGTTGAAAAATTTCTATGTGAGGGTGTTCAGATTGATGTACTGAATCTGTCCATTTGTGCGTTGATGTTCTTTCCTCCTTGTATAGATTTGTTCAAGTACCTCGTTTTGTTCGAATTGCCTCTTTGAATGACTTATCAGTCGCAAGAGCTATACAGAGCACGAGGCCTTCGGGTCAATGACCAGGACGGTCAGTGTTTTTGGATTTTTTGATCACACACTATGTAATAAATAATTGTTTACCCGGTGCCAGTGTTAGCCAATTAATTCGTAATATCAAATCAACTAAAATAAATCCCAATTCTACTGTTATTTTATTATATGGGAATAGTTTAAATGTAAGAAAAAAGGACATAGTCGAATGTGTCCATTTGATGTTACATCTCAATGAGACAATTAATTGTAAATTTATTTTCTGTACCTTGCCCTACTCTCAATATTTGTCTGTTGAGCAAAATAGGTGCATTTATGATTTAAATATGTTAATTTATAATAGGACGTGTCGTCACAGTGACGCTATTTTATATTTTGACTGTAATCAATTTATCTCTGATTACAGGCTCACTAACCACACCATGTTTTTACCACCTAGTTGTAAGCGACATATTGCTAATCTCTTAGCATACAATATACACAGCAACACTGGTACCCCTGTTGTACCAATGTTTACTTGTGATACTAACACTTCTACTGATACTAACACTACTGTTTATACTAACACTACTATCGATACACCTTGTTCTTTAAACTGTTAGGTGCGACAACGGGTAGACTGCATATGTTGAATGTTGTGCATCAAAATATGCAGGGATTGTCCGGCAAAGATTTAGAATTAAGTTTATTTATGGAGAACTATGATGTTCAGGTATTATGTCTAACTGAACATTGGTTGAAAGAACATGAAGTAGCGTTTATCAATGATGTTTTCTATACTGTACAGAGTGCATTTGTCAGAAAAAATGCTATTCGCGGTGGATCTTTAGTTCTTGTGTCAAACAAGTTAAAATGTAAACAACGTTTAGACTTAGTTAATCTTTCCGTTGAGCGCACTATTGAGTTGTCTTGTGTTGAACTCGAGCGATACATTATAATTTGTGTTTATAGACCCCCTTCTGGTGACTTTAATTGTTTCGAATCTGTAATGGAGGATTCACTTAATAAGTTAAAATCAAGTAATAAGTTAAAATCAAGTAATAAAAATATAATTTTATGTGGAGATTTTAATGTTAATATTTTAGATGTTACTCCACTAAGTATCAGACTTCTCAATCTGTTTAGATCTTTTAATTTAGTTAACTTGTTTTTTGAACCAACAAGGATCACGGCGTCTTCGTCGACTTGTCTTGATAACATGTTTAGTGATTGTGATGCCGAAAATAAATTAGTGTTAAGTGACTTATCTTCGGATCACTGTGGATTAATGGCTAGCTTCCCTATGCCATTAAGTAAAAAGCCGCGCAAAATAGAATGCAGGCCTTACACAACTAGTCGTTGCAATAAGTTTAAAAATAATATAGCTCTTAAGGTTACACCGTCAATAGTGGATCACGAAACTCCTAATGAAATTTATGAAGCCCTTTTCGATGTTGTTCAAAATGAGTACCAATCTGTTTTTAAGTCGAAAACTATTAACATTAGTGGGCCTTCCGCTGGGTTCAACCAATGGGCTACACCAGGTATTTATAAAAGTCGAGCTAGATTATACGAGTTGTATGGTTTGAAACAACACCGGTTTGATGCAACTTTTCTTGAGTATGTTAAAAATTATTCAAAATTATTTAAAACGATCTGTGTTAATGCTAAATCAAAATTTTTAAGTCAGACTATCAAAAATTCTAATAATAAAGTAAAAGCCACTTGGAAGATAATAAACAATGAAACGGGTAAATCTGTTAATAAAGACAATCAACTTGAAATCATGGTTGATAACAAATTAGTTAATAATGCAGCCGACGTAGCTGAGGCATTCAATGAGTATTTTGCCAGCATACCGATAACTACGACTCGCACTTTAAGTTCGTCGCCGTCTAAAGCTGAAAACCTTTTGCATAGCAGCGTGCCTAAATGTGGTCTCGTATTTAGTTTTGAACATGTAACACCTCGTGATATAGTTAACGTTTTTAATTCACTTAAGTCTAAAAACACAGGTGATTACTGGGGCATTTCCATTAAACTTTTGAGTAATATAATCGAAATCTTAGCCCCCTATCTTGCTGTTACTTTTAATAAATGCGTTGATTTAGGTACTTTCCCTGACCTTATGAAGAGCAGTAAAGTCATCCCTCTATTTAAATCAGGCAGTAAGAATGATATTGGCAACTTCAGACCAATTTCTATTTTACCTGCGTTTAGCAAAATTTTTGAAAAGTTAATACTTAAACAGTTGCTAAGACATTTTAATTTCAACAACCTTCTTCATAACGATCAATATGGCTTTACAAAAGGTCGTTCAACTACAGATGCGGGTGTTGCTTTGTTGAGACACATATTCAACGCATGGGAAAACGCGCAAAATGCAATTGGTGTTTTCTGCGATCTCTCAAAAGCTTTTGATTGCGTTCACCACGATACGCTTTTACGGAAACTACGTTATTACGGTGTTCAAAATGAAGCCCTAAATGTAATAGTTTCGTATTTACAAAATAGATTCCAATGTGTAGATGTTAACGGCGCGAAATCGTCCGGGCTACCTGTTCAGCTAGGTGTACCTCAAGGCTCAATACTGGGACCGTTTTTATTCTTGGTTTATATTAATGACTTACCATATTATTTGAAGGGTATTTGTGACGTTGTACTATTTGCAGATGATACCTCTCTTATCTTTAAAGTAGATAGTAATAGACACGATTTTGAAGAAGTAAACAGCGCTCTGTCAAAAGTCACGGATTGGTTCACAACAAATAACCTTGTTCTTAATGCCAAGAAAACTAAAAGTATTAAATTCGCCTTACCTAATGTTAAAAATCTAGGTCCCAACATTATTCTCGGCAATGACGAGCTTAAAACGGTTGACTCAGCTGTGTTTCTGGGTATAACAATAGATTCAAAATTACAATGGGGTCCTCACATATCAAGCCTAGCGGGGAGACTTAGTTCGGCCGCATACGCCGTCAGAAAAGTTAGACAATATACTGACGTTGATACAGCACGGTTAGTCTATTTTAGTTACTTTCACAGTGTTATGACCTATGGTATTCTGCTGTGGGGCAAAGCCGCTGATATCGAAAATATATTCGTTCTTCAAAAACGAGCGGTTCGTGCAATTTACCAGCTGGGTGCACGAGTATCTCTGAGAGATTTTTTTAAAGAGATTGGTATTCTCACGGTGGCTTCACAATTTATTTTAGCTAACATTTTATATATTAGACAAAATATCCATTTGTACTGTAAAAACAGTGATATTCACAACATAAACACTCGAAATAAGCATAAACTACGTGCTCCCTTTCACCGGCTTCATAAGGTTCATAATTCATTCGTAGGGCTTGGTATAACATTTTACAACAAGCTACCATCTTCCTTTTTAGACTTGCCATTTAATGTGTTTAAAGCTAAAGTGAAATCTAACCTTTGTTCAAAAGCCTACTATTCCATTAACGACTACTTAAACGATAAGAATAGTTGGTCGCTGGGTTGAACTCAAGACAATGTTTATGTTCTTTCTTTCTCTAATTAGCTTATGGTATTATATAACTTCACGCGTAGCTTTTTTTTTTTTTACTTTATATTTTTTTTTTTTTTTTTTTTTTACTTCATCTTTATTATTATTTATCTTTATTTTTATTTTATTCGTCTGTATGCACGTGTAAGCGGGCACGCCCTTTATGTCTGTAGGCTTTATTTATTCTTGAGTATATTTTTTAATATTTTATTTTATTATTGGTGTGTGCTAGCTGACATGTGACATTAATTTGATATAATGGATTCCTTGTTTATATAAACTTGAACACTTTTGTATAGAATCTGGTTCTTCTAACCTAACAGACAGATGTGTTGCTGGGGAGTTTGTTCCGCCACTTCTTCTTCCCAGCTAAAACACTAGGAAGTGGCGAAGGGCGGGCGTTTTGGGGGACTGTCTCTTGTAATTTTGACGTTCAAAAAGTGCTGATTATCAGCCTAGTTTGAATAAATGACTTTTGATTTTGATTGATTTTGATCAGGAATTTCTCAGTAGTAGCCCGGTTCAATGCCATCAACCGGAGCCACGTCCAGATGGCATGGGATCTTAAGCTGGTACTATACATGGTTACTCCTCACCCCAGCTGTTGTGAGAAGACAAACGTGATTTTATGCTGAGAGAACTGCCTTGTTGAATGCCTCGTGAGTTTAGTGGGCTGCTGAGCATGGGGTTCTATATTCGATTCCCGGGTCGGTGAAAGTGTTATTGGGTTTTTCCATGAGGAATTTCTCGGAGTCTGGATTTATGTATCCTGGTTGACGGCAATAGGCTCGCCCCCCTATAACATGGGACTTAAACATAACTGGCGAAATGTGGGTACTATTAGATACACCGCTGCCTAATACCTCGGGGATTATAGGCATGATGTTATCTAGAAGTGCTTTGTCACCAATTAATTACTTTTACGCTACAAATGGAAACTTGACAAGCAAACCCGCAGAAAATATCTAGCGACATACACAAAAGATTCCACTACTTATCATTCAGAACAGCGGCTGTTTATAATAGGTGTAATATTCCACAAAGATCGTTAATTTGTCATTAATTCCACTTTATGAGTACGAACGACAGCTCCATATGCTTTATGTACCATTTTGACATTAACTTTAATATAACATAGCACAGGGTTGTAGTGAATGACCGTATTTAGTCGCAATACTAAAAACATTTACATTTCTAATGAAGAAAATGAGAAGTTTGCATAGCAGAAAAAATATTAAATTTTCTTTTTTACAAACCTTGTTCTGACAATTACGAACACAAAAGAAAGCCAAATCGACACTCCGCCATACGTGTGGCAATTAATTTTCAACAATATAGTCATTTAAACCAAACTACAAAAACACGCTTTAGACGTTTCACGTTTTGAGTTACGTTTTCTCGTATTCGTCTCAGCAAACCCTTTCATGTAGTTTCAGTTTCATAGGAAACGACCAACCCAAACCGAGCACCTTTTTGTCGACGGTTTTTAAGTGCCCATGTAGGCTTATGTGAAATAAAAATATTTTGATTTGATTTGGTCTCTGTCGGATCACCTCGTTCCGGATGCGTTCCCTCAGAGAGACTACAAGCATTCTTAGGAACGTAACGTGGCAATGTTCTCAGAGATCTTAATTTAAGCAACCCTGCATTTGAGTTTTTGACATTCCCTAAATACGAGAGCGGCGGTAGTCCGGACTCCGGTGTTATCGGTTCTGACTTACGAATTTGTCATTAATTCGAATCCAGCCATGTCCTTCCATCCTGTGTAAGTTATTTAATCACGAAACGAAACATCGTAAGGAAATTAGCATGTGTGATAGTGAAAAATCAAAATCTTTTGAGACCCATCCACCCGGCAATGGGCCCGCCCTTGTTAGATCACGGTCCACCTCCTCCCTAAGAGAAACGGCCTATATGTCCCAACAGTGGGATAGCCATAGGCTGATTATGTATAAAGGGGTAGCCCTAAGCCAAATATTCAGAGCAAAGAGTAAACAAACTGGACATTTAGAGCTTTCGGCGGTGTGCATAATTTGGAGGACGTTACACATATCAATTAGAACGTACTTTATTATTGGTTGTTAGCGTTGTTACTATTTTGTTATTTGTCTGTCTTTAAATTCACGCAGAGGGGTAACGCGAAATCTAAGTATTGTATGAAAAAAATGTGAATCAACGACTAATTTCGGGTGCGTTGAACTCTAGAGGATGCCCTGCACGCGTAGCATGACCGCCGTAGAAACGGGCTATATCTACGGAACAATCTACAAACTGACACATTTTCATTGTCTATCTGTCGCTATGTCGATTCTTCCGTAGACAAAACTCGTTTCTACAGTGGTCATGCTACGCATGCTGTAGAGGGACGTAAAAGGCGTCCAGTAAAATAGGTTTGGTTGAATGCTATACAGTTTTAGCATTGGGTAGTTGTGCATATTTTTTCGGGCGAAAGTCTGGTGCTGCATCCTGTTTTGCTGGATTAACACTAAATATTTAATTAAAGCGGTTGAATAAAATACGATTCGCGACCGTCAAACGTATGAAGTTACAGAATTATAATATATAAAATCAATCATCGTTCGAACACCAACATGGCTTATGATATTTCATGAGAGCCAAAGTAACAAAAGAATAACTTGAAGTTAAAAAGCGCTTAACAAAACTATATAACCGACTTCCCTACCCCAACCCAGTAAACCCATTTAGGTACTTCAGAATTATTACTACGGTCTATCCCAGTTTAATCCATGTAAGTGACCCAAAGAGTTATGTGCTAGCCAAAACATTAACTGCCTAATTAAGTCTTGGCCTAGGCTACCATTTACACCTGAATTTATCTAGTAATAAGCCTACAAGAGCACGGACAATAGATTTTAGCTAGGACATAAGATTTAGGCTAGGACATAAAATAACTATTATAACTACGAAGGCATCTTATTCCTGACATTGCTGGACAGATGTCCCAGAAAGATTATGCATCATCGGAAATTATCGTCAGTCTGGAAAATATGGAAGCGAGATATAGAGTGTAACAGCCATGGATGTGTTAAGTTCCATGGTTAGAAAATCGTAAGAGGTTTTACATATCCCCAAAGCACAGAATACATAATAGTATACTGTACAAACCCATTGTAAAAAGGCGCGAATTAATGTAGTACGGTAAGTGTATATCTATATCTTCACTAATATTATAAAGAGGTTTGTATGTAGGGGGTAATCTTGGGAACTGCTTACCCGATTCCGAAAATTCTCTCTATAACGGGAAGCTACATTATCCCCAACTGCTATGGGCTACATTTGAAACGTTCCCATGGGTTAGTTTCAGTACATAACCGGAGCAAAGCCGTGAACTGAATGCAATTTCAATAATTATCGTTTCGTAATTTTTCGGTGTCAATTATTCTGGAATAAGCAAATAAATGTTAATTTACGGTATAATCCTTTTCATTAATAGTTATCTATCAGTTGCACTAACAGCGGTCCCAGAATCGAACCTTGAAGAGCTCCGAAATTAAAATCACCGGACTTTTAGCGCCCATTCAAGACAACCATCAGTTTTTAATAGAAAACGACGTAAATTATAACTCTTTTAATATAAAAACAAATTGTGCAATAGCAATCTATAAAATGATTGAAAAATCGTATCTTTCCGGTCACGTATGCTTTTGCCCGTCCTCATTCGCTGAGATTCCCGGCTAATTGGTCAATGGCAAGTCTTCGTTATTAATTAGCTTTAATTTGTCAGGAACGATTCTATTAGCATTTTATTTAATTCAGCGATGGATTAAAATATTCTATTGGGTATTATTCTTCGAAGAAGATTTTCAGGTTAATAAAATTGTGATTTGTGTTTTGTAATATCAATGCTAATTTTATGGATGTTTTAAAATTAATAA
This sequence comes from Cerastis leucographa, assembly GCA_963082945.1. Classification (NCBI taxonomy): domain Eukaryota; kingdom Metazoa; phylum Arthropoda; class Insecta; order Lepidoptera; family Noctuidae; genus Cerastis; species Cerastis leucographa. The sequence continues at coordinate 5,254,605 of OY720370.1, forward strand.
GAAATGGGAACGTGTTTGCCTATCACCGACAGGAATTTTACCGAGATTTTTGCACGACTTATTGCATCGTAAAGAATAACGACATCATAGGATCTTGAAGATGGATGACCTCGGTAAGACCAACAGGGTTGAATTGAAATAACTGAGGAACCTCTGCCAGGGCTGCGGAACTGTTCGAACGAGATACCGTGGCCTTGGAACACAAAAGGCTAAGAAGGAACATGGATGGGTTTTAGTCAGTACAAGTCTGACACTCCCTTCCGCTCCGCCCAGAGCGGAAGGAGTCATTTAATATTTGCCATCCGTAAAAAAAGGGTATTTGAACCACCATTATTGTATCGTGCTACTATAGCGATACCCCATGGTAAGACTGGTTGTCAGACTTTTGAGACATTGACTACCTGTAACGACTGTCAAAGATCTACAAATCACAGGTGGGATCAACGGCTTAACGCGGTTGCCGGGGCACGTAGGAATTCGGTAGATAATAGGTGGTCACCCAACCATGGACCAACCTAGACAAGCACGGCTTAACCTGAACGTCGACCCGAGTGGCTGATATTATTTAACCTCGAGCTCTTCCATCAACACCATTCTACTAAAATCAACTATGAGTAACAAAATAATTTTGGCACCGACAATGCTTCTCCTTGTAACTGAACTATGTATATTGAGTTTCAGTACCAACCTAAGATTTCAGTCTAATGGGCGAGAGAATGGCAACATGTGTTGATATCGATATTTTTTCGTCATTGTATGAAATTATCGTCGAAACAAACGAACTGTATTTATCTGGCTTTTGTCCGCGACTTCGCTGCGTGGCGGTCGTAATTTATCCCCCGGAAACGTACTACTGGGATAAAAAGTAGGTATCCTAGGTCATGGTGCAAAGTTTTGACGAAATCCGTTCAGCTGTTAAGGCGTAAAAGGGTCACATACAGACATTATACATTTACTTTACGTGTAAAATCTTATAACTGTCACTTGATGATATTTTAATCTATACTAATATTATAAAGCTGAAAAGTTCGTTTGTTTGTTTGTTTGCTTGAACGCTCTAATCTCAGAAACTACAGTTCTTCAAAATTATTTCAGTGCTAGATAGCCCATTTATCGAGGAAGGCTATAGCCTTCATATATAGGCTATATATAATCACGCTACGACCAATAGGAGAGGAGAAGCAATGAAAAATATTGCTAAAACGGGGAAAACGTGACGCAGAAGAAGTGGCGCTGGACAGCTAGTTGAAGATAAAAAAATGTGTTCTAGGGTCTGCTTTAATTTCAATCCATATTTGCAATAATCAATACCCATACTTTTTAATATACTGGGTAGAAGGGAAAAGGAACAAGGGTACACTCACATACACACACACACGACAGGATTTTGACAGTGTGGGAATTGCAGTTTTGTACATCGGAAGCCGTTGTTTAACCGACGAAAAATTGCAATGTGGGGGATTTACAATGATGTACTGAATCAACGTTTTATTTAGCGTCGTTGTCTCTTCCACTTTGTATTTAAAAAAAAAAACGTCAAAAATAAACGTTAAGTAATCAAAAATAACCATCGTCTGTTTATATATCAGAGTACTGAATTAAAAGTCACGGGAGAGCGTTTCATCTTATTTTGGCGTATCGCCTTACAAATTTCATTTATTTTTAAAGTACTTTGTAATAAGAAAAAGTCCCTTCAAAGAAAATTTTGGCAATTTTCCAACTGGTAGACCAGTTGACATCCTATTGAGAAAAACAAAAGTCCGTGTTCACCAAAACTAGGCAACGGTTAAATGAATGCCTAAATGAGACCAGCGTTGAAAATTAATGTCTTCTAGGGGTCCTATACATTTTGGTCAATTAGGTATTGTTTTTTTTTCGCGATTTCGATGTCCCAGGTGGTCCGATGGAGAAAGTGAAATAACCACACCTTACTGATAGGTGCACGCCGTATACAAGGTCTTGTTTTGCATCCTCGTCAAATTCAAGGAGGTAACTATGATAATGATTATTGTCCCGAATCAATAATAAAAATGGGTAGGTAATTTTTATTTTATTTTTTAGTTTCGGAAATCGGTAAGTGTGAACCACCCGTGTTTTAAACTGACAAACTTAAACAACCAAAAAAATAAGCGTTTATTAATAATTAAATAGGTACCGTAATTTTAATCGATTATTTGTCTTTTGGGACAACCTCCTGAATTTTGACGAGGATGCAAAACAACACCTTGTATTATTCCTTTGTTTTGAATTCCTTTACCAAGGCAAAAAAATCTCATACTGTCTTACCTACTTACATGCCTCTTCTATTTAATACGATTGTCTCTGCGGGAGCTTCACAATGGCCTGGCACTCCAGTAGGTATGCATTAGGCATCCTTTTAGTACCACCACGGTTGATTATCTCCCATAGGGGCAAAGACAAAGGAATTGTTTTTTTTTTGTTGCTACGGCCGACGTGAGAAGAAGGATGGATTATGTATTCGTGATTAAATCAGAAATGTGTACTATGTGAAATTGGATAAAAAATTCTTGAACGTCGGCAATGGTTTATTTTACTATAGGGCTTACCCAGAAACTTAGACGTTTCCTACAAAACTCAAAATAGGAATAGCTGTTTTTTTTTATTCCCGATTAAAAATTCTATGCGAGGGTTCAGAATGATGTGATAACGGCAATGATGTGAATACGTATGATAACGGTTTTAGCGTCGGTGTCCCTTCCATCTTACATGCCTACTACCTATATTCATGAAAACATGGAAACTTGATAGCTGTGTTGCTAGGGTGTGATGAGAGAGCGCTAAAACTATTTTTGATTTAGATAGAACTATAGGACCCCTTAGAGCCTCAAATATAGTCATAGCGTTCTCCCATCACGACCTTCTCAGTCTCACCTATCAAGTTTTCATGCCGAGTTTGATTGCTGGCCTAACCGGTAGAGTTATATGGAACCTCTTAGCCACGAAAGCCCTTGGCCTTGGCCCTGAACATTTAACTTACGTAAAATCATTTATTTTTGGTTAAGAAACAAAACTTGGCTCAGATATTATCTAGGTAAACAACACGATCTCAAAGATATATCTTAGGAAACTACTCATCATATGGGGTTTTGATTGAAATTGAAAACGACGGAGGTGAATAATAAAACAACCACGAACACACGAAAAAAATAAATACATTGTATTCAAAAAAACTTCAAGGTCAAATAAAATTTATCGCCTTCTGGGGACTGCTGGCGGATCGTAGTGGACATGCCAGATCCTGTACGCGCAATACTCCATGAGCGCTAGTGCCAGCGGGAAAATAAACTTCTGGTTCGCCTGGGGGGTGACGAAGTACGCCAGGCAAGCAGCTCCCGCCGTGTACCAACCGAACTCGCGGTTATGTTTGTGTGAGTAGTGGCACAAGGAGATAATGTTCAGGGCAATTGCCAGGTTCCCCACAGGAACGTTATCCTCGCCAGCAAGAGAAATAGCGAAAGGAATCGCTCCCGACAAGAAGTGCAGCAAGGAAACAGTCTGGTCGTCCCGATAGAGGTCTGCATTCAGGCATGGCAGTGCTAGGTACCGGGCAGCCTTCAAGCTAATAGCGTAAAATGGCTTGAAATCGTTGCCCATTAGCCCACCTGGTAAAAAATGGAAAGTGTGAAGTTTTAATTTGAGGGGCTGATGAGTTCGATGAACGATAAACGGGTAATTGAATAATTATACGTTGAGAATAATACACACGACAGACACAGACTTAGAGCAAATACAAATAATCATAATACTAGATCATTTTTCATATATATTAAAACAAAGTCAGTGTCAGATTCTTTATGTATCGTTGTCGAACGATAATCCCAATTTTAGAGACATTCGAGGATCTGGGCGTAAAGTCCCTGAAAAGGGAGGATCCTGCTTATAAACGGGTATTGTCTGGTGGGCTACCTGACTATTGCTGTCAGGTGTTTGATATCAATCTCATGGATAACTTGGTTGCGCGATGTATGAATGTAGTTCGTATGTTGCATCATAGATGTCGCTTCACAATATTTGAAAGAAACTGCTTCTACTGCTTGCTAGAATTGTCAATCTAGAACCACTATACGTACTTTGGTAATGAAAGAATCCAATTACACCGTGGATAAAGAAATTCGCATGCATCCCGGGATGCGTATAGCTGGCACCTCTCATCCGGCTGATTCCTTTCCCCGCCACGCAGGCCAACACGATATGTGCAATCGACGCATTGAGGTTGTCTCCATCGCTTGCCATACCATTTATACACTATTTTAGTCAATCAATATTGTTTAAAATGATTAAATTACTTCAAATATAATACTTGTACACGCCATGACATGATCTTGAAAAAAAAGTCTGTTGTCAAGTGTCATTCCAATTTCTAAAATGTCGAGAAGGGGCAAAATAAAAAATAAATGTGATCTTGTAAGAAGAATTTATTTCAAAGCGAGCTCGAAATTGTTTCGACCCTTCTTATAAGAGTTACTGGATCAATTCACAGGCAAAATCAAGATTTAAGAGGAAGAAGGCTGATACAGCGAGTGATGCGAGTTTTTTTTTTTGACACTTGCTTCGTAATTGTTCGATCGTACATACAGGAAGAAACAGGATTCACATTCTCCATTTTTGCAACCTGATGTTTGCCACAATAGACTATTATGGCCCTGGGGGAAGGGGCTAATAATTAATTTCGAACTCTGTTTATACCTACCGATTAATCAAGCGAAAAAATCCAATAGGAGTGCCAAACCAGAGGCAGAAAAAAGGAGCTAGTACTTTAATCACATAGTTACGCAAGGTTCAAAGTACGAACCGCGCGCATTGGTTGTAAAAAAACGTTAAGTACCTAAGTTTGTAGCGGTAGTACGCAGATGCTTATTTGTAGCCTTAATCATATCTACTGTATCTGTACGCTACATATTATTTTAAATCTTTATTTTAGATAGGGGATTTGATCATGCATGATCGCATGATCATGCATGATCAAATCCCCTTAGGTACAGATATCTTAACTTAAATATTCACATTTTACATAATAATCTTATCTGCGTTTTAAAGCACAATCAACTATTTTATATAAGAATCTTGCTTCCACTGATAAGGGGGTAGCAAGAATTATATTACATACACCGGTGTCGTGTAAGCTAATGCCGTAAGCAATCCCAAAAGAAATCCTCTCAGCCTCGTTTCAGACACATTCCACTAAAATATGACAAACGTCTTCAATTAAATCACATTCCGTGCAGTTTTTAGTCCTAACTTTGCTCATTACGTACCTACGCAAAGCTATTCAGTGGGATGTGTCCGGAACGCAGCCTCATGGCTGTATGGTGTGTCTAGATAAATTGGAATTAGTAAACCAAGTAGAACGGGACAACTTGTGTTTGGACAGTTTTATACCAAATTCCTTTTATTAGAGAACACTCGTCAAAATATTCATCCCACATGTTTCTACATTTAACCTCTCCGGCCGGAGTGGAACGAATTCGGTACGCGCAAGCTTTACCGTTGATCCCCGCCGTACCGAATTCGGTACGCGGCGCACCAGCAACTTTAAACCCTTATCGTACGAGAAGTAAGGTTCTAATTCGCTTGTAAACATTTACGTCTCGGGCCAACTAGAGTTCGATTCAAATGAAACCATCATACCAACCTAACAACTGCACAAAATTATTAAAAAAATAAAGAAACGCGTCTTTGTGGACTGTCAAAATGCGTCATGGCGGCCAGTGTGGAACGGTGATGTTTTGTTTTGGAATGCAGTGAAATTTTTGTGTTTTGTGTTGTTAAACTTTGGTAAGTAAATGTATAGTATGTTATAAGTGTATAATGTAACTTTTTAGATAGTCATTTGCTGGAAAAAATATCTAAAAATTATGTTTTTGACCCAAAAATTTCTCCAAAAATTTCTCCGAAATTCCTTTGTTGTGAAGTTCGTCAGTCGAAATTGAAAATATGAATTTGACTCTTTTACAATGAAATATGGTCTTGGAAACATTAGTAATAAGCGAAAAAATAGTGATAATTCATTATTTCTTGCATTCGAGGCATATTTATTCATATTTATTGATATTTCAAGTATTTTCATGCATTGAACTGCGCAGTTAGAAAATGGCCGATTCTAATAAGACGTTTGAGTTGGAATCTTGCAAGAATAATTTATGTAGGACTCCTCAAAAACACTGTCATTAGATTACTTGTATATTTCTTATGTTAGATCTAAAGTTTCGTGTAAATTGATTCAGTAGTTTTACCAAAAAAAAACAAACTACGACAACAGTATGTTTGCGGCGAGCTCTCTGATTTCTATGCGATGTTTATAATTCTCAAGTAGTTATGAGACAGTTGTTTATATTGTAATACATGGTCTCGTTTTTCAACAACCCGAAACTGTTTACCGGTTGAGATAAGAGCTAATAGAACTCGAGCGATAAGCGTTTTTGTGAGCGCAGGCCACTTGACTCGCGCGATGACGTAACTGGGGGGCCCGCGGGGTGTTTTTTTTGTCAGCCAGAAAGGCTTGACAGGTCTTAATTTTATAAAATACGGTATAATACGGTAACCAAACCACAGGGACACTATCAGATAGGGCTTGGCTAGCGAGATAGTCTGCCTCTTCATTTCCTGCCATGCCTACGTGTAAAGGTATCCATTGCAATACTATTGTATTATTTTTTGTGGCTAATGTGGATAATGACTTCAAGATGCTATATGCTATCGGTGTGCCTCGAGTATTCGAGGTGCATCGAGTAACGTGTTGTAGTTGTAGTTCACTCTTGGAGTCTGTTAGAACAACGTATTTGTCCCGCTGAAAAGAATGAATATAGGTATGAAATTGCTTCTTAAATTGCTATCAATTTTATCGACATTATTGAGCTGATGGAATCAATCCGTATTTTCGCAACAATTAAATTCTGAATACAATTCAATTATTGGCTACAAGCTACAAATTTATGTGCATCAGGTGGGAAGTTATAACTTTTTTTTAATCCTTACGATGATGGACGTTGTATCCATCTCCATGGAGGTTATATTGTTCTGCGCTAGCGCCTAAAACACTGCCCAAGCAATGTTATGCTACACTACATCATAAAGGAAATAAAACAAAATTAGCTGATAGTGATATTTCTTTTAACAGCACTATGGCATTGGCTGAGGTTTCTTACTATGCCCTTAAGGCGACAATAAGTGCCCGCGACCTTGAGCGAGTAAAAGTGCATGCGTAACGCTTCAACGCGCACCAAGATTTTTCGGAAAAACAACCCACCTTGACTTATCAAACACAATACAAATAAAAACCGTATATTAAAATATGGGTTGTTAAATTGTCTTTCAGATGGTCAAAGTTTCATGCAAATACGTCCGATAGTTTTTGCGTTATTATCGTTTTTTTGTCCGCGTTAGACATGAATTTACAAATTAATTACACTATATTATAAAAATATAATTTCACATTTTCACATATCAATTTATAAAAAAGATTGTCTAGTATAACATATTTTTTTTTCACAGAAATAAAACTAGAAGTTTAGACGTGATGTTCAATTTAAAATCATTAAAAGTCGTATATCTGCGCCTTAAGGAAAAAGGTGTAATTTTGTGTATTCTATTGTGCAGTGTCATATTGTCTCTCAAACGTGGAGAGCCAAAAAGAGTATGTAATGTTCATAGCACGTGGCGTTCTGTGGTTTCTGCCTAACCCCATGGGGAAAAGGCGTGAATTGTAATGTATAAATAATGTATCTATGCATTCTACAAACTTTTCCACATTTTAAAACCTTGGAAGTTTTTAGATAATAGTATTTAACTTGCAAACTAGGTGGCGCTTAAAAAGCTTCCCATGATCTAATGAAAACAAATGCTTTTTCTGAATATTTTTAATTAATAATATAATTACACTTAAAAACTTCGTTTTGTTCTATAAGAAGAAGAAGAAGAATAAAAAAATAGATGTTGTCAAATAAATTATTTTAGTCTATGGCTGTGGGCTGAATAGCTTTGTTCCTGTGCTTAAAAATATCGACCGAAAAGGGAAGTTGAAACTAATAAAAAAATCTTATAACTGTCACTTGATGATATTTTAATCTATACTAATATTATAAAGCTGAAAAGTTCGTTTGTTTGTTTGTTTGCTTGAACGCTCTAATCTCAGAAACTACAGTTCTTCAAAATTATTTCAGTGCTAGATAGCCCATTTATCGAGGAAGGCTATAGCCTTCATATATAGGCTATATATAATCACGCTACGACCAATAGGAGAGGAGAAGCAATGAAAAATATTGCTAAAACGGGGAAAACGTGACGCAGAAGAAGTGGCGCTGGACAGCTAGTTGAAGATAAAAAAATGTGTTCTAGGGTCTGCTTTAATTTCAATCCATATTTGCAATAATCAATACCCATACTTTTTAATATACTGGGTAGAAGGGAAAAGGAACAAGGGTACACTCACATACACACACACACGACAGGATTTTGACAGTGTGGGAATTGCAGTTTTGTACATCGGAAGCCGTTGTTTAACCGACGAAAAATTGCAATGTGGGGGATTTACAATGATGTACTGAATCAACGTTTTATTTAGCGTCGTTGTCTCTTCCACTTTGTATTTAAAAAAAAAAACGTCAAAAATAAACGTTAAGTAATCAAAAATAACCATCGTCTGTTTATATATCAGAGTACTGAATTAAAAGTCACGGGAGAGCGTTTCATCTTATTTTGGCGTATCGCCTTACAAATTTCATTTATTTTTAAAGTACTTTGTAATAAGAAAAAGTCCCTTCAAAGAAAATTTTGGCAATTTTCCAACTGGTAGACCAGTTGACATCCTATTGAGAAAAACAAAAGTCCGTGTTCACCAAAACTAGGCAACGGTTAAATGAATGCCTAAATGAGACCAGCGTTGAAAATTAATGTCTTCTAGGGGTCCTATACATTTTGGTCAATTAGGTATTGTTTTTTTTTCGCGATTTCGATGTCCCAGGTGGTCCGATGGAGAAAGTGAAATAACCACACCTTACTGATAGGTGCACGCCGTATACAAGGTCTTGTTTTGCATCCTCGTCAAATTCAAGGAGGTAACTATGATAATGATTATTGTCCCGAATCAATAATAAAAATGGGTAGGTAATTTTTATTTTATTTTTTAGTTTCGGAAATCGGTAAGTGTGAACCACCCGTGTTTTAAACTGACAAACTTAAACAACCAAAAAAATAAGCGTTTATTAATAATTAAATAGGTACCGTAATTTTAATCGATTATTTGTCTTTTGGGACAACCTCCTGAATTTTGACGAGGATGCAAAACAACACCTTGTATTATTCCTTTGTTTTGAATTCCTTTACCAAGGCAAAAAAATCTCATACTGTCTTACCTACTTACATGCCTCTTCTATTTAATACGATTGTCTCTGCGGGAGCTTCACAATGGCCTGGCACTCCAGTAGGTATGCATTAGGCATCCTTTTAGTACCACCACGGTTGATTATCTCCCATAGGGGCAAAGACAAAGGAATTGTTTTTTTTTTGTTGCTACGGCCGACGTGAGAAGAAGGATGGATTATGTATTCGTGATTAAATCAGAAATGTGTACTATGTGAAATTGGATAAAAAATTCTTGAACGTCGGCAATGGTTTATTTTACTATAGGGCTTACCCAGAAACTTAGACGTTTCCTACAAAACTCAAAATAGGAATAGCTGTTTTTTTTTATTCCCGATTAAAAATTCTATGCGAGGGTTCAGAATGATGTGATAACGGCAATGATGTGAATACGTATGATAACGGTTTTAGCGTCGGTGTCCCTTCCATCTTACATGCCTACTACCTATATTCATGAAAACATGGAAACTTGATAGCTGTGTTGCTAGGGTGTGATGAGAGAGCGCTAAAACTATTTTTGATTTAGATAGAACTATAGGACCCCTTAGAGCCTCAAATATAGTCATAGCGTTCTCCCATCACGACCTTCTCAGTCTCACCTATCAAGTTTTCATGCCGAGTTTGATTGCTGGCCTAACCGGTAGAGTTATATGGAACCTCTTAGCCACGAAAGCCCTTGGCCTTGGCCCTGAACATTTAACTTACGTAAAATCATTTATTTTTGGTTAAGAAACAAAACTTGGCTCAGATATTATCTAGGTAAACAACACGATCTCAAAGATATATCTTAGGAAACTACTCATCATATGGGGTTTTGATTGAAATTGAAAACGACGGAGGTGAATAATAAAACAACCACGAACACACGAAAAAAATAAATACATTGTATTCAAAAAAACTTCAAGGTCAAATAAAATTTATCGCCTTCTGGGGACTGCTGGCGGATCGTAGTGGACATGCCAGATCCTGTACGCGCAATACTCCATGAGCGCTAGTGCCAGCGGGAAAATAAACTTCTGGTTCGCCTGGGGGGTGACGAAGTACGCCAGGCAAGCAGCTCCCGCCGTGTACCAACCGAACTCGCGGTTATGTTTGTGTGAGTAGTGGCACAAGGAGATAATGTTCAGGGCAATTGCCAGGTTCCCCACAGGAACGTTATCCTCGCCAGCAAGAGAAATAGCGAAAGGAATCGCTCCCGACAAGAAGTGCAGCAAGGAAACAGTCTGGTCGTCCCGATAGAGGTCTGAATTCAGGCATGGCAGTGCTAGGTACCGGGCAGCCTTCAAGCTAATAGCGTAAAATGGCTTGAAATCGTTGCCCATTAGCCCACCTGGTAAAAAATGGAAAGTGTGAAGTTTTAATTTGAGGGGCTGATGAGTTCGATGAACGATAAACGGGTAATTGAATAATTATACGTTGAGAATAATACACACGACAGACACAGACTTAGAGCAAATACAAATAATCATAATACTAGATCATTTTTCATATATATTAAAACAAAGTCAGTGTCAGATTCTTTATGTATCGTTGTCGAACGATAATCCCAATTTTAGAGACATTCGAGGATCTGGGCGTAAAGTCCCTGAAAAGGGAGGATCCTGCTTATAAACGGGTATTGTCTGGTGGGCTACCTGACTATTGCTGTCAGGTGTTTGATATCAATCTCATGGATAACTTGGTTGCGCGATGTATGAATGTAGTTCGTATGTTGCATCATAGATGTCGCTTCACAATATTTGAAAGAAACTGCTTCTACTGCTTGCTAGAATTGTCAATCTAGAACCACTATACGTACTTTGGTAATGAAAGAATCCAATTACACCGTGGATAAAGAAATTCGCATGCATCCCGGGATGCGTATAGCTGGCACCTCTCATCCGGCTGATTCCTTTCCCCGCCACGCAGGCCAACACGATATGTGCAATCGACGCATTGAGGTTGTCTCCATCGCTTGCCATACCATTTATACACTATTTTAGTCAATCAATATTGTTTAAAATGATTAAATTACTTCAAATATAATACTTGTACACGCCATGACATGATCTTGAAAAAAAAGTCTGTTGTCAAGTGTCATTCCAATTTCTAAAATGTCGAGAAGGGGCAAAATAAAAAATAAATGTGATCTTGTAAGAAGAATTTATTTCAAAGCGAGCTCGAAATTGTTTCGACCCTTCTTATAAGAGTTACTGGATCAATTCACAGGCAAAATCAAGATTTAAGAGGAAGAAGGCTGATACAGCGAGTGATGCGAGTTTTTTTTTTTGACACTTGCTTCGTAATTGTTCGATCGTACATACAGGAAGAAACAGGATTCACATTCTCCATTTTTGCAACCTGATGTTTGCCACAATAGACTATTATGGCCCTGGGGGAAGGGGCTAATAATTAATTTCGAACTCTGTTTATACCTACCGATTAATCAAGCGAAAAAATCCAATAGGAGTGCCAAACCAGAGGCAGAAAAAAGGAGCTAGTACTTTAATCACATAGTTACGCAAGGTTCAAAGTACGAACCGCGCGCATTGGTTGTAAAAAAACGTTAAGTACCTAAGTTTGTAGCGGTAGTACGCAGATGCTTATTTGTAGCCTTAATCATATCTACTGTATCTGTACGCTACATATTATTTTAAATCTTTATTTTAGATAGGGGATTTGATCATGCATGATCGCATGATCATGCATGATCAAATCCCCTTAGGTACAGATATCTTAACTTAAATATTCACATTTTACATAATAATCTTATCTGCGTTTTAAAGCACAATCAACTATTTTATATAAGAATCTTGCTTCCACTGATAAGGGGGTAGCAAGAATTATATTACATACACCGGTGTCGTGTAAGCTAATGCCGTAAGCAATCCCAAAAGAAATCCTCTCAGCCTCGTTTCAGACACATTCCACTAAAATATGACAAACGTCTTCAATTAAATCACATTCCGTGCAGTTTTTAGTCCTAACTTTGCTCATTACGTACCTACGCAAAGCTATTCAGTGGGATGTGTCCGGAACGCAGCCTCATGGCTGTATGGTGTGTCTAGATAAATTGGAATTAGTAAACCAAGTAGAACGGGACAACTTGTGTTTGGACAGTTTTATACCAAATTCCTTTTATTAGAGAACACTCGTCAAAATATTCATCCCACATGTTTCTACATTTAACCTCTCCGGCCGGAGTGGAACGAATTCGGTACGCGCAAGCTTTACCGTTGATCCCCGCCGTACCGAATTCGGTACGCGGCGCACCAGCAACTTTAAACCCTTATCGTACGAGAAGTAAGGTTCTAATTCGCTTGTAAACATTTACGTCTCGGGCCAACTAGAGTTCGATTCAAATGAAACCATCATACCAACCTAACAACTGCACAAAATTATTAAAAAAATAAAGAAACGCGTCTTTGTGGACTGTCAAAATGCGTCATGGCGGCCAGTGTGGAACGGTGATGTTTTGTTTTGGAATGCAGTGAAATTTTTGTGTTTTGTGTTGTTAAACTTTGGTAAGTAAATGTATAGTATGTTATAAGTGTATAATGTAACTTTTTAGATAGTCATTTGCTGGAAAAAATATCTAAAAATTATGTTTTTGACCCAAAAATTTCTCCAAAAATTTCTCCGAAATTCCTTTGTTGTGAAGTTCGTCAGTCGAAATTGAAAATATGAATTTGACTCTTTTACAATGAAATATGGTCTTGGAAACATTAGTAATAAGCGAAAAAATAGTGATAATTCATTATTTCTTGCATTCGAGGCATATTTATTCATATTTATTGATATTTCAAGTATTTTCATGCATTGAACTGCGCAGTTAGAAAATGGCCGATTCTAATAAGACGTTTGAGTTGGAATCTTGCAAGAATAATTTATGTAGGACTCCTCAAAAACACTGTCATTAGATTACTTGTATATTTCTTATGTTAGATCTAAAGTTTCGTGTAAATTGATTCAGTAGTTTTACCAAAAAAAAACAAACTACGACAACAGTATGTTTGCGGCGAGCTCTCTGATTTCTATGCGATGTTTATAATTCTCAAGTAGTTATGAGACAGTTGTTTATATTGTAATACATGGTCTCGTTTTTCAACAACCCGAAACTGTTTACCGGTTGAGATAAGAGCTAATAGAACTCGAGCGATAAGCGTTTTTGTGAGCGCAGGCCACTTGACTCGCGCGATGACGTAACTGGGGGGCCCGCGGGGTGTTTTTTTTGTCAGCCAGAAAGGCTTGACAGGTCTTAATTTTATAAAATACGGTATAATACGGTAACCAAACCACAGGGACACTATCAGATAGGGCTTGGCTAGCGAGATAGTCTGCCTCTTCATTTCCTGCCATGCCTACCTGTAAAGGTATCCATTGCAATACTATTGTATTATTTTTTGTGGCTAATGTGGATAATGACTTCAAGATGCTATATGCTATCGGTGTGCCTCGAGTATTCGAGGTGCATCGAGTAACGTGTTGTAGTTGTAGTTCACTCTTGGAGTCTGTTAGAACAACGTATTTGTCCCGCTGAAAAGAATGAATATAGGTATGAAATTGCTTCTTAAATTGCTATCAATTTTATCGACATTATTGAGCTGATGGAATCAATCCGTATTTTCGCAACAATTAAATTCTGAATACAATTCAATTATTGGCTACAAGCTACAAATTTATGTGCATCAGGTGGGAAGTTATAACTTTTTTTTAATCCTTACGATGATGGACGTTGTATCCATCTCCATGGAGGTTATATTGTTCTGCGCTAGCGCCTAAAACACTGCCCAAGCAATGTTATGCTACACTACATCATAAAGGAAATAAAACAAAATTAGCTGATAGTGATATTTCTTTTAACAGCACTATGGCATTGGCTGAGGTTTCTTACTATGCCCTTAAGGCGACAATAAGTGCCCGCGACCTTGAGCGAGTAAAAGTGCATGCGTAACGCTTCAACGCGCACCAAGATTTTTCGGAAAAACAACCCACCTTGACTTATCAAACACAATACAAATAAAAACCGTATATTAAAATATGGGTTGTTAAATTGTCTTTCAGATGGTCAAAGTTTCATGCAAATACGTCCGATAGTTTTTGCGTTATTATCGTTTTTTTGTCCGCGTTAGACATGAATTTACAAATTAATTACACTATATTATAAAAATATAATTTCACATTTTCACATATCAATTTATAAAAAAGATTGTCTAGTATAACATATTTTTTTTTCACAGAAATAAAACTAGAAGTTTAGACGTGATGTTCAATTTAAAATCATTAAAAGTCGTATATCTGCGCCTTAAGGAAAAAGGTGTAATTTTGTGTATTCTATTGTGCAGTGTCATATTGTCTCTCAAACGTGGAGAGCCAAAAAGAGTATGTAATGTTCATAGCACGTGGCGTTCTGTGGTTTCTGCCTAACCCCATGGGGAAAAGGCGTGAATTGTAATGTATAAATAATGTATCTATGCATTCTACAAACTTTTCCACATTTTAAAACCTTGGAAGTTTTTAGATAATAGTATTTAACTTGCAAACTAGGTGGCGCTTAAAAAGCTTCCCATGATCTAATGAAAACAAATGCTTTTTCTGAATATTTTTAATTAATAATATAATTACACTTAAAAACTTCGTTTTGTTCTATAAGAAGAAGAAGAAGAATAAAAAAATAGATGTTGTCAAATAAATTATTTTAGTCTATGGCTGTGGGCTGAATAGCTTTGTTCCTGTGCTTAAAAATATCGACCGAAAAGGGAAGTTGAAACTAAAAAAAAAATTGATGCTGCCATTTTGCTGCATTTGAGTTCAATAGCGTTCGTTTTTACAAAAAATACTCGCATTAAATTAGTAAATCTATTGAAAATCTTTACAATTCGTGAAATTTGAAATCGAAGCAGCATAACAAACACAAAAATGGCAGCGAGCGACTCTGGGACGGATGAGTCACTGTATCCTATTGCGGTGCTCATAGACGAGTTGAAAAACGAGGATGTGCAGCTTCGTTTAAATTCTATCAAGAAGTTGTCGACCATCGCGTTGGCCCTGGGTGTGGAGCGAACCAGGTCGGAGCTGATCCCCTTCCTGACGGAGACCATTTATGATGAAGACGAAGTCTTACTCGCCCTTGCCGAACAACTGGGTAAGTACATCACCAATGATAAATTGACTGAAGATTATCTCTAGCTCGGCATTGTATATTTTGATAACCTATTTATTGTTGTATTTCATCCTGTTTCATTCTAAATGGTTTCCCTATTGAATTTTCTATGTATTCTAGTTTTAAAAACGTACATATACAAAAGAATAATTGATTAGGCCTTGCTAAGAAGATAAACAAGTTTTTCGCACTAAAAATCACTACTCGATCATATACCCACTTTAGACAAGCATACCTTACACAATCAAAACTAGCTGAATTTTTAAAAACCTGTTTGATATATTGAAATACTATGAACAATCATAGGACTTATAAACTATGAAGAATACTGAATAAT
The DNA here is from genome assembly GCA_963082945.1 of Cerastis leucographa. NCBI lineage: Eukaryota > Metazoa > Arthropoda > Insecta > Lepidoptera > Noctuidae > Cerastis > Cerastis leucographa. The sequence continues at coordinate 5,270,462 of OY720370.1, forward strand.
GTGGAAATCATGTACTATAGTTGAATGGAGGAAATTCCAGTAATGAGGATAATTGGAATTTGCAATTATGTTTATAATAAATTTCTCAGTGTGGGTATGCACATGTCCATACATATTACATATCTATGCTGCCGATAATATTCTGCACTATTCAGCCTATATGACAAGTCCATAGTTTCTCAACGATCTTGTAGCAAAATACATGTATTGAGTAACACTTGCAATACATACTGCTAAAGTGTACCAACAATGTGTAGTGGTAGGAATTACTACTGCGAGCATATAGTTCTATGTTTGATTCTCAGATCAGGCTAAGTATTATTAGATTTTTCCATCAGGAACAAAAATCAAGTCATTTATGCAAATTAGACAGTCAGGCGCCTATCCACAAACACTCTGATTCAATTTCGATTCGAAAAGTCGTATGTCCATCTTGTGTTGGCATTGCGAAAGCAAGCAAGATAGACATACGACTTTCCAAACTTTACAAGAGACAGTCTCCCAAAACCCTTTTAGCCCTTCAGAGAAAAGTTGAAGATGTATAATAAAGTGCTATCAGTATGAATAACCATTACAAACTATTCTTCTAGGAAATTTCATCAACCTGGTTGGTGGTGGTGAATTCGCTCACTGTCTCCTTCCACCACTGGAAACCCTGGCCACCGTAGAAGAGACCGTAGTCCGTGACAAGGCTGTGGCTTCACTACGTGCGGTGGCTGCTCATCACACTCCTCAAGCTTTGGAACAACACTTTGTGCCGCTAGTCCAACGTCTAGCTGGTGGAGACTGGTTCACCTCACGTGCCTCTGCTTGTGGGCTGTTCAGGTAATTATGAAATCATCATCTGCCTAGCCTTTTCCCAAACTATCTTGGGGTTGGCTTCCAGTCTAACCGGATCAAGCTGAGTATATTTTACATGAAGCGACTGCCTATCTGACCTCCAAAACCCAGTAACTGGGTAATACGATACCCCTTAGTAAGACTGGATGTCAGTATTTTGGCTTCTAGACTACTCCTATTGACTGTCAAAGATCTACAAATGACAACCGGGACCAGCAGCTTAACTTGCTGTGCGGCTGTTAATATTTAGCTATGCGCTCCTAATAATTATTAAATATCAATTACTTTTTTGTAGATGTGGATGGATGATGGTCTAGCTCTAGATCAAAACTGCATAATAGATCCATTATGGATTTTCTTTTCAGTTCCCTTCTAAGCAGGTTTGCTAGGTAACTATGTAGTGTCTTGTCATTTGAAAATGGCCTTTCAGTAATATGTAAATTTCAAAACTACTGTGTGATACAATAATAATCAACTGACAAACAATTAGTGTGCTAGTAACTGGTGTGCTGCATGTATGAGCAGATGTATGAACGTGGATGGGGCCATAGGAAGGATTAGGATAAGCAAGGATTGTAGCAGGAGGCATTCTGTGGTGTCTGACTATTCAATGGGAAAAAAATGTGAGTTGGGTGTGTATGTATAGATGATTGAGATGACTCGCTTATGAAAACATCTGTGATTTTGACTGTGATTCAAATTCAGAGCACCCAGAGAGAGAGTTGAGGAGCTTGTGGCTTAATAATAACAGCCGCACGGGATATCTTTAAGGTTAAGTTGCCGAGGTTGGTCCGTGGATGGGTGACCATAATTACATACCGAGTTTCCTCCGTGCCTCGGAAAGCACGTTAAGCTGTGGGTCCTGGCTGTCATTTGTAGATCTTTGACAGTCATTACGAGTAGTCAGAAGCCAAAAGTCTGAAATCCAGTCTTTCCAAGGGGTATCTAATTACCCAGTCACTGGGTTGTGGAGTTCAGATAGGCGGTGGCTTCATGTAAAATACTGGTACGGAGCTGCATCGGTTAGACTGGAAGCTGACCCCGAGATAGTTTGGGAAAAGTGTAGGCAGATGATACAAATTCAGAGCACCGCTTCTGAAGGCACCAAACTAGTGGCTCAATAATTCTGGGTCGACTCAATTTAGATCGCCATTGACATGCTAAGAAGGAGAAAAGCTAAAATACCTGGAAAAGGAGTGTACCTCTTTGTTTTAATCCTGAGTGGAGTACAAACCTTTTATTGAGATAGATAGATAGAGATACTCTTAAAATTTAACAACATTCAGTAGTACAGACCTTGTAATGTGTGAAATTTATATTGTGAATGCTGCAATGCGGAAATGTTTAAAATTATCCTCATTTAAAGTTATTTACAAAGCATATGGTACTATAAGTGATGACCCATAAACAGTTAATCTAGGGCTGGAATCGCTAATCTGCCTTTGAGTAAGTATGGTATTTATGGAACTTAAGTATGTTAAGTAAACAGACACATACATTAATGACTAAAAAAATGGTAAAACCATTGCAACTTATTATCACTGTTAAAGTATATATTTTATTACTGATAGATAGCTTTTACAACAATAATAATAAAGCTGTGATTTTACTTATTTATATAAATAACACTAAATGCTTGATGTACAGATTTGAGGGTAGGTCTTTTATCACCAACAAAAAAGCATTGTTCAATATTTAGGTTCAGGTTCCCTCAGGTTAGAGGAGCCTTAAATTTACTTTCCAATAATTTATGCCTAAATAATATTTAGGCATAAATTAAGGTGTGTGTTAGGCACTTTGCTAAAAGAAAATAAGGAAATCATTTTCAAGCTGCACTTCTATGTTTTTCATTCTTCATAACACAGTATCTTAACAATGTCATATTCTTATCAATGTTTACACCTCTGTGGTTTTAAGGTATAATAAACATAAAGTTTCGTGATAGTAATCTCTAAATTGTTTGACAGTGCAGTCGCATTTAATACATGCTGAAATTTATTCAATGCCTTTCTTACAATGGTACTGTTTCCATTAATTTGTTCTTTCACTTTATTTATTTATATTATGAGTGATAGTAACTGTATTTTAAACATGTTTAGTATCAGTTTTGAGTCTCCATTTGTGTTCCCTTTGGTACAGGCTTCTTCCAACCCCTTCCAATTTTCCCTGTACTTTCCCTGTTCATGTCTTTCCAGTCTTCCTAACCAAGTCATATACCCATGTCCGGGGGGGACAAGGAATCCTTCTATCTATCATTCTCTTCCCGTCCCTAGGACAGCATACAGTTACTGAGCGGAGAGACTTTAGACAAATCTAAAGTCTCCCCTCTCCTTGTTGTGTGGCCGTCCTATACGAAAGACATAAAATGCATTTAAGAAAAGTGCATATGTATAATGCCAAAAGTGCTTACCATATAAAACAGCAAAACAACAACTTAAATCTAAACAACATTGTGTGCTTTTAAAAGAGATTATTATTTTCTTGTGTTTAATTATTTCACTGTAGGACCAGTATTTTGTCAATACAACACCTATTCGTGTTTCTTTGCATGATATTTTATTTGTTGTGATTATGTATCCTAAATATGTATATATGTGTACATACATATTTTCATACTACAGACTATTGTAATATTAATAATAAATTTTCTTGACTGTGTTAATAATTGCTTTAGTTTTTGATGCATTCATATTTAAACTATTCTTTTATAGTTCTGGACGGCTTTCTAAATAGATAATAAATGATGTCATAGGCAAATCTTAAGTTGGTTGTATTAGGTACTAGCTGATCCGGCATGCATTGCAATGCACTGGTTCCTACCTACTCAAAATCAAAAGTCATTTATTCAAACTAGGCTGATAATCAGCACTTTTTGAACGTCAAAATTACAAGAGACAGTCCCCCAAAACCTCCCCCCTTCGCCACTTCCTAGTGTTTAAACTGGGAAGAAGAAGTGGCGGAACAAACTACTACCTTTCTACTACCTACCTACTACCTACCTACTACCTACCTACCTAAGAACCTTCTCCTGACAATAACAAACATAACAAAAAAAGAATTATCGAAATCGGTCCAGCCGTTCACGCGTGATGCCGTGACCAAGGGAAATAGGGTTTCATTTATATAGATTCAGCATCGATTTTAATCCATGGTTGGGCCACTAAAAGTGTCCGATAATATCTTCCAGCACTGTTATGAACAGTTGGTGAGGCAGGGTCTCCTTTGTCCTACACCTAATCCAAAAATTTATTCCGCCATGAACTTCCTGCCCTCCATTTCCCCATTCTACTCGGGGCACAACACGATTTCTTATTCCATTCTCCTCTGTCAGACGACATGGCATCATTTACTTCTTTCTCATTTATATCATTCCTCACACAATCCATTCATCTTTTTTTAGCCCCCTCCTCTCCCTCTTTATCCATCAACATAAAACGCCGCTTTAAAAAGTTATTTAACATACTAAAAAGATTCTATACTCTCAGGAGAGCATATGGCTTGGAGACGTGTCATAAAGTGGCAGCGATCCTCAGCAATGGAGGAACGACGAAGGAGAAGAATAGTAATCCTACATTATGCTCAACTGTGGTTCCAAAAAGTCTTTATTTATTTTGACGTGACAACGTCTAATATATCGCTGCATGCACGGAAAAGGATGAGTCATTGTCCCGTTACGCTCATTGTACGTTTGCGCCGCATCAATCTTTTGTTATGACGTTGTCACGTTAAATTATCGTCCGTAAACCTACTTTACAGACAACCAATTTTTTTTATTTTCCTTCTATCTAAGTGCAACCAATCTCCATCTTTGATTCCAGCGTCTGTTACCCGAGAGTCTCGGCCCCAGTGAAGGCAGAGCTCCGCCAGCACTTCCGCTCGCTCTGCCAGGATGACACCCCGATGGTGCGTCGCGCAGCCGCCTATAAGCTGGGAGAGTTCGCCCGGGTAGTGGAGGTCGAGTATGTGAAGAGTGACCTCATACCTATGTTCGTTACGCTGGCTCAGGTATGTTGGACAAGTTTTTATAACATTACTAGCTGTACCCGGCATGCGTTGCAATGCACTTTTTCCTACCTATCCTACCTTACTCTACCTACCCTAAATTCTTTTGCAGATTTCTTATATAGAAACCTTGTGCAGACAATAACGAACACAATAAAAAAGAATTATCCAATTTGGTGCAGTCGTTCGGAAGTTATACAATTACATACATTTCTGCAGTTCATTTTTATATTTAAATAGATCTGCTAGTTATTATGAGCCTTATAGATTTAGAGGGACGGGAGGAGCTCCTGCCTAAATTATAACAGCTGCTTGGGTCGATATTCAGGTTAGACCGCGCTTGCTAGGGTTGGCCCGTGGATGGGTGACCACCCATTACATACCCAGTTACCTCCGTGCCTCGGAAAACACGTTAAGCCGTTGGACCCGGCTGTCAATTGTAGATCTTAGGTAGTCAGTGGCCCGAAAAAATCACCAGTCGTACCAAGGTGTATCGCATTACCCAGTACTAACCGGGTTGTGGTGATCAGATAGGCAGTCGCTCCATGTAAAACACTGGTATTCAGCTGTATCTGCATAGACTGGAAGCTGACCCCAACTAAAAGGGAACAGGCTAGGCAGATCTGGGACACCCTACTGCAGGGCATAGTCATCTTTCTTTCGATTTTCTGTTGGTTAGTGAATATTAAAATCTTCACTAAGTAGACAAGCTGTGTGCCCCATTAGGATTTGCCAAAAATGTACTTTCATCCCCGTTTTAACGGTTTTAGGGGATACATTTTCGAATATCCTTCCTTGTTTTTTTTTTATGAATTAGCTGTGTATTAGCTCGGTAAGACTGCTGTACACAAGGTACAGCAGTCTTACCAAGGGGTATCGTATTACCCAGTTACTGGGTTGTGGAGGTCAGATAGGCAGTCGCTTCACGTAAAATACTGATACTCAGCTGCATCCGGTTAGACTGGAAGCCAACCCCAATATAGTTTGGGAAAAGGCTAAGCAGATGATGAGCTGTACTTGTGTGCCCGATAGTAAAAATACGCGTATTCAGCTGGACCCAGTTAGACTGGAAACCGACCTCAACATAGTTCCAGTCTAACCAGATCCAGACAAAGGCTAGGCAGATGTCGTTGACTTCCTAACCTTCTAAGGAGTAATACAAACACTGATGTCAAAAGTTCACCTGCATCTCTGAATCACTCATGTTTCTAACTTCATCCCTACCCTATTATGGCAGTTTTCCTATCAATAAATATTTGCAATGACACTTTAACATCAATATTGGCCCCATAATTAACGCAAAAGAGGCGCATCTGCTGAAAGATGATGATTATCTTACTAAATCCATTTTTTTTTTTAATTATCATTATACTCGTGCTTATTTTTCTCCATTCAGCAAATTATATTAGGTTGTCTCATATTCATCAATTTGTTATACCCAGGACGAGCAAGACTCAGTGCGTCTGCTAGCTGCAGAAGCCTGCGCAGCTGTAGCGGCTCTACTGCCTCCCGAAGACATGGAACAGCTGGTGATGCCCACAGTGCGCGCCCGTGCAGGAGACACTTCCTGGAGGGTTCGCTATATGGTCGCCGACAAGTGAGTCATAAGTTCACCTTTTGCCCATGGAGTCAGAAACTACTAAACTACGCTAAAAAACAAATTTTAATTTTTGTTAAAAAACTATTTTGAAGACCTCTAAGTCTCTCGGACGCAAGCCTTCTGCTGAACGGGGGCTTCCTAAGTTCAATACCTAGCTCAAGACTGCTCCTAAATTATGTACCCCTTAACACTTTCGGGGCTTAGCACCCAGTATAAGGGTCGAACAATAATTAGTTCGTGTGCTCACAACTTGCCCCCGAGTCGTGGTTATACGTAACTATAGATAACGTGTGCTCATGCCCAGGACCGGATAAGCGACACCAAATCTAAGTAGTTATGGTTGTCGAAACGAAATTTATGAATTGTTTTTAAATACCAGAATAAAAATTTTGTAAACTATTTTTGTGCATCCCTGAGCCAGGCAGGCGTGTCACATAGGGTTCCCTGTGCGTAATCATCGCGCCCACGGACTCGGAATGTCTGTTTGTTATGAATATTTACCAAAGAATTTTGGGTTTACTAGCAAAATCGATTATTTAAACTTGGCAGCGAAAGTGGTAATAGCACAACATTAACCAACATACAATCTGTTACAGGTTCGTGGAGTTACAGCAAGCCGTAGGCCCCGAGCTGGCTCGCTCGGATCTGGCGCAGATCTTCCAAGCTCTACTGAAGGACACGGAGGCTGAGGTTCGTGCCGCAGCCGCTGGCAAGGTTAGTACATGCTTCTTTTGCTTAAGTGACCACAATAGGGGATGATCACATTTTTTTTTTCTTTGCTTGTCGGGTAGATTATTGAAAAGTATTGGACACGTATTTTTTCTTTTTTCAAGTGGTCACAAAATTACGGAGATATATTGAGTTGAAATGGCGCATGACGTCACGTGTAGGTAATTTTTATACCTACTTGTGACGTAGTGAGCCCCCACTCTCCAACTTTAATGAGTTTTAACCAAGTAATTTTCTGATATTTTGATAAAACAAAAAATACGTGTCTAATATGTTTGTATTATCTGTCTGACGGATAATATAGAATTTCGTTCTCTTTACCCAGTCTTCATCCCTATTATCGATACGGAATTGGCTGAGCCGGTCACGAATTGACACATGGTGCATTTAGTGCGGTGCTGTAACGGATCGCGTCGTTAACGAGGAGCTCGTGTCTACATAATAACAGCCGCTCGGGTCGATCTTCAGGTTAAGCCGCGCTTGTTTAGGTTGGTCCGTGGATGGGTGGCCATCAATTATATACCGAATTTCCTCGGTGTCTTTGAAAGCACGTTAAGCCGTTGGTCCCAACTGTCAATTGTACATCTTTGACAGTCGTAACAGATGTTCAGTGGACTATGTCTCGACAGCCAGTTTTAGTAAGGGTTATAGTATTACCCAGTACTGAGTAGGTTATGGAGGTCAGATAAGCAGTCGCTCCATGTAAAATAGTCGTATTTATGTGTGTGTCATAAGCTACATTTAAAACGTATGAATTTGTTTAGCTGTGAAAAAAGTTGTCTCAAATCAATTTTATAAGTGCAGCAGAATGATAAGTTCTGACTAGCCTAAACCTATAATAGTATAAACTGAAATGAAATCGCAAAAATGCAATTGGTTCCCGATCATTGCAATGGTGTCCACAAACTCAGCTAATATTTTGTGTAAAAAACTCTTAAAATGAACGAAGCATGGTAATGTTTTATTTTAATAATTTCCCCTCTTTCTTTCTTCCAGGTGAAGGACTTCTGCATGAACTTAGACAAAGCGCACCAGGAGCACATCATCATGACAATGATCCTGCCACAAATCAAGGACCTGGTCTGCGACGCCAACCAACACGTGAAGTCAGCCCTCGCGTCCGTCATCATGGGCCTGAGCCCCATCGTCGGCCGTCAGAACACCATCGAACACCTCCTGCCTTTGTTCCTCACCCAACTCAAAGACGAATGCCCCGAAGTCAGGCTGAACATCATCTCCAACCTAGAGTGCGTGAACGAAGTCATCGGAATCCAGCAGTTGGTGCAATCCCTCCTTCCGGCTATCGTAGAGTTAGCTGAAGACACAAAATGGCGCGTCCGTCTCGCCATCATCGAACATATGCCTCTTCTCGCCGGACAACTTGGACAGGAGTTCTTCGACGAGAAGCTGACCGGCCTCTGCATGTCTTGGCTCATCGACCATGTCTACGCTATTCGCGAGGCCGCCACACTCAACCTCAAGAAGTTAGTCGAACAATACGGATCTCAGTGGGCAGAAACCAATGTTATCCCCAAAGTATTGGCCATGTCGCGCGAACAGAACTATCTCCACAGAATGACTTACTTGTTCTGCATCAATGTACTGTCTGAAGTCTGCGGCAAGGATATCACTACCAGAGTACTCCTGCCTACTGTCCTGTCAATGGCAGACGACAATGTTGCCAACGTAAGGTTCAATGTTGCCAAGACTTTGCAAAAGATGGCGCCCTTTTTAGACCCCGCGGTCATTCAGCCGCAAGTAAAGCCTGTACTTGAGAAATTAAACGTAGATCCTGATGTAGACGTGAAATACTTCGCCTCTGAAGCCATCGTCGGAATCGCTGGGTAATTAGCAATAAGCTCACATTATAATGCATTTGTCGTAGCAAAATTACAGTTGCGGGTATGCAATATCAAGGGGCATGATTCGGTAAGCTAGAAAATGCAGTTTTTTTTAAACAATATTCGTTTATATGTTAGTAATAATACACAGTACGATCCCTGTGCATAGGTATAAGCTGGAGTATTTTATAAACTAGTATTTATTACTCGACGCCCGGCGGAGTAGGAGTTATGTGGGAAATTTTCGTATCTATTTGTAGAGAATTAATTTCTTCATTCCAGTTAACATCTGAACACTTTTATATAAGATTATTTACATGACCACGCAGAGCATGTACATAGTGTCTGATACAATTCAAATAAATATAATAAACTACACCTAATGATGTTTTATTTTTTAACTGAAGGTCCCTCGCTCGATTATGTCCAAATCGATATTGTGTTGCTATTGATATACAGGGTGGCGACGATAACACTACAGATGAAAACACTGGTGAAAAACAACAAAAACAAATTCTAACATCAAAATGAAATTAAAACTAAAAATCATAAAACTTAACGAAATAGAACACCTTTTTTAACTAACATTCGGTACAATTGCAATAAATCGCGTCTGGAAATAAAAAACGAACGAATTTCGCTAAGGTTCGGTTAGTAGCTAGTTGGCAATACAGTGTTTGCTGTCGGTGCTAGAGGCCATATACCTACATCATGTAGAAAATTAAAAATAAAGTCCCGTGACTGACATGACGGAACAACTGGCTACTGCGCTACGCGTCGCGGCCTCGCGGTGCTTATTCGATCCCTGCACGAAATAAATATTTGTTTGGCCTACAGATAGTTGTTCCGAGTCGGGCTGTTTGTGTATGTAAGTTTAAATGTTTGTAAATGCACCCACAATACAAGAGAAATATAACAAGCGTGGAACAAAATTAAAAAAAAATAAAAAACTTGAGAGGTGTCAAGGGACACCCGGATGGAACGAAGTTTCTTTCACGTACATAATATCAATACATTTTAGATTTAAGTTAGTGTGCGAAAAATGAAATATTTAATTTAAGGAAGATTAATCCTTAATTCGAAGCAATACGTCTTACTTAACTGCACAACCGAATTTGTACTTTGTAGTTCGGTCACTCAAAATAATAATCATATCTATCCTTACTCACATACACACCCCAATTGTACGCAATTTAAGGAAATTTCAACTTTATTTTAAAGAAATAAAGCTTACAATAGCTTACTATAGCAAAAAGTGTCGTGACAACTTTTCGTAAGAATTTTTTCCGTCTAGCCCCCTTTCACAACGCGCGATAAGGAACTTCGTTCCAAAAACTACTGGATATACCCGATTCAATTTTTGTAGAATGCAGACTAGACTGTGATCGTCATGAGATATACGCAGTTGTATTTATTGTTGGGCCATCCTGCTAAATGCAAAAAAAACCGGCCCCACACACATACACACAGGGTTCCGTAACACCCAACAATATAGCAATAATATTTTGAACGGTCATTCATAAGTAAATTTACACTCGACAGCAAAACTAAATTTGTTTTTAATGGTATGGTAATGAAAAAGTTACAAAGTTACTGCTTCAGATTGGTGAAAAAGTCCCAAATCTCAAAAACTAATTATGAAATCTTATTCAAACCAGTTTTCGATGGAAGTTTATTTTCGTTCTACAATCCTAATTTTTTTCAGAATTTTCTCTTATTACTTTAGAAATTAGAGGGGGTACACATTTTGCCACTTTGGAAGTGTCTATCTTTCAAACGATTGACTTTGAGAAAATATGGTTTTAGGAATCTCAATGTCATTTTTATAGACATTACATTTATAGCTATTCCCACCCGTAGAAACGTAGGTATAGGTTTGATGGTTTTTTTTTTTATTTTAGTTTCATGTATGGGGAGCCCCCTTTAATCTTTTATTTTTGTACAAAAATCGTAAAGCGGTTTACAGAATACATCTACCTACCAATAGTATCAATTTAGTCGTCCTAATAGTTTCGTGGTTGTGACATACGAACGGACAGGCAGACATGACGAATCTATAAGGGTTCCATTTTTTGCTATTCGGCTATGGAACCCTAAAAAAACCCAAGATACACATCGTTTCAAAAACGTGCATATAAAGTATGCACTTTTCGAATTGTGCGCACTTATCTGTTTAATATTGTTACGAATCATCGATTGATAGTGTAGTGATGCAGATAAGCATTAAATTAAATGCAATGATAATTTGAAAGGAAATGGATTTCCCAGTTTCACATTCAAACGATTAAAATATTTCTATTAACAACAAGACTATAAACACTGATTTTCTAATCTAGGTAAAATATCCAAAGTCCAACTATAATTATTTCAACTTCGGGCCGAAAAGGAAAATTGTAGTTAGGTATTTGAAGTAGCATTATATAAATTTGTCGCACATAAATCGCTTACGCCTTTTTCCCCATGGCCATAGGCAGAAATTACACAGTCCACCTTCTACGATCTACGCACCCGACCTTTCTAAAGAACATTACCAATGTGGTCATTGTATTTCCTTCAAGGGCGTTCCTTCCTTTGTCAAGAGTAGCCCGAGGTTTGGACTCGTGCTCGGTGGATGGGCTCGCCCCGTATTGGCAAATGGCACTTAGAGATAACTTTAACTGGCGCCATGTTTGTGTATTATACGCACTACGCTTAGTGCGTATAGTACACAAACATGGCGCCAGTACACCGTCCAAGGCATACCCTCGTCACTCCCGATGATGCCATCACCCTCCTCCAGGAGGGTAGCAAAAGTAGCACTCTTAAAAAGCTCAGACGCAAACCACCGTCTTTCCGACCTCGCCGTCGAGGTCCGTCGCGACGACCCGGTCCTTGTCCTCCCCGACCCTCGCTTGAGCCAGCCCGCGATGCTGTGCCAGTAGTATTAAATCAGCCTCAAAATAATTATATCATTCAGATCCAGCCTGTCCTGTGTCTTTGGGAATACTTTTATTATGCGTACCGCTAAGGAGTGGAATTCCCTGCCGGAGTCTGTTTCCCGATAGCTTTAATCTGGGGTCTTCAAGTCAAGAGTGAATAGGTTTCTTCTAGGCAAGCGTGCTTCACCGTTGACCACATCATCGCTTACCATCAGGTGAGATAATGGTCAAGCGCGAGCCTATTGATAATAAAAAAATAATAATACAAGTGCTGTTTTGCAACCTCTTCAAATTCAAGGAGGTAACAATGCTAATGATTCTCGACCCAAATCAATCATAAAATGGGTAGTTCATTTTTATTTCTTTACTTATTTACGGAAATCGGTAAGTGTGAACCACCCGTGTTTTAAACGCAGCCCGTCTGATCCTCGCCCTATAACCGCGCTTTCACACATACAAATAATCTCAAACATTTATTCGATAATTTCTTATTCCCTAAACCACGTTAAGGGTCAGTACACACCGAGACGCGACGCGACGCGACGATACTTGAAGAGGCCAGTGATTTCGCGCTGCGTCGCTCTACGCCGCGCGGCGTAACGCGGCGGCGGCGCAGCGCTGCATGGCGCAACGTATTCTGATTTCTACTGAAATCTACGCCGCGAGGCGTCGCGCGGCGCAGCGCTGCGTGGTGCAACGTATTCTGAATTCTCACAACGAAATGTGTATCTTTTCGTGTAGAAAATAAAGTTAATTTTCGCTCTTTAAAAGTGTGCGCGCAGCGTCACGTCGCGTCGCGTCTCGGTGTGAACTGACCCTAAGGGGGTTATTCTGATATACTGACAAACTTAAACTACCAAAAAATCACCGTTTATTAATAATTAAATAGCTACCGTAATTTAAATTGATTATTAATTATGTCTTTTGTGACAACCTCCTGAATTTTGACGAGGATGTAAAACAACACCTTGTATATGGGACCCTCCTCTGATGCCTAACCCTTCAGGGAAATACAGTATTCTTTGTAAGGTATTGCTCTTGCACTAACTGTATTTACACATCTTCAAGCTCTGAAAGTGCCTATGGCCGTGTATAACTTAAAAAGCATACTTTAGGTACCCTTCACAAATCCGGTAAGTTAAGGTAAAAAAATATAACAGGAAACTATATTCATAGATCATTGTTTTTCTCTAATTAGTTGAAAACAATCAAATTTTGGAGTAAACAGGAAGTTAATAAAACTAAATTCACAATGGGTTCATTTGTATTATTTTGCAAACATTGCCTATTTTTCTCTGGTGTGTTGTTAATCCTTATCTCTATTTAAAAACCTACGTGAATAAGTACCGAATTCTACACCATATTTAGTGAAAGATTAGCTTTTTGTAATTTTGTGAAATTACTATGTTTTCAAAAACAAGTGACGGTAGGTATTCTGTGGAAAAAAAAAAAACAAAAGTGAAATAAACTTTTTTTGCTTACCGATAGCACCTATCATGCATTTACCTGCACCGTTTTCATGACTGGTTCTAAAACTTAGATTAAATTGTTGAATGAAATTTATTAGTTTCAATCCTTAGTCTGCTTATCCTAGTCTTATCACTACTACTACTTTGTGTAATCTAGCCAGAAATCAACCCAATAAATTCAACAATCAAAAAAAAAAACTTGATTAAAAAGCCCAATAATACTTTGCCCGATCTAGCTAGAATCGAACTCAAGACCTCATGCTCAAACTGAGCAATCGCGCTTGTGACCAACGAAAAATAAAAACGCTGAAATACACAATAATCCAAGTGCCTACGTCTGCATAGTTACAGATTCAGCTTTTGAGCAAACACGAAAAAAAAAACGTATTTTTCCCTGTTCGGCTTGCTAATTCTAAGTATATCTAATTATCTATCTATAAATTCAAGCTTTGTAACCGTCTCCTAAACTACACAAACAGTTTTAATGCGGTTTTTAGCATCATTTAGAAAATGTATTCCGAAACAATAGGGGATCGGACTGGGTAAAGAAAACGACATTCTATTTTGTCCGTCAGACAGGTAATACAAAAATATTAGACACGTATTTTTTGTTTTATCTAAATATCAAACAATGACTTAGTTAGAACTCATTAAAGTTGGAGAGTGGGGGCTTACTACGTCACAAGTAGGTATAAAACTTACCTACATGTGACGTCATGCGCCATTTCAACTCAATATATCTCCGTAATTTTATGACCACGTGAAAAAAGAAAAAATACGTGTCCAATACTTTTCAATAAACTACCCGACGGACAAAGAAAAAAAATTAGTATTATCCCCTATTATAATTAAATAATTATGTATCGTCGTCATTCGCCTGCAGATAAATTGGTTTAAAGACCAACTTATTTGTGGTTGGCGAATCATCTCTTCTTCAATTCTTATTTTAGTCGCCATCTCATTAGTCAGTAGTCACCCATTACCTAGCTATATCATCTTTCACACAGTCTATCCATCATTACTTTGGTCTTTTTAGGGTTCCGTACCCAAAGGGTCAAACGGGACCCTATTACTAGACTTCGCTGTCCGTCCGTCCGTCCGTCTTTCAGCAGGCTGTATCTCATGAACCGTTATGTTAGCCAGTTGAAATTTCTTCACATTATGTATTTCTGTTGCCGCTGTAACAACAAATACTAAAAACAGCTTAAATTTAATATTTTAGGGGGCTACCATACAAAAAAGTTTTTTTTTTTTGCTTTTTTTTATAAATAATGGTACGGAACCCTTCGTGCGTAGTCCGACTCGAACTTGGCCGGTTTTTCATATCTCAAGCTCATACTAGACTAGATGACTGATTCTACACAAATCTTTTTAGCCGGAAGGTTAGCGTGTATAATACTTATACTTACAATAGGTACATACATCTATAGATCTATCTGACATACAAATACTATAATTATTATCTATTAATATATTATTACTCAGTATCATTCCGATTTCCCCACATAGAAAATTTAAATAATTAAATTTATAAAAAAAGAAACTGCTGTTTGTGTTTCCTACAAAACTGAAATACCTACACGGTCAAAATGTTTGGAACGGCTGATTTAAAAAAAAAAACTGATGCTCAAATTCTATGTTCATCCACTTCTGCGCCCGATACCTACGTATAGAATTTATTGTGCAGTGTTTGCGCATTGCTATCTGTCTCTTATCATCACTGTACTGTGTGTACTGTCATCCATTCTAGATAAACCCAAAACAATAATATCATAATATTATTTCTGTTTCAACTTATGTAACTAAAATTAAAATAACCTATTTGGGTAGGTGGTACCTACAGTTTGCAACGGAATTGGAGGATACGCTAAGGTAGCTCGCGAAGCTCAATTTTTCTCACGTTTTTTTGCAAATCGTAGGTCAATGTCAGGTTGTATGTTGATTAAAATATGATTCGCGGCCATAACAAATTAAGCTTTACGTTTACAGAGTTATAATCATTCAAATCATCAATACAACCCTTCTAAGTTTTTTTCAACCCATTCAATGACATTTTCATGAAATGGTTTTATTTTAATCAACATACGAACCTGACACTGACCTGCAACTTACATACCCAAAGGATAAAACGGGACCCTATTAGTGAGACTTCGCTGTCCGTCCGTCGGTCACCAGGCTGTATCTCATGAACCGTTATAGTTAGCCAATTGAAATTTCTACAGATTATCTAATTCTGTCGATGCTATAACAACAAATACTAAAAACAGAATAAAATAAATATTTAAACAAGCAAAAAATACACTTTTTTTATGGGAGCCTCCATATTTCTTTTAGACAATTTATTTTAACTGAAATGGCTGCATTTTTACGAGTTTCTTATCATTCAAGGAAAACATACTTAAAGTAATATATTTTGACGAAGATCTATTTTTTTCTCCTCTTCCTCATCTTTTTCCCGAATTCTCGACCGCCCACCGCTTAAAAGCCGGTGTTTGCGAAAAATTCTTCAGTACTCGACTAACGAGTGTACGGTTCACTCTTCAGAGTATAGTGTTCTGTGGTTCACTATTCACGTTCACGTGTCAAGTCTATTGTTAACGAAAGTACAATCACACTTAAAATGGTTAATTATTACATTTACGCAAAAGATTACTCTATTTCCACCGATGGAGTGACGTATTATCACACAAGTGGACTTACTACACTTGAAAAATTTAAAAGTGACGTGAATGAATTTCAAAGTGCTTTGCCAGGCGAAGAATCACAAATCGTTTATTTACATTGGGGAAACCGGTGCGAGGAAGTCAACGAAACTACAGCTCGTAAAGCGTACAGGGATCAGGATGGCAGAGGTACTAATACGATGCCCGAAACAATTATTGAGTGGATAAAGGATAACGTAGAGAGCAATGACAAAATTAAATTGATGTACATCATTACCGACGGTCAGATCAACCGCCGAAGCTACGACAGATGTTTGATACTTAATGAAAACATGAACTACGAAAATATCGTTTTCCATGCGCTAAGTGTAGACTTGAGCTGCATCGACTTATCGGTCACTGCGTCATTTATCAAAAGCCGGTGTTCAATTTACCGCAACAATGAACTGTTCGATGAGACTGATATATCTAAGGAGTATGACTACGATGGTATAACACCCGATAACTTCGCAACCGAAAAAGAGAATCTGAAGTCTTACATCAAATTCAAGTTTCTCACTACACCGAAAAATGATGCAAGATCTCTCGTCGAAATTGATAAGCTGAAACATTTGAAGAACCGATTAAACAAAGTTGTGTCACAATATTCACAATCCACAGAAAACTTCTCTGACACCAGGGATAAAGATACATTTTTACGTGAATTCAAGAACACAAACTGGTACAAAAGTCTCGGTAATCCATCATACGACTTGAAAGTGGATATTGAGAAGTCGATTACTACTTTGATAAACTACATCGTCAATGAGAAAAAGTCTTGCGACTTCGACGCTTTAAAGTTTGAGCACACATTCCGTCATGAAGTTGCCGATGAACCGATCGAGGATATCAATTTTACTGCTGAACAAGAAATCGAGTTTCCTGACATCATTTTGGCTCAAGAGAAAGGGATCCCTGTGATCTTATGCACACATTTAAATCTGCTGGAAAAACTTATTTTCCAAAACCCAGACAACAAGGCGTCTTTCTCAAAATTCAATTCCTTGATGGAATGTCCATTGTTTCTGTTGCAGGACGCTGATCTCAATGAGTCTTTAGGGTACTTCTATACGTTAACCGTCTACAAACAGTTATTACAGCAAGAAACAAAGTTAGAGCCTCGCACCCGGCGCCCATTCCATGGCGGTCTGGTGCTAGTGGATTCTGATGACTTCGATGCATACAACGACTACATTTTGTCTGCCACGTACTTCGACTTCAAGAAAGTGAAATACAACATCGGTTTGTTTTACTTCGTGTTATGGAAAATTTGTGAGAAGAAACAGTGGATGGACGAAAACGTGGTTGCACAGTTCAAAAAGTACGCGTTGAGGCGTATCAGTAATACTAAGTGTAAAATTGGACTGTCATCGTTGCCATTAGACCCTCAACTGAATGTTTCACTACGCAGTGCACTGTGGTACTGCGTCGAACTGTCCACGATCATCTTCAAAGACCATCGTGAACTTTTTGCGCACGAACGCTTGAGAATGTACTTCGGCGTCGCACATCTCATGATCGAGATCTTGATATATTTGAACTACAAATAAGACTTGGAGACCATCAACAATCGAAAGGATTTAATCAGTCACGTGATGAGCCTGAAGAGAATTCCAACGCGGAAGGAAAAGGTTTTGTATTTGGTGGAGAAAATTTTCAAAAAGGTAAACGGTTTTCTAATTCCTGAAATTGAATACCAGACGAATGTGAAAAAGCTAAATTATTTGAAGTTGAAGCACAAAGAAATGCTTAGAGACGACGTGGTCACGGAGGAAGTCAATCTAGAGGAGTACGTCTACTTCCTGCACCGTAATAGCGACGCAGTGGTTCCAATCTGCGATAAAACATTCCGCCCCTTTTTCATGATCGACAAAGATGTATCTTATTATAGCGAATTGAACAAAATTGTTAATCAAGTGGTCGTCAATAACATTGAAGGAGAGATTGTGCTGACATATGACCCAATAACTCAGTTGGAATTCAGTAAAATATTGTCTTTGTACAATTTGTATCTGCACTATGTTAAGGAGAACGAGAAGTTCCCTACGTTGGACGAATTTAAAGAGTATGTTTTGAAGAAGAAGAAATTCAAGGATGATTTAGTAACCATTTTTCCAGAGAATGTTCATATCAGAATTGAAAATGTGTTTGTGCGATATGAGAGCCTTATTAAGAACGTGAGTGTCAAAGATTTTGTTGAGGTCAGTAACAAGTTTGTAAGTCGTTCTGAACGGATTAAGGGAGAGGAAAATGTGAATTTCGAAAGTGATTTTGAAATCAAGAAATTCCTTTATAAAGAGGAACGTAAAGTCAACTTGAAAAGGTTTGAGCCAGAAATAAAAAATAAAACAAAACGAAGACATGTCTAGGTTTTATCAAGATAATTGTATTATCTACTTGTAGTATAAGACTTCAGATACTGATTTTAAATTTGAAGTTTTTGATAACTCTTTGGACTACCGTCTATTTTTCTGATGTAATGCCTTACTCTTAATATCTATTGAATAAGGAAATGTTTTCTGTAAGTAATTTTTATAATTAAATTTTTAAAAGTCATTCAAGAACTTGGTATTATTTATTTTTCGCAAAACTTGACCAGATGCCTATGGTAAAATAATTGTCATGGAACCGTTGGATCAGCTTAGACACAAGACCTATTTCTTCTGAAGACATCGCAGTTCCTAGCAGTGGCATGATATCGTATAGCCTGCATATATTCAACATTTGCAGAGTGTATTCTTTATTTGTTTTGCTAATTAGTAGGTAGGTATGTATGGGTCAAATCTTGCAACTTAATTTCAAAACTATTTCCCCCAACTGATTGAGCTGAAATTTTGCACACATCTTTGGTTCTGATGAGAACATTATTTGAATACATTGACATGACGTGATCCTGTAGCCAGGAGTGCCTTGTTAATAAACACGAACTCGAGACTATATAAACGCGTTCTTTCAATGTTGATAAACTAATTATCTTTCTTTTTTAAGAAGTCCTTCAGATACTTCTGATTTGAAACGACGATAAGTGCAATAATAACTGATAGTGTGATAGCGTCATAGGACATTCAACAACTCGAAGGACCTGGTTTGCACAAAACCTCAAACTAGACATGCGTTTGCGAATCGATTTTATGTGTTTTTAGGACCTTTTCTTTATAATAGACTTAACAAGATACTAAACTTATATAGTTTAAGTTATAAAAAATGTAGTTATAATGTCGGATTGTTTAGCGATACTTAATTACTCAGACACAGAAAAACTTCTAGAAGTTGTAGTATGGTTATGTCATATCCTCTCGTATCAATTTGTACATATTTACTTAATTAGCTATTATTGGTGTTTTTCTTCATTTTACCAATTTTTTCTGTTTCAACATAAGTAACTAAAATTATAATAACCTATTTGGGTAGGTGGTACCTACAGTTTGCAACGAAATTGAAGGATTGCCAGGGTAGCTCGCGAAATTCAATTTTTCTCACGTTTTTTTTGCATATTGTAGGTCATTGTCAGGTTGTACGTTGATCAAAATATGATTCGCGGCCATAACAAATGTAGCTTTACGTTTACAGAGTTGTAATAATTCAAATCACCAATACAAGTTCATTTAATCCCATTAAATGACGTTTTCATGAAATAGTCTTATAATAGTTATAATTAGTCTTTAATCAACATACTAACCTAAACCTGACACTGACCTGCAACTTGCAAACAAACGAAAGAAAATTTGAATTTCGCGGGCTATCTTGGCGCTTCCAACATAACACTTAACTTCAGAGTTTTAATCTCAACTAACTCTACTAGTATATATAATAGTTCGAAAAGTTGTGTTTCAAATAACTTGTGTAGTAATAGAATAGAATACGACTTAGGTACGTTGCTGACGGAACCTACCTAATTTTGAATTCCAAGGTTTTTCTTATATCTGAAATGGCTGCAGTTTTACGAGTTTCATATCATTCAAGGAAAACATACAATATTTTGGCGAAGATCTATTTTTTCTCTCCTCTTTCTTATCTTTCCAGGAAGAACTATAAATAAAAAAATAACATGCCGTTCCTATTTGGAACCAATGAGTACAGTACCTAATTGCAAAAATTACGACATAGTTGTGAAAGAGTACAATAACAAACTGTGAAATATGATGCAAAAAAGCAATTAAACCATAAAATTGCAATTACACCATATTATTTTCCTCAAATCAATGAAACTTGTAATAAAACTTAAGTTAGAATTTCTTTCTTAAAACTATAAATTGAAGTAATTTTTTTTGGAAATCTGTCTACGACTTTTTGGCTTTCTTTGAAGTCACATCAAATCTTTATTGAATTTTATGATGTCATTGATTGCCAACGCCCTCTATCGCGTTGCATCAGAAACTACGTTGAATGCCAAGGCTCTGACCTT
Organism: Cerastis leucographa; assembly: GCA_963082945.1. NCBI lineage: Eukaryota > Metazoa > Arthropoda > Insecta > Lepidoptera > Noctuidae > Cerastis > Cerastis leucographa. The sequence goes on from OY720370.1 coordinate 5,290,968, forward strand.
GTACCTAACTCAATAAATATTTATATAAAACGTATTTATAACATGTATGCATTCCCGATCAAATGTACATGATCAGTTTTTACTGTCAGTTTTGCCGCTCACATACAATGGCTAGACATTACGCTTGTATTCCACGAAGGGTAAGGCAGAGGAGCACCTAAATTAATAATATAATGTTTAAGTGCCATGTAGCGAGCCTTTTGCCATCACCGCCATCGAGCACAAATCCAAACTCTGTGGTTGCTTGCTACTGAGAAATTACGGTAGAAAAACTCAACTACAATTTGCCCGTTCCGGGAATCAAATCCAATACCTCTTGCTCAGTCTACTAATTTTTATAAAATGTGAAACTTTGTATGTTTGGACGTTTTGATATTTGTTAGTCAACAAATACGACTGAAAGGATTTGGCACCCAGATAGACCAGATTGTTTACCTGGATTAACAATACATAAGATGCTTTTTATACCAGTTAACTTACTGGACCTAAAATAATACTTACACCTTGTTTGATGTTGCTATATATACGCGCGGTCCGCGAACGACTTCGCAGCCAATCAAATCGATCGGCATGTTTCGTGACAACATGGACTCATCGTACCGATTACGTAATTATGGAAGAAATAGTAACAAAGCAAAGCGAAGTTCAATCTTTTTGCGCTCGTTAAGAAATTGCGAATGTAACTAGCAATTTTTCTATTGTGGATTCAATTCAAGGGGTATTCTCAGTGTGACTATTTTTAGTTTGATTTGCGTTTAGGGGTTTTAATTAGGTACAGACGCCAGCAGGTCACGCTACTCGAAACCGTCAAATTTTCGCAATCTATTTTGAACCTTAACTTTAAACGATAAGGTTGAATATCTATTAATGAAATTTGACAGATTGTTGTAACTTGAGGTGCTGGTGTCGTACATAGCCTGACGCATTTAGTTTAGTCTGAACCCGTGAACGGGTTTTTAAACAGATAATAAGGTCACATTCAGTCAGGCAAAACTGTCAACAACCAAATAGTTTATCGCGGTCGCGAATTCCCGTCCGCCCACCGCTTAAAAGCCGGTGTTTGCGAAAAATTCTTCAGTACTCGACTAACGAGTGTACGGTTCACTCTTCTAGCCAAAGTGTAGTGTTCTGTGGTTCACTATTCACGTTCACGTGTCAAGTCTATTGTTAACGAAAGTTCAATCACACTTAAAAATGGTTAATTATTACATTTACGCAAAAGATTATTCTATTTCCACCAATGGAGTGACGTATTATCACACAAATGGACTAAAGACACTTGAACAGTTTAAAAGAGACATGAATAAAATTCAAAGTTCTTTGCCAGGCGAAGAATCACAAATCGTTTATTTACATTGGGGAAACCTGTGCGAGGAAGTCAACGAAACTACAGCTTGTAAAGCGTACAGGGATCAGGATGGCAGAGGTACTGATACGTTGCCCGAAACAATTATTGAGTGGATAAAGGATAACGTAGAGGACAATGACAAAATTAAATTGATGTACATCATTACCGACGGTCAGATCAACGACATCCGAAGCTACGACAGATGTTTGATACTTAATGAAAACATGAATTACGAAAATATCGTTTTCCATGCGCTAAGTGAAGACTTGAGCTGCATCGACTTATCGGTCACTGCGTCATTTATCAAAAGCCGGTGTTCAATTTACCGCAACAATGAACTGTTCGATGAGACTGATATATCTAAGGAGTATGACTACGATGGTATAACACCCGATAACTTCGCAACCGAAAAAGAGAATCTGAAGTCTTACATCAAATTCAAGTTTCTCACTACACCGAAAAATGATGCAAGATCTCTCGTCGAAATTGATAAGCTGAAACATTTGAAGAACCGAATAAACAAAGTTGTATCACAATGTTCACAACCCACAGACAACTTCTCTGACAGCATGGATAAAGATACATTTTTACGTGAATTCAAGAACACTAACTGGTACAAAAGTCTCGGTAATCCATCATACGACTTGAAAGTGGATATTGAGAAGTCGATTACTACTTTGATAAACTACATCGTCAATGAGAAAAAGTCTTGCGACTTCGACGCTTTAAAGTTTGAGCACACATTCCGTCATGAAGTTGCCGATGAACCGATCGAGGATATCAATTTTACTGCTGAACAAGAAATCGAGTTTCCTGACATCATTTTGGCTCAAGAGAAAGGGATCCCTGTGATCTTATGCACACATTTAAATCTGCTGGAAAAACTTATTTTCCAAAACCCAGACAACAAGGCGTCTTTCTCAATATTCAATTCCTTGATGGAATGTCCATTGTTTCTGTTGCAGGACGCTGATCTCAATGAGTCTTTAGGGTACTTCTATACGTTAACCGTCTACAAACAGTTATTACAGCAAGAAACAAAGTTAGAGCCTCGCACCCGGCGTCCATTCCATGGCGGTCTGGTGCTAGTGGATTCTGATGATTTCGATGCATACAACGACTACATTTTGTCTGCCACGTACTTCGACTTCAAGAAAGTGAAATACAACATCGGTTTGTTTTACTTCGTGTTATGGAAAATTTGTGAGAAGAAACAGTGGATGGACGAAAACGTGGTTGCACAGTTCAAAAAGTACGCGTTGAGGCGTATCAGTAATACTAAGTGTAAAATTGGACTGTCATCGTTGCCATTAGACCCTCAACTGAATGTTTCACTACCCAGTGCACTGTGGTACTGCGTCGAACTGTCCACGATCATCTTCAAAGACCATCGTGAACTTTTTGCGCACGAACGCTTGAGAATGTACTTCGGCGTCGCACATCTCATGATCGAAATCTTGATCTATTTGAACTACAAATTAGACTTGGAGACCATCAACAATCGAAAGGATTTAATCAGTCACGTGATGAGCCTGAAGAGAATTCCAACGCGGAAGGAAAGGGTTTTGTATTTGGTGGAGAAAATTTTCAAAAAGGTAAACGGTTTTCTAATTCCTGAAATTGAATACCAGACGAATGTGAAAAAGCTAAATTATTTGAAGTTGAAGCACAAAGAAATGCTTAGAGACGACGTGGTCACGGAGGAAGTCAATCTAGAGGAGTACGTCTACTTCCTGCACCGTAATAGCGACGCAGTGGTTCCAATCTGCGATAAAACATTCCGCCCCTTTTTCATGATCGACAAAGATGTATCTTATTATAGCGAATTGAACAAAATTGTTAATCAAGTGGTCGTCAATAACATTGAAGGAGATTTTGTGCTGACATATGACCCAATAACTCAGTTGGAATTCAGTAAAATATTGTCTTTGTACAATTTGTATCTGCACTATGTTAAGGAGAACGAGAAGTTCCCTACGTTGGACGAATTTAAAGAGTATGTTTTGAAGAAGAAGAAATTCAAGGATGATTTAGTAACCATTTTTCCAGAGAATGTTCATATCAGAATTGAAAATGTGTTTGTGCGATATGAGAGCCTTATTAAGAACGTGAGTGTCAAAGATTTTGTTGAGGTCAGTAACAAGTTTGTAAGTCGTTCTGAACGGATTAAGGGAGAGGAAAATGTGAACTTCGAAAGTGATTTTGAAATCAAGAAATTCCTTTATAAAGAGGAACGTAAAGTCAACTTGAAAAGGTTTGAGCCAGAAATAAAAAATAAAACAAAACGAAGACATGTCTAGGTTTTATCAAGATAATTGTATTATCTACTTGTAGTATAAGACTTCAGATACTGATTTTAAATTTGAAGTTTTTGATAACTCTTTGGACTACCGTCTATTTTTCTGATGTAATGCCTTACTCTTAATATCTATTGAAAACGGAAATGTTTTCTGTAAGTAATTTTTATAATTAAATTTAAAAAAGTCATTCAAGAACTTGGTAATATTTATTTTTCGCCAAACTTGACCAGATGCCTATGGTAAAATAATTGTCATGGAACCGTTGGATCAGCTTAGACACAAGACGTATTTCTTCTGAAGACATCGCAGTTCCTAGCAGTGGCATGATATCGTATAGCCTGTATATATTCAACATTTGCAGAGTGTATTCTTTATTTGCTTTGCTAATTAGTAGGTATATACATACCTAATGGGTCAAATCTTGCAACTGAATTTCAAAACTATTTCCCCCAACTGATTGAGCTGAAATTTTGCACACATCTTTGGTTCTGATGAGAACATTATTTGAATACATTGACATGACGTGATCCTGTAGCCAGGAGTGCCTTGTTAATAAACACGAACTCGAGACTATATAAACGCGTTCTTTCAATGTTGATAAACTAATTATCTTTCTTTTTTAAAGAAGTCCTTCAGATACTTCTGATTTGAAACGACGATAAGTGCAATAATAACTGATAGTGTGATAGCGTCATAGGACATTCAACAACTCGAAGGACCTGGTTTGCACAAAACCTCAAACTAGACATGCGTTTGCGAATCGATTTTATGTGTTTTTAGGACCTTTTCTTTATAATAGACTTAACAAGATACTAAACTTATATAGTTTAAGTTATAATGAAGCGACCGACATTCCATCATGTAATGCGCAAACAAAACCACCTTTGTCGCATAATACTTTGGTGCGCGCGGGGTTGCCGATGTCACACTCGGACTCTGATTCTGCGCAGTTAAAACAACGAATAAGCCAGCCGGAATCTCGAGCAACTTTGGCAGACGTAGTTAAGGCTCCTGGCGAATGGAAAACGGGAAATACAACGGAAGAATGGAAAGTAGTTCAGAAGAAAAGGCTTAGAAATAGAATCGTAGGAAGAAAAGGTGCCGCAGCCGTAGAACCGAAAGGAAGATTTAAGGCGGCCGACATAAAGATACCGTTGTTTATATATAACGTTGACGAGTCTACTACACATAATGATATAAGTGAGCATGTGTACAATAAGTCTCAAACGCATGTTACAGTAAATAAACTAGCTATGAAAAGTGATAAAGGTTATGGTGCTTACAAAGTGTTTGTACCTAGAAACAAATTAGACATATTTCTAGATGAAAACTTTTGGCCTGAGGGCATATTGTTTAGGCGTTTTGTGGATTTCTCGAAACCCAAAGAGAATGACAAGGGAGAACAAGACCCAAACAATGGATAGTGCAGATATAAACAGGTACTGTAATTTTTTAAGTTTTAATTGTAAAAGTCTTGCGCGCTCAATGGAGTGTGTGAGGAAACTATGTAAGTCGGCGGACATCGTTGCACTCCAAGAGACTTGGTTACTACACCATGACATTCCAGTGCTGGGAGAAATAGACTCGGAATTTTCTTACACCGGTAATACGGCTGTGGACCTTTCTTCGGGAGTCCTGCGTGGCCGGCCGCACGGTGGCGTCGCGCTCCTATGGCGTAGGAGTTTGTTTCCATGTGTCTCCGTAATTCAGTGCAGAAGTGTTCGTTTAGCGGGTATCAAGGTCACAACGAGTGATATGTCTATGATAATTTTATCGGTGTACATGCCTACTGATGAACGTGAAAATCTAAGCGAGTTCTCATCATGTTTGGGTGAAATGTATGCAATTATTGAAAATGAAGATGTGGACTTGGTTTACTTGTTGGGTGATTTTAATGCGCATCCTGGCATGCCCTTTTACAATGAGCTTAAGGAATATTGTAGTGAGCAACAACTGTGTATAGTGGACACTGAACTCTTGCCTATAACTTCATATACTTATGTTAGCGATAGTCACGGATGTAGGAGGTGGCTTGATCACTGTGTGACCTCATCAGCGGCTAGAAAAACTGTTGTAAGTGCGAACATTCATCACAGTGTTTTTTGGTCTGATCATCTGCCGTTAGAAATTGTAATTAACTTAGGTAACTGCTCACCCAAGACGCGTGTAGATGGTTGTGTAAATAACAGCAATAAGAGTGTTATGTGGGGGGATAGAGATCAGTTGCAAATAGAAAATTACCATAAAATATGTCACAGTAAATTAAAATATATAGACTTTCCTGATGATTTAAACTATTGTGCTGATAAGTTTTGTAATAATATTGAGCATAGAGATGTGATTAATAGGTTGTACCGAGATGTTCTAACGGTGCTTATTGAAGCCTCTGTATCCAGCCATGAAAGCAAACCTGTGAGGGGGCGCCACATCACGGGTTGGAATAAACATGTTCGGGATGCACATCAAGAGGCTAGGTTCCATTTCCAAGAGTGGTGTTCGTATGGTAAGCCCAAGTCGGGTAGGCTCTTTGAGGCCATGCACAGCTCTAGAAAAGATTTTAAAGCCAAACTGAAATATTGCCTTAATCATAAAAATCAAATCGAGATGGATATAATAGCAGAACATCATAAGTCTAAGAAATTCAGTCAGTTTTGGAAGTCTACAAACAAGCTTAAGCCAAAGGCGAATCTCCCAGCCAGTGTGGAGGGGATTAGTACTCCCCGTGATGTGGCTAACCTATTTAGGAATTATTTTAGAGTGGAACCACTTTTGAAATCGGAAGCGGGCGACATAGTGCTTGATGCTGGGAGGTTCGGTGACCCCTCGGTTAAAATTACTTGTGCGGAGGTTGATAAGGTTATTAAGCAGATGACCAGAGGGAAGTCACCGGGGCACGACGGTCTCAGCATCGAGCATCTGCAAAATGCGGGTGTTCATCTGCCCAGGGTCCTATCCATGTTGTTTACTTTCTGTCTTCGTCATAACTACCTACCAGACGATCTTATGAAGACCATAGTAGTACCTATAATTAAAAATAAGACTGGTGACGCATCAGAAAAGGGAAATTATAGACCCATATCTCTGGCTACGATCTTGGGTAAGGTGCTGGATGGTGTGCTTAACAGACATTTAAGCCAACATGTCTCTCTGCATGACGCTCAGTTCGGATTCCGACCTGGGCTGTCCACTGAATCTGCAGTACTGTGTCTTAAGCACACTGTCCGGTACTATACTGACCGAGGAACACCAGTATACGCCTGCTTCCTAGACTTGTCGAAAGCATTTGACATGGTATCATACAATGTTCTGTGGAGGAAGATGAGACTTAACACCGGGCTGCCTGTAGAGATCATCAACTTATTTAGATACTGGTATGATAACCAAAACAATTTTGTCAGGTGGATGGGCGAATGCTCGGATGAATATAGGATGGAGTGTGGAGTAAGGCAGGGGGGATTAACTTCACCTACTCTATTTAATTTATATGTAAATGGACTGATTGAGGAGCTCAGCAGTGCTGGTGTCGGTTGTTCAGTGGATGGTGTTTGTACGAACAATATTAGCTATGCTGATGACATGGTGCTGCTGGGCCCCTCAATCAGTTCCGTGAGGTCGCTATTGTCCATATGTGAACGGTATTCAGTGGCCCATGGGCTCAAGTACAATGTTCAGAAGAGCGAGCTGCTAGTTTTTAAGGCTGGGTCTAAAACCTACCCTGTTCCTCCGACGGCACTAAATGGAACCGTTCTACAGCAAGTGTCCAAATTTAAGTACTTGGGTCACTGGGTCAATGAGAATCAAAGTGATGATATGGACATGGATAGGGAGCGCAGGGCATTGTCGGTAAGGGGTAATATGCTGTCTCGCAGGTTTGCGCGATGCTCACGTGATGTAAAAGTCACACTATTTAAAAGCTATTGCCAAACGTTATACACGTGCAACCTGTGGAGCAATTACACTAAAAAAGCCTGCAATGCCCTGCGCGTCCAGTATAACAACGCGTTCAGGGGTTTGTTGGGGCTCCCATGGCGGTGCAGTGCCTCCGGCATGTTCGCCGACCACAGCACGGACGGCTTCCATGCGGTGCTACGCATAAGAACGGCGTCCCTGCGGTCCCGGATAAAAAGTAGCACCAACACACTTCTGAGCGTGGTGTCGGACAGAGTGGACAGCCAAATCCTGAGGCATTGGTCGCTCATGCATGTCCAAAGTAATATTAATTTTAAATTTTACTAACATAGCTTTAAGTACCTGTCTGCCTACTAACATAATATGGACTTATATCTCATTTAATGTGTGCTAGTCTGAAATAAATATTTTCTATTCTATTCTATTCTATAAAAAATGTAGTTATGTAATGTCGGATTGTTTAGCGATACTTAATTACTCAGACACAGAAAAACTTCAAGAAGTTGTAGTATGATTATGTCATATCCTCTAGTATCAATTTGTACATATTTACTTAATTAGCTATTATTGGTGTTTTTCTTCATTTAAAATTATAATAACCTATTTGGGTAGGTGGTACCTACAGTTTGCAACGAAATTGAAGGATTGCTAGGACAGCTCGCAAAATTCAATTTTTCTCACGTTTTTTTTTGCAAATTGTAGGTCATTGTCAGGTTGTACGTTGATCAAAATATGATTCGCGGCCATAACAAATGTAGCTTTACGTTTACAGAGTTATAATAATTCAAATCACCAATACAAGTTCATTTAATCCCATTAAATGACGTTTTCATGAAATAGTCTTATAATAGTTATAATTAGTCTTTAATCATCATACTAACCTAAACCTGACACTGACCTGCAACTTACAAACGAAAGAAAATTTGAATTTCGCGGGCTACCTTGGCGCTTCCAACATAACACTTAACTTCAGAGTTTTAACCTCAACTAACTCTATTAATAATATTCTTTACAAAATATTACATATTTTGTCCATCAGTTCGAAAAGTTGTGTTTCAAATAACTTGTGTAGTAATAGAATAGAATAAGACTTACGTTGCTGACGGAACCTACCTTTTTTTTTTTTTTTTGAGGCTGGGAAATCGTCAAATGACTTCTCCCGCTCTGGGCGGAGCTACCTAATTTTGAATTCCAAGGTTTTTCTTATATCTGAAATGGCTGCATTTTTACGAGTTTCATATCATTCAAGGAAAACATACAATATTTTGGCGAAGATCTATTTTTTTTCTCCTCTTTCTTATCTTTCCAGGAAGAACTATAAATAATAAAATAACATGCCGTTCCTATTTGGAACCAATGAGTACAGTAATTGCAAAAATTACGACATACTTAGTTGTGAAAGAGTACAATAACAAACTGTGAAATATGATGCAAAAAAGCTTTAAATTGCAATTACACCATATTATTTTCCTCTAATCAATGAAACTTGTAATAAAACTTAAGTTAGAATTTCTTTCTTAAAACTATAAATTGAAGTAATTTTTTTTGGAAATCTGTCTACGACTTTTTGGCTTTCTTTGAAGTCACATCAAATCTTTATTGAATTTTATGATGTCATTGATTGCCAACGCCCTCTATCGCGTTGCATCAGAAACTACGTCGAATGCCAAGGCGCTGACCTTGTACCTAACTAAAACGTATTTATAACATGCATGCATTCCCGATCAAATGTACATGATCAGTTTTTACTGTCAGTTTTGCCGCTCACATACAATGGCTAGACATTACGCTTGTATTCCACGAAGGGTAAGGCAGAGGAGCACCTAAATTAATAATATAATGTTTAAGTGCCATGTAGCGAGCCTTTTGCCATCACCGCCATCGAGCACAAATCCAAACTCTGTGGTTGCTTGCTACTGAGAAATTACGGTAGAAAAACTCAACTACAATTTGCCCGTTCCGGGAATCAAATCCAAGACCTCTTGCTCAGTCTATTAATTTTTATAAAATGTGAAACTTTGTATGTTTGGACGTTTTGATATTAGTTAGTCAACAAATACGACTGAATGGATTTGGCACCCAGATAGACCAGATTGTTTACCTGGATTAACAATACCTACTTATGATGCTTTTTATACCAGTTAACTTACTGGACCTAAATACTTACACCTTGTTTGATGTTGCTATTGACTCAAGCATACGCGCGGTCCGCGAACGACTTCGCAGCCAATCAAATCGATCGGCATGTTTCGTGACAACATGGACTCATCGTACCGATTACGTAATAATGGAAAAAATAGTAACAAAGCAAAGCGAAGTTCAAGCTTTTTGCGCTCGTTAAGAAATTGCGAATGTAACTAGCAATTTTTCTATTGTGGATTCAATTCAAGGGGTATTCTCAGTGTGACTATTTTTAGTTTGATTTGCGTTTAGGGGTTTTAATTAGGTACAGACGCCAGCAGGTCACGCTACTCGAAACCGTCAAATTTTCGCAATCTATTTTGAACCTTAACTTTATAAGATAAGGTTGAATATCTATTAATGAAATTTGACAGATTGTTGTAACTTGATGTGCTGGTGTCGTACATAGCCTGACGCATTTAGTTTAGTCTGAACCCGTGAACGGGTTTTTAAACAGATAATAAGGTCACATTCAGTCAGGCAAAACTGTCAACAACCAAATAGTTTATCGCGGTCGCGAATTCCCGTCCGCCCACCGCTTAAAAGCCGGTGTTTGCGAAAAATTCTTCAGTACTCGACTAACGAGTGTACGGTTCACTCTTCTAGCCAGAGTGTAGTGTTCTGTGGTTCACTACGTGTCAAGTCTATTGTTAACGAAAGTTCAATCACACTTAAAAATGGTTAATTATTACATTTACGCAAAAGATTATTCTATTTCCACCAATGGAGTGACGTATTATCACACAAATGGACTAAAGACACTTGAACAGTTTAAAAGAGACATGAATAAAATTCAAAGTTCTTTGCCAGGCGAAGAATCACAAATCGTTTATTTACATTGGGGAAACCTGTGCGAGGAAGTCAACGAAACTACAGCTTGTAAAGCGTACAGGGATCAGGATGGCAGAGGTACTGATACGTTGCCCGAAACAATTATTGAGTGGATAAAGGATAACGTAGAGGGCAATGACAAAATTAAATTGATGTACATCATTACCGACGGTCAGATCAACGACATCCGAAGCTACGACAGATGTTTGATACTTAATGAAAACATGAATTACGAAAATATCGTTTTCCATGCGCTAAGTGAAGACTTGAGCTGCATCGACTTATCGGTCACTGCGTCATTTATCAAAAGCCGGTGTTCAATTTACCGCAACAATGAACTGTTTGATGAGACTGATATATCTAAGGAGTATGACTACGATGGTATAACACCCGATAACTTCGCAACCGAAAAAGAGAATCTGAAGTCTTACATCAAATTCAAGTTTCTCACTACACTGAAAAATGATGCAAGATCTCTCGTCGAAATTGATAAGCTGAAACATTTGAAGAACCGATTAAACAAAGTTGTATCACAATGTTCACAACCCACAGACAACTTCTCTGACAGCATGAATAAAGATACATTTTTACGTGAATTCAAGAACACTAACTGGTACAAAAGTCTCGGTAATCCATCATACGACTTGAAAGTGGATATTGAGAAGTCGATTACTACTTTGATAAACTACATCGTCAATGAGAAAAAGTCTTGCGACTTCGACGTTTTAAAGTTTGAGCACACATTCCGTCATGAAGTTGCCGATGAACCGATCGAGGATATCAATTTTACTGCTGAACAAGAAATCGAGTTTCCTGACATCATTTTGGCTCAAGAGAAAGGGATCCCTGTGATCTTATGCACACATTTAAATCTGCTGGAAAAACTTATTTTCCAAAACCCAGACAACAAGGCGTCTTTCTCAAAATTCAATTTCTTGATGGAATGTCCATTGTTGCTGTTGCAGGATGCTGATCTCAATGAGTCATTAGGGTACTTCTATACGTTAACCGTCTACAAGCAGTTATTACAGCAAGAAACAAAATTAGAGCCTCGCACCCGGCGCCCATTCCATGGCGGTCTGGTGCTAGTGGATTCTGATGACTTCGATGCATACAACGACTACATTTTGTCTGCCACGTACTTCGACTTCAAGAAAGTGAAATACAACATCGGTTTGTTTTACTTCGTGTTATGGAAAATTTGTGAGAAGAAACAGTGGATGGACGAAAACGTGGTTGCACAGTTCAAAAAGTACGCGTTGAGGCGTATCAGTAATACTAAGTGTAAAATTGGACTGTCATCGTTGCCATTAGACCCTCAACTGAATGTTTCACTACCCAGTGCACTGTGGTACTGCGTCGAACTGTCCACGATCATCTTCAAAGACCATCGTGAACTTTTTGCGCACGAACGCTTGAGAATGTACTTCGGCGTCGCACATCTCATGATCGAAATCTTGATCTATTTGAACTACAAATTAGACTTGGAGACCATCAACAATCGAAAGGATTTAATCAGTCACGTGATGAGCCTGAAGAGAATTCCAACGCGGAAGGAAAAGGTTTTGTATTTGGTGGAGAAAATTTTCAAAAAGGTAAACGGTTTTCTAATTCCTGAAATTGAATACCAGACGAATGTGAAAAAGCTAAATTATTTGAAGTTAAAGCACAAAGAAATGCTTAGAGACGACGTGGTCACGGAGGAAGTCAATCTAGAGGAGTACGTCTACTTCCTGCACCGTAATAGCGACGCAGTGGTTCCAATCTGCGATAAAACATTCCGCCCCTTTTTCATGATCGACAAAGATGTATCTTATTATAGTGAATTGAACAAAATTGTTAATCAAGTGGTCGTCAATAACATTGAAGGAGAGATTGTGCTGGCATATGACCCAATAACTCAGTTGGAATTCAGTAAAATATTGTCTTTGTACAATTTGTATCTGCACTATGTTAAGGAGAACGAGAAGTTCCCTACGTTGGACGAATTTAAAGAGTATGTTTTGAAGAAGAAGAAATTCAAGGATGATTTAGTAACCATTTTTCCAGAGAATGTTCATATCAGAATTGAAAATGTGTTTGTGGGTTATGAGAGCCTTATTAAGAACGTGAGTGTCAAAGATTTTGTTGAGGTCAGTAACAAGTTTGCAACTCGTTCTGAACGGATTAAGGGAGAGGAAAATGTGAACTTCGAAAGTGATTCCGAAATCAAGAATTTCCTTTATAAAGAGGAACGTAAAGTCAACTTGAAAAAGGTTGAGCCAGAAATAAAAAATATAAAACCCCTCTTTTTTGGTCGGGGGTTAAAAACAAAACGAAGACATGTCTAGGTTTTATCAAGATAAATAAAGTACCTACTTGTGTTATAAGATACTGATTTTAAATTTGAAGTTTTTGATAACTATTGTAAGATATTGTTTTTAACCTAACTATTTAAATGGACTACCGTCTATTTTTCTAATGTAATAAGCCTACTCTTGATATCTATTGAATACGGAAATGTTTTCTGTAAGTTATTTTTATAATTAAATTTAAAAAAAAGTCATTCAAGAACTTGGTATTATTTTATTTTTCGCCAAACTTGTCCTATGAATCGTTGAATCAGCTTAGACTTAGACACAAGCCGTATTTCTTATAGCATATCGTATAGCCTGTATATATTCACCATTTGCAGAGTGTATTTTTCATTTGCTTTGCTAATTAGTAGCTATGTATGTGTCAAATCTTGCAACTGTATTTAAAACTATTTCCCCCCAACTGATTGAGCTGAAATTTTGCACAATTAGGTTATGATGAGAACATTATGTATTCAACATTGGATGGCAGACATGACTCGATCCTGCAGCCAGGATCGCCTTGTTAATAAACACGAACACGAGACTATGTATTCGCGTTCGTTCAATGTTGATAAACCTAATTATCTTTCTTTTTTAAGAAGTCCTTCAGATACTTCTGATTTGAAACGACGATAAGTGCAATAATAACTGATAGTGTGATAGCGTCGTAGGACATACAACATTTTAGATACATTTCATCATAACATCACGCATGTAATAACCAAAGGGTTAGGTAGAGGTAGTACCTAACACCTCTCAATGTTATCGCGCAAACGTGTTCATTGGTCTTGTGGACGAAAGCGCTACTGATGAGCATGACCGCTCCTGTGTTAGATTGCGTGGTCGGGCAAAGTACTAGTGAGTTTTCAGCAGAGTTTGGATTGGCGCCCGGTTGAGTGTCACTGACTCTGGCAGGGCCATATTAAAGAATTCAATTTCCCCATACAGTGGTACAAGCGAGTACAAAATACTTTATGTAGTTTCTAGACAGTATCTATGACGTCTTATGGAGGAATGTTTGTTCCTAATTCAATAAATATAAACTTATTCTATAATGCCCTAGTTTTAGAGATATAAATGTGGCCCTGCTGGGGAGACTCTCCAGATCGGCCATCTATAAACCCTTTTAACTTTTGAACCAGTGACCGACAAATTCTGATATTTGACAATAAATTTCGACTAATTAGCGACAATTTTTTTGTGTTTTCAAAATTAAAATCCACCCCGACACCCCGGTTGAAATCAATAGGCACACGGCCCTAATAGGCTGAGGCCTCATTGGCGCGTTGCGTTGCGTCATCGCAACGGATCAACGCATTGTATACCACACCTACGTTGAGACGACGCACGCACGAGGTCGTAACCCAAGAGGACGACACATGCCATCGCAGCGCACTAGTTTGCTCCTCTAGCAGTGGAACACTGTCCGTCGTCACACCGGAGCTCCGTCCGCGCAGTGCATCACCTTCCCCGGCTTCATCTATCGTCTGTCGATCCGTAGAAACGTCGCGTGCGACGACGTAACGCATAATGTGGCATATCACTAAAAAATATATGTGAAACGACAAAGCTTTGACGTAGGGACGACGCAACGCACTATTGAAGCCGCAGCCTTTAGCCTTACATGGGACTAAGCTGGCGAAATTTGCGTGAACTATACAGGGTGTATGTTACAGGCATATACACCGATGTCTGCTAATAATATAAACAAACAATTTAACTTTCTATATTTTTATTTCCATTGAAAACAACAGTATCCTAATTCACTTTTATTAGCTGAATACAGAATCTAGCTGAAGTGAAGAGGAAAACTTAATTTGGAATGTAACGTGTCGTTACTGGGCTATTGTTTATTATTTACATAAATATCTGTCACACAAACGGCGCAACTTATGACGATATCACATGATACAAAGTAACATCTTGATTTACAACAGATTTTGATTATTACATATAATTTGAACACATTTCAACAATTTGTGCACATAAAATAATGTTTTTTTTAGCTTTAATATCGTTTATACTGTGTCCAAAGCACCAAAAATAAAGAAAAAAAAATGGCATCTATTCAAAAATATAATAATTTAACCGCTCAGTACATTCTACATAATAACGATGAACATATATACACAAGTCGGTCGTTTTCAGCATTACGATGGCTGTTACTCACGATTTAAAGGCGTTTATATAATTTTGGACATGATCATAATACATGTATGTAATACATTATAATAAACTATTAACAACTTACTATTAAACAGTATTTTATCTTACAAGAATATCATGGTCGAATGCTAGCCCGGGGTTACATTTGTTAAAGATATTTTCTGGCACACTGATTTTATGTAGCTGCGTCTTATACGGGCATATATTTCCAGCAATTTTATTGCTCAACAACAGTAGCAGGTGTTTTTATTACCTATATAATTGCTCTAGACTATATAATTATTGCTAAGTTCATTAAATAGCTCCATACCGCTCAACAATATAGTGGCATCACAGTGAATTTCTTGATATTAAAACATCATATTTGCCCATAAATGCCGTAGATTTAGTCATCCATGAGCAATAATGCCCAGAATTGCCCAAAATAGCCCGTATAATCGCTTTTAATCGTAAAGCTAGTAGTTTCGACCACGGTACGGGTTCGCTTAGTGGCGCGAGTCTCGGGGATAGAACTCTGCGAGGATGGACGCAGGGATACGCTTCAACATCTCCTTGGGGAAGATACGCAGCAGCTGCCAGCCGATGTCCAGCGACTCGAACACTGTGCGGTTCTCGTAGTTACCCTGCGGATGGTTAAATGTTTGTGTAAATAATCAATCAATCTTTATTACACAAGTGGTAACAATATTTTGTGAAGTCCCTGACTCCTGTGCTAGGTGATAGACCTGTATGATATTACATGAGGAGCTTGCATTCATCTAAGGCCTAAGGGTTAAGCAGTGGTGTTTTAATAATACAGTATTTCGGTAGTTAAATACCATGTAATAAGAGGCGAGACTGTAGCCATCAATCGAGCAGAAATTCCTGGTAGAATAATCCAATCTACGCAACACAATACTAAGTGGGTAAGTAGTTGTCAGCCGTTCGTCCTCCTAGCTCCTCGTAATGACTGTCAAAGATCTACTTCCAAATGACGGCCGGGACCAACAGCATGGCGTGCCTCCCAAAGCACGGAGGAATCTCGTATGTATTTGATGGTCACCTATCCACGCAAGCATTGCTTCAATTTGAAGATCGACTCGTGTGGCTGTTATAAATAAACAAATAGTCCCAGACAAAAGATCATTGTTACTGTCAGCCTGCATCATCCTACTGCTGAGCAATGGCGCCTCTCTTTAAGACTTCCAGTTCTTTTAATTCTGCTTTAATGGGGACCACAGGTCGTAGGTTTTGTCCAGCTTGACCCGCCATCTTCTACGAGGTCTACCGCCACAAAGTGGTTATTTCGGCCCACAGCTCATTTCGTACACTCCAGAAATGACCAGCCCAGTCATTATTACATACCTGCGAGATGAAGTTCTTCTCGAACTTGGTGAGGAACTCGAGGTAGAGCAGATCGTCGGGCGTCAGCGCCTCCTCGCCCACCACGGCCTTCATCGCCTGCACGTCCTTACCGATGGCGTAGCAAGCGTACTGGAACGTAACACTAATATTAGTACTGAAGTTACTTAACAAACATCTTGAGGTTTGTTCATAAACGCTGGTTAACGTTTAGTTTACAAACAAACTCACGCCTTTTTCTGATAGGGGTAGACAGAAACCACAAAACGCCAGAACCTTTTGCAATCCTTGCACACTCCAGACATGCAGACAAACAAACATGACTGTGATCCTGTCTGCAATAGTTTTGTATGTGCATACTCATGTTTCTGACAAATACTTCACACGTCCATACCCTCCATACTGTTTTCTTTAGAGAAAATTATATGTAAAAAATATTATCTTAAACCCTTATATATGTAATCCAGTGTCATCATGTATTCATGTCTGTACGCAGACGGTAGAGTCGTGATAAATTAACTTATAATTACGATTGCAGCTTTCTTGAATGTGAAACAATTTAATTATCTGTACATGCACGCCTGAAACTGCGGGCACATTTAGTTGTACTTTAACATCACGTCTAAATATTGTTCTCCAATGTTGCCAACTAAAATATGATGAACTTACCAGCTGGTTAGACACGTCAGAGTGGTCTTTGCGGGTCATGCCCTCTCCGATGGCGGACTTCATGAGACGCGACAGGGAAGGCAGCACGTTGACCGGCGGGTAGATCTGTCTGTTGTGCAGCTGACGGTCCACGTAGATCTGTGGGGGAACGTGACGTGACGTACTATTTGAATGTTTCTTTTTTTTTTATAGAATGTGGCAGTGTCTTTCAGATAGATTCCAAGTGCCTTTTAATGGACAAGAAGTTTGTTTTGAAATTTTTAATAATGATCGGAACTATGAAAATGATCTTGCTCAAGTCGTGTGTCTATGTGGGATAAGGCTAAGCAATCTTTTTTTTTTTTTTTTTTCACATACACAAACAGCCAGACCCGGAACAACTATCTGTAGGCGATACAAATATTTGTTCCGTGCGGGGATCGAACCCGCGACACGCAGCGCAGCAGTCGATCGCTCAGCCACTGCGCCAACCGTGTCGTCAGCAGTGAGGACAATGTTATCATCTGCTTAGGCTTATCTTAAATATGTTGGGGGAAAATTGAATTTTGCGGGCTACCCTTGCGATCCCAGCTTAATTACAGAGTATCTTCACAGAGTAGCCGGATAGGAAACTCGTTTAAATCTTTTTTTTTTAAATAAAACCAGTATTCAGGACTTAAACATAGCTGGCGAACTAACCTTAACCGTTATATTTTACGTCCCATGTAATTGGGGGCGAGCCTATCGCCAGGCACAAATACTGACTTTCACTGAGAAGTTCCAGCCGGCCTAACATGACCGCCGTAGAAACGGGCTGTGTCTACGGAAGAATCGACAATTTGACAGATATTTCTATCGTCCCAAGCATGGCGATATTAAGAATGTAGAAAAGAAATGTTTCTTTTCTTCAGTCGACACAAGTCTACAACGTCGAGCATGACGACCATATTTTCTCTTCTTTTGACATTTGGGGGTAGAAACCAATGACGTATTATAAATAGACGCGTCATGCATGAACATCACGGCCCTCGAAAACAGCGTAAATACCTATCGGTAGCTAGACAGCTACATAGACGCACGAAGAGAGGGAAGGAAAATTAAATGTCATTACGGAATTCCTGTTGTTAGAGAGAGATAAATATATTTCTTTAATTGCATTGTCATTCTGTGCTCCATGCTCATTGGCCGAGCGCGTACAAAAGCACGTGACTTACCTCAGGCGTCAGTCGCCATTAAAGGTATCGAAAAAAATAAAATAAAATACATTTTTACTTGATACTTACGTATGAAATGATATTATTTTATCTTTCACAGTTGCAGTATAGTTAAAACATTTCCGAATACAAGACGGCATTTTCTTTTCATAATAAGAGAACTTTTTCAAGTAAGATAATTGAATATCACGTACGGCCGCGGCGCTGGTTCGTACGTGACTAAATGTCACTCCGGCAAGTACCTTAGTATCATCTTGCCACTACAGAGCGCGGGCAACGTATCTATAGTTTATATATCATTGGTAGAAACATTACTTCTGACAAATGTCAAACTAGTCTTATTAAAAACTAAATACGAGAAATACGTTTCGTGGTTGCGTTGAGTTACGTTCAAAAGGTTGTAATGTGATGTAAAATATTTAGGTTTAATTTCGCGAAAAAGATCCAGGCCTGGATCCAGGATGCAGCAACACCATCCCGCGAAAAATGAAAAACTCGTGCAATTGGCAACTTTTTTTTGTTAACTAAACGTAATAATATTCAGGGAATATAAACATCACGTGATACGTCCCCGTTGCTATGGAAAGAATTTGAACTATGTCTTCGTAGAAACGCGAGTCGACGGTGCGCGCCATGCTCGGCCAGAAGAAATGTCAAGTTGTATAGAAAAGATTTCTTGTCGTTTCTTGGTAGAATAGAGATAGTGCTAGGGGGGGCTGATGGAAAAACCCAAAACTCTTTTCCCAAGTTGGGAATCGAATGCAGAGCCATGCACAGCAGCAGCGCTTGCTGCCACTAGACCATCGAAAGTCCAAACAGATAATTAACAATTATAAAATGTGTCTCACCTGTCCCTCAGTAATATAACCTGTCAAATCAGGAATAGGATGGGTGATGTCATCGTTGGGCATAGTCAGAATGGGGATCTGAGTGATGGATCCGTTCCTGCCCTCCACACGGCCGGCGCGCTCGTAGATGGTGGCCAAATCGGTGTACATGTAACCTGGGAGGTAATAGTTGAAGTTAGTAATCAAAGTAGTATCCTGCCTTTTTAGCCCAAAACGTGCAGCCGAAGTGACCTTTGCACTGCCACCGACGACGTGGTGGAAGTGGCGAAGGCTAACAAGTTATAAAAGTAAGATAACATACAAAGCATGACACCTGTTTACCCCAAAGGAAACAGAAGTGGTAGTGTTCTCATAATGCGAGCTTCGATTGAAGTCACACATCATTTAGTCCTGACCAAATTTGGCCTGAACCAATCGTATCAGAGACTGCCCATCGACGCAGGAGGCATTCCATACGGGATCGCAGGAACATCCGTCGCACAAACGATTACCATATGTTCGGTACATCGTTCCAAACCACACAGAAATATTACATCGGTAATTTAAAAAAAAAAATGCTGTTGTGTTTCCTACAAAACCGCAATACCTACACGGTCAAAATATATGGAACGGTTGCTTTGAAAACAAATACAGATGAACAATTTCTATGTTCAGAATGATGTACCGAATACATGGTAAAGTTTTGTGCGTCGATATCGCGTCCATCCTGTATATCCATATAGAAGAATCTCCTTCTCAGGCAGTAGAAGTGTATCATATCGAGGAAACCACAACTGGAGCTTATGCTATCTACAGGGTGTAAGGTACAGCTCTCCGCAAACTGACAGGGTGCATTCAGCTTCTTATTTTGAATCATATTCCACCGATTTTATTTTTTAGGAAACTTTTAGGGCTCATTAATGGAGACGCACCGCACGACGCGCCGCGTCTCCTTGATACAAGAGAGTCATACCTGGGAAACCACGTCGTCCGGGTACCTCCTCACGGGCGGCGGATACCTCACGCAGAGCCTCGGCGTATGAGGACATGTCCGTCAGGATGACCAGCACGTGTTTCTGTATTAATAAAATATATCACTTGTAGTTTATCGAGGGGTGATAAAAATTGTACAAAATAGTGAGCCAGATGCTAATACCAGTCACTTATATTGCAAATTGTGCTCGACTCCATTATCTGGAATGATTATGAATACAAAACTGGCTAACATATTGTCACAGTGCACAGTGATTGATTAGTTGAATGAATTATATTTATCAGCTAATTGTTGCTGAAACTCAGTGTCAAAATAGCACATTCATTGTTTCATGTAACTAGTCATTCAATAAGTAGAAAACATAGCTGTGTAATATTTCTTGTTGGATAGTATGCTGTTTTCCAAAGAAAAAAGTTCAACAAGTTAAACACCTACCTCGCACTGGTAAGCCAAGAACTCAGCGGCAGTCAAAGCCAAACGCGGCGTAATGATTCTCTCAATGGTCGGATCGTTGGCCAAGTTCAAGAAGAGGCACACATTCTCCATGGAACCGTTCTCTTCGAAGTCCTGTTTGAAGAACCGGGCGGTTTCCATGTTCACACCCATAGCGGCGAACACGATGGCGAAGTTGTCTTCATGGTCATCCATCACGGATTTGCCGGTTTGCTGGTGACGAAAAAATTTGGATAGAGATAAAAAAAAGACAAAAAATCATTATCCGCTTAGCCTTTTCCCAAATATAGGCTAGGTTTCGACTCTTGAACGCCATTGTCACATATACGTGACAAACAAGAGCATGCCCTGTACGCCAACGACACAAATATGAGACAAAAAATGTGGTTCACTAAAACACGAAATAAACAATCTAAATCATTACTTTTGTGTTTGTTTATTTATATGTTTTAAAAATGTGATCTATATATCTTTAATATTAAATGTCTTATCACGAAATAAGCTAATACTAGTTTTCAAATGCCTTTTTTTTTGTTTTTACGTATTGGCGGTGAATTTGTGGCTTGGCGTGGCGGGCACGCGTGTGCGTTTATGCTCTGGCGTTCAAAAGGTTAAAGGATGTAGCTGAATAAGTGAATATCAGTATTTTACATGGAGCGACTTCATAACTGACCTCCATAACACAGTAGGTAACACAATAACCGTCGTTGGTAAGAATACTTTCTGACTACTATCCGTAATACTTCAAACAAAACCAAAATGATTAACAGAGTGACAAAGTGAATTATATAAGTTTTTAAACTGTTATGGTGTTATTGTTAAAGTGAATAATACCAAAAAGAAGAGTTCTGATTCCTAAACAATAACAAACGAAAGCTGATTTTAAAATAAAAAATATTAAGACTAAACGTTATAATTTCATTTCAATCACTGGAGCCGACTATTCCCGGACTACAAATATGGCCGGCCTTGACTGGCTAGTCAAGGAAGCCGACTATCCGGCCATCTACATCTCTAGTCCTCACCTTGACAAGACCAGCCTGTCTACAGATCTGGGCGGCAATTTCGTTGTGGGGCAGACCGGCGGCGGAGAAGATGGGGATCTTCTGACCACGGGCGATCGAGTTCATCACGTCAATAGCGGAGATACCTGGGAACCACATATTATTTTGAATACTTGACACATTGAATTCTACAAAAAAAGTGTCACAAAGTATTGTGACAAAATGGTGTGCATTTTTTCATGGCGTTTTATACTTCCAGGATTTCTTTTAATAGGAAATATTTAATTGATTCTCAAAAGGGAAGATCCTCCGGCCAGACAGGTGTTATGTCTGGGTAAGCCACTGTGAAACTGTTGTTGTTCTCATATAATTGTTTTGATTTTATAAGTATGTGTGCATCATCACTCTTTCAGGACATGGACAGAAAGATGATGATGTGAACTGTGCCATTTTTTTTTTTTTACTTCTTCAATTATGTGTTTTGCGAATCATTTAGTCTGCATTAGAGATTTTTTTAACTCAGCTTGCGTGACGTAAGATTTGCGTTTCGAGTATGATGCATTCCTAAGTAGGGTTTTAGATGCATAAGCAATATGATAATAATCCTACCAGTCTGGATCATCTCCTCTGGGTAGATACGGGACCAGGGGTTGATGGGCTGGCCCTGAATGTCCAAGTAGGCCTCGGCCAGGATGGGGGGTCCCTTGTCGATGGGCTTGCCGGATCCGTTGAACACACGACCTGGTGGTAAACATAGATGATGTAGTTTAAAAAAAAAAGAAGGATGTTCCATTTTCGGTCGAATATTGCCACAGCAAAACAATAGACATCTCTGCATGATGCTCGAATTGAGTCTCGACTCAGATGAGTGTAGATTTATTACTGTTCTATAAACATGATGCTCTAGTATTAAATTGTATACTTAAGCTCTGATCAACCGGTTAAAGTTTAAATTGATCATGAGAAACGTAATAAAATAGGCTAGGATTTACTGCGAATTTTCAAAAACTGCTGCCTCATTTTATTTTTTCGCTAAGCAATAAAAAATCTTCTAACAAAGAAAGAGATAGGTATGGTATAACATTATCATTTATCACATAGCAGCGACGATGTAACGTAATATAGCAAATAACTTGATAGTATTCACCTGATAACGTGAAATCAACTAAGGAGTTTTTCTTGCGGTCCCTAAGGTAGTTGGCATATTTTGAGCTGCGTTTTATGAACTGTTTTGTTATTATTATTGCATGTTCATTTTTAGAATGTATATTAATATAATAATCATGTAATAAGTTATGTTTCAAACACAATATTAATTGTTCCTGATTGATAAATAAAAAGCTAATATTAATTTGACTCTAGGCAAGATTTTGACCGACGACTTTGGTATATTTTATGAACAATATAGATGTTCCTTTTCAATCAAGGAGTTGGTCAATCAAAACCCAAAAGTTGAAGCTGCAGTCCTTTCACATATATTCCATCTGACAGCAACCCTATTTTCCAGAGAGTTAAGATCCATATGATTGGAACAGTGATGCAAAACCAGAGGCTTCATCTCTGAAATGACTGTAGTAGCATATTACAAATTATAGGAAGAACAGGCAAGAAACTCCATGAAGAGTCTTTAGTAACTAAGTAATAAGTTTATTATTCATCAAAAAACAAAACAGTTTTGTAATACAAATCAGTGAGCGACAAACTAAGCATCGTTTGTATCTTGTGGCTCGGGAGTGCGAATTTTACAAATTGAAAAGTAATACCAATATGTTGCTGACTGCTTACCCAACATATCTTCCGACACGGGAGTACGCAGGATATCGCCGGTGAACTCACAGAGAGTGTTCTTCGCGTCGATACCTGATGTGCCCTCGAACACCTGGACGACGGCTTTGGTGCCGCTGACCTCGAGCACCTGGGGAGACAAACATAGTTTTAAGTGTATAGACATAGAGGTAAGAGAAATAGGGTGTAAAGTGCCTTTTATTTAAAAAAAAAAAAGGATCCTCCTCTAACCTGACAGTGTAGCTTTTTCGGGTTTTTTTAGCGCAACGGTTTTTGCAGAGGTGTATCCCAAACAACGAGCAACGTCAAAAAACCCAATATTAATGATAATTATAGTTAAATTGATATAGATATATTGATTTATTTTTGTCATTGTCTAAAAATTCATCGATTTTACTTTTACTTTTCCACTATTTCCAATTTGAATTAAATTTAATATTGGCGCTTATTATTTAATAAATTAGCAATTTTTTAAATTTATTATTTTGTGCATTGTGGTGTTTACCCATTTACAGTCATTTTTGCGCTGTAATTTAACATAACGTATGTAATATGTCACTGTGTTCAGTGTGAAAAACTGTTGGTAAACCTAATTTAATATAATAAATAAATTGTCAAATGTTATAATGGGTATTTCATCACGTGTTGACGTTTAACCGATATGGCCATTTCATGAAACGGTCGAACACAATCATGAAATGGCCAATAGGGGATGATCACATTTTTTTTTCTTTGTCCGTCGGGTAGTTTATTGAAAAGTATTGGACACGTATGTTTTCTTTTTTCACGTGGTCATAAAATTACGGACAAATATTGAGTTGAAATGGCGCATGACGTCACATGTAGGTAATTTTTATACCTACTTGTGACGTAGTGAGCCCCCACTCTCCAACTTTAATGAGTTCTATCTAAGTAATTTTTTGATATTTTGATAAAACAAAAAATACCTGTCTAATATTTTTGTATTACCTGTCTGACGGACAAAATAGAATGTCGTTTTCTTTACCCAGTCCGCACCCCTATTCTAAGATCACACGTTATATATTCTAAAATCTCGCGGATAGCATCTAGGGTTAGGCAGAGATGTACCTAATAAATAGCACACCTACATTTCGCCAGTTATGTTTAAGTCCCATTTAATATGGGACGGGTCAATTTCCATCAATCGGGCACAAATCCAGAATCCGTGGCTGCTACTAAGAAACTACTGATGGACAGAACCCAATAACACCTATGCCTCGTGGGTCTGGTGGTCGCAAGGCCGACAGCTGAGCATGAGGCCTTGGATTCAATTCCCGGGTCGGGCAAAGCTAGTTAATAATGATAAAAATCTCTCTCCAACATACCTGACCGGAGCGGAGGGTGCCATCAGCAAGCCTGAGCTGTACGATCTCGGAGAACTTGGGGAACTTGACCTCGTCCAAGATGACCAGGGGCCCGTTCACACCCGACACCGTCTTGTAGGCTAGACAAGGAATATGTATTTTAGTTATGGGGGTAAGATTTGGTGTTAATGGGGTAGGATGTATGGAGTGTATACGATTATTTATATATTATAGATATATATATCAGGGAATGCTGTCTCGATCGACGAGATCTCGGCAAATATTTCAAGAACGAGGTTTTCTTTCACCTGATCTCGATTTAGAGAATATCGGAGTCTCGTCCGCGAGGGCGAGATCTAGAATGAAGGCCAATTTTGTCTCGAACTTGTATCGAACTACCTTTACACGCGAGAATTTCGTTTCAAGATTGCAATCCCCAATACAAAAAAAAAAGCATCATCATGCTAATAACAGATCTACATTGATTAGATGTTTCTATTAAAAAAGCAATAACTGAATATAACCGACACTATAAAAACTTAAAATAAGCGTAATTAGTACTTATGAGATAATTATTGTGTAAGGGTCAGCTCACACCGAGACGCGACGCGACGCGAAAAAGAGCGATTCAAAATATAACTTTATTTACTACACGAAAAAATACACATTTCGTTGTGAGAATTCAGAATACGTGCGCAACGTATTCTAAATTCTCAAGGTGCGCGCAGCGTCGCGTCGCGTCGCGTCGCGTCTCGGTGTGAGCTGACTCTTAAGAGTAACCTTACTACAATGTACACATGGTGAGACATCAAGCAATATACTTCCAGTATAACTTGGCCTCACTTTGTACAGATTTCCCGTACAATGAGGTATTCGCATCTGGTTTTATAATAACAAGGTGAATAGAGGTCTACTTTATTGGACGACCGCCCAGTTAAGACTGAAGATAATAGTAGTTAAGTACGATCTTTATGTGGACAACTTATTCTATTGCATCATTTGTGACCTGATTTTATGACTCGTAAGAGTACTAGAAAGATAACAGGACTTATTGAATCTAGGCGTCCCGTAGAAATTATGGGAGTTCTCTTTCTGGATGGTATCTACATTTTCCGCAATGTTTGCTGTGTGAGAGTGAAAAAAATGTTGCCATCGGACAGTATATGAATTCACGTTAAAAGTGTTTACGCCTTACGGCATTTCATACAAACTTTCAAGTCCTTATTTTCCGAAATGACTGAACCGATTTTAATGAACTTTATACGCATAAGCAGGACAAATAGGTCTAAAAAGTTACTAAAAACATTTTTGAAATGCTTTTTAAAAAAAAAGATAATTGGAAATGGGTTCGAACATTTTTGTATGGAGCCTTTTTATATCTAGCCGCCGCCATCTTGTTTTTTTTTTCAAAATTTCCGAGCACAATAAAAGTGGTATATTTGGATACAGGACACTTATACAAACAAAAAATGTTAGATAACATGGTATCCTAAAGTGTCACGTTTCCGAGATATTTAGAAATTCGTGCTCGGAAATTTTGAAAAAAAAACAAGGTGGCGGCGGCTAGATATGCCACAAAGGTTCGTACCCCTTTCTGTGTCTAAGTATAGATAATTTATAATCGGTTTAATTTAGCTGTAACCTATTTTTCGAAAATGTTTTTTAGTAACATCTTAGAGCTATGTATCCTGCTTATGCATTATGAAGTTTCATTAAAATCGGTTCAGTCATTTCGGAAAATAAGAACTTGAAAGTTTGTATGAATTTATGAAGTGTCGTAAAGCGTAAACGCTCTTAATAGGATCATTTAATTTGTAATTGGATTCTCTTATGAACATTGTGCTCTACTTCTTACTACTACTGCTTTGCTACCATTACTTCTATTAAAAAATAAACTGTACGTCCACCATGAGTTGTCATAGTTAGATCGCTTGACGTAACTGCAATAGTTCCGTCAATAAGCAAATACTATAGTTAGCTTTTTTCAATGGTACCATGAGCTGTGTTGGTGCTTACTACCAAATTCTAAGCAAATGAAGCCCAAACTTGCAGTCGCTGTAGTATAGTTTACTACACGGTGACGTAGGATAGATAACTATAGTGACTCATACTGCGCATTTTTTATTAAACTTTTACAGCGCCTCTAGCGGATAGTTGGGTACTAATACCCAACTATCCGCTAGAGGCGCTGTAAAAGTTTTAATACATTTTTTTAACTAGACGCTAGCGACTATAGATTGTTAAAACTCATGGTAGACGTAACTGATACGTAATCTAAACTCATCTAAAAAAGTTAACTACTAGACACAGTTTTTTTTTTCAACCATTTTGACAGTTTTCACAAACTCTACAGAACACTTAAATACAATGCCGTGATTGTAAGAATGTTTAAATGTCTAGTCTATATATTAAAACAGATATTTTTGATCTACTCAACAGATGCAATTAGAAACTACAAAATAATAAAATCTACTTTGAACAAAATCAATAATTTTGTACATATCTGAATTTCCTTTTGCAAAGATGAGTGATGTGATGAATTTTATGTGAAAAGCTAGAACCAGCATCCTCTGGAAGAGTATTTCATACCATCTCTTGAGAGAGGAGGTTGGCTGATAGCTGTACACTGTTATCTTGTGATGATCATGATGATATGGAGCTGAAATGAATGACTGTAATGATTGTTGTTGTGCACATGGCCCTACCTAAACCACGCAACCTACCAAAATCAACGCAAACTCATTGTTTATTTAAAATAGATCCTACTGTAGTTGCCCATTCCAAACATAGAACTTGTAAGAAGAAGCACGGACACTGTTTTCAATGAAAAAAAATGATAACAAAATCAGTTCTACTAGTTATAGTTTCAAAAATGCACAGAGGTGGGCCTAATGCCATTAACATATTGTACTGGTCAATCTTTGACCAGCAAACAGTACTACGTGTCAGTTTAAACAAAAAGGGCCGCAGTTATCAGAACATTCTGTATATGGGAAAAAAAGTCCATGTTACATAATTCTTTTTAACCTTCCATGCTGATCATGACAGTTCTAGAATAAAATTCTATGAGTTTTTGCAGTCTTGAAACTGCTACTTAAATTCCAACCTTTTATCATTCAGGCAATGTATGTATTATATCATACTGGCTGATCACTGCACGACTTGCAGCAGTTGCTGGATGGCCTAGTTGATTCTTCAATATGCATTAGTCTCAGGGTAAACTTGGACAAAACGCACACTATGTTCAATGAACATGTCACCCCAGGACCGATTGTTGTCAATGCAGTCCTCTCAAGGTTGTTTGAAAATATGTTTACCTCTGCAAACTCTGCTGTTTTGTAAAGAAAACTTTGAGAAAACTTTCAGGCTAACAAAATAATTCAGCTGGGATGGGCAGCATTTGGAAAGGTTCGTCGGGTCTACTTGTCGCTTATTCCACAGAGCCTAAAGACTAAGGTCTTCAATCAGTGTGTCCTGCCTGTAATGACTTCTGGGGCCGGAACGAGGACACTCATGGTATGGTTTGTCCATTACCTCAAGGTCGCTCAACATGCTCTTGGAGTCTCTCTGAGGGATCGCATCCGGAAAGAGATGATTCGATTCACAAACACATGGTCACCAGAAAGCTATATTTTAGAATAAAAAAAAATTATGTTTGAGAAATCTATGAAAACACTACCAAATATTGTAAGACGTGTTAGGAGCCATTATCTTATCATATCATGTCCTCAGTTATGTTGAAGCTGATTGATATTCAACAGCTGACAGCATTGTTCCAAGTCTATGAATTTATTTGCTGGTGTGTAAGACGTGTTAGGAGCCATTATCTTATCATATCATGTCCTCAGTTATGTTGAAGCTGATTGATTTTCAACAGCTGACAGCATTGTTTCAAGTCTGTGAATTTATTTGGTGGTGTAAGCAGCACCAAGATACGTAAACTGCTTTAAGATGTAATTTTTCTGAGTCAAAAGCCATAACCAAAAGTCATACAGCCAGTCTTAGGCTGACACTATAACATACTATATTATGCTTGACAATAGTTTTAACCCAACCAATCATAACAGAACTGCCAATAGTTAAGTTAAGTTAAGAAAAATTGTACATTTGAAACATCAATAAATAGACTTGAACCTTGTGGTTGTCACCATGAGGTTCTTATCAAGAGAGAATGAATGTAGGCAATCACTTGACAGTCAATAAACTGATAGGCATTTTTCTAAGAGTGCAAACATTTTTAATTTGTCCAACAGTAGATATTTGTTTGAATCCAATGTTCTAATAAATAAAATATATCTAATAGTTGATTAAATTTTTATAACCGCGAGGCTCTTATGAGGAGAGGACGGCATTACTTGATTGCTTAATCAGCTGGTCAGATCAACATAGTATGATGTATTTTCTAGGAGCATAGACACGCATTGGAAATACTAGCATGATGTCACACCCATCAAATCTTCTAATAATTAAGTTATAGTTTATTACTTGTCTGTCTCGTGTATTTGTTGTCTTAATGAATTCAATCAAAAAATCATTAACTATTGTAATCTTATAACGGGTACGATGAATTTTTTGATTATGGTACATTTTCATACATCAAAAAGAAAACCTGCAACCCTTGATTCTGGATCACATTGCTATCACTCTATTTAAACAAGATTTAGGAGAACAATAGAATTTTTCTTTGTTGAAGGTTAGAAAGAGTAAAAATATCAGTAGATCCTTGACATAATCAGAGATTAACAGTGAGCTCTTTTTCCATAAACAAGATCAGCTGATCACCTATATTTTAGTCTATTGAGATTTTTGTAAACTTGCCCCATACTTCTCTATTACTCTTCAACTCAGTAGTCACTTCCTTTCAAGCCATATTCATCACAGTCTTCAAGTTCTTCATGCACAGTCCTTCCATTGTTTCGTTGGTCTTGACTTGGACTTCCTCCATAAGTATTTGTTTTAATCATTTGCTTCATACATCCCCCTAAGCATTCTCATCTCATGCACATGCAATTGCCTTTCATTCATCCCTTTTGTGGCCCAACATGCTGATGTAAAATGTACTGCAGTGGCCTCCTCCCAATTGATTATATCATTATTTTACAGGTTACATCTTCCTTGGTAATAAGAATCCAATCAGATGGAATTTATTTGAACAATTTGCAATTTGAAAAATCACTTGGTGTCATAATTATATGTTAATAATCTCCACTAGTGCTAGTATGACGTAGAAATGCCAATTTTTACCATATTAGAACCCTTTCGAAGGCTGTTACGAAGTCTTGTAAAAAAAACTTAAATACATGGTCAGGTGACAAAAATTAAGGACACCATGACGACAACATTCCCTTCCGATAACGAATTACAAATTTTGTCATGATTCTCGGGCTTAAAGATTTTAGAATAGCTCAGCGCGCCTATTCAGGTATCACAGTCCACAGGAATCGGGCTCTCAATTACCGTCAGTCAATTATCACCTGACTTGCTTTTATCATAAGTTTCGGCCATCCATTCTTACAAAATCATGATCCACAACCCTTGTTGTTATAAATAGGGTTGAAAGCAACATCAAAACGGCGTAACATAGAAACCCAGAAGTAAAATCGATATTTTCATTGACGTAAACGACATAGGCCGAAATATACAGATTAAAATTTGGGTGTACTCACTCAGACGGGGCTGGGATTTGAAGTCCCGGGATACAGCCAAGATATGCTCCTTGTTTGCTTGAGCAGCGTTAAGGGTGGAATTTTGTGCAACCTGTGCCATTTTTCAGTTTTCACTTTTTGGCAGTCCACTCAATAAAACAGCAAACTGCGCTGCCTCCTCGCCCGAAAACTGACGAATGGATGTATTGTCTATGTTACTTCACGTGCCGTCACGTGACCTATCACAAGGCAAAAGTATCTCTATGGTATTTTCTTTTTCTCAAAAATCGATAGGTTTTAAGATTTTTCCCCTAAAATTATTAAAAATGCATGCTTGTGCTTTTACTAATAAATTAATTTATTCAGTGTAGGAATGAATTCCATGTCGATTATACACTTCGTCGTCTTACTGACAAACAAAGTAATTGCGACAAAAGAAACTGCAGCTTCATTGGCCTAGTGATGGAAAATGCAACATTATCTGCTTGTATTTGATTCATAAAGGACAGATTGGGTGAAGACTTTAAGGGCTATTGGGTATTTTTGTTTGAACTTTACTCATTAGCAGCCGGCAATTCATTTTTGGGTCTGGATAACTCAAAAGACTCGTTAAACTTTAAGTTAAGTATGTGTAACGCTTAGTTGTCTTCGATAATACCGCTGGAACCCAGCTAAATATCTATAAGGTAACATGAAAAACATATTGAAGTGAAACTTCTAATGCGACTAAGATAAGATTGCGTTAAACGTTCAACGCTACCATGGAGGGGGAATAGAAAGAGACAGAGCAAGAGTGAATGCGTGGCACTCGAACGCATGCGTGTAGTATTACGAAGTTTCACTTCCTCCGCGCGGAGGGACTCCACGCTTTTTTTTTTGCCGGTTTTCTTGCCATAATTTGACTTGCCACTAACAAGGGAAACTCATTTTACATGGCAATACAATTGAAACTTTACTTTTTAATACTTCTATTTTATCAATGGATTTGGTGCTACCATACTTACTCGCAACAAACTCACTTTGAAATCTTTGAATCATGGAACTAATAAGTACCAGGCCATGTATAATTTTATTTTCATTCTTTAAACTATTCAGTTAGCATGGCTGGGCTCACCCCTCTGCTAAAGTAAATTGGCCATTTTACCATACACGTTATATGAAACTATTTCATTCATAGTTGCCTGTTGTGTATTTTTTTATGTCGCAAACAAGTGCTTTCTTAAAATAGTCCTGTTGGAAAAAACGATCTGCCACTTCGAATCTCCAAAACCATGGTGTTTCGTATCACATGTTAGAACTAAATATGCACTCACATAGTTTTATATAAGTACAACAACGATATAAAATTTTCGTGGGTCTTTGTTAGGTAAAACGGAGTGCTGAGATTAACAGGTAGGCACAGAGTAATAAGCTATGGAGGCAGCAAGAGGTGAATCGCCGAACAAAGGTCTTTGAATTATTTGGCCTTTCTAACTTCCGACATTTTAGATTATTTTCAATCCGTGATATGAGCCATCAAAGTAACAACCTTCGCCATCAGTACAATTTTGAAAGCTTAAAACGACGCTTAATTAACGAGTAACGCTATAATCGTTGCGTAACGCTTTACGCAACGATTATGATGCAAACAAAACTTGTTTGTATTGATACCAGTTATTGATTCATATAAAAAATTATACGTGGCCGCTGTTTTGAAAATACAAATAAAATGGTTAGGCAGGCCACGCTTCCTTATTCAGCGATTCTTTGCTTTTGTCCTCCATAGCTTGTTCCTCTACGATTTTAAGCTTATCAAAAAAAAACGCAAAATCTTTTCACTAAACCATAGTCAGTTTCCAGCGGTCATTGTTGTTCTCATCACAGACGCAATAGTTTGATTATTGGTTTATGTATTCTACTCTTTGGTTTGAGATAATAATTTTATTGTGAGTGGGTTTTTTAAATCACTGTTTTGAGGATTCAGATTTTTTGAAAATGTCTTGCATTTAAACTCATATACTTTAGCAGAGTTTTACCGCAATGTCTGTGCGTAAATACGTGCTCAATGGGGCAAGACGAAATTACAATAAATTAGGTGCCGAGTTGAGTAATGTAAAGTTGAATAAAAATGATTCATATCCCTGGAATAGAAGTTATTTTACGTACACCGCATCATTATCCCAACCCCTGAATAGGAAACCCGAATGTGGAACAGCTGCACAAGCGTTTGAGAAATATTTAAAATCTGGTAGGTATGAAGCTTCCTGAAAAAATAAAAACAATTTTACCTGCTTCAATACACCAGTTACTCCATATTTTAAGTTTTAGGGAATAACGACACGAACGATCCAGCAGATCATAATATGTCGCATCGTACAGCGGTGAAAACGAGGATAATGATGTCCTTTTTGTTTTCATTGCAAGGACTACAAGCCGTTTCTTTTAGCCGGGCAGGCTCAAGCCGATTCCGTATCCAACTGTTGATAATGCGAAAGCGCTAGCCCACGCGCTTCAAATTTTGTTACTTTTTTTTTGTTGTTAAATGTTAATTGACTGATTGAAATGTAGCCGCGAGAAATACCTATATGATGCATTAATACAAGGTGTTGTTTTGCATCCTCGTCAAATTCAAGGAGGTTACTATGCTAATAATTTTCGTCCCGAATCAATAATAAAATGGGTTCGTATTTTTTTTTTGTTTTTCTTATTTACGAAAATCGGTAAGCGTGAACCACCCTTGTTTTAAACGTGGCTCGTCTGATCCTCACCTTATAACCGCGCTTTCATACATACCTACAAACAATCTCAAACGTTAATTTAATCATTTCTAATTCCCCAAACCACGTGGAGGTTATTCTGAAATACTGACAAACATATACAACCAAAAAATCAGTGTTTATTAATAATTAACCAGTTAACGTAAATCTGATTGATTAATTATGTCTTTTGTGACAACCTCCTGAATTTTGTCGAGGATGCAAAACAACACCTTGTAGAATATTTTAATCTCTATATTGATTAATACAATGCTCGTAGTAAGTGGTGGCCTTAAACTCATGATCAAATTATCATTATTTGTTAGTTATTAGTAAGTATATAGAATCGCACAAAATTGTATAAATACACATGTTTTTATTTCGAATATGAATCAATCATCAACAAATAACTAGTAAAATAATTCAAGTAAATTTCAATTTCGCGGGCTACACTGACGCTTCCGTGATTCGTACATAATATTGCTACACTAAAAAAGCACTGGAGTAGGGAACAATTTTGTAAAAGAACGAATGATGAAAAAATTGCTACATCACCCAGTTTTCGCTGGCCGAGTGCTCAAGCAGTGCGGCCAGCGAAAAGTGGGCGATATACTATTTTGTGTAGCAGGACATCATTATTTTCCTGGCCTTGTTAGTTCCAAGTTTTTTTCCTTCCATTCTCCCCTGGTCGCTCTTGCCAGCCGTCACGGTGCTATTTACCTACTGCTATTTCTTTCATATTATTCCTCACACAACCTATCCCACTCTTTTTTTTTACTCACTATGTCTCTGCATTCATCAACATTCATATTCATCGCTTGGTTAGTCATAATGCGATTCATCTCTCCTCAGCATAATTATGTCCATACCAAGACAAACCACCTCTTTTAATATATTTTTTCTACAAAAGTTGCCATTTTCATACTTGCTCTAATATACACATTCCTTACTTTACCCATTCTGATCACCCTATTATTCCATCTCAATATATTCCTTTTTCATTCTTCTTCTTTACAGCCCAGCATTCCGTCCCATACTTTACGACAAGTCTAATCACGGACATCTAGCGTGCTAGTACCTAATCTTAAATAAATATGCTCTCCATGTTTCCAGAACAAACGATTTTCGCACATGGTGCGGCTGGAACCCCGGTACACCTGCTCGATGCCATGACTGTCGTCGGTATGCAAGGCTGCATGAAAGACATCAAGGTCGTCCATATGCACACAGAAAAGGAGGCCAAATACGTGGCTCCTGAATGTAAACACACCTTTAGGTCAGTATAATGAGGAACCCTCGCCCAAGCTGGGTATCAGATTGTACGAATTTGTATGTCGATTAAAACATGACTGGTTACCGTAATTATGTATTTACTGAATTATTATACGTTTTTTTGCAATTTGCCGCAAATCATATTTTGTTCAATATACCAACAGCCTGACATTGACCGGCAAATTCCAAAAAACGTAATATAATTTGAATTTCGCGGGCCCTTGCTTGCGCTTCCGCCTTAGGGCTATATTTCACCGGGACACCATGGAGACGCAACCAGTCGCCGCTACCAACAAAATGTATACAGCTCTCTATAGAGAGTAAACGGACACCAGGTGAGTAACTCTCTATAGAGCGGTTTACATTTTGTTGGTAGCGGCGACTGGTTGCGCCGCCGCGCCGCCATTGTGTCCCGGTGAAATATTGCCCTTAAGGTAGCAGCAAAGCAAATCGTGTGTGCGTATTTGAATTATTTGAGACGATGCTAAAGCTGCTCTTACCGCCTTATCTCCGAATTAAAAAAAAGGAGGCTATCAATTCGACCCTTATATTTATTCTTATTTCCAGGTTTTTCCTTATGGTGGTTACCATACAATGATGTAACAAAAATATCTTTTTCGAAAAGGTTTATTGAAATTCATGATCACTAGTTTTTGAATTTTGTTTGGCATCCGCACAATGGCACTTGTCGCCTTACCACTGCAAAATTGCTACATACTTTTAAGATCTAGGACATTTGTGAGAATGAAAATCCAAGATGGCACTGGCGAAATTGTTACTTTTCCTTCATGGTTGTCGTTTTCATAGCTTTCGGGGTAGCTGATAACGAACATAAGGTCAAAATAAAAATCCAAGATGGTATCTGTAAATATTTTCGAATTTTATTTCAATTTAATGGTTTTTTGGGTTAATAACTTTAGTCAAAAAAACCTTGTATACCTGCACAAATATTTTGACGAGTTGTCAAGTTTACTAGACTGGTGTACAATAAAATTATGTGAATGCTTGAAAATAGGATAGTTTTGGAACCGATTTGTGGTGTTGTACGAAGCAGGGACGGGATGCTAGTGTAGCTTATAAATAAACAATTAATCGTTCTGGACCGTGATCCTTAGATTTCCATTGACTGTTTTACCAGCTTGAGAGGCAATGTGTTACTTACAAAGCCGTTATTCTTCTGTTATACCTGTTGATTCTCCTGTACTTAAATAAATAATTTGTGTCCCAGATCGTGTTCTCTATTTATGGCCGCGAACGTCCGCAAGTCTGTCGCCGAGGGTCGCTCGGATACCATTCCCATATTCCTGCAGGATATCCCTAAGTTATTCCACAAGAAAATCATCCAGCCCGACATTAGTCTTATTCAGGTTTGGTACAAAGTAATAGAATAGAAGCATTTATTTCAACCAAATTAGGCTAGTAAAATAATATAGAGATTGCTAAATAAATGAACCATACAGCAATGTTTGAGGTACTGCTAGTCAAACCTCTGCGTGATTACCCTCAGGATGCCCTTACAGCTGGCCTCGACAGCCCTATGGACTAGTGATGTGCACCGTTTTGAATTTCGCATAATTACCTTTGGCAAAGGTAAAATCCGCATAATTTCGTTTAGCGTAACGTTTATTTAGAGAGACGATTATTTGGTACAATTTCCCTTGGCATACAATGCAGATGGCAGAATTTCAATTGGAATAATTTTATGAGGCTGATTGCCATTTCTATAAAATAGCATTTTCAACCTTAAATTAAGTATTGTCTCACGTAGTCTGCCCTACCCCTAGAGTGTAATTTTAGCCCGCGTAGGCGCGGAGGTACAAGGTGGCCTGCGAACTGAAGAACAGGTGTTTTTAACACACTCCGCCGCGGCTGAGGCTTGCTGGCTGGCCATAGCTGCGGTGGTGAGCGTGAGAGTCATCTGTGACGATAAGCTCACGTGGAATAGCCGGAGCCCCGCAGCGCCGGAGCCTTGACAGAGTCCATGCATGGTGCATTTTGCATGCTCGCTTGCATGCTGCATGAAGAATGTATGCTTATTCACATGTTTCCATGCTTTTCATATGGAAATAGATGAGTCTTTCAATTATGATGGTTATGAAATGGATGCCAAAAGATGATTCAAACTACAAACTTTCTTCGAAATGAAATGTATGCCAAAAGCTGATTCTGACTGTGAACTTTCTGCGATATGATGGATCTACTTTTTAATTATTATGGATATGAAATTTATGCCTCAAAATGGTTCTGACCTACAAAATTATGTATGAGTCTTGAATTTATGACAAATGAGTGTCTGCCAAACGATTTTCTGCGAAATTAAGTTTATGCTATCTGCTGTTCTGCAAAATAATATTATGGCATAAATAGTTCTGCTATAAAGGCCTTTACGCTTTAAATTTAAATGGTTGTTGTCGGTCTGCAATCGTCTTGCAGAGCTCCCGCTGCAAAACAAAGCAAGTGACACTACAGGCCTACAGCCGTGCGGCAGTAATGCGACACTAAACGCTTACAGATTTTTTACACTTTTATTTGTAATTGACTGTACATTATGCGTGAAACTTTACTACATATCATGGATTTAGGTAATGAATGTAATGATACACCCACTTAATTTTTTATGCGTCTATGCAAAGCATAGATAGGCCTCGCTATATTAATTTAACACAAACCTATGTTTAAAAATAAATAATTTATTTTGTCATTCCTTTTACTTTGGAAGAACCCTAAATTGCCGTTTGCCGTTCCGTGTAGTACTAGTTTTTTTAGTCACTTTATTTTACACGAAAGATGACTGTCTCAGTGGAGAATGTCCATTTTGTAAAGGACTTACGATGACCAACTAATGAACAACCAAAACAAGTTAAATACTTGAAAATGTTCTCTTATGTATATGCAGGTTTCTCCCCCCGATGCGCACGGGTACTGCTCTTTGGGAACGTCTGTCGATTGTGTCAGGGCTGCGCTAGTGAACTCAAATATTATTATCGGTGAGAATTCTTCAGTAGCTGCCTCGAACTTTCCGTACCCGATTAGTGGCAGGGGCACTAGCTGGCCGGCTGAAAGTTCTAAAGATACAGAGGTGTATTAAACACCCCACTATTATTCATAAATGGGGTTATCTCATTGAACGGCAAAAAGGTGGAGCCACAGCTCCATCTTTTTGCCGAGAGACATCTCTAACTAAGTAGGTTATAGTATCATCTGCAATCCGGCCCTCTATGGCCCAAAACAGTCAAATTCAGCTCTGCGCTGATATCGCCAACGCAGGGGTAAATACTGTACAGGAAGGGGCCCGAGAGGGCCGATGCCTGCCAGGGCTGCGGGTTGTTCGAAAGAGATACCGCGGCCCTGGAACACAAAGGGCGAAGAAGGAACATGGGTGGGTTTTAGTCAGTACAAGTCTGACACTCCCTCCCGCTCCGCCCAGAGCGGGAGAAGTCATTTGATGATTTCCCATCCGCAAAAAAAAAAAAGGTAAATACTGTCATGCCAGCTTGAAAATGAGATTATTAAAAATAATATTGAATCCTTGATTTATTCTTTCTTCACTTTTAGCACAAATAAACAAACATATGTCGCGAACATTCGGTGACGCAATCATCCATGTGTCCCACATCGACATGGCCGTCATGCACGACAATCCATTACCTGAACATGGGGGTGGGCCCCCCAATGCTGAGCAGACACAAATCGGCAAGCTCATTGGACAGAATCTGGTTGAAGATGGCGCTACACTACAAATGGGTGGGTGGCAGCATAATAACCTACATTGTCAAGGTCATCAAGACTTCCCTGTTCTTTAGGCACCCAGAAAAAAAGGGTTCCAAATTTCCAATGTCCCCATCGTCATCAAAATACAAAACACAGGGTCAGGTCAGCGTCTTCCTTGGCTTCTTCAGGAACAGTACAAAGAGGACAAAGATTCTGTCAGTCAGACTAACATTCGCAGCGCAAACACCTATGAGGACAAAACGAAGTTACGCGTAAATGCTAGCTGCTAATACGCGATATATGCTAATACGAGTTTATAAAAAATAGCAGACTTGGGGCCCAGAGGGCCCCAAGTCTGCTATTTTTTATAAACTCGTCATTCCAATACGACTCCATTGTCATTGTGCGAAAAATTCGTAATCTGCTAATTCATAATGGTCGATCACTGATCGGTCAGTGGAGTCGTAATAGAATTGTAGTAGAATGACATTGTCGTGTTGCCATTATTATAAAACCCGTTAGTAGAAATGATTTTCGAAAAACTACTACTAAACTTGAACATTTATTCATGCTAGATTTTAATAAGATATACTTTTACATATTATTTATTAGTGTTATAAGCAATCTGAAGTAGTAAGAAGTTTGTAAATAGCAGAAAAAATAAATTAGAAATTAGACAACTCAATACTTTATCTGTTAAGCTGTCAAATGTGACACTACTGCTTACTGAACTGACGTTTAACTGTTTTCATTTCTAGCGGCCGGTGTTTTGTTTTAGTTTCAAGTGTTTTAAATTATCTATAAAAGATTTATAATTTATTGCAATACAAAATGGTGCTAATTGAGCATATTTAGGCTCTAACTGACTTTTTAGAAAACCACCAAGACCTGGCGCTTGGCCACTGCAGCCGCACCAATGAAGGGCGAAATTAATTTAAAACGATATTGGACGGAGTGCTTCCAAATTTTAAACTCGGCATCGATGCAATAAAACGCTAGCAGTACTCCATTATAGGATACGGCAGACTACTGACAGTAAGTACCTAAATACAGTATAATTAATTAAATAAAATAATCAAAAAATGACTTCTATACTATGAGTCTTATGTCCAGCAGTGGATTCCAAATGGCTGTAATGATAAATGATTAAATGAAACAGTGTTTATAAAAAGAGTATTTATTTATTTTCAATCATATTTTGTGACCAGCGACCAGCCACATTGGCCCTGGATCAAGACAATTGGAAGTCATGGGAAGAGGCCATTGCCCAGCAGTGGGATGACGCAGCTAGCAGTGTCACTAACATATTTTGCACAATACTGTGGATCTGTAACAAAGAGTTAAATCATTTTAATAATAATTAGAGCATGTTCTCACTTCATTAGAATATTGAGGTGGGTTTACATTACATACCTAATTAAATTTATGCATTTCTCCACAGACTGTCAACAAGAGCCTGCTGCAGTGCCTGACCTTCAAGAAGATCCTGATTCACCCTTCAATGGTCTTGATAATTAGATGCTGCATAAATATATTCCTCCTAAATTAAAAGACTGATTAGTGATTAATGACATACTTAACTATTATTATTTGTGATTTGTTATTAAAGTTATAATTAAAATATTGAAGATCTTTTTATTTTGTATGAAGACTGATTTTGATTTGTTAGTATTATTACATTAGATATTGAAACTTGGAATTGTTTTACTAGTTAAATTACAAAATCTCTTTTTGTTTTACATTTTAGATTTTTCAATTGGCTTGAAAGTCAAGTTTAATAATGTTAATAGTTTATGAGAAATATAAAGAAATTTAAATGTTGATTTTTTAACATAGTAGTATTCTTCGATCAATAATAGTTATTGATCGAAGGTAGTATTATTTAAAATTCCAACTTCATTATGTTCCAAAATAGTGGAATATGCAACATGCATTCACAATCTTGCCTACAGTTGTTGGACTATAATGTAAAGCATGTGCTGCAAGCAAACACCTGCAAAAAACAATTTACTTTTATACAAGAACTATTGCAACAAAATTTCTAAAATAAGAAATTCATTTAATATATAAATAGTCACTGTTATTGAGTATGTAAAACAATTGCTTAGAAATGCTCTTTACCTGAAACATGCTTTTAATACACCAATGCAACGCTCCACTGTATTGCGTGCAGTCACATGTTTCATATAATAATGATGTGAATGTCCATCTACAGTATCGAGGATTGGGGTCATCATTGTTTTCCTTAGTGGATACCCGCTGTCACCTGAAAATTATAACCATTTTTCCAACTAACACTAAACAATGAACATGATAAAGGTCATAGGATTTAAAAAACAAATATTCTATTATGTACCTAATAAAAATACTTGTCCATTAGTATTTTCTGAAATTGGTTTTAAGTGGTGACTGAGTGGATGACTCTGCCATACAGTAGAATCATGCGCAGAGCCTGGGTTACTTGCATCCACACATAAAATATTTAGATCAGCATTGCAAATCTGTAAACATTAAGTATATAGTTATTATTACATTAAAGACATAATATAATTTATTAGTTAAATTTTGGGCAGTAGGTAGACATTCCTACTTTCTACCCAATACATATTATCATAACATTAAGGGAATGGAAACCCTTTCTGTAATAATACCGTTCCTCGTGTATGCGGCCTTAATATTACTCTATGTGTGCCATCAATACAACCCAGAACGCCAGGAAATTCAAATTTCTGATAGAACCTGAAAAGTTTTTAGTAACTAAATATTACTGCTAACAGGCCATACAAACAAAACAATCACGGTATATTTCATTTCTCACTTAGCCTTTATAATATTCCTTACCATCACATTGTGTAGGCCATTTAATATATTTGTGGTATATTTTATTTAATGCCTCTGTTACTACTACTTGCTCGTGACACAGTAATTTGTGAAACATTATGGAGAGCACACTTATCAAATTTTGGTAGGACCCTGATGCATAAAATGCAAGTGCTATTAGAATCTGCAATAAAAAATACAACATTTATCAACCTATTTCGTGTTTAGAGCTATAGAATTAAGAATACAATGTCAAATTCAGTTTTCTCACCTTCATTTCTGCCGATATGCTATCGTTTCGACGCGGTCTGGCCATAAGGGGAATGAGTTTTTCAATTAACTCCCATAATGAGTCCTTTCCAAGGCGAAACGTTTGTACAAATTCCGCCTCGGGAATATTAATAAAGGGATCTGTATTCATTCTCGTCATGCGACGGGCTCGACGACGTCTTCTGCATCCCGCCCATCTTCTTTCTCTAGCATCCACTGCGTTGGCTAGCTCGAGAATATATTGTGCTCTTAATGACTATATAGTCTCCATTCAATATTCCACAAACACTTCAAACACGATACTCTTAACGAATAACTATAGCCAAAGTATTTAGAAGCCGCTTGTTTGTAAACAATTCAAATTGACACTCTGAATAGTCTGAGATAAATGTGAGGAAAGCAATGATTGCACAATGACACTATAATGGTAGGTCACTGATCGAAGGAACTGTCAAAATTTTAGCAGATTACCGCATATGTCAGTCATTCATTTGTCATTGTGCACGAGATTACCATTTTAGCCATTTCTTCCAATGGAGTGTCAGTGGTCGATCATTGTGAAGTCATAATGACGCCATTATGATAGTAGATTACCAAACTTGTAAAAATCAACCATTATGAAATCAGTGATCGGCCATTCTGACACTATTGTAATAGCAGACTTGACCTGATAGGAATCCTGGTTTTAGTGGGTAGGCGATTTTTCACAATCTGCTTACAATAACTTGACAAAGGAATCTCTAATATCGTCAGGTATAGGCAGCATTCCGGACGCAGTGCTGACAGCCCTGAAGGACCACAAGGACCTGGGCATCCACTCGGAGATGTTCAGCGTCGGGGTCATCGATCTAGTGAAGCGCGGATGCGTTACCAACGAAATGTAACTCTTATAAAATACAAGGTGTAAATGG
Organism: Cerastis leucographa; assembly: GCA_963082945.1. Classification (NCBI taxonomy): domain Eukaryota; kingdom Metazoa; phylum Arthropoda; class Insecta; order Lepidoptera; family Noctuidae; genus Cerastis; species Cerastis leucographa. The sequence goes on from OY720370.1 coordinate 5,332,994, forward strand.
ACCTTTCACAAAGCCGTCAACCAAGCATTCTGAACATCAACGTCTATGTAACTCGTCGCAAAAGTTATTGAAGTGAAACTTCTTATGCGACATCCAACAAGTTTAACGCTACCATGGAGGGCGAATATTTTCTAAAACTCACTAAGAGATGGCAGTATTACGAGATTTGTGACTACGTAGTTCTACTAGGTACACAAGATGGCGTGCAAACAGTCATGCATTCGACTTTTTGGTGTGACCAGCCTTCGCTAAATTTCCATGAGTAGAATAACCTCGACAAACTTATGTAATAATCATGTAATAAAAATAATACAACAAGAAAACAACAAAATATTATTTAGAAGCTCAATAAAATAACGAGAGTGAATGCGTGGCACTCAAACGCATGCGTGTAGTATTACGAAGTTTTACTTCTTCCGCGCGGAGGGACTCCACGCACAATTTTTTACTTTTATTTCGGGATGAAAAAATCACGATATACGGTACTCGTTCTAACGCAAACAAAAACATATACTTACATAGTTTAGGCGCCTGCTTACGCCGTTTCGTCAATTAAAACAACGGGTCCAACTTGAACGATAACTGTATTGATTTCTCCTACACATCAAAGACAGTGAACAAATAAGTTATCTTTAAAATAGTTGTATAAGTCAATTATGTGAATTTCGCAGGTTACACTATCCCTTCCACCTTAACATGTGCCTTTTTTCTAATTCCAGTTCGCCTACTCAGAAAATTGTGGTTACCAAGGTGACATTCGATTCGTAATTTCATTTAAAAAGCTTTAAAAAAAAAGTTGAAGTCCCAAAAAAAAATTAAAAAAAATCGTTTCGTTTCCCCACAATCATTTTTGCGTAAAGTTAGGTAGGTACTTAGTTTGATGAACAGCACAGAGTACATTCATTCTAATAATATGTACAGAATTCTTGGCTGACGGTTTTGTGAAGAGACTGTTTACACTTTTTATACGTCATTTATGTCGTATCGCGAATAAATGATCACACGCTTGGTTTGAATAGAAAGTTTTATCAATTATCAAGCAGCGCTTGCCTAAGCTGGGCCCTTTTTTGCAGGAAGAAGTTCCAAAAAGGCCGTATAGTCGGGAGTTTCCTGGTCGGAACTAAAGAACTGTATGACTTCGTTCACGACAACCCCTTTGTTGGTCAGTATTATTGACACGCCGGCCACCTAAGCAAACGATTATGTACCGTGCTCTTTCTGATTGACTCATGATTAAATAGTGCGACTGTGCGATAAACGGATGTGTTTGTGTGTGAAATTTTTGTGAGATTGCTACTGGACTTCTGACCGCGACCGTACATGGCTCCGGTTATAGTTAATTTAAGTCTTTTAACTATTGCAGAAATGTTGGAGATTGACTACGTGAACAATACGCACATAATATCGCTGCAGCCGAAGATGACGGCCATTAACTCGTGCATCGAGGTCGACCTGACGGGACAAGTGTGCGCAGACTCTATTGGTGAGATAATTCAGCAGAACTCACGCCAATAAAGAAGCGAAATGAAAATGGCGTTAATCATTATTCTGACGGCAGGATAAGTGTTCTATAAGCCGACAATTTTCCACATCAGTATGAGAATGTCACACAGACACTGGCAAAAAAACCACTTGAACTAAGTGGTACAAAATAAGGGTATCAAGCAGCACGAACTTGCACTTTTCCATGCTGCACGACTGAAATGACAATTTTGAGCGACAGAAAAGCATTCTGTCTGTGTGAGAGCGTTAAATGCTATCGCACGCGGCAGCATCGACGATGCCGCCCTAAGGTGATAACTGTGGTAAGGCGAGTAATGATGACATTTAAAAAAAATTCGCTACAGTGATCAATGACAGAACAACACATTTTTTAAAAAGCTGTTCTTTTCAGTGCTGCCATTGTAATTGTTTGTTTTTTTCAATCGTCCAGGCACCCGTATGTACTCCGGTTTCGGTGGTCAAGTAGACTTTATCCGTGGAGCAGCGGAGGGCGTAGACGGACGCGGCAAGCCCATTCTCGCGCTTGTGTCCGTCACCAAGAAGGGAAAGTCAAAAATCGTCCCTACGCTGAAAGTGGGTAAGTATGCTGCATCGTTCTGGCTGATTGTAGTTGTCTCTCTTTTCCTATACAGTTACTGCTTTATTAAAAAGAAACAAAACTGTTTTTACATGTGTGTCGATATTATGGATATTTGCTTTTCTTTCTTTAGTGAAATATGCCGTCTCCATTATATATATCTCAATGATTGAAGCTAACGGCTCTTGAACGTGGTTTAGAGTTGCGCGTTCAATTTCATTGGTGTAATTCACCCTTTCAATATAGGTAGGTACTATTATATTACCCTATTTATTGTTTTTCTTTTTTGGCGATGGATTCGCTCTTGACTCTAGTCTAGGTCAGAGATGACAGAGACAAAGTCGACGGTGGTACGAGCTTACCCAGAAGAAGCCTGTTCACTCTAACTTTGAAGAGATTAGGGTTGTAAGCGTTCGGAAACACAGACGCAGGCAGATTTATTAATATTTAAAGAAGCGAGCGAATCCACATTCCACGGGTAAAAGCTAATGAAATAACACTTTGTACCTCGCAGGTGCCGGCGTGGTGACAACTCGTGCGCATGTAAACTATATTGTGACTGAGAATGGTATCGCCTCTTTGTTTGGCAAGACGCTCCGGCAGAGGGCTTATGAACTCATCCAGGTTGCCCATCCCAAGCATCGCGAAGCATTAGAGAAGGCCGCATTCGAACGTCTCAAGTGCATGCCCTGCAAATAAGAAGAAAAATTCGTAAAAACAGCATTGTGGATACTGGCTGCCCTATGTGAATCGTAGTTTTTGAAATATTAGCGTTAGGAAACCTTTGCGTTGACGCGGCATTAGCTTCGCTTGCATAGATATTATGAACTGCTATTTTATATTTCTATGACCGCTTGTCCGCAGCATTTATGCTAGCTAGACGCTTAGGGTCAGTTCACACCGAGACGCGACGCGACGCGAATATACTTGAAGAGGCCAATGATATCGCGCTGCGTCGCTCTACGCCGCGCGGCGCAGCGCGGCGCAGCGCTGCATGGCGCAACGTATTCTGATTTCTACTGAAATCTACCTCACGAGGCCGCTCGACGCAGCGCGACGCCGCGCTGCATCGCTCTACGCCGCGAGGCGTCGCGCGGCGCAGCGCTGCATGGCGCAACGTATTCTGAATTCTCACAACGAAATGTGTATCTTTTTGTGTAGAAAATAAAGTTATATTTTGAATAGCTCTTTAAAAGTGTGAGCGCAGCGTCACGTCGCGTCGCGTCTCGGTGTGAACTGACCCTTAAGCTATGTGCAAAATGAACCTTAATGTAGGTGAATAAGCCACGTAAACTTCAAGGTTCTAGTAGCGAGTGGAGTAGTAGAAAATTGTCTACGACTCTAGGCTAAGATTGTAACGCCTTAAATCTCATTCACTCATCATTATTATCTCATCAAATATTCACCAAAATTCAAACGTAACTTGGGAATATTCGTGTTATTTTAATCACCTATATATAGGCACGATGCGTAGGGACGCCCTAGACATAAGCCTCTAATGGCAAGTGCCCAGAACCCCGCGATCTAAGGATCGCCAGCCAGCGACCGGACTAACCGAGTAGGTCTCAAAAGAAATCTTAGATTATCTCTGGAAGGGTGCAAAATTTCCGAGCTCGGTTCGCATGCTCATGCACCCTACATTCTCCACAGGGCTGTCCCATTATTGAGTGCCCAGAGAACCCTCCAATAGTTCTAACAGGTCCCTAACGATACCTAAGACAGAGTTGACACGATGAATTTTCACCCTACATTTTTCGTTTCTTTTTCCATGCATATTAAAAACCTTGACCCCAGAAGTTTCTTTGGCTGTGACAAACAAACAGGCGGACATAACGCATTATTAAGGTTGCCATTTCATCCAAATTGCTTACCTTACTTATCAATCACTCATGATCTTCTACCATCTTCTTTGACGACACGGTTGGCGCAGTGGCTGAGCGATCGACTGCTGCGCTGCGTGTCGCGGGTTCGATCCCCGCACGGAACAAATATTTGTATGGCCTACAGATAGTTGTTCCGGGTCTGGCTGTTTGTGTATGTGAGTTTAAATGTTTGTAAACGCACCCACGATACAGGAGAAATTCCTAGTGTGGGGCAACGTTTTTTTAAAAAAAAAAAAAAAAAAAAAAAAAAATCTCTCCTCATCTGTATAGCATTTGCAATTTTTTTTAAGGACGTTGAAGTATTTTTTAAACTATTTTGTTTTGATAGACATAAATTATGTACTTACATCAGTAATTTTTAAGTACTTTAATTTCTTATTACATGTACGTATTTTTTTTTTTCAATAAAATGTTTATCTACACGTATATTAACGTCAATTTAATTCATATTTTGAAACCAAAAAGTACCTGTAGATATTATCTAGTCGACGTCGGTATCTCCCAAGGTAAGTCCCGTATTTAACAACAAAAAAAAGATATAAATTAACTTAATTTTAAAAAAATAGTGCGTGGAGTTACTCCGCGCGGAAGAAGTGAAACTTCGTAATACTACACTACACGCATGCGTTCGAGTGCCACGCATTCACTCTCGTTATTTTATTGAGCTTCTTAATAATATTTTGCTGTATTATTTTTTATTACATAAGTTTATCGAGTTTATTCTACTCATGGAAATTGAGCGAAGGCTGGTCACACCGAAGAGTCGAATGCATGACTGTTTGCATGCCATCTTGCGTACCTAGTAGAACTACGTAGTCACAAATCTTGTAATAGCGCCATCTCTTAGTGGGTAATTGAAAATATTCCCCCTCCATTAGAACGTTAAACTTGTTGGAAGTCGCATAAGAAGTTTCACTTCAAAAAACAACGTGTGTTACTAACTGCCTTTATTTTTAACCCCCGACCAAAAAAGAGGGGTGTTATAAGTTCGACGTGTGTATCACCTGTGCCCAAATACCAACTTAGAACCCGTGGACACAGATTGTTGGACGTTCCGTTTGCACGCACAGTTTCGCATTCTAATTCTCCCATGGTTCGCGCCCTGGCAATGCTGAACGCTCTTCTGACATCGACACCGGAGTGTGATTTATTTGCCTCGAGCTGGGTAGACGTATGTCGTGGATGTTTGAGTTTCTGTGAGAAGATGAACGAATGATGATTTTTTTTTTGTGCTTGTTCTGTGGGAGGATGCATGAAAGATGATTTTTTTGTTGTTGTAATTTTAAGTACTTTTTTAATTATGTTTATCATACTTTATTCTAAATATGTTTCTTTTTACTGTACATTTAATATTAATTCATTAATTAGGAGGATGACTGAAAGATGATTTTTTTTTTGTTGTAATTTTAAGTATACAGTATGTTAGTTTAAACGAGGGACATATTCAAACCCATAATAGTACATGCTAACATGATACTAATAAAAATATAAACAACAAAAAAAACACTGATAAATAACAGACAGGACCATACCAAAATTTTCGCAAATGTCACGCAACGTGTATACACCCTTACGCTAGCGACTTAATACTATCGCAGAACATGTGAGCGGGTCAATGACTCTTAGGTATAATCCATTTTCCCTTCATACTTTAAACTTACCTGGCTTAGGACAGTCCAAAATATCTAGGCACTAAACAAAACATTAAAAATTCTTCTATATATATACGTTGTAGGTTTTTTACATATTTGGGACGAGAATCGAATACTGAATACCCTCCCTCAATATGTCCCTCGTTTAACCTAACATACTGTATACTTTATTTTAAATGTTTTATCATAGGTTATTCTAAATATGTTTCTTTTCACTGTACAATTACTTGGATTTCCTGTTATATTGTACATGTCTTTTCAAATAAATAAATAAATAAATCTGTGTATCTGTGCATCTGTCAGTGGTATCGTAGCTCCTAAACGGATGAACCGATTTTGAAGAAATTGGTTTCGTTTGAAAGGTGTTTTAATCGAGAGTGTTCTTAGCTATGTTTCGATAGAATCTGATTCGATAATTTCTAGTTGAAGGGAAATTAACAATTTCCACAGGTCTGATCGATTCGAAATTTGAAATCTTGTCACTTGTCAGCATGGGCATTGCCAGGGGGGGTGGGTGCTTACCCCCCCTCCCCCACCCACCCCCTTTTTTAAATTTTTGTTGAGTGTTGTCAGTACCTCTACCTACTAGGTACCCCCAAGAATAAAATTACGGGCTATGCCTTGCTTGTACGCACGGCGACCAAAATCTATACAGAACTAGTTTAAACTGTTCTTTAATTGTATTGAAAATCTATAAAAAGCGAGGCCAAGTTATACTGGAAATGTATATACTGCAAATATATTATCCTTTTTTAGGGTTCCGTACCCAAAGGTTCAAACGCGACCCTATTACTGAAACTTCGCTGTCCGTTCGTCCGTCTGTCACCAGGCTGTATCTCATAAACCGTGATAGTCAGCCAGTTGAAATTTCTAAAGATTTAAAGAAGTTTTCGCGGCTAAAGAAGTTTTCACTTCAAAAATTTGTTTGTAATTTTGAAGTGAAAACTTCTTTAGCCGCGTTTAGCAGTTTTGAAGTGAAACTTCTTATGCGACTTCCAACAAGTTTAACGCTACCATGGAGGGGGAATATTTTCTAAAACTCACTAAGAGATGGCAGTATTACAAGATTTGTGACTACGTTCTACTGGCTAGGTACGCAAGATGGCGTGCAAACAGTGATGCATTCGACTCCGGTGTGACCAGCCTTCGCTCAATTTCCTTGAGTAGAATAACCTCGATAAACGTATGTAATAATTATGTTATAAAATAATACAACAAGAAAACAACAAAATATTATTTAGAAGCCCAATAAAATAACGAGAGTAAATGCGTGGCACTCGAACGCATGCGTGTAGTACTTATTACGAAGTTTCACTTATTCCGCGCGGAGGGACTCATCGCACAGATTTTTTTTTTGGTAAGGGAAAACCTATGGGTTCACGTCACCAACATGCTCGTGATTTATTGCGCCAGACTAGCGACGCATATTATTAAAAAAAAAAATTAACATCAGTAAAAAATCAAAAAAGAACATAGAATTTAATTCTATTGTTTTGATCTTTCACTCCTATCTGGTGTACAATATGCTTATTGCTTTCAAGAGCTAAAAGAACCATGCAGCACTACATATATAATAAGGAATCAAAATAATGATACTCTCCAACAAACTGGAAATTCCCATTTGAATTCAAATAAATCATGTCTTTAGTGTCGTCATCTGTAGCGCCTAAAGTAACTAATTGTTTTGAGATGCGGACAATAGATGTCGCATTTTTAAAACCTAACACTTTAAGGGATTTAGGGATGCAGGAAGTATAAAAAAGTATCGATATAATATTAAAAATTGGCAAAATGTTGTAAGAATATTGATTTTCGTTGTAGACCCGGTGGTTTATGCCTACCTCCATGAGAAAAAGGCTTTTTTTACGGATAGGAGAAAGGCCTGATGTTTTAACGACTTCAAAAATGATGAAGAACTCAATGTTTTGAATTGTGTTTTTTTGTACTGACTGATATCAAATAATCTTTTTTTAATACTAAAACGCCAGTTATAGCATTTTAATTTGTAATCGGTATATTCATACCGGGTACATGATAAAGCAGAGGACCAGCAAGCTGGTCAGCATCAGACCAAATCAAGAAGGCTGCTGGAGACAGTCTGTACCGAGCGGACCACACTGCAGAAGACCTTATGGCTTGCAGACATGTCAGCGGTCGCATCAAAATATCATATTATGTGGCGTAAGATAGCTAGTTAGAATAAAAAATCCTCGGATTTGATTATTGCAAAAAAGGGAATATTGGAAACTAAGAAAGATTTTCGGGGTCATGAAAGCAAGATTTATCAAAACACATCGATACCTCGATATTGTTCGATAATTTATAAGAACATCCATATCCATCTCTCAGGCTCAGCATTTCCGGCGACGGTCGCGCGGCGCGGCACACGGTACTCAGTAATCGAGTGGGTAGGATTCGGACGTTCAATAAAAAAATATCAAATCAGCCAAAATAACAACACCAGCCTGTTTAAAAACTCCTAATATTTTAATTACGCTTCTTCAAAATGTCTGTGTGTAAATTCGTGCCCAATGTGGCTAGCCGAAATTTCGGTAGACTAGGTGCCGCTGTCACTAGTGCTAAGTTGAACAGAAGTTATTTTACGTACACCCAAGAATTGTCGCAGCCCCTGGACAGGAAGCCCGAAAATGCAACAGCGCAAGAGGCGTTTGAGAAATATTTAAAATCTGGTAAGTAAATATTTATACTCTAATTTTGGCGTGGGAACATGTTTGTGGCTTGATACCTCTACGATTGTTAAAAAATAATGTTTTACGTGTTCAGTATTCAAATTATGCTAATTAGTGCTGTTTAGAGCGAAACGTTGTAATATACTATCGACGCGGCATTGTTCGAGACAAAGGAAAGTCCGAACGGAGAATTAAATTTAAAAAACAAAAGACGTACCGAAAATCATTACTCGAGACTCAACTCTGAAACTGCAGAGTACAAATTGATTTTTAATTTATTGCTGAAGTATCTTTTTATTTATTTACTAGCTGTTGCCCGCGACTTCGTCCGCGTGAAAATTGTGATGTGTATGAAAAAAAAGATAGCATAAGTGCTTCCCTAGGATTGAATCTAAGTCCTTGCCAAATTTCATTGCGATCCGTTAAGCCGTTTAGTCGTGAAAAGGTAACAAACAGTTACTTTCGCTTAGAATATTAGTATCCATGGATGTATATTGAGGCAAAAGAAACTGTCTGTTGCCATGGCTTTAGCCATCCAAGATTTTTATTTACGTACTTATTCATAGATCAATCACAGATCATTTATTTAAAAAATACCATCATGTAATTAGTACTTAAAGCCCTCTCCCTAAGCTTGCAAATCGCAATCTTACAGTAGTTAACTACCTTACCATACACCATCTTACCATAGTGGTGTCCTGGACCTTCTTCATCAAGTTCATTACCCAGCTGATAGTCTATAAAAAAAAGTCCGATCAAAGATAAGATATCACAGAATACATCCTCCTTGGGTTTTATTTAAAAGATATTACCCAAGAAGAAATCAAGTTCCTCTTTTGGTGGAGTGGATAGCCAAGCTTGATTAAATGAGAAGTAGAATCAGCTGGCCATAAACTCAAAAAAGTTATCCTTCTCTTCTCTATAGGTGGATCAGCTCAGCAGCTCTCAAGTCTTTAGTCCATTCGGAATTTTTTATCAACCAGGACTTTTTCCTAGGCCTACACAAAACACACATAAAAATTGCTCAGCAAAACATATCACTGGATAGTAGGGGCCGATGAATGAACTATTGGCCTATTATTTAATAGAAGGGAACCAACAAGTTGTAAACTCGAAGTACAAAGTACATTATGAATCATGTTTCATACTACCTTGAACCTTAAACCTTTTGCGTTAACAAACAATTTACTGTGAACTAGTTTTTATTGGTCTGTTTATCTCATCTGGTATTTTTATTGACAAATTATCTAGCGGTTGTTTCAGGTTTGATGTGGTCCTATGGAATCTTATTGATTTATTCAGAAAAAAAAAGTATTCTATTGTGTTACACGATTATAGTCAATTTTTACCCAACATTTTTCCTTATTTGTTCAAGGATTGTATTATTAGTTATATAATGTCACTACAGAGACATAGGCCTCCTTTCTATGAAAAAAGGGTAGATAGCCTTTCACCCACCACATGGGCCGAGTTTACCAAGACTGGGCTCAGTGTGCAACTCACACTGGGCCCAGTCTATATCATTCCAATTACTGGTCAGTGGGTCGTCTTAGGCGCGGATTTGAAAGGTTAAAAACTATTAAATTCTTTTTCTGTACTGATCTTGTCTTTGCTCTTGTGATGTCTTTTATATTATGGTTAAAGTAGTAAATGGTTGTCTAGGTCTATATCATTCCAATTACTGGTCAGTGGGTTGTCTTAGGCGCGGATTTGAAAGGTTAAAAACTATTAAATTCTTTTTCTGTACTGATCTTGTCTTTGCTCTTGTGATGTCTTTTACATTATGGTTAAAGTAGTAAATGGTTGTCTGGGCGAAATTAATTGCTAGTTGAATTACAGCTGCGTTTTGTCATGCTATGCTATCAAATGTTCAGACAAATCTAATAGTATGCCATCCAATTTAATACCTGCTTGTCTTATTTGCTAAATTACTGCATTTATCTAGTACTATACAATGATTTGTTTGTGTGCACACAACCTGCCTCCTCAGTCACCTTTATATGTAGCTATAATGACTTGAGCATACAAGTAAAAATGAATTATTTGAACTTAGGATCGAAAGTGTTAACTGTGTTTAGTTGTCATAATATTCACACATTTTGACACTCAGTTGAGCAAGATTCTTTTTTTTTATTTATTAAGAATAGGCTCGCGCTTGACCACTATCTCACCTAATGATTATAATTATATATAATATTAATATTACAGCTGCATTATGTCATGTGCTATCAAATATTATATATATTAGGCATCACGCGTGAACGGCTGGACCAATTTAGATAATTCTTTTTTTGTTTTGTTTGTTATTGTCAGGAGAAGGTTCTTAGGTAGGTAGTAAGTAGGTAGGTAGGTAGGTAGGTAGGTAGGTAGGTAGGTAGTAGGTAGGTAGGTGTTAGGTAGGAAGTAGGTAGGTAGGAACAAGTGCATTGCAATGCATGCCGGGATCAGCTAGTTATATAATATATTATAATTTAAGATACTTAGTATAGAGGCAAAAATATTCTTCTATCCACTATACAGCCAATATCCTTTTTTCATTGTGAGCTCGTGGCATACCCAAGAGTATAGTGTAAAAGAATTGATAACTCCGTTAGTTACATTATCTGTGTGAATGCCAAAGAGCTTGTCTGATTGTACAATCAAATATTTACTCAGGAGCAAAATCATAAAATTATTGGACAGGGAGGACAGTTACCTGATTTCATACTTATTTCTTAATTTTACAGTAACTGACATGTTTAATTGCCATAATTTAAATTAATATCTATTGACCCCTTAGTTGCTAACCATAATTATTAACTACTAGCTGTCCCGCGCAACTTCGTCTGCGTCACATTTTCCCCGTTTTCGCAACATTTTTCATTGCTGCTGCGCTCCTATTGGACGTAGCGTGATGATATATAGCCTATGTTACTTCTAATACCTCCAAGAATATGTGTACAAAGTTTAATGATGATCGGTTGAGTAGTTTTCACGTGAAAGCGTAACATAAAAACTTACTTTCGCATTTATAATATTAGTTAGGATGTCCATCAAGCAATTGTCCATGGATCCTGCAATTAAATGCACTTTAATAAAAATGAACTCGGATTGTAAAGGTTAACAATATTAAAAAAAAAACATCAATAAACACAATTATTTATTGTTTTTACTGGTGTTGCTTTTATCCTTATGAATATGGAATATTGACATATTAATTACACAGGCGAATGTCTCAACAGACTTGATTTTACATAATTGCTATACCTAGATATGACTAAGTATATAAAGGTCAATAGAAAGCCATGTATTGATCCCAATAATTATGCAACTGGAACTCGTTGAGGGAAACACAGCAATTTTTTTTTTTATCATCTGGCTTTTAAATAAAACTCAATATGTGTAAAATTAATCAGGGATAGTTTTTCATTCTGACTTCTAAGTTAGGAGTACCACGGACAGCCAGAAACATAACATTTTCCATAAGAAATGTAATTGGCTGGCATACATTTGTAAGCAAATTTACAAAGTAAAATACCAAAATTAATACTAACTACGGGATTTATTTAAATTAATTACAATAATTTTGACTACCTCATTGGTCTAGTTTTCGCAAGCACGACTCCTGATCACGAGGTCTTGGGTTCGATTCCCAGTTCAGGCAAAGTGTTATTTGGTCTTTCCATCAGTAATTTCTCAGTAGCAGCCAAGGAGTCTGGAGTTGTGCCCGGGTGATGGCAATAGGCTCGCCTCCTACTACATGGGACTTAAACAAAACTGGCAAAATATGGGTGTAGTATTAGTACACCTCTGCCTAACCCACAAACACGATGTTGCTGCGGTGTAATTTTATGCAACAATCTCGCATATTCTCAGAAGCACATTGAAAGAAGAAATATTTATTTGTTGCGGACACATGAGGGACATACAAAATATAAATATACAAAGCACAAACATTTATAAGTACTTACAATAAGACGAAACAAAAAAATAAGTAAAAAGTTGTCAGTTGTCATTGCAGCTGCTGCAAGTGTTAGTAACCCTTTATTAGGTCACGGATATAATTGGACAACGCAAAAATGTGTTTCGTACTTAAAAATGTATTTTCGAATCAAACTGTTTACCCGCAGAGGCCAAAAAAATAAAATAAGGACAGATTTGACATCATATGCACGAGTAAAGATGTTCATATATTTACGAGCGATAGACGGGACAAGACGAAGAAAATCATTAGCCATTTTTTTTTCCGGATCATACTTTGTAACAAGTCGGCATGTCTCTTAGGGTCAGTTCACACCGAGACGCGGAGCGACGTGACGCTGCGCGCACACTTTTAAAAAGCGATTCAAAATATAACTTTATTTTCTACACGAAAAGATATACATTTCGTTGTGAGAATTCAGAATACGTTGCGCCATGCAGTGCTGCGCCGCGCTGCGTTGAGCGGCCTCGTGAGGTAGATTTCAGTAGAAATCAGAATACGTTGCGCCATGCAGTAGAGCGAACGCAGCGCGAAATCACTGGCCTCTTCAAGTATCGTCGCGTCGCGTCGCGTCTCAGTGTGAACTGACCCTTAAGTGTCATGCGCCTGCTTATCAGGTATTCTAAGCTATAGCATTAATGTGTCAAAAAAAAAAAAAAACAGGACCATTTTGTACGACAGTATTTCCAATGTCCTTTTAAATCTGCACGTGCACGATACGGAGCAGCGGTGGCCCAGTGGTGGTAGCCCCGACTTACGAACAGTAAGCCTTTGGTTCGAACCCAGGCAGGCGCATTACTTTGTGTAATTTATTTCATCACCGCTGCTCTCAAAACGGTGAAGGAAAACAACGCGAGGAAACCGGTATGTCCTAGAACTAAAAATTCGAGGACATGTGACATCTACCAACCCGCACTGGGCCGCGTGGTGGATTACAGCCCACTCCCAGTCATTTGAGAGGAGGCCTGTGTACCAGCAGTGGGAACATTATAGGCTGATGATAATGTGCACGATAAATTACAGTTTTTTTTTCCAACCGCGACGTTCTTTCATAATTTCAGCCATAATACGTCTACGGCTACACATAGGAATTATCCAAGCGTTGCCACATCGACTGGTCCTGTACTTCCTGCATTTAAAAGAATCAACCAAAGTACTCTTAGTCCACGGCTGAGAATGGCCTCTCCTGAGCTGCACCATAACACCCTGTCCTTCGCCTTCCGAATCAAGTCTGACCCAGCCACCTTTTTAACCTTTTCACCGCCACGGACTTCAATAGAAGTTCCGGATTTTTGTGCCACCAGCGTCACACGACTTCTTTAAAGGACTCCTCGGACCATCTAGCTGAGCTGGAGCTGACTACGCTTGTTTACACTACGTCGATATCTATGCATCAATTAACTGCTAGGCTATCCTGTGGGGGAGCTCGTTCGGTTAAACCTGGTTTGCCTAGATTGGTCCGTGGATAGGTGACCGCCCAATACAAACCAACTTTCCTCCGTGTCTCGGAAAGCACGTAAGCCGTTGGTCCCGTATGGTATTTGTAGATCTTTGACAGTTGTTACAGGTAGTCAGTGGTCCGAAAGTCTGACAACCAGTCTTACCAAGTGGTATTGTATCGGTATTACCCAGTACTAACTCGGATGTGAAGGTCAGATAGGCAGTCGCTTCATGTAAATTGTAAAACACTGGTTTTCAGCTGCATATCCGGTTAGACTGGAAACCGCCTCCAACATTGTTGGGAAAAGGCTAGGCAGATGATCAATTCACGTTGGTCTAACTGGAATTTGTCATGTCAATGAATCTACTTGCTTGCCATTGTGTACACAATCTGCCGGAAGGTGTATTCCAGGTTCATTATTATCCTATCTCAATAAAACTTGTTCACGAATTCAGTTGCTTATCGACCTTTCGTGACACCAAATGCTTATATTATTCATTTAAAATCAATAGCACTCAAATAGAATTCTTTATTCATTGACTGCTATCGTCAAATTCATGTTGTTCCGTGAGAAAAACAGCGACAACATAGCGATAACCAGACACTAACTATTTTCCTTTAACTCGGTCGATAGCTTGTGCAAATATTTGTCGTGTCATGATAAAACACGGACATTACATTAGGAGCGTTTGTGTGTGCTGTGTTAACATCTTGAAATAAACGCCACACTTGTACAATTTAATCTAATATTCTTTTAGCCCACCTTGGGCTGGGTCACGGTCTTCTATTGCTATCAGATGATGAATCATATTTAAAAGCATTTGGCGAGATTTGGCATTCTTGAGAAACACAATTATGTTCATGTAGCTTTGTCTATACTTATTTTTACCTAGCCTATCCTGAAACTAAATTGCCCCTAATACTAATACGGTCTTAGGCCATTTTATTAGCCAGTTAGTTCAAAACCAAAGAGCAAAACAAGTTCCTGTGACCTTTTTTGAACCACGTTATCTTTCTACAGGTTTTTTATTTTGGCAAATGTAGACAGCAAAGGCTGAATGTGTGAGTTGTTTACAAATTAAAAATCATGTCTATACCAAGCTATAAATACAATGCTTACTTGATACTATGCTAAATGCAAGTGTATTGCCACATACTTGAGGTTTTGAAGCAATTTTTCCTCATTGCAAATGTTTTTAACTTGCTTATTTGTCAACATAGTATTTTTTTGTAGTGAGGAGGACACCGAGATTGACTAAGCTAGTTTTTGCGTCTATGAACATAAAAAAGCAGAACGTTAAACCTGTAGAATTATCGTATTTCGTATTTGTAACATCATATTATACATAGATATCCGAGTTGGAGATAACAACTAACAACAGTGAATATTGAGCGTGGGCAGTTGATTCTGAATAATTTGGCGCGAGTCCAAAAGTCCGAATGCAAAATATACAGTAACGCGGGAATTCCAAAATCAACATACATAGGTACTGGGACTGCCTCACTGGTCTAGTGGTCGCAAGCGCGGCCGCTGAGCATGAGGTACTGGGTTCAATTCGCAGGTCGGGCAAAATATTATTGGGTTATTCCATCAGGAACTTGTCACGGCCACGGAGTCCAGATTTGTGACTGGTTGATGGAAATAGGCTCGCCACTTATTACATGAGACTTAAATAACTGGCGAAATGTCGGTACACCTCTGCGTAACACTTCGGCGATTACAAGCGTGATGTTATGTGTAAGCATAGGCATAAAACCAAGGGGTTTGTTACCGGTACGGCCATAAATATTTTTTCTGTATCAGGCCACCCCTATGCGAGAGGGAGCAGGCTGTATACTACCCCGCGAGTGCGTACGGGTTATCATGGAAAATCAATACTTTTTCCCCGTCTGGAAATCGTGTTTTTCGTGAAGCTTGAATCTTCTGTCTCCAACTGCTCCCGTTCTGCTGACAGTTGAACACCTTGTCTGAAGAATACCTTGTGAACATACATTAATTCACGAAGAAACTAGAGAATGCCATATATGCACCAGCTATGATCTTTATATACTCCTTAGAAGTCATCCACGTTCATGAATCACATCTTAAGTCTTAACAGCTCAAAAGGCGACCGACCCTCCGGGAGTAGGTACCGGATGATAAGAAGTCGTTGCTCCTAACAATCGATTATCTTAGCCTATTGCGAGACTTGCGCGTTCGCTAGCTCTAATGAATTCACCCTCTTTTTATCGGATTTCAGGAAGCGGGAGTTTTCGTTAAGCTATGTATATTTTGCCACAAATGGCCATGGTTATCGTTATGGCCAAAAATGTGTCCAGCGTTTGCTTTTTAAAACCATCGTCTTGGCTCTTATAATACGTGGTCTACCTGTTTTAGTATTAATAGGTACCGTATGCCGCTTGTCTTGAATACTTTATAGCCTTAAGCTTGACCGCGATGTCATTGATTTTTTAAATTAGTATGGTTTTGACAAACCTAAATGATTATATAAACTGAAGAGTCAAATGGTTTTAAGCCGCTCGCTATTATCTTTTAAGGCTGTCAAAATGTAGGCAAAAGCCTCCCCTTTCCACTTTTTTTCAGACATTTGTCGATATTGTTTGGAGCCCCGATTTTTGGACAATCAGTAAAAAAGGAACCCAGCACATCCTGCCATCTTTCTGAGCTTGAAGTGTTGCTTTTTTTTTCCGATCTACTATGCATACGCGGTTGCTTATCACTATTGCTCCTCAGACATGTGACTCGTCAAATAAATACTTGCTTCAATTTAGATCTAGTAGGTACTCACTAGTATTTGTCTATGTTCGTAGTAGTAGTAACCGCTTCATAAATTCGATAAACGATACGGGCACAATAAAAATAGATACTGTCGTTTGAAAGGTCAGAATAATCTACGAAAAAAAAGACAAACAGAATATGATTGTCGTCGTAACCCAATTCTGCAGTTTGTAAAATTATTTCGTCATAAATATCTAGGTATAATTTAAGCGGAGGAGTGGCTCCGATTGCTCTGTAGGTTATTTATAATCTTTGTTTACAACCTGACATATAAAAACAAATGACGCGCAATTGAGGAAGAAAAAACCGCTAACTGGCGCTTATACTTTGTCTGTTAACCAAAATTTAATGTTTTTTTTTAAAACTCCTACAGTGCTACAAGAATCTTGCTCTAATGACGTTTAATAGGCCACCCGCTGGTAAACATTTTTATAAACAATAAAATATTGAAAAAACAAATTATCGGGGGCGTTATTTATTACAGGTCTTGGCCACGCGCCAAAAGATCCATAAACAGCTATTGGTCGTACTTTAACAGCTGTGTGGTGATTAAAGGCGGAAATATACTTACGTGTCGTGTCGTGTCGTGACGCGCCAGAAGCAAATCGGTTTCATACATTTAATATGGTTAGGGACATATTTGCATGGCGTGTCGTGGCGCAACGATGTATGAAACCGAATGCTTCTGGCGCGTCACGACACGCCACGACACGTAAGTGTGTAGCCGTCTTAACGCATCAAGTAGGTGCAGACTTCGAGCCTTCTTTCTTATAACACAAGTTCATGCTTATAGGGTTTCCAAAATTTCCCTACACACTTTGGCCTTTTATGGGGTCCAATTTTTCAAAAATTCTTAGTTGCGAGTAGAGTTCCGTATTCATCGAAGGTGGTCTTAAATTGCAGCTTCTAGAATCTTGTCTTTAGAGCCAGTCCACACAAATAGTTTGACGTATTGCCGGCCACACGACCGCTGCGTCATCGCTGCGTTGCTACGACGCAGTCGTAACGTTCCGTCGTTACAGCGGCGATTGCCGCGTTGCGGCGGGAATTTTCTGAAAACATCGCAGTCTTTAAAGGCGGAAACACACTTACGTGTCGTGTCGTGTCGTGTCGTGACGCAATCGGTTTCATACTTTTAATATGGTTAGGGACATATTTGCATGGCGTGTCGTGTCGCAACGATGTATGAAAACGATAGCTTCTGGCGCGTCACGACACGCCACGACACGTAGGTGGGTTTCTGTCTTAAGAAGCATGGGTCGGAAAAGACGCCTGGCATTGGTCCTATAACTACGTCACCGCCGAAATCGACGCAAAATCACAAGACGATATTGGATCTGTCCCATAATTTCATTAATAAATAACTGAGCGCTGTCGCTATGCCTGCACCCCTCCCGCTTCGTCTTGAGGGCTGCGGTCAGTCGTGTGTGCGTTACGTGCGTCGACGCAGCGCGCTGTGTGTACACTATGGTTAATGTAATACGACGCAGCAACAACGCTACGTCGACGCAACGTTGACGCAACGCGCCGTGTGGACTGGCTCTTAGGCTGTTTCCATTGCCTGTCAGTGAATATTAATTATTAGTTTTCTCTTCGATGTGTACAGCATTTTATTTAACAAGGTGTCTTTTCTGTGTGATTTATGAATGTGCATTGATATTGTCAAAATTCATTGTTTTATCATTGGATTTGCTAATCTTTGATTAGCGAACAGATTTACAAATCCGCATTGATAAGTGAGAGGTAAGCCTTGCAAAAATGTTATGCAACACATAAGAAACAAATACTATGTTGTAAAATCTGTTTGTTAAGGATATTGGGAACCTTCTGCTACTTTATTAAAACTTCATGATTTCAGTACTTAAACCTTTTATTAAATCAACATTCCTCTAAAACATATCTGAGTCTTACAATTTCTGACCACACATTACAAAACACATCAGTCATTTTTGTACCTATCTAAGTTACAAACGTTCTTGCTTTGAAAACTATCTACTTACAAACCATAAACAAAACCTGCCAGTATAATAGAAACATTAAATTCTATAAAGTCTAATTCCATAACAAAATCAGCTCTAACATACCATTTCCATTCAGAAATTATGATCGAGATTTAGAAAGATCTGCTAACAACGAAGTCACATTAGCACAAGTGACCCTGATTGTGTTGTGACCACTCTAGAGGAAAATGCATTCCTGACGGCCAAGGGACTTAACAAGCAAAAAACAATTTTATTCATAATCATTGTATACGATTACACTTGAATATATTAGCTATATCTAGTTCAAGTGCAGCGGTTATCACTAAATTAATGTATGATCCACATGCAATTTAAATGAGGTGGCGTTTTATTGATAAACAATGTAATTTATGGAGGTGAAAACTTGGGGCCGTGCTAAATATCATCGTATTCTTCTTTGTCGTTCCCGCAATGATAGGGGACCACATTCGATACTTCTCCAAATTGTTCGGTTTACTGCAGTGTTTATTGGACTTTTTCTCGAATGCACTTCATCATCTGCGTGACCTAATCCCAGCTATGTTGGGGTCGGCTTCAAGTCTAACTCCAGCTGACTACCAATATCTTACATGACTGTCTATCTGATCTCCACAATCCAGTTTCTGGGTAACACGAGTGCTAATCGTCTGTACTACAAAAAAAAAACGTGGATTTGCAAAAAAGGCGTTAATATTGCGATAATCGCCAGGTCAACGTAACAACTATTAGCGCGTAAGTACTCGTAAGTAGATAACGTTATCAACTAGTGTCAATGTAGTTTATTATTAACTGATTCTTCCGGTTAATGGCACATTCATGACGTGGAATCTACTGCTAATGGCATTGGACTTTGTTTCTACGACGATGCTTGGATTTTAAAAGTAGAATAGGTAGTAGATGCTCTTTCCGAGCACGGAACGAACGGTCAGCAACACGACCTAGGCAAACGATAGCGTGATTGGTTGCCTTCATCACAAAATCGCGCTCATCGTCTGCCTAGCCATGTTGGATGTGGCGAAATACCTGTATTCTGCATGGAGCGACTTCCTATTTTTTTTTGTTTGCTATGGGTTTGCATGTGGCTCTTGTCTAGGTGAGAGATGACAGAGACAAAGTCGACGATGGAATGACCTTACCCAGCAGAAACCTGTTCACTCTAACTGAAGAATTTTTATAAAGGGTGTAAAACACCTCTTAACGAAGCCGAAAGGCACTGGTTCTCCCTGTCATTGCGATCATTATTTTGTTCTACACCATACCTGGGAACCTTCTAGTTACGGAGATATTAGGGGTCAAAGTTCCAACTTTTTGACAAGTATTTTTTTAAATACAAGTTTTTAATGTAAGATTTTTACTTTAAACACCTCCACGACCCCAGTTCTATTCAATACGTCCATCAGCATAATGATTTGAGTGCGTTACATTGAGTTCTACCACAAAACACGATTTTACACTCCCCAAAAAAAAGTCGTTTCCCAGCAATAATTTTTGCGTAAAGTTTCTTAGCTTAATGTACAGAATGCTTGGTTGACGGCTTCGTGATGAAGTGATTTACACCTTGTATCTATAAGTATGTAAACAGCATTTTAGTACAGCTGAAACAGTACCATATTTTTTTTTCTACATAATAGTTTACTTAACGCGATCGAGTAAGGTTTTCCAGTCATAAAATATAAGTTAACATGTAGATGTGTAGATAACAACGCTGCGGTTTTCCTCGCCCGAGAGAACGTTATACAATCACAAACGTCATGAAACTAACTGTTTATCTTGCAGACTTCATAATGCATGCTACATAAAACAGCTATGTACAGGCAGACTACAGCTTAGAGGTGCGATTCGACATATACAGGATATTTTCCCACTCAGGTCGCGACCATTATTTCGTCACTATTATTATAAGTGCAGTTTTTATCTGAAAAGAATCATCATGGTTTAGTTGGTATTTAGTCGTGTCCTTCATCAGCATCACGTGTGATGCGAACGTGTAAAATTGATTTTCTTCAAGTTTTCAAAGGTGAGGATTGTGTGGTGAGGGACACGTTTAGTCCGTTAGTTTAGGCTTCTATATTGATAAACATGAAGGCAAGAAAAATACTTAAATTAACTGTGTATGGAGACAAAAATAGCTAATTTTCAATGCGTTCATAAAGGTTTTTTTTTAAGTGAAACTTCTTATGCGACTTCCAACAAGTTTGCGTTAAAAGTTTAACGCTACCATGGAGGGGGAATAGAAAGAGACAGAGCGAGAGTGAATGCGTGGCACTCGAACGCAAGCGTGTAGTATAACGAAGTTTCACTTCTTCCGCGGAGGGACACCACGCACATTTTTTTTTCTACAATTATGAACTCTTCACTGCATTTTTTTTTGTTTCGTCAACATTTAAATGCATATCCCTCTATTCTAAATATGCTCTCCATCTTTCCAGGTCAAACGGTGTTCGCGCAGGGCGCTGCTGCGACGCCAGTTCCTCTGCTCGATGCTATGACGAGCGTCGGCATAAAAGGCAGCATGAAAGACATCAAGGTAGTTCACATGCACACTGAAAAGGAGGCCAAATATGTCGCTCCGGAATGTAAAGATATCTTCAGGTGAGTCTTTAAGGACCTGATCCAGATCAAGGGGTTTTACCGACTTAAAAAAAAGGTGGTTCTCAATTCTGTTGTATTTTATGTTTGTTACCTCATAACTCTTGCTGTTTCTGAAACGATTTGAAAAAACAAATTGTGAAAGGATAAACTTTCCGATTGGTCTCATAGAAAATTCGTTAAAATGGGTTTCGGTTCGGCGACCTTGGTGATACCACAATAATTTTATATCGGATCGATGTAACATATCAAGTGATTCTATCTGCCTTACAGCCCAGTAAAAGGGCGCTTTCAGTCTTCATAAGAACATCCAACAATTATTTTAATTTCACCGGAAAGTTACACGGCAAGTAGGTTATCTCGGTAAATGCTTGACAAAACCTGAAACGCAGTACGTTTGCCAAAAATTAAGCCATGTAAAAGTAGATATGATAAAAAGGATTACTGCACTTGTGATAGACCTCAACATCGACGTGTACGAAAACAGTCAAGATTTATATTCAGTTGTAAAGAAGTGATCACTATTGGCACGAAAACACCTTATTTTTTTAGTCGCAATTTTAATATTGTTCTAGAAATAAATTGTGGTTATACCCAGTTGAGTCATTATCATGATAATTCAATCAATACCAATAGAGGTAAAATAGAACTAGAACTGGTGGAAGTGCAAGAGTAGCCCGCGAAATTAAATTTTTGTAACGTTTTTTTTTTGTTTCTATTCACTTTGTTCAACATGCCTGACATTGACGAACAAAAAACGAAAATTTGAACTTCGCGGGTTGTACTGGGACTTCTCCCTTCAGAATTTGTTTCCTTGATTTTACATCAGTGGAAAATATAGCTGTCTTTAAAAAAAAAATATTCTCTACAACCGCTATTTCCTCAGATATAACATGGTAAAAACTGTAAAAAAAAAAATGTGCGTGGAGTCCCTCCGCGCGGAAGAAGTGAAACTTCGTAATAATACACGCATGCGTTTGAGTGCCACTCATTCACTCTCGTTATTTTATTGAGCTTCTAAATAATATTTTGTTGTTTTCTTGTTGTATTCTTTTTATTACTAAAGTTTATCGAGGTTATTCTACTCATGGTAATTGAGCGAAGGCTGGTCACACCGAAGAGTCGAATGCAAGACTGTTTGCACGCCATCTTGCGTAAATATTCCCCCTCCATGGTAGCATTAAACTTGTTGGAAGTCGCATAAGAAGTTTCACTTCAACAAAGAATGCTCAAGGGTTTTAGAACAACACGTTCGAGGTCGACTGTCGGTGACATTCAAATAATCCACATCATCTTTTATCTTATCAATGATCTACAAGTGGATATGTCTACCTGCAAATCATGTGTTAGACATTCAAATCATATGTTACATGTCAGATAACATTTAATAAAAAAATATATTGAAACTGACTGGGTGTTGTTGCTAAGTTTATGGTTTCTATGGATTAGGTTTAAGGAAAACCTGGGGAGGCCTATAGCCAGCAGTGGGTGATTCCGGCCTGATTTTGATGCTGTTGGATGATGATGCAGGGAAACAAAATGGCCAGTTTGACACCCTAAGAATATGTCGGCTTCCAGTCTAATCGGATGCAGCTGAATCATCATCATCATCATTAGCCTATTATGTTCCCACTGCTGGGACACATGCCTCCTCTCTATGAGAGGGAGTGGGCTGTAATCCACCACGCGGGCCCAGTGCGGGTTGGTAGATGTCACATGTCTTCGAATTTTTAGCAGCTGAATACTATTATATATATATATTTATATTATAGTATTTTACATGGAGCGACTGCCTTTCTGACCTCCACTACTCAGTTAGTACCGGGTTTTACGATACTCCTTTTTAAGACATGTTGTCAGACTTTCAGGCCACTGACTACCTGTGACTGTGAAAGATCTACAAATGACAGCCGGGAAAAACGGCTTTGCGTGATTTCCGAGGCGCGGAGGAAACTGTATGAAATGGGCGGTCACCCATCCATGGACCAACCTAGGCAAGCGCGGCTTAACCTCAAGCTCAACTCGAGCGGCTGATATTATATAGCCACGAAGTCCTCAGCTTCAGAAATACTTGCTTCTTATGTCTGTAATTTGTTGTATCACTTGAACTCTTCCGGGTTTACTAATTCACCTACTAAGAGTTCAACTAACATAATAACGCTATACATTGTTGTCGGCATAAATTGTTGTGTCTTTATTTTTATAAAAACTCCAAAAATTTTGGACGTATACGTCGTGTCCGATCGTCTATCAACAACATAGAAACAAATTAAGGCCACTTCAAGGCCAATCAAGCCAGGTGCAATACAAATGTAAGCTTACTTACTGACTAGGTACCTGCCTTAATTTTTCAACCGCTCAATCAAATACGCATTAAAGTACATGCCAATTTTAATCTTCGGCTATTAAATCCACCGGATGCTCTAATCCTATGTTAGATTGCAGCTGGAGTGGATCCCTTAAAATATTTTACAATGACACACCTTCGTCCTTCCCTCTTCAAAGCCTGATAATTCATACATAAGCTAATCACAAACAGATTAAGCGTTAATTTTGATTGATAACGTAGCTAAACAAATTAAATATCAACGATTATCTTGTTATGACATGTTATTAAACGATAAAATGTTAGATCAGACTATAAATACTAGATAATAAGCTGAATGAACCGGTTTCGAGGATTTTCCTTTTGGTGCAAAAAGGAAAGTTACTTTCACAATAAAACTCTGATTTCGAATTCATTAGCATCAAAGAGATAAAACAGACTTATAAAAGACGGGCATTTTCATACAAAATCACTAATGTCGAACAATTCTAGATTTTGACAACCCTACAGAACTATTTTTACTACGTACAATAAGTAGTAACTTTTTGGTGATGAAAATTTCGGAAACGTGGAAGAAGTCTTTGTATGGGACTAATTTCTCTGTACCATAATATGCTTTTCCCCTCTTTCCAATTTCAATACGCCTATTTAATTTTTTTACCAAACTATAACGCGAAATACCAAAATAAACTCGGAAGTTGCCGGCTATTTTAGGGTTTAATAGCTTGCTACAGAGCGCATTGTCGATGATGCTACGTGCTAAAGCACTCCCGCTCTATTTCTCGCTCCAGCAAATGGCGGTTCTGAGCGACAGAAAAGGACAGGAGTACGGAAAATGCGATTCCGTGATGATAGATGTAGTCTTTTGAAGAAAACATGAATGCGTCAAAAAGGAGCTGGACTATAATTAATAAAGCCCATAGCATTAGCAGCATATTTCCCCATGCCGGTTTCTTCATGATGTTCTTCTTCACAATTTAAGGGGCAACCAGCAAGTTAAAAGAGTGTCGCTGGAGTTTGCCATTCTTTGACAAGGAGACCTACGTTTTTGCATTGGCTACAACAGTCCTTTAACCTTTATTATGTTACCGTCAAGATGGCTGGACCATAAATATTTCATGATTATCATGGTAGTAAATAGTAGCAAATAGGTACTAAACAGTGCACATGGTCTCATCTCATATCTCGTTTGGCCCATACCTCCTGACGGTAACGTTATTATGCCTTGATTTGACAGTTAAATAACACCTATTTCTGGTCTATTTGTTTGAAAATAGGATAGTTTTGGAACCGATAGGTGGCGCCGTGCGAAGCAGGGGCGGGGTGCTAGTGTAGTTTATAAATAAACAATTTATCGTTGTTGACCGTCATCCTTAGATTTCCAATGACTGTTTTACCTGCTTGAGAGGCTATGTGTTACTTACATGGCCGTTATTCTTCTGTTATACCTGTTGATTCTCCTGTACTTAAATAAATAATTTGTGTCCCAGATCGTGTTCTCTATTTATGGCCGCGAACGTCCGCAAGTCAGTCGCCGAGGGTCGCTCGGATGCCATTCCCATATTCCTGCAGGATATCCCCAAGCTGTTCCACAGGAAAATCATCCAGCCCGACATTGCTGTTATTCAGGTTTGTGTAAACCAATTAAATAACGGATGAAATATCCATTGGCATCATATATTAATGAATAACGACAAAACGAGGGATTAAAATCTTTCAAAATCAAAATATTTTATTTCACATAGGCTTACATGGGCTCTTATAAAACGTCGACAAAAGATGCTCGGTTCGGGTTGGTCGTTTCCTATGGAGAAGAACCGGCAAGAAACTCCATGGTTACACTTTTGAAATCATTGGTTCTTTCGAATACATACCCCTATCTATAAGCAAGTCAAAGTGTTTACTGGAAAAAGTTTAAATTCTTAGCTCTTGCTTTTTCGGTTCTTACTTCGTTTAATAAGAAATTACTTTAACTTGACTATAAAGGGTGTAAATCAACCCTTAAAGAAGCCGAAGGACTCCACACTGTCCTTACCCCTGTTCTTTAGCCTATTGAACGCCAGAGCATAAACGCACGCGTGTGCCCTCTACGTCCAGCCACAAATTCACCGCAAATACTTACAAATAAAAAAAGGGATTTCAAAAGTATTGTTAATTAACATATTTCTTGATAAGACATTTAATATTTAAGATACAAGATCACATTTAAAAGATATATAAATAAACACACACAAAAGTAATGGTTTTAATTGCTTATTTCGTGTTATAGTGCACCACATTTTTGGTCACATATTTTTGTCATTGGCGTACAGGGCACGCTCTTGCTCGTCACGTATATGTGACACTGGCGTTTAAAAGGTTAGAGGACATAAATGGATCTTAAGTTATTGTTCTTTACCGCTGCGGTCTGTCATAGCGATTGGGGTGGATTCACCATTGCGGTCATCATCAGATTTTTTTCTTCGAACTCGTATGAGTCAGTTCGTATATTGCCGTATAACAAATCTGTTGGGTATCATACACCCTCACTTTTATGCATGCCTAATCAATGCCGGTACCTAATATTTTTTCTTCACATATTTCAGGTTTCTCCCCCCGATGCGCATGGATACTGCAGCTTGGGAACGTCCGTCGACTGCGTCAGGGCTGCGCTAGTCAACTCCAAAGTTATTATCGGTAAAATATTTATTATAATATCCTATTTCGTCAAGCAATCATTATCAATTCATATTCTGTAAAGACTTTTTGCATCTGTGGTGTGTATGGCTTTCAGCCAGTCGACCAGAATCCAGCTGAATAGCATCTGCCTGTCCTCTACCAGTTACTGGGGTACATGACACGAAACACCTATACCGACTGTCTAAGATCTACAAAATATTACAGATAGTCATGACTGACTGCTTGTGCCTGCGAATACGGACTGGTATCGGTATGTTGTGGATGGCGACCTGCTAAAACGCAAATTACACCAAAAAGTACTACAGCGCCATCTATGAGAAAACAACAGAACTAATATGGTCTGAATCGCGCAATCAAAGTTTATATCGATTTAAGACGATATAGAGAAACCCCACAACAACTCTCGGATACGAGATACAACTACCGTCTGGTCGGAGGATCGTCCCTCGTCAATGGAGTATCGCGGAACTTCACACCCTGTTCCTCATACCCCTAAAGTTACTTATCCATGGAAAGATTTCGGCTTGACCTATTTTAGACACTTTTCTCTTTTTTACATTCATCCATTTTCTTTCTTAGCCCTTTGTTTTCGAGGGCCACAGTGTCTCTTTCGAACAGTCCTGCAGCCTTGTCAGGACCTATAGACCCTTGCGAGGGTTATTATTTTATTACGACCGCCAAACCCAACACGATTAAAAATATAAAGTGGAAACACTGGCCTTTAATATTATTAATCACCAACTTGATAATAAAATTATATGTGCACGAAAACCCTTACCGCATTTTTCTACTCTTGATATAGTGTCTAGAACTTTTATTGATAAGTAGATCATACTCACCCTGCTTCCTGAGGTACCTTGTAATTTGATTAGATACAATGATAGATAAAGTTATCTACATCTATAGAACAGATCTTATCGCCAACTCACCTTGATATCTATGATCTCGGTACACGTGATCTCTTGGCCACGATGTACAGTCACGAGCAAATCATCATCATCATTTCAGCCGAAAGACGTCCACTGCTGGACATAGAGGTGTCAGTAATAGGGTCCCGTTTGACCCTTTGGGTACGGAACCCTAAAAACAATGTTTCATTATTCATTCCTCTTTTCTAGCACAAGTAAACGTAAACATGCCGCGAACATTCGGCGACGCGATCATCCACATGTCTCACATCGACGTGGCGGTGGAAGACAACACGCCTCTGCCCGAACACGGCGTGGGCAAGGATGCCAGTCCCGAGGAGACGCAGATCGGCAAGCTCATTGGAGAGAATCTCGTTGAAGACGGCGCCACGCTGCAGATGGGTATGTAGATGCATTATCAATGTTCTAGAATCTATCAATCTACTGCAGAACCAAGTAGGCCTTTAAAAGCATAAAGTAGGCCTTTAAGGCAGCAAAGTCTGAGGCCTCACTAGTGCGTTGCGCTGCGTCATCGCAACGCATCAATCCCTTGTATGCCACACCTGCGTAGCGACGACACACGTCGTAACGCAAGAGGGCGATGCACGCCATCGCAGCGCGCTAGTTTGCCCCTCTAGGAAGCCAAGGCAGGGCAATTTCATACAAAATGCATGGGAATAAAGCGCAATTTTGGGACACATTGTATGTTGTCCGAGCCACGTCATACCGTGTTTCCTAAGGCACAGGCCAAACACAAATAGTGGCTGGGACATGCAATTTGAATGGAATTGAAAGCCACCTGTGCCATGTTTGCGCCCGATGCCATTTATATGTGGCCTGTGTCTAAATTACGCTTTATTTCCATGCATATTGTTACCGGCTTAGGCGCGTTCACGCGCTTGTTCGTGCGTACGGACGTGTTCGCGTGAGTGGGCGAGCGCGGAAGGCTCGCGCCTCACCCTCGAGCTACGCTCGTACAAGTCACGCGTGAAACTAAAGGCGCGAGTATACACGCCGACTCGTGCTTCCAAAAACGAGCTCATAAGCGCTTATCGGAAACACATACTCCTTGTCAATTCGAAATATTGAAAAAAGTAATTGGAAGAGGGCTGAAACGTTTGGTATTAAATTTCTAATTGCACCTCTAGGATCGAGGTTTTTTAGTCGTCTGACAGTTGAATGAAGAATTTATTGTGGGGTTTTTGAAACATTTCTTTACATTAATTTTCTACCACCAGGTATCGGCAGCATCCCGGACGCGGTGCTCTCAGAGCTGAAGAACCACAAAGACCTGGGCGTCCACTCTGAGATGTTCAGCGTCGGGGTCATAGATCTAGTGAAGCGCGGATGCATTACCAACAACAAGTAAGCTTTTTATTTTATATTACTAGCTTTTCGGAGTTCGGAGACAAGTTCCTTAAATTATCCCACGGAACACGGTAAAAACACGTGCTTAGTAGTAACGCGTAAGTTATACCACAGGACCGGTAGTGCTGGCCCTGACTTGCTAGTTGTATGGTCATGGGGTTGAATCCACGCGGGCATATGACTTACGGTTGAACCTCATCTGGGAGCACGGAATCGCCTTTAAAAAAACCTTTCCATGCTCCCATCCTTTTAGCATAATCAGCCTATAATATTCCCATTGCTGGGACACAGACCTCCTCACAATGAGAGGGAGTGGGCTTTAATCCACCACGCGGGTTGGTAGATGTCATATATCTACGATTTTTTAGTTCTATAACAAGCTGGTTTCCTGACGATTTTTTCCTTCACCATTTTGAGGGCAGCGGTGATGAAATAAATTACACAAAGTAATGCACCTGTCTGGGTTAGAACTCACGACTTACTGCTCGTAAGTTGGGTTGCCACCACTGGGCCACCGCTGATCCTCCTCCTCCTATCCTCTTTATTATCAATATTTACTCATGCATTTCTTTTAAAACAATAATTAAAAGACCTGCGAATCCAACCAACCCGCACTGGGCTTGGGTTGTTATTTCTTTGGAGGATATAATGGTGCCAAACCAAAGTCCCAAGAATCGCTATACAATCGTACGGTGTTTATTGGCAAGTGAATTATGACAGTACGCTGTTTCAAAGGAAGGAGATGCGCCTACTGGTTTATTAACAAAACATCTTAGGACGCATCGTGTGATTGCTATTGCTTTTATTGAAGGCGTTATGGCCTGAACACGGGTGTTGGTACATAGATAAATGTTCCAGGTCTGGCTGTTTGTGTAGTGGAGTTTAAATGTTTGTAAACGCACCCACGATACAGTAGAAATTCCGAGCGGGAAAGGGGAAGAGTAAAAAAGAAAAAAGTTATTTTTTTATGTTTATTTCTCTTTCCAGGAAGAAGTTCCACAAAGGCCGCATGGTTGGCAGTTTCCTGGTCGGAAACAGGGAACTATACGACTTCGTCGATAACAACCCCTTCATTGGTCAGTCTTATCATTAAATACTATTTATCAGTAAGTCCATGATATGATGTCATTGAGGACCTTGAGTTATGAGTCGAGCCACATGATAGCCGACAAATGGTTGCACTGACTGGATAAAGGGCCTAAATAGCTGCTTTAGCAGAATCAAAATTAGATAATAATATGCATCACATAAAATATGTTAAAATGGTTGTGACCAGTTTAAAATACGCACAGACGCAATTAATATTAGAAATTATTACTTTACTATTTTAGGTATTGTAGTAATTCTCCGAAAGCTACCATTTTAGGCCCCCAGGTCCACTGAAATCTGTGTGGTTCTTTCTTCCAAAGACTATCTCGGACAGTAATCTGCATGGTCCTCATGTGACTTCACACAGATTATGCCTGGACTTTAAAAGATACTGTGATTGACCCCTCAGAGTAGTCAGGTACGAAAGACTGGCCCCACCTTGTTATATAACACAACCTAATGTGACATTTAAAAGTATTTATTAAAACCAAATAACCTATTTGTTTAATTTGCAGAAATGTTGGAGATTGACTACGTGAACAACACGCACATAGTGTCGCTGCAGCCGAAGATGACGGCCATTAACTCGTGCATCGAGGTCGACCTGACGGGACAAGTGTGCGCAGACTCTATTGGTGAGTTTAGTATTGCTAGTATCGAGCGGACGACCGCTCTGTTCGTATAGTTCACACGTGTCTGTCAGCTCATTATCTCTCGAAAACAGTTCTAACAATTTCGATGAAATTTGCTATGTAGGGGGACGAAAAATCTATCCAGCAACCCGCATTCTGGCGACAACAAAATAGATTTTACAGTATCAAAGTCAAAGCATTTATTTCAATTAGACCATGACAGGCACTTTTGAAAGTCAAAAAACAAATAAAACGCGAAGCTACAGTCCCAGTCACAAGGCATAATAACTTGTGAAAGTACTGTAGTTGCCCATTCCGTAGCGTAGATCTCTATGGAGAAGAATGGGCAAGAAACTCCATGGACACTCTTTTAAATCAAAATATGTTACAAAATCTTGATTACATCATTCATGTTAAGAATTAAAAATATGTGAGAACAATGTAGAAATACGGGCAAGTTAAGAGCGTCCAGAGTAAAAGATTAAATCAGTAATTAAAAAATAAAGTAATTAAAATAAACCGTGGCAGCTAAGAGATGACCAGTCACATCTGACAGCGCCCGTTCACGAACATGACGCATGTATCAGCCATCATTCAACTCAACCATTTTGAAGGAAACTAAACGACCCGATACAGTTTTTATTACATGCTGCATTATAAACATTACCGTAACTTACACAAATGCGCCTGTTTAGCTCCCACGGCACGGCCGCAGTTCGAACACGAGCAATATTTATTAACAGTTTTTTTATGAAAGGTATTCTAATTTCAAACTGTCTGTCAGTTGTAATTATTTCTTCACAATTTTATTACAGAAAATAACTATAACTTAATTATCCCTTTACTTTCCAGGTACCCGCATGTTCTCCGGTTTCGGTGGTCAAGTGGACTTCATCCGCGGTTCGGCAGAGGGCGTGGACGGTCGAGGCAAGCCTATCATCGCGCTTGTGTCTGTCACCAAGAAGGGAGAGTCCAAGATTGTGCCTACGCTTAAAGTTGGTCAGTATAATGCAGATTCTCTGCTATTTGTTAACTATGTAACAAGGGCCATTACTAACTTGCTGGGCATGAGGTCCTGTATTCGATTCCCGGGTTGAGCAAGTTTTACTGGGTTTTTCCATCAGGAATTTCTCAGTAGCAACCACGGAGTCTGGCTTTGTGTCTGGTTGATGGCAATAGTCTCGCCCCATATTACAAGGGACTTAAAACATAACTGGCGAAATGTTGGTGTACTATTAGGTACACCTCTGCCTATCCTTTCTGGAATAACGACGATTGACGGCACGGTTGGCGCAGTGGTTGAGCGATCGACTGCTGCGCTGCGTGTCGTGGGTTCGATCCCCGCACGCAACAAATATTTGTATGGCCTACAGATAGTTGTTCCGGGTCTGGCTGTTTGTGTATGTGAGTTTAAATGTTTGTAAACGCACCCACGATACCGGAGAAATTCCTAGTGAGGGGCAAAGTTTTTTGTTTTTTTTTTAAAGAAAGAATAACAGGCGTAATGGTATGTACTTAATAGTTATTTATTTCCTACTTGCAGGTGCCGGCGTCGTATCCAGTCGCGCGCACGTACAATGGGTGGTTACCGAGCAAGGCATCGCCAACTTGTTCGGAAAGTCGCTCCGGCAGAGAGCATACGAACTGATCAAGATAGCCCACCCCGACCATCGCGAGGCTCTAGAGAAGGCCGCGTTTGAACGCCTCAAGTGCATGCCTTCGCCTTAAGGAAGAATCTATATAAGATAAATACATACACAGTTAAAACGTAGATGGAACTGGCTAGCGTGAATGAATCATGATTGTTATAATCGTTTTTATAGGCCTCAAGGTACGCCTTGATTTTTTTAATAGCAAATCAAACCTATATTGGCATATTGCAGAGCTCCGTCGCAGGACTTTACTTAGTAGCTAGCTAGCTAGAGCTTGTAACATTTTTTCACATCATCTTCATTCCCTTGACGATATACCCACATTGCCATAGTTAAATCCATATCTCTATTTATGACACAGTAAGAAAGTTACAGAAGTAAGTCACATAATTATCAACTTTCAGTGGTAAATGAAAAAGTTGTTCATGAACCTTCGTGTCATTTATTACACCTATCAGTCGATAGGGACACGTCGCGGTTCACTAAAACTTTTTATTTATCACGTTTAATAGGGGATAATCCTATCTTTTTTTTCTTTGTCCGTCGGATAGTTTATTGAAAAGTATTGGACACGTATTTTTTCTTTTTTCACGTGGTCACAAAATTACGGAGATATATTGAGTTGAAATAGCTCATGACGTCACATGTAGGTAAGTTTTATACCTACTTGTGACGTAGTAAGCCCCCACTCTCCAACTTTAATGAGTTGTAACTAAGTAATTTTTTGATATTTTGATAAAACAAAAAATACGTGTCTAATATTTTTGTATTACCTGTCTGACGGACAAAATAGAATGTCGTTTTCTTTACCCAGTCCGATCCCCTATTGTGTGCTTCAAATATATTTCGACTTTTCCTGACAATTTCGCAGGATGTCTCCAAATTATTCCCAATGGACATGTGAGTGGTTGCATACCCAAAAGCTTAATGTTTCTACGGGATTTCAATTTTCGCTGGTCGTTATGGCTGTGATATACATATGGACAGATGTAATGAATTTATAAGGGTTTAATTTCAAGCAGTTTTTTCAACTCTTGCCAATATCTTGGTCACATTTCATTCATGTCATCTCGGTTACGTTTTTTTTTTAAATTGTGTTATTTATAACCATTTTATTTTTTTAAACATTTATGTATCAATCGAAAACAAACTGTACCTAAGGTCATCTATTTAGATTATAAGTGCTTTTTATTTTCTATGAAATAAATATGATTTTATTCTGTGAAAATGTCCAAGTGTGTTTTAATAGGATATGGCCCGTGAAACTTTACAAAGACAATAAAAAAAAATTGAATGGAAAATGAAATTGGGTTTACAATAAATTAATACATAAATAAACTCGCGCTTTATACATGTACACGGTAATGGCCTAAAATATTGGTTGTATAGTGATTTATTATATAAAATTAGATACCAGCACTTATAATACTGCCAGATCAACTGATGTTGATGTCTCCTGTTTCCCCAAAAGTGCCCCTAAACTATAATCGAATAGAAATACGCAGTATTATACCTCATCTAAATGGTATGCTGAAACCACTGAGCAAGTTTACGATTCGAAACTAAAGTTTGTAGATTAAGCCTCAGAATTAACATATAATGAGTATTAGATTGCTAGACAATTAATTTATTTATGGGAATACGACCTATTCGTCATTAGACATCTAGTTTCGGTAGTCCGCGAAAGTTCCTTAGTTCTAAAAACACGCGAATAGTATGGAATAAAGTAACGAACCGCTTTTTACTCATTGAAGTACATAAAAAATCCTTTTAATTTTACTCGACTTTATAAACTAAAAACATTTTGGATATTATTATCATTTTAAGTGTTACGTATTTATTACGCAGATTTAGACGTTATTTTATACAAAACAACTGGGAATATTGTATGTTAGTTATTACTTACTGAATAAAGAACATGTTATTAGAAGAATTCATGTGTTTTCACTATGGAGTCCCGGTGCCCACCCAGTACCTCCTACCAGTAGACATAGCCCACCTCACCAAGGATGCTGAAGTCGAACGTGCTCTACGTTCGACTTCAGAATCCTTGGGGCTCCCTCCTTGAAACCAACACCTCTGTTGGCAAAATGTGCCTGTGCCTTGCTTCAAATCTGAAATAATATATATCTCCAGAAGTACAACACCACAACTGCCTCACACACCTTTCTATTAAAATACAAACGATTATGAATACAATTAATTCGATAAACATTGCTTCATCCATTTTTTTAAAGTGAAACTTTTATTACATCGTCTCAAACTTTTTCGTCTGCGTGTTGCATGTCGCGTGACGCTGACGGTCGGCCGCGGAGTAGGGATGAAGTTTCACTTTGACCGTGGTTTCATAAAACCACACAATCCTTTTTCTTTATAAGTTTGAAAGAATCATCCACTCAACTGAGTAAATAACGCAATTAATGTGGTTGAACTGTCAAAATATTAGTCTCACAGGCTTCGCTCGCAGGTCACAAAATGTAAGGGTCAGTTCACACCGAGACGCGACGCGACGATACTTGAAGAGGCCAGAGATTTCGCACTGCGTCACTACGCCGCGAGGCGCCGCGCGGCGCAGCCCTGTATAGCGCAACGTATTCTGATTTCTACTGAAATTTACCTCACGAGACCGCTCGACGCAGCGCGATGGCCGCGCTGCGTAGCTCTACGCCGCGAGGCGTCGCGCGGTGCAGCGCTGCGTGGCGCAACGTATTCTGAATTCTCACAACGAAATGTGTATCTTTTCGTGTAGAAAATAAAGTTATATTTTGAATCGCTCTTTAAAAGTGTGCGCGCAGCGTCACGTCGCGTCGCGTCTCGGTGTGAACTGACCCTAAGTTAAATGTGATACAAGTAACTTATCATCTTATTTCTGAATAAATAATATAAGACTACTTCCGAATTCGTCTTCATTTGCACATCGACGCGTCAGGAGTATGTACGGGTCGTAACAAGTATCATTCTGTGGTTTCTGTCTGCCCCCATTTATATGTTTTGGAGATCAACTCTTGTACTAAGATATTGGAAATAGTTTCCAACACACATTTCAAGAATACTTGCCGTTGAGAAAAGAGGCTGACTTACATACTTCAGTGAGTGATATTAGTTCAAAGTTACAATATTGTTAAAAACAATGATTATGACTAAGATATAGAATACAATATAAATTGTTAGAATTTGAAAATAGTGAAATATAAAATCTTTTCGAAAAACTTTTTTTACAAAAGAAATATAAGTTCCGTTCAGAAACTATAATTTTCGAATGTCATTCAAGATTCGCCTTATCTTGCACTAAATTGGCAACCCCGGCTTCAGCTGTTAACGTGTTGGAGTGTTTATTTGAAGTATTTTTGTATTATTTTGTTCAAAATTTATTATTTAAATTAAAGTGACAGACACAAACCCATCATGAATTCTTTTGAACATGCGCTAGCTTTTAGGAAAGAGTTATTAATTGCCGGTAAATATAGAATAATCAGAAGAATAGGTGGCGGTTCGTTTGGTGATATTTATTTAGGCATAAACATTTCAAACGGTGAGGTAAGTGGCTTTAATTTGCTATTTACTCAACAGCTAAACTAATGTGTCGCATGTACCGTGAGTTTCAAGTGTTTTTAAAGTGCGAAAGAGGTCAAAAGAATAGTAAAAGCATTGGTATGCAAAGGGCATCTGAATGTTAACCTACATACGTTAAGATCGCTCTATTATCAATTTATTCTTAGTTACATCACAAAGACTTCGACGATAGTTAAGACACTCGACCGTGGCAGTGAATAGTGGTCGCCACAAGACGTCTCTCTTGCGAAATTTGCGCATTATCACGAGCCAAAGTAAAGGTTAGTAGTTTTAAAACTTTTGAACCCAGTGTGCATGTTTAGATATCTGGTTCAATCTTTAAACTTTATAAAAACTACTTCAAAAGATTTATTTTATTTTCAAAAGATTTTAATATGCAATTCCTTTTTTTGAGTAAATTTTAAAATAAGTAAGTCAATAAATATTTAAAAAAAAAACGAAAAATAGTAGTAAGTATACTTAATTATATTTAAATAACTTTTCGCTATTCATTTTCACTAAAATAACTATTGTAATCGAGAATCATCAACTTTATTTTTTTATTCAATATTTTTGTAAGATTCAAATTAATTACTAATTTGTGGAAACTTTTAAAGTGGTTTCTGTTCAAGTTCTAATGTTTATCTTATAATCATAATTGTTTAGATAAAAGATAGCATTACTAGTCATTCTGCTAATTCTGATGACTCAGTATCAATAGTTAATCTGCTTGATAACAGACATATTTCTTAGTACTTATAGTTTTACTATGTATAAATCTTTAAAAAACAAGACTTCCCCACAAGTAGCACACATTTAATAGCATGTGAGTCTTTTTTAATTATTATCAGTAGCATTTAAGCATACTTAACAATAATTCTTTCTAAAACATAATTACTTACTTTATAATAATTATTATATCTTTCCTACTACTCCCAGAATAAAGTACCCTTTGCTCTAACCAAAGCGATTGGACTATTGGGTGCGCGACTAGGTATCCAATCGTCTCCGTCGTCGCTTTCAAATCATAAAATTAAACATCAGTCATTTAGTCGGAAATTTGGAAAGCGCCCTCTGTTGGAGCGATCACGCGTTCAAGTAACGTGTACGGGGCACGATTGCTTTGGTCAGGACCCGGCCTTATACTCCAAATATTGAATGCGTGTTAGCCCTTGCCCCTTAGCAAACGGAAAGGAAATACGGAAAATGCTATGTTATCAAAACGTGCGTCAATGTGCGCTAATTTCAACTGATATTGGTGGGTAACTGATAGAAGAAACCACAGAGCTTTTACGCACTTATCGGAACCTCGCGTCAACTCCTGCGTTGTCATGGAAACTAAGTTATTACTAAGCCCTATACTTACTGCGGTTACAGCTGTAATATTTATCATTGAATTAGTTACTACGCCTACAACTCTGGAAATTGTAGATATTCAATTAAAATTAGCTTAAATACGCACACACTTTTCACATGTAAGTACCAAAACTTGCAACACTATTTCTTATAAAACTAAATATTTGTGCAATTTATTTGTATCTTAGTCCGTCTACGTTTCCTCTACCTACATTCCACATTCCACCTGAATTCTACCAAACAGAAAAAAGTCTACCTCTTTGTAAACTAGCAACATTAAACGTAAATGGCTACGTTTAGAAACTAGATGATTGTTACCTTCTTGCTCGATATTTTATTGATTTTTATGATATTTTAAAAATAGAAAACACCTATATCAGTATCAAACGCATATTTGCACTTCAAAAGTTACACAATAATTTTAGAAATATTTGTTGTGTTATTTAAAATACCTTTGAGACACAAATATTTATAAATTCTAATCGGAAGAAAGTACTGAGAAATACGCGTGGCCTACTTTTCGAACGCATTACGTCCTCCATTCAGTTACAGTTTCGTAAAATGTAGCCGTGAATTTATTATTGTTTTTATTCAAAAAGTGCGTAATTAGTGCTTTCGAGTTATATTTTACAATTACCCGGAAGATTACAAACAATCTGAAACCATGTCGGGTTTTATGAGTTCACGGAAGGAAATATTGATTACTGGAAAATATAAGGTGTTGAAAAAAATCGGCGGTGGATCGTTTGGTGATATTTATTTAGCGATCAACATCGCGAGTGGCGAGGTAACGTGTTTTTATTGTATATTTTATGATTTGCTTTCGTAACATTGTGAAGGCCCACGCGTCATCGATGGCACGTTATGGCGGGGAGAGGGGTGCATGTTGATTATTTTCTATGACGTACTCTGTAGGGAAATGAAGATTGGAGGTTGATTTGATATTTCCAGGGTCGTCGGAGATTGTATGACTAATCTACAGTCAATTCAGATTGGTATTTTTGATGCTATCCCAAATACGTATTCACGTGCTATGTTTTACATTTTCTACCATAAATCGCGTCTGTGTTAGCTTTCACCTCATTATGCGCTTTTATTGTCTAAAGATGACCTCCTCGAGCTCAAGCTAAACAATTTGGTGTTTAATTAGCACTTTTCTGATATAAAAATCGTGATGTTTTTTATGCTAATTGTATTTTTTACTGGGTCACTGGTGCATGGGGTCTGCATCTACAACATAACATTACATCATAGAGCCTATTCTATGGAACTTTTATGCTAAAGACTGCCCACAGATACTGAAAAACTTCAAATCATTCAGTTTTTTTAAGTGAACCGAAATAACAACTAGCTTTGACCTTGGTTAAACTAGATTAATGGGTCACTGACTAGCACAGCTAGGTAGAACCAAATATTTTAGTTCAAACCAATATTTTTACATGTCTCTATTACCTTTATTCAGAACTTTTACACATGGTTTTTGCTTTGGGTATTGAAAACACCCGTGTTCTTTGTGTTGGCCCAACATAATACCCAAAGTTATCAGTTATTTCATTCTTAACCTGTACATAATATATAAGATTCACACCAGAAAAGAAAAACTTGTGACAATGAAAAATAAAAAACTATTCATCAAAAATTTAAAACTAAACTAAGCATGTAAGACAAGTCACTCCATGCAAAACTATTTCCAGGATATTGTTGCTCAGAATCCAATATTAAAAATGCAAAAGTTTGTGCGGATGGATGGATGTTTTTTAGTCTTTCACACGAAAACTACTGAATGGATTTGGATGAAATTGGTACAAGGGTAGATTATAACCTGGATTAACACATAGGATACTTTTTATCCTGATAGTATGTTCCCGTGGGACAATTATCGAACTCCACGCGGGCGGCGCCGCGGGCATAAGCTAGTGTAAAATAAATCTTACGAAAAAGTAAACAAAGATCAATATTGACAAACACTGTCAGTCATGCTGACCATTGTATTGTATTTCCTGGCTATTACATAAATCATACTATAGAGCCATTGTCTCATTAACATACCAGACTATAAAGCCTATTCATTACAAATCCAATCATTTTTTAATATCAAAAGGGTATGGGAACCAATTCCAGGTGTTAAATCCTAGGCTTTGTGTATAGAGCTAATTCATTATTGTCGTAACCACAAACATACTGAAAAACCTATAACATGGAATATTCTTGTTAGAATGAGTCATTTTTACGATGAAATCTAAAACATTTTTATAGCTAACTTGTAAATAGGATAATGTCATTTTAAACAAATGCTATGTAATTGAAATAGAGATACCTATATGTTTAAATAAATAAATTTAACTTTATTGCAGACTACAGTCCATAGTTTTGTTAGCAACAATGGTGCCGAAGTAACTAGATTTGTATTTTGTTAGCGTTTACAACATTATTATTTATATCTGTCGTAGTTAGGGGTGATTTTATTCCGTTGGACTCGGTCACCATGTGGGCAGAACATGGGTTTCGTTCTATGGTACACGGTACACTGCTTTTATCGAACTAACAAATTACTTGAAATTACTATCCAACACAGTAACACTAGGCACCATGAATCGGAGTACAGTTTCGGGACGTCTTGACTCCGCCGCTGTCAGACACTCACTGTGCTGCAGCGAGCACGAGTAACATCACGACTCTGTAAAAGCGCGCTTAGGTGGGGGTAGACTGGTAAGTAGGTCGCGTGACGACACCTTTGGCGCGCTTTCGATTCATTTTCTGTCCGTACTAATGACCGGATCCGACATATCTATTAAGCCTTCTGTTCATTAGGCAACAGCTTTAAAACTAAAAGCAAAAAGGGTCGGTACCTCGTTACGTAAATAACAATAGTTGTACATAATATGATAAGTGCATTTCCGTTAATTTCAATTTTATCCGAATCAAGATATATTCTGTGATATGAACAGTAAAAGAATTTCGTGTGCCATAGGCACAATTTGACACATATTTTTGGCATATTCAGTAACTTCCCACTATAGATATTTTATTAGATCTGGTTGTGGTCGGGTCAGGAACCGTGATCCCCAGCCCGACCACAATCATACTCTTATTACTCAAAAAGTACGAGGCACAAATTCCTGGGATAAGTGGCACAATAGAACACAATTAAAATAAACATTTTGTGCAATAGTAAAATCTCCGTTCCATGTTGTGGTCGGGTCAGGAATCACAGCACCAATTTATACTTTAAAGTTTTAAACTCAATTATTATTATTACTACTTTGCTACGCTCACTAATATGCATTATGAAGTAGAAACCTTTTATAAGGCTATATTCATATTTTTTGTGCTGTTCAAATAAAGAAAAATGAGAGAATGTATATCTAGGTGTTAGCTTCTGTGCATGGCTTTGCCCACATTGTTCCTGGATAAAAACTTACAAAAGTCTTGCGGTGTTACTTAGGTTTCTTTGAAATTAACACAAAGTTCAATGAAATCATTTAAATTAGAAAAGAGTTAGGAAGGGGGTTATAACAGGCTACTTATTGTATCTATACAATATTACAAAGAGGTAAAGTTTCAATTTAGGATATCCTGACCTAACGGACCTGAACCTAACACACAATTTAAAAAAAAACTACTGATGAAAGAAAGCTACACTCTATTGCTGCTGAGTGCTGAGTGTGATAGAATTACAAGCTAGTTTCTAATGATATAACAACAAAATTTAATATATCAGATTATAATCAGCTACCTGGCAATCTAAAATATCATTGAATATTGTTATCATTGCTTATCTACTTTCATGCAAAAAACACCAATGTGTGATTTTAGTAAAGAAGTTTTGGAGCAGTTTTGATAACTTACTGCTTGTTTAAATGTGAAATTCAATGGGTCTAAACTAAACTTATTTTGGATCAGCCCTTCTACTAATAAGTGTACGGGTTGATTCAACATAAATATTGGTGAAGGTGGAATCAATGTACTGTTCTCTCGACTTTCAGTTGAGAGAGAGTGGACAAAATTTCTTTCGTTTATTCCGCGGGCTACCTTTGGTGCTTACTACCTTGAAAAGTTTTTGTCTCCAACCACCACATCATTGCTGGTTGGCCTAGCTCATCCACCATAATCAAAAAAAATGTTTTAACTTATTAAAAAAAGGGAACTATATTTTCTATCACCAAAATTTATATTTGTCATCAAGTTGTATCACCTAATAAATAGATCTATCGCCACGAAATGTTTTCGTTCTCAGATAAACAAAAATTGTTCCCAGGTATGAATTATCAAATTAATGTTAATATATGTGTAAAATAAGAGATCGATAACCAATAAAATTATATTGCATTACATGAATATAAACTTCGTTCTTATAATAACAGTTTTGTTACTTAAATAATAGCTCTGTGCTCAGAATGGTAGATCTGTCACCAAATAAATAGATCAGTTCCTTAGAGACATAGGGCACATCAACTCGGACAGGTTAGGTTCGAAGGGGATGGCGGGGTCTAGTGAGCGAGCGGAGCGAGCGAACTAAGACCCCGACATCCCCTTCGTGTTAGGTTACTTTAAACTCTGCAGAGAGAAATAGGAGCCCCGCGTAGCGGGGCTCCGTCGACTACTATTTGAACTTAATGCAATTTTCTAGTAAAATAATATGATTTATTGGTGATCTCTTTAAATTAGTTTGCTTAAATACTTATTAGGACACACCTATTATAATACATACAAAAACATTTATTTGGTACTAGACCTTATATCTCAGGATTTTAGGTGATTTATTGTGGAACTGATTTTGCATTGTTTGGTGACTACATTTTGGTGACAGATCTACTATTTTGAGGACAAACCCTATTATTTAAGAAACATTAAATTGGTGATAGCTAAATTAAAAAAAAACCTACTTTCAATGTAATAAATAATTTGAAAAAATGCCATGCAAAATATTAAAAACTACCACGTAATATTAATTAAAAGGTAGTGGCAACATCAGCGCGTTCGATCATGGTAGTTTTGAACCGTTCCTAAAGCTGGCAACACTGCCATTGTGACGTCACATGAAATAGGCTGACGACTCCTTTTTAGCCTTCGTAATAAAATAATTTTCAGTGGTTTTTCTTAGTGTTTCTGCGGTTTATAGTGCTTTAGAACTATAATAAACGTTAAATTAACTCAGTGTTGTGTAAAAATTTCACTCGGTGCGATGGGCTACCAATAATTTTAGTGACAACGAGTGATGAAGGAAAAAGAAAATGGCTACCTTTGAACGCATGTTGTTAGCCAGGAAACATGTAATTATAAATGAAAGATACAACGTTATTCGCAAAATTGGCGGTGGCAGCTTCGGAGATATCTTTTTAGGAATAAATGTCAACGATGGAGAGGTAATTAACATTTCTAAGTTTGATTTTTCATTGGTCAATTTTTATGGAACGATTTCTTGTG
Organism: Cerastis leucographa; assembly: GCA_963082945.1. Lineage (NCBI taxonomy): Eukaryota > Metazoa > Arthropoda > Insecta > Lepidoptera > Noctuidae > Cerastis > Cerastis leucographa. Next base: position 5,375,058 of record OY720370.1, read on the forward strand.
TCAAGACGGCCGTGTATTTCGGGGGTTTTGTTCTTGAAAATGGCGGTCTGGGCGTATTTTTGATTAAAATCAGTACAGTATTGAGCAGACTTGAATTTTAGCAAATACTGTGAGTTATTTCACAAGCGTTTCATGATTTACGTAATTGGTGCAGTTTGAAAAATACGCCTTGTTTGGCATGAGGAGAGGTCACTAAATTGTTAGGTCTTGCAATATTTTATCTGTATGCTAATTCGTTATTTCTGCAGTCGCAAAACTGTTATGTTTCGCAATATTCCGACCTAACAATGGCATAAGTGTGGTGATTGGGAAATAACACTGATGAGTTTCATATCGTGTCTACAGACTTTTAATTTGCTATTTAGGAACCAGCTGTTGGCTAACAAGTTAGATTATTGCTTAGTACCATGTCACAGCTATTTTTTTTATAATTTATGTTTTTTGATAAAAGAACAAAACTTAAAGCCGGATTTACATTACGAAATTAGTGGCTTGAAATTAGTTTTATAACACTAATTTGACCAGTAATTTCACGTGTAAACGTTCAGTTTTACAATGCATGCATTACTTTTGTGACACTGGATTAGTTTCGTGCTATGCGCATATTTTTTGTAAAACTAATGTCATGCAACTAATTTCATCATGTAAATGCGACGTGAAACTAGTGTCGCGACAGCACCTGCGCTGAGTGGACGTGTCGTTTTTTGTTGGATTGCTGACAAATAGGTACGCACCAAAAATGGCTAACCACCGTTGGAAAGGCGATAAAAATATACAATTGTTGCACCCAGATGTTTTTTTTCAACCCATCCTCGAATCCACCAACGTCTTTGGTTCCGAGATAACCTTTTTTTTATTTTATATTTTATCATTTCTACAACGACGTTTTGCATCATAAAATGCAGCATTGATTTTGACAGGGCCATTATCTCCGCGATACTGATAATTTCACGACACTATAATTTAAACGAAAGAAGTTTCACATGTGCTGAAATTTGTTTCATGAAACTACTTTTATCATGCATGACACTTGTTTCGTAATGTAAATCCGGCTTTAATCATGATTGACCAATGATCACAATGATAAACACATACCCACAAGTCCAAAAATTATGTATGTTAAATAATTTAAAAAAAAAACGAATTGCCATGTCATTGCTGTCTGATATTTCGGGCTTGGTATGAGTCATTGTTTAGCAGGTATTTTTCCAAACAACTTTCCATGTATGAAAAATGAATATCCTTTATCATTTATTTGTATTCAAAAGTAAGATATCATTAAACAAAAGTGACACTTGTCTTGTTTTTATTACAAACATCTATTCATCTCTTTGTTTTCATGTTCAGTAACAAATATTTATTAAAAGTTGACTCAAACAATAACTGTTTGGAATCCTTTTATTACTATTTTGGCTGAATAAATTAAGTCTTTGTAACAATTGAATGTTCTCATCTTAAAGCAGCAAAACACAGAGGATCTGTTTCCAACAATAGTATAGTCTTTATCTGAAATTTAGGAAAAGAGATAGATATGAAAACTAAATTTCATATTTTATTTTAGCTGGGTGAGATCCATGAATTCTTAAATTTCTCATTATAATGCTACACTGATAATAATCTAACTTGCAGAATACTTGTCCCTTCTCTATCCTTGAAGTCAAAATCATCACCTTAAAGCAGAGACAAAAACATCCCTTGTGTTCCCCTTGGGGCCTTCTGCTTTAATGAAGTCTATTTCTGAATTAAATTCAATATAATATTGACTGTGAAACAGATTGCATTCCCATAAAAAAGAGGTAAACAGAATGATTTATGATCTCCAAAAATAATATTATTTTTGTAACAAACCTATTCGAGAATGAGGGCTTTTTGATTTAAAAAGACTGAGTTTTACTTGTTTATTTGACTTTTGTTATACAATGCATATGATTATTACTGTGAGTATGTACTCTTATATCACTAGAACAGCAAAACAAGGCTATTAGTAGATGCACATGTTTATCTTAAACTTGCTTTATTTTCTGTGGGCATAGGCAGAAATGGTAGTTGAACATTGAATAACATAATACAATCAGCTTGCATCTAGATAGCATATCTAGTTGCTTGTGTGTATTGTACAAAAAAGGGTATTATTATTTCCAGTATTCATAAAAATGTTGACCCTTTTTTCATAATATTGGATTTCACATTTCTTTTTAGGCCTAAATGGTTGTAATTTTACTTTCCCTAAAGGAAGTGTAATAGTTATTATTGGCCCTAAGCCTGCTTTAATTTATAAAATAAATAAGAATACTCAAAACACAAATAACTGCCATACCAATGTTGTTGTCATTTACACTGCAATAAACAAAGTTGTCATCAAACAGTAGGTACAGGTACTAATCTTTTCATGTAGGTGCAATACCAAGGTGAAGTTACCCATACTGTTGCGTCTGACTGTAGGTGTCTTTAAAAGGGTAACCCTGGGATTGTATACTATGCATTCTGTATATTTGTTTAGAATAGCCTACTGTAATCACAAATCAATTTTTCCTCATGTGGACTTGTAATCATACTTTATTTGATTTGATTATATACTAGCTTCTGTAAAATTACATGGTCAGTCATGCTTTACCATCAAACAAATTCTACACTTGGTAATTGGACAGCTTTTGTATAAGTAACATATTTATTGTGCTTCCATTTCCTTTTACAAATGCACCAAAACAATCAATGTCACTTTTTAAGGGGCAAGTGCCAGGGTAGACCATACAAACGTGTTACGGGTCGTGTCGCGAATCATATTCTGCGGATCATATTTTGTTCAATAAACAACCTGACAGTGACCTGCAAGTAGCTAAAAACGTAGAAACATGTGACTTTCGCGGGCTACCCTTGCTCTTACCTTTTACCAGATATTAAGAATATGCTTAGATTTTTGTAAATTCATGTTCTTATTTTCCGAAATCACTGAACCGATTTTAATGAAACTTCATATGCTTATGCAGTATACCATAGATCTAAAAAGTGTTACTACTAAATTAGACCGATAAATGATCTATAGAAACTGAAATTTCCAAGTATCTCTTTGAAAAGACATGAAAATTATTTTTAGTATCTCTTTAGACATATATGTTTGTATGAAATGCCGTAAAGCATAAATGCTCTTAATAACTACTCACACAGGATGTTTATCAGCTAATATTATGAGTCACATAATATTATGATAGCTGCATATATTCTTAACTGTATCTTTATTTTTCCATTACTTTTAACTATATCTTCTCAGTATATGTCTTACAAACACAATATCAAACGCGGCACAAAAGAGCAGCAGCTAACTGCTCGGAACATCATTTTGGCGCATTATAAGGCCAAAATAATGATCCGTGTGGGAAGATTAAGAGGGGACTCTAGTGGTCTTTTCTCCATACAAACGTATTTCGCTGTTTTCTTCGTGGATAATGCGTCTAGAGCAATGTTTTTTTTTTTTTCAAAAAAATAGTTCTTATTAATACATGCCCCTATCATTTCCTTTTTTTCAAAACATAATCACTAAAACAATTATGACAATCCAAAAACCCCAAAAAAAGCCCTATTTTACCCGTTGTTGTAGCCGTTTTTACCGCCATTTTCAGACTACTATCAGACAAATTAGATAAGTTTAACAAAAAAGAAAATAATAGAAGCATAGATATACTTTTCCTCTAAATTTTGATATAAGAATTATTTAGATCAGTTTAGTTTTGAAGAAGAAAACAGCGGAATACAAAACGTCTTTTGGTCAAGATTTTTATAGGTAACATCAGTCTGAGCTGCAGTTGTCCCTTTCGCTCTTTACGGGAGCTTGGTCGGCCGCAGCGTGACGGCAATAGTTTATTCAAATACCTATTCATCAAATTCGTCGGGGCTAGAGTCCCCTCTTAAGGGCAAGAGAAAGATGCTGTTATGGACAAAAAAATTGAGTCTAAAATCAGTATAGTTTTTCTTGCACTACTTCTCTGTCACATGTACACCTTACGGCATTTCATACAAACTTTCAAGTCCTTATTTTCCGAAATGACTGAACCGATTTTAATTAAACTTCATATGCATAAGCAGGTTACATAGGTCTTAAAAGTTATCAAACATTTTCAATTCGAAAACGGATGTATACAGACAGTAGGACGTGCAGATGGACGGAAATGTATTTTGGTTTCAGTTGCATTGACATCTCATACGGTTTCATTGCTTACAAGTCCTTCATACTGCAGTCACTACATGTAATCAACGTCCGATTCAGGGCCATACGGGAATGACCACACTTGTCGACGCAAAATCGGACTGACGCAATCATGTGTCTCTATTTTTTCACATTTAGGTTTGTCGCGGTAGGCTAAGTGAGATCGCTTCCTATGCTTTCTTCATTTCAGTGGCTTACTGCAGTCAGCTTTGTAAATGTAAAAATTGCATGAAGTATTTTGCAGATTTATCCACATTTACCATTTTCATCCCATAAAACGGTTTATTATTCTTACGGCGCTCCCTCACCGATAACAGTAACAGTTTAAATTCACTCGTTTCTGTACAAAATCGAATCTTGGGTTGTTATATTACAGGCGATTGCTTCCGGTGAGGCAGGTCATTTATAAGTGACAAAAAGCCCAGATGTCTATTATGAAATGTGTGTTATGCCCTGACAGGTGGTAGAGCGCCATATGTTACATTTGCACGATGCATTGGGGCTATGTGGTCATGTCGTGTGACATTTCCCTGCATGTCGGCAAAAGTTAGCTCTGACGGCAAATTCTCAATGAGCAAATACTTAAGTCGTTATATCCAGATTCGTGAAGACATAACGGTAAAACATGGGCAATGTAATTGTCGCTGTAATTGTCCATTTCATGTGTGAATTAAAATGTTATCATTATTATTTGATGTGTAAAATGGTTTACACATCAAATAATGATAAAATTTTAATAATATACTTAATCTAGAGAAATTATCAATACGATTCTTTCAATACGTATTTAATTCTGATTCATCAAACTTCAAAATCTCTTTTGCTACGTCAATCTTTACTCCAAACAGCTGTTATCCTGCCCTTGCGACTCGTTCGTAAGATATTATTAGCTTTCAAGGGGTTGTCTCAGATAATACCTCTTTGTCGGTTCTTTAACATACCCATGGGAAACTTGAGGGGTTCCATTCATACTTATTTCGTCGAATGTAGACTGTATTTAATTTTATACTCAATAGGTGGTCCAGATGCAACGTCTGTTGAGTTAACTTGCATAATGCAATATGCAAGAATAATTTATGTTTAACTGTTATTTCGAGCCTGCCAGACTAGATTGGAGCTCGTCGGGAATTTTTTGTCAAAAGATTCTCATGAGTTAAGTAACAAGACGACTTATGAATGTATCTTGCAAAAGTTTGAACATAACCAGATTCATAATGTTCTCTCTAATGGAAGTCACGCTTTAGAGGTAGACCTTTATGTGGAACCAAAGTTACAAGAAGATTAAAAATTAATAGTCATCCCTAGTGCGAATGCAGTAAGCTTGTTACTTGAACATGTAACTTTGTTAATGGGTTTGATAATACTTCGTTACATCATACGCTTCGTTCGCGGCGGCCTAGTTTGTACGTAATTGATCTGATCACTAACAAGCACCATTGCTGTCTACTTCAAACAAGTTCAATATGACTTATTTGTAAGTATGATACAGATTTCTGTTGATCGATTTATGTTTTTTTTTATTGCAACTACAAGTTTGTAGTGTCGACTTTTCACCACCAGACAAGTTGGTTTACGGACTTATATCTTTATTTATTTATGCACACACAAAATACTTAAAAGAACAGTACATTAAGATAGTAGAGCACAAAGGTACTGCTTATTTCAAAAGAAATTTCTTCCAGCAGACCTGCGAGAGGAAAGTTGGATTAGAAATGTAGACACAGTGTCTCAGTGTCTGATCTTTTTTATTAGATCAGGTAAAAATTTATTGAAATTTAACGATTCTTTAATGTGTAACACTCTTCCAACCATAAGCTAAATGGCAAGCGACATCGCTACAATTCTAGATGGAGATGTCGGGATGAGATGAGCTGACTTCCTTTCATTCGAAATAATCCTTAGCAGTTCTAGACAGAGGTCTGTAACCTAAAATGGGCTATAAAACGTTTCAGACTTGTGGACTTCGCCTAAACCACTCGTTTGTTCCTATGAATGCAACTTGTACCAGTGTGATTCTCTATTGTTACAGGAGGTAGCAGTAAAGGTTGAATCTATAAAGGCGCGGCATCCCCAACTTCTCTATGAGAGCCGAGTGTATAAGATGCTCCAAGGGGGCATCGGCATACCACACATAAGGTAAGTATCTATCGTAGAACTAGAATCTGCGTTAGTTATACTGTTATACTTTATTCACGTAACATCTTCATCATTTATGGGGCTCCCCCTATTACAAGCGTAACAAGGGTGTTCTATCTTCTATACGCCTCTGCCGACCATTTCAGGATCTACAATCGTTAAAAAAAAACATTGTCTGCAACAAGACATTTTTTTCAAACAAACTTATTCAGTTCCTACCAATTAGCGACACAACAAAATGGTTGAAACACTTGGGAAAATTTTCTATTTTAAATGAGCTAGCAAAATATTCAGGGAAAACAGCGTACTGCACGTTGTTTAACGCCCGTATACTATGTACGGTTGAAACGTCACCAGGATGCGGCGAACCGCGACGCGAAACACGATTGTCCAACTGTATTTCGGTGCGTCAAACTGAGTATCAGTTACCAAGCCCGAATGAACGGTTTTTACTGTAAACGGATTTATTTTACAGTGGGTTTCACAAAGTCTTTCCATCCTCTGTATTGTTTGTAATGGCTCTAGATTCAGTCCACTTGTGTTGGTACGTTTGCGGACTACGGAAATGGATGTCGAACACGGGACTTAAGTGTCCGATTGACCTAAAACTGCGCCTGTATTGAGGCAGCGACCAAAATGAGTGTAGCTTGAAGTAAAGTGAGCTCAAGCAGACAAATTTTACCTTTTTTGCTCTGTATAGACCGACTGCTGGGTAAATGTCTCCGCCATAGCTTTCCGCTTCTCCCAATGTGTTGCCCTTTCTTCCATATACAACTTGCAAGTCATCAGTTCCTCACGTCAGTGTTCTAGACCTTCCTTGGTGACGACGCCCATCTTCCTTTTTTTTATCGACCAATGCCTTGCCTTAATATAATAAATAATCAACCTATATTAATTTGTAATCTTGACACCTATAACAAGCATCAACAAGGCATCTATCATCGTATCTTTTCGCCGCCTGTTTATCACGGTAACTGGCACAGCTCCATCTTTCCAATTAGCGTTAATAATTTCACTTATTAAATGTTCTCGACGACCGCGACAGGTAACAAGTCCTTGAATCGCTAGGACCTTCAGCAAATCAAATTGCCTGACCTCAATCCAATGTTAAATCGTTACAAGGCTTATCAGATTTCGATATAAAACAACAGCTATAACAGTAGTTTATAACTTTTATAACTAAAGCCATAGAAAGTGCGTTACCTAACTTGCAATTTTGTGTTACGTGCGAACTGTGCGAGCGCAAATACGATTTATGTGGCTTTGGCAACCATTTAGATTTTTTGAAAGTCTTGATATCTCTTTTTGTTTTCGTTCTAAGGAGATTGTATGCTCCCTGTAGCCTAATGTAGTTTATAAAAAATAAGAAAAAACGGCTTATCACTCCGGTAAAGATGTCTTAAGTTTTGTGAAACTATGAAAATGAATCATGCAATCATGTCTGTCGTGATTTCGTTGGTCACAAAAAACTTGCATAGAAACAGTGTGAAGGCCTTTTGCGGGTTTATGAGTCAAACAGTCAAAAGTCCATCTGTACAATATGATTCAGATCGTATAGGTCAAAACCTGTTATTTGAAATCGGTACACTATCACGAGTTGTTTTTACGTAGCTTAGTAACAACGCTACAGTTTACGGCAATCTTAGCGCGCGTCTTTGTTTAGAATAGAATCATTGATACTGCCCAAACTGTAAACAAACATGGCCTGACCTGATCAACGCCTACGAGTTTCGTTGAGGCCACCAGCTCGTAAAGGAAGTCCGACATCTCAATTGCCACTCCCCGATAGCTACGCTTATACACCCATAGCTACGTAGTCTTAAGTTTTATTACGGTAATCAATTAGGGCACTCCGAATATCGGCAAATCGGCAGCTGCCAGATTTCTTTTAATGTCTAGTTCATACGTCACGATCATTGTCTCGTCAGGGCAATTGAGGCTATCGTCTGTCGACCGCAACAATTATTACGTCTGTGTATACAAGTGTAGAATGAACCAGGCGTTAAGGTCGCTGTTTTGGTCGGTCAAATACGTCATTTTTGTTGAAACGTAGCGCGGGCGTTCATCGATGTTCTGGCTGCTCGACGATCGGCCTACAAATCTTCCACGTTTCGTTATTGAGAAACTCTCCTAAACAAACGATTTGTTCAAAACATTCATGGCGAAACACGAAGGTTAGATCTGAATTTAGAAGTGACAGTGACTTAAATACATATTTTAGCGTTATTTATAACCATAACTTATAAAGTTATAACGCAAAAATGTGCATAAATTAATTAGCACTATTTATGTCAAATATTTTCCGTAAAAAAGTTTTGTTTTTGTAGCCAGGTGTATTTGTTATTTCATGATGATTTAAAAAACGTATCTCGTGCGCTAGCACAACACAAAAAATACAAACATTCATTTATAGCACTCGTTACTATTGTACAAACATACTTGACATATTTTTTTGCTGTAATTTTGAGAAGAGTATTAATCCAGACATTTTCAAGGTCAATCTTGCTGTAGCAGTATTTCGGTATAATAACTCAAGGTTTTAATCGTATATGAATAGAGGTTCGCAGCTCGCTCAGCGAATGTCACATCATTGTTAGGAGTAGTGTAAGTGCTTATTATCTTGTTAGTTTGAACATGAGTATAACCTTCAGTTGCAGCGATTTGAGTAACAACAGGTTTGGTCTGCCTACCACGCTGTTGCCAAGTCTCCGCATCGGATACATTTTGTTCTATGCATCTACATAGTGCCAATATTGAAAAGGAATTGTTTGAACGACTAGATTTTGTCTACAGATGGTACATTGTTTTTGCTTCGTACGTAAACTTGGAACTTGGCCGCCCGGTTCGACTTATAATATTAATAAAATATGTACTTTATTTCTTTGCGTGCACTTACCATAAGGTTTTCCGCTTCCTGTATTACATTTCGGAACTTCCTTATTATTTTGGACACATACATACGCCTTTGTACTACATCAACCATGATCAAACAACTCTTGTATAGTTAAGAATATTAATATTTCGCTCTAGAAAATATACCCTGGATGAGTTCACTAAAAGTAAATAAACATATATTACCAAAATGAAAAAAGACTATTATCGCGACATTTTGTCTTTCTCGCTGTTGACAGTTTCATTTATGTAATATGATGATCTGCAATGATCTTTGAACCTTTCTAGATTATTATTATAAGTAATTTATAACACTGCATATTACCTCTTATATCTGAAATATAATGGGTTACTTGTAGGTCGTACTTTGTTCTCATTATATACTGATTTGATATTTATGACGTACTTATAAACTGCGTAATATTTTGATCGTGCAATTCTTTTCATATATATGCAATGCTTTGTTTATCATATCAGCTACCGTATTCGCAATGCTTCAACTCATTGACTCTAAAAATACACAACGGAATAGGAAAACAGCGCATCGTTACTCACCGAACGAAACGCAACCTAGACTAGCATTACATTGTTAGCAGAGAAAAGTTTTACATCCGTCTAAACGTTCGTTACGCGTCGCCGCACCCCGTCACTCCTACCATGAAATTGTGCACATGAAATCTGCACGTTTTTTGTTACAATCTCTATGGAGGAGCCAGTTGCGTGAAACGTTGATTAAAACCCGGAAAATTGTAACGGAACCCTGAATCCCTGAAAGGAATCCCCCGACGACAGTTTGAAAGGTAGGATTAGTATCGTGAATGCGAATTGCCGTTGTCGGTCGATATTACTTCCAAATGAAGGGACGGGGTTATCAATAGTAATCGGCCACTGTTCTAATTCCGGTTTGTAATAAAACTTCTAATCTTCACTAATGACGTCTCAACCGCAGATCTGTGTCGAGTTTCAAGATCATTTCTGCTTATGCATCTGTATCTTTCTAGGCTGCAGCCCACGCTTTCTAAATTGTTATTACTTATAGTTTGGTCACCATATTTGGTTCCACTTCGTACTGTAGCTAGGTTGGGCCTAACATTATTGCAACTCCTTTATGTTTAAGGTAAATCACCTTCCTCTTGCGCAATTCAGCACGTTGACGGACGAAGCCCTTCGTTCACGTTGGAGGCGTTTTGTTTTTCATTTTGCGCAATTAGAAAATTTCGCAGACGAAGCCCTGAAAAAGATCCCTACAGAGGTTTACGCAAGATTCTATTGTTCAATTGAAACTAGGTTGAGTGTTTGTGAATTCGGTCGCATAACCCATGTGAGACTTTTGAAAAATCCTCTCTTCAACCATATGAAAACCTATTTTTGAAATTCATGTTATATTTAGTATTATCAGTTCTCGTTAGGTTTTAACTATTGTGACATTTCCTTCTTCAATGTTGTTTAGAAACACGAAATAAAAGAAATATTTCAGCACTACACAGTTTTATCTTATTTGATCTGCTATTCCTTAGAAGAGTTTATTTATTCGTTACTATTTTAAATACGTGCGATAACCTTGCACCGACCGATCGTAGTTCGTACACTCATTTACATTAAGTTTTCTAGAAAAAACACATATGCAAATATTTGACGCCAACAGTTTCTCTGAGGTTTTCTAGATGTTTAAGTACTGTGTTGAATTGTGGCGAAAACACAAACTAAATTTCCATATAAAAGTAATCAGCACCCTAAAATCGTGCAAGCTGGCAGAGGTGTACGGTACCAATCTTTTGTCACGTTACGTTAAATAGGGCCTTTTGCCATTAGTCGAGAACAGTTACAACCTTCTGGAAACTATGGAAATTCAGTGCAGAAAAAAAATGATGTCATGAATCAAGGCACTTATCAAAAAAAAAATAGTTCGTGGAGTCCCTCCGCGCTGAAGAAGTGAAACGCATGCGTTCGAGTGCCACGCATTCACTCTCGCTCTGTCTCTTTCTATTCCCCCTGGAATGGTAGCGTTAAAAGTTTAATGCAAACTTGTTGGAAGTCGCATAAGAAGTTTCACTTCAAACAAAAAAAAAATGACAAAACTATTGCACAACGGTACGTACGATTCTGACTCCTGAGAGTATACTTATACGACGAGATATTCTCGATCTTCAAGAGGAGAGGATTTCCTTGCCACACTTGCACATTTCTCATGTAAACATTAACAATAAACATTATATAAATCCAGCGTTTTATTGTTACAGATGGTACGGCTACGAAAAGGACCACAACATCCTGGTGATGGACCTCCTCGGTCCATCACTGGAGGACCTCTTCAACTTCTGTTCGCGCCAGTTCACCATCAAGACTGTTCTTATGCTGGCAGGTCTGTAACAGTTTTGTATTCGTTGATTTAGATACTTCTTTAGTACTTTTCCACTTGTATTTGGAGTTTCGAGTCCTGTAATTTTCTAGTCTTGAATGTATGGACAATTCTGAACAATTCTTCAATGGTCTTCGATTTCTGAAAGTTTTTTTTTTATTTCTTCAACTGTTCGTGTAAAGACACAGTTTTTATTTAGTGAACAATAACCACAGTTGATAACAAGAGATCATCATCAGATTTACTCTTTTGGCTTTCAAAAACCGGGAGTGAAATGCTCCATACTGCAAACCATTTTTGTCTAGCAAACTCTTCTCTTTAGTGAAGATGCTGGTATATTATTTAACACACCAAAATACCAACATTATACGCGGGAGGTAAGTACATATAGCGTGTAAAGTAGCCTCTCTTATGTTAATGTTCTTCGATTTCTATTCATACGTACAGTACACTCTCATTATAGTTATCAATTAAATTTTTGTTTTAAAAAGTAATTGCGTCAGATTTATTACTTGTTTTGCTCGAAGTAATTAGTTCAGGCATTAACGTCAACACTACGTTAAATTACGTTTTTATTTTCACAAAACGTGCAAACGGCTAACGAATTGCCCGATTGTTGGTATTATGGGGGTACGGTAGGTCTTTGAACTTTGACCTGATACCGTATCGATCCTGAAAATTCAGCGAATTGGTAGTAGTATTTTTAAAACTAAATTAAACTCCTGTTTATTATACTGCTTTCTCATTTCATTTACTGTTGTTTTCTATATGCACACATCGGACTATTAAGGTAACTGTTTTTCATCTCATTGTATGGTGCACAAAGTAAAGCAAAGGATTCTATTCTATTCTTCCCCTCACAACTTTTTATCATTACTTTTGTATGAAAATTGAAGAGTCACGACACAGTGATAGACGTCGTTCGACGGTTTGTCCAAAAAGACAAACCGCCGCTCGCCTTACGCATCGAACTGACGTAAGTGGGCAGCGAAATGCATGAGCATGAACTACGCCATAGGTTTTAAACGTTTCCACTCAGAGAAAGAGCGTCAGCATATTATGTTGAAGGTATTAAGTTTATTTGTATCGTTTTTACAGCGTTCTAGAACCATCCCTTTGCCCACAGATCAAATGCTGGGCCGCGTGGAGTTCATCCACTGCAAATGCTTCATCCACCGTGACATAAAGCCGGACAACTTCCTGATGGGAATCGGCCGCCATTGCAACAAGCTTTACATGATCGACTTCGGGCTCGCCAAGAAGTTCCGCGACCTGCGCACCCGTGCACACATCTCGTATCGCGAGGATAAGAATCTGACCGGTGAGTTTTTTTGATGTTTTATGTACTTCGCTTTCGATTGTATAAAATCGGGTTCTTCTAACCCAACTAAGTTGTTGTAGAGTTTCTTCCGCCATTTTTTTATCCCCAGCCAAAACACTAGGAAGTGGCGAAGGGCTTGTATTGTTATTTTTAATGTTCAAAAAGCTGTTTCTTACCTAATTCAAATAAATAATATTAAGGAAGTCTTGAGATAACATTCTAAATTTTATGCAGATGCTTTGTAATACTATGATTAACGAATCCTAAGTTCAGAACTGTAGACACAATTTATTCAGACACATTTCAATCGCACTGCAGACGCACTTGCTAGTAGTGAACAAAAGTCGCGTCAACGCTCAAGATTCAAGCCCCTTTTGTCTCTACAGTCTTTACAAACACGTCCCGTACAGCAGAGTTCGCCACGTCCCCTTGTAGAATACAGTTAACTTAATAAAGAAGTGACTCACGCCGGGTGTCGGTTGTCGGTATTCCAAGCATGCGCGTCGTCGACTCGTGGCCATAGTTACCCAACGAAGGTGGATATAGATTAACTATAGACTGGTTTTTAGAATAACACCAATTAAATCGTCAATCGAATAACATTACGACTTCAACAAACAAACTATCAATGGATTTGAACATCTTTGAGAAGAATGCAGGATACATTCACGTTTTTCGACAACAAAAACAAAAATGAGAATTTTTAATTCAGCCACGTGTTCTAATTTTGCCGCCGCAACCATTATTTCATTACTCGCATGTAGAATCAAATTATGCACTTAACGATACCGAACTACATCAAGTATGTTTGGTACAAGGAACTAATTGTGTGATGTCACATGATAAAATTATAGTAATCAATAGACTTATCATTTATTTACGCCATATCGCTTTGTATGATAACGATGCAAACAAACGTATAAAAACGCGCAATTTAATGAAAAGATAACAATTACATTATGACGACAGTTTATCGCCGATAAAGTATCAGGGGAATTTCATCACGCAGTTCTGTATTTCTTCTACAAAAGGCATTATTAAAAAAATATAAATTCAAGAGATTGTGCGTATGCAAGCACGATAAAAGTGCATGAAATGCATGAAATTGATCTTCTTTAAAATGCATGAAATTGTTAGGGACTTTTTTGACGCTGATTCGGTTTGGGACAGTCAAAAAGAGCTAGGTCTATGGAATAAAAGCGAAAGAGACGTTTCTTTGCCTCGTTTCGGTTCGTACACCACTCAACACCGCGTCGGCGTCGGACTATTCGCTTATATTGAAACGACTTTTTATTTCATACTCTTTCTGAGTGGATCAAGTGGATTTTGTGAGGTCGCTCCCTTAGCCGCGGGTGACAACGCTTTTCATTCCCTTTGCTCATTACAATTTGTTCGCGATTACCAAAATTTGAAATTTGCCTAGTAATAGACGTATTGTTGTTTTAAATAACGTATTGTTTGTAACAGGTACGGCTCGGTACGCATCGATAAACGCCCACCTCGGCATCGAGCAGTCGCGGCGAGACGACATGGAGTCGCTCGGATACGTACTTATGTATTTCAACAGGTAAGTCTACCTTATTGTGTGTGGGTGTTGCAGCCTAGCCTGTTTTAAGTAATAGGTGAAGGTTGATGAAGTCGAAGAACAGTAAAAAGACGTTGCAGCCTTTTTCCATTAGGGGGTAGAAAGAAACTACTTGCTACGATCCTACATTTTGCTTTTGCTTCGTCTACGTTTGAATGGTCACGTACGCCGTTTGCGAGACCACACTACTGCGCATCTGACATTTTCGAGGAACATCGGCAAAAACGTATTTTTTTTTATTCTTCAAATCAGTAATGCCCTGGTTCATTCATTAAGCCTTAAGAGCGTTTATACCTTACCGCTTTTCATACAAACTTACAAGTCGTTTTTTTTTTCGAAATGACTGAACCGATTTAAATGAAACTTTATACGCATAAGCAGAATACATAGGTCTAAAAAGTTACTAAAAATATTTTGAAAATGTGTTTTAAAAAAAGAGATAATTGAAGTTTTCTGTTTCTATAGAAAATTTATAATCGGTCTAATTTAACTGTAACACTATTTTTCGAAAATGTTTTTTAGTAACTTTTTAGATCTGTGTATCCTGCTTATATGTACGAAGTTTCATTTAAATCGGTTCAGTCATTTCGGAAAAAAACAACTTGAAAGTTTGTACCGTAAAACCGTACAACTTTGCCCAGATTTCCTTCGATTTTTTACTCAACCTTATTTTTTTTTTTTAATAATATATCTATCAATTTATGATTGTGCTACATTGTTAATAAATGTAGTTTTCTTTGCATAGAATATATGATAATATCAAGACAATGAATGTTTATGTGCTAAAAACAACAATTTGGACAGCGGGCGAAATATATGGTACTTTTTCCAAATTTGCCCATTTTGCCGAAACCTCCGCAATTTGAGTATTTTCTACTTTAAGAACATAATCTTCAAGGATCATTTTAGAAAAATAGTCTTTCTATCATAGGGCCTTAATAATAAACGTTTAAACTTTTTAAATACCTGTCAAATTTGAGTGGGCAAAGTCGCAACAATATATTTGGAATTTTTCATTCAAATAAAACGATGAGCTAGGGTTGTCACTTTTTAATTGTTAATCAGTACAGTGTACGCAGGTACGTTAGGATCACAGAGATCGCTCTTAAAAATTAAAAAAAATATTTCAACAATCACAAAATTAACAATATTTAAGGAAATGCTTAAATGCTTAAAACGGGCTATAAAACAAACAATATAGATTAATATCAAATCTTAATATACGTAATAGGAACATTGACTTTATTGACTGATACAAGTGAAATAATACTATATTCAAGGTAAAGCTTTAAAAAACACAACGATATAATATACTATGGATTAACAGCAACTCTTAGCATACCTAAGTAATAGGATCATTTTTTATGCTTATTAAAATTTAAAAAAAAATATCGAAATTTTACTTTTCCAACAGCTTGTAATTATACAATAGAAGTGATACAAAACAGAAACCTGTACTCTACCAAGGATGGGACTTGGTTTGACAACAATAGACCTTCTGGTCTACCATGACCTCTTAAAGCAGTATTGTTTTACTCTTATTCCAATGTGGGAAAGGAAATATATGAGAGAGGAAAAGGGACGGAGCCATACAAGATGTCTAACTTCGATATTATCATAATTTTACAGTAAAGTATAGTGTAGAGTACAGTAACCAGGTCTACTTCAACATTATATTTTTATGACAGCTGTGGTAAAGTATTTAAAGTTTTTATCAAACATAAACAAACCAAAATAGATCGATAAATAAAAAATAAACAAAAATAATCATCGAGATAATTCTTGAGGTTAATTATCATTCTTAAAGTGTAAGTGACAGCGACAAAATTCAATTAATCTTACGTTTTTTGCAATTTGCTGGTAAGTGTCAGGTTTTATGTCGAATAAAATATGATACGCGGCCGTATAACGTACGTATTACATAATTGCAGTCATAAAAATCATCAATACAACCCCTTTAAGTTCATTTAATCCCAATGAAGGACTACTTCGTGAAATAGTAATTCTATGGGGTTAAATGAACTTAAAGGGGTTGTATTGATGACTTTAATGATTATAACTCAGTAAAGCCATATGATTTACGGCCGCTTATAATATTTTTTTCAACATAAAAACTGACACTGACCGGCAAATTGCAAAAAGCGTAAGAAAATTTGAATTTCGCGGGCCCCTGTCGCATCCACCATATACAATTTTCTGAAATTATCTAATTGTAGGAAGATTTTGGCTTCGCGTGAGGGCGATTCCTTTATATAAATAATAAAAAATATATATTACTGTAAGTTGTATGAAGGATCAAAGTTAATATTAAACATTATTTGGCCTCGTCTGGAAATATTTGGTGGAGGTAATATTACCTCCACATCATCACGGTTGACTTCACACACGTCCTCCACGTTCGGGTAAGTGAAAATCACTTCACCATCTCTAGAATTTTTGACTTTTCTAGTAAATTTTACCGTCGGAATACTGTTTTTTATGTGTAAAACACGACCTACAAAGTGTTTTAAGCTTTTTTTGGTCGCAAATTTTACGACCACCCAGTCCTCTTCTTTTAAATCGCTTGTAAAATAGCTAATGTCACTGAAGCCAAAATTTGCAGTTAAGTTTTCTGGTTCAAAGTTTTCCTTGTTCTCATCTATTTCTTGTAAACATGTTGATAAATATTCATCAAATGTCTCATAATCAGAATCATCTGTGTTTGCAATACTCGGAATATCGGATTCAGAACTTGTTTCATAATAATATGATCTTAATTTCTTCCGTTTTGCCAACTTTGGTTTTTTTTCAGTAGTTAAATTTTTCCGGTTTCCTTTATTTTTTTTAACTGTCGCTTTTCCATTTTTTTTCTTCGTAACAATTTTCATCTGTAAGGCAGATTTTTCGATTACTCCAGTGCCTAATTGAATTTTTTTCTTGATGTCCTTCAGTGCCTCAGGGGTTACTTTAACATCTGAGGTTATTATAACTTTAGATTTAGATGGATTATTCGTCATTGATCTCACACACACTGGAATATCATTTTCATCGTGAGCTACAAAAGGCCGATTCTGGCTGTCACTTTTCAATTTTATATTTAATACACAGACGTCCTGTAGTTGGGCGTTAGTATCTTGCGCTAGTAAATGCATGTTTATAATTTTGATACTAAGTGCATCAAGTCTTGCCGGATTATAGGTCACCGGTGAAAATGGAGGCCGTAGTGCTGGTTTTCCAATGATTCCAGATGAGGTCGACGGCATATCGTATTTAATCATTTCACCCCTTCGTATCACTTCACCTGTCATTTCATCTAAGTATATCTCATTTTCTGTATCCCACGATGCCACGATTTCTTCTGTCGTGCTTTCTTGGTTAGTGTGTATTGTTTGAGCATTTTTTCTTACAGATGGCTTTTTTCGTGCTGTTGGTTGACTATCCTTTGTGGAGATATCGTCAGCGCACACTGACTTTCCGGGTTCTGTACGTAACTTCTTACATCTTTTTACTTGCATTGGCTTAGCAGCCCTTGTTTCTTTGAGATAATCCATTAGAGTTTTATCAACTCCATATTCTGAATCGTCGAAATACTCGGGGATTCTTTTAAAAACATTTCGTGGATTTACAGGCCATATTCCTGTGGCTCTGAAGCCACTTATTATATTATTGCTTTCCTTATGTTTAATATTTTCGAGCAATTGAGCCAAAAGTTTTGGAAAGTGTTTTTTATTCAAAGTGGTTTGTCCCGGATTCTTCATTTTATAATCCAACAAGATCTTTTTCCATTCTCTTTTTAATGGGCCAAAGTACGCTACGTCCAGTGGTTGTGTTAGATGAGTGGAGTTTGGTGGTAAAAATACCAACCTTATATTGTGTTTTTGACACAACTCTACAACTTCTATATTGATGTGCGAAGACAAATTATCGCCGATAACCACTTTTGGCCCGGAAATTTGTTTTGCCCACTCAACCACTATAGTTTTGAAATAATCTTCGAAAGAAGCCGTATCAAACCATCCGGATTTGGAACAATTGTATCTAGTTCCAGCTGGCCCTCCTTCAAGCCACTCAGAATATAAATTTGAGGATTTATAAACCACATATGTTGGTAGACATGTCCCAGCTGCGCTTACCGTGAACATGATGGAAATGCAACTTTTTGTGCTATTTAGAATCCTCTCAGGATGTTTGACGCCTCTTCTAAAAACACATTTTGAAGTGCCTGGATTGTCAGACAAGTTAGTTTCGTCGTAGTTCAGTATGTTCATCGGTGGTACATCATTTAGAGTTTCACTTAAATTAGCATAAAATTGCTCCATTTCTTCTAATCCTTTCTCAGCCCGTACCTTTTTTATATTTTGAGTCGTTCTGATTGTTAATTTCGAACTATGTCTGTTTAAAAATCCTTCCACCCAAGTATCACTGGGTAATTTGCCATCGAACAAATCAGTCCGTGAATTTTTTTCTATATATTTAAAGATTAACATTTTTAAATCCATTTTCGTCATGGGGCTGCCGTAATCTGCTGCAGCTAACAACACGTTTACCAGTTTTTTTTCTTCTTCGTCAGTGAATTTTTTTTGTCCTCCAGCTGGTTTCAAGTGAATTTTTTTAACTTTATTCAATATCGTCCGTCGAGGGATCCCGAACCTCTTTTCTGCTTCCCGACTTGACATCCTGTTATTTTCCACCATGTCAACCGCTAACTCCAGCATTTCTTTGGAATAATTTCTGTATGCTCTCGATCCTAATATTCTTCTATTTTTTCTTGTATTTTTAGGCTTAGTATTATTCATCCTGAAATAAACGAGCAAAAGCAAAATCATTTTTTTGAGTTCCTAAGAGTAATAGTGGTTACTATGTATGTTTAAAAAAAAACTATTTTTATGTTTTACACCAGCGCAACTTCGTCTGCATCACACTTTCCCCGTTTTCGCAACATTTTTCATTGCTGCCCCGCTCCTAGGTTCTAGTCGTAGCGTGATGTCGTATAGCATATAGCATTCCTCGATAAATGGGCTATCTAACACTGACAGATATTTTCAAATCGGATCTGCAGTTCCTGAGATTAGCGCGTTCAAGCAAACAAACAAACAAACAAACTCTTCAGCTTTATAATATTAAGTATAGATTTAAGATTTTACTGTCACCTTTTAGTAACACTAAAACGGAAGTTTCATTTCGTGTATAAAGAAAATAACTTTTTTGCTCTTTCTTAGTCACCCTTATTATTTTAAAAATACATCCTATGTAGTTTTTGCAACAAAATTTTCATTTTAATCACATGTAAATTTATTATTCGGTCCTTTGTATACTATACTCTCATTCTATCAGTATTACTTAGGCAGTTCCGAAGAGAATGTAAAACAAAGTACCTACTTATCTCAGATCTAATTTAACATTGAAGTGACAACCCTAACGGTAATATTTTGGTGGGCAATGACGTAAAAACTGCTTTAGAAAAACTAATATGACATTGCCCACCATCATATTTTCGAAATTAAGCGAGATTTCGCGTTGGTTATTCGATCAATTATGTGTATTTATTACAAACTAACAGTGGTAAAAATCTTACTTACCTGCTGTAATTACAAATCAAGTTCCGAAAAAAGTTTTTCACACGAATTTTGGCCCACAAAATACACCACCTACTTCAACACAGTTTGACAGCCGACTGCAGTGACATTAGGAAAAATCAGTTCCGTAGTGTTGCCCGAGATATATTCAAATTTCTTCCGTCGATTTAATAGTAAACGTAACTAAAAAATGTTGCCGGTTTTTTAAATATTTGTGAAAAGTACCTTGCTGGGCAAAGTCAGATTAGTTGGGCAATCTTGTAAGGTTTTACGGTATGAAATGTCGTAAGGTGTAACCGCTCTTAACGATTGACAATTTTTTATTTCGTACTGCTTACCCTGGTAGTTTATACAGCTACTCTTATATTTTTAGAATGGCACGAGTTTTTATACTCGTACAACGTACTGGTACAACTCGTGCCCGTACAGCTCGTGCCGATTCAACACAGGAACTTCATGATATCTGGCATCAACATGACCTCATTTACCAACACAGTAAACAGTTGCGCTAACTGTCACAACAAATGGCAGTACCTTACTGTACCCGTCCCCTTAGATTTGAATAAAGGTGGAACATTAAGGCGTTTTTTTGGCCGTTTGAAAAAGCATTCTCCTTATGTCGAGTGAAAATTCGATGTTCATCACTCTTTGTTTACTCAAAACATTTATTGGTATGTTAAAAAGAAAACCACTTCAAAGTAATGAAATCGAATAAAATAATCATCTTCCTGACCTTGTCCCATCTTTGGGTCGTCGGCACGTTTTTTACGTCGATTCTCTACTGTCAACCGCCACGCTATCATTTACACCTTTTTCGTACATATCGTTCCTCACACAATGAAAATACTTTAGACAAAATGGTCTCTCAGCTCAGCAAAGTACCTGTCGCTGATTTTCAGCTGCAGCCCTAGAACGCCGTACTCTCGAATTCTGTTCTGTTTCACAATGAATGAAAAAAGCACGCTTTTCTAATATACCGACTGACACGGTATATTTATATGAGAAAACTGTACAACACTGTGCCAGTCCTCACCTCGGTACAATTTATTTTCACCGAACTCGTGCGTGTTTCGATTGTTAATGCTGTGACGTCACGGAATCTATACCGTAGTAGCAGCTCCTGTTCGGTATCTGAGGTGATATCGATTCTGAGTATTGTTGTGATTCATTATTGTAACTTGAATCACGGGTCTTTTGAAACCACGTGGAGTAAAATAACTTTGAAATATGATATGGTTTAGAACTTTTGCACCTGAGGCATTTGTAGAAATTGCCTGTTCCGATTCAGCACTAGCAGCCCTTAAGTATTTTCCCTTTGTTATCGTATTACTCAGTAATTCAGTTGTGGAGGTCAGATAGGCAGTCTCTCCATGCAATATGCTAGTATTCAAATGGTTAGATTGGAAGCCTAACCACAGTAGGTGGCGAGTTGATCGCATCTTCCTCTAGTATTATAGTATTTGTTGTTCTTGTTATGTTATTAACTCCTGGAATTTTCATACTACTTCGAATATTCAGCCTCAGATGCTTCAGTTAATGCCTCAGATGCTTCAGTTAATGCCTCAGTTTCAGAGAATGCCTATCTCAGAAAAATAAACAACATTGTTTTCGCAATCGAGTTTTAGGCATGTTGCCAATGTTCGTTTCTAATAAGCCCAGGACCTTTCTTCATCCATGACATTGCAGTTTTCGTTGGACCAATCTCGTGAACGTAACAGCTTTGATATTAAAATGAAAGCGATAGTAGTTGCGATGGTGTGCATTTAGATTACAAGATTCTGAACAGCTCAGTTTGGATGTCTACGATCCATCCATGTTACCCAATATGTTACCAGTCTTGCCACGGGGTATCGTGTTACCCAGTAAACGTTTAATGGAAATGGAGGTCTAAGCCAATCGCTCCATGTAAAATACTAGTATTCAGCTGCATCTGATTCTAATAAAGTTGCGAAAACTGACTAGAATTATAAGTGCTTTAGGGAACATATTTATAAAAAAAAAATTGACGACTTGGTTTGCGCAGTGGTTGAGCAATCGACTGCTGCCCTGCGTGTCGCGGTTTCGATCTATAGTTGCAAAACTTCTGAAACATTCGGAATAATTCCGGAATACTTCTGGAAAAGTTTCTTCAAATCGGAATTATTCAAAATGAATTTAATTAAGTTTCTTTTTTTTTTTTGCTGAAAAATCGTATTTTGCATCGATCGCCGCTGCCGCCGCGCCGCGCGCGCCCGACTGCCACGAGTCGTGCGTGCAGGCGATGGCGGTGCGAGGTGCGGTAAGAGGGGAGATGCTCCCCGGAGAAGTTTTCCCCCCCGCGAGAAAGATTCGTACCCCGCAATCGAATGTTTCGCCCGAATAATTCAATGGGAATAAACGTGTTTGTTTGTGGTGTGGTGGGTGAGTTAATTATTGTTCAGTTAATATACCTACCGCTCACAACACAACTAAAGATAATATAATTTACAACTTACAAGCGCGAAATAGGTAGTAAGGTTGATTTTCCTGGTTTTTTTTGACAGTTGAAATATACCCAAAGTTTCGGAATATTTCGGAATACTTCCGAAGTATTCGACGGGAATGATTCGGAATTTTTCCCGCCAGCATCTATAGTTCGATCCCAGCACGAAACAAATATTTGTATGGCCTACAGATAGTTGTTCCGGGTCTGGCTGTTTGTGTATGTGAGTTTAAAATGTTTGTAAACGCACCCACGATACAGGAGTAATTCCGAGAGTGGGGCTATGTTTAAAAAAAAACAAACAATTACTTTTTGTGGAAAGGAAATTGCTTGTAGGAACTGGGAATCTCAGTATCCCAGTTGTATGCTTATAGGACACAACAAAACCTTTCCTAAACTTATGAACTAACAAGAAAAACTCACAAGGTAGGGCAACAAACATACAAGTAAAGAATCGATACGATTACCGTTCACAAAACCACTCGACAGCTATACGAGTGTACGTATTCCGGTTTGAGGCTGCCAGTTGATCCGCTGCGCAAGTCTCAACTTGTTGCAAGTGAATCACGCCGAGGACTCGTTTCGACCCGTTACAGCTTACGGAAGAAGGCCGTTAATTTTAAATGAGTCCGGGAGTTACGCAACTTTGAGTACGAGTTACTGTTACCAGGGCTTTTGATTTTAATTCGTTGTGGCATGTAGTTTCCATAATATGGGTAAATGATTAAATTGCTTTGGCGGACTTAACTTTTGGAAGTAAAATATTAACTTGCTGGTTTATTTTACTTTGAATTAGTCTGTCATGTGATAACTAACCTGGTCACGTCTTGGTACTTCTCTGGGTCAACACTAGCTATACGAGAATATTCACTTCGTGTAAAAAGGAAACCTATAGTTAGCCTGGCTGCCTATGTTTACCTTATAGTACGGGGCTTTTAGGTTTGAACCTTGCATTAAATATAAACAGCGATTTTTTTCTTGAATCGTGTACTTGACCTTAGCTCTCCAAATAATAAAAAAAAATTAAACATTTTCCAAGGCCGGATCAAGGTCAAAAAGACGAAAACGCGTTTTTGTGAATAAAAACGTGGGCAAAATTAATAACAGGACGAATTTAATTATTTTAGGTAAAGAACTGGTGACAGTAATATATTTTTTCAGAATTAAACATTTTCGTCCACGGAAATTTCGATAAAAAAACATTTACGTAATTTTTGGATTGTACTTGAGGCAAAAATATAAACAGCGGTTTTTTTACATAAAATAACTTAAATTAATATATTAAACCTCCGTTAAAAAAATTAAACAAATTTGACTCACGGAAGTTATTAATATCAGTTTTTTTACAATAGCGGTCGGGGCAAAAATGTAACAGGGTTTAATTTTGTTTAACTTTCATCTAAAGGCTATTTCTAACCAATTTACACGAAAATTAAACACTTTAAAGCAAATACTGAAAAAAAATAAAAATAATGTTTACGTAAAATACGTTTGCAAGCTTCATTCTTGTATTTGGTGCAGCGCTTTCATAAGAATTTGATCTTTCCGTAATAGAGATAAGGTGTAAAATCGCGTATACGTAACAAAACACTATTAAGACTTACAAATGTTTTGATGTGTTCCCGGTTGTCATACTTTCAAGTAAATATCTGGTTCCCTAGCACGATCGCATGGTGTAAACGTAAAATGTCGATGTTCACGTTACGTTGTTCGTCAGAGTCATCCATATATACGAAATAAATTATGAAATATTGTATGTAATACAAGTATTTTCCATTTTGAAATCGACGTATTTACGATCCGTTTAAATCAGTTTTTAATCAATATAAAACCTGACACTGCTGTGCAAATTGCAAAAAGCGTAAGAAAATTTGAACATCACGGGCCAAATGAAATTTTTCGTCGCGCACGATATTTTTTTTTTTCATTCATAATGTTAATGACTAGCTTTTGCCCGCGGCTTCGCCCGCGTGAAGTTCGGCAATTGCCCACGTATGCGTTAACCACCCCAAAATAATGTCGAAAATAGTCATTTAAATGTTATTGATAATAGTTGTTGGCCACGGCTTCGCGCGCGCGTAAGTGTAAGTATAAGACACATTTTAGTAGTTGTGTAAAAATCTGCGCTTTTCGAAGTAAGACGCCACATAATTCATTCTGGTTAGAAAAATGTATATTACGGCGTTTTTTTTTTTATTTTTTTTTTGTGTTGTTAGGGACCTAAATGGGTTGAACCAGAATTTATTTTATACATGTCTTCCGAGTGACGATGCTGTAGCTCAAATGCCCCGGTCATCCATCCACCTAGCGATATAGGTTATGATGTAAATGAGCTAACTTACTTAACTTTCAATATTTTAAATTAAAAAATACTCAGATTAAACCAATCTTTTTAACTCCCGGAAAACTACACCGTGTAAATCACCTCATCACGAAGCCGTTAACCAAGCATTCTGTAAATGAAACTATGTAACTTAACGCAAAAATTATTGCTGGGAAACGTCTTTTTTTTTGGGGGGTGTAAAATCATGTTTTGTGGTAGAACTCAATGTAACGCACTCAAAACATTGTGCTGATGGACGGATTGAATAGTACGGGGGTCGTGGAGGTGTTTAAAGTAAAAATCTTAAATTAAAAACTTGTATTTAAAAAAATACTTGTCAAAACGTTGGAACTTTGACCCCTAATATCTCCGTAACTAGAAGGTTCCCAGGTATGGTGTAGAACAAAAAAATGATCGCAATGACAGGGAGAACCAGTGCCTTTCGGCTTCGTTAAGAGGTGTTTTACACCCTTTTATACTAATGAATTATCCTAGCTCTTCTGTGTAAATGACGTTTGCGGTGTTTCCTTTTGGGGCTAAAATTACTAAGATACTCGCCGAGCTCACTTCGGAGCATGCAATATAAAACTGCACACGTGAGAAACAGTTATCACTTAAATCAATGCCAGCCATAGCCTAGGGGAGGATATTGAGACATTGCGTATTTTAATTTTTATTATTTGCACCTAGAAAATGAAGTCATCATTTTCGTTATCGGCGACCCTGAAGTCCACAAAAACGACACTTGTGAAAGAAAAACCGAATGATTTCCTCGCCGTCAATTTGGTCAGCAACCCCAAAAACCACGAAAACGACACCCATGCACGAAAAACAGGAAATTTTCCTCGGGGTCATCTCCGATTTTTTTTTATTGCCAGCGACCCGCTAAAACCACGAAAACGACACGCGTGAAGCCATTGAGTCGCGCAATTGTCCAGCCCTCGAGTGTCGGTCACGCAAGTGTCCATGCGTGCAAATATCTTTTCGCGTAAATGGGCTACCGCAAGTGTCCTTCCCACAAATGACCCAGATTCCCTAGAAGTGTGTACTTAAATGAAGTTTTTTTTAGCGTATTTGTCCACACAAACGTGCTAACACAAAAAACAATAACAAAAAAATGCCATCCCTGTTTTCGTCTGAGGGGTGGAATTTTCAAAAAAATAGATACGTGTTTCACGTCAATTCAATCGAGAAACACAAATAGTGAATTTAAAGCTGTGAAAAACTTTGAACCCCTATCTCACCCTCTTAGGGGGTAAATTCTTAAAAACTCTAAAATACGTATTTATTTATTTCTAACCAGAAGCTTGTATATGAAATTTCAGCCTTCTAACTTAAAAAATGACGAATTTCCATACAAACTTTCATCCCCTATTTAAGTCCGTTAGGGGTTGAATTTCGAAGAATCCTTCCTTATTCCTTGTCTACATTATAAAGGAAACCTCTGTGCAAAATTTCAGCTTTCCTGGGTCATAGGTTTGGGCTTGGCGTTGATGAGTCAGTCAATCAGTCAGTCAGGACTTCTATTTTTATTTATATAATATAGATATATATATATATATATAACTTTGTAAAGCCATTTGTTGACCCTCTAATTGCAAAAGAACAATTTGAATTTCGCAGGCTACCCTTCCACTTCCACCTTAAGTATGTAGTAGCTATCTGCACTGTAATGGTGAAATAAGTAATATAATTACCTCACCTGCATTTAACATGTTGGGAAACTGTGTTGTAATCGTCCTTTATAAAATAACACTATTTCTGTATTTTTAGCCAAAGAAAACGAGGTGGGTGCTACATTTTTTCAACCACCCTGAAAATAATCCACTCTTGAAATAATCATTTAGGTTTCGAGATATGGAACTTTTTTATCAAAACTGCAGCAGTAACTTTGTTCATCATTAACATACTATAAAAGAAAAAGGATTGTGTGGTTTTATGAAACCACGGTAAAAGTGAAACTTTTTTTCATACTTTTGACATTTATCTAAAAAAAATTGGAATAATATTGCATTAAGGGTATAAAACGCGGAGTACATAAAACCGACCGTCACGCGACATGCAACACACAGACGAAAAAGTTTGAGACGATGTAATAAAACTTTCACTTTAACAAATTTAGTTTTACTGTTGAGTGTATGTTTACAAATTAATTAGCGTTAAAAATATTTTTATTATATTGTTTGGTGCTACGGAACTCGGTGTGTGCGAGTATGACTCGCACTTGGCCGGTTTTCTAAATGAAGATTTAACGTTAATGACGATCATGTTTGTAAACAGTAGGTATGTCGCCACTGACCGACTGATGGCTTGCCGTTTTTATTCCTATGCTTTTACAATTACAGAGTAACACAATAAAACCTACTTGCAAAATAAACATCATTTATCATTTATCAATAAAAACACACAGACTCTTAAAAAAGAACACAGTCATACGCATACAATGAACGCAGCGCTTATCTTGGATACGCACACTAGCACACGCTGTACGCTGCTCGCTGCTTAGCGCTGACGTCACGTTCATCGTAATTTATTTTTTACTTTTACTTTATTAAATAACGCTCTAATCTGTTTAATTTTGGGAGATTAAGGTTTGGATTTATATATATCCCATTATTAAATGAATTTCAGTCCTGTTACATTTTTGCCGTAAGTAGTATTCAAGATTTTTGGATTTTCTTGATTTTCTGTGAAGTCCGGAGCAGAATTTGTTTAATTTTCATAATAATAGTTAGATATGTTGATAACAATCACTTTAGCACTATTTTTGTCCTGTTAATATTTTTGCCTTAAGTACGAAGTCAAATTATATGATTTTTAAAAAAAACTGATTGTTCCGTGGACGAAAACTGTTTAATTTGCTGACCTACTCGTAGCACTCAATCTGTTCTACAATACTCCAAATAAACATACCTGTTTATATTTTTTTCCACCAAGTTACAACATATTAGACGTTTTGTTAAAAAAAACACATACGCGGAGGTGAACTTTTCGCGGGATACAGCATAACATACTCTCCTGTCCATACCCTACACATTCAATGAAAAAAATCGCTGTTTTTAATTAATGCAGAGTTGGCCTAATTTTCGGCGTAAATTCCCCGGACTATTATTACCGTGCCTCGTGGAGGCTTTAGCAAGGGTTTTGTAATAGTAAAGTCACTTGACACATTCTTAGTACAGCAAGATGATATAACGTCACTCTCGGCCAAGTTTTCCATTCTTCTTCTTAGCGTGTCGTTGGCAATCTAAATTGTGTCGGCCCAGAACTCAGCCACTAGTTTGGCGCCCTCTGTAGCGTCGCATCAGTACCTGTAATGAACAAACAACAGGACAAGCAGGACACGATATTAAGTTCTCTATTAAAGTTCAAAGGTTGAGCAGTAAGACATTTAGTTCAAACATACATAAAAAAAACAATCGAATTGAGAACCTCCTCTCCTCTCTTTTAGAAGTCGGTTAAAAAGTATAATGTGTTCATTTTCTTTGACAGAGGCTCGCTGCCGTGGCAAGGTCTGAAAGCGATCACCAAAAAGCAGAAGTATGAACGGATCAGCGAGAAAAAAATGTCGACACCAGTTGAGGTGCTCTGTAAGGTAAGCACAACAAATTGTAGATCGCATGATCATATTTATATCATTCGTAGACATAAAGCAACTGTTTCATACATACATCATTGATGCTCCGCTCCTATTGGTCGTAGCTTGATATGCCTATAGCCTTCCTCGATAAATGGGCTATCCAACACTGAAGGAATTTTTCAATTCAATCCAGTAGTTCCCGAGAGCGCGTGCAACCAAACAAAACATTATAATATAGATAAGATTTATTAATAAACGACGAAATTTCAACCCTGATTGATAGCATTGTGCTGAGTTCATGATAAGTTTACGCGTCCATGGGATAGCTTTCTATAGCGATGTAGTAGTCCTACACGTTGGTACTGTCATTATGAGATCAGCCTATTAATATACTGATAAAATACTGGTAATCAATTTATCACTTAATAGCTTTTCCGCGTTTTTTAAGTGAAAGCTTATTGACCGCATCAAATTCATCAAACTAAAATTGATGGATTTTGATGCGGTCACTTAAGGTTTTCAGGGTTGTCTGGAGAATTGGATGGGGATGGTTTAAGGATCTTAAACAACCTAATTTAATTACACAAGGATTGTTGTGGCTTTCACACTATTATTATCAAATACTTCTTTGGGACTTAGTTGAGCTTCATTGTCTCAGCGCTTTTCAGGTGATCGCCACTGTTGATCCTGGCTTTCAGAGGTTGCAGTAGTTTGAGAATAGTGTGGCGAGCTAGTCTTATAATTAGTTTTATCAAGTGCTTGAGAGAATAATGAAGGTCATTTAAACGTTACTCTCCTCATACATGATGTGTATGTGGGTAGATTGGACACATGTCCTAACACTTAATGTTGGAAGTATCTTTCCATAGCCCCCATAATAGGGGTGCGGACTGGGTAAAGAAAACGACATTCTATATTGTCCGTCAGACAGGTAATACAAAAATATTAGACACGTATTTTTTGTTTCATCAAAATATAAAAAAATTACTTAGTTAAAACTCATTAAAGTTGGAGAGTGGGGGCTTACTACGTCACAAGTAGGTATAAAACTTACCTACATGTGACGTCATGTGCTATTTCAACTCAATATATCTCCGTAATTTTATGACCACGTGAAAAAAGAAAAAATACGTGTCCAATACTTTTCAACAAACTACCCGAGGGACAAAGAAAAATAAAATTGGATTGTCTCCTATTGAATAAGCGTTGTGCATAGCCTAGTAACTCAGCTGACGTCTGCACACGCGTGAGCTGTAATTAATTTGAGCAACCTCGCGAAGAAGGTCGCTGATTTAAATCCTAACTCCTTAGTTAGTTATCACCTGAGTTTGCCGGAGTTTATCTAGTCGATAGTGACATTTGAAATTTTGGAATAATGTGTAAGGTGGGATATTATGTCTGAACGTATTTTCGGTTTCAATTTGACAGCATTCGTTAAAGAACACAGCCGACCCGAAGACTAAGACCTACACACACTTGGGTTTCGTTCGAAGTTCGGGTTGGTTCGGCACAATTCAACACAGATTAGCCGAGTCGCTTTTTTCCGAATGTTTTGCTACCTAGAACCTACACATATTTGCCCGCCCGGCTGTGCCGAATCGATTGATAGTTTCAGGACCTCAAATTATGTCGCCCACAATCGGATTAAGGACATTTAAGATGGTGATGATGATTTGACCATCTCAGAAATGGAAACTTAATATAACATGGATATATTAAACAGGCAGGTATTAAAAGTAAAACCTGTATAAAAAGGGAAAGTAATATAATTTTGCAGAGGATTCTTTAGCCAATTAACTGATCATAAGCCTCGAGCCTTAACGCTCGTGTTAAACGAATTAATTAAAATCGGAAATCCAATAGGCCGGATGTGAGACTTGAATAAATAAATCATTACGCGAAGGTCTTTATGACACCTGTGTCGTGTTTAAATAAGTTTAATTCAAATCATTCTTCCTTGTGATTTGCGCACATAGATATAAAATTACATTTAGTTATGGTACTTGCAATAAATGACTAGGGGCTAGGGACCAATAATACGGCAAGCAGATTGTCCAGAAACCCTAACATCATGAACAGTAGCCGTATGAAAGTACCTCTCTTCATTATCGTGGGGTTAACCCCTAATCTGGAAGTACCGCCACTAGTTTTAACGGTTTTTGAACCTATGTTGTCCCACTGCCAGGCAAAGGTACTCCCAGCCGGCCTAGCATGACCGCCGTAGAAACGGGCTATGTCTACGGAAGAATCGACAATTTGACAGATATTTCTATCGTCTCAAGCATGGCGATATTAAGAATGTAGAAAAGAAATGTTTCTTTTCTTCAGTCGACACAAGTCTACAACGTCGAGCATGACAACCATATTTTCTCTTCTTTTGACATTTGGGGGTAGAAACATTACTTCTGACAAATGTCAAACTAGTCTTATTAAAAACTAAATACGAGAAATTCGTTTCGTGGTTGCGTTGAGTTACGTTCAAAAGGTTGAAATTTTATGTAAAATATTTAGGTTTAATTTCGCGAAAAAGATCCAAGCCTGGATCCAGGATGCAGCAACACCATTCCGCCCACGAAAAATGAAAAACTCGTGCAATTGGCAACTTTTTTTTGTTAACTAAACGTAATAATATTCAGGGAATATAAACAATTAAACATCACGTGATACGACCCCGTTGCTATGGAAAGAATTTCTTTGTAGAAACGCGAGTCGACGGGGCGCGCCATGCTCGGGCAGAAGAAATGTCAAGTTGTATAGAAAAGATTTCTTGTCGTTTCTTGGTAGAATAGAGATAGAACGGTCATGCTAGGGGGGCTGGTCTTCAGTTTGAAACTTGTCTGTCGTTTTTTCTGATTAAACTAACATTCACCATCATCATCATCAGCCTATTATAGGCCCCTCCTCTCTAAAAGAGGGAATGGGCTGTAATCCACCACGCGGGCCCAGTGCGGGTTGGTAGATGTCACATGTCTTCGAATTTTTAGTTCTAGGACATGCCTGTTTCCTCACGATGTTTTCTTTCACCGTTTTTGAGAGCAGCGGTGATGGAATAAATTACAAAAAGTAATGCGCCTTCCTGGGCTTCGAATCCACGGCTTACTGCTCGTAAGTCGTGGCTGCCACCACTGGGCCACCGCTGCTCTCTGACAAACTGCAAACTGACATTACGTCAGTGTTTTATAAACTTACTCTGATGTACATCTTAAGGCACACACAAGTCCTGTAGTACCAGAAACAAAGTGTTTTTTCTTAATGCTCTCAGATTTAGTAAAATATTACTATCATTGCACACATCCCCATCATTTTCTACCATTTAATTGACGCGCTGCATCTCGTATCGGGATCAGCTTGCTTGAAGCGGTACCTATGTATATTGGTATCGCTGAAGCGACATCAACGACTTGAAGTAAATAATGTACTCACTAATTAAATAATTAATTTTTAGGGTTCCGTACCGACCGTACCCAAAGGGTCAAACGGGACCCTATTACTGAGACTTCGCTGTCCGTCCGTCCGTCCGTCCGTCCGTCTGTCACCAGGCTGTATCACATGAACCGTGATAGTTAGCCATTTGAAATTTCTACAGATTATGTATTTCTGTTGATGCTTTAACAACAAATACTAAAAACAGAATAAAATAGATATTTAAGGCGGCTCCCATACAAAAAAAGTGTTTTTTTTGCTCCTTTTTATAAATAATGGTACGGAACCCTTCGTGCGCGAGACCGACTCGCACTTGGCCGGTTTTTAATTAAGAATGATGATAACCATAATGACGAGCTTGTATTGGCATGGAAACGTGTTGATCAAAATATACAGGATGAAAGGGAAACCGACGCTAAAACGGTTACCAGATATTCAGTACAGCGTTCTGAGCCCTATAAATTCTATTTTAAAGACAAAACATACATTATAACATTTTCACCCTACCTACAGTATACCTACAGTATACCTACAGTATACCTACAGTATTGCACAGATATACTAAATACGTGGTAACTATTTTCACGCTGTATAACCTTTCATGGATAAACACTCGTTTGTTGTTCATAAAGGAAAGTGACGTGAAACTAGTCGCATTTATTTCGCTATAATGAAAAAGCGAAACATTATTAAGTCCAACTAAAAGAATCGATCCATACAACCTTTCATCTTAATGCTTTTAATAAGGTATAAAAAGGCATAAAAACAGCTTCCATGAGATGGCTATACTTGACCCGTCAGCCCCGCTCCCACTTGCTGACTGGCAAATATTTTCACAATATTACTTTTCTATTCGGTTTCGTGATACAATTTTGCAGCTAAAGCTTTTAAGGCGAATTTCATCAGTGAAAATGAACGTTTAAACCATCATGCCATCGTTACGGGTGCTCTTGAATTTGGTTTTGATATAAAACCCGTTTCCCTGTTCTAAATTTAAGCCTGTTTTAATTGTTACAGGGATTCCCGGCTGAGTTTGCAATGTATTTAAATTACTGCCGCGGACTGACCTTCGACGAAGCTCCCGATTACATGTATCTTAGACAGGTGAGTCACACATTTATATTGCGTATTATGTCAAGTTTGATGCTAGTTCTTATTAGCTTTGGTAATTGCTTGAATGAAGTAGTTAATTCGACGTAGTATGTTGCGTTATTTGTGTACTCTTCATGTATTTAAATGTCTTGAAATGACTGCTCAGCTTTTCCTGCAGACGTTTTGTCATCGTGGCGACAGAATAGCTAATTTAGTTCGCAACATAGTTATGAAAAATCGTTAATTCTAATTTTACCTTTAATATTATATATAAGAAAGTAAGTTTGTTTCCTAACTCTTCACGCCTAAACCACTGAACCGATCATCCTAAAATTTTGTATACTAGTTTTCAGGTGTACAGAAACGGACATAGGGTACCATCCCAAAAAAAAAAAAGTAATTATACAGTATGTTAGTTTAAACGAGGGACATATTCAAACCCATAATAGTACATGCTAACATGATACTAATAAAAATATAAACAAAAAAAAAAACAGACGGATCATACCAAAATTTTCGCAAATGTCACGCAACGTGTATACACCCACCCTTGCGCTAGCGACTTAATACTATCGCAGAACATGTGAGGGGGTCAATGACTCTTAGGTATAATCTATTTTCCATTCATACTTTAAACTAACCTGGCTTAGGACAGTCCAAAATATCTAGGCACTAAACAAAACATTAAAAATTCTTCTATATACGTTTTTTTACATATTTGGGACGAGAATCGAATACTGAATACCCTCCCTCAATGTGTCCCTCGTTTAACCTAACATACTGTATAGCGCCACGTGTCCGAGGCGGTTATTGAAAAAAATCTAAATTTACGTGAGCGAAACCGCGGGGAAAAGCTAGTTGGAAATGAATGTAGAATAGAGGAGTAATTTGAAATTTTAACACAAAATGGCACAAAATTAACTTCAGTCATGGTGTTTTCATCGTCCTCAAGACATGACGCTAATGTCATGAATATTGCATCTATCAAATCAACTAAGAGATGTATTGCTGGGAAGTTTGCTTCGTCACTTCTTCCTAACTTAAACACTAGCAAGAGCGGACGTTTTGGTGGATTGTATTATGTAGTTTTGATTTCAAAAAGAGTTGATTGAATTAAATGACTTTTGATTTTGAACAAGCTACGATTCCAAGCTACATTGTTATTGACGATCGCATGATTTGTCCGCAGCTGTTCCGCATCCTGTTCCGCACAATGAACTACCAGTACGACTACACGTTCGACTGGACGATCCTGCGTCAGCGCAAGCAGCACATGGAGGCCGGCGCGGCGCCCGCCGACCGGCGCTCGCCCTCCGTGCAGCGCCGCGCCGCGCAGCAACCCTCGCAGCCGCCGCCTAACAACGAGGTGCGTACAGTAGCGTAGCTCTTGTCACATGGAGCCCGGCGCGCTCCGTGCAGCGCCGCGCCGCGCAGCAACCCTCGCAGCCGCCGCCTAACAACGAGGTGCGTACAGTAGCGTAGCTCTTGTCACATGGAGCCCGGCGCGCTCCGTGCAGCGCCGCGCCGCGCAGCAACCCTCGCAGCCGCCGCCTAACAACGAGGTGCGTACAGTAGCGTAGCTCTTGTCACATGGAGCCCGGCGCGCTCCGTGCAGCGCCGCGCCGCGCAGCAACCCTCGCAGCCGCCGCCTAACAACGAGGTGCGTACAGTAGCGTAGCTCTTGTCACATGGAGCCCGGCGCGCTCCGTGCAGCGCCGCGCCGCGCAGCAACCCTCGCAGCCGCCGCCTAACAACGAGGTGCGTACAGTAGCGTAGCTCTTGTCACATGGAGCCCGGCGCGCTCCGTGCAGCGCCGCGCCGCGCAGCAACCCTCGCAGCCGCCGCCTAACAACGAGGTGCGTACAGTAGCGTAGCTCTTGTCACATGGAGCCCGGCGCGCTCCGTGCAGCGCCGCGCCGCGCAGCAACCCTCGCAGCCGCCGCCTAACAACGAGGTGCGTACAGTAGCGTAGCTCTTGTCACATGGAGCCCGGCGCGCTCCGTGCAGCGCCGCGCCGCGCAGCAACCCTCGCAGCCGCCGCCTAACAACGAGGTGCGTACAGTAGCGTAGCTCTTGTCACATGGAGCCCGGCGCGCTCCGTGCAGCGCCGCGCCGCGCAGCAACCCTCGCAGCCGCCGCCTAACAACGAGGTGCGTACAGTAGCGTAGCTCTTGTCACATGGAGCCCGGCGCGCTCCGTGCAGCGCCGCGCCGCGCAGCAACCCTCGCAGCCGCCGCCTAACAACGAGGTGCGTACAGTAGCGTAGCTCTTGTCACATGGAGCCCGGCGCGCTCCGTGCAGCGCCGCGCCGCGCAGCAACCCTCGCAGCCGCCGCCTAACAACGAGGTGCGTACAGTAGCGTAGCTCTTGTCACATGGAGCCCGGCGCGCTCCGTGCAGCGCCGCGCCGCGCAGCAACCCTCGCAGCCGCCGCCTAACAACGAGGTGCGTACAGTAGCGTAGTTCTTGTCACATGGAGCCCGGCGCGCTCCGTGCAGCGCCGCGCCGCGCAGCAACCCTCGCAGCCGCCGCCTAACAACGAGGTGCGTACAGTAGCGTAGCTCTTGTCACATGGAGCCCGGCGCGCTCCGTGCAGCGCCGCGCCGCGCAGCAACCCTCGCAGCCGCCGCCTAACAACGAGGTGCGTACAGTAGCGTAGCTCTTGTCACATGGAGCCCGGCGCGCTCCGTGCAGCGCCGCGCCGCGCAGCAACCCTCGCAGCCGCCGCCTAACAACGAGGTGCGTACAGTAGCGTAGCTCTTGTCACATGGAGCCCGGCGCGCTCCGTGCAGCGCCGCGCCGCGCAGCAACCCTCGCAGCCGCCGCCTAACAACGAGGTGCGTACAGTAGCGTAGCTCTTGTCACATGGAGCCCGGCGCGCTCCGTGCAGCGCCGCGCCGCGCAGCAACCCTCGCAGCCGCCGCCTAACAACGAGGTGCGTACAGTAGCGTAGCTCTTGTCACATGGAGCCCGGCGCGCTCCGTGCAGCGCCGCGCCGCGCAGCAACCCTCGCAGCCGCCGCCTAACAACGAGGTGCGTACAGTAGCGTAGCTCTTGTCACATGGAGCCCGGCGCGCTCCGTGCAGCGCCGCGCCGCGCAGCAACCCTCGCAGCCGCCGCCTAACAACGAGGTGCGTACAGTAGCGTAGCTCTTGTCACATGGAGCCCGGCGCGCTCCGTGCAGCGCCGCGCCGCGCAGCAACCCTCGCAGCCGCCGCCTAACAACGAGGTGCGTACAGTAGCGTAGCTCTTGTCACATGGAGCCCGGCGCGCTCCGTGCAGCGCCGCGCCGCGCAGCAACCCTCGCAGCCGCCGCCTAACAACGAGGTGCGTACAGTAGCGTAGCTCTTGTCACATGGAGCCCGGCGCGCTCCGTGCAGCGCCGCGCCGCGCAGCAACCCTCGCAGCCGCCGCCTAACAACGAGGTGCGTACAGTAGCGTAGCTCTTGTCACATGGAGCCCGGCGCGCTCCGTGCAGCGCCGCGCCGCGCAGCAACCCTCGCAGCCGCCGCCTAACAACGAGGTGCGTACAGTAGCGTAGCTCTTGTCACATGGAGCCCGGCGCGCTCCGTGCAGCGCCGCGCCGCGCAGCAACCCTCGCAGCCGCCGCCTAACAACGAGGTGCGTACAGTAGCGTAGCTCTTGTCACATGGAGCCCGGCGCGCTCCGTGCAGCGCCGCGCCGCGCAGCAACCCTCGCAGCCGCCGCCTAACAACGAGGTGCGTACAGTAGCGTAGTTCTTGTCACATGGAGCCCGGCGCGCTCCGTGCAGCGCCGCGCCGCGCAGCAACCCTCGCAGCCGCCGCCTAACAACGAGGTGCGTACAGTAGCGTAGCTCTTGTCACATGGAGCCCGGCGCGCTCCGTGCAGCGCCGCGCCGCGCAGCAACCCTCGCAGCCGCCGCCTAACAACGAGGTGCGTACAGTAGCGTAGCTCTTGTCACATGGAGCCCGGCGCGCTCCGTGCAGCGCCGCGCCGCGCAGCAACCCTCGCAGCCGCCGCCTAACAACGAGGTGCGTACAGTAGCGTAGCTCTTGTCACATGGAGCCCGGCGCGCTCCGTGCAGCGCCGCGCCGCGCAGCAACCCTCGCAGCCGCCGCCTAACAACGAGGTGCGTACAGTAGCGTAGCTCTTGTCACATGGAGCCCGGCGCGCTCCGTGCAGCGCCGCGCCGCGCAGCAACCCTCGCAGCCGCCGCCTAACAACGAGGTGCGTACAGTAGCGTAGCTCTTGTCACATGGAGCCCGGCGCGCTCCGTGCAGCGCCGCGCCGCGCAGCAACCCTCGCAGCCGCCGCCTAACAACGAGGTGCGTACAGTAGCGTAGCTCTTGTCACATGGAGCCCGGCGCGCTCCGTGCAGCGCCGCGCCGCGCAGCAACCCTCGCAGCCGCCGCCTAACAACGAGGTGCGTACAGTAGCGTAGCTCTTGTCACATGGAGCCCGGCGCGCTCCGTGCAGCGCCGCGCCGCGCAGCAACCCTCGCAGCCGCCGCCTAACAACGAGGTGCGTACAGTAGCGTAGCTCTTGTCACATGGAGCCCGGCGCGCTCCGTGCAGCGCCGCGCCGCGCAGCAACCCTCGCAGCCGCCGCCTAACAACGAGGTGCGTACAGTAGCGTAGCTCTTGTCACATGGAGCCCGGCGCGCTCCGTGCAGCGCCGCGCCGCGCAGCAACCCTCGCAGCCGCCGCCTAACAACGAGGTGCGTACAGTAGCGTAGCTCTTGTCACATGGAGCCCGGCGCGCTCCGTGCAGCGCCGCGCCGCGCAGCAACCCTCGCAGCCGCCGCCTAACAACGAGGTGCGTACAGTAGCGTAGCTCTTGTCACATGGAGCCCGGCGAAGAGCGTGGATTGCAGCGGTTTCAGACTAGCGCATTTTTCTGTGCGTATTAGCTAGTATTGGTTACCGCACTATCACGTACGGCACAGTTTGCTCCTCAAAAAAAAAAAGAACGCACACGTAAAAAAACGTGTGTGGGGTAAAACTCCAGCGTATTCGCTCAAACCGGTGGGTTCAGTCAGTAGCAATATATCAGTATCACTCGCGGCTCGCACTTATGCGAACTTATTAGCGCTCGTAAAAAAATATCTGCCTACATGCGCTTTCAAAAATGAGCTTACACGCGCCGAAAATACGCTAGTCTGAAACCGCCCTTGGGAGTGGGAGCGACGCGAATCTGCTACAACCGATCACGTATCTTCAAATAAGTCGCTTTTATTTTTACGTGGTTCGAAATATATGAAGCGGAGTCGGAGGACACGTATAAGGCATCTGCGGTCGACCTGAATTTGAGCAAGCTAACAATTTGCAAAAAACGGTTTTTGGTGTGCATTTTAAACGACTGGAGATTGCAGTCGTTAGACAGTTTCAATGCAGCTATGTCAACTGCTCAAATACGCTTTTTTTGTATGTAGCGTGTCACTCGAATACATATTGTTTGCAAATGACCGCAGGAAAAACGATCATATAATGAATGCAAACATATTGACATTCGTAAAATTATAGTAACGTGTTTACGTGACGAAACTCGCGTGTTTGTAGGTGGCGATATAACGTTGTGGATATGTAAGGAAATACGTAAATCATGTTCTATTTCGATTCCTCGAGCATTTTGCAGCATGTGACCTTTTACGTCCAAGGTATAGAGTTTTAATTGAGATAGTTTAAGCATTATTTTCGTGTAATGCAATCTCTGTACGTAACGTACGTTAAAAAATAAGTGTGTCATTAGAATGACCGACAGCTAATCAGGAGGCAGCGTTTGGTCAGACGATCCTACCTTTCCATTTAGAGTATTACATTCCAGATTATTTGTTGTCCAAACAATAAAATCCACATGTAAAATTACAGCAACTTAAGAGCGTTTACACCTTACGGCATTTCATGCAAACTTTCAAGTCCTTTTTTTTCCGAAATGACTGAACCGATTTTAATGAAACATAATACGCAAAACATGAGAAATGTCTTTACAAATAAGTTAATTGGAAATTTCTGTAGATAATTTATCCATACTAATATTATAAATGCGAAAGTCAGTCTGTTTTTTTTTGTTTGTTTGTTTGTTATCTTTTCACGACTAAACGGCTGATTGGATCTTAACGAAATTTGGCAAGAAGATAGATATTAACCTAGGGAAGGACATAGGCTATATATCATCACGCTACGACCAATAGGAGCGGAGCAGTAATGTATAATGTTGCGAAAACGGGGAAAATTTGGCGCAGACGAAGTTGCGCTGGACAGCTAGTAATTTTATATGTTAATTTAGCTGTGAAAATATTTTTAGTAACTTTTTAGACCACTGTATCCTGCTTATGCGTATGAAGTATCATTAAAATTGGTTCAGTCATTTCGGAAAATAAGGACTTGAAAGTTTGTATGAAATGTCGTAAGGCGTAAACGCTCTTAAAACACTTGACAAAAAGGACTTTTCAATACATAATCATGTTGAAATAACAATGTTACCGCTTTGTAAACGAATAAAGGAGTTTCTCACGGTTTCCAAAATTACCGCGCGTCACATTATGTTTCCGTGTACCACTCTTTCCTTTTATATAACCGAGTTCGCATATCCTATAATTTAAAACTAACTGGAAATAGTCAAGTATATGAAATAGCGGTGTTTTTTCCTTTAGCGGGTTATGATCACTAATTCAGTATCTACATATCGATCCATGACCAGTACTTTATTTATCTGTTTCGTGTAAAGAAATGAGTGATATCAATCTTAAAATAATTGATAGTCTTAAACATCATTGTAAGTCTGTCTGTCCTAAGGAAGAACGCAGATGACAGATTGGAAACTATTTCATTTTCGTAATTAGTTATTTATGCAGTTTTAGCGTTTAGCATTTTTGACTGGACATCACCAATATTGTAATTCAATGATCCGCCACCTGCGATCTGCCTAACTTTTGCACAAACATTACGATATTTTTTTAAATATTCTTTCGCCGCCCTTGTAGTTTTTCTGTATCGTCCGTGCGTTTAAACACATTTAGACTCACATACACAAACAGCCAGACCCGGAACAACTACCTGTA
Organism: Cerastis leucographa; assembly: GCA_963082945.1. Classification (NCBI taxonomy): domain Eukaryota; kingdom Metazoa; phylum Arthropoda; class Insecta; order Lepidoptera; family Noctuidae; genus Cerastis; species Cerastis leucographa. The sequence goes on from OY720370.1 coordinate 5,415,027, forward strand.
GGCCATACAAATATTTGTTCCGTGCGGCATTTGAAACCGCGACACGCAGCGCAGCAGCCTATCCCTCAGCCACTGCACCAACAGTGCCGTCATTACCCTCCAATACCCTACATCCTTCCTCTTCCTAACCTAACCTCGTTTCCTAGGTGAAATCAATCCACGCTACAAATGATTCGGCCGCGAACAACAAGCAGCCAGTGAAGGGACACCAGTCCGTTAGTCAACTCAAGAAGAAACTCACCGCGATATCATAAATATAGCCCGACACCTATATCCTTATCTTATATTATGTTACTCGAATATGCACCGCATGATATCATATTATTTTCTTCCAAAATACTTCCACTATCGGTGTTTTAAAAACTTGTTAACAACTTTTTTTTGTGGGAATGTTGTCGGGGTAGGCCTTGTAGATTTATAGATGCTTGATTTTTTTTTCCTATCTTGTTTACGTTTCTAAGTACCCGGGTATCTACTTGTCAGGCCTACAATGTCTTCATTTCATTCATGAAGAAATAACATTGTGTTGCTAAGGTCCAAAAGCTTCCGGCCTAGACACATTAGATTGATCAAAGATTCAATACAATACCATCATCGTCACTAAATTACTGAAATTTTCTCTATTTACCCTCATCCATACGTAGAAACCTACATTCGAACCGTGCATCCATATTTTGATCTTTCAAAAGTGCCCATGAAGGTTTATGTGAAATAAAATATTAAAATTTGTATCTTTCGAAGGCCAAGATTGTATTGTAGGTAATGTGTCACGTATGTTCATGTAAAGAGGCTATAGATTTCAAATTGTACCATATTGTGTTGTTTTACTTTATAAAACCTACAAAAAGTTTGAAATAAATGTAATGTGTTTGTAAACACCTATCGAGCAGTATTTGTGGAACTGTTTATAATTGATGAGTCGGACTATAGGAACAAATTGCGCGGTGTACGTGATGACTTGTGTTACTCTTTACAACAGTCACGTCGCACATACTTTGTTCATTTATAAGAAAAATACTTAAAAAAACAAAGGTTTTTTTTTCTTACTTAGTCGTTAAAAATATGACACAAAATAATGTAAAATGTGAAACGAAAATTCGATTCTATTTTTCTTTCTAGAGTGGTGTTAATTGATAAAAAATCAGGTGCATATTCATGTAACCATTTTCTAGTAAATTTTTGTAGGTTCGATAATTAGTTTCAAACAAAATAAAAGTTTGACTGTCAGCTTTTATTGTAGGAACACTATGTTAACTTCCCTTAACGCGAGAGAGGTGAGAGAGACTATGTACTTATATTCGATTTTAGATTTCTTTATTATACTATTGGCGAATCGGATGGAACCTCTACGGCCACTTGCGCAGTTCGTCGTCTCAGTGCTTATTTGTTCTAACCACCAATAGTTATATTTTGCAGTATAGAGTTTTTTCGTCTCTATTTTTAAAACAAAGTTTTATTTCAAAGACAGTTCTACTTTCAATGCATTATGTTTTAATAATTTTAATATGTATTTAAGACTGGTTATAAAATATTTTAATTTTCATTTTTATATGGAGATAGAGAGCAAACGAAAGCGTAATTTGGCCATAACTACAATGATGATAGCACAAAGCATACATACCATTTTTGCAAGCCTCATCATCTTTCTGCCCTTGTCCCATTGTATTTGGGGTCGGCGCAACACGTTTACTTTTACCATTCTCCCCTATCAGACGTCACGGCATCATTCAAAAAGGGTCAACGAAACCAACCCTAAATAGAACCAACATAATTATTTGTAATCAAATTATAAAGGTTTATCTTAAATAAACAACTTGGATTTGAAGTGTTTATTATGAACGAGAGAAAGCAAAATAGGACGAAACATAGTAAATGCGGTAATTTTTTTGTACTCATAAACTATAATATTTTTATTTATTTTTAACTGGGCTTATTCCCGTTAAATTTTACTGGCTCTTTTTGGGGGTGGAGTACAGATATAGTACAATATGTTTTCTCGCTTTTTAAAGATAAATGTGCGCTATATTTCATACCAATACAGTTGAAATAGCAGTGTTAATAATTCTGCATTTAAGATTCTTTTTTGGTTTATTGGTAGTTTGGACAAATGCACTGAGGCGTCGAGCTGTAGTCTCTACGGACGTTTTCGGAAACTTGTCATCGTCCGTCAAATTGACGCGTTTCTTAGGACTCCTCACTTGTGTACAACTGTGATTGAATGTAAGGTGGTGTAAGTGTGTGTGTGTGTGCGCGTTTTGTTCAATGTAAATTTTTACTTTATAAGGTTTAAAAACATTATTGATAGTATTATTAATGCATTCGCCAGTTGCGTACAGTTAGCAACGTTTTTTGCTTTCAGTAAACTGAAAAAGGAATCGTTTAAAAAACGTAATGATTGTACTAAAGTACAATCATTGCTGCTAACCGTACACAACTGAATGGTACGAAGTAAAAACTCTTTCGATACATTGCATCGGAAATTTCTATATTTTTAATTAATTGTTTAAAAATTGTATAAATTATAAAATGAGTGTTGCCAACACTAAAAATACTGTTATGTTTGAAATAAGGTACAACATAATGACAGGGTATGATGTGAATTTTGTATAATTTGAATAAAAAAACTTCAAGTTTAGTAGTACGTGTACGCGTATAATTTATGCGAGTAAGCCCGGAAGCGAGACATTTTTGCGGTAAAGTTACGTATAATTATATTATTGTAGATGTAGGTAATATAATCACCATTAGTTAATTTAATACGTAAAGTGCTATTTACTGATTAGTTTCTAGTTATTTGAGAAAATCCAAAATTTATTCATTGTATATCCATTTCAATTAATTTTAGACGGACATATTTCATTATTATTTGGTAAAACCGTAAGGCCCACTTGTGCATTTTCCTGTGCATTTTCCACATGTGTATTATTTAACACTTTAGAATATTAGACGATGCTACGCAAGTGGGCCTAAAATTATACTTTTAAATGAACGTTATAAAACTAATAAAACTTTATTTCCTCCACAGTGAAAGAGAACCCGCCGTTCGGCAGCCCCGGGTGGTCCGGCGAAGAAGAGAGCGCGATAGCATTAGTGTGCGTGCGAGTGTGTGTTAGTGTGTGCGTGTGCATGGGATGCGGCCACACGATGCTCTCCGGCGGGCGCCGAACGCGTTCATTACAACGGACTTGCTTTCTCTCGACTAGACGAGGCCTTGCGTTATACCATACACCACAGTCTATCTAACACCTCCATACGGTCGCACGCAGCCTGCTCATGTATGTCCCCAAGCAGATAGCGACTGCGATATGACAGTTCGTTCCCAGAACTGTCGACTGATTCAGCGTTTAATTTATTATCCGGCCACGAAAGCACGAAGGTCTCCATAGCAAAGGCAAAGCCACTGTATGGAATAGATAGTTGCACTGTGGTTGTACTATAGAGACCCACTATCGCAGTGGTACATTATAATGATCTTTCTGTTTGGACACGGCTCCAATCGTCTTTTTTTACTGTATAAATTTAACTGTAAATTACATTACAGATGTTGATACAATTTACACTAGAGAAATATTCATTATTAATTCAGTTTGTAGTTATGTAACTCGATGATTGTTTAGTTTTCGATGTTAGTTTTCTAATAAGCTAGTGTTCACATTTTATTGTTACTGCGGTGGTATTTCAATCTGTTCTCTGTAAATATGCGAATTGTGTTGGGAATACCGCCGGCGATTCGACGCGTAACACAATATTGGCTAGAATTGTTCATTAAAATTTGCAGATTTCTAATGAATAAAGTAGTCTATAACAAAACGTGAAAAAATGGTAAAAATGAAAAAAAAAAACGAACATGTGGTAGTACCTAAGTGAATTGATTTCCTGCCGTTTGAAACGTGCCCAGCCACACTAAACAGACATAGTTTTAAGATTATTTTTACTATTTTGCTTTTACTTTGGCATATTTCACTTATAAAATTGTACATAGACATGGGCAGAGTGCGTTTCAAAGGGACGTTGGTATGGCGGTATATCTTATTTGAAGATTATAAAATTGTAAATATATAAGCTAGTAAACTTGTTTTAATCACTACATATTTTTTTAAGAAAGCACTAATTGCGTTTGATTTGTGGCGTATTGTGATACTGCAAGATTTGTTCTGAGGGGGGGCTCTCGGGGTAGTTCGAGAAACATCAACCTGTCGGATAGTCACTGATACTATCGCAAGTAACTACTGCTAACAGACAGCTAAGACGCTCAGCTCGTGGTGCTTCTCGACAGTTCCCTCAGGGAGCCCGACCGGGGCTACAGCACTCTCAACGTGTCCAGACTCTGAACTTGAATCTTAACTGGAATGTGTTTCATTTGAGGTTCCATACGCCTCAGTTTTTCAAATAAAAAGCATTCCATTTACCATTCAAGCTATCAATGATTAGACTTCAACGGAACTATTCAGTAATATTCATGTTTTTATACAACCTTCCTTTGCATATAATCTATTGATGAATGTTAGTGAAGTGATTCCCGTTCAGAGGAAACTCGTACTTGTGTGGTCTCCGGCAGACAGGTGGCAGTCGACGCCGTGTGTAATATTTTTATATTATAACGATCACTAAACAATGCTTCCATAGTTTGAATGCTAGAAGTATCATAATACACCATGTTATTTCTAAGACATAACTATAAGTTTCCGGAATGATTAGTGCGAACGAAGTGTGAACGAACAATTGGAGACAAAATAAATAACTTTTGATTACCATGTATAGTTACAATGTTGGTATGTTTGACCACTGTGAGTGATATTATGGATCTCATTCCTTGCGGATTCGGTTTTATTTTGAGACTCAGTAACGCTGGTTCAGGACACGCATTTTGTCTCCAGTTGTGTGTATACTCAGTGTGTCAACACTCTATAAATTAATAAACAGTAATAAACTATTCTTTGTTTTCTTTTGATATCCTTTTGGTTAACATTAAGCCTTGTATTCATTAGGCAACTTTTGTTGATAAACTGCGTGTTTATCAGGCACCAAGTTTACCGTAAACACTGTTTCTGAAACATGGCCGTCCACACTTGTCAGGTGTTGGTAGGATGTCGCCTGAGGAGGTAGTGATGCTCAGTGCTGCTCACATTATAATATTCATAAGAGAGCTACTAGAAAAAAAAAGAAAAAAAGGTGGTGGATTCGGAATTATCTCTTAAATAGAAGTTACGTACTTAATGACCTTCGTGAATTTGATGGGTCTTTTCAGAATTTCATGAGAATGACACATATCAACATCTGATTATAAAATGTTATTGAGACTGACTGGACCAGCAATAACAAGACGGGAAACGTACATGATGCTGTTGATAAAGCTCTATGAGCATCGAAACCTGGTTGTTGGACCACACTACTTTCATGTTAATAAACTCGCGCAACACACGTCCACACTTGTTGATTTTTGCTTATAAACAAGATGTTTCGGCTTGCTCTCCATTCTATCGGGGAGCACGGCAACATGTTTCATAAACAATGTTTCATCACATTTGTTTATGAACTGTTTATAAACTGTTTCCAGAGATGATGAAACACTGTTTAAAAACTGTTTATAAACAAATGTTTTAATGAATACAAGGCTTTACTCTATCCCACAGAACAGCAAACTAGACGATCTGCACAGAACAAACACTAAAGGTAAAGCCATACACGCTAGGTTAAGCGTGATAGTTTTAAATGTGCATGCAAGACCTTCAGGCAAACGATCATTCCATTCCAAGGATAGCTGTGCTGTTTTCACATACGTTCATGCATGCCTGCAGTTTGACTGTACCGGCAAAATTGCGCATGCATAAACTATCGTCTACGGTAGGCTTAAGGGTCAGCTCACACCGGGACGCGACGGGACGATACTTGAAGTGGCCAGTGATTCCGAGCTGCGCCGCGCGCCGCCGCGAGACGCATCGCAAAGTCGCGAGGCGCATCTTAAAATCATAGGCAACACGACGCATCGCTGCGCAGCGAGACGCCGCGCGGTGCAGTGATACGCCACGTGGTGCAGCGGAACGTGCCATTTTGTAATAATCATAAAAACAATCTGGATAATTGGCAATGTGGTCATAAGCCAAGGTATGAAATTCACCATGAATTCTTCTATTTCACCCAAATACCCCTGTGTGATGTCTTCTTTTGAAGTGAAACTTCTTATGCGACTTCAAACAAGTTTAATGGCGCATCCACACATGCCCAGCGGCACGGCCGCCGGCCATGCCACCGGCACGGCCGCACATGCATCTTTTACCTGCGGCCCGCGCGGCTTTTGGTTGCCGGCGGCAGTTTGCTTGCGGCTTCGATACGGAGTGGTAGTGTTGTCGAATAAACTTGTGGAGACACTTTAAACAGTGTACCGAGTGAAAAATAAGAGTCTCCTGTAGCCAGGTATCTCAAAGTACCTAATTGCTAGTCGATCGGAAGCTGACACAGCATTTCTCCAGCGGGTGACAGTTTTTCATATCATGGGTCCAATTAAATTCAGTAATATTTCAAATTGTTCACTAGAGTTCCTAAAACTGTTAAATTTTGAACGAAGATTTCTTCGGTTTATGTCGTCCTTTCTAAAATCTTCAAGTATCAAGGACACGTTAGGCCTATTTCCTAGACTTGGTCTGACCCAATATCTTCGTTTGATTTTGCGGTTCTTTTTAACCCCCGACCAAAAAAAAGGGGTGTTATAAGTTTGACGTGTGTAACTGTGTGCCTGTGTGTCTGTGTATCTATGTGTCTGTCTGTGGCATCGTAGCTCCTAAACGGATGAACCGATTTTGATAAAATTGGTTTCGTTTGAAAGGTGTTTTAATCGAGAGTGAGCTATGTTTCGAGAAAATCTGCGCAGCCCTTGAAGGTGATCACCACTTTTCTAGTTGAAGGGAAATGAACAACTTTCCCAAGTCTGGTCGATTCGAAATTTGAAATCATGTTACTTGTCACTATGGGCATCGCTGGGGGGGGGCTGCACCCTCCCGCTCCCCCCTAAAAGTTCGTTTTTTTTTTTAATTTGTATATTTCTTGTTTTCGTTAAGTTTAAAAAGCATGAAATAAAATAAAATTAAAAGTTTGAAAAATCCCCGACACGAAAAACCTCTAAAAACCTAAAATAAAATAATCCAAGCGTCTTAGCGTCGGGGGACTGCTAAGTAGACCGCTTAGTACAAGCACAAAACAAAGCGGACCCCCGACGCTAAGACGCTTGGATTATTTTATTTAGGTTTTTCGTGTCGGGAGTTTTTTAAATTTTTAATTTTTATGAATAATAACATACAACTCTACACTTGCGATACACGCAACTATATTATAGTCCAACATCTTCCAATCCTAAGCACACGACTAACTTCGACGAAAGTCACAACACTACTGCGAAAATTGCAACTGCATCTGCAGGCAAATTCAGTGGCAAGGCAGTCTGAAAGCCGGCAGCAAACCCGCATGTGTGGATACCCCATAACGCTACCATGGAGGGGGAATATTTTCTAAAACAAAAATTATTCTAGTTTGGTGAAATCGGGTCTATGGCAGTATGACAAGATTTGTGACTACGTAGTTCTACTAGGTACGCAAGATGGCGTGCAGACAGTCTTGCATTCGACTCTTCGCCTTCGGTGTGACTAGCCTTAGCCAATTTCCATGAGTAGAATAACCTCGATATACTTATGTAATAAAAATAATACAACAAGAAAACAACAAAATATTATGTAGAAGCTCAATAAAATAACGAGAGTGAATGCGTGGCACTCGAACGCATGCGTGTAGTATTACGAAGTTTCACCTCTTCCGCGCGGAAGGACTCCGCGCACTATTTTTTAATTTTATTGTTGTATTTTTCTTCCTCTTCCTCTTCTGCAAGAAGTCCTATTATAACTAAATCTCAGTCTATCATTATAATTTCACTCGAGCACTCGACCGAACTGCATCAATTCTACACGAAATCTGAACGGAAATAGTAGAGAAGTCGCCACGAGGCGGCGCGGCTACGCCTCGCGGCGTCGAGCGGCATCAAGCGGCGTCGCGCTGCGACGTGCGGCCTCGTGAGGTACAGCGCCGCGCCGTGCATAGGTACCGACGACGCCCCGCAGCGTCGCGTTGCGTCACTCTACGCCGCGAGGCATCACGCGGCGCAGCGCTGCATGGCGCAAAGTATTCTCAATTCTCATAACGAAATGTGTATCTTTTAGTGTAGAAAATAAAGTAATATTTTGAATAGGGGATAATCCAATATTTTTTTTCTTTGTCCGTCGGGTAGTTTATTGAAAAGTATTGGACACGTATTTTTTTAACCGACTTCTAAAAAAGGAGGAGGTTCTCAATTCGGATGTTTGTATTTTTTTTTTTTTTGTTTGTTCGGGCATAACTCCGTCGCTTGCCAACCGATTTGGAAAATTCTTCTTTTGTTGGAAAGGGTATACTTCCCAAATGGTCCCATAGTCACCAAGTCGGGATCTGATGATGGAATCTTGGCGAAATCGAGGGAACTCTTCAAATTTTATAGGAAAACGTACAGCGTTTTTTGTATTTTCTACAACAAGTGGAGCATTTGCGTTCAATAAGAATCATTCTACCATCAGATCTGATGATGAATCCAAGAGACAGACTTCGGAACTCCATAACAAGGCAATGTATCTTAGCCTTGTTTGGGCTTGTTGGAATTGTAACGGTATGCACTTTCCAGGTGTACCACAAATAAGTTAAAAAAATGTTTCATTTTTCTTTTTTAACCGACGTCCATAAGGAGGAGTTTGTCAATTCGATTAGTATATTTTTTTATGTACCTATGTACACCGATTACGCTGAGATTTATGATCCGATTTGCGTGAATCTTCTTTAGTTTGATGCGGAATAGTTGCCATTTGGCCCCATAATAATTTAATATAGTTTGGCCATGTAGTTCTAATTTTATTAACATTTTTTTTATATGTAATCATCAGAGTCATCCTCTTTATTAGGCATTTTGTCCTTGGTCGTATGTATGGACGATGTGCTGGTGTCTAGTTACAATGTAAAAATTATACTTGACTAGGATTAAAGTGAGATACCACAACTGAAAAGGCTAAAATAAAAACTTTTTTTCAAAAAAAAAAAACCGACTTCCATAAAACACTAAAAAGTGGCAAATAATTTTAGTTTCGGAAGTCGGTGGCAAAAAAGTAAATGAAACAAACAAGTCACCGACTTCGGAAACTAAAATTATTTGCCACTTTTTAGTGTTTTATGGAAGTCGGTTTTTTTTTTTTGTAAAAAAGTTTTTATCTTTTTTCACGTGGTCATAAAATTACGGAGATTTATTGAGTTGAAATGGCGCATGACGTCACATGTAGGTAAGTTTTATATTTACATGTGACGTAGTAAGCCCCCACTCTCCAACTTTAATGAGTTTTAACTATGTAATTTTTTGATATTTTGGTAAAACAAAAAATACGTGTCTAATATTTTTGTATTACCTATCTGACGGACAAAATAGAATGTCGTTTTCTTTACCCAGTCCGGGTCCCCTATTGCTTTTTAAAAGTCTGCGCGCAGCGTCGCCTCGCGTCGCGTCTCGGTGTGAGCTGACCCCAATACTTGAATTCAGAGAGAGCCTTAACCTTAATACTATTGAGCTTAAGTTTTTGAACTAACATGGGTACTAACGCTATCATAACCACTGAAAAAGATACAAAACCTATAGTAAACTTGATAAATATCCCGTTTTCAGTGATAATGATGGTGTTAATTGAGCTTTGTCATGTATGACATACCAGTAACTAGTTTTTCGATAACTTATCTAATATTAACTATGACCAGACACAATAAACATCAAACACACCACCGAATCTATTCACAACCGCTCGATCCTGTCCAGCCATAGACCAATCGAACGACAGTGTAATCGAAAAAGCTAATCACAAAACCGAAACCAAGCAGTCGGTCATTCGATTGTGATTCAATCAGGCCCGGACTGGGACCCGAAACCGGCACGAGCATTTTAGAGACGGTCGGCCCTTTTTTTTACGGATGGGAAATCATCAAATGACTCCCCCAGCTCTGGGCGGAGCGGGAGGGAGTGTCAGACTTGTACTGACTGAAACCCATCCATGTTCCTTCTTAGCCCGTTGTGTTCCAGGGCTACGGTATCTCTTTCGAACAGTCCCGCAACCCTGGCAGGCATCGGCCCTCTCGGACCCCTTCCGGTTTGCTGACATCTCCTTGAGGCGCGCGTGGAACACGAACGCGCCGTCGACACGGCCTGTCGTCATAAGACGGACGGACGGTGAGCTAGCCCATTACTCACCGTCCACAGGCCCGCGCCTACAGTGGCCGTGGGCCGCTGGTTGCCTCCCGACGCCTCTCCCGCGGCGGCTGGGACGTAAGTTTCTCTCCCTCTCACGTTCCGCCACCTCCTTCGCTAGCATGACAGCTTCGCAGAAGGAGGCGACGGCTTCGCATTCCCTCTCGCTCCGGACCATGGATTGAACCAAGGCTGAACGCGAGAGGTCGCCGCTGCGAGACGGACGGCCCCCCATACTATTTATTCTGTGCCTCCACTCTCAAGAGGTAATGCAGGGAGGGGGAAAGAATACAACACGATTACATTTTACACTTTATTTAACATTGTCATATAACTTACAGTAATTAACAATAAATTTTCACGTAATTGTTATTAGCCCTCTTGGACTATGTACAGAACACCTAGTCTAAGTCGTAACATTTGAGAAAAACACCGATTTAAACAGCATAACGAGGATAGGTACCTACGCATGTTTCTAATACTGAGAGCAGGTATTACACCAAAGGTTTATTTGCACCATCAAAATATACACGATTATAGGATACGGCAACTTATACATAAAAAACATGCTATAAGTACACAATCAACACGCTATGCCTACTTATAAGAGTCCATGAAATTCTACAAAGAAAAGTAATGTTTTTTTTTTCTATTTAGCCACGCTCAAACCGGCTTTTATTGTACTTTGTTAAATACACTAGAATGTTTAAGGTAGGTATACAATTTGGGCAAACCGAGAGCGTTTAATATTAAAGATGCAAACTACCCTTATACATATAATAATCTTATAATGACAAATTAATATAGACATCAAAAAGATTGTAAGTAAATAGGTCCACATAAATCGATTTTATTGTGAATAATCTTTTACTTCTTTTTTTTTTTGCACATACGATCATGTTTACAATTTTTAACATAAAACTACTCACAATATTTAAAAAGTTAACAGGTAAAAAGGCTATGTATGATTAACTATCTAGATTATTCTAGCTAGAGTATAAATTACTAGCAAACACGATGGGTTTGGGTTTTTGGTTCATTGTCTTATTCTTGGGTAGTAATACGCGTTGTGTGAAAATTACATTGATAACCTTGGCAGAAAATGTAGAAATTAGTTCACTCTGTACCTGGGTAACATCGAAATCCTAAACAGGGTAGAAAACTTAACCTCTAATGCAAGAAAAACAAATAAGTAGTTATTTATTGAATTAGGGCCATTTCATTGTCATGCGTTTTTGCGCCCGTGTACAGGCCAGGCACGCATGCGTGCTGCACGCAACCTATCGTATCATACATGTGCTCTGCGTGAGGCCCGCAACAAGTATGCGTGCCTTTGGTGCCTAGCCTGCACGCGGGTGCAAACACGCATGACAATAAAAGGCCCTAACAGTAAAAAAGCCCTAAATAAAAGTGATCTTCCTTTTGCACCCTGTATAGGTATTAGTGACATGGCTGATTCCTGAGAATTTAACCGCTCATAGTGCATTGGCAAAACAAGTTTTTATTATTTAATGCGGCTATGGTCGTGAAAACATAGTGCCCGCGATCCTTTATTCGTAATGAACTAAATAATTTCTAGGGCGTTCAATAAACTTTAATTATGGGTGCCAGGAGCTAGGACACGTTGGAGTCGTGATTATAAATAATATAGGTCGCGTGGCACATCGAATGTTTATTTTTCTGTGTCAATTCAAGCTGACCTAAATATGTGTGTACCACGCTTTACCATCAATTGCTGGCAAGATGGCACTTCGAAAGTTTTTAATTCAGTGGTCATATTAAGCTTTGTGTTCTTAACTTTACTCTAGGGCCTAGGGCCCGATTAAGTCTTGCTGTGGCAATCTAGCATGTTAAGTTGCTATCTACCGTATTAATTACGTTATCAGTACTAGTAGGTACCTATTACATTATTATTATTTAAGTAACCCCCTAAAGTGTTGAAAAGTAGGTGTGATGTCACATTTTAACTATTTATTTTGGTTATTTTCGATTAAATTACTATTTTTGTGTGCGTTATTTATTAATTTTATTTTTATTCAGAATGTATTTTCTTTCTTCGAATTTAGGGATAACGATTACGCAAGTAATTTTCGCAAGTAAGTTCACAAAATGTGCTGTGTAGGTCGGAGCTACAGAATTTCGGTGCCCGATTCACTTTGCTACGGCCCGTGCTACGGCGTAGCTTGACGCTACGACTGCATAGAATCCTTGTTTTAGATTTTCAAAGTGAAAATATCCGTCACTTTGTCGTTAAACCTGTTCAGATTTCCGAATACATTCTTTATATTTTTATTAAGGAAATTATTTTGACGTTTTTACATTTAAAGTTAACGGCAAAAAGTCGGTGAATGCTGCAAAATTACTGTTTCAAGATAAAACTATCAGGTGCGCGAGATAGCCATACAAAATGCGAATACTACGTATAAATATCTACTGATATGAATAAAGCTTCTGCAACTAGGACACAAACATATCATACAACTAAGCTAAGTAACTTAAACAACAAAATAACACATGCCAGCTGTATAATATTATAAATAGGTTTAAAAATACATTTTCTATAATGGTCCTCTACTATTTACATTTACAAGTGAATTTAAATAACGTACACTTTTATAATTCTTTGACATTTCGTTTCAGATGTTGTTAATAATATTTTACTTTTTAAATTGAGTCTAAGATATTAATAGTCTAGGTAACATGCCTAGAAAGGCATTTTTAAACATAGCATTATATTCGATAGTTTATTCAATGTTTAAAAACATTCATTAAAAATGGATATTTTTACAATTACTTCTTACTATCTATTTAATTGAATTCAACATCAAATTGACATTTATAATTGATGCGTTCTTTAAGAATTTAGAACAGTTTTTTTTTATTTGGTTTAAAAGTTGGTTAGATAGGATAGGGTCATTTAGGTTCAATTATGCAATGGGATAAAACTACTTTATTCTGAAGTTACTCCCTTTATCAAGCATTTTTTCCAAGCAACGCTTTTACCAAGCTTAGGTGATAATAAGCGCTTAAGTTGGTAGTCACTTTGTTATTTAAGTGTTAACACGTTAATTGAATGATTTCCATTTCAAATTAGGAACATCACCAATTTTTTTAACACCAATAAATTATGTCACAAGCGTTTCTTATACAGCCACGATATTTTACACTGGCAACACATCGAATATTTAGTGAAGCCACATTTAGCGATTATTGTCGAAAGGATAATATTCCAATACATATTACACAAAGATATTTTAATTGACGATCACTAAGTAGGTCTCATACATATATGTTATGATTTTGGAATAAAAGAGAACTTTGTTCATTCATAGGAGTGGACGTATACCTACGTTGGTCATAAAGAGGATACGCTTTCGAAATAACACAACAGTAAAAAATACGGGCAGGGACGAATAATTAATTTACGTATGATCGTGATAAAACATACACGCACATATATGTGGTATACAACAGTCATACTCAGAGATTCGGTCTCTACAATTTCTTGTAGAAACCAGAAACCTTGCATGACAACGCTCGCTGTTTAACAAAATTACCCTTTTTTAAGTTACTGTTTTTTTTTGAGAGTGCATATTTTTCCTAGTAAGATTGGAGTTGAAAGCAACTTTTAAGTCCAAAATCACTTCTAAAAGACTAAGCAGTACTTCCCTACCGGAACTTTCTTCAACTGACAGTCGGTTTCTGAATTCAGAATTTGAAACTGAGAACCTGTCAAATTCTATTATTTAAAAATTAATGCTAAATTAGAGTTTCCTTTTTTGAGTTTGATCTTTTCAATTTAAATTCTAAAATCGTAAATCCGATCTATGTGTGTTATTTATAGTTATATGTGGTAGGTTTTTTGTCACGACCAGTATTTTGAGCGATGTTGGCTCTTTTTGGTCTTACTTAAGCTTTACACGAGTAAATTACACCTTATACTAAAATAGCGAAATATTTTAAAGTAACGCTGTTTTCTAGTCAATTTTGGCTAGAAGTAAATTTGATACTTAGTTACATGTTGACTATTTACTGCATGGTTACAGTTTAGTAACTTTCGTTTCAATAACAATATCAGATAAAATGCAGGAAAAAACTTACCTGAAAAAAATCAGCTAATTATCTTTTGGTTAAGGATTTTTTTTCTTATAACAGACACATATACGTTACCTTTATAATAATTACATCTAAATAGATCACAGAATTGGAATGGGAGAGTGCTTTTATAAGTATGAAAGGAAGAAGGACGCTGAGGTAATTGGATCATCATGGAATACAGTTCTTTGGAAGATGCGAGTGATTTCAGCCGAGGGATACATTCTCTAACTTCTAACAAGAGTAAGGCTTTAAGCTAGTTTAGGTACATATCATATACAATACATTACAATCATTGTTTATCATCGCTCGTCATTATCGAGATACGCACTGTCATTCGTTGGGATGTAATTTTATGTAGGCATTTACTATTTAGAAAGACTATATACAATATTCTATAAAAATAAATAGGTACAGTGAAAATAATTACATACGTGGTTGATAGGAAGACAGAAACTAGATCAAGTAGTACCTAAGTATTTATACAAAAAACTACAGCGATGCTACTATTTTGAATATCTGTCTAAAAGTACAAATTCAATAAAATTTAAATTCACATCTATTGCAATAATTCGTCGAATATCGATGTTTTGTGATAAAATATAATTTACGAAATTATATTCACACTATTAACTAATAATTTAGACTAAATATACATTATTATGATAAGTGACTAAGTCCTTTTGGTTTTAAACATAATATCACAAACAAAAACATCTTATTTTTTAACATACGTTACGATATCAGTGACTACATACGATTTTCCAAATTGTCATTTCACTAAAACTATGCAAATATTCATAAGATATTTATACATTAAAGCGAATAATTCTCTTTTACATCAAGTCACACATACATAGACGTCACGCCAATAAAATTAACTGGCTATATTTATAAATAATACCTATAGAAACTTAGTTTTGAAAGGTAGACGAAGGGATTCGCAGCTGCTTCGTATTTTAAGAGCGTTAGTTGTTAGTATTTCGTATTTCGTATCTCGTATTTCGTCTCAGTATTTCGTATTATCAGACATTGACAGCCAGGGCTGTCAATGTCTGTTAATACGAAATTCCAGGGAATGCAGATTTAATATGTTGATCGGTTTCAGCGTCTCTTAAACTATGAACGTCGTTTTCCTATGACGTAACGAATATTACGTGCTTAAATTGAAAGCCTTAAGGTGAATTTATATTGAATCATTTTTTCCTGGCGTTATTTACGTATGTTGAAAAGAGACTACCTTTCATCAGCTAAGTTCCCACTTTATATGAGATTCTCACGAGTTCTGTGGTTAGAAAATTGCAATTTGTGCATAAGCAACACCAGTGCTCCACAAAGCTATTTACAACAAGATACAATCTAGGTACGGTATGTTCCGCGTCAATAAAACGGCATTTGACACCTGTCCCACCGCCTGACGAGCCAATTAGGTACCGACTATTTTCTCGCTCAAAAACGTACAAAAAATTGTAGATCCCGAGTAAATAAAAAAGATGCAAAAGTATTTAAACGTTAAGCGGACTAATCGTTCTGCCGGGGAGTATTTGTTGGTCGTACCAACAAGAGCTATCAAAGAGAATCCTCGCTCAATAATGCTCCCTTGGCGGGCAGAACACTCAGTAAAAGAATCTTGAGTTCGCATACCCATACTAGCGAGTAATCGCCAGTCACGTCAGCGTCACGCACTCGTTGCCCGCCAAATAGTTTTTATAAGTTGGCTTCACTCCCTTCTCGCTACTTGGCACAGATAGTTGCCTTAGACAGTCATTTTGCCTCAATCAGTCTCGCTTTTTAAGCGACGTATCGGTAAGCTGGCAAATATCAATGAAACACCCCATTTTAATAATAAAAAAAATGAAACTCTTTGCTATCAATTGTAGCATGCAAGTATACTAAAAGATCCACTCGACTAAAACTACTTAAACCGCTTAATATTATTAACAAATTAACGCTAGCATTTCTATTGTGAAAGTGAGTAGAAATACAATTTTAAAGTCCTTCTCGGTAATATTAAAATTACTTATAAAATATAAGATATACTGAAACTAACATCGATGCTTCTTTAATCATAAGACAATAGCGTTTTTACAAAACGTAACTAGTGTTTATAATATTGTACTTAAATAAAATAAATCATATGCCAACGAATTTTGATAAAACATTAAAATAAAACACTTTTTTGTTGTCATAGGGTTATACTAAAAATAAGTAAATTGCAGATTTTTATAATTACTACTGACTAAATTAATAGTGGAGGTTTGTAACTGTTATAGTAATAAACTGTTATCTTAACAACGAAACTTAAACGAGAATATAATCATTGGAATGTATGTGCTTCGAATGGCTTATTCATATCCATAGTTTTCTTACGTCCGTTCCAAATACAAAACGTCACATTTGACAACCAAGCGTAAAACAGCAAAACAGAAGTGTTGCTAGTGTGAAAAATTAATAGGTGGAGATGCAGTCGGGGTGTGTGTAGTATCCAAAAACGTTTAGTTCGTAAAGACTGGCGAGGGTGATGAAGAGGACGTACCATACCATCAGTACTGCGCCGTACTTGCGGTCGAGCTTCCAGCCGTTGGCGTGTGTGGCCACTACTAAAAAGATTACGGTGGAGAATAGAGAGAGCGTCGAGTAGATCAGACCTGGAATTAAAGTTGTTTTAATTATAGATCAGTTATAAAAAAAACTACGTGTTATCTGCGGCCAAGTTTGGATTCGATAAAACCCGAAAGCAGTAGAAATCAACATTTTAATTAAATTCGGTGGCTACACACTAATATATCTTTAAAAAAACCTTTAAATCTCGAATTTTGTGATAATTAAAAGCAAAAACATCAATAACTCGCGGCGGGGGCTAACGATGAGTTATCGGGGCTGAATAGACAGCAATAATTCCTCCGTTCAATTTAACTTTTACCCACACTAGGAATTTCTTAATAATATCGTGTGCGTTACAAATAATTAAACCCACATAAACAAACAGCCAGACCCGGAACAACTATCTATAGGCCTTACAAATATTTGTTCCGTGCGGGGATCGAACCCGCTACACGCAGCGCAGCATTCGATCGCTCAACCACTAAGCCAACCATGGTAAAAACATGGTACCTCACCTCACCTTCCGGGGATTACAGGCGTGATGTAACGTACATAACACGTAACGTTGAATTGAACTTACCTTTATGATAAACGTTGACATGCGAGCCTGGGTGAATGATGGCGGTCTGGATGAACCACGGCAGGCCGAGACACACCAAGATATCAAACACGTTGGAACCGACAGCATTGGACACCGCCATGTCACCGTAACTGTCAAACAAATTAAATGTCATACAATTTTTATAATATTTTTTTGTGTTTTTTTTTTTTGTATTTTTATAAGGAAACTAGTCTCTGGCTTGGCAGCTTTTCGCGAAAAGGCACGAGAATTAAAAAAAAATCTTATCCGTTGAGGAGTTGCAATCGTCATTTCCGGAAACCATCATCAGATCGTTACCATATTTAAATGGGACCAAATTGCAGACATTCCCTACGGCCAAAAATAGAATAGTGTGAAAATAATAAATCTTAGCTCTGATGATTATTAAAACCCACACAAGTAGGTGTCACAATAAAAAATATTTTCCTGATTACCTTCGAAGATTTGCTTTATTTCTTTTGGCTTTAAAATTTTGCTATATTTTGTACGGGCTGTGTATGTCCTTTGGCAGCTTGGTTTTGATCCAGGAGACGTGCAGTGACCGAAAATAAGTTTTGTCACTGATCCGGCTTTGATCAGCATGCATTTTATAATGAGCATTTGTGAGTAAAAATCAAGTATCTTGAACTGGAGTACTTTCGTTCCCTATCAAGTGCTAACCTCAAAAACGTCTTCGAGAGCGGAGGGGATTTTATATATTCTTTGATACTTAGAATTTTAAGGGTGAACTAGAATTCTAAATCTGAACTTACCCCTCCTTGATGACGGCGAGTGAAGAAAGCGCGTCAGGTACAGACACACCAGCCGCTACGAACGTCAAACCCATCACTGTGTCCGGGATACCCAGCGTGTAACCTGGAACAAGACATCCAGCATTATTGGTGTTAGTTAAATTGAGAGGCATCATCTGTCTTCCACAGTGGTTATAAACACGTGCAGAAATCGCAATCATAGATATTTAAGAGAACTCTTTCATACTCAGTGTTCTGCAGCATTCTCTGACCCGCCTAAACGAACAGGCACAGTTTGAGTTAGACCCCCTAAATGTCGTTTAACCCTAAACTGTGTATGCAAATTCATAATTTAGGAAAAACAGAGAAACACATTCCAAGATTCAACCGCTCTAACATTATCGCTACATGGTTTCGGCACAAACGCCCGCCATTATAAAGGATATCGAAGTAATAAAACTCATTGTTATCAATCTCAAATACATTTGCCCAATACTGGAGAGTCATCATCGCGAGATATGCTGGCCTAGCATGACGTCTTAAAACATTTATTGTTGTACTCTTATTCCAGTGTGGGAAAGAGACGGAGCTATACAGGATGTCTAGCGCCATCTCTTTCCCACACTGAAAAAGGAGTAAAACAATAATGTTTTAGGACGTCATGGTAGGCTAGATGTAGACATTTATTGCGACTTTTGCCCTAATTCGCAACAGGCTTAACCAGACCATCCCAAAACGTCCAAAAGGCACTCACCAATAATAGTAATCATCCAGACCATGAAATAGGAGTAGAAGGAGATCCACAGCATGCTGATCATGAAGGTGACGGGGTACCAGCGGCCGCGACAGTCGGGCATCGTGTGGCGACACGACCAGTGGATCGGGAACACCAGGTACCACCATGCGAGCTGTAGGTAGTCTGCGGACATATTGAGTAAACTCTAGCGGCACTTCAAAAATTTCTACAGCAACATATAACAAAACATCGCCATTTATGATAAACTTGAAAAACTAATATCAAATTCCTACATTGCGCAAGTAAAGTAAATCCGCGACATAAAGCTAGATAGGAAAAACCTGACAACAACTGTCGGGCAGCCCACCAGTCATAACACATGTCTGGTCGAAAGATCCCTCCCTTTTCAATGGAGTATTTTTTAGGAATTTTACACCCAGTTTCATCATTAGGGTTCCGTAGCCGAATGGCAAAAAACGGAACCCTTATAGATTCGTCATGTCTTTCTGTCTGTCTGTCTGTCCGTCCGTATGTCACAGCCACTTTATTACGATACTATAAGAACTATATAGTTCAAACTTGGTAAGTAGATGTATACTGTGAACCGCATTAAGATTTTCACACAAAGAAAGAAAAAAAAACAATAAATTTGGGGGTTCCCCATACTTAGAACTGAAACTCAAATTTCTTTTTTTATCAAACCCATACGTGTGGGGTATCTATAGATAGGTCTTCAAAAATGATAATGAGTTTCTAATATAATTTTTTTCTAAAGTGAATAGTTTGTGCGAGAGACACTTCCAAAGTGGTAAAATGTGTGTCTCCCCCCTCTAATTTCTAAAGTAAGAGGATGAAAATTCTGAAAATATTTAGGATTATGGAACGTAAAAAAAACTTTCAACGAAAATTGGTTTGAATAAGATATGATGTTTAGTTTTTGAGATACTTATAGGACTTTTTCATCAAACTGCAGCAGTAACTTTATTTTTCATTAACATACTAAGAAAAAAAAAAACATTTAAAAATAATTTAATATTATTAAAGTCTTTAAAATTTTTATTAATATTACATATGTACATTATTTACAGACTACAAATAAATATAAAATAAAAATAAAATATGTACAAGTATCAAAATTACAGGGCGTCAAAAAATTCGTCGACATCGCTGTCGACAGGAAAAGTGCCCAGAATTAAAAATATTTTATATTTTATTGTTTTATTTTATATTTTAGTGTATTGGTGGTACGGAACCCTGTGTGCGTGTGAGTACGACACGCACTTGGCCGGTTTTTATTTTTAATGATTCATCATATACCCTACAAAAAAATTGACGAAAATCATTTTCAATGTTAAGGAAACAGTTTTTGTGTGACTCAATAAATTCTCACTGCTGCTACTTCTACTGCTCTATCCGACAGACTTTTGTACAAGTTACCAGATCCAAAAATTACATGTCTTCGAAGCTTTGATCATGGTAGATGCTGGTTTTTTTCCATATATGTTGATGGGTTGATGACCACATCACCATATTTGCACTGTATCACCAACTGAAAACTGCTTTTTACGCGTTTTCTTTGCATTAGGTTAACCGATATGATGATTTTATGATAACGCGCACCCTGGGTACAACTGCACTGCGAGTTTGTATGATCAAGTTTGACTCTTCCTTAAAACTAATGGGGCTTTTAAGATTACCAATATGATCGAGCACTTACTAGCTCCGATGGGTTTCACGAGAGGATTGATAGCTGTCTCTGGGTTGTATTCTTTAGCTTTGTAGTAAGCTGGAGCTGCCGGCTGAAATATAACACATAATTATTTGATCATAAAAAGTTTAAAGATAAAAAATTGTCTGGGAGTGGAGAAGGTGAACCATCATACGAGATCGTATGTAGTATGTATCAAGAGTGCTTTTTGATATTATCGTAATATCGAAAAGCACTCTTCATCGTATCACGTAACTTAGCAGCTATTAAGCACATCTTTGTTTCCTGATATCTGCCAAGGTCACGACATTTAATGTTTTAAACGCCCACTTTATGACCCAGGATAAATTCCAAAATTCAAAAAAAAAAGATGGATGTCTCAAGATTACAGGATCTTCCCCTATTATTATGGCTTTTGGCTAGTTGGAGGTTTCAATTCGAATGTTTCATTGCAAGTCGAAAAACTTTGTCGGCGGCATGCTGTCGGCAGTAGATGTGTTACTTTGTTTTACCCTATAGCTTGAGTGACGGCGGGCAACTGAGCGAGAACGCCAGTCATCGACATTTCTGCACGCGCGGTTTGTGTAGCGGACATGATTCTTTTTATTTAGGTACTGCCGGTGTTTGTATGAAGTTTTGGCGATTGTGATGTGGCTGTTCTACAAAGATGAGGCAAAAACTAAGTGATGTGATGTTGTTGTGTGTAGCTTTACCTGTGGTGGCTGCTGTGGCTGATCTTGTTGCTGTTGCTGCTGGCTTGTTGCCGATTGTTGCTGTTGCTGTGTCTGTTGCTGCTGCGGCTGCTGCGAGTACTGTTGTGTGGCCATCTGGGCGTTGTAGATAGGGGCCGACATCTACGAAGATATTTTATTTATGTATTTATTTGTTTTTTCAAATTTTTGTTTTATATTTTTAGGCTTGGATAACAAGACGATGTTATGAGTTACAATCATCCCTGCACTAACTGTACATAAAATAAAATAACATGCCAAGTAAGCCAAATCTTGGAAATGTATAATGGTGGCATTAACATCAGGGAAGAAAAACACAGTGGAGATAGAAAATACAATGCTGTAGGGGCTGAAACATAATTTGTGGTACTCTAAGGTCGCAGCAAAGAAATAATGAGGGAAGATAACCTTGAGGTTATCTACTCTCATTATGTACTTATTTAAAAAAAAAAAATTGCATATCAAACAATCCACTTATAAAAATCAATTCGTTTACTGTCTGCCAACGCAAAGTACAGTGTTTAAAATCATAAAATGGTGCAAATGAGTTCCTTAATTATCGTAGGTAAAAGATTTTTTTAAATTTGTTCCCTAAAGAGGTTAAAAAGGAGATGAAAGATTGTACGGAAGATTCTTCGTAACTTTTGCTGATGGGAAATCTTATCGGGCCCAAAAAATTACAAAATGAAGGAAACACTTTCGTACCGTATCATCCCAGGCTCGGTTGGGGTCCCACTCCTGGTTAGGGTTGGCCCAGGCGGGAGTGGGCTCTGCGTTGTATGCCGCGTTGTCATATGCGCCGTCGGGGTTGTATGACGCTGTCAACAAATTTACTTTTATAACATTTTAAGACGCAACAAACGGATTTATCTTTCCAGAACGTATTCAGATAACGGGAGCAAAACAATTTACATATTAGGTTATGTTATTATGTCTTTAATAACATTTTGATTTTGAGTTTTTAAGACAGGCAATGTCGGGCATGTTTGGATTGCACAAAATTACTATGGTCTGCTTGTATTCAAAATCATTAAACACATTTAGCGATAAGTGTTTTTATTGATTTATGCCTTGCAGTTGAATACTAGACAAGGACATATTATTTTTTAATAACATAACGCACAGTCTACAACGCCTATTAAAACAAAGTCACTAGTATCTCATATTCTATAAATTATTAAAGTGTACTTACGCGAGTCTCCTAAGGGCGTCTCTTTGGTCTGTCCCTCCATTTGTGCGTACGTACTGTCACCGCCGGCTACCGGAGCGGGAGGTTGTCCACCTGAGCTCCTAGAAGCAATGAAAAGAAATTCAGCAAATTGTGTGCAATAATTGAATTTTATAGAATTTAAATAAACATAAACGTTTTCGTCCCAACTGGGCGCCATTTCAACTAATTGTCGCCCAAACTGGGCCAATTGATTATAGTGTATATCACTGTTTTTGCATCAGAGTTGAGTTCTTTATTACTATTAACACATACCTGTATGTAACTAAAGCTGCTTGTTCTTCCCTGGTGGGCAATTTGAAGGGCAGTGGAATCGTCATGGCCCAGCGTTCGAGCGCAGTGTTGAACCGCAACGCAACGCAGTACACTCCATACATTATCAACATGAACAGTGCTTCTGGCCTACAGAAGAAATATAAAAGTTAAAACTTGTTCTATTTTATTTTATTTATTTACTAATTTTTCTATTAAGATTTCCACGTCAAGAGAGAATTTAAGTAGTTCCACAAACTTGTTCAGGTGGGTGACACTATTTGTTTAACAAAAGCTTCAATTCGAAACAATCACAAGGGTTTCATTGGGCTTCACTCCCGATCTATCGTTGCTGAATCAAGTTTGGGTAGACTCTGTAGATTTAAAGCCACACGGATTTTTTCCGAATCCACATGTGTTGCTGTTTGAAACCATGCCAACCCGGACATGTGATTATCATCAATTCTTCCTTAGAGTAGGTAGGAAGATCTCCTAAAACTCAAAAATGTAATAAAACACTGACCACGACACAATAGAGTTGGCAATCGTGCACAGCATGACAAGGATGGAGATGGCGTAGAAGAAGCAATCCCTGCAGAGAGGCCACCAGTTCAGATGCGACACTGTGCCAGCACAGAGTGCGCAGACGGAGATGACGAACATTATGTTGAAGACAGCTGAGCCGATCACGCCGGATACTCCTGGGGAGGGAATGAGAAATGAGTTGAAAAAAAAAATAGTGCGTTGAGTCCCTCCGCGCGGAAGAAGTGAAACTTCGTAATACTACACGCTTGCGTTCGAGTGTCACGCATTCACTCTCGTTATTTTATTGAGCTTCTAGATAATATTTTATTGTTGTGCACTTTTTATTACATAAGTTTATCGAGGTTATTCTACTCATGGAAATTGAGCGAAGGCTGGTCACACCGAAGAGTCGAATGCATGACTGTTTGCACGCCATCTTGCGTACCTAGTAGAACTACGTAGTCACAAGTCTTATAATAGCGCCATCTCTTAGTAGGTAATAGAAAATATTCTCCCTCCATTAGAACGTTAAACTTGTTGGAAGTCGCATAAGAAGTTTCACTTCAAAAATGTGAAAAGATATTCGTGCTGGTTAGAATGTACGTAAGTCAAACAGTCAGTTATCTAGCAAGTAACCTTATCGCCTGAAAGGACGAGGTAGTTCGTGTCGAATCCGGTAGTTCCTTCGATCAATAATAGTACTAGATTAAGGATCAGGAACAAAAATGAATCGCAAAAGTGTCCACAGTTTGCACACACGTAAACATCTATATTTCTTAGAAAAAAGTTTGATAATATAAACAACTTCAGTTTATTATAAACCTTAACACTCTAACATAAAGTTTAATTACAATTACAAAATATATTTATTTAAGTCCTTTCATCGGAGAAAGGTAAAAGGCAATAAATTTAAAATGTCACTTGAAAATAAAAAGTCATGTGTTCAAAAATATTTGTTCTAAAATGAATCTTAAAACTTTAAATGACAAAGTTCAAAACATTATATTGACGATTACGTGCTTACTCTAATTTAGAACTAGACGTAATTCTTGGTATTACATTTCAGTGCTCAGAACACAGTAAGTATTGAAAGACGTAGAGTTGCAGAATATATTTTTTTATGCCAAGGTTCGTCTTGTAAGATTGCAAATAGTTTTGATCGGTTTAAAAAGTAGTAGTAGGTCCTATTTTTAACCGACTTAAAAAATGGGGGAGGTTCTCAATTTGACCATATTTTGTTTTTCTTTGTTGTTGACCGATTTCTGCACTAATATTGTAAACTGATGTTCAAAATTCTTTTTTTATTCGAAAGCCTATCGTCTAGTGGTGGTCCCGTTGTCACCAAGTTAGAATCTGATGGTAGGATCCCAGAGAAATCGAAGGCGACCCTCAAATTTTATAGGTACTTATACAATGTACTTTCTAACGAGACACTTCACGTATACGTATTCGTGGTATCTTAAAAAAATTAAACTTGTTGAAGGTGTGGCTTGTAAAGAAACATACTTACGCGGGTTATTGAAAATAGTTTTAAAGTATTTCATGAAAATACCTACAGGTATAGTTTTCATCAGATAAAGATTTTTGTAATTTACGCCCTTGCGTGTTTCCAGTTATGTTCAAACTATCATAATGAATCGAACATATTCTCGAATTTTTATAAGGTTAATATATTCTGCACATCGAAATGGGTCGCTAGAAAATCTACAAACAAAAATAATATTTAAAATAACAACGCTACTCCATGCATTGCCTTTTCCAGAATAGTCAATGTTTGTAACAATAGTTGGTGCGTTGTTGCAAACATTGGTCAAACAATCATAATATTAGGTAATTTCACTTTTATTGACTATTTAATTCTGTTTTTATTTCATGAAAATTTTCTTATATATATCCTTATCGAAAAAAAACATATTCCTTTCAAAATCTTAGTGTTACGGTCGTTATTTTCACAGTTATTGAACGCGCACTGCGGGCATTTCGACGTCTTAATGTTGGCTATGATTGGACCATACTAACTTGAAATAAGACCACAAAAGCATTTGTGGTCTTATTTTTCGAGCCGTTTTTGAAGCGCTCATCGGGAATCTAGTACTATTATTGATCGAAGGGTAGTTCTGATTTTTTGGAGACTCCTTAATGATGTTGGCCCAATGAATAATCCAAGTTTGTGACCCATAGTGCCGAGCGCAACTTTGTCAAAAATCTAAAAAACCGCATGGCGATTTTATATCCATAAAGGACTAGTTTTTGATAGTATTGTCTCAGGACGAGCTTACGTAAAATTAGAACTACCGGATTTTACGAAAGATCTGATGTATAAAGTTACTGGACTAAAGTTACCACATCTCAAAGTTTGATACATGACGAAATTAATAAATAACCCATCAGAGCTTCACCATTTTAGGTACGAGTTAGTTCACTTTCAAAATTGAACCTTTATAATGTAATTTTTGCTCTTAATACTCTCACTGTTTGTAAAGCAGGCACCAATAGTTATCATAAACCATATGTGTCTCGAGACACAGGGTAGATATTTTTCATTACTCATACTCTGAAAGTAGATCTGAAGCAGCCTGAAGAGCGGGTTGAAAGTAATACTTTTCAGCCCTAGGGAGAATCGCTTTCAACTGACAGATGTCAAATTATTAAAAAAAAAAACTAGTTCTATTTTCACATTTTTATTGAACCATGTTCCAACTTTCTATACAGCCACGATGTAAAATTGAAATAACTTAAGTTAAGTATTGATTAAAGTTTAAAACACTTTATTATAATTTAGTTTCAACAGTTTTTTTTAAACAACTTAGATTTTGGCAAAATATTTACCATTTTTTCAATGATGAAAATGAAAAATAAAGACTGAATAGCTGGCTGGCCACAGAAAAAAAAAAAAAACAGGCGGGAAAGCGGCAAACGGGTTGACTCATTTTTTCTTTAGCTAATTCATGTTTTTATTTTTACTTTCCTTGTACTATTCGTAATGAAAAGCACAGTGTTTACCTCGGGTTAAAGACTTATTTAGTCCCTCGAACTATTGGCGCCTTCACTTCGTTCGTGCGCCAAACCCCGTCTCGGGACTAAATAAGTCACTTTCACCCCTAGGGTAACAATGTACTATTTACGTAAATTCGAGCTAAAATAATGTATAGTTCTATGCGAAGATTGTAATCGTTGGATTCAGTCAAAAAACGACATTTTTTTTTCGTTTATATTATAATATCGTATCTATAGTTTCATGTGAGACGTGTGCGCTCAATCTTCTCAGTGTAAACACTTTTTTGTACCAAGACCATCTAACGATTAAAATCTTTGGCTCTATTAATGGAGTCCAAAAAATCCTCAATCTCATTAACGTTTCCAACTTTATGGCCTAGTTATAAAACGCTTCCTTACCAATATCGTCCTGTGCGCAGAACACCCCGATGACGACAGTGGCGAGCTCGGGCGCTGAGCTACCGGCCGCCATGAACGTCGCACCAGCTACGTCGGGAGCCAGCTTCAACTCTGAAGACATACGATAAAGGTTATAACATTTAACTTACATCATAATCGGGAGTGTGGCAGAAAAAGAGGAGGATTATAGCCAGCCATGGGTGATTTCAAAAAATCAAAATCATAAGTCATTTATTCAAACTAGGCTGTTAATCAGCACTTTTTGAACGTCAAAATCACAAGAGACAGATTCAGGGCTGATATGATGATGATATTATTAATTATAATTTTTTAGAGCAGCAGTGGCCCAGTGGTGGCAGCCCCGACTTACGTGCAGCAAGCCGTGGGTTCGAACCCAGGCAATTTGTGTAATTTAGTTCATCACCGCTGCTCTCAAAAACGGTGAAGGAAAAGATCGTGAGGAAACCGGCATGTTCCTAGACTAAAACTTCGACTAAAAATTCGAAGACATGTGACATCTACCAACCCGCACTAGGCCCGCGTGGTAGATTACAGCCGACACCCTCTCATAGAGAGCAGGCCTGTATCCCAGCAGTGGGAACATTATAGGCTGATGACGATGACATGCATGAAGGCGCGTCTTCAGTGGGGGCATTTGCCTGTTATGACGCAATTACAGTTGGTTGTAGCATGTATTTTATTTATTTAAACTTCATGTAGAATAGTGGTACATAGGCGGACTTAATGCCACAAGGCATTCTCTACAATGTATTCGGTATTGTTTGTAATCGGGTGCTCAAAAGACTTCACTTGAATACGACTTGCGATCGCTACAGTTCTTCATTCTGATGCTATCTGTTGTTATTGCGTTAATGGTTTTCATCTAAAAATAATTCAATTTCTTAACAGACCATAGTTTTAGCAATAATGTGTGATGATTTTCTGCAAGGAAGTATTAAACTACAAGACTCTTTGCTGATGAAAGGTTAGCCATTAATTTAGTTAGTAAAGACTCTAATACATGGGCGCCGGCGGCAGGGTGCAAGACGGTGCACTTGCAACCCCCCTGTTGCTAAGGAGTTCTAGGTTGCTCTCCTTTGTTCATCGCCTTGCCAATAAATTAAGTGTACTGGCTCTACTCTTTTCCTGTGAATACAGCATGCACACGCCACTTTCGTCTCGCGTCTCACATTGTCAGGGCCTTAGGCAGGGAATATCGCGCGGCAATCATTTAGAAACAAATGTCGCCGAGGCGCAAAGAAAAATTTCCGAGCTCAATTCGCTCGCTTAGACCTATTGTGTTTTTTGCATTCATAAGCTTTTCTTAAATAGGCAGACGTGGCCCTTTTCTATACTAAAGTATATAAAAAAACCTATCACAAACGAGGTGAAGTGCAAAAAAAGTGTCGACTTGTTTTCATGGATCTGCATAATGCACATGCGAAATAATCTTGCCGACGCCCATGCTCTATTGGTTTAGGAATAAACATTAGCATTCTGGCTACAGCCTTATCAACACCTCAATGTCACGCGTCATAAGACTATTTTTGGCGTATATAGATACCTATACGAACGCTTATCAACGTATACCTGTATACCAACACATGTTAATATTGAATTGGTAGATTGTTGTCTCACAGAACATTGCGTTAAGAGCTGGACAAAACTAACGAAGAAGAAGAAGCAGTCACGGGGAGAGACTTTTGCCCAGCAGTAGGATGACGCAGGCTACTGTTGGCCTCAGTACCAGATTTTATAGACTCACCCTCACAGATCCTATCAAGACTGGATACGAAGTATTCATCACAAACGATGGCAAGCCCGATGAACGTGAACACTGCTACTAGGACGTGGATGATCAGACCGCCATGCTTGCGAGCGTTCTGACCCATCAGTGGTTTGGGGAACTGGAAGAAATAAAATAGGTATTTTTTTATGAGCTCACATAAAATGTCTAGAGTGGAAACGCTATATTGATAACTATGCCGTAATATAAGTTTTTGAACTGACGTGGTCACTAACACTAGCATTAAAACAGGAAACAGGATATCAACTATGTTTCTATTTGTTTTTTTGAAGTGAAACTTCTAATGCGATTTCCAACAAGGTTGCGTTAAACGTCTAACGCTACCATGGAGGGGGTATGAAAGCACTGTTGCGTTAAACGTTCAACGCTTCTGGGGAGGGGGAATAGAAAGAGACAGAGCGATCATTTCCACATTACGTAGTTTCACTTCTTCCGCGCGGAGGGACTCCACGCGCTATTTTTTTTATTCATGAATACCGCAATAACTTCAGTTTATCCGTGATCATGGCGCTTGCAACAGCGCCGAAATATCGGGAACTCATAACAAATAGTAAACACGGTAAATATCCCGTTTCCATGGTTAATGATAAATTCCGAAGGTAGATAGTTGATAAAGAACAAATCTTGGTTGAAATTTCATATAAATCAGTGCTTCTAAACTGCAGCCAGTGCAGTTTAGTATAAAGGCATAGATAAGTTTTAAAGACAAGAATGCGTTTTTTCTTTAGCGATGGTATACACTTGTTGGGATCTACCTGATTTAGCACAGTCGGGTTGGTCTATCAGATTTAAATAAGATTTTGCTACCCGGTTTGTGTGTGCAGTATATTACTATACTCTTTGAGTCACAGGCAGTAATATCACACGTAGCAAATATTCAAAGTGTGTTTCTTCAACTATTTAAATAAACACAATGTTATGCTGTTACGAACATAGTAAATTAGAGCTCATGGTATTAGGAATAGACCTTTAACCTTTTTAACGCCAGAGCGTAAACGCATCGGCGTCCCCTCCCACGCCAAGTCACAAAGTCAGCGCGTTTTCTCATAGGCTTTAGCCGAATGTGGCGTGTTGGGCACGTTTGCATTTGTCCGCTATATCCGACAGTGGCATTCAAAAACTTAAATCTCGAATTTAAAATCGATAATATTTCACTAGAAAACGTTTCTATATTTTGTTTGAAAGTATTTACTTACATATTAGTTAGTGGTACTGCAGTGTACATACATACAGCCTACATACATACAGTCGAAAACTAAAAATAAATTAATATTAGCATTAAAATGTACAAAGATTTATTTAGATAAACTCGTACGTATAGAATAGTTTGCTTTTAAATTAGAATAATTGTACACCCAAATTTATTTCAATTTTAATACAAATATTTTCTCCGGAATAATCCATAGTGGAATAATATAATCTGAAAATAAATGAATTAATAAGAATAAATATTTACGAAATATTTCTCTCGGGGTTTCAGCGAATCATGTAGAATTAGGTAGTTACCTGTTCGATCGCTGGTGGAGAGCAGTTGACCCTCAAAGGCTTCACGGTCGGGTTCGCCTTCCAGTTGGCCCTCTCCTCTTCCCGAGCTTCTTCCGTTTCACTTTCCTGTAAAACAAACATTGTAGCATGATAGCTTTTGCCCGTGGCTACGCTCGCGTTATGATCGTCAAACTATTCCGGCCGGATCGTTTTAAGTATAGCCTATACTCAGGGCAGGGCCTCAAGTCTGCTATTACAAAAGTGTCAGAATGGCCTATCATTGATTTCATAATTGTTGATTTTGACAAGTTTGGTAATCTACTAATATAATGGCGTCATTATGACTTTACAATGGTCAACCACTGACACTCCATTGAAAGAAATGGCATAGAATTTGACAGACCATTATGAATTTAGCAGATTACGGACTTTTGGCAAAATGATAATGGGATCGTGTTGGAATGACGATGTTTATAAAAATAGCAGACTTGAGGCCCAGGGTATAGATTTTTGAATGAAGCGTTGCTGGCTTAATTTCCGCCATTTTTTTTTTCAAATTAACGGTCACGCATGTATCGGTATAAATCAAATTACAATTAGGCCTACATGGGCACTTATAAAACGTCGACAAAAGGTGCATGGTTCGGATTGGTCGTTTTCTATGGAGAAGAACCGACAAGAAACACCTTGGTTACTCTTTTAAAATCTTTTGGTTTTACAATATTTGAATGTTACAGCGTTAGTACTTAAAATGGAAGTAAACCGTAGGCCCAACTGTAAGTCGTTGCTTACTACAAAAGGTAGAACAAGATAAAAAAACAGTAAATATATTTACTCAATTTAATTAGGCTTAATTTTATTCCCCTTTTCTTTCCCCAGAAGAAGGAGGACAAACAACCTCTACCTATACACAGCAGTGGATGTTCCGGACTGATATGATGATGATGATTAATAATTTATTTAAGGATTTAACAAAAAAAATTTTTTTTTTTTTGTTAGCCTACATAGTCTTCCACTGCTGAGCAAAGGCCTCCCCTTTCTTCTTCCATACCTCTCTATCCTAACAATCAACGCAGTAGCTTTACATAATGATTGAAATTTGTCGACACTGTTACTTGATTTTACACGTTACATGAATAATTTCTAAATATCGTTTACTTAGTTACTTTTAACAATACAAACTTATTTTACCATGCTGTTACTTCCTACTTCTAACGTTATTAAGTAGATACCGAAAACTGTTACACCTCATACTCGTAACTGTTACATAAAATACTTCGAAAATTTGTAACACTCGCTTGTTTCTTTACGAAATTGCATTTTGATATTGTTACATTATAGGCAAATACTCCCTGATCGGCAGCGTATTTGTAACGTAATGCTCAAAATCGAATCTAAAATACTTCGAAAACAACTCTTAATACCTGACAACTGGCACATTGGTTCAGTATATACGACAATTTCCGTCGGTACTTCGATCTTCTCAACACCTGAGGGATAAAATAAAATAAAAAATAAAAAAGGGATAAAAATAATTAAAAATAAAATAAGGGATAAAATAAAATAAAAAAGGTACAAAATAAAACACAAGTTCGTTTAAGTTTTCTATCACGTTTGACCCCGAAGCGAAGTAATAATTGAAATCCAACAGATAAATAGAAATGTAAATTGAAAATGGGTTTACCAAGGTTGATAACTTTATACAGTTGACGATTTAGTTTACAAAGTTTAGGTAACTTACTGACTTAGTCTATCGTTTTAATCTCTTTTTAAAGTTGATGACCTACATTGTATTTTATTGACCTTGTTTATAGGAGGTTCTACACAGTGTTCGAGTCGGCATAATTTACAAGGGCACAGCTGGGTGGTACAATCGAATAAACATAATCACAACGAGCTATAATGGTTCAAGGATCCATTATCTATTGTTCTATTTATTGTTTACCACTTAGATTAGATTGGAACAACCCGACTAAAAGCTGAATATTTCTAGTAATTGATTCGAGGAAATCTGTTGTTCAAAAATACCTACTGCCTTATCAAATGTACCGACTCAGACAAAGTGTATATCACTCCATAGTTACAACCAAAAGCAATTTGTTAAAGACAGCTTTTCATTTGCAATTTAATTCTTCCTAAAAATACTATTGTTTGTTATTTATTAAAAATGTTTTCTATATGCGCCTGACGGATTTTTTTTTTTTTTTTATTGCATAAGCGATATCATTCATAAGGACTTACTCTCGGAAATAGTAAATTTTGATACAATCACACTGCAGAGAACTTCAGTGACAATTAATGTCCACGTGTATCAAACGAAGTCTTTCAAATTAAATAATAGAGCGAAAAGTATTTTTTTCATTCATCTTTATGAAACTATGATTTAATTTGCTTTTATCCGCGCTTTGCCTTCGTTAGTTGAAGGAGAAGCAAAGCCATGAAGCCGCTAAACCGCATAATTTGCCACTTATTTTGTTCACTTAGTTTCAGTTTACAGTTAGCTTTTAAAAGGCTCAAAAACTGTTTAACAAACATAATCTCATATACCTCGACATATCCGGCGTCCTTCTCAGCCTTCTTGTCAGCCTCATCATCTTCTGGAAGCCCCTTCATACCCTTCTTGCCGCCTTCTGGAGGACCCTCCTCTTCCTTTTCTTTCTCTTTGTCAGTCGCAGGAGAGTTTGGCGGAGTAGCGATTTCGGGGAGTTGGTCTGTAAATTATAAAAACATAACATTACGAAGGGTTGGGCAGCTAAAGTTCGTCGACATTACACTAGTTCAGATTTAAATCCCATGTAATGAGGGCTAGCCTTTTGCTATCGATGTATCGATAATGTCACGAATCGACTTCACACTGAAAATTGAGTAATGATAATTTTTAAATAAAGAACTCCAGTAATACGTTGCCAGATCTGTACGTCTACCATGAGTTTTAACAACCTATACTCGCTAGCGTCTGTAGTTAAAAAAATGTATGAAAACTTTTACAGCGCCTCTAGCGGATAGTTGGGTACTAAAATGCGCAGTATGAGTCACTATAGTTATCTATCCTACGTCACCGTGTAGTAAACTAAACTACAGCGACTGCAAGTTTGGGCTTCATTTGCTTAGAATTTGGTAGTAAGCACCAACACAGCTCATGGTACCATTGAAAAAGCTAACTATAGAATTGCTTATTGACGGAACTATTGCAGTCACGTCAAGCGATCTAACTATGACAACTCATGGTAGATGTACTGAACGTCTATCCCAAGTTCTCATTTTTAGCAGTAGCTCTTGTGACTAGACTAGAACAAAGAGGCAATCCAGCCCGCCACACTATTCCCAAACTACTGCAACTCCTGAAAGCCAAAATCAACAGTGGCGACCACTATAAAAGCACCGAGACAATGAAGCTCGACGAAGTCCCAGATAAACAGTTTAATTCTCTTGGGTCCCGCAACGAAGTTAATCAGAAAAGATTAGAGTAGGAGTAGGAACTAGCATGAATAGCGCTCTCTCATGGGTGGTTGCGGCACCTGTCTCACTCCATCGTTGCAGTTGCTATTTTCATGTTAAAAGAATACGATACGATGTATTTCTTTACATGCTAAGTTATATTCATTATTTTTTCGAGTTGATGCCTGAAATAATTATTTTTAAGGAACATACGTTGAAGCTGTAAAACGTAAAATGTTGGCAAGTTGTAAAATCCGTGGCTGAGTTAGTAATTTAGACGGTGATGTATAATCAAGGAGACAAGTAAAAATAATTGTTGCTCTTTATTTGGCGTTTTATTTGAAATATTTAATTGGCGTTGTAAAAAAATACGAATTAGTTTATTAGAAGCCATCTTATTTTCCCGTGGCATACATATAAATTAGAGGTAGGGTTCTGTGGCCAAATAAAATTCTGCGGCTAGGTTTATAATTTCCCGTTGAAAACCAGTATTATACATGGAGCAACTGCATATCTGACTTCCACAACCCCGTTTGTGAAAAATACAGAGACTGGTTTACCAAGTCTTTATTTTTTAGCTTGCGAATATAAGTCATAAAATAATGATCCAAAATATTGACTTATAGTCTATCGCATTGTGGAAAGGTCCCGGCAATTTAATATTGTCGGGAAACATAATCCATCCCAAGATGATCGCAAATTCCGAAGTACGTAATATGTAGTAAGAATTTAATATCTCGTTTTACGATTCGTGAATTTCAGCGCGACCTCACAATGCCTGGGGTCGAATTTTAATCGATGGGACACGTAGGTTGGATTGCTTTGCTTCGTGCATTCACGATGTTAGCCTCAGTTTTGACAAATAATTCGCTGTTCATTTAACGGTTCATTGAAGATGATGGTTCATGAAAGAAGAATTTAAATTCTTCTTTTAGAACTATAATAAAGCATTAAAACCGTGTGTAAATAGATAAGTTTATCGTTTCAACAACCGAATTGCCAATCTTTACATCATTTACTTTACAAAAAGCTTAGTTTCTTTTGTGTTATTTCTTTCATCATCAATACTTTTAGGGTCAGTATTGATGATGTAAGAAAAACGTCTATTGCTGAAAGAAATACACTTCCCAAAGCAACTTCACAACGTCCTGCAATTCGCTCTACGTTTTAGACCATCGTTCTACCTTGTATTGCGATCACCCCATGTCTTCCCACACAATAAAGCTATAATACCTAATCTTACCTAAGGTAGTGGTTAAGGAAAACATCTCGAGGAAACCTGTACCTATAAATACACTTAGGTCTGTCGTCTTGTATCGCTTACCCGCCTTGTGCAAGGTGATCATTACTAACGTTTACCCTGCAAAAGAAGAATCTTTTGCCCTGCAGTGGGATAATCATCCTCTGCCTTTTTCAGACTTCATTGGGGTCGGTTTCCAGTCAAACCGGTTGCAGCTTAGTATAATGTTCTTTGAGTGCCTTCACAAGGTTTGAATTGTTTGTAATCCATACTAATATTATAAATAAGAAAGTCACTCTGTTTGTTTGTTTGTTACCTTTTCACGACTAAACGGCTGATCGGATCTTAATGAAATTTAGCAAGAAGATAGATTTCAACCTGGGGAAGGACATAGGCTATATATCATCACGCTACGACCAATATGAGCGGAGCAGCAATGAAATGTTGCGAAAACGGGAAAAATGTGACGCAGACGAAGTTGCGCGGGACAGCTAGTTAGTTATAAGTATAACTTAAGTACTGATTGATTAAGGCGCATTTATCTCATTGGGTTAGCCTGTAATGGTAGATGTATGTAGATAAAAAGATAAATAAAAATAAATTATTAGTACCCCTTGGTAAGAATAGTTGTCAGACTTTCGGGCCACTGACTACCTGTAACGAATGTCAAAGTTCCACAAATGACAGCCGGGACCAACGAATTAACGTGCTTTCCGAAGCACGGAGGAAACTCGGTATGTAATGGGCGGTCACCCATCCACGGAGCAACCTAGGCAAGCGCGGATAACCTGCAATCAACCCGAGCGGCTGTTATTATCTAGCCTCGAGCTCCTCCTGCAGTGGGTCAGTACTACTATTATATTATTATAATAGCTTACAATTTTTTTTCTTTGTCTGTCGGGTAGATTATTGAAAAGTATTGGACATGTATTTTTTCTTTTTTCACGTGGTCATAAAATTACGAAGATACCTATTAGATATTGAGTTGAAATGGCGCATGACGTCACATGTAGGTAATTTTTATACCTACTTGTGACGTAGTGAGTCCCCACTCTCCAACTTTAATGAGTTTTAACTAAGTGTTTTTTTGATATTTTGATAAAACAAAAAATTCGTGTCTAATATTTTTGAATTACCTGTCTGACGGACAAAATAGAATTTCGTTTTCTTTACCCAGTCTTCACCCCAATTGTCTTACCCGAGACGATTGCCGCAATAGGCGAGACATCAGGCTTATTGGTAGGTCCGAAGACAGTTCCGATTTCATCGATCAGTTTGCCGGCCGGTTCCGAAGCGCTGGACGGCTTGTAGACCGCTTGGAACACCGAGTAGGCGATGAAGAACACGGATACTGTCAGCCATCGGTGCCGGCGAGGCCTTCTCATCCTCTGTAACAGAAAGAGAGAGAAATAGTTTAGTTGCAGGTCCGTTTTTATGCAGCATTTGGAGGGCTTGAAATTGATCCCAAAATAGAACGGCTAAGTTGGGTCAGTTTGCAGTCTAACCAGGTTTAGGTGAATTAAGATTTTACGCTAAACGAGACCTTATTACTGAGGCTCATCTTATCTTAATATCTTAGCAGCTACAGCCCTGTGCAGCCCAAGACGCAATTTCACTAAGCATTTCTAAACCTTATAGCCAGAACAAATCTGCAAACCTCAAAAGAGTTAAAAGAGCGGGAAGAAATTCACATGTATACGTGTGTACTGGAATAATTTATAACACACAAGAAATCCAACGTAAGGACTTATAAAGCGTGTGAAAAGCACCCTAATCGGCTTCGTAAATCCCTCTTTACATTATTCTTTCATGAAATATTCAACCTTTCACAATTTACACGTGTTTTCATATGACATTACCATTTTTTAATAGGTACCTACTTCAGTGACGAAGGAAGCTCGTCATTCTGCCGGGATAAAACCTCTTTATTGGTATTAAATCGAAATCGCTTCTCACTTCACTTCTTCTGACGATAAAAAACGTAATTTTATTATATCTGTCCGTAAAAATGTAACCGTAATAAACTTTGTACTTTATTGAGTGGCAAATTATCGCTGTTTTATGTTGTTTATTGATTTTATATTGAATAAATATAAAGGTCAGCAAGGCAGTCGGCAGTTCGAGTAAATTGGGTAGGGCAGGCGAAGACCTGCGTGTCATGGCAATTATTGGAGATACACATCATCAGTTTTACGTGGAATCGGTCTCAATGTGTGGATGAAAATGATTTTATTTTTACATCAAAGTTAAGCTGCATTTACCGCCGTCAATTCGTGGATGGGTGACCATTAGACATACTTAATGATTGATATACGCATGCATTTCTTTTTTGAGTTCTAAGGTGTCTCCTTAATTTAGGCGTTTTCATTTATGAGCTACCTTAAAACTCCTGTTAGGTACTTCCCATAAAGTGTTTTGCTACAAATTCGAAGATTGGGCCAAATTCACTACTAGATACTGGCAGAATACGCGCTAAACTAAGGCTCTACAATCCTTATACGGAATTCATTTCGCAGATATATCGATTGATATGCTTGTTTCTAAACACCGGCCTACATTAACACACAAAAACAACGAAGGTATCAATTACAAAAGGGAACAGTAACATATATTTTCCATTTGAAACCGTTGAATTGCATGTAAACGCCTGAAACAACACATAGCTGTATATTTACAACAAATAAAATTGAAATACAAAAACGAAATTACGGCCGTGGCGAAAAATACCGGTAGTGACGCGTGGTACACCGAGCGTCAGGTTATTTTGCTTTATTTTTCACACGAGTGCGGAAAACTCTTTGATAATATTATTTTAAGAGCGATGGTGAAGGCACATTTATTTTTTCGTGGGAGAAATACGAGTACGAGTTATGACATGTTTGTAATCAAGCTCATGTATTGACACTGACAGAAATGGGCACAAATTGAGACTCTTTTCCTAAGCCTAAACTAAAATCATCATCTGCTTAGCCCGTTCCCAAACCATCTTTGGGTCGCCTTCCAGTCTAACCGGATGCAGCTGAGTACCAGTATTTTACATGAAACGACTGCCTATCTGACCTTCACAACCCAGTAACAGGGTAGTACGATACCGCTTGGTAAGACTGGATGTCAGACTTTTGGCTTCTTCTGACTACTCGTAACGACTGTCAAAGATCTACAAATGACAGCCGGGACCAACGGCTTAACAAGCTTTCCGAGGCACGGAGGAAACTCGGTATGTAATTATGATCACCCATCCACGGACCAACCTCGGCAAGCACGACTTAACCTTAATGATCGATAAGCCTAAACTAAAAGTAGTAGGTAAAAGTCTGACTCGGCTCGGAGTTCAAAACTAGTTGGGCTATTCCGAAACTAATAAGTGATACCGCGAATACCACAACCTTTAACGAACTATGTCGGGGTTGGCATCCAGGCTAAGTAGATGCGGGAGAATACCAGTCTATTCTAATATTATAAACAGGTAACATTTGTTCGTAAGCTTGTATGTAGGGAGTAATCTTTGGAACTACTGATCCGATTTCTATTGTTTCACTAACGGAAAGCTACATTGTCTCCGAATGTCAAAGGCTACATTTAAAACGTTCCCGTTTGTTCATTTCCATAAATAACGAGAGCGAAGCTGGCAGCAAAAGCTAGTGTTTTACATACATCTTGGTGGTACGAAAAAAAAGCACGATACTCGGTACTTTATTATCTATACAAAATAAGTTTTTTAGACTGATTGCCAGGCGTTTGGGATTCTTTAAGATAGCTACTTTACACTCTTAAAAAAAGGTAAGTTTTGATGTTTAACAAAGTAAAATAACTTCAACTAGTAATAAAAGTAATATCGATAAGAAAGCCAACTGCCAATCACTTAAAACAATCGTTTCATTTAA
The DNA here is from genome assembly GCA_963082945.1 of Cerastis leucographa. Classification (NCBI taxonomy): domain Eukaryota; kingdom Metazoa; phylum Arthropoda; class Insecta; order Lepidoptera; family Noctuidae; genus Cerastis; species Cerastis leucographa. The sequence continues at coordinate 5,453,782 of OY720370.1, forward strand.
TAGCCTCGTTGAATAATCTCTGTCTGTTCTATTGTGCTGTTGAAATACCTCGTTATGATAGGAATTATAATTTTCTTTTATTTGTGTTTTGGTAACAAAACATAGGTCAGTAGTAACGGTAGTGAGAATGGTAGTAGCACGTGCAAGTGACGAGTTTTGTATATCTGAGTAGCGGAACTCAGTAGCTTTACCGGGTTATAGATCTCCGTCCAAGGTCGAAATTACTCGGTTGAATCCGAAATAAATAGCTGAGAAAATCATTAAATACTAAAACCAGTATCTCAATGGTACAACGCCTGCATGGTAGTGACAGCACTAATATTCAACTTTGAACTTTTTTCTTTATTAATAATAAATTGCAAGCCTCAATTGTAAATCTAATTAAGCTATTAAACGCGTTAGAACTCCAAACAGAGCAGTTTTTCTTTTGTTCCATCGCGAACAAAGACAATATCGTAATAGGGTTCGAAGATAAACAATTTGTTCGCGTAAATTGGTCAGTACCCATTAAATTACACAAAATAAAGCCATGTACAGACACTGCCTATAAAAATGTAGACGGCATAATGACGCAGCGTTTCCTTTACCGCGATCAATCACTAAGTAGTGACGTCAGCGCAATGTACCTGATAAACGACTAAGGGCGTGAACAGACGACGCGCTTTCTTGACGTCCGTCGTCGCGACGTGTCATCGATCGTCGGGCTGACGCCGAACATCGATTGACGACACTCGTCGACTTGTATGAAGAGACGTTTCTTCGTTCTTTTTGTTACATTATACAGGTTTGTGATTGAAAATCGTTGTTGAGGGAGTTCTAATTAAACGGTGTTGAAATCTATTTTCTTTTTTAATGTTGTTTTTTTAAACGGAAATTGAAATAATATCTGCAATAGATCTCGTTATGTTTATCAATATTTAAATAATAATGATCGTTCTTAGGTGCGCGCTTAGATATAACCAAGTTGGGCGTCCATTTAAAGTGACGCAATGTTAGCTTAGGTTACGGTGCGGTATGCGTTAGGCTTTTATCACCGCAAAAAAAAAGGTGATATCTGTGAGAATCGACCAAGACATCATCATAATCTGCCTAGCCTTTTCCCAAACTATCATGGGGTTGGCTTCCATAGTAACCGGATGCAGCTGAGTACGTGAAGCGACAGCCTATCCGACCTCCACAACCCAGTAACTGGGTAATACGATACCCCTTGGTAAGACTGGATTTCAGACTTTGGCTTCTGACTACTCGTAAAGACTGCCAAAGATCTACAAATGACAGCCGGCACCAACGGGTTAACGTGCTTTCCGAGGCTCGGAGGAAACTCGGTATGTAATTATAGTCACCCATCCTCGGACCAACCTCGGCAAGCACGACTTAACCTTAAAAATCGGCCCGTGTGGATGTTATTTTTAGCCACAAGCTCCTCAGAATCGACCAAGACATGGCAAACATAACACACGAGTTAGGGTTAAGTACATAAGTACTGCCGAATCGAATGTGTCGATCCGAAATAGAGTAAAGCAATTCCCGGTAAAACGTATTATAAACAAGACCACTAAATATCGACTTAACTTGCCTTCTGAAGTTAGAGAAAAATCGACCTCCTCGTTTTGTATAACAATAACCTCCCATTATTGAGAATGATGAGCGAAATTATAAAGTTAAAAAAATGTAAACAATTTGTAGCACAGCTTCGTAGGCCAGCCTACGCCGTAGCTGCTTGCTACGAGCTCTTTTATTTTAAGAAACGGCGGACATCATACGTACAAAGAAAATCTGTTCCATCCTTTTAAATATGAATGATAGGATAGGAATCGCCCGTTTCCATCAAAAGGACTAAGTTATAAGATGTAGGATTATGGCCGGTAATCTTGTTGGATGTTCAGTAGTGATAAACCGTTTTACATATTTTTGTCCAGGCAAGCCGTGACGAATTGAAGGGATCTGTCGGCCGGTCGACACGCGTCCTGATTATGTAAAGGGACGTATCCCTTTACATAATACCGTAGTATATGACTGTATATAGGTAGGTACATTTAATTTTGTAGGTTGTAGGTAGGTGGGTGTTTTGTCTTTTCTACACCCTGTGTCTACGAGAATATTCAATCCAACTTTCCTCTCACAGGTCTGTTGGAAGAAATTTCTTATGAAATAAGCAGTATCTTTGTGCTCTTTGTTCTGTTAAGTATTTAGTATGTAAAATAATTAAATTAATTTATACTAAGAGCAACCGAATCATCCGACTAGCCAGTTTCTGACAGAGCTAGTACTTTTTTAAATGATGTTTTATTATCAGTCAATTAAGAAAGTACCGTTCTAGCAGGCATCTCGCGACTGCGTTATTATCCCAAAAAAAATTGAAAATGTATTTTATTTTAATTTTATAACCATGCTACAATTTTAAAATATTTCAATTTACGTATGTAAGTGTATCTACATATTTTGAGGGTTGCAAGTACGAGTATGTGCCAGAAAATAGCAAAGTTGACATCGGGATAGTAATTCATAACCTGCTAGCCTCAAGGCTTAAATTATGAGAAAACATTCTTTCAATTGCTTAAAAAGTATATGTAAAGAGCCAGAATATTCTAGCGGTTGCAAGTATCTGCCAGACGAGTTACATACGAGATTGCATCGCGGCCGTTCGCAGTATACAGACGTGCTCGTTAGCAGTTTTATTTAATGCAATAATAGTGACCTCCTTAAGTATTTTGCTAAGTGTGAAGTTTATTATATAATGAAAACATTGATATAGTGAAATGGATAACAGCCCCGGTGCCGGTGATTCAAGTAATCGAGTGCAACCCAATGCCTCGCCAGCAAAAAGCCAGCAGCCAAATTTCACAATGGAATTTGTGTCTACGCCCGACATCCAAAAATGGATGGCATGCATACAACAGAAGCTAAATGAAGTTTGCTCTATTGCCACGGATGGCAAGCTCAACTCAGAGCAGAAATTGAAGGTGACCAACTTATGCCGTAAAGTAGAATCTGACACCTCTCATATGGCAGTTCTGTATCAGGCTCTGAAGCAGAAAGCCCATCAAGCCCTCAATATGATCGATGCCCTGAAGGAAAAGCGCAACCTCACAGAACAAATTTCAGAGCTTAAGCAGACAATTATGGACTCTGGTGCTGTGAGAAACGCTTCGTTTGCTGATATGGTGAAGAAGGGATCCCGTGATTTCGTTCGTCCTAATAGTTTAAGTTCAGTAGCAGTTTATCCCAACGATAAATTGAAGTCCAGTGACGAGACAAAAAACCTCGTTCAAAACATCATACGCCCTGATGAAATGAAGCTTCATGTACGTGGTGTGCGGAAAACAAAAAATGGAGGTGTTATTATCAGCACCGAGACCAAACAGGATGCTGATAAACTCAAGCACGCAGTCCAGATGTCTACATCAGGACTCACCGCTGACGAGCCCAACAAGCGCAAACCACGGATTGCTGTTGTAGGAGTGCCGACTTCTTTGACTGATGCTGACGTCTTCAGGTTCATGTTTGAGCAGAATATCGCCGATAAGTTTCCAGCGATGTCACTGGAAACCTTTATGGCCGAAGTGAAATTTAGCCACAAATCAGGGAAGAAAGATGCACCTACCTGTAACTTTATTATCGAAGTTTCAGCCAAGATACGTAGAGCCTTAATATCTCAGGCAAGGCTTTTTATAAATTGGACTTCCTGCCCTGTTAGGGACTTCACCTTGGTTACCAGATGCTACAAATGCCAACAATTTGGACACGCAGCAAAATCATGCAGGGAGATAAACTCTTCGTGTGGTCACTGCGGAGAAGCAGGACATTCATTGACTGAGTGCGCGAAGAAAGCGGACACACCTAAATGTGCTACGTGCTCGCGGTTTAAAAAGCCTAACAACCATAAAACGGGAGATGTTGAGTGCCCGGCTAGGAAGATAGCAGAATATAGGTACATCAACTCCATCGATTACGAGGGCGCGTAAAGCGTCATACTTTAGGTTGGACGTCCGCTTTGAACACAATATGTTGCTGACACAACAATAAAAGTCCACTGCGCTGACACAGTTTCCATCGATAAATTTTAATCTACAAGCACATTATTATAGTCTCTAGGTGCAAATTTCAAATATAAACAAGAGTGCCTCGATTGTGTTTTTGCAACCTAGTTTATAATTCTGCTGACGCAAATACTTTCCTGTTATAATTATGTGTTTAAGGTAAGGTATTAGAGTTTAAGTTAATTAAAATAAGTTTGCCATTATGTAAAGTTAAATATTAAACAAAAATCTTCAGTCCTACATATAGCAAATTGTTAGAGCTCCTGCAGCCTGTGATACAGGATTTTCCTAGTACAGGCATCTAACATTATTATACCTATACTGTTAATTTCGGATTCAAATTGTACTTTACCGTTTAAAATTCTGAATAAAGATTATTATTATTATTATTATTATTATACAGGGTGGAATTTCTCAACCTCGCCTGGAGGGAAAGTTCTTTTAATACTGGAGATAGGTACTTTTACTCAAAGAAAAAAATTCTTTTTTTTATTGTGAATTTCACTCTCCTCGACCTAGGAATCGAACCCAATGCTTACCCCAAACTCAGCAGTAGGCCTTGCTTTCTTCTTATTTTTCCGATTCTTTGTTCGAAGATATATATTTCTCGTATGTTATCAGTGATTTACCGAACAAGATTACAAGGGCAACCTTGTTCAAGATGAAGGAAGTCATTATTTCCAGACCTTTTTTTCAGCCCTGTTCACATGTTCGATAACAAAAAATGCGCAACAACAATGCTCTCGGAAAATACAGTGATAATTTATGTTATGTATATTAATTTCTAACGAAAAATACAAGTTTATAAAAAGTCCTAACCGAACACCCCGCGAATGGCAGCCATTTTTTTATAGTCTGATCTAGGGTGTGAAATACTAATATCTTTGATTTTAAGAGACCAAGAGACGTGCAAATGACCTTATTGCAAGATAAATGCCGAGGCGATCGAATTACTAAATGAGTTTTCGAAAATTATTTCTTAGAAAATTAAGCAAAAGCAGCCCAAAAAAATAAGAAATTACGAAATCTTACACAAACCCGCACTGGGCCCGCGTGGTGGATTACAGCCCACTCCCTCTCATAGAGAGGAGGCCTGTGTCCCAGCAGTGGGAACATTATAGGCTGATTATGATGATGGTGAAATCTTACACAAGAATTTTCTCTAGTGCAAAATTAACCCCTGAATTTCGCGTATGTGTTTAAGTTTAATCCGGGATGAAAATAAGTTTTTGAACCAGTACCTACGTCGATTCTGTAAAATTCAGACGACAACTCACATCTCACATCGCTATCCACTGTCACTTCGCGTAAGGTTCAAAATGACCTTGATTTTGTAGCCAAGGGAGCGTCGAAGTGACGGGGGAATTACCTTACAGAATGCCACTTCTTACGTCATCTCATACTTTATCTGTCAAAATCTCCCCGCTAATTTAGTTCAACTCGCTGACGCGCTCGTAAGGGTGGCGCTAGTGTATATTCGAATTATCAACCGGGTTTTTAAAATGCCAAACAAGAAACTCACAGCGAATTCAGATTCGAAGTTCTAAGTGAGGTCTTACAGAATCACACCGCAGCTTTGAAAAATATACTAAATCGACTTACGTAACGACTATCCACTTTTACAGTGATAGAATCTCTACAAAAACCGCACAACCCGACTTTTGTGATATATTTTATTGGTGACATTAAATCATATTGTAACAGTGATTTGTGTAACAAAATGGTTCGTTTAAGAAAATGGAAGCCATAAATTTCCAGCCATGTTCTCTTGTAATATAACAAGTCATCACCCTAAGGGTAGAAACATGTTATCATAGAGAACGCGAGGATCTCAACACGTCCCCCGAGGCAGATTGAGCTCATCGCTCGGCTGTACACTTGAGGCCATTGTGGGATATGCATTGTTATTTTATCATGTTATGAATGTTTAGGGGTAGTCTTCAAACTCAAATCATTTATTTTTAATTAAACCAATAACAGGCACTTTTGTAGAATATTATTGCTCAGTCAGAAAAATGAAGCTATAACTGAACTATGTACCCAGATCATTTGGCGCGTGAATATTTCACAAATGTTAACGCAATGGTCTATTGGTCACAAGCGCGAATGCTAGGCATGAGGTCCTGGGTATGATGCACAGGTCGGGCAAAGTGCAATTGGGCTTTTCCATCGGAAATTTCTCAGTAGCAACTACGGAGTCTGGATTTTTAACCGCTTGATGACAATAGGCTTATGGCAATAGGGAATTTGGCAACCAGGACAAGACGCATGAAAACCTCGGATCTTAGAGCCTTGCCTAGCCTAGCCCGGATATTTCAACAGGTTTTTTTAAACATAGTCAGTGTAATAAAAAACAGTTGAAAATGTCATAAATGATCTTTTTATTTATGGTCAGACCTTAAATAGCTTTTTCGAGAGGCCGAGCCTGCTTGAGCTTTCTTGCCTTTTTAATTTTCAGTTTGTTTTTGTATTTATCACTCGTTCCTATAGCAGTTAGAATATCTTCCCTTTTTAAAAGGAATTTGTAAAAATCAATGCAGCTATATTCTTGGAAATTGAATTTATTTTAATTACTGACGAGTTTGTTTGTCTTTTTAAACCCGGACTACAAACGAAGCCCCGCCCGGACGCTCCCCGGACGCCCTCTAAACTAGAACAAATCCGGGGAAACCCGGACGGATGGCAACCCTAATTACATGGGACTTAAACATAACTGGGTAAATATGGGTGTACTATTAGGTATAGGTACCTCAGCCTAACCCGTCGGGGATTACAGGCGTGATTTTATATTATGTATGTATACCAACATCTTGACAACATCATTCAAACGCAAAAACAACCATGTACTACTCATTACTCATAACTGTCCATTTCACAGAGTAGATCACTATGGAAAAAAAACAGGAAAAATATCCCTGGCTGGACACTCTTTTATACCTAGGATCATCATCATCTTTCTGCCTTTGCCCCATGATCCGCGCCGCAACGCATTTTTTTTTAAATAGTGTTGCCATAATTTTCGTTACATTATTCGAAGTGAGTGTAGCAATCTCAAGTGTTTTGCTAGAAATTCAATTAATTAGTGCTAGAGTAATCATTCTAAAGGCGTACAGATTTGTTTGGGACTTTGATCTTGTCCTGAAGAAGTTTACTCGTACAAAAGGAACGGGGAAGCTGTCGTTTACTATAATAGATGAAAAGAAAGGATGATAACAAAAAAATCGACTTTTAAAAGTTGGTTTTATTTGCTTTTTTTTTTTGTTTACCCTTTTTAGTTGTAGTATCCCACGCCAATTCTTGTTAAGATATAGCGGAGCATCAGGTTTTCAACATAGTCCAAGAAGAAAAAAAACCCAAAATACTGAACCGTTTTTGCTGAAATTTCTATGGGACTAATCGGAAAGTATATATTTTACATAAAAAAAAATCAAATCCGAATTTCGCGTGCATAAATGACGGAGACAAACATAAAAAAATACAACCTAATTGAGAATCGCCTCCTTTTTTGAAGTCGGTTAAATAGGAAGGTTACTTATGAATCACAAATACACAAACAAGACCGAATCCTGTATTCACGTCGCTAAATAATAAAACAAATTTCCCTACACAAACTTCAACTCAAACGAACACCTAAAAAAGCGACATGTCAGCACATTAACGAAACGTGTGCACATTAAATATTCAAGTTCACCTCATTCGACCCACAAATGTACTGGAGTGCTGAAATACCCACCCACCCAATGCCGACAGTACAAACACGGACTTTGCCACTTTCACGCTATATTTGCAATTGCCGGCTTTATTGGCCATGTTCACGTACCCGTATTAAGATTTTTTGTTGTTCCCCTTTTTTGGCCTGACTTGTATTGAAGTGTTTGGTTTTAGGGATTGGAGTTGATTTGGGAAAGTTGAATGTATATAGTCCCTGTTCTATTTTTTGTTCCCTGTTCGTTTTGGGCTTTCAATTTTGTGTGTAGGCATAATATAATTTCGAAGAAAATTGTTTATTATATCCCGACACAATGAGAGGTATGCAATAGGCAGTCTATGTTCATTCGTTATCAATAAGTATCGTTGCTGTAACGGATCCCACTGATTTCAAACGAATTTCATAGTTTTGATTATACTTAGTTTGTTAAGTCACTTAATTTTAGGTGGGTAGGTATAGATAATACATCTACATTAACTCTGTATCTGCATGAACCTTTCAGTCGTAACAAACCCTTCGTAAATTTCTTGTTTATAAAAAGAACAATACATGGGACCTAATCTACTTCACGAAACAAATTTGAATCGATGTCGACGTGGATTCTATAGAAACAATGCACCTCTGATCACAATTTCCATATTCCTATCAGGACACACCACGATCGGTTCCCAAGGGAGGAATACATGCAAATGATGAGCAGATATTATAATTTCGAATACCAGGTATTCCAATTCACCAATCCAATATTCGAAATACCAAATTTGGGTGCACACCGGAATGGCATCAATTTACCTCCTTTTTATAAGGTTTTATTTAACTTACTTTGGCCTTTGGTGTGGACGCAACTTGTGTCGATACCCTTGCTCCATCTCATGTTGCAAGCACGGTGGGCTGTGCTGCAGCTGCTGCTGCGGCTACTGTAACCTAACCTAAATGGCAGTTACAGTTTTGAGCCGTTTGGGGTCGAAACGCTCGGGTCATGGGGCCCAAGTGCGCATTCCCTTTTTAAGGAAATATTTCGTCGACTGGTTGACACTTCGCGAGGAGACCAGAGGGCTGGCTATTTCTTTGGGCAAAGAATTAGCATTGCCATTCAACGTGGCAACGCTGCCAGTCTTCTGGGCACGTTTCCGGATGACAGCGATGTGGAGGAGTATTAGTTTATATTTTGTTAGTTTATGTAAATATTTAGTTTTAGAAAATAATTTTAAAAACATATTACTTAATAAAGACTTACTTTGTTAGTTAGTATGTTTTGATCAATCTTGCAACTGAATTCCAAATTATTCCCTCCAACCGATTCAGCTGAAACTTTGTACACACCTTTGGATTTAGCCAGGATCGCCTATTCACGAGAGAACTCCTCAACGTTCGCGAAACGCGACCGCATAGCCATGAAATTTTGTAAACGAGTTCAATGTTGATAGTTAAACCTAATTTTCTCCTTTCCATTTTAATATTAGCTTGTTTTTTTTCAAGTTTTATTTATTAATTGCTGTTCCCGAATCCCGATGCCGTTTCGATGTTTATAAGTGTGCATTGCAGTATGGATATTTCATAGAAAGAATCTGATCGGCATCAGTATTACCTAAACTCGTTCGGGTTCAACACTGTTCGGGTACAGTGCTTACAACAGTGCGTTGACCTACAATCAACCATATTCGTTTGTCCTCGTTTGCTTTTCAATACAAAATGACCGCTTTTATATTCACTAGCATCGGTAATTTGTTACTCGTTTACGAGGCTTTTTTTTTATTCAAATGAATTGTTTCACCAACCTTGAATTCGTTTTGTTAGGGGCGGTTAAAATGTAATTATTATGATAGATGGGCCTCAATGGAAATATTTTTTCTTCGTTAGTCTACTGTCTGTTTCTTAGTATTGTATTGTGTAGTTTGATGTTAAATACAAGCCTTCCATATAATTTTTCATCCACTATTTAATATTTATAGGGGTTGAATTTTCAATAATACTTTATTTTCAGTTCTCCGCTTTGTTACATAAAGAAATCTTGCAAACGTCCCTACAGCCAATTACAATCTACCGCATTCGACCTCATATTTAACAGTTCATCACATTCATAATTTACATAACATAACATCACGCCTGTAATATCAGTCAGGTTAGGCAGAGGTGTAACCTAGTAATAATAAACCCACATTTTGCCAGTTATGTTTTAAGTCCTATGTAATAGGGGGTGGGCCTATCAACCGGGCACAAATCCAAACTACATGGCTGCTACTAAGTTTTCCTGACGGAAAACATCAATAACTCTTTGCCCCTCCCAAGAAACGATCCCAGTTAAGGAGTTAAAAAGTAAGACAGACAGAAAGAGTTTCTTTCGCATTTATAATACTAGCAAGGAAGTAGTGATAAATCAAATTCCTTCCGAAAGCCGCAATATAACTATCCAATCTAAAGACTGTACTTTACAATCTAAGAATCTTACATCCAATTTAAGAGCGTTTGTACCTTACGGCATTTTATACAAACTTTGAAGTCCTTATTTTCCGAAATAACTAAACCTTATGAAACATATCCATAAGCAGGATACTTAGGTCTAAAAAGATACTAAAAACATTTTCGAAAAATAGTGTTACAGCTAAATTAGACCGATTATAAATTATCTATAGAAACAGAAATTATTTTTAAAGACTTTTCGAAAATGTTTTTGTAACTTTTTAGACCTATGTGTCCTGCTTAAGCGTATGAAGTTTCATTAAAATCGGTTCAGTCAATAAAAATAAAATATAAATACAATAGAGAATATAAATTAATAAAATATAATAATTCATACAAATTAATGAAATTATTATAACGGATACAAATAAATAAAGTATAATAATTAATAAATACACGTTAACTGTTAAGTTATTACCAATTTTATAATGTTTATGTTGCCGTGCCCTAACCGGGTTTCATGTTGGAACTTACTAACGTATATGTAACAACTAAATGTATACACATGAATGCAATAAAGAATTTGAGTTTGAGTTTGAGTCATTTCGGAAAATAAGGACTTCAAAGTTTGTATGAAATGTCGTAAGGCGTAAACGCTTTTAACAGAACGACCCTAGAAAAATTACTACCCTTCCAAACAATTCCTTCCACGAAAAGTCAGCAGGATAAGAATTCACAGTATCATACCGCGGGTTCTTTAATCGATTCGATTTCGAAGCCAACTAATCGCGACGGGAATACGTAAAGCTGAGGTATTGACACGTTTCCAAGGTTTGTTTTATCCATTGAAATTGAAATGGATGAGCTTTTTTGGTTTCCGTTTTAGATTACTAGGGATTTTATAGTGTTAGTTGATACAGTGTTGCACCTACCTACAAGCATAACATTACGTTAATTTGAAAGAAACAGTGATAATCTAGTGGTGAAACCATCGGGCTGTCAAGTTATCAAGAACACGATTTCGAACTCAAGGCACACACTTCTGATTCATGTGCGTATTGTATAATTATCACTAGCTTCGGTGAAGCAAAACATCGCGAGGAAACCAGAATGACTGAGACATATGTCTCGACGGCATGTCAAGCCAAGTCAGGGGCCCATGGTCGGCATAAAAAAATTCTGACACCCCGGGTTACGGACTAAACACACGAAAAAGAAAAAATGAAATCATTATTTCACGCCTGTTTTTCTCGAAGGATTAGGAAGAGGCGGAGGAGGATGTACCTAGTACTTACCACCCACCTCGTTCACCACCCACACCCCCTTAGTTATGTTTTAACCATAACTGGCAGATTCCGGACTACTACTGAGAAATACCTGTAGCGACCACAAAAAGCAACATACTACAAAAAGTACTACAGTGCCATCTATGTCACGACGGAGGAACTAACATCAATTTCCTACAAGTCGCAAGCAAACTTTGCATCGACTTAAGTATATATAAAGAAACCCGATAACAACTATCGGGCAGTTGCCCACCAGACATAACACCTGTCTGGTCGGAGGATCCTCCCTTTTCTAAGGAGTATCGAGGAACTTTACACCCTGTTCCGCATACCCCTAAACTGGTGACCCCGACGTGAGTTGAACACGCAGTAAAATCTAATACCACTTTGATAGAAGCTTTTATTTAACTTGCCTTGTTACTTACAGTTAGTTGTTAGTATGTATTGGTCAAAATCTTGCAATGGAATTTCAAACCAGTTCCCGCCAACCGATTTGGCTGAAATTTTGCACACGCCTTTGGTTTTGGTGACAATACATATTTTTGACAGACATGAATTGATCCTGCAGCCAGGATCGCCTCCTCACGAGAGAACTCCTCAACGGTTAATAACACGGACACGAAACGATGCAGGATGTTGAACGATAAAGCTAATTTTCTTCTTTTTATTTGAATGAAATCTTGAGTTTTATTTATTTTACCTGAATGTTGCAAACGACTAATACAACGAGGAAGCCTTACCTATACATGCAGGTAAATTTCGTGATAAGGCTATCGAATTGGATTTCAGATTGTAATGAAATTATCAATAAGAAATGTTTCACATACGTTTTGGGTTTAAATTTTCGTGTTATCAGGGTCTTTACGACTCTAGTTTAGGCCTTGGCCCTGGCTAAGGCTTAAACTAGAGCCATGAAAAACCTAACAACTCAATAAAATTATTTCATAGTGAAAATATCTCTTCTCTCCTAAATTATACCTAATGTATCCAAACCTTCAAAACTCACTCATTAATATTTTCCATCCATTCCATTCAAAACACCTAAAATACTAAAACGCAAAATATTCCGAATATATCAAACAAATTAAACCGAGCGATAATCGTCTCCACATTTATATTAATTACACACAGAACATTAATATAAAATAAACCATTTAACCTGTTCTCCCCCGTCCATCATATTAAAATCTGTTAACACAAACTGAAAGTTGAACATATGGAAGGTTCAAGTTATGTCGGTACACAGAATACACACATAGACGGCGCGGTCGATCAATACTACTGACGTATAATACTCCTTTTACACTGCACTCCAAAAGGAATGAATGCGTTGTTCGCTTCGGCGGCCATAATGGTGAATGGAAAGGAATGAGTGAACGATTTGCGGAGTGAAGATGAAAAATATTGGATGCTTTAAGGATTTTATTGAAGGGATTCAAATATGACAGCTATTTTTCCTCTTTCGTTGAATGGGAGTTGATAACGATCGAATGATTTGTTTGGGTTTTTGTTGTTGAAACTTTGTTAGAATATCGGATAATACGAGATAAGGTAGAAGTCATTATAGGTATATAGTAGTATAAGGCCCCTGGGGACGATAGCATAACAAATGAAATTCGTAACGTTACAGAAACCATTACACATTTGTTCAATAATATTCTAACTGAAGAAACAATGGACAACATCGACTATCATATTGCTCCATAAGAAAGGAGACAAAGCAGAAGTAAACAAGTACAGACCGATCGGCCCCATCTCCAATCTTTACAAGATTTTTGCTAAGGTAATATTAAACAGAATTAGGTCAGTATTGAAAGAAAATCAGCCAAGAGATCAAGCAGGATTCCGTAGCAATTTCTCAACAATGGATCATATTCATGTCGTAAAACAAGTTATCCAAAAAAGCAATGAGTTTGAAACAAATACTATTTGGGATTTGTGGACTACAATAAGGCGTTCGACTCGTTCGATTAGGTACACACACGGAAAGCGCTGCGATCACAAGGAGTACAACCAAAATATATTAAAATAATACAAAATTTAAACAAAGAATCGACTGGTAGAGAATGCCTTGTGGCATTAAGTCCGCGTATGTACCACCAATGTACGTGAAGTTTAAATAAATAAATAAACATCAAAAATCCAGACAGAAAGGAAAGGACCAGCTTTTGAAAGAAAAAAAGGGAGTACGACATGGACACCATCTGTCACCTAAATTGTTTTCAGCGGTATTGGAACACCTATCTATGAAAATTATCCGAATAAGTAAAGCTTGGAAAAGATTCTACCCTCAAAGAAATTATGAAGAACCCCACACATACCTACCCCTAAAAGACAAAACTACAGTTTTCATTTCATGCATACTGCCATGTTTAACCTATGGAGCACAAACTTAGGCCCTCATTAAGAAGCCGAGTGCAGCACTAAGAGTGTGCCAAACCAAAATGGAAACAAGCATTCAAAATCATGTGGGTACATTTAATGACTTTTACCGACCCGCGCTGGGGCTTCATGGTGGGTTGCGGGTACACTCCTCATTCCTCAAATAAAGAAGGTCAGTGTCCCAGCAGTGTGGACATTATAGCAACAGGCCTACCAAGACGTCTTTAAGCAGTATTGTTTTATTCTTACTCCAGAGCGGGAAAGAGACGGAGCTTTACAGGATGTCTGGCGCCATCTCTTTCCCACACTGGAAAAGGAGTAAAACAATAATGTTTTAAAACGTCATGGTAGGACACCGGATTAAGTTGGTTGTGCGTTGTTTCATCGCTAATTGTTTAATCGAATTTTGTTTCACATAAATTGTTTCTCATATTATCATTTCATAGAATAATCAGTACGCAGAATACTTACTTTGAAGAAATTTAAATCATCGATTTTTGTTTCAAATAAAGTTTAATGTTAGAATATTCATATCATAGAATAACAAATCAAATATTATTTATCCACATATTGTTTGTTTCACATAAAACTTATTACGAAGACATTTAATCGACTGACAGTTTCTATAATTCAAACCTTTGAAAAATGCATACCCTCCTACAAAATTACAACACCGGGTTCACAAAAATAATGCGGGTAAATTATTGTCAAGCAGGAAAACAATCTTGTTATTCTCACTAATGGTGTCCATGCCTGTTGCATGCAGCATGCAGCAAGCATGCAACTTGCAGCATGCATGCAAGCAACCATGCAACTTGCAGCATGCATGCAAGCATGTAGCATGCAACAGGCAAGGTTTCTGTCACTGCTCCGGCGCTGCGGGGCTCCGGCGGCCCCACGCAAGTTTATCGTCGCAGATGGTATTAACGCTCACCACCGCGGCTGAGGCTGGCCGGCTTGCCGGCCAGCAAGCCGAAGCGATCTTTGGAAACCACCTGCTCCTCAACTCGCGGGCCGCCTCATCCCTCCGCGCCTACGCGGGCTTAAATTACACTCTAGGGGTAGGGCAAACAAGACTACGTGGAGTCTGTTTTGCAGCCATTCGTTTCTGTCACTAACTTTTGTAGTACAACATATTGACTTTTAAAGACAATATTTTAATTTAAGGTTTATAATTTCGTTGAAATAAAATACCATGGAAACATACATCGAACAAACAATATTCCTTGAAAAATAATTCTGCTGTTTGATAAGTTGGGCAAATAAAAAAATGTGATTGTAAAATTCTTTGAATTGTGTTTCTGTAAAATATTTTTCATTCAAGTAAATAGTAGTCGAAATAAAAATACAGGGACTAAATATTATGTGAAACATTTTCTGGGAAACGAAATTCTGTCAAATTTCTGTCTGCGAAACAAGGTGACACCGATTAAGTTACATACTAAAGGCGGAAACACACTTACGTGTCGTGGCGTGTCGTGACGCGCCAGAAGCATATCGGTTTCATACATCGTTGCGACACAACACGCCATGCAAATATGTCCCTAAACATATTAAATGTATGAAACCGATTTGCTTCTGGCGCACCACTACACGCCACGACACGTAAGTATGTTTCCGCCTTAACTTGTGTACGACGTGCACCAAAAGCACTCCACCCTCTTAACGTAATTTTTCCGATCTCATATCGGAAAAATAATGTCGGAAAGATCTCGAACATTTCCCAGTTTATTCGTAAGTGTTATCAATAAAGATTACTTGGCCCAAAATGATTAAATCGTGTTTCTTTGTGCGTTTAACCCAGTTTTAGCAGTATCTACTAGAACTATTTGTGAAGGGGCTTACCAGTCCGGGGAATTAATTACCACCCTACATAGCCATTACCGTGCAACAAAATAGCTGTGTTTTAGTTTCAATGGTGTGGGACTGGGGGTGCTTATATCATTTGCTGGCTCGTGAGTCATGACACATTTACTAGGATGGCTTATAATTTATCCACCTCGAGCAATCATGGTGGCATGGTGCATTCTCTAATGGGTGTAAAAGTGCCCTTAATTAAGCCGAAAGGCACTTGTTCTCCCCGTCAATGCTATTTTTTTTTGCTCTGGACCATACCTGGGAACCTTCTAGCTACGGAGATATTGGGGTCAAAGACCTAAATTTTTCACAAGTTTTTAATATTATATTTTCTTTAAATACCTCCACGACCCCCGTACTATTCAATGCATCCATCAGCACAACAAGGTTTGTTAAAATGAGTTACATTGAGCCCCCAAAAAAAATTCGTTTCCCAACAATAATTTTTGCGTAGGGTTACTTAGTTTGATGTCCAGAATACTTGGTTGACGGCTTCGTGAAGCGTCTTTTATAATAATTTATTTTCAATATTCGGATAACAGAAATCCATAGTGTTAGTAACATACCTTATACCTAGTGTTAGTACACAATAACAATGAGTTTGAGAAGCATTCTGCACAGAAGATGAACAAGTTTTTACTCGGTCATCCTCTCCACAAAATGCCTTATAAAAGGGGAAAACACACTCTCGGCCACTATTTTTAGGATGCTGTTACTACTGGCCCGGGTTCTAGCTGCCAGCGACGCTATTTTCTTCCGCACGATTGCGTGAAAGCCGTCAGTACGATTCAATGTAAACATCTCTGACGCGCTACAGAACCGGGGCAGTCTCAAGAGTATCCTTAAAATATTATTATATTGGACGCGCAGGGCATCTAGCGACCTTTTGGTGTAACTGATCCATAGACCCCCCGCGTACAGACCCTGACAATACGCCTTGAAAAGTGTTATTTTGACCTGGTCTGCACAGCGGAAGAATCTACGAGCCAACATATTACCGCGGACCGCCAATGCCCTGCGCTCCCTCTCAATATCCATATTATCCTTTAGGTCTTCGGTAAGTATGTGTCCCAGATATTTAAATTGGTTCACTCGTTTTATGTTCAAGCCATTTAGGGTAAGGTTAGGTGAATAATCTGTACATTTACCGGCGACCCCAAAGACCATGTACTCACATTTTTTTACATTATATACGAGCCCGTGCGCAGCCGCGTAGTCCTCGCAAACTTTCAACATCTCCCCGACAGCAGTTGGGCCCAGCAGCACCATATCGTCCGCATAGCTGATGCTGTTAACATTAATACCACCTACCTTTTGACACCTTCTATTTGAGAAGACGACAACAATAGACCTGGTGGCGTACCATGACGTCTTAAAACATTATTGTTCCATTCTTATTCCAGAGTGAAAAAGAGACGGAGCTATACAGGTCGTCTAGCTCCATCTCTTTCCCACTCTGGAATAGGAATTTTTTCATAGTTTTAAGCGTCATAGTAACCCCCCTGTAATTATTATTTTACTAAACTAACAATGCTTCTGCAATGCCTCTGGTATTGCATAAAGAAGATGGTAATCATTTACCATTATACAGTTTACTGGCTTGTTTGCCATACTATTCAATAACACAAATAAAAATCCTTCCAAAGTTTTCAGAAACTAAGCAAGAATATCCGAAACAGACAGTATATTTTCAGTATAATATGAGATTCCCGACAACTGACCCGTATAATCTACGAGGGAATAAAACTAGCTGACACATTACCTTTTCTCCAAAGGAAAAATGGGAAAGGGAACATTACTCGGGTCATATAGAAGTTGATCGATATCTTTGTGTTTTTAGACCGCATTCTTGTAGTTGAAACCAGCACGCGAAGCATAACCGCCATAGCAACGGGCTATGTCGACGGAAGAATCGGCAAACTAACACATTGGCATTGTCTATCTGTCATTATGTCGATCCTTCCCTAGATAGAACTCGTTTCTACAGTGGTCATGCTACGCGTGCAGCTAGTCTTACCAAGAAGTATCATGTTATCCAGTAACTGGGTTTTAAAGGTAAGATAAGCAGTCGCTCCCAGTAAAATACCGGTGTTCAACTGCATCCAGTTACACTGGAAGCTGACCCCCACAAAATAGGTAAAACGGCAGGAAGGAACGACTGCTCTATGAAAATACTGGTATTTAACTGTGGTCTATGTGTAGTGGTATGTCACCCACACATGCACACAACCTGCGAACTCAACTACTCAAGACGTTGCAGTCTGTGAGTTCGACGCAGTTCAAATACGCTACCACACATAGCCGGTCATAACCGCTAACCGCGTCACCTCGCGTCAATTTATATGACCGCGTAACTCGCGTCAATTTATATTAACTTAATCATAGTCATTGTTTATATACCGTGTTTAGTTATAGTAACTCGCATTATTAAACTCATTGTTTTATAATAAATGATCATTTCATTTCACATTATATAGAACCTATAACACACCCCGACAACATTTCTATACAGGGTGTAACGGACAGGGTATATACATCCTTAAGGGTGTGCTACAGACCATCAAACTGAACATGTTTCTCAACATAAAAAAAAAAAATTAGCAAAAAAAAATATCAGCTGCCATTGCTCATTTGGGTCAAATAGGTATTGTAATTTTCTATGGGGCAGCAGATATTTTTTTTGCTGAAAAACATGTTTTATGATGACAGACATGTTCAGTTTGATGGTCTGGAGCACACCCTTAAGGATGTATATACCCTTTCCGTTACACCCTGTATATGTCAGGTGTATAAATACTACTATTACGAAAACAGATATGCAGTATCACTAAGGGTGTGGTACTGACTATACGTTCGGGTCGAGTCGGCATTGAAGTTTTTTGTGGACAGCTGCATAGTTTTTTTTTTTTTGGTATCTATATTTGTACCCGGATAATGGTAATAGGCGCGCCCCGTAGTACATGCGATTTAAACAAAACTGGTGAAATATGAGTGCACTGTGAGGTACACCACTACCCTAACCCTTTGGGGATTCCAGGCGTGATGGTTTGTAGCTGAATATTTTAACAATTAGCATGTTGGTTCCGTTGAGACAATAGCTGAGTTTGATGTTCCGTGTAATTCTCACCTTAAATATGACCAGGCCTGACGCCTCTTAAAACATTATTGTTCCATTCCTATTCCAGAGTGGGAAAGAGATGGAGCTAGACGACCTGTATAGCTCCGTCTCTTTTTCACTCTGGAATAAGAATGGAACAATAATGTTTTAAGACGTCATGGTACGCCACCTGACCTTTTTGATAAAGACTGTACTGTATAACGGGGACACCGGTAAGGAATCATATGACGTGCTGATGTCCACGTGACGGGGACACAGATTACGGGGACAACGGGAATACAGGCACAAAACACCCTCATAAAATGTATTCCACCAATCAAAACGAGTAAGTACACTTTACAATAACTTTATTAAAAAAAATCCTTCTTAAAAATACAACACGAATACGGAACGAGGAAAAACGAAAATTATGAAGATTTCTCTCCTGAAAATAATCCTCTCTCCAACTGAATGGGTATAAAAATCATTTGATAAATACTCGAGTAGATTCGAAAAGTGAAAAAGTTGATGTTTGATTTGTAAGGGTTGGTCGGCGTCGTATTTTGTATTTTACGGGAACTTTTTTCATAACTGCTTGTTAGGGATGTAAGTCTGACAGTAATTGTGTGTGTTTTTTTTTTAATGTGAGGTTAATGTTTTGTATTTCCTTAGGAATAGCCGGATTCTGGTTTTATATACATTTTCTCTACCTGACCTGAGTTTAAAGCGATATATACATGCGTTGTTGTTTTCTTTGTTATTCTGTATGCACGTAATATCCTTTTTTTTTTCGGAAGGGAAATCATCAAATGACTCCTCCCACTCTAGGCGGAGCGGAAGGGAGTGTCAGACTTGCACTGACTGAAACCCATCCATGTTCCTTCCATCGGAAGAGGACCTCGACATCGGACCTCTTCCGATTTGCTGACATCTCCTTGAGCCGCTCGTGGAACACGAACGCGCCGTCGACACGGCCTGTCGTCATAAGACGGACGGACGGTGAGCTAGCCCATTACCCGCCGTCCACGTAATATATTTTCTTTCTTTCTTCTATATAGCGCTGTCTTACTTTGAACAACAGGTTAAATAGTGTCTCGTTAAGGAAGGTGACTTAAACCAAAGCTGCTGTTTAAATCACCATCCGAGTTTTTCACTTTTATTCATTATGTTTTAAGAAGATTCAGTTCCAGTAAAAGATGCCAAACGGAGGACGAGTACGTATTAACAGAAAGTGAGTCGTCTGATTTCAGTTATAATTTTTTCCTTTGTTTTGCTTCGGATGTATTCAATGACTATCTTGACTAATAAACTGGATCAAAAACTATATATGAAGTTGCCATAATGTAACATTATTTTCTATTTAAATACATCAACGACAATCGCATGGCTGCCCTTGTGATTCGAGTTTTTATCACGAAACGCGATAATAAATAATGATGCGAACATTTATAGCATTGTTCAACATTATCGGCATAACAATGTTTAGTAGTTATTCATTAAATTAAAGTTACGATCACGAACATATCGGTTGAACATTAACGTAACTTAGAATATTGAAGAATTCATGCTGAGCGTGAGGAGTTGTGGGTTCGATGATCAGGTTGGGAATAATTGTTACGAATTTCACATTACCAACCCCAAGTTTAGATTTACGAGTATGCCCGCACATTTTAAAATGTGGGTGTTATAGTATTTCCACATTTCACCTAACTACAGCTCTGGGGCAAAAGGGAATGGCGTCTCGTTCTGTTATTATAATTTTCGAGACTTAATTACATAACATCACGGATGTAATCCCCGTGGGGGTGAGGCAGAGGTGTACCTGTACACCCACATTTTGCCAGTTATGTGTAAGCCTATTGCCATCAACCGGGCATGGAGATAGACTCCGTGGGTCATCATCATCAGCCTATAATGTTCCCACTGCTGGGAAGTAGGTCTCCTCTCTATGAGAGGGAGTGGGCTGTAATCCACCACGCGGGCCCAGTGCGGGTTGGTAGATGTCACATGTCTTCGATTTTTTAGTTCTAGGACATGCCGGTTTCCTCACGATGTTTTCCTTCACCGATTTTGAGGGCAGCGGTGATGAAATAAATTACACAAAGTAATGCGCCTGCCTGGGTTTAAGACCACGGCTTACTGCTCGTAAGTCGGGGCTGCCACAACTGGGCCACCGCTGCTCTCCGTGGGTGCTACTGAAAATTCCTGATGGAGAAACACGGAAATCAAACCCGGGGCCTCGTGCACTCAGTCACTCGACCAACGAGGCTGCCGATACTTAATTGTTATACCAATTTACAGTTTGAAAGTTTTCTAATTGTTTTAATGCTTGATTGGTTTGTAAATAGTTCACAGATTTTAAACGGCACAGACAGCGGGCGTTCGTCCTAACCACATAGTTTAAATAGGATAATTGTGTTTAATTGTATTCAATTGACGGGTAAATACACTATTGACTAAGGGCTGTGTGCTTGGGAGAGGACAAAGCGCGTTTTAAAATCCGAAAGTTTCTGAACATTTTTACACAAAGGACAAAGTGCAAAGCACTCGAAGCAAGTACGGTAAAAATGTTAATGATTTTAAAACTACGAACGTTATTGTCTATGAAAATGTAGAAGATTGGAATTGAAAAGAATAGCGTGGGCTAGAGCGAG
This sequence comes from Cerastis leucographa, assembly GCA_963082945.1. Lineage (NCBI taxonomy): Eukaryota > Metazoa > Arthropoda > Insecta > Lepidoptera > Noctuidae > Cerastis > Cerastis leucographa. Next base: position 5,475,207 of record OY720370.1, read on the forward strand.
CAAAAAGGAGTCTGTATTCTATTACAGTACTCTTTGTTTATATTCATTATAATGTCTCGTGTTATCTTATACAATGCAAATTATTATATCGTCTATCGATAATAACGAAGAATATTTTGGAGTGGTGATACTGTCTGCTTCAGAATATTTTAATATTTTTTTTAATAATAGAATAATTTGAAATAGCGACAGAAAATTCTTTTTCATTACTCATACTCTGAAAGTAGATCTGAAGTTGCCTGAAGAGCGGGTTGAAAGTAATACTTTTTAGCCCTAGGGAGAATCGCTTTCAACTGACAGATGTCAAATTATTAAAAAAAAAACTAGTTCTATTTTACATTTTTATTGAACCATGTTCCAACTTTCTATGCAGCCACGATGTAAAATTGAAATAACTTAAGTTAAAGGATATATATTTTTAAAAAACTTTATTATAATTTTGTTTCAACAGTTTTTTTTAAACAACATTGAATTGGGCCAAATATTTACCATTTTTTCAATGATGAAAATGAAAAATAAAGGCTGAATAGCTGGCTGGCCACAGAAAAAAAAACAAAACAGGCGGGAAAGCGGCAAACGGTTTTACTCATTTTTTCTTCAGCTAATTCGTGTTTTTATTTTTACTTTCCTTGTACTATTCGTAATGAAAAGCACAGTGTTTACCTCGGGTTAAAGACTTATTTAGTCCCTCGAACTATTGGCGCCCTCACTTCGTTCGTGCGCCAAACCCCGTCTCGGGACTAAATAAGTTACTTTCACCCCTAGGGTAACAATGTACTATTTCATTACTCATACTCTGAAAGTAGGTTTGAAGTTGCCTGCGGAGCGGGTTGAAAGTAATACTTTTCCTCCCTAGGGAGAATCGCTTTCAACTGACAGATGTCAAATTAGAAAAAAAAACTAGTTCTATTTTCACATTTTTATTGAACCATGTTCCAACTTTCTATGCAGCCACGATGTAATATTGAAATAACTTAAAGTTAAGTATTGATAAAAGAATATATATATTTTAAATAACTTTATTATAATTTAGTTTAAACAATTTTTTTCAAAATAACATAGATTTGGGCAAAACGTTTACCATTTTTTCAATGATGAAAATGAAAAGTAATGGCTGAATAGCTGGCTGGCCACAGAAAAAGAAAAACAATATATGGGCGGGAAAAGCTGTTGATGAAAGCGCGGGAAACCTCAAATTTGGCGGACGTGGTTTTTTCGACTGTTTTTTTTAATTAATTTAGTATTGGATTGGATTAAGTTTTTGTATATATTTTATCTTATTATTTAGTACTATAGTTAGTTTTAGTGTTGTTTTTATATTTGGTAAGTGTTTTTATTTGTATTTATAGTTTTTAGCCATGGATCCTCCGGACGACCCCGGAGGAACACCATCTTCAGAAATAGGTCACTATGTCACAATATCTAATAACGATACCAGTGTTGATACTGATGGTTCGTTAAGTTTAGTTAGTAATTCTAAGCGTAAAAGGGTCTCTGCTCGGCCAACAATTTGCAAACATTGCAATAAAAAAAGACGAAAAAGTGGCGGGAAACGCCATAATAATTGTGATTGTGGCGAGATGGAAAATGTGGTAATGGAGACTGAAACCAAGGATCTTCCACTTACTTCTACATTGGGGGCTGGAGTTGATGGGGTGAACGGGTCACCGCATCAACCAGTTACTACTGTTACTAGAGATACATACAATTCCTCGGACGCGGCTCCGTTTTTAGTCCATATTCAAAGAGAGCAAACTGCTTCTAATGAAAATACGTATCTAAATCCGATTTCTTTTGGGCGATTTTTAAAAAGGAATTCTTTTACTAACATCGTGAATGGTAGTCTTAAAAAAATAGGACGTAACAGACTTGTTATATCTTTTTCCAATTATCAAGATGCCAACTCCTTTATTAATAGTAAGTTTCTGGAAAAAGAAAAATATAAGGCTTTTATTCCATCATTTTCCGTTACTCGCATGGGTGTCGTCAGAGGCGTACCCATGGAGTGGACAGATGATGAAATTTTAGAGAACATCTCCGTTCCAATTGGTTGTGGGAAAATATTGAAATTGAGGCGTATAAGAAGGAAAATTTTTGTAGAGGATAAGCCTCAATTTAAAAATACCGAAACCGTAATTTTAACTTTTGATGGGCAAATTCTTCCCAAGCGCGTGTATATGTGCTATACAGCACTTTCTGTGGACCTATATATTTATCCAACAATTCAGTGTTACAATTGTTGCAGATATGGCCACATGAAAAACCAATGTAGATCTAAACCTAGATGTTTCAAGTGTGGACAAGGTCACTCTGGGGATGGTTGCACCGTCCCCGAGGACAATTTATCTTGTTGTCTGTGCAAAGGCTTTCATGAGGCTACAAGTAAAAAATGTTTAGAGTATGACAGGCAGAAGAATATTAAGGAATCAATGGCCAAATCTTGCATCTCTTATGCTGAAGCTTCAAAGCTTTATCCTACTATTTCAAAAATATCATATGCTGATGCCTTACTATCCTCACCCTCAATTTCAAGCCATATAAATGCTTCTGTTCCTCAAGATTATTCTCCTTCCAAACAAAATAAAACTTCCTCATATAAAAAAACAGTTTTTATTAAACCTCGCTCCCCACCTCACTTTTCTAAAGGTTATGATCAACAATTCCATCGGGACCTTGTCAAGGGCATGCCTCAACCAAAAGATGGCTGTGCTCTCATCCCTAGAGATGACCTGTCGACTGTATCTGTAAATGAATTAATCATTGCCTTAATAAAATCACTAACTCAAAGTCAACATCTTTCACCGACCATCGCTGCCACTGTATTGAACGCAGTTAATGAATCAAATATTAATAATGGACAACAAAGCCAAGGTATTCCAATGGAATTGCCGAAGCGCAATTAGTAAAAAATCTGATATAATATATCTTGTAAATAAATATAAACCTTTTGTTTTTGCTCTTCAAGAGACATGGCTTAAACCAGGGTCTTTGTTTAAGATCCCTGGTTATGCTTGTCTTAGAGAAGACCGCTCTGATGGGTATGGCGGCGTCGCTTTACTCATTAAACATCATCATTCATTTTCACTTTTCACAATCCCACCTCATAATACTGATTTTTCTGTTATTGCAGCTGTTGTAGATAACATTTGTTTTGTTTCTGTATATATTCCCCGTCCATCTGCTGTAATTTTTAATGAAATTGTAAATATTTTTTCTATTCTTCCTAAGCCATTTATAGTTTTAGGAGATTTTAATTCCCAGCATGCAGTCTGGGGTAGTTCGTCAACGAATAACTATGGTAGCACTTTATTAGATATTGTAGATAACCTCAATCTTTGTATATTAAACACTGGGTCCCCAACTAGACGCACTTCTCCAAATGAAGGAGCTAGTGCTCCTGACCTGTCATTATGCACGGATAAATTAGCTTCGCGTTTGAGTTGGGAAGTTATGCTTTCCTCTTATGGTAGCGATCATTTCCCTATAGTCTTATCATTTCCTTTCTGTCAAAAACCTTACTCCAATCGCCCTCCGCGGTTGAAGTACAAACTGGCGGACGTTAACTGGCATACTTTTAGGGAACACTTAGATGAAATAGTTTCTGTTCTTCCTGAAATTAAGTATGGTAATGAACAGTCTTGTACCGAAGCTTTATCCAAAGCCATGATACAAACAGCCGATAAACTTTTTCCAATTAAATCGCTACAAAATAAAATTCCTTCTCCACCATGGTGGGACAAAGATTGCACAGATGCAATATTAAAAAGGAAGCAGTGTGAACTAGATTACCTTGAAAATTCTACCGAAGAAAATTTCAACATATTGAGCGTAGTTATTTCAGAAACTAAAAAACTATTAAAAAAAAAGAAATTTGAAGGTTGGAGGTCATTTTGCTTCTCTATTTCTCCAGATGTTCAACCATCTGTTGTTTGGTGCAATATCAGAAGGTTCAGATCAGCATTCACTGAACGATCGAGCGCATTTCTTCCATCTCAGTTAGTAAATAAATTTTTAAATAAATTGGCTCCTGCCTATGTCCCAGAAAATTTTACTACCTATTCCATTCCCCGTTCAATGGTAGATTCTCTTTGTGAATTAAATAATCCATTTACCCTCGAAGAGCTTAAAGGTGTTGTATGTCATATGAAGGACTCTGCACCAGGTTCGGATGGAATTCCTTATTCTTTTTTGTCAAACATGAGTGATCTATCTCTTTTGTACCTCTTGGAACTAATAAATAAAATTATGTTAACTGGAAATATTCCCAATGCCTGGAAATCCCAAGACATTTTACCGATACTCAAACCTAACAAAAATCCATCTAGCAGCACGTCCTACCGACCCATAGCTTTGTCTTCAGTAATGTTAAAAATCACAGAACATCTAGTTAAAAATAGGTTAGAATGGCATTTAGAAAACAAAAAACTACTTAGCGACAGTCAATTTGGTTTTAGGCGAGGTAAAAGTACTTTAGATAGTTTGAGTATCTTTGTTACTGATATAAGGTTAGCATTTTCTTCGAATAATTCCGTAGTTTCTGCTTTTCTAGATATAACTTCGGCTTATGATAATGTGGAAATATCTACATTAAAATATAAACTCCAGCAGCTAGATGTTCCTATTTTACTCATAAACTTCATTTTAAATATTTTATCTGAGAGGTGTATAAATCTTACACTCGAGGATTCTACATGTGAATCTAGACTCGTGTGGAAAGGCCTCCCTCAAGGATCACCTCTTAGTCCTTTATTATATGACATCTACACTTATGATCTTGAATCTTCTTTAAACAATCAAGTAAAAGTGCTTCAATACGCCGATGATCTTCTTTTATATTGCCCCCATAGCTCTATTGCAACGGCTTGCATTACAATGACATCGGCCCTTAGCCTTTTAAAACAATGGATGGATAGCAATGGTCTTGAGCTATCTACCTCCAAAAGTACAGTTGTGCTTTTTTCTAGAATGCGCTTTCCTCCTCCTGTTACTGTATATTATGATGATGCTCCCATTCCTGTAAAATCTTCGGTAAAATTTTTAGGTGTGATTTTGGATAGTAAACTATCTGGGATTCCACACTGTGAGTATAAAGCGGCAAGGTGTGAACAGAGATTGAACATATTAAGATGTTTATCAGGGGTTTGGTGGGGTGCCCATCCCTCTTCATTAAAATTAATCTATAATGCAATAGTTAGAAGTGTGCTTGATTATGGAACATTTTTATTAGAACCTTGTAATTTGGCCGCATTAAAGAAACTGGATAGTATCCAGTCCAAAGCATTACGAATAGTGACGGGAGCTATGAAATCAAGCCCAATAAATGCCTTACAGGTTGAAACTGTAGATCCTCCTCTTTCTCTTCGACGTCAGTATCTTTCTGACAAATTTCTATTCCGTTCATTACAATTTTCCAACCACCCTTTACGTGCAAAACTTCAGTCTCTTTTAGATGAAACCGATTCTTCTAATTATTGGTCTCACAAATCTCTGCCCTGTCTTGTTGTAAGCTATAAAAAGTTTATAGCTTTGCAAGCCCCAATTTACCAGTCACTTACATATCCACTCTTTAATCATTCTTATGAATCATTGGTGCTCACTCCGGATGTTATCTTTAATTTAGGTATTAATAAACACGATGATTTTGTAAAAGAGTTGTTTAACTTTTCCAAAGACTTGCACTGGGAGAATTGGCATCATATTTATACAGACGCCTCCAAACACTCTTCTTTAGGAAATGTTGGAGTTGGAGTCTTTCACTCACAATACAATATAGTGCAAAAAATTAAACTTCCTCCTGAGTCATCAGTATTTACTGGCGAATGTTATGGTCTGTTCAAAGCCTTAGAATATATTTACATAATGAAATTGGGAAAAACAATAATATTTACCGACGCTTTAAGCGCATTGCAAGCCATTAAAAGAAATCCTTTTAAATGTAAGCCAATATTTCCTATAGTTCTGTTCATTAGAAGCCTTTTGTACAAATGCGTAAAATTGGGTCTTCAAATTTCTTTCGCTTGGATACCTGGCCATAGTAATATCACGGGAAATGTTAAAGCCGATCACCTGGCTAATGAGGCTGTAGACTGCGGTGATTTGTGTCCCTATATCAACTTTAGCCACGACTTGGCGAATCTGCCTACCATCTTTCTTTGGGAAGCTTGGAGCAAGTTGTGGGCGGATAGCAGCGTTACCAAAGGAAATTATTATTCACGTATTCAGACATATATTCCCAAAAAACCATGGTATTCGAAATTTAACTTCGGTAAGGCTGCTACCAGTTGCCTTATTCGCATGAGATTGGGTCATAACTGTTCCCGAGTCCACCTTGCACGATTGCAGATCGTTTCTAGCGACCTGTGCGAATGTGGTGAGGTGGGTGATTTAAACCACATTTTCTTTTCCTGTCCTCTTCTTAATCATGATCCTTTAATTACATGTCTACTTTGCTATAAAATTCCTTTTCCTACGTCTGTCTCTGTTTTACTTGCAACTAATGATTTTAAAATATACATGTATTTATCTTCATTTATCACTCTTAATAATATACGTATATAATAGTTATTTTATTTTTATCGTTCCTAATAATCCTGTCCAATATCCATCCAAATTCCGTATCCTAAATTAAATTATATTTTCTACCAAGTTTCCCCGTTTTTGTATGTGGCATTGCGCAAATAGCGACTTGCCAATTAAAAAAAAAAAAAAAAAAGCTGTTGATTTATGTGTCTTTAGCTAATTTATGGTTTTATTTTACTTTTCTTGTTCGTAATGAAAAGCACAGTGTTTACCTCGGGTTAAAGACTTATTTAGTCCCTCGAACTATTGGCGCCACCTAAATAAGTTACTTTCACCCCTAGGGTAACAATGTACTATTACAAAGCATTCGTCTGTAACATTTCAATTAGGTAAGTAATTATTGCATTATTTAAAGCATAGCAAACATTAGTGAAGGGAAAAATCGTGAAGAAACGCGCATGCCTAAGAGATATTTATCGACGTCATGTACTGCCAAGTCAGAAGCCCCCGGGCGGCATAAAACTGTTACACCTGGGGGGTTACTATGACACCTTAAAACATTATTGTATTCTTATTCCAGAGTGAGAAAGAGATGGAGCTAGATGACCTGTATAGCTCCGTCTCTTTCCCACTCTGGAATAAGAATGAAACAATAATGTTTTAAGACGTCACTCAACACACGAAAAAGAAAGAAGCAAACATTTTCATTTTTTTTTTTTAATTATGGTCTCGACGCCTTCCATCTTTCACGAGCCCGCGCAGTCTCTAGTTTTGACTACATATTTCCAGTACGCCCCAGTATCGCTCGATTAAACAGGTATATATTAATAATTCAGATGACTGTTCTTGAAATAGAATAAAATAAAACTTTATTGCAGGACACCAAAAATAAAACATAACGGTTGTACAAAACTATTAATTTTATGGTTACAATGGTGGTCTTATCGCTGAGAGCGATATCTTCCAGACAACCTTACAAAAATAGCCTCCCAAACAGCTGGAATAATACCTACTACGCTTTTCAGTGGGCTGTTATTTCAATTTTCAGGTAGAAGCGTGGGTGAAACGTGGGTGCACTATACAGGTGAATACAAAAGCCCCGCTTTGTACAATTTAAGAAAAGCAGCTTTAGTTAACCTGCCACCTACGCAACGCTTGAGAGATTTCAGTGTGTTGTCATGTATCTGATATTCTGAATGAAAATTGACGAAAAATTTCCATCTCACGTGAGATGGAAATTTTGCGTCAGTGAAGGTCGATTTTCGACCTTTTAATTTGAGTTGACTCATCTTGGGTTGAGTGTTTTGGATTGAAATAAACTAGCAAAAAAACTGATTATTATTGTTATAAAAAATTGAAATGGATATGAACATTATTTACAAACTACAAATATAACAAACACAATAATACAAATATGTACAAGTGTCAAAATCGGACAAGAATTACAAGGCGTCAAAAAATTCATCCACATCGCTGTCAATAGAAAAATTGCTCTCAAGGCTGGCTGCATTGCTACGTTGGACGGCTGATTCTTTGGTAACAAAAAAGGCCAGTCCATTGGTCATGTGAAGAGTCGAGCAACCGCTTGGCGATATCCCGGTAACAATAGGTGGGGGCACTTGGACCCCATAGCCATTCTTTCAACCCCAAACAGCTCAAACACTAGCTATTATAATATTATTCACAGTTGAAAGTCGTTGCGGAAATACGAAACGCTCCAAAACAGATATGTCTTGCCTAAGACCTTTGATGTAGTTTCGTGTCAGACAAAATGTAGCTTTGAACGGCAAACTTTTGCCAGATTTATTCTCAGACTAGCCCGCCCTAAATGCGGCTCATTGAATATTCTATGGATAGATGGTAGTCTGAGCTGTGGGCTAATTGCCTGAGGGTAAGGTGTCCTATATTTAGACTGGCCGCCGTATAATTGTAGACCTGCTGGCCTACCATGACGTCTTAAAGCAGTATTGTTTTACTATTATTCCAGTGTGGGAAAGAGACGGATAACTCCGTCTCTTTCCCACACTGGAATAATAGTAAAACAATAATGTTTTAAGACGTCATGGCAGGCCAGCTGACCTATATATTAATATAAAAAATTATTTCAGACACTTGTTCCATAGATCTTTGTTAGTAATAGATATATTTGCTGGAGGTGGAGACTAAAAAAACAGTAATAGCACTGAGGAGGAATGAGGAAAACGTCGTGAGGAAAGTTTTAAGTATGAATGTAGATGGGTATCAGAGTAAAGGAAACAATGGATGGACCGTGTGAAGGATGATATGGCAAGAAAAGAGGTGTCTGATGAGATGGCAAGTAATAAAGAAGTATGAAGGAAAAAGACATGCTCCGCCTATAAACTGCTGTAAGGAGAATGATGATGATTTTGAATAGTACTGAAGTGTTTGGAAGGAAAACATCGTCAGGAAACCGGTATGTGCTAGAACTATAAATTCGAAGACATGTGATATCTACCAACCCGCACTGTGCCCGCGTGGTGGACCACTCTCTCTCATAGAGAGGACGCCTGAGTCCCAGCAGTAGGAACTTTATAGGCTGATGATGCTGCTAAGTGTTTGGAAGAGTGATTTCATTGGTATACGGGGTGTGAAAAAAAAAACTGACTGCCGTCATCTAAGCATTCTTTACGTCAAACTAAAAAAACATCGAGCAAGAAGTATTGCTTCGAAACGACTTTAATTATCTATATTGTTTTTTTTTTTTATCGGTGTGTAAAATTGTATTTTGATCTTTGTTCTTTGACCAGAAGGTTCCAAACTAAAATCAAGCGAAAAAAAAATTAGAAAAAACGTGACTATCTGAATGGTAATGCGAAACAAAAAAGCTTTGTTAAATGTCTTTTTACAACCGCTATGTAGTTTTATTGAATTTATACTATTTTGTTTGTTTGTATGTTTGTTTGATTGAACGCGCTAATCTCAGGAACTACAGATCCGATTTGAAAATTTTTTTCAGTGTTAGATAGCCTATTTATCGAGGAAGGCTATAGGCTATATATCATCACGGTACAACCAATAGGAGCGGAGCTGCAATGAAAAATCTTGCTAAAACGGTGAAAATGTGACGCAGACTAAGTTGCGCTGGACAGCTAGTAATAAGATAATCATTATAGTACAATGATTGTTCATATCTACTAATGAGGAGCTTGTAGATAAATAATAGCAGCGACTCGTATCAATGTTGATCTGTGAATGGGTGACCACCAATTACATACCGAGTTTCTTCCGAGTTTCAGAAAGCACGTTAAGCCGTTGGTACTGACTGTCATTTTTAGATCTTTGGCAGTCATTGCAGGTAGTCAGCGGCCCGAAAGCCTGACAACCAGTCTTACCAAGGGGTGTCGTATAACCCAGTACTAACTGGGTTGTGAACGTCAAATACGCAGTCGCTCAATGTAAAATACTGGTATTTAGCTGCATCCAGTAAGACTGGAAGCCGACCCCAACACAGTTTGGAAAAGACTAGGCAGATGATGATCAGTGATCAAATCTATTAGTAGTATTAGTCTCAATTCAATAACCTTTTTTGTACTGAAAATACGTTTTTAAGTATTAAGGCTTTTTCTAAGAGAGCCTGTGGGCGGTGAGTAATGGGCTAGCTCACCGTCCGTCCGTCTCATGACGACAGGCCGTGTTGACGGCGCGTACGTGTTCCACGCGCGCCTCAAGGAGATGTCAGCAAACTGGAAGGGGTCCGAGAAGACCGATGCCTGCCAGGGCTGCGGGTTGTTCGAAAGAGATACCGCGGCCCTGGAACACAAAGGGCGAAGAAGGAACATGGATGGGTTTTAGTCAGTACAAGTCTGACACTCCCTCCCGCTCTGCCCAGAGCGGGAGAAGTCATTTGATGAATTCCCATCCGTAAAAAAAAAGGCTTTTTCTAAGAGTGAGACAATATATCCCAAACCGCACGGACTTGACCCTTTTGCTCATTTTTTCTACAGTTGACGAGTAGTTTCAAGTATTTTATGTAAGGACCCGAGGGTAGAGGTAAACAGATTACAACGAGCTTACACAGATTGTTGGGGACCATAAAAGATTTTACGTTGCTTATTTCTTTTTTTATATGAGGTTTTTAGTTTCTTTTGGGGCGGTACAAAATATTGGAGAGCTTGCATGTTTTGTTGATCCATTAAATGTTATTATCGATGTTTATGAAAAACGAAGAGTTTTGAGATAACATCAAATTGATGTTATAAAAGGAGACTTGAAATCTACGTTAGGGTTAAGTGGTAAGAACCTCACGTCCCAGCCGCCGCGGGAGACGCCCCGGGCGTCGGGGGCCACCCAGCGGCCACCGGCCACCGTAGGCGCGGGTCTGTGGACGGTGAGTAAAGGCTAGCTCACCGTCCGTCCGTCTTATGACGACAGGCCGTGTCGACGTTCGCGTTCGTGTTCCACGCGCGCCTCAAGGAGATGTCAGCAAATCGGAAAGGTCCGAGAGGGAACGATGCCTGCCAGGGTTGCGGGACTGTTCGAAAGAGATACCGTGGTACACAAAAAGCTAAGAAGGAACATGGAAAGGTTTTATAAATTTTTTCCATCCGAGAACAAAAAAAAAAAATACTAAAAAGGGGTAAGTGGTATGTGTATGAGGAAAATGGATATCGTGAGGAATGTGTTTACCATACAGGCTAACATACATCATCATCATATCAGCCCTGAATCACCCACAGCTGAGTAGGCCCCCCATTTTTTCAGCCGTATACATATAATTATAATAAAAAAAAAAATAGAACTTTAAAACTACGTTAGTAAAGTTTAAAGCTAAGTATAGCAAAACTAGTCACCCTGACTACTTAGATGACGATTAATAGATGGAAGCAGAATACATGCTGCACCGACTTCAAATAAATTGGAATAACGGCAGGAGAATACTATACAGGAGTATACTAACGATGATTAATGCGTGCGTTTTGATTTGTAAAGTACTTAATTCATGAATATTTTCATGGGTACATAACAATATATTAAAACCGGACGGCTAATCAAAATAAACATCAAATGATTTAGTATAAATTAGTTCACGTAGACCCTTGCTACGATTTAAATATACTTCGCAGCAATCGTAGCACGTCTGCTACGAGCTCGTAGCACGTAGCAAAGTACATCTCACTGACGCTACGCTTCCTGCATTCATTCCTTGGGAATCTAGATGGTGTTGGCATATCTTATTATTTAATTCACTTAAGATATAACATCACGCCGGTATTTCTCTGAAGGGGTTCAGCAGACGGGTTAAGTTCTCACACATTTCGCTAGCTATGTTGTAGCTTGTAGCCCCATTATCCCACAAGTGGCACATTGGATTGCTACTGACAATTTTTGTATGTAGGCTAACCGTGCAAGGTGTAATTTAAACTTTTAGCAGTAATGGTACGTTTTTAAAAACTGCTGTTTCGTACAAAAGTGCAATACCTACAGGGTTAAAACGAATGGGAACCGGTGATTTTTCATATCAACACTATTTTACCAAACATGTTACTAAATAGATTCGGAAACATAAAACCCAACACAATTTACTAAAAAAATGTTTCATTAAACAATATCAGAAAATACGCTTACAATTCAAAATAACAAAACCACGAATGAATACTTAAAACCCCAAACCAAGCAACAGTTTTGTCGTTGATTAAAAATGTATTAATTTCCGTCCGGAAGCGACATCGATCGTAATAATGTCGCTTACCCCTCGGCCACGAGCTACACTCTCACGTGACACGCGTCTTGCGGCAACAAATGAAAAAAGTTGTCGGCACCTCACAAAAGATATATAAAGAGCTTCGCGGTTGTCTATGTGTATACATAGACAACCGCGAAGCTCTTTATAAATACTGTCATCGCGCGTTGTAATGTTGCTAGCTATGGTATTACACCTATTTAAATACAGTCCACTACTTTTATTACCATGTCCAGGGTAACGCAGAGGTGTACCCACATTTCGCCAATTATGTTGAAGTCCCATGTAATGGGTGTCGTGCCTATTACCATCAACAATGCTTGGTACTGAGAAATTCCTCATGGTAAAACCCAATAATATTTGCGCGACCGGATCGTACCCAAGACTTAGTGCCTTGCAGTCACGCTTACGACGACTAGACGGACAAGGCAGTCGCCAGTCGCACCAGTCGCAGGTTGGACCAGTCGCATGTCGCACCAGTCGTGAAAGGGGCCGATCGATTGCAATAATCTGTCGTTCGACAAACAAACCGTTCGGTTCTATTGAAACAGGCAAAGCAGTATGTTTGTTTGATAACGTTCGCAGGTAGTAGGCACACAAACATACACTTTAATTAGTGCGATAGATTAGTGTATATTGTGCAGGTAAACACTCAATGTGATTGCTTTGATAGAGTTAAATTTCGGTTTTGTGTAGCGGTTGGATGTAATATCGAAAAGATTAGTTTTGCCTTTGCTAACAAATTTTGTCGTCTATGCAATTTTCAATTTAAAAACGTACCGTGTTAAACAGGGTAAATATAAACGCAGAGGTGAATTGCGACATTTACTTCATTATTTAGATACCTTGTTGGCAACATAACATATTAATTCAACATTAAAATCCTTTAGGGATAGAATTCTTTTGCAAATTATTTTTTTGTCTCATGGAAATGTCATGTTTTTAGTCACGGTTGTTAGACCATGCGTTCTTTGTCATTGAATGAATTTAAGATTTTTAGGGCTCCGTTGCCAAATGGCAAACCATTATTGAATCGTGCTGTCCGTTTATCCATCTGTACGTCACAGACATTTTCCTCTGAGACAGTTGGAATCACACCGTTAAAATTTGGAGCGTAGGTGTCTTTTACAAACGGCTTCGCAAATATGTCGTGAAATTAAGAATAAAAAAAAATAGGAATGGCCCAACATACATGGAACTGAAGGTTGAATACAAAGTATTCCCTACGTATCTTATGTCTGTGTTTGGGCGTGTATCGATAGCTCTTAAAATGATATCGAGGTTCCTTTAATACTTTTATTCTTAAGTCATTGGTTGATCATAATTATTTGCTTCTACAGAAGTAAAAATTGTGCCCCACTCTAATTTTAAAAGCAAGAAGAGGAAAATTCTGAAAAAAAAAAATGGGTTTGTAGAACGTAAAAAGAACTTTCGACGAAAACTGGTTTGAATAAGATTAGAAATTTTACTTTTGCGATAATATGGGAGTTTTTCGTGAAACTGCAGCAGTTACTTTGTTCCCTATTAATATTCTATAAAAATTAAATTTTACTACTGTGTGCAAAATGACCTTTCCATTAATATATTTTAATTACCTATATTGTATGGTGCTACGGAACCCTTTGCGCGCTAGTCCGACACGCCTTTGACCTATTTTTTTAATGTAGATTTTTGGGCAATTCAGTATAGCAGTTAACCGAATCGTTGGAGTTTTTTATCTTTGATTTTAGAATTCCTTCTAAACTCTATGCAAAGCTGACATAAAACCATTTTCATTTTATCATTATAAATTACATTAGGTTGGTTTTTGTTAGAAGTGATTAAACAAACAAAAAGAGAAATGAAATAAAAAATGTATCAATAAAAAAGTCAATTTTAAAATGCCTTTGTTCAAAGTAAAAGTAACATGCTGGTTCTTCGTGTTCTCGGATTTTATTAAACAAAAGCTTGAGCTCATAATTAACTACCTCAGATTGCCGGACCGACAGATACAAATGACTTCACCCCTTTTTGTTTGTAAATATTTAACAGACCCCATAGAAAGTAACAATCCTGAAATATTTACATAATATTTCCATAATGATGGGATCTTTTTAAAAAGGCTTTAAAACCGTGATAGGTATGATTTATTCAGCAGTGTCGAGAGAAATTGAGCGTTTCTTTCGTCGTACATCGCAAATTGTGTAATATGATAAAGATAAAAATAGCTGCATACCAGTATCGTTCTTCCTACTAGTATGTATAGGATGACTGGTAATTAGTGATTGCGCGCGCGCGCCTGTGACCTATCAGCTGCCACCCTATATTATGCGAAAGTTAAAAGAACTTTGCACAGGCACTGGTAATTATTGATCGATACTTAAACACGGGATTGTATTCATGATAACAAGCAGCTTTCCCAAAGAATTTTTTTTTTTTATATTCGTTCACTTTTATCACAATAATACAACAGCCGTATGACATTCCTGCGCGCGTGCCTCTGGCCTATCAGCTTGTGATAGTGAATAAGAATAAAAAAAATGTTTCTTTGGGAAAGTTGTTTGTTATCATCAGTATAATCATGTGTTTAAGTATCGGTCACCAATTACCAGTCACCCTATATGAAGCGACTGCCTCCACAAACTAGTTTCTGTGCAACGATGCTCCTTGGTAAGCACTATGTAAGACTTTCGAGTTTCGGTAAGGATTGTTAAATAGTGCAAGAAACAATTAAATACTATTTTCATTTGTCATCCATAATAACCTAATTTTTCCATAGCGTTCCTTATACGTTAAACCATATACCACCTGAAATTCTACCGCACCTTTGTAAGGTATTGTTGTGCCAGACATCGGACGTCCGACTGGTTCCGAACGATCAGACAAGATGGCGGATTAGACACGTTCGATATTTGAACATTATAACGCTTTGTGGGTTCCAAATATAGGACAGACACACGTAACATGTATAAGTTGTACAAACTTTTCGTTTAGGCTTCGCCCGCAAGGAGTCGGAAATTATCCCGCAGGAATATAGAAACGGGATAAAAATTACCGTATGTCCTATCCCAGGGTTAATTTAATCCGTTGAATAAAAAGTTGATACACAGATAGACTTAGTACATATCTATATTTTAGCATTTCTCTTTTGCTTTTTCATTTTTATTGTATTGTAAAACCGTTGTTCCATTTTTGGTGTACACTAAAGTTTTATTCTATTCTATTCCATATTGCAATGGCGATCCAGAAAATGTGATCTTTGGAGAAGAATAATTATGAGAGCCGACTTCAAATAAATATAGGATAACTGGATAGGCCCAAAGACAGAAGAAGAAGAGTTACTTTTGCATTTAGAATTTTAATAGCTGCTGTCCGCGACTTCGTTCGCTTGGCACAGCACCAAGCACACATCATCCATTTTTCAGGGATAAATTATACTTATCGTTCAAAAGCCATTGCGTAGACTAAAAGACTACTACACTACAGGAACCAAGCGGCGATGATCTAAGCGACGATGTTTTATACAATATTTTAAAGAATCATGGAGATCTGTAACTTGCCAATTGCAATGATAACCTTTAGATTCTTTTGATACTCATTCTTAAAAGAGAGCGAATTCAGAGGATGTATAAACGAGGAATGCCGAAACTGTGTCAAGTATGTTTTTCCAGATTTTGACATCGTTATTGCCAAGCCCGAGATAAACAACCTCCATTTGTCGGGTCGTCAACCCTTCACCTGGCGTCTTTACAAATGCCTTTTTTGTGCATTCGTGTCTTTTATCTTAATTGTTAGACAGAAACCAAATATCAAAAGTGGAGAAATAAATGTAATTTATATAGTTTAAAAGAATATAAAAAATATTGATGCCTTGTAACATTTCGCTAAACCCTGAAATGTTGCAGCCTATGTTTTATCTTAGCTAAACATGTTTGAAATATTCTAATTTTATTTAACACCAAGTATATCATGTTGTATGCAAATAAATGATTTATGTTTATTATAAATAATCTTAATGCACAAACTTGAAGTTTGGCATTTGTGGTGGTTAGTCTTAGAGTCCCCTAAAGTGTCTGTTGTAGAAAGCCGTTGGAGAAAGCCAAGGGCTTTCGCATTTTTCAATAACACCCCATTCCAACATTTTATCGACTTCTATAATGAGAGCTTTTAAAACTAGTAATAAATGTTCAGTGGTTACTGAAACTACTAAACAATTACTAAAATATAGTATCTGCCTACTACAGACACTTTATACTCACACTAATCATCCATATTAATACTTTTATTGGTTTTACATTAGCATTTTACCAATAGTTTCATTTTTATAAATATTTTCTTTATATCCTTTGTTGTGACATGTTTACTTCAAATTTGTCAGCTGTCATTTACTTTTATTTTTGATTGTTACCAGTTGGTCTTATTTTTTTACGATTTGCCTTTTAAAGACATTAAGTGTGATTGATAAGCAGGTTTTTAATAATTTATTGTATTTTTCATGTCATTTAATAATATATTCATTTTCCCCTTCTAACTTTTTTAATGTATACAAGTCTGCTTATTTCCTTTTATCTATAGGAACAAGCAAGTTTGTTACACCCCGCAAACTGCAGGTTTCTATCGGCCGATAATTCAGTCGTGCTCTTAATACACGTCTCTAGTGCGCATATTATAACTCTTCCGTATCGGGTGCTAAATCATTTTGATAGGCTACACGATTCCCTCCTATGACTAAGCGAAGAGAGATGCATGTAGGAATGTGCTCATCAAAGTAATAGGAACAAGATTTATTTTCGATAGAAGCTATAAAACTGTGCCCTAGAATCTGAAACCTGTAAATAAACCTACCCTTACTCACACACTCCATATTCGATCACACCTTTTCACAGACATATTATTGACACAGCGACCGGCAAATCGGTTTATTTCCGGACGAGCAAGCAACATCGGACACGGCTGCCGTATTGCCTCTGTCCATTACGTCGCGTAAATATTTAATGTTTGTTCCGTTTTACCGCCCGCAAAATATCGTATTTAGAACAAGTTCGGATTGCTTGAGCGTCGCCAATGTCACTCATACTTATATGGCAGTCACTTTCTAAGAGTCCCCATAGTCTGCGGACTTTCTATCGACCGATAGTTTAGTCAGTAGTGCTTTTTAACCCTCGACCAAAAAAGAGGGGTGTTATAAGTTTGACGTGTGTGTCTGTGTATCTGTGTGTGTGTTTGCTTTTTTAAATTTGTAAGTAGTGATTGGGATAATTTAGAAATTCTTGAGTGGAACGGGATCCCTCCTAAAAACACATTTATCAGCTTAGAGCACGAGCACAGAACCTTAGGAGGTAGGTCGTGAAGCCTGTAGGGTCTTTGACTGATATTGTAAATAGGTACTGCCTTAGGCAATGACTTCTAGCAAACACCATAGATGGCACACGCTGTTTCAGGGACAAGGTAGTGGTGCGGGCACGTGCCCATGGGCTGCTAATTGAAGTCTGGCGCGCACTTGACCTCGCAACTCCGCACACGGCTCCGACTTTATTCATATCTATGGGTGATACATGTGCTTGACGCAAAAAAAAATACAAATGGTATAGGTTATTGGGGCTAGGTATTTATAAGTTCCACGAGTAGGCGTATTCCCAATTCAAAAATCTGATTAACGTTACTTTTATGTCAATGTCACGCGTTCGTGTTAGGGCCTCGAGTTTTAAAAAACGTTCGGATTTATACAGCGTTGTCTCTGTCCCTCCTAACGATCTCCTTCTAAAGGTCGATGTTACCGGGTATTTTGCCGCTTTCACAGAATCCGTGGGAGAAGGTTCAAATAAAGTAGATTAGAGTTGAGTGATGTTACGATGTTTATTTTATTTATGAAAGCGGGTCGTTTCGGGGATGGTTGAAATAAGGGGCTATCCCTTTTTATTGTGAGTGTCGTTAAAAGCAAGTGTGGGATTATGTCAGTAGGTAGGGTGATCATGACTTAGCAATTACGCTAGGTTTGATTCTCAGGTTGGGCAAAGTGTTATTGGGTTTTCCTTCAGTAGCAGCCACGGAGTCTGGAATCGTGCCCGATTGATGGTAATAGGCTCGGCCCTTAGTACATGGGCCTTAAATATAATTGGCGAAATGTGGGTGTACTAATAGGCATACCTATCTAATCTGGACTTAGAACCGTCAGTCTGTGATATTCACTGCCGGCTTTTCTGTTTTCTTATCATTATAATCTGGATTTATTTAAAGTTCGAGTAAACCGGTTTGTTTAGGAAAGCCTGCTCCAACCTAGGCAGCAAAATCACTTCACATCAGGCGAGTTGCAGCAGAAGAGGTCGTATGACTAGGCGTTCTGTTGTGACTGGAGGGGGCTCCATGGGAACAAGGCATTAGTATGCTATCTATCATCGATAACCCATAAACGTTCGAAGCTTAATATGTGCAATATTAAGCTTCGAACGAATGTCACTACCAAGAAAGATTGCTTGAATAAATATTGGTATTAAATGAAATCCTTAAAAGCGTTTACACCTTACGGCATCACACAAACTTTCAAGTCCTTATTTTCCGAAATGACTGAACCGATTTTAATGAAACTTCATACGCATAAGCAGCATACATAATAAATGTTTTTAATAACTTTTTAGACCTATTATATTTATTATGTATCCTGCTTATTCAGCTGGATCTGGTTAGACTGAAAGCCAACTTCATCATATGGAAAAGGCAACATGTAGACAGATGATATTGATGATGACTTCAGAAGTGATTCATCTTGCATGTTACTGATCCTAAGATTTCTATTTTTTGTTTCATTTTACTTGTGAGAACCTGTAATTGGCTCTGTGTTACATATTATGCAATTGTTTTTATCTGTTATCCATCTATTATAGCTGTTCGCTCTCCGACTAACAAATAAATACAAAATAATTAATAAAGCGCAAACAAGAAGGATGAGAGAAAACTACGTCAATACTATATCTATTAACTCTTTTCAATCCGTTCGAGTATCCATTAAAAACTACTTCCTTATTGTACATATTTAAAACCCAATATAACATGTCATAACCTAATTCTTGTCAAAACAATTTTACTGCATAACGCACACAAACGCAGTACAAAGTACCATTACGATTTTCATGTCATGACGTCAGCCATGATGTAATATGGCGACTCTATGGCGGCAAGATGACACTAGAGGAATACTAGGTCAAGAACGCTTGCCAAAAAAAGGCAGTTATCACATTACTTGTCTATGGTAACAGGATAAATAGGAGCGAATTATGGGGTGATACATTATGTTTAGGGGTCAATGGAGGTCATGAAGATGGGCATTTTAGATTAGGTTAATTCTTTTTTATCACAAGAAACCAATAATATTGCACCATAACTGGTTCAATGCGTTTAAGGGTAAACCTCATTCCAACATTCAACCTAGCCGCCTAGCCTTTTCCCAATTTTATTGTAATCTTGCAAGATAAACCAATGCCCAAAATTGGTGCCGTTAATATTTCAGCGGCCAGTAACGAATCTTTATACTGGGTGTAACGGAAAGGGTATATAGATACTTAAGGGTGTGCTCCAGACCATCTAGCTGAACATGTTTCTCATCAAAAAAACATGTTTTTCAGCAAAAAAATATCTGCTGCCCCATAGAAAATTGCAATACCTATTCGACACAAATGTATGGGCAGCAGTTTTTTTTTTGCTGCATTTTTTTTTTATGATGAGAACTTGTTCAGTTTGATGGTCTGTAGCACACCCTTAAGGATGTATATACCCTTTCCGTTACACCCTGTATGTGTAAGTGTAGTATAGGAAAAATAAAAAGCATCAGTGCTCCATACATTTTAGTCATAGAACTTTTACTATGTTGCGCAGTGTTAGTCTTGCATCGCAATAAAACGGATGACACTATCCTCTCCTGATTAATGTTGGAGCTCTGACGTATGAGTATGAACTTTATTACCAGCACATAAATCTTGATCCGCTATAAATTGTTTTGTGGCCAAACAAATGGCTTTTCATTTTAGTTTTAGCTATTTCTTCTACATAGTATAAAACAAAGTCGGTTTCCGCTGTGCGCTTAGATCTTTTAAACTACGGAACAGATTTTGATCAGGTTTTTAATCAATACATAGAAT
Source organism: Cerastis leucographa (assembly GCA_963082945.1). NCBI lineage: Eukaryota > Metazoa > Arthropoda > Insecta > Lepidoptera > Noctuidae > Cerastis > Cerastis leucographa. Next base: position 5,495,538 of record OY720370.1, read on the forward strand.
GATTAAATAGGAAGGTTTATGTGTTTATTTTATTCCTGAAATACACATCAAATTTCCACGCGAACGAAGTCGTGGTCTACAGCTAGTTAAGTATAAGACTAAAAACCATCATCAGCTTAGCCTATTCCCAAATTATCTTGAGGTCGGCTTCCAGTCTAACCGCATGCAGCTGAGTACCAATATTTTACACGAAGCGACTGCCTATCTGACCTCCACAACCCAGTAACTAGGTAATAAGATACCCCTTAGTAAGACTGGATGTCAGACTTTTGGCTTCTGACTACTCGTAACGACTGTCAAAGATCTACAAATGACAGCCGGGACCAACGGCTTAATGTGCTTTCCGAAGCACGGAGGAAACTCGGTATGTAATTATGGTCACCCATCCACGGAACAACCTCGGCAAGCACGGCTTCGACCCGTGCAGCTGTTATTATTTAGCCACGAGCTCCTCAAAACATTAGGATGATTAAATATTCTGTATATAATATCTCCCTAGCCTTTTACCAATTATGTTGGAGTCGGCTTCCAGTCTAACCGCATGCAGCTGAATACCAGTATTTTACATGAAGCGACTGCCTATCTGACCTCCACAACCCAGTTGCTGAGTCTTAAGTAAAAAACAACTTAAAAAAAAATTACGTAAACAGATTCTAGACCACTCGTCGGCAACCTTGCATAATAATATAGAACCGTCCATCAACCAACTTGGCAAGCACTTCATTATACACGTCTAGACAGAGTCTGGATAATTTCCTACAATAATAATAATAGATTTGGCTTCCATACTTTTCTCTGAGGGCCTTTTTACGTTGCCTTATTCGATTTACTTTAGGTATTATCCCGCGAGACATTCCGAGAAATTATAATCTGACTGGAATGAAATTACGGGATAGACATGAAATTTAATGCGTTATATAACATAACATCTCACCTGAAATCCCCGAAGGGTTAGGCAGAGGTGTAGGTACTTAATAGTACACCCACATTTCAACAGCCTCTCGTCAGCAACCGAGCACAAATCGTATACGAGTCGTATACGTGGCTACTACTGAGAAATTCTTGATGGAAAAACCCAGTAACGAATCGAACCCAGGATCTCATGTTCGTAGTTGCGCTTCTGACCAATAGACCAACGGGATGGTTTATTTGATAACTCAAGTAAAATACTAGTATTCACCTGCATCCGATTATACTTGAAGTTGACTCCAACTTAGTTGGACGAAGGTTAGTTAGATAACTCATGTCAAATCAAATCAAATCAAAATATTTTATTTTACATAGGCCTACATGGGCACTTATAAAACGTCAACAAAATGTGCACGGTTCGGGTTGGTCGTTTCCAATGATGTAAACCAATGATCCGTTTCAATTTTTGAAGTGAAACTTCTTATGCGACTTCGAACAAGTTTAACGTTTTCATGGAGGGGGAATATTTTCTATTACCCACTAAGAGATGGCGCTATTACAAGATTTGTGACTACGTAGTTCTACTAGGTACGCAAGATGGCGTGCAAACAGTCATGCATTCGATTCTTCAGTGTGACCAGCCTTCGCTCAATTTCCATGAGTAGAATAACCTCGATAAACTTATGTAATAAAAAGTGAACAACAATAAAACAATAAAATATTATTTAGAAGCTCAATAAAATAACGAGAGTGAATGCGTGACACTCGAACGCATGCGTGTAGTATTACGAAGTTTCACTTCTTCCGCGCGGAGGGACTCCACGCACAATTTTTTTTTTTTTTATATTTTTGAGGTGTAAAAATACCCATAACAAAGACGAAAGGCACTTGTACTCCCCTTCATCGTGATCTTCTATCATTCTAGACCAAACCTGTTAACATTCTGGTTACAGAGAAATTAGAGATCAAAGTTCCAACTTTTTCGCAAGTATTTTTTTTTAATACAAGTTTTTAATGTTATGACTTTACTCTCCACACCTCCATGAGCCCCGTATTATTCAATGTATCCATCATTCAACAACACAATGTTTTGGGTGCGCTGCTTAATACCGTAAAACGTGATTTTTAATACAAGTTTTTAATTTTATGAATGTACTCTCAACACCTCCACGAACCCCATATTATTCAATGCATCCATCATTCAACAGCACAAAGTTTTGGGTGCGCTGCATAATACCGTAGAACGTGATTTTTTGAAAATAGGTCGTTTCCCAGCAATAATTTTTACCTAGTTACTTAGTTTGACGGACGGACCCTTCACGAAGCCGTCATGCAAGCATTCTTCAGAATGCGTGAAGGCTCCGTATATTTTGTTTAGGTTGCTAAGACTTCTTTTATAACTACACTCACAAAAAAATCCGTTTACCAATATAAAATTTGTTGTGTACATTCTATTCAATTCTATCTCAATGTTTCTTACCACGTTTAAAGAGACTTTCCTTTAAGGTTAAGCTTTACTATGACCCTTTTATCATGATCAAAGGTACCACAGTAAACTTAAGAACCGGTGGAGATCAAAGTCTCGCTAATGGGACTACGGCATACGTCTTCGGGGAAACGATACGAGACTTAATAATTCCACACGAAACTAGTAAGTGCAGACCTAATCCAAAGTGAAGTCTTTGAATGGTTACCTAATGACTGTATAACGTGAGGTCGACACACGGAAGCGCGATTAATCTCGATGTCCATGGGTGGCATAATAACTCTGACACTAGGTTGGACGCTCTTAACTTGCACGTACTCGTATTTCTTCATCGTTCTCACATATTTGCAATTCTCAACATGATTAATGTACAACCAAGATTTTGTACACTATTGAGGTATTGGCCAGCTTCAGCAGAAATGAGTTCGTGACTAAATAATAACAGCCGCAAGAATCGATCTACAAGGATAAGCAGCGTTTGCGGGGGTCAGTCCAAGGATGGGTGGCCATCCACTACATACAGAGTAACCTCCGAGCCTCGCAAAGCACGCTAAGCCGTTGCTCCCGGCTGTCATTTGTAGATCTTTCGACAGTCGTTACTGGTAGTCAGTGGCCCGAAAATCTGACAATTAGTCTTACCAAGGGGTATCGTAGTACCCAGTACAAACTGGGTTGTTGAGCTCAAATAGGCAGTCGCTCCATGTAAAATACTGGTATTCAGCTGCAACCGGTTAGACTGGAAGCCAACTCGAAAAGTTGGGAAAAAGGCTAGACAGATCATGATGGACCGCTTCAATAAAAAATCTGTCGGCAAATAATGGCCAGCCAGAATAATATGTGGTTCACAAATAACCAAAAGGTTTATAATAGTCTGCGCATCTAATACAATAATGCTTTCAGGGTATTATTGCGACTGCCACACTTCTGTAGTGCCTCAGCAATATTTGCTGACGCACGCACTGACAGTTTTGATGCGCTCCATGGAAGCGATAGGGTGGCCCGCGAAATTCAAATTTTCTTAGGTTTTTTTTGCAATTTGCCGGTCAGTGTTAGTTAATTAGTGCGTATCGTTAATTTTGAAGCAAGTTCGGGACAGCCAATTCTACATTTACTTCATGCACACTGATAGGCATACTTTTGCAATTTTTACGAAACTTGTGATAGACTAGATCAATGAGGCAGACATATCCAATGTTATGAAAATTCCTTCCTCTTATTATGAATAACGGTTTAGATTTTCCTGAGATAGAGACTACTATACGACGAATACACATCGAACCTCGTTTCACACAAAGGTTTTGCTTGCTTTTATCAAATTAAAAATAAAAGTGTTCAAAGAACGGACATAATGTTAGCTTTTTATATTGAGAAGAACTTTGTCCCTAATTTCACTGAAATGGAAGCCTCACAATTACTTCATAAATAATTGACGTGAAAAAATGTTTTGACGTAAAAATAACCTCTATTCGACCTTTAATCAAATTTTTAGGTCAGGTTTCCTGTTTAAATTTATTTCAAGATTTACGTAATTATTAATATTTTTAAGAGGAGCAACATCTTTTCCCTTTAAATGGCCCTTAAGAAAAAGATGTTGATGTAAGATGTGATGATGATGCAAGTATTTCATGCTTATGCCGAAATAAATAATCTTCACGTTTGGAAAACTTCTTTTTAATCTTTAAAACACCTTAAACATTGGAGTCATCTTAATCATCTAGCTCGCCATACTCCCCCTCTCGCTCCCACTTATACCCTCTCATTCACTCATCGCTGCGTTCACGCTCTTTTTTTTTTAAGGTGCGTTCCGAATAAACATCCTACATGTAGTATTACTGTATATTATTATGTAAATGGTACACCATATATACCATATCATACCACACCTGCAGTATTTTCGCTCTTTTTCTCAGTAAGTCATCCAAAGGCTGTCTCGAAAATATCGCTCTCAACGATGAGAACGCCTATTGTGTCACTCTATGTAAAATGTTATCATACCTGTAATAACATAATAAGAGTTTTCTGTCTTTCTATTCATTTTGGTTTCAAGCAGAATTTAATTTTTCCCAAAATTATTAATATAATCGCGAAACGAGTATTTTTAACTATAGCGAAACGAGTATGGAAATTGTACAGGCACCACCAGGTCAAGCTACTCAAAACTGTCAACTTTTCCCAATGAACCTTGAAACGTATCCTTTAACGCTAAGGTTGAAAATCTATTAAAGATATTTCTCAGATTGTTGTAGCTTGATGTGCTCCGTTCCCGTTTACTCCGTACGCTAGTGCGCTAAGCCCACGGGACGTTCTTATTAGAGAAGTAATTAGAATAGTTAGGGTAAAAAGGTGCCTGTTAGCGAGCCTGGTATCGGAGCAGACAACTAAGGGTGCGCCGGACGTAAGTACTTAGATTAAGTGCACTTGCTCAGGAAAGCTCTTTTTATGCATTTTCCTGTGAGGCAGATTTGAGTGGATGAATAAAATGCGACTAACTAAAGGTTAGAGAGCAGCGGTGGCCCAGTATTGGATGCCCCGACTTACGAGCAGTAAGCCGTGGGTTTGAACCCAGGCAGACGCATTACTTTGTGGAATTTATTTTATCACCGCTGCCTTCAAAAACCGGTGAAGGAAAACATCGTAAAGAAACCTAGAACTAAAAACCCCCGACAGAAAAACCTCTAAAAAATAAAAATCCGAATATTGTCCCTTTACGTTTAATATACCTTACTAAATTATTTTATTCCAAGCGTCGCTGCGTCGGAGGACCGCTTTGTTTGTCACTTTCTGTGCGTAGCTCATCTGCTTGTACTAAGCGGTCTACTTAGCGGCCCCCCGACGCTACGACGCTTGGAATAAAATAATTTAGTAAGGTATAGGGTTAAACGTAAAGGGACAATATTCGGATATTTATTTATTTTTATTTTTTAGAGGTTTTTCTGTCGGGGGTTTTTTAAATTTTTAATTTAATTTTTATTTTATACTTTTTAAACTTAAAACAACCGGTACCCTGCATAATCCAGATGATGCCTGTGCACCTGGTTATGGTTATTTTACTTTCGTAAGCCGAAGTCCTGGTTGGAGGACACAGGACACAGGAGTTTGATGGTCTGTAGCACACCCTCAAGTATGTATATACCCTTTCCGTTATACTCTGTTTACAAAGTTTTATGTCTGTGCTATTAACCGTTGAGGAGTTCCCTCGTGAGGAGATGATCAAGGCAGTAGGATGAGTTCATGATACAAATCGTGATTATCCATCAAATATGAACTCATATGCAAAGTTTCGTGTCTGTGCTATTATCCGGTTAGGAGTTCCCTCGTGAGGAGACGATCCTGACGGTAGGATGAGTTCATGATACAAATCGTGATTATCCATCAAATATGAACTCTTATGCAAATTTGCGAGTCTGTGCTATTAAACGTTGAGGAGTTCGGTCGTGAGAAGATGATCCTGGCTGCAGGATGAGATCATGATAGAATTCATGTTTATCCATCAAATATAAACGTGCATACAAATTTTCGTGTCTGTGCCATTAACTGTTGAGGAGTTCCCTCGTGAGAAGACGATCCTGGCTGCAGGATAAGTTCATGATACAAATCGTAATTATCGATCAATCAAAAATGAACTCGTATGCAAAGTTTCGTGTCTGTGCTATTAAACGTTGAAGAGTTCCCTCGTGAGAAGACGATCCTGGCTGCAGGATGAGATCATGATAGAATTCATGTCTATGCATCAAATATGAACGTGCATAATTTCGAATCGACCAGACCTGTGGAAGTATTTCATTTCTCTTCTTTAGAAAAGAGGTGATGATCTTCAAACGGCTGAGCAGATTTTCATGAAACATAGCTAAGAACACTCTCGATTAACACACCTTTCAAACGAAACCAAATTTATCAAAATCGGTTCATCCGTTCAGGAGCTATGATGCCACAGACAGACACACAGATACACAGATACACACGTCAAACTTATAACACCCCTCTTTTTTGGTCGGGGGTTAAAAATTCGAAGACATGACTGTGACATCTACCAACACGCAATGGGCCCGCGTGGTGGATTACAGCACACTCCCTCTCATAGAGAGGAGGCCTGTGTCCTAGCAATGGGGACATTATAGGCTGATGATGATGATGATGAAGAAAAGGTTTACAAGGCAGTTGTGAGAGGAAACAGAGGGGACGCCCTAGAAGGACATACACTGACGTTATTGGTGATGTTTTTCAGAGGTCAGGTGTGAATTACTCGCTACCGGCGTAAGTACGATTCATCATCATCTGCCTAGCCTTTTCTCAACCATATTGGGGTCAACTTCTAGTCTAATCGAATGCAGCTGAATACCAGTATTTTACATGGAGTGACTGCCTGTCTTACCTCCACAACCCAGTAACTAGGTAATAAGATTCCCCTTAGTAAGACTGGTTTTCAGACTTTCAGGCCACTGACTACCTCAACGGCTGTCAAAGACCTACAATTAACAGCCGGGACTAACGGCTTAACGTTCTTTCCGAGGCATGGAGGAAACTCGGTATGTAATGGGTGGTCACCCATCCACGGACCAACTTAAAAAAGTCCGACTCAACCTGAAGATTGTGCCAAGTCATCATCAGCCTATAATGTTCCCACTACTGGGACACAGGCGTCCTCTCAATGAGAGGGAGTGGGTTGTAAACCACCACGCGGGCCCAGTGCGGTTTGGTAGATGTCTTCGAATTTTTAGTTCTGTTTCAACACGATGTTTTCCTTCACCGTTTTTGAGGGTAGCGGTGATGAAATAAATTACAGAAATTAATTCGCCTGCCTGGGTTTCAAACACGACTTACTGCTCGTAAGTCGGGGCTGCCACCACTGGGCCACCGCTGCCCTCCGCTAGGCCACCGCTGCTCTCCTGTGCAAAGTGGCTGTTATTATTTACCCACGAGCTCGGCGAAATGGTGTATGATTGTATGACTAATTATATGAATGTGGACACACAGGTATCGACATGACTGTCGTACTGGTTTAATGGTCACTGAGCTGAGGTTGTTTATTCGATCCGGTCCGGCACAATTACCTACTCACCGAATTTTCTATTAAGAATGTCTTCATTGCAGCCTTGTGTCCGATTTCTAGGGTAGCCACATTTATGGGGCTCAAACATATGTAACTGGTGAAATACGGGTACATTGCATTAGATCCATGCCTAAACCCACGGGGAATTCACTTTTTTTATCTTTTATTATTCAATAGTCATCCCGCAAAGATGGCGCTTGCGACAGCCTCGAAATATCGGGAACTCATAATAAGAGTTTGTTTGTTTGTTTGCTTGAACGCGCTAATCTCAGGAACTGCTCCCAATTGAAAATTCATTCAGTATTAGATAGCCATTGATCGAGGAAGGCTATAGGCTATATATCATTACGCTACGACCTGCAAGCAGCGATGAAAAATGTTGCGAAAACGGAGAAAATGTGACGGAGAGACGAAGTTGCGCAGGACAGCTAGTTAATAATAGCTGAAAATGTCCCGTAAGTGACAGGGTCATCATTATCATCTGCCTAGCCATTTCCCAAACTATCTTGGGGTCGGTTTCCAGTCTAACCGGATGGAGCTGAGTACCAGTATTTTACATGAAGCGACTGCCTTATCTGACGTCCACAACCCAGTAACTGGGTAATTCGATACCTCTTGGTAAGACTGGATGTCAGACTTTTGGCTTATGACTAATCGAAACGACTGTCAAAGATCTACAACTATCTTCTCGTAAGTGACAGTGTAAGTTGAATTTTAAACCGTGAAAGCTTAAAATATCTCTTTTAGTACCATCGAGCTATCCTTCTATTATATTAAATTTACAAAACACCATCCACATTTAACGCATAAATCAATCATCTTCCTCCCGAAAGGAAGCAGGCCTAAGATTGATCTTTCGTTTAGCATAATGGGTGAAAAACATGTGCCTTTTAGGAGTAACGAGACATTTGTGACGTGAGGGCTTTGTCAAGTGGGCACGTGTCAAATTAACTTTTGAGCATGTGTCATTACGGTAATGTGGAGCAAATTGAGGATTTTGTCATCTTAATGTCATGTTTGCAAAAGGATTTTGGGTTAGGCGTAAAAAAAAAACATGAATAATCTCTTTTTTGCTGACTTCCAAAAAGAGGACGTTCTGAACAAGCGTTATTTTATTTATTTAACTAGCATTTGACCGCGGTTTCGTATTACCGGTATAAATATGTCCTATACAAGATCACAGTCTACATGTTAGCCAGTAGCCAGTCCATTCAACCATTAAAGGAGTCTGCCCACTACACCGAAATAAATGCTTTGAGTTTGAGTCGGTCAGGGTATGGCCCTGACCGACTCAAACTCAAAGCATTTATTTCAATTAGACCATCACAGGCACTTTTGAAAGTCAAAAACAGAACAAAACGCCAAGCTAAAGTCCCAGACACAAGGCATAATAACTTGTGAAAGTACTATAGTTGCCATTCCAAAGCATGATGAAAAAAAACTTCGCATTATTATGATGTTAGTATTCAATATTATAGATAAAGAGGCCCGTAATTATTTAAACATTTAAATTGTTTGAACAATTTTAATTTTAAAACAATTGGTTACAACAGGACGATTTTAAATCAAACATCATCTGCCTAGCCTTTTCTCAAAATACCTTGGGGTCGGCTTTTAGTCTAACCGGATGCAGCTGAGTATTTAACATGAAGCGACTGCCTATCTGATCTCAACAACCCAGTAACTGGGTAATACGATACCCCTTGGTAAGACTGAATGTCAGACTTTTGGCTTCTGACTACTCGTAACGACTGTCAAAGATCTCTAAATGACAGCCGGGACCAACGGCTTAACGTGCTTGCGAGGCACGGAGGAAACTCAGTATGTATGTGTGGTCACCCATCCACGGACCAACCTCGGCAAGCACGGTTTAGCCTTAAAGATAGACCCGTGCAGCTGTTATTATTTAGCCACGAGCAAAAAATTAAACAACAGTGAGCAAAATTGTTGTTTGAACTAAAAATTATTACATTCGCCTCTAGTTGCATTAACACTATACATATAGATACTTATATTACATCAATTTATCTACTTGTTTGTGTAACTAAGTACGTTGTCGCTGCTGGGGAACACGTACATCCGTTTATTGAGTTTAAAGACCGCAGTGCACTCCTGGGGCAGTTTGCCCACGCCCACTAACGAAGTGGTTACACGACATTATCTTCTTTTGCAGTATATGTTTTTTAATGCAATATTTTACTTTTCATACGGTTTTAATATAAGCAAATATCAACTAAATATTCTTGAGTAAATATATTTTTGAATTTAAGATAAAATCCCTCTCAAAATCAAAATCAAAATATTTTTATTTCACATAGGCCTACATGGGCGCTTTTAAAACGTCGACAAAAAGGTGCTCGGTTCGGGTTGGTCGTTTCCTATGGAGAAGAACCGGCAAGAAACTCCATGGTTACTCTTTTAAAATCATTTGGCTTTACAATTTTTCTATGTTACAGCGTTGGCACTTAAGTATGAGTGGACATCGTGGGCCCGACAATAAGTCGTTGCTTACTACAAAACGTAGAACCTTGAACTAGTGTTGTGGTAAGGTTCGATTTCCAGCACGGGCAAACTGTGGGGCCTAATTAGGGGCCCATGTAATAACATGGGATTTAAACATGACAGGTGAAATGTAAGAATAAAACAAAACTTTATTGTACACCAAAAATGAAACATAACGTTTTTACACTACTTCTAATATTATGATTAGGTACAATGGCGGTCTCATCGCTGATAGCGATATGGTCCAGACAACCTTCGGCTGGACAACACAGTCATAAAATAAAAACGGTGTAGTCAGTGTCAGTGGTGTGCTACACAAAAAAACGAACAAAAAGTGTACTGTTGAGTTTACTTTCAACAATCACGCATGTAATTCCCGAAGGATTACTTCGGAAATTACATGCGCGATGTTAAGTTAAAATGTATGTATGTTGTAATTTGTAATGTCATGTAGACCAAGCCTTATCGGCCATAATGTATAGTTTACAGTGTTGATCGCGTGCAGTTTCGTTGTTAAAATTAGTATACATGTATGATACCGGCAAAGACATGCATTGACGACCCTAACATTTCTGTAGACAGTATCAATTTTTAAACATTTTGTGAAGTGAAAACTTCTTTAGCGACGTTGTGCACTTTTGTTTTGTGATGGGTGAAAAATGTTTAACTCGCGTCATAAGTAAGACGGATTGACATTAGAATACGAAGGAATTTGAACTTTATGTCATCTGTCATTGAGTTTGGAAACCCAAACTCGATGACAGATGCCATACATTTTTTTTTTCTTAATAGTAGCTTCTTGACATCATAACTATTTATTTTTGACAAATTTAATTAAATATTGACATTACCTGACATAATATATTGCACTTTATTAAAATTGATATTGATACTACTAAGTAATTAAACTTTTTACCTCTTTATAATACCTACTAGTACCGATAGACTAATTTACTAATGGGCAAAAGCCTCCTTTAAATATACAAGGTGTTGTTTTACATCGTCGTCAAAATTCAGGAGGTTGTCACAAAAGCCATAAATAATCAATTAAAATTACGGTACGTAGTTAATTATTAATAAACACTGATTTTTTTGGTTGTTTAAGTTTGTCAGTATTTTAGAATAACCCCCTTAACATGGTTAAGGGAATAGGAAATTATCTAATAAACGCTTAAGATTGTTTGTATGTGTGGAAGCGCGGTTACAGGACGAGATTCAGACGGGCCGCGTTTAAAACACGGGTGTTTCACACTTACAGATTTACGTCCATAACAAAAAAAATAAAAATTACCAACCCATTTTATTATTGATTCGGGACGAGAATCATTAGCATAGTTACCTCCTTGAATTTGACGAGGATGCAAAACAACACCTTGTATATTTGTACGCCAAATGGCAAATCATGGAGAAACTGTAATATGTATAACTATAACGTCTTGCACACTGTTGTAACCTATGTTTACAAATAAACACTATTGATTGATTGATTGAAGGCATACAATTTCGTCATTCTATAGAATACCTAGTGACGAGCTCGTCTAGGCAATGTATAAAATATTTTAACACTCGTTTATCATTATACCTACCTAGTCAATATATGTATATACCGCGGTAAGATAGTTACAGCCGTAACATAGCCGTATACATAGTTGTATCCCGTAAGATTCATAAATCTCGTACTAAACTAATCTAGTGAAATAATTATAACACGTATTTAATCTTTCACGGTTTGTAACTATTCTTATACTATTACTTACGGGATAATTAATTATCTTCTTTCGTTTAAATAATTATAAGTATTTTATTTGATGCAAGAGCGAGCGAAGCGAGCTCGGGACTTGGAGCCTTGAACTCGTTAGGTTAGAAATGTGACAACAAGTTTGTTGCATCAAATGCCTTACAAAGTCACTCCCACCATCTTTTCAATAAAATCGCGTATTTAGCACATTGCCGACTGAACGTCCGTTATTGTGTAGAATTCCTAAGCAAAGTATAGAATAACTTTATACTTGGCCTGGACGTTATAGGCATTCTACAGAATGCGTTGGTATCCTATAGATCGCTGGTAACATATTCGTATACATAAAAGTTTTATATAAATTCAATATTGTAAATTGGACCGCAAAATTGGTGAACCTCTGAACGCATGTCGTTTGCACGTAGTAAATATATGAGTTGAAATTAAAATAGTTGGACGTCTGCCAGGTTTCAATTCGCTCTTTTGGATTGAAAATTACCTACAGTTGCTGCCTTTTTGTGTCGCTATTTTATGCCGTTTGGGTTCAGAGATGTTCTCGAACGTTCCATTCCCATCAGTGATTACCTAGTTTTTAGGACATTATTGATAGCTGCGAAATAATAATAATAGATATGTACAAATATCAAAATGAGAAAAAAATTACAAGGTGTCAAAAAATTCGCCCGCATCGTTGTCAATAGGAAGTCCCAACAGGCTGTCAGCATTGTCACGTTGGATAGCAATGCAATGTTTTTAGAACAGTGCTTGTCGCTTTCTGATGAATTTGGCCTGCACCCGAAATATGTAACGAACGTATCAATCAAAACCCGAATGATTTGAAAAAATTGAAGGAGAATGTATTGATCTACATGTTTGAATCATTCGTCTTCGTAACTACAGCAAAAAAGATATTGTATAATTGAGAAATTAAATACAATTGGGAATGTGCGTGTCTTACATAAGGTTTTCACTAATCTTGATGGTTATTTGGTTGAAATTAAGACGAGTCCAAGAATGAACAAATCGTGGATGAAGCGAAAGGAGTATGCACGAATCGTCTCAAGTAGCGTTCTGTAGTATATGTTTCTGCATATCCTAATGGGAAAGAAGCGTATGCATGTAGGTGCGTCCTATATATAGTCTAGGTACCAAAAGGTTTTTGCATCAGAAATTTCTCAGTATCACCCACGCAGTATGGAATATGGATTTGTGCCGGCCGGGACTCGCGGCAATGAGATTTATTCGCGAAATGTGGGTGTGCTAGGTACATCTCTGGCTAACTCTTCGGGGACTACAAGCGTGATGTTATTTTATGTATATAATGAAACAATAGCGAAAAACAACAAAAAATAACGATTGAAAACTACTTCTTTGGTGTTGCAACGCATAGTTTTTTTAAAAAAAAACTATAAAAAAATAAACTCATAGTAGGAAATCCCACAAAGTGGAGCAAGGCACAAAGGCCACGAGATCCGATTATGTCGATAACTACACTTGACTCTTGACCGCCGTGCTACGAAGGTTAGGCTCTGAACTTCGCCTTATTGATTGGTCCCCAAATCGTGCGTGTTAAAAGTCTTTAATATTTCCACGTGATTTGGTTTTTATTCATGAGTAACTTTAATTTCGTTCCAATAAACACACCTTTTTAAACATTAAAAGGGAACATCGTCTGAACTGCTATAATATAATTTATTTATCGTTTATTTTCACCAAACCCATATAATTTTACAATGTATTGTAAAACTAAATGATTATATCACAATAGATATAATACTCGCGACAAGGTTTTATGATCATATTAATTGTGTATAATCAGGTTATAAGTTGATAGTTAAAATTTTAAAAGAAAATTTTATTTTCTCCTTTTTAGAGCATTAAAATAAAAGCTTTTAATAAAAAGGTTTTTTTACTTATATTTTTTTTGGAATAACCCTCCACACTATTCCCACTTACTGCAACTCCTGAAAGTGGCAAAAGTGGCAATCACCATAAAAGCGTCAAAGCAATGAAACTCGACGAATTATCGTATATCGACAAGTGTGCGTATTATGTAAAGAATCGGACAATGGATTGCCCAGAATGCAAAGATTTCGAGAATGATTTCCCCAGTGTGTAAAGAACTTGAACAATTTTTGTTTGACCAGTATGCCTTGTCTAAGTCTAACAATTTCTTACGAGGTAAGCAAATACATTTAAGAAATCATTTGATCATAATAAGCGATAAGTAATTCCAACATTTTAATTGTTGTTATCTTAGAGAGTTCGTAATTTGTAAGTAAAGGTTATACACAACTAAGATACCCCTCCTGGGTTATCTGTTCAAATTAAGATAACGTTTTAAGTATTTTTGGTTCAATATGTATAAAAATTAACCTCCTAGGTTATCTATATTTAAAAATAACACAGACGTTATTTATTAACACTCAATTCTGTTAGTTTCTTCGCAAAAACCTAAGGAACAATTTGACAGGCAACATTGAAGCAATCACCTTTACAGATAGTCAGTGGCCCGAAGGTCTGACACCAGTCTTACCAAGGAGTATCGTAATATCCAGTAATATATCTAACTGATTTGTGGAGGTCAGATAGGTGCGACTGCACAATGTAAAATGCATGCGATGGTATACAGCTGAATCCGGTTAGACTGGAAGCAGACCCCAACATAGTTGGGAAAAGGCTAAGCAGACGATGATGATTAAAAGAATTCTAAACTAGAGTTTGTTAAGTTCTCAACTTAAAATTCTCAATAGGGAATAATCCAATTTTTTTTTTCTTTGTCCGTCGGTTACTTTATTGAAAAGTATTGGACACGTATTTATTCATCTTTCACGTGGTCATAAAATTACGGAATATATTGAGTTGAAATGGCGCATGACGTCACATGTAGGTAAGTTGTATACCTACTTGTGACGTAGTAAGCCCCCACTCTCCAACTTTAATGAGTTTTAACTAAGTAATTTTTTGATATTTTGATAAAACAAAAAATACGTGTCTAATATTTTTGTAATACCTGTCTGACGGACGAAATAGAATGTCGTTTTCTTTACCCAGTCCGCACCCCTATTCTAAATCCCAACCACTTTCTGAATATAACTAATTTAATTGGGAAAATAAAACCTTCCTTCTTTTTAAGAATTAGTATGTTAAAACTATAACCTTTTTATGGGGATTTCTCTTATTAAAATTGATCCTAAACTACCACATCCTATCCCAAGCATTCCCAAATACATCCCTTGGCAGATTTTCTAGTTAATCAAATCTGTTTTACTCTTAGCAAATGTGTGCACAGCCTGAATATACGACTGTTGATGACGATCCAGTATTAGAGCTGCCTTTGATGACGTAAAGGGTTTCCGTCGAGGGCTGCTTACAACGTTAAGTGCTGGAAGAATAACGTCAAAGAGAAACGTATTTTTTTATAAATGGTAAGAAAAATAACCGTGTTTCTCCGACCCCAAGTAACATGGAACTAAGCAGGAGGATGATGATGAAATAGAAAGAAAAGACGGATCCTACTAATATTATAAATCCGAAAGTTTGTGAAGATGGATGGATGTTTGTTACTTTTTCACCCAAAAACTACTGAATGGATTTGGATGAAATTTGGCACACGGGTAGTTTATAACCTGGATACTTTTTATCCCGATAGTATGTTCCCGTGGGACAATTAATTATCGAACTCCACGCGGGTGACGCCGCGAGCATAAGCTACTGAAATATAAATTTTTATCATTATGTAAGTTTGAAACGATTAATAATCGAGTCCGATTCGAGTCAATAGTACAGTCTACTAATATGCTGGGTAAAAAGATTTATTGCCTTATTGGACCTGCAATCTAATAAAGTACTTGTTCAGTAGATCTACGGTCAAATCTCAACAGTCTACCAATTAAGATGATAATTATCATTTAGAACGTAATAAAAAATAATATTGGAAACCGTGGTCAAGGTTTGCAGACACTAGTAAATGCAAGTGCTAATAAAGGGGTTGGTTATATTTCTCATCCAAAATGGCAAGTTAAGCAGTTCGCATAAATACCATATCCCTCTCCCGTCTTATTCATTAACAATACCTGCAAAAGCTATCTCAAAGCCTTGCCTTCATAAAAGAAATCAGAGAAATATCCCTGACTCACCGATAGGCTTATCGAGATTTGTGAAGATATGCTACGAAATTCGTAGCACCGTACTACGAAAAAAGAGTACCGTAGCAATTTACTACGAGAAAAGGTCCCGTAGCTTTGTAGGCCCGTAGCCGAGTTTAGCGACTTGACAGATTATGTATGTATTTGTCAGTGAATAAATAGGATTTTTTTCTTTTGTAATTCAAGGGGCATATGAGACTGGCTTTTATAATCTTCGTAATTTGGTTTATTAATAAAACAGTACAAGATTAAAATAGGCAGTCTCGCTAAACTCGGCATTTAAATTCCTCAGATCTATAAATAAGATCTAAGGATTTATGATACTGATTTTGTGGTGAATATGTGGCTATTTAATATAAATCATTAGTTTTCTAAAATGTATGTATTGTATACCCACAGATAGAAAGGCTGCTATCTTTCTGGGAGGACCTGGGATGGTTGGAGTAACAAGAGGATTTTCAGACGTACAATGGCCCAATAAAGAGTCAAAGTGTGGAGACAGCCCGGCTAACCTAACCAACAGATATGTATTCTTTGATAATCATAGCCCCCATAAAATTTTAACTTACGGCATGGAAAATTTTTGGGTATTTCAGTTTATATACCCTCATTAATCAAATAAAATCGGTAAATATAAAAAAAAAACCTTCAATATTTGCGATTGGTTGATAATTCTCAACTAATGAAGTAATATAAAAATAGCCACAGTGAGAGGGCTGTTGCGTGGAGTAAAATAATCGATCACCTATATTATATTTAGAAACGTAACGACCTCATTACTGACCTACTTAAAATTTCAAAAGCATGGTGAAAAATTAATTATAATTGTTTTTTTAGTTTAAAATACTTTTTTCAAATACCTGTATCCGTAAATAGATTTCGTAAAAGGAAAAATTTCACCTTGATATATAAATCAAAAACCAATATTTAACCTGAAAAAAAAGTTGCCAAAAAGGCACGAAACCAAAAAACCTCTCGCGCTTCATCAATCATCCTTCCGTCCCTCCGCTCTTCCAGTCCACAGATAATATAATACAAGATTAGTCCTCACCGTAGGCTGCATACTGGCGATCGGCCAGCTGTTTCCACCGTACGCCGCTATTTATACGCCCAGGATATCGATTTTCCCCGGAACCGTTACGTAATACACGACACAGCCGAAACGTTTGCCGCCGCTGACTGTTACACTCATAAAAAGCACATCTTACTCTAAAACCAATAAAGGAAAACTTGCCAGATTTATTTTAAGTCCAAAAAAAGGTTATCACTAGGCAGAATACTATAAAAATTCTGTCAAAAAGAAAATGACTTTAAAAAAAATGGAAGGCGGGAACGGAATATGAGTTCTTGTTCCTTTTTTTTTTGGTCTCAGTTTCTGGCTGGTGATGCCGTTTAGTGCAGGCTCCGCGGAGGTTTGATACAACCGTGCCCAGTGGCGCCCCCGAGCTAACTGCCGGTTCCACGGGGCGACTGCGCGCTTCACGCATACAAACAAAGTCGCTACATTGTGTCATTGTTTAACCTTTATCATGACGGACATAAAGTTGAAATTCACTTGAGTGCTGTGTAAAATTGAGGGCGATATTTTCTTGCTGTATCTCTCACCCTTATGGGGTTAAGAATAAGGTTTATTTTGATTTCGTACTGCGTTTTACGAATTTGTGTTCTAGATGAGCATTGTTTCAGCATTGACGGAAGAATAGACATGACGGCGCCTATTTTTCAATCATTTGTCAAAACATTCATTCTGCGTTCAGCTAGCTTTTGTTGAGTTCCATATTCTTGTTAATGTTAATTGTGTAAAAGTACATTCATTTGATAACTTCCAAAATATGTTAATTAAACCCATACTATTATTATAAATGCAAGAGTAACTCTGCCTATTTATTAAATTTCACGGCTTAAAGGCTGAACGGATTTTGATGAAATTTTGCATACACGTAAACCATGAACTGGGATATTTTTTATCGGTTAGTGTGTTCCCATGGGACGACATTAATGAGGGCGAAGCCGAAGCAAAACCTGGTAGAATAATATATTTCAGTATTTCTAAAATAACATCTAATTTTATGACTACACTACTAAGAAAAAATACATAATATATTTACTAAATTATACATATTATAACGCGGACAACAACAAAACAACAACCAACAATTTATAACAAAGCGAGTTTACGCTTCACTAAATAACGTTTGCTACGCTTTCGTAGACTTTCGTAGACCTTCGTAGGCCGTGTGCTACGACGCGTAGCTTTTAAGTTGCGCAGTAAAATACGTATATTAATCAAACACACGTGATGTAGTCCGTCTGTACTTAACCAACATGTTATTGTAAATCAGTAATTATAAATGTTCATTCATCATCATCAGAGAGCAGCGGTGGCCTAGTGGCGGCAGCCCCTACTTACGAGCAATAAGCCGTGAGTTCGAACCCAGGCAGACGCATTACTTTGTGTAATTTATTTCATCACCGCTGCTTTTAAAAACGGTGAAGGAAAACATCGTGAGGAAACCCGCATGTCCTAGAACTAAAAATTCGCAGACATGTGACATCTACCAACCCGCACTGGGCACGTGTGGTGGATGACAGCCCACTCCCTCTCAGCCTATAATGTTCCCTCAGCAGTGGGAACATTTTAAGCTGATGATGAATAATGTTCCAGTGGCTGGGACACAGGCCTCCTTTCTATGAGAGGGCATTGACCGTAATCCACCAAGCAGGCCCAGAGCGAGTTGGTAGATGCCACATGACTTCGAATCTTACCTGCAGATTTTCTTTACAGTTTTGTAGGCAACGACGATGAAACCAAGTAAAGTGCCTATTTGAGTTCGAACAGACGCCAGACAATTCATAGATCGCGACCAGCACTGCCCAATTTATTGTTGGTCAGTAAAAAAATACTTTTTTATTGGTCGCCTACGACATTGCTATCATCTGAGTAACCTTTTTGACGTGACAACGTCTTATAAATTGGTTTGCCGGGTGACACTTCAAGAAACTGCGTTACGCTCCGCTCACGTTATGCGCTCACAATGAGAGCGAGTGAGAGGCACGCGTGCCTTTCACTTTTTATGTCTGTCTCTCTCGCTCTTAGGCGGGCTAACCATGCCCGAGTGGAAGGGACGCGTGCCTCTATATATGTATATCTATATATATAAAAGAAAGTCGTGTTAGTTACTTCACTTATAACTCAAGAACGGCTGAACCGATTTAGCTGAAAATTGGCAGGGAGGTAGTTTAGAGCCAGGAGAAGGACATAGGATACGGTAGGGTAGGGTAGGGTAGGTAGGTAGGATAGGGTAGGTAGGTAGGGTAGGGTAGGTAGGTAGGGTAGGGTAGGTAGGTAGGGTAGGGTAGGTAGGTAGGGTAGGGTAGGTTAGGTAGGGTAGGGTAGGTAGGTAGGGTAGGGTAGGTAGGTAGGGTAGGTAGGTAGGGTAGGGTAGGTAGGTAGGTAGGGTAGGGTAGGTAGGTAGGGTAGGGTAGGTAGGTAGGGTAGGTAGGTAGGGTAGGGTAGGGTAGGTAGGTAGGGTAGGGTAGGTAGGTAGGGTAGGTAGGTAGTAAGGGTAGGGTAGGGTAGGGTAGAGTAGGTAGGTAGGGTAGGGTAGAGTAGGTAGGTAGGTAGCGTCGGGTAGGGTAGGTAGGATAGGGTAGGTAGGTCGGATAGGGTAGGTGGGTAGTAAAAAGTGCATTGCAACGCATGCTGGGTACAGCTAGTTTGTATATAAATACGTATGTATGTGTAAAGGTAAAAATAAAATTTTGTTAATATGAAATTCAGTGCGAGATTCTTTGTATAAATTAATGTTTTAAATATAATTCTTTGTATAAATAAATGTTTTAAATTGTTACTATTATTTCATCCTTCTTCCTACTATACGAATGAATATTCACATTAAAATTATTTTACCACTCAAAGTCGTTGTCACGTAAAACTTTCGCCCGTATACCGACTTTACAGGCAACCAATTTTTTTTCTTTATTTCTTGTCCCTCTGACCAAAAACCCATTTTTCTTACAAATCGTAGGTACTTTTTTATGTGTAACTGGTGCTTTGCAAAAGCTTTTGATCTGAGAACGCTTTTAAAATGATCAAAGCCAAGGTACCTTTTATACTAAACTTCGATAAGTACCTACGCTTTGAAATAAGGCTGTATTAATATTATTACACAATACGATAGTGAATTAACTCTGAGAATCTAATTATCATCATCATCTGCCTAGCCTTTTCCCAAACTATCTTGGGGTCAGCTCTCTGTCTAACCGGATGCAACTGAGTACCAGTATTTTACATGAAGCGACTGCCAGTCAGACCACAACCCAGTAACTGAGTAAAACGATACCCCTTAGTAAGACTTGATGTCAGACTTTTGGCTTCTGACTTCTTGTAACGACTGTCAAATAATTTCAAATGACAGCCGCGACCAACGGCTTAACGTGTTTTCCGAGGCACGGAGGAAACTCGATATGTAACTTTGGTCACCCATCCACGGACCAACCTCGGGAAGCACGGCTTAACCTCAAAGATCCCTAACCTGATATCTGCTTATATTTTACATCACTACATAGTATATAACACCCCTCTTTTTTGGTCGGGGGTTAAAAACAAAGTCACTTTCTCTGTCCCTATATCCCTATGTATGCTTAAATCTTTAAAACTACGCAACGGGTTTTGATGAGGTTTTTTAATAGATAGAGTGATTGAAGAGGAAGGTTTATATGTATAATAACTATATATTTTATACCCGTGCGAAGCCAGAGCGGGCCGCTACGTTTTTATATACAACGTTCACAGTTTTTCTGTAGTGTATTTAGTATCAGCATTGCGACCGTGCGAAGCCGGGGCGGGTCGCTAGTAAAAATATATAAAACTACTGAATCCGCCCCGGATACAATTTACTCCTGAAACTGTTAGCCTGCGTCATCCCACTGTTGGGCAAAGGTCTCTCCCCCATGACTTCCAGTTCTTTCAATCCAGGGCTAATTTGAACCACTGGTCGCTTGTCTTGTCCAGCTCGTCAGGAAATTTCTTAGTAGCAGCCACCACTCCACCAGTAGGTTTGTGCCCCATTGATGACAATACGTTAATTATACATGTGCAATTCAAACTAGCTCTCTAAATCTGGACACTAATTGCAGCCCAATCTAGCCCCAGCTTATCTCAGCACCTTGACGTCACAGCCAAACCCTACGAAGTCGACAAACCTCCCTGACGAAGGACTCTCACTTAATTAGGAAAGGGCTCCCGAGAATATTAAATGAGCTGCTGAATTGGCCAGTATTTTTGTTGTCAAGCTTATAAATAGTATTGAGTCTCAACTGAAACCAGCATGTAATTTGGTTACAGCTTAGCTTCTATATTGTTGTTTAATGCAAATGTGCTTTAGGTTGATTTTTAAAAACTTCTAAAAAAGAAGGGGTTGTGTACTCAGCGGGTTTTTCTATATTTTGTATAATTGGATGATAAAAGGAGGTGTGGTTCGACTCATTGGCAATGTTGTACGTTCCCAGAAGGGTGATGAACGAAACTACATAGTTCATACATAGATACACTCAAGCCTTTTTATTTATTTGAACCAGGTCAGAAACTAACAGAACGGCACCTATGATCCTAACACACTCCTTTTTTCGTCCATGTTCATAAATGTGGCCACGCAGGCTCGGTTATGTTCACTAGGCACCTGGACCTTTCTAAAAAACATTGCACATAAGATAAATATCTCGTTGGCGACAAGGATGACGTAACTCAAAAATATAGATGTGTTGTAGTTACATAAAAAATACGAAAGTAACTACCTATTAAATTAGTAACGAAATAGGTACGTAAAAAAAAACCATTCATCTTTTGAAATGTACTAAATTTTTATTTATATTATACATTATTTACTAACTTATTAATTCATCTCTAAGTTTTCTATGCAAAACAATAATAGCAATATATTGAAAATATTTTTAGTCTAACTTAAAAAAACGCAGTCCTGTATTTCTTATTTGCCGAGTTATGTTATTATTGTCGCAAACAAGTGAAATGTTTGTCTCTCTAGGGCATCCGCTCCCGGCGTATCGACTCACATTTGCCTTGTAAATTACATTCTCTAAGTTAGTTCATTTCATTTCATTCATCCTCTCAATTTATTTAAAATCAATTATGTCGAACACAGTCAATGAAGAAAATGAAAAGCAAAAATAAAACCAGTTTCCGGGAATGCATCGAACATCCTAATATGTAGAAGAATTATCTTTTTAGAATCGGATACATTTCGTGGAGTGTGCTTTGGAATTACACAATCTAATTCCTCCATTTCCATTCTATCATCGGAAGAAACACAGATACGGCAAAGCGTCACCGTTATATGGTTGATGTTGCACGGACCCAAACAAAGCGCTTATGCTTCCACATTCATTGTGCGAACCGCCAGTCTATGGAATGTTTTGCCGACTTCTCTGGTCCCTGATCGTTATAATCTGGACCCGTTCGAAGTTCGAGTGAATCGATTTCTTTTAGGCAAGCGTGTTCCACCCTAGGCCGCATCATCGCTTACATTAGGCACGTTGAAGCCAAATGTAAGCCTATCTATACTTATATTTAATATTATAAAGCTGAAGAGTTTGTTTGTTTGTTAGCTTGAATGCGCTAATCTCATGAACTACTGGGGGTCTACTCTCTAAGCACGAAATCCGTAGTTTCGGCCTAAGTCACGGTCGTTTCCTACTCCTTATCACTTACGGACATAAGATTCGTTAGGGGCCCGAACTAAAAATGAATGACAATACGATTGGACAGCAGTTGTCCTTACTCCGGATCAGTTTTCAAAACTCATGAATCTCAAAATATTAGGGAGTAGGGTTAATTTCGAAGTATAAAGCTAGTTACGGACGGACCCGTATTTTAGTTGACGGACTTACAGAGTAGGCCCCCTGGTCCTTCAGTGTTAGATAGCCCATTGATCGAGGAAGGCTATAGGCTATATATTATCACGCTACGACCAATAGGAGCGGCAATTAAAAAAGGTGCAAAAACAGGGAAAATGTGACGCAGACGAAGTTGCGCGGGACAACTAGTTCATTATAAAAAAATCCTTACACACCTAAAAATTACATTACATAAATAGGTGCTATGTTACGTAACAAGTTACTTAAATATTGTACCAGCCATTAGTTTTGCCGTCTGGTATTCGTTCTGAAACTTCCTGTAAACATTTTCCTTTCAGCTTTGAAGGTTACTATTTTGTTTGGCTTCTAGCTCAGTAAGAAATACAATTTCTACTTGCTTTTACCTTGGCAACTGGCTAAAACGAGCTTTCTTTGATGTTGGCTTCCGTCGGCACCAATAGAAAAATTATATGGTACCGGTAATACAGCCTACAAGGAGCTGCTTTTTTGAATTGAAACTTCTTATACAAGGTGTTGTTTTGCAACTTGGTCAAATTTCAGGAGGTGGTCAAGAAAGTCATAAATAATCAATTAAAATTACGGTACCTAGTTAATTATTAATTAACTCTGATTTTTTTGGTTATTTAAGTTTGTCTGTATTTCAGAATAACCCCCTTAACGTGGTTTAGGGGCTAGGAAATTATCAAATAAACGTTTGAGATTGTTTTTATGTGTGTAGGCGAGGTTATAAGGCAAGAACCAGACGGGCCGCGTTTAAAACACGGGTGGTTCACACTTACCGATTTCCGTAAAAAAGAAAAATTACCTACCCATTTTATTATTGATTCGGGACGAGAATCATTAGCATAGTTACCCCCTTGAATTTGACGAGGGTGTAAAACAACACCTTGTATGACTTCCAACAAGTCTAAAGGCGGAAACATACGTCGTATCGTGACGCGCCAGAAGCAAATCGGTTTCATACAATTAATATGGTTAGGGACATATTTGCATTGCGTGTCGTGTCGCAACGATGTATGAAACCGAATGCTTCTGGCGCGTCACGACACGCCACGACACGTACGTGTGTTTCGGCCTTAACGCTACCATGGTGGGGGAATATTTTCTAATACTCAGTAAAAGATGGCAGTATTACAAGATTTGTGACTTCGTAGTTCTACTAGATACGCAAGATGGCGTGCAAACAGTCATGCATTCGACTCTTCGGAGTGACCAGCCTTCGCTCAATTTCCATGAGTAGAATAACCCTCGATAAACGTATATAATAATTATGTAATAAAAATAATACAGCAAGAAAACAACAAAATATTATTTAGAAGCTCAATAAAATAGAAGTTTGTCTTCTTCCGCGCGGAGGGACTCCACGCACTATTTTTTTTGTGTAGAGGTCGCAAGGGCTTTTGTTGAGAACGTGGTAATGGTTTCGAATGCCTAGGGTGGGCAAAGTGTTAAGGCTTTTCCATCAGGGACTTTTCTGTAGGAAGCTGGAGTCTAGATTTGTTCCTGATTGCTCCAATACTTGCCCCGTAAACATAACTGGCTAGTTGTGAATGTTTTGCAAAACATTCAAAAGGTTTATTTAATAAATAAAATTCTTTTATTTCAGATAACTTGATCCATAGTACAATAAAATTAACATTGAAATCACACCAAAAAATTAAAATAAGTTAACACTAAAATAAAAAATAAAATCAAAACTAAAATTAAAATCAAAATACGAATTAAAGTAGGATAAAAATTAAAATAAGATACAATACACAATACAAACAATTCAAATTACCCTCTTAATAAAGGACCTCCATATTGGAGAAGAGATCCTATCTGCAACAGTCTTCAGAATTCCGTTGCAGCTGCCACGCATTCTGCAGATCAAGGATACAGTTTTCTTTCGAATGACGGCATGAAAGCCATCAGTTCGATACTGCGCAAACATCCCCGATGCACTACAGAAGCGTGGCAGCCCCAACATTATCCTGAAGATATTGTTGTACTGGACGCGCAGGACATTCAACGATCTTTAGTTCTATGTGCTATGCTTTAATTAACCTTTGTGGTCATTTAGGAATTAACTCTAACACGTTGTAAATAAAAATCTAGTTTGCAATAAATAACCGAGTTCGAAAACAGCACTAATTATGAGGTGAAAATACAGCCGATTTGAGAGCCTCCTCCTTTTTGGAAGTCAGTTAAAAAGGATATAAGCAATAAGGTTTTATTTATTACACTCAAATATACCATCACTAAATCCCACAGACGATTTCTACAGTACCTATACCTCTACATCATCCTGGGGATATTACAGAAGTGGTTATAATCAGAATATATTACAATATACAATTACTGTTGACTCGCTAATCATTTAATACGGTTTAAGCTATGCTCACAAGTCCGTCGCATAATCTGAGAAAACACAAAAATCCTTTAAAAAACCCATGGCTACTTGGTTAAATACTTATAGGAATCTCTATCCCTCATAAGATTGATGGATTCTAACAGGATTGTTCATTTTTACATATCTATTTGGAATCTTCTAACATTGTGGGCCAATTAGAGTTCTCATTAAAATACAGGGTAGAAAGGACATCGACGCATAAACGACAACTACGTGTTAAGTACGAACCTTAGAATAATAATAAAGTCATAATAATAAGAGAGCAGCGGTGGCCCGGTGGTGGCAGCCCCGACTTACAACAAAGGCAGGCGCATTACTTTGTGTAATTTATTTCATCACCGTTAATCTCAAAAACGGTGAAGGAAAACATCGTGAGGAAACCGGCCTGTCCTAGAGTGTATAACGTGAGGTCGACACACGGAAGCGCGATTAACGATTGTGCGACAAAACTGCACTGCGACTCACTATCCAAAATATTCGAAGACATGAGACATCTACCAACCCGCACTGGGCGTGGCGGCGTGGTGGATTACAGCCCACTCCCTCTCATAGAGAGGAGGCCTGTGTCCCAGCAGTAGGACCATTATAGGCTGATGATGATGAATAAGGTAAAGGTCAATTAAAAAATACTGCTGTTTCATACAAAAGTGCAATACCAACACGGTCAAAATGTATGGAACATCAGTTTTTTTACTAAATACCAAAAGTTTCTATGGGTTCGGAATGATTTACTGAATAAGTGGTAACTGTTTGTGCGTCGATGTCCTTCCACACTGTATTTGTATGAAAACTCTATTATTGGTTCCACCCTCTATAGTGAAACGAGTACTAAAATAAGTGCAAGAGCCATTATAAATTCCTTATTATGGGAATGGAAATAGTGAAATATTAAACACATTTCTTACTTATTCTTTATTAGTGGAAAATGGCTGTTATTTTATAATTCAAAGCATTGTTTGTTATAACTTCATACTGGCAAGGCGCCAAACGACTGTAACGGAATTTATTGTTTAACTTGAAAACGTGAAAATGGTATTTTTGAAGTATTATAGTGGTATGTTTGTGACCTGTTGAGAATTAGAGAAGAAGTAAATAAGTTACTTTTCTGTTAATTTTGAACTCAAACTCAAAGCATTTATTTCAATTACATATAACCATTACAGGCACTTTTGAAAGTCAAAAAACACGAAGCTACAGTCCCAGTCACAAGGCATTATAAACTGTGAAAGTACTGTAATTGCCCATTCCAAAGCGTTGAGATCTCCATGGAGAAGAATGGGCAAGAACCATGGATGAATCAAATTAGACTTTTCGAAATATTCAGATAGGATAAATTACGTAAGTATGTTTCCTTTGTTATTACCTTATTACGCTTTTTAGAATTAAACTACACCGAATAGTATCAAAAACTATTTTGCATCTTACACAAAAATAGTTATATAATTTTATTTAAAATTCTCAAGTTAAAAATAAAATGAAAGAGATGATACGGGATCAGAATATTTAATCGTAAACATAGTTTACAGATTTTGTTTTAGTTCTCTATTTTAGCCATTAGGCGTACGTTAGTATCATCGATTTCATTATTCATTTCACAATATCAAATAAAATGAATAGAAAGAGCTAGTGTTGTATAAATCAATATAATATTCGCTTAACAATTAATTAAATTTCAAGTAAAAACTACCATGTCAGAACAAGTACCAAATTGGTTGGTTATATATAATATCTCACAGAGCCACATTCGCTTTACTTTATGACAGACAAATATTATTAATCTTTTGTTATGCTTTTTTTCGCTGTTATAAGATTGGATAGTAAAGACAGCATTAATTTCTATCTGCGATCAAAATTGTCATCTTAAGAATCCTCCTACAACCCTCGTTGGAATCAGGTCCCAATTAAAAGGGATGCACTAGATTTTCAGTATTTTCCATTGAGCGACCATGCCGCGGTCGCTCCATGCAAAATACTGCCGAAGTGCCGATCATTGTTTGATCCAGAACCCTGGTTTGGAAGGGGTAGTCTGTAACATTTTGTTTATAAAACTTGTAACAGCGCCATCTGTTTGCTGGTATAGTATGATCACTTTAAGTTTGCAGTTTAAGGGTGGCGCTGCTTGTCAAGAAAAAATGCACCGAAAAATGTGAAACTTGGTACATTTATTTTAGTTCTGTGTTTTGCCGCCTGCACAGATAAGTTGGTTGAAGTGTAAGTTACTTGGGGTGGTAGTCGGTTTACGCTTACGTTTACTGAGTACAGATGGCAGTAGTACGTACTTATGCGAACATATAAAAACGGAGATTATGTAGGATTAGCGCGGCAAATATTAATGTTACATGTTTTTCGTGGGCCTAATTTTGAGTCCAAATAGAGAGTTGAAATTAAAGAATTCAGAAGAAAGTAGGTATGGTTTTATTAGACAGCCCTCTCTGATCATGCCATCAATTATGTCGGTCTCAGCCCAATGTGAGTAGCCAGTTGATAAACATGGAAGCGTGGGACTTAGAATTAGAGAGATCTTGCGTGCAATGATTGCATTAATTTTTTATAATCGTATTGGCGAATCTAGAAAGAAGGTATCTGATGAATGACAAGTAATAGAAAAGTTTGGAAGAAGAAGTCATGCTGCGCAGACCTACATTGGGATAAGGTAAGAAATTAAATTTTTAATTGGGATACGGTGATGATGATGATTATTGGTGAATATAGGCGAGGACAATTTCCTCCGTGCCTCGCAAATCACGTTAAGCCGTTGGTCCTGGCTGTCATTTGTAGATCTTTGACAGTCGTTACGAGTAATCAGAAGCCAATACTCTGAAATCCAGTCTTACCCAGGGGTATCATCGTATTACCCAGTTACTGAGTTGTGGAGGTCAGAAAGGCAGTCGTTTCATGTCAAATATTGGTACTCAGCTGTATCCGGTTAGACTGGAAGCCGACCCCAAGATAGTTTGGGAAAAGGCTAGGCAGATGATGATAGGCGAGAACAGAAGTCTAAAGCCTCATTTACACGATGCGAGAACTTGCTTGCGAGTTTCATTACATTGCAGACTATTGACGGGCAATGAATTCAGTTAATCAAACAAAAACAGCAATGTAGTGAAACTTGCATGCAAGTTCTTGCATCGTGTAAATGAGGCTTAACACATTTGACTATTTATGACAATAAATTAAAGGTCGCAAGTAGTATAAAGGTTGCGATAAATACTATTATTATCAGGCCAATTATAATAATAATATATCCCTCTATGAATCTATTACATACAAGACTTTCATTCCCACATCGCGGTTAGCGCAACAATAATAATTGCCTGCGCGCCGTAACCTTGCAGCGGGGTGACGATTTTATATCAATAGTTAAATGTATGGGTGTGGCGGAACAGATGTGCTGTGCTTTGTTGTAATTGTAGATTTTATTTGTATTTTAAGTGTTTGCGATCTGTGGTTGTGGTTACGTAAAGCTCGTGTTTTTGAACTGGACATGCTTGTATATTTAACGATAGAAATGATGACTTATTCCGTGATTATGGAAAATGTATTTTTTATTCACGTAGACCATTAGATTACTCTGATTCAGACGAGCTGATTAGAATAACATATCTTCTTAATTGGGCACGCCATTCTTAACGCACTGGTATGTATAAAAAGATACCATTTTTATAACCTCTGATTTAGAATTCAATGATAAAAGTAGTAGGTAGTACCTATATACCTGTATACAGGCTCGGCATTCGTGGTTTCTGAAACACGTGAACAAATCTTCGCACCTATCCGTACAACATCTTAAATCTATTCACTCACAACATTGGCTCAGATAACATTCAAGCAAAAAACGTCAACAATAATCTGTGCTAATAACTATCTGTTATAATTTCTGTGACACTTTTCACAACTTTCTCCGGTGTCAAGCTGAGCTGTCAATTAAAATGTTCTCCGATTCGACACACACCACAGCCCCGTCACACGATTTACCAAAGTCAAAATTTCAATTACGCACTTACACCAACTTTACCTTACTTTAATTTAGACAGCTGTCATCCAATTCCCAGCCTTATCCCTCTTCTGATAAGAGGTAATGAGTGAGTATTGAATTGAAAATAATAAATGTCGGCTGAAGTACTTAGTATAGATGACAATGTTGAAAGGATCATGAGTGCATTAGCCATTGTGGTGACACAAAAGGATATCTTCTATGATATACGTCAACGGTACTGAAGGGACGACAAAATTGTGGTCGCATACAAGCACATAAAATTAAACTTTAATACGATAGCTTTAAGGGCTAGGTGCAATGTGTTTTGTAAGTTGGTAAATAATGAGAATGGATTGTATAGATTTTTTTTCGGTTTGCGTTCAGTAAATTGGGTTAAAACTTATATTTGACACTTCAATTCATGAGTTTCGAGTGTTTAGAGCTTATTGTTTGTAATCCGATTAGTAATGTTTGTTGTTTTGTTTAGTTTCGAGTGCTTGACTTCGTTTGGGATCAACAGGTGTGAAGATTGAATGGGTCTGTATCTGTATTACGATTTAATGGTTACAATATTTATTGGAAAATATTTATTTAGTGTTTGTGAAATTCAATCATTTCGTGCAGTAATGGAAAGTTAAGAAAAAATGGTACATACAAAAGAAAGTGTATTAATGAAAAAAAATAAAACGACTGGGTCATTAAAAAAAAGATTTATATTACCGGTTTTAAAATTCTCAATTATTTTAAATTTATAACCCGGGAAGATACTACTCATCTCTAAGATACTAAATCTGCAGCAAAACATGCAGGGAATACAAAACAAGATGAAAAGTTATGTAGGTCTAGTTTCAGCTAAAGTTTTTTTTTTGCAAAAAACCTCATTTTTCTTAACCTTTTTTATTGATCTTAACTTTCAAGTCAACGTTTGTGGCTACTTTATATGATATTTTTTGCCGTGGAATGGCAGCTGCGCGTTGAAAAGCCAATATCTCATATCGCATTGTGTTTGTGGCCACATGTGACACTCGCCGACGATCGTTGCCGTCGGTTAGCTGGTATATGACCAACTATGTAAGCCTAATAGTCCGGTGGCCTAACGGTATACGTTCATAAATAAGAAAAACAGAAGTATTTCTAGAAGATATTCATTTAAGGTAATTTATTTTGTCTCTTACTCAATACCATAGTCAAATACTTATTTATTTACTTACTGTGCATGACTTTTAATGAGGTTTTTGTACAGCTTTTTAATACACGGTACGAAAGCACAAACGAATGCTCCCAAGAAGCAGAAGAAGACAGTTTAAGTTAGATTATACAATTAATATAGTGTTAACATTGTAAAAACCATGGTTGCTTAAGTCAGCGTTTAATCCTTTAATGACATATTATAGCGCAAATAGTTTTTTTTTGTATTAGCTCATATTGTCCCACTCCTGGGTAAAAGGCTCCGTACGTTCCTTCCACTTTTCTCAATGGTATGCTTCTTCACGCCAATACACGAGGAATTTTTCATACGCTTGACATTATCTTAACACCTAAGCATAGCAACTGCTTCAGCGCTGATATTTTTCTAAAAATCCTAGCACTAAAAAAGTATACTTTTTTCAGATGTGATGTTTGTCGAATATCTTCATTCCTTATTGCAACTGTATTACCTGAATTAAAAATCATAAATAATAACAATTTCTTCTGCGTCAACTGGCAAAGGCGCCGCACATTGATGCTCAAACACAACATAAAGTATATAAGCAATAGAGCAGATAACAAATGATTTGTATCCGCCATAGTCGCGGGGAAGTCGCGCGTGAATTCGGCATGGGTTTGCGACAAGAGGGCTGACCGCATCGAGGGGACATATTTGTTCTTGATTGACTATCTAGGGGAAAAGTTTTGAAATAAAATTTTGTTATAAATTAACAAACTTGTTGATGATTTTCTTTTAACTAAGGGCAAAAACGAAAGCAGTTTGCTGTCATGCATTGGAGTTTTAGTTTATTTATCACATTTAGTACACCATAAGTCATTAATTCTAAATAAAGTTAAGTAATCCTTCTACTCTGTGTTCTCACAGATCCACAAACATTCCAAGATTATTGTCTTCCCATCATCAGCAAACAAGTCCAATCCAGAGATGGTCTGAAGCGCGTTGAGTATCGCCAATTCGCTAGCATATTACGCGGTGTAAGGGATTTTTTTTTTTACATTAAATAATTTGCGCTTTCTACAGCGATTATAATTATTTGGAAAATATAATTGACACAGCTCTGCATGTAAATCTGGGGCGTCGGTATAACAATGTATAATTTTGCACGCTGTTAAAGGAACCAGTGGCGTGATCGTTACTCAATTAATTTTATTTTAGTTACCTATGTTGATTATCAAACTTGACCTTAAACTTTTTAAAAGCTGAAAAAAATGTTCAGCTGATTTTATTATCATCAAAAACGGGGCTAAAGCAAAAGCTTTCAAAAGTTTTGTTTTGAACTTTTTGGAATATATAAATGCAATACATTTTTTTCTATTCCTTCATCGCGTGTCCATTTGCTTAGGATCTCTGGTAAAGCATAATTTTATAATTATAACATTATACTCAGTATATATTATTATTATATATAAACTATATATTATTTGTGGGTAAATCTTGTAATTTTATGTGCAATAAAGAATAAAAATATAATTATTTATAACCTTTTTTTTTGCGGTTAGTATTTGTTGCGTGCGACTGTATAAGGCAGTTTAAAAGGTATTGGCCTAAAAAAATCTTGCAGTATATCACTTATCTCATAACGTCGTATGAAATTATCAAAAACGGATACTTTCACTGTATGCGAACTTCAGAAGAACGGATCCAACACCTAATTTAGACAACACAAAAATACTACACAACGTATGCCTCTTATAATACAATACACAACAAAGCGGACTTGCTGTCATCGATTTCATTCAAAATATTTCGCCACTTGCAATTCTATTTTATCTCACCGAAGTCGGTATGTTGAAAGCATTTAAACATGCATAGAATAAAGAGCTTTTACACTTAACAAACATACACGTCATCCAATAAAGGCATTGACTAACGATTACTGGACCGACAAAGTTTTGAAGAAGCCGCTCGAACGCTGCGACAAAGTCACCGCGCTCCGCCTACAAATGTCACTCTATACAAACGTCACAATGACGTTTATTGTGTCACACCGTAGGATCTTACTGTGATTGTAAATTAAATTAAAAGTTGTCGGGCAGTTTGATGTGGCGAATTTTTGTTTGGTTTTTAGGTGACATTCGGCTTCAGGTGTGAGGGTAAGTAGCTTAATGTAGCGGAACGATGTTGCAACTATTTATGGGCTCGTTTTTCGGTTGATTTTGGAGTTTTTGTTTAGTGTTCGAGAGGTTTTGAATGTGAATTATCATTAGGTCAAGAGTTTAACATAAATTAGTTGTTACCAATCAGGGCGTAGCAGCTACGTAGCGGGTCGCTACGCCGTAGCGCGGAAATGCTGAATTGAATTTCTCTAGAATTGCTAATCCATTGTGATAGGTAACTCTGCTACGCCAGATATTACTTCCCCATTCTTCCAGTCATTACCAGTTGTTTTAACTTAAGTTATATTATTGTACTTATAGAAAGCACGATTTTTTAAGTGATGATCACTGAACTGTATAAGTCGATTTTAAATTGGATTTGTTTTTAAGGGTATTCCAGTTGCGATGATTATAAATTCTGTTCGTTTTAAAAGTTGCGCACCCGAGCATTGCGAATTTGCGATCATAGATATAATATTATTCTATGATTGCGATTATGCCAAACACCGGCCTATATTAGCCAGAACAACCAACACTTTTCTTTTGATTCTACAACTATAACTTTTAGTACACGCCCCACACATCCCTTACAACAATTTCAACATGTTCAAGTACCAAGCTGGTTCAAGTACAATGATGGCCGCCGGTTCAAAGTCACCGCGTTGGGCGGGGCGCAGCGGCGTCATTCATGTCAGTGATATGTTTGTCTGTTTGTTTGTTTGTTTGTCGGCGTCGGCGCACCTTGTACAGATGTCGCTCGAGAAGGATTGAAACCAAGTTTTGTTATACAGTGACAGTTTTGAGGAAGATAGTATAACTATGTGTTTATTTTTTTGCAACCCGTTTCGTATCGGTTAAATAAATACTTCTCAAGATTTTTCTGTTTGCTTTCCCCACACGCACTAAACAATGTGTTTAAGCGATACGTCAAAGTCACTGCGAGTTGCAAATTATTCTGTGTATTTAGAAATCAAAAATTCCTTTCTCAATTAAAGACAATTTGAGTTGTTTCAGCATAGCCGTAGCAACGAACGTAACATTTGGTGCTAGATAATTGATGTTCCATATTCAAGTTTGCACAAGCACCTAAACACGAAAAAAAAATCCTTAATGAGGTGGTGTTAGGAACACCGAAACAAACTCAGTCCCTTTGAAAGTCTAGACATTATTTTGGTCAGATTATGTGTGAATTCTGCAGAGGAGTGTTTGAGATGAGCTGCTCTTTCGAGGAAAGAACTTCATAGGTTGTAGTGGACCTGTGCATGCAGTGTTTTTGTATAGTTAACAAATGAGAATAGGAATGAGGCTTCTTCTTGTTATCCTGTTAGCACGTGTCACTTGTAAATTCTTGTCCAAACTAGTGATCGATCAACTTCATCACGAGGTGAACAACCCTTTATTTGCGCCTTTAAAATTTTATTGGATGTCAAATTGAGATACATTAGGTAAGCATTGAGTGTTAGAGGGCAGGGTGTTTTGGTGCAGTTTGGGAGAAGCCTATGTCCAGCAGTGGATTATACTAGGCTGAGTTGAATAATTGAGCCATATGTAAACTGGTCAAACACCAATAAATCGAGCCAAGATTTTCTACCAAAACATTAAATGCGTAAAATCTCGACAATATTATCTTCTTTATTTGAATCCAAAGAGATAAAATTCAAATTCAACGTAGAATCATTAACTTAGACATGTCCTTTTGAATAGTGAAACAATAGATCAAGTAGTTAGAGAATTGAATATAGTTGGAGTTTTCAAAATGTAGATCACTGACTATAGAAAAGAACGGCACAGAAACTCTATGGTAACTAACCGTAAACTTAACATAAATCGATCTAAGCCCATCCAAAAACTTGCAAACTTTAACCATTACCAAGCCTCACAAATTGAAAAGTTAAAGTAATAATATCAGAAACTAACCCTACATGGTCCCTCTGTGGGGTGACGCTCCTCCCTATTGAGTGACCCTCGTTTAAACCCCACAGTACCACGGTATCGTGGTGGCATGGTGGGGTCGGATGAAACCGTGTTGCGGTTAACGTGGGGAATTAAAAATTATTGTAAATGAAAACGTTTTGGAAACGATTTCCATTGGGATGTGGGAAAGTAGGAATTTTATCGTTTTTTTTTTTAAATAATCTTTATCGAATATTTCTCGATTGATTTTGGTCAAAGAGATTAACAACTAAGTAACTATCTCGATCGTTCGATGTTAGTGAAAGGAAAGTTAAACTACACGTAAACCCGTATACATAGTAAAGTCATTTCGGAAAATAGGGGCTCGAAAGTTTGTATGAAATGTCGTAATGTCTTAAGCTCTTAAGTAATTACTTGAGTTTAAGTTATTACAGCATACGTTTTTATGCAATAGGCAAGAATGTAAACGAACTAAGAACCGAAGAGCTAAGAATTTAAACTTCTGCAGTTCAACTTCAAGCAATTACTAAGCTACATAATAAAATCGTATCTAAAACATTAGCATTTACTCAAGAAAACACTCGTATGCGAAACTGACCAAAATTTTCACGATGACCTTTTTGCGTAAGTGACGTTCTGCGTCATGACCGTTCATACATACGGCTGTAAGAATTCTAACTATTGACAGTTCTAACTTCAAGCAATTAATAAACTACAGAATACAATCGTACATTAAATAATGATTTTTACTCATGAAATAACTTTGTCTTGTTTAAATAATGACTTACTCAAGTAATAACTTTATCTTGTTTACAGATACTGGTGTTAGTACACACAACGAAACATCAAGCTAGATATTACCAGTAGTAACATGGCTTCGTTTTGCATAGGTTTCCCGTGCAATGAGAGATCCGCATAAATTGGTTTTTAACCGACTTCAACAAGGAGGAGGATCTCAATTCGACTGCTATTTTTTTTATGTATGAACGCGATTACGCCGAGATTTATGATCCGGTTTACGTGATTTTTCTTTAGTTTGATGCGAATTAGTTGGCATTTGGTCCCATAAAAAATTAACATGTATCGCTTGATTGGTCTTCGTGCGTAACTACTACAGAAAACTTATTATTGCGTTTACTTTAGCAACTTTTTTTAAATCTTTTCACAATATTTAGTTTTAAATTCCGCAAAAAGATCCAGGCTTAGATTTTGTTCGACATCAGTTTTACAGAAGTCACAAACACAGATTTAAAGCTATGCTAACTTAGCGGACCGCAACTATTTGTAAGGAACTAATAAAATCGGCGTCGAACCGTCTACCTTCACCACTATTCCAATATAAAAGAGTTATGACCGTTTTAGTTTCTGTTATTGTGAGACTTTTCTACGTCAGTGATTTTTGATCTTTAGAGCTGAATAGATAACGCAATCAAATGAAAGTCAATAAATAAGTCATTTTATTATCTACCTAATTACTAAAGTTGTAAGGTTGACGGCAATAGGCTCACCCTCTAGTACATGGGACTTAAACGTAACTGACGAACTGTGGGTGTTCTGTTATGACGCATCCACACATGCCCGGCGGCATGCCAAGCGGCGCTAGGGCACATGCATCTTTTAACACATGCATCTTCTAAGCCGGCGGCAAGGCGGTCTGAAAGCCAGCGGCAAAAGCCGGTGGCATGTGTGGATACGCTTTTAGGTATATAATGCGTAGGCGTGATTTTATGTAATGGTACTTCTGTATCGTCTTACGAATACCTGGGTTTGTCAGTCAAGTTCGAACTTAGAAGTGACGAAATACCAGTCAAGTCCAAGTTACCGGCTTCAACTATAAAATTAAGGATTAATATCCAAACAAAAACTTTTTGTGTATTTTTTTAAAATTCGGTTATATTTTTTCGTTTATTTTTTATTTTATCCTTTTCAGTTGTGGTATCTCACATAAATCCTAGTCAAGTATTATTTTTACATTATAAGTAGACACCAGCCCATCGTCCATACATACGACTAAGGACAAAATGTATAATAAAGAGGATGACTCATAAAGTACCAAAGCAAAGATAATAAAATACATATGGGCCCACCGGGCAAGCTTTCTCTACCAAATGAATGAAGAATCATCTAAATCGGTCCAGTAATCACAGAGAAATGGGTGTACCTACATACGTGAAAAATGTAAATAAACAATTTAAAAAAATGTCCCAATCGTCATGAGAACCTCCTCCTTTTTGCAGTCGGTTAAAAATGGATTGAAATAGAGCGACACTACATTGAACAAAAGAATTACTTTTTTACTGAGTGTAACTAAAGAAAACTTCAGTAATTTAATGACATGATAGTTTTATATCTCTTATTAATCTAATGTAGGCCGGATACTGTAGTACCTTACCATGTAGATTTTCAAATGTCAATTGCAGCTTTTACTTTAATTCATAACTTAACACGTATAGTATATGGTGACACAAACTAGACCATAAACATAGAGCAATCTCTATGTTTACTGGTGTCTATGTTTACGGGTCTCTATGTCCAGGCGTCATTGCGTCTGCGTCGGTATGAATGGGACGCAACGCCACAATGGCGGAGGGCGATTTATGGCGCTTTTTGTTTTGCGCCACGATTATGAGGTCTCGCTGTAGTTCGCCATAGGTGTCGGACCACACGGATGGTGCAAATATTGTGGTACAGGCTGTTTGTAAAATGGACTGAATGGTTTGGGGATAAATTATTATACTGATTTAAATAAACCTCATTTTGAGCTTCGTGGCAGTTGGGTAAAAAGACACAACAGATAGGTATAAGTTTTTAAACAGACATGTTCACTTACGATATTAATAACACTGGACATGGGATATTTAACATGTTTACTATTAAACCGAACCAGAAAGAGATCGATTTGTCTTCTCTTCTCATAAACACGCACCCGCAATAACTTCAGTTTATCCGTGATCATGGCGCTTGCAACAGCGCCGAAATATCGGGAACACAAAACAAATAGTAAACATGGTTACTATCCCGTTTCCCGTGTTAATGATATAGACAACAGATTAATTTGATAATTATCAAATCCTACTAATATTATAAATGCGAAAGTTTGTGAGAATTAACACGTAAGATATTTTTTATCCAGGTAGTACACTCCAGTGGGACAATTACCGAACTCCACGCGTGCGAAGCCGCGGGCATAGGCTAGATACCAATAAAAAGAAATCCTAGAATAAAAAAAAGTTACCTTAATAACGTAGGCTTATGTAAGCATAGTATCTACAGTATAATCTAGAAAATACATTAAACAGAGAGGATATAATTCTTTCTTCATTCCTACAGAACGTTATCATCTGTCTGCGTAGAGCCTAGCCTTTTCGCAACTGCCTATCTATATATTATGTAAGTAATTAGAATCTAGTTCCAGTCTAACGGGATGCACCTGAATACCAATTTAAATTATACATGGAGCGACTGCCTATCTGATCACCAGAGGTTGGACATTTAAGTTCCTGCATTAAAATGTTGATATTAATATGGATCTTCGTTATGTTGTGCAAATTACAAATGTGGCAACATCGTGCGTGTGCGCATTGGAATTTTGCAACTTCGGACATCCGATGTAGGATGGTTCAAAGGGTTTAAATACCTTTTTCATTTAATAAATCACGGGATTTTGTGCTCTTTAAAATTAATCTCGGGATTTGAGGCATATGCACTTTATTCTTTCGCTGCATGGAATCAGTGTAAGTACTTATATTTAAGTACCTAATACCGACCTCTGCTGATCACTTCAACCCAGTAACTGGATACTGTTACTGAAATTGATAATCCTAGAGCGTAAGCAATAAATAGGGCTTAGTCGAGGTACCTTACCAGCACATCAAGCCACAACAATCTGTCTTTCTATAGTAGATTTTCTACTTTATCGTTAAAGAATTAGGTTCAAGGTTGATTGGGAATATTTGACAGTTTCGGGTAGCTATTTATCATTTACAATATAATACTGCATCGAACTATTCGGTGTCTACCACGGCAACGCACGGTATTATAAAGACAAGCTTATGCCCACGGCGTCGCCCGCGTGGACTTCGATAATTGTCCCAAGGGAACATACTATCGAGATAAAAAGTATCTTATGTCTATCCGGGCTATAAACTATCTGTGTTCCAAATTTCATCCAAATCCGTTCAGTAGTTTTGCGTGAAACTACTCTTTCAACAAACAT
Source organism: Cerastis leucographa (assembly GCA_963082945.1). Lineage (NCBI taxonomy): Eukaryota > Metazoa > Arthropoda > Insecta > Lepidoptera > Noctuidae > Cerastis > Cerastis leucographa. Next base: position 5,534,069 of record OY720370.1, read on the forward strand.
CCATCCATACTCACAAATTTTCGCATTTATAATATTAGTAGGATAGTCGATATATGGCTTTTTAAGATGCTCAAAAAAATAAACAGAATAATAAGCTGGTAAAATTTTGAACACCCTATTTACACCTACACGGCTCCCCATTCACAAGTTTCGTTACATTTTATGACACCCGTAGTAATTGACCACAATGAGTGGCCACCGATACTCTTGCACAAAACTCACAAAAAATCTGTATTAACTCGTCACGGTTCTCCCGAAATTCTACTAAACGATTCTCGAATACTATACCGATGCATTCTTACAGAGATTTATATGAATTTTATAAAGACATAGAGGCAAAACCACGAACTATATTAGTATTATTGAATAAGATTTATAATAGATCGAACGAAAGGTACAATTCAGTTTTCATTCCACGTTTATGGTCAACTCATTGACACGGTTTTTAAAATTGGCATTGCTATTATATTTGTCGCGTTCAAGACACAGTATAATAATGGTTTTATTTTTTAATGGCTACCTACCTGGTAGACAGTTTGATACATTATTTTTTTCACTTCAGTAGCTCAAACATGTAGGTTTTGCTGCCTGAAATCAGTGAGCAAAATGCGATTTTGCTCACTGAGTGAGAGCAAGTTACTTTTTATTTTTTCGAATATCTTATTCAGCCTTGGGTTAATCATACAATTTCGGAACATTCACACTCTATCTCTTTCCCGCCATTAGAACGAGGAGACAAAGACCAGCCCTTTCGAATTTCCGATTTTGAATTCGACCTCAAAGACAAACACGTTCGGAATTTCGTACTAACTAAAGAAATTTTGCAAAAAAATAATTATGGCTTTTATTGTAATTTATTGAATTTTTAACTTATTGTTGTATTTAAACGAAAATAAGTATTTACTGCAAATAAAACTGATATTTAAACCTGTAAACATTTATTATCTCCTAAAGTGTTCTCGCTGCTGAAGTGAAAAGTAATGTATATGTTACACGAGAGCAAAGTTTTTTGCATCTCGTGCTTTTGAATCCCTCGCCACACTCAGGATTCAAAATCAGCACTCGCAGCAAAAAACGACTTTGCATTTTTTGATGTTGTAGTTAGAAGCGTCGTGAGGCGTTTGAGCGGAATCTCTTCTAATTAGATTACATTCAATTATTTTTGTGCTCGGCTTATTCACATCAAAAAGAGTGTAGGAAATACCGGCCAGAAGCACTTTTTTTTAAAAAAAAAAACCTTAGGCCACTCTAGCATTTTTACTGTATTGTGGGTGCGTTTACACACATTTAAACTCACATACACAAACAGCCAGACCTGGAACAACTATCTGTATGCCATACAAATATTTGTTCCGTGCGGGGATCGAACCCACAACACGCAGCGCAGCAGTCGATCGCTCAGCCACTGCGCCAACCGTGCCTTCAAACTTCTTCTTCTTTTTGCCTCGATGCTCGATGTTAACTATTTTTCTGAAATCAGTTGGGCCTAGTTAATGCCCACGCTAATATCAACGTCAATGGTGTGGCGTTCGTTACGACCTCAACAGTGCAATCGTATGGTCATTTAGAACATTCAGTGAATGATGAATTGATGAACCACTTAAAGTTAACGGACTTCCATAAAAAAAAAAAAACCTTATTGCGCTTATTCATAGTAATCTTGCCTACTTCAACAGAAAAGATATTGGGGCATACATAACGGCACATCGATCATATACAGCACGTCTTAAAGGCGCGACGTAACAAAACATCAAAATAACAGAAAACCTGATAGATACGATGGATTCCTTGTGACTTGTCACAATCATGACTGATCGAACCTCTTTGTGTGAACAACAGACTTCAAATTATGAACTGGGGATTGAAGAAGCGTGCCTAGAGCCTAGAGTGAGACTTCAAATTATGAACTGGGGATTGAAGAAGCGTGCCTAGAGCCTAGAGTGAGAACCTTGCTTAATTTCCCAACCTGTTGTGCGCTATGTTCAACATTGCAGATATATTTCAGTATGACAAAGACAGATAATTAAATTGAAGTAGTAAGCGGAAGAACGGGGTTATTGGGGTTCAAATTCAAATTCAAATATGTTTATTTGTGTTTATTTGTGTAACATTCGCCTTTCGTTTAATTTGCTATTCAAAAAGTACAAAATTAAAAGGCCAATCTTTCGTATTTTGTTATTCTTTTTTTTTCGTATTAGTACGTTTGAAATTAGCGATTGTCTTAAATATCCTAATTCTATTGATACTACAAGTGTCACAGTTTGATGGGCAAATTTTATTTCCTACTAAAAATTCTCACGATTAAATCTCATTCAAACAAATATAAAAAAAAAAAAAAAATTGTACAAAAAAAAACTAGTTTTTACGTAAACACAAACAATTTTGTACAATCTAATAAAAAAGAACGCGGCCAATCGATCATGCGCGCCAATTTTGACAGATCGCGCCATTTTCCAAATAAGTTCGGATATGATCTTCGTAAACGCATCAAAAGCAGCCTAATCAAATATATTGTATTCGAATGGATGTAACTTGATTTGTTTAGATTGATCCGACCCATCCATTTTGTGGTCGCGGACAGTTAGCTTTTTATATGGAATCCAGGAAATCGATGATTTTGATTAAGTTATTATTATTTTGTTTCTGAATAAATTAATTTGATCGATTGTTACTTGAATACATAGCTCCACTCCCGTTGTTATATATGTTATCAAGTAGGTAGAACAAATTATGTAGCACATAATATGATCTTATTACAATTATAAATGCAAATATTGGATGTATCGATGGATGTTTGTTACTCAATCACGCCAGAACAGTTGAACGGATCCGGCTACTTTTATTTTTTCTCACACAACTACATCAACATTTCCACGCGAACGAAGTTGCGGGCAATAGCTGGTTGCACATACACCTAAAAGGTGTTGTTTTGCATGTTCGTCAAAATTCAGGAGGTTGTCACAAAAGACATAAATAATCAATTTAAATTACGGTACCCAGTTAATTATTAATAAACGCTGCCTTATTTTGTTGTTTAAGTTTTTCAGTATTTCAGAAAAAGGGGCTTAACGTGGTTGAGGGACTAAGAAATTATCGAATAAACGTTTGCGATTGTTTGTAGGTATGTGTGAAAGCGTGGTTATAGAGCGACGATCAGACGAGCCGCGTTTAAAACACAGGTGGTTCACACTTACCGCCGTAAATAAATTAAAATAAAAAAATACCTACCCATTTTATTATTGATTCGGGTCGAGAATCATTAGCATAGTTATAAGTTACCTCTCTGAATTTGACGAGGATGCAGAACAACAGCTTGTATAAAATGTATCATCAAGTACCTCAAATCTTTTAAATACGCCTACTTTTATTAACCCTTGTTTTGCACTCTTAAAAGATAACCAAGGTGATCAACGAATGATCATGAGAGAGACATAAAAGGTAGAAAACTACCCCATGGAAATTAACATGCAGCCAGACTGCCACACGATATTCCTAAATGTAAAGTATATAAAGTATTATTTATTTTATTTGATTATTGTGAATGTGAGGACTATGACGTTAATTTAGTCTTGTTTGTTTTCTTCCATGAGGGTCTACGTACTACTAGTCAGTTTGACTCCTATAAGCGACCTACCATAATATTCTTTCTTTGGTTATTACTGTTCATCGTGTTGTTGAGCTCTTTGAGTTATGACTTTATGAGTGACACGATAACTGACACATACTCGCGCACTGGCTGGACAGGTACACGCAAATGCGTGGTTTTTTGTTCAAAAGACCTTCTCAGACACTAATCTGCATAGTGCTCATGTGACTTGACCAAGATTACGTCTGGACCTTAAAGGAGAAAGGGACTATGACTTTCAGTTTGTTTTGGATGTTCCTTCCCAGAGTACTTATTCAGGTTTGAAACACCGGCCACATTACATTTGAAAAGCTACGTGTAAAAGTGTTTTTAACAAACTATTAGCAAAATATAATCATTTATCCTTATTAATCGCATAATAAAAAGCGGATGATGATTTTTTGAGAATGCAAAGGGATTTCGCACTACTAATACTACAGACTAAAAAGCCTCCTATGAAACGATTATACAACATCCTTTAACAAAGCTAGTCCTTAGTTAAAACTAAACAATAAATAAATTTATTTTAAAGCTCGTATTGCATAAATGGATTATAAATTTTCCCAACCGTCCTACTAAACTAAAATTGCTTAGCCTCCCATAAACTGCTAATAATATCCCTACATACATAACACATGCGTGCGTATATAACATTAATACAAATCGAGAACCGCAACAATTGCAGAAACCATTAAAACAAACAGGCTTGCAGCTGCTCGCAGCGGCCACTCGAGCGGAACGCTCGGCCCCTGGGCCCGCCCCCCGACCACGCACAGAAATCAACATAAATAACAATACACACCCCTATCTCAGACACTATGACACCTTCGACAGAAAAAAAGCCCAATCCACCAACTAAACCATAAACCAAAACCCTCCTCTATGTATCCGAACGCAGAACACAAATTACCGCGAAAACGAACGCGCCATTCCCGAAAAAAAGTTTAGTCAACGTCAAGTGTGCAACAATTGAAAAATATTTCGTCTCTTTCGTTCATTCAATAGATACAGTCCCTCTACTTTTGGACGCTTTTATTGAATTTATTGTTAAAGGAATGTATATAAAAGTTGTTGAAATGAAAAAGGGTCCCAGTTCCATTTCGATCGTGAGTGACACCAGTGTTCCAATATGTTTTCTGAACAAAGTTACTCAAGGCTCTTCAGACCTTGGGATGTGAGTGATAGTAAAAAAGATGGACAGACAAACTGTGATATTAGTACAGACGCCGACATAAAGATGAAGAAAAGGAAAATTGACGAAACCAAAAGGGAAAGTCGTTTGCGGAAAATTCGCGGGACTTTTAAGAAGTCCGATACAAGTCATCAAGACGCTACTGTTTCTACCACCACAAGAGATGGAGATGAAGACATAAAGCTAGCTACAATAACTGCACAAAATTCCCCCGTCGAAAAACTAACACTATGCTGTGACAGGCTGCTTCAAGAACCTCCTTCTGCGAAAAAAGAAAAAATAGAAAATCCGACGGAGGTTGACATAAAACCTCAATCCTATCCGACGGTACCACAGATGCCATACAGCCCGACATTTATGCCAGACTACTTACCGACTGCCGATATAGCACATGCATTAGGAGTACCACCAACTGACCCGTTACTCCTCGAATCCCTCGCCCAAGGATATGCGATGGAGCTAGAATACGCCAGGATCTTGCACCAAGAGAACGAAGCGAAAATAAACGCGAAGAAGCAACGACCAAAGAAATACAAATGTCCTCACTGCCACGTTGGCTTTTCAAACAACGGGCAACTAAAAGGCCATATCAGGATCCACACTGGTGAAAGACCTTATAAATGTGACGAGAAAAATTGTGGGAAGACCTTTACAAGAAACGAAGAGTTGACGAGACATAAAAGGATCCATTCTGGGGTGCGTCCGTTTCCGTGTTCAACTTGCGGGAAGAAGTTCGGCAGACGAGATCATTTGAAGAAACATACGAGGACACATTATGTTCAGGCGGAGCGGATGATGCCAGTTTTTGTGCCGTTGTCAGCGGTACCACATATGTCCGGCTTCCCGTACTTGTACAGTTATTGAGGAAAGGAAAATAGATGGTAATTTTCAAAATAAATTCGGGAAATATCACAACAGTTACTGAAATTGTAGAATAGAGTTTCCCTTTTTCTGTGACTAGATTATAAGAATCTCGCCTGCTGAAAAAACGAATTTTATTTTCGTGTTTTGATAATGAAAACGTATACTTTGAAATTCATGACGAATTCAGCAGTTTTGAGTTTTTATTTAAATAGGCAGAGCTTTTGTAAATGTAATTTTAGTGAAATTAAATATACGTTACATACGTGATGTATTTGATGCAGGATTGTAAATAAGGAAAATTTATAAAGAAATATATTTTAGTCGTACCTAAATATTGCTAGTAAATAAATATACCTAACTGTTTGTACATAGTAGGCATAATAATCTTCCACTTTTGAATGACCAAGATGTGTAAAATGGTTGTGAATACCTTTAATATGTAGTTGTAAGATAAACAAATATATTTTGCGAGTTTATAACAAATTATGTAATGGTTTTTGTTAACCCTGCCTACTACATTTTACGTTTTTGTACCCTCAATATCAGGAAACTCTTTGCTTACCAGCAACACACATATACGCACAAACAGCCATAAAACTATATTTGTAATCGTTTTCAGATTTCATAAAACATCGCACAGTTAAGAAAAAAAAACATTTAGGTACCTTACTTACCAAAAACCGACTCTACGTAAAAAATATATTGACATACTATTTTTTTTTAAAAGGGGCTTGCACAACGATGGCTAACAGTCTCATCCTCGACTTATCTGCCGAGAGACTTCTATACGTAGGACTACTCAAGCGTCGCCACATTGACCGGTCCTATGCTTCATGCAACCAGCTTTCACAGACCTTCCTTTCAACGCTACTTCTAAATACATAATTATGTCAACCTGATGTTGTCTCAGAGTCGATTTATAGGTACTAATGAGGAACCCCAGTAAACGAGTCCCTGCGTTTAAAGTTGCAAAAAAAAAGCAGCCTATGTTTTCCGGCTATTTTATTTTAAGTTAAAACTAGGTACAAAGTTACTTTCATCATTTTTGGCTTACTCATGCCTGGCTGTATAAGGGATGCACAGAATCAGAAAGTGTTACAGAAAAAGGGGAGGCCTATACCCAGCAGTGGGCGATTCTGGGCTGATATGATAATGATGATGCCTGGCTGGGTTGTTGTGTTTGTCGTAGTTTTCATAATCTGGGCCTTTTTTTGCCATGGCCCCTCCCGCTCTAGGCGGAGCAAAAGGGAGTGTCAGACTTGTACTGACTAAAACCCATTCATGTTCCTTCTTAGCCCTTTCTGTTCCAGGGCCACGGCTACTTTCGATTTCCTGACATTTTAATAATGTATGATAATTTTATTGATTCATTATCTGCCTAGCCTTTTCCCAAACTATCTTGGGGTCGGCTTCCAGTCTAACCGGATGCAGCTGAGTACCAGTATTTTTACATGAAGCGACTACCTATCTGACCACCACAACCCAGTTACTGGGTAATACGATACCCCTTGGTAAGACTGGATGTCAGACTTTTTGACTTCTGACTACTCCTAACGACTGACAAAGATCTACAAATGACAGCCGGGACCAACGGCTTAACGTGCTTTCCGAGGCACGGAGGAAAGTCGGTATGTAATTATGGTCACCCATCCACGGACCAACCTCGGCAAGCACGGCTTAACCTTGAAAATCGACCCGGGCGGCTGTTGTTATTTAGCCACGAGCTCCTCAATAATTTTATTGAATGCAAATTTTATAAATGTATGAAATAACAAGATAATTTATTATGTAATTTTGTTAATTGATTGATTATTGATAAATTGATCTAATAATTTATAATATTATTATTGAATTGTTACTGTTACTGAGAGAAAGAGGGCTATCCTCTCTCCTAATGTTGCTGTGCTCGACAGGATCCATACTGGTCTCTTATTTGATAACACCGTCTTTGAAACACTTAAGGAATGCAATAAATAATTGAGTATTGAATTGAACGCGACGTCGACACGGCCTGTCGTTATCAGAAGGACGGACGGTCATTGTCTGGGCCTGGGTCTTGATTCACGTACCTACAGTCGATTGGGTGTGTTACATAAATAACCCAAAATAATATAATAGACTGCCACGTTGATCGAGTGGTTGTAAGCGGGCCTGCTGAGTATGACTCTGGTCCCAGGTCGGGCAAATTCTTATAAGGTTTTTCCATCAGGAATTTTTGAGTAACCGACTCGGAATCTAGATTTGTGCACGGTTTATGGCAAGAGTCTCGGCCCGTATTACATCGGACTGGCAACATATTATTATCCGGCGATATGTGGGTTTCCTATTAGGTACACGTCTGCCGAACCCTTGGCGGATTACAGGCGTTACGTTATGTAACACTAGCTGTCCCGCGCAACTTCGTCTGCGTCACATTTTTCCTGTTTTCGAAACATTTTTCATTGCTGCTCCGCTCCTATTGGTCGTAGCGTGATGATATATAGCTTATGTCCTTCCCCAGGTTGAAATCTATCTTTTTGCCAAATTTCATTCAGATCCGATCAGCCGTTTAGTCGTGAAAAGTTAACAAACAAACATACAAACAAAACAGAGTGACTTTCGCATTAGTATGGATTATGAGCGTGATAGTACCCACAGCTCTGCTCGCGTGGACATAGATAAGTATAAACTATTCAAAACCGAATAGCCTAAGCTTATAATGTAAGTAGTTAGGTATATTTCTAACTTTATAGAAAACCTTATCTTTTCGATTTTGAGACTAATTAAATACATAAACCTTCCTGGTTATAAAGCCTTTACCGTAACTTTATACATCTTCTTTACTTTTAGCCAAGGTAAAGAATATTACGGAGCCAACAAAAACGTCCGGTCAGTTCACTAAGATATTGCACAATCACAATCGAGCCTCTAGAAACACAATTACAAAGCAAAGGAACTTCGAATCGCTTTCAAAAGTATTATAAAATCGATTCATCATTCATTTCATACAATTCCGAATCGATATTAAAAAAAAAACTTGCGCAAATAATCCCGAAGTTTAGAGTACGGACTTCCGGGTGTAAGAATACATGAATGGACACACATAACAATTTGTAATTCTTAAATATTTTGACTTTTGCGTCAATGCAAGAAAAGTTGTAAAAGATGCACACTTGGGCCGATAAAAGATTTTTGAGAAATACTCGTTATGAAATCATTAATGCAAAAGGAGGTTTGATTTTACAGATTTGCCACATGTCAGAGACTGCCAGAGATTTCAAAATACCGAAAGACTGGTGAAAAACTTACATGTGACAAGGTGACAAGGTGACAAGTGACAAGAATTCAAATTTCAAATCGACTAGACCCGTAGAAGTTGTTTATATCCCTTCATCAACTAGAAAAGAGGTGATGAGCTTCAAACGGCTGAGCAGATTTTCTCGAAACAAAGCTAAGAACACTCTCGATTATAATACCTTTCAAATGACACCAATTTTATCAAAATCGGTTCATCCGTTTGGGAGCTACGATGCCACAGATAGACACACATATACACAGATACACACGTGAAACTTATAACACCCCTCTTTTTTGGTCGGGGGTTGAGAAGAGAGAAGACTACGCTAATCGAGTCTTCTAGAGAAGGACAGCTAAATAACATACGCAAGAGGAGGAATTTTGGAAGAGAGTCTTTTAACAGATAGTGCGTTGCCAAAACTCAAAAATCTGTTATTTGATATACCTAATAACTGACCATATTCATATGTTTTCTGCCGAGGTAGGTACACAAGTAGTTTACGACATAGTCATGGCATACATCAAACTAACGAGCAGGTAAGCCAAACCCAGAGTAATTCATCTCAATCAGTAAAATTTTAAAGTGAGTAAATAAAGGGTTGATTTCGTTATGTTACATGATTGATCACTAATTGTGGTGAAATGATTGTGAACATGAAGCTAAAGAGACAAGTGTCACAAGTGCATCTAGGTCCAGGTATAACCGACGACGAATGAATGAAAAGTATAATTTGTTGTTCTACTACTGTTAATGAGGCCTAGTCTTGTAATTCACATGGCTACGAGTATCGCCGGTGATCACTGGCCAGCCACATTTTTTTTTTGCAGCGTTAGCGTACGTTTAGCCGCCACGCGCCAGGTGTGAAGCGATGATGGCCAAAGGTGGAGCATGAATGCCTAGAAGAAACCGACTCACTTGAACTTTGAAGAGATCCAGATTATAATGATCAGGGAACAGAGAATCTGGTAGACATATTTACGAATTAACAGTAAGTATAGGTACCTACGTATATTGTTTCCACAGCTGGCTTTGAGAAAGAGGGAGGAAGCCTGGGCCTTGTACGGGTTTGCATCAAAATCTTATTCTGTACGACAAACTAAAGAAGATTTTATTACTGAATTCAAAATAAACTACCATGTGTAACTTGTTTTCTTAATATCTATTGCACAATAATCACGCAATAAATTATATCGGATAGCCATTTTGAATCAAAGCAACAAACAAATTAGCTACTTTCCCACGTTCACTTACATTTGCCCCAAATAATCCCTAAATACATTATAACATGCGATTCGGACGTCCGTTTACCCAGCATGACTCTTTAACAAGAAATTGAGATATTTTTACACTGGGCACACTGGTTTAATTGGAAGAATAAGGTGTTGTCATTGCGCACTGCGTGAGTTCTTTTGTTGGAATTTGACTTCCGTTTTTGTAATTGGGGCAGTTGACTAACAAAGTAAGTTGAAGAAAGCAAGTTTTGGAATAAGTATAATGATGACTTAATAATAATTATGTACTTTTAGAGTGGGTTCGGATAGCAGATTAAACTGGCTTAGAAAAAGCAGTAACTTTTTGATTTTGATACAGCGCGGCAGCGGTATCATTAACATATCAGCCAGGCAAGTAGCATGTAGTTGTACATTAATCTTATGGCGCGTCGCCATAATTAGAGCTTTTGTTATTTTCACACACAATTTCACAAAAGTTTACAGAATATCTCTTCTCAAAATATTAGTCAAATGCCAAATGATTTTTGTTGCACTAAGAACTTACAGAACTAGAGGAACCCTAAAAAGATTATTTGCAATAAGTGCAAAAAAAAACTACATGCAAAAAGGGATTATTTTTTTCCACTACATATTATACAATGCTGAAAAAAAGCATTCTGATATAATACCTAACCCATGAAAACATTATTTTGCAGCCTTTTGTTATTCTACAAGATCGTTCGATAGTTCCCACGTCCTAAAAACTGCCCAACATCGCCATCGTAGGTGTGACCCCACTTTTTAACCATAGAGCATAATCTTTTTAATTCTTTCGACAAACAGAAGGAATCCCAAGTTATTTATAACAACCCGCCTACAATCGGAACAAATTCGATGAATAGATAATTTATTGGCCGTATAAGGTCAGTGTGTGTTGCTAGAGTAAAAAAACGATATTACTTTTTTTAGGCACAGGTGACATTTGATCCTGCCAGAATGAAACCTTCGCGACAAAGCTGAGGAAATTAATGATGGTTTATGTAAACATTTTTTGTTTGCGAATGAATGGTATTTGTGAGTTTTATTCGACAAATGAGGGAGTTGCCGATTAAACCCTGCGAAATATTTGAAGATTTGATTTATTTTGTTATAGAAGATACGCATTATAAACTATTATTTTCAAAACTCTAAAGAATCTTGGGTTGGGAAAGGTGGAGAGTGAAAAACAAATAACTAGCGGAGCTATAAGCAGGCATAAAACTTTGCTTAACATTATATACTGACTGCCTCGTTGGTCCGTTCCGGTCCGGGAATCGAACCGTCCAGCACGCGTAGCATGACCACCGTAGAAACGGGCTATGTCGACGGAAGAATCGACAAACTGACACATTGTCATTGTCTATCTGTCATTATGTCGATTCTTTCGTAGACAATACTCGTTTCTACAGTGGTCATGCTACGCGTGCTGGTTGGGCAAATGTGATTAGATTTGTAGGGACAATGTAAGTACGATCGTACGATATTATGCTTCAGCGGTATGTAGTATGAAATGGAGGTGTGAATGGGCGATCGCCAGTTACTGCGTTTCCATTAGAAATTTTTCACTAGCAGCCGCTGGATCTGGAATTGTGTCAAATTGGTGGTAATTCGCTCGCCCTCTATTACAAGGACTTGAACATAACTGGCGAAATGTGGGTGTTCCCTTTAGTTGCATCTCTGACTTACCCTCTAGGGATTATAGGCGTGATGTAACATTTACTACTTACTTAGATATTTTTAAACAACATAATATAACGTCACGCCTTCAATCTCCGAAAGGATCCCATTTTTTTTAAGCGCAGACTTGTTTCAGTTCGATTCAGAGTTCGATCAGCCGTAGCATTACTTTTTTACTTAAACCCACACCTAGCACAAGCATATTACAAGCCAAATAGTTAGCAAGGTATAAAAAGTACACCAGTACACTTCTCAGCGTATTTTTTTTGTACTAGGTAACTGAAGTAAATCTCAACTCAAATCTTATCAATACTAATATTATAAAACTGAAGAGTTTGTTTGTTTGTTTGCTTGAACATGCTAATCTCAGGAACTACTGGTCCGATTTGAAAAATTCTTTCAGTGTTAGATAGCCAATTTATTGAGGAAGACTATATATCATCACGCTACGACCAATAGGAGCGGAGCAGTAATGAAAAAAGTTGCGAAAACGGGGAAAATGTGACGCAGGCGAAGTTGCGCGAGACAGTTAGTTAGTCCTAAATGTCCACATTACTGTCCAATATGCAATCATCATTATTGAATTCACCTATAACTCACAAACCTTGGACACTTTTATGACTAAGCCAAATAAAACGACACCAAGGGATAATTGACTCTTAACCCAATGCAATAAATTTGTCTTACACCGACTGCAGTCTGCAGTACAATAGTAAAGTCCATGGGAATACCGGTCAGGTGGCCGTGTCACGCCTACAGAATAGACTTTTTACTGAGGCTATTCGGCTATTTGCTACCTGAAGTAAGTAGCTACTATACCGTGGATTGGAGCCATAAAAGTTGGGACGTTTTGGGACAGTCCATGAATAGAAAATGCAATAGGTGTAAGAATTTGTGAAACTTGATTGATTTTTGTTAAGAAATAGTGGCATAAAAATGGCTCAATTTTGAACAATTAAAGATAAGTATTTCGTATGTATTGCCTATATGTGTATACGTGGATTTAGCTACTGCCTTTTCTTAACCTTCCCAAATAATCCATTAAAAATTCGGTCCCAGACAAATTCCTTCAATTTCTTGCAAATCCGCCAACCGCGGCTCTGTCCCAATCCTCTACATCTATGGTCTCAGTTTCGGCCGAAACCGAAACCGAATTTTCCCTACAAGGATCATGTTTTGAGAGAAAAATGAAGAAAACGTTATTGTAATCAGTCAGTCGTTATTTTTTTATCTCACACACATAATTTTGTATCATATGGCTACGCAGTCTTCGGCATAGGTACTTAATATTTAAGAAATAAACAAAAAACAAAACAAAATAAATCTCTTTTATCTTGACTCAACGCACCGAACATGACCGATCGCAGCGCGAGAACTCCCAAATGCAGTTTCGGTTTCGATCGTAGTTTCGGCAGGTTTGCCGCCGAACCGAAACTCGTTTTTTTGCCGAAGCTCGACCGACACCGAAACCGAACATTCAGTCGGACACTAAAAATCACTGAAGCAAATTTTATGGCCACCCTACACTACACTACACCTACAAGTCGCTAAAGATGGCACCAACAATACAAATAGGATTATTTACCGGATCCATTACACTACAAAGTTCATTCATGAGTTTTTACACAAAAAAAAAAACTTAAAGTTTGTTATTCCCACGGAGTACTTGACTTTTGCGCAAATTCGCTCCGGTTAGCGTCAAGTCAGGTTGCACCTCTATGCTCTATGAAACTGACGGATCATGAATGGGAGACTTTTTTTCAGACGATGATCGATTTGATTCGATTTTTGTGTGTGTTTTGTCGACTATGAGTGTAATTTTTGACACTTACACCTTTTTGAGACTCCCACGCAAGTTTTTATAAAAGGCAGTGCTGTTTCTTAAACATATAACCAGAAGTAAAGTTTACTATATCTACTTAAAATCATCATCGCCATTTTTTTTTTGTTAACACCTCTCAATTGGGTAAGATAGAATAGAATAAAACTTTATTGTATATACACCAAAAATTAAACTTAACGGTTAGGGCAAGAAACGTCTTTATAACCTCCGAAAGATCAAGAAGAAATTATTCGCGAAACACCTGCACACACACCTTGATACAAAGCTGACCAGGCGCCTTCTGCGTCTGGACAGGGATGGACTGCACCTGGTGTCGGGGACCATCATTGGACACTGTTCACTGAATAAACACTTCTACACTCTAGGAATCACTGATACTCCCCTGTGCAGAGCATGCATGAATGCGGAGGAAACGGTGGCGTATGTGCTACCGGTGTCACTAAGATTCGCGAGGCGACCCTGGGAACACCAGGATCCCTCGCGGATGCCCTGAGAAGACCGGGAAGTATAATCTGCTTCTGGAGGGAGTCGGGCTGGTTGGGATAACGGCCACTATGGCTCACGCACAATGGTCCACTTAAGGGACTAAGTGCGGAAACCAAAAACCCCATGAAGATGAAGATCTGCACACACAATTATTTGCAAATACCTACGATAAATATTCATCAAACTCAAATTATGTTGAACGCAACCACAAAGTAATACCTAATAAAAAAACACTAATGACAACTTCCCGCTCAAACGGAAGCGCGGGAAAACGCAACAAACTGTCATGGCGGCCACCCATGGCGCGTGATTTGTCATTGTGGTAATGATGGCACAACTTGCACATAGAAATCATTGTTATTTCTACAACATTTCAAATGACGTTCAATTCGGTTTTGAATAAAATTGGTTTTATAATTGCGTGAATTTTAATGGTAAATCAATTGAGGTAGTATAGCCAACAAAATAGTTAGGCATGCAGGCAAATAAATCCATCCACTAATATAACAATATTCACTTATATTTCAAAACTAAATATCGATTTCATAAGACTATAGTTTATCTATAGTGTCTAGTGTAAGAGAGACTAGTCTTATGTTTTAAATGTTACTAAACACGAAATATTAGTGAATATTGTAATAGTGGTGGTTGTTTAATACGTACAATGGCCCAATAAAGAGGCTAAGTGAGGAAACAGCCCCGCTAACCTAACCTAGTGGTGGATGTTTTTTTTTGCCTATATACCTAACTATTTTGTAGACTGTACCTTCCGGATGATGACTGGGTAAAGAAAACGAAATTCTATTTTGTCCGTCAATCAGGTAATACAAAAATATTAGATACGTATTTTTTGTTTTATCAAGTTAACAAAAAAATACTTAGTTAGAACTCATTAAAGTTGAAGAGTGGGGGCTTACTACGTCACAAGTAGGTATAAAATGTACTGAGCCGTGACGTCATGCGCCATTTCAACTCAAAATATCTCCGTAATTTTACGATTACGTGAAAAAAGAAAAAATACGTGTCAAATACTTTTTATTAATCTACCCGATACACAAATAAAAAAAAACAGTCACCATCCCTAGCTTTCTTGAAGCTGTCGAAGAACTCAAAGGTACAAATGTACAATTATCTTAGTTATTTAACTTCCGTCGAGCTGGGACCTGACAGCTTCCGTACGAATTGAGGAGCCATGTCTCATATAATTAAACGCAGCTGCTAGGTACCAATATTAATCTGTGGGTCCTCAATTCAAATGTTACTACAATTAGACCTCCTGTAACTTTTTAAGGTTTTAACTAAAAACTCCAAGATAAGGCCTACAAAATGTCAATGGTTTCCTGAGAAAAAATAGGTTAGTTCTGCCAACCTATATGACCAGATTTATGAACGTGGACGAAACAAAACTGTTATTATGTATTTCCAAAACTCTATTATGAAAACGTTTTTATACTTACGACAATAAAGTCGTCGACAATGTTAGGATTTAATCTGAATAACCTACTATTACTCAAGAATGGTTGAAAAACTGATTCTAAAACCCACTTTCCCATTATAACATTGGGGATAACTCACCAAAGCCCATTAAATGAATTAAATAAAACATCCTATCAACATGAAGGGCCATAAATTTCGCGCCAACAATCGTAGAACGTCTCTCTTTCAACTCCGGTCGCCATTGTTGCGCGTACGTCGCGATCCCCTATGTGTAGGGACAGTACAATGGTGCTGAAAGTGCCATCGTACTTGCGGTTAGACCACACGTGGGGTTGGGCTTCATTGCGAACTAGTTTTAGGGTGAAGAGGACCCTAAGTGATATGATGGGGTTTTTCGAGTTACGGTTAATTGAAGTTTAGGTTCTATTTCCAAATGAATTGCAGGAAAAGACACAGTAAAACGAACTTTTATTTTAAGACTATATTATATTGAACCATCAGAAAACAAACCTTACATTTCGTCTTTAACAGTGTACCTCAACTGTTTGACGTAGTCTTCTAGCACTTCTGTGGTATCCGTCACATTCAAGCCAGTGGACTCCAAGTACTCCAAATTTTCCGGGTCTTTCACATACTTCCGGAACGCAACGAAAAGTTTCCTAGCTTCATCCTTTCCACGGTAAGTATTCAAACAATACTCTTTAATATGCTTCAACATGTCGAAAACTGTTATAATAAGGTTACTTTCATCCGTACCGTAATACCAGGACTTTTTGAATATGCTCAGCAAACCATTACAGACGAAGGGAGTCTTCATGTGTTCAAGTAAACCTATTCTTTTGTAAAACTGCATCTTTTCAACATCAACGAGAGTCTTCTGCGCGCTACTCCAAACATTCAAATGCTCTTTTAATATTGTATTGAAGAGATCTAAAAGAGCTTTTATCCCCGACGAGTCTAGTTTCCCCACTTGTTCGTAGAATGGAGCTAAGCCTCCGATTTTCATCACTCTGGCTTGTATCTTTGGATTCCCAGGCAGCCATACATACATGACATCTAAAGAATACGCCTTCAAAGGTAGATTATCTTTGACGAAAATTTCTACAAGTCTGTCTACTACAGTGACGGGAATTACCGCGGTGGTTGTGGTTGGAGCGACGTCAAATAGGACTTTTAGAAGGATAAGAATACGTTTTTTGAGCATTTCATAGTCTACTTTAAGATTTTGCTGAACGATTCTGTCCAAACCGTTCGCTTTAAAGAACTTGTACGCGTTGTTAGAGTTCTTAACGGCCTCTATGATTTCATCCAGGATCTTTATCATGTCATCGTAGATACTCTCCGGATCTTCTGTCACAATTACATCATTGCTGTTTTCCTTTGCTTTTAAAGCGGTTGAATACATGTTCTCTAGTTTAACTAATGCTTTCTCCACATCAGGGTTTATGAGGTCTAACCCTTGGTCAGCCAGGTCCAGAGCTTCACCTGGAATTATAAAGTTAAATTGAATTTGTAGAATATACGTAATAATTAGTTACATCCGTAAAGGAATTGCAAAAAATTGAGCGATGGCGACGGTCCTAGCTAAGGGGTTGTATAGGTAGTGTACGTTACACTAAATCAGCCACAACAAAAGGATGTATTTCCGTTTTTACTAATAAGAATTAATGAATCTCCTTCGAACTCCGAGCCCGCGCTTTTACTTTGTGTAATTTATTCAATCACCAATGCTCTCAAACGGTGGAGAAAAACATCTTGCGGATACAAGCCCGTCTTAGAACCAAAATATCAAGGATATGTGACATTGACATTCACAAACCCACACTTGGCCCGCGTGGTGGATTAGAGCCAACTCCCTTTCACAGAGAGGAGTCCTGTGTCCCACCAGAGGGACCATTTTAAGCTGACTTATTTTATATTATTCACTAATAAAATAATCTGTCGTTACAGGTAGCCAATGGCCAGAAATTCTGACAATCACTCATACCAAGGGATATAGTATAACCCAATACTAACTGGGTTGTGGAGGTCAGATAGGCAGTCGGTCCATGTAAAATACTGGTATTAAGCTGCATCCGGTTAGTCTGGAAGCTGACCCTAACATAGTTAAAAGCTTAGAATAATAACAGGCTAGGCAGATGATGAGTTACTAATAAGATAAATAGTTACCTACCTATTGTTGTCATTTCTCCATCACCGCTAACGTTTTCCAGAATTAGCACAGTCACATAAATTAAACTTAAAAACCTCGACATTTTCGCTTCCAAAATGGACATCTTTTGACAGAAGATTTTGTAGGAAAAAAAGAGTTTCTAGTGCAAAGTATAAAGAATACAATCGTCTTTGAGTAGTTCTACGAGAAAAATAAAATAGGTACCTAGTAAAATAATAATTTATTTTATTTACTGTTACTATTAACTACATACTACAATAAATTATTGTTTTTAATCAATAGAGAATAAGTGGTTAGGTACTGATAGGCAAGGCCGTCTTAAACTAGGCGGGGGCCCTTGGGCTCACAAGAATTTGGGGCCCTTTTGGAAAGTAAAAAAAGCGAATTATAGTATACATAACATTTTTTTACTAAGTCCATTTATTATATAGGTAATCAAATACAGTATGATATAATATCTCATTAATGATATTAGAATGCTGCTGGTTTTTTGGTTACGATTACAATAACGTTTGCTTTCGAGATTTCTGTTGAGCAAAATATTCTATTATATCCTTAAAGTCAATTTTTCAAGGATATTACTTTCTATGCACATAATTGACAAATTACTCAGTCGTTCTTGTAACATTGTTGTTCGAAATTCATTTTTTATTCTCTTAAGCTGCGAAAATGACCGCTCTCCTCTACAATATTGGTAACCATTAGGCAAAGGAATATTCTTGTTGAATGTGCCCGAAAATGTTTTGAGAAGAAATGTGTGAGAGAAATTGTCGGTCCTTCGGGGCCCCCTGAGAATGGGGGCCCTGGGCACGGGCCCCGTGTGCCCTTATGGTAAAGACGGTATTGCTGATAGGGAATCATAATACCGTTATCAACTTTGCCTCGTGTGACAACACTCAAGGGCCTACGGAAACGTAGGTAATCGCCCACGACCTCATGCGATGCGATTTGCGTCAAGTGACACGTCATAAGTCCTAGTTGCTCGTACAACGTGACAAGCTGAATAAATATTACACAGAGGAGAGACAGAAGATCAACAATTATCTTGAGGACAGGGAAGTAATAAATTACGGGTGACTAAATCGTAGATTATATTTGAACTTGGCTCTTTTAACGGGTGGCACCAATCGTAATTAATGCACATCGTACTTTTACACAGACAATTTTACAAATGATTATCAACAGGCACCCGTCCCGTTTTCTAAATGCCAAAAGATCCCCCCTTCAGTACTTAGGTAGTAACTACATTTGCGGAGCTGAATGCTCCATTCGCGTTTCACTGAACGACTTTGGTCACACTAATACAGTTCCAGTTCTATCAGCCGCGCACAGAACCATCCATCAGTGTACAGCGCTGTTCCGCCACGTTCGCGGTTCGCTGAACTGTACGTCGATTCTGTAAAATTCAGACGACAACTCACATCTCACATCGCTATCCACTGTCACTTCGCGTAAGGTTCAAAATGACCTCGATTTTGTAGCGTCGAAGTGACGGGGGAATTACCTTATAGAATGCCACTTCTTACGTCATCTCATACTTTATCTGTCAAAATCTCCCTGTTAATTTAGTTCAACTCGCTGACACGCTCGTAGTGGTGGCGCTAGTGTAAATTCGAATTATCAACCGGGTTTTTAGAATGCCAATCAAGAAACTCACAGCGGATTCAGATTCGAAGTTCTAAGTGAGGTCTTACAGGATCACACCGTTCTGTGAACTGTTCCCGACTCGTTGTCAACAAGTTGCGACCGCGTACAGCGCTGAATGCGGTGGAACAGCGCTGTACACGGATGGTTCTGATAAACTCTATCAATAGCATTCGCATGTGCTCATTTTATACCTGTTTGCCGCGAAAACTGAATAGCCGCGAAAAGCTGAACGGATGCGTACGCATCTCCATACAAAATCGACGTTTTCTATTGACAAAGCTGAATAAGTGTGGTTAGTCTCTGTCTCCGGTATTTCCAAAGAAATCAGCGGCAGTTAAGTTTCAAGCTTAGTTTTTATTAGCTTAAGGTTTAGGTCACACTTTGACGCTTTACTAACTAAATTAGCATAAAAATAGAATTTAAATTACAAGGTACAACTTCGCCAAAGAATACTTCTATGAATTGAACGAGCATTTTCTGAGTTTTTCTGTCATTGTCACCAAGTTTGTCAAAGCGTAAACTTTGTCAAATAGTTGTTTCATACTTTTATAGCTTACAAACTGTACATAGAATAAGATTTATTAATCAATTATCAAATGATAGTGGTATGTAGTACGTGATAGAAGTATGGAGGTTCTTACTGTCTTTACACAGTGTGGAGACGGCAGTTGCTGCTGCCTTCCTCAGAGAAGCATGATAGCTCTCATATCAATTATCAGTTTGGTTCGTAAAGTTATTAAGTATCCTCTATCAATACCATCCGACCCTTATACCTACCAATTTGTTCAATTTGCATAGCGAATCAATTACGAATGGCAACAGCCCATAATCCTAAACAAATATGTTTAATCTATCAATATCTTTATTCGTCTATTTCAATTTACACAAGACAGTGGTTCCAAAATGGTTCGAAGTCCCTGACACCTGTGCTAGGTAATATACTTGAGTTCCAAGAGCCATTACCCTCTCCCATATTGTATCGGATTTAGGAAACTCGTAACAGTGTTAATTCTTATATTGTTTGTTCTTACCACAATAATAAAAAAAATATGACATTTTTTTTTTCTTGCTGCAAGGAAGTATGAAATGTGGTCGAAGAAATGAGAGGCCTATACCCAGCAGTACTAGTTATATCCGGGCTGTAATGATGATAATGATTTATCAGGGTAAATCATGAGTTGAAAACCATCTCTTGGATTCCCAAGGAGAAAACTAAGTATTTACAAAAACTTTGGAAGTAACTTTGGCCTTCCTCCGTTAACCAGTGCCAAAGAAAATCTATCTCGTTGTAAGCAATTCTTAAGTTACCGAATACCGAATGCCGAAAAACAATACCGATTGTACTAAATGTTTTATAACTAAAGCTATGTCTGCTGCTCTGTGTTATCGTGTTATAATATAACACAAAAAATGTTTTGCTAACATAAAGGGCATGTGGCCTAACATGAAAAGTTTGCCGCGATGAACGGATAACATGTTTTGTTTGAAAATGAACGCAACAGACACAGCATAACACGAAGAACATTGATACTACCTAGTTATGCAACCTGTGTGCTTAGTGCGAGTGTCATACTAAAATTCGGCGAACGCCTCGAACGCGTAAATCGTGTTTACGTCAAACGCATCAACGATCATTATGTTGCGAGTGTGAGATGCTAACTCATATAAACATTCGGTTAGCGTTAATTCACCGTGAGGAGTGACGATTGATGAACGAACGAAACGAACAACCGACCGAACGTTGGTAAACGCGTAATCACCGTGAGAGCGTAAAACGCACCGTTGCAGTTCAGGGTGGCCCCTCTCTGGAACCTTTCATGCATTTTGTCAATCTAGCAAATAAGTAGCGTTAAGTCCCGCATGTAGCGACTAGCTTTAGTTTGAGAAAGTACACGAGAGCGTGCGCTCCTGCTCACATGTACCTAACTCAACTCTTTTATTTAAGATTCCCAAAAACTTGACTACCTACGCTGCGGTTTATTTGGTCTTTGTGTAAATTCCGAGCGAGTATAGTCAGCCAGCAATATGGAAGGGTTATACAATTATCTTCTACTTACTTCACAGATAGCATGTATCCTGCACATGATAACGAGTGGGTCAAACAGGTACCCCGAACACGGGGCTTTGATGTGCGTACTACTGGAGTTTGCGAAACAGCTTCTCATCTCATTGTTTCAGATGGCAAACCTTCTGTTACTGCTCGCTTCTTTTGTTGTAAGTGTCCACCAGTTAAGAGCGTTTACGCCTTACGCCATTTTATATAAACTTTAAAGTCATTATTTTCCGAAATGACTGAACCGATTTTAATGAAACTCTATACTCATAAGCAGGATACATAGACAAAAACATTTTCGAATAATTGTGTTACAGCTAAATTAGACCGACCGACTTTTTTTTTAAAAGACCTTTCGAAAATGTTTTATAGTAACTTTTTAGACCTATGTATCCTGTTTATGCTTATTAAGTTTAATTAAAATCGGTTCAGACATTTCGGAAAATCAGGACTAAAAGTTTGTATGAATTGCCGTAAGATGTAAACGCTCTTAATAACTTACCTAATACTTTCCGTTAACAGTCGACCTAATAATTGGTTTATCACCCCAAGGTTGAACGTCGCTTGTACGTCTGACAGTCTTCCAGAACGATCCAGAATCCTGACCGTCCCTTTACCCTGCATCAGTCAATGACATCCTGAATCAGCAACGTCATCAGTTTCATGAACATCTTATTTCGAAATCTTATATAATATTGCTTTACTCTACCTGAATGCCGCTGAATACCAGTATTTTACATGGAGCCACTGTCTATCGGAACTCCAAAATTTATAAACGTCATATGGGCGAGACCAACTCTTGTAATTGAAAGATTTGAATCTTTCAATTACAAGAGTTACCACGTATATTTAGAACCCATTTCGTTTTTTTTTGTACCAGTCCCGAAATTTTTGTCCCTTTTAAGGCAGAAACAAGAATTTCGGGACTGAGTTTTTCAATTACAAGAGTGGGTCTCATGACGTTTATCAAAATTTTATGATAAAACCCTTTGGTTAGACTGGTAGTCAGACTAGCCATGATCTTTTCAAAAATTACCAAATCCGAAAATTACAGATTAGGTACAGCCCTAAAAGTCCCAAAACAAATGTAAGTCTTCCTAGCGATATGAGGAAACGGAGCAATAACTCTACTGGTTTTTTAGGTGGAAGTGCCTGGAGCACGTGAAATTAAATTTTTCATACGTTTTTTTTTTTTCACTTTACCGTAGTGTCATATTTGTTACGGATTCATATTTTAATCACCATATAACTTGACACTGACCTGAAAATTGCAAAAAACGTAGGAAAAAATAAATTTCGCGTGCTACCATGGTGCCTTGCACCTTATAAACTTCAGCATCTTACCTTATGATTCCCAGGAAAGTGCAATGCTAGTACAACTATACGTATGGTACACCCTGGCGTTCGTAGTGCTGGGGTTCATCGTGAACATCGTCGATTTTCTCTTCAAATACAAGTTGGAAGGCACCTCATGCGTAATGGGGTTCCTCACAGAAGTCGGTTTCTTATTTGGTAAGCTTTTTCAGTATTTTCTTGTTTTTAACTCTGCTAAGATCAAGTACTTTAGCCATTGTTGGACATAGGCCTCTCCTCTTGACTTTCACCTTACGCAACCAGTCTGATCCAGTCACATTGTTAAGTTCCTCGATCCATCTTGCTGAGGGTATATCAAACTACTCTTGCCGGTATGTGGTCTCTACTAGGAATCGTTGACTTTATCGGCCATCGATCTTTAGATAGAATGACACTTCGGCCTGGACTCCACGAAAGCGGAGACGAGCGGAGCGGTTCGGAGATGTGCAAGATTCTATCAATCACAGGAGAGAAGCGAGACGCGATGTGGATTCGAACGAATGTGATTGGTTGATTCCCGTATGCCTCCTCTCCGCTCCACTTTAGCTTGGTCCCGGGTAATCACACTACCATTCCTATCTTTGAGTTTCCTCCTTACAATTTCAGCTATATCCCGATGCTTACCTCTAGTGGACACATACAGAAAACACATCAACGGCGAGTCTTCAATAACCTCATAGCATGTAAATAGTTTGTCAGAAAAAAAAAAACAAAATAATTTTTAAATTTTTCATTTTATATTTTTGTACTATCTACTATATACAACGTGGATATTAAATATCTATAGAAAAAAAAACATCGTACAACAAAACTTAGAATTAACGCGAATACTAAAATAACACGGTTCCCGCTGAACTCATACACACATTTGCTTATGAATATAAAAAAATTTGCTTAGTCTTCTTCAGTCCAAAATATATATTGAGAGCTATTTTCTTTGACCATAATCATATTCTCTACTATTAATAAAAACAAGTTTAATCATCGTGTTTGCATTGCACCCACTGCTTTATACTGAACGCAGATGTGATAGCAGATGAAGTCCCCTCAGGCCCCTCACTGAATGATTGCCAAAAAGCGGTAGTTGGCAGGCCAAACAGCCAGACTGGTGACCGTCAAAAGAATGCTGGTAGAAAGAGGCGTAAAATAAGTATATTTTATGGATATGAGAAAATAAGGTTTCTCTGCATAGACAAGGATACAATGTTTTTCTGATGATATAGATAAAATCATCATATGCCTTGCCATTTCCCAACTTTATTGGGATCGACTTTCAGTCATACCGGATGCAGCTGAATACCAGTATTTTAGATGGAGCGACTGCCTGTCTGACCTCCACAACCCAGTTAGTACTGAGTAATCCGTTACCCCTTGGTAAGACTGGTTGTCAGCCAAAACTGATATAAATGAAACTTCTAAACTTCCGACTTCTGATGAATAAAATGTTTTTTATTTATAATAGCTCCCAAAATAATAAGGAATAAAAAAGTATGTGAAACTGGACGGAAGTTTAATCTCGAAACGAATATAGGGCTTGTACACAAAACTGCGATGCGACGTCGCATCGCAAAAATCTGCGAGCTCAAACAGTACAATTAGTTACAGTTTCTTCTGTGTTGCGAATTCGCATCGCGCCAATTCGCATCGCATCGCAGTTTTGTGTACAAGCCCTTAATTAGCAAAAAAAAACGTCGTTGATTACTCAGACTTTTTCCGTACTTTGCAATAAATACTTGTAATAAACGGACTAGTCGTTTAAAAACCTGATTATAGTTGTGTACTTGATTCTTTTGGCACGTGATATACAAAGTGGAGACGACAATGCGACATTAGATGAAAACACTGGTAATACAATTTATAGGAATATTTTTAAACTAATAAATTTAATCCTAACATCGAAATTAAAATAAGACATTCAAACAAACTCAATCATTTATTTCACTAACCTTAGCTTTAATTTGCACTTATTCCCACCTGGAAATAATAGTAGCGAGTTGGCAACACATGCTTGCAGAATGGGAGCGTCATGAGGTATACGCAGTTTAATTTATTGTCGTATTGTCGGCGCTTAATGGAACGAACGTTGCTTCTAATTTTTTCAATACATTTTCAGAAATAGTAAACTAAATATCATTTATGTGCCAAAAGAACCACGCAGCCATGCATTATTTATCTTCGGTGCTTTGTAAAACTAGGAAGTTATCAGATAAAACAGTTTTGTTGTCAACCAGCATCTATCTATAAGACTTAGCATAAAAAGGCACCATGCTCGCATAAAATACTACAGTCCAGTTCCACAGCATCAATATTAACACTTATTTTGGTACATACATAAATCTGATACACATATCAAGTAAAAACACTTTTGACATTGTTTTAAAAAAAACTTTATACAATTAAATTATTCACTATTTATTGTTGGTTCCACGAAATTAATAAAAAAAAAAAGAAAGAAAAAGCCGATTGTCAAAAAAAGTTGAAAATACTCATTTCGCAGTAAACACGATTATTTTAAGACTCTCGGAGACATACAAGGCATCATTTACATTGAACTACTTGCAAAAGAACACTTTCATTTTAAACATCGTAAATAGGGATGGTGACTCATCTTTTTTATTCGTCTATCGTGTAGATTATTAAAAAGTATTTGACACGTATTTTTTCACGTAATCGTAAAATTACGGATATATTTTGATTTGAAATGGCGCATGACGTCACGGCTCAGTACATTTTATACCTAGTTGTGACGTAGTGAGCCCCCACTCTCCAACTTTAATGCGTTCTGCCTAAGTATTTATTTGTTAAATTGATAAAACAAAAAATACGTATCTAATATTTTTGTATTACCTGATTGACGGACAAAATAGAATTTCGTTTTCTTTACCCAGTCATCATCCCTATTGACGCTTCATATACATGTAAGGTGTAAATGGATCCTTCGCTAAGCCGTCAACCTAGCATTATGTACCATCGGGAAAGTGAGAATATGGACACTTTTCAAACAAAATCCCGTGCACACGATGACATCTGTTTAACACCCTTATTACTATTGGTCCGCACAGATAGTTTGCGGACCAATAGTGGTAAAAGAAAAAAAGACCCGACCGAAAAATACAGGACCGTTTTTTAAATATGTATTGTTTTAAACACAATCTCAGGCTCTGATAATGATCCCAGATGTTTGACCACAGTTTTTTATTTTCATTTACGACACCAAGGGACTCGGCAAAAAACAGATGCTGCGATGCTATTGGTAGCTGAGCGTTAATAAGCGCTTCTATAGCGGCCGGACGGACGCTGCAAGTAACGATAGTCCTTACCGTGGTCAGATACGCAGTTTGGTGATAGTACTTACTTACAGACGCCAGTATGCGTAGCATGATCACTGCAGAATCGGGTTTTGCCTACGGAAAAATCAAATCATTCCACAGTGGTCATCACTTCAAATCAAATGAAAATCATTTATTTCAAGTAGGCCAGTTACATGCACTTTTGAATAGTCGAACAACAATGAAAATTAAGCTACAGTCCCAGTCACAAGATATAATAACTGTGAAAGTACTGTAGTTGCCCATTCCAAAGCGTAGATCTCTATGGAGAAGAATGGGCAATAAACTCCATGGACACTCTTTTAAATCAGAGTCTTGTTACAAAAACCTTGGTTACATCATTCATGTTGAGATGGTACATTATGTGAGAACGATGTAGCAAGACGTGCACGTTAAAAGTGTCCATAGTAAAAACAAAAAACACAATTAAAAATAAAATAATTAACTGATAGCGCCCGTTCACGAACATGACTCATCATGCTAAGCGTGCAGTATAAATCAAGCTACCCGAAACTGTCAAATTTTCCCAATCAACCTTGAACCTAATTCATTAACGATAAAGTTGAAAATCTATTAAAGAAATTTGACAGATAGTTGTAGGTTGATGTACTGGCGCCTGTACATAAATCAATCTAAGTAAGTCTACGCAAAAATTATTGCTGGGAAACAACTTTTTTTACTGACTACGGTAAAACTCAATGTAACGCACTTAAAACATTGTGCTGGTAGATGCATTGAACAGTACAGGTGTCATGGAAGTATTTAAACTAAACATTTAACATTAAACACACGTATTTGAAAAAAAAATCTTGCGTACGAGTTTGAAAAATCGACCTCCATTTTTTTTAAACTTTTCCCGACACTAGGAATGTCTCCTGTATCGTGGGTGCGTTTACAAACATTTAAACTCACATACACAAACATCCAGACCCGGAACAACTATCTGTAGGCCATACAAATATTTGTTCCGTTCGGGGATCAAACCCGCGACACGCAGCGGAACAGTCGATCGCTCAGCCACTGCGCCAACCGTGCCGTCAATATCTCCATAACTAGAAGGTTCCTAGACATGGTCCAGAACAAAAAAAATCGCGATGACGGAAAGAACAAATGCCTTTCGGCTTCGATAAGGTTTTTTTTACACCAATAATAGTTATGTTACAATAAAACGCTAACAATCTTACTTCGCACAATTGGTCATTTATGGAGGATTAGTACCTAAAGCATATTACACACAGAGTGAAAAGATTCATGTCATTTCGCATTCTTGTGTCGCTTGCACGTTTTTGATAGATTAATATTAAATTCAGAAGAATCTACGAGTCCAATTAATAAAAGTCACTCAGTAGAACACCGAAATATATAAACAATGACATAACATCACGCCTGTAATCCCAAAGAAGGGCAGAGGTGTAGGTACCTAATAGAACACGGTACATTTCTTCAGTTATGTATTAAGAGCGTACACCTTACGGCATTTCATACAAGTCCTTATTTTCCGAAATGACTGAACCGATTTTAATGAAACTTCATACGCATAAGCAGGATACATCGGTCTAAAAAGTTACTAAAAAACATTTTCGATCATTTTTTACACATCAACATTTTTTAGACAACAGATATCTAAAAAGGATTTTGTGTGTACTAGTAAAGCTATTGATTACGACAAAAGATATTATAAAAGATGTTGTTTTGCATCCTCGTCAAAATTCAGGATGTTTTCACAAAAGATATAAATAATCAATATAAATTACGGTACCTAGTTAATTATTAAAAACACTGCTTTTTATGTTGTTTAATTTTGTCAGTATTTCAGAATAACCCCCTTAACATTGGTTTAGGGAATAAGTAATTTTCGAATAAACATTCCACATCCGACAACGATCCGCATAAACTGATTTTTAACCCCCGACTAAAAAAGAGGGGTGTTATGTATAACTTGATTCGGTCGCCGTGCGTTTTTATGTTGACACGCGTAAAAATCCTACTGTGTCCAGAAGATGAAATAATAAGTGATAATAATTTTGAGTTTCACCAACACCACACGTGCGTCCAGTCTCTCGTGTCGAGTTGGTGATTAAGCCCAGCAGACATCTTTCGCGTGTAAGGTTATTTTTTTTATATTTTACCTTTTATTAGGCGAATCAAGTGTTGTGACATCACTAATTAGTATGTTAGTAAGCGTCAAGCTCTAGTGATTATCTATGGTGCACATCCTTCCGGAGGCCATAACTTGGTCTCAACCCGTCTGTGACACTACGCTCTGTCTAAACATAAAATGTAACCTGTGTCCTGTGATAATAAATTAAGTATACCCAACGGTATCTTTCATTCCAACGTACTAAACCTAACATGGTGTCAGAAGTGGGATGAAAAAAAGGAATGAGTCGTAAACGTGCCGAGTAATGTCGACGGAAAAAATGGCGGTCAAGAGTAGCAACTCAGTCAACTCCAATCTCGTCTGATCCAGCAAATGACAATGCGGAGGCGTGGAGAAGATGGTCACAGCAGATTGAACTGCATTTGTTAGCCGTTATGTGACGATATTTTCATGGCTAACCTACACATGGATTTATCGCATGTGCGTCAAAGATTGCTTCAAGAACATGACCTAACCTACAAGAGGATGCATGAGATAGCGAGCACACTCATAGTCGCGCAGCAGGATGCTGATAAAATTGTCCAAGCGAGCGGTGTCGCCAGCGAAAACGTCAGGCATCTCAGTCGGAGGAGCCGTGGTCGACGAGACGATCGACAGCGAGCTTCGAGTCGCAGGTCAGCTTCGAGCAGCCGCAAGTCTTCAGGCAGTCGCAGGTCAGCTTCAGCTTCGAGCGGCGACTCGAGGACATGCAGTCGCTGTGGGCAGTCTCACCGATACAAGTGCCCAGCTAAAGGCGTATAATGCAGGTCATGTAAATCTTTTGGTCATTTTGCTAAATAATGTCAAAGAGTCAAAGTCAAAGTCAAAATAGTCAGTCAAATCACTATGATCCACATAGTAGTCAACCAACAAATAGTCAGAACACACAAGCGCACAGTCAGTCAGTGTCACATAGCGAGCAGTCACCGTCACAAAGTTAGTCACAGTCAAAGTCAAGTCATATATGTGTAGATGTATTGAGACCAAGTTATCACAATATCAATACTAAGTCTATCACAGTCGAGTCAAGTTATCACAATATCAATACTAAGTCTATCACAGTCGAATATCTCTGCGGTGAAAGCAGTGATATGTCCGAGAGTTGTAAGCAACATCTCAACGATGAAAGTCAATCATCAGTCATAGGTCAAAGTACCAGTCGAATATCTCTGTGTTGAAAGCAGTGATATGTCAGAGAGTTGGAAGCAACATCTCAAATGATTATAGTCATAGGTCAAAGTACCAGTCAAATATCTCTGTGTTGAAAGCAGGGATATGTCCGAGAGTTGTCAGCAACATCTCAACGATGATTGTAGTCATAGGTCGAAGAACCAGTCGAGAATCCACTCAAATAGTCAAAATAATAAATGTCAGTGTCCATATTCACATCTCAATGATGGGAATGGTCACAAGTCTGAGGGATTTCACAATAACACACAGTATCATCGTCATAAAATCAGCAGTCAGTATTCCCAGTCATACAAAGGATCATTAGATATTAACTCAGATAGAAAAGTAAACAACGTCAACACTTTAGAAAGTAACAATTTAAAGCATCAGTCATGGGAAATTAACTTGTCAGTAGGGAATATAGTACGGGGCTTTTAGGTTTGAACCTTGCATTAAATATAAACAGCGATTTTTTTCTTGAATCGTGTACTTGACCTTAGCTCTCCAAATAATAAAAAAAAATTAAACATTTTCCAAGGCCGGATCAAGGTCAAAAAGACGAAAACGCGTTTTTGTGAATAAAAACGTGGGCAAAATTATTAACAGGACGAATTTAATTATTTTAGGTAAAGAACTGGTGACAGTAATATATTTTTTCAGAATTAAACATTTTCGTCCACGGAAATTTCGATAAAAAAACATTTACGTAATTTTTGGATTGTACTTGAGGCAAAAATATAAACAGCGGTTTTTTTACACAAAATAACTTAAATTAATATATTAAACCTCCGTTAAAAAAATTAAACAAATTTGACTCACGGAAGTTATTAATATCAGTTTTTTTACAATAGCGGTCGGGGCAAAAATGTAACAGGGTTTAATTTTGTTTAACTTTCATCTAAAGGCTATTTCTAACCAATTTACACGAAAATTAAACACTTTAAAGCAAATACTGAAAAAAAATAAAAATAATGTTTACGTAAAATACGTTTGCAAGCTTCATTCTTGTATTTGGTGCAGCGCTTTCATAGGAATTTGATCTTTCCGTAATAGAGATAAGGTGTAAAATCGCGTATACGTAACAAAACACTATTAAGACTTACAAATGTTTTGATGTGTTCCCGGTTGTCATACTTTCAAGTAAATATCTGGTTCCCTAGCACGAGCGCATGGTGTAAACGTAAAATGTCGATGTTCACGTTACGTTGTTCGTCAGAGTCATCCATATATACGAAATAAATTATGAAATATTGTACGTAATACAAGTATTTTCCATTTTGAAATCGACGTATTACGATCCGTTTAAATCAATTTTTAATCAATATAAAACCTGACACTGCTGTGCAAATTGCAAAAAGCGTAAGAAAATTTGAACATCACGGGCCAAATGAAATTTTTCGTCGCGCGCGATTTTTTTTTTTTTTCATTCATAATGTTAATGACTAGCTTTTGCCCGCGGCTTCACCCGCGTGAAGTTCGGCAATTGCCCACGTATGCGTTAACCACCCCAAAATAATGTCGAAAATAGTCATTTAAATGTTATAGATAATAGTTGTTGGCCACGGCTTCGCGCGCGCGTAAGTGTAAGTATAGGACACATTTTAATAGTTGTGTAAAAATCTGCGCTTTTCGAAGTAAGACGCCACATAATTCATTCTGGTTAGAAAAATGTATATTACGGCGTTTTTTTTTTAATTTTTTTTTGTGTTTTTAGGGACCTAAATGGGTTGAACCAGAATTTATTTTATACATGTCTTCCGAGTGACGATGCTGTAGCTCAAATGCCCCGGTCATCCATCCACCTAGCGATATAGGTTATGGTGTAAATGAGCTAACTTACTTAACTTTCAATATTTTAAATTAAAAAATACTCAGATTAAACCAATCTTTTTAACTCCCGGAAAACTACACCGTGTAAATCACCTCATCACGAAGCCGTTAACCAAGCATTCTGTACATGAAACTATGTAACTTTACGCAAAAACTATTGCTGGGAAACGACTTTTTTTTTGGGGGGTGTAAAATCATGTTTTGTGGTAGAACTCAATGTAACGCACTCAAAACATTGCGCTGATGGACGGATTGAATAGTACGGGGGTCGTGGAGGTGTTTAAAGTAAAAATCTTAAATTAAAAACTTGTATTTAAAAAAATACTTGTCAAAAAGTTGGAACTTTGACCCCTAATATCTCCGTAACTAGAAGGTTCCCAGGTATGGTGTAGAACAAAAAAATGATCGCAATGACAGGGAGAACCAGTGCCTTTCGGCTTCGTTAAGAGGTGTTTTACACCCTTTTATACTAATGAATTATCCTAGCTCTTCTGTGTAAATGACGTTTGCGGTGTTTCCTTTTGGGGCTAAAATTACTAAAATACTCGCCGAGCTCACTTCGGAGCACGCAACATAAAACTGCACACGTGAGAAACAGTTATCACTTAAATCAATGCCAGCCATAGCCTAGGGGAGGATATTGAGACATTGCGTATTTTAATTTTTATTATTTGCACCTAGAAAATGAGGTCATCATTTTCGTTATCGGCGACCCTGAAGTCCACAAAAACGACACTTGTGAAAGAAAAACCGAATATTTTCCTCGCCGTCAATTTGGTCAGCAACCCCAAAAACCACGAAAACGACACCCATGCACGAAAAACAGGAAATTTTCCTCGGGGCCATCTCCGATTTTTTTTTATTGCCAGCGACCCGCTAAAACCACGAAAACGACACCCGTGAAGCCATTGAGTCGCGCAATTGTCCAGCCCTCGAGTGTCGGTCACGCAAGTGTCCATGCGCGCAAATATCTTTTCGCGTAAATGGGTTACCGCAAGTGTCCTTCCCACAAATGACCCAGATTCCCTAGAAGTGTGTACTTAAATGAAGTTTTTTTTAGCGTATTTGTCCACACAAACGTGCTAACACAAAAAACAATAACAAAAAAATGCCATCCCTGTTTTCGTCTGAGGGGTGGAATTTTCAAAAAAATAGATACGTGTTTCACGTCAATTCAATCGAAAAACACAAATAGTGAATTTCAAGCTGTGAAAAACTTTGAACCCCTATCTCACCCTCTTAGGGGGTAAATTCTTAAAAACTCTAAAATACGTATTTATTTTTTTCTAACCAGAAGCTTGTATATGAAATTTCAGCCTTCTAACTTAAAAAATGACGAATTTCCATACAAACTTTCATCCCCTATTTAAGTTAGGGGTTGAATTTCGAAGAATCCTTCCTTATTCCTTGTCTACATTATAAAGGAAACCTCTGTGCAAAATTTCAGCTTTCCTGGGTCATAGGTTTGGGCTTGGCGTTGATGAGTCAGTCAATCAGTCAGTCAGGGCTTCTATTTTTATTTATATAATATAGATATATATATATACAGGGTTATTTGTAAAACACCGGCAACCTCTTAAGAGGTCATTCTACTCATCATTATGAACAACTTTTACTATGAGACCAAACCTGAAATCGCGAAAAAAAAATCAGCTGTTCCGTACTTTATGTTCACATAACTCGTCAAAATGTAGGGAACAGCAGATTATTTTTTTCACGATATCGGATTTGGTCTCATAGTAAAAGTTGTTCATAATGATGAGTAGAATGACCTCTTAAGAGGTTGTCGGTGTTTTACAAATAACCCTGTATATATATATATATATAACTTTGTAAAGCCATTTGTTGACCCTCTAATTGCAAAAGAACAATTTGAATTTCGCAGGCTACCCTTCCACTTCCACCTTAAGTATGTAGTAGCTATCTGCACTGTAATGGTGAAATAAGTAATATAATTACCTCACCTGCATTTAACATGTTGGGAAACTGTGTTGTTATCGTCCTTTATAAAATAACACTATTTCTGTATTTTTAGCCAAAGAAAACGAGGTGGGTGCTACATTTTTTCAACCACCCTGAAAATAATCCACTCTTGAAATAATCATTTAGGTTTCGAGATATGGAACTTTTTTATCAAAACTGCAGCAGTAACTTTGTTCATCATTAACATACTATAAAAGAAAAAGGATTGTGTGGTTTTACGAAACCACGGTAAAATTGAAACTTTTTTTCATACTTTTGACATTTATCTAAAAAAAATTGGAATAATATTGCATTAAGGGTATAAAACGCGGAGTACATAAAACCGACCGTCACGCGACATGCAACACACAGACGAAAAAGTTTGAGACGATGTAATAATACTTTCACTTTAACAAATTTAGTTTTACTGTTGAGTGTATGTTTACAAATTAATTAGCGTTAAAAATATTTTTATTATATTGTTTGGTGCTACGGAACTCGGTGTGTGCGAGTATGACTCGCACTTGGCCGGTTTTCTAAATGAAGATTTAACGTTAATGACGATCATGTTTGTAAACAGTAGGTATGTCGCCACTGACCGACTGATGGCTTGCCGTTTTTATTCCTATGCTTTTACAATTACAGAGTAACACAATAAAACCTACTTGCAAAATAAACATCATTTATCATTTATCAATAAAAACACACCGACTCTTAAAAAAGAACACAGTCATACGCATACAATTAATGCAGCGCTTATCTTGGATACGCACGCACACTAGCACACGCTGTACGCTGCTCGCTGCTTAGCGCTGACGTCACGTTCATCGTAATTTATTTTTTACTTTTACTTTATTAAATAACGCTCTAATCTGTTTAATTTTGGGAGATTAAGGTTTGGATTGATATATATCCCATTATTAAATGAATTTCAGTCCTGTTACATTTTTGCCGTAAGTAGTATTCAAGATTTTTGGATTTTCTTGATTTTCTGTGAAGTCCGGAGCAGAATTTGTTTAATTTTCATAATAATAGTTAGATATGTTGATAACAATCACTTTAGCACTATTTTTGTCCTGTTAATATTTTTGCCTTAAGTACGAAGTCAAATTATATGATTTTTTAAAAAAACTGATTGTTCCGTGGACGAAAAATGTTTAATTTGCTGACCTACTCGTAGCACTCAATCTGTTCTACAATACTCCAAATAAACATACCTGTTTATATTTTTTTCCACCAAGTTACAACATATTAGACGTTTTCTTAAAAAAAACACATACGCGGAGGTGAACTTTTCGCGGGATACAGCATAACATACTCTCCTGTCCATACCCTACACATTCAATGAAAAAAATCGCTGTTTTTAATTAATGCAGAGTTGGCCTAATTTTCGGCGTAAATTCCCCGGACTAATAAACAAATTAAATGCATCATAGATTCAGGTGCAGATGTCAATGTCATGTCAAAACAAATTTTCAATTATGTCAGACGAAATAATAATCAGTCTCAACTGTCACTTGTCAAACGTTGGATAAATGTCAAAGGATTTGGTGAAAAATCCATTCCGATTTTAGGTTATGTCAGCCTAAACATTGTAATTTGTGTTTAGATAACAATTACGTCGTCGAAACTATAATGTTTATAGTAGTAAATTTAGATTGTCCAACTGTCAATTGTCTTCCAACTTGTTAAAAGTTAGGTATAATAAAAAATATGTCTTTCCAGTGTCAAAACAGGAATTGTAAACAAATGCTTACACAATATAATTATGTCTTCCAGGGTCTTGGATGTCTATCTCCAGTCTGTCATCTGCAACGCATGGAGGCAATGCAAGTTATTGTAAAGGTCACAAAAACAACAAAGAGTTGTTAAGTCAATAATTGTCATAATAGTGAAAAGTTCAGGTCAGTTTATCAGTCAAAATGTTATGTCTTCAGTAAAGATGGTGCTAGGGCAGACCAAGAGAAGGTCAAAGCAATTGTCAACGTGCCCACACCAAAAAAGTGTCTAAAGAGATACAGTCTGGACTTGGGATGAGCATCATAGTGTCAGTCTCAGCTCATTATAATCCCAAGATTCCATTAGTCATGTCAGTCGACTCGTCAAGTCAAGTTCCATGCGACCCAACTCGTCAAGAGGGAGAGAGGAAGGTGACAGACAGGAGTGTGTATGTAAATGTAACCACTCATAGAATATTAAGATTTATTTATAGTTGTCTAGATTAGATAAGTAATTAAGTAAAGTTGTACGTAGTGTCAATTATTGTCAAGGGTCTAATTTGAACTCAAGAAGGGGGATGTTGTGACATCACTAATTAGTATGTTAGTAAGCGTCAAGCTCTAGTGATTATCTATGGTGCACATCCTTCCGGAGGCCATAACTTGGTCTCAACCCGTCTGTGACACTACGCTCTGTCTAAACATAAAATGTAACCTGTGTCCTGTGATAATAAATTAAGTATACCCAACGGTATCTTTCATTCCAACGTACTAAACCTAACATCAAGTACCAGTCAATGTTTTGGTGAAACATAAACTGGTGGTTTTTAAATGAACTGAAGATTCAATTTCGTATGTATATTATATTTCTTTGTTTTTTTTTTATGTCTTTCAAAAACGTGCAAGCAATTATTGATATAACTATCCTTAGATACATAGAAAGGCTCTGTAGGCATATATTTATTTTTTATATTATATTCAAATCTACTGAAAAAGAAATCTAATCTAATATACATAAAAGGTATCATACAAACTAATTCACAAAACGTTACGTTACTCAAGATTTTCGTTTCCGAAACTTATTTTGGCACTAGAAATTATACTGCAAAAGTAAAAATGTCCAATTTCTATGTCAAATCCCTTTGAGATCACAACTTAAAAGAAAGTTTTCTTCCAAATACAGGGTGTAAGGAACATCGCAAGCGTTAAAAAAAATATGGCTGTCCCATACGTTTTGATCATGTAGGTAGGTATTGCACTTTTTATAAATGAGTTTTTTTTTTTGAATAACCTCATAATAAGGGGCCATCCATGAATTTCATGATCTATTTATAGTAACGTCACGAAATTTAGGAACCCTCCCACGTCTTGTCGCCCTTAACGTGTGACGTAATATATGGGAGGCCCATAACAATCATTAGGTTATTAAAATCTCTTGAATCATGTGCTCATAAATCATCAATCAAAATTTGCACATCGATGTCCCACCACACTCTGTATGTCGATTGTTGACTCGACTAAACCGCGTAAATATCACTTAGAATAATTTGCGTATGCGACAACATTAAACTTTTACGCGCGAAACAGTTTGACGCCATTAAAGAAGGAACAGGATATCTATTCATAATCGACAATTGTTTATTCGAAGTCAGTCGATTTTTTTAAACTTTTAGGCTAATCGTCATTTTAAGCGAAAATAAAAAAAAACTATAGTTATATTTCACAGTTTTGAGCGTGTCAGTAAGTTTTTTGGCGGTATTTCAGAATCGGTTTTCGAAAGCGACACAAAAAAATCGCCTTCAGCCCCACCTGGCTTGCTTCCTTGATTCATGTTTGGAGCAAATTTAGACTTTACCCCTATGTCTAACAGTATAAAATGATGCTAGGATTGTTCTGCCACACAATCCTAGGCTTTTACTATAAAATTCAAATCTTTACGTGTCAAGGAATAAAGTCCAAAATTTTCAAAGACTTCCTACTAGGTTTTATAATGCACTAAATTTATTGTAATAAGTCTTGATTGGTTTAAAATTTCCCAGTTAGAAACTCTATAGAACCCAGCAATGGGACATTATTGGCTCCGAAATCCTTTAAGATTCTGACTGTCTTAAATCTAATATGACTTGCCGCCAAATCTTGTCTGACACGCGCTTTATAAAAATTCTAATTAGATACACATTATTATAGTTTTTATTTTTGAGGACAAACTTCCGATTTGCTACTCCAACTGGCTGGTCTAATTTCGAATGAGTTTATTATGCTGTTTTTCTACTGAAAGCTATACAGCAAAACTTCACAGACGTAATGGATATGGTGTGAGTAAATAAAATAAACCAATCCACCGGTTATTATCCCAATGCAATGCAAAGAGCAATGCCTTTATGCGAACACTACTGCACAATCGAAGTTCCAAGCCAAGCGTCAATCAGAAAATCAGAAATCCTCCCCAAAATCATCAAAAGAAAAAAAAACTAATTGACACATTTCAGAAACCAACAAAAAGAGAAAGAAATCAGACTTACTTCGAATTTAAACTCGAACTTTTTACAAAATATTCCGTTGTTTTAAACTTCGAACACTGAACTGTCACTGTCACACGAGTTAACTACTCACACTCTGATCGGATATCGACACTATAGGTTGCTGATTATTCGTGGATATAACTGTGGATCCGGGGGGTATCTTCTGCGGGACCATTCCATCTATATGTCTGTATTTCTTCAATCGCGTCCATTGTCCGTTGTTGTAGTTCATTTGGAAATGCATCTCTGAGAGCATCGTGAGGTATGAGTCGTCGGATTGGAGAACATTCTCGATGTTTTCTGATAGTTTTATTGTTACAATGTTGCCTAAGTTCGGACAGGGGTTTTCTGAAAGAAAAATGTTTATTAACACTCATGTGCCTTTGAAGATATAAGTTGAATTTTGATAAGACGTAGAATAAGAAATAAAAGCCGTTGTTTCTAACAATAGACAAAACCTAAATGACCGCTAAATAAAAGAGCTCTGTCAGATTTTCTAACTTTAGGCGCTAAACCGAGCGTTGAAAATTCATCAGCTTGCTTTTGTATATAGAAATTCATATACATGTCTATACCAGCATAACAATTCGGATAGAAGAGAAACAGCTCAAACAGCCGATCCTCCTAAACCGTTAAACTGTTTGCACACTTACAACTGAGAAGTTTTATCTGTGCTAAGTCTTCCTACAATAATATTAGGATGTTCAAGATACGTACCTCTGGACCCGGCCATGAAACCAAGTATAAGCGCCTTCTCGGGTCTCGTGACGCGATTCGCGTTACGGAACATGTCTTGCGCTTCCAACATTTGTTCACGCTGTAATAAGAATAATATATAAAAATAATTAATTTTAATTTTGTAAAAGAAGTCAGAAGCTCGTTATTCATCATGTTAACAGTAACATCATTATCCTCTTTCCCTTATTCCAATTTATTTGGGGTTGGCACAGGTCTTCTTCCATACTTCTCTATTACTTGTCATCTCATCAGACACCTCCTTTCTTGCCATATCATGTCACCACTCTCATCTTATCGATTTAGCCCACTGTCATGGTATCTCATCTTCCTGCCCTTGTCCCATGTAACTGGGGTCGGTGCAACACGTTTTTTCCATCAATTCTCCTCTCTGTCAATTGTCGCGGTATTATGGTATGCCATCCCTAACGTATGATAGTCTATCAAGCCATTCTTGCTTTTAATTTGAATCTTTTTTTTCCGAGTCTATGCTGAGCTGAGGGTAACTATACAGTGACAGTTTCAGAGTATTTTTTAGTTTATTATTGCTCCCACACTGGGAATTTCTCCGGTAGGTATCGTGGGTGCGTTTACAAAAATTAAACGCACATACACAAACATCCAAACTCAGAACAACTACCTGTAGGCCATCCAAATATTTATTCCGTGCGGGATTCGAACCCGCACACGCAGCGCAGCAGACAATTGATCAGTCACTGCACCAACTGTGCCGTTTAAATAAATATTTATAAGTTTACTAATCTCGGCCTCAGTCCAGTTGGTATAAGGCTAGACTCATTAATCAATCAATGTATATAAATATCAATTGCTGTTCTTTTTTCTCGCTAAAACATGAGAACGGCTGGGCCGATTCAGATGATTTTGGTTTTGAAATGTTTGTCGTAATCTAGGGAAGTTTTAAAAGGTGAGAAAGGTAGGATAGGGTAGGTACGTAGGTAGGTAGGTATGTAGGTAGGTAGATGGGTAGGTAGGTAGGGTAGGGTAGGTAGAAAAGTGCATTGCAGCGCATGCCGGGTACAACTAGTTAATCAATAAAAACAAATAGGCAGCCTAGACTGAATGCCCCGAATGGTAAGCTTATGACCATAAAACAAAATCACAGACGTCGCCGCGTCGTGCGGTGCGTTTGTGTATGGTCAATTAGAGAATCAAACAGTTACCGTGAGCGATAGTCCTCTACGCGGCAACAGCGGTGTTGCCTGCGGCGGCGGCTGCGGAGACGGCTGCGACTGCGGAGACTGCGGGGGCACGGCCGGGACTACCTGGGCTTGCTGCACCGCCTGCGCTATTTGTACCTGGGGAAATTAATCTATGTTAAAAAACAGCAAAAATTTAAAAAAAAAAACTTTCTGGGGGGAAGGGGGGGGGGTTAGCACCCACCCCCCTGGCAATGCCCATGGTGACAAGTGACAAGATTTCAAATTTCGAATCGATCAGACCTGTGCAAATAGTTAATTTCCCTTCAACTAGAAAAGAGGTGATGGCCTTCAAACGGCTGATCAGATTTTAACGAAACATAGCTAAGAACACTCTCGATTAAAACACCTTTCAAACGAAACCAATTTCATCAAAATCGGTTCATCCGTTTAGGAGCTACGATACCACAGACAGATACACAGATACACACGTCAAACTAACTAACACCCCTCTTTTTTGGTCGGGGGTTAAAAAAAACGTGTCTGTGAGATGTTTCGGAAACAAAATACTGCTAGTGTTATTGTGCAACCTGTTTCTAATAGGTTAAGCTTCCCAATTGCTGTCGGGTTTCATCAATGCAATGGCATTAAGTTCTGCTAAAAATTTACTTGGGCTTACTTCCGTATACAGTATGTCGAAAAAAGCCCTGCGATCCGTGAGGGTATTATTAGGTATCGAGAATAGATTTTATTTATATCCTTTTTGAAATTATTAAAATGAGGAAACATTCACGGCAACACAGGGGCGCGGGCGGCAACACTCCGGTCGCTGCTCGGGTAGTGACGTCATAAAAAAAATATTGACGATCGAACATAGCTAAGCCAAAGATGGTGTTGTAACGTTTACAAAATTTTGTTAGTATTTTGGTAGTAATTTGGGCCAAAAACATGCATTTTAAAATTCATATTTTTTTTACTTTCATGAATATTTTGTTTCTTATTTAATTTGGTAATGTCGTTGGTATACCTATATGGCCCGTTCGGATCGTTTTTGTTTTTTAAACACTTTTTAACAGATTGTATACATATATATACAATCTAATATTTGGGTAAGGCTGTCCAGGAGAAACAGTCAAAGTGGTATGCAACGAACAGAGCAAGATCATGTCCAAACATCGGAATACATTTACCTAACAAGTTACTTACTTTATTGAAGTTAAGGTATAGGTAAATATAGAAAAAAAAAACATTAATATAATTTACCGTTCCTGGTCATGCCAGGATGTCTACTGTCTAAGCAAGAAGCCCGTAGTTTCGGGACTCTCTTATTTCGTATCACTTACGGTCATAAGATTAGTTAAAGAACTTATAATGAATGACAACACGATTGGAAAGTTTTCCGAATTCCCGATGTGCTTTTAAAATTCATGAATCCGAAAATGATGCGGAGTAGGATTCATTTCGATGTTCCGAGCTAATTTCGGACGGGCCCATATCATTATAGACGGACTGAGAGAGTCGACCCCCTGAGGGGGTAACCATGACATCTTAAAGCAGGATTGTTTTAATGTCACCCCAGTGTAGGAAAGAGACGGAGCTATAGAGGATGTTTAGCGCCATCTCTTTCCCACTCTGGAATAAGATTAAAACAATACTGCTTTAAGACGTCATGGTAGACTACCTGATACAATAAGCAGTGTCGTTGAAAGACAAATGATGTAACAACATACCGGCTGCGCGATCTGGTGTTGTAGTGGCGGCTGTGCGTGCACGCCGCGCGACGTCTGCACCACTGTCTGCGTCATCTGAGGGAAGGTAACAGGAATCTTGTGGTGAACACAATGTAGGTAATCATGTTGCTGAAAAGAATCTGCTCATATTTAAAACAAAATCTCTTGCACGCGAAGACCTTCATCTGTTTTTAAGCGTTTTTATAGCGGCCGGGCGCTACAAGCAAGAATAGTCCTTAAGGTGTTCAGAATATTTTTTTGGCGGTAGTATCTGTGAGGTGAGGTGACGGCGTAGTTTAAGCACGGATACACGTGAACTATACATATAAATAAATAAAATTTAAGTGTCTGTTTGTAATAATTAAATAACCGCTTTTTACTACATGCTTATGAATGTATATATACGGTACATATACCAAAATAACATTTTTTTCAATTTTTGTGTTTGTCAGTCTGTCTGTTTGATCCGACTAATCTCTGGAACAGTGACCGATTTTGACGGGACTTTCACTGTCAGATAGCTGATGTAATAAGGAGTAACTTAGGCTACTTCTATTTAAACACAGGTTTAAATAAACCTAGTTCGGGCAGGTCGCTACCAAACATCTGCATTGAACTATCATTACTTGCCTTTTGAATATGTTTTAGTTATAGTTTACTTATAAGTACTAATTATACTATTGTATGAAAAATAATACTACTGCGGGTAAATGTACACTTTTTGTAAAACTTTTTAAATAAATTTTATTTATTTACTTATTTTATTTTATTTTACAAAAAATCTAAACCCACGCGGACGAAGTCGCAGGCAGAGCTAATAATAACGTAATAAAATCAGCCACGTTACCACACCACTACGTTAGCATGACCAAAGAATGGTGGTACGTCTGACTATAATTTGCCCACAGTGACCACAATTTGACGATCGAATGTTGCCGAAGATGTTATTACGTTTCAGGGAATTCGGGCAGAAAATGTGCATTTAAAGAATTCATCAATATGTTTACTTTCATGAATATTTCATGTTTAGTATTTTATTTGGTATACCTATATGCCTCTATTTGATCGGACAGGTTTTTTTTTAACATGTCGCATAGAGATTCAATTTGGTGTGACATCATACTCACGGGTTTGATATTCTGCAGCAGCACAGCCTTGCCTCCCGGCTGCAGTATGACGGTGGATGTGTTGAGTAGGTTCTGCGTGGACAGCAGGAGCGGCTTCCCGCCCGCCGGGCCAGCTATCAGGAGCTTCGGCTGTTGTCCTATTACTATTGGTTTTGCGCCGGTGCCCTGTGAGAAGAAGGATTTATTCATTCAGCAAATACGTTTTTTTTTGGACTCCCAATTTACATTTTTAGCAACTTTAGTGGTTTACATGATCAAGTAGGCACAATAAAAGAGTAATTGGAAAGACATGGTGTAGGCATTTAACCGGCAGTGATACTGAAGGCTCATTTTGAACACACTTTTATTAGCTTACATGTTTAGGCGATTAACACACTGCCACGCACCACGCAGCGTAGCGCGTGAATGCGGTTTTAACGTTGCTTGTAAGTATCTCCGTTTGTATAGAAAACGCACAGTCCAGCACACGGAAAATGCATCCACGCGCGTTCATTCAGTGCGTTGACACGCAACATGCAGCGTGATGCGTGGCAGTGTGACAATCGCCTTAGTTTCAATGGCAATGCATGGTTTGCTCGTGACATCATTCTAAATCCAATATGGCGGACTCCCAAAAGATGGCGGACTATTATTTTTTATGCATTCCTATAATATGGGTGATATGGTTCAACAACAAATCCGGATATGATTTTATCACTCGGCAGGCGATTTTATTCTTATTCTTTCTATTCGGCTATCCGAGAAACGATCGCTGAGAAACGATCTTTTGTTTAAACACACAATCATAATATTGATAGTATGATGACTAGGGATAGGTAGAGTAAATTTACCTTAAGTTCGAGGACGGAGGAGACGAGGTATTATCCAACTCTGTTACCTACTTGGTAACAGAGTTGGATAATACCTCGTCTAAAATCCCGAAAACATAAACTTGACGATTAAATCCCGGGATTAAAGAAATTGCAAATTACTTTTTGTGCTTCCCGGGTTTATATGTAAACATATTTATGTATTTATATGTCTCGACCTATGTTCAGTTCACACGGCGACACATCAAGCTATACATTTCGAGTATAACATAGCCTCGCTTTGTATATATTTCCCATACAACGAGAGATCCGCATAAACTGGATTGGTCGCCGTGCGTACTGAACATAGGTCGACATTGTACAAGTACTGATTGTAATATCGTCAGTAACGACCGAGTCTAACGAACCGCATCAATTGATTGATGCTTGGTTAGAAATATTAGTACTAAATTATTAGTACTAGAACAAAGCGAAATCTATCCGATTTTCCTCCAGGCCTACTCCTAAACCATTCAAATAATTCGATTGTGCAATAGGTAAAATGTGAACCTTAACTTAACAACTTAACTAAAACAGCCACTTTTAATAAATTTCATATGCGCAGTTCCCTGAGATTTGAGATTGAAAGTCTGATAGACTGCCGCCCTTTGAAAACACTGGTCTTCAGCTTCATCCGATTAGAATGGCAGCCGACCCCGATATATAGAGGAAAGGGAGATGATGACTTGGTAGTCGTAGACACTAAATTGAGTAATCAATGTATGTTATCGTATTTTAGGGGTATGAAGAACAGGGTGTAAAGTTATTCATCCCCCATAGAAAACGGAGGATCCGGATCCTCCGACCAGACGGGTGTTAACTTTATCCGCGCAATTTTAGGATTTTGATGGTGGTTCTTAATTTGTGATAGCGTAGTAGTACTTTTTTTTAAAGAATAGAACGTTGCTCCACACTAGGAATCTCTACTCTGTCGTGGGTGCGTTTACAAATATTTAGAATCACATACAAAACCCGGAAAAACCATCTGCAGGCCATTCAAATATTTGTCCCTCACGTGTACAAGTAGAGGGCTGGCGAGCGGCGGAGGCTTGATGTCGGCTGTGGCGGGAGCGGGCGCGGGCTCTGCAAGATACTCACGTGTACAAGTAGCGGGCTGGCGAGCGGCGGAGGCTTGATGTCGGCTGTGGCGGGAGCGGGCGCGGGCGCGGGCTCTGCAAGATACTCACGTGTACAAG
This sequence comes from Cerastis leucographa, assembly GCA_963082945.1. Taxonomy (NCBI): domain Eukaryota; kingdom Metazoa; phylum Arthropoda; class Insecta; order Lepidoptera; family Noctuidae; genus Cerastis; species Cerastis leucographa. Next base: position 5,578,410 of record OY720370.1, read on the forward strand.
TAGCGGGCTGGCGAGCGGCGGAGGCTTGATGTCGGCTGTGGCGGGAGCGGGCGCGGGCTCTGCAAGATACTCACGTGTACAAGTAGCGGGCTGGCGAGCGGCGGAGGCTTGATGTCGGCTGTGGCGGGAGCGGGCGCGGGCGCGGGCTCTGCAAGATACTCACGTGTACAAGTAGCGGGCTGGCGAGCGGCGGAGGCTTGATGTCGGCTGTGGCGGGAGCGGGCGCGGGCGCGGGCTCTGCAAGATACTCACGTGTACAAGTAGCGGGCTGGCGAGCGGCGGAGGCTTGATGTCGGCTGTGGCGGGAGCGGGCGCGGGCGCGGGCTCTGCAAGATACTCACGTGTACAAGTAGCGGGCTGGCGAGCGGCGGAGGCTTGATGTCGGCTGTGGCGGGAGCGGGCGCGGGCTCTGCAAGATACTCACGTGTACAAGTAGCGGGCTGGCGAGCGGCGGAGGCTTGATGTCGGCTGTGGCGGGAGCGGGCGCGGGCTCTGCAAGATACTCACGTGTACAAGTAGCGGGCTGGCGAGCGGCGGAGGCTTGATGTCGGCTGTGGCGGGAGCGGGCGCGGGCTCTGCAAGATACTCACGTGTACAAGTAGCGGGCTGGCGAGCGGCGGAGGCTTGATGTCGGCTGTGGCGGGAGCGGGCGCGGGCTCTGCAAGATACTCACGTGTACAAGTAGCGGGCTGGCGAGCGGCGGAGGCTTGATGTCGGCTGTGGCGGGAGCGGGCGCGGGCTCTGCAAGATACTCACGTGTACAAGTAGCGGGCTGGCGAGCGGCGGAGGCTTGATGTCGGCTGTGGCGGGAGCGGGCGCGGGCTCTGCAAGATACTCACGTGTACAAGTAGCGGGCTGGCGAGCGGCGGAGGCTTGATGTCGGCTGTGGCGGGAGCGGGCGCGGGCGCGGGCTCTGCAAGATACTCACGTGTACAAGTAGCGGGCTGGCGAGCGGCGGAGGCTTGATGTCGGCTGTGGCGGGAGCGGGCGCGGGCTCTGCAAGATACTCACGTGTACAAGTAGCGGGCTGGCGAGCGGCGGAGGCTTGATGTCGGCTGTGGCGGGAGCGGGCGCGGGCGCGGGCTCTGCAAGATACTCACGTGTACAAGTAGCGGGCTGGCGAGCGGCGGAGGCTTGATGTCGGCTGTGGCGGGAGCGGGCGCGGGCTCTGCAAGATACTCACGTGTACAAGTAGCGGGCTGGCGAGCGGCGGAGGCTTGATGTCGGCTGTGGCGGGAGCGGGCGCGGGCGCGGGCTCTGCAAGATACTCACGTGTACAAGTAGCGGGCTGGCGAGCGGCGGAGGCTTGATGTCGGCTGTGGCGGGAGCGGGCGCGGGCTCTGCAAGATACTCACGTGTACAAGTAGCGGGCTGGCGAGCGGCGGAGGCTTGATGTCGGCTGTGGCGGGAGCGGGCGCGGGCTCTGCAAGATACTCACGTGTACAAGTAGCGGGCTGGCGAGCGGCGGAGGCTTGATGTCGGCTGTGGCGGGAGCGGGCGCGGGCGCGGGCTCTGCAAGATACTCACGTGTACAAGTAGCGGGCTGGCGAGCGGCGGAGGCTTGATGTCGGCTGTGGCGGGAGCGGGCGCGGGCTCTGCAAGATACTCACGTGTACAAGTAGCGGGCTGGCGAGCGGCGGAGGCTTGATGTCGGCTGTGGCGGGAGCGGGCGCGGGCGCGGGCTCTGCAAGATACTCACGTGTACAAGTAGCGGGCTGGCGAGCGGCGGAGGCTTGATGTCGGCTGTGGCGGGAGCGGGCGCGGGCGCGGGCTCTGCAAGATACTCACGTGTACAAGTAGCGGGCTGGCGAGCGGCGGAGGCTTTATGTCGGCTGTGGCGGGAGCGGGCGCGGGCTCTGCAAGATACTCACGTGTACAAGTAGCGGGCTGGCGAGCGGCGGAGGCTTGATGTCGGCTGTGGCGGGAGCGGGCGCGGGCTCTGCAAGATACTCACGTGTACAAGTAGCGGGCTGGCGAGCGGCGGAGGCTTGATGTCGGCTGTGGCGGGAGCGGGCGCGGGCTCTGCAAGATACTCACGTGTACAAGTAGCGGGCTGGCGAGCGGCGGAGGCTTGATGTCGGCTGTGGCGGGAGCGGGCGCGGGCTCTGCAAGATACTCACGTGTACAAGTAGCGGGCTGGCGAGCGGCGGAGGCTTGATGTCGGCTGTGGCGGGAGCGGGCGCGGGCTCTGCAAGATACTCACGTGTACAAGTAGCGGGCTGGCGAGCGGCGGAGGCTTGATGTCGGCTGTGGCGGGAGCGGGCGCGGGCGCGGGCTCTGCAAGATACTCACGTGTACAAGTAGCGGGCTGGCGAGCGGCGGAGGCTTGATGTCGGCTGTGGCGGGAGCGGGCGCGGGCGCGGGCTCTGCAAGATACTCACGTGTACAAGTAGCGGGCTGGCGAGCGGCGGAGGCTTGATGTCGGCTGTGGCGGGAGCGGGCGCGGGCGCGGGCTCTGCAAGATACTCACGTGTACAAGTAGCGGGCTGGCGAGCGGCGGAGGCTTGATGTCGGCTGTGGCGGGAGCGGGCGCGGGCGCGGGCTCTGCAAGATACTCACGTGTACAAGTAGCGGGCTGGCGAGCGGCGGAGGCTTGATGTCGGCTGTGGCGGGAGCGGGCGCGGGCGCGGGCTCTGCAAGATACTCACGTGTACAAGTAGCGGGCTGGCGAGCGGCGGAGGCTTGATGTCGGCTGTGGCGGGAGCGGGCGCGGGCTGGCGAGCGGCGGAGGCTTGATGTCGGCTGTGGCGGGAGCGGGCGCGGGCTCTGCAAGATACTCACGTGTACAAGTAGCGGGCTGGCGAGCGGCGGAGGCTTGATGTCGGCTGTGGCGGGAGCGGGCGCGGGCTCTGCAAGATACTCACGTGTACAAGTAGCGGGCTGGCGAGCGGCGGAGGCTTGATGTCGGCTGTGGCGGGAGCGGGCGCGGGCGCGGGCTCTGCAAGATACTCACGTGTACAAGTAGCGGGCTGGCGAGCGGCGGAGGCTTGATGTCGGCTGTGGCGGGAGCGGGCGCGGGCTGGCGAGCGGCGGAGGCTTGATGTCGGCTGTGGCGGGAGCGGGCGCGGGCTCTGCAAGATACTCACGTGTACAAGTAGCGGGCTGGCGAGCGGCGGAGGCTTGATGTCGGCTGTGGCGGGAGCGGGCGCGGGCTCTGCAAGATACTCACGTGTACAAGTAGCGGGCTGGCGAGCGGCGGAGGCTTGATGTCGGCTGTGGCGGGAGCGGGCGCGGGCGCGGGCTCTGCAAGATACTCACGTGTACAAGTAGCGGGCTGGCGAGCGGCGGAGGCTTGATGTCGGCTGTGGCGGGAGCGGGCGCGGGCTCTGCAAGATACTCACGTGTACAAGTAGCGGGCTGGCGAGCGGCGGAGGCTTGATGTCGGCTGTGGCGGGAGCGGGCGCGGGCGCGGGCTCTGCAAGATACTCACGTGTACAAGTAGCGGGCTGGCGAGCGGCGGAGGCTTGATGTCGGCTGTGGCGGGAGCGGGCGCGGGCTCTGCAAGATACTCACGTGTACAAGTAGCGGGCTGGCGAGCGGCGGAGGCTTGATGTCGGCTGTGGCGGGAGCGGGCGCGGGCGCGGGCTCTGCAAGATACTCACGTGTACAAGTAGCGGGCTGGCGAGCGGCGGAGGCTTGATGTCGGCTGTGGCGGGAGCGGGCGCGGGCGCGGGCTCTGCAAGATACTCACGTGTACAAGTAGCGGGCTGGCGAGCGGCGGAGGCTTGATGTCGGCTGTGGCGGGAGCGGGCGCGGGCTCTGCAAGATACTCACGTGTACAAGTAGCGGGCTGGCGAGCGGCGGAGGCTTGATGTCGGCTGTGGCGGGAGCGGGCGCGGGCGCGGGCTCTGCAAGATACTCACGTGTACAAGTAGCGGGCTGGCGAGCGGCGGAGGCTTGATGTCGGCTGTGGCGGGAGCGGGCGCGGGCTCTGCAAGATACTCACGTGTACAAGTAGCGGGCTGGCGAGCGGCGGAGGCTTGATGTCGGCTGTGGCGGGAGCGGGCGCGGGCGCGGGCTCTGCAAGATACTCACGTGTACAAGTAGCGGGCTGGCGAGCGGCGGAGGCTTGATGTCGGCTGTGGCGGGAGCGGGCGCGGGCGCGGGCTCTGCAAGATACTCACGTGTACAAGTAGCGGGCTGGCGAGCGGCGGAGGCTTGATGTCGGCTGTGGCGGGAGCGGGCGCGGGCGCGGGCTCTGCAAGATACTCACGTGTACAAGTAGCGGGCTGGCGAGCGGCGGAGGCTTGATGTCGGCTGTGGCGGGAGCGGGCGCGGGCGCGGGCTCTGCAAGATACTCACGTGTACAAGTAGCGGGCTGGCGAGCGGCGGAGGCTTGATGTCGGCTGTGGCGGGAGCGGGCGCGGGCTCTGCAAGATACTCACGTGTACAAGTAGCGGGCTGGCGAGCGGCGGAGGCTTGATGTCGGCTGTGGCGGGAGCGGGCGCGGGCTCTGCAAGATACTCACGTGTACAAGTAGCGGGCTGGCGAGCGGCGGAGGCTTGATGTCGGCTGTGGCGGGAGCGGGCGCGGGCTCTGCAAGATACTCACGTGTACAAGTAGCGGGCTGGCGAGCGGCGGAGGCTTGATGTCGGCTGTGGCGGGAGCGGGCGCGGGCTCTGCAAGATACTCACGTGTACAAGTAGCGGGCTGGCGAGCGGCGGAGGCTTGATGTCGGCTGTGGCGGGAGCGGGCGCGGGCGCGGGCTCTGCAAGATACTCACGTGTACAAGTAGCGGGCTGGCGAGCGGCGGAGGCTTGATGTCGGCTGTGGCGGGAGCGGGCGCGGGCGCGGGCTCTGCAAGATACTCACGTGTACAAGTAGCGGGCTGGCGAGCGGCGGAGGCTTGATGTCGGCTGTGGCGGGAGCGGGCGCGGGCTCTGCAAGATACTCACGTGTACAAGTAGCGGGCTGGCGAGCGGCGGAGGCTTGATGTCGGCTGTGGCGGGAGCGGGCGCGGGCGCGGGCTCTGCAAGATACTCACGTGTACAAGTAGCGGGCTGGCGAGCGGCGGAGGCTTGATGTCGGCTGTGGCGGGAGCGGGCGCGGGCGCGGGCTCTGCAAGATACTCACGTGTACAAGTAGCGGGCTGGCGAGCGGCGGAGGCTTGATGTCGGCTGTGGCGGGAGCGGGCGCGGGCTCTGCAAGATACTCACGTGTACAAGTAGCGGGCTGGCGAGCGGCGGAGGCTTGATGTCGGCTGTGGCGGGAGCGGGCGCGGGCGCGGGCTCTGCAAGATACTCACGTGTACAAGTAGCGGGCTGGCGAGCGGCGGAGGCTTGATGTCGGCTGTGGCGGGAGCGGGCGCGGGCGCGGGCTCTGCAAGATACTCACGTGTACAAGTAGCGGGCTGGCGAGCGGCGGAGGCTTGATGTCGGCTGTGGCGGGAGCGGGCGCGGGCGCGGGCTCTGCAAGATACTCACGTGTACAAGTAGCGGGCTGGCGAGCGGCGGAGGCTTGATGTCGGCTGTGGCGGGAGCGGGCGCGGGCTCTGCAAGATACTCACGTGTACAAGTAGCGGGCTGGCGAGCGGCGGAGGCTTGATGTCGGCTGTGGCGGGAGCGGGCGCGGGCTCTGCAAGATACTCACGTGTACAAGTAGCGGGCTGGCGAGCGGCGGAGGCTTGATGTCGGCTGTGGCGGGAGCGGGCGCGGGCTCTGCAAGATACTCACGTGTACAAGTAGCGGGCTGGCGAGCGGCGGAGGCTTGATGTCGGCTGTGGCGGGAGCGGGCGCGGGCTCTGCAAGATACTCACGTGTACAAGTAGCGGGCTGGCGAGCGGCGGAGGCTTGATGTCGGCTGTGGCGGGAGCGGGCGCGGGCGCGGGAGCGGGCGGGGACAGCGGGGCTGTAGTACTTTCCGTTGTGCTGCTCGACGTAGCTGTAACAATATCATAATAGGTTACAAATAAAGTTCATCTAACAGACATAATAGAGGTGCGGACTGGGTAAAGAAAACGACATTCTATTTTGTCCGTCAGACAGGTAATACAAAAATATTAGACACGTATTTTTTGTTTTTATTAAAATATCAAAAAATTACTTAGTTAAAACTCATTTCAGTTGGAGAGTGGGGGCTCACTTCGCCACAAGTAGGTACAAAACTTACCTACATGTGACGTCATGCGCCATTTCAACTCAATATATCTCCGTAATTTTATGACCACGTGAAAAAAGAAGAAATACGTGTCCAATACTTTTCAATAAACTACACGACGGACAAGGAAAAAAAAAATTGATCATCCCCTATTTTGGTAGAAGTCTATGTAAGTCACACACGTGGTCAGGTCGTTTTAAGTCGATTCTGCATAACAGAGCAAAATATAGATTTTTAAAGAGAAATAAATAATAGTACATTATGGTACTAGTGTGTAATGTTGGTGATTACCGCTGAGGCGCCATTGAGACCCGAGCCATTAGGTGAGGGTCTTAAGAGAACCGAGGACGGTAATCACCAATACACACGCGTATCATACGACGTTTTTCAACACACTTGTGAATAAAATAACAATAAAAACTCATTTTATTTAGTAGATAATAGATATTTTTCCTTGGAGTTTTCAGGTAGTTAACTTTCCATAACGTTAAGGGCTTCACATATCGGGTTTATATCGGGCGGTGTACAACATAAATCATTTTCTTCGTAACTAGTACCTACTTGTAGACATTTTAAATAAATAACTATAATTTCAACAGTGAAAACGAGTTTTGAAAAATGATTCGCTATGGTGGGAAAAATTAATAAGTTTTCCTATGCGCGCGCATTGCGATCAGCCACAAACTAAAGGGATGAGGTTTTTTATTTATTTTCCGCGCATACGGTTTGCGCTTATTCTGCCACGTACAAAATGGGGAATTTAAAGTTTTCTTTTATTATAGAGAAAACAAAAGTTATATTTGAGTGAAAGTTTTATTTATTAAACACGAACGAGTTAAAATTATCTATTTAAATAAGAAGTTGCATGAAATGAGCAAGCAATAGATTGAACACGATCTTTTTTTTGAATAAAAACTTTTTTAAGAACAAAGCACCTCAACCAATAAAATTAAAAAAAAAAAAAACTATAACTCACTAGTGAGTTATAGCAATGAAAAAGTCACAGTTTGATAATGGGTGTCATTCTGTGCCTAATTGCGGTGACCATAAAGACACTTTATGAGCAAGTGTGTTGAAAACTTATTTATACATGACTGACCAACGAGGGGTCTAATGGTCGCTAAAGGTCGACTGCTAAGCATGAGATCCTGCGTTCGATTCGCGGGTCGGGCAAAATATTATTGGGTTTTTCCATTAGAATATTTCAGTATCAGGCACGGATCCTGGATCTGTGCCCGGTTGATGGCAATAAGCTCGCCCCTATTACATGGGACTTAAACATAACTGAAGAAATGTGGGTGTACTATTAGGTACACCTCTGCCCAAACCTTCGTGGATTACTGGCGTGATGTTATGTTATGTTAGTTCACCTTTTGAAAACTAATTTACGGACGTAGCTAAAGCTGTCTAAACACCGCACCCGGCACGAAGCCGGCGGGCAACGCCGGCCGGCGACGCCGGCCGGCCTGATTTTAACGATCTTGCCGGCCTTGCCTTGCCCGCCGGGTACGTGCCGGCGGGCCGGCTGCTGCGGTTTGTAGACAGCTTAACAGTTTCTATGTTTACATGCATATACACTTTCAGAAACACGTACCAATTACTGGGTCAATAAAATGTTTGGTTTATCAATGCATTTCAAGCTAAGCACTAATAAATAGTAGATTGTTGTCTGATAGTGATAAGTTAAGTGCAATTACTGATTCAAGTAATTAGATAAAGAAACGCGATTAGTACATTGTTGACACATATAATCAATATTTCGTTACGTGGATATAAATACTGTTGAGTTTTAGAGAAATTACGCTTTTATCTGGTGTCGTTTTTGTCACTCATACTTATGTGACAGATTGCTTCTTATTTTCTATTACCACAGTTTGGCTTAATAGTACACCTACATTTCCCCAGTTATTTGCGAAGCAAAAGAAAGCGATAGTACAATAGCGGTAACATAGACTTCGTAACATTCAGAGCGTTCAATTTAAATATTTTTATTTTTGTATGAAAATCTGATGAACTAAAATATGACGAATTTTTTTAACTCATTGAACAAAAGTTGTTGATTATGATGTTTGTAACATAGTCCTGAGAGGTCCTATATATTAAGGGGCGAGCCTATTGCCATCAACCGGGCACAAATCCAGACACCGTGGTTGCTACTTTGAAAATCCTGATATAGCCGGAATCGAACCCAGGACCTCATGCTCAGCAGTCGCAATTGCAACCACTGGATGGACGAAACACCACAGCACGTGGTCATGGAGTGCAGAAGCGTGGCAGATCAACCGGCACAGACTCTTTAATCGCCGGCATCACTCCCGGAGGCCTGCAGCAGCCTAAAACGGCTGCTAGCTTTCTGGGAGGACCTGGGATGGTTGGAGTAACAAGAGGATTTTCAGACGTACAATGGCCCAATAAAGAGGCTCAGTGCGGAGACAGTCCAGCTAACCTAACTTAACCTGCAACCTCAGGATCAACGAGGCATTCAAACACCTACAAACACATTATAATGGCTTGAATACCATGATCATGAGTCTTGCTTCTAAAACCCACATTATACATACAATAAGATGCATATGCATATGTAATTCTATATTACATTTACAAGAATCATTCTCACCATTGGTGTTCTCTTCCTTCGGTACGGTAAAGTTGCTGAGACTCTTGGTGTAGTCGAGCGACGGAGGAGACGACGGCGCGGCCGCGGCTGCCTTCTTAGCTCCCTCCTCCATTTCTGTACAGGTGGGGGTTAGAATTAATAAGAGTGCTACAATGCCGAGCTCGTTTGGGAGACAGGTACTTTTTCCAAATATTTTAACCGTACGGTCAAAGCAACACATCCCTTTCTCACACAGTTGTGTGAGAAAGGGATGTGTCGCTTTGACAGTGTTTTACAGTTGTAAAACACTTTAAAAAAAATCCGACTTACAAAAAAGCAAAAAAACACCACTTTTTTGTTACAAAAAAGATCTTGATTTTGATTTTTTGAAAGTCGGATTTTTTTGAAAAATATCTTGATTTTATTCTGTTTTTAGTATTTGTTGTTATAGCGGCAACTGAAATACATAATCTGTAGATATTTCAACTGGCTAACTATCACGGTTCAGCCTGGTGACAGACAGACAGCCAAGTCTCAGTATTAGGATCCCGTTAACCCTTTATAATATAATTTATTTATTTCCTGCTCAATTGCGATTTCTGTTGGTGAGTACACTTGAATAAAGGTTCACTTTTCTTTAAGGCCAGACAGGCTTAGATTTAACACTGTTCATCTTTCAGAGACTGCTATGATCTCTTCTTTACAATTTTTTAAGTGTTTTCTTACTAAGAAACCAACTCCATGTCTGCCTTTTGTTTCGCCTTTATAATGTAGTATAAAGTCATTATACAAGGTGTTGTGTTTTGCATCCTCGTCAAATTCAAAGACTTAACTATGCTAATGATTCTTGTCCCGAATCAATAATAAATCTCTAACGTTTATTCCATAAATTCTTATTCCCTAAACCACGTTAAGGGGGTTATTCTGAAATACTGACAAACATTAACAACCAAAAATATCTGCGTTTGTTAATAATTAACTAGCTACTGTTATTTCAATTGATTATAATTATTTATGTCTTGTGTGACAGCCTCCTGAATTTTGACGAGGATGCAAAAGAACACCTTGTATTCTTGTATCCTTTCTCCCATTCTTCTGATTTCGATTAGGCCAATTATGTCCTATTTCAACTTGCCCTAATGCCATTAGTAGTTCTTGAAGGCTGTCATCTGATTTCAATGTTAGCGTGTTTAGTGTACTAATATACAAGTATTTTAATGTATCCCTAGATTTACTCGGTTCATTTGGAAGGTGGTAGATTGTTGGTAACCTTGGATTGGCGTGCATTTTATGAGTGTTGTGTTTGGTAATGTGGTTGTTGGGGTTGTTTGGATCCAGGTGTCGCATATCAGTTTTTTGAGAGATTTGATAATGAAGCTGATCTCTCGCGCTCTACATGGTTCAGTATATCTGATCTGATTATTTCCTTTGTTGCATTTTTAGAGAGGGTGTTGTTCAAGGTGGTCAATGTACTTTCGGTATTACCTGCATTGACTTTCCTTTGTGTTGGTGTTTTCGGTGATCCTGAAGTTTCTCTTTTCCTCTTTTCTCTGTTGCTTTCATGTGTTTTCTTTATTATCAGTTTGTCGTATTTTATGAACGCTATATTCCCTTTTTGCTTTTCCTCTTCAACTTGCAACTGTAGTTGTTTACGTTTTTCTATTATTTCTTTAGGGTAATCCTCTTTGATATTTACACCTTCTTGCAGGTTAGATCTGTTTCGCAGAATCATATGTTTTTTCCATGTAGTTGTGAGTGAGACTACAACAGGGCGATTTTTATCGAGCTCTTTTTTACCGAGTCTGTAAACATTATTAATTTAGAAGACTTCAAATTGTACTCCCATTTCTATTATAATGTCTTGTATGTAATCTACTAGCTCAGTTTCTGTTGTTGCTTTTCCTTCCTCGATGCCAAAAAAGACAAGGTTATTTTTGCGCTTATCCTTATCAACGAATTTGAGTTTTAACTCTAGCTCGCTTATTTTATTTTTGAGTTGGTCGTTTTCTTCGGTGATCGCTTTAAGCTTTTCATTTAGTGCTGCCATGACATTTTGTGTTACTGAAGTTGTTATAAGTTTAGCTTGTTGGTCTAACTTTTCGTCTAATTTCGCCAATAGGATTTCCATACTTTTTTCCATCTTTGGTATTTTTTTATATTGCTATGGCAACACCTGTTTCGGTGTGGCAACACTTGTTTTGCTGTGGCAACACTTGTTTTGCTGGTTGTTATTTTGGTACTGTAGTTTCCGCTCTATAGTCTATGAACAATTTGCATCAGATGACACTAGACAGTATTTTTGTAGGTTAGAATGATTATAATATGCGGTTGATTTGTTCTCACAATTGAACACGTTTTCTGTAATGTTTCACTGGTCACGTATATTGTTCTTTGTTGTAGTCTTTAGTTAGTATGACACACTTGTTGGCACTTTTTTACACTGTTTATTTTTAATTTTACGCGGAGCACTGTGACGTGCGTATTGACTGATCGGCGACCGGAACTGGAAAAATCGGCCCAGTAATCACGGAGTTATCGGTCAGGCCACACTTGTTACACTGCCATACTGGTCATAGGCGTCCCATTTTTCATAAAGATAATAGCACCATCTTTTACGATATCCGCATAAACTTGAGATTTAGTACGAAAATACCATTTTGATTTGAAAAAAAATTGAGTTAAAAATAATAAATTTAAATTCTAAACAACATTAAACCATTTGCTTATTTTAAAAGCATTTTGTAATTGTTAATTGCAAATATTTTTTTATAGGTTTGGCAACATTATCATGCAAATTGTTTATTTACAAAATGGCCACTTTTGGCGTTTGGATGTTAAATGATAAATGATGTTTATTTTGGAAATAGGTTTTTACAAACACTTTTACACGTCATTTTTTTTAAAACTAGATGGGGCCGGTGTTTCGTACCTGACTACTCTGAGAAGAAACAGCCGAAACAAACTCAGAGGTTCTCTGTTAACTTGTTGCTCTTTTAAAGTCCAGACATTGCTCAATTTACATGAGGACTATGCAGATTAGTGTCTGAGATGGTCTTTTGAAGAAAGAACCACACAGATTCGAGTGGACCTGTCCAGTCAGTGCAAGCATTTGTCAGTTATCGTGTAGCTCGACTTATATCTCAAGGAGCTCAACGCAACGACGAACAATACCAAAGAAAGGACATTTGGGTAGGTCGCTTAAAGTACTCAAACTGCCAGACAGCGGTGGGAGAAAAAAAAAATGTGACCTACATGGTCCTCACATTCACAATAATTAAATGTAATTAATAATAATATAAGAAATGAATTTAAAAAAAAAACAAGAATTTCAATAAATGTCACAATAATAATAATAATAAAAAAGTAAATATCAATGTCAAATCAGTAAATGTCACGTAAAAATAATTAAAAAATTAAGTAAATAAAAAAATAAAAAAATACTGAAATAAGTATTCATGTCACATCGGTAAATGTCATCTAAAATAATAATAAAAAAAAATGTAAAAAAATTAGGTAAAAATAAAATAAAAATGTCACAGTGTATAAAATAAGGAATTAACAATAAACAAGCGAAGTCCGGAATTTCGACATTCACAGAGCAAATTTCATTGGAGCAGTTTAATCCCAAGCCTTTTTATCTTCGAGATAGTGATTTACATGATAGTAGGCTTTCAGGCATAGCTTCCGTTTTATAAACGATTTGAATTTATTTAGGCTTAGTGCTTGAATATGGCTCGGAAGCTTATTGTAAAAACGTATACATTGGCATCTGAACGTACCCCCTACTTTTTTGAGCCTCGTTGCAGGAACAGCAAATTTGTGTTTGTTCCTCGTATTTACGTTGTGGATATCACTGTATTTTTTAAACAAATTAATATTTTTATGTGCGTACAAGGACATCATATTATAGAACAAACAATCAAGGATAGACGATGAGGAGACGCCCTCACTGGGGGACGCACTCTAACCGACATAACGCGCTCACCAAATTTGCTAATAGTGCCAAGCCCTGATCGCAGATAAAAAACAGAAAAAAATGTACGTACAAAAGGTTTTCATAAATAAACTGAGAGGGCACAGCAAGAATGCATTAAAAACTATTATGTACAAAATATCTTTAATTTTAGCTTTATGCTTGCTGCGCTCACGTATAAAAAATTAACAATAATTTAAAGTGGACAATGATACGTGAAATCTTAACTGTCCGTTGCCCATATGTACTTAACGGGGACACCGGTAAGGAATCATATGACGTGCTGATGTCCCCGTGACGGGGACACAGATTACGGGGACAACGGGAATACAGGGAATATCAATCTCTTTAAATTTTTCTCTGAGGGAGTATCTAGGACTTAATTTATAAATTGAACGAATTGCCCTTTTTTGCAAAACAAATATTGTCTGAATATCGGCGGCATTGCCCCACAAGAGAATACCGTACGACATCACGCTGTGGAAATAACTAAAGTAAACTAAACGGGCTGTCTCTAAATCAGTCAAATCACGAATTTTTCTAACGGCGTATGCTGCAGAGCTAAGTTTTTTTGACAATTTGTCTATATGCGGGCCCCACTGAAGCTTGGCATCCAGAGTTATGCCCAAGAACACTGTGCTATCTTCTATATATTCTGCTTATATATTTGGGTTTTTTCTCATTTAGAAGTAGATTATTAACATTAAACCAATTAACGACTTTTGCCAGGGCGCTATTAACCTCGTCCGTAACTAACTGCTGACGTTTGAGTTTAAATAAAAGAGAAGTGTCATCTGCAAACAATACTATGTCATGATTATCCTTTATGAGGTAAGGCAAGTCATTGAGATGTTTGAAGATCTCTCCCATTTTGTATAATTTATGATGTTTTTCGGTTCTGTTCAAGCTCCAGAAAGTGCGGTAGGATCGAGTGAAAAAAAAGAAATAAAAACAGTAACAGAAATAATCGTGCAGTTTCCATTCAAATGTGAAACACATAAAGGAAAGTTGAAAGAATACTTTACAGATGTTTCAGTAAATATCTTAATTTATAGCTTACATTCGACGGTGAGGATGAAATCAAAATTTATGCTCAAGACTATTCTTCAATATTTAAGAAATTACTTAAATATGAACATAATCATTGTTTTTATTCAAGTGAAACTTTTATTACATCGTCTCAAACTTTTTCGTCTGTGTGTTTCATGTCGCGTGACGCTCGGCCGCGGCCGCGTTTTAGACGTTTTATACCTCACACTGCCTTAATGGAATATTATTCCAATTTTTTTTTGTTAAATGTCTATAGTGTGAAAAAAAGTTTCACTTTTACCGTGGTTTCATAAAACCACACAATCCTTTTTTTTATATGGCCTACATTTCAAATTACCCACCTACTCATAGAAAACAGAACCATGGTGCGTACATAAATATATAGTTATTGGGATTAGTTCAACGGATTTAGTATCAGATGGCGACACCGTTCAATATAGGTGTCAAAAATTCGTGTGAGCCCTCTCACACGAATTTCTTTCTCTCTATTCCATCTATATTACTATACACTTTGTAATAATTGTAATCGGTGAACAAACATGGGAAAAAAAAGGTTTCTGGCGGAAAACAAAAAACCTCTTTTTTTGAAAGTCGGTTAAAAAGGTATTTGACTGTACCTAAATGGTGATTAATAACATGTTGTTATAATATTTAAATTGATTCGTGATTTCGAGCAACAAGAAACAAGCGATGCTTAGTTTGTGGCTCGCCGATTATGTATGACTGAGTTTCTTTTGGTTAGATGTACTAATACCAACTATGAACAAGGTTTCGGTCACCATTCCTATCTAATCTGTATTAGCTTAGCATGTAGGCATAGTTCGTAGCTCAGCTCGTACATACCGAGCTTTCTCCTCTTCTTGATCTGCGCGTGCGTGGCGGGCTGCTCCGCGATGTCGAGCAGCTTGATGCCGGCGCGAGGTGCCGGCCGCGCGCAGCCGCGCCACGTGCCGCCGCGCGCGCCGAAGCGGGACGGCAGGCCTTTCAGGGGGGCTGCGGGGACACAACCTTCTTTTCAACTTTACCCTTCACTAGGAATTTTACCTGTATAGTGGGTGCTTTTACAAACATTTAAACTGACATAAACAAACAGCCGGACCCGGAACAACTATCTGTATGTCGTACAAATATTTGTTAAATCACAGTAACCAATCGCTCAGCCACTGCGCCAACCGTTCCGTCAATTAAGCATGATAGGTGATGTCTAAACAGAGGAGCTTGTGGCTAATAACAGTAACTAAGGTCGATCTTCAGTTTCAGCCGCACTTGCCTGGGTTGTTATCTGGATGGGTGACCACCCATTACATCCCAAGTTCCCCCGTGCTTCGACGAGCACGTTAAACCATTGGTCCCGGTTGTCAATTGTAGATCTTTGACAGTCCTTACTGGTAGTCAGTGGCCCAGGCCTGACAACCAGTCTTACCTAGGGGTATCATATTACCCAGTACTAACTGGGTTGTGGAACTCAGATAGGCAGTCGCTCCTCGTAAAATACTAGTATTCAGCTACATCCAGTTAGACTGGAAGCCGATCCCAACATAGTTTGGAAAAGGCTAGAGAAATGATGATGAGTGATTTCTAAACGATAACCATCACATGGTCATATCTGTGCCGTAAAATCCCAACTTATCTAGATCATAATGGTGTAAAACTTGTAGTCTTTTTGGAGTTATTTCTTTCTCATCTGACCCCATTCACCTTTTGGAAAATTATCCGTAGATATGTTTCAGTAGCAGATTCTGTATATGTGCCGTTGATGGCAATACGCCACCTCCTTATTATATGGGTGAAGTGTGCACTCTGGTACACTTCTGCCAAAGCCGTCGGTGATAACAGGCATGATGTTATTTTACTTAGATTAAAATGACACTTACTAGTATCAGTCATCTTCCTAGGCATGCCTCTGCTGCGTACAGGCACGGTGGGCGCCTGAGCCTTCTTCTGATTGGCTTGCACCTCTGTGGCCTTAGCCAATAGCTCGCTCCGTAGGGCTACGGACTTAGGCTTGCGTTTCAATGTGAAGTGCTTCACTGGGTTGGGTTGCTGACCCACCTGAAATGTTCGGTGTTTCATTAATTTATGGTTTAAAATCAAAGAGTTAGCAGATAGCGGAGTGTAACATCCAACAACCCACATTGGACCTGCGTGGTAGATCCAGTCCCTCTCAGAGAAGAGGGCTGTGACCCAGCAGTGGAGTGCTGGAGTGTCACAAAACTAGTATCCAGTCCTTCCACTTTCATCTATATTTTCTTTGCCATAAGGTTGGTAATCATAATTCTGTGGGTTGCATCACTGTCAAATCCAAGTGATTCCAATGAGAAGTAAAATATCTGTGGAAAAAAAGGTCTGTCGGAAAAAGGAATCCACAAGAGTAATAAACATAGATTCCTTGAATATGGAAAACTTCTGTTCCATACAAAATCAACATCTATTGAAAAACTCTTCAATCGTTTTCCTGGAGCTGCCAGTGTAATCAGATACTAATCAATACTGCCAGCAGGTAATTCCCCTAATCAATGTTATTGACAATATTATTGTGATTTGTGGTATGAATGTGTCAGCGAATAATTTGTTTTATTTAAAATTAACATTCTATTTTTATTATTGATATTCCCAGAAAATAAGAAGACATTATTATGAATATTTTTAACACAAATTGTTTTTCTTTTGTTAATTTTTGTTGCGTTATTTAAAGAAGATGACATTGTTTTATAATACATAATTAGATTTTCGTTTCGTTTTACCTTTTTTCCGAACTTTTGTTCTATTGTATATTAATTATTTTTAATTGAATGTGGATTAATATCGTTTTGAATTTGTTATTCTACATATACTTATGTGAATTATTAATGGTTACTTTTTTATGTAATGTTTTCTATAGTAAATTAATGGTTTAATGGTACTGTTATAAAGGGTGTAAAACACCACTTAACGAAGCCGAAAAGCACTGGTTCTCCCTGTCATTGCGATCATTTTTTGTTCTTCACCATATCTGGGAACCTTCTAGTTACGGAGATATTAGGGGTCAAAGTTCCAACTTTTTGACAAGTATTTTTTTAAATACAAGTTTTTAATGTAAGATTTTTAAACTTTAAACACCTCCACGACCCCCGTACTATTCAATCCGTCCATCAGCACAATGTTTTGAGTGCGTTACATTGAGTTCTACCACAAAACATGATTTTACACCCCCCCCCCAAAAAAGTCGTTTCCCAGCAATATTTTTTGCGTAAAGTTACTTAGTTTCGTGTACAGTATGCTTGGTTGACGGCTTCGTGATGAGGTGATTTACACCGTGTATTTTGCAAAATTTCTACACAATGTATATTATTTCGAAATAAATGACTTATTACTCATGACTTAATTTTAAGTCCCTCCATAAATAAATAAAATGATTTCCAGTCCAGAATTGCAGTCACATTCTCACACAATATAGGTAGTTAGTTTTTAGAAGGTGCAGTAAGTTAAATACAAGGTTTCACATATCACAAATCGTTAATTTAGCAGATATGTAGACACAGAAACACTAGTAGTAGCCACAAATATAATGAAAATTTCATATTGCGTCGTATACAGCGCACTTCCTGAACGAGAATCAAGAGTGAAGCTAATCGCGGTTTTGCAACTAGGAAAATAGTGTTGAGGGTCGTGTCAATCGATAGTCATGAATCAAAATATTATTATTGACTACCGATTTTCGACATGTTTTTTTTGTTAAAATTTGCACCACACTAGGAATTTATCCTGTGTTGGGTTATCGTGGGTGCGTTTACAAACATTAACGGGAGATGCTCTAGGGTAGCCCGTGAAATTCAAATTTCCTTAGGTTTTTTGCAGTTTGCAGGTCATTGTCAGACATAAATTTAAACAAGATAATTATCCACGATATAATATAATATAACATTTATGGGATTGTAAAACAACTCTTAATGAAGCCGAAGGGCACCTGTTCTCGCCTTCATTACGATAATTTGATTTGTTATGGACTATACCCGAGAACCTTCTATTTACTGAGATATTGGCGGTCAGTTGCAACTTTTTTATAAAAATAATAGTTTTTAAGCTTAGAACTTTACTTTAAATGCGTCAAGATCCGTTTTCTAGTTATTACATCAATCAGCACAATGTTTTGAGTGCGTTACATTGAGTTTTACCGTAAAACGGAAAAGTAGTTTCCAGGAATAAGTTTTACTTAGGTAACCCTACGTAGTTTGATGTACAGAATGCTTGGTTGCCGGCTTCGTGAAGAGTCCCTTTACATCTTGTGTAACATCACGCTACGACCAATAAGAGCAGAGCATCAATGAAAAATGTTGCAAGAACGGGGAAAATCGCAGACGAAGTTGGGCGGGTCAGCTAGTGTTTAAAGACATAAAACATTTAAGAGTAACCTACAATAATAATTTTCTAAAACACTTACCACAGAAACTAAAGCATTCTTATTCAAATACAGACACTCAAGCGGTAAGAGTCCCAGGTCCGAATGTTTGGCTAATGCCCTTCTCAGTTCACTGATCATATCACTGAAGATGGGCCTGGTCTCATCGAACTCTGCTATCTCGGTGTTAAGAGTGCCTGCTGAAGGGAATGTCTTGAGGGTTTCTGCCAGCATAGCAACCCAGAGGTCTGAGTCCACCGCTGCCACCTCGATGATCTCTTCCAGTTCATTTCGCCACTGTAAAAGGTTTAGACTTTAGAAGAAAATAAATGTAAGTGCACTAACAAAAACGCATAAATAAAAAAATTGAGGAAAATATGCGTCACGTTCACGAAAATCTGCTGTGTCAGCGTAATGCTGTAACTCATAACAAATTAATAAACATGGTATTTGTAGAACCTGGACTTCCTCCGTCTCAATCTCTTACTACCGTAAAGATTTCTAATAAGCGATTCCTGCGTGTTCGAAACAGGACAGGACATTTCTGCCGGATGCCGGACAAACTGTGGGACTAAATAGCGCAAAACTGGTTCCCTGAGACATTAAAGCGGGTTCGCGGCAGGCTAGGAAGGCGATAACGGGACGAATTTTATTAGATTCGTCTGAACTGGCAGACGCGCGGATTTGTTGGAAATGGAAAGAAGAGTGGAGGGAGGCGTTTGCTCAGAAGTGGGACAGAAAAGGCTAGGAGAAAAAAAACGAGATTTCTGCTATGTATGACGATATTAAACTAAAAAAATGGATGTTAATGACATTTGGAGCCTATGCTCTTGTTGAGTTATATTTTAAAAAAAAGATCGACTTGACAAAATTATAAGTCCCGTTTTGGGTATGAAACCCATTAATGTCCCTTTTCTTTTGACCTTAGTGCTTAAATGTCCGTCTAGAAGTCCTCGAGCCCAAAAACATACTCCGGAAGATAAAAAAACAATACATTGAGACATTAACTCATGATTACATGCACTTAGTCTCTAATGATACTAACGCACGCCATTCAGTACAACCTACAATTCTAGGTGTCCGTCATTCTTGTCTATTCACGGTCATTAGGACAACTGACTGACCATTACATGCACAGTGCATTGCGTTGAATTAAGGCTAATAAATACTACATGATGTATCTTTGATATGTTGCCATTAGGATCTTATTAGGGTGCAAACTGGTATGCTTACAGTATTTTTCTGAATTGCTAAACTGAAAATACCACAATTTTTGACCACAAACTTATGTTCAGGGTCATCTTGAATAATTTCTGTTCTCCAGAAATTATAACACCGAAACGGAACATTTAATGTATCTGCCACTTACTGCCCTCCCAAACACGAGCTAAATGAGGACCAATATAATGAGTATTTCAACACCCTAGG
This sequence comes from Cerastis leucographa, assembly GCA_963082945.1. NCBI lineage: Eukaryota > Metazoa > Arthropoda > Insecta > Lepidoptera > Noctuidae > Cerastis > Cerastis leucographa. The sequence goes on from OY720370.1 coordinate 5,597,931, forward strand.
GATCCGCTTCATTGCCGGAGGTGACTGGAACACCAAAAATGTTTACTGGGCATCCAGACTTACTAATACAAGAGGAAGAGTGCTCAAAAAGTGTATAGATAAAAATCATCTCAGGACAATCTTTACGACGGACCCCACCAACTGGCCCACAGTACCAAATAAACTCACGGATATCATAGACTTTTTTATTGTAAAGGGATTAGCCAGGCTCTTTCACCATGTAGAGACAAGCCTGGATGCTAACTCAAACCATATTCCTGACGATTGGCAACAGTCTTGAACACTGAAAAAAACGCCAAATTATATAACAAGCGCACTGATTGGTATTCATTTCGTGAATGTGGCGAAGACGGAATCAACCAAAAATACCACCGAAAACCGAGTCGGACATCGACTTTGCTGCGAGAAACCTCACCTCTGTAATCCAAAAAAGTTGTTGGTGGTCAACTCCAGAAGCCAAGGAACAATCACACCAAAATAAAGTATACTCGGAAACCATACGGTCAAAAATTATGGAAAAAAGAAGACTACGGCGTATAATGGCACACAAGTAGGCATCCAAATGACAAAACGGCACTAAGCAAAGCTATTAAAAAACTAAAAACACTTTTAACGGAAGCAGATGACGTGGTTCTAGATACGTACTTAGAAGGTCTCACAGCTACGAAATCAACTGACTACTCACTATGGATAGCCTGTATGAACCTGAATCGACTTTTGCACACCACTTCGGAAACCAAATGGAACCTGGTTTAGAACTGATCATGAAAAAGCTGATGCATTTGCGAACCATCTCAACTATGTATTTAAGCCTAATAAACCGAGACCAAGTGCAGATGAATCTGATATTGACATTGTCCTCAACTAAGATCTTCAACTGGATCTACCCTTGAAGTTAGTAACACCTAAGGAGATATGTAGGAATATAAAGTCAATGGAAAACAACAAGGCCCCAGGTCATGATCTTATTGACAAAAAAATCTTACAAGAATTACCTCGCAATGGAATTGTGTACCTCACTATGCTTTTTAATGCCATCTAACAAGTAGGTTCCTTTCCAGATATATGGAAAGTATCAGAAATAATAATTATTAATAAAATCGGTAAACCAATACATGATGTCAATTCATACAGACCAATCAGTCTCTTACCGTTTAAGCTCTTCGAAATGTCCCTACTACATAGAATGTTACATGTCCTCAATGATAAGTCCATTGTCCCGGATCACCAATTCGGATTTCGAAAAGAACATACTACCATAGAACAAGTCCATAGAGTGTGCAGAACGATTAGGTAATCCTTTGAGCAAAAGGAGTACTGCTCAGCTGCTTTTCTGGATATACAACAAGCCTTTGACAGTCTGGCACAAAGGATTGCTTGTCAATATAAAAACCCTATTACCACATACATTCTATGGTGTAATGAAATCCTACATTACAAATAGAATATTCCAAGTACGACAAAAACAATCTACCTCGGGATTCCACGAAATATCTGCAGGAGTACCACAGGGATAGGTCTTCGGACCTGTGCTGTACACCCTGTTTACGTCCGACCTACCACAGAGCTCTCACATCACAACTGCGACCTTTGCAGATGACACTGCCTTACTTGCTTCGCACAACAACAACACAAGCATCTCGCATATAGCAAATCAGCTTAAATGTGACTGAAGAATGGCTACCCAAATGAAGAATTGCCGCCAGCGTGTCCAGGTCTGTGCACATCACTTTTACTCTATGCAAAAATGACTGTGACCCGGTCACCCTAAACTGCAGGTAACTCCCACATCAAGAGTCTGTGAAGTATTTAGGCATGCATCTTGACCACAGGCTTACTTGGAGGAAACATGTTGAAACAAAAAGGGAAGAAATGAACCTATACAGAGGTCTTTTCTGGCTCTTAGGGAAAAACTCAATACTGTTGATAGACAGCAAACTCCTCATCTACAAGACTATACTAAAGCCAATCTGGACATATGGCAACCAACTTTGGGGATCAGCCATTGCCTCCAACCTAATGAAAGGCAGAGGGCACAAAATTACATACTCAAACAAATATCCAACGCACAGACAACAGAGATCCATGAAATCATCAATATTCCCTTGGTCCACGAGGAGATAAGTACACATGGTGACAACTACAAATCCTGACTCCTAAAGCATCCAAATAAACTTGCAGGGCAGCTTACTATCCCAGAAAGCATACATCGATTAATTAGGGCAGACTCTACTGAGAGTAGCGCCCAACACGCCATCCGAACCATCTCATCTGCTGATAGTCTGAAAGACTGAGTGTAAGATAAACAAGAAAAAAAAAACTAGGATAAGTATCTTATCATGTGTATTTGTTTCATCTTTATCCATTCAGTCACTAAGACATCAAAATGTCAAACAAAAAGATAGACGATGTTAATTTCTAATATTAGTATGGATTTCATTCAGCCAGTTCGGCAGAAGACCGACATGGTTTATAATTTGGTTTGTGGAAATGCTATGCTTGTGCAGCTTTGTTGCTTTTTCGTCTTTAGGGTAACTGGAACATGGATTAGTTGTCTTCATAACCCCAAGTTTACACCATACAAACATGTATCCTGTTTTGATTTATCATTTAAATCTCAATCAAATTGTAGACTAGTTTTATACAATACTTGTAAAAATTGTATATAGTGAATTTACTACTATAGGTACATTTCATTAGAAAATAAACATAAAAATATGTGTAAAACAACCTTAATAATGTGTGTTGACACATATTTTGTTTTTAAACGGTTTTATTTAGCTCACCCCGTTTGTTTTATTTTTACTAAGTATTTTACTTGTTGCATCATATCTTGTATAGATACCAGAGTAAACATGGACTAAAAACAACTTCATTGACATAATTATTGTCTAATACTTGCCAAAAGCTGCGCTTTTATTTACAAGCATAAATATGCAATAATTATGTTGATTAGGAAATATTATATTCCAATAGCAAAAATTCTAATTCATATCAGACTTGATTCATAGAGGCTGTTTTGATGAAGTTCTTTGCTTATATACAATACTGTAAAAAGAACATGAAGGTCCTTGAAAATCCATTTCACAACATTAGACTCAAATTAATAGTAAAGGTTATATCTATTTCGAGGGCTCCGTGTAAACATGCTGCAACATTCTAAGGTTTCTATTACATATTGTTATTATATCCTTATCTTAGCACTTTACTAATAAAACTGAATTGTTACTTTACTAAACGTAAATACCAAGTAAATGGTCGTAAGTAAAGCTAAATTATAGCGTAAAATGGGCAGTTATTAACTGCTAGTGTTAAAAGCCAATGTACATCTAATTGCTAGCCTGTATTAGGCAATTAAAAAATAAATTCAACAAAAATTCTAGCATGTAAATTCAATACATGACAACAAATAAAACTAATACATACATGCGTGATACTGCATCTCATTCCTACTCATGGCTATGAATACGAAAGAAAGAGACAAAAAACACAATACAGTTACGCAAAACCATAGAACTTCAAAGAGAAAAGTTACCTCCTCAACATTTCTGCGCGGGATATGAAAGAAACTTAGCAATAATTTCAATTTCACTTGCGTTTGCAAATCTGGAAAACAGTCCTTGATGTTTTTCAACACTTCGGCATTTAATTGTGTACAAATTGAGCCGCTTGTCCACGAATCATTCGAAGTACCGAGTTTATTGTGGAGCCACAAAGATGTGTCACTATCCCGCACGTTCGCCATCTTGCAACTGAGATAGTGACGTATACGCCATGTGTCTTTTGAACATATTTATGAACGAAGGTCGATAAAAATATTAATTCTCTTTAACAGTCATCCTCAAGATTTTCCATTATTAATTTAAAATACTTTGTAAGTTTATAACTGTCAATGAGATCATAAGAGCATGTTTTGTCTCATAGAGCAAATTTATACGTCCAAATACTCGTTTGAAAAAATCGACAACACAATATTAACGCAAATGAGCAACACTAGCCCGTTTATCTATTTGTCCATGCAGGACGACATTCTCGCAAATAATTCTTCGAGGCAAAAGGCTGGTTTTCATTTCAGTTTCATGAAACTCGAAATCTTTGGATTGTTTTAAATACAAGGTGTGAATAGAACCTCACGAAACCGGCAACCAAGCATTCTTTACATCAAACTAAGTACGCAAAAATGATTGCTGGGAAACGACTTTTTTTTTAGTATAAAATCAGGTTTTACGGTAAAACTCCATGTAACGCACTCAAAACATTGTGCTGATGGATGCATTGCATAGTAAATGGTTCATGGAGGTATTTTAAGTACAGTATTAAAATGAAAAACGAATATTAATTGTTAAAAAAAAACTGTGAAAAAGTGGGGCCTTTGACATCCAATAATGATCTCAATGACGAGGAGAATAAGTGCCCTTCGGCGTCGTTAGGGGTTAATTTATACCCTTCATACAAAAAAGAATTGAACTACTCAGTGCATACATGTCTACTCAAATATGTAAGTGACGTTCTATAGTTTCTGCCTAACCACATGAGAAAATCGTTTGAGTTTTTTGTGCTACACTATCGGGCTATGTAGGACCTATACGTATCTAAATAATGTACCCTTAAGACAGGGTGAATAAGTTCCAATACCTAGGGCTTAAAGTCTCGATCTCAGAGCTTCCCCCCACTTTGACAGGGTAGACCGCGAAATTAAAACTTTACTTCCTTTTTCACAATTTACCGGTCAAGGCTGTATGTTGAACAAAATCTGACTCGTGGCCGTAAAACGTATGAATAATAACATAATCGTAGTCAAATCATCAATACAACCCTTTGAGTTCATTTAAATCCCGTTTAGTGAGTATTTCATGAAGAAGTCAAAAATAGGATTTAAAAAACTAATAGGGGTTGTGTTGTATTAATGATTATAAGTCTCTAAATCCATATTTGTTACGGCCGCGAATCATATTTTAGTCAGCATACAAACCGACATTTACCAGCAAATGGCAAAAAAACATAAGAAAACTTGAATTTCGCAGGCTACCCTGTCGCTTTCATCTTAATTTGGCTTTTCAAAACTAGTAAAAGAAAAAAAAATGTACCGATGATATTCTCGCAGTCTTGGTTGTAGTAATTGTGTTGGCTAACCATGGACAATGGAGACGCGTTTTTACGCGCCATATTTGATTTTTTTGTTTATTAGTTTGATTGATCAAGCAGGACCGAATATTATTACCAGACTCTACACATATCTATGCATTGCCCTCATATTTCGGAACAAATCTCCTGTTGTAAGTATTTATAGATGTCTTTTTAAAACGTACTATGTTCCTTAATCTGAGGAGTTTCTGCATTTTTTTAGGCTCGAGCTCTACAGTTCATAATCGAATGAACAATGTCTGAATCTGAAGCATCCAACGCACACTTGGCTGCAATGCCTTCAAATATTTACGAGAAGGAAATAAATGATTTAACAATATGGGATCTCTCATATCAAGGACTGAAAAGTGTGCCCCACATGAAGAATCCCAATATATGTGTGAGTGTTTTGTGCTGATCTTGATCTTGAACGTACTTGAATTGAGTAGTGTGTAATACCAAAATCTCGTAAAGAGGTGACAGAGCCGGTTCTAGCACAACAGGCGCCCAGGACGGGAACTCTGCGGCCCCAAAATGGCTATTATGAATTTAGGATTAAATTATACTTTTTTTATTTCGATATAAATTGATCCTTAACACCCGTAAGTTGTTGTTAAAAGCTGGTAGCAATTTGTGCTTATATTATAATCGCTGTCCAATTTGCATGCCGAAACCAATACCTCGATGATAGTCAGGGTCAGCTCACACAGAGACGCGACGCTGCGCGCACCTTGAGAATTCAGAATACGTTGAGCCACGTATTCTGAATTCTCACAACGAAATGTGTATCTTTTCGTATAGAAAATAAAGTTATATTTTGAATCGCTCTTTTAAAGTGTGCGCGCAGCGTCGCGTCTCGGTGTGAGCTGACTCTTAAAGGTAGTTTTATAAATACAAAAGTAGTATATTTGAAGCACACCGCAATGTTGGATATATCGATGCCACACAGGCAACATTGCGGTATACTGCTCGCGTTTGTTTGACCCTATCTCACAACTCACCTGTTGTTAAAGTATGATGTAGTTAACGATGGTGTACTGTACTTACTCTTGCCTAGAAGCATTATACATCACTTTATCCTGTAATTTGATTCACCTCAAAGTTCTTCACAGGATCTTTCGAAGTCCTATACATAATATACCTACATTTTTGTATTCCAGGTCCTGTACCTTCAAAACAACGAAATTACAACTTTACCAGATGATATATTTTTCGTTTTACCGTATATCTCCTACTTAGATTTGAGAGACAATCAAATAAAGGATATACCAAGATCCATTAAAAATCACCAGAACCTTACGCACCTGTTGTTACAAAACAACAAACTTACATCACTCCCGAGCGAATTGGGAACTGTCACTAACTTGAAACTCCTGCATTTAAGCGGGAACCCTCTGAAATACCCGCCACAAGAAGTGATAAACGCGGGAATTGAACGCATCAAACAATTTCTAAACAAACAATTCAATGAAGAACAGTTCGAAAACGCCTCCCACCATTCCGATATTTCAGAAATTACGGTAAGCAACAGTGGAATTAGTCCTGGACACTATAGTCAAGGAGGCCGTAGCTACAATTCGGTTATAGATATGGCCAAATTGAAAAAAAATATGTCAGTTCAATTCAACGAGAAAGATTTGGATGATTCAGACGAAGAGTTGTATGCGAGAATTAAAGGGAAGTGCCCGAAATTAGCTAAGAGTCGTTTTACTCTGCCGATGCCGGCGTACTACCAAAGTTCGAAATATGTTAAGCCATCAAGCTCAGAGGGGAAAGAAGCTTTTGAGGAAAAAATAAAACAAAGTTTCTTGAGAGATTTGGCAATAAAGAAGCAAAAAGAGTTACTAGCGACGAGAGACAAGATACTGCAAGGGAGAAAGTGTGTTCATTTCTATAAACAATTTTCAAACTACCCTCTTTTTAAACATTTTTTTTTATTTCGACAGATTTTTGTTTTTGGTTGCTAGTCTTTTAAAGCTGTGATTAAAAATAGGTCCTACAAGTAAAGCATGAACCATCAAACTTAGTATGACACTGCTTTTTAAAGCTATTTTGATTTTTACGCTTCTTCATGCATGTAACTTTGCAGCTAACTTTCTCTATACTAATTTACGTGTTTCAGGTGCCTAGAACAACTAAAAAACTGGCGAAAAAACTACACTCATAAAAGTAAAGCCATCGGCTCATACAAAATGGAATCAAAAAACTACCCTTACGACACACATCCAGATTACATGACAATTTTGAATCGAGATGACTTAGAAAAAGATTTGCCTGACAAATACAGAAAGAACCTAGTACGGAGATGTAAGCCGACGGTTCCTAGGAAGAGCAACAACGATGTCCATTTAGCATTGAAGATAAAACAGTTGTTTGAGAATTTGGAAGCCATTGATTTGAATAGAAAAGACATGACGCCTAGAACGGAACAGAAAATGCTGCTGAATGAGATACAAAAGGTAGGTCTAGTTTTAACAGGAATTAACCTTGATAATCTTGTATGAAAATAAAATAATATGTTCTTACAAATTTTGTTTGTTCCTTTGCGGTCGTATGACGGGTGATTAAAATAAGGACTAGAAGCGTCGAGGAAATACCTTATGATTTTTGTAACTTGGTCAAGCAAATAAAATAGATACAACAAGTGAAATAAAAGGGAATTAAATTCGAAGGACTAAGGTGGACCCCGAGAGCAGCGACGGATTCTAGCTTCCTGAGCGGGGCGAGATGCTTTTTATTGCACGAGTTGTGTACTCTACTTAAAATATTTTTTTCACTATGAGTAAAATACATTATTCATTCACTGATATCGATGAATCAAATACCCCTTTACGAGTGGCAATGGATAAATATATATTTTGTTCCAGATCTCTGAAATAAAGCAGAAACTGATGGAACTGTCCACAACCAATACTAGATCCGTAGAACCTGAATGAAGGGATAAACGAAGTTTTACTATGACGAGTATTTCTATCTATATGATTTATTGCTAGGAAAAACAATTTCTCGAGGCTTTGGAAAATAAAATGCAATATGTGATTTTAAATTGTTTTATTACCGATTTATGGTCAAAATGGCCGGCACCATTATAAAACTTTTATAAATAAGAGAAAATATAATTGACACTACTGTTAAAATAAACATGGTTACACACAATACGCTGTTTTAAATACTTAGCCATTACATATAATTAAAAGTCTTTCGACAACTGCGCTCATATATTGGGGCAGTATTGACCAAAAAAAAATGTTGTCCATAAGTATATGGACAACTAAAATAATATTAAAGGAACATTACAATTTTAATTATCCATCACTTTTATTAGACATATAAAATTGTTAATTTATCTTAATTAGTGACTACACATTCTGTTAAAAACTATGTAGTTAGATGTTACCAAAAACTCGAACGATTTACAAAAATGTTTTTTTTTTTTTAATAATACTGAAGCACAGACAAACTAATGACGATACAAAATGTTTAAGAAAATTTACAAGTTTTAGACTGATTTATACAGATGATATCGAAAGCAAAGTAAATGCCAAATTGTGCAATAAAATACTAGACGATAACATCTTACTCAATGTATATTTCGATAATAACAAATATATTTTGCACACAAATAAAAACTTTATGACATAAAGAGAAGCTAAATAAAAGGTGCGATTGTTGCCAAGAAATCAAGGATTTCTTAATATTTGTTAATACTTATAAATTATTGTGACTTACAAATGTATTCTAATTTCTTGCTTTTATACAATTGATTAAGAATATTTAGACAAGTTGTGTCTAAGATTAAGCAACAAATATAAAAGAAAAAAAATCTGCCACAAATGGAATAAAATGTCTTGTTATTTTTTAAATATTATCTAGACCACAGGTTTCGAATCAGAGATTTACACCCGTATCTATCATTTATATAAACAAGGCGAGTGCTTACATGAGTGAATATTTTTGTATGTAGCTTAGTAATTGCTTGAAGTTGGAACTGCAAAAGTTAGTATTCTTAGCTTTGCTTTCATTTTCGGATCTTACTTCGTATAAATTCTTGTCTGTTTCATTAAAAAAAAATGCGTAAGTAATCACTTTAACTTTACTATAATTACCAGGGTGTTTTCAAAAATTATTTATTTTCGAATTGTACAGAATGAATCGAAGTAGACCAACAGGTTTTTCATAAGAATTGTACCTCTAATTTTCCATCACTGACAAAATCAAAATTATCTTTATATGTATATTCATAAAAGTAGGGTAGATTTCGGGTCGCTGTTGCTGCCCCTATCAAATCTGTCTCAACGACAGAGACGTTTATTCTCGGTACACTAGGGTTAGAACTGAGACGTTAAATAACCATAAAAGGGATAAATTATTATATACTTTGTGACTGCAATTTATCTTGTAAGTTCTACATAATATACATGCAAGTCTATAAGTATGTAACTGTTAAATACAAAATAATTGTTCACATTTTTACAACTATTATACAAAACATTACTTAGGTAATTTCAATTGCATTGTGCCCATGCAAAGTGCCCATTATGTCGGGACAAGATTATGTAGCTAAAATCATCGGTCATCGCAAGACTAAAATTACAGAAAACCGTCACGATACTGTGGGCAGGTGTGGCAGCTTAGAGTTTTAAAATACTTATAGAGCGGACATTGGGAATATTTTATACAATTTGATCCCGAACATTTCCAATTTTGACTTACAAATGCTAGCTGGCAAGCTGGCGTATGGCACTAGACAGAACGATTTGTTACTAAGTAATCACAAGTATTGGATTACGATTTACTACGTCTTGATCTGTCTATTCCTCGTCAATATTTGAATATCATGGGTCGCAGCATTACTTTAGCTTTAGCAATATTTACTGCGATATAGGACAGCAGTAGTATGCATTTATTAGTAAGTTTATCCTATAGGTACCTACTTATCATTTTTACAACCGATGCGATGTTTTTTTTCTTATTTTTTTTTTGTGTAGTGTATTTTAAAGTAATTAATAGTTCCTTAAACTTTGACTTAATTTACTCATAAATTTGAGTGTAAATGAGTTAAATCTTAATTTTTATTACCGATCTAAGGTTTGACTAAAATCTTGAAAATGAACTGACGTTCAAGATTTTATCACTAACTTTAATTAATAATGAAACATGACAGATTCCATTCCTTGACATAAATATAATAAATAATATTCTCCATTATTACAAAAACAAATTCAAATTAAATGAAGCACTTACAATTTTATGAAAAACTCCATAGACTAAGATTTTAATTTAACAAAGTTTTGATAAATGAAGATAAATGCCAAAGACAGAAAAAAAAACAATATTACCGGGTTAGTTAATATTTAGTTGCCAAGTCAAATCCACATACTTAAAATACAATGATGAACAAAGTTTACAAAACAATTGTATCCCGATTTACTCCATATAACCAACTGAATAGTAATTAAAATAAGATCAGTCGTTTCCGAGATGACTACAACCACGCTATCTTACGAAGTTACATTATCACAACTGTACACATACCGATTATTTAACAGTCACTTAACTCAGTCTTTACTGCCACTTACTTGGATTTCAATCGCTTGTTTGCGACACCAAAGTACATAACTAAAGTTAGACTAAAATTATTGCCAATAATATTTTGCATAGAAAGAAACCTTTTATCAAAAGATGAAAGAGTTTTGTTACTTAATTTAATGATTACTTTCGTTAATTTTGTATTACTACAAACAACATTTTTTTTTTCAGTTATTTCATCCTTGTCGCAAACTAGCGATATATCCAAAGACGCGCCAAATATCATTTGATAACATTCTGATCCGGTCAGTGAGGAAATATGGCAGGCGTTTCTGTGTATGTATAAACCGTAAGTTTTGGTTAACTAATAATTTCCAGTTTACTTCAATTTTAATGTTTTTTTTTTTATCACATCGACTCCTTGAACATTAGCCCTTCCATAAAATCGAATAATAACTTATATATATATAAAATAAAATGACGTTTGTTAAAACTCGAGAACTGCTTTGGTTTGTAATCAGATTAAGAAAAATAAAAGTTTTTTACGAAAACTAATGAGTCAATTTTGAAGACAAGGATGTGAAGGTATTTATTGGCTCGATATATTTTGCGATATAGCCTCTATTGCCTAGGAAGAAGTACTGAAACTAACTCGGATACGCGAAACGCGCGAGAGACATTTTTTCAACGCCTGATTTACCCAACAAGAGCGAGTTTTATAAACTTCGAAAAAATACGAAGTTATAAGGCATTTTATTATGTTGCACTAAAATAATTGCAATTAATTAATAACTTTAGTAAAAAAACCTTGTATACCTGCGCGAATATTTCGACGGGCTGTCATATTTACTAGACTGGGCCCTTAATACACTTTTGTTACCTAAATTGCCTCCTAATCTTTTAAAATAGAAGGCAGAATATTTTGGCATAATTAATTGGCATCATTCTAATAAACTAATATTTTAGTTCAGTTCACCACCGAATCTTACTTACTGTCTTCGATAACTACACCTCAGGAAGTAGAATTAAACTTTGATTTTTCTCGAGCTATTTTAGGGTATAAGACTAATATAATAGAATATACTTTATATTACACCGAAATTTAATCACTACTCATCATCATCTTCCTGTCCTTGTCCTATGTTCTTTTGTGTCGGTGAAACGTTTTTTTCTTCTATTCTCCTCTGTCAACCGACTCCCTATTATTTACTCTTTTTTCTTTCATATCATTTCTTACACAGTCCATCCATCGTTTCCTAGGTCTTTCTCTCCCTGTCCATCCATCAACATTGAAACACTACTGTTTTACAATATTGCCTGATAATGGTAAAATAATAGCTTTGTTACACACTGAGGTATTACTACTACGTATAAAGAAGACAACGCGTTGCATGATTTTGCGCCACGCTTTGCGGTACACTGTACCACAACTATCCAGTGAGTATCCAACGCCCGTAGAGACAAGTCGTGTTTGGCTCGCATAAATAACAACATCGAAATGCCTGGTTGTATTCTTAAAAAATGCCTTACACTCCAGAACATAAAAAAGTGATGGTTTGACATTTGATCGGTAAGTAGACATTTAAACGTTTAAAACTCTGATTTAAAGTTTTTCGCGATGTAATAATGCTCACTAGAATCGGGTTGCCGGGCGCCGCCATTTTGCAATACAACATACGACTTGCAGTTACACTACGTTGAACGAAACGCGTAAGCGCCATGAAATTCCTGGCGCTTAAGACGTTTTGGTCGCGAGAAAACTATTCCCTCTATGCGATCTAGCGCTGCATGTTTTAATAGTTTGGTTAGATGACATAACTATTGTTTTAGCGCTACAGCGAACTTTAGTTCTAACTCTTACCAAAATGAAGCAAACTTTTGGTTCAGCGTGTCTGTTCTATTTTTTTTTTTTTTTTAAACCGTTGCCCCACACTCTCTGTTCTATACGCTAGTAATATAGTTCAATGTTGTTACACCACATCTTAATAAATTGCTGTTAACTGATCTTGCACATAGAACCATTCAAATACTGTCACAATTAAAAAGCAGAGAACATTTTTTTTTTTCTCTGTGGCAACTGAGCCGATGTCGACTATGCTGCCAGAGTCAAGACAGACAGTTTATCAGGACATTTCGATATGTCAGACGTTAGGATTTATGTAAAAATTCGAGCCAATAAAAATTGTTATTTATTTTATAAAGGTCCTATTTTTTACTCTTCGAAAATAAACAAATAGATTAGTAGTTACAGATATATTAAATAAAAAAAACAAATAGTGAACTTGTGATCCTTACAAAGTTATAAAGCATTTAGCTAAATATACAATTCATATACTACTATTTATATTTTAGTACAAGTTTATATTTTACTTAAAGACTGAGGCTTAGAATTAGAACATTATTCGTTATAATAGTTTGATATGAACATCAGATCATGGTAATATAAAAAAGAGTTGCCGTGGCGAAATATTATAATAAACTCGGCTGTTATGTTATGATTTTTAAACGGTATGGCAGTTTCTTGGTATTGTTTTAATGACAAATAGGATAATTATTTTCTTTACTAATGACTCTAAGCTTGAGTAAGTCCAAACGCAAAAGCGTAAAAAAAAAATAAGCGGATAAAATATCGCATTTGCCTTTTTAGATGAGATATTATAATTTGTATGCACCGCTATTTCTGTCCGGGCCTTAGAAAGTACACCGTGACATTAAATTAAAAAAAAATACTTATAATCTTACGATACATGAAAATAATATTATTTAAATGCAGCGTTAGTATCTTAACATTAACTGAGCTAACCGTCTTTGCGTACGTTTTTATCAGCACTAGAGCACACAGTAAAATACATCTGTGTGTATTTTAAAGACTTTCAAACATCCTTTACAGAAATATTCAGTGAAAAGAAAAAAATAATTACAGTGCAGTGGAAGCACCTTAAACTGCCAAATGAACACAAACGGAGCTAATCCTCATTGCCTACGCTTCTGTCGAGGTAGCGTACAGGTAGCCCGCGAAATTCAAATTTTCTTACGTTTTTTGCAATTTAGTCATTCAATAGTATTAAATGAATTTAAAGGGGCTGTATTTGCGTTTTACGGTCGCGAATGATATTTTGTTCAACATAAAACCTAACACTGACCGGCAAATTGCAAGAAACGTAAAAAAACGCGGTCTACCCTGGCGCACCTTAACAAAATTATTTAGCACAAAGAAAGATTCATGACAATAAACTGACTTATACTTTACTTATCAGAAGCATGATAAAGCAGGCCCTGGTGGTCTACCATGACATCTTAAGCAGTATTGTATTAATCTTATTCCAGAGTGGGAAAGAGATGGCGCTAGACGTTCTCTATAGGTCCGTCTCCCTCTCACAGTGGTATAACAAGTGCCCCCTGTGCGTCCGCTTGCGGCGGCGCGGGCGCGAGTGCGGGCGCGAGTGCGGGCGCGGGTGCGGGCGCGTGCGCTAGAAGGCGCGCGCGAGGTACACGCGGCCGCACGCGTCGCGCTGCAGCTCCACGAAGCCGAGCTTGCTGTAGAACTGGTGCAGGTAGTGATCCGTCGCGTTTATGCACGCGTGGACGCCGCTTGCACCTGCGAGTAAACGAATACGGTCTTTGATATTTCTGATACCAATAACGTATTATATGTATTTTGTATGGTATCTATAAAATTATAATAGGTATATAAGTATTAACAAAAAAAAAAATGAAAGCATGTGCTGTAACAATAGTGTGTGCGTGTGTGTGTGCTGTAACATTTGATCATCTCCAATTAAAGATCCTGGTTGTCCTCTGTAAGGTCCATAGTTTCCGGCCTAGACACATTAGATAAATCAGATATACAAAATTATCATGTCACTAAATTACTGAAGTTTTCTCTAGTTACCCGCAGTAAAAAATAATATTTACTTCAAAAAGAAAATAGAAATAAGGGAGACTATCTCCCTTTTAATCCATTTTCTTTGGTATAGTGACACTGTTAGCCTGCGTCAGCCAACTGCTGGGCAACGGCGTCTCCCATGATTTGTCTCGATCCAGAGCCAATGTGGACCACTGGTCGCTGGTCTTGTGTAACTCGTATATTAATCCTTATTTTATAGTTGACGCTGGAAACCTTTGAACTTTACCATGTATTTCCTTGTTCAAGATTTGGTCTCGTACTTCGTACTGCTAAAAGACCTTGCACACTATTCGGCAACGACCAAGGCTTGTCGCGTGACGAACCGCTATCTTAAACATAACTGGTCGAACACCTGGTTGAACACACGACGATATATCAAGCTGTACATGTCCAGTATAACATGGCTCTTTTTGTATAGATTTCCAGTAAAATGAGAGATCCGCATAAACTGGTTTTGTATCCGCATAAATGGCTTGATTGGTAGTCGTGCGCACGACCAAGCTTAGTTCCTAGTCAAGGCTTCTGAGGCCAAAAGTCGTAGCTGCGTAATGCGCGAGGTCCTTAAAATTATTAAGAATTACACCAATGAATCTCAAAAAAATACTTCTCATCATGACCTGCCTAGCCTTTTCTGTTGTCCGTGTCCTACCCGATGCAGCTGAATACCAGTATTTTACGCCAAGCGACTGCCTATCTGACCTCAACAACCCAGTTAGTACTGGGTAATGCGACACCCATTGGTAAGAGTGGTTGTCAAGAAAGTATCTCTATCTTTGGAAATTAAGCGCTGTTAAGTTCATGTTCAGAAATTTTCATGAAATTTCGCTTGGTTTTCAGGGCGTTAAACTCAAAATAAATGTAATTCACTTGCGTAGAAATACCTTGCCTCATTAGCTTTAGACCGGTTACTGGTGATGATAGTAAAGTGCTTGACTTACCATGTGCTCTCAGCGCAGCGAGCACACACGTGAGCAGGCGCGCGGGCGCGAGCGGGTCGCGACACGCCGCCAGCACGCAGCACGTCAGCAGCGCCGGGTGCGCGCGCGTCACGCTCTCGGGAGCTCGCTCGCATACGTTGAACTGATGGAAGTGCTTGACTTACCATGTGCTCTCAGCGCAGCGAGCACACACGTGAGCAGGCGCGCGGGCGCGAGCGGGTCGCGACACGCCGCCAGCACGCAGCACGTCAGCAGCGCCGGGTGCGCGCGCGTCACGCTCTCGGGAGCTCGCTCGCATACGTTGAACTGATGGAAGTGCTTGACTTACCATGTGCTCTCAGCGCAGCGAGCACACACGTGAGCAGGCGCGCGGGCGCGAGCGGGTCGCGACACGCCGCCAGCACGCAGCACGTCAGCAGCGCCGGGTGCGCGCGCGTCACGCTCTCGGGAGCTCGCTCGCATACGTTGAACTGATGGAAGTGCTTGACTTACCATGTGCTCTCAGCGCAGCGAGCACACACGTGAGCAGGCGCGCGGGCGCGAGCGGGTCGCGACACGCCGCCAGCACGCAGCACGTCAGCAGCGCCGGGTGCGCGCGCGTCACGCTCTCGGGAGCTCGCTCGCATACGTTGAACTGATGGAAGTGCTTGACTTACCATGTGCTCTCAGCGCAGCGAGCACACACGTGAGCAGGCGCGCGGGCGCGAGCGGGTCGCGACACGCCGCCAGCACGCAGCACGTCAGCAGCGCCGGGTGCGCGCGCGTCACGCTCTCGGGAGCTCGCTCGCATACGTTGAACTGATGGAAGTGCTTGACTTACCATGTGCTCTCAGCGCAGCGAGCACACACGTGAGCAGGCGCGCGGGCGCGAGCGGGTCGCGACACGCCGCCAGCACGCAGCACGTCAGCAGCGCCGGGTGCGCGCGCGTCACGCTCTCGGGAGCTCGCTCGCATACGTTGAACTGATGGAAGTGCTTGACTTACCATGTGCTCTCAGCGCAGCGAGCACACACGTGAGCAGGCGCGCGGGCGCGAGCGGGTCGCGACACGCCGCCAGCACGCAGCACGTCAGCAGCGCCGGGTGCGCGCGCGTCACGCTCTCGGGAGCTCGCTCGCATACGTTGAACTGATGGAAGTGCTTGACTTACCATGTGCTCTCAGCGCAGCGAGCACACACGTGAGCAGGCGCGCGGGCGCGAGCGGGTCGCGACACGCCGCCAGCACGCAGCACGTCAGCAGCGCCGGGTGCGCGCGCGTCACGCTCTCGGGAGCTCGCTCGCATACGTTGAACTGATGGAAGTGCTTGACTTACCATGTGCTCTCAGCGCAGCGAGCACACACGTGAGCAGGCGCGCGGGCGCGAGCGGGTCGCGACACGCCGCCAGCACGCAGCACGTCAGCAGCGCCGGGTGCGCGCGCGTCACGCTCTCGGGAGCTCGCTCGCATACGTTGAACTGATGGAAGTGCTTGACTTACCATGTGCTCTCAGCGCAGCGAGCACACACGTGAGCAGGCGCGCGGGCGCGAGCGGGTCGCGACACGCCGCCAGCACGCAGCACGTCAGCAGCGCCGGGTGCGCGCGCGTCACGCTCTCGGGAGCTCGCTCGCATACGTTGAACTGATGGAAGTGCTTGACTTACCATGTGCTCTCAGCGCAGCGAGCACACACGTGAGCAGGCGCGCGGGCGCGAGCGGGTCGCGACACGCCGCCAGCACGCAGCACGTCAGCAGCGCCGGGTGCGCGCGCGTCACGCTCTCGGGAGCTCGCTCGCATACGTTGAACTGATGGAAGTGCTTGACTTACCATGTGCTCTCAGCGCAGCGAGCACACACGTGAGCAGGCGCGCGGGCGCGAGCGGGTCGCGACACGCCGCCAGCACGCAGCACGTCAGCAGCGCCGGGTGCGCGCGCGTCACGCTCTCGGGAGCTCGCTCGCATACGTTGAACTGATGGAAGTGCTTGACTTACCATGTGCTCTCAGCGCAGCGAGCACACACGTGAGCAGGCGCGCGGGCGCGAGCGGGTCGCGACACGCCGCCAGCACGCAGCACGTCAGCAGCGCCGGGTGCGCGCGCGTCACGCTCTCGGGAGCTCGCTCGCATACGTTGAACTGATGGAAGTGCTTGACTTACCATGTGCTCTCAGCGCAGCGAGCACACACGTGAGCAGGCGCGCGGGCGCGAGCGGGTCGCGACACGCCGCCAGCACGCAGCACGTCAGCAGCGCCGGGTGCGCGCGCGTCACGCTCTCGGGAGCTCGCTCGCATACGTTGAACTGATGGAAGTGGCGGACGCATTCCTGGGGGAAGGAAACGTTAATAAGACACTGTTTGTTGAAAGACGAGGGGGTTATTTAAAGGGAAAAAAAACCTGTACAGCATAAACAACCTGTATAATATAAAACTGGTTGTTTATTAAAGAGGGTGTATATTATACAGATCGTTTATTATATATGGTGAATGTGATATTGTGGATATAAAAGGTAGAACCGACCGAACCGACGCTAAACCGGTTACCACGTATTCAGTACGCGGTACTTCTGCACCCCTCCCACAAAGAAATTGTTCATTGGTTATCTTATTATTGATCGAAGTTGGTTATTTAAAAAAAAATATTTTTGCAGAATTTTTGTTTTATTATACTTAGTTTCAGTTAATCTCTAAATAAAGGCATTTATGTCATCATCATCATCATCAGCCTATAATGTTCCCACTGCTGGGACACAGACCTCCTGTTTATGAGAGGGAGTGGGCTGTAATCCACCACGCGGGCCCAGTGCGGGTTGGTAGATGTCACATGTCTTCGAATTTTTGGTTCTAGGACATGCCGGTTTCATCACAATGTTTTCCTTCACCGTTTTTGAGGGCAGTGGTGACGAAATAAATTACACAAAGTAATGTGCCTGTTTGGGTTCGAACTCACGGCTTACTGCTCGTAAGTCGGGGCAGTAGTAGTATAAACAAAAATACAGTGAATGACCATACCTTCGCCGCCTGACTAAGGTCTTCTCTCTCGGTCAGCTGTTCCGGGTACTTGGTGCACATTTCGGGTATCCACGCCACTTCCTGTCGCTTGTAGAACTCCTTGCTATTCAGTACTGCGCACGCATATCCTACTATTTCGGGTTTCATGCCTGTTGGAGGAAGATTGTTGTTTTACTAATGTTTTTTAGTAACAAGGGCCTTATTGGGTTGTGGAGGTCAGATAGGCAGTCGCTCCATGTAAAATTTTGGTTCTCGGCTGCATCTGGTTAGACTGGAAGCCGACCCTAACAAAGTTGTGAAAAGGCGGGGCAGATGATATGACTAATAAGGGCTATACTGCCAGCCTAGTAGTCAAAGTTACCGCAAACTAGCTTTTGACAACTTTCAGCTGCAATATTTCCTTAGATTAGTCTTTTTTTTTACGGATGGAAGTCATCAAATGACCCCTCCCGCTCTGGGCGGAGCGGAAGGCAGTGTCAGACTTGTACTGACTAAAACCCATCCATGTTCCTTCTTAGCCCTTTGTGTTCCAGGGCCACGGTATCTCTTTCGAACAGTCCCGCAGCCCGGACAGGCATCGGCCCTTTCGAACCCCTTCCAATTTCCTGAAATCTCCTTGCCTTAGATGAGTCTGTCAACTTTACTAATGATTAAATGGAATGGGAACTCGTCTTGATTTCACATTCGTATCGAAAGTTTTTTCAGGCTGCTTTTGTAAGCCTTGCTAAAAAGTCGGCCACTCAAGAGGTGCAAAATAATGTTATCTACAAGGTGTTGTTTTGCATCCTCGTCAAATTCAAGGAGGTAACTAAGCTAATGATTCTGTTCCCGAATCAATAATAAAGTGGGTAGGTAATTTTTCTTTTTTTTTCTTTTTTACGGAATACGGTAAGTCACGTCAAGTCAAGTCGGTAAGCCACCCTTGTTTAAATGTGGGCCATCTGATTCTCGCCCTATGACCGCGCTTCTATAAATACAAACAACCTCAAACTTTTTTGCTAATTTCTTATTCCCTAAACCATGTTAAGGGGGTTATTCTGAAATACTGACAAACATAAACAACCAAAAAAATCTGCGTTTATTAATAATTAACTAGGTACCGTAATTTATATTGATTATTTTTGTCTTGTGTGACAACCTCTTGAATTTTGACGAGGATGCAAAACGACACCTTGTATTATTTAAATTTTTTTACGCACTAAGTCAGGCTTCTAGCCCGGTTAGTGGCAATAGGCTCGCCCCCTATTACATGGGACTTAAATATAACTGGCGAAATGTGGCTGTACCTATTATGAGGTTCACCTGTTCTTCTCTTTGGGGATTTCAGGCGCTATGTTATCATCTTAATGCCCTTGTCCCATTTTATTTGGGGTCAGCGCAACACGTCTCTTTTCTATATATCTCGATCCTGACCTCATGTCAAACAAATGCTAATTTAAATGACAAACTCACGACAATTCTAGAAAAAATTATAAAATGGATGAGCGACCACAATCTCGAAATAAATTTTACAAAAACCAAATTAATAGCGTTTCACCCCTGGCAGAAAAAAAACAATAAATGTAGATTTTACTTTTAACGAACATAAAATAGAAACAGTTAACAATTTCACTCTCCTAGGTTTAACAATAGACACAAATATAAACTGGAAAACACATATACAGACAGTAAAATCTAAGATTTCAAAGTTTTCATATGGTCTTCGCGAACTCAAAAAGACTACAAACCTACAAACCGCACTAGTCACTTACTACGCATATGCCCACGCTTGGTTTAACTATGGCATCATCTTATGGGGAAATAGCACAGACGCTCCCTCCTTGTTTACCCTCCAAAAAAAGCTAATTAGAATAATTACCAATATTGAACCAAGAGATAGTTGTAAGCCCTACTTTCAGAAACATAAGATTCTCACCTTAGTTGGTATTTATATTTTGGAATTATGTAAACTAGTCCGCAAATATCCAGATTCTTATAACACACGGGGAGACATACAAACAAATTATTCATTGCGCCATAAAAACAGACTAAATTTGCCCCCCTCCCGCCTTAAATTACACTCATCTAGTCCTTATGCAATGTCAATTAAAATATATAATAAGTTACCTGAAGAAATAAAACAGCAAAATAAAACCAGTATATTTTTAAATAAATTAAAGCAATACTTAATTAAAAAAAGCTATTACTCATTACATGAATATTTTACGGATAAATTCAGTAAAAATACATAATTATGAATAACAGACATTTAATATGTAAAATAACAAAAATAAAATATATTATAATACTTAATTATTAATATATTTAAATAAATAATGAATAAATAGATAGACTTGATTATATAATATGAATAGAATAAGTAAACAGACATATTAAATAATAACAAGGATATAAAATAATTTGAAATTCAAATAATTGTAATATTTGTAACATTAGTAGTAATTGTAATAATTGTGATAATTGTATAATTACTCTTCTTTGACAAGGAAAATTAGAGAAGCACTCTTCCTCTCTCTACTTATTTAAAACTTGCTGTGCCCGACAGGGTCCATAATTGTGTCTAATATTTATTATTTTGACCACCTGTTAAATGTACATTATGGATGCAATAAATGATTTGATTTGATTTCTCCATACTCCTCTGTCATTCGTCATGTTATCATTTACTCCATTTTCCTTCATATCATTTTTCACACAATCCATCCATCTTTTCTTGACTAGGGCGTACCCCACAGGCGACGCCCAGGGAGGGGTACAGGGGGGAGGGTACGCCCTAGTCCTATCGCGCATTATTCCATTTTCACTCATGTTGCAAAGGATTTGGCTTTGGTTTTACAGTCGGCCAGTCAGTCAGGCGCTATGTTGTTTGCTTAAATAGAAGTACAAATCGAGACATTTAATTTTAGAGTCTATTTCATAGGAACCACAAGACTTACCGTTAACCCTCGGTTCGTTGGCCCGTTTGTCATCGGCGTCCCCAGATGGGTCTAGCTCCTGAGGAATGAATTCTTCATCGTCTTCTATCACCATGCATAGTTCGGGAACTAGCGTTAGGAACGGCGCTACTAGCCTACGAGAAAAAAAGAACCTTGTTAATAAATAATCCTTCTCATTTCGGATAATGCTTTGTGAGCAGTTTTTGTGTTATACTGCAGTTTGCCACAATTGAATCTTATTAGTTTTGTCGCTGAAAGATTTATTCAAGTAAAGGGTTGGAAATCTTTATTAAAGGACTAGCTGCGCCCCGCGGTTTCACTTGTGCAGACTGGGATAAAAAGTAGCCAATGTGTTAATTCAGGGTATAAGCTATCGACATATCAAATTTCATCCAAATCCTTTCAGCCATTGAGGCGTGAAGGAGTGACAAACACACACACACACACTCACTCACAGAACTTTCGCCTTAATAATATTAGTGTGATAAGTTGATATTTGTCAAAGGGTTGATTTTTCTACAGTCAAATAACTTTTGTCTGATGTATAATAATGACGGTTTATTTTCAATAAGACACATTATTTTCCATCGGGAACCTATTTAATCGTAATATACACGGTAGTTGGGAAACCGATGCACAAACGGTTACTAATTGTGATAATGATATACTTTATAATTATATAATTCCGAAATATAATAATTGGAGCATTCAATAATATGTAATTGTTCAACTAATTTCGAATGTGCCCCACACTAGTAATTTCTCCTGTATCGTGGGTGCGTTTACAAACATTTAAACTCACATACACAAACAGCCAGACGCGGAACAACTATCTGTAGGCCATACAAATATTTGTTCCGTGCGGGGATCGAACCCGCGACACGCAGCGCAGCAGCCGATCGCTCAGCCACTGCGCCAACCGTGCCGTCGAATAATTATTCATGATTTTCAAATATTTTAGTAAGTACTTTGCAATCCCTCAGCTAGATTTGCACACCTCTTGGCATAACATAGCGCTCCGTTCATCAAACATAAGATCTGTACTTTTTTTACCTATGTTAACAAATAAATTATGGTTATGATACCCCCCTCATAATAAATTATCACATGTAATTAAAAAAAAATAGAATCGCACAAACGGTTACCAAGCGTAGTTTGATCGTGTAGGTGGAAACAGCTGTTTTTTTTTTTACAATTACCGATGAACGATTTCCGTATTAACCGTTTGTGCACCGATGTTCCAGCTACCCTTAACTTTTCGACTCCTATTCAAAGTGAACCCAAATGAAACATAACTACGTATATTTTTATAAACTTCACATACCTATCAGCTGGTAACGTTTGTAGATCGCTAGGGAAAAGATCGCTACAGTCGGAGCCGTCTCGACATGTTTTGTGACATATCGCGCATATCTGTAACCAAATATTATTACAATTTATTTATTAACCGCATAAGCCATTAATACTTAATCTAACTTAAATATCTATTAACTCAAATCAGTGTGGTTCTTGCTTGAAAAAACTATCTCAGACGCTAATCTGCATGGTCTTCATATGAATTAAATAAATTGAACACTGTCTGGACTTCAAAAGGGACAGAAACCTCTGAGTTTATTTCAGCTATTTCTTCTCAGAGTAGTCAGGTACGAAACAATGGCCTCATCTAGTTTAAAAAAAAATACGACGTGTAAAAGTGTTTGTAAAAACTTATTTGCAAGATATCAAATTAAGTTATCCTTTTACTTTGTCTTCTCACAGAACCGCAAACATTATAACATTATCGTTTTATATTCATCAGCAAAAAAAATTAATTCAGGGTTGGTCTCCACGAGCGCGTTGAGCAATAATGATATTTGGCGCTTTTGTCTGGTAGTGTAGTCAAGTATTCGAAGTATTAATAGGGAAAATCATTTGAAGCACGGTAAAAAATATTGATGTCGATGTCGGTAGAATTTAGGAATAGGGGATAATCACATTTTTTTTTATTTGTCCAACGGGTAGGTTATTGAAAAGTATTGGACACGTATTTTTTCTTTTTTCACGTGGTCATAAAATTACGGAGATATATTGAGTTGAAATGGCGCATGACGTCACGTGTAGGTAATTTTTATACCTACTTGTGACGTAGTGAGCCTCACTCTCCAACTTTAATGAGTTTTAACTTTGTAATTTTTTGATATTTTGATAAAACCAAAATTACATGTCTAATATTTTTGTATTACCTGTCTGACGGACAAAATAGAATTTCGTTTTCTTTACCCAGTCTTCACCCCTATTATGAATTGTGCTTACCGCTTCTTCGTCAGCCGTGCTATAAGGTCGTATCGTTAGTGGCAGTATCGTGGGAGGAGGCAATGTTCTCAGCGCATCGCTGGTACATTCTACTGGTAATAATCTCCGTAAGTCTGCAGTCAGACCTCCGCGGAACACCCAGGGCTCCTGGCAGCCGCTCTCGAATGCCTCACGCCAGCCTTTTGAAAACCCTGTAGGGAAATGTGGGTTTTATTGTGTAACTTTCACAACGTTCAGGTGGACATTCAAAAGTGACTCTGCCCTGGAGTGTAAATGTGATGTTGCCCTACAAACGATGGGACTCTTGGTATCGTGTTCTGCCTGTCCTGTTGCACATCACAGGAGCTGATGGACGCTACTGGAAAGTGCCAAACTCGTCGTCAAATTTTTGTGCTGCTCAATTTAAGTCACCATCGACAAGCAAACAAGAAAAAGGGGAGAATCTAGATGACATGGGGTTGACAACATGGCTTCGATATGTACACTCTTTCTGACTCATCAAAATTGCACGTCTGTACAAATCAATAGCCATTATTTGGTTCTAACAAAGTAAACAATATTCTAATAGATATTGGGCATATATTGTTTAAAACTTTATATAAAAGTGGAAGTAATGAAAAACTTACATGTATAACTTCCTTGTGTATTAGTTGCTATGTTTTGTGAGTATTTTCCGAGTTCTGAAACAAAATGAATAAGTATTAGGAGACATCTAGCGTTAAGATGAATGCCATCGCCTTCGGTCGAAGATGACCGAGTAAGTCTGACAGACATTTCTGCCTTTTCACCAGATTTTGTGTTGTGACGGAAACAGCCTAAGATGATGCGGCCAGGCGTCGCCAGGCGCCGCATTACACTAACCTAGCCACCTCAGGAAGCCGTCCAGCAGCGCCAGCACAGCGCACAGCTCCCACACGTAGGGCTGCAGCTCGGCGTGCAGCTCCTGGTTCTGTGCAGCGGCCAGGCGTCGCGCCAGGCGTCGCGTACGACACATCCACCACGCGAACCGACTGCGGCGGCGACGCCATTCACTTGTCTGTGGAGATAAGAACACTTTGAAGCTCATAGCGTATATATACACGGTCCATCGCCAACCGGGCGTCTCCCCAATATATAAGCAGCATGGTACCGGATCTGTTCAGCATCAGGTAATGAATGACTGCACGCACCGCGCACACAGCTGGATGCGCGGGAGGCCACGAGCTTCCGTCAGTGAGGCAAC
Organism: Cerastis leucographa; assembly: GCA_963082945.1. Lineage (NCBI taxonomy): Eukaryota > Metazoa > Arthropoda > Insecta > Lepidoptera > Noctuidae > Cerastis > Cerastis leucographa. Next base: position 5,622,862 of record OY720370.1, read on the forward strand.
TATTGTTTACCAGCTGATGGCATTGATCGGGTTCGGCATCGCCTCAGCTTGAGCTGCTCTGGGTTCTTTTTATGAAACTCCATACTGCATAATCCAACCTCCACTTATAATGATGAAGTACATGGTAAGGTCCAAAAGTTTCCCGTTTCAACTATAAAATTAAGGATTATAATAATAATAATAATAATAATAAATTCTTTTTATTTGGGACAACATAGGAACCATTTTTGTTAGTACACATCTTAGAAACTACAACTTATACACTAGGATTAGTAACAAAATATAAATAACAAATTAGTGAGTCATGTACTTAAGAGGCATTTCATGCGGACAATGATTTCGCATGAGATGCCTCAGTACAGGAGCTCTCGGGTCCTCAGCTATGACTTTCAGGATGCTATTGTTGCTCCCCCGAATCCTCCTCACAAGCGAAGCCACCTTTTTCCGGATGATAGCCTGGAAACCATCTGCATTCGCTTGGGCAAACATCCCCGAGGCACTACAGAAACGAGGGAGTTTCAACATCATCCTGAAAACATTGTTATATTGGACGCGCAAGGCATTTAGCGTCCCCCGTGAACAGCTGAACCACAGACTTCCCGTGTACAGGCCTTGACAGTACGCTTTAAACAGGGTTATTTTGACCTGATCGGTACAACGAAAAAATCTGCGCGCCAACATATTCCCGCGGACCGCCAACGCCCTGCGCTCCCTCTCCACGTCATCATCGTCCTTAAGGTCGTCGACAAGTATATGGCCCAAATATTTAAACTTGGTCACCTGTTTTATATTAGCGCCGTTCAAAGTAATTGAAGGAATTGTGTCTGGGCACTTGCCGGCGGCCTTGAAGACCATGAACTCGGTTTTCGTTGCGTTATATAGAAGGCCATGTGACGCGGCATACTTTTCACAGACCTTCAGCATCTCTTTGATTGATCTCGCAGTCGGTCCCAGCAACACCATGTCGTCCGCGTAGCTGATGTTGTTCACACAAACACCACCCACCCGGCAACCGACACGCATGCTGCTGAGCTCGACTATGAGGTCATTGACATACAGGTTAAACAGCTTTGGAGAGGACAACCCCCCCTGTCTCACTCCGCACTCCAACCTGTATGACTCAGAGAGGCAGTTTGACCACCTAACACAATTAGTCTGGTTCGAGTACCAAAATTGAAATATTTTCAATAGTTCTGCTGGTATACCCCTGTCCTCCATCTTTCTCCAGAGCACTTCATATGAAACGAGATCGAAGGCTTTGGAGAGATCCAAAAAACAGGCGTACACCGGAGTCTTTCGTTCAGTGTAGTATTGGACAGTGTACTTAAGAGCCAGAATCGCGCTTTCAGTAGAGAGTCCAGGTCTAAACCCGAACTGTGCGTCATGTATGTTTATGTACTTATCCAGACAAGACTCAAGCACACTATCCAACAGTTTAGCTACAATTGTCGCGAGAGAGATCGGGCGATAGTTCCCCTTGTTCGATATGTCTCCTGTCTTGTTCTTCACTATCGGCACCACTATTGTTCTCATCAGGTCACCCGGTAAATATGAATGAGTAATGCACATATTAAAGAACATGGACAGGACTCTCGGCACGTGTATGCCAGCATATTTTAAGTGCTCAATACTGAGCCCATCGTGGCCAGGAGATTTACCTCTACGCATACTGTTCATCACTTTTTTAAGTTGATTTGACGTAAACTTAAGTAAAGGTTCCTCTCCCGCCACGGTGGGCCCCCAATCTGGCATAGTGGTCGAAGGCCCCAGAGGAGAGCGTACTTTAAAGTGCTCCATGAACAAATTAGCTATATCCTCTGGTTCATTTCGACCCTCAACATTCGCAGGGAGACCAGGCTTAACACCAAGATTATTTGTGGACTTCCAAAATTTTGTGAAATCTTTTTCGGCCCTCTGTTTAGCTATTGTGTCCATTTTAATTTGGTCCTGGTGTTTATGACACCATTTTAGCCGCCCTTTAAAAATTTTCCGTGACACGCACATCTGGTCGTAAGCGGGACCAGTACTTGGTCTACCCAGAACCATCCAGTTTTGGTATTTTAGCCTCGCCTCCCGGTGCGCTTCCCTCACATGAACATTCCAGCCGCACACACTTTTATAATGCCGTTTAGGGCTCAAATTATTTTTAGATTGTACAGCCGCATCACATAATACATCAACAAATGTCTTATACATTTTATCTAAGACTAACTTATGATCAGATAAAGTACAAGGCCCAAAACTACATGTTTCAAATTCTGTGGGGAAGTCAATGTCTCGCAAGCCTTTAGTACACAAATCACGATATTTACCAATTTGAGCCTCATTTCTTTCCCCCCAGATTACAGCACTTCGCGACGTATTTTGAATCTCAGCGGTAGGACTAATAGAACCTAAATTGCACTCGATAAATACCGGCAGATGATCAGAAGCAAAAATATCCTGAATTATTCCGACGTTAACTGTAGATTGCCAGACCGCTTGTGAGACAATACAATGATCCAACCAACTGCCCTTACGATGAAACGTGTCAAAATAGGTGAACATGTTTGAATCAATCCCCAACAATTCTACGTCTGCGCACACCCAAGATCTGTCCATGCAAAAGCTATTTAGCTCGGTAAAGAATAATTGGCCAGGTTGCGCATTTAAGTCTCCCAAAATAATAACAGATTGAGCATCACTACCTTCCTCAATTGAGCTGATCTCACTAAGAATATCTGTGAAAATAGGTAAGTTTTCTCTTGATTTTACTGGCATGTACACACAAAAAACTAGAATGGCGCGACCACCTATAGTAGCATTGATAGCTAATAGTCTGTCACTATTGCAATTTATAACAGAGATACTTTCGAAAATGCCCTTTCGCCATAGTATGGCCACACCGCCGTAAGGTCTACCTACCAGCAATTCGCCGCTATCTACTGAACTCCTACCTATGTACTCGAAATCAGGAGATACAGTACCCAACAGCGGAAGGTCGTGATGCAGTAACCACGTCTCTTGGAGACAGACTACATCCGCCGATTTACATAAATTTCTCACATCTTCTATGGAGGTTTTAAAATTTTTACAATTAAAACTAATAAATTTACAAATATTATATGTGCTTTCGTGACTACAATCCATAGTGTACCAAAATTAAACTTTAACATTACTATTTCCTTGTTTCGGCCCGTACATAAAATGCACGAAACGCCGAAACGTAATGCCACTAGGCCAAAAATCGTCATTTAGAAACAAATACAAGTTACACTTTGAAACAAATAACTTATAAGCGTTATATCTCCGATTCGCCTTCATTTTGATCATTTTCAATGAGACAACCTCGCCGGTCTTATCTTTTATGTAGCTAACAATGTCCTGCTCACAAGTATCCATAGAGACGTTAGATATAAACAAAGGTACTTTTATGTCAGCAGCTTTAAACTTTCCGTCCGGCGCTGTAGAAGCCCGGCCTTTTTGACCAATAAGTTTATATCTCCTGGCAGATTTAGATTGAACAACTTGCCATTCAGAATCCTCTTTTGTTACCTGTGAGCAGCTCCTTGCAACCTGACTGACATTTTCATCTAACAATAACGAAGGCAGCACATTAGTAACAGCCGATTCACTAGTCACAATAGCCGACTTGTTGACCGAAGCGCGCGCGCACACGAGTTCACTATCCGGTGCATTCGAAACCGCGGTTCTGTGTGGCTGGGCCTCACCGCCCATCGCTGTCCCGCTCTCTCCACCGCCGCCGCGCTGAGGACTGGACACATTGCACCTCTCGCTCACACCGCTCGCGCTGTTCAAAACCTCCTTCCGGGCCTCCACGTGTCTGCTATCGTATGTTTCCCTTTCATTCGATTGCTCGCGTTGAAAAGAGATAGGTTTCACGCTTGCGGATGATGGTACGTTCTTTGTAGGCGTTGAGTGATGTTGGCGTTTCGTTTCGGACGACGACGATGACGAAGCATTATTCGCCTTAATAGGAACATACTGCAAGCCAACAGGGCCGCTGCACAGTTCATAGTAGCTCTCCTGGAGACAAGCTCCTCTCCTTTTATTGACAAAATGCTCCTGGGATGGATAGTTGTCCACAACAATAGACGCGTGTCTCAAGTCCTTTTTAAACGCATCGAGCACCTCTTTTGTTACGACGTTTTCTTGTAACAAACTGACTTCATTTCGAAGATTCGCTATGTCCTTTAGCAAACGAGTGCAATCAATGTGATCGAAACTCACACTAGGCACTTTATGTAAGTCTTTTGCCACGAACACAGGGAAGACTTCGGCATCCATTCCTTTCATGAGACAAATTATGTCATCCAGGTCTCGAGACATTCTCTTCTTCCCATCTTTACGCCTTACTGGCATTTTTCTTGCATTAGGAACGGATTCAAAAAGCAAACATTTTGCCTGTGAAATACTTTCTACGTTGAAAGAAGATGTTACCAGCTGGTGAATGCTGTCTTCATCCATATAATCAAGCACATTCGAAAGAAACGCCAAAAGTTCACTAATCACTACGTTACAGTTCGAACACTTCACAGTAGCCGAGGCCATTGCCCCTAACGCATGAGTCACCGGCAGCTACAACATGCGACCGTGCTCCGCAGTGTACGGTGCGAGACTGATTATTGTCCAATCAAAAATGGATTGAAATAAAGGGACAATATTGAACAAAAATATTAATTTATACTTTTTTTTTGCGGATGGGAAATCATCAAATGACTTCTCCCGCTCTGGGCGGAGCGGGAGGGGGTGTCAGACTTGACTGACTAAAACCCACCCAGGTTCCTTCTTAGCCCTTTGTGTTCCAGGGCCGCGGTATCTCTTTCGAACAACCCGCAGCCCTATATTAATTTATACTGTGGGTGACTAGAGAAAACTACAGTAATCTAGTGACATGATATTTTGCATCTCTGATTAATCTAATACATGTAGGCCGGAAACTTTTGAAGCTACTTGATACCATACCCACCTCAGGCTTGTTCCCTCTGGGCAGTAGGCTGGCAGCGTGCGTAGTGAGCCAGTTGAAGTCGTGCAGCAGGCGCAGTCCGCGCGATCCGTGCTCGAACGGTAAGTAGAACAGATCGCATAGTAAGAGCAGATCGTCGGCTACCAGCGCGTTTGGGTCTATCGAAGGGTCTTCGTTTTCTACTGGCCTATGAAAATTAAGAAATTAAATCATCATCTTCCTGTCCATGTTACTTGAGGTCGGCACAACACGTTTTTTCTTCAATACTTCTCTGTCACCCCTTTTTTTTTTTTTTTTTCGGATGGGAAATCATCAAATGACTTCTCCCGCTCTGGGCGGAGCGGGAGGGAGTGTCAGACTTGTACTGACTAAAACCCACCCATGTTCCTTCTTCGCCCTTTTTGTTCCAGGGCCGCGGTATCTCTTTCGAACAACCCGCAGCTTCGAACAACCCGCAGCCCTGTCACCCCTCAAGCTATCATTTACTCCTTTTTCTTTCATATCATTTATTTATTAACTTCACCTATGATTATATAAAACAAACTTAGAATTTTGACCTCATAATGTACCTTTCTCACATAATGTACCATCTCTAAATGAATGATATAACCAAGGCTTTGTAACAAGATACTGATTTAATCAAATCAAATCAAATCGTTTATTGCATCCATAATGTACACTTAAAAGGTGGTCAAAAATAAAAGAAAATGATAGACACAATTATGGACCCTGACGGGCACAGCAATTTTTAAATAAGTAGAGAGAGGAAGAAAAAAAAGAGTGTCTATGGAGTTTCTTGCCCATTCTTCTCCATAGAGATCTACGCTTTGGAATGGGCAACTACAGTACTTTCACAGTTATTATGTCTTGTGGCTGGGACTGTAGCTTCATTTTTATTGTTTTTTGACTATTCAAAAGTGCATGTTACTGGCCTACTTGAAATAAATGATTTTGATTTGATTTGACCTACTTCCCGGTTTCCGATTGAGTTGATATTTTGCACAAATAAGTACATATTTAGTTTGTATGACAATGCATACAAACTAAACATAATGCATAGCTAAGTGACGTTATTCCTAATCCAAAATGGCGGACTCCCAAAGATGGCGGACTAGTATAATAAGTTTTATGCATTCCTATGCTTTGGGTATCGAAAGAAAGGGTTTGATGAGACGTAGGCGTGTTTTTTTGTTATTTTTTTAAACTATATTTATTTTAACAGCAATCCAGCAGCAACTTTATTATAACAAGATCATTGTGACTGTTTTGTCAGTGACGTAATGTCAAAGGTAAAATAGCTATGTATGGACTCTACCCGTAGTCCCGTAATGACATCCATCCACAGTTTCACCTCCACAAGAAGGAAAAGTGATTACAGCAGTCTTTCAAGTTTTAAGGTCATTGCAACTTTCAAGGCAGCGGAAGTTCTCAAAATAAAGATTTTCCTTCCTCCCCAAACTGTCTCAGTTAAACTGAACGCAATGTAAATCATGTTACTTACTCGTCGACTGGTTCCGTGGGCTCTGCAGGTTCCACCATCATGTCGGTGCTCAGCGGACTGTTACTTGGCTCCACTTGCATTGACCCATTCTGTAAAAATCACTCTCTATTTTAGGTGTATGAAACACAGGGTGTAAAGTTCTTCATATCCTATAGAAAAGGCAGGAACATCCAACAAGACGGGTGTTGTGTCTGTTGGCCTACTGCCCGACAGTAGCTGTAGGTTTTTTATGCTCCTAAGTCGCGGATAACTTTATAGAGCGAATAAAAATTCTGTTATTAGTTCTTCATTTGTACCACAGATGGCGTTGTTGTATTTTTTGTACTATGTTGCTGTAGTACTTTTTGTTTAAACTATGATTTTTAAACAATAATGCAACATGACGTCTGAAGTGAATAATTTCAACTAGCTATTGGAGGGCACCGTAAATTACATAGATTAATGTTAAAATGCTGTGGAAATTGGTGTTTTCGTGATGCTGATGATAAAATTTGTATTTAGTTTAAACACTATTCTCAAGAAGGTAACTCTTGCCATACCAAGTCGTATGCTACTTACTTGCTTGATCTGTTCATTTATTTTGAATATCAGTCGACTAATCTTACAAGTCTTCCTGACAGGACTGCGACATTAGTATAATATTCGCAAGCGTTTCTGCCTAGCATGAGGTACTGAGTTCGATATTGGGTTTTTCGACCAGGAATTTTTCAATAGGGGATGATCACTATTTTTTGTCTTTGTCAAAAGTAATGGACACGTATTTTTTCTTTTTTCACGTGGTCATAAAATTACGGAGATATATTGAGTAGAAATGGCGCATGACGTCACGTGTAGGTCATTTTTATACCTACTTGTGACGTAGTGAGCCCCCACTCTCCAACTTTAATGAGTTTTAACTAAGTAATTTTTTGATATTTTGATAAGACAAAAAATACATGTCTAATATTTTTGTATTACCTGTCTGACGGACAAAATAGAATTTCGTTTTCTTTACCCAGTCTTCACCCCTATTGCCGCCCGAACTTGTTGAATGATTGATGACAATAGGTTCGCCCTTGCACGGGACTTAAGCATAACTGGCGAAATGTTGCTATAGTTTAGGTTTCACCTCTGCCTAACCTTTCAGGGATTACAGGCGTGATGTTATGTTACTCACCTCGCTCATACCATCGTTCATGACAACATCAGGGTCGGTAGCAGCAGTGGAGGGAGGGTCCACATCCAAGGGTTCTCCACCCGCTTCGGAAACAGACGGGCGGCTCGGACTTAGCGTCTGTGGCGTGTCTGGACAAGAGAAAATGTATGCTTTTGTTTATTTTATTGGGCTGTTCTGGTAGTGTCTGATCTGGTACAATCAAAACAGAACGTAAAAAATAACAAAGCGGACTAAGAAACGATCAATGGAAAATTATAAAGAAAAAAATGAACAGAAGCGAGTCTTAACTAGAGCGGTTTTCAGCCTTGCCTATTTTGTAGCTCGTACCGGCTAGCTGTTGTCAACTTCTCCACGTGGAATTTAGTGAAATAAAGGTAGCCTAAGTTACTGCTTATAACATCCATCTTTACTGCCAGTAAAAGTCCCTTCGAAATCGGTAGAACCATTTAGGAAATTAGCCGGAACAAACAAACAGACAGACAGATAAAAATTAAAAATGTTTTTGTTAGTGTGTGCACCGTATATCACTCATACTCACATACGCATTCAGTAAAAAGCTGTTAATTTGAAATTAAACAAATAGACAATCCAACTTTATTTATTTGTATAGATTAATGATCTACATTGGCCCTGGATCGAAACAATTAGAAGTCATGGGGCTAAATCCCCGCAGTGGAATGAGGCAAGCTAACAGTATCAGTATAGAATCTGTACTATAGATTAATCATTTGACAATGTACAAACATTAAGGGCCTTTTTATTGTCATGCGTGTTTGAGCCCGCGTGCAGGCCAGGCACGCATGCGTGCTGCCCGCAACCTATCGTATCATACATGTTTTCATTGTCATGCGCGCCACACGCGCGCCGGCGAAAATAATCTGCTCTGCGTGCGGCCCGCAACAAGCATGGCCGCCTGGCCTGCACGCGGGCGCAAACACGCATGACAATGAAAAGGCCCAAACAGTAACTCACCACCAACACTCATATCCCCATTCCTCTGCTGCTCCTCGACAGCAGGCTCCACATCATCCACAATGATCTGATCAGCATCTTCCCCCTCTCCATCTTTATCCTTCTTCGTCTCAAAAGGCCCACCAATCATCCCCCCTTCATGGTTATTCTTATTCACGCTCCCTTCTAAGGCTTTCAACCCTAAGATGGGGACTGGGAGGGTTGAAACGGGGATTTCAGTGGGGAGGGATATGTTGGACGAAGCTAAGGGGATGATGGGGTTCGGGATGGATTCGTTTAGGATGACTGTGGTGGGGGAGACTAGGGAATTCATGACTGGGTTCGGTACGGGGTTAAATGTCTCTATTGGTGATACCTGTGGACAAAAGTATTGTTAATATTAACTTTATTCCATAATTTCATTTGTTGTCATATTTAATTCTGTTTTTATTTTATTTTGCTCTGTGCCTTTTGACTATAATTGATTTCATGTCATAAGGATATTATAATTTTTGCTTCTGACATAACTTTATTCCTAAACTAGCTTGTGCCCCCGGCTTCGCCTGCGTTTCTTCGGTAATTGTCCCACGGGATCATACTACCGGAAGAAAAAGTATTCTATGTGCTATTCCAGACTATTATTTTATCCCTGTGCCAAATTTCATCCAGATCCATTCAGTAGTTTTTGCGTGAAAGAGTAACACATAACATTCTTACTAACTTTCGCGTTTATAATATTATAAGTGGGATTTAATTCATTGTCATATTTCATTGTTTTTTTTTTGTTCTGTGACTGACATTAAATGATTTGATTTGACTTTAATTCATTTGTATTTCATATTTTACATCATTTAATTTACTTGATTTATTTATTAATCAATTAATTATTACGTTTTATTTTTAATTGCATGAATATTGACATAAGTGTATTTATATTGTTGTGTAATGTAACTAATATGGGTCAATGACATGAAATAAACGAATTTTATTATTTATTAAATCTGAAAAAGGTTTGGAAATATTTTAGCATAAATTTATGTCCCAATAAAAAACATACAAAAAACTTTGAAAGCTGGATCTTTACCATGTTTACAATTTGTTTTGTGTTCCCGATATTTCACCCAAAAATCGGCCATGGCTCAACATCTTTAGGAATCAGGATCGAACCACAGGATTGAGTTACATAACCCTCAGGTCATCTCGACAGAACGCCACGATACATATGCCAAAACTGGTAAGAAGCCAAAAAAATATAAGAAATTCAACTGAGAGGTTGGGTTTCAACTGTCAAGAGCCTGGACTCCAGTGGTTCTAAAACCGAAATAGTGCCGAACAAAGTTCGCGAGCGGACGCAGTAAATTTCGTTTGTCGGAAACAGAATCGAGTTGTGAGTAACAATCGTAAGGCCTAAAAATGTACAAGGAAGAAGGTAGACCGTTCTGTCTGCCCATAAACACCCACCTGCAATAACTTCAGAGTATCCATGATAATGGTGCTTGGCGACAGTGCCCAAATATAGGGCTTTACCACATCAGTTCTATGCCATTTACGCTCAGTGCTAATTGCACCGACACGATTTTGTTTTAGTATTGAGTCTCTAGCAACTTACCCTCGTAGACAGTATCGGCCGGTCGTTAGATCCAGTAGAGCATGCATCAGCCAGAGCTTGCAGCTGCGAAGTGTTCACGGTAGGGATGGCCGGAGCCATGTCCGCTGTGCTTGTCGTGGATGTGTTGGACGTGGCCGTCATTAAGGACATGCATGTGTTCACTGATGGCAGGATTGGGATTATTGGTACTGGCGGTACTGTAACAAAAGATATGGTTCGATTATTAGGAAGTCTCGTAAATTAAGCCTGTAGTATGCAACATGTAATCAATCAAAAAGAGAGACCAATAATATAGAAAAAAGTTAGGGCCCAGCTGAGTGCCTTGTGGTACTCCTGAGTCAGAAAAATATAGCTTTACAGAGTTATAATCCTTAAAATCATCGCCACAACCCTCTAAGTTCATTGAATCCCATTGAATGAGATTTTCATAAAATAGACATTCAATGGAATAGGGGATAATCTATTTATTTTTTCTTTGTCCGTCGGGTAGTTTATTGAAAAGTATTGGACACGAATTTTTTCTTTTTTCACGTGGTCATAAAATTACGGAGATATATTGAGTTGAAATGGCGCATGACGTCACATGTAGGTAAGTTTTATACCCACTTGTGTCGTAGTAAGCCCCCAATCTCCAACTTTAATGAGTTCTAACTAAGTATTTTTTTGATATTTTGATAAAAAAAAAAATACGTGTCTAATATTTTTGTATTACCTGTCTGACGGACAAAATAGAATGTCGTTTTCTTTACCCAGTCCGATCCCCTATTAAATGAACATGAAAGAAGTTGTATTGATGATTTTAATGATTATAATTCTGTAAAATCATGTGCGCGTTTAACCAACATGCAACCTTTCAATGACCTGCACGGTGCAAAAAATGTAATAACATTTGAATTTCACGACTTACCCTGACGCTTCCACCTTAAACATGCTTTATTTTGTCAAAGGCTTCATGATTTACCTTGTCAAAGGCTTCTACTAAGTCCGACAGCATACATTAGTGCGTTAAAAATCGTATTATTTCATTGCTTACCCGTGATTGTAGCTTGTGGCTTGATTGCAGGGCCTTGAGCAGTCTTGGGAATGGAAAACTCTGGCAACCATTCGTTTATCGCTTGCCTGCAAAAAATAATAGAAATATTATTAAACATACCTCATTCTAAAAAGCAATGAATTGAGTTAATTTGGCAGGTACCAGGATTAAAGGAAAATGTTTCACGGGTACGAAGGTTGAAGGTGCTGACCAGGAATGTGCTTACGCTGCAGGAATACGCATTTGAAGCTGGCTGGCTATGCGACTCGCTGCTCGACAGCTTGAGGAAGTGATGTTGATTATGATGTCGTCACGTTGTTCGAAGGCTGCGCTGACGTCCATTTGAGGGTTACAATGGGGTAAAAAAATCTTGATCCCCCAAAGATAAGAGAGGATCTTCCGAACAGAAGGATGTGGATTCTGGTGGGCTACTGCCCAACAGTTACTGTCGGGTATTTCTATAATAGTCTTAATTCGCGGTTAACTGTTAACTGCGCGATTTATGATTTTGATATTAGTTCTTCATTTGTGTCATAGTTGGCGCTAGTACTTTTTGTAGTGCTGCTACAATCATATTATAGTGTAATAAGACTTACAATTTACCTCGCATCATGGGTCGAATTATTACCTGAGCGCTTGTCGATGATGATACACATGTTTGCCAAGAGTGAGAGGGGCTTCGTCTTCGCATACGCCTTGCTCGCTCTCTCGCTCCAACTTTATATCCCAGGAGACTGCTTCCACTGTGATGAGGAATACATCATTACAACTTAATTAGCTCACCAGAAAGGCTGATTTGTAATGAACATTTTTATTTTATTTAAAAATGCTTTGCCTCAAACTTGGAATTTCTCCTGTATCGTGGATGCGTGTACAAATATTTAAAGTCACATTAACAAACAGCCAGCCCTGGAACACCTACATGTAGGCAATACAACGGCCGCCCTGCCCGTCGTGAATACCTGCACCGTCCAAGACTTAAATGAGGCAAACGATCAAGCTGATCAGGGCGTACATCCTCTGTACTGAAATTCTAAAAGCGCCTGTAGCGTACTTACGAGAAACTAATTATAACAGCTCGAACGTTACATGGCATTTTTAACGAAAATTGAAGGGTGTCTCCATACAAAATGCCCTCGAATGCGATCAGGAATCAACGCAATCACGTGTTGATTCTTGATCGCAAATCGAGTCAAAAACTCTATGAAAAAATTATTGCTGGGAAACGTTTTTTATTTTTGAGTGGAACTCAATGTCGTAAAAGAGTATTTTACACCCATCAGATGGCTTGTTTTTACAAACAATAATAAAATACGTCACTCACTATGCGCAGGCGCGTCTAAGCTACAACTGGCCCAGTGCGCGAGCGTCCGTATCGGTATCATGTTAGCGTTGTACTCGCAGTTGGGGTTCGTTAACACCCCACGTAGCAGGGGGATCAGTTCCGGAGATCGGCCGCAGTATGGACCTGGAAAGAAAAGGACATAGATTGCGCTTTATTTCTGAAGTATTTGTTTTATTTTCAGGAAAAAGGTTATCACAAACTCAGTATTAGGTTTACTTCTTGGATAAACTATAGCCACATGAAAGACTTTCACTCCAAAGCTCTCGACAAAAGCCATCGAATGCAGTCGCTTTGGCCGAAATCGGCTAGATGGCCTTATCATCATAGCCACTAGAATGTATCTGCTGATTGTACTCTTTTGGTAAAATGGTAACCAATAAATTATTTAAATCATTAAATGTGCCTCTCCGCACCACCCCTAGGTTTTGCGAAAAAGTGAGAAAAGACTTTGATAGACAAATATTCAAATGTCATACGATGCAGGAACTTTTTACCAATCTACCAATTTAAATATTTGGTAAAATCATTAGTGTTATTGCTGACCGCCCAGCTCACAAACGCTATGCTTGGTACTCACCCAAGAACATTCGTTTCTGGTCATAATCATTGGCGTGGAGATTGTCCCATATGACTGGAGGTCGTCGCAGCACTTGAGTTATCTCCTCTATGGCTTCTGTTGTTAGCACCTTCGATATTACCTTGGGACCTGGAAAGGATGGAGAAAATTTATAAAAATTTGATCATTTTTGTAAAGCACGACTGCAACCTATAGAAATGTAGTTGTATACCAGTGGCGGAACTATCATACAAGCCGAAAAGCCCGGCTTGCCTAACAATCAAACACAACAAATAAGTAAAAAAAAACATCCCAACCAAAAATAAAAATGTATGTCAAAATAATAATAACGTCAAATTTCGCGCGCATTTATCAAGAATTCAAGATGCGCGACGTTGACAAAAAAAATCTAATATCTCCTATACCTACCGGCCGCGAGACTGGCTCGCTCTAACACTAAACAAAAGAAGAGATCAAGCATAGTTCGCTATGGTCGGACCCTACAGTCAATGTTCGTTCGGATGCTCCCACTCGCACTCACTGGCTTCTGTATTTGGCTTGTCGGACCTCTCTGTCTTTGCTAGTAAAATGACTCTGTCTTGATAACATTATTAGGTATTTAATTTGAAAAATTGTATGGAGTTAAAAGCTGGGCTTTTCTTTGAATGTGTGCGTGTATGTCAGTGTAAGTTTGAGAGAGTGAATGTGTGTTGGCGCCAAGAATGAACGGGCAAGCGGCGCAAAGACCTGCGCGTAGCGCGAATTTCCATAGAAAGTAAAACGATTTCAAATTAGTTCATATTTGTTTTGAGCGATTACTGGTGCATCTTTTTTTTGTGATATTATTTATGTACTTTCTTGTATTTTAAAGTTTTGCGATTAGTTTTTGCTGTAATTAACTTTGTTTTGAAGTGATTCATTTTTGTTTTGAATAGGGATGATGACTGGGTAAAGAAAACGAAATTCTATTTTGTCCGTCAATCAGGTAATACAAAAATATTAGATACGTATTTTTTGTTTTATCAAGATAACAAAAAAATACTTAGTTAAAACGCATTAAAGTTGGAGAGTGGGGGCTAACTACGTCAGAACTAGGTATAAAATGCACTAAGCCGTGACGTCATGCGCCATTTCAACTCAAAATATCTCCGTAATTTTACGATTACGTGAAAAAACAAAAAATACGTGTCAAATACTTTTTAATAATCTACCCGATAGACAAATAAAAAAAAAAAGTCACCATCCCTATTCATAAAAGCATTCAAATTGTTTCTTGTGAAGGATTTTAAGTGTGTGAAATCGTTACTGTGCAAGGTAAATGTGTGAGAGTGTCTATGTGCTTTGTTTTGTTGTTTGTCATCTGTTCGTGGTAAAAAAACGAGAATGAAGAATTATGGCTGTTTACGTTGTGAGTAATCTTTACATAGTTTAAAACAAATTCACTTCCCGCCGTCTGTACCTACGCAAGAATGTTGATGCGTTTTTCATTAACCTACAGAATGATTCATGAGAAACGTTATATGTAGTTATAATTTATGCCTGAAAAACATTAAAAATTTCCACCCTAACGAAGTCGCGGGAAGTTACAAATATTTTCAATACTTTAGTAGTTAGAAACCAATTTATTGTTTGTGCGCCATCTATCGGTGTTTTTAAAATTTTGCCAATAGCGACTGTAGAGAGCGAGAGAAATAATGACGAATTGACACGAAGAGTTCAGTTGTTAAATTTAATTCAATAGATGACTCTTATATCATTTACTTGACACTGACTATAAATCAAGATATTGAAATAGTTGTAATTTTGTGACGAGATATAAAATGCGCAGTATTTTTTTTATATTAACCACTGTTTGTATTTTTATATTTAGGCACATTTAAATAATTGGAAAATAAAACAGCTTTGAAAACCAATATTAGAACAGGCAGTGAAACTTATTTTTTACCCCAATATCGTCAGTTGTCTAGTTGGGCTTTGCCCCCGTTTCATTGGAGGCACGCCACTGTTGTATACAAATATTATTTAAATTGAGTAGGTATATTTGATAAAATACATACGACGGTCTAACGTACGAACTTCCACCGAGCTCCGGTGCGACGTGCGAGTTTTTAATGCAATCAAGGGCGTTGGCGTAAAAAAAACCACATTAGACCACGTTTTTTCAGATACATTGTAGAATGAAAACTGAAATACACCCTGTGATGCTGCGCTAGTGCGCTGCAATAACGTGCCCTCTTGCGTTACGACGTCTTGCGTCGTCGCAACACAGGAGTAACATACAATGCGTTGATCCGTTGCGATAAAACAACGCACTAATGACGCTTCAGCCTTATAGATGCAAACTAGACGTGCATCGGCCCCTTGCATTATGACGTCGTTCGTCGTCGCCTCGCAGTTGTAGCAAACAATGCGTTGATCCGTTTCAACGCGCTAATGAGGCCGTGGCCTTAGGCAAGCAATCCACCTATAACTGCGTACGTAGCCAGAACGGCATTGCACCCTGCTAAATCAATTTTTTTTTAAGAGCAGCGGTGGCCCAGTGGTAGCAGCCCCGACTTACGAGCAGTAAGTCGTAGGTTCGAACCAAGGCAGGCGCATTACTTTGTGTAATTTATTTCATCGCCGCTGCTCTCAAAACGGTGAAGGAAAACATCGTGAGGAAACTGGCATGTCCCATCTACCAACCCGCACTGGGCCCGCGTGGTGGATTACAGCCCATTCCCTCTCATAGAGAGGAGGCCTGCGTCCCAGCAGTGGGAACAATATAGGCTGATGATGATGATGAAATCAAATTTTCATCTTAACAAGGTTCTTGTTAACTTGTTGTTCTCATAAAATCTATTCTAAAACATACCAGTCCACATGATATCAATCTGCTGCGACAGCTTAGTCCCGAGCGTGTTGAGATACTCGCTGCTGTTGACTGAAGGCACAGCACGCGTGGAGCAGTACTGTGTCGGGCAGAGCAGGAAGCGAGGGCAGCCCAGGTGCTGGTGGATCTCGTTTGTTACTGATACCTGGGGGAATGTAAAACAGGTTCTTAGTTTTAATGTAGGCAATCCGAGGTTTGAGCCGTTGGTCCCGGCTGTCATTTGTAGATTTTTGACAGTCGTTACAAGATATTCAGTGACAAGTCTTACCAAAGAGTATTGTATTACCTGATATAAAAATATAAAAGTGAATGGGTAGAAAAAAAATGTTTCTTTGAGAAAGTTGTTTGTTATCATGTGTTTAAGTATCGGTCACTAATTACCAGTCACCCTATATAGATTTAGGATCTACAAAAAAATATATACATACTTATTATTATAAATGCGAAAGTAACTCTGTTTGTTTGTATGTTTGTTACCTTTTCACGACTAAATGGCTGATTGGAGCGTAATAAAATTTTACAATACCAGTATATCAGCTCGCTTTTTAGGGTTCCGTACCCAAAAGGTCAAACGGACCCTATTACTGCGAGTTCGCTGTCCGTCCGTCCGTCTGTCACCTCCGCTGTATCTCATGAACCGTGATAGTTAGCCAGTTGAAATTTCTACAGATTATGTATTTCTGTTGCCGCTATAGCAACAAATACTAAAAACAGAATAAAATAAATATTTAAGGGGCAAAATTTTAGGGGGAAAATGTGATTCTTTTGCTCTTTTTTATAAAGAATGGTACGGAACCCTTCGTGTGCGAGTCCGACTCCCACTTGGCCGGTTTTATAGATTTCCCGTACAATGAGACATCCGTCCGTTATATACGCTGCCGTGTGTACCTACCTATCTGCTCAAAATCATTTTCTCAAATAGCACAAAAATATATGCATATCCAATTAGCCCGTAACCATAGCAACTACACATTCTTATCAACAAATATCCAACTACAGATAACACATATAACAGCTAGGCTGTGCAGTGAGGCGAGCTTGTAACTTTGAAGGCCGTTAGCTAGACGCTACCCACTTAGCTGTGTCTATAGTCATGCATGGGTTACTGCAAGATTGCTGTGTGATTTTAAAACTACTAACAAAATTAATATTGGACGCTTTGCTGTGTTCTACCTGTCAAACTGTTGAGATTTGTATAGAATGTCATGTTTGGTAGTTTAAATAACTTAATAGTTTGACGGCACGGTTGGCGCAGTGGCTAATCGATTGAATGTTGCGCTGCGTGTTGCGGGTTCGATCCCCGCACGGAACAAATATTTGTAAGGCCTACAGATAGTTGTTCCGGGTCTGGCTGTTTGTGTATGTGAGTTTAAATGTTTGTAAACGCACACACGATACAGGAGAAATTCCTAGAGTGGGGCAATATTAAAATCAAAATCAAAAATCAAAAGTCATTTATTCAAACTAAGCTGATAACCAGCATTTTTTGAACGTCAAAATTACAAGAGACAGTCCCCCAAAACCATGGAGTTTCTTGCCGGTTCTTCTCCATAGGAAACGACCAACCCGAACCGTGCACCTTTTGTTGACGTTTTATAAGTGCCCATGTAGGCCTATGTAAAATAAAATATTATGATTTTGATTTTGAAAACGCCCGCCCTTCGCTACTTCCTTCTTCTGATTGTTAGGTTAGAAGACACTTCTTCTTCTGATTGTTAGGTTAGGTGACAACACATCTGTCTGTTAGGTTAGAAGAACCAGATTCTATACAATAGTGTTCAAGTTTATATAAACAAGGAATCCATTACATCAAATTAATTTCAAATGTCAGCTAGCACACTCCAATAATAAAATAATAATTAAAAAAAAAAAAAGTATAATTTATTTTGACTGCCTCGTTGGCAAGCGCAACTATTGAGCATGAGATCCTGGGTTCGATTCCCAGCTCGGTGAAAATTATATTAGGTATTTCCATTACGAATTTCTCAGTAGCAGCAGCCACGGAGTCTGGATCTGTGCCCGGTTGATGGCAATAGGCTCTTAAAAAACATAACTGGCGAAATGTGGGTGCAGTACCAGGGCTAATCGTTCGGAGATTTCAGGCGTAGTTATGTAACTAATGGTTACCTAAATTGTGGTCTTCACCCAAGTCGGGCAGTTACTATAGGCACACCACTGCCTAACCCTTTTGTAATTATAGGCGTTATGTTAAGATATGTTGTTATTAGAAATGTTATATGAAACATTATACCTATTTATTTATTCACTAATACATTTTAAGCTAACAGTAATAGACCAAAATGCTTAAAAGTTAACAATAATCAAATTAGAATGTCAAATACATAGCATCTCCAAGTAAATAAATATATGTCAAGTGGTGCTTAGGTACATATCACAAATAAAATAATATAAATAAGTCCTAGTATGTCAAACCATAAAAAATAACATATTCTATACATATTCATGACTTGCTTTAGAGTGAACAAGGTTTCTGGTTAGCCGAAATAATAACAACCCTTAAGATAACTTGCCATGTTTTTTTTTTTTTAGTTTTCAAAATACCAGAGAATTCATCATCAGCCTCCAACAATCCACTGCTGGACATCATCATCATCAGCCTATAATGTTCCAACTGCTGGGACATAGGCCTCCTCTCTATGAGAGGGACTGGGCTGATCCACCACGCGGGCCTAATGCAGGTTGGTAGATGTCACATGTCTTCGATTCCTTCTAGGACATGCCGGGTTCCTCACGATGTTTTCCTTCACTGTTTTTAAGAGCAGCGGTGATGAAATAAATTAAACAAAGTAATGCGCCTGCCACCACTGCTCTCTGCTGGACATAGGCCTCTTCAATCGCACGCCACTTAACTCGATTAATGGCAACTCCCTTCCAGTTGCTACCAGATTTTGAATGACAGTACATTAAATAATATGTATTTACTCACTTGTGCATGTGCAAAGCTCTGGAATATCTGTTTGTCAGACTCACTCATCTCTGGCTCAATGTCATCAAACAAGAGGGCGAAACATGTGCAGCCGAATTGGGACACCTTGAAAATTAAGAGGAAAGTCAGAATTTATTTATAGTACTTTAAACCAGAAGGGGATCAATATGACGTTAATAGGAAAAATTACCGGGTTGGACTAGGTTGTCAGTAAGACATTAATAAGAAATAATCGCGTTGTACAGTGTTTCGTACTTGTGCATAAAGTTTTAATAAATAAATAAGACATACAATAGAACATTTAACAAGATATACAAGGTGTTGTTTTGCATCCTCGTCAAATTATAGGACTTTGTCACGGAAGACATATATTCCGATTTCCGTAAATAAATTTAAAAAAATACCTACCCATTTTATTATTGATTCCGGTCGATTCCGGTCGAGAATCGAGAATCAGTAGCATAGAGCACAGACTTTTACCTCCTTGAATTTGACGAGGATACAAACCAACAGCTTGTATATTGGTCCTGTACGGGGCCAAAAGGCCTTCCAATCTCAGCAAGGTGCTATAACATTAAAAAAAATGGCATACAATACCTGTTCCAATTTCCTTTTCAGCGTGGTAATTTCCTTCTGACTACTGTACGTTATATCAAGTCCCGGAGACAAAGCATAGCAGAATATGATGCCCTGAGATTTTGCAGCCGTAATCAGAGATGTCAGGTGTTCCGCTTCCTCTACGGTGTACAGTTCCCTCCAGTAAGCTCGGTGCTTGTAATCGTCTTTTGGTGCATAGACGTACATGTCCATACCCCATTTTTTTAGCCTGTGAATGTTGTATGAATGTTGTTACAAATATAATATAGAAAAGAATGACTGCCTCGTCGGTCTAGTGGTTGTGATCCTGACTGCTGAGCATAAGGTCCAGGTTTCGATACCCGTGTTGGACAAAGAGATATTGAGTTTTTCCATCAGGAATTTCTTAGTAGCAGCCACGGAGTCTGGATTTGTGCCCGGTTGATGGCAATAGGCTCGCCTACTATTACATGGGACTTAAAAACATAACTGGTGAAATGTGGGTGTACTGTTAGGTTAGGCACACCTCTGCCTAACCCTTCTGAGATTGCAGGCATGATGATGTTATGTTTTAGAAAAAAAAAAACAGTTTGTTTTTTCAACTTTGTAGTTTGTTGACTTATATTAGAGTATGTTATTGTTTATGTAGTTGTAATATTATCTATTACAACATCATTAGTAATGTTTACTAAGATAATGTTAGTAAATACATTAGTGTAGAATGTCATTTAACTATGTTATTTTATATACTTTGTCTATTTCCAATTCTAATTGGTGGATTTTATCAATGAAACTTTAGGGGTATGAGGAACAGGGTGTAAAGCTCCTCGATACTGCTTAAAAAAGGGAGGATCCTTTGACCAGACAGGTGTTGTCTGGTGGGCAACTGCCCGACAGTTGTTGTCGGGTTTCTCTATTTACTCTTAAGTCGATGTAAACCTTGCTTGCGAGATGTAGGAAATTAATGTTAGTTCTTCCGTCGTGTCATAAATGGCGCTGTAGTACTTTTTGTAGTAAGTTGCTTTTTTCAACGTCGCTACAAAACTTTATGATCAGAATAATATCTAAAATGCTCTGGATCCATCAGAGTTCTTTTTTTTTTTTCAGCCATTTATGTAACACAGAAAAGGCCTCCGTTCCCTTCTTCCACTTATCCCTATCCATGTCTGTTACTGGCCAGGCTTTGAAGAAAAGACTAAAGGTTGTCCTACGATCTCCTTCCCGGCCTGTTGTCATTGACATTATTGTTTATTTATTTATATCTTCTTGCTTGAGCCACACAGCAGACCAGAAAAGAGAGATCAGAAAAATCTGGTAGAAAGAGAAAAGCCCAGTGTTGTATAACATATTTACATCCGATCTACCCACATTAGACGACGTAACAGTTGCAACATACGCTGACGACATAGCCTACTTATCAGTCGAGGACAACCCGGAAATGGCCAGCAATAAACTCCAAAATCAGCTAGACGAGACACATAAATGGCTCAGCAAGTGGCGGATACGCGCAAGTGCATCCAAGTCTAACCATATCACCTTTACGCTCAGGCACGGAAACACTCCTCCTGTTAGACTTGGACCTGATACCTTACCACACACAGATTGTGTTAAATATCTTGGCTTTCATTTAGATAGGCGCCTAACATGGAAGCATCACATTAAACAAAAAAGGGAGGAGGTAAACCATAAGTTCCGCAATCTGTATTGGCTTATGGGAAGAAATTCGGTACTCTCTGTAGACAACAAGCTACTCATCTACAACTCGGTCCTTAAACCAATATGGACATATGGAATTCAACTGTGGGGCGTAGCCAGCAAATCCAACATTTTGTGCCTGCAAAGGGTTCAAAATGGCATATTAAGAGCAATAATAAATGCACCTTGGTTTACTAGGAATGACGAAATCCACGACTACCTACAAGTGCCGTCCGTAAACTCTGAAATCGAGCGGTTCAAACGTCAACACAAGGCCCGCCTAACCATGCACCCAAACCCACTAGTAACTGAACTTTTAAACCCGACAGCGGTGGTAAACAGGCTGAAGAGGAACCACCTTCTATAAGTGGGAGGCGCAGCACTGGCTGCTCCACCACAACGCCATATATTATCAGCTGGAACAAATTCGCTTATGGTCTGACGACCGATTGCAAATAGAAGAGAGAGAAAAAAAAAAAGAAAGAGAAAGGTACTGGTCTAACGTGGTGAATATTGATGCGAGCGGAGAATAGGGACAAAACTTCGAATGGAACTTCATAGTTAAATACAAATAATTTGTCACTAAAAAGCTATTGGGATCTTTTTTTGTTTTAATTTAATAAACAATATAGTATTTTTAGGGTACCAATAAAATTTAAATAACCTGAAAATGCCTTTTAAAGTTTCGTCCCTATTCACCCCTTTTTATGGTACAGGAGAAACCAAATAGATATCAAAATATGTAGGTATCATAAGAAATTAAATAAAGTCTTCGATTTTATCTCGATTCGACACCTCATATACAATGTCTATCTTGTTTCTGTGTTATGAAAGTGAGCGAGATCTAGACATATGACTTTCCGAATCAAAATCGAATTGAAGCGTTTGTGAATACCAGGGGGCTGGTGTTAGTGGTGCTGAATGAGCTATTGCTGTGTAAGTAAGACACGCTAATTCAGAGTAATAATGGTTTTTACCATAATTAATGTTGTATCCTTATCTCTCTCAAATCAGAATCAAACCTGATTTTGTACATTTTAATGTGCCATATCATAGTTTTTGTGAACAATAAAGAACAACCCTAGGTATTAAGGTCATTAAACTTTCACATTTATAAAAGTAGAATGATAGATTAACAGCTGGTAGTTAAGTACAGAACGAGAAGACATAGATATTATTTTAGTACAATTTATTACAAATATGTATGGTCAATAAATTAGTGATCACAATGTGACAATTATAAGTGAAAGATTCCTTTCCATGTTACTTGTCTTTAAGTTGATTAAATTTGTTATTTCTAGTATAATCTGGTCATAATATGATCTTGTTGATTTGGTTTTTATAACAATGAAATAATTTACTGGATTGTAACTAGGTTATAGGATGCCCTCATTTATTTTAATAAAACTCCTATTAAAACATGTTGCATTCAAAGTAAAAAAGATAGAGTAAGTAACTATTGCTTATTAATTAAAAAACAAACAGAACGTCACAGATACTGGAAAGTTATTGAATAAATTATCAAATATGTGAACATCTGCTGTACCACAAATCATCAACATAATTAAATTACTAGAAAGAATACTCACTTTTGAAACAAATCTTTTCTTTGTTCAGTAGTCCACGGCCGTCCGTAAAAGCCTGTAATAGTGAAGCTTAGGTCATTCACTCCATTACCAACTTATCTAAAAGATGTATAACTACAACAGACGTATATCGCATACTTTCACATAAAATAACAACAATTACCTTCAACAACCCCGCAAATAAAGTCTTTTCGATGAGAATTTGGCTCGTCCGGTGAAGTTTCAGTCATATTTACAAGTAAATTGACGACTTACACCACAAAATGTTCCAGTCGGACCGACGGAATAAATTTGGCAGTTCTATGATATTTACACAATCGACACTGCGTCGCTAACAGACAACGGCAGTGTAAATAACTGTATTATCAAATTCCTAAGTGTAAAACACCGGTTGACCCGTAACAGGCGTAAATTATTGAATTACTATTCCCGAGTTCCCGACAAGGAAATCCAAATCTCTTGGAGATAATGATGTGTCAAACGATGAGTTCGTTTAGTGTCTGCTATAGGAGTTCAATAATAAACTATTGAACCGGTCATTTACTAACAAATAGTCTTGATTTATTCAAATAGCACACAATTTTTGATGAACTCGACCTTCGTGTGTCTCGTAAGTATCGTCGTATCTAAGCCTTGAAGTAAAATACAATCAAACTTTGGAGAAGTGGAGATACGTGACCTATAAAAAAAAAACCTTTTTTTATATTTGGGAATGTAATCAATGCGTTCAGAAATAAAATAAAGCTGGTTACAGGTTGGTGACACTGCTCCATTCAGTTTGTCTGGTTGTCCTAACAAAAAACTTATTGACATACGCGATGCAATATAATAATCGGGTTCGTTTTTAGGTAAATGAGTCAGATATTTTTAACTCGAGATGAATATAGTTTTCAAAATGTGCGTGGTTCATGGTAGAAAACGATCTGATGCGACTGACAACACTGAACTCCAGCGCCATATTCAAATAAAAAGCGCAGCGCAGTCAATGCAATAAGAAGACAACATGGAATTGAATTGATTTATTGGTTTATTTAGTTCACAATTTCATTTACAAAGCTATGCTATAATAATAATACTGACAGACGTGACTGATAAGTGCAACATTACATCTGTAATTAATCTTTTCTATTCACATGGCCAGCTGGATGCACCAACAGCTACAACACAATAAGAATTTCAAAAATTCTCGTCAATGGAACATTAATACTATAAAAGTGCAATAAGCTAATGACTAGATTATTGTAATACTGGAATGTTGGCATATTTACTTATATATCTTATCAACTACAATAGTTATGTACAAACATTTTCACATAATTTTGTCGTATTTACAATAAATCACTATTATTGAAAAAGGAAATATATGACAAACTTAGAGCTAAAAGTGTAGTTACCACCAGTAAATTCTTACGGGCACTAGTAGGTGCCGTAAACGTGTCGAGTATTTTTCAAAAGTTTAGTAGGTGTAGGTACGTAACATCGCGTCTTTTCAATACAATTTCCAGATTTTCCAGAGACAATTTCGCAAATGTTTACCAAAATCGCCACCCGTCATGATAATGTCATTAAAACGTCAAGAGAAGAGAACCATGCAGCACTTATTACTTTTATAAATTATAACGACTAAAAATAAAAACACCATTTCGAAAGTCTCTTGTCTTCCAATGCAACGGCACTTCGTTGCTAAGCAGTCGTTAAACCAGTTAGTTCAATAGTAGACGGCGGCGGGGAGGCCGCACCTCTGCAAGTGTCAGCCGAGCATTCCACCTGACATGTTGCCGTGGACCCTCATGTGGCGATTCAGGTTACCGGATTGAGAAAACCTGGGAAATAAAAGATATTGACAGTAAAACTAAATTCTGCGTAAAAGGGTAGGTAGGTATAACTAAAGGCCTGCTTCTATTTGTGTTTTTCTACGAGTTTCCAGAGCTTAACTAAACGCAACGAGAATTATTTATTGCGTCTGATCAAATTTTGGGTATATTTATTTATTAGGTACATTTAGTACAGCTTATGCCATTAATTAATCATCTTATTCCGTCTTCTCGCAAACATTCTAACATTATCGTCTTTCATCCGTATTCTTTCACAGTTGAATGCAGAAAAGCTTTCTCCTAACCTAATCTTGTAAATTTCTTCCAAAAGCATTATCTGAAGTATGTTTTATTACGAAATTCCTTACAACTGAGGTTGATAACTTGGTATTACCTTAATAAACACAATTTACACTGGTAAGGTTTTTCTCCGGAGTGGATACGTAAATGTTTCGTCAGCGTTGAACTGTCTGAGAACGCTTTTTTGCAGGATCTGCACCTGATAAGAGAAAAAGCATCGATGAATAAAATCTTACACTTACAGTCCCCACCGAAAAGCTTTTAGTTTCAATATTACTAATTACTAAGAGTTGCGGAGATCAGAGAGACAGTTGGTCCATGAAAAATCCTAGTAGTTAGCTTCCACGGGTTAGACTGATAGCCGACCTCATCATAGCTGGGAAAGAGCTAATAGAGAGATGATTCTTTTTTTACTTTCAATCAGAAACAAATAAATTTAAAGCTTTATTTGTGCTGTTTTTCTCCCAAGTAAAATTACCTAGAAACGTTAACGTAGAAACAAACAGTTAAAAGTTTTTCCGTTATGCAAAGTTTATTTCGGGAACAACAAAAGGAAACTTAGTCTAAAGCTTGGAAATAAAAATATTCGAAACAAAGCAATATTGTTTTTTTTAAGCGTCTGACGACTTCGTTTCAGGGTCATGTGTCTGCGAAAGGCACTTTTGTGGAAGAGTGGAAAACTAGGGGTTGACTTAAAGAAAGAAAGAGTATGTCTCCAGATTGGTAAGGTGACGTATGAGCAAATAAAATGAAGAAAGAGAAAAGAATGAAAATGAAGCGCTTACTGATATGGTCGTTCTCCAGAATGTGTTCTCATGTGTGTGGTGACACTGGAACTTTGGCTGAATCGACGATCACATATTGGACACCTATTGTGGAAGATACAGGAAACATAATATTAGATTCAGCATTTATCTCAACTTTATTGGCAAGGCCCTAACAACCGCAGCGATGTCCAAATATTTCACGTTTGCAAAATCATTCTCATTCAGTACTTAGAGCTTGTTGCCAGAACTGAGCCAGTCCAATAAATCACCATTTCGGTAAAAGTTGTAAATAGTTTATGGGCAAATAAGTGTCTCACATTTTTAGATCTTGATAGAATGTGTAGTTTTAGATCTTGAATACTTTAGATCATCAACGGAATTTACAAAAAAGGAACGGAAAAGTGCTGTTTTATAGAGGCTTAACACTATGCGTTTTCCCCGGCAAAAAATCAGTCATAATCATGATGTATGATGAGATAACCTGAAGAACCCACAGTTTAGAGATGAAGCGTATATACTAGAACAGATCCAGGGATTAGGTATTTAACGATACTAGGCTGCACCTATTCCAACTTTTCAAATACTTGATCCACCTAGTATCACTGTGCCTACGCAGTCCACGGCACCCGGCGTCCCGCCCACATCGAAGTACCGACGCGGCGAAGCGAGATAGCATTATTTGGCCGTAGATATTAGTCTGCTTTGCCGCTCATTCATGTTTGCCAAAATCATTCGTGTGTAAGTCACTTGAATTTGAACCCTAATTCAATAGCATAAAAGTAACGCGACGTGCACTAGTATTTTCATAAATCATTCGTGTGCCAGTCATTTGAATTGGAACTTTAATAAATTCAATAGCATTAAAGTAACGCGACGCGCACTCGAGTTGTGCAAGAATATATTTTGTCCCTTTTCAAGTACACCATTCCACAGTCCTTCCATCTTTGTCTCATTACTCGATCGAGACTAGTCGGGACTTGAGACTAGTCGGGACTCGGTACTAGGCAGACTATATAGAATAGGTACTTTGACAATACTCGATACGAATGAAGACTATATTATGCAGACGAGTATGAAGTGCGGACTCCGTATTGATACCTACACGACGTCGCAAAAACCTATCAGAATTATTTAGTGATTGGTTTTCGACGAAGTTCTGATATTTCTTTCTGTAATTTCTTTTTGTATTAAGATATTAATAATTTGTTATTAATGATGTGTCGCTTGGGATCATTTTACGGACAAGGGACAAAAAATGGCTGAGTGTAAAATTGGTAAAATACAATTGAGATTTAAAAGTTCTGTATCAAATCTTACAAAGCACCCAAAACGTAAACATCCACGTTGACAGTCCTAAGCCTGTGCAAAGTATGAAGGGAAGATTACAATTCATTACTGCGTACGTATCGTACTACCGATACGTGCAAAGACTAAGCATCTATAAAGTATGCGTATTTCATGGACTAGGTGGACTAGGTGGAATAGGTATTTGGATCGAGTATTTGTACGGACTTGGACTAGGTGCACCTAGTACAAAATTTACCTAGTACGACCCATCTCTACCACAGTTTACCTGACGAGTCCACAGACAGAGGCGATTCCGACTTGGTATTGGAGGATGGTATGTCGTGCAACCCCTATCTATGCATATCTGTAGAGGACTCCCATCTCTATTGTCTATGTCAACTTTCACAACTTACCTAAACGGTTTCTG
This sequence comes from Cerastis leucographa, assembly GCA_963082945.1. NCBI lineage: Eukaryota > Metazoa > Arthropoda > Insecta > Lepidoptera > Noctuidae > Cerastis > Cerastis leucographa. The sequence continues at coordinate 5,650,250 of OY720370.1, forward strand.
ACCGGTATGCGTCCGAACATGTGCGGTCAAATTAGCAGCTTGCGAGAAGCTTTTGTTACAATCTCCACATCTATACGGCCTTTCTCCTGAATGTGTCCGAAGGTGTGTCTTCAGGGTGCTCGGCCGGGCGTAGGTCTTGCCGCAGATACGGCAAAGGTTGGGCTTCTGTTCGTCATCTTCTGAACAGTTGCTTAAGGCTCCAACCTGGGTAGACATCGTAACTATTATGATTTTATTTGTATAATATGTATAAGTATCTATGTAAGTGTATGAAATCTCGAAAACTAGTAGTTATTTGTAAATATTTTTATGTACCCTATCACAATGTTGTCGTATTTTACCCAATAGTTGACTGCTAGAGAATGCCTTGTGGCATTAAGTCCGCCTATGTACCACTAAAAAGTACATGAAGTTTAAAAAAAAATGCTATCAGTAATGCAAGAAAGATTTGCACTAACTATCGATGTCGGAAAGATGGATTTAAATGATTTCAGTTCAAAATTCGGGGACCTGCACAGTACTTAAGTTGATTTTTTGACACTTATTTTAAACAAATCTGGTGTTCCGTACAAAAGTGTCTCCTACGCTGAAAAATTTTATTTTAGGTTATGCTAATTCTTTATTTTCTAAATGTTATACCTAGAGCTCGTATTTGGCTATGCGTTATTTCTAACCACAAGCACAAGACAGAGATATAAAATACTGCACTAGTTTACTACACAGGTGCACTCTAACATAAATAAAAACAATGCATCGTCATATTACTCACCGGAACTTTCCCCGAAGAATTAACACACGCAGCATATCCATACTCTTGCGGATGCTGATGCATCTGTCCCTGATTCAGAATGTACCCGTTCCCCATATTCTGTTCCTTTTGCGTTTCCTGAGCGTACAGCTTCGGAGGTGGCCTCTTCAGACTCTGGCCTAAACCTTTCTGGTTGGAACAGTTAGGTTTCTGCTGGAATAAGGAGTAGTTCGGATTTGGTTTTTGAGGATTTTGCAGCAGTGGCTTGAAGGTTGAGGCAGTGATCAAAGGATCGCTCTGGTTAGGTGTTCTGAAGTCTGCGGTAAAGGAGTAGGTGGCTGAAGGGTAGTTGGATGAGCTGATCACGTTTTGAGTTTGTGGGTAGACCACGTTGACTGAGGGCGTTGAGGCATTCTGGTTCCATTGCATCTGCAGAAGAATTAATATCATTATTTTATATATATTTGCAATTTGATAAGCTATCCGCTATGACCTGTCTTTTAAGGATGATTCTGATAACATGTACCAAGAGGTGGCAAAAATATCGACCCCTAAATGTTACTTTTATAACACATTTGCTCGTAAAGGGTCTCTTTATTTCACCAAGTTCAGTATCGTAATGTATCTCATTACGCACTAGTGCGGTAATGTAAAGTAAAACGCACGGCTTATCAAAATACTCCGTCTAAAACAAACGGTATTTTTTTAAATCTTAGCAAAGAGTTTTTATGTCAGAAAAGTGGTCGACATTTTATGAATAAAATTAACTTGGGAATTAAAATTTAATAAATAAACATTTAATTCTTTAATTTAATTAATTTTGACCATAAATTACAACCATTTATTTGTCACAAAACACAAAAATATTAATTTATTTTATTAGTAATACCTACTGGCTGTTTTAGTGCCTTTGCCTTAAAAACAGCGCTGATGCGCGCGCATTGCTAATTTCATAATTTGTAAACAAGTAAAAAATGTCGTCCGAGTTTTATTTATTTCCTCGCAAATATGTTTTAAAACGTCGTATGACATACGTGCGCTTAGACAATTACAGCCTCTGCTTTCTTGTAGCCCTCGCCTACGGCTCGGGCTGTCAATATCGCCTCGGCTGTAATTTTCAACTTACCGCACTTATATCATAATGTACTATTATAGAGGTATTTTATAGCAGTTTAAGATAGAATTATGTTATTTATATTTACAGTAATTTACTTATACATTCAGAATTCATAACTAATGACCGACTGATTCTTCCGTTCATTGTAACCGAAAATCGGAGCAGATTGTTACGGGCGTTCCAGCAAGGGTGGCACAGGACTCTAGAGACCGCCGAAATCACAAAACAAGTATTCTGTTTTGGTTTTACTTCATTTCAGGCAATCATTCTTCCGTCTTTGCCACCAGACTTCCAATCTGCTCTGGGCGTCTAGGCCACTCTCGGCAACTAGCACAATTTTGATGACAAACCACCAACAGGATACACCAGAGAGCCTCCGTAAAGAGGCTCCCTAGTCCTGTCCGACGGAAGAGCGTCCATTATCACCAGGAAGACGTACGGGCTTAGAGCCGACCTTGTGCAAGCCAACTGCCACATTGAACCTCCGTTAGTGTTGACTTTGAATGTTTTTAGCAATTCTATGATTTTCTACAATTGTTTCAAAATAAGAAACTAATAGGTTTTTACTTGGAAGTTGAATTCATCATCGAAATGTTGGGCTGAAAGAAGATGGATGAAAAACGATTGCACGTAGCAGAGATGAGAATGTTCAGATGGATGTCTGGAGTGACAAGAATGGACAAAGAAAGGAATGAGTATATTAGACGAAGCTTGAAAGTGGCGCCTGTAACAGAAAAATTGAAATGAAGTCGTTTGCCTAGGCATAGACATGTAATGAGTCATGAAACACATGTGACTAAAAGAGTGATGGATATTAATGTTGATGGATGGAGAGGCAGAATAAGGCCAAAGAAATGATAGATGGCCAAAGAAATGATATGAAAGAGAAAGGAGTAAATGATGCCGTGACGTCTAACAGGGGATCATGGAAAAATAAAACTTTAGCACTGACCCCAAACAGAATGAGACAAGGGCAGAAAGATGATAACTCGGAACTTGAAGCCTCTAATGCTAAAGCTTATTGTGTATATGTTACGGGCAACGTGATTAACTGGGCATTATTAATAAGGACCAGCCATTATTAATAATGCCCAAGAGCGATGGGCAAAGTGATTAATTTATCACTTTGACCGGTCATTATTAATAATGCCCGACGGCCCGTGGTCCATGTAATAAGTCAGTGTTTGAGATAGCTTGATTGGACCGGGCAGTATGAATAATTCTCTACTTGTAGCCGGGCAATTGGGTTAGGTTAGGTTATTTTTTGTGTTTGTTAATATCATTTATTAAACAAAAACAGTACAGTTCACTTATTTTTTTACTTTGCCCAAGATAGGTTGAGCATTATTCATAATGGCGATTAATCATGCTGTTTTAATCACATCGCCCAATTGAGTCGGGCATTATGAATACAGACCGGCCATTATTAATAGTGCCCGGACTCATCAAATTGCCCGTAACATATATGATCACTTGTTGGCAAGCGTGCACTATCGTCGCCCGCATCAGCACTTATGATACCATTTTAATGTTACCTGGGAGCACAGCTGCTCGGGTGGACAGCCATGCATGGTCATGTTCATGGAGACGTTGACGCTCATGGTGGGGAACAGCGGCGCGCCGCCATAGTGCTCGTAGTAAGGGTAGCCGCCATTGTTCACCATCATCTACACCAAACAAAGTTACAAAATAAAGTTTGGCCCTAGCTTTGGCCTATAATACCCAAACAGCATGTTAGAAAGGTATGCTCATATTTATGGACTAGCTGTCCCGCGCAACTTCGTCTGCGATTGCTGCTCCGCTCCTATTGGTCGTAGCGTGATGATGTATAGCCTATAGCCTTCCTTGATAAATGGGCTACCAACAATGAAAGAATTTTTCAAATCGGACCAGTAGTTCCTGAGATTAGCGAGTTCAAGCAAACAAACAAACAAACTCTTCGGCTTTATTATTAGTATAGTATAATATATAAGATATTAGATTAGATTAGATGTGGTATCAGGCAAGGGTGTCTCCAGCTTTTGAATTAGGGTGGGGGCAGAAGGATGAGAAAAAAGAACTGATTTGTACCTAAAGGGCGGTTTTGAATTAGCGTGTTTTCTTCTTCTCTCTACCATATCTTCTAAACCCCTAATTTCTTCAGACTAGAATAAATAATTATATGAAATGATAATTCAAAACCAGATTTTTGCATTATAATGGTAAAGACTCGGCTATAACCTGCTTTATGACATTCTCCTTTATAATAGAGACTGGGTAACAAAAGCACCAAGTTACATGATATTTCTGAAAAATAGGTGCTCGATATCATTTTTGACAATTTTCATTTTCACAATACGCTAAGACTAATTTATTATAGGTATTACAGCGCAGCGTCCACCGCCACACATCGTTCGCCAACTCGCTGCCCGACGGCTTAACATCATTTGTTTCCCATGTGACTCAATTCTAAAACAACCTTTTCAGAGTTAACCATTTAAAATATCTCTGAGGTTCCTACCAAACGTATCTTGAACAGAGAATTTAAATTCACTGTATAAACGGATAAGAGAAATAAATAGAAAAGTAATAAGTCTGCAAGCAATTAAGTTAAGCAATTTTTTTTTAAATGATTTGTATTTTGTCCATCGAATACGAAATTTTCGTAAAGGTAAACTACTAAACAAAAATAAAGAGCCTTGCTACGACACTGTGCTACGCACGGTCTCTACGGCGTAGCCACTGCGTAGCACACACTTGTTTAAAAATTCTAAAGATGTGATCTACAGAAATATAAAAATATATCTGTGGTGCCAAACTGAGGATGACGCAATTTAACAAAAAATGTTGTGTTTAAAAAAAAAACTGTCAAAATCCAGTGTCCACATTTTGCACAAATTGTTGTTATGATTTAAGTAACCTACAACTTCTACCTTCTACGACTGTTTTTTCAATAATAAATTAGATTTATTTGCCACGGAGAAATAATTCCTTTTACGCGTTAAAAGTCGCGTAACAAAATGAATAGTTTCATCTTGTATATTTAATACATATCTACATCTTGTGTTATTAGTTTATCACTCATGCAAGACATGAAGACAGCCAAGTTCCTTTGTCCCCAACTCACTTAGCAAACAACAATGGCTTACGTACCTACTATGTAAGTATACATGTTCTCGACTTCTTTATATAATAGAATATGATTATACACCCTACTCACTTTTCACAGGAAATGATATAACGGTGATTATTATTTTTAATATAATCGTTCGGTTATGTTGACATAGAAACGCAATTTACTTTTTTTATTATAAGACGGTAATAAAGATGAATTATTGCAAATCAAGTATCTGGACTTGGCTCACGAGGTTGTCGACATGTGGGATGTGGCCTCTGCAATTATTGTACCAATAGTCGTATCAGCAAATGTCGAGCAATATCTGATGAGGCTCTCGTTAGGCAGCTGGATCAAAGGCTTGATTCAGAAATCGGTACTCTGGACACGGCTCGTATTGTTATGAGGTTCCTTTCTCAGGAGCCCTGATACCGGTGGGCTACTATTTTATAAGTATATTTTTAAAAGCACTTTTTTATTATTGGTATTTTTGTATAGAAATACAAAAAAAAAAAAAAAATGCGTGGAGTCCCTCCGCGCGGAAGAAGTGAAACTTCGTAATACTACACGCATGCGTTCGAGTGCCACGCATTCACTCTCGTTATTTTATTGAGCTTCTAAATAATATTTTATTGTTTTATTGTTGTACACTTTTTATTACATAGGTTTATCGAAGTTATTCTACTCATGGAAATTGAGCGAAGACTGGTCACACCGAAGAGTCGAATGCATGACTTTTTGCACGCCATCTTGCGTACCTAGTAGAACTACGTAGTCACAAATCTTGTAATAGCGCCATCTCTTAGTGGGTAATAGAAAATATTCTCCCTCCATGAAAACGTTAAACTTGTTGGAAGTCGCATAAGAAGTTTCACTTAAAAAAAAAGTAAGTTAGAAAATACAATAAACGAATAATAAAATATTTATGTTCATTGATAGTCCAACCTATTAATATATAGGTACAAGGTGAAAGTACTTTTTTCACCAGATTATTTAATTTTAGTAAGATGGGTGCTGAGTGTAGATACATTGACGCGCAAACTGTTATCATAAATTTAAAACATGATTTTAGACCCACCAGCGTGTCGTCAACTGTAATCTTTTTAAAAAAAACTCTTTAATTATAAATGAAAAGAAGAAAATTAGGTTAATCCAACAAAATGAATACGTAAGTATGTAAAGTTTCGTGACTGTGCTATTAACCATGGAGTTCTCTCGTGAGGAGTCGATCCTGGCTGTAGGATTAGGTCAAGTTTGTCATAAAAATGTATTGTCACCAGAAAGTTTATGGGCAGCTCAATCGGTTGGTGGAAACTGGTTTGAAAAAAATTTAATTCATTAGCAAGTTTTGAACGATGCAAACTAAATTAGTAACAAGGCAAGTTAAATACAAGCACAAAAGAAAATCTTCGAAAGGGGCGTCTAAAATAAATGGATAAATAAATTAATTAATAGATGGTAACAGTTTGCACGTCAATTTTCCCTTACACCTTGCGTTTTTGTCTCATAAAGAAGGCTGCTTTATCCAAAGCGTATTTTTTTCTCTATATGTTTTCTAGGAAGTGATCTGAAAATTCAGAAACTTATTCTAGCTAACAGTGATGTAGGTACCTAAGTTACGCGCCGTTCCGCTGTTTTTTCAAGGTTATTGAACTTAAAAGACGTTATCATTAAAACAGCAATTGGTTCTAAAATTGAATAATATTAAACGGGAAGCGACACCATCAAAATAAAACGACGGTTATTAATCCATCAAAATTCTAATTTCAATAAATCCTGCGAAGCCAAACCAAAACGTTCATAAAGGGAAGCCAGCAATAATCCAAGATGCCATATTAATTACAATTATTTCATATCGAAACCCTCAAAGGGCGGAACACCGTTTCCACGGTTTTCCATACAAAATTTTCCCTCCAAACACCCCTTTTGTTAGAATGAAACGACAAATCAAAATCCTTCATGTAAGAGTGAGATGTAAAACCAATCCTTGGCGTTGAACAGAGAGAGTTATACCCGTCCTTGTTTCGCTAATGGGATAGTAGGTGAGAGTGATAAAGATGGTTATACCTGTGGGTGTACAGCCTCGGAAGCACAGTCGCCGTGGACGACAGCGTGTTTTAGCGAGAGGAGGACGTCGGCCGCTTCCCCCCCTCCTCCCCTCTCCCTGCATTCCCCCGCTCCGCTCCTGTTTGAACAAAGCGATGTGTTGGATTGCATCGTTTTAATAATAAACTTAGATAAGGTAATTGTCGCAAGGTTGAATATTGTAAAGCAGAAAATAATTGTAATGTCAAGTTAGCTATTTTCATCCTTATGTTATAAATCCCAAATTATTTTGCTTACTTTATTTACTTTAAAGCTGACAATTTTACGTATTTAAAATACACATAAATATGTAGGTAATTATATGTGAAACAGGGGATGATCACATTTTTTTTTTCATTGTCCTTCCAGTAGTTTATTGAAAAGTATTGGACACGTATTTTTTCTTTTTTCACGTGGTCATAAAATTACAGAGATATATTGAGTTGAAATGGCGCATGACGTCACATGTTTTATACCTACTTGTGACGTAGTGAGCCCCCACTCTCCAACTGTAATGAGTTTTAACTAAGTAATTTTTTGATATTTTGATAAAACAAAAAATACGTGTCTAATATTTTTGTTACCTGTCTGACGGACAAAATAGAATGTCGTTTTCTTTACCCAGTCCGCACCCCTATTAGCACGGGAATTACACAGTAAATTCCAAGAAGTTGAATCGAAAAATATTCAGATTTTTGGACTCACTGTACTACCTACTACATTAACTGCTACTACCATTAACATTCCACGTCACCACATTTTTTTCTTCTTTTTTATCTGCTCAAATTTGTAGACCACGTATTATGCAAATAAAATTGATTGATTGTTTTTTTACACATCAGGGGAATATTAGAAAACGAAATGAATTACTCTCGCAAATTACTCCAAAACAGGTTAGGTATTACATTGTTCCAAAACAACCTATTATCACACAGTACCCACCTACAGAAATAGGTAAGTAAAATTAATATTTACGCAAGTTATCCGTAACTGTTACACGTGTTACAATAGTTACAATGATAGGTAGCTGTCGCAATTTTTCCTATAGTTCCATAATTATCATATTGACATTTCTAATGAAAACTGTTGAAACTGTTAAATTACGAAATATAATGACGGACCAGTGATCTAAAGGGTGTAAAACAACTCTTAACGAAGCCGAAAGGCACTGGTTCTCCCTGTCATTGCGATCATTTTTTTGTTCTACACCATACCTGGGAACCTTCTAGTTACGGAGATATTAGGGGTCAAAGTTCCAACTTTTTGACAAGTATTTTTTTAAATACATGTATTAAATGTAAGATTTTTACTTTAAACACCTCCACGACCCCCGTACTATTCACTCCGTCCATCAGCACAATGTTTTGAGTGCGTTACATTGCGTTCTACCACAAAACATGATTTTATACCCCCCAAAAAAAAGTCGTTTCCCAGCAATATTTTTTGCGTAAAGTTACTTAGTTTCTTGTACAGAATGCTTGGTTGACGGCTTCGTGATGAGGTGATTTACACGGTGTATAATTCTACATAGGTACCTACTTAGTTGATAGGTACTCAATTTCGCATAGGAAAATGACAAGTTTTGGGCCCATCCCTCAATAGAAATAATTTGCAAACGAACGGACGGATAGGCAATTAGAAAAGCAAAACATAAGTTACCATCGCGACTAAAGGCGGAAGCATACTTACGTGTCGTGGCGTGTCGTGACGCGCCAGAAGCAAATCGGTTTCATACATTTAATATGGTTAGGGACATATTTGCATGGCGTGTCGTGTCGCAAATCGGTTCCAAATAAATTCCCAATAAATCCCAATAAATCCCAATAAATCAATAAATCCTAGGAATATCATTTGTCATTTGGTAAGTTTTTCATGGCAACAAAAGGTCGAATTAGTTCAAAAATGGATTTGGGAAGGTTCTTAGAATATAGGTGCTAATGGCCACTAATGTTTCACTTTTTCGAAAGCTTTATCCGCTGATATATCACTGTCACTATGGGAATGGGCCTAGAAACTCTAAATAAGTATACCTATTTGTGAATTGTCTTTATGTCGTCATTCGTCTTCGAAAATTTTGGTCAGAACCCCGACATACCATTGGATAGGGCTTTTAAAGTAGAACGATAGTCAACATATTAGTATTAATGGTCATAGGCCCACCCTTCCATAGTAGGTAACGTCGTTAGTTGACATTGCGTACCACGGGGTAATTTTTGGAAACTGGCTTTTTTGCATTTAGTAGAAAATATTTATTAAAGTAAAACCAACCTGTATTTAGACAAAATAGGGACGACAATCCAGCACAAAATAAGAAGTAAAAAAAAAAAAAACATAGTCCCTATAATGAGTGTAATGCACAAGGTTATTTTAATTGATTGTCTTTAGTCTGACAACCAGTCTTACCAAGGGGTATTGTATTCCCCTCGCCAGTACTAACTGGGTTGTGGAGGTCAGATAGGCAGTCTGTAAAAAATACTGGTATTTAGCTACAAGTGCTGCAACCGGTTAGATTGGAAGCCGACTCCATCATCGTTGGGAAAAAGCCGGCAGTTGATAATGATGTCTTTAGGATCTACTTACTTGTTGCAGTTTTCTGCAGTGTATTAGACATCAACGAACGCCTGTTTTTAGGCTTTTCGAATGATAGGTTCAACCCTTTTGTTAGCCTACAATGAAATTTGGTTAATTCTCAGTCACCTTATAGTTTTGGAAACCGCAGGTAAACTCGTCCTTATGAAATTGAATTATTGTAAACCTAAAACTAATTGTAACCCTAGCAACCGCGAGAAGGGAAGGGAAGGCTTGTGGCTGTCTCTTGCAAGATATAAAACGACAACTTAATTCTTCAGTTGGTTTATAAAGGGTGTAAAACACCTCTTAACGAAGCCGAAAGGCACTGGTTCTCCTGGTATGTCATTGCGATAATTTTTTTGTTCTACACCATACCTGGGAACCTTCTAGTTACGGAGATATTTAGGGGTCAAAGTTCCAACTTTTTGACAAGTATTTTTTTAAATACAAGTTTTTTAATGTAATTTTTAAACACCTCCACGACCCCCGTACTATGCAATCCGTCCATCAGCACAATGTTTTGAGTGCGTTACATTGAGTTCTACCACAAAACATGATTTTACACCCCCCAAAAAAAAGTCGTTTCCCAGCAATAATTTTTGCGTAAAGTTACTTAGTTTCATGAACAGAATCTTTGGTTGACGGCTTCGTGATGTGGTGATTTACACCTTTATGTTTAGCTCAAAAATCAGTCAAGCGAACTCCGCTCACTGATGCAGTAAAAAGATCATCAAGTGCGCAGGTGATGGAGCATTTACGCATAGTTTTCACTGAGTGTTGTGATTTTAATTTTTATTGGTTGGGTATGCCTCTAAATTGATCCCATTCAAAATAAAAATAAAATATGTACTAGTATCAAAATTACAGAGCATTAAACAATTCGTCGACATCGATGTCGACAGGAAATCTACCCAGAGGGCTGGCCGCAATGCAACGTTGGATGGCAATGCTGATTCTTTGGGCAAAAAAAAGGTCAGCCCACTGGTCAAAATTGTGTTTAAAACTAAAGAACGTTTAAACACTACTTTTGCAAAGTTTATTTTACTTCTTATTATTGTAGTTGTTTCATATTTTTCAATCAAGTTCTATTTATTTTATTTTAAAATTGTAATCGATATTTATGCTATGTTATTTCACGGGTGACCACTGGAAACCAACGCTGTACTGTGCCCCCCATGGCACAGCATTATGCTGAGTGGTAACCTACTTGTCGCAGTCACGACAGTTGACACGTTGGTAGAAGTCACATGGACTTCTACCAACCCGCACTGGGCCCGCGTGGTGGATTACAGCCCACTCCCTCTCATAGAGAGGAGGCCTGTGTCCCAGCTGTGGGAACATAATAGGCTAATGATGATGAACCTATGCGTTCGCGTCACCGATTACCTCGACATGCTCGTGACGTATTGCTCCAGACTGGCGACGCGAATGATTTAAAAATTAAAAAGAGAACAGTAATTTTATTGTTTTAATTTTTCACTTTTATCGCAGTCTTTATGACTGCTTATGTTTTTTTTTTTCTTCTTGCTTTCTTACCTGTATCCCGAGCATGGTGAGAAGGGGAACAGAGACGGCAGCGGCTCCAGGTCCAATGGGGGCAGCGAGAAGGATCCCATGTCGTCCGGCGGCCACGCCTCGTCCGGGGACAGCGCCGAGCAAGCGATGGTATCGCCTAAAGCGTTTAGCTCTTCGCCATTTTCTGGACAGCAGTTCTCGTTTTCCTGCTGTAAGGAGGAGTTGTGGTTTACTATTAAAGTTCTTTGAAATTTTTGAAGACCAGAGCGTGTTGGTGGATGTGATATAACCACCGCTCTGACCCTAGTTGTTGGATTACGGCCTATTCCCTCTAACAGAGTTGTTTCTTTTATCCCAGATACAGAAACATTGTAGGAGTTCTAGTATTCCTTTTCTGTTAACATAGTTATGGCTACTTTTCCATCCGAGGTGAGCTTGCAATTAATTTGCATGGTATGCACCGTTATTCGGATAGTGTGATTTGAAATATTATAGTATCTGCTTACTACAGATACTTTATACTCACACTTAATCATCCATATTCATATTTTTATTTCATTTTTATAAATATTTTCTAATCCTTTGTTGTGACATGTTTACTTCAAATTTGTCAGATGTCATTTACTTTTATTTGTGATTGTTACCAGCCAAACTCTCTATGAAGGTTTCACTTAGATTATATAAATTACTAAAAATTATTATCATCAATTCGTGAGTTCAATTTTTGTATTTTATATTTAATAGCGAATATTTGCTGTGTAAAGATATTCTGAGTTATATTTCTAAAAATATTATGTGCAGGGTTTTTGACCATTGTTACTGGCTGTTTTTAATACTGGCAGGTTGCGTCTTACTAGAGCGCAGCAGTTTTGAATCTAAAAAAATGATTGGAAGAAAAGAAACGGAAGATCAGGGTATAAAAGGGATTTCTGACAGATGCCCTGGTTCTAGTCTGGAGTTAAGAGTCGGTTCAGTCTGGACACGAGAAATCAGTATAGTCTAAAATCAAGAAAACAGCTAAGTCTAGTTTGGAGTCAAGATCTGTCATATCTTGAGTTTTGAGCACAGCCTGGTGGAGTCAAAGAGCGGCCTTCGTTTAGTGCTGCCGTGGCTGTTGCTAACTGTCTGCTGGAAGCTGCTTTGCGAACTGACGAGCCTGGCACTGGGGCTCATTACCTGTCTGCTGGAAGCTGCTCTTCGAGCTGACGAGCCTGGCATTGGGCGGTACGTGTCTGCTGGTGGGTCCTACCAAATCGCCCTGCATCAAGTTCGTCGTGGTCAAGCTCATCTTAATCAAGCCAGCTTTCTACGACTGCAAGTTTGTCTTCAGTTACTATCACGCTCAGAGATTTGCGGAGATATTTAAAACGTTCTCGGTTAACCTGCCCTTCACTTTTGTACTAATTTATTGTATTTTTCATTTCATCATTTATTAAATTCATTTTCCCCTAATTACTTTTTTAATGTATAAATCTGTTTACTCCTTTCATCAAGGAATAAGCAAGTTTGTTACAATATGAAGTCATATTTTATTCAAATTAGGCTTAAAAACAGCACTGTTTGAACGTCAAAATTTACTCAGTTGTCTCGCAAAAAGCCGTCGTTCGTATGTCGAGCTGCTTTGGCATGAAAGAAGAAGTGACGAAACCAATTCACCGGCAACAGATCTGTATGTTAAGCTTGTCGCCGATTCAAACCTTATCTCTCTCTCATGGAAAAGGGTTGACGCAGCTTAGTTTTATGGTGAAATTCTTGCCATAGGTAGGAGGCCTGTATATGTCTCAGCAGTGAAAACGTTACAGGTTAAATATGCTAACAAACAATGAAATAAACAAGCGGCAGCTTTGTTACAAAAAATATCCCAAATTATTGTCGTAGTTGAAATTCCACTTTATGCAGATTCTGGACTCGATGATATTATTCCTTAACATGGTCAAATAAAGGTTTCTAAGTTAGTGCCAATACAACTTGGAAGCAAGTTCCTTTCTATGACATAGATTCATAATTTTAAAAGATATAATAATCCTGATTTGTGGCGCTATTGGGGTAAAAAATGAGGAATATTTAAAAACTATACGAAGGGTAGATAAGATGTTTTTACAAATTAAAATCTATAATAGTTTAATTAAGGTTTAGTTTAGTTTCGAAATGAAATGTTTTTGCTAATACCTTCACCTTTGTTGGATGAATTATGAAGAATCGATTATGTACCGTGTTTAATAATAATAACTAACTAGGTATTCGTAGTTAGTCAAGTCCATGAAAAGGTTGTCGTGAAGAAATCGCTATCAGTGATAAGACCGCCGTTGTAAAACAGCTGTGTTTCAATTTTCGTAAACAATCTTAATACTTTCTATCTATATAGGTATATAAAAATGAATCCCTATTTTTCCTTGGTCATGCCATTACCTAAGAACGACTAAACCGATTTGATTTATCTTTTTTTTAACAGTTTCTAATATTTTATAGATGGTTTTTAGGTAGGTGGGTAGGTAGTAGGTAAGCAGATAGGTACGTAAGTATTGGGTAGGAACAAGTGCATTGCAACGCATGCTGGGATCAACAAGTCTATTATAATTTTAACCATTTTAAACTTGGCGCCCAACGTGGGACTTTATTAATTAATTGAGAACTCACGATTATAAATAAACTAATTATCTTGTGAAATAATTACCAATGTTGTGTGTTCCATCTAAACAAATGCATGAATGCTTACATTATACACAATATACACTGTGAATCTGTGATGTCAACCGATTATTCTTAAAGGAGTTGGTGCCCAACGTGGGATCAATAATTCACACTGACATGGTAAAACTAACACTATCAATATTATTTATTTTGAGTTCCCAATATTTCGGCGCTGCTGGCTATAGTAAACATGGTAAATAACCCGTTTCTAGTGTTATTAATAATCGAAAGCAATAATTGAAATAAAAACAAAAACACTATACCTACTTTCGTCTAAAGTCAGTAATATCTTTGCCATATAAATTTTTAATCATTTAATTTTTACCTATGTTTTGAAGTTTTCTTATAAATTGGCGCCCCATATGGGACAAACTAAACTCAAGTCCGAAAACGTTACCAAAACAGCATAAATATTCATCAGAATTTAGTTCAATATAGTTTTAAAGATGATCATTACCTTCAGCTTTCACAGTTTCACCACCTTCGCCATTCACCCCTACACTTAAAAATCACACAATAACCATAATTGTTTTCAACACACCTGACAGCACTCTTCCGGGAACTCTCTCAAGGAGTTCTCGACGCAGGTACACTGTAGAGGATCGCAGCAAAGCCCGTGGTCTGCCGGGCAATACTCGACCAACCCGAATTGCGGGTTGTTCGGGACGTAGCAATCCATCGCCCCGCCTCTTTGCGCGCATCTCTACAGCGCAGGGGCGGAGATTTCTCTCATTGTTAGACAATCAGTTGCTCAGTTTCCGTCGCTTGTAGTCGCGGGTTAGCATGCTGAAATGTTATAGGTTAGGTTTAGTTACACATCTGAAAATGAGGTATTGAAATGCAATTATTTATTTGATACTGATATAAATGTAGCTTAATATGGAAAAATAATTGGGACTCTGATTTGTACATATCAAATTACAAGAATCATTGTGCTATATTTGTGGAAAGCCAATTCAATCGCAATTTTATGTATTTACTATACTTCACAGTAGTTCTTCTGTCGAAGACTACCTACTCTTCTACTGCTGTACCTATCTTTAACAGTATTTTTTGCTTATCATTTTGAGAAAATAAATTAGGTTTTACCGACGGCTTTCTTGCCGTCGGCTTTAGTAATACATACCTATGTAGTAAGTACTATTATTTATTCTGTGCCTTGAGGTTCTTTTCTCTGTTCTTAAAATAATAGCCGATGGGGTTATATAAACATATTAATTAAGAGTGCAATTCTCATTTCTTCCTAAATTGTGGCCCTCTGCATCCCAGAGCTTGATAGACCATTTGATTTTGATGAGGAGATTCCCTGCGGTACTGTCATTACCTAAACTTTATGTTGATTAGATTCCATTTTCTGCGAGAGGACAACTGGACTGTCTGACTTTTATCATGACACGTGCGAAAATTTTAAAATATATAGGGTGTAAAACACCTCTTACCGAAGCTGAAAGGCACTAGTTCTCCCTGTCATTGCGTTCATTTTTTTGTTCTACACCATACCTGGGAACCTTCTAGTTACGGAGATATTAAGGGTCAAAGTTCCAACTTTTTGACAAGTATTTTTTTTAAATACAAGTTTTTAATGTAAGATTTTTACTTTAAACACCTCCACGACCCCCGTACTATTCAATCCGTCCATCAGCACAATGTTTTGAGTGCGTTACATTGAGTTCTACCACAAAACATGATTTTACACCCCCTAAAAAAAAGTCGTTTCCCAGCAATAATTTTTGCGTAAAGTTACTTAGTTTTATGTACAGAATGCTTGGTTGACGGCTTCGTGATGAGGTGATTTACACCGTGTATATCTGCAGAAAATGAGTGACTGAAGATCTGTAAGCTGAGATGAGAATTTTGGGACGTAAAAAAGGCTGGAACATCATGAGAATAGTCTGAATAGTGCTGTATAATTTAAGCTGAATAAACTGACTTTCTGTCGTACACGACGAACAGCACGCGTAGCATGACCACGGTAGAAACAAGTTTTGTCTACGGAAGAATCGACATAATGACAGATAGACAATGAAAATGTGTCAGTTTGTCGATTCTTCCGTCGACATAGCCCGTTTCTACGGAGAACTAGACACAGACGATATATTGCTACATTGTAAGGTGTTTATGTAGCTTAAGACACGAAGGTACCTACTATACTTATAACACTTTTATAGGAGCTCATCGCCAACCGTATCGATTTACACTTAATATTTTTTACCACAGCAAAACCTCCTTTTTAGGATCCACACTTTTACGCTCAGTAAGTATTCTGGGTTGGATTTCTTTTATCTGTTTTTATAATGTTCCTTCGCAATTGTTATTAGAGCGCTTCGTTCTTTTATAGATAACGAATTTAAAATAGGATTTACTGAAGCTTTTCGGCTGACCATATGTCAATTTAATACATTTTTGACTTTCTCATCGTGATCATCGCTGATAGAATGTTGTGTAGTCCCGTTGGGTCACAGTTCTCTCTTTTAAATGATGTCCATGATTCTTCGAAGACATGGTAGTTTTCAGGTAGTAAAAAAATAGAAAATCATTTTGTAGGTATGCATTAGTTTAATATTCTAAATATGATAAAATAATGGGATTGGATGGGTCCTATCTGCGCAATGCTTCAGGTCAGATCGGCCGGATAACCGTGTGCTGCTTGAAGAAGAGAAAGCGCTGGTGTAAATACTAGGAATAATTTCTGGTGGATTGGGAGTAAAGGGTATAATATAATAAACTTCTGGTCAGGTGACCAGAAGTTCTGCGAAGCATGGATAGATAATATCGGAAAAAGAAGACATCTTCGTTGTTTTCAGGGTTGGTCATGCTGAACTGGCAGCCGAAAAGCTGTGGAGTAGACAAGTTCTAAAGTGAAGACCAAAGCAAAGAGCAAGGGTGACTGACATCCTAAAATAAGTGTCTGGGACAGACTAAATGAGGAATACGGAGCACCGACTGTTGTGCGAGGCCTATGTTTAGTATGCAATTGCCTAACTTATTTGATGATTGATTGAAAAGGACATAATAAAACCAGGTTGCATTAGGTCATACGTACGTCAAATATATTGATGGGGAGATTATGACTTCTAGCCCTTCACAGTTTATTTGGTTTTTGGGGGTTGAGTTTATTTCCCCGTAGAACAAATTCAGGCAAACCAACTTAACAGCTGGCGGTGAAATAACACGTGTGCACGGACTGTTGTATACTGATTATGTATACCATGCTGTATTATAAGCCGATGGATTCCTAGTAGGTATCGAATGTATTTATAATATTATTCGATATGTGGCGAGTAAGGAATTAGCCACGTAATCCTGTCTAGCGAGCACTGGAGTAAGCGGATTGGACAGCAAATGAATGCAGAATGGAATAGTCTTATTGAAATCGATATTACTGCCTGTGCATCGGGAGTTCACTCGCGTTTAATGCCATTTATTATTTTCTGTTGTGAAAAGTGGGTACCTAAGTACGACCTACTCTATGTTCTTCTCTGGGTATCCAGCTAATTATATTGATGATGACAATGTTTATTTCTGTAAGTAGATCTTCTAAGACACCTCTACTTTTCGGTAAAGGATGCACATCAGTATTATTTTCTCAGTAAGACAATATTTTATACATTTATTAATTACTAACTAAATAATAAACTAAAAATGGTGTCAAAAAACTCCTAATCGACTGACAGCTAATAATGTGCAAATCTCTTGTTCTCTGGCCTAAGAGAAGCCTGGTCACAAAAAGTGTCAACTAAGCATTTTGAAATTTCTTTGAAAAAGCTGTATTAAAGTTTTGTTAATTATTTCAAAACTAGATGGCAACCGCATAATGTGCTGATCGTTGAGAAAAAATGCGGAAACAAGGTCAAAAACCATGGCCTTAAGAGGCCATGGTTTTTGACCTTGTTTCCGCATTTTTCCATGAGTCAAAGGGGCGAGAGGGCGTTTTTTAGAAAGAGCCATTACAGCTTTTAGTTGAATTGTCCCGACAGACGGCACACGTGCAATAGGCATCGTATAGGTCAACACAGTTTTAAGGGGCTCAATGGAAAGACTATCTTGCATATCCTAACCTATGGCGCTCAGACTTGGTCTTTGTCTGAAGCAAAAGTCCAAACTTATCGTTTGCCAAAGAGCGATGAAACGTAGCGTTCTCAATATTAGACTCTCGAGAGAGAGCGCTAGAGAGCGCTATTCGATTCATGCGGGGATGTGTCGTATCGTGTAGCCAGAAAAATAGTATTCCACTAGCTAGTGGACTACCATCTAGCTAAATGGTAGGTCTTTAATTTCCCTTAATCGGCCTGGTTGGGTTAGAAGAGGATGGTGGGGTCATGTGAGCGAGCAAACTGAGCAATCTAAGACCCCGCCATCCCGTCGCTACGTCGACTAAGCCTATCACAAAATATTAATGTTAACCGTGACCTTTAAAAAACCTTTAAAACCTTAGAACTCTAGGTTAATTTATCACAAAAAAAAAGTCTATTCTACCCAACAAAAATTCTATGATTGTCTTGTTTCTTATATTTAGTGGTATAGTTATTATTAGATTATTTTAGGTACATTTTATGATCATTAAATTTTAGGACGAGTTATGAATTAGTCATAAATAACTAGGTTTTAAACGCACTAAGTTTTAAAATTAGAAGAGACCTCATATATAGTTATTTTAAAAGCTTACTGCTTGAATACATATCACAAATGAAAATGCCATAAAATAAAAATCATGCTGAGATGTATTTGCAAAACCTGACATCGATCTGGTGGCTGAGATAGTAATTTTTAGATGCACATTGATGGTGGCCGAGTTAGTAATTTAGAGGACAAGTTATTTTTTTGGACGACAAAAATGCTATTTAATAGAAGTCGGTTTAAACTACCTACCCAATTATATCCACCATCGTTTACCTAGTCCCAGTCCCCATTCTTATTTTAGCTGCATAGAACACTTTTTAGATTTAAAACATCTTACCTTCACTTTTCAGAGTACGTTAAAAAGCACAATCGTGTGTAATACGTGAAACTTCTTATAGGAATCTAGTTACTGCATTTGTCTGGGTTGTTGTTAATCTAAAACTTCCCCGGAAACCAAGAAATTCTTTTGTTATATAGGTATTATATTTCTATTTTCCAACACTGTTTGCTGTGTACGTGCTACAACCTGTCACTTTTAATTGAATTACCTATTCGCACTAAACAAAAAGAAACAACGCATTCCTTCTAATACTTAATAAAAAATAAATACTTACACACCTTCTTTTACTAAGAAAATATCCAAATAAATGCACTGAAAAGGCACTAATAACACGAAAATATATCGGAACACATCATAAATCACAGTTTCACACAAAACCTCCTTTCACTAATTAAATTAAACGTAGCGGTCGAAGCATGCGCCATGGCAACACCAGCGAGCGTTTAAAAAATTAAAGTATTTTTTTTTTAATAACGTTTCGGGCAGAGGACGAGCCCTTACACCACGTTGATGGTGACTAAACTATCTTCTGAGTGTGCTAAGTGCACTCCCGCCCCTACCGTAATTGGCTGTTTGTATCCAACCCCTCTGAAAAAAAAACATGACATATTGTGCGCGGGAAAGTGGTTGTCAACGTATCGGGTTAACATGGCCGGCCATGTGGAAGCATTGTCTCTGTGGTGAGAATCGTTTAGCGGTGCGATGATGATGTTTAGATAAGTAATGAGGTAATTAATTCTGTTTACATAATTCATTTGTAGTTCTTCACTTTGCGAGTTCTTATAGTTTTGCATGGTTTTTTTTGGAGTTAAATAAGGGATCGGACTGGGTAAAGAAAACGACATTCTATTTTGTCCGTCAGACAGGTAATACAAAAATATTAGACACGTATTTTTTGTTTTATCAAAATATCAAAAAAATACTTAGTTAGAACTCATTAAAGTTGGAGAGTGGGGGCTTACTACGTCACAAGTAGGTATAAAACTTACCTACATGTGACGTCATGCGCCATTTCAACTCCAAATGACCACGTGAAAAAAGAAAAAATACGTGTCCATTACTTTTCAATAAACTACCCGACGGACAAAGAAAAAAAAAATTGGATTATCCCCTATTGAGTTGATATCGATATGCGTGGATTTTTCAGAAAGTTTCAGAAACTGTAAGGTATTGTACTAAAATAAAAAGAAAACGACATTCTATTTTGTCCGTCAGACAGGTAATACAAAAATATTAGACACGTATTTTTTGTTTTATCAAAATATCAAAAAAATACTTAGTTAGAACTCATTAAAGTTGGAGAGTGGGGGCTTACTACGTCACAAGTAGGTATAAAACTTACCTACATGTGACGTCATGCGCCATTTCAACTCCATATGACCACGTGAAAAAAGAAAAAATACGTGTCCATTACTTTTCAATAAACTACCCGACGGACAAAGAAAAAAAAAATTGGATTATCCCCTATTGAGTTGATATCGATATGCGTGGATTTTTCAGAAAGTTTCAGAAACTGTAAGGTATTGTACTAAAATTTTGTAACTTCAATTCCTTAATGATAATAAAGCTATTTGAAGTACAACCTTTTGGAATCAGAAGTGCCATACTATTCTAAATATGCGCTCGACCCAGTCTTTGATGATGGTGATATCACGTTGTATTGGGATCAGAAGCCTGATATTGTAGCGATAGATGGATTGGAGCGTCGCGCAATGAATGTCTGTCTGAATGAATGAATGTGGGTCTGGCTGTTTGTTCTGTGAGTTTAAATGTTTGTAAACGCACCTACGATACAGGAGAAATTCCTAGTGTGGGGCAACGTTTTTAAAAAAAGAAAAGAAAAGAAGAAAGAATGTCGTCTCGTCTCGTGAAAGCAGAGAAAGATAAGCAATTCAAATGTCTAGATCTGGCTCGCGATGTTGTCTCATGTAGGATGTGAGTACAGCAGTCATAGTGCCGATAGTCGTGTCGGCCGATGGTTTAATTGCCAAAAGCCTCGACCAACATCTGATTAGGCTTTTAGCTTGGCATCTGGATCAAGGGCTTGATCCAGAAAGCAGTACTTCTGGACTCGGCGCCTATTGTTAGGAGGTCCCTTTCTCAAGACCCCTGACCACCGGTAGCTCGGACCCTGTTCCCAATGCCGTCGGCTACTATTTTTTATTTTTCTTAAATGATTTTTATATCATTTTGTAAAAATATTTAAAAATGTAAATAATGTGTGAAAAAATGAATAAAATTTATTTCCACTGCAGCCTACTTGGTATATTAACACTTGGACAAAATGAGTAATAATTAAACTGTTTCTCTACTTAAACCTACCTACTTTTACAATCATTCTTCCTTTCCTTACCTATCCCAAGTTATTTAGGGTCAGCGCAGCATGTCTTCTTGTTCCATATTCTTAATATTACCTACTCGTCATCTCAGAAGTTACCCCGACAGGTATAATAATTATTATGAACATTTAATTAAAATCATTCCGGTTTCTGTTCGTTTTCATGTGGGATCAACCACCACACCAAAAATACTTGCCAGCCTAACTTCCAAAATCGTTATTGACATATTCATCCTTTTGCATTACGAACATGATCCAAATATCAATACCGATTAGTGCGGTGAGCCACGCTGGGCCACCCAGGTAGCATCACGTGGGCCATCCGGAGCCAACCTGTCTCGCACGCTATTGCTTCAAATTGATTGAACGCCGCTTATTTGCAGGTAGATTATGGGTCATGTGGTACGGCGTGGGATCGTTTGGGAATCGGCGGTAGTGGTGTTTGAGAGTGAGCTTTAAAGGAAAGACTAAGAGTTTACAGTAGCACTTTATTGTGATTATTTTCTTTCAATAAACCTATATGAGCACCTACGATACGTCGGTGGCGATTAATGCAGAAGAATCGTGAGAGTCAAAATGGCGGGTGTAC
Organism: Cerastis leucographa; assembly: GCA_963082945.1. Taxonomy (NCBI): domain Eukaryota; kingdom Metazoa; phylum Arthropoda; class Insecta; order Lepidoptera; family Noctuidae; genus Cerastis; species Cerastis leucographa. The sequence continues at coordinate 5,671,958 of OY720370.1, forward strand.
CATAGCGTATTAAATTATACCAATTACCAAACAAATGTACCTAAAAAATACTATTTTGTACCTAGCTCTAAAAAATCTGTACCTCCTTCAGAACGAAATTATTTCGAAATTAAGGTACACCCGCCATATTGACATCAAGATGGCGGGTGTTCTATAATATTTTATTATTTAACCATTACTCATGAAATTTAATTACACCAAAAAAATGTACCTAAAAAGTACCGCAAATAAATAGGGACACACTCTTGATCAGTTGGATAGTTCCTGAGAAAAAAAAACAACTGTGTCTCGGGTCTTTATGTTTATTCTTATTATGAATTTTGGTTTAGGTACCTACATATTTATATAGATAATTATTAAATTATAAATCATGAATGTTAATTTGTCATTGAAGTTCACTAGATATTTTTGAAAAAATTTCACTACCCGGTGAAGGTAAATCATTAATTGATGGGAAATGTTGTATTTATAAACACTTTTTTCTGTTCGTTTAAATCAACAACATTTTTGTCCGCGTTTCATAGTGATTAATTCTATAAGATCGCAAATATACAAATATGTACCTAAATCAATAATTCATAATAAGAATAAACATAAGGACCCAAGACGGGTGTTTTTTTTTCCCAGGAACTATCCAACTGATCAAGAGTGTGTCCCTATTTATTTACGGTACTTTTTAGGTACATTTTTTTGGTGTAATTAAATTTCATGAGTAATGGTTAAATAATAAAATATTATAGAACACCCGCCATCTTGATGTCAATATGGCGGGTGTACCTTAATTTCGAAATAATTTCGTTCTGAAGGAGGTACAGATTTTTTAGAGCTAGGTACAAAATAGTATTTTTTAGGTACATTTGTTTGATAATTGGTATAATTTAATACGCTATGGTACACCCGCCATTTTGACTCTCACGAAGAATCAGCAAGAAACTTCTGGGGTACTCTTTTAAAAATATTTGTTTTGGAGAAGTGAAATGCCTAATTATGATTGTTATCGAAAACATACATCATCATTCACAGTGCACGATATTATATTCAATTTTCGCTACAAAAAATAATCCGGGTAGAGCCTAATTAATTCACATGCAGAATTGCAAACGCAATCCCAAACTCATGGTAAAAATCGAATTTAAATCTAACAAAAACCCTGCATTGTGCAGTCATTTAATAAACAGTTGCTAAATATATACATATACAAGGTGTTGTTTTGCATCATCGTCAAATTAATTCAAGGAGATAACTATGCTAATGAATGATTCTCGTCCCGAATCAATAATAAAGTGGCAGGTAATTTCCATTTTTTTCTTATTTACGGAAATCAGCAAGATTGAACCACCCGTGTTTTAAACGTGGCCCGTCTGGTTCTTGCCCTATAACCTCGCTTATACACATACAAACAATATCAAACATTTATTCGATAATTTCTTGTTCCCTAAACCACGGTACCCAGGGGGTTATTCTGAAATATTGACAATCTTAAACAACCAAAAAAATCTGCGTTTATTAATAATAAACTACCTAGGTACCGTCATTTTAATTGATTATTTATGTCTTTTGTGACAACCTCCTGAATTGTGACGAATATGCAAAACAACATATGTATGGAATTATGGATATCAAAGATATTTGCGCGCGCAATTTGGTAGCAATCTAAGATCGTCATTCTTGGGCTGCAAGTGCTGCAACTTAAAACCATACAACAATTAAGCTTTGAGTGTGATATTTTATTTTATTTAAATTTTTGCTTTTACAACACCTTTTTACTGCACTTAGCTGTTCTTAACTTGCTTAAATACTTAGAAGCCTCACACTAACGGATGAAGTATCAACAAAAAAATGGCGCACATATTTTTGGCGCGCGAAAGCGTTCATGGAAAGTCACACCGCGCACCGTGAGAGTTTTGAACGAGTTGTTTTGTGCAGGCTGTGGGCAGTGGGCAGTGGGCATACAGCCCAGTGAACAGTGATGCCGAGCTGACGATCGCCGAGGTGGTCTAGCCCACACAGGGAGTTTAGAGCTCGGAGATAGAACGTTCTGGATAAACAGGACCGACGCTTTAAAAAAAAAGGAGTATGTGGAAATATGAGTGTGATTTTGCAATAATTAACACTAGGAAAGTACACCATAAACGAAGCAATAATAATAGCTTTAGTTCATATTTAAGACGATAAAAAAAACATGTTATAAATGGTATAACTTTTTTCAAATACCTCCATAACCCTTGTAGGTACTATGCAATTCAGTCATCAGAACAATGTTTTGATTGAGCGCAATCGTAAACCAGGATTTATAACAAAAATAAAATAAAAAGTCGTTCCAGCAATCATTTTTTCGCAGTGTTATCTAGTTTGCTATTGCTTTTGGGCTTCGACATGAGTCCTTTTATACTCTTTAATCTTTATATCTTAGAAGTAGTAGAACTCTGCGAATCTAGCCACCATGCAAGGGTGCAAAGACGATAGACTCTCCTCGCCTGCTGGCACCTCATGGGGCGGCATCATGTCGCCGTGGCGCCTCCTCCGCCGCCATTTCCTTCTGCAACGAATCGCGTCAGTAAAGACGGAAACACACTTACGTGTCGTGGCATGTCATGACGCGCCAGAAGCATATCGGTTTCATACATCGTTGCGACATACGACACACCATGCAAATATGTCCCTAACCATATTAAATGTATGAAACCGATTTGCTTCTGGCGCGTCACGACACGCTACGACACGTAAGTGTGTTTCCGCCTTAAGAGAGTCTTCATCTCTGACGAGCTCCGGCGAGATGACATCCTCACAGAAGCCTACCTGCCTCCCATGCACTCTGTTATTGCCAGGACCGTCAAGGAAAAGAGATCAGCCTGATTGCTGCGAGGAAAGGGCCCTTCACATAAAATGTTACTTAACGCAAACTAAGCTAATTTTAAACATAATTCATTTTCGCTTTTATTTATTTACTAGCTGTCCCGCGCAACTTCGCGTCACATTTTCCCCGTTTTCGCAACATTTTTCATTGTTGCTCCGCTCCTATTGCTCGTAGCGTGATGATATATAGCCTATGTTACTTCTAATACCTCCAAGAATATGTGTACAAAGTTTCATGATGATCAGTTGAGTAGTTTTCGCGTGAAAGCGTAACAAACAAACTTACTTTCGTATTTATAATATTAGTTAAGATTTCCCCTATGCTCCATACAATTATATCAACGCTTTTTCCTTGACACAAAAGTTTTTAAAGGATTTCGTTTTATGTAAATTTGTTATGTCTTTGTTCCTAGCGACAAAGTCTTTGTATGCTCGGTTTGATCGACCGATAATGTTTTGTATGGCGTTAAATAACTGCTGAAGTATCCTACTGTACAAAAACTGAAACCAACTTACCAACAACAGTTTTTATTTCAAAGAAAGAAGAATGTAGGAACGTGGACGAAGTAAGATTATTAGGATAGTCACTACTTAGGAGGCGGTTATCTTTATTTTATTTAAAAATTAAACAATGCCACATTTATTTTTTTCGATTTTTGTTTTATAAAGCAAGAAAATGAGTTAGTTAAGCAAAACGGTTTATAACTTCAAGAACAAAGTAAGCTCGTAGCTCGCCAGCAGCTTTGGAACCTGCCATCAAAAAAAAAAGTATGTTTTAGACTCGCACAGTACAAAACAATAAATCAAAATTAAAAATCACAAGAATAAATAAGACATACATTAAATTAAATTGGTCCTGTACGAGGCCAAAAGTCCCCTCTCTATCTCGGCATGAAGCATAAAATCATGTAATTTATCAATGATCCACCATACCTTTTTTTATTGTATTTTTTTTATCGAAATCATAAAAAACAAAAACTCGTACTAAAACAGATTTTCTGCAATCTAAACTGATAAGTGAAGTTTTCGAATCGTCTTGTAATCATACTTAGCCTATGCCCCAGCTGTGAAACGTAGGAGTTACTTACTCCGACGTTTCACAGCTGGGACAGGCCTCTGCACAATTAGTGTGCACATGTCTTCGAAATTTTGATCCTAAGTCACACCGTACCGGTTTTCTCAAGATGATTTCTTTCATTGTTTCTGAGAGCTGTGGCCATGAAAAATAATTACATACTTTTTATTTTATTTTGTTTATTAGGGACAAAAAACAGTTACATGCCAAGCTTAACTAGAGATTCTTAAATTAGCACAATACTAAGAAATACATCTATATACAATCTATTACATATTTATATTACCACACATGTAACCCACAACATTGTCCACGAATTCACAAATAAAAAAGTTAAAAGAAAACAGACAAACAGTGCACATCGTAAAAGCTTAGTAAGAAAAAGAAAGAAAAGCAAAGAAAGAAAAAAAAAAAATATATATATTCTTATGAATTTAGTAACTCTATTGCTCTTGCCTTGAAACGATCCTTGGAAAGGGTAAATATGTCGAGCTCCATAAAGTTAGCATTGTACGCATCAACAATGCGACGAAGAGGCACGCGCTCCCCAGCGTTAGTCCTACACGAATTCGTGTGAAATAGTCGAGGCACACGTACCCCACGAAGCATGACAGTTCTAGGTACTATATAATGTAGACTATTTGATAATGGAATGCAGTCGAATCTATTATTGCATATACCATGCAGCATCATTACACCCAGAAGAAATCGTCTAGACGCCAAACTAAGAACATTATAACGTTTCAGTAATTGCTCATAGGAGACTTTAGGGCGATAACACTTAAAATTCACCGTACGTAAATACTTCTTCTGCACAATTTCTAGCCTATCTTTGTACTTATCATACAGAGGATCCCAAATTTGGACGGCATATTCTAATTGCGACCGAATTAGGGTTTTATATAATATTAAGAATGTAGAGGGTCGCACAAAGCTACTTGAAAATCTCATCACCAGTCCATACATCTGAAAGGCTTTTTTTACTATGTTGTCAATATGAGTATCAAAATGCAGACTGGAGTCAAGCGTAACACCCAAGTCACGGACAGATTGAACCTTATTAAGACTTATATTATTTATTGAATAATTAAATTTGACCTGATTTTTATTTTTAGTAAAAGAAATTGTGTAACATTTAGGAAGGCTAAGAAAGAGTTTATTTTTGAGACAGTATTCATAAAATCTATCAAGGTCCTGTTGTAAATAATGGCAGTCGCGAATATTTTTACAGGTTAAATATATTTTCATATCGTCTGCATACATCAAGAAATTTGAGTTCACAAAGCAATGTTTAATGTCATTAATAAACAATATAAAAAGAAAAGGACCTAATACTGACCCCTGAGGAACCCCGGATTTAACAACTATAGAGTCAGATTCATGCCCATTAATGACGATCTTTTGAGTCCTATTGAAAATATATGAAGCAAACCATCTGAGTAAATTGCCGCGTATACCATTAAAGGCAATTTTTTCCATGAGCAGAGTGTGATCCACTTTGTCAAAGGCCTTCTGAAAATCCGTGTAAACAGCGTCAACTTGTACCCGTCGGTCCATATTCTCAAAGAGATAGTTCACAAAGGTCATGAGGTTAGTGGTGGTAGAGCGACGTTTGACAAAACCATGTTGTTCGGGTATGATAAGATGACAGATATGAGGATATAGCGCACTGTGCACAAGCCGTTCAAAAACCTTTGACAAAGTGGAGAGAATGGAAATGGGCCGATAATTCTCTATATTATTTTTATCACCACTCTTGTACACAGGAGTGATTGAGGCTCGTTTCCAAACTGTAGGAAAAACCCCTTCCTTCAAACATTTATTAAAAATTATATGTAAGGCGGAAGACAAGTGGTCCGCTGTAGTTATGAAGAAGGAGGGTGGTATGCCATCTGGTCCAGCTCCTTTAGATGAATCTAGTGACTTCAATGCTGTACGGATTGACTCTTTTGCCAAGAAGATGTCAGAGATACATGGTGAATTGTCTTCATAGCAATTTGACGGTTGCCATGTGTCTGGGTTAAAGGTAGAGGGTTCATATACCGAACAAAAGAAAGATGAGAACAAATTGCATATTTCCTTGGGGTCATCGGAAGAAACATTTCTGTAAAACATATTACCAGGATACTTAGCTTTGCCATTTTTAGAAGAGACATACGACCAAAAATACTTGATAGATTTGGGAATACTGTCTTCAACTGATGTCATATATCTCTTATAACATTTAGCAGTTTCACTATGAAACAATTTGCGATAATTTGAAAAATACACATAATCAGAGTGATTACCATATTTCTTCCACTTAATCCAAGCATGCTCTTTAGTTTTAAATATTTTTATTAGAGAAGGTGAAAACCAGATCGGAAAGTTAGAGTTTTTAGTATGAGTTAATGGAGTATGCGACCTGATAACTCGATATATAGTTTCATAAAGAATATCAACAGCCTTCTCAGAAGAATGATGAGAGAGTGACTCTTCCCAATTTACTTTGCCTAAGTCGTTTTTAGTGCACATACGACTGTGTAGTATAAAAACTCACTGCAATTACCATTATGATTCTCCCTCCTGTCCTTATCACAATTTATTTGGGGTCGGCGCAACATATCTTATTTTTCCATACTTCTCTATCACTCTCATTCTCATGAGAGTCAGTCACTGTCTATGTACAGTAAAATCATTTTTTTTACCGTTTCTTTGGTCTTCCTCTACTCTTATAGCCACCCACATTCGTACCGAATACTTTCCTCTCGACATTGCAGACACTATCAATGTATAATTAATAAATACAAAACATAACATCACGCTTCTAATCCCCGAAGGGTTAGGCAGAGGTGTACCTGACAGTACACCCACATATCGTCAGTTATGTTATGGTTCAAGTCCCTACATGGGACTATTATTTATTTATGTCATGTATAGGGCGCGAGCCTTTTGCCAGCAATCGGGCAAAAATTTAGACTCCGTGGCTGCTACTGAGAAATTCCTGATGGAAAAACCCAATAACACTTTTCCCGAACTAGGAATCGAACCCTGGACCTCGTGCTCAGCAGTCGTGCTTGCCACCACACGGCCAATGAGGCAGTTTGTCTGTTTAATTTCAATAATATATGCTAAGGAGTGTTTTCTCCATTCTTCGATATCCCCGCTTTGGAATGGGCTACTACAGTTCTTTCACATATTGTGCCCTACAGCTGTAGCTTGTTTTTGTCAAAAGTGTCTGTAATTAGTCTAATTATAATAATATTTGACGCTTCCCGTGACCCAAGGGCTGGCGTTTACTTTGGCCAGAGGCTAAGTATTGCCATTCAACGTGACAACGCTACCAGCCTCTTGGGCACTGGCACATTACCAGCCGACAGCGTTGAGGAGGAATTCTTTGACGCTCTTTTATAGTTTACTAGCTTATGCCCGCGGCGTCGCCCGCGTGGAGTTCGATAATTGTCCCACGGGAACATACTATCGAGATAAAAGTATCCTATTTGTTAATCCAGGTTATAAACAACCCGTGTGCTAAATTTGATCCAAATCCATTCAGTAGTTTTTGCGTGAAAGAGTAACAAACATCCATCCATCCTCACAAACTTTCGCATTTATAATATTAGTAGGATTGTTATTTTAGTTATTTAATTTATTAGTTTGTTAATTGTTCTAATGTATATAGTTAGGTCCCTTTTATGAAATTATATAATCATTCAAATAAATGCTTTGAGTTTGAGTTTAAGCTAACACCTTAATAAAAATTCAAATCCATCGATCGTTGCGCTCACCTGTCGGAAAGCCGATCGTTCGGAAACGGGAAGTGTCGGGTGGCGTGTCCGGCGTCCGGTAACCGGATAGGGCCGGTAGGATAGCGAGGATGAACTCCCTTTGACATAACGTCACACCACTGCCGCTGCACCGATGACTGGCTCTCTGTGAATATTTTAAACAGGAATTAGTGATGATTAACTTAATAGGGGATAATCCTATTTTTTTTTCTTTGTCCGTCGCGTAGTTTATTGAAAAGTATTGGACACGTATTTTTTCTTTTTTCACGTGGTCTTAAAATTACGGAGATTTAAAGAGTTGAAATGGCGCATGACGTCACAAGTAGGTAAGATTTATACCTACTTGTGACGTAGTAAGCCCTCACTCTCCAAGTTTAATGAGTTCTAACTAAGTAATTTTTTGATATTTTGATAAAAAAAAAAACACGTGACTAATATTTTTAACCGACTTCTAAAAAAGGAGGAGGTTCTCAATTCGGATGTTAGTATTTTTTTTTATGTTTGTTCGGGCATAACTCCTTCGCTTGCCAACCGATTTCAAAAAATTCTTCTTTTGTTGGAAAGGGTATACTTTCCAAATGGTCCCATAGTCACCAAATCAGGATCTGATGATGGAATCTTGGCAAAATCGAGGGAACTCTTCAAATTTTATAGGAAAACGTACAGCGATTTTGGTATTTTCTACAACAAATGAAGCATTTGCGTTCAATAACAACCATTCTACCATCAGATCTGATGATGAATCCAAGAGACAGGCTTCGGAACTCCATAACAAGGCAATGTATCTTAGCCTTGTTTGGGCTTGTTGGAATTGTAACGGTACGCACTTTCCAGGTGTACCACTAATAAGTCAAAAAAATGTTTTTTTTTTGGTTAGCCGATTTCCATAAGGAGGAGGTTTTCAATTCGATTAGTATTTTTTTTTTATGTAAGTACACCGATTACACTGAGATTTATGATCCGATTTGCGTGAATCTTCTTTAGTTTGATGCGGAATAGTTGCCATTTGGTCCCATAAAAATTGATATAGTTTGGCCATGTAGTTTTAATTTTATTATCATTTTTCTATTATGTAAATTTTTCACGTATGTACACCTATTTCTCCGTGATTACTGGACCGATTTAGATAATTTTTCATTCATTTGGTAGAGAAAGCTTGCCCGGTGGACCCATATGAATTTTATTAGTTTTTGCTTAGGTACTTTTTGAGTCATCCTCTTTTTTATGCATTTTGTCCTTCGTTGTATGTATGGACGATGTGCTGGTGTCTAGTTACAATGTAAAAATTATACTTGAAAAGGATTAAAGTGAGATACCACAACTGAAAAGGCTAAAATAAAAACTTTTTTTACAAAAAAAAAATAACCGACTTCCAAAAAAAACACTAAAAAAGTGGCAAATAATTTTAGTTTCGGAAGTCGGTGGCAAAAAAGTAAATGAAACAAACAAGTCACTGACTTCCAAAACTAAAATTATTTGCCACTTTTTTAGTGTTTTTTTTGGAAGTCGGTTATTTTTTTTTTGTAAAAAAGTTTTTGTATTACCTGTCTGACGGACAAAATAGAATGTCGTTTTCTTTACCCAGTCCGATCCCCTATTGAACGAAAAAATATAGACCAACTTGACCATCGACCATTGGTACTCATAAAGTCGCACCTTTTTCCAAGGTCCAGGCAGCAAGCATCATGTTGTGTCTGACCGAAAATTTAGCTTCGGCCAAAAACACCACTGTCGGTCAAACCTTCGGCTTCGGCCAAAATGGGAAAAAGTTTTACCCGAAGCCAAAGTTTTCTAGCAAGCGCCGAAATTGAACGAGGGCGAATGTACGAGAGCGCGAAGGAAGACATTTAAAAGTGTTTTTGATCTTGTCTTGTTTCAAGGTCATTTTAATCGTCGGCAAAGTTGTATTTATACGAGTAAACAGTCAACATTTAAAAGTTGAAAGTCATCGTCTTTGACTTCGGCCAGAAATCCACGTTGGGGTTCGGTTGGGCATCATTTTAATTTTGAGTAACGTTTAAATTCTTTTTCTTCGTGTCTTGTGTCAAGTAAAAAGTAGAACCTACTTATGTTTTTTATACTTCGCTTTTTTATGGACGAAGTCTACAATTCGACACAATAATTATTATAGCCATGAGGAAACACATAATCAGAAGTTACTTTTCAATTGTCATCATGTAACTTTGACGCTTTTTCCCACGAAATCATCATCAAAAAATTCACACAAGATAACTAGATCTAAATACTTTATATCTACCGAAAAATCGTGATACAACGAACACCAAACTATGTTCCACCCTAAATTAATTATTCGCTATTTAAAACCAAACAAAAGACAATAATTGGTATAGTCATCACAGGCAAGTACGAAACGTGCATCATCTGAGTTTTAAGTCCATTTTCCTAAGGTACAAATTACAATGCGCACTGTACGCACGTTAAAATTCAACAGCCAAACCAAGCATGATCTACTTGTGATGCAAACACAGCAGTTTGGTATAGTTCGCCACCTGTATTTGCCCTGAGGCTCAGTGGCAAGTGTGATAGTATTGTTACTGTTTGATCTGACAGGTAACACATGTTTGTTTAGTGGGTAGTCGAGTTTTTTGAGGGACGCATTACAAACATCATCTCCCCTAATCAATGCTACCCATTTTGAATAAGGGAGATGATGTTTGTAATGCGTTTTATTTTATTAGGTCTCTTCTTTTGGTGGTAGTTAATCTCGGCGGGTGAGTTTTATTTGTTTTGTTAGAAGTTACAAAATAACCTATTGAAGTTCATATACTTAATGGTTTTCATGAAAGAGTGTGTAGCGACCACAAAAAGCAACATACTACAAAAAGTACTACAGCGCCATCTATGACACGACGGAGAAACTAACATCAAATTTCCTACAAGTCGCAAGCAAAGTTTACATCAACTTCAGTATATATAGAAAAACCCGATAACAACACTATCGGGCAGTTGCCCGCCAGACATAACACCTGTCTGGCCGGAGGATCCTCCCTTTTCTATGGAGTATGAAGAACTTTACACCCTGTTCCTCATACCCCTAAACTGGTGACCCCGAAATGGACGTCAGCGCAGCCTTCGAGCAACATGACGTCATCAACATCAGCATCACTTCCTCCAGCTTTCGAGCAGCGAGTCTCACAGCCAGCCAGCTTCAACTGGGTATTCCTGACCACCAGCATGCAGCGGAAGCGCATTCCTGGCCAGCACCCTCGGCCTCTCATCAAGCGACCATGGCACAGCATACTGCACTTTCGGCCGGTCGAGAGCTTCTACCTCCCGGTCGACACCTCTCTAGCTGTCTGCCACATCGCGGCGCTGTACCACGTCCGACACACCGGAGCAAACGCAGCGCCGGCCCCGACTCACTGGGGTTCGCATCACCACCGCAGACTGTTCCGACTCACCGCGAACAATGCGGCAACGAGCTTTCAACTGGCACGGCTAAATACTAAAAAGAGTAGACTCATTCAACTATCGACCTCCAGTCTCCGGGGGGGAGTGATGTAGCGACCACAAAAAGCAACATACTACAAAAAGTACTACAGCGCCATCTATGACACGACGGAGAAACTAACATCAAATTTCCTACAAGTCGCAAGCAAAGTTTACATCAACTTCAGTATATATAGAAAAACCCGATAACAACACTATCGGGCAGTTGCCCGCCAGACATAACACCTGTCTGGCCGGAGGATCCTCCCTTTTCTATGGAGTATCGAGGAACTTTACACCCTGTTCCTCATACCCCTAAAAGTGTTTTGAGAAATTTGAGATAATGTTTCCGAAGACAAAATATTTTAAAAGGCACATGTCATCTTCTTTCTAAACTGAGACTAATTGCTTGTGAGTTATTTTGAACTGTTGCCTACAACCTCTCCGTTGTCTACATTGTGACTATAGTACATCGGTATATCTAGGTACAGTTTTATGTTGGCATGCTGTTCGATCTGCTCACTTTGTTCCATTTGTAAGAACAATAGGAAACAAAAACAATTAGTTAAAACATCAACCAATTAACTAATCTCACTCCAGCTTCACTGCACTCATAAAAACCCATTTGCAAAACCAACAATCCCACAACCACAATTAAATACCACAGACAATCAGCCGCTGTAAAATGATACGTCTCAATCGGAAACGCAAATAAAAGATAAAACTTTGAAACTCAATATGTTATTCCGATCTTCCAACAATTCTTACGATTGATTTACTTTTAATCGGTTGAAGGGACGCGTGGCGCGCGCGTGCCATGACAGATAAGCCGGCCATTTTGATTTTTTTGGCACGCTCGCTAGAATGGTAATTATTGTAATTTTGGTCCTTGTAATCTGTTAGCGAGTGTGTTTGTGGATTTCGAAGTGTAAATTATATAGTTTTGTAGATAGAAAGCACTATTTAGCTACTATTACTTACTCTGGTATGTATTTTAAATGTACTTTGAAGAGCGAAGGGATTTGTGAAAGCAGGCTTAAGGCTTAGCTTTGCGCAAGAGCTGCATCCCGCTTACAATCTATAAGTAGATAAAAACTCTTTCATACATTTTATTTTCCATTCACAAATTGCTCGGTCTCGTTAAGTAATACGTACCTAATTCAACTGAGCTTTAAAAATACTTAGGGCTCAACACAACGAAATGAAGGAATTTACTAAATATTAACTAGTTTTCGAAATAACTGAGCTCGACTAATATTCCATTTGAACGCCATAGACTAGCCTGGGTCAGTTCAGGAGTCGTAGAATCGACTTATACTCAACTAGCTGTCCTGCGCATCTTCGTCTCCGTCACATTTTCCCCATTTTCGCAACATTTTTCATTGGGCGTAGTGTGATAAATAGCCTATAACCTTCCTCGATAAATGGGCTATCAAACACTGAAAGAATTTTTCAAATCGGACTAGTAGTTCCTGAGATTAGCGCGTTCAAGCAAACAAACTCTTCAGCTTTATAATATTATATAGTATAGAGCAGATTAGATTAGATAAGAGAATGGGTAGTGGGTAGGTAATTGGGTAGCAAAATCAACAATTTTGCCAAGCACATGGCTGATATATGTATATAGCAAAAGGATTAGGAAAATTAAATTCCTTGAAATTGTTAACAAAATCCGATTCTTTTTCCGAATATTTCTGTAATAATTTCAGCGGAGGAAGGTCACGGGCAACTGCTAGATTTTAATAAAAGCTCTTCAAAATGAGTAAAACCGTTTGCCGCTTTCCCGGCTGTTTTGTTTTTTTTTCTGTGGCCAGCCAGCTATTCAGACTTTTTTTTTTCATTTTCATCATTGAAAAAATGGTAAATATTTTGCCCAAATCAATGTTGTTTAAAAAAAATACTGTTGAAACTAAATTAGAATAAAGTGTTTTAAAAATATATATCCTTTCATCAATCCGTAACTTAAGTTATTTCAATTTTACATCGTCGCTGCATAGAAAGTTGGAACATGGTTTAATAAAAATGTGAAAATAGAACTAGTTTTTTTTATAATTTGACATCTGTCAGTTGAAAGCGATTCTCCTAGGGCTGAAAATTATTACTTTCAACCCGCTCTTCAGGCAACTTCAGATCTACTTTCAGAGTATGAGTAATGAAATAGTACATTGTTACCCTAGGGGTGAAAGCACCTTATTTAGTCCCGAGACGGGGTTTGGCGCCCGAACGAAGTGAGGGTGCCAATAGTTCGAGGGACTAAATAAGTCTTTAACCCGAGGTAAACACTGAGCTTTTCATTACGATTACAAGGAAAGTAAAAATAAAAACATGAATTTTTTTTTTTTTTTTGTAGATTCTGTAACTTGGCAATCTGTGTTAGCACAATAAGCCATTCAGATGAGGTATCTCGATCTATGTCTTTTTAGCAGAAGGAATTCCTATGGGTCCCTTTCATCTGGTGTCACTAAACCTCACGGTAAGTGTAGAGACACTGTGCCGTTTCAATCGGGAATATGTTATACTTCCTTTGCCTTGAAGTTTGGATGCCAGTTCATTGACGTGAGTAGAAATTCTCGTCTGATAGCTTTCACTATATCTAGCGATCTCTTGTTTGATGGTAGTGATTTTTAGGTCCTCGTGTATATATTTATTGCTCACATAGTAGGGTATATCTAGCATGGCTCTCAATGTCCTGCTTTGAAATCTTTCAAGAATCTCTATGTTGCTATTACTAGCAGTACCCCAGAGCTGGATTCCGTAAGTCCAGATTGGTTTAAGGATGGTCTTGTAAATAGCTATCTTGCTTTCATGTGACAGGCTTGATTTGCGGCCTATCAGCCAGTACATTGATCTGACTTTTGTATCCAGCTGCTTACGCTTGGTCCAGATATGTTTTCTCCAGGTGAGTCTCCGATCCAGATGCATACCCAAGTATCTGGCATCTTCAGCTTGAGGGATTTCAACATTATAGAGTCTTATTGGAGGACAGGTCTGCCTTCTCAAGGTGAAGGTAACATGGACAGATTTGCTTTGATTTACCCTAATACGCCATTTATCTAGCCAGTTTTCCACTTCGTGGATATGGGTTTGTATGTTGGCCGATGCTATAGCGGGATCCACGTGTACCGACAAAAGGGCTGTATCGTCCGCATAGGTGGCAGTTGTAGTGTCAGTGTGCGTTGGAAGGTCTGCAGTAAAAAGCAAGTATAGGATGGGTCCTAATATACTTCCTTGTGGTACACCTGAGTTAATTTCGTTTAAAGGAGAAACTTCGTTGTTAAATTTCACCTCAAAGCATCTACTTTGAAGGTAGGATCGTAGAATCTGAAAGAAGGAGTGAGGCAGCAGCTTTTTAATTTTGAAGAGAAGTCCATCATGCCACACTCTGTCAAACGCCTGGCTAATATCAAGAAAGACAGCAGAGCAGAACTGTTTGCATTCTAGTGCACGACTTATAGTATCCGTAATACGGTGTATCTGTTCGATGGTTCCATGTTGTTCTCGGAAGCCAAACTGGTGAAGAGGAATAACTTCCGGTAGATAGGGGCGCATCCTGTTCAGGATTATTTTTTCGAAAAGTTTACCCATCACAGGGAGTAGGCTTATTGGTCTGTAGGAGCTTGCATCGTGGAGCGGTTTTCCTGGTTTGGGTATCATAATTACCTGCGCAATTTTCCACTGGGCGGGGTAAATTGCCAGTCTTAGGCAGGCATTGTAGATGGCCGCGATGTGAATAATACCCTTTCTAGGCAGCTGCTTGAGCAGTTGTGCGTCGATTAAATCGTAGCCTGGTGCTTTACCCTTCTGTAGTTTTAGGATTTCTTTTCGTAGTTCGTTGGGGCTAACACTTTTTAGTGGTAGGCTCATTTGCAAAGGTGCGTCCAGGTATTCGTTGACTTCCTTGTCGTGTTCAGGGTTTTTGCTTGGTAGGGGGCTGAAGATAGTTTTTAGGTATTCCGCATATACTTGGGCCTTTTCAAGTTCTGTTTTTGCCCACTTGCCATCTGGAGCTCTTATGGGTGGTATGTGTTCTTTCGGTCGTTTCAGCCTTTTTGTTATCTTCCATAGAGAGTAGTTGGTGTCTTTATTAGGAGTAAGATCAGCTAATTGTTGTTGTAGACGCTCGTTTCCTGCTTGGCGGATCATATGTTTAAGTTCCTCAGAGGCCTTGTTGAAGGCTTTTTTGTCACAGGGATATTTCGTAGAATGCCATTTTTTCCGCAGCATTCTTCTTTCATTTACTTTATCTTTGATTAGTTTGGGATAGTGGGCAATTTGTGTTGTTTTCGGTCTTGGAAAAGACGTAGATTCTTTGGTCGCTGAGTGTATAAGCTTACTGAGCGTTTCAATGGCTGTTTCAACGCTATCTACATTATTTAGTGGCAAATTCAAGTTAATTGATTTTGATATTTTGGTTCTGTATTTGTCCCAATCTGTTGTGTTGTTATACTGTCTTTGTTGGTACTCAGCTAGAATGGCCTTATAGTGAATATTCATAATTACTGGTGTATGGTCTGACGACAGGTCAGTACATTCTTCTACTTTTATTTGTCTGAGCGGGATATTTTTGGTGATGAAAAAATCCAATAGGTCTGGTACCTTTTGTGGGTCCGTAGGCCAGTATGTAGGAGCACCATGCGAAGCGCAATGGAGGTTAAGGTCGTTTGTAGCTACATAGAGTTGTCGACCTCGTGGCGAGATTAGTCTGGAGCCCCAGAAATTGTGTTTTGCGTTCCAATCGCCACCGCAAATAAATCTATTTCCTAGTGTGTTAAAGAAAGTCTTAAACTCATCACTTGTAATAACATGCCTAGGTGGACAGTAAATAGCAGAAACGGTTGTTTCTGTTTTTTTATCCTGGATCCTGACCGAAGTTGCTTGTATCTTTTCCGTTTTGGTTTCCCCAAAAATATAATGTTTGATGTTCTCTTTTATAATGATTGCGGTTCCTCCATGTGAATTACCAGAAGGATGATTTGTAGTGTACACCATGTAATTTTTAAGTCGGAAATGAGTTTTTGATGTAAACCTTGTTTCTGAGATTAAAGCCACGTCCACTCTTTCGAGTTTCAAAAAGAGTTCAAGTTCCTGTCGACGTTCTGTCAGCCCGTTGGCATTCCAGGTGATTATTCTAAGATTTAGGGATGCTTTATAAGGCTTGTGATTAATTGGATCATACGATCCATCATGTTGTCTAACATAATGTTTATTAAGTTTTGAAATTTGTTGAACATTGCGTCTAGTACTTCCCCGAGATTATTTGGGTCCTTGATGTCAGTTTTTGATCTTGATGTATTTTCTTGTTTTGTCACTTGTGCATATGTGATATTTGATTTCGAGTGATTGATGAGATTGTAGTTCTTACTTTGTTGGTTTTCTTGTGCAGTTTGTGTTAAGTTTTTGCGGTATTGATTTTGCGTGGCGTTGTTGGTGTTTTCATTCGTTTCTTTGCCCTTTCCTGTCTTGTTTTTCGTAAGTAGGTCTTTGTACTGTTTATACTTTGTGCAGCCTTTGTAGCTTGCTGGGTGTTTTTCTTGGCAGTTGGCACAAGTTGCCTCGGTATCCGGTCTTTTTAAACAGCTTGTTGTTGAGTGTTCTTCCCCACATTTTACACATCTGAATGGTCTGTTGCATTGATTTTTTGCATGCCCGAATCTTTGACATCTTTTGCACTGTAGAATGTCTATCTTTTTGTATGGTGCTTCAAATGATACTATTACGTAATTCACCCTGTTGATTTTGAAGATTTCTTTGTTGTTGTGTTTGGGCTCAAGATCTACATAAAATAAAGGTAGCGCTTGTTTTGTGTTTTTATGTTTTATATTTGTGATATGCCGTACTTCATGCCCAAGTTCGAAGAGCTCTTTTTTTATAAGTTCTGTGTCTTCTGAAGAGTGTAAACCACGTAATACTACTCTATAGGCTCTTTCACTTTTTAGCTTATATGTATAATGGCTAACATTATTCTCTATAAAGTTAGCTCTTATGTTTTTGTACGTTTCTACATCACCAGGCATAATTTTGACTATGTGTCCTGACCTCAGCGTTGTCATGGTGTATTTGTCGTTGTTTACGAATGAGGAGAGGAGTTCTTTTAATTTCGTTATGTCAATGACTCCCGTGACAAAAATGGGTTCCGGCTTTGGCGGTTTAGGCTCCTTAGGTTTTTGACTGGGTTCGTCGTGGCTTGCTGACTCTAGGATTTGAAATCTGTTTTCTGTTGTTACTGCATATGTTGTCTTATTTACTTTATAATTTTTCTTTGTCGATTCAGGACTAGATTCCGCTTTCCTTTTCATAGGCACCTGATCGTTTTGCCAGGGTTGATTTGCTTTTGCTTGTTCATCCTTCATTTCAGATGTATTACATTCTACACTTGTTTGTTTTGGTGTTTCAATTGGTAAAGTTCCAAGTGAGTGGCTCCTTGCACGTGCAAACATGCTTTTTTGGAGTAATTGTTGCGTCATTTTTGGTTTGGTTTGGTTTTCATTTTCATTATTCGTATTCATTTTGTTCCCACGAGTAGGGTCGATATAAAAGGTCACTTGAAGGGTGACGCCCATTCCTCCAAGAAGGCAGTCTTCAACGACGTTTGCCATGTCCGCCGAGGTTGGCGCTCGATACTGATCTCCCACCAGTCATGCATTCCATTGGCACGTGTCCCACCGTGGAATTGGGGTGATTGTTTTATAGAGGTTTTCTTCCTCTCAGTCCGGGCAATTAAGCCAAGACTCCCGATCGCTGAGCGGTTGCGGGCGTGGGTATTCATTTCCTCTTACCCACTGGTTACTTGCTGGTTAGGCCAGTATTCTCGGGTTAGTTAACCGCCGCCCGTGACTCGGCGTTGAGGTTCGTTTGGCACCACCCGGGGGGCACGTGTAGGGTTTTCTTCAGGTATTCTTCCTACGGACGCGAACCAATCCAACCCTCCAAAACATGAATTAGCTAAAGGAAAATTTAGTAAATTTTATTTGACATAAATCAACAACTTTTCCCGCCTATTTTGTTTTTTTTTCTTTGGCCAGCCAGCTATTCAGACATTATTTTTCAGTTTCATCATTGAAAAACTTGTAAATATTTTGCCCTAATCTATGTTATTTTAAAGAAATTGTTTAAACTAAATTATAATAAAGTTATTAAAAAAATAGATTCATAGATCAATACTTAACTTTAAGTGTTTATATTTTAGATTCATTATAATTTAAGATGACATTAATTATTACAATAAAATAAAAATAACAGTATTTACATAAACTAACTAACTAAATATAATCTAAATTAAAAACAACAGGACGTTAAGGCGTCAAAATACTCCTCCACATCGCTGTCATCTGGAAACGTGCCCAGAAGACTGGCGGCATTGCCACGTTGAATGGCAATGCTAATTCTTTGCCCAAAGAAATAGCCAGCCCTCTGGTCTCGTGAAGTGTCAACTTTAAGTTATTTCAATTTTACATCGTGGCTGCATAGAAAATTGGAACATGGTTCAATAAAAATGTGAAAAAAGGAACTATTTTTTTTTTTATAATTTGGCATCTGTCAGTTGAAAGCGATTCTCCCTAGGGAAGAAAAGTATTACTTTCAACCCGCTCCTCAGGCAACTTCAGACCTACTTTCAGAGTATGAGTAATGAAAAATAATTTTTCACACCACCTGCTCGATAATGTCAAATTATATGTCATGCAAACTTGACCTAAAGTAAGTCATAACGACCTGAGGTCTAGCAGGGCATTGTATTATATATTAATTGTACTGAATTTCATTATGACCCGCTGGTCAATAATGTGATTTGAATTTGGAACATAAATCGCATACGAATATTTACGCATTCATCATTATTATTTGCGCAAAAAAATAAATTGTTCAAAAATCGAACTGGCCACCAAGAGATAGAATATAATTACTAGAAAAATAGAACACAAATTAAAAAGAGGCGCGAATACTGGAAATTGCTTTGCTTTGTTCATTGTTATACAACAAATTACTTAAAATATTGCAAATTCTCACAAAAATGTTGAGTGACGATAGTGATTTGACTCCGGAGTACTTGATTCTAGTACTACTGCTTTTATTGTCTCGTACATGGTGTGAAAAGTAGAGTATTCACCTCGGGGATAAAGGTGACCTTGATTCCCACGCTGCCCTCAGGATTCTTGTCTTAACTCCTTCGCTTTGCTCGGGAGTTAACTCTAAACTCCCTCGCTCCGCTCGGGAGTTAACGCTAGAATCCTTCGTTTTGCTCGGGATTCAATACGGCGCCCGCTACATAAGACACTACTTTATCCCCTTGGTGCATAATCTACTATAAAATATTGCAAATTCTCACAAAAATGTTGAGTGATGATAAATGATAAATGATGTTTATTTTGCAAGTAGGTTTTTACAAACACTTTTACACGTCATATTTTTTTTTTAAGCTGGATGGGGCCGGTGTTTCGTACCTGACTACTCTGAGAAGAAACAGCCGAAACAAACTCAGAGGTTCTCTGTTAACTTGTTACTCTTTTAAAGTCCAGACATTGCTCAATTTACATGAGGACTATGCAGATTAGTATCTGAAATGGTCTTTTGAAGAAAGAACCACACAGATTTGAGTGGACCTGTCCAGTCAGTGCAAGCATTTGTCAGTTATCGTGTAGCTCGACTTATAACTCAAGGAGCTCAACGAAACGACGAACAATACCAAAGAAAGGACATTTGGGTAGGTCGCTTAAAGTACTCAAACTGCCAGATAGTGGTGGGAGAAAAATAATGTGATAGTGATTTGACTCCGGAGTACTTGATTCTAGTACTACTGCTTTTATTCTCTTGTAGATGGTGTGAAAAGTAGAGTACCTATTCACCTCGGGGATAAAGGTGCCTTCGTCTTTGGCGACTTTGATTCCCACGCTGCACTCAGGATTCTTGGATTCGTTAACCCTGAACTCCGAGTTAACGCTAGAATCCTTCGTTTTGGTCGGGATTCAATACGGCGCCCGCTACATAAGACACTACTTTATCCCCTTGGTGCATAATCTACTATACCTGAAAGGAATAAATGCCTAGGTATACTTAATCATTTCTGTTACTCCCTGACTAAGGGTCAGTTCACACCGAGACGCGACGCGACGCTGCGCGCACACTTTTAAAGAGCGATTCAAATATAACTTTATTTTCTACACGAAAGGATACATATTTCTTTACAGGCGACACGCGGCGGGCGCAGCGCTGCGTGGCGCAACGTATTCTCACAAGGAAATGTGTATCTTTTCGTGTAGAAAATAAAGTTAAATTTTGAATCGCTCTTTAAAATGTGCGCGCAGCGTCGTGTCTCGGTGTGAGCTGACCCTAATAAGTATGTTAAATGAAATATCGCTTCGAATAAATATCTTATGTGCCTTCTTTCGCAAACGTAGATATAGAAAACTCGGCGAAACTTCGAAAGCTTCCAACAATTCATAAACTGTATACAAGTCTTTTTAATTTGCCTCGCAACTGAAGAAGCCCCACAAGCATCCTTCTAACTGGTATCGATTCAGCGACTCCCGCTTTTCCAAACTTCGCCGGCCAGCTTTCTTTTATTCCATGCTTTTTATTATACTTTTAAAAAGTTTGCGCGCTTTCGTTAAGAAATTCTAAAGCATATTGTTTATGGTTCCCGAAGTTAGGATAGGAGCTATTGAATTATTTTATGAATTGAAAAACTGTGATATAAACGTTGGGTTTTTTAGGGTTCCGTAGTAAACAAGGAACCCTTATAGTTTCGGTATGTCCGTCTGTCTGTCTGTCTGTCCGCGATTTAGCTCAAAAACTGTTGGTACTAGAAAGTTGTAATTTGGCATGAGTATACACGTTAATGATGCCGGAACAGTGGTTTAATAAAATTTTGAAAAAAAACAATTATTTATGGTACCTCCCCTACATGTAAAGTAGGGATGATCATTTTTTTTTCGTCCTACCCATAGTGTGGGATATCGTTGAATAGGTATTTCAAAAATATTAGGGGTTTGAGAAGACCGTTTTTTGATTAAGTAAACCGTTCGTGACTTATCAAGCTTTAAAGTACCAATTTTCGTTAGAGTCAAGTGTCCCCCTCCCCCTCTACCAACTAAACGGTTGTAGTTAGAAATTCAAATGTCACGGCAGTAGTACCTATATATAACGAAGTTTTAAGGAAAACTATTACACTTAAGTGGACTTTACAAGTTTACGAGTAATAGACGACTAATTGTATTTGACTCGAAAATTTCGAACAACTCCATAGAAATGTCGATACATGGCGCTAAGCGTCAGTTATACTAAAAACGAGTCTCAGTTGCAAATCAAATATATGGCGGTTTTTATAAGTATTGGTACGGAACCCTTCGTGCGCGAGTCCGACTCGCACTTGGCCGGTTTTTTTTATTTACATGCCTTAGGTAAGTACTTTCTCTCCTTCTGCGAAGCAGTCATGCTAGCGAAGGAGGTGGCGGAACGTGAGAGGGAGAGAACCTCACGTCCCAGCCGCCACGGGAGACGCCCCGGGCGTCGGAGGGCAACCAGTGGCCCCCGGCCACCGTAGGCGCGAGCCTGTGGACGGTGAGTAATGGGCTAGCTCACCGTCCGTCCGTCTCATGACGACAGGCCGTGTCGACGGCGCGTACGTGTTCCACGCGCGCCTCAAGGAGATGTCAGCAAACCGGAAGGGGCCCGAGAGGGCCGATGCCTGCCAGGGCTGCGGGTTGTTCGAAAGAGATACCGCGGCCCTGGAACAAAAAGGGCGAAGAAGGAACATGGGTGGGTTTTAGTCAGTACAAGTCTGACACTCCCTCCCGCTCCGCCCAGAGCGGGAGAAGTCATTTGATGATTTCCCATCCCGAAAAAAAAAAAAAAAAAAAAAGGTAAGTACTTTCTTCGATCAGAGGATTTTTAGCGTTCCCTATCTCGAAAGGAACAAACAGTAACCTTATCGAATGATTTTGCTGTCCGATGACCAAGATCACTTTTCTCCGGAATGGTTAGGAGATATAATTCTCCTGTCTTCCCAACTTATTTGGTTTGGCGCTTCATGTCGGCTTCTCGGAACTTATTTTTTTTAAAACAAAATCTATACCAAGGTGTCTGGAGGGCATCGTGGCTAAATAATAACAGCCGTACGGGTCGATCTTCAAGTTTAAGCCGCGCTTGCCAAGTTCGGTCCGTGATGAGTCTGAGATGAGATCCCTTATTATGTGTGTAAAAGTACCCTTATCGAAGCTGAAAGGCACTTGTTATCTGTACTGTACTCAATTGCGATATTTTTTTTGTTCAAGACCTATGAACCTTCGAGTAACGTAGAAATTGATCTCCAAGACCCCGTCCTATTCAATTCATCCATCAGCACAATGTTTTGAGTGCGTTACAATGACTTTAAACGTAAAACGTGATGTTACACCCCACACCACACATCCAGGGGAGGCAGTCGTATGGACTGCCGACAGAAATTAAAACTTAAAACAATGGAACATGCTCGTGACGTATTGTGCCAGACTAGCGACGCGTGCGCTAGTCTGGCGCAATACGTCACAATCATATTGAGGTCATCGGTGACGTGAACTCATAGGTTTTTCCCTTACCAAAAATGGCTCAACGCGGCTAAAGAAGTTTTCACTTCAAGAAAATGTTTCCTAGCAATCATTTTTGCGTAGTTACTTACCACACCATGTACTGAGTTTCCTCTGTGCCTCAGAAACCACGTTGTTCCCGGCTGTCACTTGCATTGTTTTGATATATACCCGACTTGCACAATATTTCCTCATGACAGTTCCCAAAAATACTGACAGGCCGTGATCAATAATTCCTTTTGTGGTAGCTTCCTTACAAGAAAGTGTTTTAGTATTTGCCCTCTGGTTCACCAGCTTATGGACGGAAAATCGTGTTAATTAAACAGGTGTGGCATACTTTCACCAACTAATAAAAACAAAAAAAAAAGGTTTTGTTTCCATTTGGGGAATCTCATACTTGGGTTGATGTACAAAAAGCTTGGTTGACAGCTTCGTGCAGGACTCGTTCACATCTTGTATTTAAGACGACAAGTTCCGTTCGTTTACATAATTTACGCTTATTTACTGCTGCAGTCTGGTTTTTGGTTTACTTTTCATTACAAAATTAATAAAATCCTTTTAATCTTAGGTATTTTATTGACGTACTTAGAAAAGGGATTCGTCAATACACTTCCTCGAAAACTGGCTCTTAAAGCATTACGATTAGGTTCAACATGCAGTGTATTTCACAATCGTCGTTTTTTTTTATTTGTTGCTACTACTGCAGAAATAAAGTAAGTCCAATTTAGTTCAAATCCTGTAGTCGGCGGTGTCGGCTGTAGTTTTTTAAATCTCAGCAAAGAGGCGCTTAACCCTTTACGGCTTAAATTTTTCTTTTATAAATGAAATTGTGTTTATAAATAAGCGTGGAAAACACTTGGGAATGTTGAAGTTTATCAAGACATTTACTACTCTGACCATTTTCCACTTGCCATTCAAGTTAACCTTGGGATGGTTAGGCCAACAATTCTATCAGCTAAACAGGGGAATAGGATAGTTGATAAAGCTATATGGGGTGAAAGAGATGCAGCACAGAGGGACTGTTACTATAGGTTGTGTATGGAAAAACTTAAAAATGTGGACTTCCCATCTGAACTCGGAAACTGTTCTGATAATTTTTGCTATAACAAGGAACATAGTAAAATAATTGACAGATTGTACAGTAGGATTGTGACGTCACTTCGGGAAGCGGCAGAGGACAGCTCTAGATTATTAAGAGAAAGGAAGTGTCGGCGTACAGTGACGGGGTGGAACAGGTATGTCAGGGACGCTCACGGGTCCGCGAGAAGGGCCTTTCTTAACTGGGTTTGGCATGGGAAACCTCACACGGGGCAGCAGTTTGTGGAAATGAGAGAGACGAGAAAAATTTTTAAACAAAAGTTAAAGTTTTGTCAAGATAATGAGGAACAAATTAAAATGAACATTTTGGCAACAGAGCATAAAAATAAGCATTTTCATAAATTTTGGAAATCCACACAAAAATTGAGCCCAAAGCCTTCGGTTACCGTGAGCGTCAATGGCATGACTGAGCCAGGGGAGATTGCGAACATGTTCAGGAGTCATTTCAGAGTAACCTCGCGGCTTCAATCGGAGGAACGGGGTTCTGTCGCTGAGAGTCGATTGTCTGGTGTTCCGATTACTATCTCATCAAAAGAGATACGGAACGTCATACAGTCGATGACCAGGGGCAAATCTCCGGGTCACGATGCCCTCAGCATAGAACATTTTCATTATGCCGGACCGCATCTCCCAAGAGTCCTATGTATGCTGTATAATCTTTGTGTGAGGCACTCGTATCTACCAGCTGATCTGATGAAGACAATAGTTGTGCCCATAGTCAAAAATAAAACAGGCGATGTCTCAGACAAAGATAATTATCGGCCAATATCATTAGCAACTGTTACAGCTAAGGTACTTGACGGTGTGCTTGAGCGGAGAGTGAATGGACAGCTCAATCTACATGATGCACAGTTCGGTTTTAGAGCTGGGCTGTCCACGGAGACTGCTATTCTGGCGCTCAAGCACACGGTCAGGTACTATACTGATCGAAACACACCTGTTTATGCTGCTTTCTTGGACCTCTCCAAGGCTTTTGACCTGGTTGATTATAAGATCTTATGGTCGAAATTACGTGAGCAAGGTCTTCCAAATGAGCTCATTAAGCTCCTTGACTACTGGTATGGCCACCAAATCAACCAGGTCAGATGGTCGGGTGCTCTGTCGGGGGCGTATGGATTGGAGTGCGGGGTGAGACAGGGAGGCTTGACTTCCCCAGCGCTCTTCAGTCTATACGTCAATAATTTGATTGAGGAACTCAGCAGCACTGGTATCGGGTGCTCTATTGACGGTAAAACGATTAATAGTATAAGTTACGCAGATGATATAGTGCTGCTGAGTCCCTCCATTGATGGACTCAGACGGATGCTTGCCATTTGTGAGGGGTACGCCACGTCTCATGGCTTATTGTACAATGTACGAAAGAGTGAGCTTGTGGTGTTCAGGGCAGGTACTAAGAAGCCTAAGACAGTTCCTCCGGTATACCTATATGGTGTACCCCTGAACAGAGTGTCGCATTTTAGGTACCTTGGCCATATAGTAAATGAGGACTTGAATGATGACAGTGACATAGAGAGGGAGCGAAGAGCGTTGTCGATCCGATGTAATATGCTAGCCCGCAGGTTTGCTCGTTGTACTAAAGAAGTGAAACTCACTCTGTTCAAGGCGTTTTGCCAGTCATTTTACACGTGCAGCTTGTGGGTTAGACATACGCAGAGGGCCTACAACGTTCTTCGCATTCAGTATAATAATGCTTTTAGGGTGCTGTTGGGGCTCCCGCGGTACTGTAGCGCGTCGGGCATGTTTGCTGAAGCAGAAATAGATAGCTTTCAAGCAATTATGCGAAAGAGAACTGCATCCCTGATGAAAAGGATTCGGGGGAGCACCAACAGCATTTTAAAGGTGATAGTGGACAAGCCTGACTGCCCGTTCCTGGGGCACTGGACCCGTATGCACAGTTGCAGGTCTGGTGCAGCAGGAAGCGGACTTAGTTATAGGTATCGGTTTTTAAATTAGTTCAATATTGATGTAATTTATTTCAATTTAATTTAATGTAATGTATTTTATTTTAATTTTATTTGATTGAATGTAATTTATTTTATTTTTATGTGGGTTGATTTAATTTATTTTGATTTGATTTAATTTATTCTGATTTAATTCTATTTGTATTTTTAATTTAATTTAATGAGAAATGTTACTAACATAGTTCATAAGCTTTACTAACAACAATATGAATCATGTGTGTTCGAATTAAATAAATATTATTATATTATTATTATTATATTATAAATAGAATATCTATACTTGATTTTATAAACCTGAAGAGTTTGTTTGGTTGAACGCGCTAATCTCGGGAACTACTGGTTTGAATTGAAAAGATATTTTAGTTTTGGATAGCACATTTATCTAGAAAAGCTATATTTTTAGCCTTTAACTATCCAACACTAAAAAAAATTCAATTCAAACCAGTGTAGTTCCTGAGATTATCGCGTTCAATAGCGTCCATGTGTCTATCTCGCAACTTGCCTAAAAAGTTCAGTTGCAAGATAGGCAGATGTCGCTACACTCCTCCAAATGTTTGCTCGAGTCGGTGACACCAACGAACTAATGCAGCAAAACGTTATTCATCAATTTATAGGTACACGTCTATAATGTTATATGTATATGCTAAACGCCTTTCACTTAAATAAATAATCAATGATCGCTGAAATCTCCTTGTATCAGTCATACACTCTGAATAGGCAAAAAGGAAAAATCTCAAATAAACTCTATGGTTAGTAAACTACCCTGAAAGTAAAACTAACAAAATAAAAATCAAATAGTCTCATGAAAAACACAAAATAAAATATGACTGTGATCGCTGATGCCTTGTTATTTAGGTGTAGAGTATTCATTAATTGCTCCGACGCATCTTTTTATTATTGCAATACATAAATGGTCACAATGCATAACTTAGCACAAACTTTTTTCAACAATTTCTTTTCTTCTATTTATAAGTTTAGTATTCAACAATTGGTAGAAAGAATGTGCTACATGTACTGGCAATCTTACTAGTCTGGCAACATCCGGATTTGTAATGTCAAATTTTTATTGTCGCAAAAATTTCAGTCATTATTTTCATGCCCTGGTAACTTAGAACATTTTTTTTTCATTGCGAAAAGCGTCATCTATCTCCCAAGCTAGGAACTTTTTTAAAGCAGTGATACCACTTTTTTTGCTTCAAAAATTTGGTAGTTTGTACTAATTGTTAATTTTGCTATTTTTCTTTAATTACTCTAGCTTCATAAAAAAATAAGATTTAACAAGCAAGTAAAAATATTTTTAAGTATATTTTATTAAAATTTTATAATATTAGTGATATTTGTACGATGATAGAATTTTACGAGTAGTTTACTGATACCAAACGTTAGCAACACTGAGTCTCAACGTCACAAGAAATTTTCCACCGGTATGTTTGTATCTCGTGCGCAATTTTTCTTGTAGTTTTCAGTGTTTTTGTGTTAATACGTTGAGTTGAGCTTTAGGTCCTCCGTATATTGCAGAAATACTGAAATTCCAGCATACATTGTACTTTGTGAAAGTGTTTGTGACATACTTGTAGATAGGCCCTCCGCAAGGAGTTTGGACCATATATCACAGTGTAGTGTTATTTTACGCTTTACACAATGCCTCGCAACGTCTGCTGTGTTCCTGGGTGCCCAGTATTAGCAGAAGATGGTGAGTGTAATGTGTTTTTGTTTTCTGACCAGCTAGCTGTACCTAGATGTGTTGCAATGCACTTTTTTCTACCTTATGTAGGTAGGAAAGGCTTTTTTTTTCGTTGGTCTAAGTGAACTAAAACTATTTTCGCATTTTTGCCTTTCTAAGAAAACTGGTTCGGCCGGGCGCACATCGGTTAGGTGGTTTCAAGTCTAAAACGGACATACATAGATTGAATTTTCATAACCCAGTGCCTAATACACTGTCGGCTATATATTTATGTTAATCTGCTATAGCTGTTGTTTAAAACTTTAAAAACTGAGCAGTCCCATTTTTTATTCAGTAGTCAAAATTACTGTAAACCATTGGTTCCTACAAGGTTTTTTATTAGTTAGAAAATCATAATTACTACAAATGTAGTCTGGCAGCTTATTTTGTTAAACTGGTAAACAATCTTGACATGTCCTTTTGCTCAATTTTTACTTTTATTAAATTATAATATTATTTTTTGTATTGTAAAATAATTATAGTAACTAGATTAAGAATCACATTACAGTCAGTCCCATTATAGTCACTTTAATTTATTTTCAGGTGTAACTGCATTACTTTCCGCATCCTGAGAAAGATACAGAAAGATTTCAAAATTGGGTAAAGATTGTAGGAGGTGATATTGCAAGTCTGGACAGCACAACTATCCACAAAACTCGAAGAATCTGTCGTCGGCACTTTCAGGAAGAGTTTCTTTACCCAAAAAATAGACTGTGTAAATTGGCTGTGCCATCTTTGCTTTTGCCCTCTGCAGATGTGTCAGGTAAATTAGTTTTTGATTAACTTTATTTAATATAAGCAACTGCATTGGATTCACACAGTTTTTAAATGAATGTACAATACACTACTTGAAAATCTCATAGAAAACTTCTACTTGAAAATCTCTAAACCAAGGTGATAATTGCACTGCATCAAGAAGTTTAGATTTTTTTAACAAAAACACAGAAACAAAGAATGAGCAACTTATACTATTCCCCAATACAATACTATACATTTTCGATATTTAATAGACAATTTTTAAAAAGTGTTTATTTTTCTTATCTGTAATGTCCCAAATATCAGGCAAAGGCCAGGTCTCATACAGAGAAGGAAAAAGGAAGTGAAAATATTAACTTCTATTATTATGTACTTTTCAGCACGAAATCCAGTCCAAGTGGTTCCAGACTGCCAACCATCTACTTCTGCCCCACAACTACAACTACAACCCATGACAACTAGAACTGTTAAATACACCAAGCCTTCTAGTTCAGGTAAGTTATCTTTAAAGTTCATGATCTAACATGATATAGCCGACATTCACTTTTCAATGCAACTTTTTTAAACTATAATAATAACTATATTTTTTTTTTATATTTTCAGTACCTTTTTTGAAACGCAAAACTGAAGAAAATAAGGTTAAGAAGTTGGAGCAAACGCTTCGGCATGCTCTTAAAGCCAAACTGACCTTCCGCAAAAGATATCTGCTAGCAAAGAAAATAAGGAAAACTAAAGCTTTCGAAATTATCACCGAAGGTATGTCATCAGCAGCAAAATCCTTATTTTACATGCAAGTAAAAGGAAGTGGTAAAACACCTAGAGGAAGACGGTTTACGCTAGACGAAAAAATCTTAGCATTATCTTTGTATAAACCATCACCCAAAGCATATCGTTTGCTAAGCCAGCTTTGTGTTCTGCCAAGCCGAAGAACACTTCAAAATATTTTACAGAAAGTAAATTTAAAGCCTGGCATTAACGAACAAATATTTGAAAATTTACAGAAGAAAGTGTCCAAAATGCCAGAAAAACATAAATTTTGTTGTATACTGTTTGACGAAATGTCAATAGCTACAAATTTGAATTATGATAAGGCACGCGATAACATAAATGGTTTTATTGACAATGGAAGCAAAAGGGAACTAATATTTGCTGATCATGTGCTTGTATTTATGCTGAGAGGCATTGTAAAAAAATATAAGCAGCCAATAGCCTATAGTTTTTGCTCGGGCACAACAAAGACAGCAGACCTGAAAAGTCAATTGATTAAAATTATAGAAAAAGTTGAAAACACAGGTCTTAGAGTTGTAGCTACAGTATGTGACCAAGGAGCTACAAACCTTGCTGCAATAAATAAGTTGATGGAAGATACTAAAGGAAAATACCTAAGAAAAAATGAGGATTATAGAGGTGGATTTTTTGAAGTGGGCAGTGTAAAAATTGTGCCAATATACGATCCACCTCATCTAATGAAAGGTGTACGCAACAATCTGTTAAATAAAAACCTGAAATATGTCATGGAAGGTAAAGTACGCGTGGCTAAATGGTGTCATATAGAAAATTTATTTCAAAGAAGCCCTTCATTCCGGGGTGTAAAGATTGCCCATAAGCTAACAGCTCAACATGTGGTGCCCTCAATGATACCAAAAATGAGGGTTAAGTATTGCACACAAGTGTTCAGCAAATCTGTTGGTGTGACACTTGGATGTCTGGCAGGTATGTCCTTAAAGTGCCCTATAAATTTTGTAGTATAAAAACAGAAAATGCTACCTATGCAGCACTAATTTCTCAATAACCATTATGATATCTTGTTGTATCTATCCTATATTCAACTCAATGTAAATAAATTAGATTATTAGCATTATTTAAATATTTTATACAATTAAATGGATTGCCAGATCGAAATATTATCTTTGATCTATACATTATTTACAAACTACAAATAGATTAAATAAGTAGTCAAAAATATAATACATCAGTAAAATTTAGTTTGACAGCTAAACATCTCAAATATTTACTGTTATTTTCAATAAATTAACATTCAATTTTCATCTCTAGAAAGTGGGAGCATGCCAGAGGAAAGTGTGGACACTGCAGAAGTGTTAATGCTGTTCGACGACCTGTTCGACTCTGTCAATGCCAATTACCACAAAGAAGAAGGGAAAATATACCGATCAGCAGTCACACCAAAATCACCTCATTTAAAGTTTTGGAATAAAATGTTGCCGATTTTAAACACGATGAAATATATAAATCAGAAAGGCAAAGAGGTAACTGTACCATCTCTTACCAGTTGGGCAAAAACTATTGAAGGATTTAAATTAATTACACATAGATTAAGGTCAGAAGGAATAAATTCATTGTTACTACGTAATATAAACCAAGACCCTCTAGAAAACTTTTTTGGGGCGATAAGAGCTAATGGTTGTAGTAATGTGATGCCCAACTCAGCAGCTTTTGAAACGGCATTCAGAACATTATTAATAAATAATATAACATCCCCACACTCCCTACAGGGAAATTGTGAAAAAGATGACAGTATCTGTTTAAATTCATTAAAATCTTTAATAAACCAAAACTGTAGTGTGGAGGATGTTAATGAAATCATGGAGATTATTGATGAACATTTAGATATTAATTTACTGAATACACAAATAATTATAGAAAGCCGTTCTCGAGTTCATGTAGAGAAGTGCGCGGCCATATCATATTGTAGTGGGTGGATGGCAACCAAAGCAAAAAAAAATGTTTTTAAAAAATGTAAAACTTGTCGAAATAATTTAATGTCTGAAAATTCTGAAGATTTCCACAATTTTATAATAAAAAAAGAATATTGTGGCAAAAGATGGTTATGCTATCCTACCCGGGCATTGTTTGATTTTTTTGCCCAAGTAGAACACATCACTTTGGATATTTTAAATAAATATGGACATATGCAACAAATTACAAAATATATAATGTTAATTATAACAGTCCACATCGGATTCAATTTTATGAAATGTCAAATACATAAAGAAGAGTTAAAGGAATATTTGCTACAAAAAAGTGTTGTGTTCTTCACTATGAATTGGTGCAAAGAAGTCAGCAATGTTCTGACTGGCAAGAGCTACTACAATTTTTGTAATAAAAGTGAAGAAACTGACCCCATCTTCATACAGGCTCGAGAATATTATAATAAAACAAAGGGTGCGAAACGAGAGAGGCAATCAGGTGTTGTAATTAATGTTTAATAAATAAACTCAATAATATCATTTGTTTTATTAGTCTTATTCCCTTTACCCCATTACCCAGGATACATTTATATTTCGTTTATTAGATACATAAACTGTGTTCGAACACTATTTTTTTAAAGGTACTAGTTTACCTAAAACATCATTAATATATGCTTACGTCAGAGCACAGTTTTAAGTATATAATAAACGAAATACATTAGCTATAAACATCGACGTATACGCACCTACCTATATTATTGATATTCATTTAGTTCCTCGCTTGGCGTTCAGAGGCCGCTGATCGCTAACTATACCAAAAAACGTCAGTTGCCAGTCTATCTCATTTATATATATATTAGTCTATGATTATTTTCGCATTATTATTGGTGACATCAAATAAGTTTTTAAAGGTACAAAATAAATCAATCAAAAGCATCCCGTGAAAGTTTTAACTGTAAGCCCGTCGTTTCGGCTGTGCGTGCTAAATTACCAGTGTAACGTGTGCTAAGGTCTGCATAAATGAATAATGTCGTTGAGGTCGAAGGCACTGGCACTAGTGGAGGTGCTGCTGAGGGTGCCGCCTCTGTTTGTGGTGGATGAGTTCCTGAAGATCAGCCTGGGGCTGCCGGTGTCGACCGGCGAGGAGTCGGTGCTGGGCAACATCACGGTGGACGGCATCACCGTTGACCTGACGGACCCAGATGTCAATTATTACGACGCGAATTTCTACAACGCGTTCTTCTTCACTATCGTCAAATTCCTCCTGTGCTGTTTAGGTAAGTGACGTTTTAATAAACACTGACATTGCAACATTCAGCCATATAAACAGTTTCGAAACTAGTGGGTACCTTTCGAAATTTTTGTGTTTACTCTGTCGTGTCATAATGTGTAAAGAGTATTTTGTTAATTTTGTACTGTTCTACTTGTAAGGCTAGAGCCTTGTTCTCCTAATGTTTGTTAACTTTGGTTTTTAGTCCCAGTGTAAAATGCAGTTCCCAGCCATGTATTGTATTGCTTAGACAATAGCAAATAAATAGTTGTTACCATTTTTACTAGCTCTGTGTAGTATATTTACTCCAGCTATTATTTCAATAGTCTCATATTTCTATTAAATGACCCACAACCATTTTTATACTTCGGGGAAAAAATATTAATCTTATAAATAAAACATTGTTGCATTCATCATTCATTGCTGTTAAGCATAATCAATTAAGTTATTATAACACTGGACTCTTCCAATAAAATATAATGCACTAAAACTACAGTTTTCAGTGCCTAAACAAGTATCTACTGAAGTTAAACTAATATCAAACACGAAATTAAAAATTCATTTTAAATTGTATGACGTCGTGATTTACATACAATACATACAGAACACTCTAGTTGGACTGTGGAAGTTCATAAATATATAAAGAGGTATAAATAACAATTAACTAATTATACCTAAGACTACTAAAACCAATGTTCATATTGTTTATTAGGCCTGTTTCCACAACCAAACCGAATGGGAAACTGATGTTTAGTACTTAAGTGAAAATTAAAATATGTTGTAGCAGTAAGGCCATTTACTAAAATGTTGTATGGTCATTTGATTATCATAATATGCGTGTGATGCAAAGGTAGTAAAGTTCTGAGTATGGGTATAAGTGTGGGAGAAGACCATACAAATTGTGGATGGAATGTGTGACATGGCTAGAAAGGAAGCAACTGCTTAAATGACGAGTAATAGAGAAGTTTGGAAGCAGAAGATATGCTGCGCCAACCCCAAATAAATCAAGATAGAGAGGTTTGGAAAGAGAAAAGGGAGGTCGTTGCCCAGTAGTGGGACACTTGACAGGCTAGAAAAAAAAAAGGTAGTAAAAGGATGATTATAGTAATTGTGTTTTTTTTTTCATCATCGCTTCATGTCATTTATTTATTATAAACAGTGTACACATACATTATTGATCTTCTTGAGAAATTTCAGAATAGCATGACCGTCATTGAAATGGTCTATGATAACAGAAGAATCGACAAACTGACACATTGTCACTGTCTATCTGTCATTATGTTGATTCTTCTGTCAACAAAACTCATTTCTACAGTGGTCATGCTACCGGTGCAGGTGCATAGTAGTCAAAAATCAAAATATTTTATTTTACATAGCCTACATGAGCACTTATAAAATGTCAACAAAGGGTGCACGGTTCGGGTTGGTCGTTTCCTATGGAGAAGAACCGGCAAGAAACTCCATGGTTACTCTTTTAAAGTCATTTGGTTTTACAATATTTGAAGTTACAGCATTGGTACTTAAGTATGGGAGGACAGCGTAGGCCCGACAATAAGTCGTTGCTTACTAGAAAACAGAAAAATATAAAAAAAAAAAAAGTTGTAGTAGTTGAAACCAGTGACCTTGTTTGACCAGATGTATGAATAGCAAAAGGGGCATGTGAGAATCATAGCAGGTGGTGTTCTGTTGTTTCTAACTTTCTACCTACCCCAAAAGAAAAAGGTCTGTGTTTTTATAATGGTACACACACTTTCATAGTCAAATTCTGTTTTAACCTTGATTTAGAAGTTTTATTTAAAAAACTGTTTTCTCCAATATAATTTTTTGGTGTTTTCGTCCACATCCAAACACCATATTGTCTCTCTTGGTAATATAAAGTGCTTTTAATATCCATGAAATTGGTGGATAACTTTATGCCATAATGTTTCAATTTGGGGCTTATGGCCACTGTAAAAAGGGTGTTTAAAAAACACCTTTTACTCATCATTACTTGTGGTCAATGAAACTCCAAAAATATATCGGAGAAAGCTTTAAACCAATGAGCCATTTCAACTGACAAATAAGTAATGATTCTTATCCTAATTTTTAAGAGAAATATATATGATCAAAGAAAATCCCCCTTAGTCATTACCATTATAATTTTTCACGAATCAAAAACAATACATTATTGTTGGGTTCCCTAAAAGTGATATTAGGAAAAGGGCAATGACCCCTTTTTGCCGTGCTTAAAATAGCTGTAGTTAGTTTTTTCAAATATTTTTACCTAAATACAAACACTGTATAGAGAAGATTACGTTGATGAAGTAAACATATACTGACTTGTGGTGGATCCTGCTTGCATCCTCAATCTGTCTTATGTAGAATTTTGTTGAACTTGATGACAATCTCAGTCTTCTAAACATCAAAATTATAAACTTTTTTAAACCGTATTTTCCATTTAATAAGGTCATAATTATAATTAAATTGTTCTATCTAGAATCTAGACCGAAACTGATCCTATTAACATCAATCTTACTACATCTAGCCGAGAACTTTCTCTTGATCCTGTTTCCATATAAACTCTCACTTTAACCATGATCTCTTGAAAATAACTTCAATTACTAAGTTAAAGCTGTAATTAAGTATCTACTAATCTAACTAATGTAATGTATGGAATGTAAGTATGCAGTCAATCGAGTCAATTACAAAAAAAGATTAGTCTTAAATGTATGGGAGTAGCTTTATCAAATCAAGTCAAAAAGGACGGGAACAAACTTTGAATGTTCCAACATAACAAAAAAAAAAATTGCCTGTCTTTACTACTTGCGAATGCCAATATTCTCTCGGATCTATAGTTATAGTCACATAAAAACAAGTTCTCAAATAATTTAGGGACTTATACTTCGTTGGCGGTCGAATAGCAATTTTTGTATAGCCCTGATGTTACATTTTTGTATGGGTAATAACAACAGTATTCCAGACAAAGTAGTATAATCAGTTTCAATTTTTTTCGTATATTCTGAACTTTATGACCCTGTTAAATAAGAGGTTTTTATTTTTTGGCCTTGTGTTTTTTTAATTAGGTAATTTTGTTGATATTTAGTCATTTCTAATAAGTTAATTCACACAATTTGATGGTCGATTTGTGATTCTTTAATTTGTTCATTTTGTTGATACTTAGTGATTTTTAATAAGTTAAAAATAAAACGACTCCCATGACAAAAATTTGAAAATTTTCACATCCTCCATCTTGGATTTTCATTTCGACCTCACAAGGCATATATATAGGCAATAGCGTCTCCGAAAACAACGAAAACGACACCCATAGCGAAAATTTGTAAGGTCGAAGTACTACATCGTGTTGTATCATTTCCTCATTGCCATTTTTAATTATTTACCTTCATATTGTGTGACATAAAGTCAATTTGTGATGACAGAAAGTGCTTTGTAAGATTATTTTTATCCAACTGCCAAAGAAGGGATATATTTTTTTAAATGGGTCTTTATGTACTTAGAATAAGATTGATTTTTGACTGCATATGTACTGGAACATCTACTATTTACCACGAAATTATAAGATAAATGTTGTTGTTGGCAATTTGGGCGTTGTTGACCTTACGCAATTTTGTTTTGGAGCCGGTGGGAACAGTTATAGTTTTTTTCTTTTTTTAAATTAACTAATAAAATTATGGAGTTGTTAGGAATCAATGTGGATTTTTTTTTTATGAAAAACACTAGTTTTGGAGCGCATGGGAATAACCCTTCTGAAGCTAAACTTATTTTTCAGTTTTTTTTTTTTGCAAAAAGTTTTTTATTTGTTTTTCGCCAGTAGGAATGCACTCCCATTAGAACGGTGAACAGACACCTCGTAGGGGCGGAAATTAAGTAGCCACATCTGGCTTCGTCTTCATTAGAAACTCGCCGCCCTATTTTTATAATTAGTCAAGACAGGTAAGGAAAACGGCTAAATTTTCTGTCACGATGTCCACCACTCATTTATTTATAGCCAGCCTGTGACGATCCCGTCCTGTGTACTGTGACGTCCCTGATGCGCCCTGCCTTAGCCAAACCGCCGTTATTAATGCAATCCAAAAGACTCCCCCGGCTCGAATTGTAAATTCTTCAATTTGGCTTTGTTGTTCAACAAATATTATTCAATCAAACGTCCTCGAACAAGTGTGCTTAAACGAAAAAATAATGTACTGTATAATCTCAACATGAATGATGTAACCAAGATTTTGATTTAAAAGAGGATCTATGGAGTGGCTTGCCCATTATTTGTTTGCTTTGTGATTTGACTTTCTTAGTTGCCTATAATGGTCTAATTGATATAAATGCATTGAGTTTGAGTTTTGAACGTAAGCCCCGTTCCCTTCTTCCATTACTCATGGAAAGACAGACACGGCCTGATTTTCCAACCGTTCAACAGTTGTAATAAATAAACTGTTCGATTTTGAAACATTATTTCAAAGAAACCGCGCCGATTACCGCTTGTATCCTGAAATATCGCGTTACATACGATTTGACCGACGTCCGTGTTAATTTGGACTTCCCCCCTCGGTTCCGGTCAGCGCTAGCCGTTGGATTTGTTAGCTGTATTAAATAATAGGTTGGTGTACTAAGTGGACGTAATAGGTATTATTGAGGAGTAGACTGTAGTAGTCGAGCAGAGGTCATCATCTGTCTAGGCTTTTCCCAACTGTGTTGCGTACTTGCGTCTTCTAGTCTAACCGGCTACAGCTGCATACCAGTATTTTACATGGAGCGACTGCCTATCTGACCTCCACAACGCAGTTTATGGGTATTACGATATGCTTTGGCAAGACTGGCAGACTGTCGGATTCCTGCTAAGACGAGCTAAGGTGTCACTGTCATTACATTTTTTGGTCCCAGATTTGTTTAGGTTTACGCCAGCCAGGGATTGACTGTAGATACTGTAGGCAGCACGTCAAACCAGTATAAGCTGGCCTCTCTATAGAACCTTCGTACTTCGTAGGGCAGCTCAAGGTCAAAGTGTTACCACCGTGTTGCGGTCGTCTAAAGGAGTCATCATTACTAGCTTCATTTTTGATACTTATCGCCCTGAAAACAACGTTAAATCATTGCACAATTTACTAGTTTTTGGATATATTTTGAAGTGAAAATCTACAAAAGTAAATATTAAAAAAAAACCATTTTCGATCATGGTAGCCAATCTTGACTGAGACTAATCGAAGCAGACTAAATCGAAGCAGACAAAATCGAAGCAGAAAAATACAGATGCACTCGCCCTTCCCTTGGTCTCCTAGTCCGAGGGGTCGGCGACTGGAGAGAGATCAGCACGCGTAATATGACCCCTCAGCTCAGATAGCCATTGTCTATCTGTCATTTTGTCGATTCTTCCGTCATATCAACAAAATGTCAATTACATAAGAATGTTCCACAAAACGCCATGTTACACCAATTTCCAAACTTTTGTTTTTTCCTGAATCCCAGCAGAATGATAATTGATGCTAGCTTGTGTCTTGATGTCTTCCCACTGCTGTCAAGGGCTCCATGACTTCTAATTCTCTCCATCTTGGGCTAATACCACTGATCGTTGATTTTGTTCAACTCTTCCCGCTATCTCCTATTAGGACTGCCACGACGCTTTCTGGCTATGTCAGGGCCCAGTAGGATAATAAGGGCTTATTATTTTTTCGTCATTACATCAGCCGTTCATAAAATAATCAGTAGACTATAACAGACTGATTAAAATAATGATATCAAAATAATGACATTGCAAGGACGCTATCAATACACTAGTAGATTAAATAATAAAAAACATTGCTAGTCATCGTGAATTGTAAATAACTAATGTCAATGCTCGTTAAATCTTTATTAAATGCTAATAATCTGACGTTTTTCACAACGCAGTGTGATTTCAATAATGGGAAGAATCAATCAGTGCACTGCGAAACTTCTTTCTGCAATAAGCGCTAATCAAAGCTCAGTTCGACACTACTTTCTGAGAAATACTCTACTGATGTCTTATAGTACCTAACCCCTGACTGGTGTTAATCCCGGATTCCACCGAAGCGGACACGAGAGAAGCAGTGCGAAAACGTGTAAGATTCGATAAAGCGCAGGAGACGAGAGACACCATGAAGATTTAAGCCAATGCGATTGGTCGATAACCTCTCGTTTCCTCTCCTCTTAGCTCGTCTTTGCTTTGGTGGGACTGGGGCCTAGATGTGCATGTAGGTAGACAATTATAACCATGAATTTAAAAGAACGAATGCAGGGAACACAATCACGTTTGTTGGTCTCTGAGACTAATTCAGTCGTTCCGATCCTACATTATTTTTAACCGACTTATCAATTCGGATGTTTGTATTTTATTTTTGTATGTTTACCAATTTCTCCGCCAATTGTGGCCCGATTTTCAAAATCCTTTTTTTTTATTCGAATGCCTATACTCCCTAGGTGGTCCCTTTGTCACCAAGTCAGAATCTGATGAGTCCATCCCAGGGAAATCGAGGTAACCCTCAAATTTTATAGGCACATACAATGTTTTTCATATACTATCTAACGTAATTCGGATATTTGTGCCTGGTAATCATCATCTTATGTTGCTGAGCTGATGATGGAAGGTATAAGTCAGGATCTGATGATAGGATCCCAAGAAAATTAGCGGCAACCCTCAATTTGGGCATTGTTTGAAACAGTATACCTTCCATGTGATGGGATCAAAGTATACTGTCATTAGGTCAGCATCTTATGATGGGATCCTGGACAAATCGAGGGAACTCTCCAAATTTTAAAGGCACACATAGGCATTATGCCTGGTAATCATCATCTCATGTGTCTGAGCTACTGATGGAACGTATAAGTCGGGATCTGATAATGGAATCTCAGAAAAATGAAGGGAAACCCTCGATTTTTATAGGCTCTCACAAGGTTTTTTTACTGACTTCCACTAGGAATGATAACCGACCGGTTATCAATCCGGTTAGTCTGAAGGTTTTTTGGTATATTCCGCGATATTCCCGTTTAAAGTTGGTGAAGATCTGATGCTGAATTTCGCAGATGTACAATGGAACTCTTTAATAATAGACAGCAAATCTGTCGTGATTGCTGCAATCGCTTGGATGTTTATTGTTTATTTTATGCTATTGTAGCATAAAATAACATCACGCCTGTATGCTCTGAGGGGTACAGAGATAGATATACTTAAAGTACACCCACATTACGAAAGCTAAGTTCCTTTTTATTGGGATAAGCCTATTACCATGACATGTATTATTAATAATGTGAAATAAATGCATAGCAAATATTTCTATAGGTTTTTTTTTTTTCAACTAAAAATGATGAGTTTTGTTTCATTGATTTAGTTTTTTGCAACCGACTTCTGAAGCTAAAGTTATTTTACACTTTGTTGTGTTTTTGAAGTTGGTTTTTGTTATGCGAGGCCCAAATCCATCAAATTGCCTGAAATCAATAAGGTTATTTCTTTAAAAAATAAACCCATTCTTTTTTTAAACAAACTTCCGATCTTAATATTCGATCATCGGCTTAATTACATGGCAAAAGAAATGTAAAAAAAACCTTTATCTCCATAATAATGTTACAGAAACTTTGTGTAACTTCATTTTTTTTTTCACTATCAAAACTCGGAATATATTCCCATTTAAATGTCTTCATTTACTACTTTGAACTGTGTATATGCGTAATGTAAATATTTACATATTTAACCGGTTAAATCGATCGAGGTTATCTAAGTACTTCAGTTTTGACCGTGGCAGTCGGTAGACTAGTCTGTGATGTCATTGTTATCTCAGACTATTTGTTCTATACGCTATAATTTTTTCAGGGGACTGTAGATTATCCTGTTGTCTAGACATGTAGGCAAAAAAGTTACCGAGTAAACGGCTTTCTCCGGAAAAGTGCTTCCACATTTTGTGGGCGAACCGCCAGTCTGTGAATTAATCTTCATAATCTGGATCTATTCAAAATTCGAATGAATCTGTTTCTTCTAGGCAAGCTGCACCCTAGGCCGCATAATCGCTTCAAATTAGGCGAATGGCGGCCAAAAGTAAAAAAAAAACTGAAATGGCTCGGAAGTTACTAAGCTAACATGCAAAAATTGTAAAATCGGTTAGAAAAGACCTCGAAAACTTTACCAAGGCTCATCATAATTAGATGTAAATTAACCGCTGTCGATAACGACTAAGCCAGGAGGTCCGTAATTAAATTTTCGAAATAAGGACCGAAGGCACCTCGAAAAATCAATTCAATCAGTATTTTTTTTATTTCAGCGTATCAGCAAGGGCATTTTACCATCTCGACAACACGAAAACTGTTGTCGAGATGGTAAAATGCTCTTCTTTCGAAAAATTTTCGTGCTGTACAGGAATTTTTCAAGTGGGCTTGAATGACCAAATCCGAAACTATGAGGAAAGCGAAAAACACTCA
The DNA here is from genome assembly GCA_963082945.1 of Cerastis leucographa. Lineage (NCBI taxonomy): Eukaryota > Metazoa > Arthropoda > Insecta > Lepidoptera > Noctuidae > Cerastis > Cerastis leucographa. Next base: position 5,712,592 of record OY720370.1, read on the forward strand.
AAAGAGAGCCCAATTTTGATGAAAATTAAAACTGCATCATTAGATTTTTTTAAATCAATATTCGTAGCCAGGAATTGAACCCATTGATTTTGGAAAAAAAGCTGCCTATCTGACGTTTACAACCCAGTTAGTACTGGATAATACGATACCCCATTGGTAAGACTGGTTGTCAGACTTTTGGGCCACTGACTACCTGTAAGCACTGTCAAAGATCTACTGAAATGACAGCCGGGAGCAACAGTTTAACGTGCTTTCCGGGAAAATTTTAAAGATTGACGCGAGTGGCAGATATTTCTTGACCTCCATGTAACCTTTTAAGATAAAATCTTCAAAATTCTACCTTGCTTATACGGAATATGCATGCCAGTGACGATGACTGTTCTAAATTCAATCCAGCATAATGTAGCATTTATTATGAACGCTATCCCACGTTAGTACATAACAGGCGGTCGCCAGACAGACTAGACGTGTTACCTAATTCTTGCTTACTGAGTGTTGAACATTTGTACAGATATGAAACTTGCGTGAATGATTACATGGTCGCTTTTTGTCTAGGCTGAAGTAATTACACCGTTGACAGAATACAGGAACTTTATTTAATCATGATCCTGAAAAACATTTAAACTACAAACAAAAAGCTCTGCAATTGTAATAACACGTTGCAAAATAGAACTGCACCCTAATTGTGTACGTGAATTAATTTTACAGCATGAGATTTTGAGTAGGTACCTTACGCAATGACCTCGCTGTATCTCACCTAAGAAAAAATCCTGAAATCTCAACATTATGTCATACCCGCACACCCTAAGTTATAGTCAGCCTTGCCATTTCCCAACAACGTTGGGGTAGGCTTCGAGTTTAACCAGTCCTACCTGACCATCATCATTCTCCTGCTCTTGAATGATGATGCAGACGAATACTACTATTTTACATAGAGCGACTGCCTAACTGACCACCACAACGCAGTTTCTGGGCACATGCAATAACCCTCAACAGCAACACGGAAACGGCTTCCCATAATCCAGTAAACGATTTAAATAACGCGAATTCTCATGAGCGCATTCTGTAAAGCCAGACAGTTTGCGATCAATAAATCACCCCATTTCGCCCCTTTTACTGTATATATGTACATCGTATAAAGTGCATTGCGTGTGCCAGTTAAGGGTGGTTTCAATGCAACGGTGCATCAAATAGAATATAAGAAGAGATTTTGGAGATAATATTTGAGTTAATTTAATTGGTTCAGTGCTCTAAACAGACGAACTACAGGTTAGAGTTTTAAAAGATGTTTCTAGCTCGTTTTTCTCCATAGAGATCTTTGAGCTTCGACTTTCAGATTATAGGACCAAATCCTTTACAATTCCATACTGCCTGTAAGTAATTCTATTGAAATAAATGCATCGAGTTTAAAATCACAGCACGAAAATGAGATGGGGGTGTAGATTGAAGATATTTTTTGCAAAATGTAACCTAACAGAAGAACTAATTGAACACTTGAGGATTCACTACCAAGACCACATCTAAGAGATATAAACCCCAAAAACAATCTTAAAGGACTGCGAAGTCTTTGAGTTGCATTGAGTGTTGCAGCTTGCACTAATACATTATCAAACAGAGTACAGATTGCATCGTAGTATTCGTAGTCCATGAAAGCACACCTTTAACAATTTTCAAAGTCAAAGCATTTATTTCAATTAGACCATTACAGGCACTTTTGAAAGTCAAAAAAAAAAAACAATATAAAACGCGAAGCTACAGTCCCCTGTCCCAGTCACAAGGCATAATAACTTATGAAAGTACTGTAGTTGCCCATTCCGTAGCGTAGATCTCTATGGAGAAGAATGGGCAAGAAACTCCATGGACACTCTTTTAAATCAAAATATGTCACAAAATCTTGGTTACATCATTCATGTTAAGAATTACAAATATGTGAGAACAATGTAGAAATACGGGCAAGTTAGAGCGTCCAGAGTAAATGATTAAATCAGTAATTAAAAATAAAGTAACTAAAAGAAACCGTGGCAGCTAAGAGATGACCAGTCACAACTGACAGCGCCCGTTCACGAACATGACGCATGTATCAGCCATCATTCAACTCAACCATTTTGAAGGGAACTAAACGACCCGACACACCCGCCACCATCAGCGTGAGATTTAAGTGAGCATGACATTCACTCAACCACCAGGGTAATTTCGCGTCAGTGAAAGATGTAGGTACTCATTAAATGGTGGCTTTACAGTACATAGTACTCACACATGTGCTATGCAATTATATAATACTAAGAGATTGAATCTATACAATGCAAATATATTTTTACAATCTTCTGCAGCTTTCACAATAACTTCACTTTGTAATTCAGATGATTCCGATTGCCCCTATGGTTGTGGAGCAGGACCACCATTGAGCCAAGCATTTTTATCATCAATATAATCCCCCAACTTATAATATGCTTGCCTACATAGTGTGCGTTTTATGCAAGATTTAAATTTCGTTTCATTCAGTTGCAGAATGGGGGGAGGTATTTTATTGTAACATTTTAAACAGTACCCCATGAAAGATGAGTCTACTTTAGCTAACCTGAAACCTGGCTGAACTAGTTGGTCCCTGTTTCTAGTATTATAGTGGTGCCGGTCACCTCTTTACTAAATAAATGCAGATTTTTCCTAACGTACATGATGTTTTCATAGATCTATTGACAAGGTACCGTCATGATGTTAATTTCCTTAAACAGTTCTCTTAGAGAATCGCGCCTACGTAGATTATATATGGCTCTGATAGCTCTTTTCTGCAGAATAAATATAGACTCGATGTCTGCAGCCCGTCCCCATAGTAAAATACCGTATGACATAATACTATGAAAATAACTAAAATACACTATCCTCGCGGTATCTACATCAGTAAATTGACGGATTTTTCTGACAGCATATGCTGCTGAACTCAGCCGTCCTGCAAGCGATGTTAAATGAGGACCCCATTGCAGCCTTGAGTCGAGCGTGATCCGCAAGAAAAAATCTTCTGCAGCTTTCACAATAACTTCACTTTGTAATTCAGATGATTCCGATTGCCCCAACTCACAACGTCCATCCCCCCTACCCCTCTGCGGATGACGTGGCCTGCACATTTTACAATTAGTATTTGCGTTATAGACTTGTAGTGGCTAGGCGATTGCGTTCACAAACTTATCGATCGGCATCGCCTTGGAGTGCTAGACAATGAGTGTGACGTCATGTAATTATCACAATTACAGTCAAAACTAGTTCGACTACCCGCGTAATCGAACTAGTTTTGACTGTACTGCCGTATTTTATAAATAAGTTGGATTGCCAAATATCTTAATACTTTCTAAGTTGAACTTGGATATCACTGACATCGGTGAAAGAAAACATTGTGAGGGTATCCGAACTGTTAAATACAATCATACTGACATAAACTCACCTTTTTCATCATGAGAAACTTCAGAATTAATGCCTTCATTTCGTTGCGAGATCCGAGAAAGTTAAATTATTTCAATGGGACGTCGCGGTCGTAAAGCTTCGTTGTCTCGGCGCTTTTCTGGTGGTCGCCGTTGTTGATTCTGGCTTACAGAAGTTGCAGTGGTTTGGGAATATTGTCACAGGCTTTTAAAGAATCAATGTTTTGTAATGTATACATTAAAAGAGGCCTTCTTTACCCTGTATTTACAGTAATGCGATATTATTATAATTTGATATTAGGTTTTTGTTGTTTTCAAAATGAGATGTATGAAAGTAGACAAGGCGAAAATAGTATGAAATGATCGAAGCTGTTGGCGTTCTGAGGTTTCAGCCTACCCCTTGGGTAAAATTTAAAAGGTCAAAAGTAAAATTCAAAAATAATTCGACTCCTATCCTATCACATTTCTCCCAAGACATTGCCGACTGCCGCCATGAATTGCCAAATAAATCAACCACACTGTAAATTCTCTTGCCAACGAGAATGCCGTTATAATCTATTGTTCATGCTACTAGATAACTCTCAGATAAACAGAAATAAAGAAACTACAGTTAGCCCATTATGCCTTTGTTTACTTGGATGATACACTTTACTTTTGGTATTGAACGCTGGTAAGCCCCTCTCGCGATCATAGGCGATGCGATTTGCGTTTTAAAGCGCATCACCTTTTCCCGCCTGTGACTCTGGCATGCTCTAAGCTCTGTTATGCATGATAGTTTTAAATGTGCATGCAAAACCGAGTTGCATTGAAGACACATACTTAAATGCAAACATGTTGGTTAGCTCATTTACAAGAATGCCATCACCGGCAACACACGGTAATATGGTTGCTTTAGTGGGTTTATAACTTGTTATAAGAAAATAGAAAATTGCTAAGAATTTATAACTGTGTACGCGACCTGCAGGCTGCAACACATGCTCAGTTATGGCTGCACAGTCGTACCGAGCACGCATAACCAAGCGAAAAAATAACTAATTCGATATTCTCTAGGTTGCATTTATTTATTTATTTACAGGCCAAGATTACTATTGTTTCCTCCTACACACATTTAGCATACCTGCACAGTTTCACTGTACTGGAAAAACTGCACACGTATAAACTATCGTCTATTGCTCGCTTTAGACTTTAAGCAACTTCTTGTTTTATCCACAGTAGCTATCGCAAATTGAGGCTCTAAGTCAAGCGATAAATATGAAACTAACCTGCAAAATACGTACACAACAAATAGCAACACACATAGTTATATCGCTTATAATTACTATTATTAGTTTCATTTATAAGCTTATTGGCGCCCAGACTGAGACCTTGTTTAGAGGGTAGTCTCGTCTGTCCGTTCCGGTTTTAGGCGAATAATAGTTATGCTTTTATAATGTAAACGGTTATGAGCAGGTAATTTAATGGCTATGTTCTAAAGGGATAATTGCGTAACACACAAAAATTATGTATATTTATTATTATAGCCAATGCCATTGGTTTTGATAGTCTAAAAATATTTTTAGCGTCAATTGAGCAGTTGTTCAGCAGATATTTATAAACATTAAATTAAATAATTGTTTAGAACAATTAGTTCTTAAAAACTATTTTGTTTAAACTTAAACTTAATACAAGGGATTAAAAATCTTTAATTAATCAATCAATCTTAATATTAATAATATAATCTTAATTTAATATTATAAGGCAACAGGCCCATAGATAAAATACACAAATAACAATAATAAACTAATACGAATCAAAAATCATAATTAAACTATTACTATACATGTAACGTTGTCGGCGTCGTGTTTCGCTGCGTGGTGTAACCGTCCACGGAAACGTCGATATACGTCACCTCTCGGCCAAAAGTCCTCTTTCAAGCAGGGATAAAGATGGTAGTTGGAAATCGTACCAAGAACGACTTAAAAATTGATGTTGTAGCGCGATTCCATCCTTTCGACCCTTAGAATCTAGTTGGTCTTCACTTTCATATACTGCACAACATCCTTAACCGTCGTTGGGACCATTCGGTGCGGTACCACATTGATTACGAGGACAGGGCTTCTTCTTCTTCTTTTCTACTTTAGTGAAACTCTCTTCGTCAACTTGGCTCGAGCTTGGCAAGGAGCTACGGAACGCAATCAGGGCAGGTTGAGCTACCTTCCTCGGGTTTTCCCCCTTTTTGATTTGTCGCTTTGGCAGCGACGCATCTGATTGGCCGATGGTGACAATCGCAGCGTAGACATGTTTAGGGGTCGACGTACATGCGTTACGTTTCCGCAGCCGGTGTTGTGGCGCGGGCGAGGGCGGCGGCCGGCGGCGCTTGCTCAGCATTATCGGCAGCTGGTGACGCACTTGTGTTTGTCGATTCGAAACTGCCGACTATTGCACCCCATTTTGCGTCCCTCGACGCCTGATCACCTTTGAAGCCTCAGGTGACCCAATTACTGAACCAACGTTGCACAATAATGCTATTTCCGCACGTAGTTCAGTATTGGCCTTTTTTGATACCTCTATTCTGGACTGCATCTTGGTCATCTCCGCTTCCCAGGTAGTGATGTCCTTAGCAGTGTTGTAACGTCGACGTGATTGAACGTGACGGTCGAATAAAGTTCACAGTGGAAACATGTCCGTGTTCGAGCGCGCATCGCACTGCACTGATTAAAAGTGCACTAATTAAAAGTGTGTTACACAATATTGGAGTGTAGATGTAATTACTTGTTCGAAATGATAACTTTCTGTTGATTGTCATCCGGTAAAAGGCAGGCTCATTCTACGATGCTACATTTAAATTAAGAGCGTTTACACCTTACGGCATTTTATACAAACTCTCAAGTTCCATATTTTCTGAAATGACTGAACTGATTTCAATTAAACTTAATACGCATAAGTATACATATAGGGCATGCAAAAACCGGGTTGTTTTAAGAAACCGGTTTTTCCGGGTTTCTTGTTTACAAAACCGGATAAAAACCGGTTATTTCGGTTTTTGCAATCTTTATTAAAAAATGTGTAGAAAAAAAAATTAAATGCTAAAGCCTAACCAAAATAATTTTGTTACGTTTATCTTACCTATGTTTATAATAATGACAATTTGTTTGGACTTCAAAAACGACTAAAAATCAATATAAAAATATTTTTTTCTTCATGCATAACATAGAATAAAACTTATTATTTAGGTAAACAACATAGTCTAAAAATTTAGGGCACTAAGACTAACATACAAAATTAGGAACATTTGGTAGGTAAACACAAAGGTCTAAAATCTCAGAGTAAACAGCAAGAAACCAAAGGCGTTTGAGTAAAAGTGAAGTGGCATGATTTTTCTAAGTCTACGGCCACTAATTAAATTTCTTTACCTATTAGTAATAACACAGTAAGACATTAATTTTAATATTTCCAAAATGCATCGGAGCCGAGATATACAGGATGAATTTTTTAACTGGGTGGTAGGCCAAAACAGAAACTATGAGGAATAGTGAAAAACGATCAAAGAAGCTAGGAGCCCGATTTAAAAAAAATATGCTTTTGCCATTGGTTTTGTGAAAAATCAATATTCCTAGCCAGGAATCGCACCCGTTAATTTGAAAAAAAACACACCCTTTACCCCGTTCGATAGTGTCGCTGCTAAGTATCGAATTCTGGAATGTAATAGCATACGGCAAACGATAGGAAATAGTTAATTTTTGATAAAATACATAAGAGTATGCAAACTGCTAGTAGGAACAACACAACTTTGCAATCAGATATATCAGCTCCGATATAATTTTCGGAAAAATTATTTTAGTAGTCATTACTATCATATATTCCACTATACGTGAGCATCTTTGTGGCCGCTGTGAAAAAAAAACATGCCACTGGTCCATACAAACTTACCCAATGCCCTTTAAGTACTTGGATCTACACTACTACACTGGGTCAATGAGAAGCAAAATAATGATATGGACATGGATAGGGAGCGCAGGGCATTGTCGGTAAGAGGTAATATGCTTTCTCGCAGGTTTGCGCGATGCTCACGTGATATTAAAGTCACACTATTTAAAAGCTATTGCCAAACGTTATACACGTGCAACCTGTGGAGCAATTACACCTAAAAAAGCCTGCAATTATCTGCGCGTCAGGGGTTTGTTGGGACTTCCATGGCGGTGCAGTGTCTCCGGCATGTTCGCCAACCACAGCACGGACAGCTTCTAGGCGGTGCTTCGCAAGAAGAACGGCGTCCCTGCGGTCTCGGGTAAAAAGTAGCACCGACACACTTCTGAGCGTGGTATCACGTGGCCTCATGCTGTCGCTTATGCATGTCCAAAATAATAATTATTTTAAATTTTACTAACATAGCTGTAAGTATCTGCCTTCTAACATAATAAGGACTGACTTTTGACAATTCATGTTTGCTTAGTCTGTTGTTTGAGAAAATTATTATTAAATCGATAAGATAGACAGATAGATAGATCAATAGGAGAAACATAACTTGTTGTTCAATATTTATAGTGTGTAATTTATTGTTTTCCCTAATATCTATTTATTAAAAAAGATATAACCAAAAACCGAAAATCCCGAAAAAAAACGGTTTTACTATCCCAAAAAACCGGTTTTCAAATCAGTCGGTTAACCGGTTTTTTCGGTTAACCGGGTATCCGGTTTGCATGCCCTATATACATACCTAGGTCTAAAAAGTTACTAAAATCGTTTTGAAAATGTTTAAAAAAAATGGAAATTTCTGTTTCTTTAGATCATTTATAATTAGTCTTATTTAGCTGTAACACTATTTTTCAAAAATGTTTTTAGTCACTATTTAGACCTATGTATCCTGCTTATGCTTATGAAGTTTCATTAAAAATCGGAAAATGAGGACTTGAAAGTATGCAATGTCGTAAAGCGTAAATGCTTTTAAAAGCTGTATTTATAGTAATTACCCTCTAAATTGTCGTGCAATGAAAGTATTAACTTTGATTAATCGATTTTCCTTATTACACGTGTACTTAATGATAATATAATTTATGTGTCAGTCAAGTTATGTCACTGTCACGAAGTACTTAACATTATTAACGTACGTGGTCCCTTACATTCTTTACGAGCACTTTCCTGCGTGGATGAAGCTTACGAAGTATGCAAAAATCTTAGCAGGTGGCGTTCTGAAGTTTCTACCTCCATGGGAGAAAAGCGTGAGTTTATGAATTTTTGCATAGAATTTCTTTAATGGATTACCGTGTGGTAACTAGGCGCTAATAAGGCACCTTTAGAAAGAGACTGCTAATTAATGAAGAAGACGACGCTAAAGAAAGTCGAACTTTATGTCTTGGAGGTTGGAAGTTTTTTAGACGGCCGTCAAAAAAAAAAAAGGGTTTCGTTGGTACGAAACCCTTAAGACACGAAGAATAAGATGCCTTGGACGGTTGAAGTAAAAACTGTGAACACGAATAGAAAATGACCTTCTTTAGTAAATAATACGGTTCATTACTGTTATTTCCACCATTTCCATTTTTACATCTTTGCATGACGATGACGATGTTCATACAATTGGTCATACTCGCACAACGAATACTACGCATCTGACCTTTGAAGAACACCACCAATAAGGTCAATGTATTACGTCCTTCGTCGTCCGGCGTTTTCACTTTTATTAATATTAAATCGTAATTTTTATTACAGTCCATAAATTGACACATAAATGGAGTTATTTTAGAACAGTCGTTACTCCATTTTCTTGCATATAAAAGTATCTAAAAATATCCGTTTGATAACCAATAATCATATCTATATTTAGATTCGAATTAATATGTATTTTTAAAGGTTGAAACCAATACTTAACTAAAATGTTTGTTAATCTGTCTACCTAAACTGAATGTTTGTGCAAGAAGTGAATTCTCGTCATAATTGCATGGGGTGGGGAATGAACTCACGATGATTGATGGCCTCTCTGTTCCAAATCCGATGAAGTCACTATATCTTTGCGTCACACCCGTTGCTTCAGTAGGCTAGCGTTATGGAGATATCTTGGTCCATAAAGCTCTTAGTTTCATTAACACTTTCGATGCTAACCACCCAGCTTATGGGCCGAACAATAATTCATTCGTGTACCCTCAACCCGCCTCCCGAGTCGTCGTTAACGTAGATTTCAGCATACAAGTAAAAAAATGGATTATTTGAACTTGGCAGCGAAAGTGTTTAAGGATACGAGCCGGAATAAAATTATTTGGCAGCTGGAGCTACCGACATAGCTTTCATAATACGCTAAACGGCTGTTGGCCGGCCACGTTTTTCCGAAGGACCTCTATGCGCTTCGACCATCGGCCATCGCCGATCGATGGAGCAAACAAGACACTTCGTGTCTACCCATCCCAAGGTTGTCTGTTAGATATCGTAGTAGCAATAAATACCGCCATTGTGCCTTTAATTAAAACAATCATTATCTGTTCTACTCTTTTGACGCACAATCAAGCATAATATTCTCCACGTTCAGTTCCTTTCTTGTGACAGACCTGTTTTACACAGCTGTATTATTTAAATTTTGCTTCGTTAGTATAGTGGGTGCAAGCGCTGGTGCTGGGCACAGGTCCTGAATTGAATTCCTGGGTCGGGTATATTGCTCTTGCTTGGTTGGTGGCAATAGCCCCCTATTACTTGGGATTTCAAAATAACTGGCGAATTGTGGGTGTTTTATAGAGTACACCACAGACATATTATATCTATGGTTTTCAGCTTTGCCTTATCCATGGAGAATTAGTGGCGTGCTTCTATGTTTTTATTTTAGCTCCTTTTTTCGGACAGATGCGTGAAGGTAACTTGGCTAAAATACTTATGTAGATACCGCTAATCACTCCGCTTGAGTACTAAGTTTTTATTATACATGATTTCTTTAGCACTTGTTCCCATGTGAACGGTTGTCTGGTCTTTTTACATCTAGATTGTATCGAAGTACGATTTGTTTTGTGGTCCTAAACAACGCTTATTGTTGTTAGCAGAAATTTAAGATTTACTAGTCCATCATCCTTTTTAGCTAACCCTACAGTGCATGAGCTTTCTTTAACACTATTTCAGTATCTTGCACCACTCTTGAGTTTTATTTTACACTCCCTTGTGCACCTTAAATGTAGCACGCAATAATAGGTGCTCAAACGGGAATACTCCCTCAAACGGGAATACTCCACTTCAAAGATTAGGCGTGTTAGTCCTTTTTAAATTTAGACTATTAGCTCTTCTTACATTACACAAACACAGCGCCGACTACAGTCAAACTAAAAAAAAAAAAAAACTCTTCTATTTATTTCCACATTCATTTACCAAATGATTACACTAAAATAACTCTCGATCATCAAAATAAAAAATTCGACTCTCTACATAATACCTATATCATCGAAATAATTATGAGCTTTATATTGAGTTCTTTACCGTAGATTTTTCAACATTTACTACGCGTCCTACACTTCGAATCTGTGTAATGACCTGAAACCGCACTTTTGTGGTCAAACCTAATAGAATTAGCCACGCCTACGCACACCGTTTACTTTGCTGTTTTAACCTCGTGCCTTCAAAATTATACAAGGTGTAGTTTTGCATCCTCGTCAAATTCAAGGAGGTAACTATGCTCATGATTCTCGTCCCGAATCAGCAAAAAAATGGGTAGGTTATTTTTATTTATTTTCATATTTACGGAAATCGGTAAGTATGAACCACCCGTGTTATAAACGCGGGCCATATGATTGTCGCCCTATAACCACGCTTCCATAAATACAAACAACCGCAAACGTTTATTTGATATTCTGAAATACTGACAAACATAAACAACCAAAAAAATCTGCGTTTATTAATAATCAACGAGGTACCGTAATTTATATTGATTATTTATGTCTTGTGTGACAACCTCCTGAATTTTGACGAGGATGCAAAACAACACCTTGTAGAGTAACAAACTGCCAAGATTCTTGTTTGCGAATATTTAGACGGTATTTGTTTTTCGCGTTGCACTTGGCCAAAGAGCTAAAGATCGATGACCGCTATTTGCGCAAGAAAAGGCACATTGACGGATAAGTTTTAGCTGGAGGGCATCGAAACGTCTTTGATGCGTGTTTGACTTTATCAAGTTCAAGTTTAAGCAACTGATTATCTTTCTAAAGGACTATTTATTTATGTGTCTATCTTAACTCAAGCGATAACTAATACTGTTTTGATGGCAAAAAGGAATTTACACAGAATATTTCCGAGTCCCAGACTATATTTAATAGAATAAAATTAACGCAGAAACGCCTACTGATATCGAAGAGTAAAAACGTGATCCGACGAGTAGAGTATTTATCTTTGGCTCTCAGCAATGTGTCGGTCTAGCAGCAGCCATGATACACTCAAGACAAAGTATAGCATTTTCGCGAATACGAAACCTAATGCACTCAGTAATCAAATAATAATGAACTGCCGTTATGCTAAGTTGAATCCTAGTGATATGTGTAGGAGAAAACGATTACAATTCAAAATATACCATCCCAATGTTAAAATGTATCTAGTATAATTTACTGTATTGAATGTAAAGATCCTGTATACACAACAACCACAAGACAAGATTCTGTAACTCATCAGCAACAGCTTTCAACAACCACTATTAATATGGCCCAATCTTCGAGTAAGGGTGCAAACCGAGAGAGAGGGAGAGAACCTCACGTCCCAGCCGCCGCGGGAGACGCCCCGGGCGTCGGGGGGCAACCAGTGGCCCCCGGCCAACGTAGGCGCGAGCCTGTGGACGGTGAGTAATGGGCTAGCTCACCGTCCGTCCGTCTCATGACGACAGGCCGTGTCGACGGCGCGTACGTGTTCCACGCGCGCCTCAAGGAGATGTCAGCAAACCAGATGGGGCCCGAGAGGGCCGATGCCTGCCAGGGCTGCGGGTTGTTCGAAAGAGATACCGCGGCCCTGGAACAAAAAGGGCGAAGAAGGAACATGGGTGGGTTTTAGTCAGTACAAGTCTGACACTCCCTCCCGCTCCGCTCAGAGCGGTCATTTGATGATTTCCCATCCCGAAAAAAAAAAAAAAAAAAAAAAAAAAAAAAAAGGGTGCAAAAATAAATTGTTATAAATGTTTAATAGTCCGCAGTAAATTCTCGCAGCTAGAGGGCTACTCTCTTTCTCCGAAACGTAACTTCGGCAACGAACGACAATTAAACGTAGTTACGTTTGTGACCCTACTCTATATAATTTGCGGACGCGCACAATAACATTCAATACATTCGCTGTCTGTAAATTCGAATTTCTTGTGTGCGTCCGCAAATTTTATAGAGTAGGGTCACAAACGAAACTACGTTTAACTTTCGTTCGTTGCCGAAGTTACGTTTCGGAGAAAGAGAGTAGCCCTCCAGGCACGACCCCTACAGGTTCGTGTTAGATGCCCTCCCAAGGCTTGCGAAATATAATAAAAGCTGCATGTTTATGTGTGTCCAGTCCAGGTATACAATAGAATACCAAATAAAAACATTCAATACAAGATTGTCTAAAATAACATTATACAAATGGCTATCTGCTTATAGTTTTTACAGTGTTAAGGAGTTTCTGGAACATACAATCATGATGACTGATTGTTTCGTTATGCATGTAAGTAAAATTTGCACCCTTAAATCTATTAAGCAAAACAAATTTGTTCACATTATTAACACTACCATGTTTTTAGCAAATAACTGATATTCTATTCTATACTTTATTTGCTCAGACAACTTTGATCCACGGGTTAGTTACAAAAAAACTTAAAATTGTGTTGGTGGGTATTAAATATAACGCTTATCCAAAAAAACACAATATTATGGCTGTAATCACTGTTGGAATTCGTCCTTTAGCAAACCAAGTCACATGGTTCGAGCAAGTAAATAATGATGACCACGCGTTTTTTTTCGCAATTCGCTCTTTGACTTATCAGGGGGATCCCTGACAATTCCACCTTGCCTTACTACAAATCAACTTTTAAACCTTAGTTCACATTTCTATCAGGTTTTACATGGTTCGAGCAAGTAAATAATGTTGACCACGCGTTTTTTTTTTCCCGATTCGCTCTTTATCCCCCTGACAAGTCCACCTTGCCTTACTACAGACCAACTTTTAAACCTTATTTTACATTTCTATCAAGTTTTCACATTTCCATCAAGTTCAGGACTATTCGCCACAGACTTGTAAAAACTGACCGCAAAAACGTTAGTCAACAATTATGTTAGTTCACAAGCACTAAACAATGAAGTACAGAAGACTCAAACGAGAAACTTCTCAATATGACAATAATATCAATAGCATTAGTAGTTGGTACCAAGATCGTAAGATCTTCCGAAACTATCTTCTGATTAGGTTATCTATTTTTCGGGTGCATTAGAACAACTCTTAGCGACGTACGTTGGTGTCTTTTTTTTTCTCGATGTGGAAATCTTCAATGGATGTCCTCCGCCCTGGGGACAGTGGAGGGGTCTGTCAAACACATTCTGCCTGACACCACACCGGTGTTCCCTGGCCCGTTTGCGTCAAGGGGCAGAGCGAACTAATGCGACTTCCGCTGCCCCGCGGGCACGTCCCGTTGGGTTTGTAAAACTCCCCCCGTGACGTCTAAGAGAGGCGCGCGTAGAACACTACGCGCTGCCTTCTCGGGTCCAGTGTGATGGGGGCGAAGACGGATGAAGTCTGTAATTTAAGACACTTAAAGAGTCTCACCACGTCGATCTGTAAGGTCGCACCGACCTTGAACGACAGTGATTATAATTGTTATAGTGTGCATCGTGTAGTGGACTAGTGGTGTTTCTGTAATTATATTTTTGGTGTTATCATGAGCTCAATGTAACGGTTCATCTTACAACATAGATACGGTACATAGTTTTTGCGTCTAACTGTACGAGACAAACTGCCTTCGACTTATTTATAGAGCCCAAGCGATATTTAATTTGTAAACTTTAGAAAAACTATTCATTTGTTAATGATTTTGTTGTCTGTGGTAATGGTTATGGTTTTATTTAGAAGACAAGAGTGTGAACAATAGGGTTTACCATCGGTAAAAATGACAACCTCCCATAAACTTTTACCCCGTATTTAATACAAAAAAAAATACAACTCAATATTAAAAATATTTTGTTTTAAAATTAAGAATACATTTCGCCAACATATTGTCCGTATATCACAAACCACATCCGTAAAAGTTAACCGGTTATGAATGTTGAACCTTGATTCAAAAGACTAGTAGATAATATAACAAAACTTTGATGCTGCTTTCACTTTTATATTTATCATTGGTTTATTTTTAGCGTCTGTTGTCCCACTGCAAAGCAAAGGCTTTCCTTCATTCCTGCTTTTCCATTCTTGATATCTGGTTCTACCACTTCCTTCTGGGGTTATAGTGAATTTCAAATTTATCAGTAGATCCCGTTTTTTAGTACTAGTACAGTCAGTGAGCAGCATTACCTGACCCATTTGATTCTTTTTTGCTTTATGAGATGGGTCAGGTAATGGTGCAGGGCACTGTACATACAATTTTCGCATATACTTGGTAACTGTTAGCCCGTCATCCCATTGATCAAGATTATTTTCTTGTTCTACGTTTTGTAGTAACCAACGACTTACTATCGGGCCTACATACAAATATTGTAAAACCAAATGATTTTAAAAGAGTGACCATTTCTTGCCGGTTCTTCTCCATAGGAAACGACCAACCCGAACCGTGCACCTTTTGTCGACGTTTTATAATTGCTCACGTAGGCCTATGTGAAATGAAATATTTTGATTTTGATCGGCAAAAGCCTCTACACTTGACTTGTTGTTCCATCGGTCCTGGGCTCATGGGTACCTCTGGTCGTTTGTTTTGTCCAGCACGTCCCGCAACGTGGTCTACGGTGACGTTTTCCATTTTTGCCTGTATTATCTAATCATTTGATGACTGATTATTTTTACGTATATGTGTTTCCTAAACATCTTCAAACTAAATAAGTCAGTCGGTATCTATTAAAAGATCCTAAAATGAGCAATCGGAACCGGATTTACCTGTATTTTTTTGACCAAAACAGTAAAGGTAAAAATAGTAAATAAAGATTACGGTTACCTGTTCTATAAAGGATCGAGATTGGTGTAGGTCTGAATAACGCAAACCGAAGACTGGTCTACATAACAATAATCATGTAGTTTATTCTACCTCCTGCTTCCGTCGAATATGTTATTAAAATCATAATTCCATCATCACTGACAGAACTTGTAGCCAATAAGCCTGATTTAGAGGTGGGGGATCGATCAGAGCGCGCGCAATGATTGTTGACATAACAGCTCCTCATGACGAGAACCTCGTGAAAGCCGAGAAAGATAAGCAAATCAATTATCTTGATTTGGCTCGGAAGGTTTTCGACATGTGGGATGTGGACTCGAGCGAACATTGTGCCGATAGTCGTCTCAGCCAATGGCTTTATTGCAAACAGCCTCGACCAATACCTGATGAGGCTCTAGTTAGGCAGCTGGATCAAGGGCTTGATTCAGAAAGCGGTACTCTTGGACACGGCTCGTATTCTTAAGAGGTTCTTTCTCTGGAGCCCTGGCCGCCGGTAGCTTGTACCCTGTTCCCGATACCAGTGGGCTATAATTTTAATATTTATTTTAAAAGTGAATCTTTTATTACATCGTCTCAAACTTTTTCGTCTGTGTGTTGCATGTCGCGTGACGTTCGGCCGCGGAGTAGATATAGTAAATTTTTAGTTAAATGTCTATAGTGTGAAAAAAAGTTTCACTTTTACCGTGGTTTCATAAAACCACACAATCCTTTTTTATTTTTTATTAATTATTTTAAGAATATTTAAAAATGTATAACGTTTGTTGATGTCATATCAGCAGCCTGGACCTTGTTCCTGATGCTGATGGGATGGGCTGTATGTATCAGTAAATACAGTACAAAAGATAAATGAATTAAATATTAATAGGTGATGTTATTCTAAAAGGTCAGGTGCGTAGTACTCGCAATCGGTGTACGTGTAATAACCAGAAGATGTATGAACGTGGGAGAAGCAAAAAAAGTTTATCAGGATCTAGCAGGTGGCGTTCTGTAGAATCAGTTGAATTCGCGCTTCAAATTTGTCTGGGGATCTGTGGATCTGGGAGTCTGTGGGATTTGTCTTTTCAGCGGAAAAAACAGTCTGTTACTTTGTAGAGTAATTATTTTTGGCAATCAACCCTTGAACTAGTTGACTATTCAAAGCAATTTTAGTAACAAAAACACAATCAAGATCTTTCTTAAACTAGTTTCAGACAATTCTCTTAAAATACGCACAAAAAGTAAACGTACCATTACTTACCTTGACCTCCAAGTTTGTAATGCAGTCATAAACACATCAGATTATGAAATACCAAACTATGTCACTGCCAGACGACGATGAGACAAAAGTTATAACATTCTGGTCGGAATATGGTGATCAACAGACTTTTTAAAACGTTGCAACACTACAAATTTCTCCTGTATTTTGCTTGTTTTTTTTTCTAGCCTTCTACAGAGTAGGCTAGGCCACTCCTAGGCACAGGCCTCCCTCCACCATTGTCGTGGATGCGTTTACAAACATTTACATACACTTACACAAACAGCCAGACCCGGAACAACTACCTGTAGGTCATATAAATATTTGTTCTGTGCGGGGATCGAACCCTCAACACGAAGCTCGGCAGCCAATCGCTCAGACACTGCGCCAACCGTCCCGACAAAACTTTATAATCATAATCATCCTACAACTGTTCCTCTGCTGGAACTCAAGCCTTATCTGTGTCAGTGAAGACTGGAAATGTGGTGGCTGTGGATTGGTAGCAGACTCATAAGAAAATGTATCTTATGTCAACTTGTAAAGAGTAAGATTCCAGTCGAACCATATTTGCCAGAGATGACTTCTACAACCTAGTTACATCCGGCACACTAAGGTCAGACTTAAGGCTTCTGACAACCAGAAACAATTTTCGCTCCATTTCAAGGATCGCGAATTGATGACCAAAAAAATATTTTTTGTCTGCCAGCCAACTCTTTATGTTTTAGTTGGTATAAATTCTTGCAAACCAAACGCAATTTGTAGAATTTACAAAATTAAGATTTATAAGGTCACGACCTCAAAAAGTGTTAGCGCAGCGGACCGTACTCCTAATAAATATAACTTAATCTAAGTTGAGGCCAAAATCAAATTCCTTTATTACGTAATCACCCTAATAATATGATTTATTGTTGTCGTTGATTTAAAATGTTACGATAAATCCTACGTGTCATGAATAGTCATGATGACAAGATTATTTCCTATTCTTTATTTCGGTCTTAAAATTTATTAGTTTTTTTGCCATTTGCAATGACGTGCCTTAAAAAAAAACTCCCACTGTGCACAGTTCGAATTATCTAAGTATTAACCTATGTCTTTTCTTATTTTCCAGGATGCATGTCAGCACTGTGTATATTCGTCCTGTACACGAAGCACCTAATCATCGTGTACCTCTACCTGACGTCTGTCGGCTTAGTCTTCGTGTCCTATTGGACCAATGTTTCGGCCATCAAACAGATGCAGGCCTTAACACTAGTCGAAAACTCACCTCATCATTCAACTAGCATCCTAGAAGACATATTAAATTTAAACGTAAAGAACCTCATCGACGTTGATGGACCAGGTATATTGGTCATTCAAAACTACGCAATACAGTTTATGTTGGCTGTTATATTCAAGTACGTCCACCTCGGGCCCCGTCATTCCACCATACAGAAGCTTCTACCGATCAGCTTCATGGCACCCTCGTTCCTAGCGATGTTGCCAGTTCCTCCAAACCTTCTGCACCACTCGCCAGTGTTTTCCGCGCTGTTGCCGCTCTTGTTAGTGAAGTACGTGTTATGGTCGTCAGCGTACAATGTGATACAGGTAGTGTACGCGGGCTACCAGCACGGCCGGCTGTTCGTCAGTAACTACGGACTGTCAGCACTCGTGGAGACAGAATGGATGCGGTTGAATGTACCGTGCGTATTACGAGTGTTCTGGGTGTTGCGGGTCGCTGAACACGCCCTGATGCTCCTCGTGGACAACTACGATGACGAGGCCGAAGAAGGCCTAAAGGTTTCTACTTTACTAGCTGTTCAATCGCTCGCTTCGATGACCAAGTCTTTGCTAGTAACTGGATGCGAGACTATAACTGCCGTGCTTGGCATGACTTCTGTGATCTCATTCTTTTGCCATTATATCGGTAATTTCTTCCAATGGATTCTTTTAACAGATGAAGAAGAAGACAAAAGTATTGGAACGGTGTCGGCTATCCTGTTCTATATACTTGCACTGCAGACAGGATTAACGTCATTAAATCCTGAGAAGAGGTTCATACGACTGTGTAGGAACTTCTGTTTGCTGTTCACTGCTCTGCTACACTTTTTGCACAACATCGTGAATCCTATGCTGATGTCGTTGAGCGCATCGCACAACCCAAGTACACACAGGCACGTCAGAGCTCTAGGAGTGTGTGCCTTCCTGATCATGTTCCCGATCTCATTGTTAGTCTACTTGTGGTCGCAGCACACAATTTCTACTTGGCTGTTAGCTGTGAGCGCGTTCAGCATAGAGGTTATAGTCAAAGTGATAGTCAGCCTAATGATCTACTCACTATTTTTAATCGACGCGTATCGAAGTTCATTCTGGGAGCAGCTCGACGACTATGTGTATTACATTCGAGCATTCGGGAACACTATCGAGTTTTGCTTCGGTATATTCTTGTTCTTCAACGGTGCATGGATCTTGTTGTTCGAGTCTGGAGGAGCTATTCGCGCGGTCATGATGTGTATCCACGCTTACTTCAACATCTGGTGTGAGGCGCGAGCCGGCTGGTCCGTGTTCATGAAGCGACGCACTGCTGTCAATAAGATCAACTCCTTACGAGAGGCCTCACCGGACCAGTTGAATAGATTAGACGATGTGTGCGCGATATGCTATCAAG
Source organism: Cerastis leucographa (assembly GCA_963082945.1). Lineage (NCBI taxonomy): Eukaryota > Metazoa > Arthropoda > Insecta > Lepidoptera > Noctuidae > Cerastis > Cerastis leucographa. The sequence goes on from OY720370.1 coordinate 5,731,962, forward strand.
AGATGCACTCAGCCAAGATCACTCGCTGCAACCACTACTTCCACGGTGTCTGTTTGCGGAAGTGGTTATACGTTCAAGACAGGTGTCCTCTGTGTCACGACATACTATACAAAATAGAAACGGATGGTAATAAGGACAATGAGGGCATTGAGGACAATACTAACAACCAGAACCTGCTGCTCGAGGAAGACCCGGAGCTGCTACTCGGCGAGGGCGTCAGATGACTGCACTTGGACTAGGCGACCATAGCCGTACCACTTAGATTGAACTCAGTATCAATTTGAAAACCGACTAATTTGGGTGGTCATTTTTTCGATTTGTATAGTAAGTTATTGTTTTTTTTATATACCTGTGATTTACGGTTTAAATTTTGTCTTGTGATGCATGGTTTTTTTTCTCAATAATGCTAATGCTGTGTGAGGTTACTTAGTATAAGCTTAGTGGTTACTCGATGCTTACTTATGTTGATGTCTCCTGTAATGTACACGTTCCAGACTTTAAAATTGCAAGTACTCGATAGAAATCCTAATATTGGAAAAAATGTTTTTGAGAATATTAGACGAAAAAAATATGAAGCTATTTGTAAATAGTTAAGGTATTTAGAAATAGCTTATAATCTTTGGAGGTAACGTGAAAGAAAAAATATAAAAATAGTATTTTTTTCCCATAATAAACTGTAAATAAACTATTATTTTAGTAGTAAGTGTGTTTTTTTCTATTTGTACAACGTACATGATAAATGAATGACTCGTATGATGATATTATTAGTACTCTTGGTGTGATTGACTACACATCTAAGTATGTTACTTATTTGTCTTACTACGTCTAGATTTAAAGTCTTGGTTACTGCATTAAATGTCAATGAGTGTGTATTCTATTTTGTTTCACGGAATCTTCCTGGCATTGCCGCCAGACCCCTTTCTGCATCCTTCTGATGTATCCTATTCCCACTGTCATAATTCTCCTATCCTTTTCTCATTTTACTTGGGGTTTTACGTAGCATAATATGTCTTATAAACTGACTTACTTCCTTGCGTGCCTTACTTCTCTATAGTACTTGTGATCTCATCAGTCACCCCCCTTTTAGCTCTGTTATCTTAGCCATCCTATTCTCACCATCTATGACATAGCGAATAACATAGATTCTATGTTATTCGTTTTTATGTAGACCTTATTCAAAGGTTAACGTGATTTATTTATTCGCATAAATAATGTAAGAAGATAGCTGCATGTCTGAAATGTATCCCTTTCAAATATCACTGGTAAACAATAATTCTGCAAAAACCACTCCGTCATTTTGCCGGAAGAGTATGGCAGAGGTTTTGAGTACCATGTTTTCTACGTAGTCAAAACTTCTTTGCTTGTCGATGGCAATCTAAATTGTGTCAGCCCAGAACTGAGCCACTAGTTTGGCGTCCTCTGTAGCGTCCATCAGTTCCAGTAATATGAAAATAACAGGACACGATATTAAGTGCCCCATCGTTTGTGGAACAGCACCACATTTACACTCCAGGGCAGAGTCATAAATTAATCTCCACCTGTAGTCAAATGATAATGTTCTTGTTTTAATGATGATCTCCCATTTCTCACTATAGTCTATTTTTGCCGTAGATAGCCACTTGTCTACTGGGTTAAAACTCCTACAATGATCGCCAGACCGCTTCCTCACCCCAAAGCGTGGTGAATTTTCACAGGTTGCCAAAGGCAAAAAAGTTACCCACCAGAGGGATTTAAAAACACCTACGTTTGAATCAAAGTGCTGTAGTCTCGGCTATCAGACTTTTAAATAAATGAGTACAAAAACTTCAATAGTTTGAATGATAAAAAATCAAAACACAGGAGTCAATGGTTGACCTCTAGAAGTCGTCGACCTTGCAGATTGAACTTAATCACTTACTACGGCTAAGCTAGTTATATATATTGGATTTACATTATTGAATATGTATTTATCTTACGCATACAGTTTTCAATTCTTTTCTTGTCAACCGGCTGTTATCACTATAGAGGCAAATTTTAGTTTTAATTTTTACCGCCTGATCGGCACTAGTAGAGTCGATGCCTGTATCAAGATTTTCAATAGCTGCCAAAGCATCTGTTCGGCTCGAGATTATTATTTAAACAATTTACTTGACGCGTGCCAAAAACAATAACTTCAATAAAAAAACTATCACAGAATGCTTAAATTCTTATTTCACAATCCTCTTTTTACAGGGCCGTATTGGGACTAACTACGCCACTTAACACGTAAACCGGGATTACCATGTTTATTATTTGTCGCTACGTGTGTTATGTGTACTCATAAACACCCACTAGCAATAACTTTAGTTTATCCGTGATCATGACGCTTGCAACAATGCCAAAATATCGGGAACTCGAAACAAATGATAAACATAGTGTATGGGGCTACAGAGGGGGGAAACACCCTCGCTGGATGCTCTCTCTGTTTCAGGTGCTTGAGCCAACTGCCAACGATTGTCGGATCAGGTGCGAGTCATCCATTTCAGATCAAGTATACACTATACTTGATCGCCTGCGAACTAAAATGCAGAGTAGCTATGTCACTGCTCCGTCGACGCAGGCTGTGGTACCACCACAGCCTAACACAATACCGAATTGAACTAACGACATGAGTAGTGACTACTAGTTACTAATGTAATTACCCAGTGCAGTGAGGAAATAAGGAGGGCTTTGGAGGGTGCGATTCGAGAGTATCGGTTCGTGACCCCCGAACTTAGATCGCGCTTACCTCGTTTGCCCATGCATAACAAAAATAGGGCGCTGGTCGCTGTTCTGAATTCGCAGTTGTCAAACTATTTTGATAACTGCGAAGACCTCACACTGATGCTCACTCGATCCTGTATTGTGCGGATCACTCAAACTCACGTCAAATTCCCGATTGACAGAGCTACACGACCGAAACCAGCCGTACCAGTTTGGCAGTACAGGATTGAGCGACGTATTAGTGGGGCCAGAGCACTCATCGGTAAACGAATCTGCTTCAGGGAGGGCAACACTCGCCCTTGAGTGATGCACTTTGTGAAACGGGCATTTGCGGGGACTGATATTAGTCCACGAGATAACATGTTCCGTATCACAGAACGCATCGACTTCCTGAAGCAGAAAGTGTATGCATGGGCAAACCGTATTGCGCATGGGCATACGTATAAGCGGCGTGAAGAACGATACACTCAGAATCGCACATTCTAGCGACCGAACCAAGGTGTGTCTGTCTTCATTCTGGTGCAATATCTGGTCGGTGCCTGCCCGGAGATCCAACCCGTGACACGCGGCGCAGCAGACAATCGCTCAGCCACTGCGCCAACCGTGCTGTCATATCATGTCAGTCATACCGAGGGTTGATGGACTCGGGAAGTCGAGTGAGCGTGCTATCCAATTGCAGAAATGGGAGTTATTACAGTCGACCCTCCAAGATTCCTCCTTCCGGTACCTAATTGGAAAACTCCAGGGCCGGACGGGCTGCACAACTTCTGGATGAAGTGGATGGTAGCATGCTCGCTTGGCAGCCCTATTCCAGTTAGCTTTAGAGTCAGGGTCACTGCCAGAGTTGCTGACTACTGGAATAACCCGCTTGCTCCATAACTCGGGTAGTACTGCGGAACCCAAAAATTATAGACCTACTTATTACCTGTTTTCCGACAGTGTATAAAGTTCTTACATCCCAAACACATTTATGTGTATCTATTGTGTGTGCATCCATTTTGAGAGCAAACACATTGATGTGTTTGCAAATGACAATTCGATTATGTTGCGTGCCTTCAACGGCTGGTTCATGCCGGTTTTGATGTACTGTTTCGGCATACTCAAATGGTCTTAAACAGAACTAGACGCCCTGGGTAGCAAGGTCCGTACATTGTCGACGGCATATCGAATGCATCACTCACGTGCATCGGTTATGAGACTATATCCCGCGGAGTTGTGGAGGTTGAGGCTTTTTAAACGTCAAGACTCTCCACAATCGTGAGATATTCAATCTCAGGGAATATTTCCTAGAAGTCTACTTGAGGATGCATCGAGATGTGGTCGCGATAGACAAGCGCCTACCCCGCTCTCCATGGCTAAAGAGAACTGGCGCAAACATGCAGTGCTTGACACTTATGACCGCAGTGAAGGCGCTTCCCGGATGCCTCTTAGGGTCCTGCATGGACCTGATGTAGACCAATCAGCATCCGTAGCCTGTCTTCGTTACGGGGGCTTCTTTGGAGAAACCGAAGGTTTTGTTTGTGCTATTATGGATGAAATTATGATGACGAATAACTACCGAAGATTTATTGTAAAGGATGGCACGGTTGACATAGGTATGTCGGGCATGCCATCGTCCGGGCGAATCGATCCGTCACATTATTTCCGAGTGTTCTCGTCTTGCTAACGGAGATGACTTGCATAGACACAACCTTGTAGCCAGGATTATCCATCAGCAACTTGCTCTGAAATAAAGCCTTGTGGAATCGGAAGTGCCGTACCCAACGCCCGACTCAGTTGAAAATGGCAATATCACACTGTAGGTACTGGAATCGATCCATCCTCACTGACAGGACTATTGTAGCCAATAAGCCTGATATAGTGGTGGGGGATCGATCAGAGCAGCGTGCAATGATCGTTGACATAACGGTTCCTCATGACGAGAACCTCGTGAAAGCCGAGAAAAATAAGCATCTTGAATTCTTGACTTGGCTCACGAGGTTGTCGATATGTGTGATGTGGACTCTGCAATAATTTTACCGATTGTCTTATCAGCCAATGGCTTAATTGCCAAGGGCTTCACCAATATCTGATGAGGCGCTCGTTAGGCAGGTAGGATCAAGGGCTTGACTCAGAGAGCGGTAATCTTGGACACGGCTCGTATTGTTAGGAGGTTCTTTTCTCTGGAGCCCTGACCGCCGGTAGCTTGGATCCTGTTCCTGATACCGGTAGGCTACTTTTTTTATATTTTAAATGTTTTTTATTAAGATTTTGTAAAAAAAATAATAAAGGAAATAATAAAATAGTGTTAGTGACCATAATGTCAGTATAAAAATAATTTTATAATTACTATTTTTATACAAGGCCCATGCCCAAGTTGATTATTCAATGTAAGACTGAATGTCAATGTATGTTCATAGGTACACTACATACAATACAACCACTTAGGTTCATCAAAGTCAATAATATTCATCTTTGTGCTAACACTTTCACACCTAACGAAATAGAAATAAAAAACCTTTAGTTACTTAAGCCTACTACGTTACGTACCTAGTGTTTTTGACCGGTAAAGTCCCGAGAAAATGTATCATGCTGAGTCATACACACATGTACATGCAAGTATGTACCTAATATTCAATTGTCCCCTTATTCCTCCCTCCCTTTTAATACTATTATTCCTCTCAAGTGCAGTTGGGTAGTTCTTGATTTTTCACTCAGCCTTAAGAATATACATCGACCGCTATCGTTTGTCATATTTCTGAAACTGGATTGTCTAACAAGCTCATTAGGAATTTTGACTTCCGCTTTGCCTCTAGCAAGGGCATTCAAATCTAGTTTAAAAGTCGCTTTGGCTAGATATTCAATATTTATAGCATGTATTAAGAAACTGGTTTAAGAAGTCTAAAAATGCATTCTATATTCGACTTTCCTGTTCAACCTTCCAAAAAAGGATAAATATAGATTCATTGAAATCACAAATAAAGTTTTTGTTTAATTATAACGTAAGCTCTTTAGTTCTTTTGTTTGGCTTCATTGATTTACCTTTTTTAGATTTGATGGGTAAGTAATATTATGATATAATTACAAAATCTCTAATATTTACAAGATATAACAACTGAATCTATTATTTTATTCGGTATAATGATCAGTTAATTTATATTAAACGATTGATATCATTTTAAAATAACTAATTTTTGTAAGCATGACATACATTGAATATACAATCGTTTGATATACCACTCAAAAGACATAAAACCTATTTAGTCTAATATGATAGAACGCCTAGTAAAAAACACGAAGTAAGCATGCAGCGTGCCAGCAAGAATGCAACATGCAGCAGGCATGTTTTCTGTCACGGCCCCGGCGCTGCGGGGCTCCGGCAGTTTCATGCGAGCTTATCTCCGCGCCTACGGGATTTTTAAATAACACCATAGGGGTAGGGCAGACAAGACTACGTGGAGTCGGTTTTGCAGCGATTTGTTTCTGTCACGCTGCTCCCGCAGCACGCTCGCTTCACTCAATCGCCTTCGCGCGTTAAATGGTCACTGTTCTAACTAAACCTAACCTAAATGATTCACCAACATAGAGGGGACCTGGCACTCCGATCTGCTCCCGCCTTAACCTTCTAACCTGATATAACCCATCCGAGCCGGATTGCTTTTAATCGGGGTGATAACCATAAAGATGGTATCAATATTATATATTTTAAACGATAGGCTTAATGATTTTCGATTAAATAAACGTTATACAAAATAAGTTTTAGAGTATGTAAATGTTATATCTAAAGAAATTATATCAACAGTTGGTATAACTCACGTTTATTATATCTTGTAAACGTTATTGAAATGAAAATATACCAAATAACTTTATATGATATGAGTCGCACCCAGATTTGATACTTATTGGGTGGTCTTATCTTAAGACATGGTTATTTCATATTTATTTGTCCAAAACTCAGTATTTGAGGTAGCGAGAGACCTAAAACAATACCCAGCAAAACGCTTTTAGAAAAAACAATAGCACATATCAGACAGAAGTCAGTTTTCATTATCACAGTCTTATATAACACCTAAGAAATAATTCAACAAAAATACTATGTAAAGAGACATTTATTTAAAAACGATAACATTATAAATACATGATGTACAAACACGAACGCTTTAGTTGAAAACAAGATCCTTGTAGTTGGACAGAAGGTAGTAGTTTGAAACATGGCAGTTGGTCGAAGTGCGGACAACTGTAGTACGATCAGCGCGCTCGAAGTTGGCTTTAACAATTTCGTAGTAGCGACCGTCACTGAAATAGGGAAAATATATCTATTATTTAAGAACTTCAAATAAGTAGGACTCTTTCCGTAGATATAGCAAGTAAGATGCATAGTGGCACCTAGTATAAGTGCAAATAGGTCCCCAATTCTGCAAAATATACCTACAGCAAATTCCTGGATTTTAAAAGTGTTATTGTCCGTGGGAGCTAGATTTTCTTTGATAATTTTTATGTGTGGATGAACATAGACGACACAAATGAAGTATGTAAAGATCGTAGCAGAGGGCGTTCTGTGGTTACTGCCTAGGTACCCCAATGGGAAAAAGGCATGTGTTTATGTGTGTATGTTTTATGTATGCACTAACTGGGTTCTGGAGGTCAGGGGGGTTCCTATGACGCTTAAAACATTATTGTTCCATTCCTATTCCAGAGTGGGAAAGAGATGGAGCTAGACGACCTGTATAGCTCCGTCTCCTTTTCACTCTGGAATAAGAATGGAACAATAATGTTTTAAGACGTCATGGTACGCCACCAGACAGGCAGTCGTTATCTTCATCGCCATATCAGCCCGGAATCACGCACTGCTGGTCTCCCTTTTTATCTGCCATACTACCCGGTTCTGTGCGTCCCTTATCCAGGTGTTCCCCGCGACTCTGACAGTATAATAGGCAGTCGCTCCATGTAAAATTCTGGTATTCAGCTGCATCCGGTTAGACTGGAAGCCGACCCCAACATAGTTGGGAAAAGGCTAGGCAGATGATGATGTTTTATGTAATCTATGTGCATAGATTAGTATGAATGAATTGATACTCCTGTCTGAAAGTTACACTTCAGCGATTAAGTGATGACATGAAAACTTAGTACGCATGTATTCTTAAAATACTAGCAGAATTACTCACCTTAGCACCAAAGATTTAAGTTTCAGGCACTTGACGCGCAAGATATCGATGGCTTTCTGACTCTTGTCACTAAAACGTAGGTTCTCTGGATCCCAGCGCAGTTCCAAACGCTCTAAATTGGGACAGCTGTTCGCTATGCCGTCCATCAACTGGAAAGATAGATTTATGGAACATAGTAGTCAAAGCCCATCGAATTTCAAAGAAATAAAAAAATATCAAAGAACATAATATTCGGAAGGGCACATAGATTTAAAAGATTCTATTTCATTCAACACTTTAGCTAGTTTAAAGAGAAGTCTTTCGGAAAAACTCTGGTTTACATTTTTATCATTCGTCATGTCCAAGTTCCTTAAGAAATTACAAATCAATCTTTTTAACATGCTTTTATTAGCTTGGTAAGTTGGTATGTATGTATGTAACGGAATCTTCGAACGTGATTTTGACCCACTTCAAAACATCGGATTAAATTGAAACTTTGCACAGTTAACAAGGACCGATGACAATACAATAATTTAAATAGTTTGTCCCAAAATCCTGATCAGGACCTGACCTTGATCAACTGTACACAAGATGCAAGGCTGCTCAGTTGATCATGCAGTCATTTATCTAGGTTCTCGACTATTTGCCACTGGACAAGCTTATGTAACTCTCAGCTGGGGAAGTTTCTGGACGATATTCGGATAGAAGAACTTGATTGATCAAAGTTAACAGGAAATGTCACATGTAACAGTGATGCATTCGATGAAATGGTTAGACTACGAAATAATCATAGAACAACTTGGCAACCATCGTGTTAAAACTATAAAAGTTCTGTCAGTTGCATAAGTATTTATTTTATTGTAATTATAGTATTGTTATATATTATTTTGTCTTTGTATGTATACCTACGTAAGTTAGTTTGTTCTTATACTTATTGCATTTTATATTTTAAACAGTTTTTTGCTTAAGTTTTATGTATTCTATTTTATATTGTTACAAAAAAAACCCTTTCATTGTAGAAAAGCAGGGGGTGCTTGATGTCAAGTGTTATGATAATATGTTAATGACAGATTGCGCCCTAAGCTTTTCAACAATGAAAGGATTTTTTTTTAATCACACTATTCCTAATTTATTGAAAAATATTATTATTATTATATTTTTAATAAATCTGCTAAACTATGAACTTACTTGATCAACGTGAATATTAATGCCAAGACGTTCCTGTGTGCCCATGATAAGAATTCTGAAACAAAACAACAACTTTAGATCCATTTAAATTAAAAAAAAAACTTATCTTCTTTACTTCATCTCCTGCCTCACCTAAACAACAGTTACACGAGTTACATATTCACGCAGCTTAGAGTTTTAATGCTAAAATCTTGACGAAATCTTAATGGGGCTTTCGCCGGGTTTACAATGCTAATTGTTAGAGGTGACTGGCCAGTGTAAGTTATAATTAAATGAATAGTTGAATACTAGGTATCCTAGACATGGGAAAAAACCCAATTACGTTTAGTAATCTAAACGTAAATTATTGGGATTTTCCATCACGATTTTTCTAGTAGCAGCCACGGAGAATGGATTTGTGCCCGGTTGATGGCAATAGGCTCGCCCCATATAACATGAGACTTAAAACATAACTGTCGAGGGTGGGTGTACTATTCTACTCTGCCTAAGTGTACGGGGATAACAGTGGTGATGATTAAAATAATTCATGTGATTCCTGTCTATGTTTTTTGTTTATTTGCCATCCTAGTTACAAGTCTAAAATCATAAGAATTCACTTATGGATATTTTTCAAAGATAAGTCTAGAAATTCTGTTGTGGAGGTCAGCAGTCGCTTCATGTAAAATACTGGTACTCAGCCGCATCCGGTCAGACTGGAAGCCGACCCCAAGATAGTTTGGGAAAAGGCTAGGCAGATGATGATGATGAAGTCTAGAAAGAAAATTATCCGACCATTTTTGAATTCGACCTTAGCCCTCAGTCAGCCGAGAGTTCGAACCCTAGGTGCCTTACCTACTTTGTGTAAATTATTTCATCACTGTTGCTCTCAAAACGCCGAAAAAAAACATCGTGAGGAAACCGGCATGTCCCAGAACTGTAAGACATGTGACATTGTAGCCACAGGTCATTACAGCACATTACCACGTTTTTTGACGTCTCTTCTTAAAGAAACTTGGAAGCAACCAGCTCTGAGTACTATTGGTGTACGAAAGCAGCTCTGAGAAGAACTATTGGTAACAAATACAGGTCTGATAAGAATTGATGATTTGACATTTCTCGCTAAAGAAATGCAGTTCTGAGAAGAACTTTTGTTTGTACGTTTGACGATTCTGCAAAGAAATAGGAACACCAAGGCTGTCTACCTTCGGTTCGCGACATTTTCGATCGCCGCGCTCAACAAACTCCCTACACACATCCCCACTCAACGGCGGCCACCTTGCCTTATTCTTATTGGTTAAGGCAAATATTTTAAATAGTATAAAAGACGCGTTTTTTAGAATATATATATATATACATTATTCATCGACGATTATTTTCTTTATCCTTCTGATATCTCCAACTCTTCTAAGTCTCTAAAACATCTACCAACCCGCACTGGGTGGATGGATTACAGCCCACTCCCTCTCATAGAGACGCGGCCCATTGGCCCTGTATTCCCTGATTGAATGCTTATGCTATGCTATCAACTGGTGAAGCAGAAATGTTCCGAGTGTACTTCATCCTTCATCACTCACTTGGCATTAACTAGCAGCTGCAGCACACTCTGCCACAGCTGGTCGGTGATGTGTGGCATGCCGCTGAGCACGAGTCCATGCAGCTGACTGCCGTGACGCGACAGGAAGCGGTGCAGAGCCTCGTCTGTCAAGTTGTCTGATGAGTCCACGTCCAGGCCCACCAGGTTTCTGTAGGAAAATGGAAAAAGATGTTATTAAACAATATCTGTGAAATAATTGGTCTATAATTCGCAAGCGAGAGTGCTGGCGTGGGATCAATCCACTGGCAAAGTAGCTGCCCATTTTCGAGATTTATTTAACACTTCAAGCACATATTGTACAGAGGCGGACTTGATGCCATACGCATTTTCTACCAGTCAACCTTTGGCTGCTGCAGAGACAAACATTAGTAGGAGATTAAATGTGTGATATACAGGGTAGAAGATACAAAAAAATATGGTGTTCCATACATTTTGACCAACTAGGTATTGCACTTTTGTAGGAAACAGCAGTTTTTTTTCTTTTCGGTGACCCTTCCGTGAAATACTGGGTGTATTTGGCAAAAGGCTGACGTCCAATACGGACATTCACCTTTCAGAAAACATAATTGGCAAAATGCATGTTTCCCCCTGCCCTACCTCGGGAGACAAAGACGTCATGATTTTTAAAACGCTGGCGATGCTAACCTCTACTATTTAGTAACACTTAAAAGTGTCTTAAAAAAACGAAAGCATTACAACAACTGGCCCGCGTAATGGATTATGGCTAACTGGCTCCCACAGAGAAGATGGCTGCATCCCAGCTGTAGGAACGTTGTAGGCAGGTCAAACACTCACCTAGCAGTACCGGCTTCTATCCAAGCTTTCAGCACCGAGTCGTTGAACCCGTTGATCTGTCCGGCGCTCAAGAACCTGAGGTTCTGTGTCCTGGTCAGCATGTCTATGAGGCACTCCGTCGAGAGGTCCGTGGCGGTCACGTCCAGCTCTTGTACGGAGGACTTCTCCCATTCCACCTGCATTACGTGCTCAGATTGGAGACCTGATGGGATTAGAATAGTGTTTCAATTCGACATAAGAGCAACACACACAGGGAGCGGGCGCGGGAGTACGGAATCTGTATTTCATGTAAGTACTTATATGCACGACATCACACAGAGAGCGTGCGCGGTTCGGATGACAAGCACGCTCTCTGTGTGTTGCAGATTTGCCAAATAAGTGTGTTGCTGCGATGAAGATGTGAAGTTACGTTGCTCTTAGTTTCATAAAATATCATCGTCTGTTTGAGAAATGAGTAAATTAAGTCGGTGTTGATCTAGTCCAGCACGACCGCTAAGCATGAAATTTTAAGGTTCGATTCTCACACAGAACAGGATTCACAGTTCGGATAAATTGATATTGGGTTTTCCCATCGTGAATTTCTCAGTAGCCCGGAGTCCGGACTTGTGCCCGGTTGATGTTAATAAGCTCGCCCCTTATTAACGCCACGCCCGTTAAGAGCCATACCAGCAATAGGTACATCTAAATCGCCTAAATCTTTCGGGGATTACAGGATTTACAGCTATTATATCTTTTTTATGAAGAAATGTTGACTGGTTAATTAATAAAATCTCCTAAGATATAAATGAAACCTACTGCATCCGTTCATAAGCAGGCAAGTGAGTCTCCTGGAGCGTTGGAACAGCGTCTTCATGGTGGAACCCGTCACTTTGTTGCAGAAGTTCACCGCCAGGCACTCCAGCTGCGAATAAGGTTACATTGTAATTTAGATGCATGTAATAGAGATAGAACGCGAGATCTATCTCTGTTTTATAGATATAAGGAGCTGGGCAACTGGTCCCTCCAAGTTTGTTCAGAGGAATACGAATACCACAGTTTGCCATCTCTTGATGTCGAAGAAAGTTTTGAAATTGAAGGAGTACTGCGCCATCTCCAAAATTGGGTCAAGAGGATCTTAATCTTTAATGACAATCAAGGGGATAAAAGTAGAATTAAAAAGTAAAAAGTTTTCACAAGAAAATGATACAGAGCATGTAACAAAAATCGTAGGATCGCTCAGCAGCCCTAAAGCTCATTTTAGGGCTGCTGAGCGATCCTACGATTTTTCTTGAATCTTGCTAAATCCTATTTGCACGGTACAGCTTGAAGCATCAATACAATACAGTCCTTTTATGAACTCACTCTTGCCTTATAGTTATTATAACACATTATCGTGCAGTCACTCTTTGATCCAACAAAATTATACGGGGTGGAATGCACCAGCGCGAAAACGGTAACACCAGTACATGATACAGAACCCACATAAATTCATCAGTAACCGTTTTCGCGTCGTTGTCCCATCCAGCCTGTACTAATTCATGAGCTTTACCTGAATACAGTTAGAGCTGAACGCATCAATATGGGAGTCATCCACGAAATTGATACCATACAGATTGATGACACGAAGGTTAGGGGTAGCAGACTTGAGTTTGTGCACGTTGATGACTTCGTATATCTCCTCCTCTTCTTCTTCTACCTTCTCGTATGTGCCTGAAAGAGATGGAGAGAATTCTGTTAGCCCATCTTAGCTATAGAGCGTAATTTTTAATAGCAGAAAGCCTGTCATAAAGGAAAACTGGGTAATGCCTGACCTCGTTCATGGAATTTTACGGCCAACCTTTTGAGCATAGAGTTGCAGAAGTGTGTAAATTCTTAGTAAGAGCCTGGAGTTTAGAAGTTAGAAGTGTGATACCTCCGTGCCTTTTTTTTGACGTGACATCCGTCTAATAAATCGATGAACGCCGGCTGCATGCACGAAAAAGGATGACTCATTGTCCCGTTACGCTCATTGTCCCGTTAAACTCATTGTACGCTTGCGCCGAATCAATGTTTTGTTATGACGTTGACACGTTAAACTATCGTCCGTAAACCAAATTTACAGACAATCAATATTTTTTTTGTACGGATGTGAAATCATCAAATGACTCCTCCCGCTCTGGGCGGAGCGGAAGGGAGGCACACACACTTGTACTGACTAAAACCCATCCATGTTCCTTCTTAGCCCTTTGTGTTCCGGGGCCACGGTATCTCTTTCGAACAGTCCCGCAGCCTAGGCAGGCATCGGCCCTCTCGGACCCTTTCCGATTTGCTGACATCTCCGTGAGGCGCGCGTGGAACACGAACGCGCCGTCGACATAAGACGGTCGGACGGTGAGCTAGCCCATTACTCACCATCCACAGGCCCGCGATAGCTCTGTGCCTCGGACAGCACTTTATCAGGGGTTTTTAGATTGCCGCCCCATCGGACTACGAGAGTGTATCTATCTAACCGAAAACGTTTAGAAGGACCAAGTATGTAGGTATATCTACCTACTATTCTTACATAGTGTAGCAACGCAAGCGAGGGCATATTTTTTTTACATCGAACCGGAAGTCGTAAATTTCTTAAATTAAAAAAGAGCGCGTTCAATTTGGATTATTAATTTAAGCCAGAATCGTAAGTTTTATGGCATTATGAAATGACGTGTTATTTTATGACGAGTTTTACATACACCGTGTAAATCACCTCATCACGAAGCCGTCAACCAAGCATTCTGTACATGAAACTAAGTAACTTTACGCAAAAATTATTGCTGGGAAACGACTTTTTTTTGGGGGATGTAAGATCATGTTTTGTGGTAGAACTCAATGTAACGCACTCAAATCATTGTGCTGATGGACGGATTGAATAGTGCGGGGGTCGTGGAGGTGTTTAAAGTAAAAATCTTACATTAAAAACTTGTATTTAAAAAAAATACTTGTCAAAAAGTTGGAACTTTGACCCCTAATATCTCCGTAACTAGAAGGTTCCCAGGTATGGTGTAGAACAAAAAAATGATCGCAATGACAGGGAGAACCAGTGCCTTTCGGCTTCGTTAAGAGGTGTTTTACACCCTTTATATCCGAGGTTCATGGAATTTATGATAAACTACTTCGTTTATATGTCTGTGGCTAAGCACGCTTGGAAATCCAAAATTATCCCACGTGTGCCTACTTTTACATTTATAGAGTAGTAAACGGTACAGCTTGCTATTACTAATATTTAAATAACATCACGCCTGTAATCCCCAAAGGGGTTGGCAGAGATGTACTTAATAGAACACCAACATTTCGCTAATAATGTTTAAGCCCCATGTTATAGGCGGTGAGACTATTACCATCAACCGATCACAAATCCAGACTCCATGGCTGCTACTGAGAAGTACCTGATGGAAAACTCAATAACATTTTGCACGAACCGGGAATTGAGCCCGGGTCCTTATCCTCATCAATCGCGCTTGCAACTACTAGAACAACGAACCAGTCAGTAGTAGTAATATCTAATTTATTTGTTACAAAAACTCCGTACAATGCCCTCGGCAGCACGCTCTGGTTCTGAGCGATAGAAAAGAAGAAAGGAACATGGAAATACAAGGTGTTGTTTTGCATCCTCGTCAAATTCAAGGCGGTAACTATGCTAATGATTCTCGTCCCGAATCAATAATAAAATGGGTAGGTAATTTTTATTTATTTTTCTTATTTACGGAAATCGGTAAGTGTGAACCACCTGTGTTTTAAACGCGGGCCGTTTGATTCTCGCGCTATAACCGCGCTTCCAAACATACAAACCATCTCAAACGTTTATTCGATAATTTCTTTTTCCCAAACCACGTTAAGGGGGTTATTCTGAAATACTGACAAACATAAACTACAGAAAAAATCAAAGTTTATTAATAATTAACTATGTACCGTAATTTTAACTGATTATTTATATATTTTGTGACAACCTCCTGAATTTTGACGAGGATGCAAAACAACACCTTGTATACGATTCCGTGCTGATAGATGTGGCGCAACCCATGCCCTACTGCTTTGTCTTGATGTTCCTGTCTCTATCTTGAACTTGTAGTTTTAACGAAGCCGAAAGGCACTTCTTCAAACTCTTTTATTCAGGACTATACCTGGGAACCTTCTAGTTACGGAGTTATATTTAAGGTCAAAATTCCAACTATTTCACACGCTTTGAGCAGCACAATGTTTCGAGTAGGTACGTTACATCCAGTCCTAACGTAAACCGTGATTCGTCGGGCTTATGAAGTCGAAGATAGCGATTCCCACGATGCATCACGTATACTAGGACCCGGAGTACGATTGACAGTTGCACAGTTAACTCACCAATAAGATGCAGAATCTCCAGGCCATTAATAAAGTTGTAGATCTTCCTCATGAAGCCTTCCATGAAGATGACCTCAGACAGGCAGATGCAGAGGTATCGCAGCTTCGTGGGGAACGCCTGCATCTCTGAAAAGTCGTGCAGCTGCATGGCTGGAAGATAGGAAGAATAAGGTTTAAATAAAACAGGTTCCATTTGCGCAAATATTCCTTAGCTAGGTAGGTAAACGCCAAATCTCTTCAAATAACCAGTTAAACCATTTGTTCTTAGGGGCTATCCATAAATTATGTCACACGAACGTTTCATGATTTTTGGACCCCCCCCCCCCCGTCCGTGTGAGACTCCACCTCCCTAGTGTGAAGTCAAATATTTTGCTATCTCACATGTTCATCCAGATAGAGTTGAAAACATTTCGTGACGTCACATTTCAAAATGTAATGTATTACGTAAAACATACATTACATTTTGAAATGTGACGACATGAAATTTAGGACCCCTTGTGACACAATGTCACATTTCGTCGACCCTCTCTTAAAAAGTGACGTAATTTATGGATGTCCCCTTACCGGTTTGACTGAAAGCTTGGTGACATCCTCACTTACAAACTAAACCTAACCAGAAATTATTCTAATAATCGCCTTGATAAAATTTTACATCTGCTGGAATTGAACAGGCAACCCGACGTGTTGACGTGACGCAAAATCCACTGCACCCAACGAGCCTTCATACTTGAGAAGTGAGAACACAGGTGCAACTGAGTCTACTATTGGTAAGCAAGATTCAAGATTCTTTTTTGCTTGAAATGTACATTATAGTTTTATAAATAAAAGGTTTCACATATTTCGCTGACTTATTTCAGCATGCAAACTTAAAATTAAATTAAAATGCCTAACAAAACGTAGTCGTAATTTAGGTATCAAACTTTTAGACCTAGTTACAAATTTTACAAAACATTAAATTATAAACCAAAGCATTGTTTCATAAAAATACATTATGAGTGATATTTTATTCGTCCGTATTCATCATCGGGGTGGTTCTACCCGTTGTTTCGTATGACAGGTACACACGGCGACATATCAAGCTAAACTTTTCCAGTATAACATGACCTCACTTTGTATAGGTTTCCGGTACAATGAGAGATATGAATAAACTGCGTTTTATTTTGTTTTTTGACTTTCAAAAGTGCCTGTAATGGTCTAATTGAAATAAATGCTTTGACTTTGACTTGACTGGTTTTATATAGCTTATTTCGTCACCGTGCGTACCTATAATCATCCCCTTGACGACCGCTCGTGATTAAATCGCCACACTCCATTGACAGGCCATATTATTATTTAAAATATTGTCGACAACGTGTGTAGAAGCGAATCTGCTTTCTGACTTACCGGTACTAAAATCGAGCAGCATATGCGTCAAGTTGGGACACTTGGCAGCAAGTTCATGTAGAACGGTGTGAGTGATCAGTTCTATCGGCAGCTCAATGTACCGCAGGGAAGGCCCAAAACGTATCGATATTAGCGCTAGAAGTGACTCTAGTGATCCTGAAAATAAGAAGGTTCAATCATATAATCATGAAGTTAAACCGAAATCAGGACAGAATTTCGAAGTATATAAGCTCGAGAATTAAATTGAACGAGCCTATGATACTACTATGTTTGATAAGAATAATAGGTACGTTATCTCTGCCTATAATTCAATGTTATTTCATTGATATTAAAACTAACGCCATCTACTAATAACAACGAAAGTGATGAATCAATGTCCACAGACAAAAAAAAAAAAAAAAAAAACACCTTTATTCAGTAGAGTTGCTACATAGCAAAAACGTCTTTTATGGTAGAAATTTTATCAATCTATGAGGTTCTAATTTTAGATTCATCTTTCTGGTGGGATCTATTTATAGTGAATGAACTTACCAACATGTAATCCTGAGATTTCTGGCCGTAAACTGACGTGGGTCCATAGTTTTGTGTCGTAGGCGCATATGCGCCATCTTTTGCATACTGTAGCCATTCGACATATTTCTCGATGTGTTAAATACGAAAATATATTCAGTAATACTTTGTCTGGTAACTTCTCTATAGTCTGAAACAAAATAGAAAGCACGTTAGGTTATTATTCATCCTAATCATATTTGTAATTCTTTCATAGCAAGCGTTGTGACTGCATATTGGCACCTAACTACTTATAAGAAACTAATGATTATCTTTCGCAGCTGCAGACAAGTAGAGTGGTGTAGTTTGAGAGTTATATTTATACCTAAATGATTGTCATTATGGATCACTTTTATTGTTACAGACTCTAGTGCATTCATAATATGTTCTATTTGCAAAAGGGTTATCCTCACTAGTATTAGGTAAAAGCACAGGATATTCTCAAAAATATGTAAACATGATCGAAAGAATAACAAGAACTCATTTACATAACATTACCGTGTTAGCGAATGGGCTCCTCACTTCGCCGCTCTCGGTCAAGTAGACTTGATTGGCTTCCAAAGCCAACTGCCCCCAAATATCAGTCGGGATATCCATAACAAATTTTTATACTCTACACTAAATTAATCACGAAAAATACATTAAATTACAAGATTTTCAAGCGGAAATCTCTCTAGATTTACTTGATACGCACGTAAACTTCGACTCGAGCGCATAAATGGAACGCTCAGGTTAATTTTGGAACCATCCGGGATTGGGCGAAAGTACGCGTGTATGAAATATTTCAGCAATTCGTTGATCATTTACTCTTTAAAATTAAATGACACGATATTACTGGAGAAATGTGCACAGCTGCTAATGTTGATATTTTAATAATAAAATTAATGATGGCATCTGTTTGATATTTTCATCGTTTCATAAATTTTTTAAGCGGGAAATTTGAAAGTTCTATACGCCGCGAAGTTGGATTGCTGATCTTTGAAAGTGCAATAAAACTTTTCAGCTTTTGACTTTTAACTTTTCTTAGTGATGTATTCTATAAATAGTTGTAGTTATTGGAGATTCAAGCTTGACTTTGTTTCGCGCAATTACCGCGTGTAGCCAAGTGCGTCAACACTATAGACCACGTTTGTACCATGCTTCAAAGGTATATTAAATAATTTCATACATAACTATAAGAATATTATTTTGATCATAGTACTTTGAATTCGTGCATAAAAAAACAATTTTTGAAGAATGCGCCGACTCCGCATAAATTGGGATAAGAGGATAAGCAGGAGAATGATGATGAACTGGATTTCCTCTTAAATTTCTTAAAGGAGCCTAAATACAACGCTTGACCTTTGCCTTCAAATTAATCATTACCACAAATCTATAATACTCTTGTCATCACAAAATTATCTTTTATCTTGCTGTCACTCGATCAATCGTCATTCGTTCTTTGTCCTCTATCACAGCATTTAAAAACCCGTGGCTAGGTGATACCTATATTTAAATGTATTGTGTGTATGTCTGTAGTGCAGTGCAGACATAACTTGGCAAGCAGGGTGGTATTTCCTGGATTGTGACTCAGGGCGACGATCTGTTTACTTATAATTCCTGTTGATGTATTGTTATTCGGCTCGTGTGAGAGAATCGTGTTCAATTCGGTCATTTGTAAACAAAATATTGTTCATTGTGCCGTTCAGATTGCATCATTATGTCTCTTGCATAATCCAAATCAGAATCAAGTCGTACAATTGATTTTATTGCTGACACAATTTGTTTGGAGAGACGTAAGATTCCCGAGACAAAAATAAATCATCTGTTTATGCAACTATCACTTTTATTAATTAGTTGATAAGAGCGAAGGTTGGCTAACGCAAATACGGCGGCAAATTGTCGGCAACACGGCTACATGCCATAAATTCCTAATTTGAAAAGTCGCAGTGTAAAATCATGTCTGTCTGTTCTATTTCTAGGACAACAGTTTTAACGTTATAATATTTTACCTATGCAATCTTGATGGACTAAAACAGATGGAAAACTAATTTTTTCTTATTTATACCTTGTTTCATTCGTGAACCTTCCACCTGTAAACTATTTGATTTTAAATTGCTTTCGCAACACCTTCCAAGAACGAAAGCATCAAAGAATATTTAAAATTTTAATGGAGCTTACCGAAAGCACATCTCGATTCAAATATGATTGGCGATTTAGTCTGACGATTCTACGTCAATATTATGACGTCGAAAAGCCAAAGGTGTAATGGAAGTGGCGCCAATCTTATCTGGTCATTTAGAAGTGAGCAGAAGTTTTGCTACGAATTTAGAATTAATCTCCAAAACTGTAGATAAAACTTGCGTCAACAAGAAAGTGAATGGAATAAAATGAGCTGCATTCTTCTGCTATTTCCTTAAGGCGCAGATATACGACTTTTAATAATTTTAAATTGTTTATCCCGTCTAAACTTCTTGTCGTATTTCTTTGAAAAAAATATATGTTACACTAGACAATTTTCTTTATAAATTGATATGTGAAAATGTGAAATTATATTTTTGTAACATAGTGTAATTAATTTGTAAATTCATGTCTAACGCGGACAAAAAAACGATAATAACGCAAAAACTATCGGACGTATTTTCATAAAACTTTGACCATCTGAAAGACAATTTAACAACCCATATTTTAGTATACGGTTTTTATTTGTATTGTGTTTGATAAATGAAGGTGGGTTGTTTTTTCGAATAATCTTGGTGCGCGTTGAAGAGTTACGCATGCACTTTTACTCGCTCAAGGTCGCGGGCACTTATTGTCGCCTTAAAGAGAATGATACTGGCTTATGACAACTCAGGAATGGTTCGGGTACAAACAAAAAAAAATCTCGGCACTTCTCAAAAGAATCACAATCACTGCACATCCTGGTCTTGTTTGTGGTCTAAACATTACCTTCCTCCTTGGTGGGGTAGGTGGTGGTTTCGGTACATAGCTCCCTATCGTTTGCGTATGTTCATCCTGCATTATCGAATTATTGTTTATGCACGTTTCTTAATGGCCTGCACACGACTGATTGCCTGCATATAATCACAACAAGTAATTGTTTGGCACAAATCAATTGTCTGTGATTGTCACTCAGATTATTTTTAGGGTGTCAACCAGCCTTAGACTAAGCTATGTATGTTGGTATAATGAGATGGGGCATTCCCCTATATGTAGGTACTAGAGACGAGACTTGTGATAAGTGTGCTCTTGTTTCTATGATAATAGTCCGAAAGTAAATATTGAATCAGAATCAGAAATTTATTTTCTAAGAATGTAGGTACAGGTATAAGATGTTGTTCATAAATTAATGAGATTATCAAGGTTTATTATTATCTGATTTCTATTCTTCTTCTTCTTGATCAGCCTATAATGTTCCCCCTGCTGGGACACAGGCCTCCGCTCTATGAGAGGGAGTGGTCTGTAATCCACCATGCGGGCCTAGTGCGGGTTGGTGGATGTCTCATGTCTTCGAACTTGTAGTTCTAGGACATGCCGGTTTCCTCACGATGTTTTCCTTCACCATTTTGAGGGCAGCAGTGATGAAATAAATTACACAAAGTAATGCGCCTGCCTAGGTTTGAACCCACGGCTTACTGCTCGTAAGTCGGGGCTGCCACCAATGGGCCACCGCTGCTCTCACCAATTTCTATTACGTAAAACTAAATACTTTCACAGGTGAACCATTACTGTATCATCTTCCAATACTTAATCTTTTTATTTTCTAGTGGTTTCATTCATCATCACAATATCAAGATATTTTCTATCTAAGATATAATTTTCATGCAAGCTAGGTACCGTTTTTTTCAAAGAATTAGTCTCTCTCTGTCAACCCCGGACGATCAATAAGTTATCTTGGCCTAACATTTTCTTCAGTCTAGTCAGCCTACTGCAGTCTTCTACTGGACATGATATGTCTCTCTAAAGCTGCGCCACAATATCCTCATAACCGCATCTAGTCTGACCCAACCATCCTTTTAACTAATAGCTTACCTTAAAAAAGATAGCTGAGTAGCTTCTTTTGAAACTGGGTGCATCCCAGGCTACATAAATATACGTCGTTTTTTTCAACCTTTTTCTAGATCAAACTAATCAAAGTAATGACTGTAAACGGTTGGTTTAATGATACTGTCTATATAAGTTATTTATTATTCCTGCAGACGTACAATTTCAAAGTCATAACAATTAGTCAATGCCTGCTAGAGATTTATGAAGACAATTTAGGAAAGATACATTATGGAGCCATCTGGTAAAACGCGGAGGTATGTTCCTTCTCTCTTATCACGTTTAGAATAAAATAAAGCTAACTCATTGTCAACACGTCACAGGGTGATCCCTGCCTCCTACTATAGCTCCTCCACTTGATTCCGTAACTATATTCTGTAAAGTTCATAAACAAGGTCGTATGAAGATTTGGGTGGCTAATAACTTAATTTTTGCTCCCCAGAACCTGATAACGAAGCAACTGAACTAATAATTTGTTATGAACCTTTTTTCCTGAGCAAAATGTTTCTGTTAATCGTCAGAATAAACAACTTTGGACACATTAGTAAGCCCTTCGAAAAAGAAGATTAATTATGAACAACACCAGGAAAGGGGTTTAGGTAAAAGTGGCATGATTCTTTATTAAGTCTGCGGGCACTAATGAAGAATATTTCATTAGTAAGAATACAAAAAAACATTCATTTTCTTCAATGAACAAAAATTTCCAACATGCATCGGCGCCGAGATATACAGGGTGAATTTGTCAAGTGGGTGGAAGGCCAAATCTGAAACTATGAGGAATAATGAAAAAAACTCAAAGGAGTCACGAGCCGATTTTGATAAAAACTAAAACGCAGCATCATTGGTTTTTTGATAAATCAATATTCCTAGTCAGGAATCGAACCAGTTAATTCTGAAAAAAAACATCCTGTATTATTACATCATTCGATAGTGTCGCCGCTAAGGATCAAATTCCGGGAGGTAATGACATACGGTAAACAAAAGGAAATAGTTAATTTTCGATAAAATACATAACAGTATGCAAACTGTTACTAGGAACAACACAACTTTAACATCAGATATTTCAGCTTCGATATAATTTTCGGCAAAATTGTTTTAGGAGTCATTTTATCATATATTCCAGTATACGTTAGCAACAATAATCATTGTGGCCGCTGTGAAAAAAAATCATGCCACTGGTCCATACAAACTTACCCAATGCCTTTTGTGGTAAATTCGATTATATGAATGACATTATCTTTAATAAACTTAGCATTATTTCGCATCCATAATAATGAGTATCATGGTGTATTTTGATAACATGTAACATGTTTATTCTTTAAAAATCGGTAATCTGCGATACGCAGCTAAAAATAAACTGTGTCTTCCGTCGAACATCCGAGGTGACTAATAACTTGTTTAAGGAGCTTTAAATAAAGAAGAGATAACGTACAACCATATTAACGACAAAGTTATACATCAAGAACATGTTTTTGGTTCTTGACAAGATGTATGAATGTTATGGACTAAAAAGAGTCTCTGAGGATGGTAGCAGCACGCGTAGAATGACCCCTGTAGAAACGAGTTTAGTCTACCGAAGAATCGACATAATGACAGAGAGACAATGACAATGTGTCATATTGTCTATTCTTCCTTCGACGTAGCCCATTTCTGTGGTGGTCATGCTACGTGTCAGTTTATGATGTTGATAGAATAGAATAGAATAAAACCTTATTGTACACCAAAACCGAAACACAACGGTTTTACATTACTGCTAATAATATGGTTACAATGGCGGTCTTACCGCTGATAGCGATATCCTACCTCATTTTCGCCGATGTCTTTAAGTGTCATGGATGTCAAGGATGTGTGTCATGTAGGAACTTAAAACGTTCTTTGGGTGTTACCACACCAATCGATCGACCGTCTATCGACCATCGATCGACGTCGACTAATCCATTCTACCATCAATCGATGGCATCGATCGACGATCGATCGATTGGTTTGGTAACACCCTAAGAGATAGGAGGGCGTTGTGGGATTAAACAGAGTACTGTACAGAAGATATAAATTATGCGCATGTTGATCTCTGTTCTTTGATCTTATAAATCTCGCTTTTACTTGTGTACAATAATTACAGCCATTGTGACTGAAATAGATCAAACATCTGTCAGTCAGCAAGGACCACATTGGATGCACTCTCGTAATAACTTTAATGCATTGCCTAGCTTTTGTCGTTTGTGTTGTTTTTGGCAGTCGCTCCATGTAAAATAGTGGTATTCAGCTGTATCCGGTTAGACTTGCTTGAAGCCGACCTTAAAACTCTCTTCCTCACTGTCGTCTTTAATTACAATCTAAACTAATCGGTGACTGACCAATTTTTATAGTTGTTTTTCTTTTCCACGTTTTGGTTTTGACTATTTAGATGACTTGCTTATTAATTTTAACAATTAAAAAGTCGTTACCATTATCTGTTTCCTGCGAAAACTGGACCCCATATCATCTCTGTTGATCACCATCGCAGCGCTGTCCACATTCAAGATCCCCCACGAATCCATAGCTCCTGGTCAATTAAACTCTCCACAAACAAAAAAGTCCTTCGTATCACTATGTCCTTCAAAACACACACAAATCCAGTTGGCGCGCAAACACCTTATAGCAAAGTTTGAAGTAGTTAAGTCTACAGGTTTCCCGTCATGTCGCCTGTCTATCCTTCTTAACCGTCTGGTACTAATGCGAACCGCTGTGTAAAGTTATATTGTAGCAGATGTACCTATATGTTGTCATATATTTAAATTGGCAGGCCAAAATAAGTACGGCATTTTGCTTCAACTGGGCGCATGAGACGCTGCGGTTGCCAAGAAGATTCGTATTGCAATCGTGTCACTGTAACTACGGTAGATGTACGAGACCGTCTAACATCATCTGCCGACTGATTCAATGCTATGTCAACGCTATTTAGATTTAAGAATATTTTGCAGGAAATCGTGAATCAGTGTGTTTACACAAGAATGCTGTTAATTATCAATTTACCGTGTGCATTAGCGATTTTTAATCAAAGCATTCGCCTAATCGTAATTAGAATGAATTTTTCATGTACTTTTTTATGTTGCTGTTGGATGAAATCCAAATAATTAGGAGTTATGTTAGTATTGATTCATTTAGGTAAGTGTTTGTAGAATGGCAAATCGGTTTATTTACTTGTAAGTTAGTTGACGTAGGCATATAATACTTATGTAGGTAAATTTCTTAAGATTTTACAGTAATTATATATATGTATATAAAATCATAATCTTTGAGTTTTAGCTTTTTGTGGGATTTACATTCGTAAACACAAATTCTTATTACAATAATAATCATTTAGGTATCATATTTACAAGAAGATAAGTCTTGAAACCGTTGGTCTAAGTAATATGTGGTAGAAAATTACTAAACCGGTGTAAAACTTGGGTAGAAAACATATTTTTAACATCTGGTAACATTAAACCCCAGATCTGTCATAGCTGTCTCTGTCAAACTGACAGCTGATTGATTTCATGACCAATCGTTATCATTCGTTTCGTCGTTCTTCCGTTCATCGCGACGAGATCGTCGCATTCATCGCATTGTTTTACAATGTTCTTTGGCGGGGTGTCAATGATATTCGTAAAATATTACTAGTGCGCATAGTACAGTACTGTAACATTGTTAGTGAAACGTTGACTACCAAAAAGTCTTTGTTTAAAAAATATCTTAGAAAGATAAGGATCGGTCGGACGTGCTCATTCTCAGTGTAGATTAGTTCGTCTGCTCTTGGGCATCTTGTTTTATCTCATAACTCGGAAATGCGAACATCTCCAGTGTGCTGATTATATTCAGTTCATCGCGCGAAACAGTATCCGCCGGTTGTTTTGACGATGTCTCGGTAGCACTGGCCGGTTACTAGAACGTTAAAAAGAAGTTGCACCGGGTTTGTGAACTTTTGAAAAAAGAATTCGTTGTTTTTCTCATAAATATTTAACCGCGATAAATCTGGTAGCAATGGCGGGCTATTTACCAGAGTACATGTACTCTTTTGTGGACCAGCTCGACGAACATCCGTGGCTTTTCGCTGGCCTAGCATCTATCCTGGTTGGACTTAGTGGCATTTTGCCGCTGCTCATTATTCCACTGGACGCGACAGACAGTTTCACCGATGGCCGTGAGTATTTTTGTTTACTTGTGTTGAATTATTCGTCCATGTGTTTGTTATTTTTAGATTTTCCAAGTCATCATTCATGCTATTGTCAAACCAACTCATGCGTCGTCTGGCTTTTAAATTGACAAGTTTCGAACAAAAGACAGACAGTTTTTTAAATTCAAAATGAGTGAAACAAAACTATCAACTATCTTGTTGAAATATAATTGTATTCCTTTTTCTATGCCTTGTTTACATGCTGCAAAAATAAGCATTTACTTTACTGGTTATAAATCCATAACTACCAAAAATACTACTACTAAAAATATGTACACAAGTATCAAGATCGGAAAAGATATACAGGGTGTCAAAAAATTCGTCCTTAATTTTGTCAATAGGAAAAAGGCCAGTCCTCTGGTCACATGAAGAGAGCCAACTGTTTGGCAATATCACAAAAAACTAGGTGGGCACTCGGACCTCATGACCCTAGTGTTTCAACCCCAAATGCCTCAAACACTTCTACAAATATTAATTGTCCAACAAAATCTGGAAGACAATAAACATTATGTTGATGTATTACTGAAATACTTAAGGAATACACAACACCCATCAAAAGTGTATACATAGTAACGATTCTATATTTAACTCAAGGCAAAAGTTGAAGTTCATAAAAATAGCTTCCTGTACACCCATACAGAATAATAAAAGTCACAATTACATTAAGGAAGAAGAAGTCAACAAACTTATTATTATTTTTATGAATGAATTTAATAGTGTTGAATGAAATATTGCACTGGGTATTTTTACCCTATTGTAATGTTGCAGCCTGCAGAATGTAAATTAGGAAAAAAAAAAACAAACAAGTTATAAGAATTACAGAAATTATGCTGTTTCATTCATTACACATCTAGCCAAAAAAGTAGTGTTCTGTTTTCAGTGTTCATGAATAATGTTTGTGTTTCTTTTTTACACTATAATTTTAATGCCCTAACCAATTTCAATGTATGTGGCATTGTAAGAATCTTTTTATTAACCCGGGTAACATAGGCTAGTGAAAATAAAATAAAAAATAATAGATTGGCTATGGTTTATTTAATATCATTGATTTAAATTTATACCTAGATTTATATCTCAATGCGTAATAAATGGAACATAATATCAATAATTAATTTTTCATCAACAACATCTGCTGAACCTAATTCAGCAAGCCTAAGTCCGTATCTAGTCTAACTGGATCAAATCAAACCAAATCAAAGTTTTATTTTACATGGGCATGTTGACATAAGGTGCACGGTTTGGGTTGGTCATTTCCTATGGAGAAGAACTGGCAAGAAACTCCATCGTTACTGTTTTAAAATTGTTTGGTTTTACCATTTTTGAATGTTACAGCGTTAGTACTTAAGTATGGGAGAACAGCGTAGGCGCGACAATAAGTAGTTGCTTACAACAAAAGGTAGAACAGGATAAAGAAAAAAAAAAGATGATGCTTGGTATCAGTATTATACATGTAGTTACTGCCTATCTGATCACTACAACCCAATACTAGATAACACAATACCCCACCTAATAACCTTTCAAATAACATCCAAAATACATAACATCAACATCACCCACATAATCTTATACCAGTAACAATACACTACATACATGTAACATCAAAAAATACAATACATACACAAACTATGTTTACAACACATCTCCCTGTGCAGGGGCTATTGACTTCATTTTGTTTACACGTGGTCTGAGAACCATTGTTTTGTCTACACTGATAGTAGTAGCTTTCTTGTTTGTTGTTTATAGTTGATTCAACTGCGACTTCCTTCCCCTTGGCTAGTGTTTATGAGTTGCTTTACTTACTCTGGGGGAAGAAAAACATCTATTGTGTCATTCATGCCTTCCTGGTTTTGTAGTTGCAACAGCTACTGCTACGCTTTATGTACTGGATTCAGTCTCCATCAATTTTTAGGGTTCAGTACCCAAAGTGTCAAACAGGGCCCTATTACTGAGACTTCGCTGTCCGTCTGTCACCAGGCTGTATGTCATGAACCATGATAGTTAGCCAGTTAAAATGTCTACAGATTATTTATTTCTGTTGCTGCTATAACAACAAATACTAAAAACAGAATAAATAAACATTTTCCCCATACAAAAAAGCGTTTTTTTTTTTTTCATTTTTAAAAATAGTTGTATGGGACCCTTCGTGCGCGAGTCCGACTCGCACTTGGCCGGTTTTTTTTTAAATTTGGTTTTCCAGCAGGAATTTATCAGTATCAACTTGTAGTCTGTATTTGTGCCCAGATGTTGGCAATAGACCCGCTACTTATTACATACATGAGACTTAAACATTGCACTCTGCCTAAACCTTTGTGGACTAGATGTTATGGCTAGTAATGGTGTGAATTGATAACTAGTAGAAGTTATAGAAAATACATGAAACAAAAACATACTGGAATACATAACTACCTCCATTTTTAGAAGTTGGTGAATAAGACATGACCTCAAATATCTTGGGATACAGGCATGAGATATAATGATGATCAAAAATTGAGTTGATCTTCTGCTATGCAGTTACTGATACTAATAAAACATTGATGTTTATTTTAAATGTTTTCCACATATAAATATTATAACAGTATCATATTATTATGTGGTTCACATATTATAATAATATGAACTCTAAACTGGTTATTTTGTAGGTCAAATAGAACATGTCTGTTTGATAAAAGTTTAAATGTTGGAGTTTTTTCTACATTATATAACATTGAACATACTTACAAACATACTCCAGTTTTACTTTTCAAGAAAAATCAAGTGCAAAAGCTTTGAGTGTTAAGCACATTCTTCAATCTTAAAAAACAAAAGTAGTGCTACTGTTCAGAAACATTCATCCAAGAGTTGATTGACACAATGACAATTGACAATCACGTCATCTTACAGTAAATCGGCTTTCATTAAATTTAAGAACCTCCCACCGTTTCTTAAAAAAAGCAAAACATTTTATAACCAATCTGTTTGCTGTTTTTAATCCAATTGCAAAGAACGAGCATATTTAGACCAGCATTTAATACCATGTACATGGTATTAAGTAGTGCTTAAAGTACTTAGTATTGGAGGAGTTCGTGGCTAAATAATAACAGCCAAACGGGTCGATCTTTACGGTTAAGCTGTGCTTTCCGAGGTTGGTCCGTGGATGGGTGACCATAATTACATACCGAGTTTCCTCCGTGCCTCGGAAAGCACGTTAAGCCGTTGGTCCCGGCTGTCATTTGTAGATCTTTAACAGTCGTTACGAGTTGTCAGAAGCCAAAAAGTCTGCCATCCAATCTTACCAAGAGATATCGTATTACGTATTACCAAGTTACTGGGTTGTGCAGGTCAGATAGGCAGTCGCTTCATGTAAAATACTGGTACGCAGCTGCATCCGGTTAGACTGGAAGCTGACCCCAATATAGTTTGGAAAAAGGCTAGGCAGATGATGACTTAGATACTTAGTATTAATTGCTACCCAGTATCAAATCCCGAGTTCCTAACATGCTACGCAGTTCGAAGTAGTAGAACTGCAATTGCAAACTAATACTTCACGTCACTCCATATTACCACCCCGCTTGCCAATGTGATAAATGACCTCTTCCCGTGCAGTGGGAATATATGCCGTAAATTGCGATTGGTTAGACGATGACAGATAGAGGTGTCGTGCTTTATGCCAGGTTTTCAGACCGCATTCGTTTGTAGGGATCTCGTAGGTAGTAACTACGTGGTCCAGCAATCACTAAAGTCTTCTAGGGTTTTGCAAGATGTTCCAAAAGAATATTGCAAGATTTGAACTGTCGATGCAGCATTCCCTGAATCGGTGCTTAGGTCTTTCATAGATAGATTCCTCTTACCCTTCTTTCCTCCTAAATACACTTTGGATTTAAGATCAGAATTTCGTCTTCACAATCTCATACACATCTTTAAAGTTCGAGTGAATCCGGTTCTTCTAGGCAAGCATGCTCCACCCTAGGCCGCATCATCGCTTCACATCAGCCGAGTTGCAGCCAAACGCAAGCCTATTTAGTTTAAAAAAAAAGAACATATGCCCAACAAAGCCTACAATACAATCAGTCGATTAATATCAGGCGATACAAATGTGGCGACACTTCAATGTTTTGCGCTGACTTGCTATATTTTTACGACACACAGAATGAGTAATACTTAAGTAGATACTTACAGCTTTAGATACTACCGATAATAAAGACTAAAAAAAAAATTGCACTTGGAAAACGCAACAAAATATCTTTCAAGTCAATGCATCATCGTTATCTGAACGTGCACAATGAAGTTTATTTGCACTTGCCATAAATAAACGGTGATCGATTGACTGTTTGCCAGGCCCTTGACTTTGGAAAGACTTATTATGGCCGTGAAGATTACACACTATTGTTAAGAAAACCTTCCTTAGCAGTACCGTCCTTTTGACGATGTGTTAAACTGGCTGTTCTACCGAAGAGGAAGGTAACTGTGAAAACAATCAAGCTGTCGTAGCGTGCCAAACATCGTCAGTTGAAAAACTGTTGATGTGATTTCATATTTCAAAATAACTTGACCTCTTTGGTCAGATTCAGACTTGACTATGGACACGCCATCTACAATGAGCATTGACCAACCTTTTATTAATGTCGATCAGTTTTCCTGTTTCACTATGGCACAAAGACCTGTAAATTAATCACATATTTAGAACCTGACCAAAAAGCTAGGCAGATGATATTGGGTTTTGGCGAATTTACATGGCTTGCACATGTTTTAAAAACATTTATTCGCTTAACGTCATCTTTCTCCTGACCTTACCCCAATTTATTTGGGGTCGGCGAAGCATGTTTTCTTCTTCCATACTTTTCTATTACCCGTCATCTCATCAGGCACTTTCTTGCCATATCATCCTTCACGCAGTCCATCCATCGTTTCTTTGGTCTTCGTATTTTTTCGCTTAACGTATTTACCAAAAATAATCTCCGGGTTTTCACACTAGTGCTCTTAGAGATAAAAGTTCATTTCAATTGATCATAGTTCGAATACCTACCCTCGTATCTACGTCGTGCTTATCACGCGACGATAACACGATTTATTTCAGATCACAAGCATCCAATATTGTTGCAACGTTCGTCGATATGTTACGAAATAACTTCAAACTGTTTAGCAATGGTTGACAGTTGACTGGGTAACAATAGACACTCGAGATTTAAAGTGTTTTAACAAAATTGGAGCATTTACTTTTCTGAAACAGTGAAAAAAAAAATGATGATGCTAGTATGCTCTTCGAAGGACAAGAGTGCGTACGCTCAATTGTTACTGGGGTTTCGCCGCTTTTTCCCAGCCATAACACTAGGAAGTGGCGGAAGGCGGGCGTTTTGGGGACTGTCTTATTGAGGTTCAAATTAGGCTAAATGATTGTGAATGTTGACAATTTTGCAAATGAAACGAGCCTTCAAATTGCTCAAAGGACTCAAAATGGTGGATGAAAGAATGCTTAAAATAAAAATATGTCCCATGATGTGCTCCATTTAAGACTGGCCAATATCTCTTCACAACTGGTTGACGTTGAAACTGGTTGTTTCGTTCATATCTGAAGATTAGTTACCGTTAGTAAAACCGGCATCACCTACTCATCTTTCCATAATCTCCATAAATCACCCTTTCAAATTGTACGAAAGTTTGAAAAGGCATCTCAGATTGTTGCACCCGCACCCGGAACCAGAGAGATGTAGGTCAATTTGCGGGCACCCGAGGTGAATAACCTATTAGTGTTGATGCACAATACTGCATTCCTAACCGGATATGATGAATTACAGTGCAACTATATGCAATAAGAGTTGTCATTGTGGTTACACGATAGGTAGACAAATAAAATGAACTAAAGATAGATTACAGGGTGAAACCTTTCACCACAGAACACAATCACTCGCCATTTGACTTGATTATTGGCTACTCTCATCCAGCATGTGAAGATCATTGCTGCTACTAGCCAGATGACGACCTACTACCCTACAATGGTTTCACCGCGAATTGACAAAACTATGTCGATCCGTGGTAAAAAATAGTGCGTCGAGTCCCTCCGCGCGGAAGAAGTAAAACTTCGTAATACTACACGCATGCGTTCGAGTGCCACGTATTCACTCTCGTTATTTTATTGAGCTTCTTCTAAATAATATTTTGTTGTTGTATTATTTTTATTGCATAACTTTATCGAGGTTATTCTACTCATGGAAATTGAGCGAAGGCTGGTCACACCGAAGAGTCGAATGCATTTCTGTTTGCACGCCATCTTGCGTACCTAGTAGAACTACGTAGTCACAAATCTTGTATACTGCTATCTCTTAGTGAGTTTAAAAAAATATTCCCCCTCCATTGTAGCGTTAAAGTTGTTTGAAGTCGCATAAGAAGTTTCACTTCAATTATTGACTAATATTGAGCTTTAATATTATGTCCCATTGATTTGGTGGGCGTTGGAAGTACCAAGATCTAGGCTCTGCTATCATTAATTCAATAAAAGCTGTTTTGGGTCCTTAGCCATGCTGGTAAATTCGTAATACAATTTAAGACGCTAAAAAAGTCTACAATGTTGTTTACTTTGCTATTTCTGTCAAGTAAATCACGTATAATCTTTGTGTACCCATTAACTAGTAGGTACCTATGTCAGCGTATCAATTTCACAGCTCAATACGTTTATTTATATTCCAGCTGCGTTCCCGAGATAAGCGGTAATTTACCCTATATTGTCGAGACCCTACTGTGGGCGATTTACTGCTAGTGCCTAGACCCCGGCCTACTTCTTGCCTTTATCCTACAGCCTAAAGTCGCAAACAGGTCTAAAGACGTAAACGTTTAGGTTATGGTTTCAAGCATTTATTTCAAATAGACCGGTTACAGGCATTTTTGTATTTTCAAAAACAAAAGGATGAACCTGCAGTCCATACATCATCATCATCTGCCTAGCCTTTTCACCAAACTATCTTGGGGTCGGCTTCCAGTCTAACCGGATGCAGCTGAGTACCAGTATTTTACATGAAGCGACCGCCTATCTGACCTCCACAACCCAGTCATTGGGTAATTCGATACCCCTTGGTTGTTACCAATATACCTGGATGTCATACTTTTTGGCTTCTGACTATTCGTAACGACTGTCAAAGATCTAAAAATGACAGACGCGACCAACGGCTTAACGTGCTTTCCTATTATGGTCACCCATCCACGGACCAACCTCAGCAAGCACGGCTTGACCTTAAAGATCGACCCGTGCGGCTGTTATTATTTAGCCACTAGCTCCTCAAACTGCAGTCCATATAAAAGGCATAATAATTGTAAAAAGACTAGTTGTAGTTTGGTTATAGTTGGTGGTCCCTAATTCTGCCTTTTCATTTGGACTGTTTTTCAGTTTCTAAGCAAATGCATTTTGTATGTCGATTCTATGCCTTCTCTAAAATAACCTGCCAATTTACGGATATTCTCCGGCTATATCCTCGTTGTCACGGGAATTGGAAGCTAGAAGAATAAGAGGAAAAGACAGATTATTCTTGAAGAAAATCGGAAGACTGGCACACATATCCCCACGTTACTTGATTCATCATTATGGTCCTGCCCTTATCCCAATTTATTTGGGGTCGGCGCAGCATCTCTTCTTTTTCCATCAATCCCTAATACTCGTCTTCTCAGCACTCACCTCCATATCATCATTCGCACAGCCCCTCCATCGTTTCTTTGGTCTTCTGTCTCTACTCTTATTGCCATCTAGATTCTTCCTCAACATTTTCGTTCACGTTTATTGTGTATTTTATATTTATTCAACTATAAACTTATAATGATAACAGTGCACTTCACACGTAAATCGATAAAAAAGTAATTTCACTCATGAGTTCATCTTTGCGCATCGGTTAGCACGTAAGATAATTCCAATTTAATGATACCTGTTATTTTATTGTACTATGTGGATACTTCTTGATAAAATTGCACTCTACACGTATTACACGTAATAGATAAAGTTGTAACGAAACCTGTAACTTGATAACAATGCACTTTACACGTAAGATGATAAAACTTCACAGAACGCAACGAAAATTGGTTTGATATCTAAACCTATACATATATATTTGACGACCCGGTTGGCGCTGGTTGAGCGATCGACTGCAGCGCTGCGTGTCGCGGGTTCGATCCCCGCACGGAAAAAATATTTGTATGGCCTACAGATAGTTGTTCCGGGTCTGGCTGTTTGTGTATGTGAGTTTAAATGTTTGTTAACGCACCCACGATACAGGAGAAATTCCAAGTGTGGGGCAAAGATTAAAAAAAAAAAAAATGTATAAGGGTAAGCGCGCACTACGAAAATAAATCGTTGCACCTTTTAAAATGCGAAATAAAATCGCTTCATAGGGTACAAAATATACGCACGATTTATTTTCGCAGTGCGCGGATTGTAGTACATTTCTGTTGTTCACAGATTGACGAATTTTCTTCGCAACGATTTATTTTCGTAGTGCGCGCTTACCCTAACTTCAATGAAACAAGAACGGATTGTTTTAGGACGTAAGTTACCTACAAAATTAATGCATAGTCCAGTTTTCCCAGGAGATCATAAGATCAAAACACACATGGCAGTAAGCCAAGAGAAACTGTGACAATGGAGATAATACAAAATGTATGACAATTTCCTTCACAAATATTTGTTCCTATTTTCACAATCAATCGGTTTTCGTAAACGACCTTCGAGTGGACGAGAAATTCTAATGTTATGCAAACAATGCCGTCAGTTCGAACTAGCTATGTAAGTAAGATATTGTTATGAGTTAATTAAAAAAAAATGTTTTAGTGATGATGATGATGCCATCTAGCCAATTTCTGCCACAGTGATTGCATTCGATAGCTAGCTCTTTCATGTGCTCTCATGCGCATATCCAACTTGTTTATTGTTGGATAAAACATGTCATACATACGACTGTCGTTTGTAGATCCATGATAGTCGTTACAGCTAGTCATTTGGTCAGTGGCCCGAAAGCGAAACAAGAAGTCTTATCAATGGTTATCGTATTACCTAGTACTAATACTAACTGGCTTGTGGAGGGCAGATAGGCAGTTGCTCCATGTAAAATACTGGTATTCAGCTACATCATGTTAGGTTGGAAGCCGACCCCAACATAATTGGAAAAAGGTTAGGCAGTTGATAATAAGAGTGTTGAATTAAACATTGACAAGTAAATTTCGTTTTCAGATAAATAAAAAAAAAACATTCCACAAAAAACCATTTCGATTAAATAAGATAGAAATCGCTACTAACACTAAATATGATACCTACGGTTTGATCAGCTTGCAAAACCGAGATTTAACTATGATGACACACAATACTGTTGACTAACGACAAAAACAGCGTAAAATTACGAAGCAGTCTATTGTTACTTAAAAAGTACTATTAGACAAGTCTTAGTGCACATTTACGCAGGCGCGGCGCGTGGCGCGGGGCGGTGCAATAGGCGTCGCGCGGCGCGTCTGGCGTTTTTGCCGTTTACGGAGACGCGTCGAACGCTTGAAGCCCAACGTGGGACCATTTGATTTGTTATGTCACACTGACAATACAAGCCTAAAACAGTGCCCGGGTTCGATTCCCATACGAAACAAATTGACAATGTCGTACTTTTATCCAAAAATACTCATTTTGTTTTTTTTTTTTTTTTATGATTTATTTTTTCGTAAATTTGGTTCTTTTTCATTTGTTATTCCCGATTACCTAACTGTTTTTTGAATGGTTCACAAACTTAAAGTATATATTATTAAACTAAATATTTTGTAATGATTTGAAAATCATACAGAATGCATAAAAATAAAACAGTACACCTAGTTACAAAAAGGAATATTTTACAGCATAAAAAAAAAACAAAAAGAAAAAACTTGAGAGGTGTCAAGGGACACCCGGATGGAACGAAGTTCTATTATTATTTTTTATTATTTATTATTTACAAAAAACCTGTATACACTCAACAAAAATAATCGTCGCGACACCACACTGTTCAATGCGAAATAGAAATGAAAATATCTGGCATAAGAGAGAGAGAGACAGACAGAGAAACATGCGACGCCGCACAGCTTACAATAGCTTACTATAGCAAAAAGTGTCGTGACAACTTTTCGTAAGAATTTTTTCCGTCTAGCCCCCTTTCACAACGCGCGATAAGGATCTTCGTTACAAAAACACCAAAAGAAAAACCTGTAACTTCTATGATTTGACCATGCATCTTCTTATTCACAGTCCGGCTGCAGTACCACAAGGCCAATTACTTCACTGGCACTATGTGTAAAATAGACGTTCTATTGTAATATATGATAATTGAAGGTTGTCAGTTTTCAAACAAATGAAGAAAATGGTCCCACGTTGGGCTACAAGCGTTCGACGTGGCGTCCGCCGCGGCGTTATGTCAAACGCTCAAATACAAGGAAGTGGTCCCACGTTGGGCTGCAAGCGGTTGACGCGGCGTTATGTCACTCGGCCAATACAAGCATAGGTACGGCAGTGCCCGGGTTCGATTCCCATATGAAACAAATTTACAATGTCGTAGTTTTATCCAAAAATAATCATTTTGTTT
Source organism: Cerastis leucographa (assembly GCA_963082945.1). NCBI lineage: Eukaryota > Metazoa > Arthropoda > Insecta > Lepidoptera > Noctuidae > Cerastis > Cerastis leucographa. The sequence goes on from OY720370.1 coordinate 5,768,388, forward strand.
TTATCTTAATTTTATTTGTTTTTTTTTTTAGTAAATTTTGTTCGATTTTTATTTGTTATTCACGATTATCTAACTGTTTTTTGAATGGTTCAAAAACTAAAGGTATATATTTTTAAAATAGATATTTTATAATAATTTGAAAATCCTACATAATGCATTAAAATAAAACAGTGTCCTTGTTTTAAAAAGTAATATTTAACATCATTAAAAAAAAAAAATACAAAAAAGAAAATCCTTACTTGCTAGGATTTGATCCTGCAACTTCTGATTCACAGTCCGGTCACAGTACCATTAGACTATGTACTTCGTTGACACCTGAGCCGAAAAAGACGTTCTATTCTAATGCATGATGAAAATTGACAGTTTTCAAACAGTTGAAGAATATGGTCCCACGTTGGGCTACAAGCGTTCGACGCGCGCGTCCGCCGCGGCGTTATGTCAAACGCTCAAATACAAGGAAATGGTTCCACGTTGGGCTGCAAGCGGTCGATGCGGCGTTATGTCACACGGACAATACAAGCAAACGGCAGTGCCCGGGTTCGATTCCCATACGGAACAGCCCGGGTTCGATTTCCATACAGAACAAATCCAAATTGATCTTTTTTCATAACTTATTTATACATTATAACGATAAAATATAACTATTGCAACGATTAAATGCACAAGAACTATAAACAAAATAAAATACTAAAAAAGCTTTTAAAACAAGCTTTTATAAAGATGCACTGAAAAGAAGAAAATAAATCTTTGAGTAAATGAAAGCGATAAAGGATAATTTTCACAAAAACTTGTCGCATTTAGTTTTTAAAAGTGAACGCGTATATAATTATCCAAAGTTTCATGTCTGTGCTATTAACCGTTGAGGAATTCCCTAGTGAGGAGACGATCCTGGCGGTAGGATGAGTTCATAATACAAATCCTGATTATCCATCAACTATGAACTCGTATGCAAAGTCTCGTGTCTGTGCTAATAAACGTTGAGGAGTTCCCTCGTGAGAAGACGATCCTGGCAGCAGGATAAGTTCATGATACAAATCGTAATTATCCATCAAGCATGAAATCGTATGCAAAGTTTCGTATCTGTGCTATTAACCGTTGAGGAGTTCTCTCGTGAGGAGACGATCCAGGCTGCAGGATTAAGTTATGTTTGTCATATCAATATTCTGTTCTTACAACCAAAGGTGTGTGCAAAATTTCAGCTCAATCGAACATCGGGAAGTGGTTCTAATTTAGCTTCCAAGATTCTACCCAAACAAAAATACATACATACATTGCAAGTTAAATAAAAGCTAGTAAAAACTGAACAATTTACGAAAAAAAATCACTACAAAATTTAAAATAAAAACAAAATGATTATTTTCGGATAAAACTACGACGTTGTAAATTCGTTCCGTATGGGAATCGAACCCGGGCACTGCCGTTTGCTTGTATTGTCCGTTTGACATAACGCCGCGTCGGCCGCCTATATCTCAAGCAAACGGGCGTCAGACCGCTTCTCCGTAAACGCTCTCATACATCGCCATATGTTTGAATTTAAAGCGGAACGCGCCGCGCACCGCCCCGCACCACGCGCCGCGCCTGCGTAAATGAGCACTTATGCAGTTTTTCAAGTATTTTTAATTGCAAATTGAATCGCGTTTATCCAAAACATCTGAACCGCGTTCAAGAGCTGACTGTAAATATTCCAAAAATATGTGACTAAAACGCCGTTTAGATGTGCTGAACGCGTTCAGTTTCAATGACGAAATTGCTCTTTGTAATGAGCAGTTTGTTAGTAGACATAAATAACAACTTAATGCTTAGCAACGAATTGATTGGCTGGCGGAGGACGCATATGGTATGCGTTCACCGCCTGCCAGTCAATTGATCGTATTAATTTATTTGCATTCATTCATATCAGCAAGCCAGACGCGTTTCTAAGAAAAATATAATGTTTTTATTGTTTGTTATCACTAATTTGGTTTTCCATGACCACATACCATGCATGACAATCATCAATATATATAAAAATCAATGCCACTTTTCGTTGTAATTTTATAACTCAAGAACGGCTGGGCCGATTTAGCTGATTTTGGTTTTAAAATGTTTGTCGTAGTCCAGGGAATGTTTAGGGTAGGGTACGTAGGTATGGTAGGTAGGTAGATAGGGTAGGTAAAAACTGCATTGCAACGCATGCCGGGGACAGCTAGTATTGTATGTATATATATTGACTGCTGACGTATTACTCTCTAGAAGATGATGAAACAACTACCCACTTCAACTAACTTTTTTATCAGTCCAAAACCAATCAAGTTATTTTCAGTCAATTTCCTTGGTAATTAACGGTAAAAAAAATTGCGTATCGAAAAATAAACCTATGTACCGTGTATAATGTTCATGGCAATTACGTGCAAGCACCATTAATTTACCACCAACGCTAATGCTCTAGAAAGCTCTTTTATTTTTAGAATAGCGATCAAGCAAGATCAACTTTATACTTAATTCAAGTTATTCAGTTAGCCTCCCACTTGGTGGACCGAAGACCTGGTGAAGGTTGCTGGGATCCGCTGGATGCGAATCGCTCGGGACCGGGCAATTTAGCGACACTTGGGGAGACCTATGTCCAGCAGTGGACGTATCTCGGCTGAAATGAATGATGAGTTACATATAAACTAAACATACAGCTTGCATTGCTTAGTCTGCTATCGAGTATGAAGAATGTCAATCATATAATTTTCATCAGTTTTGTTTCTCGGTTTTGTAGTCCTTGTTTCTTAGACTTTTCCACGCTATTGTTTCGTCAATAATATTAGCCTACCTCTACGGGTGGCGTTTCTGTACCTTTGCACTATTTTGGGGTTGCGGCCTTCCTTTTCCTGACCTTAATTTCCTCTAAAGAACTTAGCAGCCCTAGTCTGTAGTGGAAATTATGTTTTTCCTACTTCTCCGCTATTCTTTTCTGATTAATTTCGTTGTGGGATCCAAGACAGTCAAATTGTTTCTCTAGGACTTCGTCGAGCTTCAATATCTCGGCGCTTTTATAGTGGTTGCCACCGTTGATTGTGGGTTTCAGCAGTTGCAGTAGCTTGAAAATAGTGAGGCGGGCTAGTCCCAAAACAAACCTTAGTCGTTATTAACTCCTTGAATTTAATCTCCGCAGCGCTCATTTACACATTTTCCCTACGCTAATTCACAAGTACAATGTAGTTGATTACGGAAGCTGAACGGAAAATGATGTACTACCTAGTGACAAGAGTTGACTGGCCTTACAAAGTAGCAGGTTGTATTTACCGCTTACTTGTGTAATCCGCCTTATCTGTACGTGATGAGTAGCTTGTACCTGATAACAGAAACTCTAAAGTGGCGTCAGAGGTCAGATCACACGTGGACAAAAAATGTTTTATTGAGATCTTGTACTGCGAAAAGATAGAGCCCGGATGCATAAATATGTATACTGTATACCTACTCGGTCAAATACACAATAAATGGGATTAAGCGCTGGTCGATGAAATTAATCTTTACTTAAGTGTTTTTACACTTTACAGAAAAGTCTAGACGGAATCGTCTGTCATGGTATGGGCTTGTGATGAGAGACGAATCTCAGCTGTATCAGATGACCTTGGGGAGAGCCCTACAGTCATCTGATATGGTAAAAATTTCAAAATCATCCGATTAACGACGATGCGCGTGTAACCTAAAATAAAACAATAATGCATTCTGTCCGTGCCCTCTAAAAACTCTTCAGAATTCCCAGTAATTCATCTCATGGTATTTTCAACGGCGAACGATTGTTTTTATAAACATTTTATCAGGAAAAAACTCGGAGATGGCCGATAACAGAACTTATTGAATATACACCTAAACGCTGTCAGTTGCCCGATTGTCTATCTCATAATCATTTTATCGCCTTATCAAGGAGTGTCGTAAAAGTTATCTGAAAGGCTGCAGCTTCTTTCTAAACGATAAAATTACAACTAAGTATTTGTAGTACTGTTTTTTTTCCAAATTCACTGAATTAGATTAGGAGCATCACTTGATTCTCAGAAAAACATGGGACTCAAAAACTAAAGGCTGAAACACTTCTTCCCTCATGAACGCAATCACGATTATTTTCAGCCTGAAATAACTGTCACCCGAATCTTCCAACTTCTTCCATTTTGAACTTTAAATCAAAGCCATGATGTCAAGCACAACGGCTAGGTGAGGTTCAACAAGAATAGCGGGGGCTGCCAAAGCAAGTGAAAAAAGAATATAGTTAAACAAAAATAATCTTGTATAATTTTTTAGGGTTCCGTACCCAAAGGGTCAAACGGGACCCTATTACTGAGACTTCGCTGTCCGTCCGTCCGTCCGTCCGTCTGACACCAGGCTGTATCTCATGAACCGTGATAGTTGGCCAATTGAAATTTCTACAGATTATGTATTTCTGTTGATGCTATAACAACAAATACTAAAAACAGAATAAAATAAATATTTAAGGGGGCTCCCATACAAAAAAGTGTTTTTTTTGCTCGTTTTTATTAATTATGGTACGGAACCCTTCGTGCGCGAGTCCGGCTCGCACTTGGCCGATTTTTTTTTAATATTATTTTTGGTTGGTCTTCTTCTCCCAGAACTCGGCGACAGTTTTGCACCTTCAGTAGTGTCCATCAGTTCCTGCAACGTCCTGAATACGGAACAGAACACGATATCCAGTGTCTCATTGTTTGTGGAACAACAATACAAATGTACAGTCGGCGTGAAATTTCCTTAAGTGTAGTTACAGAGAAATGCATTTAAATCTTAAACTGCACTTGAATTCTGACACCGCGTCAAAAACAAAGCGAGCAACACTTTGTTCGGAGAACCATACGCGTTGCCGCATTACCAGTCTTCCAATTTTCTCACTCCAGGCCAGAGTCATCTATGAATCTCTACCTGGGTAGGTTTCGTTTTCGTTTCCTTGGGAAATTTAGTCCGGATACTGTTTATACTTCATCGATAAAGTGATGTGTGCTTCCGTTATTCTCAATCCCTTCAGCTAAGGCGCATCCGTACATAAAGGCGTTAACACTTACACTCGTAAAATTAAACATGATTTCATGATAAAAGCAGTCCTCTTTATCGCAGCAATCACAGCAGTAATCGACAAGCAATTAACTAATAATACTACTTGATAACGTATCTTTTAATGTAAACTTAAGTGCCTAGCGCGTAAATAAACGCGCGTGCCATTGATATCTGACACGGCGAAAACATTAACTTATTTCGGTAGGTAGCAGGTCTTTTGATCTTTTTGAAACATAACTGTTATAGTATATAACTTTGCCCAGCAGTGGGATGGCATAGGCTAACAGTAACTGTTATAGGTGCTATAAAAAATATCGTTTTATATTTTCCTCAAATGTGGGGTTTTCTGGCACAATGAACTTGATTGGTGGTTGTCGAATTGGATATTGGTGTTAGAAAGGAGTCATAAAAAACTACTAGAAGAGAAGTAGCAAGGGGGTTAATAGCACAAAGACCTCTAAAACATTTTTAAATATTTTGACATAATTCCGTACTCACCTTTTCAGCCATTTTCTAGATACGTTTTTGCTACAGTATTCAATTGTACAGAGCTACACGCTTTATTCCTATCGTAATACTATATCTGTGCATCCGTGCCCTATCTTCCAATATCCGCTGTAATGAATAAGTAGAATTCATTTACTTGACGTATTACCTATCCTTTAGTGAAATATAAATACATTTATCAATAACTTGTGTCAGTATCTTGAGACAGTAAATCCGGTAAACGAGCAGTGGAAAGCGATAGTCGAGTCAGTAATTATCGCTTATTATGAGCTTCATAATCTCTGAACGCACTTTTCCCTCGAGTGTGTTCTGTAACAAAAATTATCACTGCTATCTACTTAATTAAATAATGAAATCAATGGAGACTCAAAATTCGAAGACATTTGACGTCCACTGGGCCTGCATAGAAGATAACGGCCCACAGAGACGCTTGTTTTTTTTTCAGCTGATAACATTAAAGCCTGAGTATCCAAAAAAATGATGCAAATAAATCGAAAGCTCTATAAGATTGACTAGCAATTCGCCAGCGACAACGTCCGATTAAAATTAAAAATTAAAATTTTGATATAATATAGCCTATTTTACTCGTTAAGTAACTTTTACTCGTCAAAGATGTAGCTTTCTAAAACAAATCTTTCCTTTTTATAATATTAGTTTAGATGGGAGAAACGAAAAGTGTTATAAATGAATGTGGAAAAAGCACAACAAAATGAAATGGATGGATGTGGTGGTATGATAAAAAGTTGTATGGTCAGAACCACAAAACACTTATCATAATATTATGTTCGGACTTCGGATGTCGAAAGGAAGTTAACTCTGATAGAACGCCTAACAGAGGTGTATCATTAAAGTAATGATGCAAAAGAACGAAGACATTTTAGGAGTATGAGGAACAGGGTGTAAAGTTCCTCAATACTCTATTGAAAAGGGAGGATCCTGCGAACAGGCATGTGTAATGTCTGTTGCGCTGCTGACCGACAGTTGTCAGGTTCTTCTATATAGTCTTAAGTCGAGGTAAACTTAGCTGGCGACTTGTAAGGAAATTGTGCTTAGTTCTTCCGCCGTGTCAAGGCGCTGTAGTACTTTTTGCTCTAAGTCGCTTTTTGTAGGTAGCTACAATACCATTTATAAAAGAGTGTCCGTTGAGTTTTTTGCCCATTCGTCTCCATATAGATCCACTCTTTGGAATGGGAAACTACATTACTTTTACAAGTTATTATGCCTTATGACTGGGACTGTAGTAGTGGGAGCTTCATCCTTTTGTATAAGCCATTCAAAAGCGCCAGTAATGGTCTAATTGTTTTTTTTTTAAGTTTCATTCTAGTTTACCATATTGCAAACTCAATTTATTTAGCTCTCAGTCTCCACGCATCGCTTGTATTAAATCATAAAGCCTGCTTGCTTCAATGATATAATCATTCCTAATTCTAATCACCTATACGGCCAGGCCACGGTCGAACGGACGCAAATCCGTTAAGCGACGACCCTTGCGTATCAGTCCAACTGATTAGATACCGCACAACGATCTCGTGATATTGACAGCCTTTTGTTAGTTGTTACTAAGAAACACTGCAGTTTATTTGTTAACCATCAAATAGTTCGTTTAATGTATTGCAATAAGCGTTATTATAACCACGTAATCAAAAAAGGCTCTCATTAAGTACATAAAATAGTAAGTCTTAAAGCGGAACTTCGTCAGGCGTTGGCATTCCTCTCCTTAGACGAGACTGTGGAATATGCACATCTTTTTTATATTTTGTTACCCCGACCTACGCCACTTCCATCGCGTCCTCGGTGGCAGCGCAAAGGTCACTTCGGCTGCATGTTTTTGGGCTAAGTTGGATGGTGGAGGAGTGTAGGTGTAAAGTGAGAACCGGTTTCATTGAGGTAGCCCTGCTTAAAGAGGTTGGAGTTACATCCTTCTAATATTATAAATGCGAAAGTTTGTGAGGATGGATGGATGTTTGTTACTCTTTCACTCAAAAACTACTGAATGGATTTGTATGAAATTTGGCACACGGGTAGATTATAACCTGGATTAACACATAGGATACTTCTTATCCCGATAGTATGTTCCCGTGGGACAATTATCGAAATCCACGCGGGCGGCGCCGCGGGCATAAGCTAGTCTTCCATAAAATGCCCTGAATTCATGACACATGTCGCTACTGGCATGGCACAATCAATGATCCAATGCTCATATACCCAGTCGCTGAGGAGGATTGTCATTATTCAAACGAGCGAACCATCTGCTTAGTCTCATTCTAGGATTTTAAACTAAAAAAATATTCTAGCAAGATAAGCAACATAGCAAGTTGCCCTTTTTTTTTTTTTTGCGGATGGGAAATCATCAAATGACTTCTCCCGCTCTGGGCGTAGCGGGAGGGAGAGTCAGACTTGACTGACTAAAACCCACCCATGTTCCTTCTTAGCCCTTTGTGTTCCAGGGCCGCGGTATCTCTTTCGAACAACCCGCAGCCCATAGCAAGTTGCTCTTGACGGACAACTATATTACTAGAATATTTTTGCCATGTTCGACATTATTTCAAAAGTAAATGTTTCTTGTTACAGCCGGAGCGTCTATGCTAAGGATACTGCTCAGCTTCGCAGTGGGAGGTCTACTTGGCGACGTGTTCCTACATCTGCTGCCAGAAGCGTGGCAGAATGATCTCAATAATACGAAACGTAAGTTCTTTTAGAGAAAACTTACAAGCCGTCCAAGTTATTTGCGAATACTTAGATATACCTACCTCGTTGGTCTAGTAGCCGCAAGCACGTCTGTGAGATCCTGGGTTCGATTCCCGGGTTGGGTTAACTGTTATTGCGATTTTTCCCATTGGGTAAGTAGCACCCAGGTAGTCTGAATTTGTGCCCAGTTGATGGCAATAGGTCCGCCCCCTATTACATGGGACTTAAACTATCTGGTGAAATGTGGGTATAGTATTAGGTTCCCTTGCTTTGGCAGTATAATTAACATGTGTGTAGACGTAAATTAATCAACAGACGAGATCCAAATCCTCTTGTTCTGTCGAACAAAATCGATAACTTATTGTTGTAGATAACGTAGCATTATTGGGATAAATAATCGAATACTCAATTCTAGTAAAATATTAGTATGTACAACATCGCATACATCACAGTCCATACTTGACATCAGTTATCTGATTTTGATGCTGTTTGTACCGTAACTTTACGTCAGCACCAAAAGTAAGCAATCATTTAATTATATTACCAATCTTCAAAACTTTAATTTGTTTCTTATGACCGTATAAGACATGCATTTCACAATTACCTAATAGTACTTAATAAAATATTTGCATGTAAATGATTAGCAGACCTATTTTAGTTACGTTACAGTTAAACATACTGTGTGGTAATTAGTTAAATTCAATAAATAATACTAAACAGATTCAGGGGCTCGTTGACTATGTAACTCGAATTTAATTCGGCCTTTGTTTTATAAAAAACTAGCTGTCCCGCGCAACTTCGTCTGCGTCACATTTTCCCCTTTTTCGCAACATTTTTCATTGCTGCTCTGCTCCTCTTGGTCGTAGCGTGATGATATATCGCTTATGTCCTTCCCCAGGTTGAAATCTATCTTCTTGCCAAATTTCATTAAGATCCGATCAGCCGTTTAATCGTGAAAAGGTAAAAAACAAACAAACAAACAAACAGAGTGACTTTCGCATTTATAATATTAGTATGGAAGTATGGATATTCTCATCACCGAAGGACACTCTTGTTCTCCCCGTCAGTGATCATAATTTTTGTTCTGGACCATACCTGGGAGAACCTTCTAGTTACTGATATATTGGAGGGTCCAAAAGCATATTTTAAATACTAGTTTTATGACCATTTTACTATTCAATGCATCAATCAACATATTGTTTTGGCGTTACATTAAGTTTTACCGGAAAACGTGATTTTGAAGCCAAAAGTTGTTTCCCAGCAATATTTTTTGATTAGGGTTACTTAGTTTGATGTACAGAATTCTTGGTTAACGGCTTCGTGAAGGGTCCGATTACATCTTCTATGTTCGTTGTTTAGGTGGCGTACCATGACGTTTTAAAACATTATTGTTCTACTAGCTGTCCCGCGCAACTTCGTCTGCGTCAAATTTTCCCCGTTTTGCCCCCGGCTGCTCCGCTCCTATTGTTCGTAGCGTGATGATATATAGCCTATGTCCTTCCCCAGGTTGAAATCTATCTTATTGCCAAATTTCATTAAGATCCGATCAGCCGTTTAGTCGTGAAAAGGTAACAAACAAACAAACAGAGTGACTTTCGCATTTATAATATTAGTATGGATTCTTAAACCAATGTGAAAAACATAGCTAAGAACACTCTCGATTAAAATACCTTTTCAAATGACACCAATTTTATCAAAATCGCTTCATCCGTTTGGGAGCTACGATGCCACAGACAGACACACAGATACACACGTCAAACTTATAACACCCCTCTTTTTTGGTCGGGGGTTAAAAAGAGACGGAGCTATACAGGTCGTCTAGCTCCATCTCTTTCCCACTCTGGAATAGAAATGGATCAATAATGTTTTAAGCGTCATAGTAACCCCCCTGTAATTCACTGCTTAATATGTGCAAAGGCCTCTCTCATGTTATATTCGGTGATAGCTTCATAAAAAAAAAAACTAAAACTATTCGGTAAACGAAAATGGCTGGTTCGAGTAGTCACGGAAAAAGAGGTTATGGAAGGAATTGGGGAAGGTTATTGCTCAGCAGTGAGACAGTTAAGGTTAAAAAAAAAACTCCCTCCCCATTGGATCTATAGAGATCACTTCATCAATATTCAAAGTGAACTCATAACATCTGGCATGTGATTAAGAGCCTATACAACCTCAGCTCAAATTCTAATTTGGCCCCCACTTCGCCGCGCCGCACTCACTCTTTATCTCGCTCGCACACTACTGCTCGCGGTCACGCGGGCGCACGCGGTTGATTTTGTTAGAGTAAACTGGATTATCGGACGAGTAGGTACTAAGTAATAAAATTATCAAATGAGTATAATATTAACTTGTCAATAAATGAACATAAAATTATACACAGCAAATTTAGTTTCAATGTTGTACCTACTAACGGCTACTCATCTTGCTATATTTTCCAGTATAAGCTGACCTCTCATTGAATGGAAAGCCTATATAATGCGAAATCAGCTTATACTGGAAAGTTATAGCTTGATGTCGTTACCGTGCGAACTATTTTACCTACTGCTACAAAATTCCAGTCAAGCGCGAGCCAACTTTGCGCTGAGGGTTCCGCCCATTGGTTTAGTAGTAAGTTTGTGTTTTATAGTTTTCGCCGTGTATGTATGTAATGTGAGTATGGTTGCAACCCGTACTATATTATAGTCAATTGTACTATCATAATAATATACATAGTACGAAAAATACTATATTTACATCGCTAATTCAATTGTCGCACTTCTTTGTATTAAACTGTTACTGGTACGCACCCGCAGCGGAAAATAGGTAAGTTTTTAAGGAAACTCATTCATGGCACGTCAGCACAGCGAACCAACAAATTTAAATTTTAAAAATTCATGAGAATGGAATTCCCTAAAATACTATATTTTTTGTAGGTAAGTATGTAGGTAGGTAGTATAAGTAGGTAGGTACGTACATATGATAGGTATGTAGTATAGGAAGGTACGTACGTAGGATAGGTAGGTAGTATAGGTAGGTACGTACGTAGGATAGGTAGGTAGGTAGGTACGTACATAGGATAGGTATGTAGTATGGGTAGGTACGTACGTAGGATAGGTAGGTAGTATAGGTATGTACGTACGTAGGATAGGTAGGTAGTATAGGTAGGTAGGTACGTACATAGGATAGGTATGTAGTATGGGTCGGTACGCACGTAGGATAGGTAGGTAGTATAGGTATGTACGTACGTAGGATAGGTAGGTAGTATAGGTAGGTAGGTACGTACATAGGATAGGTATGTAGTATGGGTAGGTACGTACGTAGGATAGGTAGGTAGTATAGGTATGTACGTACGTAGGATAGGCAGGTAGTATAGGTATGTACGAACGTAGGATAGATAGGTAGTATAGGTAGGTACGTACGTAGGATAGGTAGGTAGGTTAGGGTAGGTAGGTATGGGATATACCATACGTTTTTAGAAAGTAATTATACATCATCAAAGTTATACAACATTTATTTTAACTCACTTAAATCTCTAATTGGCATATTACGAACATGTCTGGGATCGCATAGCTCAGGCAACATGCATGTTTTATAAAAATGTTCAAGTTTTGGTTCCATTTCTTCCCAATATTGGTCATCTCTCTCTATAATTTCAACTTTGATATCTTTGTCGCATCCAGACCATACTCCGAAAATACATTGTCGCCTACCGGTGATATGTAATTGTCCCTGCACTTGTATATACCAAGCATGTTTTTTATTTATTACAAGTCCGTTTTTAGTTTTTTTCCAAAATCTCACTTTTTTCTTATCTATAGCTTGGTCCAAAGATGTTTTAAATGCTGTAATTGGACACTTGATTTCGATGATTGTGTCTTCTCCCACTATTCCGTCTGGAGTTGCACCTAGAAAAGGCAATTTTTTATCTATGAAGAGACCACAATGGTCTATTTTAATGTTTAATTGTGATGCTATCTGTTCTGTAGCTGTTGCTTCATGCTCTATACCATGTTTCAAAGATGGCACATGGCTTAGATTTTTTGGATATATAAGGTTTTTTACCAAATTTCTGACACTCGTATTTTGACGCCTATTCACTACTTTGGCAAAATTAGACGCTGTTAGAAGTTTCCTCCTAAGTTCCAACCACTCACTCGAATCTCTTTGCAGAATAGTAGATTTTTCTACTTGTCTTCTGTCTTCTTCTGTACTCGGTAAATTTTTCAAAAAGGCCTCTTTACACTGATTGTACTCAAAAATTGTCATATCTGGTTTTTGACAATTTTCCCCATAATCTTTATCGTTTTCCTTAGTTTTCAAAAACAGTTTCCTACATTTTCTTGAGTATTTACATGCTCTTTCTCTTTGTTTTAATCGTTTCTCCTCCAATTTCTTTACTTGTGACCTGGGACTTCTCCCCAAAATAGTTCTATGTAATGTGGTAAGTGGGCGTTTTGTATTAAATGATACCACAGCAGCGCTGCATCTTGAATCATAGCCCCGACGTAAGGAAAAGTTTATGCGTTTCCCGCCAACAAATTTGGCAATAATGCTATTGAAAGATTCTACTTTATTGCTATCACTATTATGCATCAGGCTTCGAGCTTTAGCTGCTACAGTGTTTACTATAAACTTAATTCTATACCATATATTACACGTCTTTAAAATTAAAGTAAGGTCTTCACTGTTGTTTTGGCTGGCACAATAATATGGTTGGCAGTTTTCGTGGTTTCCGAAAGCATGATTGTAAGAATTCATGATATCTGTGAATAGGCTATTTACTTTAGTGTCAAAGTTTGAGTCTTTAGAATTGTGTTCAGTTATGGATGAGCAAATGACTTTACGGATAGCTAGGATTCTTTGGGTAGTAATTTTTTTTCTTAAATTGGAAGGATATTTAGTTTCCGTAGTTATGTTTTTTAGCTTTTTGCACATGTTTCTGAAAATGTGATTTTTGCATTCTACTTTTTCTACGGTGCAATTGGGATATGGACGGCCTTCCAAAATTTTTTTATACGTGCTTGAGTCACCGTCCGCCACCATACGTTCGTATATAAGGTTATGCATGGGAATGGACTGTTTAAATCCTTCTAACAATATTTCGGACTCCATACCCGTAGAAGAACCGCTATAATTTTTATAGCATACATGATCGCCTGGACTGATACCTTTACTTTCAGCTCGCGCACATATACAACAATATTTGTTCTTCACCCCGATGAATAAAACCTCGCCGAACCTTTTTCCAATTATAGCGGCAGCTCCAGACAGGGCAGAAAAATTTGTGTTGAAGGAACGTTTACTCCAGACACCATCTGCAATGATATCTATGCAAGCAATGCCGTTTTTTACTCGCCCTTCCGCAATAGCTGCATTTCGTTCCCGTACTGCTGCTGCGTCCATCGCAATTATAGCTGTTTTTCGCCAGTCATCATATATACCATTTTGAACTTTAGCGTAATGCTTTTGAGAGAAAGACGGACAATCCATTGATGCACATAATTCGCTAAATTGGGAATAGCCAATTCCAGAAGATATAATTCCAGATGTTGCAGATTTGTTTAAGTCTAGGTTCAATTTAGGCTCAGAATCAAGATAAAATATCAGGTTACACATATTGCAGGCTAATTTATATTTGGATAGTAGACCTTTTCTTTTTTCTGATACAATGTGAACGTTGCTCAATGTACATCCAAATGCCTTATTATGATCGCATATTTCTTGAAGTCTTTTATAAAAATATTCAATGTCAATTATTCTTCGTCCTTCTACTCAAAAACAACTTTTCCCTTCTACAGGATTATTGAAACTCACTTCGTACCTGAAATGACCAGATTAAAAATATTTGATGAATTCTAGCAAATCTGCATAACATACAACCTTCTCATTAAAAAAAAAAAACTAGTAAGTACCAATTAGTATCATCATCATCATCACATTCATGCTCTGATATGTCGTACTGCGGAGGGTTGTGTGAACATCTGAAAAAAAAAAGATACTTTTGGTATATGAAGTAAGAGATTATAATCCCAACTTCCTAACTAATATTATAAATGCGAAAGTGAGTTTGTTTGTTGGTTACCCTTTCATACTAAAACGGCTGAACGGATTTGGCACATGGGTAGACCATGTTCTGGAGAAGGACATAGGCTATTTTGTATCCTGCGGCCAACAGCTAGTTACTAATAAAATCAAGAATATTATTAATAAAAAGCTTACGCATCCAATACTCTTTCTTTACTACGTATATTCAGTGAACAGCTCATGTCCACAGGTGGTACTTGTGATCTGCAAGAAAACGCGACATTCATTATAAAAGTAAACCACGAAGCATGATTTTGTCAACATGAATTAATAATGCGGAACCCTAAAAAGTCCAACATTATGAAAAGTTTTATCGTGAACTCGCCAGTTTCGTGATAGTACCGTTACGCGTTAGTACCAAGGGGGAACAGCTAATTTCGTGATGATCAAACACGTATTACTTACAATTCTATATTTTGTAATATATGAAGATTTGTTTCGTCCGAATTTATTCCTACATCTTTCGAAGGTATTTGGGTCCTGTAACAATCACACGTGGCAAGTTAATACCTACTTAGACCTTACATCTTTTTATTTATCATTTGGATAAGGAACCCTACATAAATATATAAAACAAGACGAAATCTTCGATAAAAGCAGTCTTGCCGCATAAATAACAATGAATAATTACCTACCTACGTGTATTTGGAAATACAAATTGGGTGCAGGTACGCGTGGCTACATATCAAAGCTATACTTTCCAGTATAAGCTGACCTCTCATTGTACGGAATGCCTATACAATGTGAGATCAGCTTATACTGGAAAAGTATAGTTTGATAATTATGTAGCCGTGTGTACTAATAACAGATCAGTTACATTTTAGGTCGGTAGAAGATACTCACGAATTTACCCGAATATTCTCTTTATCACCATCGCCTTCAGTACTGTGTAATCGACGTCTTCTGGAAGGATACATAATAATTATTTAGCTAAACTACCAAGGTAGGTATGTCCGCGTCAGTCAGTTCATAAATTTTATGTAGGTAGGTTGTGGTAGGTAGCACTACAGTCGGATACGTAAGTTACAGTTTTGTTTATTGTAGTTAGATAGGTAGGTACTTACCGAAGATACCTATTTTTTTATGACTTTCTGAGCGCTTGGCTGATGCACTACGGGTCGCGGGTTCGATACCACACGGTACAAATATTTTTATAGCGTACAGATAGGTAATTGTGAAGACTTCTGTTTATAAACGCACCGTCTCCGATATAGGAGAAATCCTGGAGTGGGGCAACATTATAAAAAACAATTACTACATTTATGTAGATACCTACATTTTGTTGTCAAAACAAAACAAACCTATTTATATAACTTTTTATATTTTTATAAAAGTTTCCCCACACTGGATTTCCTTTGAATCGTGGACGGTTCATTTTTGTTTCTAAACTTACATAGTTACAAACACAGATCTTCACAAATGCAGAAACTACCTGCGACCCCTAGCGCAGCAGCCAATCACTTAGCCACTGCACCAAACGTGTCATATATTATGCTATCTACTTACATGTTTGTAATCAATAATACTGTAAGTAGATACGTAAACAGATACTTACTTCATTACGTTTATCATATTTTTGCCTGTTTCTTTACGCCAACCCAGTCGCTTCTTATTTTTATTACGCTTATTTCCCATTGCGCCAACACTAAAAACCTAAGCACTCCAATGTTTTAATTTTACGCCGTCCTGTTGCGTAATTTGTGTTCTGTGCGCAAGCGACACAGCTATCTCGTTCGAAAGCCGAAGCGAGACTGAGCGGGGGTTGGGCGGCAGTGCCGGCAGTGAACAATTTCAAGACGCCGCCGATAGTTTAGGTATTTTCTTTTTACGGAGAAAATAATAGTAATTAAAGAAAAATAAAAAACATAAGCCCTGCTTTATAGTTAGATCAGTTAGTATGCCAAGTTTCATGATCTAATTTGAAGTATTTTTTGAATAACAGCGGTTTATTGTTCGGTTTGGAGGTAACTTTGGAATTTTTTTCTATCGAGAAAATTTTATGGAATCGTGTTTTCGTCTAACATAGTACTTAACATTAATCCTCAACTTTACCATATATTTATTTCAAAATTAATGCTGCAGTATTTTCGGCATAACGGAGGATCACGCAAAGCTATTTGAGGTAGTATGGGCTCTTAAGAGGCGCTATTCGATTACTTTGCACTACATTTTTTTATAAAGCCTTTAGGTTACAAAAAAATGTTTCTATGCTTACTTTTTTTATATCAAATCAAGAAGCAAACCGGTTTCGACTTCCTGATCGTATAAGTTACAACACAAACAGCCCAATTTTGTGCTCTTCGAAAAGAACAATAGTTTGGAACCACATTGTCACTTCCTATAGTTTACAAAAAATGAGTTTGAACATTGTCAGTTTTACTGTCGAAAACATAAATGCCAGTTTTCTCTAACACTATCATCATCTGCCTAGCCAACCTTGTTGCCTTTACCCATCTTTGTTGGATCGGCTTCCAGTGAAACCAGATGCAGCTGAATACCAGTATTTTACATGGAGCGACTGCCCATCTGGAGGTCTACTCTCTTTCACCGAAACGTAACTTCGGCAACGAACGAAAATTAAACGTAGTTACGTTTGTGACCGTACTCTATATAATTTGCGGACGCACACAATAACATTCAATACATTCGTTGTCTGTGAATTCGAACTTCTTGTGCGCGTCCGCAAATTATATAGGGTAGGGTCACAAACGATACTACGTTTAATTTTCGTTCGTTGCCGAAGTTACGTTTCGGAGAAAGAGAGTAGACCTCCTGGTATCCACAACCTAGTTGGTACTGGGTAATACGCTACTCTTTAGTAAGACTGGTTGTCAGACTTAAAACGTGATACGTTTATCAAGTTGCTACGTGTATCGTTCATAAATAGAATATGATTTTATAATTATGCCGACAGTATTCATTCTAGTCTCATATTACGGAATAGTAACTCGACTCGTAATCGTTAATCGTAGTGCAATGTCAAGATCATTCTTTGAATCAACGATTATTTGTCATGTTTTACCGCGATAGATGGCAATGTTGCGCAGGTCTTTATGTAATAGGGGATACTCCTATTTTTTTTTTCTTTGTCCGTCGGGTAGTTTATTGAAAAATATTGGACACGTATTTTTTCTTTTTTGACCTGGTCATAAAATTACGGAGATATATTGAGTTGAAATGGCGCAGGACGTCACATGAAGGTAAGTTTTATACCTACTTGTGACGTAGTAAGCCCCCACTCTCCAACTTTAATGAGTTATAACTAAGTAATTTTTTGATATTTTGATAAAACAAAAAATACGTGTCTAATATTTTTGTATTACCTGTCTGACGGACAAAATAGAATGTCGTTTTCTTTACCCAGTCCGATCCCCTATTATTTATGCAGTAGGTTAGGGGTTCAAATATTCTCGAAGGCAGTTAAAAATGAACGTTGGATCAAAATAGATTGTCTGACGAACTAAACGGAATCCAATCGCACAAGTCCAACATAGAGATCGTCATTACCAGCCAGCACCCTACAGTAACTTTCTACAGATTACAAGACCACTGCTGGTTGTATAGACAGACTCTAGGTTGATACGCAGATATTAAATCAGTATGTGGGCGACCGAGCTCAGCTCGCTCAGCTCGGGTGAAAATAGTATTTTCTCCAGAAATGAGACCTAGCTAGATCGATTTATGGCCCCCGTAAACATTTTTTTTTTAGGTACTTGGCCTATTCTGAGCCGCTGCTGGGCAAAGGCCTCCTTTCCAACTCTCTCGGTGTGTTGCCTTCTCTGGCCAATCAATCAGGAACGAGTCCAAATCGTCGAGCGAGACACACAATAAAAAAAAAAAATAATATGTATAAAATATTGCAACTTTCATCGAATAGAATATTGTATAAGATAAGATATGGTATCTAATAAGATAAGAATTCGAAATATTTTTTTCTAGACAGGAAAGATTCGATTGAAATTGCAAAAAAAAATAAGTCAAAGGTTAAAGACCACTTAAATATTTTCATGAATAAACGTATCAATACGAACAATGCGTAAAATGCAAATTTAAATAAATAGCAGTTGTCATAGTTATGTAGACTGTAGGTAAATAGTAGGTAGTTGTGTATGCAAATAGATAGTCCATTGTCAATGCTGTCGAACCACGTGTGTGTACTACCAAGTTCACTCTGTGGTCTACCACAATTAAACCGTATGTTCTAAGGAATAAGGTTGAAAAGTGGTCGACCATCAGTGAACTCGGTCGTGCATTTAAATATATTTGTGTACATACGTACATAATCAAGAACCTGAAGGTTTTCCGTTTTGATAACCTAAATACGAATTGACAGCCACAAAAATATCTGTACTCTCCACCTTAAATAAAGATGGGCATTCACTTTATTAAATTCAAAGCCCAGCTATAAGCACTGACGAACTAACTAAGCTGGCGTAATATGTCTAGCAGTCGAGTGCGATATGCTGATTTGTTTCGTTTTGTGAGAATAACATTGCATCGAGTATCAGAAGTTGATAAAGGAAACAAAAGCAAATGATTCGGCCATACTTGGATATCAATAAATAAATGGCGTGCCTTTAAAGTGTCATTTATGTCCAGCAGTGAACTAGATAGGCTGATGAGAGAATACATGAATTGAAAGTACACGAAATGAGAGAGAAAAAATAATGAAAAATAATGAATAAGATTCATTATTTTTTCTCATTTCGTGTACTTTCAGCCATCAGA
This sequence comes from Cerastis leucographa, assembly GCA_963082945.1. NCBI lineage: Eukaryota > Metazoa > Arthropoda > Insecta > Lepidoptera > Noctuidae > Cerastis > Cerastis leucographa. The sequence continues at coordinate 5,787,399 of OY720370.1, forward strand.
CGGAAGAACCACTCGATTTTGTTCTAGTTTCTTTAACAAACGATCACAAGTAAGCGCTCGATTTTATTAATCCTCTACACAGAAAGAACTATAAAAAAAATGTTCACAAACAATGCCGCAAAACTTCTAAGAAAAGCTAGAGACAAAGAATCTGACACCAGAAGATCCAATTTCCGTTTCCATACATTTCCTACTGTTTTGCCGGCTTGTCACAACACCGGGCTTGAGAACGACAGTTTTTCAATGTCATACGACGATAACCTAGAATAGTGCATTCATTGACACTGCGACTCATTACAAGATGGAAGAAAAGCAAAAATACTGAATCGGGAATATTACTATTTTTGTTTCGGTTCCGTACCCAAAGGGTCAAACGGGACCCTATTACTGAGACTTCGCTGTCCGTCCGTCCGTCTGTCACCAGGCTGTATCTCATGAACCGTGATAGTTAGCCAGTTGAAATTTCTACAGTTTATGTATTTCTGTTGATGCTATAACAACAAATACTAAAAATAGAATAAAATAAATATTTAAGGGGACTCCCATACAAAAAAGTGACTTTTCTGCTCGTTTTTATAAATAATGGTACGGAACCCTTCGTGCGCGAGTCCGACTCGCACTTGGCCGGTTTTTTTAACTTTGCTCCACACTAGAAGTTTCTCCTGTATTGTGGGTGCGTTTACACACATTTAAACTCACAGACACAAATAGCCAGACCGGGAACAGCTATCTGTAGGCCATACAAATATTTGTTTCGTATTAGGATCGAACCCGCAACACGAAGCGCATCAGCCAGACGCCCACTATACAACCGTGCCGTCAAATTCATTGAAACTATTGAAATTATTAAAACACAACTGACGAAATGTATTTTTAAGTGCATCTGCCCTATCCTTCAGGAATTACAGACTGTTATGAATGGTTTGACGTTAAGATAGCGCCACTTTTTTATAGGTCAATTTATATCGTGCTAAGAAAAATATGTAATTTTCCTCAAGGTACGATTGCACATTATTTATAATAATAAACATGTTCTATTTCTAATTGTTTGTTTACAATGTTGAGGTTTCGTGTCGCTAATCGCAGGTATTCGCTTTGCGGTTGCGGTTAGGAGAATATTACAAATTATGAATTTATATTGAACTAGCTGTCCCGCGCAACTTCGTTTGCGTCACATTTTCCCCGTTTTCGCAACATTTTTCATTGCTGCTCCGCTCCTATTGGTCGTAGCGTAATGATATATAGCCTATGTCCTTCCCCAGGTTGAAATCTATCTTCTTGCCAAATTTCATTAAGATCCGATCAGCCGTTTAGTCGTGAAAAGGTAACAGACAAACAAACAAACATACAGAGTGACATTCGCATTTATAATATTAGTATGGATTAAGTGTTTATTGGTATTTTAAATACATTAACTTGGATGGTCGAATAAGGTCAAAAGACTATACGATTAGGTCAGGGTGTCTATACCGCAGCCGCATCACTTCCTGTTAATTCTAGTCGAATTCTGCTTCCAGGTTTGTACTGCCTAGTTAAAATTCAAGGTCCGAACAGCCTTTAGTATTTGAATAAGGTGTCGATGACAATCAATACTTTGTCGCCCCGCCCGAACTTAGGTACGACTTTAACACCTTTATTAGCGTCCATTGATTCCTGTAGCATGAAGGTATCAATACCAAAGCACAAAGAACACCATAGGGTCATTAACGCCTGCGGGCAATTCAAATCCATATTCATCTTGGCGTGTAGATGGCAAAAAGTTCAAATATGTTTGGTTCAAAAGTCAGCTATGCGGGCTCCACTCACTGATGCATGATTCTGGGGTCGACATTCAGATCGGCCAAAGTGTTTTTTTTTTATTTGGATTTTTTAACAGTAGCCCTCAGCCTGTGCCCGGTTGATGATAATAGGTTCGCCCCCAAAAATGAAAAACGTCGTGTAGTAAGTTCCTAAGGGTTGTGCTAGGAGGAAGCGTAAGAGACAGGGCCGTCTTTACCCGGGGGTTTAAGGGGTGCGGTGCACCCGGGCGCAGAGTCCTAAGGGGCGCAAGCCGACCGCCATATAGGTAGGATAGGTACCTACTACACCGAGACCACGCGAGCAGAACCGCGGGCACAGCTAGTTCATCATTATTAGTAACTGGGTAATACGATTGTACCCCTTGGTAAGAGTAGTTGTCAGACTTTTGGGCTTCTAACTAACAGTAACGACTGCCAAAGATGATCTACAAATGACAGCCAACAGCTTTACGTGTTTTCCGAGTCACGAAGGAAACTCGTTAAAATAGATCCCACCCATCCACAGACCAAGCGCGGCTTATCATTGAAGATCGACCTGTGCAGTTGTTATTATTTAGCCACGAGCTCGAGGAATATATAAATTTCACATAAAAGTTATATACATAGAGCTAGAGTGGGGGGGGGCAGGCTGACTTTCGCACCCCGGCGCCAAATATGCTTAACACGGCCCTGGTAAGAGAAGACCATAGAAACGGTGGAAGGACTGTGAAAGACGATATGGGTAAAAGGGAGTTACTAGTTGAATGACAACTAATAGTGAAGTATGGAAGAAGATATGCTCCAACTGACTCCGAATAATAATTTAAGATAACGGTGAGAGAATGATGATGATGAGGTCACCAGGCATGAGGGATCAAGTAAAATAAAATTGTCATCGCCAAACAGTGATGAAATACAAACTCAAAAATATGTACTTACTTAAATCCTATGTTTAACAAAAAAAAAAGAATAAAACAAAAGTTTATCAAATGTTTATGAAACTCATCAATAATGGCTAATTACACAATGTTTTGAAATAAAAATTATAATGGTTTTCGATATGGCTATTTTTATTGCAAGTAGGTGACTGTACTTAGTGTTTATCAGTCAAAGTCAAAGTCAAATCATTTATTTCAATTAGACCATTACAGGCACTTTTGAAAGTCAACAAAAACAAAATAAAACGCGAAGCTACAGTCCCAGTCACAAGGCATAATAACTTGTGAAAGTACTGTAGTTGCCCATTCCGTAGCGTAGATCTCTATGGAGAAGAACGGGCAAGAAACTCCATGGACACTCTTTTAAATCAAAATATGTTACAAAATCTTGGTTACATCATTCATGTCAAGAATTACAAATATGTGAGAACAATGTAGAAATACGGGCAAGTTAAGAGCGTCCAGAGTAAAAGATTAAATCAGTAATAAAAAAAATAAAGTAATTAAAATAAACCGTGGCAGCTAAGAGATGACCAGTCACAACTGACAGCGCCCGTTCACGAACATGACGCATGTATCAGCCATCATTCAACTCAACCATTTTGAAGGGAACTAAACGACCCGACACACCCGCCACCATCAGCGTGACATTTAAGTGAGCATGACATTCACTCAACCACCAGGGTAATTTCGCGTCAATGAAAGATTTAGTTACTCATTAAATAGTGGCTTTACAGTACATACATGGTACTCACACATGTGCTATGAAATTATATAATACTAAGAGATTGAATCTATACAATGCAAATATATTTTTACCCCGTCCCCGTAGAAATAATTTCTGACTCAGTCATACATACAAATTGTTACTTTTTTTTTTCTTTCAATGTCTGGGCTTAGAGACCTTAATCACTGAATTGGTTTTGCCATTTCTTTTCAGGGATGATAAAAAATAAATCGACTCAATGAAGCTTTTTTAAGACAACAATACATCTTATACAATAGTGATTCCTGAGACTACTGTATCCTATTTACATAATATACTTGTAGGTGTGGTTTAGACCAAGAGTAGTTAAGTTCTCGGTTATATCCTCCCTCCCCTGTTTCATTTTCACGAAAAAACTTTTTTGTAAATCAGTGGCCCCATACAAGTGCATAAACTTGAAGATGACTTACTCATAACATAATCACATTATAAAGTGGACATCAAACTAATTTGTGATATAACAATGACAAACCTCGCACGCGCGCGCACTCATTTACATTCAGAGGTTGAGGTTTTGCGTCAACATTCACATGTGCCAATACAAAGAACACTCTACTTTCAATATTATAAAGTTTAAAGTCGTTTGAATGTGTAATCTGTTAGGAAGTTTTGTGTTCCAACTGATAGTAATGCTATGTAGTTGGTAGTAAAAAGTAAACACATGTTAGTCAGAGTATGCTCGATCAATCATGGTAACTATGCGTTACGATTGTAATTATTGGCTTGTGTGACTTGCAGTTGCAGGCGACTTTGTGATGAGGTTCATGGTTGGACATGAATATTGCGGTAGGGGGGATACGCATTTGTAACTTGAAAGAGCTAAGGAAGTTTGTAGGTTAATCTGTAGTACTTACTTAATTATGTGGTTACCATAGGCGCCGAAATGGACAATACAATATTGTGGTCAATAACGATGAAAAGTCAAAAATGTATGGGATTGTATTGTATTGTATTGTAATTGATAAAAAAAAAAACTAATGCTAATTAAAAAAACAAATAAAGTATTGTTTATACAGATTTGAGAGTCAAATTGTAAAAATGTTGTAATTATAGGAATCTATTTAATTAATTGTGTTCATTTAAAAATTCCGAAATGGTATAATAGCACTTGTTTATGAGATATTTTTTTAAATGAATTTTAAAAAGAGCAGTTGACATTTGTCTAATAGGTTTAGGGATACATAATTATAAGTTACTGAAGTCAATCCTGTTGAAATTCATTGTAGAAATACAAAACGCTTTGACAGTGATTGTTGCTTTGCCTAAGCCCGCTGGATCTGCTGCGTCACCTTAGACAAAGGTTCAATATATCTCATGTGCTCTATAAAACTGCTACTGCCAGTCTATAAACTGTTGCTTGGCGGTATCCGCGGTAATAATAATAGCTCTAGACTTTACGTTACTCGGTACAGTTATCCACCGGGCTAGCCTTTTATAGCTCCGGTCAAGTTGCGAACTGAAATATATTTCAGTTCAATATCTGTCAAAATCCTAAATCCGGGGCCATGTAACGTTTTACAGAATCCCAATTAATTTAAAAAAAGTGTAAAAAGCAGCCTGAAATTGGTAGGCACATACCGTATCTAAAGACGAAATACTGAAACTCTAGGCTTCTGACGATAATAAATATGTTTCGTGTGGAAATAAAGAACTACTGTAAAAAAGTAGTGCTGTCTCTTTCTATTCCCCCTCCATGGTAGCGACTTGTTGGAAGTCGCATAAGAAGTTTCACTTCAATTAGTTTTACAAGAATTTAATGTCAAGAGTTAAAGCTAATCTCTTATACATATAAAGTAGATGTTGATGCAGGAAGCAGGAAAAATACGTTATTAATTAAAATTATATGAATGCTGCATAAAAGTTAATTCACTACCTACGAGTACATAGCATAATCAACCATAAAATGTTCCAATTGCTGGGAAACAGGCCTCATCTGTGAGGGAGTATGCCATATAATAATGACACCCCGATTATCAAAAAATTAGAAGCGATTCACTTCACAAACCTACTAGTAAACGGAATAAAAAAGACTGTAGCTCTCAAAATTTGTTCTAAAACTTTATAGCAACCAATCAATCAGAATTATGCTGAAGTTCCCTGGGTATTTTACTCGTAACCTAAAAAGAAATGATCATGATATCTTTAAGAAATGTGTCTGATGAGATGACGAGTAATAGAGAAGTATGGAAGAAGAAGACATGCTGCGCCGACCCTAAATAAATTAGGAAAAGTGCGGGAAAGTAATGATGATCTTTAGGTAAATGGGTGCCATAGAACCATTAGGCTAAATACATACCTGTTCTTATAAAGATTGATTTGGCGTATACGCAGTCTTATTTTTCATACCTTGTTTAATCTTAGCATTGTCTCTCTAGTTGGCCCTACTCTTATCTATCTATCTATAAGGTGTTAAAGTAAAGTAAAATTTATTTGCTTAAATTGTAGGTACATAAAATAAGGTGTAAAAAGTAAAATTGGTGAGCCTTGTACAATTTACCATAAATTAGGCATGCAAACATTAAAGAAATTTATAACTTAATTGAAATAATGGTTTCGAGTTAAAGTACTAGTCGGTTAATATTGCATTCCACATAAAAGAAAACATAATTTTAAAATCTACTACTTGGAATAAAATCATACAAATTTAAATAATGACATCAATAAGTATGTTAATATTAATTAAAATATAGAAAATCGGTTAAGTTAAAACAAAGACATCATTTAGGTACATTTGTAAAAAAAAAAAAAAAACAGAATAAATGAAGACAAAAAAATTAAGTAGTATTAATGAAATCTTTATATTATACATTATATTATTCAATAGATAAGTCTGTGTCATTTAAAAAGTCATTTACTGAATAATAACATTTGGCAATTAATAATGAAGTCAGTCTCTTTTTAATATTTTGTAATGTGTCATTTTTAATAATATTGGGTACTTTATTAAAAATGATTGGGCCCATACTAATAACACTTTTGTTGAGCAAAGCAGTATTACATCTCTCAACATTCAGCAAGTTCTTATACTGACTTCTTATAGGTCTATTCCTAGTTTCTGACATTGTTGGGAAAAGGTTCTTGTTACATTTAACGAAAATTGCGACTTCTAAAATATACATACACGGGAAAGTTAAAAGTTTGAGGGTCTTAAACACTGGAACGCAACTATCTGTCACTTTCATATTAAACATTACGCAATGTTTTTGAGCCTTGAACACCTGTTCTCGTAGAGTACAATTTCCCCAAAAGATTATTCCATATCTTAAAATGGACGCGACTAGTCCATGATATGCTACTACTGTCGTGGTGGTATTAACCTTTTTTGCTAGATTATATAGGACATACGCAGATACGCTTAGTTTTTTACAAACTTCTTCTGCTTGAGGTTTCCAAGTCAACTGGCTATCCAACAGTATACCTAGAAATTTTGCAATTTTTACTTGGTCTGTGAGTGTTGTTTTGCATCCTCGTCAAATTCAAGAAGGTTACTAAGCTAATGATTCTCGTTCCGAATCAATAATAAAATGGGTATGTAATTTTTTTTTTCTGATACGGAAATCAGTAAGTGTGAACCACCCGTGTTTTAAACGCGGGCCGTCTGATTATCGCCCTATAACCGCACTTCCAGAAATACAAACAATCTCAAGCGTTCATTCGATAATTTCTTATTTCCTATGACATGTTAAGGGGGTTATTCTGAAATACTGACGAACATAAACAACCAAAAAAATCAGAGTTTAGTAATAATTAACTAGATACCGTAATTTTAATTGATTATTTATGTCTCGTGTGAAAACCTCCTGAATTTTGACGAGGATGCAGAACAACACCTTGTATATAAAAATCAATTGCTGTTCGTTAGTCTCGCTAAAACTCGAAAACGGTTGGGCCGATTTCACTGATTTTGGTTTTAAAATGTTTGTCGTAGTCCGTCGTAGGTCCAAGGTGAGAAAGGTAGGGTAGGATATGGTAGGTAGGTAGATAGGGTAGGTAAAAAGTGCATTGCAACGCATGCCGGGGACAGCTACTTATTAATCATTAATCTTTGTTTTCCAAACCTCTAATCAAACATTCTCTCTCCACAGCGGGCGAGCACGTCTCCCTAAAAAGCGGGCTATGGTGCCTCTGCGGCATGCTAGTCTTCATCGTAGTAGAGAAACTATTCGCCGCCACCGACCACGAGGAAAAGGAAGAAGAAGAGGAAGAATCCCACGAGGAACCCGTTGTCAAACAGAACGGTTCTACGAAGATAAAGCAGATAGAGATAGAAGAGATAGAGAAGTTGTTAGCGGTTGAGAGGCGGCAGAGGGGGAAGAGTATTGGTGATGGAATCTGTGATGGTAATGGAACTGTGACGGCGAAGCAGCTGTACGATACTTGTGTCTTCAATAATAATACTAAAGGTTAGTTATTGATTTTTTTTGTTTGCGGTCAAGGTCTTGTCGAAAGGCAAGGAAAAGAAATGTTAATTCACAGACAATCATGGTTTTAGAACACAATGTTAATCATGTTTGCGGGGCTAACATGGCCAGAAATCGCCCAGGATAGAGAGGTATGGCAAAAGAGGACAGGCCTTTGCCCAACAGTGGGACACGATGGAGACTAGTAAAAAAAAAAAAATTTAACCTCTATCAATCTGTAAATAAGGTAAGCTATTTTCTAATCACCCTTTTCACAAGCAACGAATATAAAATAAAGGTTAAACTTAACCAAGTAAATAATACCCACATCCCCAAGGGAAAGGTAAGGTAATAGAAAATGAAATATAAATTGAAAACTTGCGTTGGTTGTTGGAATAGGGTTTGATATTTATAGAACAGAATATCGATTTAATGTTGCTTTGAGAGCTCTATAAATAGAGTTGGAATTGACGTCATACAAATTAGAACGAGATCGTTTAAAGTTAGAAGCGTCGAGATTATTAAGAATAAGTAAAATGTAGATGTGGAAATTGGTACAAGAAAAGAGGAGCCAGCGGTGGGTGAATTCAAGCTGTTAAGGATCATGAAAATGTAGATTTGTATAGGTCAAGATTAAAGCAGTTTCTTTGTTCATTAAAATTAGAAAGAACTGCAAAAGGACGCGTGCAATTATAGCCTAACTTGTGTTCTATATTTTTCATTATTTTTAACTTTATTAAGAATTTTAAAGACAACTGGACCTCTTTTTTTTGCTATACTTTTTTCTCAAATTAAAATTTATTTGAACTTCCATGTACTTAAGCGGACTTAATGACATAAAATCCATATAATTGTGTTAACACTTCCTACTTCATATTCCAGGTGTATGCTGCAATACAGTAGCCAGTCCGAACGGCACAGCGCGCACCTGCAACAGCAAGGGCAACAGGTGGATGGGCCGCTGTCTGCTGCGCGAGGCGAGGGAACAGGCGCTCAAGGCTACTAAGGAGAAGAGCAACAAGAAAGATGTTAGTCTGCAATCATTCATCATTCTCTTGTCCACTCCAGGGCAAAGACTTCCTTCCCGCCTTCCACTTTTCGCGATCTAGTCCAATAGGGGATGATCACATTTTTTTTTCTTTGTCTATCGGGTAGATTCATTATCTGCCTAGCCGTTTCCCAAACTATCTTGGGGTCGGCTCCCAATCTAGCCGGATGCAGCTGAGTACCAGTATTTTACATGAAGCGACTCCCTATCTGGCCTCCACGACCCAGTAAGTGGGTAATACAATACCCCTTGGTAAGACTGGATGTCAGACTTTTTGGCTTCTGACTACTCGTAACGACTGTCAAAGATGTACAAATGACAGCCGGGACCAACGGCTTAACGTGCTTTCCGAGGCACGGGTCTATCGGGTAGATTATTGAAAAGTACACACACACACGTACTTTTTCTTTTTTCACGTGGTCATAAAATTACGGAGATATATTGAGTTGAAATGGCGCATGACGTCACATGTAGGTAATTTTTATACCTACTTGTGACGTAGTAAGCCCCCACTCTCCAATTTTAATGAGTTTTAACTAAGTAATTTTTTGATATATAACAAAAAAAATCGTGTCTAATATTTTTGTATTACCTGTCTGACGGACAAAATAGAATTTCGTTTTCTTTACCCAGTCTTCACCCCTATTTTAGACCAATCCTTTGAGAATCCAACTCATCCCGCCATCTCTTTCTGGGTCTGCCGCGTTGTCGTTACTTGCTATCTGGTATCTATTGAGTGGTTATTGTTGCCCATTGCTCCTCCGACATGCGGCTCATGCGTCATAGTTCTCCTGTCATTATGCCAATTGATTTGGGGTCGACGCAGCATGTCTGCTTCTTCCATACTTCTCCGCCTTCTATTGTCTGCAATCAATATTTAATGACACGGTTGGCGTAGTGGCTGAGTGATTGACTGCTGCATTGAGGTTCGATGCCGCGGGTTCGATCCCCGCACTGATAAAATATTTGTATGACCTACAGATAGTTGTTCAGGGTCTGGGGCTGTGTACGTGAGTTTAAATTTTTGCTAACGCTCCCACGATACAGGAGTAATTGCTTGTGCGAGACAAAGTATTAAAAAAAAAATACATGATGTGTTAGATTTAAAATATAGCATCCATCTTAGCCGGATTAGGCACACAATTAAGAAAGAATCTTAGCCGAAGGTCATACGGTTTGACGGGTTTCACTAGAACTACGACTTATACATATTCTCATCCGTTATGTTTTTAGGGTTCCGTACCCAAAGGGTCGAACGGGACCCTATTACTGAGACTTCGCTGTCCGTCCGTCCGTCTGTCACCAGGCTGTATCTTATGAACCGTGATAATTGGCCAGTTGAAAGTCCCATAAAAAAAAGTGACGTTTTTTTGGTCGTTTTTATAAATAATGGTTCGGAACCCTTCGTGCGCGAGTCCGACTTGCACATGGCCGGTTTTTTTTTCTATATTTCATATCCCATCGTACCCTCAATACATATTGCTCATATCTAGGCCACTGTTTTGAAAGTGGGGTAAATGTTTCCTCCCAAACCAACATTGATATTGATGACTGAATATTTAGCCTAAACCATTTCAATTGTACATCGAAAATTGCTTGTTCAAAATTTAATCTGAGCTAACATAACGTTCCAGGTAGCAGGCTACTTGAACTTGATGGCGAACTCTATCGACAACTTCACTCACGGGCTCGCAGTGGGAGGGTCCTTCCTTGTCGGCTTCAGGGTGGGCGTGCTCACTACATTCGCTATATTAGGTATGTAGCATCATCATCTGCCTAGCCTTTACCCAACTATTTTGGGGTCGGCTACCAGTCTAACCGGGTGCAGCTGAATACCAGTATTTTACATGGAGTGACTGCCTATTTGACCTTCACAACCCATACTGGGTAATACGATACCCCTTAGTAAGACTGGATGTCAGACTTGGCTTCTGACTACTCATAACGATTGTCAAAGATCTACAAATGACAGCCGGGACCAACGGCTTAACGTGCTTTCCGAGGCACGGAGGAAACTCGGTATGTAATTATGGTCACCCATCCACGGACCAACGGCAAGCACGGCTTAACCTTAAAGATCGTCCCGTGCGGCTGTTATTATTTAGCCACGAGATCCTCTGACCCAGTTAGTACTGCGTAATATGATTGTTAAGACTGATAGTCAGGCTTTCGGACCACTGACTACCTGTAACGACAGTCAAAGATCTACAAATCACAGCCAGGACCAACGGCTTAATGTGATATATTAATCATGTACAATAATAATGGGGAATAGTGTGCTACAATTCTGCAATATATAACAAAAAATTTGGTCCTGCCGATTCCATTTTTGTCCTACGACGAATTTTAAACTTTTGGACATAAAAGCCCTATTGCGATGCTAATAATTTATAAACTCTTAATTGTCTTGCAGTGCACGAGATTCCTCACGAAGTTGGAGATTTTGCGATCCTGCTGAAGAGCGGGTTCTCGCGGTGGGAGGCAGCTAAGGCACAACTGGTAAGTTAAGGAATCAAATTACCAAACTCCATAGATTTTGCCCTTTGGCCATTTCGAGCCTTGTCTCAGATATTTTGTTGCAGAAGGCAGGATAACTCAAATTATAATTATATTGACTAGTAGCCAAAAATAAGTTGTCCCTATGAAGTTGATTAATGTAATAATCTTCTTTACCGTGTGGCTAACCACACGGTAATATCCTGGTGTCAGAGTTTTTATCCCGCCCACGGGCCGCTGGCTTGCTTTACATACCGTAATGAAATATCTCTCAGGCATGCTGGTTTCCTCATGATGTTTTCCTTCACCGAAGCAAGTGATAATTATATAATACGCACGTGAATCCGAAAAATCAGAGGTGCGTGTCTTATCTTTAACGTAATAATGGTGCTTGAACAGTGTTTTTTGCCACTTCTGCACTGATAGGCCGCAACTTGGTTAGGACAAGGTTAGCGAGAGTAGGTACATCTGCACCAAGCCAAAACAATACTAATGCTGTACGCATCTGTACTTGCAGGCGACGGCGGCAGCTGGTCTGATCGGCGCCATGACGGCTGTTATATTCAGTGGAGCCAGGAACTCTATTGGTAAGCAGTATATTCAAGGTGAAGGGAGACTGACGCGAAAACGGTTATCGCGTGCTCACTACATCTTTATGATCTCCCCACATAAATATTTTTCATTGGAAAAAAAAACAGCTGTTTCCTAGAAAAGTACAAAACATATGGAACAGCTGATTTAAAGAAATACCGATGAAAAATTTCAATGTGGGGTACCATTATTGCCATTCAAATCAATTAATTATACAGTGTGTAACGGATATCGACTCGCAAGCCATGAAATGCAGGTCATGATTTTAGACCCCACACCATATTAAAGTAAAACGGGGTTTTCATACAAAACTTTAAACAACATGTTTATTTGAGACCAAAAAGTGCTGATGGATATAATCATGTTCTGAATTCGTGATAACAGTTTGCATGTCGATCGATACCCTTACAGCGAATTAAACCTAACATAGAGATAAATAAGGAAACATAGCCTCTTGGAAACCTTCAATTTCTTCAAACCTTTCCAGAGGCCAAAACGTCCTGGATAGTCCCGTTCACAGCCGGCGGCTTCCTCCACATCGCGCTCGTGACGGTACTGCCCGACCTCCTGCGCGAGCCCGACAAGATGCAGTCGCTGAAGCACCTCGGAGCGCTGGTCTCCGGGATCGTTATCATGGCCTTCATGACCTACTACTTCGGGTAGATATGGAGACTGTATGTGGTGTGTCCGTGTGTGTGAATGTACGGGCTTTTGGTTTTGAGATGCAGAACTTGATAGTTAGATATGTTGGTTATGAAAATAAAATATACACACGTGTTCGAGTCGGCACGGAAAAATATAAGTACGCCCGACGACCAATCAAGATATAAAAAACCAGTCTATGTAGATCTCTCATCGTACAGGAAACCTATACATAGTGAGGTCATGTTATACTGGAAATTTATATCTTGATGCATAACCGAGTGTACTATCGATTGCAGTGAGTCATGAATATGTGTATTCATCACAAAGTCTTAGAATGGAATGGTGGCATGTCTATCGTAGGACTTGAAGCTGCATAATACTTACGCTAGCGTCGATTAGGCGTGTTGGCATCGAATATACATACGCTAGAACAATTTCCGATTCGCAGCCATAATTATTTAAGATATTTCAAATCAATTTAGCTACTGTTCATGGCGATCTAATAACAACTATAAACAAAAATTGCAAAAACGGTGAAAACTAAATCGGTATAGAACGCTTCGCCTCTTAGCCAGAAGCCCTAGTTATGTTGTAAATAATATTATCAGTGGCTATAACTTAGAAATCATATATTTTTATATTGTTAACATTAAATCGACGTCCGTCAAAGACCCTAAATGAGTATTAATATTTTTGAATTTAACTTAGACTGTGAATTCTAGAAACTTTTCGAAATTAAGTTAAAGTATAGTTCTTTAGGTAAATGATACTCCGAAAACGTATGTTAAAATATACGTTAAGTTTTAACAGTTTTTTTTTAATGTCACATCCTATGTTTCTCGCTTCTGTCGAGTGAGTTCAATTTTTGTATAAAATAAATTAATTCGCGATAATTATGTAAAATCAAGGATTATTTGATGTACATGAGTTTTATTTTATTTATATTCTAATATGTAAGCAAAATATATGTTTTATTCGAATACAAAGGTTGCTAATGATAATAGCAGGCTATATCGAAATGTACTCCACTAAATAAATGTACAAACATTGTTAGATATTAATCACTTATTAAACCAAATCACACTATGTTATATAGTTCTAAGCTTTACTTCTTATTATAAGTAATATCTAGTTTTAGGAGACACACAATATCCTTTCGCGATCTCCACTACTTTACCCAAAAATACATTAATTATTTTATAATATAAACACAAAAACAACATTGAAAGTCTATTAAATAAATCAATCAACTTTGAAATTAGATTTTAATGGTAACCTTATCACGTTAATTTTTAAATATTGTAAATTATTGTAAATATTATGAATTTAAGAACTTTTAACTGTCAGAGGCTTTGCATTTTGTGTTGATTGTTTGGGATTCATTGTGCAATAAAAAAAACCGGCCAAGTGCGAGTCGGACTCGCGCACGAATGGTTCCGTACCCCTAAATATTTATTTTATTCTGTTTTTAGTATTTGTTGTTATATCATCAACAGAAATACATAATCTGTATAAATTTCAACTGGCTTTTATCACGGTTCATGAGATACAGCCTGGTGACAGACGGACAGCGAAGTCTCAATAGTATGGTCCCGTTTGACCCTTTGGGTACGGAACCTGCAAAATATGTTTACTTATCCGTTTCCACTAGCACTGGATGCTAAAAAGAATCCCAAAATGAGCATTGCGGGATTTTCAATGCTCTGCTCAGCACCTAAGGTGACATTCCGACTGTTAAATAATATTTAGAGCGAAATTTCTAAGTGACAGAAAAATAAAAAGATGTAGATCTTAGACAGTCGTTACGAGTAGTCAGAAGCCAAAAGTCTGACATCCAGTCTTACCAAGGGGTATCGTATTACCCAGTTACTGGGTTGTGGAGGTCAGATAGGCAGTCGCTTCATGTAAAATACTGGTACTCAGCTGCATCCGGTTAGACTGGAAGCCGACCCCAAGTTAGTTTGGGAAAAGGCTAGGCAGATGATGAGAAAAATAAAAAGATGCAAGAAAATGTTGACATGTGTGTGTAAATGCTATTTCACAGTTAGGCATCTTTTTAAATGTCGCTCAGTTAAAACAAGCATGCATAGCTTATTGGTTCCCATGTTGGCTATGCAAAATATCGAGCTTAGGTATAACTCAAAATGCAATCCAAAAGTCTCAGGCGATACGAATAAATACGGTATAATATTAGTCCACTTAGCGAATTCGACTTCTAACATTGTGATAGTTTTCTAGTTAACAAATAATTTTGTTATTATCAACTTGTACTGGTCTTGTTATTCTGTTTTTAATATAAAATATTGAATATAAACATAATCATCTGTTTCTTATAATGCATTTTAGCTAGTTTTAATTTTGTAGTAGCGAGTGCATTTAGAAATATTTTTTTTTTTTATTACAAAAAAAAATCAATTCATTGTCAATTTTGCCTTTTTTACGTAAGTATACAAGTCATACACAAGTTTTACGTAAGAAAGATTTGTAATTTTCGATTTGGTCGCTAACTGCACTTGTAATAAATAATTATGTATCTACAATAAGTAGCCATTACAATATAATGTGATAAATATTGCCATTTACGAGTATTTTTGTCGTGTGCAACGACGTTATTATTAAGAAAAGTGTTAAAAGTCAATAAAAAGTATCAGAATATGTTTTCTTTCATTCAGAAGATAACGCTAAAGCGTCTTACACCCATTTGTTGAATTGAAAATTTGAAGTTGGAAACAAACAGCCGTAATAGTATATTGTGTATTAAGGGCGGTAAGTAAGGAATTACGATCGAGGCTCTAGTAGAAGCCCGAAGTCGAAGACTGAGGGCTTTCTGAGTCGAGGTTTGTAATTCCCGTACCGCCCGTGAAACATACAATGTTTTTCATCACATTTGCGAGTTAATAATTATGAATATACACAAGTCAACACATATTATTACGAAATACGTGAACTGATTTGCGGATGGCGGGCTGTTTGCCCACACCACAGATTATACAAATGTTTTGTTCAGAAACGTAAAAGGCAAATACTTACCTAGGTATACAGCCATGACGGAGTATAAAAAAAAATATTCGACGTTTTGATACAAAAAACTATCGCTTATTTAGATTTTAGAACATTAGTTGAGTAATTAAATAACACATGTAGCGAGATTGAACGAAATTCCTACGACGGCGACGTTCTACTCTAGAATCCCTCACTTCGCTCTGGATTAAAAAAAGCGCCCTCGCCATAAAAATATTAATTTGCTCCCCTAAGATACAATCTACTATTTTTCCCGACTTGTAAGAACAGGCTAATTGCCCAGTTATTGGCACACTACTCAACTCCCAATTATTGTCATTGAATACCAATTAATTGACAACCCTTCACTGTTCAGGAGTAACTTCTGATATTTTATTATGAGTCGGATATTGGGTTTGGGTTGATAAAAAACGTTCTCGTTTTTGGAAGAGTATTTTTTGTCACAACATGTTACATAATATTGCTTTTTATTAAGTACTGTGCCACCAATATAATATAGGATAGTATATAAATCATTTTAATTAACTTGCAATGTTGCAAGAGGATTTCATTTTATTAATACTGCTTCAGTGTCTATAAAAGGTGGGGTGTAATTGTAACTCTCTTCCAAACAAAACAACACAATTTAGATTTTCGTTTATTTCTCAATGTAATAAAGAAAGGATATTTATGATACAATCAGTTATTATACATGCTAAGAAAATCTTATACAACACAGTCCGTTATAATATCGTGAGTTTCGCTCGAACGTCAAGTAGAGAGAACACATTTATTTACGATATTACGGTTTAGTAGACCAAATACAAGGTGTTGTTTTGCAACCTAGTCAAATTTCAGGAGGTGGTCACGAAAGCCATAAAATAATCAATGAAAATTTCGGTACCTAGTTAATTAATAATAAACGCTGATTTTTTTTGGTTGTTTAAGTTTTTATTTTTTTCAGAATAACCTCCTTAACATGATTTAGGGAATAAGAAATTATCTAAAAAACGTTTAATATTGTTTTTATGTGTGGAAGCGCAGTTATAAGGCGAGAATCAGACGGGCCACGTTTAAAACACGGGTGGTTCACACTTACCGATTTTCTAGAAAAATCAATAATAAAATGGGTAGGTAATTTTTTACCTACCCATTTTATTATTGATTTGGGAAGGGAATCATTAGCATAGTAACCTCCTTGACTTTGACGAGGATGCAAAACAACACCTTGTATAATCAACCCATAATGTCTTCGAACTTTTGGTTCTAGAACGTAGTGGTTTTGGCTTATAAAGCTGATGATGTTAATCATACTTATATTTATAGTGTGTATAGTTATTTACTAGTAATGAGTAACAATATCCATCACTATAAATATTACTTATAGTTATTACATATTATTATAAGATAATCAAATCTACAGAAGATTGTATTTCAAAATGGACAGACTCTTTTCGTTCTTTTTGTGAAAGCTAAAAGCAACGCAAACTGTTGAACTATTTTTTAAAGTAACTTAGTTAAATGAGCTTGGGTTCTTTAGAGATTACAATGTGCCAGGGTTATACGTGAAAATGGCACAAACATGATGGCGTTTTTAAATCATCATACAAATAATATTTCTAATTTGTCACAAAATTGATATTTACATGTTTTTTTTTTAATGTAGACAGATTTTCTAACTTGAATAACACACATATTATAGATAGTTCTTCATCTCGACACAATAGCTACAATCTTGATTAATTTTTTTGATATAAAACATGAATTAAATTAATGGACTGACCATGCTTTACAAATAAAAGTTAGATACTCAAGTATCCTAATTGCATGCATACTAAAAACGTTAATAAGAGATTCCAAAGATTTCCAATTTTCAGGATATTTAATCTATAGAATAACTTGACCAAGTCTATATTTGATTATTTAAATAACTAGTTTTTTTTCTTGGCTAGTTGGTTAAATATAAATAAGACTAAGTTATCTTGGTCAGCTGCATCCGGTTAGACTGGAAGCCGACCCCAAGATACCAGGCAGATGATGACTAAGTTATCTTAGTATGGCCAAAACACCCTAGATAATTTAAATGAATACCATTTAACCACACAATATTTATTCCCTTCAAAGTAAGAATTATAATAATACTAAAATATATAGGCGGCGTAGCTAGAAAACAGAATATTGCAAATTATAAGATAAATCCGAAAAGATGTTGACAAAAAAATCAACGCAAACTTGAACTAGGAATTTAAAATGTTTACAAAAAAAAACATTTTATAAAATAAGCCACAGAAATTTAGCCATAAACTTTTTGTATGGTTATATTATAATCTTACCCTAGCTACGCCAAAAATCACAAGTTAATTTACAATCATATTACATACGACAAGGTATCCGAGTGTGATAAATGCTGGTAGGTATATAAAGGCAAGTATGTACAGCGTGACACATGTCGTATATACAGTGACAAGTGTCGCATTACATGACATACACCTTCTCTACGCGTTTCATACAGAACACTTCCTTGGTCTTCGGGCAGATTATGGAGCCGTGTTCCTTCATCATTTCATTCAGAGCCTGTTAAATAAGAAAGGTGTTTTATAGATACAGATTGCATGTTAAACTAGGCTGTAAATCTGTAGCGGCCACAAAAAAAGCAACATACTACAAAAAGTACTACAGCGCCATCTATGATACGACGGAGGAACTAACATCAATTTCCTACAAGCAAAGCTTACAACGACTTCAGTATATTTATAGAAACCCGATAACAACTATCGGGCAGTTGCCCACCAGACATAACACCTGTCTGGTCGGAGGATCCTCCCTTTTCTAAGGAGTATCGAGGAAGTTTACACCCTGTTCCTCATACCCCTAAAAACCCTTTCAAATTGTAATGACTTCTGTTTATTAGATTACTAGCATTTGCCCGCGGCTTCGCTCGGGTAAATTAAGAATTTGACAAAAACCGTCTCAAACATGTGGCATTATCAGAAAAAAGTTATTGTTGTTTTCCTCGGGAACAGATAAAACATACCCTATGTCCGTTTTTGTACACCTGACAACGTGTATGCAAAATTTCAGCATGATCGGTTCAGTGGTTTAGGCGTGAAGAGGTAACAAACAAACTTACTTTAGAGTTATCTTACCTTCTCCCCGTAAACCTGTCCGTTAGGCAGCACCATGGGGTGGTTGTGCTCGTTGAGCGGCGCGCGCGAGATGCGACACAGCAGGCGCGAGTGCGACACGTGCGCGTGCGGCAGCGACGCCGCCAGCGCGTTCAGCGGCGGCTGGCACGCCGGGCACGTCGACACGCGGGTCGCCTCCGAGTAACACTGAGTGCGCGGGAGTTAAGGAAATGTGCGTGTTTCGGGTTGCTTGGAAATAATATGGTAACACAAATAATCATGCTATTATTATCACTATTATCAACCTGCAATAATAATAATAATATTATCTCACTGCTGAGCAAAGGCCTCCCTTGATTCCTTACATGTATCATGCCGAGGTAATGTTTAATCAAATGCTCATTTATATTAACACCAATAAAATCTTACACGAGCAACAGTATGGTTTTACAAAAGGATATTGTACGACTGACACCGGTGTCACTTTATTAACACATACATTTTGAATGTGTGGGAAGAGGCACAATATGCCGTAGGAATCTTCTGTGACCTCTCGAAGGCATTTGATTGCGTTAAGCACCAGAAACCTTCCTCTTGAAACTTGAGCATTACAGTTTTTAGTAAAGTTGCGCGTAGTTTAGTAAAATCATATTGTATCGAATGATAGACAGCAGAAAGTACAAGAAAATCGTGTCAATTCAATTGGTATTAAAAGTGAAAATGGGTGTACCTCAAGGTTCGATATTGGTCCTCTATTTAAGCATATATTAATGACCTACCCTATTTATTTAAAAACCAACCACAAATGGTGTTGTTTGCTGACGATCTTCATTAAAATTTAGGATAAAACGTGGGCGTGCCACCATAACGATGTTAATAACGACCTACTGCAGGTCCATAATTGGTTTACCGCTAATAATTTAGTATTCAATGGGAATAAACTAAGTGCATAAGATTTTCTCTACCAAATGTCAAATGTAGTGATTGTGAAATAGTATTGAATCAAGAGAAACTAGATTCCGTCGATAGAAATGTTATCCCGCTCGACTCAAGCCTACAATGGGGTCTTCATTTTACATCTCTTGCAAGACGGCTGAGCTAAGCAGCATATGCTATTAGAAAAATCCGTCAATTTACCGATGTAGATAGTGCGAGACTAGTATTTTATTTATTTTCATAGTATTATGTCATACGGTATTTTATTATGGGGACGGGCTGCAGACATCGAGTCTATATTTATTCTGCAGAAAAGAGCTATCATATATCTACGTAGGCGCGATTCTCACATATTTGTATAATCTCAACAGGAACGATGTTACCAAGATGTTGTTAAAATAATTTGATTTAAAAGTGTCCATAGAATTTCTTGCCCATTCACACAGTTCTTTCACAAGTTATTATGCCTTGTGCCTGGGACTGTAGCTTCGCTTTTTTTTGCCGTTCAATAGTGCCTGAAACGTCTTTAAAAATAATAAGGGTAGGTCTCCATACATGTAACTAAGGATTGAAAAAATAAAATAGCCCGTATATCTTTGGTTGAAGTGTACAGCTGAAATGAAATTATGTGAAAAAATAAAACAAAATTTCATATTTTCTTCTTCTCAAAGTTATCGATTTACCAAATCGCCCTCGTAACGAACTGTAAGTTCTTGATATTATATCGACGTTCCTTTTATATTTTTTTCGTAAGTCGATGGTTGATGAGATATTTGCTTCTAAAAACGTAAAAAATCTAAAAAAAAGATTTTCGTAACGTAAAAAAACTTTCCACGAAAATTAGTTTGAATATGACTTGATGTTTAGCTCTGAGATATGGGACATTTTCGTCAAACTGCAGTTTCTTTGTTTTTCACTTATACTTTGAAAAACAATTTTAGTTTTGCTGTTGAGTGTCAATTTACAGGTATTTCAGAGTTAAAAATATTGTTTTCGATCTAAAAATGTGTGAATTGCCACCTAAATTTCAATTTAGGTAGGCACAAAAAATAAAAGATGTACAGTCAGTGAGCAGGATTACCTGACCCATTTGCCTCTTTTTTGCTTTGTGAGATGGGTCCGGTAATGGTGTGGGGCACTGTACCATGATAAATACTGTCTTAATTCAAATAACAATCAATCAAATAGGGCTTAAAGTATGAAATTGCCGATTTGTACTGAAAATTTGAATATTTTTTTTTTCAATTGAAAATATTTATTTAATCAAAATAATTACCATTATTATCTATACTATACTACTATAGGAAGGTCATTGATGCCTTTGCGATAGCAAAGATCTGGTGATCTAGATTCGTCAAACTGAGTGAAAGCAGTTTGTACTGCCTCCTGAGAAGAAACTTTTTATCACGTAGAGAATTGTCCAAATCACGAAAAAAATGGTAGTCCGTTGGAGCAAGGTCTGGCGAATACGGAGGGTGACGAATGGTTTCTAATTGCAGTTCCTGTAGAGTTAAAACGGTTTCGTGCTGTATGAGGTCTCGCGTTATCATGGAGCAATAATGGTGAAGATCGATTCATGAGTCGGGTGAAACAGCTTTCACTGCTAGTTTTGCTATCCTTGTTCGGAGTTCGGCACAGTTGACATCTGCTGTTATTGCTTGACTAGATCGGATAAAGCTATAGTGAATAACACCATGCTGAGACCACCAAACAGTTACCATTACCTTTTTATTGGTAAGCTTTGCTTTAGGACACTGTTGCGGCGTTTGACCTGGGACCAGCCATTGCATTTTTCGCTTACGATTGTAGTAAAGAATCCACTTTTCATCACATGTCACAATTCGATTCAATATTCCTTCATTTCTGTATCGATTCAACAAGGCAACACAAGTTTCAACACGCGTTTCTTTCTGCAGCTCAGTCAAATCATGAGGCACATATTTTTCATATTTTTTATTTTATTGATTTGACGCAAATGAGTCAATATTGTTGGTAAGGTAACGTTAAACCATGCCGCTTATTCCTGGGTAGTTTGGCTCGGATCGGCTTCCACCATTTCTTTCAATTCATTGTTATTCACCTGTGTGGGCGGTCTTTCACGTGGTTCGCTCTTCAAATCAAAGTTTCCATCACAAAAGCGTTTAAACCAAAATCGCATGGTGCGTTCATTAGCAGTCCCCTCTCCAAACGCAACATTGATATTGCGAGCTGTTTCTGCCGCGTTAGTTCCGCGTCGGAACTCGTATTCAAAACTCACTCGAATTTTCGAAGTATCCATCTTTCTTGTCTAAGCTGAATAAAAAAAACAACTGAAAGTCGATAATCGAATGTTGCACATTTTTTAAAAGAAGCACTTCATAGGTACCATGCGAAAAAGTTTCACTCAAAAATCTCAAACCATGAAGGTTTTATGCCAAATAAGTCAATACAGGATAATCCAATTGTTTTTTTCTTTGTCCGTCGGGTAGTTTATTGAAAAGTATTGGACACGTATTTTTTCTTTTTTCACGTGGTCATAAAATTACGGAGATATATTGAGTTGAAATGGCGCATGACGTCACATGTAGTTATGTTTTATACCTACTTGTGACGTAGTAAGCCCCCACTCTCCAACTTTAATGAGTTATAACTAAGTAATTTTTTGATATTTTGATAAAACAAAAAATACGTGTCTAATATTTTTGTATTACCTGTCTGATGGACAAAATAGAATGTCGTTTTCTTTACCCCGTCCGATCCCCTATTCGAAGTACCTATTACAATAAAATGGCGATTTCATACTTTAACACCTATTATTTTTGTATTACCTGACTGACCAATTTATTTAATTACCCAGTAATCATTCCTATTGTTGTCGACAAGCTAAGAATCGGTACATATCTGACGGAAGATACGTCGTCTATATGATCGACGTACTAACGCATCATTGGTTATATGTGTGAGGTTAGATATTTTACTAACTATTTGTCTGTTCCGGCGTCACGCGACCGCTTTCTACATCGTTCTCACATATTTGTAATTTTTAACATGAATGGTGTAACCAAGATTTTGTAACATATTTTGATTTAAAAGAGTGTCCATGGAGTTTCTTGCCCATTCTTCTCCATAGAGATCTACGCTACGGAATGGGCAACTACAGTACTTTCATAAGTTATTATGCCTTGTGACTGGGACTGTAGCTTCACATTTTAATTTGTTTTTTTTTTTTTAACTTTCAAAAGTGCTTGTAATGGTTTAATTGAAATAAATGCTTTGACTTTGACTTGACCGGCGTCACGCGACCGTCTCGTCCGTCAGATAACCGACCGTAAGAGGAGAGCATCGTCGTCGTTTAACAGTATTAGTAAAGGATATGGCGTGTTGAGCGCGGCGAGGCCGAGCTGCAGCGCGACGGGCAGCGCGGGCAGGCGCGCCGGGTGCAGCAGGCGCGCGTGCTCCCAGCCGAACTGCAGCACCAGCGCGCGCCAGCGGGACGCCGCCAGCAGCGAGCGGTACGGCTCCACCTCTGCGGCCCGGGGGTGGATGCCAATCTTATTCTGGTGTGGAAAAGAGATGGCGCTACTCATCCTATATAGCGTTGTCTCTTTCCCACACTAGAATGACATTTTAAAACAATACTGCTTTATGACGTCATGGTAACCCCTCAGTGACAGTCAATCGTAGTGGAATAGTTCTTAGTTAAGATCCCGCGAAAAGGCCGCGTATCATATTCATATTTTATTCAACATAAAAACTGACACTGACCGGCAAATTGCAAAAAAACCACCCTGTCGCTTCCACCTTCAAAGTGTCAAAAAGCTCATGCTCTTTAATAATATCATACTTTATGACTATTGATTGTCGGGTTAGTAGTTCCTCCATTTTAGTATCAAATGGTGTCACAAAGTTAAAGTGAAAAGGGGCATAAACGCACAATGTCATAGTGCAGTGAAGTGCTACCAACATAGTTTTTAAGTTTCTATTTACTAACACGAGTTGTATTTTAACGATATATATGTTAGTCTGTTAGGTATTTATCTATGGATCAAAGTTGCCTGAGAATAAATGAGTGTTTATGTTTACAAGTAAGCCTAATTCAGCAAGGTAAGGCAGTATAGCGTACCTGTGTCCTTAGGGAAAGCCAGCATCCCCATGCAGTGCTGGATATCCTTGAGCTGATCTTCCTCATAGGTCGAGAAGTGCTTCTTAGCGTAGCGGACAGCCTCCAGGCGTTTGTCTTCACGAACCAGTTCTATGAACTCCTGGAATGAAGAATATTTATGGGTTATCTTGGATTGAGAAGTTTCCTGAACCCTGCTCTTCAAAAGCCAGAAGTAATGCAAGTTGTAATAAAAAAAAATTTCGCTGTCTATTTGCAAAATAATATAAGTTTTTAAACTGACATGCCCTCAAAAACGGTGAAGGAAAACATCGTGAGGAAACCGGCATGTCCTAGAACTCAAAATTCGAAGACATGTGACATCTACCAACCCGCACTGGGCACGCGTGGTGGATTACAGCCCACTCCCTCTCATAGAGAGGAGGCCTGTGTCCCAGCAGTGGGAACATAATAGGCTAATGATGATGATGATGATGATGAAACTGACATGGTCACTAACACTATTAATAACACTTACAACGGGATATTTACCATGTGTATTATTTGTTTCGAGTTCCCGATATTTCGGCGCTGTTGCTAACGCCATGGTCATGGATCGATCCATCGAGCCTTTTCCCAAACTATCTTGGGTTCGGGTTTCAGTCTAACCGGAACCGGAACCGAACCAGACTTTTGCTTCTGACAACTCATAACGACTGTCAAAGATCTACAAAAGACAGCCGGGACCAACGGCTTAACGTGCTTTCCGAAGCACGGAGGAAACTCGGTATGTACTTATGGTCACCCATCCACGGACCAACCTTGGCAAGCACGGCTTAACCTTAAAGATCGTCCCGCGCGGCTGTTATTATTTAGCCACCAGCTCCTCTGAATTAAAGAGTTGACTATTTCATGAAAAAGTCATTCAATAGGGTTAAATGAACTGAGAAGGTTGTATTGATGATTATATGGTTATAACTCTGTTTAGCAATATTTGCTACGGCCGCCATTCATAACTATTTTAATAAACATACAAACTGACACTGACAATTTGCAAAATACGTAAGAAATTATTTTTGGGCTACCGTGGCGCTTCCGCCTCCGCTCGAAACCTTTGGGGGCGAGCAATTTGCCATCAAACGGCTACAAATCCAGCTTTTGGGCTACTATTGAGAAATTCCAGAAGGAAAAAAATAGTGCGTGGAGTTCCTCCGCGCGGAAGAAGTGAAACTTCGTTATACTACACGCATGCGTTCGAGTGTCACGCATTCACTCAGGTTATTTTATTGAGCTTCTAAATAATATTTTATTGTTGTACACTTTTTATTACATAAGTTTATCGAGGTTATTCTACTCATGGAAATTGAGCGAAGGCTGGTCACACCGAAGAGTCAAATGCATGACTGTTTGCACGCCATCTTGCGTACCTAGTAGAACTACGTAGTCACAAATCTTGTAATAGCGCCATCTCTTAGTGGGTAATAGAAAATATTCCCCCTCCATTAGAACGTTAAACTTGTTGGAAGTCGCATAAGAAGTTTCACTTCAAAAACCTAATTACACTTTGCTCGACCTGGGAATCGAACCCAGGACCTAATGCTCAACATAAACGCTTGCAGTTTTTGCAAGTTTACCCACAGATTTTCATTCCAAACCCTACTTAGTTCCATTTCAAGAATTTTAGATGGACATAGTGTAAGTACTAAAATGTATTATATTCATTGCTAGCTGATCCGCGCCACTGCGCCTGCGTCACATTTACCCCGTTTTTGCAACATTTTTCATTGATGCTCTGCTCCTATTGGTCGTAGCGTGATTTTACTGGCCTATAGACTTCTTCAATAAATAGGGTATACAACTCTAAAAAAACATCTATTCAAACCAGTTTTTAGTAAGCAACGACTTATTGTCGGGCATACGCTGTCCTCCCATACTTAAGTTCCAACGCTGTAACATACAAATTATTATTGTAAAACCAAATGATTTTAAAAGAGTAACCATGGAGTTTCTTGCCAGTGCTTCTCTGTAGGAAACGACCAACACGAACCGTGCACCTTTTGTCGACGTTTTATAAGTGCCTATGTAGGTAGTAGGCCTCATCATCATCATCATCATCAGCCTATATTGTTCCCACTGCTGGGACGCAGGCCTCCTCTATGAGAGGGAATCGGCTGTAATCCACCACGCGGGCCCAGTGCGGGTTGGTAGATGTCACATGTCTTCGAATTTTTAGTTCTAAGTCATGCCGGTTTCCTCACGATGTTTTCCTTCACCGTTTGAGAGCAGCGGTGATAAAATAAAATTACACAAAGTAATGCGCCTACCTGGGTTCGAACCTACGACTTACTGCTCGTAAGTCGGGGCTGCTACCACTGGGCCACCGCTGCTGGTAGTAGGCCTATGTGAAATAAAATATTTTGATTTTGATAAGGGAAATACCTGTATCCGTATCTTGAACTCCATGTTGGAGTTAAGTTTCCTGAGCTTGGACTTATTATCGGCACACCACTGCAGGCAGCGCGCCGTGCGCTGAGAGTACAGCTCGGCTTCTACCTCGGCCGCCGCCGCGTATATGTCTGGAACACAAGAAGATGTGCTAAGGCTTAGCTTGCATCATCATCAACTGCCTAGCCTTTTCTGAACTATGTTGGGGTCGGCTACCAGTCTTACCGGATTCAGCTGTATTTTACATGGAGCGGCTGCCGATCTACCTAGCTTGCTAGTACATGATTGCGGTTTTATTCGCTCATTAATATACCAAGAACCTTGTGCAATTTTTACAAAATCGTTGGGTTGCAAAAATAATACAGGGTGTAACAGAAAGGGTATATACATACTTAAGGGTGTGCTACAGACCATCAAACTGAACATGTTTCTCCATCGGACAAACATCGTAATAGCAAAAAAATTATCTGCTGCCCCATACTAAATTTAATTGATATACCCTTTCCGTTTACACAGGGTAAGAGCTAGCACAATTTGTAGAGGTCGATAAGGGCGGCATAATTTGAAGAGCCTACTGTGGGTAACCGCATAAGCACGCTGAAGTGGCAATGGGCCGGCCATATAACCCGAAGAACCGATAACCGTTGGGGTAGACGAGTTTTTGAGTGGAGTCCACGGATCGGTAAACGTAGCGTAGGACGTCCTCAGACTCGGTGGAGCGATGATCTTCGCAAGGCGGCTGGCAAGAGCTGGATGAGAGTGGCCGAGGATCGTGCTCAGTGGCGTGTCATGGGAGAGGCCTATGTCCAGCAGTGGACGAATACAGGCTGATGATGATGATGATGATGATGACTGTGGGTAAAAGTATAAATCCGCCACTGTGCTAAGCTTTGCAGGACTTATGGCTATCGTTGGTAAAAAAAAAAAAAATAATGAGCTTTGCTGAGTATTGTGCCAAAAAAATTAAAACTCATATTATAAAATACAGCGTGTACCAGTAATGTATACCTAGGTGTATGATATTGATCCAATGGAGAAAAATTGTTAAGTTTGGTGGTCTGTCCCTTAAATGCCATCACCCGCTTTGAAGAAGAAGACCACTACAATTTTTTAATTTTTTCTCAAGTCAACTAGAATGGTCTCTCCATTCTAGTTGACCTTGAAAGGAACTGCAGGTTTGCACTGATCAGAGAGTAACACGAGCGCGCGGTGTCAACGTAACTTAAGTACATCGTTTTTTAATCGAAAATACGACAATCCTATGAGTAGCATTTTAGTTAAACTGTTTGTACCAAGCACAATCAGTATCATCCATAGATTATACCTACAGGGTGTAACAGAAAGGGTATACTTAAGGGTGTGCTACAGACCATCAAACTGAACATGTTTCTCCATCGAACAAACATCGTAATAGCGAAAAAAATATCAGTTGCTCTATAAATTTGGGTAGAATAGGTATTGAAATTTTGTAGGCAGCAGATATTTTTTTCGCTATTACGATGTTTGTCCGACACCGCGCGCTCGTGCTAAGGCCTCAGGTACTAATTGTGGTCAACGCACTAACCGCAAAATACAAACTCAGGGACAATATATCTGTGGTTGTTATACTCGCAATAATAATATAACTAGAAGAAATAAGTTACTTACCGACATTAGTGAGGTCCCGTAGCCCCCTAGCATCAGCGAGCTTATTAGCAGAGTCGTAGTAGCCGTTCCGTAGGAAGTAATCCACCAGCATACGGTCCAGGCGGACTTTACGCCACTGGTTCAGGGTCGTCTGCGATGTGTATGACATTGCCTTTAGTGGGAAAAGTAAAAAGTATTATAGACATCATTATTATCTGAATAGCCTTTTGCCAATAATGTTGGGATTGGTTTCAAGTCTAACCGGATGCAGCTGAATACCAGTATTTTACATGGAGCGACTGCCTATCTGACCTCCACAAGCCAGTTAGTACCGGGTAATACGATACCCCTTAGTCAGACTGGTTGTCAGATTTTCGGTCTTCTCCATCCGCCATCTCTTGTCTCCGTTTTCTACAAGTATTTATTTTATAAGACATCATCATCATCAGCCTATAATGTTGCTGATTTAATTAATGATGCTGGGACACAGGCCTCCTCTCTATGAGAGGGAATGGGCTGTAATCCACCACGCGGGCCCAGTACGGGTTGGTAGATCTCACATGTCTTCGAATTTTTATTTCTAGGACATGCCGGTTTCCTCACGATGTTTTCCTTCACCGTTTTTGAGGGCAGCGGTGATGAAATAAATTACACAAAGTAATGCGCCTGCCTGGGTTCGAACCCACGGCTTACTGCTCGTAAGTCGGGGCTGCCACCACTGGGCCACCGCTGCTCTCCAAACTATAACTATATAAGACAGAACCAAACTATTACCGCCAACAATTATTAATTTATGGACTGTCTTGTTGATCTAGTGGTCCCAATTGCGACTGGTGAACACAAGGTCCTGGAACTGATTCCCGGGTCGGGCAAATTGTTATTGGTTCTTTCGATCAGGGATTTCTCGGTAGCAGCCACGGAGTCTAGATATGTGACCGGTTGATGGCAATAGGCTCGCCCCCTATTATATGGGACTTAAAACATAATAAGGGATGATCACTATTTTTTTTTCTGTCTGTTGGGTAGATTATTGAAAAGTATTGGACACGTATTTTTTCTTTTTTCACGTGGTCATAAAATAACGGAGATATATTGAGTTGAAATGGCGCATGACGTCACGTGTGGGTAATTTTTATACCTACTTGTGACGTATTGAGCCCCCACTCTCCATTTTTAATTAGTTTTAACTAAGTAATTTTTTGATATTTTGATAAAACCAAAAAATACCTGTCTGACGGACAAAATAGAATTTCGTTTTCTTTACCCAGTCTTCCCCCCTATTGGCGAAATGTGGGTGTAATATTAGGTCCTGCCTAACCCTTTGGGGGTTACAGGCGTGACCGTGATGTTATGTTAAGTCAAACGATTACCTTAACCTGTGGCGAGCTGGGCTCAGCCAGCGCGGCGGCTTGTTCCTTCAGATGCTCCAGTCTCTTCTTGCACACGTAAGCGGCCTGCACTTCCTCTGTGATCGCTTCCGAGGCCTTGCGCTTCATTGTCGTCAGCTTTTCAACCTGTTACCAAGTATTGAGGGCTATCAAGGGTTTTTGGATTGATGATGAGAAGGGATCAGACTGGTTAATACTAGTTTTCTTACTAGATAGGATTTAAACAAAATATGGGTGTTATGTTGTTATGGCTTTTTAGGGGTCCGTACCCAAAGGGTCAAACGGGGCCCTATTACTTAGACTTCGCTGTCCGTCTGTCACCAGGCTGTATATCATGAACAGTGATAGTTAGCCAGTTGAAAGTTCTACAGATTATGTATTTCTGTTGCCGCTATAACAACAAATACTAAAAACAGAATAAAATAAATATTTAATGGGGCTCCCATACAAAAAAGTGTCTTTTTGCTCTTTTTTTTATAAATAATGGTACGGAACCATTGGACCTTGGAACGCTTGGCTTGGTTTTTATTAAAAATCTTGCTGGCAATATTGCTGCTTCCATGCTATTCAAGTATAATTGAAGTCTACCTTGGATTTGATAAAGTCACAAGTATTTATAATAAATTAATAACCTACAACATAATGGTCTACATAGAACTAAGAACACTACTAATCTATAAGTAGAGACAATAGGTTTGTTTCTAATTCAATTAAGTACTTACATGTAGACTAATACACAAGTAAGACAATTATAAATATTTTATTTATTATAGACAGAAAGATGGTAACACACTGAACGCCTGAGGAAGGACAGCGTCGTAGAGGTCGACCACGACGAAGGTGGCATGACGATCTGATCCTGTTTGCGGGGCTAACATGGCCAGAGATCGCACAGGATAGAGAGGAATGGTAAGAGAAAGGGGAGGCCTTTGCTCAGCAGTGGGACACTATAAAGGCTAACAAAAAAAAACATGTTAAATTTTGAAACAATATGAAAGTAACTGATATCTGTAGCATTTGTCTGTTACCTTTTCAGACTTTTGTGAAGCCTGAGACCTGCAGAAGACACCTCAATTTTATTTATTTGTATAGATGCCCATCTATACAAATAAATAAAATTGAGGTGTCTTTTTGTAATATTAAATAAAAATAACTTTTTACTACATGCGCGTGAATGTATATACGGTACATATACCATTTTTTTTTTTTTTAATTTTTGTCTGTCTGTTTGTTCTGGCTAATCTCTGGAACGGCTGGACCGATTTTGACGGGACTTTCACTGGCAGATAGCTGATGTAATAAGGAGTCACTTAGGCTACTTCTTAAATTCCACGCGGACGAAGTCGCGGGCACAGCTAGTCTAGAATAAATTTGTATCTCACCATTCCTCCAAGCAGTGAATCTATCTCTCCAGTAGTGACTGGTTGCTTCCTTGTGGCCGTGTCAAGCTCACTGGCTCCGCTGCCCACTTGGCGGGCCTCAACATCCAACACACGCTGGGCATTGCGGTAGCGTTTGTTAAATACCTCATATGGTACCTAGAAAATCAGGAGGAAGTATTAGGTATAGATAAATAATATAGCTGTAAATTTAGGCGTCTTCTTGTTTCTTATAGTTGCCTAGTACTGGCAACGGAGAATGGAAGAAGAGAACGGGAAACAAGTGAGACTCACGGACATAGCGGAAGTGATAGCAAAAAGAAAGTAGAAGTGGGCAGGCCATATATGCCGTAGACTGGATGGAAGATGGGGGAAGAAAATGCTGGAGTGGAGATTTAAATTTGCTCTAAAGTGCAGAATCAAGGAATAGTTCGAGGAAGAGTTAGATGATGATTTATTTTAGGTAACTTAATTTATATTACTAAACTTATTGGATGCTCACACTCAGAGCATTAACATGAAATTTTATAGGATTCAAAGTATGGTACATATTTCGTTGAAGAATACATTAATGTATAGAGCGAGAAAGACTCCCCGGAGTCACACAACAATAGACAATAAATTATTATTTCTTATTGGTTGATGCTCAAGTTGTTATTCTGATGACCTATTTATTAGGCTTATCATGTGTATGTTGTAAGTCAAAAACACTTTTAAACAGAGTATTGAACTGATGAATATTTTGCTTATATTTTTAAGATGTGCTGTGCAGGTGATATGTCATATCAATTGATTAGTTGAATTATAATATGGGCTAACTAAAAGTTACAAGGAATATTTTAGAAGAAACTTGATAACCTGTTGCATATTATTTGCAAAGTATATGATATGCAACAGAAATAGAAGCATAATGTGACAAATTATTAACAACATTTTCATCACAAAAAATGGCCATATTTGGATGATCTTTTAGAGATTAGGAAAGTAACATGGCTAACTTTACCTTTAATGTTGCGTGCTCCAAAGACTTTAACTCATTCATGTTGTTGCTCGATTAGTTAAATAAACTTGTATTTTATCCTCAAATACACGGAAATTCTGTCAGGGTAGTCAGAAGAACTCTTCTTCAAACCTTAGGAATGAAAACAAAACTCAGCTGATTGATCAATGGATTACTAAGCGAAACATACGTAGCTATACAAATCAACCAAAATTTTAGTTTGAGTCATCAATTCTTGTAAATTAATTATTGAATTACATGAAGTGTCAACCGTATTATCTAATCATGGTCACAGCAACAATAATTTCACGATGCAAGTGCAAAAAAATGTACTAAACCTTTTTGTGACGAACACGTATTTTCGATACAAGACAGAACATTACATTGTTTTGTCTCCGTTTCTTTGTTTAAAAAGAGCGAGATAAAAATATGTTTGCAGAATTTTAAAAGTACGTTCTGAATCAACTACATAAAACCTTTTTGTAAAGTTTGTAAAGTTTAACAAATGAACCGCTTGTTCAACTTGAAGTCCGTACTTCAAATTATATAAGTTGATAAAATAATAAAAATAGAATAATTGGTTATTCCACCATGACTATTCAAATCTTTATTTATAGTTTTTGAACGGATCCTGCCATAGAGAGTGAATTGGTTTTTTTTTTATTTAAAAACCAAGTAGTGGGATTTTTGCATTGGAAGGTTTTCTACATTTGTATTTGATTTCAACGATTGTGTTTTGATAGTATTATAATAATTATCACGAAAGAAGTTATTATTTATCGTTTTATTCGTTATATCGGTTTCTGTTTCGCTCATGCAATACAATTGGCATTATTAGATTTAGCTTTAAAATTCACGATTCATTTGGCAAACCTAATGGTCATTTTAAACTACATTTTCATTCATGATCATAATGGATTCCCATTGACAAAATTCTACGTTGAGCATAGACAACAAATTAGTCCATGCGTTTTCGGCGCGTCAGCGCGTCACTTTCATTACGCAAATCCGCCATTTTGTATGTAGCTGGTGGTGCTTCACATATACTTTCTCGGTTCAGTGATTATATCCACGAAAAACTGGGAAACTTTGTTCAATTTGACTTTGTAAACTGACTGTGAATATAACTAACAATTTTGTGAAGTAACATAGCTTCAATTTCTTGTGCTTTCGTGATTTGTGTGTGCCCTATAATTGGAGCGCGTGGCTGGTGACTCTTTGTTGTTGGAATCGGCTTATTTACGGTGAGTTTCTTTATATTTACTAATAACAAAGTAGTTTCAGTGAGTTACAAGTACCTCGGAGAAGTTTTAGTGCCGAAAAATGTATTGTGAGAGAGTTATTAGCAAGAATGTGTTGGCGTCATTGATGCGGTTCTAGCGGCGCGGTGATTGCTTTGCTGTAGCGGTGGCTGGCGGCCGACGACATTATTCTCGCGGCGACGCCGACGCGTCACCTCTTGATCGCGTGAGAAAACGTGTTACTGGTGAATTGGTTTTTCTAGAAATCTCTATGGACTAATCCAAAATCCGGCAAAAATAGTTTGCACTGTAAGTTTCCCGAGTTTTTGAAAAGTTACCAACATGTGCTCGTAACGGTTATGACCTTATTTCCGTAAAATTGTGGGAGGTGCGTTCCAATGAGTTTTTCCTAAAATCTGAATAACCAATGTGCTGTAATTATGGATTTCTGAAACCTCGTAAACTCGGGTGAGTACTTAAGTATTTTGCCTTAAAAAAAATGAACAGACTGACAAAAAAATCAATACCACGATGTAACAAGCCACCTGTTTCTTAAAACATGAAAAAAGTAGAAACAATTTCTAAATACGACTACATTTTGTAAATACTATTTATTTTCCTTTTTTGCATCTCAGTTACTGATAGGACAAAAAAAAGTGTTATTGATGACCTGTTCAATAGATAAAGCCTGAACCATGATAAGGTCTACACTTTCCTAAGTTTTTTTTTTTTCTAGTAGTGAAGATGCAATGACTTTTTATCAAACCATTATTTAGGACAGCTCACCAAGTGACATTTTTTAGGGGCACTTTTATTACTGCTAAGGATTCTTTTCGTTGACCTATTTCAATGTTATTAAATCCTTTTTTAATAAGAATCTAATGCATCATTTTCATTACTTTCAAGAACTGGTTTCATTCAAATAACTCAATTATAATTACTGATCCCATGCAAAACTTGCCTTGTAGAGAGTAATTTCATGAAAGTTTTTTTTACTATTACATAAATTATGTCTTTTCACTGTAGATCCAAGAAATGTTACATAAACTTGGTAAGCAATTGATAAGTCAAATGTTTTAACCATTCAATAGTAAACTTATTATAGTGATGTAGGTTATAACCTACCCAACAATTATTCTCTCTCCATTTCATTTGAAACTTTCCACCTCTCATTATTTTACCTATTTAGCTTTTTCATTTGTTCAGTTCTGCTCTTGTTTGAATACTTTTACAAGATTTTATTAATTTGTTTGTCAAAGTTTTTTTTTTAATAAAAGTATGGCGCACGAAAATGTTTTCTGAAACGTTTTCGTATCGTGTTTTATAAGCCCCTGATTTGATAATTTTGATGAAATAAGTTTTTTCGTCGATTTATTTCGTTTTCAGCTAAAAAGTTTTATTGGTGTTTCCAAATAGAAATTCGTTTGACGGCGGCGGATGACGTAACACGTTCGCCAGTCTGGTAATCCTTAAACTTATCTTTATTTATTTGTTATAGGAATACTGAAGAAACACGTGTCTATAATACGCCCTCATAATAAAAATGGGTCTTTATCCCACAATTCCAATTAACACTGTCTATAAATTTCAGCAAATCACGGCAATGAACGCGTCATTCGTTAATACGCCAAACGTTTATGCAACGATGCAGTCGAAAATAACCCAATCGCTCCCAGCGACGAATTCCCAAAAATTACACATCTATATTCTACCCGACCATACGTATGTGTATATCTATACCTAAATGAATAATGTGCGCCGTCTAGAACGTTGGCTCTTGTTGCCCAAACATATTCACGTAGGTATTATAACGCTCTTAGCAACGAAGTTTATGTACTTTGTACGAGTACGCTATACGAAATTAAACATTTATATTTTCCTATGACTATTTTATAATCCTGTTGTAAACATAACTCTTCTTCTAACAAAGATTAAAATCGTGCAAAAGAATTTACGCAAATTAAGACTTCGAAATTTTCGTGTTCGGTTTTTGAACCACATGTAAGCATTTATCGTAGGTTCGAAACAACGTGTCTGGCTGCTTAGATGTCGCATAGCAACACATAGAGATACATATAATATGTACTGTGGAGTAAACAAAGAGGTCGTGTAGTGTAGCGCATCGGTTCGCCTCGACCTATCTTTACACGCTATGTCAAGAAGTAACTAGGTATAGTCGAGTCTAGTCTATCTAACTAGCTAGTGCAGATAACGATAGAGTTACTCCGCTTGCCTTCGGTTCTAGGGTTGTCGATTACTAATAATATTTCTTGGGAAACGTGTTATCGTAACTTTGTCGAGAGTTTAGGAAGGAGAAAGGCGGGGTTCTTTGCCCAGTAGCAAGACTTTCGCGCCGTGTTACTTTGTCAAAATAGGAATTGGTTTAATGATGAATGAAAAATGCATCATAAAAATTTCCTTAACTACTCGGAACAATCCATTTTAGATAACAACTTAATGACGCCTACAATGGAAAAGTTGTAACGCTCAAAACGTACGCTCTTCCACGCGTGCCTATCCTACCGTTACACTAGACTTTTCCCACTCATTTGTAACGTCCGTATATTATAAAACGTTTATATGACATCCATGGAGCTCGCTTAGATGCTTCTCGGTAAATAGACGGACGGACAGACCACATCCGTTAGTGGCGATGTGTGATTGTGCACGTGTGTGAACCACTCACACACACGCGTTCTCGACCGGCCAGGCGGGTTGTCGATCGGCAATCGATTGCGCGCTCCTTTTAAATACTCGCCTACAATCATCGCCACGATTTTATTTAGCTTTGTTTTCTTGCTCGAGGCCGTGGAAAGGTGTCTTCGCGGTATAACGTGTTTTTTTTTCTTTCGATGTTCGTCTTTATATTGCGGTTGGCAACTTTTATGGTTTTGGTAGCGTTGGGACGGTTTTAGTTGTTTTTAGCTCTGGTAATAAATTTATTGTAATCAATCTTAAACGTCTTTAATTTTTTTATAACTGTTCGATTAGTTAACTTTAAAAACCAGCTTATGTCTGATTAATTAATTAGTATCAACAATAGGAAATGTAATATTATTCAACAGCATGTAAATTGAAGTCTACACAAATGCTTATCTAATACATAATGTTTAGCATTTAGATTCGGCACTATTTTTTGTAGGATAGGAGTAAAATACCTCCTTTTTTTCTTCTTGTCTTTAATATGTTAATTAGTTGCAATAATGAATGGTAATGATGTGATAATATTTATTTATACATACCTGTTCTATTCTTCGGCACGTGTAAGAGAGTTTAATATTGGAAAATTTCTTAGATGAGGTTTTTAACTACGTGCCCTTCCTAAACGTGAACCTCTCCAAAACTTATGACAATGTATCCCGAGGGTAAATAAATCAATTTAATTTCCCTAAAAAGTGCTAGCGGGTGACCAAACTGCCATACTTCGGAATGCCAATGTTATCCCCTCCAACAAATAATTTGTTGAGGGGTT
Source organism: Cerastis leucographa (assembly GCA_963082945.1). Taxonomy (NCBI): domain Eukaryota; kingdom Metazoa; phylum Arthropoda; class Insecta; order Lepidoptera; family Noctuidae; genus Cerastis; species Cerastis leucographa. The sequence goes on from OY720370.1 coordinate 5,823,751, forward strand.
TCTGTACATTAATGTATCGTTTTCTCCAGACCTTTTTTTGCGATATGTTAAAACCACATAACGCACTCTCGCTGACACATAATACATTTTTTTCTATACATAAAATTAAACTTATTAAACTTATATGTATAAAATTAAACTTGCACGCCCAGAATTTACTGGCACACAAATAATTGATTAAAAAGTTGAAGGTGCATTTCCGTAATGAAACATGTCGTCGCGTAGTTGTCATTTTAACGACTTTCACCTCTTGCAAAAAAGGTCTGGAGATTATGGAGCCATTACTAAATCCAGCACTAGACAGCTACTACCTGAGTTGATTGATTGGTATCGTTAATTCGAACGGCCTAACTTGTTATTCTATGCATCTAACAAAATAGATATTAAAGCAGTACTGCAATATTCATCAAATCGTTTAAACGTATCACTATTTTGTCCCAAACGCGATGACTTGTCACCCAAGTAATAATATGCGCATAATTATACACTTGAAGCTTGCAGTTTTTTTCTATTTAGCAACTGTAGACTTAAATTTCCTGTAGATGACATCTGGGTTTTCCCAGACACGTCTAATATACTTAGGTATTATTTTTTACACTAACATGTAAAGTATTCTCATCAAGCGATTCATGAAGTGAAGCCAAAATATAAACGATAGTTGAAGAATAAAGTTTATCTGCGTCCTTTCAAAACAGGTTTTGATTCCCAGTTCATGCAAGTTTTGTTTTATTTCATTCTTTGTTCTTATTCGATCGAATATAGGTCTTTCCGGCGATCCAATCGAGGTCATCTGGTCGGTGGCCTTTCAGCACGACTTCAGCATTTCTCTACATCTTTTTTCGTCAATAAGTTACTAACTAACAAACAATGGGACACATATCGTGACCTGCGTACTACGGAATTGATAGACGCTAAACTTGCAGCTAAGTGCTGGAACGACAAATCATAGATTTTCATCGACCTTCCAAGAAGAAAAATAGAGGATGCTAGTCTTTTTACGATTTGATGAGGCATATAGGTCACGGTGCTCATAATCAACCATGCGTCACTGTTTATGCAAGATTACGAATGCAGCTGCAGCAGTATCGCGTTGGGTTTCAAGATCACAATAAATTACGAGTAAATAAGGCGTTGTTGCTAGCCAAACGTTTTTATTGCAAGCTGTTTTATTGCTGAGTACATGTAATGACACTGGTTTAGCAAGCAGGTACGGATCTTTTGTCATACACGTGATATTCTTACATAATATACATCCAACTGTATCATGACACGTACCTTTTAAACAGTCTTTTCCTTATTTGGATGTCAGATTATTCAGTATTAAATCATTTTATAATTTGAAACTTGAAAAATTCATCTTGATCTTCGTTGCTTTTCCGATAACGTTTTATAATAGCGACGATTTTTGCAAATAGCATTAAAAAAGAGAAACACTCAATAATTCGATGGTTCTTCAACATCTTATTGTCCAATTATTTTTATAAGAAGGTCGTCAGTAACTTCAGCCTCCTTCCAACTTCTTATGCGTAATAGCAATAAGTAATTTTCCTTATTCACAATCGTAAGCATGTGATGTTTCTTGAATAATAAGCGTCTGTGCTAGACATTGCAGATAATGCTAGGCGACTCATAAGAGCATGTGGCCATTAGTCGCTTATATAATCTATTGTGAGGAATGAAATAATTAAGATTAATTTATGATGAAGTAATACATAAGATTAATTTGTGATGAAGTAATACATATTTCTACACAAGCTAAGAAACTATTTTCATTCATGGTGTGTGCTAATATATACAACCTGTTTTTTTTATTCCGGCTTCTGACAACCCGTAACCCTAATGCAAAACAGAATAATAAAGTTACCTTAGTTACAGTATAATTTTAACTTCATGGAACACAGTATAACACACGACGTAATATTTTTTATGCACTCACATTGTCCTATTAATTTGTTATCTGCCTTGAACTAGAAACTAGGATATTTCCATGACATGATCACGCTACGCTTATATGTATAACCTACACCGCTTGTTAATCAATTACGCTTATCAATACTAAACTGTTAACGAAAATGAATTTAATTGGATGATTGGACGTGTATGTATTATGCAGCAGTAGCAGTAGAACCCAGTTATTTTTTAGGTAGGTACGCTTAAATAAACTCAACCTTTTTCCTATCTGAGTTGACACAAACTACAGAACGCCACCTGCAACCACCCGCTTTTGATTCGTCTTCGGTCATACACGCACGTAGGTTGCGAGTACTACGCACCAGACTTTCTGATGAGTCTCATCAATAAGGTCACAGTATGTCCTCCCAGGGCTGCCGCTCTCGTCATTTCCGCTTACCTCATCTTTTTCTGGCACGCATATTATAGCAGTTAAACTCCCAGCTGGTGGCCTAAGTCTTTCTTTCTATCCAAGTATTTAATTCCCCACAAAAAGTTAAATGTTACCAAGAAACCAAACTCCTACAAGATAAATTAAAACATTCGTTCAGTAGCATTGTCAAAAACTGTATAATTTAACTTACGTACAGTTCTATTGTACAACGGATCGTTAATTCTGCCTCCTCCATCCACAGGGGTGAGGCGGAGAGGGGGAGAAACCCCCCATTCGTTGACCGACCTATTAAAATTGTAATTACCGACCGGCTTTGTATGTTATTGCCGAAAATACGTCATATTGATTCCACGGAACGTGGGTATGCGGTAACGGTAATAATATTAATGAAGCTATCGATTTTATATTGAAGATAGTTCGTATTTCATTATTTGGGGAAATAGTTGGTCTTTGTTCCAAAGACCCTTTGTTTTTCCGAAAGTGTTTTTGCAGTTTCATTAAAAAAGCGTTACAAATCCAACAATGTGCCAAATGGACAAAACGTATGCCTGAAGTAGTTTTGGCTTATCTTCAAAAACTTAGCAAATAAGAACTTCATTCATACTCTAAAACTTAACAAAAGGACTCGAGCAGATAAAAAAGTTTTAATGTACACAGGAAACGGCTATAGCTTTTCAAACTAGTTAGTCGAGTAGTATTAAGCTGGGATAACTATACGTGGTTATGGTCGCATTTGTCGACCGAGACGAAGCCAACATATAGCCCAGAAAAACATATTAACAATCATGTGGTATGAAGATGAAGTCTTGGGGAACACTATGCCAACTTACATTGATATGATTGATGGAAGATAGCTGTATGCAGGAGATTAAAGAGAGATTTGGAAGAGACCTACACTCAACATTGTGTGACCAAGGGTTGAAGAAGAAAAAAGAGACTAAAGCGCCCGAAGAAACTTTTCAATTAACGACTTACAAACTTTAACATTTAAATAATTTAATGAACGAAAGAGGAAAAGTATACTCCTAATCATAAACCACTCATTACTAAACGTGTAACTTTCCCAGAATATAATATTCATTTAATATCAGAGTACAGTACAGTTAATTTCCCATACAACGTCGACAAAGCCTTATCGAACAATAGTTAATGTGATTTTGACACAAAGGCGGGGAGCTCGTCCGAGGGACGCTTCCCTCCCTCTCTCAGACACATCCCAAGATTTGAGATATGACCTTGTCGTGTCCCCTCCGATAGTAACTCACTTATCAAGGCCTCTTTATTCTTTGTGGCGTCGCTTTGATGTTATTGCGAGTACACGAGTGCCCCAAATTGAAGTCGCAAATATGATATCACAGAATTTTAACTGAGTTTGATTACGTTCTCGAGCAAAAATGTTTTTATTCGTGGAAGTTGGATTCGTTCGAGTGTTCGAGAAAATTGAAGCGCCGCCGCCGCCTGTCATTCGTTTCGTTGTCGGGCTTCCGACTTGAAGGTCTTGTTTGACGAAGGTTTGATGTGTTACGAAATATTGACTACCATTTTATAAATTGAGCTTTATGTATGTATTGGAGAATTTCATGTTTGACACCCTGGCCTAGATATTCCATTAATAATACCGTTTTACCTATTTAAATGGATATACATGCGTAATAGGAGAACCACGCAGTAAATTCATATTTTTAATATCTGGCAAGCTAAACTAATTCATATCAAGTCATGAATAAATAAACGCCGAGTCAGTGATCGTTCGGTAGTTTCATGATCTCTTAAATACAAGTTTCTTTACAAATGACGTCCACGAAAGTGAAAAAAACAAGTCTTTACGAACAGCATATTTATATTAGTTGCTCAGTAAAGTATAGTATGAAAATGTATTTACAGCATGTTCTATTCGTCGCTTCGCTGGTCGTGGGCGCGAGTGGTAGATTTAAACACGTCTAAAAATATATTATTGCGTGAATCTACGTATGAATAGATTTTTGCAATGCCAGTATTACTTGATTTGGTAAAAAATGTAACTGGAGCCGATGAAAACATCATAGTCGTTAAAGCCACTAATATCATCTCAGTTAAACTGCGAAAGTATGGATGGATGTTTGTTATTTAATCACGGCTGAACGGATCTGGATGAAATTGGGCACATAGATACACTATAGTCTCGAGTAGTACCATCTAGGCTACTTTTTATTTTTCTTCTCACCCTGACACGTCAAAATTTCCACGCAAACGAAGTCGCGGGTTGGTAACATCTAGTCTAAAATAAAACTAAATTATTCTCTAAGTAACTTGAATTGTTTTGAGTATATAATTGGTTAAATGTTGAGGATGACATGGAAAGAAAGGAGGTATCTCATGAAAGGACAAGTAATAGAGAAGTATGGAAGAAGAAGACATGCTGCACCGACCTCAAATAAATTGGGATAAGAGCAAGAGAATGTTGAATTGGTTATATGTTTGGCTAACTGGATATCCACTGCTATTTGCTATTTTCACACATAACTCGGCCAATTTGCTCAAATATGTACAGATAAATTGATTGTCAGACTCCTTTCTATTCGCAAATTAACGCTCTGAGTGATTGGCTCTTACAAGAGCTATCAAATTCTGACGCATTATGTCTGCACCAAAAAACTCGACGTGGGCGTTGAGCAGTCTACACGAACAATATGATAGGTGTTCCCAAAGCGATATAAACATTGAGTATTATCCATTTGGATGCGATCACACCGTTGTTTATTGCAACCGAACGCGCGCCCGTAATGCTGGATTTATAGCTCAATTTACTGTTCCCATACCTCACAGTTTTATGTTCAATGTAGTGCGTCTTTCTTTATCAATTCCTCCTATTGTAACATTCCTAACGAAGCCGCATTAACGAGTATTCACAAATTAATTTAAAAATATACCTTCGCGGATGAAAAGCTTAAATTCTCACGTAAACCCATTAATCTATATATATAAAAGAAAGTCGTGTTAGTTACTTCACTTATAACTCAAGAACGGCTGAACCGATTTAGCTGAAAATTGGCAGGGAGGTAGTTTAGAGCCAGGAGAAGGACATAGGATACGGTAGGGTAGGGTAGGGTAGGTAGGTAGGATAGGGTAGGTAGGTAGGGTAGGGTAGGTAGGTAGGGTAGGGTAGGTAGGTAGGGTAGGGTAGGTAGGTAGGGTAGGGTAGGTTAGGTAGGGTAGGGTAGGTAGGTAGGGTAGGGTAGGTAGGTAGGGTAGGTAGGTAGGTAGGGTAGGTAGGTAGGTAGGGTAGGGTAGGTAGGTAGGGTAGGGTAGGTAGGTAGTAAGGGTAGGGTAGGGTAGGGTAGAGTAGGTAGGTAGGGTAGGGTAGAGTGGGTAGGTAGGTAGCGTCGGGTAGGATAGGGTAGGTAGGTCGGATAGGGTAGGTGGGTAGTAAAAAGTGCATTGCAACGCATGCTGGGTACAGCTAGTCGACAAATAAAAACGTTACACGTGCAAAAGTGAAGGTTACACAGTACTTTATATTGTTACGATATTGCGAATTCTATACGTAGATAGCGGTTGCTATACATGTCTGAGCAAATATTTAACAGGGATGGCGCCGCCGCTTATTAAGACAGAATTTACTTTACCGTGTTTCAAATTTGTACGATTTTTACTTTCAACGCTATCATTAACATTCTTTCTTAGGTTAGAATAGAAGTAAGCGTTTAATTACAACTAAGCCATTAAAAATAAGAATTTAACGTCAAAGACGACCGCACTTTGAATTCCTGCCCGTCGGTTTGCCACTTTTCTCACAGTTGGATATAACCATTTTCAGGTTGGCTTTATTGTTTATCGTACACTTTACGTAATTAAACACGGTTTACACCATGCGGTGATCATTAAAATGTATTTAATGGCGTCTTGTGTAAGCTGTTTTCGCAAAGTACACTCCCGGGTGTTTTTTTCGCAGTGCCCGGTTATTCGGCCGGTTAATGAAAGCCGACGAGATGGGATGGCTAATTGGATTCCGTTTTGTATCGGAAGTCAGTGGCGCGGCTGCGTTTCCGTTCAGAGCGGTGTTATTCACCTTTCGTGTTCTTTGTCATGGTAATTTTTTAGAAACAAAATGACTCGCTTTAGCGGCAATCGAATAGATCGACTCGGCCGCAGTTTTACCATTTTATTTCTCTAACAAGTTTTATTTTCACAGGCAAACCTTACCTCCGGCTTCCTTTTAACAATCCACCGCTTTTTAATACTTGGTGAAACAATTCTCGGATAGATACGTTCGGACGAAAACTCAGGAAACTTTCCCGTGAATGCCGAAGAGCATTCCTCGAGAGTCTTTCCCTAACTTTTATTAAAACAATAAAATTATTTTCCCCAGCTACTCGTCTATAATTTATTCTCAAGCGCGTCTCACCTTTATCTTCGCCGGTATCACCATTACCGATGCTTTATCGACAAAAAACGGGTATTTACAGCGAAAAACATGCCACTAGAATCGTGCGACGTCGAATTTGATCTAAGGCTTGCTGCTGAGTCATACAAGTGGCGACTGTCGGGGGTAGGGCGGTGCTTGGGAGGGGGGAGGAAACCGCTCAGCTCAGCCACCTATTGTAGTATTGTGGAGGCACGTTGTTTTTGCGGAGAGTGGTGTGTCAGCGACAGGACGTTAGCCGACGTGGCCGTGGCGAACTAGGCTTGAACGAGAACGCAACTCGTTTCAAAAGGTCTAGCTAGACAATTTATGCGGTCGCTTTGTTGATGACATTCTGCAAGTGAACGATGTTCGCTTTTGTCTATCAGAACTATAAGGTTTCAAAACGACCTCACGCAAAAGCCGTAGGTACAAATAGATTTCATAATTAATAAGACTCCGTTTACAAAGACTATCTGTGAGAGCTCTCCTATCAAAAGAAAAAAGAAAAATGTTGGAACACTTCTAACAACGATCGTAGAGACGTTTATATAAACCCAGGATCGGTTCAATGCGATGTAGAAATAAAAAAGTAGACATTACTTAATTAAATAACGTCGGGCGTAAATTTTATTAGTTGTAGTAAGGTGGGGAAGAGTCGTTTTGAAAGATGCAAGATGAGTCAGATGGGAAGTTTTCTCGCGACGAACTGTAAATGGCAATTACTTAGTCCGCAAGTTGCCAAGACTCGACTGTGGGCTGTTGCCGACTGTTTGGACATCCATTTGGTTTCCATCGTTCTCGCTACCATTTGTTTCAGTGTTTGTTTGTGCCGAATTATATTTTTTGTTTTATTCGTTTGCACTTTCCTTTTTGGTCGCTACTTTGTGTTTATTCGCCGCGTCTTTCTTTTCTTTACTTCAGTTTGCGTTTCTTTCAACATTTCGAGCAAAGATTTAACGTTACTTTTGGCTAAATACATTTCTTATTTAGGTCGATTTGCCTGCGGGTTCGTTACCAAATACTGTTCAATTTGTATTACTCTCGTTAGCTGGCAAATCCTTTCTATGTTTATTTACAATATTTAAACGTCAACTATTTAAACAATGTCTGCAATAAATACATAATTCGCCAATTTACTAATGACCATTGCAATTCTGTAACCGCCTATTTAAACGTTTTTAAACATTTGTGATTCTAACATTGCATTAGTCAGCAACATAATTTGTGTATTTAATTAGTTAGCACAGAGTCGCCGCAATTCTGTTTATACATATTACCGGTCACAGTTTCACATAATGCAGATAAAATTACAAGACCAGTATGTACTGGCAATTGATGTCACCGGGTTATCATTGTTCAAATGAAATAGCTGAGAGAAAAATAAACTTGGAAACCGATGATAGCGTACGCCGTTATAAAACTTATCAACATTTCATTAAAATAGGTACTTTGAAATACACATTGTATACAATTAATTAGTTTTGAAATACTACGTCGTTATAAAAATCCATGCTTTAATCGCATAATTTTCTTACGTAAACCCAAGAGTTTTTCTACTACAGAGATATGAATATGTAAATTATTTTTTATTGCGTTGTGAATAAATTGAACTTGATTAGAGTTAAATGTCACAACTCTGCTGTTCTCACGCCTTCATTCTTGAATATTTATAACATTGTATTTGTCTGATGGATGACAATTAAATTAATTATGTATATTTAGGCCGGATGCAGAGCGACGGTTTTTGTTCGTGACTGATTTTATAAACCGATAGACCTCAAACACGTGTGAATCTGTCCGGTAGATATATTCAAACCACCCAAGTTTTCAATCACTCTTCTAGGATTTAAGTCAACCATCACTCTTATCATTCACTCTCTCAAATGCCACCGTCTAGCCAAGATCATCCGACGTATGTAATTGGTGACTTTGACAGGGCAATTTGACGACTCACGTCCTAAAACAAGATTCTCTTTGTTTTCCTCCACAAAATGACGGCCTCTTTGATAAAACTGTTATCATAACTACTTTATCGGGCAATTAAAATGTCATGTATCAGACATTTTAATGTTAGCTAGTAATAATACTAACCAAATGCGACGAACTCACGACTAACTACGATAACCTAAAATGTCAGATTGTTCGATGTCGATCACTAATTTTATTTATTGTCTACCAGCTCAAGACGTCGTGACTCTATCGTATAAGTAGTTTCTTCCGAAGATTCGAATTAATTAATATTCTATTGTCGCTGCCACGTGTATTTATGGCCCAGATAAATAAATCGTGTCCTATTCTCCAGTTCTGCTTACGTGTTGGAGGGGCCAGTAGCTTCCCCATCGCTTGCTGACGTAAACTAAACGACACCAATTCTCTATCGGATATTGTTTTCCAAAGAGGTCCTCCTCAGAATCGTTTTAGCGAAAATCTCATTTTTTGTTCTTTCAAATTCATTGCGGGTCTTCCTTTGTTCAGTAAAAGTTCGATTTCGTATTTTAATTGGATCTTATGTAAATTCGTAATAAATTTGTTCAATACAATATAAATTGAGTAGCAACAGGAAACAGGCCATGTAGTCACAAATAACACGTTCCATATCCGGGTGACCTTAGGCGTGGTTTTGTAGGCAAATTGTGAATTCTCACGTTCGATCCCAATCTTTTATGTTTTATAGGTAGCGTACTTAGCTACCTGTTAAAGTACTTACTTTTAAACGAACTTCTGGTTAAACCGAGCTAAGAAATCAGTTTGAAGAAAAATTTAAAAAAAAACAGCGACCTAATTCCAAATTGACAGTTACAATTTATAAGGCAGATACGAAAAACTGACACGAATATCTTCAACGACGACAAAAACAACATAACGTAGCTAATATTGGAAAATTAAAATGTCCGAAAGCCGATAAAACAGAGTTGCGGCGTCATCGGAAATCTTGCTAAGATGGCGTTTCTTTTATGTGGAAGATCGTGCCTCGACGCGACAGTAAAAAGTAGCTGACTTACCGATCCGGTTTAATAGCGTCGGCAAAAAAAGTCGCATGTGTATAGATTTGCTATGTGAGACGTTCGTAATTAATGATACCATTTTAGAACGATACTTACTAATGTTAATCGAACTGAAGATTCGCGTGATGGCCATTTTTCATTCGAATACGTGGCCATTTAGATTTGTATAATTCGTCTATTTTAAAGTTTGGTAAACAAAACTTGTTTTTTTATGATTAGGATCTATAAATTATGTCGTCAAGCTCTCTTATGTATATTGGAATGATTCATCGATTTTTATAAATGATTCTAATTCTAATAACTCGTTAAATTTTATCCTTATATTCTGCACAAATTAACTTAATTCAATTTACATTCTAATTTAACTACGGTACGGTAAAAATAACTTCAATGTGGTATCCAAAACACCAAAATGAACAATATCATGTTACGAAACAGCGCTGAAAACTAAAAAGCAAATACAATTTAGTTAACGCGAGTTTCAAAAATACTTTTCCAACATTCACTATACAGTTTTATCTCAAAGTATATAAAGCCGTGTAAATTATATTAACTTTTTTAATGAATCCTCTGTGCTAGACTTTTTTCTCGCGGCTGACATTGACGAGATCCACAGACGGTAATTATAAAACCACCTGGCTCGAAACCAGTCATGAGACTTGCGAATGAAGCGGTCGTATCCTCTGTTTGTAGAAGAATTTTACTTCTTTTATAGACGATTTTAAAAACTGGTATTTCGTGAATCGTTACGTCAATTTTCGTTCAGTTCTGGGTACAAAATCACCAGCTGCGTTTATTTTATCGATTAATGACGGAAAATACTATCTGTTTTTTTATGTACCTATTATTTCTAATTTAAACTATACATTATGTAAGTAGCATATTTCCTCGGGATAAAATTACTGCTATGGCACTACATATTATTATTAGCCAAAGAGTACGTACTAAAAAGTTGAAATATTATTTTCATGTTCTTATATTGGAACTTTTTATTGACATAATGGAAGTTATGTACACCAATCCAATAAATTCCAGCAAGTGCTAATTGAGACTAACTCAAAGTGTCGGTAAATGTTAGTAGTAGTATTTAATTATTCATTTATCATCAAGAGTTTGAAAAACATTCGGCGACTTCGCAGAGGTCAGACAGTAATTAAGACAGGTACACGCAGTAATAATTATGAAATGCTTTCAGGTTTGATGAGATATCGATATTCTCTATTCAGTCTGTAATTTTGTCTGATTTGATCTCAAATTGACTTGTTTAATTACTCGTAATTAGAATGAATTAAGACTTCTCACCAACATAATATTTTCAGTTGCTTTCGTGTATAATTTTATCCTTGCAAACTCAGCACGTTCAAATCACAAAATGGCAAAATGTACTCCACGTTTTTTGTAGGTCGCATCGTAAGCTGAAAACTTCCCCTTGTTTAAATATTCCTACTACTATTCACTGAACTTCTCGTCAGGAATTATAACACGAGGGGCGAAAGTATTGTCGGTTGTTGCCTTTTTAAACATAAACGTCAAACCGTTTATATATTTATTATCACATATGTAAAATATGTGATAACATTCACGATAAGGATTATTACGTAGAAATTGTTATTTTATTTGGATTTTTAACCCGTATTGATTCGATTCGCTTAGAAATTAGTTATTGGTAGTAGTATTTCTGAAGAAATGAGTCATTATTGGTTTATGCACGTGTATATTTCGCCGTGTATTATATCCGCTTTGGTAGCACTTTTATGATGCTTCGTCAGTTTTCGGCACGTCCCTGTGTAGTATGTTTTATAAATGTGTATTGCGTACGTATTTCTAAAAAGACAAGCTGTGTGCCTCCCATCGACAAGAATGAATCGAACTTCGATAACTACAATCTTTCATGTCCTATTAAATCCTTTAGAATTCAATGAGTTATCAAAAAATATCTCCTTAGTGAATCTTGGTCAAAGAATAGAATTTAGTTTTGTAAATTTGGGTACACAATAGTTTTTATATTATAATAATCGAGGCTCAGCCATATTTTACCATTTGGCATGCAAACATTTACTTACATTAGTTATGAAACATGTATAAAAGAAAGAAATCTTAAATATGCAAAATTGTACACTTTTAAAACCCAGTATTGCACTGCCCGGATTTGACATTTTAATTAAGTATAAGATAGCCTTCATGCATGCATTTGTTGGTCTATTGGTCACTTCTATACGTATTTCTAAATAATGGAGCAAGGGCAACCCCTCGGCTGCTGTGCGCTGTTAAGGGCTATTGTAACTGCCCTCGTTCCCAAGCCAATTATAAAATTGACAATAGCCACCACGAGGTTGGAAATACTCCCATTATGCTCTCATCTTCCTCGTTGTTATTCTTATTTATAGTACTCATCTTGTGAGACATTGTATCCAGTAGATGAAATGAATACACCCGTAAACTGAAAACGTCACAATGCATGTAAAGAAAAATGTCTTCAATGCATTACGTATTACACACGTGTAAGAACGGAATTAGCTTCACTTAAGTGGCAGATTTCTATGTCATACGTAGTGTAGTGAGAAGGAGAAGTCTATGTATTACGTGTATGTATGTACATCTGTTTATGTACTGTGTATCTTGGTGCCGTCTTTATTATATTCCTTGTACCGTCACTGTTTGTTCATTTTACATAATGGTAAAACATCTTCGACAACTTTGTTGGCTAGTTGTTATTCTGAACAAGTCCGACATTTTTCAAAACTTTCGGGCTTGTTTTGCGAATGAATTGGTATTAAAATTCCTGTCATTATATTCCATTTGTATAGTTGATCACGAAGCGTGTAATATTCATGTAGTAAACTTCTTGTTCGCGTTCACACTGTGTACCAAACGTTTATAAAACTATTTCCATTCACACCCACTCGTATTATACACTAAAGTAAATCACCAATAAACATTTCTAAACTAAACGTATACGTATAGAATTATTTCATTCATATAAAATCTTTTTTTGTTACCAACAAAGAGAACTGGAATCATTCAATATTAATCGTTAAAGCGAATTGAGACCGGGCGACGCAGCTAGGTCGCAGTTAGGTTACGTAGACAAGGGCGGCGACCTTGGAACCACCTCACCCCCTCTCTGTGTGCCTTCCCTCCCTCCGCCTACAACCCTCGTGCACCCTCCCGGGACGAGATGTGAGCTGACTTTTGAGAACCTACTCCTTTGACTGTTACCAAGTACCTATCATCTATACATGTATTGGTTCTAGAAAAATCGATGAGATTTCGGATCGCTTTCAACTTATAAGATTGTATAAACGCTGACTTTGTTATGACTGGAAATGTTTCTGTTGGTTCTAATGGGTGGTTTTCTTTTCTTGCAGGTAGGGGAATTTTTCTGTCGTGTGGAAGCTATTGAGATATCGTAAGTAGAAAAGAGTATGAAGTTGAGAACGAGTGAGGTCCTTCAGATGCCTGAAGATTTTCGCCACGTGGTAAACATAAAACAGGAAAATTCCAAAACCATGAATAGTCGAAAATCTATTTAGCTTGGAGAATTTGCTCTCTACCTTCTCAAACTTATCACAAATTAAGATGAGTTGACCTAGTATTCTCTAAAGACCACACAAACAGCATAAATTAGCTAAACACTCATCGTACAAGAGCAGAATGCTAATACTGTGAGTGATTCATTTATTTACATGGCTCGGATTACACATTTTTCAAAGTAGGTGGACTGAGCTGAGAGGTATTTACTCCCCTTGTTTTTCCATCTATGCAAATGTTTTTAAATATTCTGGAAACACTTACTATAGAGTTTAGAATTACGTGACTAGTTTTATCCATCTTGATGATACGATTTCGCGTTATTGCTTTTGTGATGGCGGTTTTATGTTCAATCTAAGTATCAATATGTATTGATAGTCTTTATTTACTTCGTTATGTGTATGTGTTGACGTGTCGCTCGTCGTGTCACTTTCCAACATCACATTATTGGTTTGAAGTTAGTAATATCTCCCCGGATAAGGGGAATCCTTTTGTAGGAGTTCTGAATACCAACCATTCATTAGCGTCTAGGTACATATATTAATTCCAAGGGCAAGCCAGTTCTTGAATAATTCAAGTTTTCCAGAACCAATTTAAATTCAAAAATACTATTTTCTTTATACAAAAGTTTGTGCCCCCGGTATTCTTATCGCTATGATTACAAGACATCAAAAATAAAAGCTTTTAAAAAAGATGGAATGGTAACACAGTAAAAAATCGTACAAGCCGACTCGCTTACTAATTCAAACAGACCTCGGCTCTCGCTTCAAAACCGAGTGACTCATTTTGGCCTTTTAAAGTAATGAAACAGTTTTTTTTATGGTAAAGTATAGTTAAGTTTTGTATGCATGCACGCCCCAACAGTCAAACAAGTCAATGATACGGGCAATGCAGTGACTTGACATTTTGATCTTATTTTTATTGAAGTTATTTTAAACGCTCTGGAATTATGTCAATATGGTGGTAGCAGCTTCATTAAAGCCAATAGAGAAATATAAATCAATCAATACGTTTTGTCGTTGATAGAATGATAATTAAAAAGATCTATTATAAGCCCACGCTTAACCAAAAAGTTCCATCTCATTTTAAAAGATCTTAATTAACTGTATTGTTCAAACTTCGTCGGTTAATCTTACCAAATAATATTATCTGATAGCGTCTACATTTTAATGGATCATCAGATTCAAAACCACGAATATCTAATGCATTATTCTTTTAGATTGATATCATAGTGTACTCTGAAATCTAAAAGAATCGGGTTAGAGTTCATCTGGCATTGAAATCGAAACATTTTATTTGTACTCTTCGTATGTATAACATTTTAGTAAATTGATCTTGGGTTTATTTGAACACAATTGCTCTTCTATTGTGATTTTAATGCATCAAGATAGATTCAATTTATTACAGACATGTTTTTTTTTACCAAACAAACCTTACTGTCTTTATTTTCAGAATATTTTTCACAGAAATGCACGCGGATCATCATTATTTATTGAGACACGTATGTATATATGTTGTCTAATTAAAATATCAAATTCACACAGAAACATGAGTCTAAAATAGAAAACAATGCTTAATTACAATTTTCGGTTAATTTTCACACAATCCCATTGAATCCACTGCAATTTGTATGATTGCGCGGCACGTAGGTCCTAGCTCGTTGTAGTAATTGTGTAATATCCCGCAATGCCGCGTTACCAACAGCCGTACACGTACTAAACTTACAGATTTGATTGCACTT
The DNA here is from genome assembly GCA_963082945.1 of Cerastis leucographa. Taxonomy (NCBI): domain Eukaryota; kingdom Metazoa; phylum Arthropoda; class Insecta; order Lepidoptera; family Noctuidae; genus Cerastis; species Cerastis leucographa. The sequence goes on from OY720370.1 coordinate 5,838,756, forward strand.
AGTTAAATTACTTGTGAATATCACGAATTGTTAACCAAGTTATGCGGTTTCTGTGGCTTAATAATTAAAAATATTAAAGCTGTGTATGAGAAATGCTTCGTCAGAGTTCGTAAACTAAACTTGAATTGTCAAGGATTCATGAAAAGATGGATTCCCAGATATTGTTTAATTATAACGAGTTTCACATTTCTGAATTTTATAGTTTTTCATGTAGCTCGTTCCGATACCGCAAGGTATGGGCCCTAGATAAATTCAGTCTTTAACTAACCAACGATTAATTTTCTAAGATGTAAGTTTATATATAAAAAGTTCCCGGATTAATTCAAGTTTCATGGCTAGTCCCGCACAGCTGCTAGTTGCATCTCTGTTCCGCTCGCTCCATCTTACTTTGAACTATATTTTAGTGCACACTCGGGGGAATTGCTCCCGGAAAGTTGACGCACAACTTGAGCCCCCACCCCTAGCCACTCTAGTTTAGAACAGTTCTCATAACACAACGTATATCAAACAGTATGCATGTGTGCACATAAAACACAAGTTCGCGTTAACTCGTGTTCCGAAGTCGGGTGTATTATGTAATCTTCCGCGCTTTCCCAACTCTCTAAGTTGGACCATCGAGCCGCTCACATTGTCGCGTGCGGTAATAACAGAAACTCCTTTAATGTCACTTGAAGTTGTCGCTAATGCCGCTCTAATTTGCTTTACACCCTCCAGTTGTGTGTTTCCATATTTCGCTGAGCTTTTTGTTTGCGATTCCCCCACATTAGCATGGTGAGTCGTTCACCTTGTGCGCCGGAGGTGCCACGTGTCGCTCCTAATATTTTTATCTCAACGCCGACCGCGCTTGTTTGGACCTAGAGCTGTTTTTGCAGAGCAATCATTATTATGTAGTTGTTTGTACAGGACGCTTGGCTCGTATTATTATCAGTAACCGTAGGTATTATTGCTAAGAGGAAAACATCTCGAAATAGCGCAATTGTGCGACTCCCGACTAACTCGCCGACGTTCGTCATTATTCACTTTTTGCAGCGAGTGCTAGTGTTCGACAAACGACTCGTTCTGTTGACGTTGACGTTTTTGTGCCTCTCTCGGTTTGATACAGCCAGACGCTTTGTCATTTTTGAGCGACCATGCTAGTTACAGTCCGCTGGACCTAACTATAAAAAAGCCAATCAAATTTTGAACGCCCCTGTTTGGACGTGTACTACGTAATTGGAAGCGTTATTTTTCTCTTATAAAGTCAAATGGCTAATTTCCCAGTCTGTTAGGAGCTCTAAACTGTATATTGTGTCGTAAAGGCCGTACCGCGTTGTTCCGCGCTAGGTGGGATACACGTCGCGACTCTCAATCACGTTGTTTCCTCACGTTACAGTTTAATGGTTTGCCTATTCACGTTGCGTACGAGATGACAGCCGCTCTCGGCATCCTCAGACGAGAGCCAATTTAGACAAGTCGTTCAATTTTTGCTTCTATAAAGAGAACTAGTGAGAAGTTTCCGGTCGTTTGAGTTTGTAAATCGTTTGTTGCTGTTTTCTTGCGTAAGCCGAGTCATGAGTCATTTGCTTTGGTCAATTATGTTGGAAGTGGTGTGATTATCTTGTCGTTTAATTGTTTATGTTTTACTACTATGCGTGGGTTGGCAAAACGAGTGACGATAGCGGTAATTGGAGCTGGGGCGTTCCCCAATTAGGGCGATTAGAAATGGCGCGGTCGACTCCAAATTGGATTATGTGCCCGTGAAACGCTATGGTCCCTCGGCATGCGACGTCATGTCACCTCCGCTAAGGTGTTACGGACACGCGGTTAGGCGTACCGCTTTATCACTTTACAATTTTGTTGCGCAATTCGCGCCATTAATAAATACACGTGTTATCTCGGTGTTCGAGAATGTTCGTGCGCCCGCGTGGCATTGCGCCCGCGCCCGATAGTACTAGCGACTCCGGCGAACTGAGCTCGCTGAGACACGTTTCGTATATTGGCCGGTCGAGAGTCGAGACTCACAGCGGCGCCGCGGCGTGCACCGATCGTAAATTGCATTTTCGCCAGCGTGAAAGGCGACCGCCCGCCGTTGCCAGCCGGCCGGTGCATTCACCGCTCACCGTATCGAATTTATCGCGAGATCGATACGAGCGCATACCCGCCAACGCGCTATGTATACAGATAAACTTACCTGCGCCTAGCCGACGACGTCACCACACGTGGCGCGGCGGGGACGCGCGTCTGTGTGTGTGCGCGCCACACGATTATATGGAATTCAGCGATTACGCCACCTACCTACGTACAGGCAGCGAGCGCGAGTGCGTCCGCTCAGCGGTAATAATAATAATAATTAGCTGCCTCATTATTGTTATTGGAGGCGACGGCACTCGCTGTCACCGACGGATAACCGCTGCGCGCGACCAGACACCGCGTTCGATTCTTGTGTCGTGCTGGCAGCCATTGTTGCCATTGTCGCCGGAAAAGGAGAAGTAGTTCCCTTTGTGTTGTTCTGTGTACCTACTACCCGGCTACCGGATTGTAGCCGCTGGATTGTTTGACTCGACACCACCGGACCGTTCTATCAGGTACGTTTGCAGTGTAAACTTCACTTGTATCGTAAACAAAGGACGCGATTTCTGTTTAGCGTGTACACAAAGCCGGCTGCGCGGAGTGACCGTCTCCAGGGGGTTTGTAGGGCGAAGCGTTCGTTCAGTGACCTTGTGACGATGTTTCACGCGACTTGTTACTTTTTGCCGCTCAGTAGGAGGTTATTGAAAGTAAACTAACACTAATTGCGTTGTTACTAGCCATTTTAGTTCCGAAAACATGATGAGTAGCATCGGTGGCAAGTTCTATTGAACTTTTCATTTGGAATTAATTTATCACGGACTGCCAATTGATTCATTTTACCAGTTTGTGAATTATTATGTAGGTATTGTAAATAGCCTTTTATTTTTGAGCTGGACAACTCGAGAGATTCTGTGATAGCGTCATTGGAAATTGTTGAGCCTAAATTATTTTATAAATATTTTAAAACGTATCTCTAACGTTGTATGTTGACAATATTCTTTTGTGTTTCCCAATCATGCTGTGTTAACCCCCTACGTGGCTTAGTGCGGCTTCAAGTTCGTTTGAAATATGCTCATGTTCAACATAGCACTTATCTACAAATATTTACCTACAAATTATAGCCTTTGCCTACGTTATTCAGATAAGTTCTGACACAACAAAGCCGTTTATCAGCTGAATAAAATATTTTGGTGGCGTTATCTAATCGGCCGCCATTTTCTATTCATATTAACATTAATTCCGGATTGTTTCGTTGGTTTGTTTCGACATTTTAGTTATTAACAATGCACAGTTTAATTAGTAGGTTGTGAGACAGATAATACACGCAGACATGGAAGACAAACATAGATTCTTATCTGATGGAGAGAAGGAAAGGGTAACTGTTACTATGCGAAAGGTTGCCAACCTCTGCATAGGTAGGGCGGTATTATTAAACATGGCGAATTCTATGGTATTTCTTCTGTCTTCTTTCATTTTGTAATACATTCTTTATTTATAAGAGCTGTCTGTGATTTAACATCTGAGAAACGATCGAAAGATTTATGACTTATTACCACAGATCGGAATAGATAGTCTATTTGCCTAAACTTTAAGGAAAGTAAGTAACATGAGGTTAATACTTCAATGTAAAACCCCAGTTTTTTTAAGTTCTGTAAAAACGAGGCGTGGCCTTTGCCCAGTTGTGGGAAAGTTCAGGGTAACAAAAAAAAAAACAGTTTAATTAGGCTGGCACACATATTACTTCGTTTAAGTTTTTTTTTTATTTCACATCAGAATCATTCGAATCGGGTACCTCGGGAAGTGTTGTGGTGGGCCTTGAAAGAGAAAGGTATGCCAGGGAAGTATGTAGAGTTAATTCGTGCTATGTACAGCCAATCTTGTACCTACGTACGGTCAGCTGCTGGTAACACCGACGAGCTCAGTGTGGCTGTAGGCTTGCACCAAGGGTCGGTTTTGAGTCCGTATCTCTTCCTGTTGATTATGGACGCATTGACGTCGGATATACAGGAAGAGGCACCCTGGTGCATGCTCTTCGCCGACGACATCGTTCTTGTTGGTGAAGATGGACCGGAGATCCAGAGCAAAATGGAGGAATGGCAACAGAAGCTGGACAATGTTGGCCTGAAAATCAGTAGAACTAAAACTGAATACATGTTCTGCGATTTCGGCGGTCTCTCCAGCCCTGGTGTCATATCGCTAGATGGCGCGCTTCTTCCTGTCTGCTCCGACTTTCGGTATCTCGGTTCACTTGTCCAAAGCGATGGCGAAATAGATCGTAGTGTAAAGTACAGAATTAACATTGGATGGATGAAATAGCGGCAGGTCACGGGAACTATCTGCGAATCCCGCATTCCTCTTAAACTCAAGGGGAAGATTTATAAAACAATGGTTAGACCTGCTGTCTTGTATGGATCAGAATGTTGGGACACAAAAGGGATGAATGAAAGGGATTTGCATGTAGCTGAGATGAGAATGCTAAGGGGGATGTGTGGTGTTAAGCGAAAGGATAAAATAAGAAATGAGTACATAAGGGGCAGTTTGAAAGTGGCGCCGGTGACTGAAAAGATGTGTGGTAATCGGTTGTCGTGGTATGGGCATGTGATGCGGAGGAATGAGGAAAACGTCGTGAGAAAAGTTTTGAGTATGAATGTGGATGTTTTTAGGAGTAGAGGAAGACCAAAGAAACGATGGATGGACTGTGTGAAGAATGATATGGCAAGAAAGGAGGTGTCTCATGAGATGACAAGTAATAGAGAAGTATGGAAGAAGAAGACATGCTGCGCCGACCCGGCAAGAGAATGATGATGATGATGACATCAGAATCACAAAACAGTTCACCAAATTTGCGACTACATTGTTGGTTTACTTTATCAAACGGCAAGTTTAAAATGTGCTCCCGAACGGATATCGAATGCATTGCACGTGCGAGGATTCGTGATCGATGCGGTGCATCCAGATACGCGACTAACGTAAATCTGGGAACGGATCAGGGCTGGCAGGAATGTTGAATAGTACAAAACAGGGGAAATTTTCTAGATATTCCACCTATCCACGTAATGTGGTTCTATTCTGATCGGAAGCCAAAAATTAGAGATGAGACAAAACATCAGTAGTCGCTCCAAGTAATATAATGATAGTTCTGCTGGTTCTGGTTATACTGGAGAACAGCGGTGGCCCAGTGGTGGCAGCCCCGACTTACGAGCATTAAGCCAGGGGTTCAAACCCAGGCATGCGCATTACTTTGTGTAATTTATTTCATCACCGCTGCCCTCAAAAACGGTGAAGGAAAACATCTTAAGGAAACCGACATGGCCTAGAACTAAAAATTCGAAGACATGTAACAACCCGCACTGGGGCCGCGTGGTGGATTACAGCCCACTCCCTCTCATAGAGAGGAGGCCTGTGCCCCAGCAGTGGGAAAGCTTATGATGATGAACCGAAACATAGTTTTGAAGAGGCTAGGCAGATGGTGTTGTCCTGAGTAATTCTTTTGATAAATATCCTTCTTACTTCCTCCAGAGCATGAAATAGGTACAGCAAGTGGACAGTCTCCATCTCATCTTCAGCATGGGTCGCAGCTCCCTCAAAGATCTACAAAACAACAGTACAATTCAAGTTAAAAACGTCCCTCACAAGTCTACCCTGACTTCTTAAGTGCAAGTATACATTAATATAAATACCGTCACGCCTCACGTACGGCTCACGTCCACGATTGATGCGGCTGATCGCTCCGAGAAATCCTGACGGATGTAACCCTAGCGCCATGGCTACCGCGACGAATAAAAACGTCCGTCTGAAGTGATCTGAACTGAACGCAATTTATGAAACCGCTCTTTGTGATAGTGCGCGTGAACCTAGCTGTTTGCTAGGTTTAGCTTTTACACACACACACACATACATTCTATACATATGAGTTGATGCCAACATAAAATCATGATAGTTTTACCGTGCACCTATATCATCGACTACATAAAGGACTTTTTCGAAAGATCTGTTTGAAAGCACAACTGTTAGCTTTTATCTCGGTAACATGATACTTGACAAAATTTGGCCTCGTGCAATTTATTGTTAGTATTGACGCCAACTACAAAGAATTTTGAGTGGCCGCAATTTATTAAAAAAAAAGTGTTATTGGCTGACAGTTCAAAATATTCAAAAGCCCTTTGTTAGCTGCTGCTAGCCTGTGTCATCCCACTGCTGGGCAAAGGCCTCTACCCATAACTTTTAAGTTTTTCGATGTAGGGCTAATGTGGACCACTGATTTTATCCAGCTCTTCTGGCTGTGTCAGGGCTCCATATAGTGGTTATTGTGGCCCACAGCTCCCCTGGCTTGCCCAATTTAGATGAACGGCTTAAAAAATAGTACTTATCATTTTCAACTTTCTTAAAAAAATCGGTCGTTTCCGGACAGGTGGAAACCCTATTTGTATGTCTATGTAGTTTTGTTTGTATGTATCTGTGAGTGTTTCCGTTCTATCGGTTTGTTTGTTTTATACATTGATTACATATTATTTTGGGGTTATTGTGGGTACTTATACATTGATTTAGTCGCATTTGCGTAATTAAATTGTTGCTATCAACAAGAATATAAAAATAAAAAGCAATCAATGATTACGATAACCATCGCAGACTTCCTTACGTTTGTAAATGGCCTAATCTAAATGATGATGTTAATTTCGTTGTTAAAGTATTGTTGGCGTATCTAGTAATTATATATACCTAATAAAAACTAAAATTGGCCTAAAAACACACCGATTCAATCTCGGAACCAAAATCCCGTTTCAATGTCACATTACATTTAATTCAAAACACGTAGTCTTTACTGACCTCGTTAGCAAAAACGTAATCGTAACACGAACAACTTTCACAGCGAAGCACATAGCAACAACACTAACTAAAACTGCAACGTTAGAATTCAAAGAAAGTAAAGTAAAACAGAACCGGTATGCGGAAAAGCAAAGGTAGAAACGCTTACACTGTGTGAAAATGACTATTTCGAAACGTGATTCTTATTACAATTAATTCGCCGACGTGTTCATAATCGTCGTGCATATTTCAACGCTGATGTCATACCATGTCGTGTGCGGTTTTATTTGCGAAAGCGACGGCGGTTTTTTTTGATAAATATTATATCACAGAATGGCAACTAGATAAATATAATTTTGCAGCGTACGGTTCGCGGAATGTATGTTGTTGACGTTTTATTTTCATGTTTGCTACACACTTTAATGGTGCACTATAAATATGTCTGATGTATTGCAATTGCAACGGGTTTGACTGGGTACGGTAAGCAGAAACTGGTGTATTTTTGGATTCATTTACGAGTAGGAGACTGAACACCAATAAATATTTCTGAATTAAGTTGTATCAGTAGTGTAACAATTTAGGATTTTTATGTACATTATTGCTATCTATCATATAATCAGGGGAAATTCTAATATTATGACTTGAAGTAAACATAGGTTGACAAGCTCGTTAAAATATACAGGCTGACTTTGAATAAATGCGACAAAAAGAAATGGGAGCTTCAGTTACAGTAACAGAGTAATTATAAACTGTTTTTTCTACAATCTAAATCGTAAAAAAAAATTACGTGATTATCGCTTTAAAATGGTCCATTGATGTTATTATCTTTATTTAAGTACGAATTATCGGTACTCAGCAAAATAAATTAATATGCAAAATAAATAAGAAAAATTAAAGTATCAAAAAATCTCGTCCTACTCATCGCAGTGCACAATAATCCCGTTGCCGTTCATAGCGGTCATTTACCTAATTTTGCCTATTTTCTAGTGTAAGTATCGCGCGACGTTGCCAAACCTCGCATGAGCGCCAGCGCCGACATCCCTTCCCGGCGACCGCAATTCTTTTTTAATTTTACGTTTGATATGTTCTAAATTTTGTTGACAACACGTATTATTGTATATTTAAATTTGTCGCATCTGTTCAATTTCACCCTGTATACAATGATTTACAAAGGGGTATCACATTTCTGTCCTATTTAATCAATAACTCACATGTTATTCTATAACTCACATGTTATTCTATAAATATGATCTAATTTCCAAACGTGGTCTCGTAATGATATACCGAGCACACATTGGCTATTATATATTACATATTCCATACGCTCAAATTCCGTAATTTATTACTCGAATAATGTCAGCATACGGCCGATTGGCTAATCAGTGCGGCCGCAATCAGCGTAACGAGTGAAAATGTCAACGCAGTGTACAGACAGCAGGGGCATTAAACGCTGTGTGTAAGCCTAACATTCATACAGGATTATTATGAAACAATCATTCCATATTTTAGTATTTCAAATTGGAGCTCGTTGTTTACTCAGGAAAAGATATAAGAGAAAATCTTTCCGTGCGAAAAGTCGCACTTTCTCAGCTACAATATAAATTGAATCGGCCCAGAATTCAGCTACGAGTTCGTATCCAGTAGCGTCCATCAGTTCCTGTAACGTGCTGGCAACAGGAAACGACATGCGAGTCCCGAGTTAAGGCGACAATAAGTGCCCGCGACCTTGAGCGAGTAAAAGTGCATGCGTAACGCTTCAACGCGCACCAAGATTATTCGAAAAAACAACCCTACTTGATTTATCAAACACAATACAAATAAAAGCCATATACTAAAATATGGGTTGTTAAATTGTCTTTCAGATGGTAAAAGTTTCATGAAAATACGTCCGATAGTTTTTGCGTTATTATCGTTTTTTTGTCCGCGTTAGACATGAATTTACAAACTAATTACACTATGTTATAAAAATATAATTTCACATTTTCACATATCAATTTATAAAGAAAATTGTCTAGTATAACATATATTTTTTTCAAAGAAATAAGACTAGAAGTTTAGACATGATGTTCAATTTAAAATCATTAAAAGTCGTATATCTGCGCCTTAAGAGTTTTCAGGAACGTCCATCAGATCCTGTAAAGTGTTGACAGCAAGACACGAAATCAAGTGTTCCATCGTTTGTGGAGCAACATCACATTGCCACTCGCTTATAGATGACTTGTACTGTTTATGAGTAATTTTAGTCACTAAAGGTTTTAAGATATCAATATTGTAGTACCTACCAGTGTGCAATATCGCTGCCGCAGTTACAATGTGATTATGTAAGGCAATCTCTTGCGTTGACTGATTTATAAAGTTGCTCTCAACAACCGTTAAGTGCAGTATTGGTAGATTTTTTTTATTAAACTTCTGTTTACTACTAATTTACTATATTGTGTAAAATGTTACAGTGACAAATAATAGAATAATGCAAGTAGACAAAAATGTGGAACGAAGTTTATAGTGTTTGATTTTCATGGTACTTTTTGCTGTTGAGTTCCGCGAGAACTGTGCCGAGGAAAGTTAAAGCCGCTCGTACTTTCTTTTTTTGTAATATATCCCTTCGTATATTTTTTTTTCATTTATGAATAACTTTGAATTCGACGAATTATTGTTGCGTAATAGCATGCCCTTTGTGTTTCCATTAGACGCCACTCATCTCTCAGCGCACACTAGAAACGAACGCTGTTGCGAAAGTTGATCACATCAACAAATAACTTTTCTCATAGAACGAATCAAAACTAGAATGTAAAAATTTATTCGCGCAGAACTCCGCAGTTTTGAATAAACTATTTCATTCTTGTGTAACTGGCTAGCATTCATCTCGACCTACGCCACTGCAACTTTCTTTAAACTCCGACTAACGTACACACTCCTATCTATATTCTATAGCAGTTTCTAGACTTGTTTGGGTATGCTGTGGGCAGGCCAACCGGTTTCCGAGTAGGCTCCAAGAGTCGCCCGAAAAGAAAAAAAAACAGTTCACTTTCTTACGATCTTCGTTTGTAGCGAAATATTTTATGGTCCTGTTACTAAAATAAGGTCTCGTGTCAGGAATAAGTTTATTGTTGTTTGGATTATATGCCTTATTTTTATAGCTGACTTGTCGCCGTTGGTTTTATTGCCGAAATTGTTTTGTCACGGAATCGTGATTACGGAATACAGATCTCGGCAAAAAAGTCTTTCAACATGTAAACTTAGTCCTTAAATGTCCTTAAGGACCACATCCTATTTTGCATCGTTAGATCAACCCAACAAATCTGTTCCAAGTTTCTCTTATGTACAAAAATAAAATATTGTATATTTTTCGGCAAGTGTTTTTTTTATGTTTGGGTACAGATACGAATATTTTAACAAGTCCACCTGTCGCGAGATATTACAAGCCGACATTGAAAATAAAACAAACTTATTTCCAATTTTTGTGATACCGAGGGCAGTATTTATGGTGCTGATCCTTATAGTAGTCAAAGCCGTCGTCTTCAGAACTAAATTACTGTTCAAATTTTTAAAGAGAACAAGTTTTTTTGCTTTAGTATCATATTCTGTCTATGTGATGTCGTCTACGGAAATGTTTAAAATTAGATCGCATGCAGTAACCGACGCTTCCGCACTGCTTCGCAACTCTTACACGGGTTACAGACCAAGAGCTAAGCTAAGTTAGTTTAGCTTAACTCGCATAAATGACGCAGTTTTTCATACTTGTGTGCAAACTATGCAAACACAGCTATGTGAGCTAAATAAAGTATGCGCAGCTAAGTTAGTCGTGTATTCCGGCCGATACACAGCTGCGGTTCTGGAAAGTCTTTTTTGTTTGGACAATCATAAGTCAGTAATAGTCAGTATTTATACTATTATATCATCTTCTTTTTGAACCCCCGACCAAAAAAGAGGGGTGTTATAAGTTTGACGTGTGTATCTGTGTGTCTGTCTGTGGCATCGTAGCCCCTAAACGAATGAACCGATATTGATAAAATTGGTTTCGTTTGAAAGGTGTTTTAATCAAGAGTGTTCTTAGCTATGTTTCGAGAAAATCTGCCCAGCCGTTTGAAGTTGATTACCAATTTTCTAGTTGAAGGGAAATAAACAACTGTCCCAGGTCTGGTCGATTCGAAATTTGAAATCTTGTTACTTGTCACTATGGGCATCGCTGAGGGGGCCTGCACCCCCCGCTTTCCCTAAAAGCTCGTTTTTTTTTTTTAAATTTATAGTTTTCTTGTTTTCGTTAAGTTTAAAAAGCATGAAAAAAAAAAATTAAAAACCCCGACACGAAAACCTCTAAAAAACCTAAAATAAAATAATCCAAGCCTTTAGCGTCGGGGGTCCGCTTTGTTTTGTGCTTGTACTAAGCGGTCTACTTAGCGGTCCCCCGACGACGCTAAGACGCTTGGGTGTCAATCGAGTTTACTCCATAATTTTACCTGCGCGGACTACCGCCATTTTGGTTCAACTTACGTGCCGCAAACTGTACGGCTCTGAAAACGTACTATTATGAGTACAAATTTAAAATTACAAAGTATGAGTAAAACTGTCAAGTAAAACTCATTGAAATTGTGGAATTAACTTCTATGAAGAAATCAAGGCATGTAAATATGAAAACTTTACTTTAAGCTTTAGTGCGAGCTCTAGTGCCTATAGGTAGACTCAAAAACGATTTACCTATCGTATTATCTGGATTATCTAGCAACTTTAACTAGATAGTTATACATTTGACTGCGTAAGCATTTTATTAGTTGATGAAAAGACGACGCACATAAAACTTAGATGCATACCAGCATACTGCTGGAACATTAATCCCTACTTCCCAGACTCGCAGGTAAACACTAGACGCAGTTAACCTATGCCCCTGTGACATTTCGACGTCCTGAATCTAGTCTGGCTTTTACTCTGAGAAGATGCTGCGTGGGAAAGTGATCGTTGCTTCGTTACGAAGTACATGCTTGTGGTTTTGTTCAACAATTTGTACTGCCTAGGTTCCTCTAGGCGACTGCTGTAATTGGTGCGTTTTTGGTTAAACTGTGGGAAATAATCAAAGAAACGTTGTTTTCACATTGATAAACTCACGCCCTTTTCTCATAGGGGTAGATGAAAACCACAGAACCCCTCGCCACCAGCTAGGATCGTTAAATACTTCTTTTGCCTCGTCCACGTTCATGCATCTGAGCAAACACGCATGCCGGTTGTGAGTACTATGCACTCGACCATTCTGAACAACCTCACCAATAATGTACTTGGTTATTTCTCTTTAGTTTTAAATTTTAACTCAGGTCGTCAGGCCAGTTTTTTGCTCGGGTAGATATTTTAATCATATCTATTACCAAAATTCAATTCGGGAAATTACAAGCATAAGCCGTAAATTCCCTATTCCAAAAACATTCATATTTATTGCAAAATCTTCATCAATAATACGAACACAATCCATACACATTAACCCCTCACAAACACACATGAAATATTACGACTTGCCCCAAAACAATAATCCCATCACATATATTTTTCTGTCCACGGGAAAAGGCTCGGGAATGATTAATAGTGACATGGGCCTGCGGTCACGTCGACTATAGTTACGCGTGGTTGAACTGTAATCTCACCAACGAACTTATACTAATGGAAAACGGACTTTGTATACAGGCCAAAATCTTGCAATAAAAGAATAGCGATCTAATTAATTTTCAGATTCCGGATTGGTTTTATTATTAATTGAGGAACATTGTCCATAACAGAGTGTCTCACTCTGTTAATGACTGGGATCCAACCCATTTGTTTATTTGTATGTGAATAAAAGTATGGTAAAAACAATTATACTTTTAGAATTCATCCATACTAATATTATAATTGCGAATGTCACTCTGTTTGTTTGTTTGTTTGTTACCTTTTCACGACTAAAAGGCTGATCGGATCCTAATGAAATTTGGCAAGAAGATAGATTTCAATCTGGGGAAGGACATAGGCTATAATATATCATCACGCTATGACCAATAGGAGCGGAGCAGCGATGAAAAATGTTGCGGGGAAAATGTGACGCAGACGAAGTTGCGCGGGACAGCTAGTCAGACATATATTTTAAATAAACGTTGAAACATCATCATCGTTATGATATCTGTCGATATTTATCTAGTTATCATATAGCTGCTTCACTTAGTTAATGACCAAGATAACTTTCCAAATGAGACACAACAGTAAACCCCAGTCTTCGCTACAATAAACAGACATACATAAGTATAGATTTCCGCAAACGGTTATGTGAACCGTTCAATACGCCAACCCACTTAGTTACATGTCAGTTGTCAGAATAACAAATGGCCAAAGTTATCTCTCTTTTGACGAAACGCAAGCCGTTGTGGCCGACTTCCAAATGATTTGACGCTTTCATCCGTTCACGAGGAATGTGGCAAGGACGTGGCCCTAAACTGTTAGCCAATCGTTTTCACATATTTAATGAGACGATGAAAGTGCTCTATTTTTAGCAATACGACAAAAGACGGACGGACTGGGCGGTGAGCGGGCTTCACATATTTTCAAACGCGTTATAACTGTATTTTAGGCGTTACAGTGAAGCAAATACCAAAGACGTAAGCTTGTAATACTAGGCTTGCTACCGAGGTGACAATTCTTGAGCGTTGCCAATTAACAAATCGTAATAACTAACTGATGCAGCATTACGAACAATCTAAATAACCGTCTAGGTCTCTTGCATAGTCCACGTCATAGTCTGAACGCACGAACAAAGCATGCCAAATAAGTGACGCAACCAAATATCAATGCGATAATTTAGTATAGATTTTGTTTATATCAAATAAGTATTTACATTCTACTTTACTTTGGCAAATGGACCTGTTCGCTACTGAACGCGCGGATCCACTTGACTACATGACTTATTTGGTTTTTTTATTGGTCAACTGGACCCAGACCCAAAATTTAAAAAAAGCATCTTTTGTCTAAAGCTACCAGCGGATACAGTCGAGCGCAAAATTGGTTAGTCAAAATATAATAAAACGCAATTCAATTAGGTTTAACCTATATTCTCAATCAAAAACGTAAATATTTTTAAATTAGGCACATGCAACTAAAATTAAGTAAAACCTTTTTTTTCAAGTGTTATTTATTATTTTAGACCTATATATCCTGCTTATGCGCATTAAATTTAATTAAAATGGGTTCAGCCATTTCGGAAAATAAGGACTTGAAAGTTTGTATGAAATGCCGTTAGGTGTAAACGTTTTTAAAATAAAACTAAAAGATTCGGCTTTACTCCGTGACTGTACTAATTATAAAATTGGGCAGTGGGTCCAATCGACCAATTCAAAATGTGACTTGGACGAGTGACCCCGCGAGTTTATTTCGAGTGGGTCCGGTTGGCCCAAGACTCTTTCAAAGCACACCTTGTCACTAATCTCCATCTAAAAATATTCTACTTTGCATTGAATTAAACGGCGTTATCTCTTTGAATTATGGCCAAGTTGTAATACTTTGAGTTGTAATTTTACAGCGATATCAAGGGTGCTGATACAGTGTATTTACTTAGATAGCGAGCATGTCATTGATAAGAGTGTTTTGCAGTTTTTGATAGTCGGTTGCTAACTGCGCGTTCATTTTTCCTACATTTCTTGTTTGTAAGCCACTTGAGAAATTAATTAAACGTGTTTGCGCTCTATATTTTTAGATTTCGATACATTTTCCTTGATCGAGCAAAAAAGTAGACATGGTCTGGGGCGTTAGCTATACGTAGGTAAAATTTCTGCTCCATTGCTTCGACTGTCGAAGCATGATTGAATAGCAGGCCAACCAATATTTCTTTTTGTTTCTTGAACTAGTATTTTCTTTGACATTTATTTTATTCTCCATCCACTTTCAAACTGAAAACACTTAACAACTTTCAATATCTAGAATAGGGGTGAAGCCTGGGTAAAGAAAACGAAATTCTATTATGTCCGTCAGACAGGTAATACAAAAATATTAGACACATGTTTTTTGTTTTATCAAAATATCAAAAAAATACTTAGTTAAAACACATTAAAGTTGGAGAGTGGGGGCTCACTACGTCACAAGTAGGTATAAAAATTACCTACATGTGACGTCATGCGCCATTTCAACTCAATATATCTCCGTTATTTTATGACCACGTGAAAAAAGAAAAAATACGTGTCCAATACTTTTCAATAATCTACCCGACGGACAAAGAAAAAAAAAATGTGATCATCCCCTATTGTCCAAAACGTAATTGTTTCTGTCCTTTGACAAAAGTTTGTAGAAGCAACTGCCGCTTCTCACTCCCCTAAAATCCCTTTAAAATTAAACGAGAACTTGAAAAATCCACTTTGGCCAAGTTTTGGAAGTGGAATCGAGTTGTTAAGTTAGTTACATCTCGTCGTTCAATATTTTATAATGTGGCGAGAGGTCGGCCGGTGATCCGTGAGCGTCACTCGACCTCCACGAAGGCCGTGCCCGGCTTTTATTGATTTTTTATACGCATTGTCCATTTCGTTCGTACCTACGCCCCCGCCTGGCGCCCGCGCGCTCTTGGCCACTACAGCGACGAATTGCGATCGCTATATTTGTCACACGTAATTACAATGCCAGTTACACATTTTATCATTAGGCCGTTATTGGAACACGTTATTAAACTCAATATCATATCTACGCTTTGCTTTTTCAACCATAGTAACGCGATTATGAAACGCTTTGTTCACAATACTCGTATAACATCACCCATTTATGTGCTAAGTTGAAACAAAAACGACGAAGTTTTATATTTGTTGTGTTACCATTAAACTGTCTACGTTAGCCTACTTATGTTTTCTCATATTGCCTCCGCACGCGTAACTAAACTAAACCATAGCGTAGTGTGTGCGTAGTATATTAGCTTTTACTAGAACTAGGAAAATCGCTTACGACTTCGGTTTCACTCGTAAAAGTTGACGAAAGGAGACCTTCAGGTTATGCCCATGTCTTATCTTCAGTTTTAGATATTTTATTACTTAAATAGTACAGTTACTTTCACGATAACTCAGACGGAATTCGAAAATATATGTAAGCATTAAACCCGTATAATAACCGATTAGCTATGGGTGTAAATAAACGTTTTCACACTGAGAATACTAAATTCAATCGAATCATGATAATTATTATTTATACAGCAGACCTCAATAAAATTGGTGAACTTGCTGATAGGGAATGCAAATCGGGATTTATAACAGCGGATCCGGAATCCGGATTTTTCATAAAAATAAACAAATTATCCATATTAGTTTATTACTATGATGTTTCTTATATTTGTGTAAATGGGTTAAAATTAAAACAGGGACTTTTTAAATTTTTGTTATTTTAATTAAATACCATAATTTTGTTGTTATAGCCATAATATTTTTATTATTAAAATAGTCAGTCTGTGACACGCGTGCTGAATAACGTTAGTTAAATAATTAATAACTACAAATTAAATTAAACTCTGAAGAACAAAACTGAAAAACACAAATAGATTCCTTGTCAAATTATTAAACAACAAAAGGAAAAAAAAACAATTTAACTTCACTTAATCAACATAATACTTATTCATATTAACCTCTCCGGCCCGCGCGAGCCCATCGGGGATCGCGCCAAACCCTCCGTTGAACCCCGGCGAACCCAAAAGGGACCGCCTCGTACAAGCAAACTTAAACCCTTATCGTACGTACAGTAAGGTTCTAATTCGTTTGTAAAAATTTACGTCTCTGGCCAACTAGAGTTCGATTAAAATGAAACCAAACATACCAACCTAACAACTGCACAAAATTATTAAAAAAATAAAGAAACGCGTCTTTGTCGACTGTCAAAATGAGTCATGGCGGCCAGTGTGGAACGGTGGTGTTTTGTTTTGGAATGCAGTGAATTTTTGTGTTTTGTGTTGTTAAACTTTGGTAAGTAAATGTATAGTATGTTATAAGTGTATAATGTAACTTTTTAGATAGTCATTTGCTGGAAAAAATATCTAAAAATTATGTTTTTGACCCAAAAATTTCTCCAAAAATTCCTTTGTTGTGAAGTTCGTCAGTCGAAATTGAAAATATGAATTTGACTCTTTTACAATGAAATATGGTCTTGGAAACATTAGTAATAAGCGAAAAAATAGTGATAATTCATAATTTCATGCATTCGAGGCATATTTATTCATATTTATTGATATTTCAAGTATTTTCATGCATTGAACTGCGCAGTTAGAAAATGGCCGATTCTAATAAGACGTTTGAATTGGAATCTTGCAAGAATAATTTATGTAGGACTCCTAAAAAACACTGTCATTAGATTACTTGTATATTTGTTATGTTAGATCTAAAGTTTCGTGTAAATTGATTCAGTAGTTTTACCAAAAAAAAACAAACTACGACAACAGTATGTTTGCGGCGAGCTCTCTGAATTCTATGCGATGTTTATAATTCTCAAGTAGTTATAAAACAGTTGTTTATATTGTAATACATGGTCACGTTAATCATGAACCCGAAACTGTTTACCGCTTGAGATAAGAGCTAATAGAACTCGCGCGATAAGCTTTTTATGAGCGCAGGACACTTGACACGCTCGATGACGTCATTGTGAGGCCGGCTGGGTGTTTTACCGTTAGAACCGGAAGGTCGGAGAGGTTAAAATAATCAGTCTGTGACTCGCGTGGTGAGTAATAACAATAAAATAAATAATAGGTAACCTACAAATTAAAAGAAACTCTGGACATAAAAATAAAGACATAATAGACTTCTTGTCAAATTGTTAAACAGTACATAAACTATTATAAAACTTCACTTCAATGAAATTAAAACGTATTAAAATTATCATTCTGTGACTCGCGTGAGCTTAGTAACGTAAGTGAAATAATTAATAAGTAAAAATTAAAAGAAAGTCTGGAAAACAAAAATAGTAGACTTCTTGTCAAATTATTAAACATAACAACAGCCCCCCTAGCATGACCGTTCTATCTCTATTCTACCAAGAAACGACAAGAAATCTTTTCTTTACAACTTGTCATTTCTTCTGCCCGAGCATGGCGCGCACCGTCGACTCGCGTTTCTACGAAGACATAGACAGAAATTCTTTCCATAGCAACGGGGACGTTGCTATGGAAAGTTAAAAGGTTACGTTTAGTTAACAAAAAAAAGTTGCCAATTGCACGAGTTTTTCATTTTTCGTGGGCGGGATGGTGTTGCTGCATCCTGCATCCAGGCCTGGATCTTTTTCGCGAAATTAAACCTAAATATTTTACATAACATTTCAACCTTTTGAACGTAACTCAACGCAACCAAGAAACGTATTTCTCGTATTTAGTTTTTATTAAGACTAGTTTGACATTTGTCAGAAGTAATGTTTCTACCCCCAAATGTCAAAAGAAGAGAAAATATGGTCGTCATGCTCGACGTTGTAGACTTGTGTCGACTGAAGAAAAGAAACATTTCTTTTCTACATTCTTAATATCGCCATGCTTGGGACGATAGAAATATCTGTCAAATTGTCGATTCTTCCGTAGACATAGCTCGTTTCTACGGCGGTCATGCTAGGCCGGCAGGAACAAAAATATTTAACATCACTTAAATCAACATAATTTTTAAAAAAAAATTGCTATTTTTTGAGACATAATGTGACCTCAAAAATAATAAGGCATATAAAGTGCTGTCGTTTTACCTGCTGCGAATTCGGTTACACATAATTCCTGCTGCGGAAAAAGCACAGTCTGATTCGACGCTTGTAGAGATAGTACTGAAGATGCTTGTAAGCGGCATAGCACGTATCGTCCGCGTCCTCGTGAACCAACTACCCTCGAATAACGCCATCTCCACATTCGCGCGTTAATGTAGCCCCCAAATTACAATTCATTTTGGAAGTCGAGTAAAACTGTGCGAATATCCGAATTTTTCGGATAACAGATAGTCCGGATTGCATTCCCTTCTTGCAGAACTGAAAAAACACCACTAGTTTGTCCTACTTTACTTAGTTTTACTCGATGTTTTTGCAGCGTCAGCTTCGAAAAATCTCAATGTTCTTGAAATACCGATGTGTCATGCTAATATCATGTATTTTTGTTACAGATTGTAAACTGTGTGGACAACCAGATCACCTAGCTAACTACTTTATACAATAAAAGTAAGTTTTTGATATATCAAAAATATTATTACAAATTACCGACGGTATTTTGCTATCCTATCACGTTGACTCTTCGGGAAAATTGGACATGGTGTAGACATTTAA
The DNA here is from genome assembly GCA_963082945.1 of Cerastis leucographa. Classification (NCBI taxonomy): domain Eukaryota; kingdom Metazoa; phylum Arthropoda; class Insecta; order Lepidoptera; family Noctuidae; genus Cerastis; species Cerastis leucographa. The sequence continues at coordinate 5,857,857 of OY720370.1, forward strand.
GTCGAATTTTAAAATCAAATAATTAAGCATTGTTATAATAAGAATAACAGGCGATAACAATCTTTCTGTCTGAATTTCGTTTTTATCTTTTTGACCGAATGTTAACTTTACGGAGTTTCTATCATATCATTCTAATCCACAAGGTGCTGCGTGTATTCAGTGTTTGTTATTAAATCAGCAGTGGCGTGCAAAGTAATGAACTCACCTGTTGTATTATTCTTTTAGATTTGCCGTTACACAATGGCCCATCGTTTGCGTATTCTGTACTCGAACAATTTACGAGTTTTCGAAATTCAAATATTGGCTAGTAATAATAATTTTAATGTCAGCAACTCGGCACCCACGTAAATTGTTGTCTTCGACGTCAAACTGGTATTTTTGCTAATTACTAATTCGCCGCACTAAGTAAACCGTGCATTTCGTTAACAACTTTACGACTTACGAGCTGTTAAATCTTTGACGTTTGTTTAAGTTTGGTTCCCACTTTTGAATCCGATTCGATAACGAATATTCTTAGCGCTATCGCAAAATGCCTTGAAGGCCAACCTGTGCAGATCCAAAAATTCTCCGTATTTCTAATTTTATCCCTCTTTGAGCCTGTTTGCGAAATTTGAACTCGAATTCCTGCGTCCGTTGACTCTTGCGCGGGTGGCGCGCGCGTCAAGCCGAGTCGTAAAATGCAAACGCGTTCGTGTCACACGCGGAGTGACACATAGATTTCATATTGCATGACGTGCCGATCCATCTTTGTTCCGATGAGTTATGCCCTGTGCCCCGCCGGCCCGCTAGATGAACGCTAACCGCGCCACAAATCATCGGCTCTGCTAACTCACTCCGCAAGAACGTCGCCCTGGCCCCCGCGACGCCCGCCGACCTCGGCGACGTCTTCCCACAAATTCTCACCCCAAAACGAGACATTCACCGCTGCGCACCGGACGAATATCACACGAACGCCGCAATGACGTAAACTCCATAGTCGCTTGCGCCAGCCAATGTTCAACTTACATTGGGCCGTTGTGCGCGGCACACACGATCATTAAACGTATATCTGTTAATAATAATTGCGATTGTCTGGTTGTACGTGCGCACCGAGTTATGGCGCAGTTGCCGGGCGGTTTGCGAGTCCCCCCCCCCCACCCTCCGCCTCCTCCACCGCCGACCCCTCAGATCTGCGGCGAGCGGCGCATCTTGAGATGAAATGGCATTCAGTTTCGTTTTGTGACGGTTGAATGGGCGCCCAGTTTCGCGAATACGTGTGTGTATTGAATGTATGAATACATGCATTAAACTATACATTCACATGAGTATAAAAATGTCGTTAGACGTTCGTAGTTTGAATGTGACATTCAAACTACGAACTAATATAATATTCAATTTAAACTTCTCTATTGAAGCATAAAAGAAAACCACACGTCTCCACAAACAATCGCAATTTATACACAGTACACGTACATAAGCTCCATCCGCATGTAACGTGGCGAAATATGACCGTGACCCTGGTAGAAAAAAAAAACATGTTATCGTAAAACTAAACAGATTATTACCATATAGCTATGTAAAATCGCAAATGATTCAAAATGCTTATCGTTTATTCTTGTATTGGCGAAATCGGCTAAATGAATTGGCGTTATGTAACCCTTGACACGAGGACCCGAATAATAAACTCTCTTTGTCATTTGATTACGTATTATTAGACCAATTTGTTATACGAATACTTAGTTAGTCTGTTTGACTCCATTTTTACTGAACTAGTTTCTAAGGATCTATGTTTAACCCCATGCAGGTTTAAATTAAAATTCATTAGTGAAACTTCAAAGAAGTGGTAGCTGTAGATAAAAATCTTTATAAACTAAAAATAAGATCCTTTCGATCGTGACTATTTACCAATACCAACAAATAGTATATGTATAGTCTTTAAAACGAAACTTTTTTGTTTCCCTAACCCGAATTATGAATTACACACACACACATAAAATACTAAGGTGCCAAGTTATCGTCGATGTTTGCGTTTCGTTACGAGAGTAAGTTTAGAATAATACTACCATAAAATGTGATTCCAAGAAGTTGTCTTTGCGCAAATTCTACTTAACAAGTAGTAGTACTTCTAAAGGAAAATACGAACTTGGCTCAACGGTCTTTCGCAGTCCATTTGGACGCAAGCCTACAATTTCCACCTTTTATACCCAATAAGTCACAAGCTAGCACTTTACGAGGCATTATAAAGCACATGTTACAGTTTTTTTCCGTTAGCTTGCACATTTTTACGATCTCGATGCGGCTCGGTCGGTAGTTTAAAGGTCAGCGAACACTGGAGACGGCAGAGCAGAGCATTTTGTCTTAACGGTTTAAGACTTTCCCAACGATCAACGTAAATTCATATAAAGCTAGTGGTAACAAGATACAGATTTCAATGTTTAGAGATCAACTCCATGGCATCAAAGGGTATTTCCTTCGTGGCATTCAAAATTGTCACCATTTAGCTACGTACGAATTTACGTTGGGTAAAAATAAAATGCTCTTCCCTGCCGTCCTCGGTGTGCGCTGATCTTAAGACAGGCGAGTCCGAAGCCAGTCGGGCTCACACGACCGGTCCCTACGTGATCTCTTGCGAGGCCTGCGACGCTCCCCGACTCGCTAATAACTGTTGTAGGTACTACATAGGTACATGCTATACATGTGTGAGAAGAAAAATGTTCTTCGTTACTTTGATAACGTATTGTGCGGGACGTGAGAGAAATGCAGCCTTGGTTGGCTGTTTTAGACTGGCTTTTTATAATTTGATATCGCCCATAAATGTCTTGCGCGTTTGACCCTGTAAAACAGCAGCCATTAAAAAGCTTGAAGAGATACGTAGCAATTCTCCACAGTAAATTAACAGCTTTTTGTTGATTTCATTACGCATTGACTTCCAAACGTAATCGATTACTAGTAGTTTTAATTAAAATCCGCATTTGATAATTGAAAATCCCCTTAGCAACAAGTAACTGTATTTTATGCCATTTATATTTGACAGAGCAAGAATATTATTTAAAGACCACAAGTATTAATGCCTTTACGATGATATCCCACACAGGCTTAACCATACGAGTTTCACCATGGGTCTTACAATAGGTTAAGTATCTGTCATTAGTCATTACTCATGCACCGTTGCGACTTTCGAAGCTTAGTACTTTGGTGTCATTGCACTTCGCGTTCACGATACTTCCCAACTTAACGAACCCTGTAAAGGAAACTGTATGACACATGTATACATATGTACATTCAAGGAATTGTACATTCACTTTGTACAGTAAGAGAAATTTCAGCATAAAAGAAAAAAAATGATATTGGGAAAACGCGCTTACTCTTGGCACAGGTATTTTTTACCTAGTTTGGATTTCAGAGCCTTCACATGATTTTCTTACCTCATCAATTAGGTCAGTATCATTTCAATTATTTTTTATTCATTAAAAATTTGTACAGTCAAAGAATGAAAATGTTAGTCACCTTTATACTACAAATTTTACTTGTGTGCACTTGTGCATTCATAACAGTAAACGAATCATTCGTAATTCAGCACAATTGTTTGTGCTAGTAGTTTTCGTCGCGACAATAAGGATTCATTTCGTCCTGTTGTGAATGCATTTACGTCATCGCATGTCTAGTGACCCGTCTGCTGTTTCCTTATATCAATATTTTTGACAAATGTTCTCAGCGCGATATTGCACTTGTGTAGAATAATTCTTTGTAGACGATGCAAAATGTAACAAGATATGGCGCTTCGACGGGTGTAACCTCGCGTTATGTAATATTTGTTGACTGCTAAGTGCACGGTCATAGGATTGCCATGTTGTTGTCAAATGAATTGCTGCATCGATTGCATAACACCCACCCCGCATGAAATCATAGGTGGCTGTTTTTATGTATAATTGTTTACAGTTAGCAACTGGAAATACCTTGATGTTAATATGCCTGCGGGTAATATCTATACTTATTATCAATTAAAGTTACTTTTAGTATGTACATATCTGTATGACCTATTCTGCTAAACTACGCAACAAATTATGATGCATTTTCGCTATCATTATCATTAACCTGCCTTTAAAATCTGGGTACGTTGTAGCATGTCTTTTTCTTCTATAAGACATAAGCATTTTCGACGGAATTTAGAGAATTCTGAAGATAAATATATATTAATATTTCACTTAGAAAATAACACAGAAATCCTTGCTCTTTTGACTTTTCGCCACATCAGTAGATTACACCCGTTTTAAACACGGGCGGGTCGCTAATTCGCATAATGTGGTCGGTAATTCTGACACACTTTATTTTCATTGCTGTAATAAAGTTTAAATGATCAAAGGTGCATCAACGGAAACATGTAAAGCCGAAACACATTGCTTACATTTCAACTAATGAAACTCTGCAGACGTTCTTTGAAACAGTTGAAACTGATTCGTCTAAATTCCGATGCACCCCGAGCTTTATGTCCTAGTGTCGTCTGCCGAGTAATGGGCACTAATATCGTAATGCGCAAGTCGATAATACTTAGCAAGGCTAAAGGAATTCGATTCTTTATTGTGCACACACATGTTCGACTCGACATTCGGGCAACAAATCAAATACTTAAGATTTTAAGTATAGAAAAACGTTGGGGAAACAACAGCTTAGCTTTAATCATACCGAGCCAACGTGAACATGGTTGAGCTATGGTAGAAATGGAGTCTACCGATCGGCACGAGCCAAATGAAAGCCATGTGTAGTAGTTGCTTCGACTAGGCGTTATTTTTTTTTTCAATAATACTGCCGAATCTTTTGTACAACTCTATATGTCCATACCCCTGTAAAGCACCCCTTATCGAGTCAGATTCATTATCAATATGAAAAGCCACATGTGTGACTTGTTTCATCGATTAATCTAATGGTCGTTCGCATTGGGTTAGTTTTTATGTTGATAAATGATAACGGTATCAGCTTGTTGATTGCTTGTAATCGTTTGATGCTATTAGTTCCATTGACGTAAAACGTTTTTGGAGCGGTTTTCGGCCATTTTAAATAGGCTTTCTTTTTACCCGTTCGCGGTAGAGCCCAAAAGAGTCATGTTTATTGTTGCACTCATGAAAACATTTATAAATAATCAACTATTCACAGTTTACACCACAAATAAATAGAAGTTACAGGTTAAACTTAAATCCAGTTAAACTACATTAAATCAGTCAGAAATGAAAAAAAAAACCCAAAATAAATAAATAAGAAGACACTATAAATCGTTTTTTATATGGCTTTAACACCTAAAAAACGTGTTGTTTCTAACACTGTAACCTCTCGCTCGTCGACACGGAGCACAACTGTTGTTTTCATTCAAAAGTCTCCCTAGGTTACCAACACAAATTCCCCAGCAAATAATTTCTTCATCAAAAGCCACGTCAAACTCTGCCTTTCAACAAAACCTAATCCAATCCAATTTAGTTTGAATAGAATTAGACTGCGAACACTAAAACCATTAATCGGACGTTGGATTTTGTATGTAAAAGGCTTCATATCGGCTCTTGTCTAATTCTAATGACGCACTATGTGTAAACGACCAGGGAAATAGGTCGTTCATGGAAAATCGGTTTTCCGTCGCGTAATTTCGAACATTGCCGATTTCAGTATTGTGTAAATCATTTGGTTATCAGGATATAGCGTTGTTCACAGTAGATGAAACTTAGTAGGCACCTTATATAAAGATACAATATTATGGACATGTGTAGGTGGGCTAAATAATTGTTAGTCTTCTTATTCAGCTGAGGTTCGACCAGGACTGTCACATCAACAAAGTTGCCAAAAAATAATAATTGTGAGATCTTGTTCTCTTAATTAACAACACCTTAATTCTTTTTGTACGCTTTCTGTGTCTCTCTTTTCGTAGTGAAAGATTACAAAGTAAAAAAACCTTGTTCAGTCTTACTTACTGCATGTTTTTAGAATGTCACTTTGCAACGCACGTGCCGCTTCGTTGACTCACTTCAGCGCGCCTTGGTTATTTGACTTTCAGCTCAAGTGTGCTTCTATCTTTCAATTGAAATATGCATCCAAGCCATCCATTCAAGTGTACCATTCATTAGAGAAACAACCACGTCGATCTATCTTACACAGCAAGTTTCTACAGCCTCAAACTTCTAAATCTTGTCAAAACAGCGAAATAATCCACTTGGAATCATTTACGAGCCCATAAAAAACCACGCTTTCCTTTTGAGTAAATCTCCAATATTCACGGCAGTTTTATTGGAGCGCGTAGTCCCTTAATAGTATAATATAGTAACACGTAGGGCGCTGGGTGGGATGTGGCGGGCCCTTACGCCTCGATTCACGCGGTGTCGTGTTACCAAGGGCCCTTTGTAAGACAGAAATGTGATAAACAGGAAAATGCTCACGGTTACCTACCTACCTATACATACCCCAGATAACACTCAATACTGAAATCTAAACTTTATGCCAACGGAATTAATTTCCATTACGAACGCAGATGACGCGTCCATTTCTAGGCAGTCAAATAAATTACCGTTTGATACGAACTCGGTACGAAATTGCGAGAAATAATTCGGGGCGTTAGCGAAATCGTTTGATTTTTGACGTCTAAACAAGAAGCTTTCGACGCCCGTTTCAAAGCGGAATTACATTTAACAGAACAGGGAACTTGGGCTTTTCTTATTTCGAGAATTAATTTGTTTTCCTGCGGCGGTGGCGTTCTTATTGTAAATGTTTCCGCATTTCCAATTTCTTCCTTATCTACATTTTTGATTAGTTCATATTTATTAGATGGCTTCTTAAGTACTTGGAAAACAAAGACGCTATTGGTTTGGGTCTGAATTCAAGCATATTTTTGTTAAGTCGCAATCGAAATGACCGACTTTGCATAAATGTACCAGTTCAGTTCCAAAACCACATTCGGAACGATAAAGCTATCAAGGAAGTATTCAGTATAGTTACATTTTGTTCGATCGTAGTTTCAGCAAATTACAAAAGTTCACAGTTTTAACTAACCAAAACCAATTTATCGCAACAATTCCATATGAATCGCTTACGAAACAAATAACCAAATCATGAAACCAAAACTCCATCGAATAAATAATATCAAGCCGTACAAGCCGACGCGACGCCCGCACTATGGGCCAACGCAGTTCAAAACTGGATGTAATAACTGAGCGAATCAATTAAAAACTCCCCAAGTAAAGTTTCCCCCGGTCCGGGGTCTACAGGCTGTGTGATTTACGCGCTTAGGTGTTACAAAATTGCGTTGTTTTGCCGCTCTCTGCCTGTATAAACTTTTTGCACGTTTTGTCTTTCGCATACCGGAATATACGTAGCCTAACGTAGGACAGTTTGGATTCTGTTAATGTAGCTGACCTACATTTTTCGTAATTAAAAAAATATAGCTGCGAGTTGTTTTCTTTCATGCCTGAACTAAAAACGTAGACTTGTTTTCTAAAGAAAATTAAAATGACAGGCAAGATGTAAAGGCCTTTTTTTTACCGGACACACCATTTTAATCTGTCGTTAGTGTTTTCCAAAGTAATCCTTAGAGGTTTGGGTTTATTATCCCTTTCTTCAATCTGCGGGTGGGCTCCAGTTTGTAATAAAATATTACTCGTATCTCATATCAATATCATATACATATCATATCAAAAAATATTTTTACGCAATCCCTGCTGAGTTACTCAAGTGATTTATATCCGAAGGACGATCGGCCTATATATCACGACGCGAATATACAAGATATTTCAAACGCCTTGAATTCCCAAATCACATAATCGGATTTCAAATGCTGAAAAGCTGTTCGTCTAATATGTGAGTTGTAAATTACAGAGTGAGATATCGCGAAAGCTTCTCAATGTATGACGAATATGTGTGTGATTGTAAACACAGTGTTATAGGTGTGTGGGATGAGAGTTGTCAGGTAAATTCGTGCTCACGTCCTTCGAGCCGGGTGACGTATTATTGATGTTACACGTGCGTCGTACCTTGAAGATAACATCTCTATTTATTTTCTACTTTTATTGTATACTTCGACGTCTTTATTCGATAAATAAGCGTATCTCTATAACACAGCTTTCTGTAGGGATTATTTGTATAAGACTACCAAGATACTGTTCATGTATCTCATCATCTCTGATACGTTTTATTTGTGATTAGTTTTGGCGACTTTATCCATGTTGGATAGAGTCGACAAAACTAAACACAAATCTAGATTAACTGATGCACATAATTTTCATATCGAAAAGTTATAGTGATATCGAACCATGATATCACTATAACTTTTCACATATTCCGGATATCGGAATCCGTTCTATTAAACTCTGCCAAAGTCGGTTTGCAAACGCTACCACACGTAGGAAATTACGTTCATTGACTCGCTGGTTTGGTATACAAGAGATTCATCTAAGTAATTCAAGTAAGTTGGTAATGGAGCATATTGTATTCACGAGTAAACCATGTTTTATCGCAGACTAATTAAGTTGACATACAAAATATTTATGCATATACGATCATATCGATACATATCTTCAACTCATACGCATATACGCACTGCATAATAATGCCGTCCATTAAAAAGTAATTATAAAGATAATTTAAATAAATTATACAAATATAGACGCCACATGACGGCTTCAGCAATGTTTATTACATGAATCTCTAATCAGGCTGATTCCCCAAGGGTATAACTCTGATAATAATTACTTAATGAGAGCGCATAATAAATTACATTTCCTGTATAAAATATATTTTCTCAGTATGATAAAATACATATTCCATTATGTGTGTGACGCTGAAAGTGTTGATCACTTGTTTAACGATCTATGAAGATCGACCTTTTGTGTTCCTTTTGATTCTTATTGATATGACCTGCGTCATCACACCATTGTAATATTTAAAGGTCGGTCGAAGATTTAACTTGGCCACTTGGGTACATAACATAGCTTTCATTATGTGTTGCAAAATGTAGGCTCTGATATTTATATTTATAAAGAAGAAAGTTTCATTTAGTGTTTTTTTGATTCTAAGTATAAATTTAATACCCCCTGTGTAGAAACTTTTTCTTCCCAATGTTTTTAGGATTTCAGTTCCTGATTACTGTGAAAGTTTCCGTTAAAGAATGCTCCTCAAACATATCATTATTTTGCAAAACAAAGAACAAGTGTAAAATCTAAATTCAATAACAAAAAGGTACACCACAATAAATTTATGTTCTTGTTATAAAGAATATACAACTTTTAATTAGCTTTCACTTTGTTTTAATACTTTTACAACGACTTTTTTTTCCATAATAATGAGTCTTAAACAGTGAAGTGTTGACCTTTTAAAGATGTTTTTGGCAAGGTAATTAGAAATCCAACTATCACCGTTGTGGTCGTATATTTTTGCATGGTAACCGCTCAACACTTTGACAGACGGTAGCTTATAGCCACAGTTATCCGCAAATACGCCAGACCGCATTAAATGGATACCCAATTTTTGGGTAGCATCGTTTAATCATTCAAATTTTAATGAATTAATTTTGTTTTCAAATAAATCAACATATTTGCCATTCGTTAGACAAGCTAACGCAACATCTTTATATATTATCTTTTTCAATGGCTGACATCAAATTAGCAGTAAGTTTGAATATTTAATTAAATCTGGAAATTAAATAAATACATAGACAGACTTATGCCTGCTGCTTATGCTTATACATAAGTTCAATAAATAAATGCTTACGCACAATCTAAACAGACTAAAATATAATATCGCTATTTTATGTTGTACTACTGGATAATATTTTATTGATTACACTGCGGTGCTTGAAGCGTTGCAGAGTGAATGACCGTGTCCCAACGTCGGCCGGGAACGCATGTAAATGAGAGTTCTCTTGATGATACCATCGTGCTTGTGACGTAGTACATTTAAATACTTAAAAAAGTTGCAACTTTTTCTACCCACTTAGTGCATTTATGCTTTTTGGAGTAGATGCGAGGCTTCTTGTGAGGGCGCACAGTGGAACGAATGTATGGGAGCGGTTGGACGTAGACATGTCCGAAAAATAAGAGTAAAATTATGACAAACTAATGATGCCATCTTATTCGATTACTTAATGCCTTCATAAATTGTGGTGATGAATTTCTTCATAACTCCCATATTTCGGGAGTAATTTGAGAAAATGTGAAATTTTACTATGAAAATGAGTGTATCGAGCTCTCTCCCTCCTGATTCCGGGCTTGTTTCAAGTAGCGGTCTCTAATATCATAATGCTATTACTAAGAGCTATATTTAATACTAAGACACATAGTGCGCCAAATGTGCACTTTCTGGGATAAAAGGAAATGAAAATTTAAAAAAAAAAAACGTTTTTTCCCCATTTGTATTTACTTTAAACCGCAGACAGACTTATTAAGAGGTCTATAAATATATTATATATATACAGAAATATATATTAACAAAAATATTCACAAGAACTGATGAGAGTATGACTTTTAAGTAAGTTGATAATAAATTACCTAGTTTCATTAAAAGTACAATAAATAATTAAGATGTAAGCTCTAATTTACTAAGTTACACATTTTAAAACAATAACATCATTTAATTATCTTCGTCATCATCATCATCATCAATTAATTCAAATTCAGAATCGATGTCCGCTAAATCATTTATGTTAACAAATTCGATATCACTTTTCTCAGAATCCGTAAGCTCATAAAATTCCTTAAAAGAAGATTTTTTTACAAACTTATTTCCTTTTGGACGGATACTTGTAACAAGTGGATCAGAAGACAGTAAAAGATTGTGCATAATATCTTCATTGCATGAGATACTGCTATGCTTTCGAGAATGCCCCTCTCTATATTTTCTAAAATCTTTATTTCTAGCCTCAGATGCCTCTTCGGATAGAAAACCAATGGGCACAATTGACATGTTCTGAACTATGTCTGGCCCATGCATTAAAATTTTATGAAGTGAAGAAGGCATATAATACCATGGGTATAACTCCACGTAAAGCTTAGCAGTATCAAAGCAGAACTCTCGGAATTTAGTTACGTTGATCTTCTCTCCTGATGAAATACACTGCAAGATCACACAGATTTTTCTTAAAAGCATAGCATCTATTCCGGTCAGTTCAGCAGATTTAGTGTAGTTTTCAAAAAATCTCCTTGCCGAGTTGCCATTGTTGGTGGATCCACTGCCTTGTTTCACAACATCGAGAAGTAAGCCCGTTTCTCTTCTTACAGCCTCTTGAACTCTTTTCTTCCTGTCATCAACTTGCCTTTTTGCTATATCACCCCTTACTTGCCATGATTTTATGTCTAATTTGTAGGAAATGTGTAATAAGCATTCCATTGAGCGAATCCAAGCGTGAAGGGTGCTTAAGCTATATTTATACATGTCCTCGTTTGCGTGTTTATCTTTGATTAACTCTAAATTATTCATTTCTTTAGGACAAGCCTTGCATATGTCACACACTGAAGCTGCTGTATTGGATATAATGGAATGAATTTTACCATCAATCATTGTCAACAGCAGTTGGTGTTTGACACTAATTCCATCAGTGATGGTGGATGGAGTTAAGGCTTCAATCTCTGCTTCGATTTCAGCCATCTCTCTCTGCACATTTTCTTTGGTTTCCTTTATAAACTTAAACAATATTGGCCGGCAAAATGAAGTGGAAGATGGTCGCTCGTTTTCCCAAATTGTTACACCTTTTGAGACGAGCCGCAGTGGTACAAGACTAATCATAAAATTACTAGCAAGATCGATTTGCTCATCTTCACTCGTCCTTTGATGATAAATGCTTTGGCTAGATGATCCGTCAAAACCCCATTTGCTGGTCAATACGAGCTGTTGATTGGGATCAACAGGGGTTTCTAACGACCTAATAAGTCTTCTTGAGGTTAAATCCATCAAGGCTTGTAATTTGATTTTTGCAGAGCTCTCTGTAACTGTGAGATCTTCTTTGGCCGGATAGCACTTAATTTTTTCTTTAACCAACATGTAGTAACTCGGGTATTGAAGAGCTCCTTCTTGAGTGTTGAAATCCCGAAGAGTGTTATAGCGCCATTTCGATAAGTTCATCGATACATAAAGAGCCAATGCCTTCAAAGGGGATATTTCCCGTACCTGAATTGATTTACCTTCAATGAAGGCTTTGATTTTTGAGGCCTCTTCTGGATTCTCCGTCAAGTATTTCATAACATAAGCTGTATCGCTTTGTCCTGCCTTTTGAAGCGCCCTTTCGGCCGAAAACATAATTTCAGCGCTGCTACTGCTGCATGAAAGACTATCTTCAGTGCGTCTTCTTTTTTGCCGGTTACTAAGGTCCTCAAAAGATTTACGAGGACTAGGATGTGTACAAGTTGAAGCATTAGATTTAGCAGGAGAAATTATGGGCTCGATGACGTCACTTATATTTTCTGTAGAAGGTTCCATATTTTCATTCTGTAATTCCGGCCATTGAATTGCAGCCTGTAGCCAAATCTCATGTTTCTTCCGAAACTTATCTGTGCTTCTTCCAGACTGTGTCCATTTTGCATAAATGCGGTAGCAAAATCGACGACACCAGTCTTTTAAACTTGTTTCAGCACTTTCACATAACTGAACACAACTGTTATCTTTTAAAACACTGAACAAATAGTTAAAGTCGCGTAAATCTTTATGTGCGCGTGCGCATAAAGCAACGTGAATATCAAGATTTGTATTAAAATTTGGAAAATACATTGCGAGATTAGCTTGGATACAACGAGGTGTAAATCAACACTGATTTTAAAGTTACTAATAGTGACCTATTTATATAAAATCCAGGTATCCCAGGTATCCTTTGTTAAATATTGCAAGGTAATTAGTTATTGTGATAATTAGTAAATGATGCATGCTAAATTAGTGTATTAAGAGCCATTTAGTAATTAAATAATAGCAATGTTCTTATCAGTAATCATTAGTGCATCAGTTTTATATGTAAACCTTAAGTCCCTAATTATATATCCTAATTAGCTTATATCTTCTCTAATTGGCTGCTCAGAAATGTTATTGTAATAAGGTAAACCTTTAGAAAAACGGTTTTAATCAACAAAATAAACAAAAAATAAAAAAATTGTGTTATAAAATAAACATCACTCTTTATCCCAGAAAGTGCACATTTGGCGCACTATGTGTCTTAGTATTAAATATAGCTCTTAGTATTAGCATTATGATATTAGAGACCGCTACTTGAAACAAGCCCGGAATCAGGAGGGAGAGAGCTCGATACACTCATTTTCATAGTAAAATTTCACATTTTCTCAAATTACTCCCGAAATATGGGAGTTATGAAGAAATTCATCACCACAAGTTATGAAGGCATTAAGTAATCGAATAAGATGGCATCATTAGTTTGGCATAATTTTACTCTTTTTTTTCGGACATGTCTACGTCCAACCGCTCCCATACATTCGTTCCACTGTGGGGCGGGTCTTTTTTTCGCTGACGAGGCTAATGTTTGCACTGGAATGTTTTTCGTAAATCGTAAATGTCAAAGGGCCCTTTCAGTCATTATGATGACTGCAACTCGTTGACCTATTTCATTAATTATCTCTGGATAAGTTACCAGGTTACTTATTTATTGGACTGATGTATACAATTATATCCAGTATTGATTTTATCTCATAGAAAGTGCCGGTGCGGGCGTTTGTGATACAGATTTATAGATTAATAGAATGTTTATAGTTAGCTCATTAAAACTGAGCTAGTAACTAAAACCTAACCGTTAGGGACTATTGTAACTAAGTACAAACTGAAGTACATTCAATCTCAGAGATAACGGTCCGAGTAGCAACAGAAGTGGTTGTTATGTTAGTGTACAATGAATCACAGTCAACTACTTTCTCCTCATTGACTCAGTCTGTTCAGGAAAATAAACACCTGATTCATTGCAGTTTTTCCTTGAAGTTTCGTTTAGACTGGAGTTGCTAAGGCAGAAGGTAATTACTGACGGACTAATAACCCTACGTTAGGTATTTGCATATCTGCCTAACCATTCGGGGATTACAGGCGTGATGTTATGTATATTTAACGTTCGTGTTGTTAAAATCGCCCAAGCTTTATAAAGGATGTAAAACACCTCTTAACGAAGCCGAAAGGCACTGGTTCTCCCTGTCATTGCGATATTTTTTTTGTTCTACACCATACCTGGGAACCTTCTAGTTACGGAGATATTAGGGGTCAAAGTTCCAACTTTTTATATGACAAGTATTTTTTTTAAATACAAGATTTTAATGTAAGATTTTTAATTTAAACACCCCACGACCCCCGTACTATTAAATCCGTCCATCAGCACAATGTTTTGAGTGCGTTACATTGAGTTCTACCACAAAACATGATTTTACACCCCCAAAAAAAAGTCGTTTCCCAGCAATAATTTTAAAGTTACTTAGTTTCATGTACAGAATGCTTGGTTGACGGCTTCGTGATGAGGTGATTTACACGGTGTATAATAATCGCCGACGTCATCTTTAACAGGTCAATAAGTCGTTTTTTTCTTACTTTCACACATCTTATCATTCATTGATTGCAGTCCTTCAACACAATTCAATAAACCATTGTTTAAACAACGCGGTTTTACTATCGCATGTCGATCAAAACGTGACAGAACGTACTTTCTAAACGTTGCTCATGTCATATTATGACGTAGCTGGCCGATTGTGCAAAATGAAATCACCTGTCGCTCGCTGGACGCCGTTGATAACAGAAGAAAGGTGTGACTAATAATTTTGATAAATAATGATGGAATGAGTCACACTGAAAACAACAACTGGTAAAGTAGGCAGTAGAATGGCTAGCGACAAGGAGTACCTACAAAGAAATACGAAAAACTCGCATACATAAAAACACACCTACGAAAAACTCGCATACATAAAAACACACCTTTTTCACATGAGTGTTAAGCAGAAACTACAGTACGCCACGTGCTATATATAATCTTCTACATAAGTTATTACAAGGGCAATAATTATTATTAAGTTCGTATATCGTTCCTAAAATACACTTTAAGTATTAGTAACTCATTGAAGGAAAATAAATAAACGTTTCTAATTTAAATTACCTAATCTAAGAGGTAAAGTATGAAGTTGTTTATTTCTGCAATGCAGTAGGTACTTGTTGCCATGCCATAATTTATTATAAATGTTAGCCCTATAAAAAGTATAAGCACAAGTAGGTCTAAAAGCATTTTAATTATATTTCTTAGAAATCTTTCTTTATGAAAGTTTTCTAAAGAGAGAGAATGTACTTCAAATAGCTGCAAAAAGTGCCACTGAATCTCCTCAGACAATCTTTTTACGTCGTTTAGCAGACAAGCGCTTTATAAATATACAGACACTAGAGATAATAACTGAGGATTACATTATAATCAGAGCGGATTCTTGGTAAACCATCTGAGGCAGGTGGATCCGTCCAAAGGAGAAATATCCATTTTGGTTACAAGACCTCACTTCTGACTTCCCAAACACGCTGCATCATGTATTGACGTAAGGGTAATGAAAACGTCAAGGGAATCATTCCGTCGGGTTGTTTTATTTCTGCTGATTTGAACAGATTTAAGTCTCTTGAAGTCTCTTCACTCTCTGCAGGTGTAATAACTGCTACTTTTACCGTCGTTATCCGAACAATAATAATAAGTAAGTAATAGTAATAAGTAACTCATAATGCTCGCCTACGGATGTTGGCAAACTGACTAGCATAGTACTGGAGGAAGTTTCCACCGTGTGTTGATATTTTCCTGTCCGCTCGCCGCGCCGGTTCGTTTCAAGGAAAAAACTCAATGAATATTTATGCAACGCATGTCGTATTATTGGATTTCATACTTATTTAAATCAATCTGACACAATGGATATGAATGAATACTATTTAAAATCCATTTTGTAACAACGACCGATATTTTCGACAGCTTATTTCGAACGCGAATTGGATGCGTGCCCATTAAAAGGCAGCGGTTTCAATAATATTCAGTTCTTATCCATTGTTATCGTAGCGAACACGTAATTTCTGAGAAGTTGACGTGGAATGTACGGATGTATCAGTCTGTTATCGTAGTAAAAAAATATAATTACTTTCATAAACCAGATTAGAGGCTTTCTGATTCAACGTACCCGCCAAAACCAGTTTTCACAAGAAAAAAAACAGACTACTTATCATTTTAATGTCATGGCCTTTTTTTCACGAATGCTCGCTGGGGTGACTGGACGTAGGAACGCGTTTCTACAGATTCCAACATCGTATGAACATTCGTCATCCTAATTTACAAGCGAGAAACTAATAAATTCAGCGATTCACGGCTTGAGGTCTTGTGTGCGTTAATAAATTCCATAAATTATACACATTTGTCAATCCCTCCAACGACAAAAAACTTTAAGGGAGCCAATACACAGCGATCATAAATTACCCAAACGTTAGGCCATGTTTTACAAATCACATCTATTAACTGATTGAACGAACATTTTGTATTCACAAGGAAGGATCAAAGAGTTGTCTTTGACGCACGTTAATTTACGCTCCGGTCGCTTTCCTGACTCTTCCTTAATTGCGAACGTCCGTCTATACAATATTTTCCCGATACATACCTGATTATCAATTCAAGTCACTGATGTTGAGTCAGCTTGTAAACAGAACGGTGCTAACTTAATTATCAAGACTTGACGTTAAGCGCGTGCTTATATATTCTCTTTACATATTGACCATTACGTAGGCAGATGTTTGTCCCAACGATTTCTGTCGACGAGGTGTGTCCGCATTGTGTATTCCGACGGTCGCCTAGGAATAAACCCAGTTTACGAGCTCAGCAACATCGGTTACGTCTTGGTGTTGCAAATGTACGCTGGCGACGACCAGTCTGAGAATTTTTCATTGCATAAAATGTTACCCTGAAACAATCCGTGACTTTTCCATCGACTCAACTACAAAATGGTTACGTTCAGTCATAAATTCACCCGATTTTATCGTACAGGCAATTACAGTGTCGGCACACTCGTATCGGAATTCACGTGCCCTGCACCAAATACGTTATTATGCTCAAAACTCATAACGTTTCAGTAGTTGGAGTGATGCTTGAATCGCGGAAAAGGCCCTCACTAATGGGGTTTAAATTTTGACATAACCCTAAAACGCGAACGAGTCCAATTGCCGGTCGTTTGCGCCGGCTTTCCTTGCGATTGAACACGGCTACGCGTCGCCTGAGCCCGGGATACGTCGGATTGGAATATGTAAAATAATTTGCCGTGCCGAGAACTCGCTAGGGCCGTTTACCTTTGCGATGAGATTATGCTGAAACTGACCCAGCTTACAGAGGTAGCACGTTGAATGGAATTTTTCGGGGTTATTTGAAGTGGCTTTGTTGAAGACGCGAATATTTGAACGGAAAACGTGTTACGAGGACGTTTGCGGCTTTGTTACATTTTACTTGCATTAATAGCTTCCCGCATTTCCGGGTTTTGTGATGCTCCGAATGACTAAAGCCTATTTCATTCCTATTCTTAGTATAATTGTAGCGAAATGGGTCGTCGTAACGTAACCAAGTAACGAGAAAGAAACTAACAGTTTTTTTAAGTCGCTACATGGAGAGTCAGCATAAGATACCTACCTGATTTCTAAGTAAAAGAAACAATCCATGAATACATTAATAATCTTAGCAATCAATCTCCTAATGAATTATGCATAATGTTCATGAGCATTTATACGCGACATTTGCTCCGTCAGAAAAAATATTAGTTTAAAAATTATCACAGTAATTTCTATTGTTCTTTGAACAGTTTGTACTTGAACCAATGACGTAAATCGAAAACTGGTTTTCTTAATAATATATCTAATTCTTTAAACTTTAAAGTGTCAGTAGATACAAGGTATGCACACATTTTTAAAACACAATTAATAAACGTAGGATTACTGTAACTAACGCCGACGTATAAATAAAGGCTTTGCATGTTATTTACACATTTTTGTAATACAAAAGAGACTTTGTTATTTAAGACGAATTAATGATCTTCGTTACTTGTTCGTGTTTTTGTAATGAGAATTAGGAAAATCCCAAGCGGCGTCGATACCTTAGGTAGTCGTAGCCACGTGTGCCATTAAGCATTAACACCGTGTACTGAATAGTGATGACTTGTTAGTCCGTAGCGTGAGGGGGTTACAATGTTTGTTTTCCTTAATACTAATGTAGTTTTCGAAGAAAGATGCCGCCGTCATTGAAGGTGTAAATCATGTCCTGTTAGATATATACATAAAGATAAAATAAAACACGAAAAGAAATACATACATCATAATAGGAATAACTTGTCGTCAACTAATTGATCAAATCAGCTTATCGTATTTCAATGCCGTACACAAATTGTGTTTTTATGAGTTGCTCAGCACACATATGTACTGAGTAAGCAAGTTTCTTTGCTACCTTTAACAACGGACCACCAACCGTTGTATCACAAACAAACTCAGCTGGAAAGCGATCCGCTTTCATTTGCTTTCTCATACGAGTGAACAGGCTTGCCTAGCAACCGCTAGACAGCACACGGTAACCGTGGACGCACACCATTGGTCGAATTCCAAGCTCCGACAGTAGGTACCGCAAGCAAGACAGCAACATGTTGCGACACCATTTGCTGTCATTAAGTTATTACTATTAGTCATTTCCCGTGCATCAGACGACTTTAAAATACGATTAAGAGTTTTTTTGTTTGTGTAAAATGGTCAATTTTGAGTAGTTTTTGCTTTTTCGTCACAGTTTGATCAGGTGCAGTTGGGTGTAGACTGTAGAGATAATGACAATGTAACAAACTGTTATTTTGTTTGACGATATCTGCGAAATACACTAGTTGTTTGATTACTGAGACTTGACTGTCCGTCCGTTCGTCTGTCCGTCTGTCACCAGGCTGTATGTATCTCATGAACTTGGCCGGTTTTTTTTTTTTTTGGAAGTTGGTAATTTTTTTTTGTTTGGTTGTTATTGTGGTAAGAGCTAAAAATCCTAATTCACATAAATAAGTCGTTTCAAATGGCAAAAGTTTTGCAATAGCCTGCTGATATTAATCCACACCTAGCCAAAACTGTTGTAAGTAAATCAGTTTTTGAAAAAAAAAACTATTTTAATGTGCGATCCTTTTTCATTTCCAACAGCTCGCATCACGCTTCTTTAGGCAACTACAATAACAATCTATAAATAAATTCTCAGCAAGAAAGTTCCAAGTGATAACAATCAAAGCTTGCACTTTTTTTTCTGGTTCGGCTGCCAAGACATTTAGGAACATTTAATTATTACCATTGGTAGCCTTAAAACCTTAATTTTCCGCGGCGCACCATCTTATGATGACGGTACACCAGCGTGCCGCGGCAAACACTTTGCGGAACACTGCACTAGACGAGTCGTGTTTGCGTGACCTGTGCGTTGACCCGTAGTCGCGCCCTCTGCCGGCGCCGGTGCCACAAATGCGATCTTTGCACTCGCAGCACTTGTATATGTAAGCAGTATGCGGGTTTTATTATTAGGGGTGGAACTGGGTTAGAAGTTGGGTGAAATTTATATTATAAGAAGAACTCGAAGTACTTGTAAGGTCATAGCGTTGTTGGCTAATTTGGTGGTGTTTCTATGCGATTTTTGCAGTTGTATGACTGAATGGAGGATTGTTTTCGAGAAATTCGGATTAGCTTTTCAGATTTTTGGAGGTGAAAATAGAGAAGTGTGTGTCCTCCTAAGTTTCTAAAATACCTCATAAGTGTTTCTATTTTTTAAGTAAAACTAAAGAATTGTGCTGAAAGAGTGTAGTTTTTATCATAGAAGCATCAACCGTGCAATTTATTCACACCACACACTTCAATAAAAACCTACATCACAATCTGCAAGTACGTTAACTAGCCTCCTTTGATCTTCCACACAAGTTCACTCGCTCACACACCCAGTGATAAACGCCTTGTATAATAATTCACGCCACTTATACCACGTGATTTACTGTCAATGTGTGTGTCTCACAGCATTATTCAAGTGTGTGCGTGTGTGTGTGTATGAAATGAGATCACGGACTATGAACCCCTGATACAATGTTGATACAGGCGAGTGATGAATGGAAGGAGTGCAGACGCCATCGCCGCCCGTCTACAAAACCTACGTGTTGTAGTAATTGAACTGCGGAATAACTTATTTCTTTCTATTGAAATTGGTATTGAAAATATTTAATAGCATCTAAAAATACGCATAACTTTCTGCTTAGTAAATCAATACAAAATACTTTAGTAATGAATGAATGAAATTTTAGTTTAATCGATACGGAGAGAAGTAGTTAACACAGCTACTTCTGTAAGCATAAACATTACGTCGTTTTCTGTAAGCATAAATAACTTCATAACGAGATACAAGTTGAATAATATTACATGTCAACGCTAGCCCTGCCTACGCTATTTGGTGGAATCGTGGGCCGAGGTGCCCGTGATCATGACCTTTGCACGGAAACGCAGACGCTTTATCGGATCGGGGTTGTCGAAGTTTCTCCGACAGGAAAAAATATTCTAGTGAGCTTCAGTAAGGAATGTCGTACTTCGTTAGTATAAGACTTAATATTTTTAATAACTTAACGATAAACAGGTCATAGGTTAATGACCGGAGAAAAGCAAATACGCATATACCCGCGCCTCTAAAGTTAATTCACGATAAGTGTTTAAACAGCATTTACGTCTAAACCGTTTACTGATACTGTAATCTTAAACGGCAATTTACGAAAGTGCGATACCAACTGTGTATTTCAAATACGGTGTCAACTAGAAAGTGATTATTTCGTACTTTCAAAGAGAAAGCGTATTTGATATAACGGCTTTAGAAGGCTTCCTGTGTCGCCTACTTGTCTTTATTATCATGAAAAACACTCCATACCACTTTACAAATTACTGACGTTGAAAAAGAAAACCTTTCTCCTTTCATACAAAAAGGTTAGAAATATGGCTCCCTGTAACAATGGGAGGTAATACATTGTTATGTAAAACGAAAAAACATTTCTTCCAAGTCGGACGTACATTATTGCAAACTATCAATAAAAACGCGCAGTCCGCATAACGGCGGTACATTTTACCCATATTTCAGTCGCGTTGCAAATCGTTCAGCTATTCATAGTGCGGCTCGAACGCAGTCAGTTTCCAAGCAATAATAATATTGAAAGACAGCCCGCCCGCTTCCGCTTAGCTCGCTCGGGAGGAATGCTGATACAGCCCGCGGGCATGAAACTCTCCTTAGGACACTTATACACACTCATTTTACACTGATACTAGTAAAGTTGGAGGAAATAGGTGAATGGCTGCTTTCCGCAATAAAACTTTATACTTTGTAGTTTGCAGAGGAGGGTTCAGAAATAGGTACGAAATGGCAAATAACTGGAAATGTGAAATATGGATGTAGCAATTTCAAATTAATCTCTATAATTGCTAACAGGTTCTGATTATTCTTTGACCCAATGCAATTTCAAAGCAATCTAAATTCATTTAGGTTGACATTTTCTGTGCAGCTCAGTCGATTAAAATTTAATCGGCCGGCAGTTATTGATTGTTCGGAAATGTGAAGCTTGATATTTCCTCACAATATTGATGTGTCAGCGTTGACTCGTTGAAGGTATTTCCCCACAGTGCTAACAACACGCAGTTTGTCTGAAACTTTCCATTCGTTTGCATAGAAACAAAGACAGTTACTCTTTTTACGAGCAGCGCTGCGTTGCGTCCAAACTAGATCGCACCCACGGGTGCAATAACATAATATTGACGTGACGCCACGGCCATACGATTGAACGTGAACGTGCGCCCTAAAACCGGCCTTGCAACCGATAGGGCCATAACTGTTTACGAACTTCATAAGCTGAGCCAGCATTCATGTCTGTGTAGCCATTTCTGTACCAGTATACCCCTTTAAAAAATACATTTCCAACGAATTCTGCTTACACGCACGCTTTCGTGCCGCTGAAAATTCATTAGCAACCAATTTGGAACCTTACACCGAATATAACAAGATTAGCATTTATATGTAACTGTAACTATATCGGTACACTTAAATTTGCTGCACGCTGCGATCTACAACAAACGTGAGAACTATACCTATACATAAAGACAAAAGATTCTCAGGCATGTCATAACAACGCCTTTTATGTAGTAAATATTGGCAATTAGTGCAAAAAGCTAGTACGACTAGCAAAACAGGACCACTTCGAAGGTATTGTGTCGTTTATGGTTTATATTCTGTGTAAATAGACTTAGGATTGCTCTCTACTGTGTTATGCGGTGTGTAAATTGTGGAAATATCTCAGCCATTGTGCTATAACAAGGAATATAAGCATTGTATAGATAGATAACCATTTTATTGATTAGAAAGATGGGCGTTGCACCAAAGCTATTAGTATAATGTTATCAGTATCACCTTGCTAGAGCCAGCTGCAAAATTATTTAAGTTTCGATTTAGATGTACATCCTACTTACTATAAACGTTTGTTACCTAGTATCTCTCCTTATGGAATGAACAAAGGGACCCCTTTATCCAACACAATATACAACGCAGTTGTTAGCCACGAATTTATTGTGCCATTAGACAGAACACAGAAGCACAGAATTTATCTCTAATCGGCATTGATACAAAAAATTGGTCAATTTCAAACAATGGCGAGAGCGTTGCCTAGTGCCTCCTTTGTGCGGTCCAACGTGCGGACGGAATCACCGGATTCAGTGGCTTGGTTTTGTTTGGCCGCAACACGGCACGGGAAAAAAAACGCACCGACCGTGTCAGTCCGCTACGTGCTGTACGTACTCGTATAGGGAGATACGGATGTGGAATATAAATATCATTCTGGTATGTTTTTTTTTGAGTTCCGTTTAGGATATTATTTTGACGTTTTAAAATGGTAATTTTAGTTGTTTTTTCGGATGATGAGTAGACATTTTGCTAAAGTTTTTGGTGTTCTGTTTCTCTCTGACGGTACTTAGCTAAATGTTTTGAAGCGTTTTTTCATGAACAGACATAAATCATTTAGTTGATGTTAAACCAACTGATCACAAGATCAGTTATCAAAGACGAACGTAAGCCAAGCGAAAAAGTGTTAGCGGTTTAAAATCGATTAACCGTTTCTATTGGTACATTTTTTGCGCGTCCCCTTCCGGTCCATTCATCTTCGCTTTAGTGGACCCATGCCCCATAATAACAGGTCGGCAGCTTTCACGCGCAGATCTCTGAAAAGTAAAAAAACTTTTACGCCGGCACAAAGCCTTTCGATCGGGGCCAACTGGAGCAATGGCCATCGATAGGCACGTATTTCGAATTGACTCATTGATTGCGCAAAATTGGACACGTTATTAGCAAGCTATATAGAGTGTTATTTATTGTACGAATCGATATTGGCAGGTGTTGTTGCTAGCCGAAATTCATTAAGGTTTTTGCTGCATTGATTCAGATAATGTTAAATGTTTTAAGTTGTGATAGACCTAATAGCTGTAATTATAGGTACGGATCGTAAGTAACTTTTTCTCAGAGAGTCTTTTGAATTTCGATTACACCAATCCCTATGCGAATATCGTAGATTTTAGAGAATCTGATTGTTCGGTACTCAGTGCAGCTAGTATTTTTAATTCTAAAGCATTCAAACACCATAATCATCCAGCCTTTTCACAGATGTGTTGGGGGGTCGGATTCCAAACTAACCGGATTTCGGAACTACAAAGCATTCAAACAAATAGAAAGAAAATCATTAAAACATTCAACGCATCACGTCAATCAAACGTACAAATGCGTTCACATAATCGGTTCATTCACATAATCGGGAGTTGAAATAGGGCGGAGAGTACACGTGCGTTCTTCGTCGAATCGATGGGGAAGAGATCACCCCCCTCACCCACCTGTCTGACTCTGACCCGCTTTTCATTATTACCTATTGTTTACAGAATCAATGGGTTTGTGGGGGGCCTTTATGTATTAAATGTGCTGTTTCTGGGCTCCATAATAGCAAGGGAGGAGAATTGGTCGAATTTCTATACAGTGGCGGTTTTGGGATCGTTTTGCCTTGGCATTAATATTTTAAAATGTTCTGTAATGTACATACAGTTTAATAAATAAGTAATCCATCTTTTACTATACATTCAAGATGATACATTCAAGACACATGCAAGTTAATTTGAGCCATGTCTCCCTCTCCCCAATCACGCGCCATAGTAGAACGTATTTACGCAAACATTCATTTTCATATCTCCGTAACGCTTCTACTTGCCCGCGTTACAATTAAATCGTCCACAATAATTGACTCCACGTGCAAATAAACCATGAGGAAAAATCGTTAGCGAACAGTTTTTATCACCAGCTTATTACGTGAATGTGACACGCGTAAAACGTATTTGTACAGTCGAAAGTTACGCTTGAATAGTTTATCAAAGTTGCTCGCTCGTGTACACTTACCTTTTGCACAGAATTTTAATTTTGTCAAGGGTTTCCAGTTTTTCACAGGTTCGTTTTCCAAGCTAAAAATATGTGATATTTTGCGCACATTTTAAAATAGATAGCTATTTTAATCATACTTTATATACGTGGTGGCATTTCTGCTAGCTACGCGCAAAAATATAGGTGGAATAACCGACTACAAAGGTCGTTAATATGATAATTCGCTCGTAAAACCCTACACAAGCGCTTTATCAAATAATACCTATTTTACAATAGTAGGTGCCGAGTCGAGGTGATAATGATAACAATACCATTATTGATCTCCTCGCACTTAAACGGCCGTAGAGATCGGAAAGTAATGAAGCGCGTTTAAAATGCAGTGCAACCGGCAACGTGGCCGTCGGGTCCGAGCGTGCGGGGTGAACGACCTCAGCGCGTCCCTGCGATCGAACGCTCACCGCTCGCCACGCCACCGCTCGAATCGCCCAGCGCGCCCTGTCCCACTTTACACGACAAATTACTGTACCCGACTCGACTCGCACAAATACAACGATTGTTTCACCACTTTTTACCGTTATTACCTTTTTTCGTCAACTTTCAAAAACACACCGAGATTCAAGACTATTGTTGTCGAAGTTGACACAAAAACAACCGCTTAGGAACGGCAATAAAACTTTGTTCAGCGGACTCGCAACACTTCTCTGAAATAAATCACTAAGGAAAAACAACTAGATCCCAATTTTGACTCGGATCCAAGCTAAAAAAAGTGAAATTACCAGGAAACTGCACTGCACCGCAAATCTATTTCGAATTCAAAATCGGTCCAAATATTTCGAATTCATCAATCAAAGTTACAGTGAAGTTGGCAAACTGTTTTGTGCGTACATTCGTGTTGTGCAGTTATCTCGCATGTTGCGTTAGCTAAATGTTTGAAATGTGAGCTTTTAGAAGCATTCTCTTCAATTATTGTAATGTTAGCACAAAAGTATGAATGATAAGACGTAAGGTGTTACCTAAACAATTTGGAGTTAATTGAATAAATTCTTAAAATAAACTATTTATATATTGAGCTTTTTTATAGAATTTAAATAAAATTTAACTCAAATGATTTTTATTACAAAAATATCTGAATATATATTTTTAGCTTTTATAAAATAATATCAGATCTTATAATTCGCAAGACCACAAATAGAAGCTGGAGATGTAAAGGTGGAACATCCACGTCCATACATATCCTTCTAGTATTGACACGGGCAGAAACAAAGCGTTATATCGGTAACCCATTCAAATAATTCGCCCCATCTTGTAACATGTGGTATGATAACCGAAGCAGACAGTTGGTCGCTCCTAGCTATCTGAAGTAGTGCTTGCTTTGCTTGTATATATAAACGACGGAATTACTTCTAAATCGGTACGTGTACCGTGTACGCGGAGTATTAAACTCGATTCGAAGATTTGTTGTGCATTGTTCAAGAAAATGATTGTTGTCTATACTGAAAAGCTGTGAACATTTCATTAACCATTTATTCGGTCTATTCTGGTCTAGTTACGTGGGCTTTCTTTTCTCGGAGATGGATAGCATTGACTTCGTTGGATTTTTTATTTTTTAGTTAAAGTAATCATTATTTAAAAATACCATATGTACCTATGTATGTGGCGGTATATCTAGTTGACCACGAATATTTAAACTAGTTCACCGCGCAGCGTCGTAACCAGGTGGCTTTAGCCGCAATGACCCAAAAATCAATCGTAAAAAGTTGCAACGGGTTATTCCGTGTATTTTTCAATATTCCACGTATAGGAGTTATTTCTATTTTACTAGTCATTACCCTGTAGTAACCCACAGTAAGGAAAACTATCTCGCTCTCGCTTTTTCACACTCTTCGGTTCTTTGAGAGTTATTTACCTTTAATCAAACATGACCAACACACACCCTATTACCAAACCACAAAGAAAACACACAGTATTACTCCACCGCCAACACTACCCAACTTCGTCAGTTCAAAGTCGACTTTATGAAACTCCGGCGAACAAGTAATCCGTCAAAAACATGGTACACGTATCCAACAGTTTTAACTAACTTAAACTACTTTAGTTTTGGCCAAATTTCAACCCCGTACCCCACCCCCTATTCTACAGTCTTTGCACTGAATTTGTATGCAGAGTTTACTATACACACATACGTGTTTTGATTCTCCAGTTTCTCCTGTTTGGTAAGTGAAATATTCATGAAGTTTGTGGGTTAAATATTTGGAGTGTATTCGTAGTTAGTTGTTTGGCGTCATTGAAGATACTAGGTTGCTGAGTGGACAGCTAAGCACATTAGAGGCTCACATACTTATCCGCATGAACAGACTGAAATTCATTGTTGTCTGTTGTAGTATTTGTAGTAGAAAGCAGTAGAAACGTATGTGTTGGAATGGACGGCACTTTTGGCGCAGTGGCTGAGCGATCGACTGCTGCGCTGCGTGTCGCTGGTTCGATCCCCGCACGGAACAAATATTTGTATGGCCTGCAGATAGTTGTTCCGGGTCTGGCTGTTTGTATTTATGAGTTTAATGTTTGTAAACGCACCCACGACACAGGAGAAATTCCTAGTGTGGGGCAACGATATGTGAATAAAATATTTGGTTTCTTGTACACGTAAATTATTTTCGGCTTAGTTACCAACGTAGTTTCACAAAGTGACATGACTATTTTTAAAGAGCATCAGAACGGAGGTTACATATAAAAAGAGTTTATGACATCGGAGTTAAACCTCCTCCATAACAGTATGTGTATTACTCAATATATCAATAACTAGCTTCTGCCCACGGCTTCGCCCGCGTTTTTTCAGTAATTTTCCCGCAGGAGCACACTACCGGGATAAAAAGTATCCTATGTGCTATTCCAGACTATTATCTATCCCTGTGCCAAATTTTATCTAGATCCATTCAGTAGTTTTTACGTGAAAGACAGTAACAAACATCCATCCATCCATACTTACAAACTTTCGCGTTTGTAATATTAGTAGGATACTATACCACTACACTATAAATAATCTATGAAGCATTAAATTGCAATGTGTACAATAATTTGCCTTGGCATTTAAGTCATGTATTATGTACATTTCATAAGGACAAACAAAATCAATATTTTAGTAGCGCTTATTGGCTGCCTACAATACGTGACTGCTAGTGTCAATATTCAAGGGGCTCCCCCTATTTTACTTATTGTTTTATTTACGTCATAGTAGATAATTATTTTAATTGCGACGTTTGTTAGGTAAACAGTCAACCAATCATCCGCTTTATCAGCAGCATACAAGTTGAATATTACATCATTAATTCGCTTATATTACGCCGTACTCGGGATATCGACGTTATGTGTTATTCTATAATAGGTTTAAATTTTATATAGGTTTTAATTTTATTGTTTTCTGTAATGAATAGTACGAGTATGTATTGCTGTTGGTGTACCTAATAAATAAATAAACGTTGCGTGAGCTTTAAGGTTACGTCATTACGTGTCAACCAGTCCACACTTAACACGGGCAGCGAGAGCACGTACCCTTTAAGTCATTTATCTACTTACTGATAATTTGGTGGTTATATTCTAAACCCTAACTAGTGTAACTAGTGAACACATCGATTACCGATTCAATGTTTATGCTATGAAGTATTGAGTGCCCATCATCTTTCGTAATAATATAAATGAATTCAAGAATCGATGAATAATAATTCCCAAAAGTGGGCTGGCCATTAGTTGTCCAATCTTGACACATTGAGTATAAACTGGTCAACCTCATCTGGCATAATTTGTATTGGTCAGCGAAATATTTGGTCGCTAAAAATAATTGGATAGCCACATTCTTTTCATAAATACAAGGGTTAACCATTTCTATCTATTACTTATTAGCAGTAGGTACCTAGCAATGATTCAGGACGCAGACGGAAATGGGTGCTGAAATATGCAAATGTAAAACCATTTAACCCTTTACTGTTCCAATTTAGATATCGAAATTGGCAATAACCTTTCTTGACAGCATAATACCAATAAATATTCAAAGGGGTTACTTTCCAGTTATATACACTTTTAAGCTACTAAATAATACATTTGAAAACACACGAAGTTGTTCCATACCTTATGAGAAACTTGGTCTTAACTACTGGAAAGTTCACGAAATTGCTGTATTATATGTTATTAGTAAGTACGTAGATAGGTAGGGTACATACAAGAGTCAGCGGGGACGGTAAACTTTGTTGCAAAAGATTTAATGGAAGTTGGTCTCTCTTTGTCTAAGTTTGGCACTCGTCTGGTCGCCTCGCTCCCGTTTCATAACTTGACGCGGATTCAGGGTTGCTGGACAATACGTAATACTTCTCTTTTGTCAGATTTGTTCTTGTTTGTTGCGATGTTTCATGTTCGTGTATGCGTTTTATGAGTTTTGGCTGTTGTAGTCTCTTTGTCATGCAATCTCGATACTAATATAAAAAAGTAGTGTTGTAGAAATATCTTAAGTCTTCAAATATACATTTTATCTACATACTCTAGATATCTAAAAAGAATTCCTATAAAATTTACAGAATAATAAAATTGTGTATAACTAAATTAGCGATATCTCTCACCAAGCGACAACCCTGCTCTCAAATGTATATCTAGGGGTTAGTCAAAAGGGAAGTTTTATTGCTCGTGAATTTCATTATAACTTTGCGAAGCTCTCTCTTCTCTTAATGCCTTTAAACGAGGATTGTTGTCTAATTTGTACGAATTATGTCGAATTTTCCTCACGGGACTCCGACTTGGATGTTAGAAGAACACGTACATGTGAGCTATGCTTATGGGTGTGCTATAATTTGATATTCTGTACATATTTTAGTAGAAATCCAAGCAATGGGATTCTTCCTATACTTAAAGCTTTCGGAGGTGTTTGAATGCCCGTTAGAGCATTTGGTCGAGTGACTGAAACACACAGGATTTTGAATTCCTTTTTTAGTAACCTCGAGGTGTTTAGTCAAGAAAAATGTCACCTTACTTTCACGTGAATGGACAAGCGTTGGAGCGGGAATAATGTGAATGATAAGTACCATTCATTATGTCCAATGTTCAACATTCTGTTATTTGAGTCATTGGTTCGGAAAACTTGCTGTCAATTATGGCAACGAAGCATAACATCTAAAGGTCCTACTAACATAATATTGTGCTCAAGTTTCTCGAAATCACCCCATTATTCACATGAACTTCACTGACATAAAAGACCCATTGAAGCATTTGAGATCAGAATTAGCATAATCGCACCGTGAATCATACAGTATCTGGAATGACTGGGCTTTTTATTCAGTCGCATCATCGAGCGGCACATGCGCATAATATGATCGTGTGACACGACTGTTGTCACCATTCATACGGCTAACAAGAATATAGAGAATTTATTGCCCCCCTTCCTTCCTTGTAAGAACACTTGAAAGTTAAACCGTCTTGGAGTTGCGAACTACAATTTGTTACAAATGTGAAATTTATTTGTGATTCTCCAATAGTTCAGAGCAGTTATAAAATAAAAGCTGAGCATTATAAAAGTTGCTTGGTTGTTGACTGCACCTTTGAGTACAGAATGTAGCTTTCTTCTAAATATCAAGTACATGTCAATTCGAAACATCCGTTCAGAACGGCAAAGGACGAGAGCGACCTTAAATCAATATCCGTACTCGAGATCGAGTAAGATATACCGTCAGAATCTCAATACTATTGTATATCCAATACGGCAATATTCTGTCTTTGATTCCACTCAACTGTATATTCGAGAGTTCTATCAAGAGAATCGTTGAGGCGCATTAACGTATATCGATAACTAGGACAATGCTAATCAAAGCGGTTCTCCAGAAAGCCAATCAACCAAGTTATATGTCCCACAGTCGTAGTTGGCTTAATCTGGTCTAGTTTTATCCATGGTCTCACTTCTATCTAGGGTTTAAGTGTTTCTGGATTGCTGCCAAATCTAAGACCTCTTTCCGATGCCATTGGAGCACCTTCTCTATCGGTTCCTGATAAAAAAGTCGCTTCAATGTCCCTGTTGAGAGTCGATTGAGCGTAACATCGCTAGCAGTACATGTGGATGGGTTTTAGGAATCTATTTAGACGTGTTACCTTCTTTTATGATGTTGGTCGTTTGTTTGTAGTCTTTAAGTTTTCCTCTTTTTGTCTTCTCACATACAGGTTATGCAATTGCACGTTATTCAGTACAGAAAGACCAACTTTAAAATAAAAAAATAACTTTTTCGCAAAGCTAATAATAACATCACAATATTCAGAGATAGAAATGCACAGTTTTCCACTATCTCCGTGGAACTGACGCGGTATGGTAGTAGCAGTAAGATTATGACACGTCACAAGTTACTCGTTGGCCTCCAGGAGAAAGTTTACTCGGGCGAGTTTGTTCTCCCCCTCCCATACGCCCTACAGTCTGCGCAGTTTGCAAGTTCGCCCGCCCCGAACTCGGCAAACTAGATTCTGTGATGTTGTGTTGCTAGATGAGATGCTCATTTCATTTTTATTTCCTTTGTTGGTATTGAAGGTTTGTTCATGTTGAATTATTTCGAATAGGCGATGTCGACAGAATATGTGTCAGTTAATCATCGTCAGTATGCATCAACCTGTAAGGCTCCTGATGGACAATATCTAAATCCATTTTATGGTTCTCACTGAAAGAGAGGAGGCTAACTAAATTAGAAGTCAAACAAAATTTTGCAACTCGTGTTATTTTTTTATTTGGTTTTCACGTTAATAACAAATTATATTTTCCCGTGTCTCTCTTTCGATCTAATAAACGAATTAGTGTTAGTTGATACGATCTTGAGCACAAAAACTAATAGATTTATCGGAGATCTTCGACAAAAAAATGAAGCTAAAAACGACCGTTTATTGACACTTCTAGCACATTTTTTATTCATAGTCTTGTTCAACTTAGTCGGTCGCTGTGTAACTATCGAACTACCGTTTCAACTCGTGGAGGCGAATGGTAAATGTAAAGGGGAAATAATGTTATCGCCCCGCGTGTCGACTTTTGGTCCGACTACCCCCAAGTTTTGAGACATTCGGACCTACACAAACAAGAGTAAACAACTTTTTTCTTGTTACGTCTTTGGTAAACGAAAAGTTGGCGGTACTTTAGTTTTGTTCCGAGGTTTTTGTACATTATGAATGATTATTGTAATTAATTCGTATTGTTCCAACTTTTTCTTGTTCAGATTTCAAAGGAAAAGTTTTTTTCTTTATTTACTTTTGAAACAATTTTTGTTTCTCTCTTTACAAATTCTGTTTGTTTGGATACAATACAATCACTCAAAATACTTAGCAACATCAATCGACGTAACTTCCCACTGTTCAACCAACAAGTACTAAACATTTTATTTCTGCTTAACGTAACTAAATTCTTTATCCCCGCAGACCATGAACCTTTGTATCGAAAGTAACCACAATGGGTAAAACTATTTTAACTTTTCACGTTTAATGCATCAATATGGTACTTCATTAATCTCAAGAATGCGCGCCGAAAACTGCCAAACTGTGAAATTACCTCGTCTGCAGCTACTAACAAGCTAAGGCTCAATTTTGCCTGTGTCTTTGCTAGCTCTATAGCAGAAAGCTTCTAGACTATCAAACTCTTGTTCGCTAACCGTTGAATATTCAAATTGATCCGTCTTGTATCCTCCAACCGTGATGGAGTGAAATTCGGAATTTCGGAAATAGGTCGCAGTCCCGCAGTCTAATCTTCTGTCGTGAGAAATTATGTTCCATTCATCAAAGGTGTGTTACATGAAATTGATGAAACTGTTTGGATCAGTAATCAAAGTATTTTGTTTGTGTTCAATTTGTGAACTTGATGCTGAACGGAATACTGATGTGATGGGGTTTATTAAGGAGTTGCGAATGTTGCTATCGAACATCTTCTTGTGCAATCCGAATCTTAAACATTACGGTTTACGGCACCAAAAAGTCAAGACATTATGTCACGTCTTCAGTGGGATGAGAAATCTGCAAAACTCTTGCAAGAATAGCAAATAATTCTGAAAGCTGTCACTCTTAATTTCTTATACGTACAAAGTTATTTCTGTTTTGGGCGTTGAAGTTCGTCCTACTTTTCTGCTAGTTTTTGTTTCAATGTTTTCTAAACCATGTGCTGATTCCGAGAACTTTATTGAACTAGATTTGTGGAAGTTATCGTTCAAAGTGGGACTTTAAATGGAACAATCTCTGAAATATTCTGCAACTTTTAATTCGTTTCATTGTGAACTGTCCGTGGCCATAAGTGGAGGATGATTGTGCTCATTAAAGTGTGTAATTCAGAACGAAAATTCGCTCTACGATATTTTGTAATGTAATTAAGGATTTCCATGAAATCGTTTCATTTGGTTACCATTCCATTAACGTACTTAATTACTACGATGCTTGTACATTAACATTATGCTCGAATTACCAAGAAAAAGCGTACATTTTCATCATGAGTACAGTCAATCACCTATCGTGTAGAGAATCAATAAAATCCCAGCACGTAGGCTTGTCTAGCGTAATTAATCAAATGGTAATTGGTCATTGTCTTATCCGCCTACATTACTCTTGGGAGCAAAGCAATCAATACCGTCTCAAAGGGATCGCTTGTCAAAGATTATCCTGTGCCAGTAAATTATCATGTTTGTGCAACTACCCTCGGAAGGACGAACACAGATATCTGTAATTAAACATCGCTTTCCAATTAACGAACTGAGGCTTACGGTGTACCCTCGAAATGCTATCAGTTTGTACACGGTGAATCAGTGTGTCTACTTCGGAAACATGTCTGTGTCTCTCTCATCTGATATTATCGCCGACTAGTTCTGTGGTCGGACAAAGCGGTCCTATATCTCCTGTGTTGGCGGTGAAAAGGGTTTCATTTGACGTGTATGGAGAACTGGGTTGGTTTAAAATGATCGATTTTGAAAGCGTTGTGAATTAGAGCTTGAATTTTGCTCAGTGGACCCTGCACCGTTTGTTTAGCTTGCTGTATTTCATTTATTTAATAACCTACTTCTATTTTGGGGTGGTATTAGATAGTACGTAACAATTAAGAGTTTTAAATTAGTAACGTGCTAGTTTGGTCGGTAGCAGATGATGCATTCTTCTGTTTAAGTTTTCTTTTAATGATGAAACAGTGGAAATTTCATTGCCAAAGATAAGTTGAGTATACCGAAAAAAGATAGCAGAATGTCGCAGAGAAAGCCTTGCCAAAACCAGTCGGCGTTGTTTCCTTGGAACAGTAAGTTCACTGAGGCAACCTCAGCAATCGATAGTCCAACGACCCGAGGACAATAACAATTTATCGGTTTCAAGTAACCATCGCCATTCGTCGATAAGAAAATGTTTCCCGAACGTTAATTAAACAGATAGCGTTTTGGATTGCACACATCTATCTGTCGGAACGGCAATTCGGCCAGACTGCCGAAGTGGATTCCACGGTTTGAGATGCAAGCGGTGTTCTTTATACGACCGTCCCATTCGGAACCGGCAGGCACGCTGTAAGGAATTAAAAGTGGCTGCTTTGAGTTCTAAAGTCCAACTACATTCCCGATTTCTTTTGCTTTGAAATAATTCGGCTAACATTGAGAACC
Organism: Cerastis leucographa; assembly: GCA_963082945.1. NCBI lineage: Eukaryota > Metazoa > Arthropoda > Insecta > Lepidoptera > Noctuidae > Cerastis > Cerastis leucographa. Next base: position 5,891,871 of record OY720370.1, read on the forward strand.
GGGCTCACGTTGCGGTTTTTACAAAGACACGTGAAAGCTTATAAACGGAATCAAAGTAAACGTAAATTGAACTACAAGGCGGCGAGCTCAAATAAAACCACTGGCAATCTTACTCCAGTAACATCGCAACAAAGAAACATTACTTTTATTTCCAACTTTTATAGGTACACCCATTCGGACAAGAAAAGAAAGTAACTTCAAACGCAACAATTATAGCTATAATTGAAAGTACGATTACAATACGGAAATTGAGAAAACCAGTCTCTTACGACCGACATACGGAAGTAACATTTATCTTCGCATCTAACAAAGAAGTGGCCACTCACTGATTCATTGTAAAATTGGAAAATAACCGCCGCCATTACTCAACCAGCTGGCTTTACTGACAGCTCAATATCATTATCAATAGCACTTATCTTTATAATTGAACGAAATGTTTTTACAGTTATCAGACATAACTGTTGCAATCTTGGGAATGGAACGTACAATTACTCCCCATTACTCTCCGCATATGGCCCAGGGTATAGATTGATCAACTGTGTCGCCTGTCGAAGACTTGTCATGTCTCCAGTCTAATGATTCCAGCTAACATGAGTTGTTATAAAAAAACAGGTTTAGTAGTTTCTACGGCACCGACGTTGTCGGTTTTATATCAAAAACAGAAGTCATTTATTCAAACTAGGCTGATAATCAGCACTTTTTGAACGTCAAAATTACAAGAGACAGCCCGCCCTTCGCCACTTCCTAGTGTTTTAGCTGGGAAGAAGAAGTATATCGTATATCAATTTCTTTTAAAAAACCAGTGCTGAACAACGTTCGAAACTGCTTTTTTGTATGGTCCAGATTTTTTTAAGGATTTACGATTTAATGTGTCTGTATGCTAATGCTCGTAAGATGATGAAGAGAGATGATTTTCCTATAGTTTGACTAAAAATTCTGTTTATGAGTGCTACAAAAGCACATATCAATGATGATAACATCCAACTGAATAAAAAGACCATGACTCTCAACTTTTACACTATATTCCGTTTTATTTTCATCTAGAATCAGAATTCAGAATTTCAAATGAGTAGAAAAGAGCCAATTCTCATAAATACATGAAGTGATCTAGGTGTGCTGCAGAGTTGCAGACAATCATATTCTTTATACGACAAATATTATTTGTAATACGATGATTCAACTGAATGAATGACTTTCAGTTATCGTCGTTATTACACACGACTTAGTATTACGTTTGTTTTGTCTACATGTAATTCAGGTCTTATCATCCCAATTCCCACTAATTAAAGCAATAATTTGTCGCAGTTGATGGACACAATCAATGCTCCTTTCAATTAAAAGTTTGTCGTATAGTTGTGCCTGCAATGTTCGGCCGAGTTGTTCCTCCTCTCTCGACACATCTTTTTACGGAAATTCCAACGGCACACTTGGCGCAGTTCTACACGCTCCCATGGCTGTACACTCGCGCTCCCAACTTTTAGTTGCGACGAAGTTGACGCGAACTTCACAAGGGATTATATATCGGTGATCTGTTTGCAGTTTGCTTGCTCGTCTGACCTGCTTAGTCTAGTAGTTTTTACTTGTTTGCCTATGGCAGACTACATACGGATACTATTTAAGCATATTACTTTAGCTTACAAAGTTGCAACCGGCTTTTAAAGTTTGCAGTCGCGCTCACAACTTTTAGTTCCATAACAAAGTTTGTACGAAGTTTAATAGGGATTATATAGAGGAAGATCGCTTTGATTGGTTTTCTGACCTGATTAATTTAGTAGTTTGTGGTTGATTTATGCTTCCATATGACGTTCGTATTTATCTTTAATTTTGTGTATGTTACTCCTCAAATAGTCACTCAATTTCGAAATTGACGAAGCGTAGGTGTTCAATTTTGTAAACGAACGATGTTGGCAAATGAAATATCAATTCTAATAACTGTCAAATGTAGCCATATTCAATGAGTGTCACCTTACCTCAGAAGTTTGATAATGTGTCTAAATATATCCTTGATGTGTGTGGTTTTGCTGGCACATCAATACATATTGGTGCAATTAATGAATGCTATGTCACATTAGTGACAGGAGGAACTAACATTTCTTATAGCCTGTTAACAACATACTCAGTAACTGCTGCAGTGGAAGTATCAACACAAACTTTAAACTTACGGACTTATTTTAATGACAAAGAGTTTCCTCACACGTTTGTCGGCGAACCATCAATAGCACACAAAATCGCTTACCATGTTTACATACTGGCATTCATACCATAGTATCGTACGTGTTAGTTTGTATGGAAACAATGCAGGTAATACCCCACGGCTCTAAAGCAACAATGTTGTTCCGTCCGTTTATAGACCGTAAAATATTACGTCGACGCTACGACCAGACGTAACCACGTAAAACTAAATAACGACTTTAGACCACCGAGATGTAGCTAATGTTATATTATGTATCATTTTATACCCTTTTACGACGAGATTTATCTTTACTTCCTATGCCCAAGGTGGAATTTTTAACTAGTTACTGCTACAAAATCCCAAACAGTTTTGCAGGTGATGTATTGTGCTATTCAAGTTTATAACCATTCATTGCAACAGGTTTGTCCAGATTGGCACAAACTTCTTTCAGAGGGGTCGACGAACTTTGACCCCTTGCAACCTGTTGTAATCTAGGGAGATGAAGCGACGCATGAAACTCCTTTTATAAGCACCGGCGTTACAGGATAAACGTTGGTGTTCTTTTAAAAGGGTGTTATCTCCATTATAAAAGAGTTTTGCTAAAGGGTTAAAGGGTTATTGAACTCTTAGAAAAATTGTATACCTAGTGATGCAATTTGATAAAATTTCGTTCAAATTTGCATTGCGGGAGCCATCTGGCAGATTGTTTTATTATACGACTGTTAATAATAACTTTAAAGAATAATTTCAAATCCACAAAGACCCTCTAGGTCTTCTCAATTCTTCAAGTTTTGCCTGAAGTCTAAAGAGTCCCAAATAAGTTGTTAGAAAATTAGAGTATACCTTATTGTTCACTTGAATGCCCACACAAGTAATTTAAAATATTCTTAAATCTTTCTTATCACCGATAGCGGTTAGCGTTTACCAGAATAAAATCTAACAGAACCTCATCTTTGTTACAGGTGCAGTGAAAGCATTCGGACGCAGTGATCAGTGAGGTTTCGGACGGCCACGCCGCCGTACGTCGTGTCGTGCCATACAGTGTGGTGTCAGTGAGTGCTAGTGTTGGCTGCGAGTGCCAGTGACAGTGCCAGTGTGTGTGTGTGCGTGTGTGCGTCCGCAGTGGCGCCGACGCCGGCGTCAAGTCAATGCCGGTGTGCCGATGGAGCGGTGATCGCGGCCTGACTACATCACAAGAGCAGCGCTGGTTAGTTAAAACTTTGTTAACGTATGATAGGTCCTCTACAGAGGTTCGGTCTGCCAAATCGCGGACACGTCTCTGGGCACCGTACACTGACTGATATCATAATCATTCTCCTGCCCTTATCTCAATCCGTTTGGGGTCGGCGCAAAATGTCTTTTGCAATTGTGTTCCACACTGAGAGATAGTCTACTGAAATATGTGTTAGTATCCAAATCCAATGTGCGCAGTCGAACCGCAATTCTTCCGTACCGGTTTGCCAAAACCTTTAACCAGGCGTCTGGCACCCTGAGGTGGGTATGGAATGCAGCGCCAGACACTTTCAAAAGTAGTCAAAACACAGAGATGTATTGGACCATAGATTTCATCTAATTCGTTCTAAACTTTTAAAGAAATACAGAGTTGAGTGTTTGTGGTTAACTCAATAGCCCAATTTCGTGATCAAACCTCGGGGTCCGATGAGGCGGCGTAGAGAAATTCACGATGGAATATTTTTTGTTGCTAATGCTTTGGCACGTGTAAACTCGGATACTTATAATTTATCAAAGACCTTGACGTAATTTAAATACTATTAAAGATTAAGCAATCTAAAAAAGTGACATTTAATAAGAGGTCTTAGTAAATCCAATCGTTCTTAAAAAAATGAGGCAGAATAATAAATACTTATACAGAGATAAGTTACTTAAGACTCTATTATCCTCAATTACACTGCAAATCGTTCTACAACTTATTAATCAAGATGAAAAAAAAAGCTAAACTTGTTTTCGAAACAGATGTAAGCCATTGTAGGCGTTCAATCACTTGTAATTGACACATCATGTCTTGATAACGGAAGGCGCCTGTATCGATCATATAACGTCTACAAAAACAGCTAAAATTAGTTAAGCCATTAACGAAAACAAGTTTCTTCTGTGTCACTCTCAAGCCTAAATGCTACCTGTAGATTGTGTCAGCTTGACTACCAGTCTGACCTCATCAAAATTTTTAATGGCTGTTCGGCCTCTAGATTTACGCACCCACTAACATTGCTGGAACAACACTCCTTGAAGAGCCTCATTGCTTAGCTTTAACTTGATGAGATCGTGTCTTTCCGCTTTCCGATGTTGGGGTCAGCTACAGCGCAAACGAATGCATCTGTCGTACCAGTATTTATTTTGGAGTTACTGCGATGAGGTTCTTACATGTATGAACGATTTCGTTCAGACCAACCTATCCAAAAGTATGTCAGAAAGATTGAATGCTTATCAACCAGCACTATTTGTGCCAGCTGTAACAGGCTATTGAGATAAATAGGTTGTTCAAGCGCTCTAGCTTTTTAGACTTTGTAGTACAACAGTTGGTGTTCGACAGGCCGTATTTTAGATAGGCGAGCTTTCTAGCCTTTCCCACAGTCTAATGCTAGGGTTCGGACGCTTTAGTTTTAGATTGGACCGGTCCCCTTAAATTAGATGGCGATGGCTGTGACTTGAAACTAACTTAGCGGACCTACATTTCTTTGGTGTATTTTAGTTCTAAGTATAGTTGTATAGCTTTGTCAGTGCTCAGATAGGCAAAGTTTTGACCGTAGTGTTGATTAGAACGTGGAATAAAGTGGCTGTCAAGATAATACAAGGTAATACATTCTTTATTTTTCTTTATTTTTTACTTTCTTTGGTTTGAATACATGATTAGTAGGTATGCAAGCTTAAAGAAACTTAACCATAAAATGTATCTGCTTTATCACAATATATGTATATACCTATATGTTTTTGACGACATTTAGAAATACAATTCTCATAATCCGACATTCTTTATACGGACGCACGTCCTGCGAAAACAGGACTGTCCAGTTAAGTATTCTCCACCTGGCAAACCTGGTTTTATCCACTCGTTCATAAGCCCAACATAAAAATAAACTCATAGCTACAAGGTACGTTCCACACAGATAATAAATAATGAATGAAGCAATTGCTCACCACAGACGATAAAAAAACGTATTATTATTCATTATGTTTTTCATTATAAACCTTGTTTATATTCTGTCATCGCTGTTATGAGCTTATTATCTTATTTCTGTGTAAAATGCATACTACATTGTAGCCGTCTTATCTTTGAAGTTTCTTTAAGTGATAAATGCATTAATTAGTACGGGTACGTAGGTGTGCTATGTTCATCGTAGTGTCATTCGACTGCTGAGTCGTTAGGTCTAATGCGATGCAGGTCTATTACCATATATATAGAAGTTAGTTGCAACTGACTCTGGAGCTGAGTACCTAAAGGCTCTAGCTTCTAAATATTAGCAGTTGCGGTTGCGCCTGCTTAACGAATATACATTATCAAAATCAAATTGTATGTAGGTAATTTCAGAATGACTATTGAACAAATCATACAGATTTTACATAGTCTGGAAACTAAACTTTATGCGAGTATTAGCTGTTTTCCAAAACAAAACGGTTTATGTTTTTGATAGCTATTCGCAATCCTCATGTAGACCAACAGTTGCATAAAAAATAGCACCACCTATGCTATTATTCACTACACTACCTTTATTCATCTAAATCATTTCATGAATGTAAAGATATTTTGTATTGATCTTCAATCATTCAAAAACGTGTAAGTCATTTGAAGAATTGAAACACAAATAGACAAAGTGGAGTGAATTTAATAGTGTATTGGCTTTACATAAAATAGAAGTTTCAATATTTCACGTGTCCCGTTGTTACTAAGACACATGACTACTACGACTAGACCATTCCACAATAAATATTAAAACGTCTCATTTGTACTGACACAGGTGCAATTTAACGACCGTTCACGTTCTATAAATATGGGGTCAAGATAAGATAGCCAGCTACAATACCTACAGTAGTCTTCTATTGCGTGTGAATAGTGGACTTGAGATGTAGATAATATACTTTTATTTTTGTTCGATTCAATCGCAATTATTATGAGAAAGTCGTCTTGGAAAGTATTGCACCGATTCCATTGGAAAGTAATTGCAAATACGTTTTACTGTTTCAAGATTTAACACTTAACTGATACACAGTGGTACGGAATAAATTTAGAAAAAAAAAATGAAAGAAATTACCAGGACTTTGCCTGCTCTGTATAATTATAATGATGCTCAGTTTTGAGTATGAATGCAGATTGCTATAAGAGTAGGGGAAGACCATCAAAGAAACGAATCGATGGACTGTGTGAAAGATGATATGCTTAGAAAGGTGTAGACGACTGAGATTATCACAATTTTTTTTTTTTATAACGTTGCCCTACACTAGGAATCTCTCCTGTATTGTGGGTGCGTTTACAAACATTTAAACTTACATACACAAACAGCCCGACCCGGAACAACTATCTGTAGACCATACAAATATTTGTTCCGTGCGGGGATCGAACCCGCGACACGCAGCGCAGCAGTCGATCGCTCAACCACTGCGCCAACCGTGCCGTCATTTAAAAGAGTAAGGTGGTAGTAGAAAACATGCTGCCCCGACTCCAAGGGGTAAGGGAGGAGTATGTTGACTGATAATGGTTCGGAATAAATGAATACTGATTTGAGTCATAAGTAATTAGTAAAGTTGTACTTTCAAGTATTATGCACAAATGTGGTGTCATCGCTATAAATGGCCGAATAATATTATAAATTATAATAGCACACCCTCACATAGTGCTGCGTTATTACGTTCATTAAATACCAATTACCGTTATTACACAGCACGTGCCAAATACGACTTGGCAGCTCTCATTCAAATCGCTGAAGCGCATGCAGCTGATAGCGTTTTCACTTTCGTCTCGAATAATTATCATTGTATTCCTAGTAAATCGTGATACTACTAAAACTACTTCTGATACTTAAAGCGTATCGTAGCGTAGGTACATCTCTGCCTAATCCACCGGGGATTACAGGCGTGGTGTTATGATGTTATCAGTCGTGAATAGTCTTGATAATAAGATTTAGAACACAATACAATAATGATAGGATACAATGTTATAAATAGCACTAATGTCTTTGCACCTGTGGCCATTGTAGCAGTTCTATGCAACATGATCTATGTCATTTCAATCTAGCAAGGCAAAATAATTTATCTGCTGGTTACTTAATGCTCGTATAGTATAAATATCGCAACTAACAAAGTTATCGCAGTCACATATTTATTTATTTATTTAAACTTCACGTACATTGGTGGTACATAGGCGGACTACACAGACTACACTAACATATTATCAGTCAGTTACTTTATTTAATTGGCAAACATTAAGCACAATCCAAAACCGCATTTGGTATAAATAAAGTAGGTTAAAGTTGAAAGTACATAAAATATCCCAACCAACCTATATCCTATCCTACGTATGTCTACATTTTCTCGTCGCTATTCGCTTCTCCTGAATTCATTCGAGTTCCACGCTCTCTAAATATTTCACATACAATGACAGCATGTTTTACGAGATACAAGAGAAAAATCTCTGCTATACGACGTTCTTGACCACGGGGGATAAAATATCGCCCGTATAAACCATCAAAGAGCCTTTGGCAGGTCTTTTATAAGAATACTTAACGTTCAAAGACGATCTTTATATTTTTGATAGCGAAGCACGAAAGAATTCTTGTAGCATTTTATGAGTGCAGAAGAGAGAATATGGAGTAGGTGTTAAGACCCATTCTTGCAAGAATGGGTCTTAAACATGTTTAAAATGAATTTAAATTGGAAACGATAGAGCTTGGTCAATAGGCACACTGAGAAAGGTAATTTCTGTAATTCATTTAGATAACGATTGGTAATTCGGAACTTTAATTAATCATCTTTCTTTGTAAGCAACTATTCCAGTTTCATTCCATCGCAACGAAAGAACAAAGCACTAAAATAAACCTAAATCAGATATTCCATTTGTCCTAACTTTAGGTCCAAACTCAAACAAACACACTGACTGAAAATGGTACGAATGTAAAGTTTGGTCTACTACTCGAACTAGTTTTAAAGCGTCCGCATTCTATACCGTTTCGTTCGACTTCAGGACAAATATTTGTTGGCCTAATTTTAATTAGAGCTTGGACTGATTAATTTAACGTGTGAAAAAGCCACGAGAAATTTGGAGAAATACTTACCCCACGCAAGTATTTCTCCAAATTTCTCTTTGCTGTGTGTGTGTAGTTTCATTTGGTTACTTGTAGAACATTTCACCTATCAGCATACTCAATGTTTAAGGTCGAGTTCACGGCAACTATAAAAACGTCAAATTGCTATATTTTTTGTGAGACGGTATTTATAGTTTAAAACTTTCCAAGGGCTTGTACACAAAACAACGATGCGATGCGAATCGGCGCGATCCAAATTCGTAACGCAGAAGAAGCTGTACCTGTTTGAACGGTATGAGCTCGTCAGCTCGTAGATTTGTACAATGCGACGGTGCATCGCAGTTTTGTGTACAAGCCCCAAGGCCAAAACTAAACTTGTCATGAAATAACTGTCAATAATCACGATTTCGGAGCTTTGAAAATGTTGACGAATTATTATATCGCGTAGTTAAAATAATCTCAATTAGTTTTATTTCTAGTCGAATCGAAAATTAATAAGGCATGCCAAGTTGATGTTAATAGTTTTTCAAGTAAATCTTGATGGCAGCATGTGCAAAGAATAGCATCAATACACGACTGTTTCATACCGAGGGGACTGAGCGAAAGCTGTTTTTTTTCAATGGTCCCAGTTCGCCTTGACCCCTCAACAACGGGCTCAGCGAATAAAGCATTATTATAATGTTACTGTTCATACCTTTTTAAAAATGCATTCGATTGACCTTGACCCAGTTAAGTACTACCTAGTATAGCTACCCCTTAAGGGGAGATGATTGCCGAGGTAGGTAAAGGATTATTTAAAAAAATGCATTTCTTTCATCTTGAACCATTTTAAACTCTTACAGTAAAGATGGAGACTAGTTTTTTACCCTACGTCTTCTAACGGCAGAACTTACGCACGATTTGTGAAATTATTGACACGTCAAAATTAGAAAGAGACCTATGGATTCGAGTTTTTTTATCAGAATTCTTCATGTAGGTAATACAATATCTGAGCATGTCGTACAAATCTCACAAATCCTTGTTATAATGTTACCTCATACATAACATTCCCGTCAACAATGAAAAGTAACTAATCCAATCTATTTCCTTTGTTGATTCGCAATCGCAACTCAGAAGAATAAGCAGCTGACACAATTTCTATTTTTCCCATGGCAATAGTAGCTCTACCAACACTTCCTATTGACATGAAAATGTGCCGCTGTGTGTTACCGTTTCACTTGTATTGTTTAGACATAATGCTGATACTGTTTCCGATAAGGTTATGTTGTCGGTTTGTATGAATAGAAGTGTAGTGATAGAGTTGGAAGCTTAAGCATTCGATATGACATTGTGAGTTTGTTAAAGTGAAAGGTGATATTTCAAAATCAAATACTTAATCGAGACATAAAAATCCTTCAATGAAGAGTATCTCATTTCCGGTGACGACATAACCTTTATATGCCGGAAACATGCACATGTAAATCCACGACCGCGTTATTAATTAAATAAATTGACAATAATTAATTATTATGCCCCTTTTTAGATTTGGATTATCTTTATGTGACTGAAATAATAACAAATTTCTAGATTTAGGCTACAAGTTGTATTAATTCACGAATTAAATATTTTTATTATACCAGGTCCGACTTCAAATTCATTTCAATCCTTAATTTTCACATCCAGACACACGTCACGCCTGTTTCTCCGAACACTCCAACAGGTGTTTATTACCACTAAGTCTGACTCATCGTCGTTCATTCGTCGACGATAAAACCCCATGCATGTAATAGCATGATAGCTTCGCTTTATCGCTTGTTGAAATTAAAAGCTCCGTGTAATGTCGGCTCCTCAAAGCAATGTGGAACGAGTTGGGATGAGATATGACGTTCGCGCATTAGTGCTAGCTCCTATGACCAATTCCATTTTCAGAGCTATTAAACGTAAAGTTAGTACATAGAGAAGAAACTTAGCTTAAAGTGATGCTTGTTGGATCTGATCTCTCACAATCAGTGCAGTCTGCAGCCTGAGTCCCCGCAGACTGCAGACTTTCTTTTGGCTGATAGTTTACTTGGGCTCTTAATCAGTATGAAAGTGTATGCTTGTGCACATATTAGAACTCTTCAGTATCGGCTGTTAAATCAGTTTTATGGGCTACACGATTACCGACAATCGGCCAATTGTTAGATCAGCGCTTTTATCCAGTGCGCACACTTGCCTTGACTCTGCAAGCGCTCTCTTCAATAGCCGTCTAAAAACTAGCAAATTTTTCAAGCCCATTCGTCCGACGTTTGGACTGGTTTGCGCATTTGTCACCAACCCGACCGATAAGTTGGCTTAGTGTGCGCGTTAGCAGTCCAACCCGTCTACTATCGGCCGATAGAAAGTCTGCGGGGACTCTTAAAGCGTTATTTTCAACACTGCATTCACCCATATTCCTCTGCAGCTCTATAAAAGTGGCTGTATCTTATATATTATATCTTCCCATACATTATTCCTTGTCAAGAGAGATCATTCGTAGCTAACCACATTCAGGCAAGTGTCGTGCCGTCCGGCGCATTAGACACGCATCGATTTACGCAATAGGGGACCGGACTGGGTAAAGAAAACGACATTCTATTTTGTCCGTCAGACAGGTAATACAAAAATATTAGACACGTATGTTTTGTTTTATCAAAATATCAAAAAATTACTTAGTTTAAACTCATTGAAGTTAGAGAGTGGGGGCTCCCTACGTCATAAGTAGGTATAAAACTTACCTACATGTGACGTCATGCGCCATTTCAACTCAATATATCTCCGTAATTTTAAGACCACGTGAAAAAAGAAAAAATACGTGTAATAAATATACCAATACTTTTCAATAAACTACCCGACGGACAAAGAAAAAAAAAATTGGATTATCCCCTATTACGTTGAAGGTCGAGTCAAACATGACATGTCTGCGCTACGGGTTACAAGACCATCTAGACTCGATGAGTACATGCAATCAAATCATGACCCTGTCTTACGCACAGTCTGTAAGAAAGTAGTCAAAGTTTGTTATTCTAAGCTAACCGCTAGTTAGGTCTCTAAGATGTTTAAGATATTTTTGAAGGATAAGCTTTTAGGCAACGTGGCAGGCCCAGATGAAATGGTGGGATGAGCTTGACTCTTTTCTTAAGGATTGGCCAATAACAGCTATGGATGGATAGAGTATCAGTAGAAGAAGTAGAAGGAGGGAAGGAAGGCCTTTGCTCTGTAGTGATGGACGCAAATGGCTAATGGCACAATAAAAATAACCCCCAAAACGTTAGGAGTTTGTCTTATAGAGAAAACCAGAAGCATATTGTTGAATGGCGAGGGAAGACGGTTTTGTGTTATTCTTATTATGTAGTTGGAAAATTCTTGGTTAAATCATTTACAATACTATCAAGAAGATGACTCGGTGCTCATGAATTGCGCTTAAACCCTGTAATCAAACTTCTAACTAGACTCGATGGTACGTATAACGTACCTTGTCAGATATCTAGCTAATTAATATCTGAGTCGACCAAGATTCCGAGCTCGACAGAGCTTGCACACTCATCAAAATGATTAATCTTGTACCGACCTTAAAGGTCAGTAGTGAAGATTAATTGTAATTTGTATTTACATAAACGCGATTGCGTCTCAATAAAATAATTATGTTGATATTATTAAACCATAGATTAGTCGCACCTGTCCCATGGAATCTTCTTTTCAAAGTTACTTGACACAAAACTTACTAGGGTTAATCTTAATAGATGGTTAAGCCAAAGAACCAAGTTTTTAAGCCAGAAAAACAACTAGATACGATTTTATATAAGAGGAATGTTACCGCTAGACGGAGCCTGTCTCAGTAATCTAGCAATGAAATCTCATCATTTAAACTCATCCAACAACCTGCCCGCTGACCCCAAAAAGAATTACCTTACTGTCTCGTTCGCGTAATAAAATCAATTCAGACCGTGTAGCTACAGTGCTTGCTCTCAGTACATATCCAGACCATCCAGCTACTACATATGTGGTATTGCGATCGTTAAATGTAACTTATTGCCGTATGTGGCGTGGCCCCAAACCCCCAAGCTCCCCGGCCCCCGACGGCTGGGAGCACTTAGCGGGCGGCTTCGAGATCAACTAACCTTGTGCCAGGATATACGATAGTTTTCCTTTAGTTTCAGTTACATTGTTGTTGTAACGCAGCCAGGGAATGTGCCAAAACGCGTTCGGTTGGAGGCAATTGTTGTTGACGGGGATAATGAAATATGCACTTAAATAATAGGTCAATCCTAAAGTCTTAACATCCGTAATACTTTTTGTAATGAAAATCGTAAACAACCAATTGTAATTGTAAAAGCAGTCTGATATACCACATTTAACTGCTTAAAGAATTGAATTAGGTCATATTATGCTATTGAGCGACTTAAACCCTTTAAATCTATGGACCCAAATACCTAGTATTGTCCGTATATCCGGCAGTGGGCTATGATAGACTGACTAGATCAATTGATTGATTGATGCAACACAAGGAACCTATTTTTGCCATTCATGTGAATACTATCATTGAGACATCCAATTTACTCCATCAGGACTTCAAAGAGACGAAGTAATCATCTCACCACTCATTACCGAGGTCGCGACCGCTACACCAACGAGGCGGCAATAAACAATCGTTTATTCAACAGAGTATAACTCTGTTGAATAAACTGCTTATGTAACGCCAAAAACATGTATTTATCAGCAACGAACGATGCTGTATAAAAACGTTAACAGCTGTTTTGTATACTAAACAAAGTCGTTTCCATCCTTTGGCATTCAGATCACCTTCCGCATTTTGATGGGGATCTTCTATACGTTTTATATGTTGTTTTGTAGTGCATTATAGCTTCAAGACTTTTCCGCTGAATTATTTATTTATAGTTAATTAAAACGGAATAACACCAATTACAGTAATTAACATGGATACATAAAAAAGGTAGTACATAAAGTTGACGACATTCAATAAGTTAAACTAAAACTAACATGTAACAGTGGACACCCTTGCATACTTTTTCTCACAGAACACGAGACATATAAGCATAACTTTATTCCATTCATCCGCAAACACATCACATTCAGGGTTGGCAGTCAGAAGGGCGTTAAACATCTCGAGAATACGACACACCGGCGAATTCGCTCTGGCGACAGTTTTGTAGAAAGGTTTGGCTGAATACTTTGGCAGAGGTATAATGAAAAAATGGATGGATTATTGTGTGGGGAATTATATGAAAGAAAAAGGAGTAAATGATAGCGTAACGATAGACAGGCGCGAATGACCGACTGGACGGCTGATTTGGCAACTCGGAAGCCCTTTATTCTATTCTTCCGTTAAAGTTTTGAACTCCGGCCATTTGTAATATAGGTCAATCGGTCTGTTTCGATATTCTTACCAAGTTTTGTAGCTTTCAAATACAATATTGTAGCCTAGTTGGTTAACGCCATTACTGAACTAGAAGAGTACGTCATCGAGGTTAAGTAAGAGGGTTTATACGGCGACCGTTAGTGCAGACAGCCAAGCACTTAGCCACTGTGCTAATCGGGTGTTTAATATTTAATGTTGTGCTTAATCATTCACATCACACTTTCACATGGTACTTTAAAGCGTCCCCATTAGAATACACAGCTACGTAAATACTACACAGCAAACAGTAATGCAACGCTACAATCAGATTTTTGTGCACTGTGTACTACACCATTGAATGGTAAAGTATCAGGATAAGGAATGAATGAGGGTTGAGATTTAGCTAAGTGCGGCTGGGGAGACCTGTATCCAGCTGTGGACTGCTACATGCAGTAAAGATAATAATGAGCATACTCAGCCTATAACAACGTTCTCATCGCTGGGACACAGGCCTCCTCTTCATGAGAGGAAGCAGGCCGTAATCCACCTCGCGGTGGATCTAGGACATGTCGGTTTACTCACTGTATTTTTATACCGTTTTTTGCAATGGGAAAAAAATAAATGACAATAAAACAGATTTACAAGTTCCGTAGAAAACAATCTGCAGTTGCCACTTAACATGCAGAATAATCAACGACTGTACAGACACATAAAACTTTGAGAACCATGCCATAATGTTTTTAACACAGCGCATAGTGTACTTTATATTCTAATGTCAGGCATTCAAGATAAAACAAAACGCATAAGCCAAACGGCTGCCAATACTACAACAATGTATTACAATAATGTATTAAAGTTATGCCCGACTCGTCACTGTTCCGATTATCACCAATTTTTTTTCATACAAAGATGTCCCGACTCGTCATCTTAAGAAAACAAACGAATATTAATTTTATTTAAAATCGATGTTCCCGATTCGTCATCAGTACAAATTAGCGTGTCAACGAGTACAGTCAGTAAGAAAACATTGCATGTCTTTTAAATCAATTTATTTACAACAACCATAATTTAACAAAAAATCTTACTTGAAACACATTATTATCTTCAATATATTCGTTGCTAAGTGTCATTATAGAAAACGTCTCTTGCCTAAGTACCAGGGTGTCATAAATAAGTAGGAGCTTACCTCATAATCTGCTATCTAACCTTAATTTTACATTACTACTCACGCCTATGAATACCAGGTTGTCATAAATAAGAAGGAGGTACTCTAATGTATTCGGTCAGCTATCATTACTAACAAAGCCTAAACAGTAACTGTATTTACAGTGTTGTCATTTTTCTGTCAAATTGAATCGACAAGGCCACAATTTAAATAAATCAAAATTAAATGCGTTTAAGTTCGTTAGTAAGCACATTCCATAAGAAGAGCTGGACCAATTTGGTCTGAATAGTGTTTTAGAGAAACAGTAAACCGAAAAGTTGCACGGAAAATTGAAAAATTATAAAATTAATTCGAATCTTATAATTTAGAAACATAAAATATAGTATAGTAAGCGCTGGTGAAGTATATTAGTTTTAAGGTGGATAGTCTACAGCCACTCGACAGGTTCGTAGCAGCATTTAAAAAAAATAAGTAAAAAGAAAACAACACTAGTATCTTACGTTACTCTAAATCACTAAAGTAACTGGCCTTTAATCTATTAAAGTCCTTTGGTTTTTGACAACATATTTACGTACATAATTCGAAAACAAGTACATAGCGATAACTACTCCACTATATTGGAAATGATTAAAATACCGTCGTATCGTCTTGCATTCATGCGTCTAGTCCTAACTATCCTAACTAATATTATAAATGCAAAAGTAAGTTTGTTTGTTACTTTTTCACGATTAAACGGCTGATCGGATCTTAATGAAATTTGGAAAGCAGATAGATTACAACCTGAGGAAGGACATAGGCTATATATCATTACGCTACGACGAATAGGAGCGGAGCAGCAATGAAAAATATTGCGAAAACGGGGAAATGTGACGCAGACGAAGAAAGAGAAACTTTACAAATACCATAAAGGACCCCTAAGTAGTAAAAAATCAGGATCTGTTAAAATACCACCTTGAATATATTTATATAATATGGTTGGTAGGTTAGGCATGAAGCCTTACCCACCAACCATAAATGTATAAAAATTAATTGTATTGTTTGTTCTTTTGACGATACTTTAGTATCGGTGACGAATCGGAAGTATGAAAACAAAATAATTATTCGAAACAGTTGTGAATCGTGAACCTTTATTTTTTGATGACGAGTAGAAACAGCGACGAGTCGGGAATAACTCAATGTATTGTATTTGCAATACAGGCGAGCCGTTCGGCGTTGCTTAGATGCTTTTGTTGCTATTGAAGTTATTATGCAAGTTATTGCTAGTATTTGAAATGTATGTGGAATATCGTATTGTTTTGTTCAGATCTATGATGTCCAAACTATAGTTATAAAGATTCTATAGAATTGAAATAACAAATAATAGTCACTAACTTCACAATCTCTATCAGTACTATTATTTTATGTGTCTAAGCTGCCCTATTGATGAGCTAATAATGCCTCCATCAGCTTTTCCTATACTCACGCGGGTATCTGCTTTCGTCGTAGGCTTAACTCTTAAAAAACAGCGTGTCATCATCGTTTAATTTAAAGGAATTTTGAATCTAAGTGTGACCCATCTTGCTACTTCCAATTCAGGAGCTATCAAGTCAGAAATTATTATCGATGATACACTGTTATTAAGTAACATATAATTAAATACACCCCGAACAGCACTTAACGACTGCCAAACACACAAGCACTATGATTCCACGCGTTGAACATATCATTAGATACGTTTATCACTTAAAGTCACTAGTTCACTTACTTACTCATCCGACAGGTTGCCTATTTTTAACCGACTTCTAAAAGGAGGAGGGTCTCAATTCGAATGTTTTTTATTTATTATGTATGTGCAATGTACACCGATTACGCTGATATTATGATCCGATTTGCGTGATTCTTCTTTAGTTTGATGCGGAATAGTTGACACTTGGTCCCATTTTATATGTAATGTAGTTTGGGCCAGTAGTTTTCATTTTATGAATTTTTATTTTATTTTATATGTACATTTTTCACGTATGTACACCTATTTCTCCGTGATTACTGGACCGATTTCGATGATTCTTCATTCATTTGGTAGAAAAAGCTTGCCCGGTGGGCCCATATGAATTTTATTATCTTTGCTTAGGTACTTTTTGAGTCATCCTTTTTATTATGCATTTTGTCCTTTGTCGTATGTATGGACGATGGGCTGTTGTCTAGTTACAATGTAAAAAAGATACTTGACTGGGATTTATGTGAGATACCACCACTGAGAAGGGTAAAATAACAACTTAAAATTATTTTCCACTTTTAAGTGTTTTTATTTTTTTGGAAGTCGGTTATATTTTTTTGTGAAAAGTTTTTTTTTATTTACTACAATTTTTTTCCTAGCTAACAATATCAGAATTCTATTAATAAAACATAGGTAAATAGATAAACTAAGGACTTTTTCTCGTGGAATAGGGAGAAACTACGGAATAATAAAATAACTACCTGCTACGATCTCTACATACATACACCTTTATGGCTTCGTCCATTATCGGTGCTCAATTTACATATGGACTAACACGTACGCACTGGACTTGTAATCATTATTGTATTTTCTTGTTTACACGATAATATTTTGCCCTTGTAAAATTATGGCCAAAATTCGTAGCTAGCTAAGGTTGAATTCCTGTGATTGACAGAACTATGACATCTACCAATAAACTAAGTTGTTCTCGAAATCTCTTCATTCACCCCAATTAATAATGGTATAAAAGTAGTTAGTTTGATGCTTAGAATAATAACGCATAGAAACCTAGTACGCGTGCAAAAAGTGAGGCAACAAAAACTTTGCCATTATTGGCAAACTTCTCTCAGCGAGCCGTCAGTACTCAAGGTCACGCTCCGTCGAACACAACTCACGAGAAAACAATTAAAATAATTCAAAATGGCAGTTTCTGGCGTGAAGGGATGTCGTAGAACTTCAGGAAAACATAAAAAATGTGATCAAATTATATTTCAAATTATTTTATACATTATTTTTACGTAAATCGATCATCAAACAAAAATTTCAATAACCTAATTGCTATTTATGAGGAAAAAAATACCCATATTGCTTGCAATTTTGTTCTTATTTTTGTTTAGGAAAACAAAATGTTTTGGATGTACTTACTACCTATTGCATACCTTAAAATATTATGCCAGTTTTGAGAAATTAACTGGGCATCAGGTATTTTATATTACTCTTTATAAATAGGATACTGGTGCCGATTCTGTACCTTCCTTAAAAATATGTCATATTAGATGAAAAATCATCTACATTTTATCCAGATCCTGACAACATAAAATACTTGTTTTGATTTGATCAAGCAACATAGTGGTGCGTTTTCCCATTTTTTGTGGGTAACGGCATGGTAATGGTATCACTGAAAGTTTTATTTGTGTGCGTTTGAGGAACGTAGACACATTCGGCTCACGCACACAAAGAAAATGAATTTGACACGCGATATCGCTCGTGTTTTATACTAGACGCGGCTTCTATGCGTTATTATTCTAAGGTTTGATGTTTAAGCAAGATATTTACCGAAGCGTTTTTGTTAAGGATTAATTTATTAGTCTAGGCTCGACATAAGACTGGGCTTTCAGACAGTTTACAGAGATTTACTGAGACCGTTGCGAAATAGACTAGCTTTGTTTATGAGTGGTTTTGTATTACTTAAAATATACCAAATCCATATAATTAAAAAATAAAACAAACGTATAGAACAATAGGTTTCAAAGGTATTGTTAACTTATTTCTTGATAAGACATTTAATATTTAAGATTTATATAAATAAACACACATAAAAGTAATGATTTAAATTGCTTATTTCGTGTTATAGTGCCCCACATTTTTTGTCACATATTTGTGTCGTTAGCGTACAGGGCACGCGCTTGCTTGTCACAAATTGTGGCTATGGCGTTCAAAAGGTTGACATTAACGTTTTGAAGGGGTAGACTGACGGACACAGCAAAACGCCATGTGTTACGATCACCGTGCTTCTTCCACATGTATGTCTTCCTTTTATACTTGCACACCGGTTTCGATGTACCTGCTCCGTTGCCCCTGACCTTGCACATTGTGTGTTCCGTTGATAGTATTTCTTAAAGATATGGACAGGTTAATCCGATCGTCTTGTTGTTATTGAAATGAGGTGTACCCCTCGGAAATAATCAGTATAGAAGGGGAGAAGTTTCCCTTGTTACCACCCCTTTTTTTTTTTTTTTTGCGGATGGGAAATCATCAAATGACTTGTCCCGCTCTGGGCGGAGCGGGAGGGAGTGTCAGACTTGTACTGACTAAAACCCACCCATGTTCCTTCTTCGCCCTTTGTGTTCCAGGGCCGCGGTATCTCTTTCGAACAACCCGCAGCTTGTTACCACCCCTGGAGTTGTAACGTTGCGTGCTTTATACTTCGTGTTTAAACATTAAACAGCTGATGGTTTGCTTTTAGTTTTCTGTCATGCTGTCTTAAACTCTTAATTATTGTGTATTAATTGTTCATATTCTAAGAATACAGAAGATTAAGAATTCCGTTTTGTTATTGACCCTTTACCTAGTTTTATTTGTTCTGTTTTTTTTTCTATCTACAATCTTGCAATTTTCGGATAAAATCTTAAATCGTGGCTTTTATTAGCTAAACAGGTAAATAAATGAACCTTGTAGATTAGACGGTTTTTTTAAGCTTTAATGTTTTGTTTGGGGTACAAGGTTATTGCCAATGGTAAAATTAATGGACCAAAAACCTTGACTCTGTTACACGTCGTTCATTGAAACTTAATTTAGGTAATGTTAAATTGGATGTTGTTATTAATCGTAATATAATTACACGGTTGAATATGCTTTTTAGTTGTTAAAAATTAGTATTTTCAGAACCGAAGTTGTCAAAGTAAAAGCTTATGTGATAGCAGGTTACGATGCTCGTACCATATAGTGTAATACACACATCAAAAGTGTCTAGGGATCAACATATATTTTTGCAATAACTTTTCTCCTGATTGATATTAATTAAAATTTTCTTTAAGGATTCATCAAATAAAGTGTTTTCGTTTGTCACAGTAACGATAAACCAAGTCACCTTTGCATTAATAAAGAAATTTGCCATTTTCTAATAAAGGGATTTTTGACATTTGAACCACTAACATTAAAGTTCGAAAAAAAGACTGAAATAACAGTTTTCTTTAAAATTTTATTGGGTAACTTAAACAATTAATAATCCGTGTTTCTACCGCGAACACTAACAACACAAGAACATCGGTTTGGCATACTCAAAATGAGTTCATCCAAATCACGCTGTGGAATGGCCGCCCATGTTCGTTGCAACAACAAAAAAAGGTCTTCTTGCGACTGGATACCCTCCATATTCGGCAGAGCTCTTCTCTGTAGCATATCCCATGCATGCTCAATCGGGTTCAAGTCTGGCGACTGAGCAGGCCAGGGCAGGACATTGATGTTAGCTGCGGCGAGAGTCTGTCTTACAACTCTTGCGGTGTGCGGTCGTGCATTATCATGCATTAACTGAAATAAGGGACCGATTTGCACTTGTAGAGGAACGATGACGTCTGATACAATCGTCTCAGCATAAATTTGAGCGTTGAGGTTGCCTCTGATCCAAATCAACTCAGTTCTTCCGCCGATCCAAATACCCGCCCATACCATGATGGTTCCACCACTATAAGGATGGACTTCCTGGCAGGATTTTAATCGCTGTTGGCGTCCAGGGGTTCTCCAGTGTCGTATACGTCTTGTATCCGGTCTCATACCAAAACGAGACTCATCAGAAAAGCACACGAAACGCCATTGTTCTTCTGCCCAATTTCTGTGTTCAAGAGCCCATTGATATCGAATCCTACGATTGTGCATTGCTATAGGTGGTACCCGTAGCGGTCTTCGGGAATGAAGGTTCACTTCATGCAAGCGGTTTCTGACTGTTTGGTCGCTAATTAAGTTCCCTGAAGAGTGATGAAGCCTCACGGCTAACATCATGGCGGTTATTGTTGGAGCTCTTCGAGTTAAAATTTGAATGTATCGGTCTTGTCTTTGTGTGGTGCAGCGATACCGTCCTCCATGGCGCTCAGCCACGGTACCAGTGCTTCGGTAACGTGTCCAAAGTCGACTGATAACACTCTGACTTGTATTCAGAGCTAAAGCCACAGTACGTTGCCGGGAACCAGCTTCTATCATTCCCACGGCTCTGAGCATTTCTTCCCTGCTTAAATGACGTCGCCGCTCCATAATAACGTTGGTTTTAATCAGTAGTAGGGAAACAGTAGCACTAATAATGTCTTCAATGCGTTGTATGTTTTTATAGGAAAAATATTGACCGCTGATTTTCATCTTTTACTCGAATTTGATTCACAGTTCCTGATTCAAATTATGAAATGCACCAAAAAGGATCCATATAAATTTATAAAATCATAAATTTATTACAAAGCCACATCTCAATCTCAAGAAATCCGCATAAAAATGCTTGATCCCTAGACACTTTTGATGTGTGTATTTGCAGTTTAAACAAATTAATCCATTTTTTTTATATAACGCGGTTACAAAAGATGCCACGCAGTGACCCTATTTTATCACTTCTTCTAAAAGAAAAAAAAAATGGCAAATATTTGACAAGCGCTGCCAATGCGAAGGACCAAGCACTCTTGTCGCAGCGTTCCACTACGAGTACTCGGGCAAAAAACACTTGCCCATATTGTTACACTTACGGGCAGTGGCCTCTGCACCCATCCATCACTTCACTTAAAAAAGTTAAAATATGCCAGACACAATATTATATCAATAAAATTCTAGTTGACGTATACATAATATAGCACTTTAGAAAAGCATGCACAGGCTATAAACGTGTTGATTTATGTGTTAGTTATTTATTTATTTACTTACCTATTCTTTGCAGGTGCTCTGGTGATCTAGATTTTCACGTCCATAACAGTTCAATGACTGAAACATGCCTTGTTCTTGTTATTTAAATATAATTTAATTACCTAAAGATTGAATAAATATTGATAGCTGAAAGTTTTGTCTGACTTGGACAGCTTAGTTATTACAAGCCTATATATTAAGCTTTGCCTTCTAAAAATCTATTTTCATCGAGCTTCCTAACTTGATTAAAATTCTTTTTGACTTTCAATGAAAATTCATCAATATATAAATAACCAAAATCAATTATTGACCTACAAAAACAAGGTATTATTAACTCCAACCTACACAAATTTTATTATTTTTAGTAATAGTAACCTGGCGACAAATCTATTTTCTTTCAAAATATTCTCAGCGATATTTTAACTCAACGTCCCTTTTCTAAGTCTTCTTCAACTTTGTTTAGTTTTGGCATTAAGATTGTTTTCTTTCACCGATATTAAAGCCAAAGTTTTCATAACACCCAGCTTTTGCTGTTACCGCAAAGCCGTGGGTGGACACACTCACAAAATATAAACATGAAATTGTGCCTTTGGTGTTTTCGATTTACAGTAACACGCTCAAAGTCAATCTTACTTTGCAGTAGTAGCAAAGATCCTTTTATAGGAACTTGTCCGGTGAAGTAACATCACCCCTGATGCCAATGAATCTCAGAACAGCCATAAGAAATTCAGCTTTGTGTCTAAGATGACAATGCATCTAGGATGTTTCTAGAATGCAGATATCCATAGGTACCAGTGGCCACTTAAAATTGTGGTTCCGTTAATAAAATTAATAGCTAGTTTAGCTTTTCTGATTGTTTTCTTGTATGTTTCCAGGTGACGCGCTGCGTAGCGGTGGTTAAAGCGGCTCTGCCGCTTTAAATGGACAAACGCAAGATGCTGCCAAAGAGAGCGCGTATGGATAGCATGCGGGGTCCCATCGCCAACGGACCCTTGCAGTCGAGGTGAATATACTTTTTTGTTTGTACAAAAAATATGAAAGCAGAGCTCGGTCTAAACAGAGCATAAAAGTTAAGACCACTAAATTATTGTATAGAACTAACTAGTAGTAGATCTTCCATCTAAATAACTGTTGTCAATGCTTGTTTGCTCGAATTATTACTTATCAATTTAGTTTTCAAACTAAACTAACTCCGCATAATTAAATCTCATAATTATCCAAACCGCCAGTGATTTAATTCAATCACATTCCACAATCAGAAACTCCAACAGTTTAGCAAAGATCGAATCTAGCGGAGTCGTTCGTCTAATTCGTAAGCTGGTCGCGGGTGAACGCGGGTGGCAAGTTAACAAAGCGTCGTCCGCCGTCTATTGGGCTCACTCCACTTATTCTTTTCTCGCGCTAATCCTATTTGGTTTCCATCAAAACTTGCCCGAAGGGTTGCGTCCCCGCGCCCCACTCCAGTGCTCTCGGCCTCTTTGTTTGCCACCAAAATCTGTTTTCGTCTGCCCCCGGAAAAGTTTTGTTGGAATTCTGAAAACTCCCTACTTACCCGCCCGGAATTACTTTCCCGTTTCGGCGCCCGAAACTTTCCCCGGCAATAATAATAATTCCGCTCCGCTATGACGAAAGTTTAAATTATTAGTTTAATCGTACTGGTGTGCTTTAATTATTTTCGGCGGGGCGAGGCGGGAGGGGGGATGTTCGGGGCACGTCCTTTCCTCGTGATTAGCTAACTTGTCCTCGACTAGCGACTGCTATCCCCAATCTCTCCTAGTTTCCAATATTTGTCGGTTTGCTTAGAAATTTAATTTGTCCATTAATTTTGGTTTGTCTATTACCAAAGCTAATTGGCAGTTACAAACTTGTAATTTTGCTGTTCGGCGTATCTCTTAATCTAAATTGGAGTACCCAAGTTATTTAGTACTAAACTTGAAAGCCTTTAGTGTTGCAGCGATTCTCGCTAGTTATTTTACGATTTATCGTGTTGTGTCCTATTTTAGCATTGCTTCGTTGTTCTTTGAAGAAAAACAATCTACGTTTAAAATGTCCAGTCACGGTTAACACATCTGAATTTCTAAAACTGTAAAATTATATGGCCAGTTTAGAATTAGCACTATCCGCAATTAGTCGTCTACCTGTTATCAGCAGAGAAAGTGGCCTCATGAGTCGACATGCGTCAATCAGAAGTCACAGTTATTACACAAAAATATCAGAATATTAATAACGTATAAAATAGCAGTGTGCATTTATATGTATTTATTTGCATGTAGATTTTATTGTCAACTTTACATTCAATCCCCAGATTTGGATATAATTAGCATTATTTAGTACTTGAATAGGGGATAATCCTATTTTTTTTCTTTGTCCGTCGGGTAGTTTATTAAAAAGTATTGGACACGTATTTTTTCTTTATTCACGTGGTCATAAAATTAAGGAGATATATTGAGTTGAAATGGCGAAAGTCACAATTTATAAAAAAAAAATGATTACTCATAATAAATATTAGGAATATTGGGCCAGAATTTATAAATAACGACAAAGCCAAGACGTTTAGGTTTGAAGTAACAAGATACCTAAGTACTTGATGTTCTTTCACTTTAAAAACCACTCGGCGTGTTTTGAACAATATGATAGATTCGCAGAAACGAATACGCATGAAAAGGAAAAGAAACAGTTATTGGCTTAACAATGTGAAACAAGTATGAATCACAACGAAGTTTCTTAATTGTACTTTACTCAGTAATGAATGACTGTAATTACAAATGAAATAGCTGTGCCGTTCCATATCGCTTCATTCATTGTGTAACGTGTCTTATGCGCGTTCTACGCCCCATTATTGTTTTAGTACATGATAAACAAAACTAACTAGTGCCATTAATATATTGTTTATTAATCTATTGTACATTTTTAAATATTTTTACAAAATGATATAAAAAAAATATTTAAAAATATAAAAAAGTAGCCCACCGGCATCGGGAACAGGCTCCGGGCTACCGGTGGACAACGCTCTTGAGAGAGGAACCTCCTAACAATACGTGCCGTGTCCAAAAGTACTGCTTTTTGAATCAAGCTCTTGATCCAGCTGCCAGGCGAAAGACTCCTCAGATGTTGGTCGAAGCTTTTGGCTATTAAGCCATTGGCCATCACGACTATCGGCACAATGACTGCTGTACTCAGTAATATTGTTATTACGGATATCCAATATGGCGGTTAATCTATATCCAGCCGTATACAAATTAATTAATATGATATTTTGTAAAAGTCCAAGCTTTTGTGGTATTCTCAGAGCTTTTCAGTTCCTCTATAAGCTCTTGGGAAATGTGATGATAATGATGTGATGTAAGCAGCGACCAATGTTTTTACTGCATTCCCAAAAAATGCGTTAGATTCGTTTATAATAATATATCCAGTTGTTATTTTATATTTCTTGGCCAATTAAACAGTAAATATCAAGTAAATGTTTTTTGATGGATTGAAACTTCGGTCAAAAAAAACATTCTACCTAAATGCTCTGCATAATAATTTCTAGCGCCACGAATAATCTTATACGTAGAAGCAAGGTTATTTACCTACGTAGTCCATTTCATCAATCGAAAATCAACTGTAAAGAATACCTCATTGAAAGTTTTCATAGGAAGTTATTCAACCTATTAACCTAATGCCTAAAACAACACCGCTTAATCCAGAGTGTTTAAAACCGTCGTGTATGAAGAGCAGCTTTGTTTGTTTTTCTCAAACCACCGGGCAAAAGTTGGTGAAATTGACGGCCAAGCTCCAATGGAGGCGGGATGAAAATAGAAAAGTAGCACCCGTACACGTGTTCGTTAAAACCGTTTTCGTGTGGCATGATTGATCTTAGTTCTATTTATAAACATTTTGATGAACTTGGGTGTTATAGGTGTCGATTGTCTGTGTTTGCTTTGTGGCAAACCTTGGTTCGGCTATCTTAAACATTTATAGAATTGCTTGGAGAATAGTAATAAGCTGAGACTAGTCGCTTGTGTTATAATATGAATTAGGTAATTTTTGTTTGGGCAATGGCTTGTTTGACTTGACTTAAAAAATGCAAAATGAGTAAGGACTTGTTCATTAATATTATGTTATGGTTTGGACGTATGAAACGTCACACTCGTAAACGCTTTATTTTGAATACAAACCTGACAACATACGTATCCAATAGTAAACACTTATTTGAGATTGGGAAACTTTTATTTATAGATTTTGGTATCATTTATTTATGTGTCCACATTATTTGGCGACGTTCAGGTTTGGTTTAAACGGGCGTTAGACACCAGTTTTCTGCCGAAAGTTATGGACTCCATCAAATAACTAGCAGTTTTGATAATAAATATGAACACACATAAAGTTATGTCGCTGTAATGCATCGTAGTCCCGCGTCGTCCGTCGCCTATTCCAGTTATTTCAGCGGGTGGCTGAAATTGACGGCCAAACAATATAGAGGAAATTAAAAACATTTTGTTTGAGACTGTTCGTTTATTGTAATGGAATATGTTTTCTGCTTTATTAGGCAGGTAGTATGAATGGTCGGTTCGTATATCGCGTTGTTCCAATAATATAATATGCCAGTTATATCGCCAACATTATCGTCATTTGATAATGTGCTGTAAGCGTTACGCATTCTTTATCACTTACGTTTTATGTAACGTTTGCGTCATACACATTTACTGCTTTACGATGTTATTTATTGCCACTTAGTGTTAATGCATGAGTTGATATGAAAGTGCTTTCTCTCTGTACACGGTAGGTTGGTGCTTCTTACAAATATTATTAAGAGCGTTCTCGCAAAATTCTTAACTCAAAAAACAACGACGACTGACGTTGATTGCGCCTGTGTGCGTGGTGCACGCTTCTTGATACACACACGTGCAGAGGCAGGGGTTCGTAACACGGTTCACTGCGGTTTACTTATAATTTCATTGAGAAAAAAATACAAGATATGGAACGTATTATTATGATAAAGAAACAAAAATAGTATAAGAGTAGCCTACAAAAGTAAAATAATTATATATATCCTAACTTATATTTTAAATGCGACTGTGAGTTTGTTTGTTTGTTATGCTTTTACACTAAAACAACTAGACAGATTTGGATAAATGTAGGTATACTCATGGTCTACCTACGTGCCAAATTTTATCCAAATTCTAATCCTGGAAAAGGACATAGGATACTTTTTATCCCGATATTCCCACGAGATCATTATTTATGCCTCTGCTATAAGCCTCGATAGTGCAGGCCTGGGTGACATCACCGAACAGGCCTGCCGACGTCAACAACGAGGCAGGGTGGTTCCAGGAGGCCATGTCCGACATCTGCGAAGTGGCAATGCCCCGAGTTCGGCCAGGAAGCGCCCGGCGTCAGGTGTACTGGTGGTCGCAAGAGCTGACGTCTCTGCGCGAGGCGTGCGTCGCCTCGCGGCACCCGTACGCCAGGCATCGCAGGCTCCGCATCCACCCTCCGGATGCGGCAGCCATTGAAGCGGAGCTGTACGAGGGATACAGAGCAGCGAAGACCGACCTCCAACAGGCTGCCCAGCGGGCCAAAGACCTAGGCCGCGAGGAGATGCTGGAGACTCTCGACAGAGATCCGTGGGGGCGCCCTTACAAGATGGTGCGGGACAAACTCCGCACTTGGGCCCCCCCGCTGACGCAGAGTCTCCGCCCTCAGCTCGTGGAGGACGTGGTGAGCGCTCTGTTCCCTCTGCGAGGGGAACATCCTCCCCCGCCTATGGCTCCGCCACTTGCGCTGCCAGAAGTGGACCACATCGAGGACGATGACGACATTCCGGAAGTGACCGGGGTAGACCTGAGAGTGGCGGTAGGCAGGCTTAAAGCCAAAAATACCGCCCCGGGATCCGATGGCTTGCCTGGCAAAGCCTGGGTCCTGGCCTCGGAGGCTCTCGGGCCCCGACTGGAAGGGCTCTTAAGCGCATGCTTGGAGAGAGGCCAGTTCCCGCTTCGTTGGAAGACGGGGAAGCTGGTCCTCATCCGGAAGCCGGGGCGCCCTGCGGACTCTCCGTCCGCATACCGGCCCATTGTGTTGCTGGACGAGGTGGGCAAGCTCTTTGAAAGAGTCATTGCTAACCGCCTCGCCGGGCACCTTGTGGGGATGGGGCCGGATCTTGCGGATCACCAGTTTGGTTTCCGCAGGGGGCGCTCGACGGTGGACGCCATCGTGCGCGTGAGGGCTCTCACGACGGGGGATGCGGTGTTCCGGGGTGGGGTCGTCGTGGCGGTGTCTCTTGACATCGCTAATGCCTTCAACACCATGCCCTGGACCTGCATTAGGGAGGCACTCCGGTATCACCGGGTGCCGACCTACCTTCGCCGTGTGGTCGGGGACTACCTGACGGTCAGGGCTGTCATCTACCCCGGTCGTAATGGAGAGTGGAACCGGCGAGAGATGTCGTGCGGTGTTCCACAGGGATCGGTTCTGGGGCCACCCTTGTGGAACATCGGCTACGACTGGGTGCTGCGCGCTGACCTCCCTAGCGGTGTCAGCGTAGTTTGCTACGCTGACGACACGCTGGTGCTGGCACAGGGGAGGTCGCACGAGGCGGCGGCCGAATTAATGACACGCGGGGTTGCGATAGTCGTGGAGAGAATCCGGCAACTGGGTCTCGAGGTGGCATTGCACAAGTCCGAGACCATGTACTTTCATGGGCCTCGGAATGCGCCACTGTCGGGATCCATACTGACGGTAGGAGGGGTTCCCATCGGTGTCGAGTCGACGCTAAAGTACCTAGGGCTTGTCCTCGACAGCCGGTGGAACTTCGTTGAGCACTTCCGACGTTTGGCCCCAAAACTGGAATGGGCAGGGGCCGCTTGAATGCATCAAGCGGCTCTATGCGGGGGTCGTGCGGTACATGGCCCTTTACGGGGCTCCGGTGTGGGCGCGTTCTTTGAGGCGGCGAGCCGCCCATTACCTGAACGCGCCCCAGAAGGTGGTAGCCGTAAGGCTGGTCCGGGGGTACCGCACGATCTCCGGCGAGGCGGCGAGCCTCTTGGCCGGATTGCCGCCATGGGATCTCAGGCGATAGTATAGCGATAACACGAATGGCGCGCGGAGGCACTACACCGGGGGGAAACTCCGCTGCCGCGGCAAATTGTCGCTCAGCGACAGACCTCCGGCGCGATATCACAGTGACTATCGCAACCACGTGCAGGGCACGCCACAATAGTGGCGATAAGTCCCCTCTTTGAGGAGTGGCTAGAGAGGCGCCACGGCGCCCTCACCTTCTGCCTGACGCAGGTCCTCACCGGACACGGTTGTTTCGGGAGGTTCCTGCACTGAATCGGGCGGGAGGAAACGCCCGGGTGTTACCATTGCGAGGATCGGCCGGAGGACACGGTGGAGCACACCGTGGAGCTCTGCCCCGCTTGGGATGAGCACCGCCATGTCCTCGTTGCGGCGATTGGCGGCGGCGACCTCTCGCGTCCGGCCCTGGTTTAATCCATGGTCCGGAGCGAGAGGGAATGGGAAGCCGTCGCCTCCTTCTGCGAAGCAGTCATGCTAGCGAAGGAGGTGGCGGAACGTGAGAGGGAGAGAACCTCACGTCCCAGCCGCCGCGGGAGACGCCCCGGGCGTCGGGGTGCAACCAGTGGCCCCCGGCCATCGTAGGCGCGGGCCTGTGGACGGTGAGTAATGGGCCAGCTCACCGTCCGTCCGTCTTATGACGACAGGCCGTGCCGACGGCGTGTTTGTGTTCCACTTTCACTTCGCACACGTTGGAAGTTCTGAGCCAGTCCACACGCCAAATATACAAACATTTTTGTTTGCTATGTGCAACTGGCCCTGAATTTGATAAAACCAGTCATGTTTTTTATAAAAAAACTACTGTGCCATTTTCTTTTTTAAAGCATTTTAGAACTTTTTTTTCTATGGCAGTGTCAGAGTCCATTCCATAACAAGTCAAGGGGCACTTTATTTCTATGAGGCCGTCTTCACCAAAAAGGCAGTCAGGCGAAGCTCCAAGATAACAATGATCTTTATCAATAAAGATCATTGTTATCTAATAATAATAACAAATAAATAATAATAATAATAATTAATAATAATTTTAATATAATTATAATTAATAACACCTCAGAGGTCGGGGTTCCAGCAGCTTCATCTGCGCTGACACCCAGCCCACCAGAAGCCTTCCAGCCTCCACGATTGTTTTCGCCGCCGTCACAGGGCAGCTTACCATAATGGTTCGCATGCCCGAGTGGTCCGAACTTAGGGTGCCTGCCCTGACCTGCTCAGCAGGGCACCCACCGGTCCTGGTGACGGCGGCGACCGCCTCCTCTTGGGTCACAGAGTCGTAGGCCCCGGATGCGCAGGTCTGCGCATCTGACGAGCCTGGACACTCGGGCTTCGCCCGCATCTAGGGACGCTCTTATCTTTTCAGCCAGAGCGTCAGTGGACGGGCCACTATTTACACCGGGGATCTCTAGCGCTCGAGCCCCTGTCGCGGTGACTTTAAGCAGGAGGCCCCCGGTGATCCCGAGCTCTGCGAGATCCACCGTCGCTTTCGCCTTCGAGAGCATGTCGCGGTAGGACACGCCCCTCTTTTCCGTTTCCGGCTGTAGCGTGAACACTACAGTTGCGGTCTTCGGGGCGCGGAGTCTAGCCGCGACGCTTCGCAACTTGTGCCGGCGCCTTCGCTCCTCGTTGCGGGCCTTTTTGGCCGCCTTTCATCCCTTCCTCCTTTCCCCGACCACCTGCCACTCGGTTTCGGCCGCGGCAGGCGTGGGGGGTGGTGGCGGTGGCTGCGGCCGGTTTGCTGCTGGCGCAGGCACCGCCACCACCTGAGGAGCCACCTTGCCCTTTCTCTGGGCCGCTGCCGGTTTTGGCGGAGCCGACCAGACTGCCCCGGCCCAGAATTGGCAGCCGTAGCAGCCGCATATGAGACTGCCTTCGGGCCCGTGACCACCCTCGGTCGCATTCGGGCCCGAGCCCGCCCCCGGGCCCGCGGTGGCCTTGTTTGCCGCCAGGGAGGGGCGCAGTACAATGCCCTCCAGGAAAAAGGTAACTTTACCTTGTATCAACATTTTGAGCAAGCGATGATGATAATCCATCAATGTGCTGATTAATAACAGGGTCCTTTAATCCGCTGTAAACATAAAATATAACTTAAGTAATGACCGCATACACTACTCAGACCAACTAGGTATTTTTTACATTTACCGTAGAACTGCTCTCGCCTTTTGTAGGTATTCTTTTTTACTAGCTTTCCTCTTCTTCTTTGGGTAGGAACCGTATGTATTACTCTTACGACCCATTATTTCTAAAAGAAAGATTTCTGTTACCCGTAATTTATTGACGATTAATCTTTATAATTATATTGTACAAAGCGTATCTTTCAATCATAAAACATGACTACAATGAGTCATAAATACAAAGAATACTAACATTTAAACTGCTGACGACCCCTGGGTTTTCTGTCAAAATTACCTCACGCACACTAAGGCGCGCGGGAGCGCGAGCGACACAGGTCCATTCTCCACAAGCCCTCAGGCGACACTGACAGTACGCGCGTCGTACATCAACTAATAAGGCATTATTCTAAAATATTGTAATAAATAAATGTGAAGGTAAAAAGTAAAAATAAAAATATTTAGAGGAAAGGTAAAGTCTTATATTATAGTATGGTGAACTTTCTTTTTATTAATTTTGTCATTACCTTATGTTTAAACAATATTTAAAATGCATACATTTTAGATCAGTATTGCTTTTGAATATCGTTTTTTTTTGCGTGGATTCAATTTTTATCTCAATTCTAATCAATCTACGAACTTGAAGACTATATGACCTGTAAATATATATTTTTTTCAGATCATTTCATGCTGCCAGTTTAACACAAATAGCAGGGAAAACCCTGATGTTTTACGATTGCTTGAAAATGGGTGTCGGGAAATTGCTATTTCTCAAAATATTTACGCATATAACAAAATTCTAATCAATCTACAAACTAAATCAAAGTTAGATTTATTAGTTTTCATTGAAATATTATGCCATTATCTTTAAATAACAAATATCGAGAACTTGAAAAAGTACATATTTTTGGTCAAACGCTTAAAATATGTGAGCGCGCTCTTAAGGCGCCAGAGGGCAAATATTATGTAGTCGCTTTGTCAAGTGTGACTAAGGTGGCCGGCACAATATTTTTTTGGTAAGCCTTTTTACATCATCTCCTCTCGATATTGTACTTCTTGCGAATTCATGAGGAAAACGTCCAAAGCGTCCCGACATCTCTTCGGTCTGCTGCGACCTCGTATCACTTACTCAGGGCTCCAGTCTTGCTTGTGATATAAATATGTGCAAAGTTCTAAGTTTGGAGACATTATTTTAGCATTTGGCCATACCTTCTTACTAACCAAGTCTTTAAATCTAAGAAGATTTATTTAAGTCATTTTCAGTCTTTTGGTTCTCATGTTAAATCGTTTCAGTTTCCCCATATTTCGAAGTTAAGCAAACTTGGAAACTTTATACAACTTAAAACATTCCAAGAACGTTATGTTATATCTTTGAACATGCTTCAAGACTAAACTAAGTTTGTATAATGTAATGTTCAAATTGTTAACTAGTTTTTAATTTAAGATGTTTCGTGCACGTTCATCCGTGGCCTGAAATCAGTTGATGCAGAAAACTAAAATCAAAAACCAATATATTATCTTGTATGGATACACATATAAAATATATTTTGCTCTGAGTAATCTTCAAGTCGATTGAATCAGACCCGGGAGATTCCGGGTTTGAATTCCAGTTATACTCAGCAGTAGCGCGCTCGACCACTAGACCAACGTAGCAGTCAATAAGCATTATTATTTTTATTACTATTGATATAAGATACTGTGAATATTTGTGTAAACGCTACTTTTTATATGATTCCAGGCCCCTGGTGGCGTTATTAGACGGACGTGACTGTACAGTCGAGATGCCGATACTTAAGGACGTGGCCACAGTCGCGTTTTGCGACGCACAGTCCACCTCGGAGATACACGAGAAGGTGCTGAACGAGGCCGTGGGGGCGCTGATGTGGCACACCATCATACTGACCAAGGAAGACCTCGAGAAGTTCAAGGCGTTAAGGATCATAGTCCGTATCGGCTCCGGCGTTGATAATATTGATGTCAAAGCAGCTGGGGAACTAGGTGAGGCTTATTTACTTTTATGATTTCATAGATAAATAAAATGTTCTTAATGATAAACAAATTGCAATAGGGGATCGGACTGGGTAAAGAAAATGACATTCTATTTGGTCCGTCAGACGGGTAATACAAAAATATTAGACACGTATTTTTTGTTTTATCAAAATATCAAAAAAATACTTAGTTAAAACTCATTAAAGTTGGAGAGTGGGGGCTTACTACGTCACAAGTAGGTATAAAACTTACCTACATGTGACGTCATGCGCCATTTCAACTCAATATATCTCCGTAATTTTATGACCACGTGAAAAAAGAAAAAATACGTGTCCAATACTTTTCAATAAACTACCAGACGGACAAAGAAAAAAAAATTGGATTAACCCCTGATCGTCTTATCGATAAAAGCAATTTTTTAAAGCCAACTTTTGCGTGGTGGATTAGAGGAAGAGGTAGAAACAATACTGCACGTAATGCAGTCACAAGATAGAACTGACACGGGCAAGGAATTCCATAGTCGTACTGCTTCGACTGTAAAATGACTTGTCGTACAAACTGGTAGAATGCATTGGCAAATCTAGTCTCAAGTTTTACGATGACCTCGGATATCTATTATGTGTCATGAAGGAAATTGAAACGTTCTCCAAGAGGGGCTTGTAGGATTGTACAGAACACGGTAGAGCTGAAACAAAATGTAAAAATTGCAGCGAAGACGTTTGAGAAGCCACTTGAGCTTTACACGAAATTGGGAAATTTTATCATATTTATGCAGGCCAAATATTATACGCAGGCTAAACATTATTTTATTCTTATTATTGAGATCTATAGGACGTAGAAATATACGATGGTCTGAGTAAGGGCAGCAACGTCTAGACACCAAGTTCTCCGACGCACTAGAACAAGCCAAAGATCATAACAAATGAAGGGAAATTGACAAAAAGTTTAGTTCGAGACATCTCGACATCGATATAGGTAGCTTACTTAAGTGTACCAGCGTAAGGACCTAGTGACTCGTTTTAAACAGAGAAGCCTAAAACTAGCCGGGCTGAAATCTATTCAGAGCTGCTGCCATTGGTAGTGGTGTTGTAGGTGGTCCTGTAAGTGACAGTAGGATCAGCAGCTCCTATCGCGTAATTGGTTTCATTGAATGTTCAAATCTTGAACTGCTGTTGTGATGTCTTTAAATAGCAGATAAATGATAAATTATTATTAATTTGGATTCGTACCCAGAAGTTGATCTGTATCCTTAATAGTTAGATCATTAATTTTCAATAACCTGTATATTTAACATGTTCCAGGCATAGCGGTATGTAATGTGCCCGGCTACGGCGTGGAGGAGGTAGCGGACACCACAATGTGTCTCATACTGAACCTGTACCGGCGGACGTACTGGCTCGCCAACATGGTGCGGGAAGGGAAAAAATTCACAGGTATACCATCACCAACACATATGTTTTTATTATAGACTAGTTTATGCCCACGGCTTCGCCAGCGTTTTGTTCAGTAATTGTCCCACGGGATCGTACTACCGGGATAAAAAGTATACTGTGCTATTTCAGGCTGATATCTATCCCTATGCCAAATTTCATCCAGATCTATTCAGTAGTGTTTGCATGAAAGAGTAAAAAACATCCATCCATCTTCTCAAACTTTCGTATTTACAATATTATAGTAGGATTACTAAGTGTTCCATTAAACCTGTATCTGCACACACTGCTTGGCGAGTCACCCCGATAGCTTCCACTCTTCCCTTTGTGTTGCCATCTCTGGCCAATTTCGCATAAACTGTTCTAAATTCTCGCTTCAACGTCTCTTAGGCCGCTCTGACTGACTACTCCCGACTGGCCACTGCATGACTCAGGGCTTCATCTTTCCTGTTTCTGCAAACGCCCCCACCCAATCTCGCTAATACGGCAGACAGTATTTTAAAGGCCTTCACGTGTTACTTTGTAGTTCGCGTGATGTTTATTGAAATGCCATCTCCAAAAGATTTCCTCGTTTAGCATAGCAACAGTCATTCAGCCAAAAGATGTCGTTATCCAAATTCACAAAACTTATATTAAGAGGAGTATTACAAAAAAACGCGAGATTGCATGGTTTCCTCGATGAAATTGGATATCTTCCGTTAGTTGCATGAAATAACAATTACATGTTACAAATAGTTTGTTT
The DNA here is from genome assembly GCA_963082945.1 of Cerastis leucographa. NCBI lineage: Eukaryota > Metazoa > Arthropoda > Insecta > Lepidoptera > Noctuidae > Cerastis > Cerastis leucographa. Next base: position 5,926,991 of record OY720370.1, read on the forward strand.
TCTCTACTACAATAAGCTCAGAGTGAATTTTAGATAACTTATTTACTTATTGAGTAATAATCATTCTCCCGATGCATGTTTAGGCAAAAACTCACAGAGACATGATTTGGGAGCTCTAATTTGTAGATTCTATTGAATATTGAACATCAAAAAAAAATTATTTATGTCCCTAATATCCTATACTTTAATAATCACAGAACAAATTTTCGTTATATGCCTTTCATGTAAGGAAAAAAAATTGTACACAATTCAATTATCGACCAAAAAGGCTGCGAAACAAGCCTCAATATCTCCGAAAATCTACATTATTTTGAAGTAAAATTTACACCAAAATAATCATCAACATTTGCTTAAATTACACTATTTTTTTTACTTTTTAAATCGCTACTATATTTTTTTAATTAATTAAATAAAGCTACCATATATTTCACTGCGCCGGCCATCAGCGATCAGTATTGCGCGAGCGCTTGTCGAGGTAGGATCTATGTCAGTTCATTTCGCGCGCTGCTCGTGTCGATACTATCGTGGTGTGCGTTGAGTGCCGTATAAATGTTGCTTGTGTGTGCGTGCTAGCGTATCGTCAACTACGAGTACTACGACCGCAGCTCTTGATCGTTGTAAGTATTAACTTTCGTATAGTATAATATTTCAATCAGTATAAATTTTGTACGTTATTATTTATACCAGATAGTTAACTCATCATAGTTATTTTAATTTTTAGCTGAGGTTTCTTACCTGTCGAAATGGGGAAAAATAAATACAAGTATCAATGCGTCACTAAACGTAAAAAAAGAAATATCCTTTTTCTGGAGAAGGCAAGAGAAGCAAGGTAAGGTTTAATTTTATATAATATTCTAATCACATGTTCGGTAGCCCGCTATCATTGTACCTATTCGTAGAAAGTTCATTGCCCCCGGGCGTAATCTAAACATTCATAAAGCATTTTGTTACCATTAATTAATTTAATTGACCTTATACATAATAGAGAACCACGATAGGAACAGATCTATGTGTACAGAAAAATGAGTAGGTATTCATGCTTTATAATTCTTATAGAATGAAAAAACGAGGTACTCCGGAGAATACTGTTGCTTCAACCTCAAGTAATCTCGTCAAAACGATGGATATGGTGAGAGACAATTTTTACCATTTTATCTATAGATGTGGAGAGAATAAGTTCGATAGTTTTTTTAAGTCTTTATCACACTGGAGCCGAGCTTTTCAAAGTGAAAATACTTAAAGTTTAGTTTTTAATCCAAGAAAATATCACTTCTAGGACGAAACTTCATGAATTATCTATGTACAGTTGCGAGCAATGAAATATACACATGCTTTTGAAAGTGTTTGTTTGTGCTTTCACTTACATAATTAAATAACATCTTATCTCAAAGTAGAGACGACAGAGACGAGACGAAGACGTAGTTTCACGAGAAAAACGCTTTAATTTTTTTCTTAGTGCATTACTCTTTATTAGCCGTGCCTGTTTTACCATGCTTGCTTATTTTATTTTTTAGAATCTGGAACACCAGTTTGAGAAGCGAAGAAAAGAGAAGCCAAAAATGCCCGTAGTTTGATGAAGCGAACCAAACGCAGCCGCAAGTGCATTAATTTTGGTCAAAAAGATTATGGTAGCCAATATCAGCGCCCAGATATGAGCGCAGAAGATTATGAGAATGGAAAAACTCTATTTCTGAAAAATCGTCAAGATCAATGTGCAAATCGTCACGAAATAGAACGAGCTACTATTTTACAAGCTGAAAGCGCGTTGTGGCTGGAGTTACGTCGATGCATTGTTACGGCATCAACATTTTCAAAAATATGTAAAAGACAGCCTAACCAAAATTCTGCTCCTATTGTTAAAACTATTTTATATAGTTATAATCTAGATAATGTCTCATCCATCAAACATGGTAGAGACAACGAACCTGTAGCACTAGCCCAATTGAGCAAACAAGAAAATATTGTAATAGAACAAAAAACCTAAAACGTTTTAAATTTTGACGACCAATTTTGGCTTTTGAATATGTTACCCAAGTTACAAGCTTTTTATGAAAAGCTCGATTAATGCCGTTGCGGCAAATATTTTTCTAATCTAAAAATGTGGTAATTGACTGTACCGAATAAAAAAAATTGTTTAACATTTGTATGATTAATTCATTAAAACAGGTTGCAACCGTACTATTTATTTATTTACACACACAAAATGTATAAGACAGATATATTTGTTTGTCAAATATCGTTATAGAATGTGATGGTATAAAGGTATTGTTTATTTTTCAAAGAAATTTGATCAAGCACACCTGAATGCTTGTTTCATGTGGTCGGCTTTTACTTTCTAGTAATCATCATTAGTAAATGCGCTGGTATACATTGTTTTACACTTGAGACAGACACCTGAAATCATAAATACTAGAGTGAACAATTAGCGCTAATTAAAAACCTTTATGGTTTGCGCGCAGATAGTAGTGATTCCTGGACCTGGGTGTAAAACACGTGCGTTCGTTTTTGACCGCGTTAGGAAAGTGATATCCAAGATGACTTGAACGAATTTTTTAATTAATACGAACAGCGCTGATTATAATATTCTCTCTCTTTTAAAATATCTCACAAAAGTACTTTCATATTATTGTCTATAGTACCATATAAATTCCATTTCTGTGCTACTGATAAAGTTTAACAATCGATTACTGCGTAACAATTAAAATATTATGTATACATACGTCAACACTAAGAATCTTAAATAATTTAAAATATATCAAAATAAATTAATTCCATCTTTTGAAAACTTGTACAACGGAAGATCAAGATCGTTTAGTCGGAATACTTGCAGTAAAATGGTGCGAGCGAGAGAATAGAATGAAAGAAAGTGTTGCTCGCGTAAGTCGCCGCCCGCTCGGTGCGTAAAATACCTAAATTACCGTAAAGCCGAAATGTAAGAGGGCTCTTAACGTCAACACATGACGGAAAATATGCCCTTGAGATGTAATAAAACTCAGCGGTATTGTAATGAATTACTTTACTACGTTCGCGACACGTGCAGGCGATAAATATAGCCATTCTTGAAGCTATTTATAATTATATGCTACGTATTAATGAGACTGATAATGTTGCTACAATGTTTCATGCTTAACAAAAATGTTAAGTTGTTTTATATGATTAACAATTGTTACTTATAGAAGTTTCTGTAGAAATTTGTTGTATGTCAACTTGGTCCAGAGGCCACCGTCTTCTTTTCCACATGCAATTATGCACAATTTATTTATAGTCAGCCATCTCTTCATCCATAGCCCTTTTCCAAAGTATAGAAACCAAATGTTTTGATAAGACATAAATGCGGTTTAAGAATCTTTTTGTTTAAAGATCTTAGGACATCTTTATTTCTATCTCACCTTGTTCGAATTCCACTTTGGTTCTATAAATAATATAATATATTTGGTAGCCAGCATGATTCCGTCCATGTTATCTATGTAGCAGTAGATTTTAGTTGTTCTTTAAGTAGTCTTCTAGTCAAAGCTCATTTAATTTGAATAATAATGGTTACCATCGACACGACAAGAAGAGGCATATGCATATGTGAAATATGTGTTCCTGTAGCATTCTGTGGTTACTGCCTGAAAAAAAAAATGAATTTTCTGGGAAAAGGGCGTGAGTTATGTATGTATGGTGTGTTTCCCTATGCAGGTCCGGAGCAGGTGCGCGAGGCGGCGACGGGCTGCGCGCGCATCCGCGGCGACACGCTGGGCATCGTGGGGCTGGGCCGCATCGGCTCGGCCGTCGCGTTGCGCGCCAAGGCCTTCGGCTTCAACGTCATCTTCTATGACCCCTACCTGCCCGACGGCATCGAGAAGTCGCTCGGCCTCACCAGGGTCTATACGCTTCAGGTGAATATTGACACACTAGTCATACTGTAGTCATACTAATAGGGCAAGTGAAAGATCTCCAGACCAGCACACTGTGCTGAATAGGAAAACTAGAAGGTCCCATTACAAAGGGGTGGACTGACCAACTTGCTACCCTTAGTGCTGCCTCTTCCTAAGTATATCGTCGGTAGTGGAGGTACTTTCATACAATCCTACAAGCTTGGCTTGCCTTTATAACTTTTGGACCTTAGCATACCACTGATTGTTGGTTACAGACTTGTGATCCTGATACTGTTAGCCTGTGGTATCCCGTGAAGTATAGTAATTTTAATTAAGTAGAACTTTCATGATGTTGAACCCAATTTTTAACAAAATCCTCTAGTGACCATACTATGGACAGGACTGGGTTAACCACAAACTACAAAAAAACATGACATCTGTTTCCTATCGCAGATCAAAAATGGACTAAAGCAGTATTTTCGGAGGTCGAAGAGCTGATCGTTAGGTTGATTAAATGCCATGAATTGGTTATAGTTTTCAAATATTAACTATTTGTATGTTGGTTGTTTCCAGGACCTCCTATTCCAGAGTGATTGTGTATCATTGCACTGCAGCTTAAACGAACACAATCACCACCTCATCAACGAGTTCACTATCAAACAGATGCGCCCAGGTGAATATAACTCTTTTACTATACTATATTTGACGAAGAAGAAATAGCATCATTCTGGTTTGATCAAAGATATTTCATGGAAAAGAAAGTTATGTCATTGTCTAGTAATGGATGTTTTAAACTCACTATTAGTGTAAACTCACAATTTAACACATATTTCAAGAAAATATTAAAACATGTGTTATACATGTAAGGTAGCTTGTACCTGTCATTCTTGAATGTTGTACACAAACAAAATGATATTTAATTGGAGCTGCATGTCTGCGTGTTAAATTTTTACGAGCGTAATTGTAAAGAATGTTCGCGATCCGAGTGATGTGTCGTGACTAGCTTTTGTACGAGGCTTACTTAACCACCCGAGCGGTGGATATTTACGGAAATATTTATTTATCGTAGTCTCCTGGCCATAAACTATCACAGTACAAAAGCAGACGTGAATTTTTCTCTATTGCTCCGTGAACAAAAGGGCAAACCCAAAAATACACCTCCACAATTCAAATCCTTGTAGGAATTATACTCTCAAAGTGAGGAGGCTTGTGTCTCAGTAAAGTCAAAGTATTTTATTTGCTAAAACATAGGTCTAAATAAAGTTCAGAGATCTCTATGTTTTACTGTCAACGGAGTATAACGTTTAACTGTAGAAACGTTGTAAGCTGATTATGTTACGAATGTAACTGATTATTAATATCATCATCATCTGCCTAGCCTTTTCCCAACTAAGTTGAGGTCGGCTTTCGGTCTAACCGGATGCAGCTGAATGCCTTTATTTTACATGGAGCGACTGCCTATCTGACCTCCACAACCCAGTTAGTGCTGGGTAATACGATATCTCTTGGTAAGGCTGGTTGTCAGAATTTGCCACTGAGTACCTGTAACGACTGTCAAATATCCACAATTGACTACCGGAACCAGTGGCTTAACGTGCTTTCCGAGGCACGGAGGAGGACGAGCAAACTCGGTATATAATAAGCGGTCACCCATGTATGGGCCAACCTAGTTAAGCGCAACATATTAAGTCCTTGGAATAAGGTTGTTTATTTCGTTTCCAGGCGCGTTCCTGGTGAACACGGCGCGCGGCGGGCTGGTGGACGACGAGGGGCTGGCGGCCGCGCTTAAGCAGGGCCGCATCCGCGCCGCCGCGCTCGACGTGCACGAGAACGAGCCCTTCAACGTGTTCCAAGTACGTACCGACACTCAGCACGCATGTGGGGATATACTCACGCCACACTACTCCCAACCACTCTCAGCTAGAATCAACAGCAGTGACCACCAGAGAAGCGCCGAGGCAATAGTAGTTCAATTAGTCCCCGGTGAAAGGATTCAACTGACTTCCCGACTGGATCCCGCAGTGATACAATAATATTGGAGATCTTCCAATCCATCCTCCATATCAAGCAAAGTCACAAAGTCAAGCCAAAAGGTAAAAAGTGATGTTTGTAACTAGGATAAGCTCAGTTGCCTAGCACCTCGAATAATAAGATATCGTTAATAATAGTGGGTCCCAACTGTGAGCTGTAGATAGAGGTGTTTGATAAAAGATTGTAGTTTTTTTTTTCATATAAACTTTGCCGCACACTAGGAATTTTACCTGTATCGTGGGTGTGTTTACAAACATTTTATACTCACATACACAAACAGCCCGACCCGGAACAACTGCCTGTAGGCCATACAAATTTGTTCCGCGCGGGAATCGAACCCACGTTACCCAGCGCAGCAGCGAATCGGCTAGCCACTGCGCCAACCGTGCATTCGTGTTCGTATTTAAGTCGTGTTGTAATATGAGATGATTTCGTCCCAGGGTCCGCTGAAAGACGCGCCGAACGTGCTGTGCACGCCCCACGCGGCGTTCTACTCGGACGCGTCCGCGCAGGAGCTGCGCGAGATGGCGGCGTCCGAGATCCGACGCGCCATCGTGGGCCGCATCCCCGACTGTCTGCGCAACTGCGTCAACAAGGACTACTTCCTGGGCGGCGCCGGCGTCATGGCGGGCGCGCCGCTGGCCGCGCCGGCCGCGCCGCCCGCGCCCTACCCCGAGGGCATCAACGGCGGCTACTACGCGGCGGCGCAGGCGGCGCACTCCACCACGGCCGTGCACGACGCGCCCGCGCCGCCCGCGCCCGCGCCCGCGCCGCACGCGCCGCTCACGCCGCACGCGCCGCACACGCCGCACACGCCGCACGCGCCGCAGCCGCCCATCTCCCTGGTCAGTGCCAGTGGTAATGCGCCTCAATACTATACCGTCTCACCTCGCCCCCCGCCTGTAGGCACAACTAGACGTCTACAGGCTGGATTGCTCCCCCTTAGCTAGTGCATGTTTTTAATAATTAACTATCGTACCATCGAATTTTAGCAACTATTCACAACACAGAATGTTAGACCCCATTACCAAAACTTACAATTTTAGAGAAACTTTATTTGTTCGGTCTGTTAAATAATGTAAGCTCCACAAAGCTCGTTGTAGTTAATAGTGAAATAGCGTGTTTTTGAAGATCATCGAATAACGTTGTATCTTTCGTCTGTTGCAGCCAATCAACACGTCGGATCCGGCCAACCATCAGTTGAACAAGCAGGAGAGCTCCGACGTCCACTAGGCGACGACGATGCGCTACGTTACAGTACCGTGATCACGCCGAGCGACTAACAAACATACAAACAAACAATAGTTTTATTGATTCCATCGCAATTATGTCATAAGTACCTATGTCGTAAGCCAACGAGTGATATAATATGTAGTCGCGGCGTTTGCATAGAGGCGACACAACGCTTTATATTATAAAAAATTAAATAGTAAATTAGTGAGTCTTTGTGCGTCGATAGTCGGTACGATCCGCGGCAAGTGAGTCGGTCTGTCCTCTTCCAATTTGTTTTATAGTGAAATACGTTCCTATCGCGGGGTAGGGGACCAATGGAGTGGGCATGAGTGACTGTGCAACTGTCTTCTAAACTTGTTCCCTTATAGCACCTCGCTAAATAGCCGAATTTGAATATAGGGAAAACAATCACGATTGGCACTTCACTTGTTTTCTACTTCATGGTTTTCATAGTTAATTCATGTTAACTGACAATAAAAAATAAAAAGATTTCGACACTATCGAATTTCTTCTGAATATAAAGGCACTGATCTTTTGAAAGTTATACAGTGAGTCGGGACATCTCCATTCTCGAACATGTTTTATATAAATATAAACGTCTGATAAATGAGACAAATAATGTAATTAGTGCATACGGCTTGTGTGTGACTGTACACAGTTTTATTTCAGTGTTATTATGAGATTCCTTGTGGAACGCACGCCCGTCTCGATGCAAACGTCGCGATGAGCGAATAGTTGATTCTGTGTTTGTATTTGGTAAGTTGGGACAGCTATATATAGATACTGTTATGGTAAAATGCGTGTTTTGATCGCGGGCCGAAGCGTGTATGTTCAGAGTGTACTACGTGTAAATAATGCGATAAAATGTCAGTGTGTTAGGTCTACTCCACACACTCGAGCATCGCGGTTATTCTGCAGTGAGGTAGGTCTCGACTCGAGTGCTTCTTAAAGCTGCCAATGACAAAAGCGATGACCCACTGTTTGGAGTAGATGGTTTCACTTTGTCAATAGTTAGCTGCTGGTGGTTCCATATTCGCACCACAAATAACGGTTTGTGGGCATAGATAAAAAATAATTCAGGGCCGAATTTGGAACCAGCATTTTACAATGGAAAGATTTTTCTCAAGAGAATATTTATGCCAGATGTATTCAATGGTCAGTCAAAGTTAGTTGTAAAGTAGAATCAAGAGATTCACGTTTACAAGAACGCCTTACAACGATAGGGTAAAATGTAAGTTGTGGAAACTTATGGAATTTACGGCTGAAGCAGTTGAAATTGATATTTGTGTAAACGTGAATAAAGCATGCTTCTTCGCTTTCCTGATCTCTTCAGAGGGTAAATAAATAGCTCTTGTACAGAGCTAAAGTACATGTAGAAATCGATGAAACGCCACTTTTGTATGCAATTTAAATTGTCAGTCCCACCCACTGCTAGATATTATCGCGTTATTCAGACGTGCGTACCGTGTGTGTGTTGTATCAAAGCGCTGGAGTATACTGTGTACTAGCATACGTTCGATGCATGGTCCCAGCTGGTCTATAAGCATTTGATCGCATTTGTTTGTACCCACACGGCCGAGCCCCGGTCCGGCCCGGCCCGAGCGCATGCATTCGAACTGTTATTTTTAAGTAATCAACAAAAGGACTGTAGAATTCTATCATCACACTTTATTAACGAGAAAAACGGATGTCTTCGTGTTTCTTTTTTTTTACTTTGAAAATGTACAAAATCATCCTTCATTTGAATATTTTTTTTAAATAGAGTTTAAGTGACGAATTTGTACATGAAAGAACACCATGATATAAACATTTAGAACCGAAACGCAATAGAGGGGCTCCGCCCTGCCGAGCACCCGTTTGACAATCGTGAGAATTGGTATTTAAAAATTAGTATTTACTTACAGTTTAGTTTAATGACAAAAACAATGTGTATATTTTATGAGAAAGTGAAAAGTTCTTAAATAAAACTATTGTTTTCGGATTAATTACCAAAGTGTTTTATTTACTATCAAACAAATGTCAACCTCATGTATCTTCAATTCTAATTGACCACTACATACAACAAATTACTAATACATAATAAAACAATTGAGATATATCTCGATTGTTGGCTTCTATACTTAACCAGCATGTTTACAAAACGTTAGAAAAGTTCAACTATAATAAAATATTCATGCATTATATTTCAAATTTGCAACTTTAAAAACACAAGTTTTACAAATATAACATTTCATGCAATACTGAGATCATTAGATTAAATTGGCACCTATTTTATTATTCCTAACAAATAAATTAACATTTCGGGGCTATATATAACAAACTATGTAGAAACTTCGTGGGCAAACAATGCCTATATAAAAATTCGTTTATTCGCAAAATGTATATCTGGCCAAAATTTCGAATGTAGTCAAATCACATGCCAGTGTTATGATTTTTAACAGAGATGTAACCACAAACCAGAGTATAGCTCTCTACAGGGATCTTTTCGCGCATGGGCAAAATTAGATTTGTACAGTTTGATGATCGCCGTGCATACATATAACCGCTCCGCTCGTGTCTGCATTGGTGGACTCCGGGCCTAACTGACTCATAATCTAAACCAAAAGGCTAAGGGTCAGTTCACACCGAGACGCGACGCGACGCGACGATACTTGAAGAGGCCAGTGATTTCGCGCTGTCACTGTCGCTCTACGCCGCGCTGCGTCGCTCTACGCCGCGAGGCGTCGCGCGGCGCAGCGCTGCGTGGCGCAACGTATTCTGAATTCTCACAACGAATAGTGTATCTTTTCGTGTAGAAAATAAAGTTATATTTTGAATAGCTCTTTAAAAGTGTGCGCGCAGCGTTGCGTCGCGTCGCGTCTCGGTGTGTACTGACCCTAACAGCTAAACCCGAGTTTAGGCCTTTCCGAGTTCTCACGTTGACCAATCAAGTCATACAAAACCAGTTTATACGGACTTCTCATTGTTTTAGAAATGTTTACATAGCGAGGCCGAGGAGTAGATGATTATATTCAACCTGCCTTAAAGCAATATATAAATCTGCATCACCTAGTTCGTTGCTATTTTCGGCGAGCACGGTGAACAGGGAGTGACGACCTTAAGTCTTCTCGTTTCCTCCGCGTCTAATGCTCGCTTCATTTCGTAGTACTTCTGTTTGAACGTTTGGAGCTCGGCGTTGACTCGATCAAATTCTAAGCGTTGATCGGACACTTGGTGCTCGCGCATGTTTAGTTCTGAAAGGTTTAGTAATTTTGTAAGTAGAGCTACACGGATCTTTTGATGAAATGGGGATTTCGGTCAAAGTCTCAATCTGACGAATGATAAGGTCTAGCTATTGTGTTTCATAGTTATTGATAACCAAATAAAAATAAAGAGGTAAAGAAATTGTCTCGTGAAATTGTATTACAAAATATTCTAGGCACCCATGCTTCACCCAAGTGTTTTTAGGCGGTATTATCGCTTCACATCAGGCGATTTGCGGCCAAAAGCAAACCTATTTACTAACGGTTGACGGCGTTAGTTCCGACGTTGGCCAAGGTCCTATTTTTACCCGACTGCGGCGCAGCCCAAGAGAAGGGTAATGTGTTTGACCTGTATATATGTATGTATGCGTGTATGTATGCCCGCTTATATTATGTTCCCTCGTAACTCCTAAACGGATGAACGGATTTCGATAAAATTATACGTCGTTAGGTTCGTCTTAGTGTCGCAAGTGATTAAAAACAAGAAATTTTATTTGATAAAACATGTGTAGTAAACATGTTATTATACTCTTTGCATGTAAGTGGCACTGGCTACATGAAAAAAAAGCAGATTTCGAGTGCCATATCGTGAAGTTCGAATTTATTTTTGCTTCCATACTATCGAGTAAGTTTTTAGTTTTACCGCAGTTGGGTTTTTTAGTATTTTTAATAACTTTTTTTATTTCTATTGGTATATTCTTAATACTCTTCTAGAACTATGCCTTTGTTAAGAAAAAAAAACCACATACCGGCAATCAAACACTTCATCTTAGTTGTCCTCTGTGTCAAGGCACGTTGCGTACGATTTAGTGTAATCTGCAAAATTAAAGTTTTTACGTCATTTTCTTATCCGTATCATATCCGGCAACTTGCAAAAAAACCTAAGAAAATTTGAATTTCGCGGGCCACCATGTCGCTTCCACCTCAAAACAGTATACATAAAGCAACAAAAACCAATTAATACGGATATCTCATTGTACGGAAAATCTATACAAAGCTCGGTCCTGTTTTACTGGAAATGATTAGCTTGATGACGTTTTTGAAATTGTCTGTACTGGAAATTATACTGAATAAACAAGATGACTGAATTAGTTCCGACTATGGCCACGCGCCATAGATCCATGCAGCTCTGTACATAAGTACTGTAATCATAATATTAAATTACCTGTATCTCAGGGCTAGGCTGCAGCGCAAGCATGTCCTTGACGGCGTTGTACAGGTTTCGGGTCTCTTTCAACTCGCGATCTTTGAGGACTATCATCTCGCTCTGAGCCAGTACTTTTCTGTAAAATATTGTTTATGTAAGGAACGTTATGATCTGCCAATAAAAGGTAAGGCAGATCCTCTCATCTCATCTTAATTTAGGTCACCTGCTATTCTAATCTGAATATAGATATTTTACAAGGAGCGATTACCTATCTGTCACTTCCACAACCCAGAATTCGCTGTTAATAAATAATTATTTTTCAAATGTCTATTAGTCAGCAATATCGCAACAACAAGAAATGGGTTCTAATTGAAAATTCTAACAGAATAACCAACCACCTCCTTTTTAAGAAGTCGGCTAAAAAAGGATTTTTTTAAATAGGTATGGGAATTCGTGTCGTAACTTTTTTTAAGCCTAGTACGTCTTTTTATTTTACATTTTGTATTCTTTAGAATACGTGCGCAATAAACGGCCCGCGTCGAGAACACGTCAGTTTCATGATGACAGTTTGGTGAGTGTGCTGCTAAAGGTCAGCCGCGTATCTTGAAGCCTTAACAGCTGATCAAGGGTGAAACAATCCGGTCAAAGTCTGTCCTAAGTCCTGCACTTTTTATTGTTGGATTATGAAATAGTTTACAAAACAAAAGGTTATTTCATTGAATGAATTTGTATAATGTTGGCTTAATAACTCTTGATTGAATTGCATTCTATGATAAACAAATCCTTAACATTTTGGACTTAGGTTCTCTTTTTTATCGCGTCAGTGTTTGTAAAAGGTTGACTAATTGATATAAATATCGTCACACTATTGTTGTTTTATTGAATTTATTTAATCGTGGTAAATAACACCAAGGGCAGGTACGACCAATCGATATTTTAGTTTTAATTATTGACGCGTCAAGTTTGGAGCCATAGCTAATTTTATACTTTTATGAGGCGGTAGGTACTTGTTCTTCTTCTATAACAGACAATGAATAAATGATTTATAACTCATAAACTTCTCATATTAGTGTGAAATGCAATTAATTTTATTACTTTTGCCCCATTGCAGACTGATATGCATAGTTATTTTGAAGTGACCAATCCTTGCAACAGGACTATGTTTAGTGCTCTGCATGTTGCTTTTGGAGTGTGGCAATCGTCAAAACTCAAAACGCCATCTTCTTTTTTCATTAACAAATTCTACAAACAATTCCTTAAATGTAGGTTTATATTGTATACCTTCCAACAGTGCCTCTTGACGATTTCATTCAAGTGCCAATCTATAAATATATAAATAAATAAAAATGAATTGCCGAAATGTGCGCATAACTTCTAAACGCCTGCACCAAATTGTTTTTTTTTTTTTAAAGTGAAACTTTTATTACATCGTCTCAGATTTTTTCGTCTGTGTGTTGCATGTCGCGTGACGCTCGGCCGCGGAGTAGGGATAAAGTGAAAGGGGCTCGTCAGAGCGCCTTTTTCCTCCAATCCTTTTTTTTATTTGTGTTCGGTATTGTCGGGACAAGGATTGTATAAAGAAAATTTAAAAAAAAAAAAACGAATATGAGATTTAAGGGTCAGTTCACACCGAGACGCGACGCGACGTGACGCTTCGCGCACACTTTTAAAGAGCGATACAAAATATAACTGTATTTTCTACACGAAAAGATACACATTTCGTTGTGAGAATTCAGAATACGTTGCGCCACGCAGCGCTGCGCCGCGCGATGCCTCGCGGCGCAGAGCGACGCAGCAAGGTGGGGTAGGGTAGGGTACGTACGAAAAAATGCATTGCAAATTGCAACGCATGCTGGATACAGCTAGTATAATCATATTAAATAATAATACAGCAGCTGTAGCCATAGGACATCTTTGAAACAGCCAATTATAACAAGCACGATAATATAATAGAAACTCATTGATGATAGTTGTAAATTAAATTGACTAATCACTGTAAAAATTAATATTAAAACACGACAGAACGCGTGATAAGTCCCTATCAATCCGTCAGGACAGTCTTGTATCTGCTTATTAGGTAATTAAAAGTGCCTTCAAATTGATTTCTTTGGATTGCGTTGAAACATGAATGGTTTCAATAGAAGAGTTAGAGGTTTAATTGAGTATTGTGTAACGTCACAAGGTCGTCTTCGGAAAATTCAGAGAGTTGTGATTATTTTGAGGGGCTGAATAAATGTTGATCTTAGGGAGTGACTACTTACACTGGGTAAAAGACGTTGAATCGACTTGGGCACCTCAGCACGCGTACCATGACCACGGTAGAAACGAGATTTGTCTACGGAAGAATCGACATAATGACAGATAGACAATGACAATGTGTCAGTTTGTTGATTCTTCCGTCGACATAGCCCGTTTTTAAGGCGGTCATGCTACGTGTGCTGAAAGAGTTTTCCTCATTATCTCATTAGCTTTGTATCCATGCAACGAATGTCTTATCCGTATACTACAACTTTTCTGCACAACGTTGAGCAAACGTCTAACGAATTGTGAATTCATAATTAGAATCATAATTCTTTTGCCCCCATCTCAATTTATTAGGGGTCGGCGCAGCATGTCTTATTCTTCCATTTGTAAAAAAATACCTAAGAATAGAAGACGGCACGGATGCTGATGTTAGTGATATGGAGCATTTTCTTCACGAAAAACGCCCTTTTTAGCATGGTGGCCAAATACACACATCAAAAGTGTCTAGGGATCAACATATATTTTTGCAATAACTTTTCTCCTGATTGATATTAATTAAAATTTTCTTTAAGGATTCATCAAATAAAGTGTTTTCGTTTGTCACAGTAACGATAAACCAAGTCACCTTTGCATTAATAAAGAAATTTGCCATTTTCTAATAAAGGGATTTTTGACATTTGAACCACTAACATTAAAGTTCGAAAAAAAGACTGAAATAACAGTTTTCTTTAAAATTTTATTGGGTAACTTAAACAATTAATAATCCGTGTTTCTACCGCGAACAGTAACAACACAAGAACATCGGTTTGGCATACTCAAAATGAGTTCATCCAAATCACGCTGTGGAATGGCCGCCCATGTTCGTTGCAACAACAAAAAAAGGTCTTCTTGCGACTGGATACCCTCCATATTCGGCAGAGCTCTTCTCTGTAGCATATCCCATGCATGCTCAATCGGGTTCAAGTCTGGCGACTGAGCAGGCCAGGGCAGGACATTGATGTTAGCTGCGGCGAGAGTCTGTCTTACAACTCTTGCGGTGTGCGGTCGTGCATTATCATGCATTAACTGAAATAAGGGACCGATTTGCACTTGTAGAGGAACGATGACGTCTGATACAATCGTCTCAGCATAAATTTGAGCGTTGAGGTTGCCTCTGATCCAAATCAACTCAGTTCTTCCGCCGATCCAAATACCCGCCCATACCATGATGGTTCCACCACTATAAGGATGGACTTCCTGGCAGGATTTTAATCGCTGTTGGCGTCCAGGGGTTCTCCAGTGTCGTATACGTCTTGTATCCGGTCTCATACCAAAACGAGACTCATCAGAAAAGCACACGAAACGCCATTGTTCTTCTGCCCAATTTCTGTGTTCAAGAGCCCATTGATATCGAATCCTACGATTGTGCATTGCTATAGGTGGTACCCGTAGCGGTCTTCGGGAATGAAGGTTCACTTCATGCAAGCGGTTTCTGACTGTTTGGTCGCTAATTAAGTTCCCTGAAGAGTGATGAAGCCTCACGGCTAACATCATGGCGGTTATTGTTGGAGCTCTTCGAGTTAAGATTTGAATGTATCGGTCTTGTCTCCGTGTGGTGCAGCGATACCGTCCTCCATGGCGCTCAGCCACGGTACCAGTGCTTCGGTAACTTGTCCAAAGTCGACTGATAACACTCTGACTTGTATTCAGAGCTAAAGCCACAGTACGTTGCCGGGAACCAGCTTCTATCATTCCCACGGCTCTGAGCATTTCTTCCCTGCTTAAATGACGTCGCCGCTCCATAATAACGTTGGTTTTAATCAGTAGTAGGGAAACAGTAGCACTAATAATGTCTTCAATGCGTTGTATGTTTTTATAGGGAAAATATTGACAGCTGATTTTCATCTTTTACTCGAATTTGATTCACAGTTCCTGATTCAAATTATGAAATGCACCAAAAAGGATCCATATAAATTTATAAAATCATAAATTTATTACAAAGCCACATCTCAATCTCAAGAAATCCGCATAAAAATGCTTGATCCCTAGACACTTTTGATGTGTGTACTTGCATGGCTCTTTTAGTATGCCAGTACCTAACATTTGAAAGTGTGGGGCATCAGAAAAATCTTCTAAAAAGAATACCTAATGGTCGTTTCACTAATACTACGCAATACAACGCACTTTTGGATTAGGTATTGTTCTTTCAGAACCGAGCATAGTAAAACAAACATTAAGCTTTTATTAGGCATATTTAGTTGTAGCGTAATGTTATTCAAATAGGCATAGAACACTAATAATATCCGTTTGAAATTCGCGCAAAATCAATTACGTTCACGTAAGTTTTTTGTAGAACAGTTGCACTTATCGTTTGTTTAAGCTATTTGCGTGCGATTTCTTATCGATCGATACTGACTAATGACTGTTTGAACATGATGTAGAGAATATCAGTAGAAAAACGAGCAAGGTCCCTGTGGGTATTATCGGTGACGTACGCCGTGGTCAATAGATTTGCACTGACACAAATGTTTTTTTTTAATCCTTGATTTATGTTCCAACTTTACATAGATGAAGCCCGGTCAGAATAGACATTTCAAGTAACAAAAACTCGGATCAAGCTGAATTTTGGTAAAGACCTTGGGTGCTCCAGTAGAAATAAAGTGCCAAAAGTCCCCATCGATCCCATGTGTAATAAACAAGGTAATTCAACAACAAAGCTCAAAATTTTCGGATATTTGGATTTTTCTCGAAAACGATAAGTTTCATCAGAAATACAGTACAGTATTTTCCCATCAAACTCCGTCATAACAAATCGTGGAGTAGGCCTACCGGGGAAACTATGTTAAAAATAGAATGTAACTCCTTTAACTTGTAGAATCGCGATGCCTTAAGAATGGGGATTCTTAGGAAAAAATAAAGTAAGTACCATTTTTTAGATAATTTTATGATCTGAAATTTTTGTCTGGGCTATATTTTTGATGAAACTTACCGTTTTCCCAAAAAAATATCCAAATAACCGAAAATTTTTTTTTTCTACTGGTGTACCCAAGGTCTCTACCAAAATTCAGCTGACCCGAGTTTTTGTTATTTGGTCACTATTTTACGTCTAATTTGACCGGACTAATGCTCCAATATCTGTGATCCAATTATTATGAAAGCATAGAAACACGCATACCGTTTAAACCGGAAGCCAGTAGAAATAGGTAAAGTGGTACACCTAATGATTTCATGTTTGTCTGATGTTATGTCTGGCACCTCGCGACACGTGCCTCCGGGGCTCAGAAAACACGTTACTCCGTTTGCCCTGGTTGACATTTTGTACATAGGTAATCGACGGTCGTAACCTACGCGTAGTCAATATTATATGTTTGAAATTGAGTCACCCAGTTTTGCCAAGGCAAATCGATCGTGTTCCCCAGTTACTGGGTTGTGGAGGTCAGATAGGCGCTCCATGTTAAAATACTGGTAGGTATTATACTTACAGAGTGGATGGTACACCCACACACATAGAAATTTTTCATCGGTAATTTAAAAAAAAAACAACTGTACCATACATTTTGACCGTATGGGATTGCAGTTTTGTAGGAAACGGCTGTTTTTTTAGGAACCAACGCAAAATTTCGAAATTATGTACCTACTGAATACGTAGTTAACCGCTTTAGCGTCGATGTCCCTTCCACCCCGGATTTCTGCATCAAGTTAGGCTCTGGAAGCCGATCGCATCGTAGTTGAGAAAAGGCTAGGTAGAAGATAATGCTGTTATTCATGGTAGAAGATACTTACTTCTGCGTCAACCTAAGTTTCTGCGTGAGGCGCACGCTTTCTGGGTCGGTGCCCTGCAGCTTGCGCCATCGGTGCACGTTCAGAGGAGTCTCTAGGGCTTCCTCTAGGGCTCTAACACGGAGGCGCTCGCGGCCTAACTCGCGTTCTAGGTTGAATACCTGGGAATATTGGAAGAGATATCCAAGTAAGGTACTATAATTGTCAACCTACACCCTGTTTGACTAATTACCGGGATAAATAGAAACTCAGATGTGAATCGAGACAAAAACTTTGAAAGGGATTTTAATGTTAAATAAATACGATATGTTCACTATTTTGTTAACTTCATCAAACGTCATTTTAGATAGTTAACCTTGTCGGCAACATACCAAATTAAATCAACGTTAACATCCTTCAAGATGCGTCTATCCATCAAGATTTACGTACACAATTTTGTACGCTCGAACAAATATCAAGCCGAAACAGAGAAGGTCAAAGATGTCAAATAAAGTCGTCAATTATTTCCATTGTGATGCCATTTAGTAAAATAAATCAGTTATTATTTAGTTCAGCTAGTTATATTTACATAGAAAGGCCAAAAAAAAACAATGAGTTTGAAAAAGTTGGAATTGCATACGTAAATAATGGTTCCTTTCCGTTTGATCTGAAATCAAAGGACTACACGATTACAAAATTCACCTCTAGTCTCAAATCCGTCATATTCTCAATTCCTTTGGAGAGCAGGTTCTTCTCCTTGCGTAATCGGATGATCTCCAGGCGAAGGAGCCTGATGTCTTCCACACGCTGTTCATACTGGCGCTCACCTTTGAACAACAAAACATAGGTCACAAGGAATACGCGTAGAGAAGAGGTAGGTTGTGGTTCTAAAAGTAGATGTCTTTTTTTCCAAATCTGCAAGGAAAGGTTCGGGATGGCCTCTTATACCAAATATAAAGCCACATTAAGGCGAATCCCACGCGGGGTGCGACTGCGCCAATAGATTGTTTCAATGACAGGAGGTTGCGCAAAATGTAGTTAGTTGGTAATTAAAAAAATTTCGTTCTGCATTCAGCGGAACTCGTTTCAGTTAGTTAGATCTTAAGGTATTAGTTAAGTTAGATCTTAAGACTTAAGACCCGCCATTTCCGTCGACCCTATTCATTCCTTCTCACCACACAAAACCCCTCACCCCTGCAGCGTGACCTCCAGTACCCGTATCTTCTCGTACAGCAGTGGATCTGGTAGTTCTTCTTTAGCATGTGCATGCACCACGTCACCCTCGTTCATCAGACCTTCCAGCTCTTTCATTACCTTGGTTCGTGCTACCCCTTCTGCCTTGTTCCCCACTCACTGACCTCTTTGCAGCGTGAGCTCTAGTATCCGTATCTTCTCGTACAGCAGTGAGACCTCGTAGTTTCCCTTCACTAGCTGGTACCACGTCGCGCTCGTTCATCAGACCTTCCAGCTCTTTCATCACCATGGTACGCGCTAGCAACCTTTCTACCTTGTTCCCCACTCACTCACCTCTTTGCAACGTGACCTCCAGTATCCGTATTTTCTCATACAGCAGTGAGATCTCATCGTTTCTCCTCACCAGCTGTGCGCCCACCACGTCACGCTCGTTCATCAGACCTTCCAGCTCCTTCATCAGCTTGGCGCGGGCTGAGTCGCCTTCCTATGGACCGAAGTTAGATTGACTTATAAAAAATGTAAGTCCAAAAACGAACAATGAATGGAAAGGTATGAAGAAGAATCTTGTCTAGCAGTGGCAAATGGGCATGAAAACTTTGAGCTCCGTAGCTAATACGCCTTTATTACTTTGATGCTCGCTGTATCTTAGTTAGCGTGAGCTAAAATTATTATGTCAAAATCTGTCTCATAAATTTTGTGGTTGCATATGCTACTGCTGAGCATGAGATCTTGAATTTGATCTGATTTCTATCTGAAATTTCGCAGAAAGACATTTGGATATGTCGGGCAATGAGCCCTATTAAATAGGACTTGAGCATGAGCAAATGTGGGTGTACTTCTACAAAAATGGGGTGGGTTACGTCTTCCTGGAATCCATGCGTGAAAGTCATTGCATCGACCAATTTTGCTTACCTGAACGATCCTATTTAGCCTAGCCTCCTCCTGCCTCAAGGCGGCGATATCGGCCCTCGCCTCAGACAGCTTAACGAGCCCTGCTTGGATTTCCATGCGTAGCTGTTCGTTTTTTTTGTGGCACTTCCCGAGGTGTCCCTCGCAGGACTTTAGCCCCGACTCCTTGCCGCTTATATCTTCTTTTAGCTGTTCTATTTGGTATGCTAGCATCTGTGGACAAGGTAAGAGTTTTATTAAGCTTTGTTTGCATTTTTTTCTTTTATTTAACATTGTAAATATTTTTATAAGTTTTATATAACTTTGATAGGGTAATACTGCTTGTAAAAATAGAGTCTGAGGCAATTCATCATCTGTAACTTGGGACAAAAGATTCATTTACATTCACAAAACAGAGGTTTGGAAGGAGAAAGGGGAGACTTTGTACGATAAAAGATGATGGAGTACCTTATTGCTTGTAATAGAAGGAACGTTTGAAACCTGAAACGTTCATACAAGATCAACTCCACAGACCTTCATCTTTTGTTTCAAGTCCTGTATTTCATCTAGGGCTTCAGTATAGTTCTTATGCAGCATATTCCTCTCAGCTCGGGTGGCGTCAAGTGCCACCGACAGTTTCCGCGAGTTGATGGTCTCCTCACGAATTGCTTTCTTTAGGTCCAGGATATCGGCAGTGCGAAGACGGACTTCCTCTGTACAAAAATTTGAGAGACACTTTTTAGCTTAGATATTTTTATTTTATACAGTTTTACAATTGGGAATAGTTCTGTTGAAACTTTATGGCGGTTAGCTGAGAGCAAAGAGATTTAAAAGACTCATAGAGCGGACATTGAAAATATTTTCATACAAATTTGATCCCGATTTTGTCACACGATCGAATTTTACCTGATAAGCAGGCGTATGACACTAGAAAGACCGATACGTTACTAAGTAGTAACAAGTTTGAAACAACATGGGATTACGATTTTCTTTTTCTTGTCTTGTCTGTAAATATTTGAATGTCTTTGGCTGCGAGGGACGGATTTTGACGGACGGAGAGACGATGTGCTTCTGCTTCTCGCTGATACCTTAAATTGTGTTCTACGCAGCTTTACGTAAGATGTTCCGAGCCGCCATAAAGTTAGAAAAGAATAGCTATAGACAATTTTATTAAAAAAAATGATTAAGTTTGCGATTTAAGGAGTTATTGACAAATAAAATAATGAAGATCACTTGCCTGTTATTTCATCAATTTTCTCGTTTAGAGCGATCGTCTCCTCCAACATCCTGAAAGGAATGGTTATTTTATTTTTGATGGAAGGAAATTATTGAAGAACATATTATTATAAGATGTTCATAACTATGCATATATTATATTATTTTAAATTAACGAGTTTAGTCCCTCTTTTTATTTTTTTTAAGTGAAGGTGAGTTTAAGTTTTGTAAAGAAAAAAATTAAAAAATTGCTTTTTCAATCTCTTTCATTCCACCGAGCCTGTCACAGTCCAGTGCTGGACATACGTATTTCCTAAGCTGCACCATGACTTTCTTCTTTATATGTTAAGACGGAAGCGCCTGGATAGCTCGTGAAAATCAAATTATCTTACGTTTTGCAGCCGCAAATCATACTTTAATCAACATCAACCTGAGTGACCTGCATTTTTAAAAAAAAACGCGGGCGACCCTTTATTCTTATTTTTTACTCCTCTAGTCCTAGGTAATTCTCATTCTTCTAAACCAACTTCCCTAGCAACTCCGCTACTCTCTTCCCTCCCCCTCACCTGTCTTTCTCCTTCTCAAAGTTACGTATCATGAGCCTTTGCTTGTTGATCTGCATTGAGTTCACCTCCAGCTCATGTTCCAGCTGCTTGCGTCTCTGCTCCTGCAGTTGCAACATGGACAGGTTGTCCAGAGCTTCATCTGCAAGATGATGAAGGTTTAAATATGGTGACATAACTAATTGTTTTTTTTTACAGGTCCTGAGACTTTCTGGCTGCGGAAATATTGCTGATCCAAATTCCAGCATTTCTTGACTTTCTGTTGCAACCAACAAGTTTTAAATGTATTATCATCAGAGATCGGAATAGGAAGAGTATATATTCGCCCAAACTTCGAGCAGGTAAGTTACAAGTGGATAATACGTCCGCATAAAATCACGGAATGATTTTTAACATATAAAACTGTTAAATCAGAGGGAGAGAGGGACCTCCTCGAAGTTTAAGCAAATATTATACCCTACCTATTCCGATTCCTGATCATCATCTATAGCCTGAATTCACCCACTGTTGGGTATAGGCCTCTCTTTTTTTGTGCCAATCTCCACGGTCCTGTTAAATGTTTAACTTGGCTTAATTAAGACAATGTATTGTGTGTGATCGTTTCCCTGCATTTATCTTTAACTCAATGTTACTTAGTTTTAATATAAACCGTTAAATAAAAAGTGTTTGAGTACGAACTCTGTATCTTTTGCAAATTCTTTAAGAGTATTTCCTTCTCTCTCTTGTGGTTCTCGATTTCCCTCCGGTCGGACTCCGCTTGTTTCTTGCCGAGCATCAGATCGCGTTCCATCACCGACACTTGTTGGCGAAGACGTTCGCTGAAATAAGGCTTAGCAAAATGAGCTTTATGTTCCTACTCTTGACACAGGACACAGTCATCATTAGCATTCTCAGGCCTTTATATCTATTTATTTGGCGTTGCCGCATCATGTCTTCTTCTTCCATGCTTTTCTATTACTCGTCATCTCAGTAGTCATCTCCTTTCTAACCATATCGTATCGATTTTTTGGTGCTAGAATATGTCGGTTACCTTCACCGTTTTGAGAGCAGTGGTGATTAAAAAAAAACTGAATTAGGTGCGCCATCGGGGCCGTTACCAATAGGCCTATAAGTATTTGAGGTTAATGAAGACACATAAACCTCTACGGTGATTTATGAAAAGTATCAGGCACGTTAGAAATAAAAAAGGAAATATATAAACTAGCTTTGAATTTAGAATGAAAAAAAGTTAAGACAGCTTATGCGTCAACAGTGTGACAGGTAAAAATGTAATACTTTCCAATGTAATTGTCTCATGAAACGTCGTAAGTATGTATGCGTAAAGTAAATAATAATAAGTACTGACCGGTCAGATTCAATGCCAGCTTTGCTTTGTTCCATGAGTTGGTGTTTCTTAGTTTCTTGGGCAACCTGCTTCGACAGCTTCAATGCTTCGTTTCGCATTTTGTTGCTGTCGGCGATCGTGTTCTAGAAGATAAACAGAGATTTAACCTTTTGAACGCCATCGTTACATATACGTGGCAAGCAAGCGTGTGCCCTGTACGCCAACGACACAAATATGCGACAAAAAATGTGGTGCACTATAACACGAAATAAGCTATTTAAATAATCACTTTCGTGTGTGCTTATTTATATATCTTTAAAATGTGATCCATATATCTTAAATAATAAATGTCTTATCAAGAAATAAGTTAACAATACTTTTGAAATCCCTTTTTTTAGTTGTAAGTATTTGCGGTAAATTTGTGGCTTGGCGTGGAGGACACGCGCGTTCGTTTATGCCCTGAATAAAATTCTCTCAATAAAATTCCGAAACAAATCAGAGAACTGCCACTTAACTACTTCAAAAGAAACTGCACAAGTGGCTCTGTAATAATGTGTTTTATACAATAAATTAGTTTTGTGACTTATAAACCCATTTGTAATGGTTAAGTAGCATAAGTTCCCATTTTTGAAAACTATTGTTCCTATTTTCACATTCCTTTATTTATTTTTTTAATTTTATTGATGTTATATCTGTTCCTTGTTATATTTTTTTTTCTAATTTTATTACTTTATCCTATATCCTACACACAAGTAGGTATATTAAATTCTAAAAATGTTTTGTAACTACCTCTAGAAGTTTGCTACCTAAATGTCGACTACATTTTGTAAGATGTTTTAATTTAATTTAAGTTTGCATGCTGAAAAAAGTCGGCGAAATATGTGAAATCATTTTTATTTATAAGACCATTATGTACCATATTTCATGCAAATAAAGAATCTTGAATCTGGCGTTGAAAAAGTTAAAAGAAGAAATAAATAATTAAAACACAACAGTTACTGCTTTAATTTTAAAGTTCTTCAGGGGCTAATGGCTGACTAATACACACATCATGCTTGCTTCTTTGCCTTTTCTCAACTATGTTGGGTTCGGCTTCCAGTCTAACCAGATGCAGCTGAATACCAATATTTTACATGTAGCGACTGCCTATCTCAATAACTTACTATTTCAATTCTTAATTTTATCTTGACTAATATATTTGCAAAAAAAAAAAAGTTTATTTATAAGCCCGAGAGGTGATCTGTACATCAGGATCTTCCTATTTCACACCTCTACCCCACTCCTATTTGACACCTTTCTCTATATAAGATTGTACATAATATATATAAACCAGCGCCTTTAAATTTTGATGTGGAGATAAATAAAGATTAAAAAAACAAAAAGTCGCCGTGAGCGAGGGCCCTTATAATCATTTATAAGGGCCCTCGCTCACGGTGACTTTTTGTAGCGATGCAGTAGCGATGCTGTCGCGCGTTTGCATCGATACAGTCGCGATACTGCTCGCTTCTGTAGGGCGTTGCAAATGCGACTGCATCGCTACAAAAAGTCGCCGTGAGTGAGTGCCTTTATGATTATGATTATCTCAATTCTACAACCCAGTTAGTACTGGGTAATATGATACCCTATCAAAAACCTTTGTAACGGGATATTTTCCATGTTTATTATTTGTTTTGAGCTCTCTTATATTTCGGTAAATATCCCGTTACAAGTGTTATTGATAGTGTTAGTGACCATGTCTGTTAAAAACTTATAATATATGATACCCCTTGGTAAAACTGGTTGTCAGACTTGGGCCTTGGACTGGTTGGGACTGGGGCGCTAATACACACGGGTCTATCGAAATTATTAATCTATACTACATACAAATAAATGAAATTGGGCCCCTCTCATAGAGAGGAGGCCTGTTTCCCAGCAGTGGGAACATTATAGGCTGATGATGATGATCAAATGAAATTGAAAGGTCTGTTTGTAATATTAAAATAACCGCTTTTTACTACATGCATATGAATTTAAATAAGGTACATATACCAAAATATTTTTTTTCCAATTTTTGTCTGTCTGTCGTTCTGTCTGTTTGTTCCGGCCAATCTCTGGTACGGCTGGAACAATTTTGATGGGACTTTTACTGGCAGATAGCTGATGTACCTAATAATGAGTAACTTGGCTACTCTTTCTATTTTAGAAACATTCTAATTCCACGCAGACGAAGTCGCGGGCACAGCTAGTACATTTTATAAGGTGGAAGCGCCGGTTGAATGACTATTTCATGAAAATGTCATTCAATGGATTTAAATTGACTTAGAGGATTGTATTGACGACGCTGATCGCGAATCATGACCCAGACCGGGGTTGCTCTGAGTTTGATCACAGTTTACCTTTGTAGTTGAAGAGCAAACTGTATACCTATTCAGAGAGTGTCTGAATCAATATACATTTTGCTTTAAAATACTAGAGCAAAATACATACGAGTCCAGACGGCGAATTTACAAAGGCTCATACTATTTGAGTCACGAGCCAGACGAGATGAGCTTTTCTTTATGCATAATACTCGCCAAAACCTAATCTATCTCAGTAAAAAAAATACTCAAATGGGCTAGCTTTTTGCCTGGATATTTTCAAAGAAAGTGCACGGACAAAACCTAGTACTGTATTATACAAATCCAGGAGAATTTGGATGCAAGAGCGAGCGAAGCGAGCTCTGGACTTGGGGCACCCCAACACGGTTAGGTTAGGTTTGAACAGGATCGCGGGGACTAGTGAGCGAGCGGAGCGAGCGAACTAAGACCCCGACTTCCTCTTCGTGTTAGGTTACTGTAAACCCTGCAGACGGAAATAGGAGCCCCGCGTAGCGGGGCAACGTCGACTATGCTTTATAAGCGAATATAAAATATTTTGAGGTGTCACAGTTTGCTTTACATACAAGCGAGCAAAATGCATACACTATCAGATTGCTCTGAGCTCGTATGCACGTTGCTCCAATTTATTTGTGATTTTAATGAGCACGCTGTAGTTCAGTACAGACTACGGGTGTCTGGGTCAGTATACAGTTTGGCAATACGCGCTCAGGTCGAATCACAACATGAATCATGTTTTAATCAACATGCAACCTGACGCTGACCTGCAAATTGCAAAAAACCTGGAAAATTCACTGGTCAACAAAATTTCGTAACAAGAAAGGGGGTAACAAATTTGGAATAACCTACGTACCCTTATTACACCACTATATTTATTTTGATTTGGGGGGTTACCATGACGTCTTAAAACATTATTGTTTTACTCCTTTTACAGTGTGGGAAAGAGAGGGTGCTAGACATCTTGTACAGCTCCGTCTCTTTACTACAATACTGCTTTAAGACGTCATGGTAGACCTGCAGGTCTAGTTTTTGTGTTAAAGTGACTTCAAGTTTTCTCGGAAATCACCCATCAAATGACCATAAAACATTTGTCGAATAGCTTTTATATGCTTACTAGCTGTGCCCCGCGGTTTCACCCACGCAGACCGGGATAAAAAGTAGCCTATGTGTGAATCCAGGGTATAAGCTCTCAGCATCTACATACCAAATTTCATCCAAATCCGTTCAGTCATTGAGGCGTGAAAGAGTAACAAACATACATTCTTACAAACTTTCGCGTTTATAATATTAGTAGGATAAGGGTTTGGAGCGTAATATGTTATTGAAAATACTTTCCCTACACTCACATTTGGGTTCTTTACCGTACATCTGAGCGCCGTCAGCAATGAACATGGCGAAAGATTCCACTAGGACATTTTCTACAATATAAACACCATCAGATCAAGTGTATTCCACATATTATTATGCTCGCAGATTACTGTTGGACATTACAATGAGACCTCTCTGCAGCATTAATACTGCAATTTATTTTACTAATGTTTGTTTCTTAAGCCGTGCTTGCCGAGGTTGGTCCGTGGATGGGTGACCATAATTACATACCGAGTTTCCTCCGTGCCTCGGAAAGCACGTTAAGCCGTTGGTCCCGGCTGTCATTTGTAGATCTTCAGTCGTTACGAGTAGTCAGAAGCCAAAAAGTCTGACATCCAGTCTTACCAAGGGGTATTGTATTACCCAGTTACTGGGTTGTGGAGGTCAGATAGGCAGTCGCTTCATGTAAAATACTGGTACTCAGCTGCATCCGGTTAGACTGGAAGCCGACCCCAAGATAGTTTGGGAAAAGACTAGGCAGATGATGATAATTATCCTCTTTCTTAACGTAACTAGGCAAAAGTTTTCATGTTACATACAAAAAGTGTTTTTTTGTTGACCAGTGAAATAGGCTCGCCCATTTCTACATGGGACTTAAACATAACTTGCAAAACGCGGGTGTATGAGATACACTTCACAGATTCAGATCACAGGCGTGATGCTACTACCTTTAGCTGCTTGCTAGTATTTTGGAGCATTATCTTGGCTTTGTCATATTCCGCGTTCGTACGGCTTAGCAACTCTCTGAAGTTAGCGGCCTTCTGAACCGCTGCCTCCTGGTCTGCTTGTGCCTCTTCCAGTTTCTGCGTCATACTTAAAAGCTGGCGGTCTCGACGCTCGATCTGCTTCTCCGATTTTGTTAGCTGTGGAAGTAGAAAATGGATAATTATACAGGTAATATATTTTTATTTTAAAAGCCTGTCCCATCTTAGTAATTTCTGCTGTATTGTGGGTGCGTTTACAGACATTTATTTATCCAAACTCATGGCCATACTACTACTCATGGCTATACTTTTCCCCGAACCGAACTCTCCGAAGTCATCCAAAGTTATTCAATATACCTAGTCTTTCTTTATTTTAATCCATTTGAAACTTTTGGAGTTTTATGTAGGACTTAAACATAACCTGCGAAATGTGGGTGTATCAGGAAAACCTCTGCCTAACCTTTCGGATATTACAAGCATGATGTAATCAAACTGACCCTATCGGTGAGTAGAGTAATGCTGATCCCTCGTGCGTCCACCTCGTTCTTCAGTTGTTCACCCTCTCCCTTCATATGCTCGACCAGTCGATTCTGACGCACGGCGTTGTTCTCAGCTTCCTGTAATGACAACAATGGCAGTACAATTAGATTACGAAATAAAACACGAAAGTTGCTGGCAAACAAAGAGATTTAGAAGACTTATATACGAGCGGACATTGGGAATATTATCATTCAAAAATTTTGATCCCCTAATATTTTTGATTTTGAATCACAAATGGCAGACCGTTTTTTTTTACTACGTAGTAAAAAAATGGCAGATCATTAGATTACGATTTTTTTCATCTTGTTCCATCTATCGCTCGTAAATATTTGAGTGTCTTTGGTAGCAAACAAAAGAGAATCAAACAAACAAAAGTCACCTACTTCCAAAAGTTATTTACCCCTCTCACTTACTCAATATTCATTGCGTATTTTAAGGACTCTATTGTTAAAAGAATTACAGTGCCATCTATGCCGTGTTCGGAGGAGCCTCCATTTTCAATGGGGTATGAACAACTTTACACCCTGTTCTTCATACCCCTATAGAACTATTGCTCACAGAGGCATGAACTTGTCTATAGTATAAGCAGTAGGTATACCACTGACTACCACATTTTTATATAATGTTGGCACGTACATCCAAAGGTTGGCTGGGAGATATTAGCGATAAGACTGCCATTGTAACCATAAAATTAGCAGTATTGTAAAACCGTTATTTTTCAATTTTGGTGTTCAATAAAGTTTATCCGGGGATACGCTGGAAGCGAGTCGCACGGGACCGGTCAATGTGGCGACACTAGGGGGAGGTCTACTTCCAGCAGTGGACGTCTTTCGGCTGAAATGAAGAAAGTATATTCTATTCTATGAAAAGCTTCATTTTTAGAGCTAGAACTGACCTCAATCTGCTCCTCAAGCTTGGCTATGGTGTTCTCATTGCTATGGCTCTTGGCCTCCAACTCATCGATGTAGCCCAGCGAGTTGGTCAGCCGTTGTTTGGCAGCATCCAGTTCACCTTGGAGACGAGCCTTCTCTTTCTCGAACTTCTCTTTCTCTTTAGCAGCTGACGTTGCCCCGCTTTTTGGGAAATTAAATGGGTATTTAGATTATTACATGAAGGTCTATCTACAGCTCGAATTTCGCATCATTCAAAAATGTTTTTGATGTGAAACATCTATATGCCTTAGCAGTAAAAACCGACTCGTATGTCGTAACGGCAAATGTTGTTGCCAGAAGGGGCAAACTGTTTGGTTACTGAAAATTTTAGTACATATCTATCTATATAAATAAAAATCAATTGCTGTTCGTTAGTCTCGCTAAAACTCGAGAACGGCTGAACCGATTTGGCTGATTTTGGTTTTAAAATGTTTGTCGTAGTCCAGGGAAGGTTTAAAAGGTAGGGTAGGGTAGGTAGATAGGTAGGTAGAGTAGGGTTGGGTAGGGTAGAAAGGTAGGTAGGTTAGGGTTGGGTAGGGTAGGTATGTAGGGTAGGGTAGGTGGGTAGGGTATGGTAGTTAAGTAGGTAGGGTATGTAGGGTAGGTAGGTAGGTTGGGAGGGTAGGGTAGGGTAGGGTAGGTATGTAGGGTAGGGTAGGTGGGTAGGGTATGGTAGGTAGAGTATGTAGGGTAGGTAGGTAGGTAGCGTAGGGTAGGTAAGTAGGTAGGGTAAGGAGGTAGGTAGGTAGGGTAGGGTAGGGTAGTGTAGGGTAGGTAAGTAGGTAGGGTAAGGAGGTAGGTAGGTAGGGTAGGGTAGGGTATGGTAGGTAGATAGATAGGGTAGGTAAAAAGTGTATTGCAATGCATGCCGGGGACAGCTAATTATTTATAAAAACAGTGAATACAGCTGTTTGTGAACCAATACAATAAAATAAGAATAATATACATACGCATCATCGTCTCCAGCTCGTTTCCTGGCGTCCAGCTCTTTCTCCAGCTTGACGAGCTGTCTCCGCATGGTCTCTAGGCTCTCGACGCTGTGCAGCTCGCGCGCGTGCATGGCGTCTGCTAGATTCTGGGCCTCCTCTATACGGGCATACGGAGTTATAAATAGGTAATAGAAATTACGAATTCCCTACGGTTTGGGAATAGATCACACCAATCGAGATGGTAAAAGAGCGAAAACAATGTCATTACAGGTAGTCAGTGACCCAAAATTCTGATACCCAGTCTTACCAAGGGATATCGTATTTACTCGTATATTGTACTACCTATCTCGTACCCAGTACTACCTGGGTTGTGGAGGTCAGATAGGCAGTCGCTCCATGTAAAATACTGGTATTCAGCTGCATCCGGTTAGCCTGGAAACCAACCGTAATATAGTTGGAAACGGCTAGGCAGATAATGATTATACATTATCATCATCCCTCTAGCCTTTTCCCAACTATATGAGGGTCGGCTCGATCAGAAGTAAAGAAATGTGAAAAGATTGTAAAGCTAAACATTTTAGAAGTACTCTACTCACGGATGTCCTGGCGAAGTTTCTCAATAATCTTGCCGTTGTCGGCTATTTCGTTTATGTATTCGGAAACGACGTCGTCGAAACGATTGAGTTTGTTCTGGAATAAACATTATAATCCTGAAAACCTATAATAACAAGGTGTAATCGGACACGTCTTCACGAAGCTATCAACCAAGTATTCTGTACATCAAACTAAGGAATTCGACTTAATAAATCTGGGAAACGACAAATCACGTTTTACGGAAGGAATCAGGAGGTCTACTCTCTTTCTCCGAAACGTAACTTCGGCAACGAACGAAAATTAAACGTAGTTACGTTTGTGACCCTATTCTATATAATTTGCGGACGCACACAAGAAGTTCGAATTCACAGACAATTAACGTGAACGAATGTATTGAATTTTATTGTGTGCAAAACGTTGTGCTGATGGGTGCATAGTCACATTTTGTTTGTCATTGTTTTGTGTGCATTGTTGTACAAGGGTTATGGAGGTATTTAAAGTAAAGGTTATAACACACAGTGTACGTACCTACAATACTGTACATTTTTACAGCACTTATGCAGGGTTTCCGATCAGGAATTTCTTAGTAGTAACCGAGTCTGGATTTATACTGAGTTCGTTATCATTAAACACTAAGCTATTCCAGACCATCACGGTATAAAGACAATTTCATGGATATTACAACCATATTCTACAGAGCAGCGGTGGCCCAGTGAGCAGCAGTCCCTTTCAGGCCCTTTGGTGGCAGCCGCGACTTACGAGCAGGCCGTGGGTTCGAACCCAGGCAGGCGCATTACGTTGCATTATTTATTTTTCACACCACCTGCTCGATAATGTCAAATTATATGTCATGCAAACCTAACCTAAAGTAAGTCATTAACGACCTGAGGTCTAGCAGGGCAATAATATTGTACTGAATTTCATTATGACCCGCTGGTCAATAATGTGATTTGAATTTGGAACATAAATCGCATACGAATATTCACGCATTCACCATTATTAACTGCACAATAGTATATTGTGTATTAAGGGCGGTAAGTAAGGAATTACGATCGAGGCTCTAGTAGAAGCCCGAAGTCGAAGACTGAGGGCTTTCTGAGTCGAGGTTCGTAATTCCCGTACCGCCCGTGAAACATACAATGTTTTTCATCACATTTGCGAGGTAATAATTATGAATATACATAAGTCAGCACATATTATTATTACGAAATACGTGAACTGATTTGCGGATGGCGGGCTGTTTGCCCACACCACAGATTATACAAATGTTTTGTTCAGACAGAAACGTTAAAGGCAAATACTTACCTAGGTATACAGCCATGACGGAGCATAAAAAAAGACGACGTTTTGATAGAAAAAACTATCGATTATTTAGATTTAAGAACATTAGTTGAGTAATTAAATAACATGTAGCGAGATTGAATGAAATTACTGTTCAGATAACATTTTAAGACAAATTTTCAATTGCGTGTAAACTCCTTGCTTGAACTTGCATGACCTGTGTGCTGTCATGCTGTGCTGTAAATTAAAAAAAAAATACTTACCGCCCTAGGGTTTTATATGGGGCATTAAAGCCAAGTTAACCTGTATGTAATGACACTGTTTACGTGCAAGTGTGATGAAAAAAAATTAATTGTTCAAAAACCGAACTGGCCACCACGAGATAGAATATAATTAAAAGAAAATAAGAACACAAATTAAAAAGAGGCGCGAATACTGGAAATTGCTTTGCTTTGTTCATTGTTATACAACAAATTACTTAAAATATTGCAAATTCTCACAAAAATGTTGAGTGACTATAGTGATTTGACTCCGGAATACTTGATTCTAGTACTACTGCTTTTATTCTCTCGTAGATGGTGTGAAAAGTAGAGTATTCACCTCGGGGATAAAGGTGCCTTCGTCTTGGGCGACCTTGATTCCCACGCTGCACTCAGGATTCTTGTCTTAACTCCCTCGCTTTGCTCGGGAGTTAACGCTAGGATCCTTCGTTTTGCTCGGGATTCAATACGGCGCCCGCTACATAAGACACTACTTTATCCCCTTGGTGCATAATCTACTATTATCACCGTTGCTCTCAAACCGGATGATGAGGAACCGGATGTCCTAGAAGCAAAAATTCGAAGACATGTGACATCTACCAACCGGCGCTAAGCCCGCGTGGTGGATTATAGCCCACTCCCTCTCATAGAGAGGAGGCCTGTGTCCCAGCAGTGGCAACATTATAGGATGAAGATGAAGAAGAAGAAGAGAGACAACCATTTTTTTTTAATGATAAAATCCTTTAAAAATACGGAGAGTATTTTTAAAGGATTTTATCACTATTAGTTAGTTGCATACCTGGAGTCCTTCTTTCTCCTCGCAATGATGTTGGTTGTCTTCCTTGAGCTTATAGTAGGTGTCATACAGTTTGGTGTACACGTCCGATATGAATTTCATACCTTCCGTCTCACGAAGCTGTTCCAGAACCTGCAAGCATACAAAATATAAATCGATATTTCTCTTAGATTATGTGTGGGTCCATAAAAAATTGAAGAATGGAGAAAAATCATGAATTGATCATCGGTTACAGGTTTAAATTTTTGACAACCGTTATTGTCGGTGAAAGTTGTGGTGGATGTGTGGTGTGACAAGAATGGATAAAGTAAGGAATTAGTATGCTAGAGGAAGTCCGAAAGATGCGCTATAGTTACAGATAAGTTGAAAGGTAATCTACTGTACTGGTATGGACATGTGATGAGGAAGGACGAATCGCATGTGACTAAAAGAGTGATGAATTTAAATCTTGAATAATGAAGAGGGAGAGGAAGACCAAGGAATTTCTTTCCGGTTCGTCTCCATAGGAAACGACCAATCCGAACTGAGCACCTTTTTGTCAAATAGTAAATTTCTCGAAGACGGCTCGATATGGGGACTTACGGTGGCGAAAACTCGATCTAGCTAGGCCTAACACCTGGTAAAATTCGTTGTCGCAATTTTCGCCCAAGCAGAGCTCAGTCGCCCAGGAATAAAGAGCTGGCTGACAATTCATAATAATTAAAGATGTTCCGACTAGTCGGTGAAGCCGAACTTCCAGCCACTTTTGTAGTCGCCAAACTCATCATTGTTTCTTGATTTTTGCTTTTGCACTGGTCAGAAAGCAAAGAGCGCCGACTATGCGGCTTCTTACTTTGTATGTATTTCTCAGTAAAATGTATAGGAGGAATTACACTAAACAAAATTCACTTTAACAAACTTTTCCCATAAAAACACCGCTCTGACCAGTGCAAAAGCAAAGATCAAGAAACAATGCGAAGTAAACAAAACTTATTCCGACATGCTCGCAGGTGGCGTTTGCGACTTGCGAGCATTCTCACGAAACCGTGATCGTCTCGGCCGACTAGTCAGCTGACTAGTCTGTCTCTTTACAAACGACTAATCGGCCAAAGTCATAGTCGGCACATCTCTAATAAGAATAACTGAGCTTCTGAAAATTTGATTCACATTAATATCCTATTATGATTCTGCTAACTCGGCCTTTTCAGGCCCTCAGCTCCTTTATTAAATTAATCATCATGTACATGACGCAAACTTTAGCCTGTTGCGTACCTACATGATGCAGATGACACTTGCTTATTTTATTTCGGACCTTCCATTCATGATTTAGTTTCTCAGGCTCAAGACGATTTAAACACCCTTTTTTCATGGTTTCAATATAACTTATTAACAATAAATATTTCTAAAACATGCTACATCTTGTTTAAAGCCAAAAATAAAATAATACCTCCACATAATCCCTTACTTATTAACAATATACCCTTACAGCAAAAATCTTGTGAAAAATGTCTTGGTTTAAGAATGGATAGTTCTCTGTCGTGGACTGTTCACTTGGATCATATAAAAACAAAGCTTACGTCACTACTCGGATCCCTTCGAAGTATAGTTCGATGTATTCCACATAGATTGCGTCACACCATCTACAACGCCTTAGTAAAACTACACCTATTATATCTGGTTGAAATTTGGGGAAGTGCGCCCAAGACGAAGCTAGCAAATCTCCAAGTTGCACAGAACAAAATAATAAAAATGATTTTCAACTACCCATATCTAACATCAACAAGCAAAATTTATGAAGAAACAAAAATAATGAACATAAGACAGATATATATTTACAATACATGTATTTTCATTCGTAAAGCACTCAACAAAAGTATACAGACTAATTTAGCGTTTACAAAAGTGAAACAAGTAACCCAACGTAGTACTCGCCGAGCTAGTTTTTTGATTTTGCCGAAGATGAGAACTAAGTTTGGCAAAAAAAAATTAACATTTGAAGGAGCACAATTGTACAACAAGATACCCCCATGTATTAAAAAAATACACTCATTCAATGCATTCAAAACTCTTTTAGCCGAATATTTGATTACAAATAACAACCTTCCTAAAACGTGAATTCATTGGATGGGTGTATCATACATAATAATTGCTACCGTGACGTCTGTGACGAACTATAAATATAATTTATTTTTAAGCATTGTTCTCATGTAAGTGACTTTGTGTCTTTTTTGAGAATAAAATATCTTTAAACCTACATGAAATTGAAGCAACAAATTACCAAATTCTGCTAAGACGATATGCCCCGTTCGTTCTAACACAAGCAATGCCGAAATGAATGCTTAAATTTTAATTAAAACTATTGGAATTTCAACTCTCAGTTGCTGAATCGAGGGTTAATAATGTAAGCATTAATTTAACTGTGTCTAAGTAACAACGGGCAAAATAGTTATACTTAATACTAGAATAACAAAGAAATTACTGTAGCAAATTCCTTCTCAGCTTCGGTGGTCTCTGAGCCAATGGTGGCGGCCAAACCGAAATCTTCCTCGTCATCCATCTTGGTAGGTATCACTAAAACTTACAGAAATAACACTAAAAATATTAAACAAACAATTCTAAATCAAAACAGGTAAAAAATCTTTGTAAAATCGTGTTCGGTCCCGGTGCCCTGCTGTTTACGTAGTTGCCTTGGTAACGGCGTCAGTGGCACGTGGAAAATAAAAATAAAGTGTAACCATAGAGCTTGTTAGGTTTGGCTCATGAAAAATTTAAGCATGAGAACTTTTGGGTTTGACATTCGTATTTATATCTATGGATCTTTTGGCAAGCTTTTGGTCATAATATGTCTATCTATATGTCAAAATAAAATGTTTATGCTTTTGGCACTCGCATTAAGTTCTCAGGAGACGCGGTAGGTAAACAATTGTGTTTATTTTCTTGTGAAATGTATTGTAATAATCGGCCAAGTGCGAATCGGAATCGCGCACGAAGGGTTCCGTACCATTATTTATAAAAACGAGCATCTTTTTTGTATGGGAGCCACCATAAATATTTATTTTAAGGGTGTTCCCAATGGGAACCCCTTCCCATACACGGATGGACGGACAGCGAAGTCTCAGTACCTAATAGGGTCCCGATTGACCCTTTGGGTACGGAACCCTAAAAAGAAAAATTACCTAGCCATTTTATTATTGATTCGGGACGAGAATCATTAGCATAGAACTGTCGGAAGTGTATCTACTTCAATTTGATTGTTAAATAAATTCATGAAATGTACCAACCTCCTTGATTGTCAAAAACACTCACGGTAATTGGCCCCTTAAACCAGTTTCCTCTCCAAATCAATCGTCCAGAGTCAACATCATCGTCCATCCTCCTCATCCATACTGCATCGAAAAGGGACAGAGCTATTAAGATTGATCTAGAATTGAGCAATTGCCGTGATTGGATGAACGGTATAATTGTAGTCGTAATGAGGATGTGGTCGTTTGTCAGTGTCCTTGATGACCCCCTCGAGAATCTTGTTAGACTATTCTGGAGTATGCCTAGGTCAACTGTTAGCGAGATTTAAGTACCTGATAAGGCTGTAGAACCTACCGTAACATAACTCGATATTGTTCGTGCATAAAAGTTCTGAAACATCTGAGAATCTTTTCAGATTCAAGACAAAATTACTTTTTAAAGTGAAATGCAAGAAATGTACTAATTGCGTTTAAAAATATTCTTACAATCAGAGCTCGGTGGGATACTTGATATTGTGTCCTGCATGTCCTGTTGTTTGCACATCAAAATAGCTGATGGACGCTACTGAAAGTGACTGACTCAATTTAAATCGTCATCGAAACCCTAAGAAGAAGATCAACTCGGCTTCCCTATCCGGCAAGCAGCCGGACATGCTCTCCCAATTCCTCTTCTGCATTCGGTAGTATGAAGAGGTATGCTACAGAACAATAAATAAAACCGAAATAACGTAGAGAGCAAGTGACTTTCGGCTTCCTTAACGGTATTTGTGCACCCGTGTATCAAAAACAAATGTCACGAAACTCTGCCTTGAAAAAGCTTAGACTTTGTTAACATTGTGCTCATCAGTGTAAATAACCTTTATTACTAACGGGAACAATCCTGAAATTGAAAAAAAAAATCACGTGCCCCATATATTTTTGTTGGTCAAAATTTAGGGAAACGCTGTTTTTTATTTATAGTATAACTAGCTGTCCCGCGTAACTTCGTTTGCGTCACATTTTCCCCGTTTTCGCAATATTTTTCATTGCTGCTCAGCTCCTATTGGTCTTAGCGTGATGATATATAGCCTATGTCCTTCCCCAGATTAAAATCTATCTTCTTGCCAAATTTCATTAAGATCCGATAAGCCGTTTAGTCGTGAAAAGGTAACAAGCAAACAAACATACAAACAAACAGAGTGACATTCGCTTTTATAATATTAGTATGGATTGGAAAACCTAATAACTTATAACCCTGATTAAAGAAAGAATTTCTTCATATCCAAAAATACATAATAAGAACTTCAATTCGTAAAAACAAAAATAACTTCGTTGCCAAACTCGAAACCGGAATAGGAAGTGAGATGTTTGTAGTTAAAAACAAGTAATTTTAATTGTAGGCAGTACTTGAACAGTACTGGTTATACATGATATTGAAAACTTACATAAGTTCATGTATATTATAATTGGACCATCACTTCCTGTGTCTGTGCCAAAAAATTACATTCTAGGTCAGTGACAAAAAATCTTGGGAGGGACGGACCTGCATACTTCCGTGAAAAAGCCTGATTTGCGCAGGTAGCGAAAAGTGAAAGAAATTCTCCACCAACTGTTTATCCCTAACTATACTCAGAAACTTGACTTTTGGCAAGTTGAATCGAAGAGAGAACCTAACCTTTTTTGTCACTTATACGAGTAAATACACAAGCTATGCAGGATTTCTCATGAGCTAAAAGTCAAGCTTTCTTCTCCTTCAGGCTGCCGGTCCACCGAAGCTAAGCGAGGCTGCGCAGCGGAGAAACGGAGAAATAATAACCAATAGGAGACCGGAGCGGAAATTTTATGCATTCCTATTGGTTATTTTATCTGCGTTTCAGCAGCCTTATGGGTTGAATTCTCAAAAATCTAGTTGGTCTAGTAGTCGCAAACGCGACTGCTGAGTACGAGGTTCTGGGTTCGATACACGGGTCGGGCAAAGTGTTATTGGATTTTTCCATCGGGAATTTCGCAATAGCACAGTCTGGTTTTATGACCGGTTGATGGTAATAGGCTCACCCTTTATTATATTTCACTGAAACATAACTGGTGAAATGTGGGTACTATTAGGGAAAGCTCTGCGGCAGGCAGAGCCTCTGCCTTACCCTTCGAGGGTTACAAGCGTGATTTTATGTTATGTTTATTGCATCTAAAACCCAAAAGAGCTTAACAATGACCCATTAATAGAAGTTCGTGATGATATAATATCGAACTCAAATAAAGGGTGTAAAACACCTCTTAACGAAGCCGAAAGGCACTGGTTCTCCCTGTCATTGCGATCATTTTTTTGTTCTACACCATACCTGGGAACCTTCTAGTTACGGAGATATTAGGGGTCAAAGTTCCAACTTTTTGACAAGTTTTTTTTTAAATACAAGTTTTTAATGTAAGATTTTTACTTTAAACACCTCCACGACCCCCGTACTATTCAACCCGTCCATCAGCACAATGTTTTGAGTGCGTTACATTGAGTTCTACCACAAAACATGATTTTACACCCCCAAAAAAAAAATTAGTTTCCCAGCAATAATTTTTGCGTAAAGTTACTTAGTTTCATGTACAGAATGCTTGGTTGACGGCTTCGTGATGAGGTGATTTACACCGTGTATAACGAGATGCCCATCGTTAAAGTCTTTATGTTATCGGGATCATTAATAGATCTTATTGATTGTTATTATGGTCTCCAAGGGAACCGTAGTACTTAGAGGCACTTACCTTATAACCCAGTAGTATCTGGCTAGAGGTCAGATAGCCAGTCGCTCCATGTGAAATACTGTGAAGCTGCATGCGGTTAGACTGGAAGTATATGCAATGCATCATGCATCTTCAAAGAATCACAAAATAACCTGTTCTTCTGCGGGCCTCTTAAAAAGTGAACTCGTAAATGTACTGGATTTTTCACACACCTTAAATTTTATTAGCGGCTGAAGTAGTTGTTCTTGTATTTTATAAAGTAGTTTATTTATTTGGAATTATGGCTTAATAATATTCCAATCCAAACGATAAAGATTTAGCATTTACCTGGTAATTAAAAACGTTTACACGTGCAAAGAGCCTAATAAAGAAGCAAGTTATATTAATAATAAATATCAAGCTAGCTAACATAAATTGTAACTAGCGATCCGCCCCTGACCCTTTTTTTTGTTACGGATGGGCAGTGATCAAATCACCTCTCCCGCTCTGGGCGGAGCAGAAGGGAGTGTCAGACTTGTACTGACTAAAACTCATTCATGTTCCTTCTTAGCCCTTTGTGTTCCATGGTACCTCTCGAACAGTCCCGCAGCCCAGCCGCCCCTGACCCACGGAGACAAAACATCGAAAATTCTTCTGTAAACATAACCGTGAATGCTGAGGAGGGAAACAAAGATTTTAACAGGTTTGATGTGAACGTTTCGTCACGGACATTTAGTACCTGAGTTTAATAAAGGGAGTAGTAACAATGACGCTTAAACAGTTACCCTGTAGAATAGTTTGTCGAAAAAGTATAAACATCAGATTTTTCACGAAATATCATAAATTTGGCGCATCGATGTCCTTTCAGTGATGGCTCAGTGGTGTGTCATGGGAGAGGCCTATGTCCAGCAGTGGACGAGTACAGGCTGATGATGATGATGATGATATACATAATCTAGTCGAGGAGCTTGTAGTTCAATAATAACAGTCACTCGGCTCATTGTTCTGTTAAAGCCGCACTTGCCTTGTTAGTTCGATGGACAGGTGACCAGCACCCATTACATACCAAGTTTCCCCCATGCCTCGGAAACCACTCTAAGCCATTGGTCACGGCTGTCATTTGTGGATCTTTGATAGTCGTTACAAGCAGTTAGTGGCCCAAAAGTCTGACAACCAGTCTTACAAGGAGTATTTATTTATTTATTTGTTAACAAATATTGGAACGAAGTTTTGGAACGAAGTTCCTTATCGCGCGTTGTGAAAGGGGGCTAGACGGAAAAAATTCTTACGAAAAGTTGTCACGACACTTTTTGCTATAGTAAGCTATTGTAAGCTTTATTTCTTTAGAATAAAGTTGAAATTTCCTAAAATTACGTACAATTGGGGTGTGTATGTGAGTAAGGATAGATATGATTATTATTTTGAGTGACCGAACTACAAAGTACAAATTCGGTTGTGCAGATAAGTAAGACGTATTGCTTCGAATTAAGGATTAATCTTCCTTAAATTAAATATTTTATTTTTCGCACACTAACCTAAATCTAAAATGTATTGATATTATGTACGTGAAAGGAACTTCGTT
Organism: Cerastis leucographa; assembly: GCA_963082945.1. Lineage (NCBI taxonomy): Eukaryota > Metazoa > Arthropoda > Insecta > Lepidoptera > Noctuidae > Cerastis > Cerastis leucographa. Next base: position 5,966,919 of record OY720370.1, read on the forward strand.
CCATCCGGGTGTCCCTTGACACCTCTCAAGTTTTTTTTTTACATAAACATAAACAAGGCACACAATTAGACCCCTGAGGTCTGTCTTAGCATGCCATGGCCTGAGAGTTAATCAACGCGCTACCAACAGTTAAGTTTTAATCAAGTTGTTGTAATAATCTTTCAGCTTACGCTTTATGTTTTTAATGTTCATTGAGTCTCTAATGTCTATAGGTATTTTGTTAAGTAAATTGGGTATCATGAAAGCAGCGGTGCGTCTGCCATAAAAGTTATTTTTGCGTGGCACTTGAAGTGATTTTGATTTGGCTTGTCGTGTATTCACATCATATTTAACAGGAATTTGAATGTCTTTGTTATCAAACTATTCAATGAGAAACAAATACTCAGCGCGCGCAATAACAGGTAATACTTTGCAATATGCAAACAAGCCTATGTAATTGTCTCGGTATCTATTTTTTACATAGTTAGGTACTACAAGTTTCAGTAAGCGTGTTTGCAAATTCTGTATTGGATCAAGGTAAGATTTAAATTTGCGTCCATAGCTGGTGAGCCCATAGGAGATTATAGACTCAGCCAGAGCTGTGTACATTTGAAGAAGGGTTCTGTATGGTACACTGCGCTTTATAATGCAAAACTTGGTGAGTATTGCACGTAACTTGCCGCAAAAAGATTCAAGCTGGTAGCTCCAATTGAATCAGAATCACAGGGAGCGATTAACTGATACAGGTATCTATCAGTCAATCGCTCCCTGTAACATAGTGGTATTCAGCTGCATGCTGCATCCAGTTAGACTGAAAGTCACCCCAGCATAGTTGGGAACGGGCTATGCAGATGATGACACATAATCTAGTTAGACAAGCTTTCCGAAATTCTCAGAACTATAGCAAAACCCACATCAAAGTGAGCAGTGGCTCAGATAACACACGAAAAGCGGCTTGATAGATATGACATGCATAGATTTATAAATAGGCGGAACAAATGTTATCCAATGATACAGATACATAATAATGACTCTATTAAAGAATATGCTAATGTTTACCTTTACAAGGTTAACAAACCCATTAAATCAGTTTGATTTTAACTAGCAGTTTCATGCGACTTCGTTCGAGTATAAACTTTAGCTTAATTCCAACGGGTCTAGAAACCGGGCTTTAACTTGATTTCGTGTTTCCAGAAGCGTCAAATTTGGGGAATCAAATGTACCACAAGAGTTCTTTTTTACAACACGAAGATGTGCACCACGAAAGATATGTACCACGAAAGATATGTTGTTCCCAATTATTTATTGCTGTCTTGGCTTCTGTATGTTTTTACTCGGGATATTTATGAAACTCGGTATGTAATTAGTGGTCACTCGGACCGACCTAGGCAAGCGCAGCTTAACCAAAATATCGACTCGAGCGGCCGTTAATATTTAGCCATTCAAACCTATTCAAACTACTTTAAACTTCAGACTACGTTGGTATGAAGGTGGTTGGTGTAACAAACAATTTTTCTTCCATATGGTGATTCTGCACGCAACGGGAACGTTCAATCGTGTTGATTGATCGTTTTGCTCAGTTCTATACTTTGTTTGATGGGTAATCGTTCTATAATTTGATAGCATTCGGAAGCAATTATCGTAACAAGTGTAACCACATTAAGTCCATCAGTGTTTTTTAGTGAATGGGCAACTTGAATCTATTTTACTCCTTGTTAATTTCGACATTCAAAAATGCCTTTTTGAAAATGACTTAATTTGAGGAGGCAGTTTTATTTAAAACTTTATGCACATCCTACTAATATTATAAACGCGAAACTTTGCAAGTATGGATAGATGGATGTTTGTTACTCTTTCACGTAAAAACTACTGAATGGATTTGGATGAAATTTTGCACAGGATAATAGTCTGGAATAGCACATAGAATACTTTTCATCCCGGTAGGGTGATCCCGCGGGACAATTACCGAAAAAACGCGGGCGAAGCAGTGGGTAGAAGCTAGTGTAAAATAACAATAACTCTACAAATCCGTAGTTGAAGCCTTGGACATTTTCTACGAGTTTACCTTAGGGTGATACAGCGACAAAACACAGTAGGAGCAATGTTGCAGAAAACTTCTCAGAATAACTTAAAGATTTTGACTTTGAATATTAGTGAATGCTAGGAAATGCAGCTTGAAAAACTGATACTACTTCTACGTGGATTGCACTGGATTAGTTAGCAAGCTCAACTGCTGGTTATGCCCAACCTATCTATGTTCAATAAGGGATTTAGGGGTATGAGTAGGGTTGCCATCTCTAAAATCAAAAACCAGGACAAGACGTGTGAAAACACCGGATCTTAGAGCCCAGAACCCGGACATGTCAACATGTTTTTTTAAACATAGTCAGTGTAATAAAAACAGTTAAAAATGTCAGTTTTTTTTTAAAAAAGCATTTTTTTTTTTTTTTTTATCAAATATGTATTATAGTTTTTTCCTCAGCCTCTTGCTCTTTTTACTTTTCAGTTGTTTTTTGTTTTAATCACTCTTTCCGATAGCTTTTAGAATATCTTCCCTTAAAAAAGGAATTTGTAAAAATCAATGCAGCTGTATTCTTGGAAAATTAATTTAATTTTAATTACTGACGAGGTTGTTTCTACGCTTTTTAAACTCGGACTACAAATGAAGCCCCGCCCGGACGCTCAACAACCCTAGGTATGAGGAACAGGGTGTAAAGTTCTTCATCCCCTTTAAAAAAGGGAGGATCCTATGATGGATGTTATGTCTGGTGGGCAACTGCCGGACAGTTTTTGTCGGGTTTCTCTATACTTGTTGTTTTGTATTCTCGTCGAATTCAAGGAGGTATAACTATGCTAATGATTCTCGACCCGAATCAATGATAAAATGGGTAGGTAATTTTTTTTTCTTATTTATGGAAATCGGTTATTCGATGATTTCTTATTCCCTAAACCACGTTAAGGGGGCTATTCTGAAATGCTGACAAACATAAACCAACAGACAAAAAACAGTTTTTATTAATAATTAACGAGATACCGTAATTTTAATTGATTATTTATCTCTTGTGTAACAACCTCCTGATTTTGACGATGATACAAAACAACACTTTCTTTAGTCTTAAGTCGATGTAAACTTTGCTTGCGAGATTCAGACCATATTAGTTTTTTGGTTTTATCATAGATGTCGCTGTAGTAATTTTTGTTATAAGTTGCTTTTTGTAGGTCGCTACAAGTTCAGCTCAGAGTCAGAATTCATGACTGTTTAAAATGGCAATAAGCTCGCCCTTGTAACCCAGGAGTTAAACAGGTAAAAGTGGCGAAATGTGTAAGTATACACCTCCCTATACTTCGGGGAATACAGCAGGAATATATGATGTTAGCATAGATGGGGTCGGCTTCCAGTCTAACCGGATGCAGCTGAGTACCAGTATTTTACATGAAGCGACTGCCTATCTGACCTCCACAACCCCGTAACTGGGTAATACGATATCCCTTGGTAAGACTGGATGTCAGACTTTGGACTTCTGAATACTCGTAACGACTGTCAAAGATCTACAAATGACTGCCGGGACCAACGAGCTTTCGGTATGTAATTATGGTCACCCACGGACCAACCTCGGCAAGCACGGCTTAACCTTAAAGATCGACCCGTGTGGCTCTTATTATTTAGCCATGAGCTCCTCATGATGTTAGCATAGATGTCGACGAAAAACTGTTAAATTATAATAATAGCATAACATCACGCCTGTAATCTCTGAAGGGTTAGGCAGAGGTGTACCTAATAGTATACACCCACATTTCGCCAGCTATGTTCAAGTCCCATGTTATAGGGAGCGAGCCTATTACCATCAACCGGGCGCAAATCCAGACTCCGTGGTTGCTACTGAGAACTTCCTGATGGTAAAGCTCAATAACACTTTGCCCAACCTGAGAATCAAACCCAGGACCTCACGCTCAGTAGTCGCGCTTCCGTCCACTAGAACAACGACCAGTAAGTCGAGGGTCGAGGCAGTGTAAATCTATATAAAGGGTGTAAAACACCTCTTAACGAAGCCGTCAACCAAGCATTCTGTACATGAAACTAAGTAACTTTACGCAAAAATGATTGCTGGGAAACGACGTTTTTTTGGGGGTTGTAAAATCACGTTTTGTGGTAGAACTCAATGTAACGCACTCGCAACGGGGTCGTGGAGGTGTTTAAAGTAAAAATCTTACATTAAAAACTTTTATTTAAAAAAATACTTGTCAAAAAGTTGGAACTTTGACCCCTAATATCTCCGTAATTAGAAGAATCCCAGGTATGGTGTAGAACAAAAAAATGATCGCAATGACAGGGAGAACCAGTGTCTTTCGGCTTCGTGATGAGATGTGTTACACCCTTCATATAAAAATCAATGCCACTTTTCGTTGTTATTTTATAACTCAAGAACGGCTGGGCCGATTTAGCTGATTTTGGTTTTAAAATGTTTGTCGTTGTCCATGGAAGGTTTAAAAGGTAGGGTAGGTACCTACCTACCCTACCTTTACCCTACCCTACCTACCTACCTAGGTAGGTAGGGTAGGTAGGTAGGTAGATAGGGTAGGTAAAAAGTGCATTGCAACGCATGCCGGGGACAGCTAGTTATATTATATGTAGTTGTACACAAAGGATTAGACTAAGTTCATTGTATTGTTTATGGCGTGATCAACCTTGACTTATGTAACCATTTATATAATGATGAATAATTAAAGGGAATTACATCATAGCGTAGCGCCATTGAATGAAATCATTAATTTATTGATATTTTTTATAGTTTTGATAGACATTTGAGTAGGGAAAGTTATTGTTTATATTATGTAGGGCAGATAAAAAAAAAACCGGTATTGTTCCAGCTAAAACTACAAAATCTTTAGTTTTACAATATAAACAAATACAAGGTGTTGTTTTGCGTCCTCGTCAAATTCAAGGAGGTAACTATGCTAATGATTCTCGTCCCGAATCACTAATAAAATGGGTAGGTAATTTTTTTTCTTTCTTACCAAAATCGCTAAGTGTAAAACACCCGGGTTTTTAAACCCGGCCCGTCTGATCCTGGCCCTATAACCACGCTTTCATACATACAAACAATTTCAAACGTTTATACGATAATTTCTTATTCTCTAAACTGAAACCACCAAAAAAATCTGAGTTTATTAATAATTAACTAGGTACCGTAATTTTAATTGATTATTTATGTCTTTCGTGACATCCTCTTGAATTTTGACGAGGATGCAAAACAACACCTTGTATTTGAACTATTTGAGAAAATCACAAGTGCTATAAGGAAATTCGCCGACTGGTTGACTTTTCGCGTGACCAGCTGGCCTATCATGACGTCTTAAAACATTATTTTTTTTCTTCGATCAAGTTTCTTTTACTCCTTTTCCAGTGTGGGAAAGAGATGGCGCTAGACATCCTGTATAGCTTCGTCTCTTTCCCACACTGGAATATGAGTAAAACAATTCTGCTTTAAAACCTCATGGTAGGCCAGCAGAGGGCCGGCTCTCTCTTTGACCAAAGAATTAGCATTGCCATTCAACCCGTGTTCGGATTACAGCGCTATGGAGGAGTATTAAGACTCCTGAGCGTCCTGTTGTTTATTAAATTTGTTTATATTAAGTTACTTTTTATATGTATACATATTAGTCATTATCATACTTGAAAAAAAAAAAAACTCCCGTCAGATAAAATCTCTAAAAACCAAAAATAAATTAATCTAAGCGTCATAGCGTCGGGGGACTGCTAAGTAGACCGCTTAGCACAAGCACGAAACAAAACGGACCCACCCCCCTTAAAGTTAAAAACTCTAAAGTTTAATAAATTCTCAACTACAAATTCTCAATTCCTATACTAAATAATGCATAATGCCAATTGCACGGAAGTATTGGCTTATTTCTAAGTTGGTTATAGGCAGGGTACAGACATAGACAAATAAGATAAAGTCATAAAAGTTGTATTCTTGTTTTATGGTTTGAATAAGTTTAAGTAGTTTAATAACATATCTGAATTAACCTTCATTTCAAGATTTTATCAGGAAGCTTCAAAGCTTGTTATTTATCATGCACTATTAATTGGGTGCTTGAATTGATTGGTGCCTGTTATTTTCATTAGGGGCCGTCCATTAATCACGTGATGTTTTTTACAGCATTTTTTAACCCCCCCCCTCCCCCTTGGTGATACGTGGTGAGGTTTAAGACGAACCCCCCGCCCCCACCCAAAATCACGTGTATTTTTAGTACCTACACAGAATTTTAAAATTTTTATAATATTGTTTTTAAATACAGGTACTTCGTTCGTTGCCTGGCAACGGCGAGTCAAGGTCACACTACAAGCCGCTTTTCGGTTTAGAATCGCGCGTTCGACGAAAAAATAAATACATGTGATATCTTACTACACCCACCCCTCCTTCCTTGTGATATTTTGTGATTTTCGCTAAACCCCCTTCACCCCCCTCCTTTCAAGCCTCACGTGATTAATGGACGGTCACACGTATATACATAGGCACACCTCTGTCTATGTTATGTGTTTGCTTACCATTGTTGTCCACTAGCACTTGCAAATGTTGCTCTAGTAGTAATTTCGGTATGGAATATGGATGCATCTTATCATTCGAACACGTAAAACTTTTACAGGGTCAAAATTACCGCTTTAGCAGAATCATAATCTATACATCTTTACAAATAAGTAAAATTGAAGTGTCTGTTTGTAATATTAAAATTACCGCTTTTTACTACATGCACATGAATGTACCTATACCAAAATATATTTTTTACAATTTTTGTGTGTCTTTCTGTCTGTCTTTTTGTTCCGGCTAATCTCTGGAACGGCTGGACCGATTTTGACGGGACATTCACTGGCAGATAGCTGATGTAATAAGGAGTAACTTAGACTACTTCTATTTTAGAAAAAATCTAATTTCACGCGGAAGAAGTCGCGGGCACAGCTAATAGGATAATAATATTAATTATTTCAATTAAAAATGGTCACAAAGCGACAATTCGTAATATTATAACTGTCTGTTAGGAATGTTGGGCTTTTTTAACTCTTTTGAGGTGAGAAGGGGCTTGGATCAGCTCACAGTAGCCTGCAATATCTTCCGGGGATGTATGTACTGCCCAGAACTCCATAGTCGTCTCTGCCGGCTATTTGTGCCCGACAAATACATCGGACACCGTCAGAGCCAATCACAATCTGTTTGCCAAACCTTTCTCCAAAACTGTCGCCAGAGAGAATTCGCCGGTGTGTCGTATTCTCGAGATGTTCAACGTCCTTCTGACTGCCAACCCTGAATGTGATGTGTTTGCGGATGAATGGAATAAAAGTATGCTTATATGTCTGGTGTTCTGAGAGAAAAAGTATGCAAGAGTGTCCACTGTTACATGTTAGTTTTAGTTTAACTTATTGAATGTCGTCAACTTTATGTACTACCTTTTTTATGTTTCCATGTTAATTACTGTAATTGGTGTTATTCCGTTTTAATTAACTATAAATAAATAAATAAATATTAACTGCGTCTGCGAACATTTTGAGAACTTTCACAGACAGCATGTGGTTATGGGTTCGATTCCCGTGTCGGGCAGAGTAGTGTTATCGGGTTTTTTTTTATCAGGAATTTCTCAGTGGCAGTGACGGAGTCTGGGCTTGTGCCCGGTTGATGGCAATAAGCACGCCCCCTATAACAAGGAGCTTAGGTACACCTCTGTTCTAATGCTCCAGGTTACAGCCGTGATGCTTATGTTAGTCTTTTTCTTTAACTTGTGTTATTACCTTATAATCTACGCGAACGGAGACGTAGGCAGAGCTAGTATGATCCATTTTTATACATGCGATTTTTGATATTCAACATATATAGTATCTACATACATATGTAAACATAGGTATGTCGGATCCAGTCATTAGTACGGACAGAAAATGAATCGGTAAGCGCGCCAAAGGCGACCTACTTACCGGTCTACCTACTTGCTCGCTGCAGGGAGGACATAGTGTCTGATCGCGGCAGAGTCAACACATCCCGGAACTGTTGTAACTCGTTGGTTGTAAACTGTTGGTTGTAACCTGCGGTGTGATTCTGTAAGACCTCACTTAGAATTTCGAATCTGAATCCGCTGTGAGTTTCTTGATTGGCATTCTAAAAACCCGGTTGATAATTCGATTTCACACTAGCGCTACCACTACGAGCGTGTCAGCGATTTGAACTAAATGATCAGGGAGATTTTGACAGATAAAAGTATGAGATGACGTAAGAAGTGGCATTCTGTAAGGTAATTCCCTTGGCTACAAAATCAAGGTCATTTTGAACCTTACGCGAAGTGACAGTGGATAGCGATGTGAGATGTGAGTTGTCGTCTGAATTTTACAGAATCGACGTACTGTCGGGGTATCATATTATTGTGTTGGATAGTAATTTCAAGTATTTTGTTAGTTCGATGAAAGCAGTGTACCGTGTGTAGTGTGTGTTTTCATAGCACGCACCCATGTTCTACCCACGTGATGACTGAGTTTAACGGTTTAAATCGGGATCCCTTCTTTTCGCATAATGTTCTTTGTCCTAATATACTTTGGCATAACGATTTTGGCACAATTTGTTTTGGCATAATAATACTTCGGCATAATTTTTTTAGGCATACATTTTATGTTGGCATAATCATCTTAAAGACTAATTTGTTTTGGCATAAATTTGATTCGCATAACGTTAGTAGGCCTAATGACTATTAGCATAATAATATTTAGGCATACAATTAATATGAATAAAAACTATTTTCATGCAAATGATTTATTATACATAACATTATGTAACTTAAACGATTTTTTCAATCGCGAGATAACTTTTATCTGAAGAATATATTAGATGTTTTGACAGTTTTTGTATAAAAAATATGTCAATCAGTTAACTTCTATTATGAGAAATAAATATGGCGGTTATTCCTCAGATAGAAGTTAATTGATTGAAACAGTGGTCCTTAATTATGTATAATTTATATATGTTGTGCAACAAAGGTTAGTGACAGAACCGAATTGTTGCAAAACCGACTCCACGTAGTCTTGTTTGTCCTACCCCTAGAGTGTAATTTAAAATCGCGTAGGCGCGTAGGGGCGATACGGGCCTCTGGCGGCACCACGTCGCTGTAAATTACACTCTAGGGGTCATCAAGCTCTTGCCAGCCGCCTTGCGAAGATCATCGCTCCACCGAGTCTGAGGACGTCTTACGCTACGTTTACCGATCCGTGGTCTCCACTCAAGAACTCGTCTACCCCAACGGTTATCGGTTCTTCGGGTTATATGGCCAGCTCATTGCCACTTCAGCGTGCTAATGCGGTGGGCTATGTCGATAACCTTGGTTCTCTGTCGGATCACCTCGTTATGAACTCGATCTTTCAGAGAAACCCCGAGCATAGCCCTTTCCATAGCACGTTGAGCAACTTTAAATTTGTAGACCAACCCTACCGTGAGTGTCCACGTTTCGGCACCGCACGACATGACGGGTAGAACGCACTGATTATAGACTTTCGTCTTGTAGCGACCACAAAAAGCAACATACTACAAAAAGTCTACAGCGCCATCTATGATCAGACTTAGTAACTAACATCAATTCCTACAAGTCGCAAGCAAAGTTTACATCGACTTCAGTATATATAGAGAAACCCGATAACAACTATCGGGCAGTTGCCCGCCAGACATAACACCTGTCTGGCCGGAGGATCCTCCCTTTTCTATGGAGTATCGAGGAACTTTACACCCTGTTCCTCATACTCCTAAACTGGTGACCCCGAAATGGACGTCAGCGCAGCCTTCGAGCAACGTGACGTCATCAACATCAGCATCACTTCCTCCAGCTTTCGAGCAGCGAGTCTCACAGCCAGCCAGCTTCAACTGGGTATTCCTGACCACCAGCATGCAGCGGAAGCGCATTCCTGGCCAGCACCCTCAGCCTCTCATCAAGCGACCATGGCACAGCATACTGCACTTTCGGCCGGTCGAGAGCTTCTACCTCCCGGTCGACACCTCTCTAGCTGTCTGCCACATCGCGGCGCTGTACCACGTCCGACACACCGGAGCAAACGCAGCGCCGGCCCCGACTCACTGGGGTTCGCATCACCACCGCAGACTGTTCCGACTCACCGTGAACAATGCGGCAACAGGCTTCCAACTGGCACGGCTAAATACTAAAAAAAAAAAAAGATGACTCATTCTACTATCGACCTCTCTCCGGGGGGGAGTGATGTAGCGACCACAAAAAGCAACATACTACAAAAAGTCTACAGCGCCATCTATGATCAGACTTAGTAACTAACATCAATTCCTACAAGTCGCAAGCAAAGTTTACATCGACTTCAGTATATATAGAGAAACCCGATAACAACTATCGGGCAGTTGCCCGCCAGACATAACACCTGTCTGGCCGGAGGATCCTCCCTTTTCTATGGAGTATCGAGGAACTTTACACCCTGTTCCTCATACTCCTAAAGTCTTTAGACTCTGTCTGTTTATTATTCAAAACATTTGCACGCCATAGTATGTGGCAAACATGTCTGAACCAATTTACTACCTAGCATGCATTTTTATAATTGCATGTAAACACATGTTTGGGCAAATAAATTTAGCTTATCACTTATCTCTTAGCGGAGTTATTACTAAAGTATCATTTGCATGTAATTTGCATCGAGGTCGCTACCTCAAATACATTACATATTTACCATTGGATCTGCAAATATGACTAGCAAATCATTTTCATTTTAAACGTTGTCCTCCTCTAGGAATTTATCCTGCATCATGGCCGAAAAATATTGCGTTTACAAACATTTAAACTCACATACACAAACAGTCAGACCCGGAACAACTACCTGCAGGCATACAAATATTTGTTCCGTGCGAAGAACGATTCCGCGACACGTATCGCAGCAGACAATCGCTCAACCACTGCGCCAACCGCCGTCAAATGCCGTTCTATGAGTGACAAATACATTGTCTATATTTGCCACTAGCCTTTTCCCAACTAATGTATCATGGGGTCGGCTTCCAGTCTAGCCGGATGTAGCTGAATACCAGTGTTTTACTAGGAGCGACTGCCTATCTGACCTCCACAACCCAGTTAGTACTGGGTAATGCGATACCTTTTGGTAAGACTGGTTATCAGACTTTTGGAGCATTAACTACTTGTAACGACGATCACAGATCTGCAAATGACCGCGCGGGACCAACGGAAACTCGCTATGTAATTGGTGGCCACCTAACCCATGGACCAACCTTGGGAAGCGCGGCCTAACCTGCCATTTGGGTAGATCTGTACCCAAGTGGCTGTTATTATAAGTCACGAGGTCCGAGTGTCAATACTCACTACTAACTGTAACCGCAGTAAGTGTTTTTCACCGCTGCTCTCAAAACGGTGAAGGAAAACATCGTGAAGAAACCGGCAAGTCCTAGAATTAAAAACTCAAAGACATGTAACATCTATCAACCCGCAATGGGCCCGCGTGGTGGATTACAGCCCACTCCCTCTCATAGAGAGGAGGCCTGTGTCCCAGCAGTGGGAACATTATAGGCTGATGATGATGATTTCAAGTTAAAGATTTGTAATAAGTAGATAGTATGACACTCCATGCAGGTCTGTAAATTGTGCAACCTTAGCAACCACTGCTTGACCCTCGCGTCTTCGTTGTGCTCACTCATTCACTGTTTTTGCTTCTCCAAGGTCCAAAGAATATAGATACGTCTCGGCGTCCGCTGCTAGAGGCGGCATTGAATGATGCCACAACACTTTCTATATAAAACGAATGTTTCACCGGTGTCAAGGTTTACTCGCACTGCGACTCAAACATATAGTTCTAACGGCTTTGGATATTATGGTGCTTGACAGAAGATCTGCGCTCAATGCAATTTTGCTATAAATTTTAAAAACCATCACACCATTACAGGCGTGATGTTTAACCTGAAGAATTATGGTGGAGTTGTATTTAAAGGTGTATGAAGAACAGGGTGTAAAGTTCTTCATCCCCCGTAGAAAAGGGAGGATCCTTCGACCTAGACAGGAGTTGTGTTGGAGGGCTAATGCCCGATAGTTGCTGTCGGGATTTTCTATCAGCTCTTTAGTTGCGGAGATCTTAAATATCGCCATTTTGTAATTTGATTTTAGTTCTTCGTTTGTGGCATAGATGGCGCTGTAGTACTTGTTGTACTATTTTGTTGTTGTTGTTGTATTTTTTATATCTTGTTCTACCTTTTGTAGTACAGTAAGCAACGACATATTGTCGGGCCTACGCTGTCCTCCTATACTTAAGTACTAACGCTGTAATATTCAGATATTGTAAAACCAAAAGATTTTAATAGAGTGACCATGGAGTTTCTAGCAGGCTCTTCTTCATAGGAAACGACTAAACCGAACCGTGCGCCTTTTGTCGAAGTTTTACAAGTGCCCATGTAGGCCTATGTAAAATAAAATTGATTATGATTTTGTTGCCGCTTCATAAGAGTATACCTACAATCCTAAATTTCGTCAGTTAGGAATTTATGATTCAGTCCCTTCTAATAGGGGGCGAGCCTATTTCAGCCCATCGGGCACAAATCGATACTCAGCAGTGGCTGCTATTATACTGAGAATATACTGATAGAAAAACTCAATAACACTTTGCAAGGCTTAGGAATCCGACCCAAGACCGGACTGTACCGTCTTTAGGCGCAGCTCGCACTACGATTCTGTGCTCTGTATCAAGGTCTTTGATTCTTGAACCGTGTTGCTGTGACATACTTTAAGTTAATATTTAAAGAAGTTTATGGATTTAATGACGTTTTTAGGGTTCCGTACCTCATAAAGGAAAAAACGGAACCCCTAAAAGATCACTTTGTTGTCCGTCCGTCCGTCCGTCTGTCGGTCTGTCAAGACCCTTTTTCTCAGGAACGCGTGGAGGCATCAAGCTAGAATTTATATCAAATACTCAGATCTACTGCCCCTTGTAGCTGTGAAAAAAATCAAACTTCTAAGCCAACGCAATCAAAAGATACCGTTTATGCCGCAAATTTTACGCAAATTTTCAAAACTCGCAAGGGAATCAAAACCTACAGGGTACTTCCCCGTGAACTCAGAATCTTGAAATTAGTTTTTTTTTATTCGAACCCTCGGTGCGCGAGTCCGACTCGCACTTGGCCGATTTTTTTATATTATTAGCAGCGGTTTTACTCAACCAAGTTATAAGACAGCCTTGTGAAAATAGTCATCCAGTGCATATAGTGTCCAAGCGTGACGGTGAGTGTCTTAGGGTCAGCTCACACCGAGACGCGACGCGACGCGACGCTGCGCGCACACTTTTAAAGAGCGATTCAAAATTTAACTTTATTTTCTACACGAAAAGATACACATTTCGTTGTGAGAATACGTTGCGCCACGCAGCGCTGCGCCGCGAGACGCCTGTAAAGAAATGTGTATCCTTTCGTGTAGAAAATAAAGTTAAATTTTGAATCGCTCTTTAAAAGTGTGCGCGCAGCGTCGCGTCGCGTCGCGTCTCGGTGTGAACTGACCCTTAGATTCGAACATCAGCAATGCTGGGTTTTTGCGTTCTCAGTGGAATTCCCACCTGGACTGGATATAGCAGGCCGCACGTACGTCTGTGGTAAATTTGACCTGGAACTGACCCAGCGCAGTACCTACCTACGGAGGTTCAATGAAATAAGAGACGCTAAGCGGACAGCCGTAAGAACCTATTTGTGCATAATTTATAGCTAAAGGTACACCCAGGGTATAGTAGCATGACATGATATTTGTTAAAACCAACCACAATTTGCCCACATTTTGCCAAAGAGCCATGGCAAACTGTGCACATGCCTAGCCCGAAGAGGTAAAACTCCAACTCTGTCCACCCCTTCGTACCGGGATATAGAGGCGCGATGTTATTTACCAGCTTTTTGGGAAATCCATTGTCCATTCATTAATGAGGTAGGTAGACGTGTCATCAATGCTCAAACAAACTTTTAGACAAATTGATATCAAAACAAAATTCAACATCCGTATGTTGGAGTCAGATTACAGTCAAACCGGATGCAGCAGATTACCAGTGTTTTACATGGAGCGACTGCCTATCTGACCTCTAGAACCCAGTTAGTTCTGGGTAATACGAAAACCTTTGGTTAGACTGGTCGTCAGACTTTCGGGGCTACTGACTACCTGCGTAACGACTGTCATAGCTCTACAAATGACAGCCGAGATCAACGGCTCAACGTGCTTTCCGAGACACTGAGGAATCTCGGTACCTATGTAATTATGGTCACCCATCCACGGACCAACCTCGGCAAGCACGGCATAACTTTAAAGATCGACCCGTGCGGCTGCTAATATTTAGCCACGAGCTCGTCAATGTTTTTTTTTTATACAGGCTGTAAATAAAATAGCTAAAATCAATAAGCCAGCAAAACGAGATATGTTTGATATGTCCCTGACTTTTGACGTCCGAAACTCCGTATGTGTCGGGTGGTCACCCATCCACGGCGCAACCTAAGCAAGCTCGGCTTAAGCTAAAGATTGATCCGAGGTGTTGTTATTACTTAGCTACTAGCTCCTCCCGAAGACCAGAGTAAACATAAATAAAAATGAAGTGCAAAGTTCACGTGGACTGTCTGTAGTACGTAGTTGGATTTCCCCATTATTTCTGAATTGAAAATATTTACATAACGTCACGCTAATCCATACTAATATTATAAATGCGAATGTCACTCTGTTTGTTTGTTTGTTACCTTTTCACGACTAAACGGCTGATCGGATCTTAATGAAATTTGGCAAGAAGATAGATTTCAACCTGGGGAAGGACATAGGCTATATATCATCACGCTACGACCAATAGGAGCGGAGCAGCAATGAATAATGTTGCGAAAACGGGGAAAACGTGACGCAAACGAAGTTGCGCGGGACAGCTAGTGTTCTATAAAGGTTCTATTCTACAAGGTGTGAATGGGCTCTTTACGAAGCCGTCAACCAAACATTCTGTACATCAAACTACTCCACGCAAAAAATATTTTTGAGATACCTATGACTTTTCTTATTGGCGTGAAAAATCACGTTTTACGGATAAACTCAATGTAACGGACTCAAAACATTGTGGTGATGGATGCATTGAATAGTAAACGGGTCATGGTGGTACTTAAAGTACATTTATAACCTCAAAAAATGGCGATGCCCTAAGCCGAGGTTCGTACCCCACAGGAGGTGCCCTTAGCGTGCAGTCGCTTAGTTTGTAAGTTTTTATGCCCTGGCTGGAGACCTTACTGTTTAGGCACCCACAGGATAGTCCGGTTAAGCAGACGACAACCTCATAGGTTGAACTGCGAGATGCCATTCACAAAAAAAAAAAAAAAACGTTTTTAGGGTTCCGTACCCAAAGGGTCAAACGAGACCCTATTACTGAGACTTCGCTATCCGTCCGTCTGTCACTAGGCTGTATCTCATGAACCGTGATAGTTAGCAAGTTGGAATTTCTACAGATTATGGATTTCTGTTGTCGCTATTACAACAAAAACTAAAAACAGAATAAAATCAATATTTAAGGGGGGATCCCATTCAAAAAAGATGATTTTTGAGCTGTTTTTATACGTTTTTATAAATAACTAGCTGTCCCGCGCAACTTCGTCTGCGTCACATTATCCCCGTTTTTGCAACATTTTTCATTGCTGCTCCGCTCCTATTGGTCGTGGCTTGATAGTATATAACCTATGTCCTTCCCCAGGTTGAAATCTATCTTTTTGCCAAATTTCATTAAGATCCGATCAGCCGTTTAGTCGTGAAAAGGTAAAAACATACAAACAAACAGAATAACTTTCGCATTTTTAATATTAGTATGGATAGTATGGATGATACGGAACCCTTCGTGCGGGAGTCCGACTCGCACTTGGCCGGTTTTTTTTTAAGATGAGGAAAAGTTATACTTTGGAACTCTGGCCTCCAATAACTCCGTAGCTAGAAGGTTGCCAGGTATAGTAAAGAACAAAAAAATATCGCAATGACGACGGGGAGAACAAGTGCCTTTCGGCTTTTTAAGGGTCTATAACACCCTTTATTATATAATGAGGAAAGGTCTAGGCAAATTATGGGTAAGGTAAAAGTGTTTTCTACGTAGGAACGGCATTTCGCAGGACTTGTGACCACTAAACCAATAAGGCAAAGGCAAAATATTTCTGGTAATAGTATTTACGTAGATCGATGCTTACGGTTTTACCAATGTTGATTTTTAGTAGTTTCCTATGAAATATAGAACTAAACACGTGATTGAACATACAAATATATACGGAACATATAATGTATACGGCTTATTTCGAACTAATTATTTTATTTTTTAATTGTCTTTTTTTTATTTTACTATGGACACTTTTAACGTGCACGTCTTGCTACATCGTTCTCACATAATGTACCATCTCAACATGAATGATGTAACCAAGGTTTTTGTAACAAGATTCTGATTTAAAAGAGTGTCCATGGAGTTTCTTGCCCATTCTTCTCCATAGAGATCTACGCTTTGGAATGGGCAACTACAGTACTTTCACAGTTATTGTGTTATGTCTTGTGACTGGGACTGTAGCTTAATTTTTATTGTTGTTTGACTATTCAAAAGTGCCTGTAATTGGCTTACTTGAAATAAATGATTTTGACTTGATTTGATATAAATTACTAGCTGCAGCCCGCGACTTCGTCCGCGCGGAAATTTTGATGGATTTTAGGGGTATGAAAAATATATGTTGGCCGATTCTCAGTACTACCCGATATGCACACAAAATTTCATACAAATCCGTTCAGCAGTTTCGGAGGAGTTTGGTAACAAGCACCGCGGCACGACAATTTTATATAGGTACTAGCTGTCTCGCGCAACTTCGTCTGCGTCACATTTTCCCCGTTTTCACAACATTTTTCATTGCTGCTCCGCTCCTATTGGTCGTAGCGTGATGATATATAGCCTATGTCCTTTCCCAGGTTGAAATCTATCTTCTTGCCAAATTTCATTAAGATCCGATCAGCCATTTAGTCGTGAAAAGGTAACAAACAAACAGAGTGACATTCGCATTTATAATATTAGTATGGATTAGAAGATTGAAGGAAATACATCGCCATTTTTGTGAAAATTACTGATACTAATATTGTTAGCCTGCGTCACCCCATGACTTCCAGTCGTTTTGATCCAGGGCCAATGTAGACCAGTGGTCGCTGGTCTTCAACTGCTGGCTCCAGCTCATCCCGCCATCTTCTGCGAGGTCTGCCGCGAAGCCTTCTGGCTGTGTGTGTGAAAATTAGGACATCTATACATCTATATCTATACAAATAAATAAAATTGAAGTGTGTTTGTGATATTAAAATAAACGCTATTTAATACATGCATATGAATGTATATGTTACGGGTAATTTGATAAGTCCGGGCACTATTAATAATGGCCGGTCTGTATTCATAATGCCTGACTGAATTGGGCGATGTGATTAAAACAGCATGATTAATCACTTTTCCCGGCCATTATGAATAATGTCCAACCTATCTTGGGCAAAGTAATAAAATAGGTGAACTGTAGTGTTTTTTTTTATTAAATGAAATTAAACTTACAAAATGTTCATGAAAATTTAACAAAAAATAACCTAACCTAACCCAATTGCCCGGCTACAAGTAGGGAATTATTCATACTGCCCGGTCCAAGTGATAAATTTAAGCTATCGCAAACACTGCCTTATTACATGGACCACGGGCCGTCGGGCATTATTAATAATGGCCGGTCCTTATTAAAAATGCCCAGTTAATCACGTTGCCCGTAACATATACATATACGGTTCATATACCAAAATAACATTTTTTATTATTTTTGTCCTTCCGTCTGTTTGTTCCGGCTAATCTCTGGAACGGCTGGACCAATTTTGACGCGACTTTCACTGGCAAATAGCTGATGTAATAAGGAGTAACTTAGATTCCACGCGGACAAAGTCGCGGGAACAGCTAGTTATTAATAAAAATGGTCACCACCATTTTTATTATTAACAAGCTGTGCCCGTGTTAAAGAACTTCCGGGATTACAACCGTCATGCTAGGTTTATAACAAAAAAAAAAGATCAATATGTTTCTACGTCATTCAACTTAGCGATGTTTAGACAATAAAATATGAGGAAATGCGTATGACGCATATTTTTCTTCTAGACTGTGTACTTAATGACGTCAGGATACGATAGTAGTGCTACAGTTAATAACCTAGGTCGACAGTAATTGATACGAGCTAATTAATTTCTTGTATTTAATATGCCAGAAGTAAATGCGTATGTGTAGTGAAAATGTCATTTCTGGATAGAGTTGAAAGGTTTTTAATTATAACTAGCTGTTGCACGCGACTTTTTCCGTGTGAGTTATTATAAAAATATAACTTGCCTGTTTGAATCGGATTTTATTAACAATCTCAGTTAGTTTTTTTTTGCAAGGAACCCTAATTCTTTCTCTAATAATATCACTCTTTATAACGTCAGCTATCTGCCAGTAGAATTCTGTCAAAATCGGTCCAGCCGTTTTGGAGAGTAGCCGGAACAAACAGACGGGCGAAAATTCTTTTGTTTGCAGTAGCTGAGCTATTGGCTGCTGCGCTGCGTGTCGCGATTTCGTTTCCCGCACGGAACAATAATTATTTGTAGGATCTCCAGGTGGTTGTTCCGAGTCTGGCTGTTTGTGTATGTGATTGTAAATGTTTATAAACAAATTCCTACAGTGAAGCAACTTTAAAAATAAAAGTTGTTCTTGTTGTTGGCTTAAGTGATCAAGCACACAGATGCTAATCCACTTTTTTAGGGTTCCGTACCCAAAGGGTCAAACGGGACCCTATTACTGAGACTTCGCTGTCCGTCCGTCCGTCCGTCTGTCACCAGGCTGTATCTCATGAACCGTGATAGTTAGCCAGTTGAAATTTCTACAGATTATATATTTTTGTTGCCACTACAACAAATACTAAAAACAGAATATAATAAATATTTAAGGGCGATATTTAAGGGGGTTTTTATAAATAATGGTACCTACGGAACCCTTTTGCGTGAGTCAGACTCGCACTTGGCCGGATTTTTTTATACCAAGTAAAGCGTTTAGTGTCAACAGAACCCCGCACCTCTCTCTTCTACAGAAGTATTAAATGCGTTAAATTAATCAGAATTTTCTTAAAAATAATTGCTTAGTTGTTCTTGCAATTGACCAGTGGCTCTTTTTTACAAAGCCATTTAATATTAACAACGGAAAACCCATAAGTTGATTCATGCCCTGCCCTACCTGTAGTTGACGTAGTTTTTCATTCATAGTTATTATCGCTAAATATGCATTGCTCTGAGACATAAAAGAGGTTGACGTTCGACTTCATTCGATCGAACCACCAACCCACCAAGGGTTGGTGATTGGTGACGAGTAATAAGTCTACGGCATTACAGCACACGTAACAAACATGCGCCATATGTGATGTAAAGCGCGCTTAATCCTTTTTAACCCCCGACCAAAAAAGAGGGGTGTTATAAGTTTTACGTGTGTATCTGTGTATCTGTGTATCTGTGTGTCTGTCTGTGGTATTGTAGCTCCTAAACGGATGAACCGATTTTGATAAAATCTGATCAGCTGTTTGAAGGCCATCACCTCTTTTCTAGTTGAAGGGAAATTAACAATTTCCACAGGTCTGGTCGATTCGAAATTTGAAATCTTGTCACTTGTCACCATGGGCATTGCCAGATAGTTTTTTTTTTTAATTTTTGCTGTTTTCGTTAATTGGCGAGATGACACGCAACACCGAGAAAAGTGGAAGCAATGGGGGAGGCCTATGCCCAGTATTGGGAAAGTCAAGGCTAAGATAAAACAATATAAGTTTAAAAAGCATGAAATAAAAATTAAATTAAAAATTTAAAAAACCCCCGACACAAAAAACCTCAAAAAAACCAAAAATAAAATAATCTAAGCGTCTTAGCGTCGGGGGACCGCTAAGTAGACCGCTTAGTACAAGCACATAACAAAGCGGACCCCCGACGCTAAGACGCTTAGATTATTTTATTTTTGGATTTTTTGAGGTTCTTTGTGTGGGGGTTTTTTAAATTTTAAATTTATTTTTTTCTAGTTCTAAAATTATTTTCAAAAAGCACTACTTTTCTTTTATATCATTATATACATGTTCTTCGCTCTTTTCATGACTATTATGAAAATAGCTATTATTATATATTTTTTTAATAAATAAATACTTTATAAATGTATTAATGGTCTTATTTATTTTAATAATGGTACCTACACCACAGACTACAAAAATAAAGAGTGATACTAATTTTGGGTTTCACCAATAATTGGACACACGTGTGTCCAGTCTCTCGTGTCGAGTTGGTGACAAAACCGAGAAGACTAACTAGACAGCATAAATGAATACTTAATTATTTTGGAATTATAAATTAATGAAGTCGTTTATTGCCTTTGTTCGACGCATAAATAAAAAGTTTTATTATTAAATGCGTAAGTTATGATAATAATATAACAGTAATTGAACAATTTGCCATATGAATGGTTTACATGACAGCTTCCTACTTCTAGATTATTGTAATTTTATTAGATATGTATTGTATGTAGTAAGTTGTGTTTAATAAAGTAATGCGATTATATTTTTTCAATACGAAACAAGCAATGTTTTTTTTTATAATATCATCTGCCTAGCCTTTTCCCAAACTATCTTGGGATCGGCTTCCAGTCTAACCGGATGTAGCTGAATACCAGTATTTTACATAAAGCGACTGCCTATCTGACCTCCACAACTCAGTAACTAGGTAATACGATACCCCTTGGTAAGACTGTATGTCAGACTTTTGGCTTCTGGCTACTCGTAACGACTGTCAAAGATCTATAAATGACAGCCGGGACCACCGTGCTTAATGTGCTTTCCGAGGAACGGAGGGAACTCGGTGTGCAATTATGGTCACCCATCCACGGACCAACATCGGCAAGCACGGCTTGAAGATCGACCCGCGTGGGTGTTATTATTTAGCCACGAGCTCCTTAATGTTTTATTTTTACTGGGTGTAAATAAAACAGCTTTGTTTAGTGTTAGTACTAAGCGGTCTACTTAGCGGTCCCCCGACGCTACGACGCTTGGATTAATTTTATTTTTGGTTTTATAGAGGTTTTTTCGATCAGAGGTTTTTTAAATTTTTAATTTAATTTTTATTTCATGCATTTTAAACTTTTTTTTTATCCTCGACTGTACCACTCCTGGGCATAGGTCTCCTCCCATTCCTTCCACTTTTCTCGGTGTTGCGCCTCTTCTCGCTCTTTTACGAAAAGGAAACTTATAAATTTAAAAAAAAAACTGAGCTTTTAGGGGGCCCATGGTGACAAGTGAACCGTAGAAGTTATTTATATCCCTCCATCAACTAGAAAAGAGGTGATGAGCTTCAAACGGCTAAGCAGATTTTCTCAAAACATAGCTAAGAACACTCTCGATTAAATTACCTTTCAAACGACACCAATTTTATCAAAATCCGTTCATCAGTTTAGGAGCTAAGATGCCACAGACAGACACACAGATACACCCCTCTTTTTTGGTCGGGGTTAAAAATCCAAAAACCAGCAATACGAGAGCTGTTTGATATTATCGTGACCTTTGACGTGCGGCCCGTCTCCATAAATGAGCCATAAAGTTTCTTGAGAAAAAAGGATTGTGTGGTTTTATGAAACCACGGTAAAAGTGTCAAAACTTTTTTTCACACTATAGACATTTAACTAAATTTTTTTGGAATAATATTCCATTCATTCCAAGGGTATAAAACGTATAAAACGCGGAATAGGGATATATTGAAAGGCGCTCGTCAGATCGCCTTTCACTTTATCCCTACCCCGCGGCCGAGCGTCATGCGAGATGCAACACACAGACGAAAAAGTTTGAGACGATGTAATAAAAGTTTCACTTTAAAAATCTGATAGAGTATGATTCAAATTAAGAAGCTGAATGCACCCTGTCAGTTTGCGGAGAGCTGTTCGTTACACCCTGAATAATGACCGCCCATTTGAATTTGCCCGAGTGTATAATTGCATAATCCTAAAAACTAATAATAAGCCAATAGACTAATGTTTTAAATATTTTTTTTTCCTCCAGTTTAGCACCATTCGTAGCCAGTAAAAAAAAGTGTACTTCCCATATTAAATATCGCATCGGCTGATGCATTTTTTTCCGACTTATTTCCGTTTTATCCCTCTTGATGGTCCAAGAGTTATTGCGATTATTCTGTTATATTATACCCTGCATTACTGCGTTACACCTGTGCATGACCTGCTTGGGACCTGCATAGCATCTGCCTTGGAACTCCGTAGCGTAAGTTATTTTTTTTAGGGTTCTTTTCTATGCATTTATTTATTCTTTTTTTTTTCTGCGGTTTCTGACAGATGGTGGTGCAAGTCAGAAATTAAAATCCAGTTCGGTGAACTAATCAAAATGGGGATTTACTCCAACGGCCACACCTCAACCTATGCATTTCCAGTTCAACAAAGCCTCGCTTTGTATGGATTGTCCATACAATTAGAGATCCTCATAAGCTGTTTTTTATAGCTTGATTGAACTTCGTACCTCACAACTTTGGAAAATTTTATTGGAAAATATTTTATTAAAATATTTATCCTCCTTCCTCGATGCATTTCTGTGAAAATTGGACGCGAATGAGCATTATAAAATATTATTGTTTTTTAATTAATTGGTACAGGAAAAATTTGGAGTTTTTAAATTGTTAAAGTCAATTCGGGTTTTTCGGTTTTTCTGTTGCTTACGTCAATCGATGACCTATAGCCAAAAGACTTAGAAGAAGGTACCTAAGTATTAATATCTACCTATGTATTTTATCCTTGTTTGCCAGTACATTGGGCAGTAATTTACTGACATAATCCGAAGAAAGGACATCATACACACAAGTCATTTCTGATTTTTCGGTTTCATGTGCGTATTGTATAATAGGGGATGATCACTATTTCGAGCCTGTGGACGGTGAGTAATGGGCTAGCTCACCGTCCGTCCGTCTCATGACGACAGGCCGTGTCGACGGCGCGTACGTGTTCCACGCGCACCTCAAGGAGATGTCAGCAAACCGGAAGGGGCCGAAAGGGCCGATACCTGCCAGGGCTGCGGGTTGTTCGAAAGAGATACCGCGGCCCTGGAACACAAAGGGCGAAGAAGGAACATGGGTGGGTTTTAGTCAGTACAAGTCTGACACTCCCTCCCGCTTCGCCCAGAGCGGGAGAAGTCATTTGATGATTTCACATCCGCAAAAAAAAAAAAACACTATTTTTTTTTCTTTGTCTGTCGGGTAGATTATTGACACACTCGTACACTCACACATACCACTTACACAAATACAAACAATCACACACACACACACACACACACTCGCACGTATTCAATTCTAAACTTTATTGTAGTATATTATCTTTGTACTAGTTTATTGTAAGTTTTTGTAAGGGACAGGGACTGTTTTTCCTTAATACAGGTTATTCTATACCTAGCTAGGAAAGCAGAACTCCACCCACCAGATTGTAATTGACATGGTATAAACTTATACGTATGACTTTGTGTATGCCTCATGTACAGTCACATCTAATAATATGTAAACACGCAGCAACTTTTAAAGTGATTTTCTCCTACTGTGTTGATTAAGGTTTTACGTTTTCACGAACATGGAATTTTGGAAGCCATACTATTACGAAATAGGTCATAGCTCAACGAAGAAACCGTAATTTCACGAGCAACTCACTTTTCAGATTTGCTAAGTGTATACATATTATTAGACGTGACTGTACTACAATCTCCTTTTTTTATGAAATGAATTTACTATTACTTCTCTATTACTCGTCATTTCAGCAGACACCCCCTATCTAGCTGTATCATCCTTCACACAGTCCATCAATCCTTTATTTGGTCTTCCTCTACTTTTCCAGTACAGCCATTACCGACTGAACGTTTTGCCCCATCAAGAGTTACTTCGATGGCTGAAATCTCTTTGTTTCCCGTACAATGAGAGATCCTCATAAGCTGTTTTAGAGCTTGACCTCAGCACATGTGCTTTGACATTCGATGACTCGATTAATGCTATAGTTGTCGAGACTTTACACATGAGTCATGAATCACAAAGAGGAAGCTTAAAATCAAGTTCGGAGAGTCATTAAGTTTATTAATGTACATTCTCAAAAGTATCCAAGGCAGTTTGTTTGTAATTCAATCATTCATTTATATACTTTTATTGCAGACTAGCACTTCGTCCGCGACTTCGTCCGCTAAAATTGTGATATAATATAGCCTATGTTAGTCGGTCGATAAGTTTTTGAGTTAAATCGTTACTAACAAACAATCAAATTTTTATATAATATTAGTAAAGATAAATTCCATACGGTATTATTAGGTAGGACATATAAAACTAAAACATACACCTAAAAACTAAACGCGTGGAGTTGCATTTATCTCTGCATCATCGGAGAATCCCACCAATCTGCAAACACACAAAGAAAATAAAGAAAAGAAAGAGGATAATAGAGAAGTTATAGAAACCAGAAAAAAAAGAAAAAAGTATTTATTAGACTCACACAGGACAAACTTTAACCGTAAATAAAACAAAGGAAATTTAAAAATAAGAACAAAAAACTAACACATAATATAAATCGAACAAATAATGGGGCCTGCACGAGGCTAAAAGGCCGCTATCTAAGTAAGGTGCTGCGACATTTAAAATATAGATGTCTCAGCGCTGGTATTACGCACATATCTTGCAGCTTATATTTACCCAGAAGATATGAGAAGATATGCTATGCACTGAGATGTATGAATAAAATAACGTGCTTTCAGTAATACGGTTTATTGGAGACAGCCATGACAGCCGCATCATCTGTCATCCGCTGCCGAATTGACAAGAGCATAAACAATACCAGCCAGCATATATTATATACAAGGTGTTGTTTTGCATCCTCGTCAAATTCAAGGAGGTAACTATGCTAATGATTCTCGTCCCGAATCAATAATAAAATGGGTAGGTATTTTTTTCTTTTTCTTATTTACGAAAATCGGTAAGTGTGAAAGACACGTGTTTTAAACGCGGGCCGTCTGATTCTCGCCCTATCATCGCGCTTCCACACATACAAACACTCTCACACGTTTATTCAATAATTTCTTATTTCCTAAACCAGGTTAAGGGGGTTATTCTGAAATACTGGCAAACTTAAACAAACAAAAAAATCAGCGTTTATTAATAATTAACTAGGTACCGTAGTTTTAATTAATTATTTATGTCTTTTGTGACAATCTCCTGAATTTTGACGAGGTTGCAAAACAAGACCTTGTATATCGCCAGTACATACATTACAAGAACATCCACAGAACCACACTTCGCTAGTTTTAAAAATGGTTTTAAATACAGAAAACACTTTGCCCGACCGAATCAAAGGCATGGCTTGCGATGGTTCACGAGTATGCGCCACAAGGTTAATTTTGGACAGGATTTTTCATATTTCGTTAGACATTGATATTTATTCAAGTACGTTAATTACGGTGTAACCTAATAAGTTTATTTGAATCCTCGTTGGTGGAGGGATCGCAAGCGCGACTGCTGACATGAAGTCCTTAGTTCGATTCCCAGGTCAAGCAAAGTGTTATTAGGTTTTTGCATCAGGAATTTCTCAATAGCAGCCATGGAGTCGGTTTATAGCAATAGGCTCGCCCTTATTTCATTGCACTTACATAACTGGTGAAATATGGGTTTACTATTGCCTAAACCATCTTTATTTGGGTATAACAGACTAAAATTACCACAAGCAGGGTCGGGGCCAGTGACTAGTATTTAAATCAATGCGACACTTACGACAGACGTGTTCGGTCTAGATTCTAGAACCTAGAATCCGGATAGTTCAGGTTTTTGCTTGCTACCTGCTTGGCAGCTTCCCAATATAGCAATGATATATGTAAATATTTATATGTGCTGACTGTTTATTTATCAATGGGGCTAAGCGATTGATTGATTATTGAGAAATTTGCTTTTTGTCTTGTTATGTGTTGTGTACTTGAGGCTAGTATTGCCACAGGCAGTTTAAAACAAGTGTTTTTACCCATGCCTTTTACAAGGTGTTGTTTTGCATCCTCGTCAAAATTCAGGAGGTTGTCACAAAAGACATAAATAATCCATTAAAATTACGGTACCTAGTTAATCTATACTAATATTATAAAGCTGAAGAGTTTGTTTGTTTGCTTGAACGCGCTTATCACAGGAACTACTGATCCGATTAGAAAAAAAAAACAGTGTGAGATAGCCCATTTATCGAGGAAGGCTACTTCCTCGATAAATGGGCTATATATAATTACGCTACGACCAATAGTAGCGGAGCAGCAATGAAAAATATTGCGAAAACGGGGAAAATGTGAAAGTTAGTTATTAGTAATCGCTCATTTTTTTAGTTCTTTTTGTTTTTCAGTATTTCAGAATAACCCCTGTAACGTGGTTTATATCGAAATAGTAATTTTGAATAGGGATTTGAAAAAACTTCAGCTTCCTCCGCTTTTTCACAATAGCTACACTAAAGCCTCATTTACACGATGCAAGAATTTGCATGCAAGTTTCATTACATTGCAGACTATTGACGGGCAATGAATTCAGTTAATAAAACAAAAACAGCAATGTAGTGAAACTTGCATGCAAGTTCTTGCATCGTGTAAATGAGGCTTAAGTAATTATATTGGTGGCAACATAAAGAAGGATATTTATTTAATTTTGCAATCAAAACGTAGACAAAACTAAGTTAATAGTAAAGTAATGTCTACGATTTATAACCGCGTTCTATAAATTGCATTTGAATAAATTAAAATAAGTTTTAAGTTAATTTGCTATGCGAAGGAATTTTAATAAAGTGTTTATATTTTTTATATTACTTAATGTTTTTTATCGTGTCTAGCTAACAATTATGAAATATCTAAACAGACGGTTTTATTTTGTTAACTAGAGCAGAACCATAAAACACCTGTAGCAATTAACTTTACAATAAAATTACCCTGTGATTAAAAAACCGTATCTATTAAATAATTTGTAATTAAATTGTTCTCTGTGTTATTTGGTGGTAAACTAACCAGTCTAACCAAGGGATTTTATTTTACCCAGTACCTGGGTAGTGGAAGTCAGATAAGCAGTCGCTCTATACATATAAAATATAAAATAAACTATACTGTACTATAACTATACTGTATATAAAATATACTGGTATTCAGCTGTATCTGGAAAACAATAAGCTGATTCCAACATTAATTTCTTTATATTATAAGCTCTTTTATTCTGATTTTTTCTTGGTTTTTATGTGTTCAAGTATGACTCTTAATTCAGCCTCTTGGCAAAGGCTCCTCCTCTAGAGGTCTGTTTCCATTATTCTCTATCGCGAGCCACTCCTCCAGTTAGGGTCCGCTGTAAGTCTCATCTCGTCCTCCTAGCTCCGTAGTGGTTCCTACTGCTCCGTTTATGACACCAACATATTTGGGATAAAACTCGGCGGAAGCTGATGAAGTGGCTGGTGAGGAAGCTGGCAGGCTGTTCTTCTGATAGTCATCGCTGCCGCTGTCTATGAACATCTCCAACAGAAAAACAAAATAACAGATATGTGTCCATCTAGAATGCAACACTGACAAGTCGCAAATGCCTGTCAATACAAATCATTAGTAACCAATGTATGAACGTGAACGAAGCAAAAGGATAGTAGCAGATTGTGCGTTTTTTTCTTGGAGTACCCAGTAGGCCCCAAGTACTGCGTTGCATGACGTTCGCGACCCCTCAGCGGCGGTTACCGCCTCTTCCTCTTTGGTGATGTCCGAGATCCATGCCCGCATATTGTGTGTCGGGACACACAATATGCGGACGGTATATTCCCCGGTCTACCGCCCGCTGGCTCTTGAATCAAGTTGAGCCCGCAATCGGTTCAAATATTTGCATGCCACTGCAGTTTCTTGAACTTCAGTGGCAGTGGTGGAATCTGAGAGAGCTACTAAGTACAGAGTTACGAAGACGTTTAAAAACTAAAAATCTAACTTAAGTAACTTATATAAAAAAATACTATTTCTGCTGTAGAGCAACATTCAATCAATAAAATCATTCAATTCGGACAAAAAAGACCCATAGCATATATATCTTACAAACTATCATACTTATTTATAAAAACTACCAAAATATTATCAAACTATTGTACACGAAGTGACGGCGTCGTGTTGCGCTGCGAGGTGTCACGTAGCCTTCCGTGGAATCGCCGAAACACGACACCCTTCGGCCAAAACTCCTCCTTGAGAAAGATCTCGATTTGATGAGTCGGAACTCGCATCACGAATGACTTGATATTCGTATAGGTCCAGCTGGTCTTCACCCAAACATACTCCACGATCTCCTCAACGTTCGTGGTGTGATCGTTGGTATTGGCGGACGCAGCATATGGGGTCCTACCGGCACGGTCCCGACTAGAAGGCTTCTTCCTCTTCTTCCTCTCCACCTTCACAAAGCCATTCTTGTCACCATTCTGAAGCTGGGCCAAGCTGTTTCGAACCCCTGTTGGCAGGTTCACAGCAGTTCTTCTCATCCCCCTTCTTAGTCTGCGACACAGGTTTGTGCGTGGCGACGATAGCAGCCTAGGCACGTTTAGGGTTCGACGTACCTGCACGAGGTATTGCCACGCTGCCATGATTTACAGGCAGTTACTCTTACTCATACATGAGTCAATAAATACCTCTTTTTCCGTTGGGACTGCGGGCGAAGTCCGAAGCTTAGTACTGCCTTCAATTAAAATAATAAAAAGTGTTTATTTATCACCACAAGCCAAAAAATACAAACAATATTTACACACAAGCCGTAGCCAACGATTGTATGGGGATTACCGAATTCTAGGGTTTTAGGACTGGCGCAGTGCTTGAGCGATGGACTGCTGCGCTGCGTGTCGCAATTTCGATCCCGTCACGGAACAAATATTTGTATGGCCTGCAAATAGTTGTTTCGGGTCTGGCTGTTTGCGTATGTGAGTTTAATGTTTGTAAACACACCGTCTACAAAATAGAAGAAATTGCTAGTAGGTAAGGAGCAGGTTTTTTTAATCTCTTTATGAATGCAATTTATGTCATGTTTAATTAAGTTAATTAATATAAAGGACATGTTTTAAAATTGTTAATTGATTCTGTGTTCAGTTTATTTCAAACTTTAATTTTATCCTTCTTTCTCTTTCTACATACGCCTGGGTTTTCTGAAAAAAGGTATTGCATCGTATGACGGGCGCAATTAGTACTCTACATTTATTAGTTAAAGCTCGTGAAAGTTATCAATATTAAAAAAAAGATGGCGTCTGGCCACCGCAATATTTAGGTCATTACCCTACTCTAGTTTACTGATAAACTTGTACTTTTATTATCATATTTATATATTTTTATCTATTTTTCTTTTTAGTTATCATTTATTATGCCATTTACTACAAATTCTTTCTCAGTCGATGATATTCTACCAGGACTTGAGCTTTGCATCCGAAGTTATTCAAGTTTGCTAGATCTACTACGTGTCAAAACAGTAAACATTTCCTCCGGAACTTTTTCGGGTACGTATTTGAATATCGAAGATTAAAATACCTACTGTTAAAATATCGATGTTCAAAACATCGAAAATGGAAATATCAAACGACCATAAAATCGAAAATTAAAATAACGAAAGTTCATTTTATCGAATGGTTAAATAACCTACGTCCAATATATCTAAAATCTAAATATCTACAAAAGCTACATCGAAAGATCCAAATATCGAAATACAGATTATCGAACGTCCTAAATATCGATGGATACATATATTATTTGAAGATCGAAAATTAATATACCTACGTGTAAAAATGGGTTAATTTTCAACATTTAATACATTCATTAAAAAATAATATAAAACAACAATACGTACAAGTTAAAATATTGAACAAATTTTGATATAAGTAGTATGAGTGGAAAAAGGTTGCTTCTGCAACGTCTCCGGCGCTACGGGAAGTGCAACCCCTTCGCCCTTGCGTAACAAAGGATAGGCACCCATGTTCACCTTCGCAGCTTCGGCTTGCTGGTCGCCTCTGGCGACCCCCCTCAGCCGCTACGGCTCCCACGGGTGCCTATACTTTGTTACAACGGGCGGGGGTTGCCCTCCCTTCGCGCCTCCGGATTTTTAAATACACTCAAGGGGTAACAGCCAAAAGACCACGTAAATTCGGGGTGCCCCAATTCGGTTTTGGAACAATTTTGACCTAGTTTATCCATGATAATCAGTGCCCAGTGTACAAGCATATAAAGCAGGTCTTTAAATTAAAATATTTTCTTGAAAGTCAATAATATGTTGTGCTACTAAAGTTAGTGACAGAAACGTATCGCTGCAAAACCGACTACACGTAGTCTTGTCAGCCCTACCCCTAGAGTGTAATTTAGAATCGCGCAGGCGCGGAGGGGCGAGGCAGCCCGCGAGCTGAGGAGCAGGTGGTTTTAACACCCGCCGCCGGTGGTGAGCGTTTAGACCATCTGCGACGTTAAGCTCGCGTGGGACTGCCGGAGCCCTGCAGCGCCGGAGCCGTGACAGAACCATGCTTGCTTACATGTTGCATGATTGCTGCATGCTTGTTTGCTAGATGGTAATCAGTTACTAGGTGGTTATAAAAAAAAACAAGGAAAACCTCATGTAATACTTTAATTATTTTTACATAATAAAAACCCAACATAAAACATATTTGTACGCAAATATACAATATAATCAGTGACAATAATACAAAATATTAAACAAAAAATCCTTCTTCTTCCTTTATTGAATAATCGAAAACAAAACTAGTAGGTATTTTTAACGTAGATATTATGAACTTAGATGTATTAAATGTTGATATTTTGAACTTAGGCATAATGTCATTCGATATTTTGAATCATTCGAAATTTTAATAACTCGGCATTTCAATCTTCGACGTTTAAAGCGTAGGTATAACAATTTTCGGCATTTTGATACAATCGATATTTAAATTTTCGATGTTTTGAACGTTGGTATTTTAAGCGTAGGTATTTTAACCTTCGATGTTCAAATACGTACCCACTTTAACGTAAATAAACAGCTTATCCTGCAGCATCACACCAAATAGGTACGTTATTTTCCACAGGATCATAAATGCAAACGTTATCGCAGCGACGAACGATATCGGAGCGCAGCAATATGCTAGCTAGGCGGTTTAGCCGCTGTAGTGAGTAACGTTGTGAAGGCTCAGCTATTTATTTATTTACTAGCTGAGGCCTGCGACTTCATTCGTGTGGACTTTTTTTTATGGGTATGAAAAATAGATGTTGGCCGATTCTCAGACCTACCCGATATGCACACAAAATTTCATACAAATCGGTTCAGCTGTTTCGGAGAAGTATGGTTACTAACATTGAGACACGAGAATTTTATATGTATATAAGTTTTAATTAATTTCAACGGTTGTGTGTACGACCAATTACTGTAACTAAAATTAATACGACAATTATTACACATTAAAATACACAATATGACAAAGTAAAGCAAATTAAGTTGAAACATGAATAAAACATATTAAAAAAAAACCATCACCATCACCATCACCAGCCTATATTGTTCCCACTGCTGGGATGCAGGCCTCCTCTCTTTGAGAGGGAATGGGCTGTAATCCACCACGCGGGCCCAGTGCGGGTTGGTAGATGTCACATGTCTTCGAATTTTTAGTTCTAGAACATGCCGGTTTCCTCACGATGTTTTCCTTCACCGTTTTTGAGGGCAAAAGAAAAAAAAAACATGACATAAATAAAAGAAGGTTAACAACACTTTCATAAATTCCTCTCACAGTACTTCTGACAAACCAATAAAATTAGCTATTCATCGGCATAAGCATCAACACAGTCAAGTTGTGGACCAACACCAAGGTTGCACTGAGTGATATGCGAGTGTAGTACACCGACGCGTGGCATGCGACTGCCCGAGTGGTTCACCCTGCTGGCAGGCACTGCTGAGGAGTTCCTTGCTCGTTGAAAACTGGGCTGCGGGACTGTTCGAAAGAGATACCGTGGCCCTGGAACTCAAAGGGCTAAGAAGGAACATGGATGGGTTTAAGTCAGTACAAGTCTGACACTCCCTTCCGCTCCGCCCAGAGCGAGAGGTGCATTTGATGATTTAACATCCGTAAAAAAAGGGGGTTGAAAACTAAATAAAGTCCGTGTAATGGGGGCGAGCCTTTTGCCATCAATCAGGCACAAACTCAAGACTCCGTGGCTGGTACTGAGAATTTCGTGATAGGAAAACCCTAATAAAAACAAAAAAACAAAAAACTTATCGAATCTAGGACCTCCTGCTCATCAGTCGCGGTTGTGACTACTAGACCAACGGAGGCAGCCTGAACATAGAAATATGATAGATTATACAATTTTCTTACAGAGGGATCCAAACAGGATATCAGAAATTGAATCATACATTAAAAGGTCGACTTTTTAACGAAGTGTAGGAGCAACTAACCTAAATAAAAATTACTAGTTAAAAGACAAAGTAAAAAATTGGTTGGCTGTAAAGTCGGTTTACTGACGATAGTTGAACGTGACAACGCTATAGGGACGCGTGCCTCTCACTCGCTCTCATTGTGAGCGCATAACGTGAGCGGAGCGTAACGCAGTTTCTTGAAGTGTCACCCGGCAAACCAATTTATAAGACGTTGTCACGTCAAAAACATCTTTAAAGTAATTCAAGTTTATTTATAACACGTCAATTAATCAATCACTTCAAAGTGATTGGCTTACAAATATTTCGGTAAATAGATATATTATGTGTCTTTATCACCAAATCTAATCAGGATGACAATTAATAATGTAACGCATTTAAAAGAATCAATTAAAAAAAAAAGCGAAACAAAAACGGCTTAGATAAAAATGCTAACAAATTCTAAATTAACTTACATATATGTAAATTAAAACCGAATTCAGCTTCCTGATGAATGGATAATAATCTTTTATAGATATAACAGATTTACAAGTTAATGACATAAATAAATACATACATTTGAATGTGAAATACACGTGTTTTCTAATGTCATTCGTGTTGTGTTGAAGCCTAACAAAAACTAGATTTTTGATTTAAGAACTCAAATACAAACATAAATAAACTCAAGCCTTGCTGCCATGGTGGTACGCAGAAACCGCAGAACATCACCTGCACGCGTAGCATGACCACTGTAAAAACGAGTTTTGTCTACGGAAGAAACAATTTTTTTTTTTTTTTTTTTTTTTTAAAACGTTGCCCCACTCTAGGAATAATGACAGATAGACGATGACAATGTGTCAGTTTGTCGATTCTTCCGTCAACATAGCCCGTTCCGACGGCGGTCATGCTACGCGTGCTGCTCCGATCCTTTTTTTTATGGGTGGGAAATCATCAAATGATGCCTCCCACTCTGGTCGAGAGTGTCAGACTTGTATTGACTAAAACCCATCCATGTTCCTTCTTAGCCCTTTGTGTTTCAGGGCCACGGTATCTCTTTCGAACAGTCTTGCAGCCCTGGCAGGCATCGATCCTCTCGGACCCTTTCCGATTTGCTGACATCTCCTTGAGGCGTCGTGACTTCATCATAATGCCTCGCCTTTTCCCAGCTATGTTTGGGTCGGCTTCCAGTCTAAACAGATGCAGTACCAGGAGTTTACATGGAGCGTCTGCCTATCTGACCTCCACCACCCAGTTAGTACTGAGTAATACGATAACCCTTGGTAAGGACTGGTTTTTAGACTTTCGAGCCACTAGCCTAGCCTTTTCCCAAACTATCTTGGGGTCGGCTTCCAGTGTAACCAGATGCAGCTGAGCACCAGTATTTTACATGAAGCAACTGCCTATCTGATCTCCACA
The DNA here is from genome assembly GCA_963082945.1 of Cerastis leucographa. Lineage (NCBI taxonomy): Eukaryota > Metazoa > Arthropoda > Insecta > Lepidoptera > Noctuidae > Cerastis > Cerastis leucographa. Next base: position 6,000,780 of record OY720370.1, read on the forward strand.
ACCCAGTAACTAGGTAATACGATACCCCTTGGTAAGACTGGATGTCAGACTTTCTAGCTACTGTCAGACTTTCTAGCTACCTGTAACTACTGTCAAAGATCTACAAATGACAGCCGGGTCACAGACCGACCCCGGCAAGCGCGGGTTAACCTTGAAAATTGACCCGTGCAGCTGTTATTATTCATCCACTAACTCCTCACTGAATTAATTTTCATTATTTTTAGGTGGGTGGGTGGTTTCATCATTAGAAAGATATGCTTATGTAGACATAATTACGTCACTTTTGATATTGAAAAGACTAGAATCTAGACCTGGCCTAGGTCGAACTGTGTAGGTTGTGGATGCTAGGATCATATTCTAAAATATTATCGGTAGGTAATAGTAGATCATACATAATTATATTTCGACAATTAATTAACTCGCCAAGACTTAGACGGCCTTTGTTTTCTGGTCACCAGCGCTACTACAGAACATAAGGTCCTGTGTTTGTTGGGACTAGACTTATCAGTAGCAGTACAATGGCAATAAAAAATGTGGAAGTACCCATAAGTACACTTCTGCTAAACCCTTTGGAGATTACAGGTGTGATGTTTTTGCGGTGCTCATAAGTTACCTACTGCAATAATTATGTTGCATTCCGACGTCACATTTGACGCTTAGTTCATGACCATTCTCAATAATTTCTGACACTCTTTGTGGTCTTGGGTTGTTGACGGAAAAAAAATAGGGACTTTATGAAATATTGATCCTATTTATTCTTATTATCAATGTACTGAAATCATGAATGTATTTACATAATTTAATACTTAAGTATCTAGAACTTTTTCATTACTGTTCATTTCCGATTTCTTGTAGTACGATTAAGTTAAGTTAGGATATGATATACTTTGAGGGGTACGCAGGGGACACGGGATGTTGTTTCGTTGTCAGGGCATGGCTCCTTTAGTAAATACCTGCACAAAGTAGATTAGACGGTAGGGGACTCCCGTGTGGCACCAGTGCGGCTGCAGCGAGGACACGGCGCTTCACACCTCAAGCATTGTCCTGTTTGGGTGGTACAGCACCGTGCTCTCGGGCAGACCTCTCCTTGCCGGCTGTGGCTAAGGCCATGGTCGACAGCAAGGCCAGTAGCATCCTGCTGCGAGGACTTCATTTAGCAGAAGGATGCGGCGGAGCACGTCGGGGATGAAGTTTCCCTCGCTGACACGATTCGTCATAGTAGGACAGTTCCCGGAGGAGGTGTAAGGCGGCCAATTGCGCCTTAGGTGCAAGCTAGCGATTGGCCCAATCTATCGTTGCGCGTTGTCGCATAGCACGGTCGTCATGTGTGATGGACATCGCCAAAGGAGTTTCATACCCGGAGGAGGGCTGCGCTGGATAAGGCGCGAACGTCATACGTAGCAGCATGGTCCCAAAATCGATCTTTACTTAGTGCTTCCGAGTTTTCTATTTTCAGCAATTTTTCAGTTACACTTACAGTCGGGCCTACGTATCTGTCACAGGCTTGTTTCTCCTTAACCGAAACTGTCTGGTACCTTTTCACTCTTCAGTTATACCGACTACAATAAAACTGTTGCGCATTGAGTAGCATTGACATCTCCTCCTTTACGATACTGCTTTTGACGCCTATTAATTATTTTCTGCTTTTGATACATGTACATATATTTTTTGATGATTATTTTAGTTCTGTACAGTAAATGGTGTATTTATGAGAAAGTTACCAAATAAAACCAAACTATCTGAAGGGGTGAGTGTACAGTTGCATGAGTTGCACTAAAACATCTACCTACATCTTTGTGACAAACAGGCTATTTTGAATGCATGATTTTAGTATTCAAAGCAACATGAAGAATTAACCATGCCCGGCGGGTTAATTCCTTAAACTTGTTTCGCATTTATAATATTAATAGGGAAGTATCTTGCATTACTAGTAATTGCTTAACAAAATCAGAATTATGTACTAGTCAGTACCGTTTTTTTTTTTTATTGCTTCTTTGGTCTAGTGTCGCAAGTGGTATACAGGGTGTAACGGAAAGGGTATATACATACTTAAGGGAGTGTTACAGACGATCAAACTGAACATGTTTCTCCATACACAAACATCGTAATAGCGAAAAAAATATCAGCTTCCCTGTACATTTGGGTCGAATAGGTATTGCAATTTTGTATGGGGCGGCAGATAATTTTTAGCTGAAAAACATGTTGTATGATGAAAAACATGTTCAGTTTGATGGTCTGTAGCACACCATTAAGTATGTTTATACCCTTTCCGTTACACCCTGTATACACGGTGTAAATCACCTCATCACGAAGCCGTCAACCAAGCATTCTGTACATGAAACTAAGTAACTTTACGCAAAAAATATTGCTGGGAAACGACTTTTTTTTGGGGGGTGTAAAATCATGTTTTGTGGCAGAACTCAATGTAACGCACTCAAAACATTGTGCTGATGGACGGATTGAATAGTACGGGTGTCGTGGAGGTGTTTAAATTACATTAAAAACTTGTATTTAAAAAAATACTTGTCAAAAAGTTGAAACTTTGACCCCTAATATCTCTGTAACTAGAAGGTTTCCAGGTATGGTGTAGAACCAAAAAATGATCGCAAGGACAGGGAGAACCAGTGCCTTTCGGCTTCGTTAAGAGGTGTTTTACACCCTTTATGTTCTGTGCGCAAGTGCGACGGCTGAATATGAAGTCCTGGGTTCGAATCCCAGGTGGGACAAAGTGTTATTGGATTTTTTCCATATCTCAGTACCAGCCACGAAGCAGGTGCAGGCGGAAAAACACAGAACTAAAATAAAAGCACCAAGTTTGACATATTGATGTATATTTTTTTGACAAGCATCTTTAACTACAAACTTTGAAGTGGTCATACTGTACATAATTTGGACAATATGATATGTATAATACTGGTACTCAGCTGCACCTGGTTAGACTGGAAGCCGACCCCAAGATAGTTTGGGAAAATGCTAGGCAGGTGATGATAATTTGGACGGATTTTGAGAACCTTTAGGACAAAAGTGAAATCAAGCTGGAACAAAGCAAAGCTGCGGAAGCATTACAACCTGTGAGCCCATACTAAAAAAGATCTATAAATCAAAAATGTTTACATTTTTTTGTTGAACTTTATGCGATAGATAACACAAAGTAACAGTCAGTTGGTTATTAACCAGTTTCTTTTTTCTAGAAGTTATTAATTAAATAACTATAAAAACCGTATGATTTCCTATACGTTATGTTGAGTTTATAATTTATTATTATGTTATAACTAAAGATGACGTATTTATGAATACATAAATAGACGTATGGGGTTTCCTCGATTTTTTTTTCGTCTGGCATTGCTCAAATGAAGCTCATTATAATTATGGTTGTTCATACACGTTGTGACCTTCTCTTATACAAGGTGTTTTGCATCCTCGTCAAAATTTAGGAGGTAACTATGCTAATGATTCTAATAACAGTACACCATTTTTAAGAAAAACATATTAATATGTCGTCAAAAATGTCGTAAATTTAAAAAAATTAAAACACTTCGTAATGACTATAGTTAACTACATAATTTGCAACAGGAAGCGTAAAAGCTGTGGCGAGGCAGTGCATCCCTACCCATCCCATTTGTTTTCCCTGCTGAAAATCGCCCATCAGAAAATGAATTGCCTTGGCCAACCTGGAAGTCAATATACTGATCTGCTGGCCTACCATGACCTCTTAAAGCAGTATTGTTTACTCTTATTCCAGTGTGTGAAAGAGGTGGAGCTATACAGGATGTCCAGCGCCATCTCTTTCCCACACTGGAATAAGAGTAAAAACCATGACGTTTTGAAAAGTTTATGTCAATCCTGTTGGCCGTCGCTGTAGAAATATTAAACACTTTGAAAGCTATTACAACTAGTCAAGGCCTTCTGGACTTTGAATTTTTGCATTTGGGAATCGGTCCTTCGGCAAACGAAGGCAGGATACCTTCAGGCTAGGTGGAGCGACTCTTTTATACTAAATAGGCTTGCGTTTTGCTGCAAATCGCCAATACGATGATGCGGCCTAGAAGAAATCGATTCACTTGAACTTTGATGAGATCCAGACTATCTTCGCAGGATGGCTAGTAGTAGCTGGACTGGATGTTAGTTGCCAAGAAAAGAGTTTAATGGCGTGCAATTGCTTTTGTTCAAAATATAGCCTGACACTGACAGGTAAATTGCAAAAAAACGTAAAAGGAGATGTTTCATTTTTGTATGGGACTCCGGCCATAACCTGTACCTTTCAGGAAAGGTGGGAAACAATCCCCTGAATAGATTAAAGTAACATTTTTTAAATAGTAATAGATGGTTATAATGCACATAATAAAAATTAAAAATGTTTGACGTTTGTCGCGAAAGTTATGACAGCCATGACAGGTTGTAGAGATGACGTTTACATAACCTAGAAATTGTTATTTGATAATAATTGTTTATCAGAACTGATTTTTTTCGATGCTTTCGTATTTGTTTTGTTCTCTGTTTTCATAAAACGTTAGACAATACGAGACGAACGAGACTGACTGACTGACACTGATGGGTTTTGTCACTTGTCAGAACAAAATGTCATTTTGAATTTTTCGTTCAGAAGTACACTCCAAAAAAGTAGTACCTATTATATAGTTTTTAACGATGAAATCACCACACTTGCTTATAATTAGCTGAAAATTATGTCTAAGAGACCAATAATAATAATTAATTACAAGAACACATACTTTTCATAATTTAAGTCAATATGATATTATGTTTTTGTGTGACATGATTTCAGAACGAAAGCAAACTGCAAACTGGAAGACGCCATGTTGAATAGAATGGGGTAATAATTGAAAAACTATTACTTTTTGTGCACAGCAAATCAGGCTTAAATTCACGAAAGAATATTTTTCCAAAGTTCGTGGTATTTTTTCCTCTTTTTCAATAAATGTACATCTTATGGCCGAAAATGAAACATCTCCTTTGTATATCGCGGGCTACTCTACCGCGCGCTTCCAACTTAACTCATACGGGATGCAGTATGCACTATATGCGGTTCCAGGCGATTCAGATCGATCGTTGCACTCACGCGCTCATTTCTCGAGTCAATTGACCAAGATTCAAGTGCACTTCTTGTACTTATTTTTGATTCTGTATTCGAATAAGCGATCGAGGTTAAGGTTAGACCTTTATTATTTTATTTATAAGTAAACTTAAAATAGCCTGATTCGTTCGCTTCTACTGTAATGGTGATAAAATTAAAACTATTGTAAGTATCCACTTAAGTAAAGTAGATAAGAGTGTAATTAACCATATTTTTGCCCCAATAGGGTCCTAATAGGGCAAAAATATGGTAGGATTTTGTAAAGTATTATGAGTTTTCAAGGTAGCTTTCGGACCTGTAACCTTAATTGATATATTTGAATACTGAACACTTGAATGTCTGAAAATTATAATTATCGTCAGTTCAATGACAGTTTCATTTCACGGTTAAAATTACATTCATCGAAAAACCCAATTTAAATGTTTTATTTACTTCCTGTAAAATTCAGTATATCTAAAAAAGTACCTATTTTATTTTTACCAATCAGCCAAGAGTTTCCAATCCCTGCAGAAGGGGCCGTAGGCAAGCGCCATTCTAGGACGAGTCTCCATTCAAGCGCTAACACAAGGACTATATAAATTGGTCGAGGCAGAGTGCGCCGGCAGTACGCGCACTAACCGTACCTTGTGCATAGACTTGCAATTTTAAAAAAAATAAGCGTTGACAGTTCGAAACTTTTCGCGCGGGAAAATTGACGTGTTGTGAGATTCGAGATTTTAAATAAAACAGACAGTGATTGAAGTGTGATTGTTTTCGCATTTGTTATTTTTTTCGGTGTGTGCCATTTTTATAAATTTGTAAGTATTTTTATTTTTTTACCATAGATTTTAGTTGGAAAATTGATGAAAGGGCTCATTTAGAAAATAAATTTCAGATTTGTTTTAATTTAAAAAGCAAATTCTTTATTTATACGTAAACTTTATAACCGCATTAAAATTATTTTTAGTTATGGATCTAATTTAACAAGCTACAATTGATTACTTATGCATTTATGCATATACTTTATGTCTTAAATAATAATAAGGAATTTGTAAAGCTTGTATTGAATTAATTTACAAATATTAAATAAATATTCAAAGAATTCAGAATAGTAAATAAACAACTTTTCGAATCTCGATCATTTTTCTTATTAAGAATGAAACAATAAGAAATAATTACAAAACACGTTATCAAAGCACTTTATTATAATAATATAAAAATGGATATGTATTATAAATTAAACTTTATATCAGACTATTTATGGACAATGTAGTCTGGAATAAAGTTTAATGTATTTATTTATTATAAAGTGATAAAACATATTAATATTAAGCCTGTCTAGTAGTTATTTCAAAACTTGATAGATACAGGAAATATTTGTAGTTTATTTTCATAGAATAGTTTTTTACCAGTTCGACAAAAAACCTTGATATTTCACTTTTTTTTAAAACTGCGTTAACCCGTATTTCTGCAGATACGATTCTTAAAGCAGTCATTAATCTGTTTTGTGTGCAAATGGAATAAAACTGATATTTTTTTTTTTTTGATTCACTTAGCAGGTTATTTTTAACTTAAGTAAGTACTCCTTTTTTAATTTGTGTAAAACTGAAATTTTACAGTATTATGTATGTTAACAGACACAGCTAGGCCAACGCCTGTGAGTAATTGTTGCACTTAAGAAAGTATTTGAAATCGTAAATGTATTTTATAAGCAATCCTTGGACAACCTAATAAAATAAATAGAGCAAGGAATTTTATGGCGTTCGAAAAATATAAGTTTAGGAATAATAAAAGTTTTGCTGAATCTGAACGAACTAAAAAAAAAAATAGGAACATTATGGTCAGTTGTTTTTTGTTTCAAGAAATTTTACTTCTCTTTTTGAAAATAGTGGTTTTACACTTACCTACTACTTAACTGCACTTCATTGTTTCCATTGGTCTGTGTTTGATCCATACATACGGAAGTCAGAATCTACTGTTCGGTACGTCCCGACATTCCTGACATAGTCTTCGTATCTTCCACACAAATCAAATTGAGATGACAGATATGACAACAGTAAATGAGGATGTCAGGCAATCGACGCAGAGCGAGCGGTGACTAATCAGGACCTATAAATATCATCGTTGCGTTTGTTGCATTTTTTCAAACTGTCGTAATATATCGTAGCGACATTTTGAAAAAAAAAAAACTTACTACTTGTTACTTATAATTTACATAGACAGGGTGTAAACGGCAGCTGTTTTAAGCACTGTAACCAAGCAGCTGTAAATTAAACTAAGGATCATCATCATCTGCCTAGCCTTTTTCCAGACTATTCCGGGATCGGCGTCCAGTCTAAACGGATGCAGCTGAGTACCAGTATTTTACATGAAACGACTGCCTATCTGACCTCCACAACCCTTTTTCGTGACTTTAGAAAAATAATAAGTTTTTCTAAAATCAAAATCAATTTAGCCTTTAATATGGGAGATACCTACCTACTACCTTGTAGTTCCCAGGTATTGCCAGAACTAAAAAATGATCACAATGACGGGAACCATAAGAAGTGTCTTTGAACTTCTTTAATATAAGGGGTTACTGTATAGATGTTTTAAAATAATGTCACTTTTAACGCCTGTCTCGATCCCAGACTGACACCAAAAAAGCGTCTCATTAAAGTACGCAACGGATTTCGTTAAAATACGCAGATGATTTCCATGTGGTTTTATAAATTTTTAGGTATTAGATAACAGACAGTCCAGTCCAGTCCAGTCGTACAATAGTGCAATAGTCTTACCAAGGGGTTTTGTATTACCCAGTTACTGGGTTGTGGAAGTCAGATAGGCAGTAGCTTCATGTAAAATACTGATACTCAGCTGCTTCTGGTTAGACTGGAAGCCGACCCGATTGATGATGACAATAGTGCGATGCAGAGATGGGTGGGTCGCTAGGTTGTTATCCTATTTTTTTTAAGAATGCAAATTATTTGAAATAATAAAGTCAGTATGTAGAGGATTTTTTTTAAATAACTGTGTATTTAGCCAAGCCAGCACATCGTCAATCGCAGCATCAAACATCAAATCCAGCCCATCAAATTAAAATCAAACCATAATTTCCTCCTATTTCGAAATAGGTAAAAAAGGAGTTGAACTATTATTTATTTTTCTCGTATTAACTTAATAGTCATAAATAGATAAAAATGCAATCAGTCGACTGATTGCATTTAGGTTCTTTTTTACTAAAAGTTCCACACGTCATTGCATATTTAATTAAACTTTTTATAAACAACATTGTCATTAAATCTGGTCATTTTTACAATTATTTAAAGTTCAACAGAAAACCCATTTTTTGTGCTCAGCTGTTATTTATGACAATTTCAAATTATTTTAAATATTAGATTTTATAGTCTCGAACTATGTATATGAAAATGGCATAAATTTAAGTTCTATTTGTAGTAAAGCAATTATATCTTTAGAACAAATACAAATCCCAGCTTTTGTGACAAAAAATAAACCTCATTAAAATGGTATGAGGGAAAGTAACGGTGTGTCTAGATTTTTTTAATGACCCAACCTTAAATCTAGGTAAGTAATTAATATAAAAAATAGGCTTAAGAAGTTTAATTAACTAATTTGGTGGGTTCGGTGCTTTAAACCGCAAATGCCATTCTAATCAGAGGTTTCCAAAAATAAAATCGAAATCTCATAATTATCAAAAACAAAGTGTTATCTCATAACATCGCGCCTGTAATTCTCGTAGGGAGGCAGGGGTGTACCTTATATTAGGTACACCAACATTTCACCAGGTATGTTTAAGTCCCATTAAATAGGGGGTGGACCTATTGCCATCAGCCAAGCAAATAATCAGTGTCCGCGGTTGCTACTGAGAAATTCCTGATGGAAAAACCCAATAACACTTTGCTATACCCGGGAATCGAAACCAGGACTTCATGCTCAGCAATCGCGCTTGCAACCACTCGACCAACGAGGCAGTCTAAGTGTTATCAATTGTTTGTTAAATAATCAACCTTATTTTGATTGGCAAAATAAGGAAAAAAAGTTTGCCGTCACAGGACGGCTGGCAGAAGGGAAACATCTGTGTTTTTAGTAAATATAGAATAATAAAAACCTATAACGAAATATTATGAAGTAAAAGAAAGAAGAGAATATGAACGTGAAACTTTAAAAAACAAAACAAGATCAACAATCATTCCAAAACAAACTTTTTTTTAATGGGAAAAGGTTGATTTTACCAATTCCATGGTAGCGTTAAACGTTTAACGCAACCTTGTTGGAAGTCGCAATAGAAGATTCAATTAAAAATAAAATGAAAAAAAATATAATTTCAGAAATTCGAACAATCCTGATTTTAAGGACTAGAAGTAACAGTACTTCATTGCTTTTATTTAATCCATTTAAACTAAATATGAACTAAAGCACTTAATAAACCTGTTATATAAAGTTGTATATAACAATAAATACACCAATTTCCTCATTGAAATTTAACATACCTATAAAAAACACGGAACTTTTAGTCACAATTCCAAGCTATTTATTTACAGACTTTCATTATCAATGCACTGGATTTCCCAATGTTTCAGCTCAGTCATTGATCGATTGTGATTCAGTGAGGCAGTTACTAAGAATATCAGTAAGTCGACTAAGTTAGGAAATAGGTAATTAACCGGTCCACGTAAGTAAATAAGTAGTAAATGAAGTTCATAGGTCTAGAGGTCATAAGTAGGTACTAATGCCGAGTACAGGTCCTAAGTACAATAGGGGATAATCCTATTTTTTTTTCTTTGTCCGTCGGGTAGTTTATTGAAAAGTATTGGACACGTATTTTTTCTTTTTTCACGTGGTCATAAAATTACGGAGATATATTGAGTTGAAATGGCGCATGACGTCATATGTAGGTAAGTTTTATACCTACTTGTGACGTAGTAAGCCCCCACTCTCCAACTTTAATGAGTTCTTACTAAGTCATTTTTTGATATTTTGATAAAACAAAAAATACGTGTCTAATATTTTTGTATTACCTGTCTGACGGACAAAATAGAATGTCATTTTCTTTACCCAGTCCGATCCCCTATTCCCAGCACGCGTAGCATGACCGCCGTAGAGACGGGCTGTGTCGACGGAAGAATCGACTAACTGACACATTGTCATTGTCTATTTGTCATTATGTCAATTCTTCCGTAGATAAAACTCGTTTCTACAGAGGTCATGCTACGCGTGGAGAGCAGCGGTGGCCCAGTGGTGGCAGCCCCAACTTACGAGCACAAAGCCGTGGGTTCGAACCCAGGTAGGCGCATTATTTTGTGTAATTTATTACATCACCGCTGCCCTCAAAAACGGTGAAGGAAACATCGTGAGGAAACCGGCATGTCTTAGAACTAAAAATTTGAAGACATGTGACATCTACCAATCCGCTGGGCCCGCGTGGTGGATTATATACCACTCCCTCTCTTAGAGAGGAGGCCTGGGACCCGCAGTGGGAACATTATAGGCTGATGATGATGAAGCTTCATTGGGTCATAAGTAGGTACTACTGCCGAGTATATTATGAATAAGAATATTTTATTTTTAAACATAGGTAGTTACACTGTGTGTGAGATGTTACATTATGCTTAGTTGATTCTCTATATGATTGCTGTGAAGCGTACAAATATGGACAAATAAATGTCTTAATTCAGAAAGTTTTTTTTTTCCAGTAAGTATTCCATGCATAATTTTTGATCATTATAACATATCTATTACAGATTATAAAAAGTAGCATTACATGCAAAAATAAGGTATATAGGTTCTATGTTCTTGTAAAGTGTTATCGTGGTTTCCCATCAGGAATGTCAGAGTCTGAATTTGTGCCCAGTTGTAAAGCTTCGTCCCTATTTCATGGGACTTAAAAAAAACATTAATCAAAAAACTAATATTTAGTACGCGTGCAGTGAGGAATGTTTGAATGATAGAATAGAATAAAACTTTAACGTAACGAGTCTACAAAACTGCTAATTTTATGATTACAACGGTGGTCCTATCGCTTATAGCGATATCTTCCAGACAACCTTTATTTAACCTTTGAGTATGAATGCGGATGGCTATAAAACTAGAGGAAGACCAAAGAAACGATTGATGGACTGTGTGAAGGATGCTAATATGGCTAGAAAATATGTGATTGCTGAGATGACAAGTAATAGTAGAAATATGGCCAAAGAAAACATTCTGCGCCGACCCCAAATAAATAGGGATAAGGGTAGGATCAAGAAAGGTAGGAATCATGATGATGAATCAAAAACCAGTATTTATATTGACGTAAAATTACGTCAGTATAAATCAAATGTTGTGACGTCAATAAATGTAGCAGATTGTTCTTGGCTACAATAAAAATAGGTAAAAAAACCGTGGGGCACGTCAATTACAAAACAAACATTTTAATCAACGATTGTAGACAATTGACGTGCCCCACGGTTTTATTTTAGTCTAGTCTATGCATATGTTTATAATTCCCACGACTGTATCTATTTTATTATTTTTTGGTTTTTAGTACATTTATCTTAAACATTGCAATGTATGTTTAACATAAAACCGTTTAACTTAAAAAGTTTTTTTACCTATTTTTATTTTCTAGTTTTTAGTTTTTTTACCATTTTGTTCCCACGAGTAATGGACATTTAAACGGTCGACCCCCCCAGAGGTCCAATAAAGGGGCAAGGCTATGTACAACAAGATGCACCTGAGTTTTGAGGGGAAAACGCTAACGACATATCATTTTTATCCACCCTAATGCCATACAGTTCTCGGCGCGTTTTAACCTTTCACCTTAACTTGGGTGGTGTACCGCTAACGACGTATCATTTTTAGCCACCCTAACGCCACACAGTCCTCAACACGATACAAAATCTTGACTTGGGTGGTGGATTCAGGCTGGATTAATCAGATACCTAAATTACAGATTCAATTTCTAAATTTAAATCTTATTATTATACGCCATTTGGTGGCTGCGCCCATCTTAAATATTGAGGTTGTATAGTGCACTGTATTCTTCTTGTCAAGCCCTTTTATTTGATACCCATATTGGTGGGATTGATAAAAAATTGTTATCAGCCATTTGGTAGCGGCGGCCATCTTAGATTTCAATTTTGCATAGTAAATTGTATTCTACTTGTTGAGACCTTTCATTTGATACCCATGTTGATGGGATTGATAAAACCTAAGTTATCCGCCATTTTGTAGAGGCCGCCATCTTGGATTTTAATTTTATATAGTACATTGTATTATACTGGTTGAGCACTTTCATTTGATACCCATATTGATGGGATCGATAAAACCTAGGTACGTTATCCGCCATTTTGTAGCGGCCGCCATCTTGGATTTCAATTTTTTATAGTATATTGTATTCTGCTTGTTGAGCCCTTTCATTTGATACCCATATTGATGGGATTAATAAAACATAAATTATCCGCCATTTTGTAGCGGCGGCCATCTTGAATTTATAATGATAATGAATAAACATAATTGTATTGTCACCAAAATCCAAAGTGTATACAAAATTTCAGATTAATCGGTTGACAGGAAGAGGGTGAAATTTGAATTACTAAATATGACCCAAGAATAAATAAAAAAACAAACGGGGTGAGCTAAATAAAACCGTTTAAAAAAGGAATGCAGTTGTGACGTTAGGTGTTATAACTAGTTGACAGAACCGACAACAACCAGTTTCGTGAGACACACTTTTGCTTTCCGCGTCTGATCTACTTGGCTACCATTGTTTTTGACAATCGTCACTAAAGATATTTTTATAAATGCTCGACTATTACTGGATTGGCTTAGATTAGAGGAATATTTAACATTGACAATAGACAGACCTCTTCTTCGGAACTCACACAGGAAACTCGGTATGTAATGGGTTCCTCGTCTATGGATCAACCTTGGCAAAGCGCGCTTTAACCTAAAGATTAGGTAACCCATCTGGCTCACCAGACCGATTCTACAGCCCTGTTACAATTTATTTTATAATGCCGCAGCATGTGTTTTACTTTGATACTGCTCTGTTAGGCGTCATCTTATTAGTCAACCTCTTTCCAGCTATTATCATCTTTCACACAGTCTATACACATACTTTATTTGATATTTCCCTTACTCTCGACGAGACCATGTCCCGAATGCTCGTATAGACTACAAAAAAAAAACCAAATTGTAGCCGTGTGCATTGCTCAATGAACCCAAAAATGCAACCTGACGTTTGTGGAACAAATGTGCATCTAAATGAATTTATGTGGACGCATACAATTGATAAATGGCAGGGGAGCGTCCCCGGATAACCTGGTACTTGTTCAGCCAGCGGATTTTAGCACTTAACTGCGCCGCTGCGTAAATGCGAAAACGTGTGGGATGGACTTAATGTATGTTTTATTAAAGAAGGGATATTTTCCGATTAACGTATTTACTTTGAAGGGAGTAACGCAAGTTCTTTTTTTTTTTCTTGTTTTTTTTTGGTCCGGCTAATCTTCGAGACGGCTGGACCGATTAGGATGCGACTTTTACTGGCAGAAAGCGCATATTATAAGGAGTAACTTAGGATTTTATTGTCGAAAAAGGGTTAGGGTTCCGTGCAAAAAATTAAAAACCCTTGAAATTGGTAACAAAATTGAATCGTTCAAATAAAACGGAAGTAATATTATTATAACAATTTCTCGCGGACGAAGGTCGCTGGCTAGTGACAAAATAAATACGATCCCTTAAAAAGGACAAGTCGTGACACCCGTCTGCAAAGACAATGTCTGCCAACTCTCACAATGCATCGCCTTGAAGTTCATACACAAACGGTTAGGAAGTGAGTGGTAAAGCAAGGTTTCCGACAATTACTAACTCATTTGGGTCAGCACCGCTAACCGTTAATACTTGACCTCTTACTATAAACATAGGTTTAAAGTAGACAGATCAATTTAAATTAGTTAGTAGCAAGTTAAAAAGAACTATAATATTTTTTTCTGTATCGTGTAGTTTTAACAAGATTGTTAATTGATTGCTTGTTAATCGCGGTTCTTTTTTGTTTGCGTTTGTTTTTAGAAGAAAATAACAAAAAATATTGTTATAATTATTTTTGTTATGTGATGTAACTGTAAGAAGGTCATCTTCTTAATAGTATAGATATAAAAAAGCCATTAAAAAAAAAAAAAAACATTCATTCAAGTGTGCAGTTCAAGGTGGCGCTGCTTGTCAAGACAAAATGCATCAATATGTCAAACTCGGTACATTTATTTTAGTTCTGTGTTTTCCGCCTGCACAGATAATTTGGTTGAAGTATATACAGAGGGTAACGGAAAGGGTATATACATATTTAAGGGTGTGCTACAAACCATCAAACTGAACATGTTTCTCCATCGGACAAACATCGTAATAGCGAAAAATTTATCAGCTGCCCCATACAACATTCAATACCTATTCGACCCAAATGTATGTCGCAGCTGATATTTTTACCCTTAATAAGTTAAATGGCGTTTTCTCTATTAAAAACATTTTTGTTTGAGAACCCAAAAATACTAACAACCTAATAAGTATGCTCACTAACTTGTTAGTTCTTAGGGTTCCGTACCCAAAGGGTCAAACGGGATCCTATTACTGAGACTTCGCTGTCTGTCCGTCTGTCACCAGGCTGTATCTCATGAACCGTGATAGTTAGCCAGTTGAAATTTCTACAGATTATGTAGTTCTGTTGCCGCTACAACAACAAATACTAAAAACAGAATAAAATAAATATTTAAGGGTGCTACTGCTACCATAAAAAAGGTGATATTTTTGCTCGTTTTTGTAAATAATGGTACGGAAGTACGAGTCCGACTCGCATTTGGCCGGTTTTTTTTTAGTAAATATTCGTTATTGGTGAAATAGTTTTCACCGGTCAAAACTTACGTAATTAAGAGTTTTGACTGTGACATATAGTTTTCTGACTTTTTGCAATTACAAGTTCAAGAACGCGTCTTGTCACCACGGCGACATATTGTCTGGGAAACAATTTTAGCCGCCGCCGACCACCTTTTGTTTCTCTGGGAAAATGTAAGCTATCGTACTGTTGTTATCGTTCACACGCTTACAATGAATTTCGTAAGAGATTAGATTCACGCGTAGCATGACCACTGTATATACGAGTTTTGTCTACGGAAGAATTGACATTATGACAGATAGACAATGACAATGTGTCAGTTTGTCGATTCTTCCGTCGACATAGCCCGTTTCTACGGCGGTCATGCTACGCGTGCTGGTTTGTGTGGAAAATTTAACATCTTTTGGTCAAGTGATTATCATCATCATCATCATATCATCATTATACACCGTGTAAATCACCTAATCACGAAGCCGTCAACCAAGCATTCTGTACAACTAAGTAACTTTACGCAAGATTAGTGCAAGTTGTTCAAAATATTTAAAAGGGGAGAGTCAGCGTTATGGTTGAATTAAACAAGATTGGAAATGAGGATAATGCTCAAAACTCAAATTTTGTTTTTTTGTCACTGAAGCTAAAGGTAACTTATGTGACATAGCAGGAAATTATTAAAACAAACCAAAAAAAAATAAAACGTTTTTGACGACTACATTTACGTTTTATCAATTTTATTTTGGTAGCACAAAGGCTAAATAAATAAACAAACCTCAAACAGCTGTCCCGTACATTGTACGCTAAAATATTATGTCAGTTCTTTGTGTAATCCTACACGGGCGGAATGACAATTATCTTATTAGTAACACTATCAGAGCTTGGTCCAAGCCAGTGTCGCAAGCTACCAACCTTACAGGGGCATATGCCAACGAAAAAGGTAATGGACTGATGATTATTTGCTTAGTTTTTTTTTGTTTTGTTGGTAGACCTGTATAGGTCCTTATTTTAGTCGCGTGCGAGTTTGATCCTTGGTAATTATTGTTTGTTTTACTTTTTTTGTATTAAATCCGGGTTTTTGTTGTAGAATTGATCTATAAATTTAACCTTCTACTTATTAAGATTTATTCTATATAGATCAAGCATAAACTAAACCGCTTGGTCAAGATATCTGAAATAACGCTAGGGTTTTTTTAATGATGGTAAACACTCAGATATAATTGTTGCAAATTCATCCCCTAAACAGGATGGGCAAGATGGGGATCTAAGTTTGTATGCAGGACTAGCTTCTGCCCGCGTTTTTCGGTAATTGTCCCGCGGGATCACACTACCGGGATAAAAGTATCCGACGTGCTATTCGTGCCAAATTTCATCCAGATCCATTCAGTAGTTTTTACGTGAAATAGTAACAAACATCCATCCATCCATCCATCCATACTTACAAACTCTTGCGTTTATTATATTAATAGGATCGTAATTGTTGCATATAGGAAATCCTATCACAAGGCGTGTTTCTTTATCATCAGCCTATAATCTTCCCACTGCTGGGACACAGGCCTTCTCTCTATGACAGCGGGTTAGTAGATGTCGCATGTCTTCGAATTTTTAGTTCTAGGACATGCCGGTTTCCTCACGATGTTTTCCTTCACCGTTTTTGAGAGCAGCGGTGATGAAATAAATTACATAAAATAATGCGCTAAATGCGCATAACTGTTTGGGTATGCGTGATGCTCCTTTTAACACGGCAGTGCGACAGCAAAGATAGGGTACTTAATACTTTTTGTACCTTAATACAAAAGACTGTTTCAAATTTTTGTGCATGCAGGAAAATATTTGAAACAGTTGTGTGATCTTTTGTTTTTCGATGACGTGAAGGAAAACGGACGAGTCGGCATAATTCTAACAAATCTATCTACATAGTATAAAACAAATTCGCTTCCCGCCGAACAAAAGATACTGAACTACGCAACGGATTCTGATGCGGTTTTTCAGAAATATAATGATTCAAGAGGAAGATTAATATAGAATAAAGAATAAATTTATTAAACCATAGTTACAGTAATTTTCTTAGTCTAGCATCATTAAGGATATCGGTCATAAGTTTTATTTTAACAAATTTAGATAACAGTGGACCCTAAACTAGGCTGTGCCTGTATTTTGGGGGCTGGAGTTGCGATACCTTTAAATTAAAAACATTTTTTTTGGAAATAATCTATGAAAAAACACATCAAAATTTCCACGCAAACGAAGTCTCGGGCGTATGCTTTTTGTTTATTTAATTACTGCTGCACTAGTAATTAAATAAACAAAAAGCATACGTAAGCATTACTAATAATATACTTTAGTGTTAACAAATCTAAAGTATATTATTTCGTACAAAGGTTTTCTGATGTAATATCCCTATGATTTAAAATTACTTCTGCGTCACAGGAAATCTTAATTAAATATGAGTTCTTTGTATGATGATAAATAACATAACATAACCAAAAGTTTATTACAAAATAAAAAAGAAAGAATGCTAAGGTTAGCCTACAAGTGGAAACCGTTAATCATCTTTTTTAGTCTTAGACAAAAAGGAAATAACACTATTATGAATGCGGAATACAAATAACTCTCAAAAATTATTATTTATTAAAACTATATAAAAAGGCTTCTCCCGAAGATTGACCCAAACGGCTGTTATAATTTAGCTCCACTAACTACTAGGTACTCTCAATTATGATAAGGTTTATATCTGAGTTTGTTTCGACTGTTTCTTCTCAGAGTAGTCAGGTACGAAACACAGACTTCATCTATTTAAAAAAAAAAAACCGGCCAAGTGCGAGTCGGACTCGCGCACAAAGGGTTCCGTACCATTATTTATTAAACAAAAAAAAAAACACTATGCTGTATGAGAGCCCCCTCAAATAGTTATTTTATTCTGTTCTGTATTTGTTGTTATAGCGGCAGCAGAAATACATAATCTGTAGAAATTGGCTAAATTAAAACTGGCTAACTGTCACGGTTCATTAGATACAGCCTGGTGACAGACGGACGGACGGACGGACAGCGAAGTCTCAGTAATAGGGTCCCGTTTGACCCTTTGGGTAGGGAACCCGAAAAAAGATGAAGTTTCAAAGTGTTTGTAAAAACCTATTTGCAAAATAAATATCATTTAAATAAAAACATCGTGAGGAATCCAGCTCGTCCTACAACCAAAAATTCGAAGATAATAATATGTGACATCTACCAACTCGCTCTGGGCCAGAGTGGTGGGTTACAGTCCAATTCCTCTTTTAGAGAGAAGGCCTGAGTCCCAGCAGTGGGAACTCATTAGCCTGATTAAGTTATACACCGTTTAAATCACCTCATCACGAAGCCGTCAACCAAGCATTCTGTAATGAATAGAATAGAATAGAATAGAATAATTTTATTTGTGTAAAAACATGGTACATTTAGGTCTTATAAATAGGTTTGTGAACTTACATGTTTTACCATAGAATGGCATACAAATATTTGAACATGTTAAACATGAATTTTAATACGAGACATACATTTGTTAAGATATTAATACTATAGCATGTCTAGGTAATAACGCTTACAATTTAAGGATTCATATCTATTCGAATCTTTAAATAATAAATATAAGCTTAAAAATAAAAAATAAAATTAAACGCAACAACATGAAATATTTTGTAGAGCTCAGTAACCATATCTATCAGTCACTTTTTTTTCTAAAAATTCTTTTACACTATAAAAACAATTATCAATGAGCCATTTATGCAATTTGGATTTAAAATATTTTAATGGGAGTTCTCTTAATTCTTTTGGTATGTTGTTGTAAATTTTTATTGCAGTGATTAAACTATTTTTTTGGCATAATGTGCTTTGATGTGAAGGTATTCTTAATCTTGTGGGGTCACGACGAGTGTATTTCGAATGCAGGTCGCATGCTATAAAAAAATTTGAGTGCTCCTTCACAAAAATACCAACCTGCATTATGAAAAGGCCTGTTAGAGTTAATAGCCTCAATTTTTTAAACAGTGGTCGACAGGATGTTAATGGGCTGATACCGCATATTGCTCTTAGGCATTTTTTTTGAACAATGAATGCTTCATTTATATTTGTCGAGTTCCCCCAGAGTAGGAGTCCATACCTGAGTAAGGAGGATACATACCCGTGGTAAGCAGTAAGGGCGACCGCTTCACTAGCGGTACGTCTTAAACGTTTAAGAGCATACACAAATTGGTTGATTTTCTTGCAAACGTGTTCTATATGTAATTTCCAGTGACAGTGCTGATCAAGAATGAGTCCAAGAAATTTGTATTCACCAACTTCGTTTATTTGTTGCCCTTGACAATTTACCTTAAAGGTTTTTGGTTTAGAGTTGTAATTTTGAAAGTTTATGTATTTGGTTTTACTAAGGTTTGCACAGAGATAATTATTTTCTAGCCATTTTAAAACTTGATTTACTATTGTATTAAGGTTTTTTTCGTGAGTTATGTCCGATTTATTATCATTTGCAACGATTACCGATATGTCGTCAGCAAAGAGTATACATTGTTGTTGTAAAGCAGTAGGCAAATCATTGATGTAGATAAGAAAAAGTAATGGGCCCAGTATGCTTCCTTGTGGTATACCTGATTTTGTTTGACTATATTCCGAACTGAATGATGTGGACTCTTTGTTTTCGTTTATTGAACTTATTTCTACTCTTTGTTGACGGTTAGATAAGTAGCTAGTAATCCAGTCAATAACTATCCCTCGGATTCCGTAGTTATAGCATTTTTTTAGAAGTAAATCGTGGTTGACAAAATCGAAAGCTTTGCTCATGTCAAAGAAGATGACAGAACCCGTTTGTCTAATTTTTCAATTATATTTTTTATTAGAGTAAATGCTGCTAACGTTGTCGATTTACCCCTTTGAAAGCCATTTTGTTCTTCTTTTATAATTTGGAATTTTTCTAAATAATTTGTGAGTCTGCGATGCATAATTTTCTCAAAGATTTTTGATAAATTAGATATTAAGGCTATAGGTCGGTAATTAGACAAGTCTTTTGTGTCACCTTTTTTAAACAATGGTTTCACAATCGATTGTTTGAGTTTATCTGGAAAAATCCCTTGCCAGAATGAGAGATTGATCAAGTGTTCAATAATTGGGGATATAATGTTGGCACAGAATTTAAGTATGTGAGTTGCTATACCGTCAAATCCGACAGATTTTGTGTTGTTGAGGGACATTATGGTATTTCTTACTTCGTTCTCATAACATGGATGTAAAAACATGGTTTGAGTCATATTTGGTACATCTATTTTGGTTTTCTTATCAGGTGAAGCCTTATTTTTGTTGTTATGGAATTCTTTGGCAACATTAATAAAAAAATCATTAAAAGTTTTAGCAATTTCTAAAGGTTTGTTTATAATTTTATTGTTAATTTTAATAGTTTCTATATTTGTTTTAGTGTTTATGTAATCAGTTTTATTTTTGATAATCTGCCATGCAGCTTTGCCTTTATTTTTTGCCGCTGACATTATTTTAGAATTTATGAGGTGTTTTGATCGACTAATGCATCCTTTGAAGACAGAACTATATTTTTTAAAATTAAATGCATCGTTTTCAGATTTTGTAATGTATTGATGATTTCTTAACTTTCTTTTTTGTCTGCTTGATTTTCTGATTCCTGTAGTGATCCACCTTGGAGACTTACAGTTTGAGTTTATTCTTGCTTTGTTAACCGGAAAGCAGAGGTCATAAAATAAACAAAAAGTTTCATGAAATATATTAAAAGCTGAATTTAAGTTTTCTTGGTCATACACTTCTGACCAACTTAGAGCTGATAAACAATTTATAAATTTGTCTAGGTTATCTTTACTATAGTCTCTTTTGTACACATACCAACCTAAAAGTCTTTTTGGTTTATTATCAATAGGAAATTCTAAAGTTTGCCCCGTGTTGTGTGTGTGTGTGTATTCATGAACTTTACCATTCGCGTCTTTGATGTTACTTATAAAGTGATCAATGCATGCCCTTTGTCTCGTTGGTTGATCTATATGTAGGGAGAGACCAAAATTGACTAGAGTGTCTTTAAGACGTGATGCTATTTTATTGCTTTTAAGAGTGTCTATATTTAGATCACCTGTTAGAATAATTTTTTTGTTGGGTTTATTACAAATCTTATGTAGGAGTAATTCAAATTTGTTGAAGAATGAGTTAATGTTGCTGTCTGGGGTTCTATATAAACAAATAATAATACAGTTGAGAGTGGGAAATTCTACTCCACAACATTCAAATACTTTATCCATAGACATAGTGCTACATATAGCCAAATCTTTATAGTCTATAGAATTTCGTGCAAGAATGCAAACACCACCTCTTTTTTCTTTTATTCTCGAGTATGAGCTAATTAGCTTAAAGTTTTTTAAAGCTACGTTGTTTTCATTGCCTCTTTTAATAAAAGTTTCCGAGAGACATATCACATCTATGTAGCTATTTTTTCTATCAAAATCATCTATGGCTAACTCTAAATTGTCTTGTTTGTTTAAAAGGCCTGCTATATTCTGGTGAAACAGTGTCATTGAGTCCGTAGTTGTAACGTTGTTATTATTTAGATCATTTTTTGATTTGACGTTATAGAAAAAACTTGCTTTCTTGTTGAAACGATTTGTTTTTTGTTTTCCCAGAAGCTTTTTTCCGCATTAAATCGAAATAATATGGTATCGTTCCTATAACGTGGTTGCTATTATTGGTGCATTTGTTATTTATTTCAATTTGAACTTCTCTTTTCGGGATGTTTTCATGTTCAGATAATGTTTTTTTAAGTGTAAAAGCATCTGCTTGGGATACAATCTTAGTATTAATGTACGAGTATGTTTCATTCTTCTTTGTAGTGAAATTTAAATATTTTGCATTATAATCTAAACTATCTATAGTAGAATTAATTTTCTTACAAAGAGAATATACAGATAACTTATAACAATTTATAAAGGTACAGTTAGCAATATTATTACAAATGTTTTTTAAAGTTTCATTCAGTGTCTTTTCCTTTAGATGAAAAGTTTTATTTACACCAAGAACAATGACATTGTTCTTTTCAAATTTTTTGAGTACATACGATAAATTGTATAACAGTTTTATGGGGTTGTGATCGTTTTCACCAACGCTTACAATTATTTTATCTCCGCATGTTACTTTCATGCGTTCGCAGCTGCTGAGCACGTCGTTTGCTGAAGCTTGCGGTTTCGTAGAAGATTCAATTCTATATATTTCATACCTGGTATTAGTTCTGGAATGAGCTAACTTAGATGCTAATCCTACACATTCATCATCATCATTAGCCTATCATGTTCCCACTGCTGGGACACAGGCCTCCTCTCCTATGAGAGGGAGTGGGCTGTAATCCACCACGCGGGCCCAGTGCGGGTTCCTATCCTACACATTGCTGAGCCCCAAATATGTAAATAGATTTCTGTTTATTATCCATCCCATCTTCTTCCTCTTTGTATTTCAGGTTTGATGCATTATTTTGTGTTATATTTTTATCCTCGTTTGCAATTGGTTCATCTGGAGGAGCAATACTCATAATTGTGGTAGGAAGTACTTTCGTATCATATTCAGTATTGCATCTTTTTGTTTCTGTAGGTTGTAGACACCCTGACTATTTTCTTTCGTTGTTGATATGAGTGTTTTGTGTTTTTTTCGCTTTTGGGTTATTTACGGTCTCAGTAGATATTTTTCTTTGTGTTAACTTAGGTGTAGATAGTTTTTGAATTTCCTTGCGTAGTTGAATATTTTCTAAGGATAATTTATCGATTTCCGTGTTTGCATTATCCAATAATGTTTGCTTTTCTTCTAATTCTTGTCTCAACTTATAGATGTCATCTGAAGGAACGCTTGTTGATAAATCGAACATACTTAATGCTGTCGTATTTATTTCAGAGTTAATAGAATCTAGTGAGTTGCGTTGAAACTAAGTTACTTTATGCAAAAATTATTGCTGGGAAACGACTTTTTTTTGGGGGGTGTAAAATCATGTTTTGTGGTAGAACTTAATGTAACGCACTCAAAACATTGTGCTGATGGACGGATTGAATAGTACGGGACTCGTGGAGGTGTTTTAAGTAAAAATCTTACATTAAAAACTTGTATTTAAAAAAATACTTGTCAAAAAGTTGGAACTTTGACCCCTAATATCTCCGTAACTAGAAGGTTCCCAGGTATGGTGTAGAACAAAAAATGATCGCAACGACAGGGAGAACCAGTGCCTTTCGGCTTCGTTAAGAGGTGTTTTACACCCTTTATATAACATTAATATTATTATAAGTAACTGATTGATTATTTAATTTCTGCTCAGCCTTGGTAGTAACCTCGGTTGATTCTTGATAATCATTTCACTTTGGGTTATAAAGTATACTTATTTAAAATGGAATTTAAAGGCCTTTAATACGAAATGAAAAAGGTAATTTAATTCACATTATATCTTGCTTGTATAAAGGAGCTCGTGGCTAAATAATAACAGCCACACGGGTCGTTCTTTAAGGTCAAGCTGTGCTTGCCGAGGTTGGTCCGTGGACTATAATTACATACTGAGTTTCCTCCGTGCCCTGGTTAAGCTGTTGGTCCCGGCTGTCATTTGTAGATCTTTGACAGTCGTTAAGAGTAGTCGGAAGTCAAAAGTCTGACATACAGACTTACCAAGGGGTATCGTATTACCGAGTTACTGGGTTGTGGAGGTCAGATAGGCAGTCGCTTCATGTAAAATACTGATACTCAGCTGCATCCGGTTAGACTGGAAGCCGACCCCAAGATAGTTAGGGAAAAGGATAGGCAGATGATGAATAGGATCTTGCTTGTATTGTAGGCAGAGTGTAAGAGGTGGATTAGTGTATTGGCTATTCCTCGCCTTTGGCAGGTTATTCCATTATAAAGGGTGTAAAACACCTCTTAACGAAGCCGAAAGACACTGGTTCTCCCTGTCATTGCGTTCATTTTTTTGTTCTACACCATACCTGGGAACCTTCTAGTTACGGAGATATTAGGGGTCAAAGTTCCAACTTTTTGACAAGTATTTTTTTAAATACAAGTTTTTAATGTAAGATTTTTACTTTAAACACCTCCACGATCCCCGTACTATTCAATCCGTCCATCAGCACAATGTTTTGAGTGTGTTACATTGAGTTCTACAACAAAACATGATTTAGCACCCCCCAAAAAAAAGTCGTTTCCCAGCAATAATTTTTGCGTAAAGTTACTTAGTTTCATGTACAGAATGCTTAGTTGACGGCTTCGTGATGAGGTGATTTACACCTTGTATACTAGCTGTAATTGTTTTGAGATTCTAATCGTTTCTTTTCTTATCGGTCATAAAAACTCTTAATGAATGTTCAATATCAACAGGATTTTTAATTACTTCGATCGATTTCCATTGTTGTTCTTTTTAAGCGGAAACGTCTTAAAAGACATAACAACCTTTGTTTTCATTAAAAATCAGTGATAGCCTAAAGGTGTGACCCTCGAGTTGCCAAGATATTTCTAGATGCCTAGTATAGCCAAGTTATCAAAACTTTCACGATAAAGAAATATTCCCTAAAATAATTTTGCAACTTAGTACTTGATGCTTTCAGTTGTAAGTAAAATCTATTGCGATTAAATCTATTTTACTTCCGGAGACTTACATCGTATTACATATGTTGTTAAATTATTTAATTTTCTCTATTGTTGCAATCTATACATACAAAAATAAAATTGAAGTGTCTGTTTGTAATATTAAAATAACCGCTTTTTACTACATTCATATGAATGAATACGGTATAGATATACCAAAATAATTTTAATTTTTGTCTGTTTGTTTGTTCCGGCTAATCTTTGGAACGGCTGGAGCGATTTTATGCTAATGATTCTCGTCCCGAATCAATAATATAATGGGTAGGTAATTTTTATTTTTTTATTTAATTACAAAAATCGGTAAGTATAAACCACCCATGTTTTAAACGCGGCCCGTCTGAATCTCACCCTATAACCGCGCTTCCACACATACAAACAATCTCAAACGTTTATTCGATCATTTCTTATTCCCTAAACCACGTTAAGGGGGTTATTCTGAAATATTGACAAACTTAAACAATCAAAAAAGTCAGCGTTTATTATTAATTAACTAGGTACCGTAATTTTAATTAATTATTTATGTCTTTTGGGACAACCTCCTGAAATTTGCCGAGGATGCAAAACAACACCTTGTATAAACTAATTTTTTGTAAGAATTAGCCATGGCTATTATTTCTGCCTGAATTAGTCCATGGGCATTGGATTGCAGATTTGAACAGGCTTAGCGTATTTAGCAGACCCGAAGGTACATAAGATTTCTACTGGTTTTCTTTCAAGAACAACCATTCGACATAGTGACTACTGTAGTCAAATAGCTATTTATGCAACTGTTACGTTATGAACGGTCTTTTAATACAAGTGCCATTTTTCGGTGCAAGCGTAGCGCGTACCGAAATAGGTGGGCACGAGTTATTAAAAGACCAATAACGTACAGTTGCTAAAGCAACAAAAATAAACTTATCTTAAAAGACGTAAAGTTTTTTTTCCATAAAAAGGCATAATTAACCACATTATCAAAAGTTCCCCTGACCCTGCCATCTCTGACGTTTCAATCGATTGGATTTCCATCGGCGCCGAGCTTGCAGGCCGAATCGAATCGAATCGATTACCGAGACGAATACTAATAGTTTCGGATATGGTTTTGATTACCTACTCATTGTTTAGTCGTGTGGTATCAGATGTAGTTTTTAAAGAGTCAATAAGCAAATGTGTAAGTAGCATATCATCTGCCGAGCCTTTTCCCAACTTTGTTGAGACGGCTACCAGTCTTATCTCATCATCATCAACAGCCTATAATGTTCCAACTGCTGGGACACAGGCCTCCTCTCTATGAGAATAAGTGGGAGGTAAGCCACCACGCGGGCCCAATGCAGGTTGGTAGATGTTACAAGTCTTCGATTTTTTAGTTCTGGGACATGCCGGTTTCCTCATGATGTTTTCCTTCACCGTTTTTGAGAGCAGCGGTGATGAAATAAATTACATAAAGTTGTTAATTACCTGCGCTAAAAATTCGAAGACATGTGACATCTAGCAACCCGCACTGGGCCCGCGTGGTGGATTGCAGCCCACTCCCTCTCATAGAGATGAGGTCTGTGTCCCAGCAGTGGGAACATTATAGGCTGATGATGATGAATGGCCAACTATATATTTGTTTTGCAAAAAAGGGCAATTTATAACAGTATACATATATACAGTTTAATTTATAAATTAAGTCCTAGATACTCCCTCAGAGAAAAATTTAAAGAGATTGATATTCTTACTGTGCCCTCTCAGTTTATTTATGAAAACCTTTTGTACGCACATAAAAATATTAATTTGTTTAAAAAATACAGTGATATCCACAACGTAAATACGAGGAACAAACACAAATTTGTTGTTCCTGCAACGAGGCTCAAAAAAGTAGGGGGTACGTTCAGATGCCAATGTATACGTTTTTACAATAAGCTTCCGAGCCATATTCAAGCACTAAGCCTAAATAAATTCAAATCGTTTATAAAACGGAAGCTATGCCTGAAAGCCTACTATCATGTAAATCACTATCTCGAAGATAAAAAGGCTTGGGATTAAACTGCTCCAATGAAATTTGCTCTGTGAATGTCGAAATTCCGGACTTCGCTTGTTTATTGTTAATTCCTTATTTTATACACTGTGACATTTTTATTTTATTTTTACCTTATTTTTTTACCTTATTTTTTTACATTTTTTTTTTATTTTTTGTTATTATTTTAGATGACATTTACCGATGTGACATGAATACTTATTTCAGTATTTTATTATTTTTTTTTTTTACTTTATTTTTTTATTATTTTTATGTGACATTTACTGATTTGACATTGATATTTACTTTTTTTTAATTATTATTGTGACATTTATTGAAATTCTTGTTTTTTTTTTTTTAAATTCATTTCGTATATTATTATTAATTACATTTAATTATTGTGAATGTGAGGACCATGTAGGTCACATTTTTTTTTTCTCCCACCGCTGTCTGGCAGTTTGAGTACTTTAAGCGACCTACCCAAATGTCCTTTCTTTGGTATTGTTCGTCGTTGCGTTGAGCTCCATGAGTTATAAGTCGAGCTACACGATAACTGACAAATGCTTGCACTGACTGGACAGGTCCACTCAAATCTGTGTGGTTCTTTCTTCAAAAGACCATCTCAGACACTAATCTGCATAGAGCAACAAGTTAACAGAGAACCTCTGAGTTTGTTTCGGCTGTTTCTTCTCAGAGTAGTCAGGTACGAAACACCGGCCCCATCTAGTTTTAAAAAAATGACGTGTAAAAGTGTTTGTAAAAACCTATTTGCAAAATAAACATCATTTATCATTATAAGTCAAACAATTTTTTTAATTTTTTTTTTTAACTTTGCCCCACACTAGGAATGTCTCCTGTATCGTGGGTGCGTTTACAAACATTTAAACTCACATACACAAACAGCCAGACCCGGAACAACTATCTGTAGGCGATACAAAATACAAATATTTGTTCCGTGCGGGGATCAAACCCGCGACACGCAGCGCAGCAGTCGATCGCTCAGCCACTGCGCCAACCGTGTTGTCAAATTACGCAACCGTTTGGTATGGCAAGTCTTGCAGACATGTTGTCAGCCCCCCTAGCATGACCGTTCTATCTCTATTCTACCAAGAAACGACAAGAAATCTTTTCTTTACAACTTGTCATTTCTTCTGCCCGAGCATGGCGCGCACCGTCGACTCGCGTTTCTACGAAGACATAGACAGAAATTCTTTCCATAGCAACGGGGACGTTGCTATGGAAAGTTAAAAGGTTACGTTTAGTTAACAAAAAAAAGTTGCCAATTGCACGAGTTTTTCATTTTTCATGGGCGGGATGGTGTTGCTGCATCCTGGATCCAGGCCTGGATCTTTTTCGCGAAATTAAACCTAAATATTTTACATAACATTTCAACCTTTTGAACGTAACTTAACGCAACCACGAAACGTATTTCTCGTATTTAGTATTTATTAAGACTAGTTTGACATTTGTCAGAATGTTTCTACCCCCAAATGTCAAATGAAGAAAAAATATGGTCGTCATGCTCGACGTTGTAGACTTGTGTCGACTGAAGAAAAGAAACATTTCTTTTCTACATTCTTAATAACGCCATGCTTGGGACGATAGAAATATCTGTCAAATTGTCGATTCTTCCGTAGACATAGCCCGTTTCTACGGCGGTCATGCTAGGCCGGCTGAACATATTTGTAGAGTATCGACATTAGGTGCGACATAGTTGACACAATGCTCAGTTGGTCTTCGATCAACTTCCTTTATTGGTTATGGTATTTCCGTGAGGATTTTCAGAAAAAAAATAAGATAAAATTGTCTATGAACTGACTTGTTTGATTGTTGATTGATTTTTCTAGATTTCAAAAGCTTTGAATGTTGTTTCTTTATTTACAGGTAAATTAATATTTTATAAAGCAGTACTTACTTAATCTTTTAAAACAATAAAATACTTTATTTGATTTTTATTGCACTTATTGCTGATATAACAGAAGTTG
The DNA here is from genome assembly GCA_963082945.1 of Cerastis leucographa. NCBI lineage: Eukaryota > Metazoa > Arthropoda > Insecta > Lepidoptera > Noctuidae > Cerastis > Cerastis leucographa. The sequence goes on from OY720370.1 coordinate 6,029,306, forward strand.
TCCAGTCCCAATCGAGAATAATAAAAAAAACTGGATGTGGCCCGAATAGGAGCAAAATTACGAACAAACGCACACTTGGGGTAAAATATTATAAATCCATAACATTTTGTGGAACATACATTGTGTTGTTGTGGTGGGTTTTGACCCCAGCTATCACCACCGCAGTATGTCGTGCTATTTACTGGACACCTTGAACGTAAAAGAAGAAAATTAATACAAATTTGCTGAATGCTATGATATGCTCAAATCCCCAGCAAGTTGTCTGGTCCCAAATTACAGTTTTGTTATTTTAGCAGCAGCATTAGAAATTGTAGATCTCCGACGTAACAGAAAAAACGCAAATATTTTTGTGATAACTATGTACATAATAATATCATATATAACTATGTATACATTACAACGATTAACAAAGTCATAAATTAAATAACTAAAATAACAATAAACTAAAAGGACGTCAAAAAACCTCAACGCTGTCAGCTGGTAATGTGCCTAAGAGACTGGCAGCAGCAGCTTAGCTGAGGCTAAGTATTACCATACAAAGTGGCATTTGTATGGCAATACTTAGCCTCTAGCCAAAGTAAAAGCCAGCTCTTGGGTCACGGCAGCGTCAACTAGGCGTTTCGAAATTTCCTTAAAAAGGCTCTGAGCACTCGAATCCCAGGACCCCAGTTTCAACCCTAAACGAAATAATAATATAATTTTTGTGAAATAATATAATATCAATCAAATCATATTTGAAGCAATATTAATTCACTACGGTTCTTTGTAGTAGATTATAATGGCGCTCATAATTTAATGATAAGGTAAAATTAGTAATTCGTCGCTTGGCCTATAACCAGATGCATTATGTGCTAAATCAAACGATTAGCTAAGATTAACATAGAATTTATTAAAAACATGTACGATACCAATAAGAACACGGGTCGAATAGAGACCTTTACAAGAAATTTGACATATTGTGTTGTGAGAAAGATTCTAACAAGTCAGTGGTGGGCTGACTTACTGGTGTTAAACCAATTTCTGAAAAAGGAGGAGGTTATGTATTCGGCGGTCATCTAAATGTACCTGACAGACGATAGCACATCAAGCCACACGGCAGGGTTGGCGCAGTAGCTGAGCGATTTACTGCTGCGCAACGTGTCGCGGGTTCGATTACCGCACGGAACAAATATTTGTGTGGCCTACAGAGTCAGGGTCTACAGGGTCTGGCTGTTTCTATATGTGAGTTTAAATGTTTGTAAAACTTCTGCGCCACCATTGAGTACAAAGCCTAAACTGCGGCCAAAAAGCTGGGCATCCTAAATAAAATGAAGCCTTATTTTAGGCCTGCACAGCTTTTTACAGTTTATAAAGCACAAGTCCGATCCTGCATGGAGTATTGCAGCCACCTTTGGGATGGCTCAGCTAAATACCAGCTTGCCGCGCTTGACTCGGTGGAACGCAGAGCAAAGAGGCAGGATTGACGACGTGAAATTGGTGGATGCCAAGCTTCACAGCTGGGCTCAACGCCGCAAGAATGCCTGCTTGTCGGTCTTATTCAGGCTGTACTTCGGTGAGTGTGCCCGAGGACTCCGCGACCTCTTCCCACCTCCCACCGGCCCCCTTCTACCATCGGAAATCTAGACAGTGTGTCTAGATGTCCGATGGTAGAAGCGGCCATATTGTACAAAGTTAAATGTTAAAGGCTTGTATGGTGTTCCCGTGTTCGTGAGAGATAAATCTGTTATGAGATTGTATCATCATTACATGAAGCATTTTAGCATTATGTAGTACAATAAATAATGGATAAGTTTGAAATAGTAGACGGCTTAATGTTATCTTTATTCGATAATACAAGATGTTGTTTTGCATCCTAATCAAAATTCAGGAGGTTGTCACACAAAACATAAATAATCAATAAAAATTACGGTACCTAGTTAATTATTAATAAACTCTGATTTTTTTGGTTGTTTATGTTTGTCAGTATTTCAGAATAACCCCCTTAACGTGGTTTAGGAAATAAGAAATCATCCAATAAACGTTTGAGATTGTTTGTATTTGTGGCGCGGTTATAGGGCGAGAATCAGACAGTCCGCATTTAAAACACGAGTAGTTCATAATTACCGATTTCCGTAAATAAGAAAAAAAAAAAAAAATTACCCATCCATTCTATTATTGATTCGGGACGAGAATCATTAGCATAGTTACCTCCTTGAATTTGACGAGGATGCAAAACAACACCTTGTAGTAATGGGCACAGTTTGGTTAAATCTGTATAACGAATGACTGACAATCCCATGGTCTTTAATCATGGGATCGTCATCATCCCATTTCATTTATAAACCCCGATGATAAAGAGGGATGTTATAAGTTTGTAGTGTCTATGATGTGTCTGTGTCTATCTGCGGCATCACAGCTCCTGAATGGATGAACTGATTTAGATTTTGTTTTCCGTTTGAAAGGTCTTACTTGAGAGTCAATAACAACTGTGAAAGGTCTGTTCTGTAACTCCATGGACGGTCTTTTAAATCAAAATGTTTGACTAAATCTCGGTTATATTGTTCATGTTGAAATTATACACGCCATAATTTGAACGGTGTTGATTTTACACCCTGTCATATTCTTTATGGTATTTTATGTACCACTATTGTGTTTTCAAGGGTAAATTACCTATACCAAGTACTCAAAATATCCCAATTCAAATCATAAATCTCGTATCAGAAAAGGGTGACAGCCTTGCCTTGTACACTTCCTTTAAATCTGAACAATCAGCTTCAAGGCGCCTCGTCTCTTTTTATTTTTAATGTAAAAACATTTAAATTAACTACCAACTGATGCCTCGAAGGTTGCAGTGTGCATTAGATTGTGTGTCGTTAAGTTTTATGTTTTATATAATGCAGTTATAAAGACTATTGTTGTGAGCATCTTTATTGTTTTCGATTAAGAGGAGGCAAGGTTGGATAGGGACCAATAGTGAAGGGAAACACGGTCAGCCGTTAATCCCGGCTGTCATCTGTAGATCTTTGGCTGTCGAAGTAAGTAGCCAGAAGTCCGGAAAGTCTGACAAGCGAGGTCCCCCGACGATAGGACGCTTGGATTAATTTATGAAAGGTTTTTTTGCGTTCGGGGGTTTCTTTAATTTTATTTTTATTTCATGCTTTTTAAACTTACATTATTTTTTCTTAGCCTTGACTGTCCCACTCCCGGGCATAGGCTTCCCCATTCCTTCCAATTTTCTGGGTGTTGCGCTTCTTCTCTCTAATTAACGAAATCAAGAAAATTAATAAATTTAAAAAAAAAAACTATATTTTGGGGGGGAGCCCCCGGCAATGCCCATGGTACCAAGTGACCTGATTTCAAATCGACTAGAACTGTGGAAGTCGTTTATATCCCTTCATCGACTAGAAAAGACGTGATGATCTTCAAACGGCTGAGCGGATTTTCTCGAAACATAGCTAAGAACACTTCCGATTAAAATATCTTTCAAACGAAACCAATTTCAGCAAAATCGGTTCATCCGTTTAGCAGCTACTATATTATTTTTAACACCCCTCTTTTTTGGTCGGGGTTTAAAATACTGTATGCAGCTGCATTTTAACGGTTACACTGGAAGCCGACCCTAAATATAGTCCTCCTGACAGTTTTTCCGTAACGGTGACCAATCTTGATGGAGATTTCATTTACTCTCTTAGTTGAATGAGACGGCAATCCGATACGACCGGAGACCCCAATATGGGGAAAGGCTCGGCAGATGATGAATGCAATAAGGACTGTTGTACTGATCATCTATATAAGATGGAAGAGACACTGACGCACAAACCCTTACCACATATTCATTATATACATCATTTTGAAATAGAAATACCATATAGGAATTTTTCATCGGTAATTGAATTTAAAAAAACCGGCCAAGTGCGAGTCGGACTCGCACACGAAGGTTTCCGTACCATTATTTATAAAAACGAACAAAAAAATCAAAATTTGTTTAATTCTGTTTTAGTATTTGTTATTATAGCGGCAACAGAAATACATAATTCGCAAAACTTTTGTTGAATTATGTTAGTTATATTTAAATATTATGTATATGTTAGTTATATTTTAATATTCTGTGTTATGTCTGATTTTGTATTTAGATAGATTTTTAAGTATTAGCCGTAAGTTTATTTCTCAATTAATTTGGTGTGTGTTTGCAAACTACTATTGCATTGGGGTTATCCTGTAAAGATAGTGTGTGTAAGATAAATAAATAAATAATCTGTAGTTTCTACTGGCTAACTATCACGGTTCGTGAGTTACAGCCTGGTAACAGACGGACGGACGGACGGACGGACAGCGAAGTCTAACCCTAAAAATGCTGTTCGTACAAAAGTGCAATACCAACACATCCAAAATGTAAATGTCAGGTTTTGTTGTGTTTTCCAGTAAAGTAATTTTCTGCAATTGGACTGCATTTATGATCAAAATTGCGATTTATGTCAAAACGGTAAATTACCGGTTGCTTAATGTTCATGTTAGAGACAGGGCTAGACTGCAGGCCAATTCTTTGTTTAACTAGTATTTCCTTTGATCTGTTCCTATATTACTATATTTGCTTTGATTGAGGCTGCGCTTTGTGGTGATGCAAGTTGGTAGACCTTTATTGGCATGATTGATCGATTTAATTAATAGGAATAGAGAACTAGTTGCTGTTCTGGCTTCCCTTTGTTACTACACCAGTGTTCTCCAAAGGAAAGGCAAGGTGTACCTATTATACAGGGTGGAATAGACATCAATGATCAAAGGATACCTACATAAAAAAAAATCAGAGGTAATTCAAAATAACCAGCCAAGTGATAGTCGGATTCGCGTACGAAGGGTTACGATTACGAACGAGCAAAAAAATCACTTTTTTGTAGCCCCCTTAAATATTTATTTTATTCTATTTTTAGTATTTGTTGTTTTAGCGGCAACAGAAATACATAATCTGTAGAAATTTCAATCGCGGTTCATGAGATACAGCTTGGTGACAGACGGACGGACGGATATCGATGTCTCAGTAATAGGGGCCCGTTTGACCCTTTGAGTACGGAACCCTCAAAATAACAGCTGTTTCCTACAAAAGTGCAATAACACGGCCAAAATGTATGGGCCAACAGATTTATTTAAATTACCCATTAAAATTTTCTATGTAGGGGGGGGTTGTAGGGGTGGTCAGAATGTTGTACTGAATACCTACGTGATAAGCGTTTGTGCGTCGGTGTTCTACTTTCCACCCTGGATAGACAAACATATTTTCTTAACAATATTAAAGAAAATTACAGGCAGAACCAGCATAGTTTCGAAATTTAATAACATAGAATTTATGGGAGTCAAGTTATTTTGCAATAACCATTTACGCTGCTTTTATAATCGTGTTAATCAACTTTTGTGCTTTAAATCGCTAGTTCGCTGGATAAAATATAATAATGGTTTCAACTAATTAAGTATAAAACTAGCGGATTAACAGGTTTTAGTTAAACCTGCGGTCGGAAATAAGACGAATTCATCAAATGCATAACCGTCTTTATCTTGCAGTCGGTAAATATGAATTTGAAGATTTACTTTTTATAAGGATCACATATATTTTTAACCTGTTGGTATTTTATTGTTGTAAACCAAGAAACGGTTGTATTATTGACTGGTCAGAAAAAGCATTAATCTTTCCAGGGCTGCATTTGGAAATGCGACTTGATCGAGGTCTTTTAAGAGCGTTTATACCTTACCGCTTTTCATACAAACTTTCAAGTCGTTATTTTCCGAAATGACTGAACCGATTTAACCGGTGAAAAACTAATTGTCTAAATCTACATAAAAATCGCTTAAATAAATATTTGCTATGGTAGGCACCGTTACATATTGGTCAAGGATACCTATCAATTACTATTTCCACTGTTGTTTTACGTAGGTTCAAAATTTAAGAAGTTTTATAGTGTGATAAAGTATTTTTATGTCTAATAAAATGTTAACTACAGATTGGTGTTATCAGACTATTTATATATATATATACAGGAAGAATTTTTAGTCACCATCCAAATTTTGTTATATTAATCTTTGGCGAAAACCATTGAATACGTGTTTTTTCTTTTAGTATCACTCAATACAAAAATATTGAGATATCACATCACAAAGTTATCTATAAAAAGTTGATGCCGACTTGGGATGACGATAGATAATTATGTGTCGCGCAGGTGTAGCGGGGCGGGGGGCAAGCGGGGTGCGCGCTGCATTTTTCATTGAATGTTTGCGCGGCAAGTGTAGTATTTTAACGTTTAACTTAGTGAGCGGATAATTATTTCGAGAAAATGATTTAATATGAAAATTTTACGTAACGTTTTTTTTTTTCAAAAATGGAGTTAGTGTATGATACATAATGCCTAGAAAAAATTTGGACGGTGACTAAAAATTCTTCCTGTATATATACACCGTGTAAATCACCTCATCACGAAGCCGTCAACCAAGCATTCTGTACATGAAACTAAGTAACTTTACGCAAAAATTATTGCTGGGAAACGACTTTTTTTTGGGGGGTGTAAAATCATGTTTTGTGGTAGAACTCAATATAACGCACTCAAAACATTGTGCTGATGGACGGATTGAATAGTACAGGGGTCGTGGAGGTGTTTAAAGTAAAAATCTTACATTAAAAACTTGTATTTAAAAAAATACTTGTCAAAAAGTTGGAACTTTGACCCCTAATATCTCCGTAACTAGAAGGTTCCCAGGTATGGTGTAGAACAAAAAAATGATCGCAATGACAGGGAGAACCATTGCCTTTCGGCTTCGTTAAGAGGTGTTTTACACCCTTTATATATATATATATATATCCAGTGATACGGCTCTACACTTAGTATCATCATATCAGCCCGGAAAACCCACTGCTGGGTATACCTAGGTTTTCTCTTTTTTCTGCCCTCCTTCCCAGTTCTGTGTGTCCCTTATTCAGGTGTTTCCGGTGACTGTGAAGATATCGCCGACCCAACGAAGTTTAAGACGGCCCTGGTTGGTCAAAGCCTTTGTCCATCGTCCATCTCCGCGTCAAGCTCACTCAAATACCTCTTGCCTAACCACGAATACTTTAAACTTATAACCTTACCGTGATAATGACCATAATCAATTTTAAGACTTCTTTACCGACTAATCAGCACAAATAATAGTAATTGACAGTTCAAGGTTCTCAGTCCGGCCCTGTATTCTGCTCTATACGGAAATGTCAGTCCGTCTGTCCGTTAATGTGTTAATTATTTTATGTGGTACAGGATCGAGGAAGCTTTTGTTAAGATCACTTTAATAACATAGTAATGTTATCTAAGTGAGATAGGTACATGATTAATTATGTGTGTTAATTGCTAATATGTACATACATGTAACAACTTAAATAAAAAAATATTAAAACCCTTTTTGAATATAACAATCCACGTCCTATAGCCTATCCTTTGACACTTTAGAATTCACTGGTTTGGACGATCGTTAATGAATAATTAAAATAAAATATTAAATATCAGCCAATTTTTATATGTTGTTTATAAAAGTATTCATTAACATAATTTAATTTACCCTGATGTACTATTTAAAAGATGAAATAAAAAAAGGCTTTTTTGTCGAGTTACAAACGAGGTGCAAACTGATTCTTCAAGAAACCAACTAAGCATTCTGTACATAAAACTAAGTATCGTTACGCCAAAATTATTGCTGAGATTTAATTTTTTGGGGAGTCTAAAAGCACGTTTGACGGTAAAACTCAATGTAACGTTCTCAAAACATTCAGCTGGTGGATGCATTGAATAGTAAACGTGTCATGGAGGAATTTAAACTTGTTAAAACGTTGGAACTTTGCCGTCTAATATCTCCGTAACTAGAAGGCTCACAGGTATGTTCCTAAACAAAAAAAAAATATCGCAATGACAGAGAGAGAGAACAAATTGCCTTTCGGCTTCATTAACATATTGAACAAAATATCAAAGTTTATAACATAACAGTTCACGAGTAATTATTTATAACCATAAGTACTTACATAATTATACGTGATGATTACAATAAATTCGTGTTTTAATTATACAATTAATTGATTACTTTAAGACTGTATACAAAGGACTGCGTGATCGGATGTTTGATATTAGTCGGCCACGCCCTTGTACTTAAAGGAATTTACTTTAAATTAAAATAATTATAGCGAAGGTTTAATTAATTCCTAATTAGACCCAAAACTACTGAGAAAATTTTCAAACGTACCTATACATTTTAGTTTGTTATTGGAACGAAGTTCCTTATCGCGCGTTGTGAAAGGGGGCTAGACGGAAAAAATTCTTACGAAAAGTTGTCACGACACTTTTTGCTATAGTAAGCTATTGTAAGCTGTGCGGCGTCGCATGTTTCTCTGTCTGTCTCTCTTTCTCTTATAGAAAGCAAGCCAGATATTTTCATTTCTATTTCGCATTGAACTGTGTGGTGTCGCGACGATTATTTTTGGAACTTCGTTCCATCCGGGTGTCCCTTGACACCTCTCAAGTTTTTTTTTTTATCTGACGATTCTGACAATAATTTAATAAAACCAAATGACAGTCGGACTCGCGCACAATGGATACGGAAACCCTTGTGCGCGGAGGCACCAAACAATATGGTGACAACATTTCTAACGCTAATTCATGGGTCAATTTACACTTATATCTTGTATATATCTTATTTTATCCTATTTGCTTATTAAACATCATCCCCATCATCATGTCAGCCGAAAGACGTCACTGCTGGACATAGGGTTCCCTCAAGTGTCACCACATTGACCGGTCCCGTGCGACTCGCATCCAGAGGATCCCCGCAACCTTCACCAGGTCATCGGTCCACCTAGTGGAAGGCCTTCCAACGCATCGTCTTCCGGTTCGCGGTCGTCATTCCAGAATTTTTCGGCCCCATCGCCCTTCCGTTCTGCGAGCAATGCTAAACAACATTTATCATTAAATAAATTACAAACATACCTAAAACATATAAGCAAAAAAATGCGACCAATTTTGCCAGCCAGACGAAGCAAAACTAGCCTCACGCACTGTCAACGAACGCACCTATCAAAACAAAAAAAAACCGCTACATTACAAGGTCATCGGAAACACAACATCCTATGCAGTCTCACAACACACACACTTCACGCACTCGGCCTTCAAGACGAAATAAAAACAAAAAAAATCACAACAATCCATACCGGTTTGGCAGTTGACGCTAGTGTAGGGTTACCGTGTGTCCGGAAAACAAAGGACAGTTCCGGAGATAGTCACAGTGTTATATGTCGTGACGGAAGTGTGGGATTGAGATTTAAATTCCACGAAAAAGGTTGATGCTGTTGTGTATTGGTTATGGTTTATTCATTTTTTATTGTCACATATCTTTAAAAAGGGCCTTGTTAAAGGACCATGAGTGATTTTGTATGGACCCCGTTCCCACCCTTCAACAGTCATAGGACACATATAATTTTTTTTTTATTTGCGATGGGTCTGCTCTTGATCAGTCTTGGTCAGAGATGTCGGAGACAAAGTCGACGACGGTACGAGCTTACCCAGAAGAAGCCTGTTCACTCTAACTTTGAACATATAAGGGTTGTAAGCGTTCGGAAACAAAGACGCAGGCAGAGAGTTCCACTCCTTTGCTCATTAAGAAAAACGCTTAGTGCGAATGCAATATGATTTAAAGAATCCAGAAAATACTTATTCTTTTTCTCTATTTCAAAAATGGATTAAAAGACGAAGGATGTTTGTAATATGGATTAAGAGAAGCCTTTGTTCTGGTGGATGTAACATTGTTATTTGTTTACCAAAAAGCAGTTATAAATCTTTTAGATTAGATCGCGAGATAGATAGCAATAGATAGCGAGGAAACATCAAGGGCAATTAAGTTTCACAACGTACAGTATGTTGACCTGAGTAGGTAATTAATTGTTTATTTTGGTTAGGCAACTGAATACACTGAAATCACAGTGAAACGACATGACAAAAAACTTTTTAGCAAAAAGTCTTCCGAAAGAAAAGTTATTTTCCACTTTTTTGTGTTTTTTTTTAGTATGTTTTCAGCTAATGCTTCAATTTATAACCGCTACATAACAAGCTACGCCCTCTATTACAAAAATTATTAAATTTTACTTAAACATAACGGACGAAATCTGTGTATCAGCGTGATGATTTATTTCGTCAAACAACGATGTCAAACAATGTCAATTGATTAAACTTACATTGGGATTTCACAATAATTAATAATGACGAAAGAAATCCTGTAAGTGACGGTGTAATTTTAACGTTGTCAATTGATAGATAAAATTCAACCTTCTTAAATTATCCTAGAAACAAACTAACTTAATTTGGCGACCCTCTAGGTTACAAGATCAGTGTACCGGTAATACCGGCTCCTAATATACCTAGATATACAAGTACCTGCACGATACTATGTGTTGTTGTACCTATTCGTTGGCTAAGTGTCAAGTGAGGTCGTTGCTTCGTTCCGTATGCGTCGACGCGGGCTATTGGCAAGTTTTTTACGACAAAGAAGTAAATAGTGGCTTGATAAGTAAGGAAATAAGATGTACCAGTTTTATTTTGATTGATTGCTTGCGGAATCAGCCTCCAATATTTAAAGAGTATATAATACAAGGTGCATACAGATCCTCCACGAAGCCGTCAAGCAAACATTCTGAACATCAAACTGAGTAACTCTACACAGAAATTATTGCAGGGAAACGAGCTTTTTTTAGGGGGAAAAATCACGTTTTACGTTAAAACTCAATGTAACGCACTCAAAACATTGTGCTGATGGATGCATTGAATAGTAAACGAGTCATGGATGTATTTTAAGGTACAGTTATAAATTTAAAAACTAGTATTTTGAAAAAGTTGGAATTTTGAGACTGAAGAAATTCCTGATTAAAAAACCCAACACTTGCCCAGACCCGGGAATCGAACCCAGAACATCATGCTCAACAGTCGACTGTCGACTCGACAAACGAGGTAGTCAAGTCATTTACCAGTATAGACATTTTATGAGCCTATAATCAACCTAGCCTGCAGCATCATCAGAACATAAGTACTATAAAGCCACTAGAAACAGGTGCGAAAACAAACTCAGTCTGGCAATGATTTCGACATACCCTGAAGGCTGCGGCACAAGCCGTTCGTAATAATCATTTGCGCTTGCGCAACTGAGAGCGATACCCTGGCGAACGGGCATAGTTTCCTTTTGTTGGACGGGAAAATCGTTTAGATGAATCTTAATTGGTTTGGTGAGTGGTGAAGAAGATGCATGCATGGTCATCCATATTGTTGGATCAATGACCAAAAGTGCTAGTGCCATCATAAAAACGGTGATGGCTTGTGGTATCGGTTCTCAACTATATATTTACTTAGTACCTGGGCGACTAAGATCTGATTAGGTGAAAATAGAGAAAATCGTTTTTTCCTGGTATAAGATCTAGCTACATCGATTTATCGTCCACCTTTCATCAAAATCGTTAGAGCCGTTTTCGAGAATAAAAAAAAAATTGTGCCTGGAGTCCCTCCGCGCGGAAGAAGTGAAACCTCGTACTACTCACGCATGCTTTCGAGTGCCACGCATTCACTCTCGTTATTTTATTGGGCTTCTAAATAATATTTTGTTGTTTTCTTGTTGTATTATTTTTATTACTTAACTAGCTGTCCCGCGTTACTTCATCTGCGTCACATTTTCCCCGTTTTCGCAACATTTTACATTGCTGCTCCGCTCCTATTGATCGTAGCGTGATGATATATAGCCTATGTTACTTCTAATACCTCCAAGAATATGTGCACAAAGTTTCATGATGATCGGTTGAGTAGTTTTCGCGTGAAAGCGTAATAAACAAACTTACTTTCGCATTAATAATAATAGTTAGAATTATTACATAAGTTAATCGAGGTTATTCTACTCATGGAAATTGAGCTAAGGCTGGTCACACCGAAGAGTCGAATGCCTGACTATTTGCACGCCATCTTGCGTACTTATCTTAGAAATACGTATCACAAATCTTGTAATACTGCCATCTCTTGGTGAATTTTAGAAATGGTAGCGTTAAAGTTGTTGGAAGTCGCATAAGTCGTTTAAGAAGTTTCACTTCAAAAACGTATTGCTCATTTGATAGTATAGGATGTAGGCCTGTTTAGGCCCTTTGCTTTGCGTGTATTCATTTCAAAGTTACTGCTGTCAAAACTGTAAATTAAACGAAATATTTTAAGAAAGCGCACATTAGAACTCTTTCGGGTAGGTTAAGCTCAGCTGCCTATGCAGTTGCAGTAGGAAAATAAGGCAGTTAACTGATGAAGCCACAGCTACGCTTATTTCCATAGTATTAATTATGTTTTATGGCATTATATTACACAAGAGGGCAGTCCGCGCCATCTATGAAATGGGTCCTCACGAGTCCTTCAGAGAAAAACTTAAAGAAATCGATATACTGACTCCGCCTTTCGTTTATGTACTAAAAAATTTCTTTTTTCCACATAGAAATTTTTTAGGAGGTTCGAAATACTGAATACGTGGTAGTCGTTGTGAGTCGATGTCCCGTCCACTCTGTAGTGTCACTCAGATGAGTTAAAGGAGATCCAATATATGGGAATTAAGCTAAGGGTTATCAGTAGAACAGGAAAATAGCCGATTATTCCAATGGTGTACCCTTGATTCAGTTACGTGATTATGGAAATAGCCAAATGATTAGAGGTTGTAGTCGTGAGGACTAACATGATCGGAATGTATCTTGACGTAAATCCTTTCCTTGAATGAGCATTATTTCGAGAAGCTCGTGGCTAAACAGCGGCGCGGGTATATCTTTGGGTTAAGCCGCGCTTGCCTAGGTTGGTCGGTGGATGGGTGACCACCCATTACATACTAAGCTTTCTCCGTGCTTCGTGCCTCGGAAAGTACGTTTAGCTGTTGGTCCCGTCTATCCTTTGTAGATCTTTGGCAGTCGGTACAGGTAGTCAGTGGCCCGAGGGTCTGACAATCAGTCTTACCAAGGGGTATCGTATTACCCAGTACAGATACGCAGTCGCTTCATGTAAAATTCTGTTTATTATTCAGCTGCATACGGTTAGACTGGAAACTGACCCCAACAAAGATGGGAAAAGGCAGATGATGAACGGCATCTTATAAATGCAAATATCGTCAGATATAGGTAAACGTTCACCAAGAGAAAGGCAACCTTACTCCATCAGCCCGAATACTAAAATCAGCCAAAAACATAAACATGATCGTATATTTAATAACAAAAATAAATTAAAAAGTATATAAACAAAAGTGGTAGGTATATAGTAATGTAAATCATGGTCAGCCAACGGTTAAGTAACTCGCGGTTACTGACCTACGACAACAACGGCGGAACGGCGGCCGTGGAGTCGACTGTCTGTTGTTCTGCTATTTAATTTTTTAATACTAGTTTTATACGTGGATTTTTTTGCTTTGGTTGGTAAAATATTGTTTTAAAACTGTTTTCAATGGCGAAATGATTTTTTAGGGTCAAACGACAAGTAAATGGTTTAACAAAAGAAATTGCCTACTATGATTTTTGTCAAACTACCTTATTATTGTTCCAAAATGTGTGCACAATTTAAAAGTGAAATCTAAATGATTACTTTAAAGACTCGGGTACATTTTAAATTATGATACTCATTTACATAAGCTTTATTATATCTGTATGGCTGCTAAACTACACAAAACAAAAACAAAAAACTCAATATCGCTAAAACATCTATCTACTTAAACACAACAAAATCTTGACACATTTTAACGACAAAAAGAAACACAAATCACCGTCACTCTACTCCACGCACGTCTCTGTTCGCTAGCCAGTCGCGTATTTTTGACAGTCCACTATTGCCCAAGTAGGTCAGGTTCACTCACAATAATTGTTATACTTTTTTTCCAGGCTAAGGACTATGCTAAAATGCTTCTGTTATGCTGTTATCAAATAATAATAATGGTCCTATAATTATTTCTTTTTTAACCTCGCGAATTTGTGGTACGTGACTTTTTAGTCGTATTGAATTGCTTTTTTTGTTGTTTTGACAGTCGTTCTTGTTTGATTGACAGATAAATAATTGAAGGTAGAAGATATTTTTTTTGTTTGAAATTCTAGTTTACAAGTCGGTAGTTCGAAATTTAAGAGGTGGTGTCAAATGTTGTATTGTGCAAGTATCTTTTGGCTTGTTGGCAAAATTGGAACTAGTTACCATCACTTTCTTGTTTTTTCAAGACTTCGCAAAAGACTTTTCACAAATATCTAGATCCATGTAGCAATGATATAACCCATGGTGATTTGCGTAAAAACCATTTTATAATGGGTTAAAAGCTAATTGTAGATGGCGCGACTATAGCTAAGTCTCAATCTGACCAATGAGGTCAAGCTATTTTTGAAATATAAAATGGCTTTACTAGATTTTCAACCAATAACTAAACCTATAACAAAAAGTACTACAGCGCCATCTATGAACAAACTGAAGAATTGATATGGTCTGAATCTCGCAAGCAAAGTTTACATCATCTAAAGAGTACATAGGAAAACCCGACAACAACTGTCCGGTCAGAGGATCCTCCCTTTTCTATAGGGAATGATGAACTTTACACCCTGTTCCTAATACCCCTAAACTGCCGATCCCGACGTTATCCTCCTCAAGCTTTCGAGCAGTGAGTCTCACTGCCAGCCAGCATCAAATGGGAAAACCCTGATCACCAGCATGCAGTGGAAGCGCATTCCTGGTCAGCACCCTCAGCCTCTTATCAAGCGACCTTGGCAAAGCACATTGCGACTCACCGTGAACAATGCGGTAACGAGGTTCCAACTGGCAGGCAAAAATACTACAATATGACTAATTCTACTATCGACCTCCGATCTCAGGGTGGGCAGTGATGTAGCGACTTACAAAAAACAACTTATAACAAAAGGTACTGCAGCGCCATCTATGAACACACTAAAGAATTAGTATGGTCTGAATCTCGCAAGCCATGTTTACATCGACTTAAGAATAGTCTTAAGTCGATGTAAACATGGCAAGTGTAAGTGGGCATCCGATGTCCGAGTCCGATGCCCACCAGACAAGACACCTGTCTGGCAGACGATCCTCCCTTTTCTAAAAGGAATGAAGAACTTTACACCCTATTCCTGATACCCCTATGCTATCAAACGCTTGTATCTAGTGAACTGTTTGTTCAAGTGAGTACTCATTTCTGTTACTTTCTTTGTTCAAAGACACTCTCAAATTACAGAAGAATAGGGGATGATCACACTTTTTTTCTTTGTCCGTCGGGTAGATTATTGAAAAGTATTGGACACGTATTTTTTCTTTTTTCACGTGGTCATAAAATTACGGAGAAACATTGAGTTGAAATGGCGCATGACGTCACACTTTCCAACTTTAATGAGTTTTAACTAGTAATTTTTTGATATTTTGATAAAACAAAAAATAACCTGTCTGACGGACACAATAGAATGTCGTTTTCTTTACCCATTCTTCACCCCCTATTAACTTTTGCTTTAATTTTTCGATAATTCTGAGCTCAAGTGGAAGATAACGAGTGCTGAAATCCAAATATTTTGGTTTATATATCCAAAGGTGTCATTTTATGAGCGACTAGCAGCTGTTGCTCGCGGTTTCGCTCTCGTTATGTACGGAAATTAATCCTCGGGAACGTAGGTATTGCGTTTTAAATGTAGATAGGTTAATAGAGCTTCTTGATAATTACAGAATTTTCGGAGACATAGAAACTTACAAACATAATTTTACCTCTTTATAACATTAAGTATGACACTTAGTGTTGAAATAAACTGATTTAATCAATAAAGGAATTTCAGATTGCCGTGGAACAAAATTAATGAATAAGCTGTCTGACAGTTTCGTGTGAATAATACAATTACATAGTTTTAGTTATTATTGTTAATTGACCATTTTGTGAACTATGTCGGGCTTATTGTTGATAAAAATTATGAAGTTTACCTTAATTTCGTTTTTATTTAATTCTTGCAATAACTAGATGACAAGAACTTAATCCGGTGGTTAGGTAATAGGGTATTATTAATCATTTCAAAATAAGAACACCCTTAAATGCAATCTTCTTTGAAATCTTTAAGCCTGATTTACTCTACGAAGTGACTTTTGTACGATGCATTATCGTGCATCGTACACAAATAATAAAATCAGACAATCCTAGTGGTTAATAAAGGGTGTAAAACACCTCTTAACGAAGCCGAAAGGCACTAGTTCTCCCTGTCATTGCGATCATTTTTTTGTTCTACACCATACCTGGGAACCTTCTAGTTACGGAGATATTAGGGTCAAAGTTACAACTTTTTGACAAGTATTTTTTTAAATAGAATTTTTTATTGTAAAATGTTTACTTTAAACACCTCCACGACGCCCGTACTATTCAATCCGTCCATCAGCACAATGTTTTGAGTGCGTTACATTGAGTTCTACCACAAAACATGATTTTACACCCCCCAAAAAAAAGTCGTTTCCCAGCAATAATTTTTGCGTAAAGTTACTTAGTTTCATGTACAGAACGCTTGGTTGACGTCTTCGTGATGAGGTGATTTACACCGTGTATGTTCACCAATAGGATCGTCTGATTTTTAGATGAGCCTGGCTTAGCTCTGGGGTTGTAAAATGGCCGCTTTAGTAGAATCATAATAGGGTAATAATATCAATCACGTTAAAATTATCTCAGCTGCAATTTAATATTATGAATTGTCACGAATTGTAACGTAATTCATTTTTATATTTATCCTGCTAAAGCGGCCTTTTTTGGCCCCCAGATGGGAGAGGGTTCAACGAAGCTATGTGTTTACATCCGCAAAAAGCGCATGTTCAAAACATATCCTACCCGTTCCGGCAATACAACTTACGAAATACACGCTTAGTACTTAACGCTATAAGTATTTTTCTACTTTCCAATTAAATTGGGACTTTCAACAGGATTGGTAACATCATCTGCCTCGCCATTTCCAAACTATGTTGGGGTCGGCTTCCAGTCTAACCAGATGCAGCTGAATACTAGTATTTTACATAGAGCGACTGCTTATCTGACCTCCATAACCCAGTTAGTAATATACGTTACCCCTAGGTAAGACTGGCTGTCTATCGTCGTTTTATCTGATATAGGTAATGGCAATATGGCCAGGTTTGCAGGCAGATTGTTCGTGAGCGTTTACGCCTTTCATACAAACTTTCAAGTCCATATTTTCCGAAATGTCTGAACCGATTTTAATAAAACTTCATATACGAATTTAAAGCAAGATACATAATAATAATAATAAGACATTTATTTCAGACTTAGTCCATATCCTGTTAGTAATACAAAACCTTATAAAACTATTGTTAGTAGGTGGTAGGTACATAGGTCTAAAAAGTTACTAAAAACATTTTCGAAAAAACAGTGTTACAGCATAATTAGACCAATTATAAATTATCTATAGAAACAGAGATTTACAATTGTCTTTATTCTCAAAGACATTAAAAAAAAGATAATTGAATTTCAAAATTAATTTAAAGATAAAAAAAATGTTTAAGTAACTTTTTAAACCTATGTATCTTGCTTATGCGTATGAAGTTTCATTAAAATCGGTTCAGATATTTCGGAAAATAAGGACTTGAAAGATGGTATTATTAACAAACCTAATTAGATATTACAAACGCTCTTAAATAAATACAGAAAGATTTTCATTAATTAGTTTTATTAGAGTTCTTCTAAAGAAGTCTTGACCGACAAATTGTCGTTAAATTTATTGCTTTATTGTTTTAGCGGGGTCGACGGATGATCAGGCTTTATTTACTATAATTATTTGTTTTTTTAATTGTTGGGCATGCTTTGAAGGTCTCCTGTCTTAAGTCTTGTCTATCATTTTTAAATCATTGGAAATTAATTTCATCGACATCAGTTTAGTAAATTTTCTAAAGAACATCTTCTATTACTATATTGGTACTATTGTAGAAAGTTTTACGACAACATAGTACAAACATTCTACAACGTTATCTACGTCACAAAAGACGAACTAAGTAACATCCGTCATCCACATTATAAATCGCGTTATTAAAGTTATCCGCCACGTAAGACTATACACCGTGTAAATCACCTCATCACGACGTTAACCAAGCATTCTGTACATGAAACTAAGTAACTTTACGCAAAAACTATTGCTGGGAAACGACTTTTTTTGGGGGGTGTAAAATCATGTTTTGTGGTAGAACTCAATGTAACGCACTGAAAACATTGTGCTGATGGACGGATTGAATAGTACGGGGATCGTGGAGGTGTTTAAAGTAAAAATCTTACATTAAAAACTTGTATTTAAAAAAATACTTGTCAAAAAGTTGGAACTTTGACCCCTAATATCTCCGTAACTAGAAGGTTCCCAGGTATGGAGTAGAACAAAAAAATGATCGCAAGGATAGGGAGAACCAGTGCCTTTCGGCTTCGTTAAGAGGTGTTTTACACCCTTTATAGAAAACACACGTCTGCACGCATAGCATGACCACTGTAGAAACTTGTTTAGTCTACGGAAGAATAGACATAATAACAGCTAGACAATGACAATGTGTCAGTTTGTCGATTCTTCCGTCGACACAGCCCGTCTCTACGGCGATCATGCTACGCGTGCAGGTCGGAAGATTCTCCTTTTTCTATGGGGGATGAAGAACTTTACACCCTGTTCCTCATACCCCTGTACTATCAAACGCTTCTATCTAGTAAACTTTTTGCTCAAGTGAGTGCTCATTTCTGTTACATTCTTCGTTCAAAGACACTAACAAATGAGAAGAATTAACTTTTTCTTCAATTTTTGATAATTCGGAGCTCAAGTGGAAGATAACGAGTGCAAAATCCAAATATTGGTATATATGTATTTCCAAACGTGTAATTTCATAAGCGATTGGCTTTTGCTCGCTCGCTCAGCAGCTGTCAGCAGCAGCGACAGCAGTTCCTGGCACCCAATTTTAAAAATCTCAAAGTCTTATAATGTAAATCTTAGTAAAAACTATAATGATATATCATCAACAATATTAAACTAATAATTTAATAGAAAATATGCCCTTACCAGCGGCAACGTCTTAAATTTCTCCTTTGATGTTTAATATGCAAAGATAAAATCTCATACAAATAATTTCCACATAAAAACGCAGTAGTTTTCCAGATCAACCATCACATACAGAATAACAACTTCCAAACTTCTAAACCATTTTGTAAATAAATGGGTGTGTATGATTACAGAAATAATATGATTTTAATCACTCTGACACAAGACTGCAGGTAGGTAAAATCATTGCAGTCAGGGAATCTACTAAAGTGCACTTACGGTTATTGCTTCCTCATAGTTTCTAAGTGGTTTGCGATTCATCATCATCTGCCTAGCCTTTTCCTATGTTGTGGTCGCCTTTCAGTCTAACCGAATTCAGCTGAATACCAGTAATTTACATGGAGCTACTGCCTATCTGACCTCCATAAACCAGTTCGTACATTGTACGGGAGATTTAAACAAAGTATCATCAACTGCCTAGCCATTTCCCAAACTATGTTAGGGACGGCTTCCAGTCTAACCGGATGCAGCTGAGTACACAATCCAGTAAATGGGTAATACGATACCCCTTGGTAAGACTGACAGACTTTCGGGCCACTGACTACCTGCCTACCACCTGACTACTGTTACGACTTTCATAGATCTACAAATGACAGCCGGGACCAACGGCTTAGCGTGCTTTCCGAGGCACGGAGGAAACTTTATTATGCAATGAGGTTGCGTGGTTTCCGATTCTCAGTAAGAAATAACGTAAGATGTACTTAAGACGTGGAGTTGTTGATGCGCCTGATATAGTTTTGCAAGCAATCAAACTATTAACATAAGTTAGCGTACTTTCCAACTTTTACCAGATCAACTTTTTTAAATTTTCTTATCTCTTTTCTTTTCATTGGGGACACAATATTCATTTCTTGATTGCTGAAATATGTATAACATAAATAGCCAGAAGCAAAACTTATATAAATCGAGAACATTGTTGCACTTATAAACAATCGAAAAGCAATTTAACCTACCAAATCACACATGCAGAAAACCAGTAACTCTTCGATTTATCACAGGCGTATCTTTTTAAATTCAAGACAATTATTTGCGTCTCCCGCGGGAGACGCCCCGGGCGTCGGGGGGCAACCAGTGGCCCCCGGCCACCGTAGGCGCGAGCCTGTGGACGGTGAGTAATGGGCTAGCTCACCGTCCGTCCGTCGCTGGTCCCGGGCAATAAAGCGGTAATATCAAAAATCGTTTTTTACAGGAGAAATAAAAGAAGCTAATTTGTTTATAGTGCAGCGTACAGTGATCCAAAATAGGCGTTCAAAATGTCAAATGAAAGCTAATTTTTTTACCAATTTAACCTTTTAAAAATAATTGTAATGGTATAAATATTTAATGAAATAATTGAAAAAATGTATAATACAAATTATAGACGATATTGTTTTAATTGCAACATCATTAATGACTTTATAAACACACCGACAACTGAGATTCAGGACTGTAAGAATATAATACGACGTAATTTCTGCTTTAGATCTCGAGCGTACCAGCCGATTACCACCTTCTTCAGGGAAATTTTATAGCCAAAGCTTAGCTGTATCATCCACTAATCGCTACTTTAGAATCCTATCAATGAATCATATTTTTATGTAACCATTGTAACAGACCGATTTATAATGTGATTTATTTTTAACTATTTTAGACAGTATTTTATGAAAATAATATTTTTCTTTTTGTATTACTACTACCAAATTTTTGTTTAATTAAATATTAAATGATACTGAGTTCGTATAAAAAAAACCTTTTAAATCACATATTTTTTTATTAAATATTAAACTTTGGAAAAAGAGACACATAAAAAAGAAAAAATACTATTCTACCTTAATTAGAATAAAATCACATAATTTTAATTAGCTGTTATACTTTGGAAACAAAAATAAAATGGTCAAAACCATAAAAAAAAATGCTACTTTAATTTGAATCTAAGTAAGTAAGTAAGTTGGGAACTCTGAAGAAGAAATCGATATTGAAAGCGACAATATGGATTTCTTCTTCAGAGTTCCCAACTTACTGCAATATGTTATAAAATGTATGATAATATTTCGGGATTGCTTAACCTAATCATCTTACTGATTAATCACTCACCGTTAACCATGGATAACTCTCAAACTCAAAGCATTTATTTAAATTAGACCATTACAGGCACTTTTGAAAGAAAAAAAAAAAAAAAAACGCGAAGCTACAGTCCCAGTCACAAGGCATAATAACTTGTGAAAGTACTGTAGTTGCCCATACCAAAGCGTAGATCTCTATGGAGAAGAATGGGCAAGAAACTCCATGGACACTCTTTTAAATCAAAATATGTTACAAAATCTTGGTTACATCATTCATGTTAAGAACTACAAATATGTGAGAACGATGTAGAAATACGGGCAATTTAAGAGCGTCTAGAGTAAAAGAATAAATCTGTTATTGAAAAATAAACCGTGGCAGCTAAGAGATGACCAGTCACAACTGACAGCGCCCGTTCACGAACATGACGCATATATCAGCCATCATTCAACTCAACCATTTTGAAGGGAAGTAAATGACCCGACACACCCGCCACCATCAGCGTGACATTTAAGTGAGCATGACATTCACTCAACCACCAGGGTAATTTCGCGTCAATGAAACATGTAGGTACTCATTAAATGGTGGCTTTACTGTACATGGTACTCACACATGTGCTATGCAATTATATAATACTAAGAGATTGAATCTATACAATGCAAATATATTTTTTACAATCTTCTGCAGCTTTCACAATAATTTCACTTGGTAATTCAGATTGCCCCGATGGTTGTGGAGCAGGACCAGCATTGAGCCAAGCATTTTTATCATCAATAAAATCCCCCAACTTATAATATGCTTGCCTACATAGTGTGCGTTTTATGCAAGATTTAAATTTCGTTTCATTCAGTTGTAGAATGGGGGAGGTATTTTATTGTAACATTTTAAACAGTACCCCATGAAAGATGATGAGTCTACTATAGCTAACCTGAAACCTGGCTGAACTAGTTGGTCCCTGTTTCTAGTATTATAGAGGTGCCGGTCACCTCTTTTGCTAAATAAATGCATTTTTCCTATAGTGTTGAGTTTGATGTTTTAATAGATGTATAGACAATGTACCGTCATGATGTTAATTTCCTTAAACAGTTCTCTTAGAGAATCGCGCCTACGTAGATTATATATGGCTCTGATGGCTCTTTTCTGCAGAATAAATATAGACTCGATGTCTGCAGCCCGTCCCCATAGTAAAATACTGTATGACATAACACCATGAAAATAACTGAATTATACTAGCCTCGCGGTATCTACATCAGCAAATTGACGGTTTTTTCTGACAGCATATGCTGCTGAACTCAGCTGTCCTGCAAGATATGTTAAATGAGGACCCCATTGTAGCCTTGAGTCAAGCGCCTTATCCATAGGCCAAGCGCCATATCCATATAGGCAATCTGGATCATCAGAATTACCAAGTGAAGTTATTGTGAAAGCTGCAGAAGATTGTAAAAATATATTGGCATTGTATAGATTCAATCTCTTAGTATTATATAATTGCTTAGCACATGTGTGAGTACTATGTACTGTAAAGCCACTATTTAATGAGTACCTACATCTTTTATTGACGCGAAATACCCTGGTGGTTGAGTGAATGTCATGCTCACTTAATTGTCACGCTGATAGTGGCGGGTGTGTCGGGTCGTTTAGTTCCCTTCAAAATGGTTGACTTGAATGATGGCTGATACATGCGTCATGTTCGTGACCGGGCGCCGTCAGTTGTGACTGGTCATCTCTTAGCTGCCACGGTTTATTTTAATTAAGTACTTTATATTTTTTTTTTTATTACTGATTTAATCTGTTAATACTCTGGACGCTCTTAACCTGCCCGTATTTCTACATCGTTCTCACATATTTGTAATTCTTAACATGAATGATGTAACCAAGATTTTGTAACATATTTTGATTTAAAAGAGTGTCCATGGAGTTTCTTGCCCATTCTTCTCCATAGAGATCTACGCTACGGAATGGGCAACTACAGTACTTTCACAAGTTATTATGCCTTGTGACTGGGACTCTAGCTTCGGTTTTATTTTGTATTTCGACTTTCAAAAGTGCCTGTAATGGTCTAATTGAAATAAATGCATTGACTTTGACGTTGACTTTGACTTTGTGGACCTGCATAAGAGCTTTATTTACGTCGTCAAACATTACATTCTTCTTGCTCGAGATTTTGCTGGTAAATTGTCTTGCCATTTAAAAAAAAAAACACAGTTTATAGATCTAAGGATTATTCAGTTTAGTATGCTTAGGTACTCGTAATATTCAAAACCACTTAATCGCACTAAAAGAACATTATTAGCGCAAGACGTCACACGCTGCACTGACACCGCCCTCCGAATTGAGTTATTATTTGTATCAATTGTTTACCGAAACATGATGCTAATAAGCATGCGGTAATCATTTATGAGCAGGAGTGGAAGGGATGGCGTTCAGCGTAACACGACAGTATGGCGCCGGGGTTACAATAAATTTCCGGGAAAAAAGGCGTAATAGCTTGTACAGAATATAATCTCTTGTGATTACTTCGTATTAAATATTAACAGTTTATTGATATAATACGTTTATTTCCAAAAACGTGGTTAAATTTATTACTGTTACTCTTTGTCTAGAAATGTAGTGTAAAGATGTTCACCGGTTTTTTGTGTTATGTTTCATAGAGTAATGCAATAATACATTTTTAGTCGTAAGAGTATTTTCCAAGCAATAAAGCTGTTATTGTCATTTATTATAAAGAAATATTCATTTGAAAAAAATGAAAAAAATATGAGTGATAGAATGATACTCAGAGAAGCCAAAAATCAAATAACATTAAAAAGGGCGTAACCGGCGTTTACCGCTATATTGCCCGGGGCCAGCGTTATGACGACAGGCCGTGTCGACGGCGCGTACGTGTTCCACGCGCGCCTCAAGGAGATGTCAGCAAACCGGAAGGGGTCCGAGAGGGCCGATGCCTGCCAGGGCTGCGGGTTGTTCGAAAGAGATACCGCGGCCCTGAAACACAAAGGGCGAAGAAGGAACATGGGTGGGTTTTAGTCAGTACAAGTCTGACACTCCCTCCCGCTCCGCCCAGAGCGGGAGAAGTCATTTGATGATTTCCCATCCGCAAAAAAAAAAAAGCGGTGGCTCCTCTTAAATATTGATTTTATTCTGTTTTTAGTATTTGTTAATATAGCGGCAACAGAAATACATAATCTGTAGAAATTTCAACTGACTAACTATCACGGTTCATGAGATACAGCCTGGTGAGAGACGGAGAGCGAAGTCTCAGTAATAGGGTCTCGTTTGACCTTTTGGGTACGGAACCCTAAAAAGTGGAGGCCTATACCCAGCAGTGGGTGACTCCCGGCTGATATGATGGTGATCAATTTGTGAGGTAACAATTCAAGCCACGCCAAAGGTTCCAACTGCGATTAGTGACTCACAAAATCATCTTACATGGACTGATGGTAAATTGTGGTTTTGCTTGGAGTCCATTAAGTATGTTCGTTTTCCCATCTTTCGGGCATCACCTAATGGATTTACGTACAGGAATTTCACAAGCCACACCTTTGCCTAACCATCGGGGATTAAAGGCGTAAAAAAAAGCATATTACAAAATTATGGACTACGCTGAAGATAGAGAAGTCTGGCCTGAGCCCCTTCGCACATGCGGCTTCCCTGGTAGCTAATAAAACGGCACAAATGTGTGGATGTCTCTAACTATTCTCAATCTTATTTTAGTTTTCCATTCTTTTGAATCAGATGTTTTACAATAGTTAGTCAATCATGACATCCTTTTGTTTAAAATAGACTTTACAGCACGGATGACAACATTCGTGTCTTTTTCTTATTTACCGATTGTTTGTAAATGTGTGGACATTGTAAGCCTTATAGATTCCTAGATCCTTGGTAACTTTTTATCTTGTTCTACGTTTTGTAGTAAGCAACGACTTATTGCCGGGTCTGCGATGTCCTCCCATACTGAAGTACTAACGCTGTAACATAGAAAAATTGTAAAACCAAATGATTTTAAAAGAGTAACCACGGAGTTTCTTACCGGTTCTTCTACATAGGAAACGACCAACCTGAATCGAGCACCTTTTTGTCGACGATTTACAAGTGCCTATGTAGGCCTATTAAATGCTTCTTACACAGGACAGGTGAACTGTTGACCCTCTGCCTTAAATCCTTCGAGGATTATATGCGTGATGTTATGATGTGCGTTGAAATCATAATTATATTCCAACAGCAGGCACTTAAGTAGGTAATAAACAACGGTAATGAATGCTTCTCGCATTGCTCGATGACTATTAAAGTTTAATTACTTTAAGTATAAACACACACCTAAGTTAAGATTACTGTCTAACACAAAAAGCTAAGTAACCCAAGGCTACAAGGCTTAGACCACACAAGTTGCAACAATACATCTGTGCTTTATCTATACATCTATACTACAACTAAATAAAATTGAAGTATCTGTTTGTAATATTAAAATAACCACTTTCTAAATGCATATGAATGTATATACGGTTCATATACCAAAATAACATTTTTTACAATTTTGTCTGTCTGTCTGTTAATCTCTGGAACGGCTGGACCGATTTCACTGGCAGATAGCTGATTTAATAAGCAGTAACTTAGGCTACTTCAATTTTAGAAAAAAAAAACCACGTGGACGAACTCGCGGGCACAGCTAGTTCAACAATAAATAACTAAGCCCGCAAAAGTGAACATTGAAATGAAATTCTGAAGGCATATATGCTGAAAAAAAATAAAACCAAGCAAGTCTTCGCAAAAGTTATTGCTGACTTTTTTTTGGGGTGAAAAATCACGTTTACAAACAAAAATAAATTAATCCAAGCGTCGTAGCGTCAGGGGTCCGCTTTGTTTTGTGCTAAGTGGTCTACTTAGCGTAAATATTTAATTTAATTTTTATTTCATGCTTTCTAAACTTATATTCTTAGCCTTGACTGTTCCACTCCTGGGCATACGCCTCCTCTCGCTAATTTACAAAAACAAGGAAAGATATAAATTTTTAAAAATCCCGGGAGTGGGGGTTGCATCCCCTGGCTGATGCCCATGGTGACAAGTGACAAGATTTCAAATTTCGAATCGACCAGACCTGTAGAAGTTGTTTATATCCCTTCATCAACTAGAAAAGAGGTGATGATGTTGGACGACGTTCTGAGATCAGCCAAAATTACGCCATGTCTAAAGTCCCGCCTCTACAACCAGTGTGTTCTGCCCACAATGACTTACGGTGCTGAAACATGGACATTACAGGCGGCTCACACGGGAGGCTGTGTCCAGACTAAGATTTGCACAGAGAGCCATGGAGCGTTCCATGATCGGAATAAAGCATTTAGCTAGAGTTCCTAACGTCGAAATCCGAAGACGTAAAAAGGTTTTCGATATTGGAAATCGCGTTACGGAACTCAAATGGACATGGGCAGGACACCTAGCAAGGCGTAGGGACGACCGGTGGACTAAAACTATCACCGAATGGCCTCCAAGAACGGGCAAAAGGAATGTGGGTCGTCCGGCGGCGAGATGGGCAGATGACATCATTGCCATCGGGGGAAAAATCTGGATGAGGCTGGCGCAGGATCGTGGAGATTTCAAAATCAAAATCAAAATATTTTTATTTCACATAGGCCTACATGGGCACTTGTAAAACGTCGACAAAAAGCTCGGTTCGGGTTGGTCGTTTCCTATGGAGAAGAACCGGCAAGAAACTCCATGGTTACTCTTTTAAAATCATTTGGCTTTACAATTTTTCTATGTTACAGCGTTGGCACTTAAGTATGAGTGGACATCGTAGGCCCGACAATAAGTCGTTGCTTACTACAAAACGTAGAACAAGATAAAAAGTTACCAAGGATCTAGGAATCTATAAGGCCTACAATGTCCACACATTTACAAACAATCGGTAAATAAGAAAATGAGTCTATACAAGCAAAAAAAAAAAAAAAAAAAGAAGATATTGCAAAAAAGACTAGATTAAACAAGTGACACAAATGTTGTCATCCGTGCTGTAACTATTCTAAACAAAATGGTGTAATGATTAAGAAAATATTGTAAAACATCTGATTAAAAAATAATGGAAAAAAGTAAATAAAAATAAAAAAGTAAATAAAATAAAACATAAAAATTAAAAAAATATAAGATTGAGAATAGTTAGAGACATCCACACATTTGTGCCGTTTTATGAGCTACCAGGGAAGCCGCATGTGCGTAGGGGCTCAGGCCAAACTTCTTTATCTTCAACATAGTCCTTAATTTTGTAATATGCTTTTTTAATTAGGACACGTTTGATATAATTTTTAAACTTTCCATCGGTCAGTTCTGTAACTGACTTTGGCAACTTATTATAAAAGCGTATACTGTTAATAAGAAATGACTTGCTAGTTTTAGTTAATCTAAATTTGGGTATTACAATTTCGTGTTTACTGCGTGTATTTATATTATGAAAGTCGCTTCTAATTTTGAAAAGTCCTCGGTTTTTGCGGACATATAAAATACATTCTAAAATATAGAGTGAAGGCAGAGTAAGTATATCGATTTCTTTAAATTTTTCTCTGAGGGACTCGCGAGGACCCATTTTATAGATGGCGCGGACTGCCCTCTTTTGCAGTATGAAAATTGAGTCAACGTCTGCTGCCGATCCCCACAGCAGAATGCCATAGGCCATAATACTATGGAAATAAGCGTAGTATACTAACCTAGCCGTGGCTACATCAGTTAGCTGCCTTATTTTCCTAACTGCATAGGCAGCTGAGCTTAACCTTCCCGAAAGAGTTCTAATGTGCGCCCCCCACTGCAGTTTTGAATCGATAGTAATCCCCAAAAATACAGTTTCCGCTATAACATCAAGTTTTTTGCCGTCAAGATTTAAATTTAGGTCACGTTGTGGTACATTTGGTAAAGAAAACTTAAGACATTTTGTTTTATTCGTATTCAGTAAAAGATTGTTGGCTGCAAACCATTTTGAGAGAATAGTTAGGCTTTCGTTGACGTGTAAGACGTCCGTATCTTTTCTATGAATTTTGAAAATTAGCGAGGTGTCATCAGCAAATAGAATTATATCCGAAAATTTGGCCATCATGTAAGGGAGGTCATTAATATAAACAAGAAACAAGAAAGGGCCGAGAATTGAACCTTGGGGCACGCCCATCTTGACTATAGACCCGCAGGACGTCGCCCCATTTACATTTACTTTTTGCTGCCTGTCCGATAAATAAGAAAGTACAAGATCAGCAGCTAGTCCACGAATTCCGTAGTGGTGTAATTTACAGATCAGTGTTTTGTGGTCGACGCAGTCGAACGCTTTTGAGAGGTCACAGAAGATGCCAATAGCATCCTGGGACTTCTCCCAGGATTCCAAAATGTAACTGATGAGTTTCACTCCCGCGTCCGTTGTACTACCCTTCGTGAAACCAAACTGCTGACTATGCAGTATCTTATTAGAATTGAAGTGAGACAACATCTGGTCCAGCATGATTTTTTCATAGATTTTACTCAATGCTGGAAGCACAGATATAGGTCTATAATTAGAGGGATCACTCTTACAACCTGATTTGAAAATTGGTACTACTTTACTATGTTTCATCAGGTCAGGAAACTTACCGCTGTCTAAACATTGATTGAATATGCCTGCTAAGACAGGAGCAATTGAGTCAATGATGTTTCCAAGAACCTTGACTGATATCCCCCATAAGTCTTCAGTATTTTTTATATTGAGACTTTTGAATGCGTTTTTAATTGTATCAGTACATACTGGTTTAAATTTAAAGTTAGGTAAGTCTTTTGTAAAGTTCTCTTTAAGAAGAGCTTCAGCTAAAGTAGCTGAGGAGGGGAGAGATTTCGTAACCTCTAACGGAATGTTGGCAAAGAAATTGTCTAGAGTCTCAGCGACTTCTAGCTTATCACAAATGGTTTTATTATCTATTTTCAAAGACAGTTCATTCTTATCTCGTTTTTGCGTCTTTCCTGTTTCTCTGTTAATTACCTGCCACACAGTTTTTATTTTATTCTTAGAAATACCGATTTTATTACTTATTGTTATAGATTTTGCCTGAGCGCAGACACTTTTGAATATTTTTGAATAGTTTCTAACATAAGTGTGAAAGACTTGATCTGAGGTCAGAGATTTTTCGTGATATAAATTGTATAAAATATCTCTGCTTTTTCTTATTCCCGCAGTGGCCCATTCGCTAAATTTAGGTTTTAAGTTGACTTTAACTTTTTTTACTGGACACGTTTTATTAAATTCCTGGCAAACTGTGGAAAATAATATACCATAGTTTATATTGGGATCTTCTAAATCAAAACTAGCGTTAGAAAGATTGCTAAGAACATTATTATTAAAAGATTTTAATTTATTTTTAGAAAGAGGTCTTAATTGAATTGATTTAACTAAGTGTAATTTTTTTTCTAACTCAAAAGATACAAGTTGACCAGTATGGTCTGACCTAACGCCACTAATTAATGAAGAATCTTTTACTATGCAATTAGTAAATATATTATCTATGCATGTAGCTGAGGTTGCTGTTATTCTGGTTGCTTCATTAAATAAATATTTTAAGTTGAATGATTTAAACAATGAGACCAGCTTACATTTTTCTGGTGAATTGACTAACAGATCAATATTTAAGTCACCACAAACAAAAACTAATTTATTATCTGTGAAAAGTTTACTAAGTATTTCTTCCATTGTGATTAAAAATAATGACAAGTTTGATGCTGGTGGAATAATGACAAGTTTGATGCTGGTGGACAAGTTTGATGCTGGTGGGACAAGGATTACTGGAGATTGGCACAAGAAAAGGGAGGACTATACCCAGCAGTGAGGGCTGTGGATGATTATGATGAAACACCCATTCGTGTATCCTAGCCGTTATCGTTTCCTTCAATAAAATCACTGTACATTCCTACCTAGTAATTGGTGGGCAATTGGGTCTATTATCCAATAAATACACTCTTGTGAGCTATTCAGGACGAATTGAAGCGCTTGAATGAGACTTATTTATTAGTTTATTAGACTAACAGAACGTTCCTCGTGACTGGTTGAGTCTATTACGTTTTTATTTGGTTTAGAACTAACTATGACGGCTGTAAACTCCGAAGGGTTGGGCAGAGATATACTTAATAGTACTAGTACACAAATATCTTACTAGTTAAGTACAATTTTAATGCAGGGCAAGCCTATTTGGTTTGTTAATTGTTTGATGTTTTAACCTACGTGAATTTTTGCTTAAACCGGTCACTTCACAGGCTCCAAGCTTATGCAGCAGCAGTGGCTAAGTGGTGGCAGCCCCGACTTACGAGCAGTGAGTCGTAGGTTCGAACCTAGGCAGGCGGTTTACTTTGTGTAATTTATTTCATCACCGCTGCTCTCAAAACGGTGTAGGAAAACATCGTGAGGAAACCGGCATGTCCTAGAACTAAAAATTCGAAGATATGTGACGTCTACCAACCGCACTAGGCTCGCGTGGTGGTTTAAAGCCCACCCCCTCTCATTGAGAGGAGGCCTGTGTCCCAGCAGTGGGAACATTATAGGCTGATGATGATGATGATGAAGCTAATGCATTTATCAAACATCTTAAAACCATACTCATGTCTATTCTGATACCTGCAGATGATCAGTTAGCATGAGGTCCAAACGACAAAAACCTCATACATAACATCACGCCAGTAAAGCTAGACGAGTTAGGCAGAGGTGTACCTATTACTAAACCCCCATTTCGCCAGTTATGTTTTTATAAGAGGGCTATTACAAATTTTCTTGTATTTGAGTGTTGTTAAGGTTTTTACTATGTATGTACACAAATTGAAATATTTATTACCGTAAAAACACATCAAAACTCCGAGTTTACATGTGTTTTTACGGTTTAGGTATGGCCACAAAATTAAAAAAAAAGTATGCCCAAGAAAGTTCGATTATTCCTTTAGGGGGGGCCTTCTCAATAAATATTTCAATTTGTGAACATACATTAGTAAAAACCTTAACAACACTCAAATACGAGAAAAATTGTAGTAGCCCTCTTAAGATCCGTGTAATATGGGGAGAGTCTATTGCCATCAACAGCGCACAATTCCAGACTCCGTAGCTCCAAATGAAGAATAAACTAAACCCCATATTCTATTTTCCATATTTTCTTTGTCCTCAGATAGACAACCATGGGTTCCTTGCCTCGGGTCTCCGTAGTTAGCGGCGCCCGCACGCTTGTGCCTGCTGCCCCTCTTCCGAAGCACCTCGCCCATCTTGCCGGCAGTGACAACACTGCGCTGGTGTATGCTGGTAAGTGCCCTTTAAACTACATGCCATGCAATATGTATAATAACCAAATTATTTTACCATGGAGTTTCCTGCCGGTTCTTCTCCATGGAAACGATCAACCCGAACCGAGCACAACTTTTTATAAGTGCTCATGTGCTCTACATAAACACATATAAATAGACGTGCACGGTTAAAAATCAAAATATTTTATGCGGAATAAAAACTTTGATTTTGCGCTGGGTCCAAAATAAAATTGTGTTTTTTCGGACTAGGAAAGATAATATAAATAAAAATGGGTTCCAGTCGTATAGAAAAAGAAAACATGCAACAAAGGCTGTATTAAATTAGGAAAAGGCTAGAGGATAATAATTGTCTCCAAGAACCAAAGTGCACTTTAACGAAATAATTATGTAATAATTTTATTCGATGATTACTACTTTTTGTTGGTTTTATATAGAATTGACTTCTATGAACGCTGGAGGCCTAATCTGTTCACCGAACGTCATCAAACCGTTTTAATGACAATGATCGAAATTACGATGAAAATATTAAAACTTTCAATTACCACACAATCAAAATAAAAAAAAAACAGCCCAAAGAAGCCAATACCGTTAAAGATGAAAACAATAAAATGACCAATATTATTATTGATGAAGTAGGTCACGATGATTGCACGGTACTAGTAATTACAGGTTCTCACATAAAATTTAGAATTACTACGCCACTGTATAATTGTATGGTGTAGCTTGTAATTGACTCATTAGCCCCATGTAACTCATCGCCAATGAATTTATTAGAGGATGCTAATTTATTAGATAGTAAGTAGCTCGTGGCTAAATAAATACAGTCGCTCGAATCTTGAGGGTAAGCCGCGCTTTCCTTGGTTGGTTCGTGGATGGGTGACCGGTTATCTCGAAACGTGACGCTTTAGAAGATTTAAGTTTGGCAGGTCAGGCTTCACTAACTAAAATAACCTTTTAGAATTAAGTCTCCAAGTACCTATGCATATATTTGACATAGGCCAGTCAGTCGATGAATATATTTGATTACCTATTTTTAAGAAAATCACAATATCGTTTAAATAATTAGTGATTAGATAGAACGATCTGTAACTCTTGATTGTGGAGGGAAAAAGTTGGTTGAGTATGTTTTTTATTTTGCATAAACACGTCGATTTTCTTTTGTGATTCACTTTTTTTTTTTATAAACAAAAACTGTCTGTAAACAAATAACAATCTGGCCTCGTAACAGTTATATCAGATACAAATAAAATAATAAATTATAAAAAATACGTCTAGACAGGCATTGACTAACAATATAGTAATTAAATAATATGATACTTATTAAAATATCAACGATGTTTTTTCTTTTTTTTTTAAACGTATACAAACATTTAAAATCACATATACACACACACACACATGTACATGTCTATTGTGTGTACATAAATAGTAAAATAAATAAATAAATACACAAACAGCTAGACCCGGAACAACTATCTGTAGGCCACACAAATATATGTTCCGTGCGGGGATCGTACCCGTGCGACACGCAGCGAAGCAGTCAATGGGCAATATCAATAGGCATAGCCACTGCGCCAACCGTGCCGTCAATAATTGAAGGCACGGTTACACGACTATTGCAATTATTGCAATAGGCGTGAAAATAAGATTGCAATAGGTGGCAAATCATGCATAATTTTACAAAAATTTTCTTCACCATTTCTCGAAGATTTATTAAGAACGGAGGGAATTATGGCCACTTTTTACCGTCAGTGAATGAAATTATCTTTTTTTAAACGACACTACAAACCCAGTTAAAATTGATAAATGTAATTAGATTTTCTGAATTGTAAAACTAGGTCTATCTAGTTTTACAATACGAGAACAGCGAGACAGCACAAGGAGCAAGATTATTGGTTGTCGGTAATTTATGGAAAATATAGTAATCTTCTTCTTTAATAATTAATTGCTTTAGTAATTACTGGCATTGAACAATTTTAGTGATTAAGTAAATCTAGCTGAAAATTGATTCGTTGAACTATCAGAAAATTATAATGATGATGGCATAAGTGAATAATTGTATCCCGATTTAATAAAACTTAAGGACCTGGTTTCTGATGAAAACAATAGAGTTGCGGACTGGGTAAAGAAAACGACATTCTATTTTGTCCGTCAGACAGGTAAAACAAATATATTAGACACGTATTTTTTGTTTTATCAAAATATCAAAAAATTACTTAGTTAAAACTCATTTAAGTTGGAGAGTGGGGGCTCACTACGTCACAAGTAGGTATAAAACTTACCTACATGTGACGTCATGCGCCATTTCAACTCAATATATCTCCGTAATTTTAAGACCACGTGAAAAAAGAAAAAATACGTGTCCAATACTTTTCAATAAACTACCCGACGGACAAAGAAAAAAAAAATGTGATTATCCCCTATTAAGAAGCCTGGATCCACAACTCTTGATACTAATCATCTGCAAAGTTTTTTCTTAGCTATGTTAGGGTCGGCTTCCAGTCTAACTTGATGCAGTTCTATTACCAGTATTTGAAATGGAGCTCACAACCCAGTTTGTACTGGGTAATACGATGTCCCTTGGTAAGACGGGAATGGTGTCAGACTTTCAGCCGCTGTCTACCTGTAACGACTATCAAAGATCAAAAATTCATGACAGACAGGACCAATGGCTTAAAGTGCTTTCCGCTGCACGGATGAATCTCGGCAATGGGTGGTCACCCAAAGGAGTCATTCAAATGGAATTCTATCAAAGTCAAATATCTTCATTGAATTAAATTCCTTATTCCACCTTTACAGACGAAACATGCAGCGTTCGCGTCAGCTATGCAGAGTTGGAAGCTCGTACCAACTCCCTCGCAAGAGCCATCACGTCCAGAGCAAGACCTTCGGGAGCCAACAGGGATGGAGACTACGTCATTGCTGTGTGCATGCAGCCGACTCATAGGTGAGATTCTCAAGCTTGGAAACCATACAGTGGACATAACATAACCTGGTCTCACGCCTGTTACCACGAAGGGGTAGACAGAGGTGTACCTAATAATACACCCACGTTTCGCCAATTATGTTAAAGTCCCATGTCGTAGGGGGCGAGCCTATTGCCATCAACCAGACACAAGTACAGACTACGTAGCTGCTACTGAAAAGTTCCTGAAGGAAAAACCGAATAACACTTTCCATGACCTGGTCATCGAATCCAGGCCCTCATGCTCAGTAGTCGCGCTTGTGACCACTGGACCAAAGCGCCAGTCCTCATACAGGGGACTTTATTCTTAAATTCATCTTTTTTTTTTTAATATATAAAATTTTAACAAATATATATGTTACGGGGGCAATTTGATAAGTCCGGGCAATATTAATAATGGCCGGTCTGTATTCATAATGCCCGACTCAATTGGGCGATGTGATTAAAACAGCAAGATTAATCACTTTCCCCGGCCATTATGAATAATGCCCAACCTATCTTGAGCAAAGTAATAAAATAGGTGAACTGTAGTGTTTTTGTTTATTAAATGAAATGAAACTTACAAGATTTTCATGAAAATTTAACAAAAAATAACCTAACCTAACCCAATTGCCCGGCTACAAGTAGGGAATTATTCATACTGCCCGTTCCAAGTGATAAATTCAAGCTATCTCAAACACTAACTTATTACATGGACCACGGGCCGTCGGGCATTATTAATAATGGCCGGTAAAAGTGATAAATTAATCACTTTGCCCATCGCTCTTGGGCATTATTAATAATGGCCGGTCCTTATTAATAATGCCCAGTTAATCACGTTGCCCGTAACATATATACCTCCTACTCAACACCTGTCTGTCCAAAGAAGGCAGAGTTGTAGAGTGAGATTTGATAAATACAGGATTGCAAAATTAATTCCCCATGGAAGATTACTTCACAGTCAGACAATGTTTATTTAGTAACATTTAAATCTTATTTCCCAGCACTATCACCACCTTGCTGGCGACATGGAAGGCTGGAGCTGCCTACGTGCCGATGGAGCCCAGCTTCCCACAAGCCAGGATCTCCCATATCCTCAAGGATGCTGAGCCTTCTCTGATTATCTATGATGAAACCGGTAGGTTACTAATTTTTAGGGTTCCGTACCTCAAAAGGAAAAACGAAATCCTTATTCACTTTCTTGCCTGTCTGTCAAGACCATTTATATCGGGAACGCATGGAGGTATCGACTCAGGTCTACAGCCCCTTGAAGCTGTGAAAAAAACAAACTTCTAATATACCGTAAAAAAGATACAGCCGTAAAAACGTATATTTCGACACCCTCAAAGGAATCAAAATTTATAGGGTACTTTCCGTTGACTCAGAACTATGAAATTTAGTACACCCATAATATGTCGCCGTTAAATGTTAAATGTTGAAATACCATGTAATAGGAGGCGAGCCTATACGTCTTAAGACTACGAGTCCAGGGAAAAGTCTGAAAACTATACATTCGTAATTAAATCATAAAAAATATAGTCTTTACAAAATATTTTGTACGGAACCCTCGGTGGGCGAGTCCGACTCGCCCTTGTCCGGTTTTTTTAAGTAATTCTTTATAATCCTATTAAAAATTACATTACTCTTGAATAAATAGTCTTTCAAGCAGCTAAATTCTCTATTCTAAAAGAAAATTTGACGGACATTTTATATATTGCCATTTTGTACCCTCTACAAAAATATTTGGTAAAAATAATTTCCAACTTTGGATGTAACGTTCGGTTTTCAGCAAATCCCGCTATGTTCTCCGGAAGTGGAGTTCCAGCTGTCTCCTTCGAGGAATTAGCACATGAAGCCAGTGGACTGTCATCTGACGGCGTCCAGGATATGGAAGTACTGGCTCCAGCAAGAAGTGATAGCATAGCTATTGTGCTTTATACTTCTGGGAGCACTGGTATTCCTAAAGGTATTTTCTTATGATTATTGATGTTTAGATTCATTCATTCAAAAAGTTGGAAGGCTTTCAATATACTGGATTTAAGGGTGTGTCCCATACATCCTGTATATTGAAAGCCTTCCGACGCGAAATCGCTTAACACATACTCAGTACTAACTAAATCGAATCTGTTTTTATTACTTTTTATGACATACTAATGATTTTGTTAACTTTGATTATTGTAAGTATTATTGAATTAGTGACATTATTATTTTTATTTGTATTTTTTTTGTTCCTTTTACTTTAATTAACTTGACTTATGCTTATTGTGATTATACCTAATTTTGATTTTCTAAAACGTTTAAAAAAGAAAACCTTGAAATTTTGTATGCTT
This sequence comes from Cerastis leucographa, assembly GCA_963082945.1. Classification (NCBI taxonomy): domain Eukaryota; kingdom Metazoa; phylum Arthropoda; class Insecta; order Lepidoptera; family Noctuidae; genus Cerastis; species Cerastis leucographa. The sequence goes on from OY720370.1 coordinate 6,065,994, forward strand.
TTTTGCGGGACCCAGCTCGGATCCTATTTATTATAACATCTACTGTATGATCCCTGTGTTCACGAAATAGGTAAATGTATTTGAATTTGTACATCATTATGAAAATAAAAAAAACAGCTGTTTCCTACATAAGTCCTGTACCTATCGTCAAAATGTATGGAACAGATATATTTTTTTTAATGATAATGATAAAAATGATCTCTTTTACTTTTTCATACAACTAGGAGTCCGCCTGTCCTACTCAGCAGTCTGCAATCGTCTCTGGTGGCAGTTCCAGACCTTCCCTTATAGTGACTCTGAAGTCAACTGCGTCTGGAAGACCGCCCTGACCTTCGTTGACTCTGTGTGCGAAATCTGGGGCCCATTGCTGCATGGCAGGACCCTGATTATCCTGTCCAGGGAAACTACTAGGGATCCTCAGAAGCTTGTCAATGTTTTGGCTGATAATCAGGTGAATAAAATTATAGCAAAATGATGATGTTATGAAAAGAATGTAGTGAGGAAATTTTTGAATCATGATTGTGGATGGCTATAAGATGTAGCGTTGTGAGGGTCATGAGGGATGAAGTTTTCTGGGAATTGGGGGATTTCGGTTGAGACCCTCACAACGCTACAAAGAGTAGAGAAAGACCAAGGAAACGATGGATGGACTGTGTGAAGGACGATGTGTCTAGGAAGGAGGTAATGCTGAGATGACGAGTAATAGAGAAGTATGGAAATAGAAGCAAACTACGCCGACTCCACACAATTTGGTATAAGGTCAGCACGCGTGGCATGACCACTGTAGAAACGAGTTTTGTCTACAGAAGAATCGACATAATGACAGATAGACAGTGCCAATGTGTCAGTTTGTCGTTTCTTCCGACGATTTAGCCCGTTTCTACGGCGGTCATGCGTGCTGGAGAATGATGATGTTTCCATGAAGAAAGCTATGCCAGTTCGATAACTGGCCAAAAACCCGATGGTTTTTCAGGACCTTAAACTATTAAGTCTGTTCTTACAGACAGACCTTCAAAAGAAACATGCAATCTTTTCCAATTCTAAAGTAACAAGAGTTTAAACACATACTCTCATTAAATGGTAACAATAAATCTAATTCTATTTCAGATTCAACGTCTAGTGCTTGTACCAACTCTTCTTCGTTCCATCCTCATGTATCTTTCCCTGAAGCCTTCCGAAAGACCTCTCCAGAAGCTAAAACTCTGGGTTTGTTCCGGAGAGACTCTCAGCAAAGACTTAGCAGCGCAGTTCTTCAAGAACTTTGGAGATCACAACGGTTTTAAGCTTGCCAACTTCTATGGCAGTACTGAGGTGATGGGAGATGTGACCTATTATGTCTTGGAGAATACAAACCAACTTGATAATCATCCCACTATACCGATTGGTAAGTTATTAATAATAATAATCATTTATTCCAGGTCCGTGACCCATGTAAAACAAAAATAAATAAAAACCCAACCACATGAATTATTATTTCCTTTATTCATCTAGTATCACATTTTTTTTTTATATTTTTACATATTTCTTAACTTTGGAAAAAAACATTTAAAAATATAAAAAACGAAACAAGTTTCTGCCGGTGTCGGGAGCAGGGTCCAAGCTACTGGTGGTTACGGCTGCAGAGACAGGAACCTCCTCACAATGCGGGCCGTATCGAGGAGTACTGCTTTCTGAACCGGGCTCTTGATCCAAATGCCATGAGAAATTATTAGTACTTTTTATTGTAGAATTTTTTCTTGGGGGAGTAGATTCATGAGATGGGTTCTATCAGGTTGTTGCAAAACAGTAAGCTGTTTTATTTATTTAAATGATATACTGTATGCATTGCAATTAACAATTGACCACTTTAGTCATACTGAATATTACAAATTTGAGGCCTATTATAAAGGGTGTAAAAAACCCCTTAACGAAGCCGAAAGCCACTTGTTCTTCCTGTCATTACGATCATTTTTTGCTCTGGACCATACCTGGAAACCTTCTAGTTACGGAGATGGGAGGTCAAAGTTCCAAGTTTTTTACAAAAACTTTCTACTTATATTTCTTTCCGCAGGTGCTCCTCTAGACAATTGCGCTGTTTACCTGCTGGATGAGGAGATGAATCCAGCTCGAGAGTCAGAGCCTGGCGAGGTGTGGGTGGCTGGCTGCAACCTGGCAGCTGGCTACGTGGGAGGACAGGGAGCTGATAAGTTCGTAGACAATCCTCATGCGGCGCATCCAGGTAATTACATCCATTCAAGGAGACAGAGACACGGTGGCCATAACTTCGAAGTGAAACCAAAACTTCGAAGACATGTGGTATCTACCAATCCACCAGTGAGGATTGGTAGATACCACATGTGCCCAGTGCCAGTGCCGAGTGGCTCGCGTGGTTGATTACAGCTTATTCCCCTCTCGCGAGGAGGAGAGATGTATGTTCTAGCAGTTTATTCTGTGCGATGTACGGAGACATAAGGCTACGGTCTCGGAAAACATTATTATTAACAATTGACAGAAAATACGCCACCAGTACATGCTCCTTTTTTTTTTCATCCACCGTTATACACAAAGAATACTGAATAGTTCAATCTCTTGAAATGTAAGATCCCCCTGTTCAGGGTGAAAGCTTTTGCCGCTCGGTCAGATTTTGTTTCAGCCCCCCTAGCATGACCGTTCTATCTCTATTCTACCAAGAAACGACAAGAAATCTTTTCTTTACAACTTGTCATTTCTTCTGCCCGAGCATGGCGCGCACCGTCGACTCGCGTTTCTACGAAGACATAGACAGAAATTATTTTAACGATTTCCATAGCAACGGGGACGTTGCTATGGAAATCGTCGAGAGAATCGATCTCGTATTTAGTTTTTATTAAGACTAGTTTGACATTTGTCAGAAGTAATGTTTCTACCCCCAAATGTCAAAAGAAGAAAAAATATGGTCGTCATGCTCGACGTTGTAGACTTGTGTCGACTGAAGAAAAGAAACATTTCTTTTCTACATTCTTAATATCGCCATGCTTGGGACGATAGAAATATCTGTCAAATTGTCGATTCTTCCGTAGACATAGCTCGTTTCTACGGCGGTCATGCTAGGCCGGCTGAACAGTCAATTCTCTTTGTAAGATTTTAATTGAAGTCTCAATACCAGATTTCGGCCGTCTTTACCGCACTGGCGACTTCGGAGTGCTACAAAAAGGAGTCGTCCTATTCGCTGGACGTACTGACTCTCAGATCAAGATCAGAGGACACCGAGTAGATCTGCAAGAAGTCGACCGCGCTGTCGCCGGAGTTGATGGTGTTGACAAATGTGAGTATTTGGTGGAAGGCACGAGAATGGATCAATTTGGGTTAACCACATGACAGAAACACAGCCCGATCCTATTCTTGACTAGCTGACTCGTGCAACTTCATCTCTTTACACCGTTTTTGCATGTTTTTCATTGATGCTCCGCTACTTTTGGTAGTGCCTATACCCTTCCTCAATAAATGGACTGTCCAACACTAAAATAACTTTTCAATTCGAACCAGCAGTTCCCGAGATTAGCACGTCAAAAAAAACAAGCAGAAAAACGCTTCAGCTTATAGAAGTGTAGTCAACTTTGAGAAACACCAGTGCGTTACATTGAGATCTGTATGAGGTCATAAAGATTTTTTCTAGATCTAACACTATTCATTTAATTAATTAACGTTTAGTGTTTTTATTTGGCAGGTGTGGTGCTATGCTATGGTCTCGACCGCGGCAACCCTGAGATCCTGGCATTTGTCACCATTAAACCTGAAGCAAGAATAGCCGCGAAACACATTGAGGCAGCCTTGAAGAACTCATTGACGAATTACATGATACCGCAGGTAAAATTGAAGTGAAAGCTGTTAATAATGAAAGAGCAGTGCTGAAAGTGTAATAAATAACTTAGAATGTAAAGTCAAATAGCTGTAGAATAACTGAATCGTCTTTTTCTTCTAGGTTATAGAGGTGGAAAGTATACCTTTGCTAGTAAACGGGAAAGTGGATCGCCAAGCGTTACTGAAGATGTATGAAAACACCAACAATAACGGTAAGTTTACAATATTTCATGTAAATATTTACATGCGCTATCCTACATACATACTACTATAGGGTTATTTGTAAAACACCGACAACCTCTCAGGACTATGTTACTAAAATCATAATCAACAACTTTTGTTTTATGACTATGACGAAAATTCATCATATTTTAGTTTATCAGATTTTCAGACAAAAATAAAAATATTTAAATTGAACGCTCTAAATGTTACGTTAATATTTTTATTTTTGTATGAAAATCTGATGAACTAAAATATGACGAATTTTTAAAAGTCATAGAACAAAAAGGGTTGTGATGTTAGTAACATAGTCCTGAGAGGTTGTCGGTGTTTTACAAATAACCCTGTATAGGGTGACTGGTAATTAGTGACCGATACTTAAACAAGTGATTGTATTCATGATAACAAACAACTTCCCCAATCACGTGGTTAAGTATCGGTCACTAATTACCACTCACCCTATATACAGGGTGTAACGGAAAGGGTATATACATCCTTAAGGGTGTGCCACAGACCATCAAACTGAACATGTTTCACATCATAAAAAAAAATTTGCAGCAAAAAAAAATATCAGCTGCCTATACATTTGGGTCGAATAGGTATTGCAATTTTCTATGGGGCAGCAGATATTTTTTTGGCTAAAAAACATGTTTTATGATGAGAAACATGTTCAGTTTGATAGTCTGTAGCACACCCTTAAGTATGTATATATCCTTTCCGTTACACCCTGTATATTTGTTGGTGGTACAGTAGGTATTGAAGTTTCATGTGATACAGCTGATTATTTTTCGTTATACCGATGTTGATCTCATGTACAAAGTTGTTCATTTCGATAATCTACACCATACCTTTATATATTCACACATTTCTAAAACATTTTGACAATTGTGGTGGAAGATCACGTTTTGTGGTAGAACTAGATGTACCTAACGCACTCAAAACATTGTGCTGGTCACCGACTCGACACGAAAGACCGGACATGCGTGTGTCCAGTTGGTGAAACTTAAAATAGTATCACTTTTATCATTTTGTCATCTGGACATACCAAGATTTTTACTTTACTAATTCCTTTACATAGACGATTTTCGTCAAGAATTTGGAGATTAGCCTAGTTCTTTTTCTGTTTCTATAAATCTTGTTGTTTGTTGTCTTGTTTCTATATATAAATATGAGTTTATTTGTAACTAAAAGCATTTCAAATCGCTTTTAGGTTTTTGTCAACTGGGCACACGTTCGGAGGTCGTGGAGGTTTTCAAAGTAAAGTTAAAACTATAAAAACGAATTTAAAAAAATGTGCAAAAGATGGAACTTGTAGGTTCCCAGGTGGTGCTAGAACAAAAAATGATCGCAATGAAGGGGAGAACAAGTAGCTCTCGGCTTCCCTAAGGGTACTTTCACTCCCATTATACCTGGTTCGTACCGATATAAGAGAAAAAGAAGAAGTAACGAATTTGTTTTATCTTCTAGATGACTCTGAGATCCCAGTAGACATCGACTTCACGTCCGTGTCCCCGCGCGACATGCGCGCGGCGTGCGCACTGTTCAGCACGGTGGCGCACGTGCTGGGGCGCGCCGCGCGCGGGGCCGTGTGCGCGCGCGCCGGCTTCTACGAGCTCGGCGGGAACTCGCTCAACTCTATCTACACCATCACCAGGCTGAGGGACCAGGGCTATTATATCGGTGAGCTTGGTTTTATCATTGGTAGTCTTACATTATAAACACAATCTAAGTTGGCAGTAGAAAAAAAAGAACAAAGTATTTATTTCTACACGCATTCATTAAATTATTATATTAGAATAAGGGACAATCTTTTTGAGAACAAAAACAAAAGATTCAGTACGATTTATACTTAGTGGCATCATAAACAGCTGGCTTACCATGACGTCTTAAAACAGTATTGTTTTACTCTCATTCCAGAGTGGGAAAGAGACGGAGCTATACAGGTTGTCTAGCTTCATCTCTTTCCCACTCTGGAATAAGAATGAGACAATAATGTTTTAAGACGTCATAGTAACCCCCCTTGGGTTACGAGGTTTTATAATGTCAGTATGTACTAAAACCAACAAGTTGGAAAATTAAATTATACCTGTGACAATTACAGTTCCTGCGTCACTGACGGTCGCAATTGCTACTGCTGAAATTAAGTCCTGGGTCGAAAAAATTGTTACTAGTTTTTCCATCAGGACTTTCTCAGTTGATGGCAATAGGATCGCTCCTTATAGCATGGTACTTAAACATAACTGGCGAATTGTGGGTGTAGGTACTATAAAGTATACTTCTGCCTAACCCTTTGATAATTATAGGCATGATGTTATGTTAAATGATATACAAAGTCCATCCGATGCAATTCACACTATAAAATTGGCGTTGTATAAGCTCGGAGCAAATGAAACATACACTGACACAGACATGTCAATTGTAGCGACCACAAAAAGCAACATACTACAAAAAGTACTACAGCTCCATCTATGATGCGACGGAGGAACTAACATCAATTTCCTACAAGTCGCAAGCAAAGTTTACATCGACTTAAGTATATATAGAGAAGCCCGATAGCATCTATCGGGCAGTTGCCCACCAGACATAACACCTGTCTGGCCGGAAGATCCTCCCTTTTCTAAGGAGTATCGAGGAACTTTACATCCTGTTCCTCATACCCCTAAAAAATATTATTAATTCCTCATTCGTCTTCCAGATATCAGTGACTTCCTCGGAGCAGCAAATCTAGGCGAGGTTCTATCTCACATGAGCACCAGCCCCAACCGCGACGGTGAAGATAGTGAACTGTTCACTGCAGAACCTCTAGCAGATGAACATAAACAGCAAGTCATTGAGTAAGTATTGCTTTGAAATCAATCTTCGGTACGAGGAGGGTAGGAGGACCTCGTGGCTAAATACTAACACCCGCACGGGTCGATCTTTAAGGTGTCTGGCCGAGGTTGGCCCGTGGATGGTGGATCACCATAATTACATACCGAGTTTCCTCCGTGCCTTGGAAAGCACGTTAAGCAGTTGGTCCCGGCTGTCATTTGTAGATCTTTGACAGTCGTTACGAGTAGTCAGAAGCTAAAATTAGGGCACTTACTGTATACCACTTTAAGATTTTATTGAGAACAGATTTTGTTCTGTCGATTGGCTTTTGAAAATGATAACTGATTTAATTTGTCGTAGTTATGCTCCTTATTTTGGTCTTTTTTATTATTATTATATTATTATAAGCCTATATTGTCCCACTGCAGGGCAAAGGCCTCCCTTCCCTCCTTCCACTTTTCGCGGTCTAGTGCGATTGTAGGCCAATCCTTAGAGAACGAGTCCAACTCATCCCGCCATCTCCTCCTGGGCCTGCCGCGTTGTCGTTTCTTGCTGTCTGGTATCCATTGAGTGGTTATTTTCGCCCATTGCACCTCCGATATGCGGCAGATGTGACCAGCCCAGTTCCACTTCAACTTAGCAGCAGTAAAGCCAGCATCCGCTATTTGGGTTTTGGAGCGAAGTATGGAGTTTCTGATGCGGTCCGTAAGTTTGACACCCAGTATACTTCGCTCCATAGCTCGTTGGCAGACTATTTTTTGGTCTTTCTTAATTTCATTTTTTTTTCAGTATGATAGTATCATCGTTCTACAACAAGGCAGAGTTGGAACAGTTCCTGAAACACGAGATCGACACGAATGACTACGCAGTTCTCATTGACGAAACATGGCCAGCGCTCATCAACGCGAAACTAAGCGTTGTGCTTAAAAATTGTAAGTACCCTTGCTATGCTCTTCAGCCGATACGCTAATGATAGTCGTGGGGTCTTTATTTCTTCGCTTGTATGTCCTGAGCTCAAGTTACCTGACGGCCTAAAAATTAATCCTTCATAACCGAAAATAATGATGGCAAAGGACCAATGCAAACTACCAAAAAGCTTATGCCAATTCTGATAAAAAAAGCTTTGAAAGTGATTGTCACTGGTCTAGGTCTTCAGGGCCTATACCCACCGCCTACTATACAAACATTACTTTAAGGGGGAAGCACAAGAGTTGACGCGCAATTCTATTTTTTTCTTACGTTTTTCTGCAGGTCTGCAGGTCAGGTTGCATGTCGATTAAAAATTTGATTTGCGACCGTAAAAAACATGGCTTTACTCGGTTATAATCATTGAAATCATCAAAGACAGGAAAAAGTTATTCAACAGGATTAAATAAACTAAGAGGGTTGTCAAAAACAACAGAACGCTTAGGCGTCAAAGTACTCCTACACATTGCTGTCATCCGGAAACGTGCCCAGAAGACTGGCAATTCTTTGCCCAAAGAAATAGCCAGCCCTCTGGTCTCGTGAAGTGTCAACCAGTCGTCGAGATATTTCCTTAAAAAGAGAATGCGCACTTGGGCCCGATGAGCCGAGCGTTTCGACCCCAAACGGCTCAAAACTGTAACTGCAATTTAGGTTACAGTATTAACGCCGTTTGAGGCTCTCAGCAACGTATTCTAGACGTCTAGCTCTATCTCTTTCCTACGCTAAAGTAAGATTACCACAATACTGCTGTAAGCTGAACCAACCTCTATCAGTACAATAGGTATTTACGTGGAGTTGTTCTGATAAATTTGTCAGGAATATTAAAACTAATCGTTTTCTCACAGCATTAGGAGCCCCAGTAGCCGTGGCCCTTAACTTCGACGCTCGCGACGAGCCGGACGTGGAGTCTGAAGAGACGGGCGGTCTGGTGAAGATCATGATCTTCTTGGAGTTCGTCGAGAGTTCGGTCAGAGATAGCATGTTGCCACCAGGGAAGGGTGAGTTTGCATTATCAATATCATTGTTTTTGGGGACTTTTAAGAGGAGCTCGTGGCTAAACAATAGCAGCCACAATGGTCGATCTTTAAGGTTAAGCTGTGCTTGCCGAGATTGGTCCGTGGATGGGTGACCATAATTACATACCAACTTTCCTCCGTGCCTCGGAAAGTACGTAAATCCGTTGGTCCTGGCTGTCATTTGTAGATCTTTTACAGTCGTTACTAGTAGTCAGAAGCCAAAAGTCTGACATCCAGTCTTACTCAGGGGTATCGTTTTACCCAGTTACTGCGTTGTGGAGATCAGATAAGCAGTTGCTTCATGTAAAATACTGGTACTCAGCTGCATTCGGTTAGACTGGAAGCCGGCCCCAAGATAGTTTGGGAAAAAGATAGGCACATGATGTTTTTGGGGACTTTAACTGCCCTAGTTTTGTGATGCTTGACCAAACTCGACAAGTAGACATCAAACACCGCATTCAATAAGCATCATGTCTTTGGGTGGAAAGAATATTCATTATCTGGACGACCAATGCAAGACCATTTAAGTATTCAAGTCTGTTAAAGCCTAAATTACACAGAAAGAAGTATGAAAAAAGATAATAGATATACTGCGCCGATCCCAAACAAATTGGGATAAGGGGAGAGATATGATGAAATGGCCCATCGGCATCAGGAACAAGGTCCAGGCTGCCGGTGGTCAGGGCTTCAGAGAGGAAAACTTCTTCACTGTGCGTGCCGTGTCCAAGAGTACTGCGCACTCAATCAGGCAGTATTCTCAGCTTATATTCTTATATTCTGTCTTTCTAGGCACGATCCTCCACTCCTTTATGATGGCGACAGCAGAGAGCCTCACTCCTCGGGAGAACGTGGCCGCCATCAGAGCGCTGGAGAACGCTACCATGCGCCTCGCCAAGGAAAGAGGCTTCCAGGGCGTGTTCACTACCAACACCAGTCCTTTGACACAGGTAAATATAACCAACTATACAAGCTGTTGTTTTGCATCCTCGTCAAATTAAAGGAGGTAGCTATACTAATGATTCTTGACCCGAATCTATGATAAAATAGGCAGGTTTTTTTACGGAAATCGGTTAGTGTGAACCACCCGGGTTTAAACGCGGCCCGTCCAATCCTCGCACTGCAACCCAGCTTTCACACATACAAACAATCTCAAACGTTTATTCGATCATTTCTTATTCCCTACACCGCGTTAAGCGGGTGATTCTGAAATAATGACAAATGTAATCAACAAAAAAAAGGCGTTTATTAAATTAACTGAAAACCTTATTTTTAATTAATTATTTGTCTTTTCTGGCACCCTCCTGATTTTTGACGAGGATGCAAAACAACACTTTTTATAGTAGTGTGGGTAATGAAGGATTTCAGCCAAGAAGAGAAAGTAAAGTAAAAGACAATGACCAAAATGTACGGAGCAATGTTTAAAATATATGTTTTCGCGGTCACTAACGAAACTATTCACTTGGAGGAGGAAATAACAGAAAACAGAACTTTGTATGGCGGGCATGCGATTTAATATATTTTTTAGTACAGATAAACGAAAAAAACGCCATGTTTAAACTGATTTATGTCAGTCTAGAGTTCCGTTTGTGTGCCGGTGTTCACATACAAATAGAGGAGAAGAGAACTGCGTCCCTGCATCTGTGGGAACCTTAAATATCTAGTAGGCATATAACTCGCCATCTTCTGCGAGGTCTCCAGCACGCGTAGCATGACCACTGTAGAAACGAGTTTTGTCTACGGAAGAATCGACATAATGACAGATAGACAGTGACGATGTGTCAGTTTGTCGATTCTTCCGTCGACATAGCCCGTTTCTACGGCGGTCATGCTACGCGTGCAGTAGTGTCATTTCTCCAAAAATTCTAAATAGATTTAACTATTTCCTTCTAGCAACTAGGTACCGACGTCTTAGGCTACCAGACTCTCCTGGATTACCAAATAAACCAGTACGTCGACCCCAACGGAGACAGGATCTTCGGGGCAGCCCCCGATGATATGAGAGCCATCGTGTGTTGGAAACCACTCGACTAACTCTGTGATATATTGCAAGTTAAAGAAGCCTTCTTAATCTTAAGCATTGAGTATATTTTAGATTGTGTTGTAATGTCTGTTGTGATTTTTACGAACCAGTGAGCTTTAAAAAGGTTTAATGAGAATTGAAAGTTGGCCTTATAACGACTGCCTAAGGTAGGTTTTTAATTGGCTTTTAGAGGCAATGAAAACGCTCAAAATTATGTTTATTACAAGTTGTACAGATTGTTGAGAATGTTTTTTTTTGTTAAAAGTTATGAAATAAGATAAATTTGTGAGATATAATAGGCGTTAATAATAGTAATTTTGACGTTGTTCCCATAAGTTAAGGCTTACTTTAGAAAACTTTAGATAATTGTCGATGTTATTGTTTCATTTCAGTGTTTGTTCCTTTTGATTAAGGAGTAAAATTTGTCTATATCTTGCCAGTTAAAAAACATACTGACCTTTTAATTTGAACGTGGTTCTGCCAAAACATACCAACCCGCAACAAAATTTCACCAATTATATTTATGACAGACTGATTTAACGGAATTGTAAAATACCGTTTTTAAAATGTTGCATTTTAGTATGGCCTATTTAAACTGAATAAATGAAATATTGTGGATTGGCTCACTTTAGCCGAACTACGTCCATTGTTTCGAAAGAAAAATATGTTTAAAGCCTAATTTAGTTTTAAAAATGTTATGTTAACTACGCTAATGTTCAATGATAAGTAACTTTGGTAAGTGAAAATTCAGTGACAAAACAACTAAAATTTTGACTATGAGATTGTTTATGATTTTCATATTGAGATGAGAAAAAAAATACTAGTGGTGTTTAAATGTTTTGTTTGTTATTATTTAACCTCGCAATATTCTGTGTTTTAAATTTTGTTTCTAAGATTTTGTGTGGGTCTCGTCCCGCTATTAAGTATTTTTAAGTTTAAAATCATTTTGTTGAATATGTTACTAAAATAAATTATGGTTTTATAATATGTAAGAAAATCAGAGAGAAAATCAGAAAAGAAATCAGAGTTCTTGATTGCGCTTTCCCGGTGATTCTGAGTACCTAATTAAATAAAAACAACACTGTGATCTAAAATTATTTATAAGACAGACAACACTACACTCATGTATTAAATTGATAGAACAGTTTCATATAGAGTATAACAATCAAGTTCTTGTTTGAGATCGATGGTAAAGAATTGGACCTCTTTTATTATTTTCGTGTAAAGACACGATCAATTTTGAGTTATTAGAATTTAATCAAAATCAAAAGTCATTTATTTAAATTAGGCTGTTAATCATCAATCGTCAAAATTACAAAAGACAGTTACACAAAACGTCCGCTCTTTGCAATACATCAATATGAGTTCACAATGACCACAAAATATGGCAGAATTCATACTTGAGCATAGTTTTTCATTTATATCTACGGCCAGCAAGCTGGTCACTCGTATTATACAACATAATTAAACTACTATAAATCAGAAGGTACGAAGATAGTTTCTATGTAGTAAAATACATTGACATATACCTCTGTATAGCACTTAACTTGGAAAGAATATTAAAAATATCCCTGTATTTTTTGTATATATCTTAATTCATTACAACATTATAATCAATAGTTACATAATAATGTATACAGGGTGTAACGGAAAGGGTATATACATCCTTAAGGGTGTGCTACAGACCATCAAACTGAACATGTTTCTTATCATAATTTTTTTTTTGCAGCAAAAAAAAATATCAGCTGCCGATACATTTGGGTCGAATAGGTATTGCAATTTTCTATGGGGCAGCAGATATTTTTTTTGCTGAAAAACATGTTTTATGATGAGAAACATGTTCAGTTTGATAGTCTGTAACACATCCCTAAGTATGTATATACCCTTTCCGTTACATCCTGTATAACGCTCATGAAAATACTATGAAAAAGTTTTTTTCTAAAGTATTATGCGATGTAAAGGGCATAAAAAAGTGGCCGTGTAGTTCACAACCTGGGTAGAAGTTTTGATTTAGTATAAAGACTCCAACAGATACAAAAATCATTGAAATTACTACATCATGTTTTGCGTAGTCATATATCCATCCTAACTGAATTGGCATGATATAACTTCAAAACAAAATTTATTTAATTTCAATGATTTTTGAAGACAAAAATTTTCTTTACTTAAATTAAAAAAAGCACAGACGTCACAAAATATCACATGTATATTAAAATATCTAAAAAATAATACTAAACGATTTATTGCCAAATTTAATTTGTTATACTTATAATGATAGTATTAGTATATAATGTTAAAAGTTAAGTAGGTAATATCGTAAGGAAATTCCTGTTTAAAAAAAAAAACTGATAGACACAAATCTCAATTCTTTTTTCAAGAAATATATCGTTTTTGAGCAAATAAATATAGTTTTAGCTATAAATTCTAGATCTCTATAAGTTATAAGATAGTGATATTTTTACTGTTTAAATTACTTTTAATTTGTATTAAATAAAAATAGTTCTATAAATTTTAAGAAAATTAATTGTAATTTATTTAACAATAAATATTTATCTGATAAGTAAAGTGTTTTTACTTTTAATACAATTAAAAAAAAAAAAATCCGATCCATTTTGAAGAGCAGTTTAAAAAAACATATCTTCATCTGCCGAAACTTTTCCTTTTCATTAAAATGCGATAATAATACAGAAATAAGAAAAAAACCAGATATACATAGAGACAGTCCAAATATAATCTTAAGTCCTATGAGAACGTGTTCGAGCATGATGAGAGTCACTATCATCATCGGTGGATCGCTACATGAGTTTACCCCAAGTTTTATTTAAGAAAATTAATCTATTTATCCAACCGCACTGGGCCCGCGTGGTGGATTACAGCCCACTCCCTCTCATAGGAGAGGAGGCCTGTGTCCCAGCAGTGGGAACATGATAGGCTAATGATGATGATGATGAATCTATTTATATTTAACCTTTACGTCCGGTTGTCTGCTGAAGTTAGGTTTCAATTACGAATCTGAAAAGCAAATAAACAGAACATTATGAGATTGTTAACTACGAAGCCAGAAATCTTAGGTTTTGAAATGACGTTCATAGGATTTTCAATGAAATAATAAATCAAATAATTATTTCTTTTATTTATTCATTTATTCAGTAGTACACATACATGTATTTCATATGAGATGGTGCCAACATACAATATATATTGTACATATATATACTACATAACTTAGATAATTAGATCCACCTAAGTAGGTACTTATATGTATAAAACAACAACAAGATACAACAACTAAAAAAATTATAACGGGTATTCGTCAAAAATGTCTGATGCTAACGAGCGAACTTCGGTGACCAAACCGACCGTCCCTTCATAAAATAAAGACAGATACAGGTTGTTCCAAGAAGTATATATCTTTAGTGGTTTTTTTTTTTTTGTCCTCAGAATTTAATCATCTTTGGAATTTAATATTTATTTAATAAAAAAAGTTGCTTTAATTTGTATTTTATGTTTTTCTGAGTTAATTTATCCCTCAATGTAGTTAAAAGTAGGTATTAGGTACCGCCTCATTGGTCTCAGTTGGGTTTACGTAGAGATACTTAATTTGATGTACAGGATGCTTGGTAGACGTTTTCGTGAATGGTCCATTTACACCTTGTATTTTATTAAATGAATTATTATAAATTGTATTGTATTTAATTAAATGAAAAATTATAAAGACTTTTAAATAGAAACAACACTTTTTCTTTCAGCTACGTAGTAATGTTATCATTAATCACTACAAAACCGATCACAAAGGATGTATTTTTGCTTAAAACCAAAACAGTGCAGAAATGATATGAAATCTCATTATTGCACAGTTTTTCATTACTGCACTGTTTTTTATTTAGATTTATATTTACCACAGAGGTTTAATGTCTCCCATTAAGTTTAATATAAAATGTATGCATTCGATCAAAAACATACTGGCTGAAAATAAAAATTGGCTGAATAAAACCGCCGACTTGGTGAAAAACTAGAATAAATTTTAATGTTCCAAGTAAAATTAAATGTGCAGTTATTAAAATTTCACTTTTAATAACTGTACATTTAATAATTGTAAGTTTTAAATTTTAAATTGTACTTTAAAGGAAAGATTAATTAAACTTTCATTCATTAACTGAACAGACCCGACTAAAAAATGTATTTAGATTTTCAAGACTATAGAGGTGGTGGTAGGGTGTAACGGAAAAGGTAAATGTCTGATGGAGGAACATGTTCAGTTTGGTGGTCTGTAGCACACCCTTTAGTATGTATATACCCTTTCCGTTACACCCTGTATAGTATTTTATTATTTACCTACAGAGTGACATATTCGCATTGGCGAAAGTACTACTACTAGTACTTTCGCCAATGCGAATAGTATGCAACTAGTAGTTGAAAGATCAACAAAGATTTAAAAAAAAACTTGAGTTCTGAATTTTGAGTAGGTATATTTTGTTACGGTAGTTGAAAGAAAAGTAGATTACGCACCCTGCTAAAACTTGTAACAAACTTGCTTATTCCTTGATGAAAGGAGTAAACAGATTTATACATTAAAAAAGTAATTAGGGGAAAATGAATTTAATAAATGATGAAATGAAAAATACAATAAATTAGTACAAAAGTGAAGGGCAGGTTAACCGAGAACGTTTTAAATATCTCCGCAAATC
This sequence comes from Cerastis leucographa, assembly GCA_963082945.1. NCBI lineage: Eukaryota > Metazoa > Arthropoda > Insecta > Lepidoptera > Noctuidae > Cerastis > Cerastis leucographa. The sequence continues at coordinate 6,081,533 of OY720370.1, forward strand.
TCTGAGCGTGATAGTAACTGAAGACAAACTTGCAGTCGTAGAAAGCTGGCTTGATTAAGATGAGCTTGACCACGACGAACTTGATGCAGGGCGATTTGGTAGGACCCACCAGCAGACACGTACCGCCCAATGCCAGGCTCGTCAGCTCGAAGAGCAGCTTCCAGCAGACAGGTAATGAGCCCCAATGCCAGGCTCGTCAGTTCGCAAAGTAGCTTCCAGCAGACAGTTAGCAACAGCCACGGCAGCACTAAACGAAGGCCGCTCTTTGACTCCACCAGGCTGTGCTCAAAACTCAAGATATGACAGATCTTGACTCCAAACTAGACTTAGCTGTTTTCTTGATTTTAGACTATACTGATTTCTCGTGTCCAGACTGAACCGACTCTTAACTCCAGACTAGAACCAGGGCATCCGTCAGAAATCCCTTTTATACCCTGATCTTCCGTTTCTTTTCTTCCAATTTTCTTTTTCAGATTCAAAACTGCTGCGCTCTAGTAAGACGCAACCTGCCAGTATTCAAAGCAGCCAGTAGCAATTGGTCAAAAACCTTGCGCATAATATTTTTATAAATATAACTCAGAATATCTTTACACAGCAAATATTCGCAATTAATTATAAAATACAACAATTGAACTAACGAATTGATGATAATAATTTTTAGTAATATATAATCTAAATGAAACCTTCATAGAGAGTTTGGCTGGTAAGAATCAAAAATAAAAGTAAATGACATCTGACAAATTTGAAGTAAACATGTCACAACAAAGGATATAAAGAAAATATTTATAAAAACGAAATGATTGGTAATATGCTAATGTAAAACCAATAAAAGTATGAATATGGATGATAAGTGTGAGTATAGAGTGTCTGTAGTAGGCAGATACTATATTTCCCCAACGACCCCGAGAAAATTTTTGGCCTAGAACAAAAATTTTGGTAAGGTTAAAGTATTACAGCATTCACAAAACTTTCATAACTCATTCAAACACACCGACATCTTACGAAGTTAGGCCAGGTAGGATTCACATTCAATGATCACTACTCCACCTGATAAATCAATAACAGTAGGCTTATTTTTGGAGTTGTAATCCGCTCGCGTCTAAAACCCATAATAAGATGAAATATAAACAAAAAATTAATAAGGGATCCACCCCAATCAACTTTTAGAGTTGAAGATTAGCGAAGGCTTATTTTAAGGAAGTCGCAACCCGCTTCAGTCAACTTTTAGAGTTGAAGATTAGCGAAGGCTTATTTTAAGGAAGTCGCAACCCGCTTCAATCAACTTTTAGAGTTGAAGATTAGCGAAGGCTTATTTTAAGGAAGTCGCAACCCGCTTCAATCAACATTTAGAGTTGAAGATTAAAAAAAATAGTTATACCAACTTATAGTATAGTTAGGTATAATAGAAGGTTAGATAACTTGTACCTAAAAGCACTTCAAAGAGTTATCTGATAAGAACAGATATAGAAGAATATTAAAAATAATCTTTTAATGGTTTAAAAACCAATGAAAGAACAAACAAAATAAAAACTATAGAGTTTAAATAGACCGAATAAAACTCTACAGTTAGAAGAAGGGAAGAAGATAGAGATGAGTCATGAGTAAGTATAAGATAAAAAAGTTAAAAATAAAGTGTCTAAAATTAAAAGGGAGAGAGAGAGTCAAGAGAGTCTGAGTTATTATTAAGAAGGACGCAAACAGCGCCAATAATAGTTAGAGCCCACGACACTAAACCTTTTTTGATGAGATTCATAGAAGATATAGATAAATATATGAATTAAGTGTTTAAGAGTATAAGTAGAGATTTAGTGATGTAATATGATGAAAATATGATGAAAATAGTTACCAAATATAATCTCTTGTGGAAGTTGTTTTAGAATTTAGGGAATATGTTTAAGATCAAGACTTGATTTTGCGTTAGGCGCCAAAATGTAACAAACTTGCTTATTCCTTGATGAAAGGAGTAAACAGATTTATACATTAAAAAAGTAATTAGGGGAAAATGAATTTAATAAATGATGAAATGAAAAATACAATAAATTAGTACAAAAGTGAAGGGCAGGTTAACCGAGAACGTTTTAAATATCTCCGCAAATCTCTGAGCGTGATAGTAACTGAAGACAAACTTGCAGTCGTAGAAAGCTGGCTTGATTAAGATGAGCTTGACCACGACGAACTTGATGCAGGGCGATTTGGTAGGACCCACCAGCAGACACGTACCGCCCAATGCCAGGCTCGTCAGCTCGAAGAGCAGCTTCCAGCAGACAGGTAATGAGCCCCAATGCCAGGCTCGTCAGTTCGCAAAGTAGCTTCCAGCAGACAGTTAGCAACAGCCACGGCAGCACTAAACGAAGGCCGCTCTTTGACTCCACCAGGCTGTGCTCAAAACTCAAGATATGACAGATCTTGACTCCAAACTAGACTTAGCTGTTTTCTTGATTTTAGACTATACTGATTTCTCGTGTCCAGACTGAACCGACTCTTAACTCCAGACTAGAACCAGGGCATCCGTCAGAAATCCCTTTTATACCCTGATCTTCCGTTTCTTTTCTTCCAATTTTCTTTTTCAGATTCAAAACTGCTGCGCTCTAGTAAGACGCAACCTGCCAGTATTCAAAGCAGCCAGTAGCAATTGGTCAAAAACCTTGCGCATAATATTTTTATAAATATAACTCAGAATATCTTTACACAGCAAATATTCGCAATTAATTATAAAATACAACAATTGAACTAACGAATTGATGATAATAATTTTTAGTAATATATAATCTAAATGAAACCTTCATAGAGAGTTTGGCTGGTAAGAATCAAAAATAAAAGTAAATGACATCTGACAAATTTGAAGTAAACATGTCACAACAAAGGATATAAAGAAAATATTTATAAAAACGAAATGATTGGTAATATGCTAATGTAAAACCAATAAAAGTATGAATATGGATGATAAGTGTGAGTATAGAGTGTCTGTAGTAGGCAGATACTATAAACTCGAGTTAATTTAGTGCCCTCGCATGCGCTCGGGCACCAACATAACACTCGTGCCTTATTAACTCACTTTGCGCTCGATGCAACAATCTACTATTTCACGTCACAACATGTTACGTTTTAAAACTAAATGGATTTAAATAAATACCTTTTTTTGTTGTTATCCCATGAAAAAAGAGTCGTGAGCCGCACATTCAAAGGATGCTTGTGTAAGCTTGATTAAAATTCATGTCTTAATTTCTATTAAATATTGTGCATTGTAAAAATACATTTGCCAAATTCATTATAAATAAGTTGTGAATTCTATCAAAACTTGTTGATTTACGGAAGTTTATTATTAATTATTTTACTTAATACAAACTTTCACAACATTAAACTATAAATGATGTTTATTTTTACTTGTATTTTTAGAATAATCTTATATTTTATTTGTTATATTATTCTTACTGTTATATTATTCGTGGCTCAATTTTGACTACCGATACGGTGGTGATTTGCGCGCCATTACCGAATGGCGCCAATAGAAAAAAAGGAGGAGTAGTCGATTGAGTAGCAACTGCTGGAATTTTAATATTAATTTTTGAGCTACGAAGCTAGTTGTTCTTGGTTATCACCTTTTATAACAATAAAGTTATTTTGAAGGAGAACAGTCTTTGGATTTAATAAAAAAGAAGCTAACAATTCAGAAGCAGGGATAACACCAAGGATCCTGGTGCACCTATTGTAACCACCCTGGTGTGATCATACGCCAACAAAAAGGTACGATATTAGAGTAGTTGAATATTCAACATGATGTTTTATTTTTTAATTTATTATTGCAAGTGTTGTGCCAAATTTTTCCGTTGATACCATAATGGAAAAAATTATCCGCATTGTTGCCATTCTGCTGGAAGATTATTTATTAAATTCGTTTGTGTAACTGGTAGTTATATATGGTAGTTATATAGCTGGTGTAAAAAGACGCTTAGCGAACCCGAAAGTTACGTGTTTTACTGGAAATTACGATCATTTTTGTCCTAGACCAGAGCTTGAGAGCATTCTGGTTACTGAAATATTGAAGGTCAAAGTTCAAATTATATATTTTTTTCTTTTTCCCAACAATGCTTTTTGCTCAATGCTTTAAGATTTCATGTAGGTACAGAATGCTCAGATTTTTTTTTATATCTTGTTGGTATTAAAAATGTTCATTATTTAATATCCCATGGCTAGACTTCTAGTGTAGTCATGAATATTAAAAAAAAAAAAAACGCCATTTAGCAGTTAATATTTGCATATGGGCTCTGACTGGGGTTTATTCTTGTATGATATTGGGATGGTTTGAAATCAACGTTACCACCTGTATTGTAAATATTTGTTTTTCTACTATGCGATATAAAATAAAACACAGTAACCAATTTATGAGCTCATTTATTCAATTATTTGCCTAATATTTGAATAACATGTTTGATACATAGGACATGATATGAAATAGATACTCGTTGTTTCAAAAAAATTTCAGGTTCTTGGACATTGTGCTGTTAGTACAATCGGAAGATGCCTAGTGACCGGTCCGAGAACGGACGGAAGTCCATTAGAAGTCATCACAGCGTCTTGCCGGGAGGTTCCTCGAGACGCAGCCGATCCCGGACACGTGCTCGAGCCTCGAGACAAAGTCATCGCTCGTCGGCAGCACCCCGCAGCGATATTCGTAGCTCCGAGCGGCGTAGATCCAGAAGGTCACCTCGGCAAGTGGAGTCGCAGGCAAGAAGTCTAAGCAGGCCAGTCGTAATAATTCCATTACCGCATCACAAACCTCGTGCGCCACGAACGGAAACGCATGCACATGTACCGTCAGATATAATTATAGATCGTAGCCTTAGTAGGCAGAGGCGTCGGAGATTGCAGACCCCTCGCAGTGAAAGCTTTAATAGATCGCGTAGTCCTGTCAGCTCTTTTACGAATGAAATCGCTACATCTGCGCCACCGCAGCCTGCATCTACCGATGCTGTTAATAATGAATTGCTTAAATTAATCAAAGAATCGTTGCAATCCATTTCAGCTGTAAATCCAGAGCGTAAAGAAAGATTTACCAATAGTAATGTAGTTCCAGAATTCGATCCTAAATTGAAAAATCAAACAATTGTTACTTGGTTGAATAAAGTTAAAGAATGCTCTGAGATCTACGGCTGGGATTGTAAACAGACGGCTCACTATGCTCTCCCAAAGCTAGTAGGTACTGCCAAAAAATGGTACGAAGGACAGCCATCAATTTTGCTTACATGGGATGAATGGGTCGAAAAACTTAAATCTGCTTTTCCGTCGTACGAAAATTATGGCCATTTGCTTACGGAAATGTTAGCTAAAAGGGCAAAGTTTGGAGATAATTTAGAAGAGTACTATTATGAAAAATTAATAGCTTTGAATAGGTGTGGTATAGAAGGTAGGAATGCGATTGACTGCATTGTTTACGGAATAGATGATAGATCAGTTCGGTACGGAGCAGAAGCAGTAGGTTTTGAGGATGCTGATAAATTGCTGGGCTATCTGAGGGGTGTCAAACATGAGCGATTAGATAGGTTCAATAAGAAACCAGTACGTTCTGTTACCGAAACGCGTAAACATGTAAAAAATGAATTTGTTAGAGTTTTGAAGTGTTTTAACTGCCATGAAACGGGTCACACGGTACCAGAATGTAAAAAACCTATTGTTAAGTGCCAAAAATGCAAGCGCATTGGTCATGATGATCCTGATTGTAATAGGAGCGTTTGGACAAAAGCCGAAGTTAAGACATTGTGACTAGATAATAGTAGTGACTTAGGAGCAGACAGCAAATTTATCAAGGATGTTAACGTAAATAATGTCCAATTGACAGGGTACGTAGATTTTGGTAGTCAGTGTACGTTAGTCAAGGAATCAGTAATAAAAGTAATTGTACCGCGTGAAAAATGGCAGACGAATAATTTGCCGTCCCTTAAAGGCTTTGGTAATACATATGTGAATGCATTAGGTAAGACTAAAATTTCATTAATGATTGACAATGCTAAAATTACTGTCGAGGCAATTGTTGTACCTGATAGTTATCTAAACTATGACCTACTTATTGGGCAGACGGCTACGGAACAACCTCATATATGGGTATTTAAATCTGATACAAATTTGGTAATTAATGATAAACGAGTGCAAGATGATACACGACTGGTTTTGAAGTCTTACAAAACTGTTAAAGCTGAAGGTTGTATTTCTGTAAAAGTATTTACCGATTTCGAAGTTAATGGAATTATTTTCGTTGAAAATGGTCATCGCTTAAACTATAGTGTAGAAATTGGTCCTTACAATATAAAAAACGGTAGTAGTTATTTAACTATTCTAAACTATGATAATAAATTAATTCAATTTAAAGAGGGGCAAGTCTTGGCACGTGCTTTTCGAATTAATAATAATATTAAAAACATTAATAGAATACACGAAGTTCGAAATCGCGGCAATAAACCTCCATTAACATTGGAAGACCTCAATATTGATGAAAATTTAGACGTAAATCAGAGACTTACATTATTCAATACATTGAACCGATATCGCGATTGTTTTGCCAAGGATTTGTCTGAACTAGGTCAGACAACGGCTGCAGAAATGAATATTCAGCTAGTAGACACGGAGCCAGTCGTTTATCGACCATACAAGTTAAGTCATTCAGAACGGGAGGAAGTAAGAATTATGGTTGACGAACTCTTAAAATATGACATCATAAGAGAGTCTCAGTCTCCTTACGCGAGTCCAGTTCTGTTAGTGAAAAAGAAAACTGGAGATAAACGGCTTTGTGTGGACTATCGTGCCGTGAATAAGAAAACTATTAAGCAACATTATCCGCTGCCTCGTATTGAGGACCAGATTGATCGTTTGGCTGGGAATAAGTATTTTTGTGCTTTAGACCTGGCGTCGGGGTATTACCAAATTCCACTTACTGAAGAGAGCAGGCGTATAAGCTCGTTTGTAACGCCCGATGGGCAGTTCGAATTTAATAGAATGCCTTTCGGTCTAGCCAACGCACCAGCCGTTTTTCAGCGAACTATCAATTTGGTCTTGGGTAATTTACGCTATAATATTGCATTAGCTTATATGGATGATATCTTGGTGCCGAGTAGGTCATTTGAAGAAGGTATCGAAAGATTAGAAGTCGTACTTCAAAGGTTTAGGGAGGCAGGCTTAACATTAAAACCGCAAAAATGTTATTTCTTTCAAAATCACGTTGACTACTTAGGTTTTGAAATTTCCAATGAAGGTGTAAGACCTGGCTTTAAAAAAATTGAATCCGTTAAAAACTTCCCTAAGCCAAAAGATGTACATAATGTTCGACAGTTTATCGGACTAGCCAGTTTTTTCAGACGTTTTATTAGGGGTTTCGGAGAGATAGCTCGTCCCATTACGAAATTATTAAAGAAAAACTCTGTTTGGCTTTGGTCACAAGCTCAAGAAGAAGCATTTGAAAAACTAAAAAATGCACTGATTTCTAGACCCGTGCTAGCATTGTATAATCCTAATCTTGAAACACAAATACACACAGATGCCAGCAAACACGGTATAGGTAGTGTTTTACTCCAAAAACAAATCGATGGAGTTTTCAAACCGGTAGCTTACTACAGTAGACAGACTTCGCCTGAGGAGTCCCATTTTTCTTCGTATAGAGACTCTTGCCGTTATTGCTGCTCTAGTGAAGTTCAGAACATACGTGCTTGGATTAAACTTCACCATTGTAACAGACTGTAACTCTCTTAGAGCAACGTTTTTAAAACGAGACATGTTACCCCGTGTTGCGCGATGGTGGAGTTTGATTCAAGAGTATGACTGTAACGTAGTATACAAATCCGGCAAAGGCATGATTCACGTTGATGCATTGAGTAGGAATCCGACTATGGAAAATGCAGGGATAATTCAGGCTATTGACACTTTTGACATCATGACGGTAACTGATGATTGGTTAACGACGGTACAGCTAGCGGACTCCGAAATACAACGCATCAAAAAAATTCTTTCTGACAAAGACTTTGATGACATGGTAGAAATACGAAAGAATTTCGTCCTTAAGCGCGATAGAGTTTATAAAGTAACTGAAGACGGATTAAGGTGGGTGGTGCCAAAAGGTTGTCGGTGGCAAATCCTTCAGAAAAACCATGATGAAATAGGTCACTTTGCATTCGATAAGACTTACGACAAAATAAAAGAACATTACTGGTTTCCTCGCATGCGAAAGTTTATTCAAAAATATGTAAATTCCTGTTTAGAATGTGCTCATAATAAATTGCCCGCAGGACAAAAGCAAGGTTTCTTGCACCCTATACCTAAAGTAAATACGCCATTTGACACCATTCATGTTGATCATGTTGGACCATTCGTGAAATCAAAAAGAAAAAATTGTTACATTTTGGTGATTGTAGAGTCATTCACAAAATTTATTGTGTTAAAAGCGGTTAAAAATACAAAGTCCAATTCCACTATTGCAGTTCTTAGGGAATATTTTGGTACGTTCGGTTTACCAAAACGACTAATCAGTGATAGAGGCACGTCATTTACAAGTTCGAAGTTTAAAAGTTTTCTTACTGAAATAGGAATCCATCATATAAAAAATGCAGTGGCTTCACCTAGAGCAAATGGTCAGGTGGAGCGGTATAACAGAACAATCTTGGATTCTTTGGCTTCACAAAATCATGGTAAAGACGAAAGACTTTGGGATGACAGACTATTACAGGTACAGTGGGGCTTAAACAACACCCTAAACAAAGGTACGGGTAAAACCCCTTCTGAGGTTTTGTTTGGGTTAAGGCTTACTGGGATTAATGAAGGTAGCCTTGTTTCGGAAATTGATGATGATAAAATTAAAAATACGCATGACGAAAATGAATTAAACAACTGTTATGATAAATTACGTGATATTAGAGATGAAGTAGACAATCATACAAAAAAGTCGCAAGACAAACAGAAGAATCGGTACGATAAAAAAAAAAAGCAACCGCTAAAATTTAAAATTGGAGACTTGGTGAGAGTTGAAAGAGCAGCACATACAGTAGGGAAAAGTAGAAAACTGTTAGCTAAATGCTCAGGGCCATACAGAATAACTAAAGTTTTGGATCACGATAGGTATGAGGTTGAAGATACTCCTATTACTAAAAAGAAAGGGGCGTCAAAGTATAAAGGTATATTTTCTATCGACAAAATACATCCTTGGCTTTGTTTTGATAATAAAGGTAGTGAGTCATCTTCTGGCGAAAGTACAGATGATTAAAATAATATACGATTAGCGTAATAGAAACCTTTGTTGCGGTGTCTGAATATTTAATGTTTGTGTATTGAGTAAATTTCATATTGTTGAAGCTGATTATCACTTAGGATTAGTTAGTTTATTCATTTTATTTTATTTGTTAGATGTAATGAAACACTTTATTCGGTTTGTAATTCTTGTTAAATGATTGAGTAAGTTTTAAAAATAAAAAAAATACTTTATTTTAGGAGCATTATTTAAATATTTGTTACTAAATTGAAAACTGGGAATTGCTCAACATCATTGTTAACTTACACTGTTATGAACTTGAGTGACGAGTTCTTTGAAGTGCTCAACATTTACAACTATATGAGCCGCTATGAGCGAATGGCTACTTTTGAAGTGCAATGTGCACATAACTACATAAGCCGCTATGAGCGAATGGCTACTTTTGAAGTGCTATGTGCACATAACTATCAAGCCGCTATGAGCGAATGGCTACTTTTGAAGTGCAATGTGCACATAACTATCAAGCCGCTATGAGCGAAAGGCTACTTTGAAGTGCTATGTGCACAAAACTATGAGAGCCGCTATGAGCGAAAGGCTACTTTAAAGTACAAAATGCACAATAACTGAAATAACAGTGTAATTCTAGATTAATAGATACTTTGAAGTATTGAAGAATATTTGGGTATTTTTTTTTAGTGTTGTAATATATATTCAAATAGCTGCTCAATGGTTTATTCGCGGGGACGCGAAATTAATCAGGATGGACGAATTGTAAGCTTGATTAAAATTCATGTCTTAATTTCTATTAAATATTGTGCATTGTAAAAATACATTTGCCAAATTCATTATAAATAAGTTGTGAATTCTATCAAAACTTGTTGATTTACGGAAGTTTATTATTAATTATTTTACTTAATACAAACTTTCACAACATTAAACTATAAATGATGTTTATTTTTACTTGTATTTTTAGAATAATCTTATATTTTATTTGTTATATTATTCTTACTGTTATATTATTCGTGGCTCAATTTTGACTACCGATACGGTGGTGATTTGCGCGCCATTACCGAATGGCGCCAATAGAAAAAAAGGAGGAGTAGTCGATTGAGTAGCAACTGCTGGAATTTTAATATTAATTTTTGAGCTACGAAGCTAGTTGTTCTTGGTTATCACCTTTTATAACAATAAAGTTATTTTGAAGGAGAACAGTCTTTGGATTTAATAAAAAAGAAGCTAACACTTGCGAGACATGCCTCCTTTTGGAAGTGTCGACCCATGTAATATGGGGCAAGCCTATTGCCAACAACCGGACACAAGCCCAGACTTCGTGGCTGCTACTGAGAAATTCCTGATGTAAAAACCCAAAAACAATTTGCTCGACCCGGGAATTGAACCCATGACCTCATGCTCAGCAGTCGTGATTGCGACCGCTAAAAAAACACGGCAATAAAAAAAAACCGGACAAGTGGCAGTCGGACTCGTCCATCAAGGGTTCCGTGCAAAGTCACTTTTGTTATGCGCGTTAATTAAATCATAACAGATAAAGACTTTAAACGTTATTTTTTTATTTTTTTTAAACTTTGCCCCACACTAGGAATTTCTCCTGTATCGTGGGTGCGTTTACAAACATTTAAAGTCACATACACAAACAGCCAGACCCGGAACAACTATCTGTAGGCCATACAAATATTTGTTCCGTGCGGGGATCGAACCCGCGACACGCAGCGCAGCAGTCGATCGCTCAACCACTGCGCCAACCGTGCCGTCATTATCGTTATGATTTAATAACAAGTGTAAAGTTTTCATATTTGCCCCTGTACTTGTACCTAGTATAAGACGATATTACTTGCGAAATTTCATAGTTTTAGGTCAACGGGAGGATCCTATACATTTTTATTTCTTTGAGAGTGTCGAAATATACGTTTTTTGGGGCATAAACGGCCGTATCTTTTTTTACGTTAACTTAGAAGTTTGATTTTTCACAGCTTAAAAGGAATTTTTTATTAAAAAAAAAAAGCATTTCCCCACACTATAGGACTTTCTCCTGTATCGTGGGTGCGTTTACAAACATTTGAACTCACATACACAAACAGACAGACTCGAAAAAACTATATGTAGGCCATACAAATATTTGATCCGTGCGGGGATCGAACCCGCGACACACAGCGCAGCAATCGATCGCTCAACCACTGCGCCAACCGTGCCGTCAAAGACAGACAGATCTGAAGTCCCTTACAGCTGTAGTATATGGATTTAATTTCAACTCGATATATCCACACGTCTCGGGAACGTGTGGAGGTATCGAGTTGAAATTAAAAAGGGTCCTGACAGACTCAGACAGACGGACAGCAAAGTGATCCTATAAGTGTTCCGTTTTTCCTTTTGAAAAGTACATATTTATAAATGAATATACAAATATCGCTCATTGAATAGTAAAAAATTAAATTAAAAATTTAAAAAACCCCCGACACGAAAAACCTCTAAAAAACCTAAAATAAAATAATCCAAGCGTCTTAGCGAAAAAAAGAAGAAAAGTTATAAATTAAAAAAAAAACCCGAACTTTTAGGGGGGAGCGGGAGGGTGCAGCCCCCCCCCCCAGCGATGCCCATAGTGACAAGTAACATGATATCCAATTTCGAATCCACCAGACCTGGGAAAGTTGTTTATTTCCCTTCAACTAGAAAAGTGGTGATCACCTTCAAACGGCTAGGCAGATTTTCTCGAAACATAGCTAAGAACACTCTCGATTAAAACACCTTTCAAACGAAACCAATTTTATTAAAATCGGTACATCCGTTTAGGAGCTACGATGCCACAGACACTGCGGTGGCCGTTCAGCTCCGAGGTGTGGGATTCAATGGCAGCAGCCACCAGAGGCCGCAGATCATATATGTTGGACATGCGCTGTGAGTGCAACAGGCGCTAGTCTGAGAGCCGACGACGTCATTAATAAACAAAACAGGAAATATTATTATTCATACCTACATTTTCTGCCTAGCCTTTTCACAAACCATCTTGGGGTCGGCTTCCAGTCTCACCGGATGCGGCTGAGTACCAGTATTTTAAATGAAACGACTGCCTATCTTACCTCCACAACCCAGTAACTGGGTTATACGATACCCATGGGTAAGACTGGATGTTAGACTTTCGGCTTCTGACTACTCGTAACGACTGTCAATGACAGGCGGGCCCAACGGCTTAATGTGGAAACTCGATATGTGATTATGGTCACCCATCCACGGACCAACCTCGGCAAGCACGACTTAACCTTAAAGATCGACTCGTGTGGCTGTTATTATTTAGCCACGAGCTCCTCAAATATTATTATTCATACAAGAACTTTTTTTACGGAAGATGTGTGGTAACGGTTATTTTAAGCAATTACCTTGCAGGATAGTATATCCCAGTAGAAGCTAATGCCTGCTATGATAATAACGACCACGTGAAATTCATTTAAATATGATTTCTTTATTTGAATCGGATTTTGTTAGTAATTACAAAGTTTTTTTTTTTGTAGAGAACTCTAACCTTTTTTCTAAAATAAAAGTAATAATAAAAGCTATCTAGCCAGTAAAAGTCCCATCAAAATCGGTCCAGCCGTTCTAACATTAGCAGGAACAAACAAACAAAAAAAACAAATGTTTTTTTTAAGTGCCTACTATTCATATATGTTTTCGTATGCATTAAGACACACTTACTCGTATAATCACTATGTTTTGTAAACATCTAGGTCTTCTGATAGAAATACATTACAGTAACGAATGCACAATAAAGTTCGACGAGTCCCAAATAAAGATTCTGTGGAGCCTTCGCGTAGCAACGATAAAGTCAATTTTAAAAAAAATACGCAGAGCCATTTTCTAAAACGGTAAGTATCGCACCTGATGTGGTACCTAGAGGTACTCCTAGTACGGGTGTACGCGACAAGCGACAGTGATCACTTACTATCAGATGGTCCATCGTTTTTCATGCGACTCTCGTCTCTAAGATATTAAATAAATATTAAACCGTATTGAAATCCATAAGGAAATTAATCAGAGATAATGTTTTGTTGATTGTTAAGATTTGACGTGCGCATCTAGTTATCTTCCTCCTGCCCTCATGTATGTGCCACAGCAACATGTTTTCATTTTACATACTCTATTTAGAAGCTTACGCCGCGCCGCGAATAAAAACTCGTTTTATTATTTTATCAATGATGTGCACTAGGCTTTACTATTTTCCGGTGTGTTATATTATTTCGAATCTGTTATAGTTTCCAGTGTGTTATTGAATATTTTTTCGTGGCCATTACTTAATCGTCATCGCAGTATTCCTTTCCTATCTAGCCTTAATCCATCCATTCCATTATTATGTACTAATACACTAACTATTGTCCTATAAACCAGTTCGTCCAACTTTGTTCCCGTACTCATGAATAAAACATAAAGTTGATATCCTAGCTCCCTAACTAAGCAATAAATCTAGAGCATGCGCCGTCACGATGCACTATCGGACCTCTCACTTGTCTTTGTTATAACTACTTTTGTCTCCCTCTATTCGTTCCAGAATGTTCTATGGGGTGCAAGGGGGGAAGGTAATTCTGAGAATAGCCGAAAATAGCACAGTACCGCACTGAAGTATTATTGAATGGTTTGTTTATTTTCATTTTTTATTTTTTAATTATGTTTCTGTTAATTAGAGTCGAAGGACAACTTTTTTTGTTACAAGAAAGATTACTTAACGGATCTATAAGACTATAATCGAACATTTCCATTAAAATATTACTCATTATTACGTCATCGTATACTGGGCAATTTTTTCAAGTAGGCGTGGATAGCCATATCGAAACTATGAGGAATGGCGAAAAATACTCAAAGCAATCTCAGGCCTGATTTTGTTGAAAACTAAATTTACTTCATTGTATTTTTGAAAAATACAACCTTGAAACGCTAAAATCGCCTGCCTTGGACCAATCCTTTTAGTGAAAAAATGAATTTGTCAAATTCAAAAAGATTTACTTGCGGTAAATGTGGTAACAAAGGATGGTAAAAATAACATGTATTAGGTATAATGACACATTTCGCCATAAGAACCAACAACCTAATTTAATTTATAAATTAAATTAGGTTTGTAACTAAATAATGTAGAAAGTTTCTTAGCTTAAAACTCAAAACAAAACATTTGGTTGTTAAATATATTTATTTATCATTACATTTTAGATACTCGTATATTTGTAGTTTGTAAATAACTACAAATATACGAGTATCTAAAATAATAATAAAATATGTACAAATAACAAAATTACAGGGCAACATTCGTCCAGATCGCTGTCAACAGGAAAAGTGCCCAGAACGCTGGCCGCATTGCCACGTTGGATGGCAATGCTGATTCTTAGGGCAAAAAAAAAGGCCAGCCTTCTGGTCACGTGAAGAGTCGACCAACCGTTTAGCGATATCTCGATACTCAAGGTGGGTACACGGGCCCCATGGCCCTAGTGTTTCAACCCCAAACGGCTCAAACACATAATTACTAATTAAGTTATTGTACTTGCGCCGCTTGAGGTTTTCAGCACCTGCAGCAGCCGCCTCAGCGCAGCTCACCGAAGATGAAGAGCTGGGAAGATGGGATGGCGCAAGGGTGTCGACGCAAGTCGTGCCACACCAAAGGCCTACCTAACTTCCTTGGCATTATGGTCATATCAACTGGTCACTTCCCATCGACGCGTGCCAAGCCATTGGGTTCTAAGACAGCTGGCACACGGATGCAAGAGCACGACGGATGAGATCATTAATGCTAGCGTGCCGCGCTACCCAACCTGCACTCTTACTGCAGGAAAGGCCATGGTGTCCGAGGCCGTCGACTGCTTCACCACATCGACAGCGATGTGGAGCGGCAAGGAGCGCCCAATCGCAGACATGTAGCGAGCCGGAATGTTGTGTCACCTAGCATAGTGCCTATGTTAGGTGACGGTAGTGCCTGAAGCCAGAGACCCGACTCCCACTCACCCACAGCCAGCAGGCGGGCACGCTCAGCAGTATTGGTAGACGTATTAATAAGGTTATTCCGTACCAACCTGCAGAGCGGCTCATCCCACTGTCTCTGGGAAAATGGGTATATCTATTTAATTTGCTAGTTGTTATAAGTCTAAATTTAATGTGAGCTTTTTGTAAAAGTTACCGTTTGTCCGCTATGATCTGAAGGCAGATAACTTACTATGGCTTTTTTCTAAGTAATCACAATCTCAGAAAACATTACTAATATACAAGTAACAGAAGATGGAGTGACTGGTAGGTTCTATAAAAATGTTGGCTAAATCAAATGACATAAAAAGATTTAAAAAATTTACTTTAACTATGGAGAGTCCTGCTTATACCTGTATAGGCATACAACTAGCACTATTATTTCTAAGTATTTACTGCTGTTGGTAACCAATTAAATAAATAAATAATTACCATTATTATTGAACTTGAGACATTGCGGTCTGAAAGAACATGATAAGATTTGTCCAAGACGGAGACTGGCTTTAAAAAAGACCTTATGCGCAAAACATATTTTTATTAAGATAAATAGTGGATATTTGGTTGAATAATAGATACCTGTTTGTGAAATATATTGAGGAAAAAATTATAATTACAGCTGTACAGGTCTATCTTTATGGGTCACCAGCAATCACCAAGGTTTGTCAGTGGGTGGGATCAACTATTACATACGGAGTTTCCTCCATGCCACGGAACCACATTAAGCCGTTGGTGCCGGCTGTCATTTGTTTTGTCAGTAGTACAGGTAGCCGTGACCCAAAAGTCTGACAGCCATTCTTACCTGGGGGTACCATAAAAAGAAAGATAGGCAGCCGCTCCAAGTAAAATACTGATGATATTCAGCTGTCAGCTGCAATCAAGTTAGACTGAAAGCCGACCCTAACATAGTTGGGTAAAGCTCACGTAGATGATAAAATATTGTGATCAGAAGTTAATGCAGTTATTCTGTGCTTCCAAAAATAGCCCGAACCTATAACTACAGTCATAATAACAAAAACTGATCAATAAATTGCCCCCCTCCTTCAGCCTTCACACCCGTTGAAATATTCTGGAATGAATAGAGAGAGAAACTGATGTAGTTATCACAAAGACAGGTAAGAGGTCCGATAGTGCATCGTGACGGCGCATGCCCTAGATTTATTGCCGGTAGTTAGGGAGCTAGGACACAAAGTTAATGTTTTATTCATGACTTCCACTTTCATGATTCATGAGCCTGGATCCCTAACGGGTGCAGTTGCCTGTGTTAAAGTTACTTTATTCGATAAAATCACTTGGCTTTAGATAAATGTAAAAACTACATAGCGAAAATGGAGTTTTTAACTTTACTAAGTCAATTTTTTAGCAAATAATTCTATGGAGAAATCTATGCTTATAAATAAAATTGAAGTGTATGTTTGTAATTTCAAAGTAACAGGTGTTTACTGAATGCATGTGAAAGTATATATGATACATTTAAACAAAAAAAAAAAATCTGTCTGTTTGTTTCAACTTATCTCCGAAACAACGGGACCGGATAAGGACTAACTTAGGCTACTTTAATGTTAGAAAAAGGATTGGGGTTCCGTTCCGTCGAAATTCTTAACAAAATCCGATTAAATAGGGAAGTAAGATTTTTATAATAATTTCATGAGGGCGAAGGTCGTGGGGCACAGAAAGTTACAACCTAAATGTATCAGCGCCATATCAAAATTGTACTTAGTAATATTTAGGAGCGATTTATGGTCTTGGTGAAATTACTTAATTATAAAAAGCTAAGGAAAATCGCTAAGTCAATTCTGGTATGTAGTCTTGTATCTTAACTACACTGATATTGTCTAGATATCACACTTTACCAGTGAAATTATATAAATAGGATCGCCGATAGACTTAAAAAAAAAACTGGCAAAATTTGGGTGTACTATCAGTTACACCTGTGCCTAACTCTTCGTCGATTGCAAGCGTGATGTCATGCGAGGTCTTTTCATCACTTTCATTTTCGCCGGAGTTCAAGTTCCTAGCGAGTGGGTCACTAGAGAACGCCATACGAAATGGGTCGCAGTTTATGGTTTTTTTTTTTCGTGTTTGTTACGTTGAATGGGACAAATGCATTGTGAGGAGGGTTGAAAAGGTAGGGAAAATTGAGACGATGAATATGCTATTCAGTATGGAACATAAAAACAGGTTTCGGTAGCACGAAAATAAGATTCCGATATTCGTTAGCAGGAGGATAATAAGGACTGCATTCGAATGTCAATGCTAAACTGTAAACAAAACTATCCTGTAAAGTGTCCCACTGCTGGGCATCATTTAATCCTTTTAGATTATTTCATTAACATTGTTTGTCATAGAGACGAGAGTCGTATGGAACCGGACGGCCCATCTGATGATAAAAGTGATCAGGATCACTGTTACTTGTTTCAGACTCCCGCTATGCAGGGGTACCTCTAAGTACCACGAGTACAATGATCACCATTTTTGACAAGGAGTCTATTTTTTCTCATGCTGTCAAAAAACTGCGTGAAAGTACGTCAGGATCTATAATTGTGAATTCTCGAACCACGTCTATTCTGGTTAGTTACTGTTACATATTTTTCTTCTGAATACTTGCATTTTGACAAAACATCTGATATGTGTTTGTGAGTTTAGTTTCGAATAAATAAATAACACTTAATCCTTGCAATACACATTCCGTAACCAAAAGTTCCTGATTGAATATTTTCTTCCTGGCTTGTTTACGAATGACATAGTCGGCTCTCGGACTATAATCGTGTGTTGCACTCACAGCGCATGTCCAGCCCAAATGATCTGCGGTCGCTGGAGGCTCCTGCTATTGAGTCCTAGACCTCGGAGCGGAGCGGCCAACGCAGTTCCTCATCATGAGTGATGCTACTCCTACTGAGTGTGTTCCAGACCAAATGAGCAGCCAGGAGATAATAACTTTGTTGTTTGTTATGTATTTCAGTTCTTGGGTTTTTATTGTCTTCTTATTACATCGACGAGGGTGAGTTTTCCTTTTTTTTATCTTACTAAATATAAATAATATATAAAATTACTATAAAAAGCTTAGTTCTTTCTAAATGTACCAGACCCGTAACCAAATTTCACCCATTTTCCGTAGACATTGCAATATTTTTAGATTGATGCTGACTCATTTTAAATTTGTTCTAATGATTATGTGTTTGATGTTTGTCTGGAGATTGATTATAATATTCTTTAAACATATTTAGAATGTATTAAATATTTTGATATTTTTAACTTTCCTAGTCGTTACTTATGTGCTTTTCCGATGTGTTGTCAGTAGGATTACTTTTGAGTCTAACTTTTAATAATAATTTGATTTGAAGGGTTTGTTTACTGCCTTTTATTTTTGTAACTTGATTTTCTCTTTTTTCAGATTGCAACTGCAGTTAATTAATCAACGTCTTCAAGCACAACGCATGCGACAACAATGCAGGTCTTGCAAGCGTCCATCGAATGAACCGGCCGACATCGACAGCACAATTTTTTGGGAAACGAAGAAATCAAGGTAATTATACATTTTTTTTTTTTAAACGTTGCCCCACACTAGGAATTTCTCCTGTATCGTGGGTGCGTTTACAAACATTTAAACCCACATACACAAACAGCCAGACCCGGAACAACTATCTGTAGGCCATACAAATAATTGTTCCGTGCGGGGATCGAACCCGCGACACGCAGCGCAGTAGTCGATCGCTAAACCACTGCGCCAACCGTGCCGTCCTTTAAATTAAATATTTAATTTTTTCAGTAATTTAACAAGCTACAATTCACCAAACGAGGCATCTGCCTAGCATTTTGCCAACTATGTTGAGGAAAGACTTCCAGTCTTATCGGATCCAGTTGCATACCAGTATTTTACATGGAGATACTTTAGTAGTATCAATTATTGCTGAAGGTAGTCGAGAAATCAGTGTTACGGTTTATTTTTAATTAATTTATTTTTGAATTACTGATTTAATATTTTACTCTGAATATTTTACTTGCCCGTATTTCTACAGCGTTCTCACATATTTGTAATTCTTAACATGAATGAAGTAACCACGATTTTTGTAACATAGGTATTTTGATTTAAAAGAGTGTCCATGGGGTTTCTTGCCCATTCTTCTCCATAGAGACGCTACGCTTTGGAATGGGCAACTACAGTACTTTCACATATGTTATAATGCCTTGTGACTGGGACTGTAGCTTCGCGTTTATTTTCTGTTTTTTGACTTTCAAAAGTGCCTGTAATGGTCTAATTGAAATAAATGCTTTGAGTTTGAGTGAACAATTGGGTTGGTCCATATCACTGTTATGCTAAAATTATGAGGAACCATTGCAGGTTGTAAAGATCCTCATACTCCATTGAACCGGGAGGATCCCTCGACCAGACGGGTGTTGTGACTCTTGGGCAACTCCCCAATGATTGTTGTCGGGTGGCTGTATTAATATCTGGGATTGCTTTGATTTTTAGGTCGTATGTTGCCCGATAGGCTACAATGTCATTTAGTGACATTATTGATACTGTTAGCCTGCGTTATCCCACTGTTGGGCAAAGGCCTCTCCCCATGACTTGCAGTTGTTTCGATCCAGGGCTAATATGAACTAAGTGATATTCATCATCATCATCATTAGCCTATAATGTTCCCACTGCTGGGACACAGATCTTCTCTCACGCGGGCCCAGTGCGGGTTGGTGAGTGATATTAGTTAACATAATCTCTCTTAATCTTAAATTCTGCTTCGTTTCCTCATGACTGAAGGTTCAGAAGGTCTTCATTTGTGAACCAGAGTTTTCTAGTTCGCTCTGTTTTACTTAAGCCTTGTGTTCATTAGGCAACATTTGTTGTCAAACACTATTTTTAAACAGTTTATAAACAGTTCATAAACAAATGTGATGAAAAATTGTTTATGAAACACGTTGCCGTGCTCCCCGATCGAATGGAGAGCAAGCCGAAACATCTTGTTTATAAGCAAAAGTCAACAGATGTGGACGTGTGTTGCGCGAGTTTATTAACATGGAAGTAGTGTGGTCCAACAACCAGGTGTCGATGCTCATAGACCTTTATCAACAGCATCATGTACTTTGGGATTCTTCAAATAGAGATTATAAAGATAAATTAAAAAAAAATATGCTTGGGCCGATATTGCTGCAGAATTGAATATGTCGCAAAAGGAAGTGGAAACGAAGATGCATACTCTACGCTCACAATTTTCTCGTGAAAAGAAAAAACTTAAGTCATCAAAAAGAACTGGAAGCGGCGCCGAGGAAGTGATTAAAAGTAGACGGCAGTGGTATTATCCGCTACAATTTTTATTACGTGGTGCAACGACGTCTGAAACATCGGATACAATGGGAATAGTGAGTACATACCTACATCTTTATATTATTTGCCTACCTACCTACTTGAGTATTTTAGATCATCGTGTTGTTCAGAAATAAAATCATATTTCTTTTTTATTGAATTAGATCCAGTTTAAAATAAATTTAACGTTTAACAAGATCTCTCTGAGTCTTCATAATCAAATGTTCCGGGTGGAGTATATATAGCTCGAGACTGTTTATTGCGCCTTAAAAAATTATGTAAATATACACATGTCATTGTGATAATTTCACAAGTAGCAGTCTTAGGTATGGCTTTTCTGAAAACGTGAAAGACAGCACATAATATGCAAAACACATTTTCTACTATCTTTCTTGATCTAGAAAGGCAGTAGTTGTAAATGCGCTTTATAGTTCCACGATTGTGAGTATAATAAGAGTATAATAGTGATAAGGCTTCATAATATTTTCGGATAAGGCAAATTCGCTGTCCCTTACATAAGGTAGATTCGGACCATTTGGTGAAATTGGTTGAGGCTGTGGAATATTCAAATTGTTTTGTGTCATTGCATCGTAAAATGGAGTTTCCTGAAATACTCCACTGTGGGAAGATCTCCCTTTACACCACAATTCGCATAGGTACATAAAGTTGTTATTTGCGTCAACTATTGCCAGTAGTACAATGCTGAATTTATCTTTATAGTTTAAAAAATCGCTGCCAGAGTTAAATGGTGCTTCAATAACAATATGTTTTCCATCAATAGCCCCGATACAAGGAGGGAAATTCCATAATAATTCGAACTGGTAGGCCTTGTTTTTCCATTGTAGTACAGTACACGGAACCTGTAATAAATGTAAAAAACAATGGTTTACAGGATGGCAGTGCCTCAACGCAGTCGTCAAATATACCGCTATCTCTGCCGCCGCTACCGCCAGCTTCAAAACTTCCACTGCCACCACCACCGCTGCCGTTGCCGCCTCTTCCACAGTCGAACAAATCCAAAAAAAGGAATTGTGACGAGACTGTCAATGAAGCGTATGAAATTATGAAAAGTGCTAAAAAGAAGATGGAGGAATCAAAACCAAAAGACGAATTTGAAATTTATGGCCAGTATGTGGCATCTGAATTAAAAAATGTGAAAAACCGAAGAGCACTTTTACAGGCCAAGTATTACATAAATAATATATTGCTACAAGCGAGAATGGGCAATTTTGATATATAATTATTTCGGTGGATATCATGGCTATGGAGATTGGTGGCACGGCTATGGTGACGGATACCGCACCGCATCATCAACGTCGACATCTTTCGATGCAACTACCCCAACACAGACACCAGAACCCTAAGTTTAAACTGGTGACGAGTTGCACTTTAGCAATATTGACGAAGGAAGATGACACACAATAAATTGATATCAAAGTTCCAACTTTTTAACAAGTATTTTTTTAAATACAAGTTTTTATTGTAAGATTTTTACTTTAAACACCTCCACGACCCCCGTACTATTCAATCCATCCATCAGCACAATGTTTTGAGTGCGTTACATTAAGTTCTACCACAAAACATGATTTAACACCCCCCAAAAAAAAGTCGTTTCCCAGCAATAATTTTTGCGTAAAGTTACTTAGTTTCATGTACAGAATGCTTGGTTGACGGCTTCGTGATGAGGTGATTTACACCCTGTATACTTGACTGATTTGAATTTATTTTATTTTACTCACCTTTACATTTTCCTTTAAAACATTTATTAATTCCTGATAAACTTCTGGTATGATCTTGCTGATTAATTGTTTTGATACTTTAAAAGTATAAGACAGTGAGCCATATGAGTCACCTGTTGCAAGAAATCCCAAGGTTATTGCTAGTCTTCTCTGGGGCTCAATAGGACGCCGAAATTTCGTTTCTGTCTTGTTATTGCTGGTCCAATCAGTCTCAATAACGTTTCAAAATCAGATGTTGTCATTCTGATGAAATTCTGAAAAGACTCATCAAATTCACGACGGTCATGAAGTACGTAACTTCTATTAAAGAGATAATTCCGAATCCACCACCTTTTCTTCCTAGTAGCACTCTTATGAATTATTATATAAGCAGCACAGAGCATCACTAGGTACCTCCTCAGGAGACATCCTAGCAACAACTGACAAGTGTGGACGGCCATTTCTCAGAAACAGTGTTTACGGTAAACTTGGTGATAAACACGTCATGAACAGTTTATCAACAAATGTTGCCTAATGATACAAGGCTGTCAGCAGATTGGTTTGGCAGACTCTTTCGGTGCATCGGGTTGGTGATAGTCCACGGCTCCTTTTCTTTTCACCGGGCTGATAACGCAGAGCATTTCCAAATTGTGTGGCTCTCGTCTGGCTACTATACAACGGTGCTGGGCGGTGCTCTGCGAGATTTCGATGCGTACCTTTGGGTTTGCGAAATGTGTGTAGCAATGCGATTCTTTTAGCAGCAAAGCTAGCGGTGTAATTTAATAACTGCCCCCCTCCCCCTCTTTAATAAAACTGTTTTCTATAACTTTGCACATATAATTTAAATGCTGCATTAACTGATATATTGGTATTATAGTAACCTCATAATTGTCACTATTTGATAGGTACTATTTTGAGATTTTAGTTCGTAAGGCACTCATAAGGTACTCTACAAGGTGTTGTTATGCATCCTCCTCAAAATTCAGGAGGTTGTCACAAAAGACATACATAATCAATTAAAATTACGGAACCTAGTTTATTATTAGTAATAAACGTTGATTTTTTTGGTTATTTGTGTTTATCAGTATTTCAGAAAAAAAAACCCTTAGTGCACATTTACGCAGACGAGGCGCGTTGCGCGGGGCGGTGCGCGGCGCGGCCCGCTTTAAATTCAAACATATGGCGATGTATGAGAGCGTTTACGGAGAAGTGGTCTGACGCCCGTTTGTTTGAGATATAGGCGGCCGACGCGGCGTTATGTCAAACGGACAATACAAGCAAACGGCAGTGCCCGGGTTCGATTCCCATACGGAACGAATTTACAATGTCGTAGTTTTATCCTAAAATAATAATTTTGTTTTTATTTTAAATTTTGTAGTGTTTTTTTTTTTCGTAAATTTTTCAGTTTTTACTGCCTTTTATTTAACTTGCAATGATTTGTATGTTTGTTCGGGTAGAATCTTGGAAGCTAAATTAGAACCACTTCCCGATGTCCGATTGAGCTGAAATTTTGCACACACCTTTGGTTGTAAGAACAGAATATTAATTTAACAGACATAACTTAATCCTGCAACCTGGATCGTCTCCTCACGAGAGAACTCCTCAACGGTTAATAGCACAGACACGAAACTTTGCATACGATTTCATATTTGATGGATAATTACGATTTGTATCATGAACTTATCCTGCAGCCAAGATCGTCTTCTCACCTGGGAATTCCTCAACGGTTAATAGCACAGACATGAAACTTTGGATAATTATATACGCGTTCACTTTTAAAAACTAAATGCGACAAGTTTTTGTGAAAATTATCCTTTATCGCATTCATTTACTCAAAGATTTATTCTCTTCTTTTCAGTGCATCTTTATAAAAGCTTGTTTTAAAAAGCTTTTTTAGTATTTTTTTTTGTTTATAGTTCTTGTGCATTTAATCGTTACAATAGTTATATTTTATCGTTCTAATGTATAAATAAGTTACGAAAAAAGATCAAGTTGGGTCCTTCAAAAATTGTTGGTATTTTTAAGATAAGTGCCATTTTGTGGTTTTCGAGTTCGCTGATAATCAAAATTAAAATTAAAAAATGCGATGAGGAAAAACAGCTTCCCCTTACAAAATGTTGACCCTTCGCCACTCGCAGTATGATGATGTTCAGCGGATAGCCTTGGTTGTATGCACCTGTCCTAAAAAATAATACATTCTAACAGGAGTAAGATCATAATCTTTAGGGAAAAGTGGCTTACGACCACAGCTATCCTTTGATATCACTACGAATATTTATTTATCTAATGTATCTATACATTAGAATATATAACGTATAAGTTGTTTATTTAATAGACGATAAATATTGAATGGTTTGTTGGTACATAGCAATTTCAGTCGATGATTAAATTTCAGTTGATTTTTCGGTATTTGGGATTTTGTCGCATCAAATCATATTGAGTATAAGACTTACCCAACCCCAACCCTTTGGAAAAACCAGAGTTCTTTGCTTGTAAACCAGCTCATATTCGATTCGTAAAATGATTTTTGTTACTAAATAATCATGTTGTTAAATAAATGATTAATTAGTGACTCATCATCATCAGCCTAACCTTTTCACAACTATGTTGGGGTCGGCTTCCAGATGCAGCTGAATACCAGTATTTTACATGGAGCGACTGCCTATCTGATCACTAAAGAGTAAGCGACCCAAAATCATTAAATATCGTGATCAGTTGTGCAAGTGCTCCGCAGCCTGAATAACAAGACATGCCTGAATTTCTACGTAATTTAGTTATATTGGATTATAAATTAAGATGAAATAATCATTCATCTTATAATAACAATTATAAATTGTCCAATTTACGAAAAAAAATAAACACCATTTTTTTTTTTTTTTAAATAAAAATATAATGACTATTTTTGGATAAAACTACGATTTTGTTAATTTGTTCAGTATGGGAATCGAACCCGGGCACTGCCGTATGCTGGAAACTTGTCCGTGTGACATAACGCCGCGTCGACCGCTTGCAGCCCAACGTGAAACCATTTCCTTGTATTTGAGCGTTTGACATAACGCCGCGGCGGACGCCGCGTGGAACGCTTGTAGCCCAACGTGGGACCATATTCTTCAACTGTTTGAAAACTGTCAATTTTCATATCATGCATTAGAATAGAACGTCTATTTCAGGTCAAGTGTCAATGAAGTACATATTCTAATGGTACTGTGACCGGACTATGAACCAGAAGTTGCAGGATCAAATCCCAGCAAGTAAGGATTTTCTTTTTGTGTTTTTTTTTTTAAATATTACTTTTTAAAACTAGGACACTGTTTTATTTTAATGCATTAAGTATGTAGAATTTCAAATCATTATAAAATATCTAGTTTAAAAATATATACTTTTAGTTTTTGAACCAAATAAAATAAAAAAAACAAATAAAAATCGAACAAAATTTACGAAAAAAAAACACAAATAAAAATAAGATAAAGACAAAATGATTATTTTTGGAAAAAACTACGACATTGTAAATTTGTTTCATATGGGAATCGAACCCAGGCACTGCCGTATGCTTGTATTGTCCGAGTGACATAACGCCGCGTCAACCGCTTGCAGCCCAACGTGGGACCACTTCTTTCAAGTATTTGAGCGTTTGACATAACGCCGCGGCGGACGCGGCGTCGCACGCTTGTAGCCCAACGTGGGACCATTTTCTTCAATTGTTTGAAAACTGACAACCGTCAATTATCATGTATTAGAATAGAACGTCTATTTTACACAAGTGTCAGTGAAGTAATTGGCCTTGTGGTATTGCGGCCGGACTGTGAATAAGATGATGCAGGATCAAATCACAGATGTTTAAAAAATTGTTTTGGTGTTTTTTTTTTTTTTTTTTTATGTTGTAAAATATTACTTTTTGTAACTAGGTGTACTGTTTTATTTATATGCATCTGTATGATTTTCAAATCATTATAAAATATGTAGTTTAATAATATATACTTTTAGTTTGTGAACCATTCAAAGAATAGTTAGGTAATCGTGAATAACAAATAAAAAAAGAACCAAATTTACGAAAAAAAAAACACTAAGAAAATTAAAATAAATACCTACAAAATGAGTATTTTTGGATAAAAGTACGACATTGTCAATTTGTTTCGTATGGGAATCGAACCTGGGCACTGCTTTAGGCTTGTATTGTCAGTGTGACATAACAAATCAAATGGTCCCACGTTGGGCTTCAAGCGTTCGACGCGTCTCCGTAAACGGCAAAAACGCCAGACGCGCCGCGCGACGCCTATTGCACCGCCCCGCGCCACGCGCCGCGCCTGCGTAAATGAGCCCTTAACGTGGTTTAGGCAATAAGAAATTATCGAATTAACGTTTGATGTATGAAATTTTATTTGCTTGTGATTGTTTGCATGTATGAAAGCGTGGTTATAAGCCGAGAATCAGACGGCCCGCGTTTAAAACACGGGTGGTTCACACACACTTACCGATTTCGGTAGATAAGAAAAAAAAATTACCAACCTATTTTATTATTGATTCGGAACGAGAATCCTCCTTGAATTTGACGAGGATGCAAAACAACACCTTGTATACTAAACGCATTATATTCAAACAACAATCACCGTTTGTACAACTTTATAAAGAGCTGTTGTATGCACCCGAATATCGGCAATTATATTCAGTCTTGCATTGCTTTTTTTTCAGATTTGTGATTGTAAACGAACTACCGATCAAGATTGTGAACGAGGGTAAGAAATTTACTTATGGACAAAACGTGCCGATGTGGAAAGCCTACGAGTATCAGGTAATCTGTGCTTTAAAAGTTTCACTATAAGGTCATAAGTTCTTTGTTTACTTTGACAGCCGAATTAATACTTAAGTACTTCTTTTTTTATTCTAGAGTCCTGAGTCATATATTATATTTTAATCAACATCGAATTTGACACAGACCAAAAAATTGAATAAAAAACCGTAAGAAAATTTGATCTGACGCTTTCGCCTTACTCGACAGAATTCATAATATTTTTTTATTTTTTTTTATTTTTCAGAAATTCTTTTGAAGACGAACTCAGCTACGCACCGGACATAAAGATAAAATACAAAGCGGTTTTTCTTGTTTAAGCTTCGGGTAAACACCTGTAACGTCTCCCTGTCTCTGTCCAATTCACACCATAAAAGAATATTATACGTTCTAAAATAATGTCTGTATACATTATTACAATTTTATTTGAACTGTGTATATATCAGGACTTTATTACTATGACGTTTTGAAACATTGTTGTTTCTTTCTTATTCCAAAGTGGAAAAGAGACGGAGCTGGAGAACCTGTATAGCTCCGTCTCTTTCCCACTCTGGAATAATAATGAAACCATAATGTTTTAAGACCTCATGGTAGGCCTCCTGATATCCTTCACTTTTCTGTATTATAATACAAACAAAACGAATGCGATTAGAATTATGTTTTGTTTCACTATTTTCCGAAAATGTGGCACTTGATTCCCGAAAAGATTACACGGGACCTCTTACAACAATTTAAAACAAACTTCAGTGTAAACTAACTCTACGAGAGACTAACTACTAAAATAGTTTGTGCAGGACTTTACCTCTGTCCCAAATTGCAGGAGATTCAAATAATATTGTAATAAGAGTCGAAGGTAGGTCCCCAGAATATATCTGAATAATAGGAGATTGATCAAGCCACAATATCCATCACCCAAGTGAATTAATACAAAAAAGCCCAAGTCTCAAAGACCTTATTCATGACATAGAATCATAACAGCGCTTTTGTTTTTCCAATCCTCCAGTCGGATGGGAGGTGAACTGGTGGTGTTTATCCGCCTTTTCCATGCCACTGCGTATTCTGCTGTCAGATTTAATCAACATGTTGGCTGTGACGACCTTGGCCAATCTCCATTATGTAGATTATCGGTAGCAACCTACTATTACATACACTGTATTTTTACAATATAAATGTTAGTCTGTAGGGTTTGTGGGCTAAAGTTGCAAATGTTACGTTACTACCGATCGTGGGGGCCGTCCACTCTCTACTGCCAGTAAAGTTGTGGAATTTAACCAACACATGGTTATTAATTAAATACCATATACTTCAGATAAATATTGATTGTCTAATCTATCCTAATTAAGTCCAATTATAAACTAAAGTTTATTTTGCATTCTAATAAGATGATTAACGTGTATTTCAAATAACTGTACTGTCGTTTAAGAAAATACTTTTACACATTAAGAAAATCACTATCTTACTACTTATCTTGCATTTGTTGCTAAAATTATTTACTCAATAACTGTTTAAATAATTATTGGAATAAGGTTTTGTTAATAACTATGTTCTGTATTTTTTAAACATGAATTTAGTCACTTAATTTCTAAACATAAAAGTACATTATAAAATATTTTTTAAATAACAAATCAGGGGGGTTACGATGACGTCTTACTGCAGTACTAGTGCAGTGGGAAAGAGATGGAGCTAGACGACCCGTATAGCTCTGTTTCTTTTCCAATCTGGAACAAGATTTTTTTTTAAGGCGTCTTAGAGCAGTATTGTTCTAACAATACTGCTCTAAGACGCCATGGTAGGCCACCAGATCCAGCAAATTAACCGTTTAGTATTAATTTTTAGATTTAAATTATATGTGGAATTTCGTGACGGCTTCAAGTACTATTATTTTATATGTGGTCATTTAAGTAACAATCACAATTAACAATATGGTTTTGAACTGTATTTGTGCTCATAACTTTATGTGTTCAAATTCATTAAAATTACTAAAATACGTCTTGCGAATTAATGTCTTTATTAGTCTTTATATTAAATCATAATCCTTACCTTCCAGGTTGTGCACTACATGACCAAATATTTTTTTTACCTTAGGAATAAGAATTAATTAGATACAGTTTTAGACATCCCTTTTTACTTTAGTACTGTTTTCTAGATTTTACATGAGAGTTTATTATCATTTTCAGTTTGTTATTATCAATCATAATTCATAACTATTCGTTACGTTTTAGATTATCAAGGAAAAAATTGTAAAAAGAAAACAAATAAATAAAACCCTACGGAAACAGGGTACATTAATGTTATTATTGTTTTATATTTTGGAAAAAATACAGGGATACTTTAATCTTATTGCCAAAATTCTGTAGTGCTTCTCAAAGTCTTTTTGAACTTTTATTATATGTTCATCATCACCATTATTTCATCATATCTTGACAGTTTTTAAATATTTCTTCAATAATAACCTACTTTAAAATAAACATTTATAAATATAAAAATAGTGGTCCGCCAGTATCGGGAGCAAGGTCCAAGCTACCGCATTGTTATTATTATCTACTGTAAAGGGACGCTCAGGAAGACCACTTTAAATAACAACGTCAGTTATCGTTTCCACAATTTACTTTAATTTTCACATTCACTCACACACATTAAAATATTAATATAGTACATTAAACACTGAACACTTCTAATAAGTAATTAGACAACCTTTTAGTTGGGCCGCTGTCGAACGAATGTGCCGCTCGCTATTCGAGTACTTCCCACTACAACTCCCACTCTTAATTTGCCGCCTTATTTTGCCGCTAAGGCGGTTGTTTATCGTGCGAGTCAAAACAACTACTTTTAAAATGTAACAGCTCGGCCATCCGCTCCACAACGAGTCCCTTCGTTAGATATCTTACTTTAGCGTAGTGAACATTAAAATAAAATATAATTTACAAGATAATATAAAAAATATTTTCCACAGAGATAACAATCATAAAATATTTTTCATTGCATTATCAATCACGAAATATTCCTCAGTAGCTTAACAACCATAAAAATGTCAGCTTAATTTAACAATCATATAATTAACTTAACAACAATCATAAAATATTTATACAGTTTTAACTTTAACGATTCGAGAAATATAACAATCCAAGAATCACTTTAAATAAATTTTTAAGTATACAATTTTTTTCTTATCATACCTTTACCCGAGTCTACGTATGTCAATGACATTGACTAACGCCTTCCACCAGTCCATGACCTTGACTGGGATCTTTAAGCATCATAACATATACATTGTTCGGTTACCTTGACCAATGTAAAATGTATCTTTTAGTATCTTAAGCATCATAACATATACATTGTTCGGTTACCTTGACCAATGTAAAATGTATCTTTTAGTATCATCAAACTTTCGTACTTTACTCAACTTAACGTGTGGTCCATGACCTTGACCAACACTGTCACGTTGATTAAAGTATTTTACCTACCACCAGTCCATGACCTTGACTGGGGTCTTCAAGCATCATAACATATACATTGTTCGGTTGCCTTGACCAATGTAAAATGTATCAAACTTTCGTACTTTACTCAACTTAACGTGTGGTCCATGACCTTGACCAACACCGTCGCGTTGATTAAAGTATTTTACCTACCACCAGTCCATGACCTTGACTGGGGCTCTTAAACATAACGTATATATTGGTCGGTTACCTTGACCAATGTATACAGAAATTTTGGACACAATGAACCATGACCCAGTCATTGTGAATCCCTTTAAATAAAATACTTTAAAACTTCGCTTATGCTTTATTAATGTTTCTTACCTTTTCCGTCCTCACTACATTCATCTTTCTCACTACATTCGTCTTTCTCACTACATTCGTCTTTCTCACTACATTCGTCTTTTTCCCTACATTAGTCTTTCTCACTACATTCGTCTTTCTCACTACGTTCGCCTGTCATGCTACATTCATCCTTCTCGTTACTTTCATCATCACTTGTTGGATCATTAGAGTCAGAAGCAGGATCAGTAAAACTAAGCCACGGGGATATCTTGTCTAGGGATACTATAGCTTCATAACGTCTACCTCTTTTCGTAAGTGGGGTATCCTCGATAACAAACCTATCATTAGGAAGGACTTTTTTGATTCGGTAGGGTCCTCTACATTTAGCCTCCAATTTCTTGGATTGACCCTCAATACCCGTAACCGCTCTAATCACCTTAACAAGATCTCCGGTAGTAAAAGAAACACTTTTTTTTCTCTTTTTGTCAAATCTTTCTTTATCTTTACTTTGTTGCTTCTTTATTAATTGTTCAACATCTGACCTCATTTTTAATAAATTGTTTTCCGAAGTTGGGGGCAGAATATCAGAGACGATTTCATTTAATTTACCTTGAGACGGGTTTAAGACATTTATACCAAATAACAGTTCCGAGGGGGTCTTTTTGGTAGTCGCGTGCGGAGTTGTATTAATTCCTAACTGTATGTTTGCCAAGTGCTCATCCCAACAGCCGTTGGGTTTATCGTGGTTCATGGCTCCTAACGCTGCTAGTATAGTTCGGTTGTAACGCTCTACCTGCCCGTTTGCACGCGGTGTAGCGACGGCGTTATAAATATGTTTAATCCCACAATCTTTTATAAAGTCCTTGAAAGTTTTACTTGTAAAGCTACTTCCCTGGTCCGTAATGAGTCTATCAGGTGTACCGAAGTAACTAACATGTTCACGAAATACTTTTACGCTGGTGGCAGATTTTGTATTACGAACCGCCGTTAAATTGATGTACTTTGTAAATGCATCGATAATAACCAATATATATGTATTGCCACGCTTTGTTCTAATAAAAGGCCCTAAGTGATCAGCATGTATTGTGTGAAATGGTTTGCTGACTTTAGGGATTGGATGTAACTCGCCAGCCTTTGCACCACTAGGCAGTTTATGATGAGCACATTCCATACATGCCGAAACATATTTCTTTACAAAGCGTCGCATCTTGGGAAACCAATATAATGACGATATACGCTCTAGGGTTTTTTCGAAAGCAAAATGCCCGACATCGTCGTGGTTATTTCTTAAAATCTGCCACCGAGCTCCTTTGGGTACAACCCAACGTAAATTGTCCTTGTCGATTATCCGATAAATTCTTCCATTTTTATTTTTATAATTATTATGTATGTCTGCCATCTCTTTAGTTTTAGGATCGTTTAAAATAACAAAAATACGTTTAATCTCATCGTCGGCTTGTTGGACAGTAGTTATCCAGTCTTCTGAATTAACGGCAAGGACATCTAAGATATTACTATCATTATAAGCATGATCGATGGGGGCCCTACTAAGAGCATCGACATGTGCCATTTTATCACCTGACCTAAACTCAATTTCGCAGTCGAATTCCTGAAACTGTACCCACCATCGAGCAATACGTGGTATCAAATCGCGCTTGGTCAATGTTGTGCGCAGGGCATTGCAATCGGTGACAATTTTAAATTTTATGCCTAATAGATATACCCGGAATTTGCTCAGTGAAGAAATAACAGCAAGGGTCTCGAGCTCGAAAGAGTGTAATTTTTGTTCGTCAACGGTCGTTTGTCTACTATAATAAGCCACTGGCTGCAGAGAACCAGCCTTCCCCATTTGCATAAGGATACCAGCGACACCTGATTTACTAGCATCAGTATGAAGCTGAGTCTCTGCATCCGGACTATACAATGCCAATACAGGGCGTTCTATTAAACATTTCTTTAATCGTACAAACGCGTCGGACTCTTCCTTGCTCCATTTCCACACCTGATCTTTTCTCAAGAGGCCCGTCAAGGGACGTGCTATGGTAGCAAATCCTTGGACAAACTTCCTAAAGAAGCTTGCTAATCCAAGAAATCTCCTAATTTCGTGTACATTTTTGGGAACGGGAAATTTTGACACAGCTTCTATCTTAGATGAACCTGGTCTTATGCCAAATTTGCTAACTTCAAACCCCAAATAATCTATTTTAGTAAAGAAAAAGTTACACTTGCTCATTTTTAATGTTAATCCACCTTCTCTTAGTAATTTTAATACTTCTTCTAACCTCATAATGCCTTCTTCAAATGAGCTAGCGGGGATCAATACATCGTCCATAAATATAAGCGCGTACCTTGCGTGTGATTTTTGTAATATTTTGTTAACAGTGCGTTGGAAGACGGACGGCGCATTTACCAAGCCAAAAGGCATTCTATTGTACTCATACTGGCCATCAGGGGTTACAAAAGCTGTTTTATCGCGGGAATCTTCAGCAATAGGGATCTGGTAGTACCCTGAATACATATCTAATGTAATAAATAGATTACTGCCAGCTAACATATCTAGTTGGTCCTCTATCCTAGGTAGTGGATAGTGC
The DNA here is from genome assembly GCA_963082945.1 of Cerastis leucographa. Classification (NCBI taxonomy): domain Eukaryota; kingdom Metazoa; phylum Arthropoda; class Insecta; order Lepidoptera; family Noctuidae; genus Cerastis; species Cerastis leucographa. The sequence continues at coordinate 6,114,923 of OY720370.1, forward strand.
TCTCGAATGGTTTTTCTATTAAGAGCACGATAGTCCACGCATAGTCGCTTCTCACCAGACTTCTTATTAACCAAAACGATAGGGCTTGCATATGGGGAATTGGACTCTCTAATAATATTTGCGTCTAACATCTCTTGAACCATTGTACGTACGTGTACGCGTTCTGTTTGTGACAGTCTATAAGGGCGATAAACAACTGGTTCAGAATCCTTGAGATTAATCACCATTTCAGTTGTTGTAGTAAACCCCAAGTCCTTTAAATTCGAAGAAAAGCAGTCTTTATATGTGTCTAGCAATTGTTTTAGAATTTGTATTTGTTCAGAAGTAATATTATCCCCACACTTAAATGGTGATTCATCCAAGTTGCCTTTATGAATGGTATTGACCTGAAGGGATTTGTCTACATTGTGACCACGTGTTACTAATTCGTCCTTTCGAATAACTATATTTTTATTAGTAATATTTTGTATAAGGATATTCCCAAGACCCAGCTTCAATTGATATTCACCTGGCAATAAATAATGTTCTGAACCGGGACAACCTCTAAACGTACCATGAATATAAACTTGACCAGTATAATCATACGGATACTTTACAGGGATTACTCTAAGATCACCCGGCGCGATGTTTGTATCAGAGAGGCTAACTAGGGGAAACTTGACGCTTTCCCCGAGTGGAGTTTCTACTTTTTGAAATATTACATCAGTGGCAGTCTTAATTATTCTTATAGATGGCCTCTCTGTGTATGTGTGGCCCAGTAATACCGGGACATTTATAAGTTCGTCATCGACTACTAGTACTTCCACATCGTTTTGCACAACTCCCTGAATTTCAATAGTTACATAAGCTAAACCTAATGGCTGATATGGAACATTACCTAAACCCTTAAGCAAAGGTGTTTGTACAGTTTGCCATTTTATCCCTAATCTGCGAGCGTCACTATGACGGATTAGAGTGCCATCACTTCCGAGGTCAACATGACATTCTATAAAACTATCATTTAACTTTATTGGCATCTTATATTTATAGTTCGATTTTTGAGTACTACTAATTTGCATGACCGTTTTAGTCGAAGCCTCGGAAGCGTCACTCCTATCCTTTTTATTTGGACAATTATTCTCCAAGTGCCCCAGCCAATTACATTTGGTACATTGTATTTTAGGCTTAGTGCACTTAAAGAATGGGTGCCCTGTTTCCTTACAGTTGTAGCATGCAACGCGATTATACCTAGAACTCAATTGGGCATTATTAGTGTGAGGTAATACTTTTTGTGTGCTTTGAGTAATTGTACGTTTGTCCCTATCCTTACTCCTCGAGTTATCAGGAACAACTTTATCTTGGCCAGTTTTCACAGTTTTAAAAAACTTTAAAACTTGTTCAGGTTCCGCAAACTCAACCGCTTGAGCACCTAACCTAACTCCACGATCGTCAATACCCGCTACTAAACAATCAACGGCGCGTTTTTCAGTAATATTACACCGGTTCAACAGGTTCATTTTGGAATAATAATATAATTCTAAAGATTCCCCGTATCGAACTCTCAAACTTAACATTTCGTTGAGTAAATCTGCATAATTTTCGCGGGTTGGAAAAGACTCTTTAAGTTTATGTTTCCATTCCGCCCAGGAGAACAGTACTGTAGGTAATCCCTGATACCAAGATTTGGCTACACCACTTAACTTTGGTAAAGCATAATGGATCAACTGCCTATCGTTCCATCCATAAATATGAGCGCATTCCTCAATCTTGTTAATCCATGCATCCATCGTCTGTTCTTTGGACATAGGGTCGTATTCGGGAATAACATTATGGAGAACAGGAAACTTATCACGTTCACCAACATTCTTTACATCTTTCATAATTTCTACAAATTGTTTTAACAACATGTTTTGGCTATCGTACCTGCGAGAACGTTTTGGCCTACGTTCACTTCCAGTAGAAGAGCTACTACTAGGCTCCCGCCGCTTTTGCTGTCGTCGGCGACTTTCTCGGCGGCGACGGGATGCTCGTTCATCATTGCTGCTACTAGAGCTGCTCGGCGGCCGTCGACTTCTTTCAAGGCGACGACTTTTTGAAGCCCTCGGTAACTCCGGTGTGCCACTTCGGGTTGATTTACTTCTTGGCATATTTGTGTCTTATTAGGTTGCTTTTGGCGCAGGGAGGGTAATTTACAATTGTAATTGCCCAATAATTCCACTTCTGAGATGTAAAGGGACGCTCAGGAAGACCACTTTAAATAACAACGTCAGTTATCGTTTCCACAATTTACTTTAATTTTCACATTCACTCACACACATTAAAATATTAATATAGTACATTAAACACTGAACACTTCTAATAAGTAATTAGACAACCTTTTAGTTGGGCCGCTGTCGAACGAATGTGCCGCTCGCTATTCGAGTACTTCCCACTACAACTCCCACTCTTAATTTGCCGCCTTATTTTGCCGCTAAGGCGGTTGTTTATCGTGCGAGTCAAAACAACTACTTTTAAAATGTAACACTACGTATTTAATTACTTCTTTATTTTTTTCGAAACTATCTTCGCAAGTTCTGATTGTTGTATACTCGTAGGATAATGTATTGACGATTATTGTGTTGTGATTATATGTTGTATATGTGTCCCCAGCAAGCTGGTAGTAAATGTTAATGTTTTAAGCTCGTATTGAAAAACTATGCTCAAGCATGAATTTTGCCATATTTCGTAGTCATTTTGGACTAATATATTTAAAAAATCAAGAATAATATACATATGTCAATGCTTTAGCATCGTTCTCAAAAGCGGCCTAATTAAATGTAACTCTATATAACTGTTCTATGTATATTTTCATATCATGTGCAATTATTGTTGTCTGTCTATTTACTTAATTATAAATGTATTTGGGAACATTGGTATTTTTTTCTAAAACACAAAATCACTGGGTAGGTCCGAATATCAGCTTTTGTAACTATTTTGTTAACATATTTAAAACACAGCCAGACCCGGAACAGTATATGTATCTGTAGGCCTTACACATATTTGTTCCGAGCGGGGATCGAACCCCCAGCAAGCAGCGCACCAGTTAATCGCTTAGCCACAGCGCCAACCGTGCCATCCGATATAAATAAAAGTGATTTTAAATTTTAAAATGCTTAATGTGAGAGGCGAAACCCACATAATGTCTTAGAATATAACCATTTAAGATTATATAACCAAACCTCTGTTCTGAACCTCGTCCCAAATGTCTAGGGGTCGGTGCTACACATTTTTGTTCCATAGTTCTCCTCTGTGACTAGCATTAACTCCTTTATTAACAAAAAGATGGAAGGATGTTTAGGGGTATGATCCAGAGTGCAAAGTTATCCATTAAGAGGGGACTCTAGCCCCGAGGAATTTGAAGAATATTTGAAGAAACTATTGCCGTCGCGCTACGCCCGACCAAGCCCCCGTAAAGAACGAAAGGGACAATAACAGCTCAGGCTGATTTTACCTACAAAAATCTTGACCAAAAGACGTATTGTATTCCGCTGTTTTCTTCTTCAAAACTAAACTGATCTAAATAATTCTTATATCAAAATTTAGAAGAAAAGTAAATCTATGCTTCTATTATTTTCTTTTTTGTTAAAAACTTATATAATTTGTCTGATAGTCGTCTGAACATGGCGGTAAAAATTGGCTTTTTTTGGGGTTTTTGGATTGTCATAATTCTTTTAGTGAAATGATAGGGGCATGTTTTAATAAGACCTAGATATTTTGGAAAAAAAACATTGCTCTAGACGTATTATCTACGAAGAAAACAGCGGAATACGTTTGTATGGAGAAAGGCCCTCTAGAGTCCCCTTTTAACTAGCCTTTTCCAAACAATGATGGGATCGGTTTCCAGTCTAACCGGATGCAGCTGAATACCAGTAATTTACATGAAGCGACTGCCTATCTGGCCTCCACAACCCAGTTAGTTCTGGGTAATACGATACCCCTGGACAAAAGTTGGGAGGATGTTTAGAGGTATGAATAACAGGTTGCAAATTTCTTCATCCCCCATAGAAAAAGGACCATCCTCATCAGACGGGTCTTGTGTCTGGTGGGGTACAGCCCAAAGGTTATAATGGGGTTGTTCTATATGCTCATAGCTCGCGTAATCGTGATTCAAGATTTTATATTAGTTCTTAATTTGCGTCATAGGTGTCGCTAGCTTTCATTTTGTCAACTTAATTAATTATATCCACTATATCACTGTCTCCCAGAGACCTGGGGTCAATAGTGGGATGAGTCCTCCATACATCTATTGATGCTTGCCGGGACAGCGCCTGTGAGTTTCCAGTGTGTCGGAACCCGTTGCCGCATTGCTCACGGTGAGTAGGAACAGTTACTGTCTGCGGCGGTGATGCGAACTGCGTTTGCTCCTGTGAGTTGGACGTGGCGACGAGGCAGTGACTTCGTTATTCTGCAACGACTTTCAACTTGTGCGTTTTGACAGCGTGGCCAAGGCTTCTTTTTATTTTGTAATAATTTGTAAAAGTTGATTCCCAAAACAATAAATTTGTCAAAGTTTTGGTTAAAAATTTATAAGGGTTTGAACGTGGCCACTCCATGGAAACGCGGAGAACCGCGCGGCCACGGAGATCTTTAAAACTACGCGTTGCAGAGACCTAAAATTTAGATAAATAGTAGATTGAATTTGATACAAATATCTCTAATTGTCCATACACAATTACATTATCCTCTAATAATTTGATATTTAATGTGAGATACCTACCTACTCATAACCTGAAAACTAAATGTTGCATAACTTTTTATAACAAATGGAACAGATTAAGACCTTTCTTATGATGCATCATTCGTCTATTTGCATTATTTAGTTTCCGTGTAATCACGGGCGATGACTACGGCAAGTGCCGGTTCTAGCGGCCAACTATTCTTTGTCATAGCATCTTAGTTTTTTTTGGAACAAATTCACTAAAAGAGGTGTGTAAAGTAACAAATTAGCACTAATTCCAGGCAAAGTTTCATCAAATTTTATGAGTTGGCCGCGTGGTTTAAACGGACACAAACCCCATGGCCGCGCCATCGAAACGGTGACAAACACATTATCCCCGATATCTCGCTGAAAACGCATCGCAGACTTCTGAATTTTCTTTGTAAAACCCAGATTTGAATTTGAAACGGTGAAAAAAGCGTTATCGCCGATATCTCGCTAAAAGAACATAGCAGAGATCTGTTTTTTTTTTTTGTAAAACCTAGATTCGAATTTGTCAAACAATGTAAGAATACACAAAAAAAAATCCTAGATTTATATTTTAACATGTAATTATATCATGTATTCCAACATCGATATACCCTGATAACCGCCAATAATAATAATTGTGAGTGTTAAAAAAAATATTGATAAGTTCTTTGTCTGTTGTTTGATCGTCCTTGGGCGTATTAGAATCCTTGAGATATAATTTCTTGGTGGAAAGTTTTCTGTAAACATTAAGCCATGGTCACCTTATCTTAACTTTCAAAACGTACTGAGGGTTAGATAAAGTTGGGTGTAGATTTTATGAAAAAAACAGACCTCTGTGATGTTTTTCAGCGACATATCGGCGATAACGTGTTTTCCAACGTTTCAATGGCGCGGTCATGGGGTTTTAGTCTTACAGCTCCTTAAATATAAACCTAGGATTTTTTTCTATACAAGGTGTTGTTTTGCATCTTCGTCAAAATTCAGGAGGTTGTCACACAAGCCATTAATAATCAATTAAAATTACGATACCTAGCTAATTATTAACAACCGCAAATTTTTTTGGTTGTTTATGTTTGTCAGTATTTCAGAATAACCACCTTAACGTGGTTTAGGGAATAAGAAAAAAGAATAAATGTTTGAGATTGTTTGTATTTGTGGAAGCGCGGATATAGGGCGAGAATCAGACGGCCTGCGTTTAAAACACGGGTGGTTCACACTTACCGATTTTCGTAAATAAGAAAAAAAAATACCTACCTATTTTATAATTGATTCAGGACGAGAATCATTAGCATAGTTACCTCCTTGAATTTGACGAGGATGCAAAACAACACCTTGTATTTTTACATTTTATGACAAATTCAATCTGTTATTTACTTACCTACCTCTCCATAATTTTGACTTTATGTTTTTCGGAATCAACTTTTACAATTTTTTACAAAAACATGGCATTGTTTTTTTTTTTTTTAAAGGTACTATTAGGTACAACTTTGCCTATCCCCTCGGGTATTACAGGCGTGATATTATTTTATGTGTTTTTTTATCTTTACTTTGTGTCAATAAAGATGTATCAGAGTAGCAATGTTTATTATTTACCGTAAAAAAAAACAAGTCTTTTTTCACATTTATTTATACCATAAATACATAGAAAGTAGACATTCATCTAAACATAGATACTTAATCATCAAGTTACACCAAATGAATAATTATTGATTTTTTCACTTATTACTTGCTAATGAGTACCTAGTAATAATAATTAGTGAGTACAAGGTAACGAACACAATATCTATAGAAATTGAATTCTCATTGCAGCGGTTGTAGAGGACAATGCAAGGAAGAATTACTTCTAAAAATACTTACTTATCACAGCAAAGTAAAAGTATATTTTGCAAGCTATTAAGAATAATACATAATAACTTAATTAAAATGTGGGAGAAAAGTGCCTAAGTTAGACGTTAGGATAAAATTAATATTATACGCTTTACATCTCGAGCAACAAAACTGAAAAATGAGGTCAAAACAAAAAAAAAATTAAAAAATAAACAATTTTGATTGACCAACGTTGTTAAAATAAGCATTTAGCAATTTTTTAATTCGTAATTTATTAAAATGAATAAAGAGTAATTATAAAATTAGGTCCGTTACTGAATTTAATGAAATGGACGCATATTTACCTAAAGTGTAAGTGTTGACTAGTATGGAGTGCGAGTTCCAGTATCAATATAATAATTGTTATAAGCCCAGTCATATTTTCCGTTTCATTCTATTTGAATATTCAGCAGCAAAATTTAATTTGAGGTATTTAACGACAAAATTAAAAGATGAAGTATCTTTTTAAGTGTCTCCACAAACTTGCCTAGTTTTAAACCGAATAGAAGTATTTATTATTCTTAAGAATTCTACATTTTATACCTACACACTATATACTTTTTTTTTGAATACCCTCGAAATTGGGACAAAATATGGTATAAAAAGCCGTTTCCACACTTTTGTACACTCTAACGGGAAAAAATGTTTTTAAATATGGATCTGAACATCCGATCCCTACTTATGATGACAAATTGTATAAATACAACTTATATCTACGTATGACTATCGTCACCCGCCTGTTATCCCTCAAGAACTTGGTCGAGATGACTGTCTACTATTACGACCTATTCGCCAAATTCTGAACGTCACTCCACTTTATACACCGCGAATACTCGGCCCTTTGAAAGAGGCTGTTAAGCGATAAATAATGTTAATGATAAATATGTTGCTAATTTTTATTTTTTGTCAAAGTTTTACAAGAAGTCATCATCTGCTTAGCCTTTTCCCAAACTATCTTGGGGTCGGCTTCCAGTATAACCGAATGCAGCTGAGTACCAGTATTTTACATAAAGCGACTGCCTATCTGACCCCCACAACCCAGTAACTGGGTAATACGATACCCCTTAGTAAGACTGGATGTCAGACTTTTGGCTTCTGACTAGTCGTAACGACTGTCAAAGTTCTTTAAATGACAGCCGGGACCAACGGCTTAACTTGCTTTCCGAGGCACGGAGGAAACTTGGTATGAAATTATGGACACCCTTAAAGGTCGACCCGTGCGGTTGTTATTATTTAGCCACGAGCTCCTCCTGCAAAACTTCTTTACAAGAAGTCCTTCAAGATTAAAATACATTTATTTTTATAGATTTTCCATAGAATTTTTTACATTAAAAATAAAACTCGTTTGAAATGTTTAAGACTGGATTTTAAGGACTTCAGCTTTACGTAGAATTAGCGAAATACCTACATAAGTACCTTATAATATTATTAGAGGGTGCAAGTTAGGTTTAGACACGTGTTCTATAATAATATGAAGTCAAACAATATTAATAATGCTCTCCTGATCAGAAGTTCTTAGTTATTTTGGTTTTATTTTAAATTTCTAGATATCAAACCAATTTTAGTATAATTTAGAAACAATAATTATAAGTTTTTATAATAAATAAACTATATTTATTTTAATTAATGTTCGAAGAACCATGACGTCAAGAATAAGAAAAGTGAAGTCTCATGAAACGATTACATACTTATATAATTTAAAAAAACCTAACATGGAAAGTCAAATTAGACAATGACAGAACTTCCTTAATTTTGATTTTGATGATATAATTTTTGATCTAGCCTCTTTTGTTGTAAGCTTCCATTTTACAACAAAAGTTTGACATACTTAAATAAAATATAAGTACTCTTTTAACGAACAGTTCATTTTTTTTCTATCTACTTAAATGCTTTTGAAATCATTTCGAAGTATCATAAAATCTTAGAAATATAAAGAAAATAAAAATAATTATACAATACAGAAATAAAGATAAACATCAAACCTATACCCAACCTACCTACTAGATATCAAATAAATAGTTATTATAATAGTACTTATTATAACCATAAACTACGTTTTATAGTAACTATATTAAAACTTACGACTATGTTTTTCATACTTCATGAAATGAGTAGACTTGCCATCACGTCCTCCAACATTGGAGGAGGACCTCAGAATATCATACAAAATCATAAAAATAGAAATGAAACTTACTTCCTACATTTCTTAAACATATGTTTTTTAAAACTACCTTATTGTTTATTTAATAAACTAATTAAAACACTCCATATACCTACTTTTTATTAATATTTTCACGTCCTCCAATGTTATGTAGAATTTTCAGAATGGCAAAAAATAAACGTAATTACAAATAAAAATTACTGCCTAAGTAATTATTAAGCTATTTTACAACTAAGTTTTTTTTAAAGAAATAAAATATACTTTCTAGGATCCTTATTAAATATTGTATCGTAGTTCCTTATTAATGTAGTTATTTAAATTTATTTATTGTTTTTCGATCGACGTCTTTTTGTATGTCCTCCAATGTACAAAATAAATCAAAACAACTAAAAATTACTTGCTAGGTTGAATATTAAATGTAGGTATTATACTATGAATATTATCTTACTGCTTATTCTCTAAACTGTCTCCTAAGTAATAAGTATGCAAGTACTAACGACTAAGGTTTTCTTACTTGTAGGAAAAAACTCGGTTGTATTTTTTTTTTCATATATTAAAAGTAAATGAAAAAACAATACATCTAAGTTTTTTTTTTAACAAATAAAAGAAACTTCCTTCCTTCCTAACTTTTTAAATATTGTTTCGTAGTTCCTTATTAATGTAGTTATTTAAATGTATTTATTGTTTTTTGTTCTATGTAGTTTTGTATGTCCACCAATTTACAAAAAAAAAACAAAACAACAAAAAATTACTTTCTAGGTTTAATATTAAATGTAGGTATTATACTATGAATGAATCTTACTGCTTATTCTCTAAACTGTCTCCTAAGTAATAAGTATGCTAGTACTAACGACTAGGTTTTTCTTACTTCTAGGAAAAAACTTTGTTACATTTTTTTCCATATACAGATAGTAAATTTAAAAAAAAACATATCAGTTTTTTTTAACAAATAAAAGAAGCTTCCTAGGTTCCTTATTAAATATTGTTTCGTAGTTCCTAATGAATGTAGTTATTTAAATTTATTTATTGTTTTTATTTAGTGTTTTTTTTAAGTCCACCAATGTACAAAAAAAAAAAACAAAACAACAAAAAATTACTTTCTAGGTTTAATATTAAATGTAGGTATTATACTATGAATAAATTGAGAGACTGAGTGACTATTTTGAGATATAATATAAGAATTACATCTTAGCTAATACTATTTAATTTTAATTTTGCTAGACTGTCTTAATAGATAAATATGCTAGAACTTACAGCTAAGTTTTTCAAACAACCAACATCAATGTCATCCCCCAACATAGGATACAAGTTTTAGGGGGACGATACAATAATATACAAATATAATCATAAAAATAAAACTTACTTTCTAGGTTTCATATTAAAGGTAGGTACTTAATGTGTCTTATCTTAAATTCCCTAAACTATCCATAATAATAGGTACCTTACTTCACTAGTGACTAGACTTGCCTTTACGTCCTCCAACGCTGTATTACAGGTTTTTAGGAGGACCCCAGAATATTATACAAAATAAATCGTAATTATAAATAAAAATTATTGCCTAAGTAATAAATATGTATGCTATTATACAAATGCGTTTTTTTTAGTACGGCTGGTTTAACCTTCGTTTTTGGAACTGCCTTGGTGATAGCAAATGTAGTAAGTAAGTAATTAATAATTTGATGAATGCCAATTTTTGTTTTTATTGAATCTTCAATGTGTAAGACAGTAAAAAGGAGTGAAAAAATAAACGTTATTTGGTAAAAATGAAGGATTTGTCAAGTATGAAAATTATTACTATTGTACTATTGAATGTAAATATAATTAAAACTATAAAAAACGCGATAAACGTTTCAAATTACTTCACAATAACAAACAAATAAATAAAAGTAAATCGCAACTATTATCGAAACCAACGTTTTGCAAGTACCGTATTTGCTATTACGAGGGCAGTTTTAACGAGGACTTGAGAATAATATACAAAAAATAAATAAAAATCAAAAGTACTAAGTAACTAGGTTAACTTAAAACTTGTTTTTTCATACTTCACCTAATAAACGACAGCAAGCCAGACCTCCATTTATTATACAATTTTAAAAGGATTTCAGAATATTGTACAAAAACAAGAAAAGTAAACTAAGAACGTGTTAAAGTTTATTAGTCAGTATAGTGCAGTAATAATTTTATTAATAGAGCAAAATGATTGAAGATTTTCAGAGGACTTCAGAATTTTTAAACATAATAATTTTAAAACTGCAAAAATAACAAAGTTTTTTCTTAACCAATCATGACATTTAAAAAATGCATCACATCACATCGCATCATATTTATAGTATATGATATTTTTCTTCCGGTGTAGTACAAACACTCATAGTAAGCATTTCGACTACTATTTGATATTGGCGGGTTCAAGCGACTGCTAACCGTAAATATATAAATCCATGAAGTGTTTGTAAACATAATCCTGTCTCTCATCACTGGGTAACAATATTCTCTAAGTTCTATTGTGTTTCCACAAGACTAGCAAGGAGGTGACTGCTTAGTAATAGTGAAGTACATATAAGTAAATAAAGTGGGACAAGGGCAGGCGAATGATGATGATTGTGTTTTCACAAATGCTGCGTCAGATTCTGAGCTCATTACCCGACTACAGCGAGCAAAAAGGAGGGTTAATCATTCATCTCATCATCTTTCTAGCCTTCTTCCAAACTATGTCGGGGTCGGTTTCCAGTCTAACTGGTTGCCACTGAGTAATTGTACCTACATAAAGCGACTGCCTATTTGACCGCCACAACACAGTAACTGGGTAATACGATACCCTTGGTAAGACTGGATGTCAGACTTTTGGCTTCAGTAACGACTGTCAAAGATCTAAAAATGACAGCCGGGACCAACGGGTTAACGTGCTTTCCGAGGCACGGAGGAAACTCGGTATGCAATTATGGTCACCCATCACCGGACCAATCTCGGTAAGCACAGCTTAACCTTAAAGATCGACCCATTCGGGTGTTAAGATAGCTACGAGCTCCTGGGTTAGGTTAGGGTTAATCATTCATCTGCCCATAATAAATGAATAAGATAATACGAGGCACCTTAATAAATAACCCTTACCTATATTGGAGACCTGCATCATCTTCCCTTTTAAAAATAGATAAATTAAGAATACTAATGAGTAAGAGGTTGTCGCCTATTCACATGAGTTTAAGTAATAAAGAGATTTAACTACATACACAGGGGAATGCACGCACACATAGACACGCTCCATATTAAGCAAGTGCGAGCGCATTCGCGTACGTACGCATGTCATGTGTGTGTGTGTCTTATTTGGCTCCTTGAATTTATAAGGGCCACGTTCTGTAGTACGGGCGTAATCTAACAGCAAAGATTCCATATAGTCATGTTTTCAAGTAATAATAATAATAAATCCAGATGCGATCTGATGTTTGAAGAATGAAAATAATGTGTAAAGAACTATGTGACAAGTTTTTAAAACTGACATGGTCACTAAAACTATCAATAACACTTGTAACTGGATATTTATCATGTTTAATATTTGTTTGGAGTTCCCGATATTTCGGCGCTGTTGCAATCGCCATGATCACGGATAAACTGAAGTCATTGCGGGTGGGTGTTTATGAGCAGACAAATCAGTCTACCCCCTTTCTTGTTTGTTTTTTGCGCTCCGTACCACTACTACTGTCACTCACAACTCGATTCTGTTCCCGACACACGAAACTCACTGTGTCCACTCGCGAACTTTTTACGGCACTTTTTCGGTTTTTACACAGTTGAACCACCATTCTAGGCTCTTTAATCAGTTGAAACCCATCCTCTCGGTTGAAGTTCTTATATTTAGTAATTTCAATAGCTTCTCTTACCAGTCTGGGTATGTAGTGGCGTTCTGTCACCCACCCGCAATAACTTCATTTTTATCCGTGATCACGGCGTTTGCAACAGCGCCGAAATATCGGGAACTCAAAAAATTATAAACATGGTAAATATCCCGTTACATGTGTTATACGTAACTATGTGATAAGTTTATGAAAACTGACATTAAAAGGGAAAAAAAATACGTACCTAATATTTTCATTATTTTTCCATTTACTTTGAGAATTTTTGGTGGGGTCTTTTTTAAAATTTAATCTCCGGGTTGGCTGTTATGTTTTACATTTATTAATAATTTTGCTCTACGATCAAGAATTTTCTAACAGAAAATTCAGACTAACCCGATATTAAAAATGAACTTCAGCCATTTAAATTCATTATAACCTATTTCTCGTAATTAGTCCCATCGTCTAATTGTGTTGTTATGAAGACTAAATGAAAGAGTACTTCTACCTACAAAGTAAAAGATTACCGTGAATTCTAATTATTTTATACTTATGTATAAGTTATAAGATTGATTTAAATTACCTTATTGCTACTTATGTTTAATTATGATACCCTAATCCTACTTAATGTCCAATTATGATACCCTAACCATACTTAAATGTTTAATTATGATACCCTAACCATACTTAAATGTTTAATTATGATACCCTAACCATACTTAAATGTTTAATTATGAAACCATAGCCATTTTTAAATGTTTAATTATGAAACCATAACCATACTTAAATGTTTAATTATGATACCCTAACCATACTTAAATGTTTAATTATGACATCCTAACCTACTTAAATTTTAATGTAATTATGATAACTATTTACACACTACTGTTTTATTTCTTTGGTTTCTTTTTCCACTTCCCGTAGTAAGTACATCGTCACGCTTCCTATTTATACATAATAAGTGATTAATCACTAACTTATAAATACCTTAAAGCAGCTGCAATCGAACTAGTCAGTAGACCAAAACCAGTTTATGCGGATCTTGCATTGTACAGGAAATTTATACAAAGCGAGGCCATATTATACTGGAAAAGTATTTGAATATCCTTACGCTCATAATGAAAAATAGTTATTATAATAATATAAATTCTGTTGTAATTTGAATTTTTGTTATTTTATCACTTATTTTTGTGAATGCTGGTTGACCAGTAATTGGCGACTATGCAAGTCCAGGACAGTAAATTCTTTATTTTTCGTATAAAGAAGCTGTTGGCAAACCTATATTAATAAATAAATAAATGATAGTTATATGGTCTGAATATATATGTATTTTTGTGTTCATTTGCATAAAAAATTATCGAAAATCAATGTTTTGTTTTCGTTCATATCCAATAAATGTTTATTTTTTTTACGAAAAAAATTACTTGATTTTTAAATTAAAATCACCTGATAGTAACTATAGTAACAGTATACGTTGCCATTTCAGAGATAAAATTATAATTTACCTGTGCACAATATGCAAAGACGTTGCTTGGTATAGTATTTTTTGCTTGGCTATCCTTTACCTTGGCCAGAGGCTATAAGCATTGCCATTCGACGTGGCCATGCCGCCAGTTTCTTGGGCCCATTACCAGTTGATACCGTTGAGAAAAAGTTTTTGATGCTATTTGAGTTTGTTATTTTAGTTTAGTTTATTTAAATATTTTTTTCTGAATATATAATTAAATATATATAAATGTTGTTTTTGCAACCTATGAGTGTTTTTTCTGTGTACTAAATTACCAAAATCGAACTACAAAACTAAGAATGTTTTTAATACATTGACAAGAAAAGTCGAGAATAGCTGCTTTAAAGATTACTGACGACCTATATTAAATCGTTTCTTCGCAATAATATAAGAATTTAAAAATTTTATACTAAGATAATCATCATAATGTAATTTTGACGTTTAAAAATGCTAATTAAATTATCGGCCTAATCAGTGACTTTTGACTTGAACTAATAGAATTAGGTTATGAAAATTATTTATGCCATCATGCCATGGCAAAAATGTACCCCCGACGACCAATCAAGCCGTACATAACCAGTTTATGCAGATCTCTCATTGTACAGGAAATCTATACATAGCGAGGCCATTTTATACTGGAATGTACAGCTTGATGTCTCGCCGTATATGTACTACATACGTCGCTTGTTTTTTTAATTTCACATTATTTTGAAACTAGTCTAATTCTTGTTATTGTTGATTATCTTTCCTTAAATTTCTTAAAAATACTGATCTAAAATGCCAAGACAAAATTGAAATTTTTGAATTTACTTAAGTGCTGTCTTCGATCAATAATAGTTTATTGATCGAAGAGTGCTGTTTTAATTGAAATGTATGAATAACTTAGTCTCTACAGTGTGGATATTTTTTTGAATATCCCTATATTAAGATATAAAATATCTTGATTCGACTGCCCACCTTTTTTAATTTAAATAAATTAATAAACCTTGATTCCTGCATTATTGTAAAGAAACTGCCTACATTCTAAGTACCTAATTACTAATATCTGTTTCGCCATTTTCGGCCTTACAAATTAAGTTTTATTTGTGGTATTCGGTCTGTATTTGGATGTGTCCGTCAATGTACACTTACGTCCTACTTAAGTCTAACTTAAATTAATTTCGTATTATTTATCTGCATTGCTACCTCAGCTACTAACATAACAATACCACAGCATTTGAGAAAATCGCAAAAAAATCCTATTCAATTTCGCCTAGGTATGTTTAACTTGTCTTTAATCGTTATCGACCTAAACTTATATTATTTGGGTTTATTGACTTGATTGCGCTCTTTTGGGGGAGTGAATAATGCAATTTAGACGTTGATTAATTACATATTTAAGAAACCACATAATTGAGTTTTTTTTTTTTTTAATAAATGTGTTTATTAAAAATAAATAATTTTATTAAAGCAAATGACTTTATTAAAATAAATGACTTTATTAAAGCAAATGACTTTATTAAAATAAATGACTTTATTAAAATAAATAACTTGAATAAAATAAATGACTTTAATAAAATAAATGACTTTATTAAAATAACTGAATTTATTCAAATAAATGATTTTATTAAAATAAATGCCTTATTAAAATAAATGACTTCATTAAAATAAATGTTTTATTAAACCATAAATGATTTTATTAAAATAAACAACGTTATATTTTGATTTGAATACTATCATCTATCTTTCAAAAACAGCTGGTAATTTTTCTTTCACAGCAATGCTTTCTGTTTGATAGTCATCAACCATACTGTGCACTATTGATATTATAATAAACCCACCGAACAATCGATGTGGTCTTGATTTATTAAACGATTTGACTCATAATCCTCATTCATCTGAGTGGACAGTTCTTCAGGTTCTAAATATGTTCTTGTATAGGCAATATTTCTATAGTAGGTATAGCGCAGTTTTTTTTTGCTGCAATCCCATATTTTGCGATATCCGTTTTACATGGTATTGAAATTTTAGTAGCAGAGTGTGCTCGATATAATTGGATAATACCTTATAGACTAATAATTGATCAATGCTGTGTATTTTTTATTTTCCTATTCTAACTTTTACTTAGTTATCACTTAACAACTACTAAGTAGGTACCTTTGACCGCCCCACTTATTGTTACTTAAACTTAGTTATTCTAAGTTATAACTAAGTACTATCATAAGCATTGTGGTGACACACGGGACTGATTTTTTCTATTTTTTTTTTTAATTTTTATAAAAAATCTATGTTAATAAAATTATGTTGCAGATTTTTAGCTTGCTATTGCCTCGTTTACTTATTTAGTGTAGTAGAGTCTACACCATAATATCTTACCTACTCTTTCCCTTTTACCTTACTCTTTCTTCCTTCCTTTCTTATTTTATCTACTCTTCCTTCGTTACCGAAAACACAGTAATTTCAGTTACTGTGTTTTCTGTACGGGATTTAACTTAATTATTGTTCGGCTTATTATTTCCTTTTTTTTTATATGTACATCTTATTTACTAACTATCATGTGATTATCAACCGTAGACGTAAAACCAATAGAGTTCAGTTTTTAGGTCACAGAAAATTAAATAACCTGGCATGGCTGCCATGTCCTATTTTAGCAAACTTAAATCTAACGAAAAGTGTGAGTCACAAGAGTGTTAAGCGATTTTGAACCATGGGCTGTGACTTATACTGTCCCGTTTATCTGCTCTGCAAAGAGGTCTTCGTAAGAGCCCCAATAGAGGGTTTGTTGCTTCTGTCAGGATTTTGCCTGGCGCTCAATCAAAAGCACTCTGTCGCAATACCATAAAGTTATTTCCTATGGCGTCCAAATCATGTTTTTGTAACTGACAGATCTGCTGAGGAGTTTGTTGCGCCACTTATTCTCCCCAGATAGCACTTGGAAGTGAAGGGCGGGCTTTTTGGGAGACAGTCTTAAGAAAGTTCAAGCCTACCTACCTCTATACCTACGAACGCGACACATCAAGCAATACATATCCAGTATAACCTGACCTCGCTTTGTACGAG
The DNA here is from genome assembly GCA_963082945.1 of Cerastis leucographa. Taxonomy (NCBI): domain Eukaryota; kingdom Metazoa; phylum Arthropoda; class Insecta; order Lepidoptera; family Noctuidae; genus Cerastis; species Cerastis leucographa. The sequence goes on from OY720370.1 coordinate 6,132,028, forward strand.
CTTCCCGTACAATGAGAGATCAGGTTGATTTGGTTTCGCATAGCTTGGTTGGTCGTCGTGCCTACTGGTCGGACAAAACCTGAGTCATCGATTCGAGAAGAAGAAGCTCAAGAAGTGCTGATTATTAGCTTTATTCGTATATTTTGTTCTAAGATCCAGAATTGATTGATAAGATCCAGTATTACCTCTACGGTAATTCCAGATACAAGAATGACACATTTTCTAAAGCCAGTAGCAAAGTTACGCATTGAATTAATTATTTTTATTTGAGCATTGTATGTACCTAATATAGAATCGACCAGTATTAATAAACACATAGTTTGAGGTCTGAAGGGTTATTTTCTTTTGTTGAATTCCTGTATCCTAAAAAACTTTTTTTTTTGTCTTTAAATGCTAAGAATTCCTTTAAGAGCTTCCTTTTTTAAGGCATTTCTTGCAGTTACTGTAATTTATTTTTGTTATAGAGTAGCAGTCCTAGGTACTTACAAATAAAACTTCGCTGTGAAAGCATGTTTTGTACTTTTTTGAGGATAAACTATATCTTTCCGTCACCTTTTGGAAATTCAGTGCTGCATGGATGTGCTGCGTGTTGTTTTAGTACAGTGCTCATTATAAATAACTGTCGAACTGTTAGTAATTCACAGAATTTATACAAGAGGCTAGTGAGGAAAAGAAAAGGGCTGCAAGTAGTCACCTTGAGAATAGGAGTTTTTTCGACAAGCTTTTTTTTCTGTCCAAAAGGAATATGGAGTTCGAACAAATTATACCTGTCAAGTGCGTTTACGTCATTTATTGAATGAACTAACACTGACAATAGTATTTCAGATTTTAAAAGAGTTATCATGTTCTTAAAACAGCAGCACGCGAAAGCACATAATCACACCGGTGTTTATCATCTGGGGCAGAAGCCCCAGTGTAAAATCTGGTATGCAGTCAGACTAGAAAGTCTGACTGCATACCAGATTTTACAAGAAGCGACAATGTTCAAATGACATTCATATTTATTGTTTTTATTACTTAATATGTTAATTTGATATTATCGCTATTTATTTTATTTATAAAACTTTGTTATGCGGTGTGCATTTGCGAAACTTTTTATTTCTAACATTATGTATAATAATTGTATATGATTTGAATAAATAAATTTTGAGTTGTTCACCCCCAGGAAAGACAATGTACATAATGAAAAGCGTAAGACTGCCAATCACCTTTAGAAAAATGTGTCGAATTTGTAACCAGATCTCACATTTTGTGCGTATATATATATATATATACTTATTACTAACTAGAATTTCTTAAAACTAGCAGAACATGTACATGGGAGTATATGTTCATAGTCTCTTAAAAATAATAAGTACCTTATCGGCTTTTTGACCTGCCTACTTAGTTGTTAAATTAAAACGATTGCTTATCTCTTAGTATTTCAGATCAATTGAAGTAACAGACCGCGTTGTAACGGTTTTTACCTGTTTTTTTACCTAAATTTAATACCTTGGACACGTACTGCTATCTCTACTTTCTACTGAAAGTCTTTCTTATGAAAGTACTTATTTTAAGTTCTTAAATTATTAAGCTATTGCATAGCTTTTATCGCGGGGTTTGAGCGCGGCGACCGAATCAAGAAATTCCGTAACGAAAAAAACCTAACACGGGCGCCGGTGCCGTGGGGTGCGAATTTCTTTAATAATTTTCAACTTTATCGCTACAGTATTAGATCCAAGGTTGACTGGCAAAATTTCCAAATTTCTCTAAATGAATTTCTTTAATAATTTTCAACTTTATCGCTACAGTATTAGGTTCAAGGTTGACTGGCAAAATTTTCAAATTTCTCTAAATGATTTTAAACCATAAAATGTTTATTGTTAAGTTCAAAATCGAATGAGAAAAATCGAGTTTGCATGATTGTGTATTTTTTTACTGTGCAATTTTTTTTGTTCATTGTTGTTCTTTAAGCTTTTATTTTCTTTATTTATTCAAATAAATGGACAAAGGAAAAAGGACTTTTCGCAATAACTTGAATTAATATCAAAGAACAAAAAAATATTGCATAAATATTATAATTGCATAAGTTGATAAAAAATGCTATGCAATAGCTTTACCGCGGCATCGGCAGTCCCCGAGTGCCACACGCTTTTTTTTTAAATTAGTTTTATCACCTGTATATATACTTACGGATTGATTCCAGATACTTACACTTATTTTTATTCATACAACCAAACCATGAAAATTATGTATATTTACATTTTGACTTAACTTATTTAAGTAATTTAAATCTAATTTAATATAATATTTTATTAAACCGAGAAGGCATGAGGAAATCTTAATCCAACAGTTATTTTTGTTTTTAAAGTTTGTTGAAGACTAACTTTTACTTGAATGCCTTTTATTTTATTGAGTGTTACTAAACGAAGGTTATTTATTTTGGTAAAGTTAGCACATAACTTTAACTTGACTTTTATTTATTATAAAGGACTATAGGCAAATTGTAGCTTGTATGCTGCACTTCATTCTAAAACAACAAATACCAAAGTACGGAGAACAGAAATAGTCACTTGAAATATGGCCTTTTTTCTGTATTTTACCAAACAAACTATTAATTGTTCCTGTATTTCATCAAACTATTAATTGTTCCCTTGACTCGTTTAGTTTTTCTTCATATTAGATTAGATAGATATATTTAAAAATGTAATAAATGTGTGAGGATTTAAATAAAGGAAGTCTAAACCTTTAACCTACCAAGGAGGTTCTGTAGTACAGTACACTACGTTTTGTAGTAAGCAACGACTTATTGTCGGGCCTACGATGTGCTCCCATACTGAAGTAGGTACTAACGCTGTACATATAAATATTGTAAAACCAAATGATTTTAAAAGAGTATCCATGGAGTTTCTTGCCGGTTCTCCTCCATAGGAAACGACCAACCCGAACCGAGTACGTTTTTGTCGACGTTTTATAAGAGCCCATGTAGGCCCATGTAGGTATTTGAAATAAAAATATATTGATTTTGAGTACTTAGTTGATTCTAGGACCTCGCCGGCCTAGCTGGGTTTTAATTACTGTGTGTTTAACACAATATTTTCAACATGTTAAACTGTAAAACAAATTACTGTTAAAGTCAAATCTTCGACAAAAAACCAGTAATTGCAACATTTTTATTTTTTAATTTGCGATGTGTTTGCTCTTGACTCTAGTCTAGGTCAGAGATGACAAAGACAAACTCGACGATGGTACGAGCTTACCCATTTGGCTGATTTTATTTTTATTGACAAAATGGTAAAAAAAAAAATTACAAACTAAGCCCTTCTAGTAGCTCCGGTCTTAGGCAATTTTAGTACTTGTCGCGATAGTATGAATTGGAGAACTTATTGAGAGCTATGATTTGAGATGATATATTTAAATTCTGTTGTATATGGTGGATCTTCATCCTCAGCCTACCTGCATTTTCCCAAATATGTTGAGGTCGGCTTCCAGTCTAACCGGATAGGCGCGACTGTCTATCTGACCTCCCCAACCCAGTTGGTACTAAATTATCGCTTGGTAAGACTGTTTCTGGCAGATAATTATATTTTAGGATTATAATTTTAGTGATAAATGCAGAAACATTTATCTTTTTACGTTCAAGAAGTGCTGATTATAGGACTAATTTAAATAAGCGACTATTGTTTTAATTTCTCAAATTGCAAAATAAAGTGTTTTTATCCTTTATAGAAAATACGCAAGACATTTGATTCTGACATTGGACTCACACTAGGCAAACCTCTATCTTGAGAACTTATTTTAATAATACCTATATTTATAACCATACAATAATATAGATAGGTAATGTATACATACCCTTTTGTAGTTATCATGACACTGAGTTAAAAAAACCTCAAACTGCCCCAGTTTAATAAAATATGTCTATATCGTTAATAGTACTTATAAACAACATCGTCATGTCCAATAAAGGAATTAATAAATGTAAAAAGTCAAAACATATTTAAAACCATAACCGTAACTATTTACAATCCCTATTAAGTATTTATAAACTAGCGTAAAGGTGTCATAGTCATGTCCAATCAAGAAAATAATAAGTGTATAAAGTCAAAAAATATTATTAAGTTCCTATTACTTATAAATAGACATCGGATTATAATATGCGTGTGCATGTTTGCATATGCAAATTTATAAAAGCTTGTTTTCCGCGATATTGCATGTTTTAGTGCGTTTTTATAGATAGTGGCGCGTTAAAATACGCTGTATATTTTTTGCTGAGTGTCTATACAAAAACCCGGATCTTGAAGGATTGAAGAAAGTCAATGCATGTATGAACGGCACTGGCAAAATCTTGCCTGAAAAGGTTTTTGCAGAGATGGTGCAAAATTTTAAGTTAGTAGAACTTGAAATATTGCGTCAAGTAACGTCAGTCGATGTAGAAAGGTAAAAAAAAAATGTTGACAAACGTCACAAGTTTGCTCTAGAAAATCTAGAAAAAAAAATTGTTGTGTATTATAACAAGCACTACAACCGATTATTAATATGATACGTAATTTTTTTGCGAAAAAACTTAAATACGAATAATAAATAGCATTTTTACTGTATTTGGGAATTTTTAGTGCAAGTATATTTGTGCTATTTTGATAGTGCATAATCCATATCCATACTAATATTATAAATGCGAATGTCACTCTGTTTGTTTGTTTGTTTGTTACCTTTTCACGACTAAACGGCTGATCGGATCTTAATGAAATTTCGCAAGAAGATAGATTTCAACCTGGGGAAGGACATAGGCTATATATCATTACGCTACAACCAATAGGAGCGGAGCAGCAATGAAAAATGTTGCGAAAACGGGGAAAATGTGTCGCAGACGAAGTTGCGCGGGACAGCTAGTATATTATAATCCAATGTCTACTAATAAACTAGCGCAGAAGGTGTCATTGTCATCAACAATAAGTGTAATTTTTTAACTTATTTTAAACCTTAAAGCCAACTATTTAAGGTTTCTAAACTTATAAACTAGCGGAAAAGAGCTATTTTTTTGTCTTACAAGTTCCTCCGCGTCTACTTTTAAGTGAGATCGTTTTTATCGTCAACTTCGTAAAGGAAATAATAAATATAAAAACGCAAAACTTATTTTAAACCCTAAACCTAATTATATAAAGTACTTATTATTTACTTAAAAACTAGCGGAGAAGATTGCATTTTTTTTTTGGTTTACATATCTTTCCGCATCAACCATCTAGTTATTGTCGTCTTAAATGTCGTGATAATGGAAACGAGAAATGTAAAAAATCAATACTTATTTTAAACCCTAAATCTAATTATATTAAGTTCGTTTTATTTATTTAAAAACTAGCAGCGAAGTTTCCATTTTTTTTTTTTGGTTTAGGGTAGGGTAGGTAGGGTAGGTAGGGTAGGTAGGGTAGGTAGGGTAGGTAGGGTAGGTAGGGTAGGTAGGGTAGGTAGGGTAGGTAGGGTAGGTAGGGTAGGTAGGGTAGGTAGGGTAGGTAGGGTAGGTAGGGTAGGTAGGGTAGGTAGGGTAGGTAGGGTAGGTAGGGTAGGTAGGGTAGGTAGGGTAGGTAGGGTAGGTAGGGTAGGTAGGGTAGGTAGGGTAGGTAGGGTAGGTAGGGTAGGTAGGGTAGGTAGGGTAGGTAGGGTAGGTAGGGTAGGTAGGGTAGGTAGGGTAGGTAGGGTAGGTAGGGTAGGTAGGGTAGGTAGGGTAGGTAGGGTAGGTAGGGTAGGTAGGGTAGGTAGGGTAGGTAGGGTAGGTAGGGTAGGTAGGGTAGGTAGGGTAGGTAGGGTAGGTAGGGTAGGTAGGGTAGGTAGGGTAGGTAGGGTAGGTAGGGTAGGTAGGGTAGGTAGGGTAGGTAGGGTAGGTAGGGTAGGTAGGGTAGGTAGGGTAGGTAGGGTAGGGTAGGTTAAAAGTGCATTGCAACGCATGCCGGGGATAGCTAGTAAGAGTATAAACTCAAATCTTAACCCTAAGTATACAAGGTTCTTAACTATTTATTTATTTACTTACAAACAAGAAGGTATTTCGCGCGTCATTATGTACAATTTAACGTCGCTACCCTTACAAGAATTTCCGCCCTTTTATGTTGTCATTTTTTGAATGTACAATTATTTTAATAGTACAGTCTTTTCCCAATTATACATTACTTAAGAGCAGTAGCAAGCCAACGTCAACCAACATTAATAATAAAAATAAAGAGCAATGTAATTATTTTTTTATAATTCATGTTTCTTTACCATATATTATATAACATTTTAAAATAGTAACGATGGAATTTCTTGCTCATTATTCTCCGTATGAAACGACCGAATGGGCAAGTAGACTTAAATTCTATCACTTTTTTTAAGTTTGGAGTACGAAAGTCTAATTGACTATTGGACTTTGGGTTTTTGTTGACAATGATGTCAAATCAGACGATATATAATTTTGAAAGGACTGCAAGTCTATATCTAATAATAGAGCATAGAGATAATACACATAGGGCTTAGAATATATAGATAAACCAGAATAGCCGCTTGGTCAAATTAATGGGTTACTTTTCAAAAGCTTTTAATTTTAAAATTTGTGTGCTCATAGACAAAAACCCTATAAAATAAACAAATGGTTTTTGATAATTCGTATTTAAAGTGACTTTTAGTGAAAACAGATTTATAAGAGCTGGAAGGAGTTCAAGGAAAAATTACACAATATTTTCATTTTGATTTCTAACGTATAAAATCATAAGAAAATTCTTACATTACACTATTTGTGTATTATTTCTATAGCTCTTTCCTATTCCTAGGGTTCTCTTAAAGATATTAAATCCCACTTCACTTACTCAGGGCGACTTTTAATACATATATACATTTTTTTTTTAAATTAACCAGAAAAACAACAAAAAATCAGATAATTATCCATGAAGTACATTTTATTTATTTTATTACTGATTTAATCTTTTACTCTAGACGCTCTTAACTTGCCCGTATTTCTACATCGTTCTCACATATTTGTTATTCTTAACATGAATGATGTAACCAAGATTTTGTAACATATTTTGATTTAAAAGAGTGTCCATGGAGTTTCTTGCCCATTCTTCTCCATAGAGATCTACGCTACGGAATGGGCAACAACAGTACTTTCACAAGTTATTATGCCTTGTGACTGGGACTGTAGTTTCGCGTTTTATTTTGTTTTATGATTTTCAAAAGTACCTGTAATGGTCTAATTGAAATAAATGCTTTGAGTTTTTGAATACACTGAACCATTGAAAGTCTTATGGCTTAAAGTCGGTCCATAAGACTACGTTAAATTTCCAACAGTTCTTAATCCTTTCTTCACGGTTTTAAGTTGTATGTAACAGATATTGACATTTCTGGTCTAATACCAGTAAATCCAAGGATTGTATACAATAAGGCTAATTTTCAACAATAAAAAAAATAAACAAATGATAAAAAGAAGAGAAGTGAAGTGGATTATTCTTATCTGAAACAATACCTATTATAATTATTAAAGTAAACTTAATTTAATTTCTTCGCCCATTTTGTAGGATCACTTAAAATTATTTATTATACATATAGTTGTACGTAATCGTATATTGTTTTATTTTAATGTTAAACCTATTTGAAACACACCCCTTTACCCTACTTACACTGTAAATTATCAGATACAAGTCCTAATAAACACTAGCTTATTCAACCCTATTTAAATTTATTTATTTAACATAAAGTTTGTACATAATTTGTGATTTGACTATTTCTATTAAATCTATTTTATTAAACACTAAAACTCTTTAACCCTGCTTAAAGCCTAGATTCTTTGATACGAGCCATTTTAAAAACTAGCTTATTCAACCCTATTTAAACCTATTTTTCAATCTAACCCTAGTATCTGTACTCAAGTTAAAGTAATTACTTGAGCCTTAGTAATTACTTACATATGCATTTTTTTAAATGTAATATGCTAGAATGGTGTGGCCAGTGATTACATACGGGACCGAAACGTGGTCGCTCACAATGGGCCTCATCAGAAGGCTTAAAATCACCCAAAGGGCAAAGTTTCCTTGCATGATCAAATCAGACATGAGGACATCCACAAGAGGACCAAGGTTACCGACGTAGCCCGAATAATTGCCAAACTGAAGTGGCAGTGGGCAGGGCACATTGCAGAACGGATAGCCGCTGGGGCCGAAAAGTTCTGGAATGGCGACCGCGAACCTGAAGACGATACCTCTAGGGGGACCGATGACCTGGTGAAGATTCCGGGGATCCGCTGGATGCAAGTCGCACAGAACCGGTCAATGTGGCGATACTTGGGGGAGGGCTATGTCCAGCAGTGGACGTCTTTCGGCTGAAATGATGATAATAAGACAAGAATTTAACCGAGGTAATAACTGACAAAGAAAGTAAAGCTAAGAACTCAGACTTTTGCAGTTCTAACCTAAAGCAATTACTAAGCTACTAAAGCTACATAATAAAAATCGTATTGTTAGGAAGAAATGAGGTTTTACATAGCACGTATAAGTTCTATGGAAAGAAATAACAATTTTTAAGTTTCGCTGATCGCTCTTGACGGGAACATCGCTTAAAGGGCCGTAAGATTTATAATTTCATGATAGTTTTCTATTTTGTGTACTAACTCGCTATTTTTCTTAACAGTTACGTGTTAATTGAATTCGTTATGATTTGTGGTTCTTTAGGTTATTTTTGTTATTGATATTTTGTTCCTAAATTAGAATAAACAATTGTAATCCTTGTGTTGAGTACCTATATCGTTTTTTTTTCATCATCTTCGCTTCTGTTTGCTAAATTATCTGAACTATTGACATTTACTCAAGCAAACACTTTGACTTGTATATAGATACGGCTGTTAGACTACTTAACCCTATTTAAACTGTAGACTATATCAATAGTGCATCATGGCGTTGATTTATAAATTTACAGATTTTTTTTATATTATATTAGCCTTAACTTTTACCTAAACCAACGCCTATGTAACCCTATTTTCTAATCTTAAGCTAACCTTACTTAAAGTCTAAATTGTTTAAGCCTATTTAAACTCTAGCTTATTCATCCATAATTAAAGTCTGCCTATCATATAGAACCCTATGTTTAACGTAGCTTTCACTTTGATGACTTAATATGCATATGTACAGTTCTTACTTTTTTACAGGCTGATTTTACCATCGTCAATTTTTTTTTTTGAGAATGATTTTAAAAGAAAAATAAAGATTATTTTGTTATAAATGTTATTATTATTATTTAATCGACTGCTTAAATGATACTGTGACATCCTAATTGAATTGTAGTGTTTTTTTCTTTGATATCTTACTCTTTGGTAGTCTGTAATTGAATGATAATACATATCAATAATGTTTGTTTAAACGCAATAACCTCTGGAACTAACAGTCAGATTTGAAAAAAATCTCTCTGCTAGGCTATCAAATAGCCTAATTCTTGAGGAAGGTTGGAGAAGGACCAAGCGGCGGTTGAAACCACAGGGCACAGCTAGTCCTATATATTTTAAATATTCATGATATAATTTTTGAACGACATCGACATGTCTAAAATTGTAAGTTATAATTTGTAATATAATAATGTTAATTCATCATCATCAGCCTATGTTGTTCCCACTGCTGGGACGCAGGCCTCCTCTCTATGAGAGGGAATGGGCTGTAATCCACCACGCGGGCCCAGTGCGGGTTGGTAGATGTCACATGTCTTCGATTTTTTTGTTCTAGGACATGCCGGTTTCCTCACGATGTTTTCCTTCACCGTTTTTGAGAGCAGCGGTGATGAAATAAAATACACAAAGTAATGCGCCTGCCTGGGTTCGAACCTACGACTTACTGCTCGTAAGTCGGGGCTGCTACCACTGGGCCACCGCTGCTCCCAATGTTAATTACTGACCTAATAAAATTTGTCCTGCAATTACTTAATGTATTGTGAGTACCTATTAATATATTTAAAAGCCAGATTTGGCACAATGGGTCAATTGACTAAACTTAAAACCACATGATATCACGTTCTTAAATAAAAACAAAAAAAATAGCAATTTTCTAAATACACCCGCGAATAAAAGTTGTAAGCGATTGAAAAATCAGCCCGCAAACATTAATTTATCTTAATAGTAAAACTCATTATGTACCTCTTTAGTGTAACCTGTATTTACACCTTACGACTATGTAACCCTACTTATTTAATTCTTACATAGTATATCGCCTCTTTTGTAACAGAACTCATAAAAATAATATTACTTATTTTGTAAATACACTACTATTTTTTCACATAGACAGAAGAAAAACTAGGGCATGAGTATGAGAACAATGTTTTGGTATAAATAGTTAAAAAAAAATTATGCATAAGAACTCTTCGTCTTTAATATTTTTTCTATGTGCAAAAACACGCCATTTTTTCCGTTAAAAAGTTGAAGGTTAATAAACTGAAGTGTTAGATGAATAGGTTAAGTACTATTTCATAATTTTATATGATTTGTGTTAAATAAAAAAGTGAGCTATTATGATTTGTTTCTTAAGTTTTTTTTTTTTAATTAATATAAGTTTAGTTCACCTTTTTTTTTCAAGTGTTTTTTTTTTAGTATTTATAATAAAATGTACCTTAATCTCGCCTGAAATTAAAATACTAGTAGTGCATTTACTTTTTGTAACTATAAAGTAAACATAAGTGTAGTATACTCTATTCAATGAAGCAATGATATTACTATCTGAAGACTTTGCAACTCGACAGAATTCAAAATAATATCTTTTTACATAAATTGTTCATGTTTGTGATTATTCTCAATTTGACAGAATAAATATATAAGTATTCTAAATATACGATTTATATAACAGTAGTAATCAGAAGATGCCGCTAAATAGGTATTAAACTCTGTTTTAAATTATCGAATTTAATTTTAAAAAGTGCCGCATTATTTTCCAATTATTTGTTTCTCTTTGGTTAGTGTTTTTCTTTTAATATTTTGACATTGGTAGACGTGATAACCAAACCAAAATTTGACTACCTACCTAATTTAACTTTTTATTATTTCTTCACTGAATTGAGTATCTTATGCACAATTTTTATGGTTTTTAATAATAAAGATTAAATTATTGACCTTAACTTATTTCGGCGCGTTTTGTGTTTCAGTATTTTTATAGTATGTACAGAACTTATTATTTTTTCCTTAATTATGTAACACATGCTCTGTCATTCATACACCTGTCTTATCCTGTATAAACACCCATTACCTAGCTGTAATCTCAAAGTCCAGTGAGGTGTTCGCGCCTTTTTCATGAATTATTTTAGTAATAGACTTCATTATATTTAAATGAATAAACAATAATAATTCTTACTCCAGTAAACCAAAAAAGAATGCTGAAAACGACCATTACTTTTATTGCATACCTATATAAACAAACTGTTTCATAAAAAAAAAAAAAATTGAACATCATTGGTTCCACAGCTAAAAAGTTCCCAAGTGGAATGTACATTGAAAAAAAATGTGATAGCTGCAATGAGGAAGAACAAGTGACTTTCGACTTACATACATATTTTTACATCCCTCACAGTGTCAAGACACTACAAGTAGTAGTAGTAGGTAGTATACAAGTATACTACCTACTTTTTTAAACTGAGTAATAGACGAACGGTGTTTTTTTTTTGTTTTTTTTTATTTTTTTTGTTTTTTTCAGTACCTGTTTCGGTGATATCTGGGTCTTACGTTGTACTCTGCAGTCTATTAAAAAACTACAAATGAATAACTTGCCTTTGGTTGGATGAAATCGAATGCTTCAATTCCAAATTATTATTAATTGATTTTGCTCTGGTTTCCTAAGTTATTTTTTTTTAATATAGAGGAAAAATAAGCTGGCGTGGTAGTATCTGCCCTAATTATAAACCCATTTGTGATCTATGATTTCTATGAGACCTATTTATTAATTATACTTCAGTACTTTTGTTACTACCTCTAAAACGCGAGACGCGTTTTTCAACTTAAAAGATATTTTGCTAATGGTTTACCTGGCATATGACGAACTGTAATGTTTTATATATACAATTATTTTTCCCTTACCTTACACTGAAGTTAAACCTACAAATAATTATAAACCACCTAAAACTAATACTTTTTAATAATGGGTCCAGTTCCTCACACTTGTAATTTATATATACAATTTATTTTTTCCCTGACTTTATACTTTAGTTAAACCTACAAATAATTATAAACAACCTAAAACTAATATATGTTGATTATGGGTCCAGTTCAATTCAGTTGAGTATTGGTTTCCCTAACTTAATCCCTAATTTTGTTAAACTTACTTATAGTCATTATTAACCACCTAAAACTAAATTATGTTAATTATGTCCAGTATTTCAATGCAACACTTTCGTGATTTATATATACATTTCATTTTTTCCTTAACCTTATATTATAGTTCAACCTACATTAAAATTATAATTTTGTATATTTCATTCCTTAGTTTTTGTATTTTCTTGTAATACTATGCTCGAATTTCAATTTGAGATGTGTAGTAAAAAATGATCTGTGCTGATTCTGAAACTTTTTCTACATTTTCTTTACTGTATATTTTAGGTTTCCAAACCTTGTTTTATTTTAACAAAAAAAAATGTGGTGGCCTTTATTAAAAAAAAAAATGAAACCACTTGACTATGTGAGTGAAAAAACTTTACATGCCTGTTTCACTGGCGAAATCTGACAGGTGTCAATGTCACTTGAGGGAGGCATTTTCCCAGAAGTGGGACAGCAACGGCTAATTTAGATAATACATATAGCGTTTATGAAACCGTTTCAGAAAGGAAATAAGAATCGATCTAGGTGTCAAAAAAGAGGTTGTATATGTTGGTTGGATTGCAAAGGGTTACAGAGAACTTTGCGTAAAAGTTTTAACATTAAATCTTAATGCCTAACCCCCATGCTTTCAGATCTTTGTCTTTTTTGTCGCCACTTCTTCTTTCCAATCAATTAATGAACATCTGGCCTCTCATAAAAGCTGGTAATCCTTCTTGGATAGCAATGATTTCTGTTAGACCTAACAATTGACCAAACAAAGACCTTTTTCTTAAGATTAGGAGGGGAAATTCTAGTTTTTCTACACAAAACCTGTCTTACCCTAAATTTGTAATTGTTACTGAGACATAATTTTCTTAATTTCGTGAAAAGACGACTCCAAGTTATCAAAACTTTTTTGTGCAAGAATTGATGGTGTTTTCAACAATGTAGGTTTTTAACATTTCTTCTAACAAATATTGTTTTTGCTTAAAAACATTTTTCAAAAAAAAAAAAAAAAACTGGGTGCGTAACATCCCCAATCCCTAAAAAAAATGTGTCGGTCCTTCTACGAAACGTCTTGTATACTTATAATTGCGACAACTTTTTTCAATTAACGTAAGTCCTGCGCTTGTAATTAACGTGTGCAATTCATTGATGGCCCACGGTACGACGCTAGCAACCCGTGATTGCTAGACTTAGTATCTGTCGTAGGACCCGAAAATATTTCACATATAAATTTTATATTGTGTTTTGCGGCACGTTTTTATTTAGCATATTTAGAGCTTTTATGATGGATGATTATTTCGATGATTGAAGTTACAAAATTTGTGTTTTTCAAATTCTTACTGCAATCAATTGAATGATGACCATATATATTTTATCCAATGAAGTTTCAACCAGTACCTACCTGTCAGAATGCATCAGTAAATAAAAATTCGAGCATCGAATAACAATTTTTTTTTTTTTTTTTAAAACGTTGCCCCGCACTAGGAATTTCTCCTGTATCGTGGGTGCGTTTACAAACATTAAAACTCACATACACAAACAGCCAGACCCGGAACAACTATCTGTAGGCCATACAAATATTTGTTCCGTGCGGGGATCGAACCCGCGACACGCAGCGCAGCAGTCGATCGCTCAACCACTGCGCCAACCGTGCCGTCAATTAATTACTACAATATTCAAATCTAAACGATTCTTAAAGGAATATACTACTAACGCCAGGTTCTAGTATTTTTTCATTTACAGCTTATTCGGGTAAAACTATGATATTGCTATCTTTCGACTTTATGTACCTACTTACTTAAATTTTAAATATTTTTACAGTGTACGGTCTACCTAATGGTGAACATAATCATAATATTTTTTTGTTATTTTTTTATAATGTTTTTTTCAATATACTTTTGTTTAAAAAAAAAAAGAACAAATGAAGGTTATTATGTGATGTGATGTGATTATATTATTTGTATGCGTGACCCTAGTCAATAATATCTGTTATAATTTTGTTAAAATTCTAATCTTAAGACCTATGTATTCCTAATATAAATAACGGTATTCCTCTAGTAGTTCAGTACCAAACCAAAATGTTTTAGTTTATTCCTTTACAGTTATTAGACAACCTCTTACGCATTAGTTTAAATTAAAAACGAAAAACTTAAACCTAGGCTTATGTAGGTACCTACTATATTTACATAGCGCATTAAACGTCCTACCGCAAGAAAAATAAACATTACCTAAGATGTTTTGGCTAAGGTATGTTGTCTCTGTCTTGCACAGTCATTTCGTCAATGGTGCGACATGGACATATTTATTAGGTACCTTTAATCCATAGTAGTAAAAAAGTAATGCGTATTTAGCTCAACCTAGTACCTGTCTTCGCCAAAACCAGTCAACGTCTACACGAATACCTGAATAAGCGCAGTGTTAATTTACAACGCTCAGTCCAGCACCGAAGATTGAAAATCCAACATTGGGATCATATTTCGGTATTAATTTTTTTCTTACTTAGTTTCAGTAAAAACGGACTTAAATGTGGAATTTTTTATCTACCCACGTTGGCGGCATATTTAATGCCCATCACTTGCTTCGTCGGGCAAGTGATCGTAAAATAATAAAATTACTAACACAAAAATGTCTTTGATGTAGTGTTGAATATTTTAGGTTATTTATGGTAAAAGGTAACCAGCGTAAAAATACAATTGACACGGGACGTTACCTCGTTGTTAAAATAAACAAAACCTTAAAATAACCGAGTTAAAATAAATGGAGTACTTACTGTGATCTTGTTAGCTGGGTTATACACATCAAAGCATAAAAACAACAGAGGTGCAAGGATCTTTTAGCGCGAAACCAAAATCACAACTACCGCCGCCATTTTTTTTTTACAATTTCCGTAGACAATTGCACAGATATATCCGCATCTACCCCTGTCAATGTGATTCAACCGTCAAAAAATCCTTGCATTACTGTGTGTTTTACGGCCTAACCAATTAAAAAGAACTTTAATAAAAACCTAACAGAACCAAGTCTTAACCGGCGGCTCACCTGCCGCCGTTACCTCATGTCATATAGCGCCCGCGATGCCAAACTTGGCCAAATCGGGTACGTCAATGTCGTCCAAATCCTGCATCGAAACATAACCAGTCCCATCCGCTTTTATCGGGATATAACCGGTTGAATCCGGTTTGTAACCGTTTCCATCCGATTTTATCGGAACATAATCTTCGGTACCATCATTTAGGTCAATAATTGGTTCTTTTTTTTCGAATTCGCTGCAGATTTTGGCTTCGTTTAATAATTTTAAGGATTCCTCGAGTAAGTGAGTGCGATGTTCAGGAGTGTGGCCGCTGGTTGATGGGGTCTTGTCCGAGGACTTACGGTGGTGGAGCGAGTTGGTTGCCGAGCCCATGTAGGGAGGAGGTTGCGGACGGTTGTAGTTGCCCGCTAGGTTGCCCGTTGATTTGGGGCTGTAGGGACGAGCTAGGCTGTTGTTAGGGCTGGAAAAGAAGGTTTTGGTTGGTTTGATGGTCCGTACTTAAGACTCGTCATCGTTTGCCTAGCCTTTAAAACTATGTTGTGGTCAATTTCCAGTCTAACCGGATGCACGGGATGCAGCTGAATAGCGGTAAAGGGCCTTCGCCCTTTACCGCTATTCAGCTATACGTCTTCACGTATTCATTAATATTTGCTAAAAAGCCATTTCCAATTGTCAGCAGGCGAAAAAGACCCAGTTTCTCCTTAAGTCATAGATACTGATCACCTAGGCGTAGTTTACTTTTCGTTGTAGCGGTCTTTGACAAAACCAGTAATGCTACCTATAGTTTAATACTGTACTTTTCTTTATTCCTATTGATGCTTATTCCGGTACTGACCTGACTCCAAGGCTCTTGGTGCTGGTGTTGTCAGCTACTTGAGTCTGTTCAGTGTTGCCGGTGCCGTAATGACACATTTCCACCTTTGATTTGTGCGCCCTTAAATATTAAGGATTTTAGTTAAATACATTTTTTTAAAGAGGGATGGTTTGTGTGAGATATGATATGAAGGAAGGAGTAAAATATGATAGCGTGATGAATGACAGACGAGAATGGAAGAAAAAAACGATTTGGGCCGACCCCAAATAACATGGCACGGCACGGGCAGGAAGATGATGAGATTATTTTATGTAACTACTGTTTAGTTAAGATACGAGTATTAGTATAACAGAGGGAAGCAAACGGAGAGTGTTAGTAGTTTCTGACTTTTCTTATGGGATTAAGGTGTTATGTATTTGTGTCAAATTAGTTTTATTTTGCAAGTTTATTTTATAAGTTGGTAATTTTAGGATAAACTTTTTTAGTAGTATAAAGTATTTTTTTCAGGATGCATATTAGACACCACAAATTAAAATAACAACATTTCGAACCTATTAGGTTTTCTATAGTCGAAGAATAAATCGAATATATGATCCATAAAATATTCTGATTCCGGGTCTCGTCTGAAATAATAACAAAACAAAAATAAGACAAAGGCGAAAACTGTGGAGTCGTAAAATCAGTACCTACCTAAATTAAGATTACCTAACGGTACAAAAAAAAAATGACAGGAATTGTCCAGATCGATCGCCAAAGTTTGGTGATGGGTCGACCCGAGGTTCTCTTTTGGGTTCTTTACAAAAACTAAACAAACTAAAAAGATGTTAAACTAAGTTAAGGTATACTTCCACGCGTGCCTCTCTTAGACGTAAAGGGGGACTTTTACACGTCACTTCCCCCCGGGACGAGGCCCGCAGGTCTAGGTGGCCGGCACTGGTCCGGGGCAGCCGATGTTGCATAAGATCCCGCTGCCCCCAACGCAAGTGTGCGAGGGAACACCGCGGCGGTTTTAGTCAGTACGAGTCTGACAGACCCCCGTCGCTCCCGAGGGCGGAGGACATCCATTAAGGATTTACACATACTTACAGAAAAAACAAAGTTAAGGTATACTTACACAGTAGCATGCAGCGCACAAACGGCGGCGGTGAGAGCGGTGACACAGAGTAGCATCAGAGTCAGAGGGACCAGGACTGCTGCCGTCAGGAGCTTGCCGTAACTGCGAGATGGGAGGGAATCCTGAAAGAGCGACATAACATGCTTTTAACTGGTGCTGGTTGGAGCTGCAGGTGTAAGCTAACCTAACAGACAGATGTGTTGCTGGGGAGTTTGTTCCACCACTTCTATTTCCCAGCTAAAACACTAGGAAGTGGCGAAGGGCGAGCGTTTTGGGGGACTGTCTCTTGTTTGAAATTTTGACGTTCAAAAAGTGCTAATTATCAGCTGATTTTGAAAAGCAGGTATAATTGCTACAAAAAACCCCTGCTCAAAGAATTATCATCATAGACTTATCCGAAGATCTAGAAAAAAAACCGAAACCCTCATAAGATCGCTCGTGTGTCTGTCTGTCAAATCCTATTTGTTTTTGGACAAATCTACCACTCTAGTCGCAACCACTGAAACTACTCTACTCTGGAAGGTTAAAATCAACAGTCATGGGAGGTAGTTTTAACAGGAAACGAAGCTCGGCGAGTCCAAAAGAAACCAAATTATGCAACTGTCTTGGCTCCCGCAACGAAATTAATCAAAAAAGACTTTAACCAAGTATGTTCCGGTCGGCTTATAATATATCAATATTTCACTTGTAGCAACAGAAGACGTCATACTTTTATGCTGCTATGCATATCGACATTTTTTATAAGTCTCTTTATAAACGTCTGCTGGTTGAAGCTGGAGGTGTATCCTATTGTAACAAAGATAATCGAGTCGACAGAAAAAACACTAGCGATATCTACTACGCAAATGAAGAACTAAAATCAAAATCCTGTATCGCGGTTTAACAGTTTCCGAGAGTAAGGAAGATGTAGAAAAAGCTCGTCAACAACTGTCGATCAGTAGCGTACCAGACGAAACACTTACAACAGTCTGGTCGGAAGATCCTCTCTTTCTGATGGAGGGTGATGAACTACGCCCTGTTCCTCATTACTCCTAAACTATATTACCTATACAAAAAAATGCTCCACAAGTAGAACTATCATCGGAACAAATTTAAATTTAGATGAATGCCAAAAAATATAGAACTAATTCCTGAAACTACTCGCGCTCTAATATGGCTTAAGGCCCACTAGGTGTAACCACACCAGCATCGATGGTCACATTAAAGAATATACTCTTTATCTTTTTAAATAACCAGCATCTGAAATAAATATACACAGACACCAGTATTTTGGTAAGGTCAGCAACAAAAGTCCATTAACAACATCAACATTAACACATCATCAAAATTGATATAAAGTAATTTCGAACGTTGTTATTTCATTCAACGTTGCTGACCAGACATAATGAAATCAGACAAAAGAGGGATAATAATGAACACAAATGAAACACACATTTATTCCAAATTTTTTATTCCTTTATTTCCACTTGAACTCACTCATACACTTACCTTATTAGGAGCAGTCCAAGCATCCCTGGTGTCTAACGCCTTGAAGGATTTGGCAGATTTGCTGGTGTTAGGGACCTCTGTCAAGTACACTAGGTGTTGGGTCGAACGCTCCTTGTAGATGGTGTTGTACTGGAAATAGGGAAAGGATTTATCGTATCTATCGAAAAATACGACGGATAGTATTATCAAAAGTGGTAAATGTGGAAAAAAAATTTTTCACATCATCATCTGCCGAGTCTTTTCCCAACTAAGTTGGGGTCGACTTCCATTCCAACCAGATCCAGCTGAATACCAGTATTTTATCTGACCTCCACAACTCTTAGTACTGATTGTGACGTATTTATAGAAGGATGCTTTTAACTTACCAGCTCAAAGCTACACCAATCCAGCGTCAACCCAGCATCTCTAAACAGTCTCTCGACAGTCGTCCTCTTATACTCACGAGGACAGCTTGGCAGACGAGACAGAGGGCGTACTTCTTCGCGCAGCCTCTTCAGCTCCAAGGAGAACGGCATGGTACTGCCGAGGCGGACTACCAAACTGGAAAGGAGCAGGAAACTAAGCATACTGTGGAGTTTCCTACTACTCCAACTTAAAATATTGTTTAATGGAGCCTTCGGTGCTCTTTCATTTTAGTTTTCCTATACTGTACCCGTGTTTGGCGATGGTTTCTCTCTACTTGTTTTACCTCACACATTTCATTCATTCATTTCATTTTCGAAATAATTATCCTAAAAGTACCCACCCTTCTCCATCACTCGGCTTCAGGGGCAGTCGCGCTCCCAGATCGATGGCAGACGCCAGGAAGGTCGCGTACAGATCGCCGCTACTCTCCGTCCAGAGCTTCGTCCGCAAGATGTCCTTCAGACGTGTCATCCTGAAAGAAGAGACAAATACATACTTGTCTTACTTTTCAATTTGATCCGATGAACTTTCTTTAAGACACCTTAAAGAAAGTTCATCGGATCAAAGTAAAAACCTGAAAAAGCTGGAAATACATCCAGTCCCTATGCCCATACTTGCTTCTTTCGGTGGGGTGGCGGCCATTTTGTCGAATTTAATGTGAGAAAACTTTAATTGTGAAACATTAAATGTAAGCAGCCCTTCATTAGATTGAAGATGGCGCATATTAGCAATATTTTGTATACCTGAGATAAAAGACAGGCGGAATCTAAATGCTACTTACTTGTGTTCATCTAACAGATCTTCCACATTCAGGTTATCGATCTTGAGCTCGACCTCGTGGCGTGCCATCTTCTCCTTCTGCTGTATGTCCAACGTCAGTAGCACCCTCCTCGTCTCATAGTCTTGTCGGTTTAGGCCTATTACTTCGAGCTGAAAGGAAAGGTAGATCTTTAGCTTTTTACACCATCTAAAAGACTTCATTCTTAACTCAACAGCATTAAAAAAAAAACTTTTAAATTCTTCAAACTGGATTCCAAAATTTCTCAAAATAAAAAGCTATCATCAGCATATTTGTTGGACGTGTACATTACATACTGCTGGACAAGGCCACTATCCAACCTGTTCAAACTACTTCAATATGAGAAGTTACGACTTACGGTGAGCGGGCCTCGGCTGCCTCTTGGGGGCGTTCCGAAGATGAATCCTGAGTGGTGTCGGCCACTGTAGATATAGCGAAGCCACGAAGGTAGCTCCGGTTTGCCCAGCATGGACGCGTGGAAGCGGTACTGTTGGTCGAATTCTGAGGAAGAAGTGGAAATGTTCAGAGTCTGGTAAATTAGCATGATGTTCCTACAGCAAGAAACTCAGCTTAAAAAGAAAGCCTTCCGGCTTTCTGTGAGGGGGCCACAAAGATGTTATAGCCGAAAATGAAGGATAATGATCCCGGGGATGAATAACTTTACACCCTGTTTTTCAAACCCCTAAAATCCTAAAGTCATTATTTTCATTCAACTCTAAGCCAAGATTTTTATAATTAACCGTCATAAGTTCCTTGATTCGCATTCAGCAAGAACAAAGAAATTATTCGCTGTAGGCTACATTACTACGCAACTAGTTAGACTATAACTAGCTAAAGCATGCGCATTGCGCAGTAAGTGCAACGCCCACCAGCCATGGAAAGCTTTAGGTACGGCCGCCATTTTGTAGAAACACCAATTCCTAATCGGCGTCGTTTTAAACCAGTACCTATCGATGCCTAATCATCAAGAAGTCTTGGATATACGTATTTTGAAATACATATCCACCAGTCCAAAGAACATTTGGTTTAACATCGTTCATCTTTTAAATAATTGTTACGTAATATGAGTTCCGCCTCCCCCCGTAGAGGCACCCCCGCTTGCTCCCGGGCAGTGCTCATTTCCCGAAATCTGAACCGAGCTAGACACGGCGCATGCCCTAAAAGCCTAGGGCATGCGCCGTAGATGCAGTAGAGCATCGATCGTTCCGCTATTTAAAGATGGTGGACACCATTTTTGTTTCAATTTACGTTGTGGTGAAAATGGTGATTATGTGATTAAAATTTTAGTAAAACATTTTTATACACAAATTATCATTACTAAATCGATAAAAATGACCGAGGTTTGAATTAACCCAAAAAAATGAAAATACACTAATTAATAACTACAAAAAAACTGCTCAAGATTCAATTAAAAAACCGAAGACTACCAAAAAAACCAATATAAAAAAAAACCAAAATCAAAAAATTGTAAAAAATAATAATTTTAATTTGTTTTTTTTTTTTTACCTGAGAATGGTTAGCTTGCCGACGATAAACGTACACTGAACCACTCATATCAATCACCACAAAATCCACCGTAAGTACCGAAGTGATCGTAAAAGACAGTAATATTAAACGTTCCAGACACCGGAAGGACGATTGATAGCACAACAAATCATTCCGAGCACAACCTCATAAATGCGACTCCCTTTTGACGCAGGTAAAATCTAGGACATGCGCTCTAGTGCAACAGTTATTGATTTTATAGCATACCTATATCATTTTGATATATATAGATATATAGATAGCTTGGAGTGGGATGAGGAAGTACTCCCAACCCCCAAGGGAATATGACGAACAAAGGCTTTTGATCGACTTGATTTTAATTATTCTTAAATAACGCTCATGGTTTTGCACATTTTGCCTTCTTTTACGACATTTAGGCACAGGATGCGGTCAAAAATGTTGCCTACATCTTTTTTACACGCAAATTTGCATTCAAATTGTTTATTTCCAAAATAAAATTGGTGTTCCGCAAGGTAATATAATTTGTCCTCCGCTCTGATTTTGTTTGTATAAATCAAAACATCGTTGAGCCTACAAATGAAAATAACTGGCAAAAAAGACTTAGACGTCAAAAAAATCTGCCAAAACTTCAGTTATTAAGACACACCTGAATCTTATGACCGTGGACTCGAGTCAAATAGCTTGCTTAACAGAACTAGTTAGCAAACGATAATTTGTATAAAAACATTTAAAAAGAAAATGTTTTTATACAAAAATATATTATTATTTTAAGAAATTTTACTCGGTACGTGGATTCTTAGGCATCCTTTGCACAGCGCTCGTCTCTTGACTGGGATGCAGGAAACGAGCTACGCGCCAACGTGCGTGGCTCACGCGTCCGGCACTTCGCCACGTGGCAAGGGGAGCTATGCCTAATGTGCGGTGGTACATTTGGATTTGTGTGGTTTTCCTTTGCAAGTGGTGACTTCCAAAGGAAAAGTACCAGAGCTAAGCACGAAAAGCCTAATCCGATTCCAATATTATTATTATTCGTTATTTTATGTATAGCTGTTTTCTAAAATAACTTTTAAAAAATGTTTCATTAAAGTAACTCCTAGAAATTTACTCGACATATTTTTTTCTGCTATGATGGCCTCTCTACCAGAAAAGTAAATGAAGTATCAGTAGTATCTTAGACAAAATTAAAACATCCGTTAGATTCAGTCTGGTAGACTGAATCTAATCGGATGTTTTAATTTTGTCTTTTGGAAGCATCCCGAAGTCCCAATTAATGTCTTGAACGAAATAAGTCGTACCTAAATGATAAGCTATTCTTCTATCAGAAAAACAAGCACATGAGAGCAATTAATTCAGAATGTTAACATAAAATTATTATAAAAAAAAAAATACAAATACATCCTCAATTCGAAAGGTTTCAAATAAACACGTCCATTATTGAAATAATGGTTACGCAATGCACGTCAAGAGTTTCACCTCCCCTTCGCGGCTTCAACCCCGATCACTCCCAGGCAACGCCCGAAGTGTGAGCAGAGATGGACAAAACGCATGCCCTAAAAGTCTAGGGCATGCGCCGTAGCTGCAATGATCATCGATCGTTCCACCATTTTGAGTTTGTGGCCGCCATTTTGGTTTCAACCCACGTTGTGTCGAAAATAAACCCCAGTGATTACAATTTTAATAAATTATTTCTAAAGAAAAAATATTATTATATGGGCCTACTCTTGAAGTCAATCTTGTCCTGAGGACAGAAATGAGGTCGACGATGGGACGAGATTCTTTTATGAATAAATTGAATACTAAAAATAACCAATTTTTTTTGTCGATTTTTTTAATTCATTTTAAAAAAATACTTTAAAAAAAGCATCAGAAAATAACACGGAACTTAACGAACCAAAAACATGGCCCAAGATTCAAATAAAACACGACTACGATCCAAAAGCGATCAAGCGAAGAAAAGGAAAAATAATTCGTACCTGCGATAAGTCAGCTTGCCGACGATACAGGTACGCTGAACCACTCATATCAATAACCACAAAAACAACCAGTAAAAAGTGATCATAAAAACACAAAGATTAACTGTTAAAGACACAAAGTTAGCTCATAAATCGGAGCGATACCTGAAGAGCGATTGATGGGTAGCGCAACAAGTAAGCCCGAGCACTAACTCATAAAAGCGACCCTCGTTTTCACGCAGGTAATCTAGGACATGCGCTGTAGTGCAACAGTTATTGATTTCACAGCATACAAATATCATTTTGATAGATAGTTCGGAGTAGGATGAGGAACTTCTCCCAACTCCGTAGGGTGTATGGCAAACAAAGGCTTTTGATAGACTCAATTTAAATTTTTCTTCATGACGCTCATTGACTATGGATGAAGATTTTTTCCTAATTTTCCTTCAGATTTGGCACAGAACTTTCTAACGCGTTTGCCTACAATTGTTTCAAACGTAAATCTGAGTTCAAATAGCCTAATTCCGAAACGAAATTGGCGTACCGCAAGGTAATATACTTTGTCCGTTGCTCTTATTTTGTTCGCCCATATTAAAGCGTCGGAATTTCGGCACCTACCAAAAAAAAGTACATGCTGATGAAAACAGACTTGGATGTAAATAAACTACTAAACACCTACATTTTAACTACCATTGCTTCAGATAATGAGACACAATTAGCGCCATGGCGTGAAGTCATGTTCCACAATCTATTTATTTCATGTTTTTTTGCCCAAAGGATATTATTGTACTTATTTTCAGAAAACGTAATACAAAATGTAATATTTAAACAATTTAGTGGAACTGCCAGCACTTTAAAAATAAAAGTGTTAGTTAAACATACTATTTTATTTCACTACCGACATAGGTCGGTGGCGATGCGTTCGAGTTTGTTTTCTATTTAACCAAAAACACGCAACACAATGTAGGCAATTGTCAAATAAGAGATGCAATAAAAATGAAACAAGTGTACAAAATGGTTTCTATGGTCCAATGCAAAGAATATTTAGAGAATTAATTTGAACTACTTGCATGTTTCCTATTGGCGGGACTCGAGAGGATTAATGACTTACTTAACTTAAACACAAAAACCGGCTAGAACCGAACTTAGCCCCGATACCTACGGTATTTTTATGAAAATTATTATAAGAAAATGTGTTCATTTATGCATTGTGAAGTTTACCGAGCGTGTTTCGGATTGTTAGGCGTCGTTTACAGAGCGAGCGTTCAACAACGGGATCCGCGTCCTACGCGCCCAACCACGTGGCATAAATTACCGTGTTGCCACTTGCAAAGCAAAAGTGCATAAGCTAAGCCCAAAGAGCCTAAATCGAGAACTAGAATAATTCATGGCTGTTTTACTAAATAACTTTTATTTATTTCTTTTTTGAAATTAATATTTAAATTAATTTTAATGAAATTACAAAAAAATATCCTAGGTTACGTACCTAAGTTCTTGCTCAGCCTGTGAGATAATCTCTCTATTCGGATATAAAGTGTGCAGATGAATCAGTTTTAACAATACACAACAATGAAAAGTATAGTAGGTATATATTACAAACTCAATTGCAGCGTCCGTTTAATAGTCCGCCATTTTGAAAGCACGGACCGCGTGCTGATCAATTTCTACATAAAAATACGAGTAACCAATACCTACACGTAAAGCGAATATTCAATCAGAAGAACAAAGAAATGAGCAATTAATTAATTCTTATAACTACCGTATGAAAAAACTAAATATATAAAAAAAAACTCTATCAAACGGCTAACCTAACCAAAAGTTGATTTCTTTCTAATCACAACTATACTAAGAAAGGCGGAAACAATTAATAAATATCTATGACAACGAACGACGAAATAAAAATCTCCATAAAACCATCCGCCATTTTGTACGCACCCTTATTCGGCGTCCCTACATTCAATCAAGCCATAATAAACCATAAATCCTCACCTTTATCGCCTCCTCTCCACACAAAACTACAATTAACTACATTTTGGCAAACGAAAAACAGAAGAAACTCAACTTAATTTCAAAGGCACTTGATAAAAATGTAATGATGTGTCGAGGTCCGTTTCACGTCAATCAATAGCCATAAATCACAATATGGATGCCCTAGACACCCCTTCCACTCAGGTAAACTAGGACATGCGCCGTATGCATTTGGTATTGATCCAGACCCCACCCTTTTAATAAACCTGTAATTGCGATGCAATCTTAAATTATTCATAATGTGAGATTTTCCATGTGGGATAGCTGTTGGATAACGCGATGCATTTCGAGTTTATTTTCCAATTAACCAAAAACACGCAAAATGAAATAGTCAAATAAGAAATGCAATAAAAAAACAATTTCTATGGTCCAATGCAAAGTAGGTATATTTGAAGAAATTATTTGAACAGCTTTTATGTGTCCTATTGGTGAGACTCGAGAGGTTTAAGCCTAGGACTTACTTAAGTTTAACTGTACAATAACCGGCTAGAACCGCACTGAGCCCCGATACGGTTAATATTAGTATACAAATTATAAAAATAAAATGTGTAATTTATGCGTTGGGAAGTTTTACTGAGCGCGTTTCTGATTTTTAGGCATCATCATTTACAGAGCGTGCGAGCGTGCAACGAAGGGGTGCGGTTAACGCAGCCAAAAGTACCAACGTGCAAGGTACTGCGTCCTACGCGCCCAACCACGTGGCACGAGGCAGTGTAAATGGCATAAGTGCCGATACCTACAAAACAAAGATACAAAAACCTAAGCACAAGAAACCTAAGTTGAGTCCACTAAAATAATTCATAGCTGTTTTTCTAAACAAACTAAAATTAAATATCCTAAAAAATAACCGCCCTATTTAGTTCCTGCTCAGCCTGCGAGATAGTCTCTCTATTCGAAAATAATAAAATAACTTAAATGTGCCTGATGAATCAGTTTTAACAATAGGAAACAATAATAAAGCATTATGACCTTTCTAAATAAACTTCCAAACGGATCCGGTGATGTCCCTGAGTTGTTGAGCAGGATTGGGCTGCGTGTACCTTGTTCGTTTCTGCGTAAAACTCGTTTTTTGCACATACCGACGACTATGACTAATTACAGACAAAACTCGTACATGATTAGGGCAAGGCGTGTGTACAATGATGCATGCCAGAAGGTTGACATCGACATGTTTAATACTATAATAATAATAATAATAATAATAATAAGCCTCTTATCCTGAACTGTTTCTTTGACTTTGTGGTTAGCTCTTATCTTTAAGTTATAAAATATCTCTGAGTTCAGTGTGCCTCTTGGCAAAGGCCTCCTCTAACAATTTCCATTGTACTCTGTCTCTTGCAACCCTTCTCCATTTTGAGCCTGCTGTTAGTTTTAGTTCGTCTTCCCATCTCTTGCTTTGTCTTCCTCTGTTCCTTTTTCCATCTCTAGGGTGCCAGTCAGTTATGATGTTGCTCCACTTTTCTTGTTTATCACGTATCATGTGCCCAGTCCATCTCCACTTCAAACTATCTATTCTAGTGAGTATGTCTGTGACTTTTGTCTTACTTCTTATGACAGTGTTTCGTATCTTATCTTGTTTCTTAATACCTATCATACTTCGTTCCATAGCTCTTTGGCAGTGTTCCAGCATGTTTCTGTGATGTTTTGTGAGAGCCCAAGTTTCACACCCATATGTAATACATGGGAGAATGCAGGTATTGAAGACCTTCCTTTTGATACCAGTACTCAGATCTGTGGATTTCATGATCTCTTTTAGTGACCAATATCTCTTCCATCCGTTAGCTATTCGTCTTTTTATTTCTTTTGTAGTTGTGTCTGTATGTGAGATGATTTGTCCCAAATAGATATATTCATCTACATATTCAACGGGTTGGTTGTTAATTTTTATTTCATATTTGTTTGAATTCGTTAATAGCTTCGTTTTGTTTATATTCATAGATAAGCCCACTTTTTTGCTCTCTGTATTTAGTTCTTGTATCATTTTTTCTAGGCTCCCTGGTTGTTCTTCAAATAAAACAATATCGTCAGCGAATCTAAGATGGTTTAGTTTTTTACCGTCTATATTTAATCCATGTTGGTCCCATACTAGCTTTCGAAATATGTTTTCCAGCACCGCGGAGAACAGCTTTGGAGACATCGGGTCGCCTTGTCTGACGCCTCTTTTTACTTGGAATGTTTCACCCAAGGTTTCCATTTGTACTCTTGCCTTACTGTTAGAGTAAATGTTTTTAATGGTGTTTATGTACACTGTCGGGATTCCTTGTTTCTGTAAGCTTTCCCATATGGCTGTGTGGCTAATGCTGTCAAATGCTTTAGAATAATCGATAAAAGCCATATATATCGGTTTGTTGTGCTCATTGTATTTTTCCATAATTTGCTTGACTGTGTGAATGTGATCTATTGTGGAAAAGTTTTTTCTAAAGCCAGCTTGTTCCTTCGGTTGGTTTTCCTCAAGTGTGTTGCTTATTCGGTTCAAAATTATTTTGGAAAAGATTTTATATATGTTAGACATCAGACTTATCGGTCTGTAGTTCCCTATGTCATCTCTTTCTCCTTTCTTATGTATGAGAATGATGTGGGATGTCTCCCATTGTTCTGGAACCTGTCCCGATCTCAGTATGCCGTTGAAGATTTTAGTTAGAATGGGGACCAGTTCTTCTATGGTTCCTCTCAGTAGTTCGTTTGTGATTTTATCAGGACCTGGTGCTTTGTCTAACTTTTGGCTTAGTATGGCTTCCCTAGTTTCACTGAGTAATATGTCAGGTTCTGGGTTCACTAAGAGCAGATTGTAATTTAGGGTTTCTTGACTTACATGTGTATTGGGGTCTTGGTTAGAATATAGATTGCGGTAGAATTTTGTAGCTATTCTATTTATGTTCTTTCGGTCTGTTGCATTTTTTTGGTTGTTTTTCAATTTCGGGATCCATTGGTTTGATTCTCGGAGTTCCTTTAAAGCTTTCCTAGTTCCTCCTGTCCTAGCTATATGTTTTTCTAGAGTTTGCAACCTTTTAACTTTCCTGTCCTTTTTTATACCTTCTTTGATTTTTTTGCTTAAGTCAGTTATTTTTTGGATGTTCTGTTTCCTTACTTTGCAGTCAAGTAAACTTTTTCTATCATTTATAAGTTGTAGTGTTGAGTTACTTAAATTATATTTATGTTGTGTTCGTTTTTGTTCTTTTTGACATGTAATGTTGTTTTGTAATTTGTTGTAACTTGTTTTTACATCTATTGCATCTGTTTCTGATAGTTCTCTGCTGAGTGATGACAAGGAATTCTCCATTCTTTTGTTGGGTTCTGTGCTGCATGTCGGGAGTATGTCATGTATAGCAAACTTTCTGGATTGTTTGGGTGGTATAGTCTTGAATGACGCCCTTACCATGCGGTGGTCGGTATTAAAGTTTAATTTTGATATAACTGCTGTATCCGTAAATAGATTTGGGTGGTTGCTTATAATATAGTCTATTTCGTTTCTATGATTCCCGCCTGGAGAGATCCAAGTCCACTTGTTGTTTTTGTTTTTCTTAAAAATGCTATTTAGGAGGGTTAGATTGTGTTCTAATAAGAATTCCACCAGCCTTTGTCCATTTTTGCTTCTTTTGCCGTAGCCAAAGTTTCCTAACACATATTCTTCTTTACATTGTTTTATTCCCACTTGAGCATTAAAATCTCCCATTAGTACAATTATGTTTTTTGAGTAATTACTTATAATAGCTTGGGATATTTCATTGTAAAAAGATTCATGTTCAAGTTCTTTTGCTTGTTCCGTGGGAGCATAGGCTTGGATAATTGTCCATGCTTTTTTGAAGCTAGGTAATTTGATGTTGAGTATAGCAGTTCGGTCATTAATTCCAATGAATTCTATTATGTATTCTTTTAGGTGCTTTTTAACTATGAATCCGACCCCTCCTTTTCCTTCGGTGTCTCCTTTGTTAAATAACACGAAGTCCTGGTGCTCTTCAATACGTTCTCCTGTTCTTCTCATTTCACTGATTCCCAAAATGTCCCATTTTAGATCTCTCAATGCTTCTTCGAGTTCCGATAAAGATTCTGGTGTTCGTAAAGTTCTGGTATTTAGAGTTGCTATGTATAATTTGTTCTCATTCCTTTTGTTTTTTGTTCTTGTTAGAGGGTGATGGTCTAAGTCTTCCGCGGGGACCAGCCGTGGTGGAAGATATTTTTTTGATTGTTCGTGTAAATAATTCATTGTTGGTGTATGATGGTTCCGGTGGTCCTGGGGCATATTCAGTTTTTTGAGAGATTTATTTGTGGATCAGAGCTTGCTCTTTCTACATAGTTTAGTATGTTGGGTCTTAATATATCTCTGGTATGTGTTTTGGGTAGTGTGGATGATGGACTGTTCAATATTGCTTTCTTGTTAGTTTTCTTTTCTAATGGTGCCTCTGGTGAGTCGGAAGTTTCTCTTTTTCTCTTCTCTCTATTTTCTTTCGGCTTCTTTACAATGAGCTTGTCGTATTTTATATAGGCGATATTTCCTTTCTTTTTTTCTTCTTCTACTTGCGGTTGCAGTTGTTTGCGTTTGTCTAGGATTTCTTTGGGGTAGTCCTCTTTTATGTTGACGCCTTGTGGAAGGTCAGGCTTATTTTTGAGTATAAGATGTTTTTTCCATTGAGTTGTGATGGTGACTACCACTGGACGGTTTTTATCATCAGTTTTCTGCCCAATTCTATATACTTTACTAATTTCTTGGCTATCCATATGAACTCCCATATTCTCAATTATTTCTTTGATATGATCCACTAACTCCATTTCTGATTTAATATTTTCATTGATTCCAAAAAAGACGAGGTTGTTTTTTCTTTTTTCTGTCTCTGCTCTTTGGAGTTTAAATTCCAGTTCTGAAATTTTGTTCTTGAGTTTAGTATTTTCCTCAGTGATAGTTTTCATTTTCTCGTCTAAGGCCTCCATGACGCTCTTAGTTACGGAGTATGTAATAAGTTCGGTTTGATTTTTAAATTTCTCATCGAGTTTGTTTAGAAGTAGTTCCATGTTCTTGTCCATGACTAGGGAAATTTCGTTTCTTGTGTGGTAACACTGGTTGTCAGCTTTTATTTCTTTTGAGTGGCAACACTACTATTACCAATGTCACTGTCACAATGGCGTAATGTTGGTATTGGTATTAAGCTAAGCTGAGACAAGTCTATTGTCTATGACCGTTATTAATTTGAGGTTATAATTCTTAAGGGGTTTTTCAACTATTATCGCACGATATTTAAGCACTCTCACTGTGTTCTTTTATTATTTATGTTTATTGAACTTCGTTTTAATGTTTTTACGTTTCACAGCACGAAAGTGACACTTTAAAACACTATTTTACGATTAAAATCCGCGGACGACGTTGACGTACATGTTAACAGTTTGACCACCGGAAACGGAAAAAAAATGTTTAATACAAGCGTGTCTAAATTGAAGAAGACTCTTTGCAACCACTTCTTCTACAACCCATAACCATTGTATTGTGTCAACATGTGTTCTTTTTTCTTTAACGTTTTTGTGTGTACTAATCCTTATTACTGTCTTTTAGTTTAATATTTTTTGTTTTATTAAACGATTGTTTAGCTATATGTGAAAACCTGTAATTGGCCATATTGCTGTTATTAACGAAACTATTGAGTCTGCCTAGCTGTAAGTTTTCCGAAAATAATAAAATAAAATAAGTATATAATAATATAGTATCTATCATAAATTAAATTGCAGCATCCGTTATAGTCCGCCATTTTGAAAGCACGGGCCGCGTGCTGATCAATTTCTTCATAAAAATACGAGTAACAAATACCTAGATATAAAGTGATATTCTATCGGAAACACAAACATGTGACCAATTAATTCATGAAGCGATACAAATTAAAAAAGTGTAAAAAATGGTTTCTATGGTCCAATGCAAAGTAGGTATATTTTAAGAAATAATTTGAACTAGGTATTTGAATGTTTCCTATTGGCGGGACTCGAGAGGTTTAACGACTTACTTAAGTTTAACAGAAAAAGAGTTAAGTAATTTATGCATTGTGAAGTTTTACTAAGCGCGTTTCGGATTGTAAGGCATCGTTTACGGGGTGCGGTAATTACTAACGAGCGAGGCTCTGCGTCTAACGTGCCCAACCACGTGGCACGGGGGCAGTATAAACGACGCCATAAGTGCCACCACTTGCAAAGTAAAAGCACAAAGATCCTAAATCGAATCCACTGGAATAATTGTAGCTGTTTTCTTAAATAACTAAAATGAAATTACCCTTCAAAATATATCCGACGTATTTAGGTCCTGCTCAGCCTGTGAGAAACTCTTTCTATTCGAAAATATAAATAAACTTAAGTGTGCAGATGGATCAGTTAAAAAAAAAACTATCAAAAAAAATAGTATCCATTCTAATCAATTGCAGCGTCCGTTATAGTCCGCCATTTTGAAAGCATGGGCCGCGCCCCGATCAATTCCTTCATAAAAATACGAGTAACCAATACCTAGACGTTAAACGGATATTCAAACAGAAAAGCAAACATATAAGCAATTAATTCTAATAACAACCATATAAAATAAAACCCAAATAATAAAACTCTATCAAACTGCTAGCTCTAGTCTCTGCCCGATATTAGCTCGAGAATACCTGAATCTAAATAAATTTGATCTCTTTCCAATCATCACTAAACTAAGCACAGTATAAAACAATTAATTAATATCTATGACGACTTACAAAATGAACAACGCGATAAAAATCACCATCAAACTATCCGCCATTTTGAACGCATCCTTATTCGCATTTGTTCCCAACGAGTAACACCCTCAAATGTCACACTGTTACTCGATGGGATTTTTTTCTGAAAAAATTCCCAACCGGTCACACTACCAGTCACACTGTTACTCGATGGGAATTTCTTCAGAAAAAAATCCCAACCAGTCACACTGTTACTCGATGGGAACACACTGTTACAGAACTTAATGAAAATAAGAATTAAATCGGTTTTTTAAATTTTTATTAAAATCAACAAAATAACAACATTGGTAAATACAGTTACTTAATTACGGACGTTACACGTTAACATTCGTCATATTGCTAGTAATTCTCATTTTAATGTTTTAGTCATAGTAACAATATCTAAACACAATCGGCCTTATATAATATAACAGAGTAAATCATCACATTTTACAATAATTAACAGTCCTTATTTCTAATATTAATTTGAACCTTTAAAGAAGAATTTTCTAAATATAATCAGCCTTATGTTTGTACCTATATGCATGTATCACAGTAAATCATCACATTTTACAACAATTAACAGTTATTAATTCTAATGTTAATTTGAACTTTAAAGAAGAATTTTCTAAATACAATCAACCTTATGTTTGTACCTATATGTATGTATCACAGTAAATCATCACATTTTACAATAATTAACAGTCCTTATTTCTAATATTAATTTGAACCTTTAAAGAAGAATTTTCTAAATATAATCAGCCTTATGTTTGTACCTATATGCATGTATCACAGTAAATCATCACATTTTACAACAATTAACAGTTATTAATTCTAATGTTAATTTGAACTTTAAAGAAGAATTTTCTAAATATAATCAACCTTATGTTTGTACCTATATGTATGTATCACAGTAAATCACCACATTTTACAACAATTAACAGTTATTAATTCTAATGTTAATTTGAACTTTAAAGAAGAATTTTCTAAATATAATCAACCTTATGTTTGTACCTATATGTATGTATCACAGTAAATCACCACATTTTACAATAAGTATCAGTTCTTAATTCTAGTGTCGTAAAATCTCCAAAGCATGGCCAACTGAAATAAGACCTTGTGTTAATTCCAGCTGCACTTCCTGAATAAACTCGTCTCTTGATATAGATTTCTTACCCCGTTTTCTTTTTGACGGTTTGCCTTGTTGTTTCAGAACATTTCTGACAGTATTCTGAGAGGAATCTTCTTCAATTGTGTGCAAGAAATGCATAATATTCGGGTGTTTTGTTCCAATGGTCTTATTTAGTTTATTATGCCAAGATTCGAGTGCATTTGTTGTGCGATGGGCGTCACCAAAAACGCACCACACTTTTAAATATTCCTCACGGAGCCACTGTTTTTCCATGTAGTTAATGAATTTTTTTGTGCCTGTACCTTCACTATCTCCGTATCTAGCAATTATGTAAACCCATCCATTAATTATCTCGTTTTCGGGCAATAATGGAAGAATCGCACTAAGTTCAATTATTCGCACCTCCTTCAAATCTTGTGACGTTCGTGAGGTCATATTCAGGCTTTTTCCTTTTTTAAAAATGGCTTTGTTGTAATGATAATAACAACCTTTTATTATGACTGTTGGAAAGACTTTGATAATGGCATTCATTGCAGCCTTTTCATAATCAAGTTTAAATTTTGTTGGATTCCAATCCGGCAACTGCGACTTAATCATTTGAAACAGAATTAAGTAGCTCTGCATTGTTTTGTTGGTCATTAAAGCATATATCACAGGGGTTATATTTGTGTGGTTTATTGTACTACCAGTATCTACATGAATTGTATACAATTGCACGAATGGAGAAGGGCAGCTTCTGAATGTGCCATCGCCATAAAATTCTTTTAATTCACATGTAATTTGCCTTGCTTCCACCGAGGAAAATACTATTATTCGTGTATTATTAGTTTTATTTGAGTAGTCTGCTAACAAAAAGTTATTATATCTTGGTGGCACTTCGACTTCAAGAGCGTTTTTAAATAACATCTTTGAAACTCCAGCTTCTTTGTTCCGTTGTCTATACAGTGTACTTTTAACGCTAGTAAATTTTGGTATGTTGGATACAATATTTATACCGGCATCTTTAAGGTTGCCTATCATGGAATTGTATTTTTGTGGAATGTTAGGAAAGTCCGGTTTGTACAATTCAGTCTTTAATTTATGGATTGATTCATCAATTTCGTTCTTCGCAAAGTCTGGAGCATGGCTATGAGCAGTCTCGTCTAGTATTCGTTGATCCTATAAATAGAAAATAGCAACAATAATAACAGGAGTCAAAGCTGTCGTATTAGTAATATTCGTCATATTGTTTAACCCTGCGTATGATTAAAACAAGTTGTTTTAAAACACGTGTTTATAACAGTTCCAAATAAATCGATTAAGTGTTTATGCCGCGTTTGTGTATGACGCATCTACTACTACTTAGCATACATGTTGAACGTCACTTGTCGCGCGCCTAATGTTGTCTTATAGTGTAAACTCGGCTTTATTAATAATACATTTTGAAACAAGTTTTAAGCAATTTTAAAAGCCTTAAGAAAAATTGTTTTAAGCCGCTTTTAATAATAGCGTATGCTTGGAAGAAATGAAAACGAATAAGTATTTAGGACTTTAAGTAGCTTGAAATAAAACAAATCTATAGTTTTATGAAAATAATGCAAAGCATTCATTCACAAATAAACGTATTGATTAACAAACAAACCATAGGGTTTATCAGTAAACTTTATTATATAGGTACTTACTTTTATTCTCAAGATTCCTTTGCAAATGTTTCGTTTTGTGCACGCCCACACTATTAATCCGCTACTATGCTTTCGTCTAGCATAAAATTGATGTCCACTTCGTAGCAAAATTGTCCCACCATTCCTTTTAATTAAATTTAATGGCACTTGACCGGACGAACTAGATGCGGTGGGCTCTGACATTGTCGACAACGTGCACTTTGCTTCGTTGCACTGCTCTGACTAATTCATTTTGCGTCCCTCTCCCCCACTTACGACACGTGGCCGCCGCCGCCGGGGCCGCGGGAAGAGGGATGCAAAAGTATTTTTACATTAAATGTGCATGGAAAATAACCGCCATTACACACTCGCGATAACTGATGTTGCCGGCTTATCATAACTTTATTTTGCTATACATAATTTTAATTGTCACAACATACTTATGGCTAATTATATGTATTTAGAAAATTCTTCTTTAAAGGTTCAAATTAATATTAGAAATAAGGACTGTTAATTATTGTAAAATGTGATGATTTACTCTGTTATATTATATAAGGCCGATTGTGTTTAGATATTGTTACTATGACTAAAACATTAAAATGAGAATTACTAGCAATATGACGAATGTTAACGTGTAACGTCCGTAATTAAGTAACTGTATTTACCAATGTTGTTATTTTGTTGATTTTAATAAAAATTTAAAAAACCGATTTAATTCTTATTTTCATTAAGTTCTGTAACAGTGTGTTCCCATCGAGTAACAGTGTGACTGGTTGGGATTTTTTTCTGAAGAAATTCCCATCGAGTAACAGTGTGACTGGTAGTGTGACCGGTTGGGAATTTTTTCAGAAAAAAATCCCATCGAGTAACAGTGTGACATTTGAGGGTGTTACTCGTTGGGAACAAATGCTTATTCGGTGTCCCTACATTCAATCAAGCCATAATAAATCACAAATCCTCACCTTTATCGCCTTTTCACCTCCTTTCCACACAGCACTAAATTAAACTACATTTTGGCAGAAGAAAAACAGAAGAAAGTCAACTTAAATTCAAAGACACTTCATAAAAGTGTAAAAATGATGTCTCGTGGTCCATTTCGCGTCAATCAACAGCCATAAATCACAATATGGATGCCCTAGGCACCCCTTCCACTCAGGTAAACTAGGACATGCGCCGTATGCATTTGGTATTGATCCAGACTTCCACCATTTTAATGGACCTCTAATTGCGTTGCGTTGTTAAATTATTCACAACGTGAAAATTTCACAAATGTTGGAAAATATTATGAAAATCGTAATGTACTTTCTGAATGAAACTATCGTACCTTCAGAAAGCGATCTGTCTTACCAATAAAATAATTAAGTAGGTATTCGTTTTCCGATTTTTATACGAAATCTACTTAAAATAAATTCATGTTTTTTTTTTTTTTGCAGCGCGTACTTATTTCGGACAAAAAATTTGGGAAATGTTAGTCGGCAACCCAATTCATGAATAGTTGAAAACAATATGTTAAACAAATTACTTTACTTACTACAATACGACTGGGAAGTCTAAACGCTGAAATAACTAACGAACGGATGCTACGGCTAGTAGGTTATAGGAATCCATCAACGTTAACATTCAAGAATAAAATATTATCTCCTCACGACTAACTACATAAAAACTTAAGTAAAGCTTTGAATCACTGAAAATTCTTTAAAAAAACCGAATGAAATTAGTTACATTCTACCCCTACTTGAGGGCGCGTGGCGTGCTGAGTGACGCCACGCTACATGGCGGCCATTACCTGAATCTGAAATCTAAAAAAAAAACTATAAAACACTTACCAGACTCTGCAGGCCGCCTCGCGAACACACTTACACCACTGAAGCTCTACTACATTTTGTCTACTTTTCGACCAAAAACTATCAAAAGGAACCAATAAAATAATTATTTATTACATCGAAAGCAAAGGTGTGCAATGTCGAATATGAGTAATGGCCGAATGGGCGATTGAGATACGTTGCAATGGACAGGAGACAGGACATGCGCGAAGTTGCAACGGAAGCTAGTTGGCCCAACACAACATAGAACCTTCTCGAACCAATTACACCAAATGAAATATTGGACCATTATATTGGGCCAACATTCACTTCGTGTTGAGCAGTATGGAAGTTTCCAGAAAACTCTATTGAAGCCAATGTTCGCACAAATTTTAAACCATTACATCAGATTCGCCAACATGGTCACGTGGGCAAATCAAACTGTTGCTTTCAACTCTCGACCTTCTGATAACGGTTGATAGAATCACTTTTTATCCGCCGCACATTGCAAATAATAATAACAGACAAATGACCCTCCTATCAAAGTCTACACTGAAGTTAGCCCTTTTCGGGAGCACTGGACCTACTTGTAATGATGAATAAGATTTTTTGTACGAATTGTATAGATTGGAAATTGTATAGATCACGAAACAGTTTGGTCGAAGCCCAGGGGTCACGTTAAACTACGCTCTTAATAACTGATGCGTTTTTTGTTATAAATAAAATGTAAAATACTAATTAATAAAAAAACAATTGCCTAACGACTAAATTAAGGAAACGAATCAAATCAAAGAAACATCTTGACGCGACAAATCTCAAATGGCGCCCAGCGTGGGACCAGTCGATTCGGGCGGTGTGAACGCAAAACCATACAAAACACATCGATATTTAGCTCCCAGGAAACCTTCCAGGGAGGAAATTTCCTCTCGATTATATAAAGGTGACTTTTATTCTCCCTTGGAAGTTTTCCCCTAGCTACAAAAATAATAATTGCGTAGGTTGTCTATGGGTGTAATTCCTTATTAAGTAGGTATTTAAGCCTTCGAATGATGACGTGTGATTTTTAAATAGGTAAATGATTAATTGGGATATGATTCACAGTATGACGGTACGATTGGCGCAGTGGTTGAGCAATCGACTGCTGCGCTGCGTGTCGCGGGTTCGATCCTCGCACGGAACAAATATTTGTATGGCCTAGAATCAGAATCATTTATTTGATGACGGCACGGTTGGCGCAGTGGTTGAGCAATCGACTGATGCAATACGTTATACGAGTCGCGGGTTCGATCCCCGCACGGAATAAATATTTGTATGGCCTATAGATAGTTGTTCCGGGTCTGGCTGTTTGTGTATGTGAGTTTAAATTTTTGAAAACGCACCCACGATTCAGGAGAAATTCCTAGTGTGGGGCAAAGTTTAAAAAAAAAAAAAACATTGGTATAAATATTAAGGATCTTATAGATAGTAAAATCTCTTGCTATGTTTTGTCGTTACAGGCATACAAATACGAATATAGAAATAAAATGAATTGAGATTACAAATACAGTATCAACTCAAATAAAAGATTACAAATATAAAATGTAAATTAAAAATATAATTTAAAAAATCACAATAACGGAATGTCAATTAAAATTGAAAATAAAATAAAGGAGATGTTTCATTTTTGTATGGGACTCCGGCCATGACCTGTACCTTTCAGGAAAGGTGGGAAACACTCCCCTGAATAGAATAAAGTAACATTTATTAAATAGTAATAGATGGTTTTAATGTACATAATAAAGATTAAAAATGTTTGACGTTTGTCGCGAGAGTTATGACAGCCATGACAGGTTTTAGAGATGACGTTTACATAACTTAGAAATTGTTATTTGATAATAATTGTTTATCAGAACTGATTTTTTTCGATGCTTTCGTATTTGTTTTGTTCTCTGTTTTCATAAAACGTTAGGCAATATGAGACGAACGAAACTGACTGACGGACACTGATGGGTTTTGTCACTTGTCAGAACAAAATGTCATTTTGAATTTTCCGTTCCGAAGTACACTCCACAAAAGTAGTACCTATTATATAGCTTTTAACGATGAAATCACCACACTTGCTTATAATTAGTTGAAAATTATGTCTAAGAGACCAATAATAACAATTAATTACAAAAATACATACTTTTCATAATTTAACGTCAATTTGATATTGTGTTTTTGTGTGACATGATTTCAGAACGAAAGCAAACTGCAAACTGGAAGACGACATGTTGAATAGAATGGGGCAATAATTGAAGAACTATTACTTTTTGTGCACAGCAAATCAGGCTTAAATTCACGACAGAATATTTTTCCTAAGTTCGTGGTATTTTTTCCTCTTTTTCAATAAATGTACATTTTATGGCCGAAAATGAAACATCTCCTTTAAAAATTAAATTAAATCACAAAAATTATAAATTCACATTAACGAAAAATCAATAAAATATTACAAATAATAAAATGCCAATAAAATTAAAAATCATAGAAAGAAAACCAATATAATATGTAAATTAAGAATCATAAAATCACAAATCAGAATAATTATCATGTAAATATTAATCCACACTGTAGAGATTTGTCTAGTAGGTTTATGAAGGGACTTTTTAAATCTATTTAAAGGCATACACTTAATTCTGTCTGGGAGGTTTTTATAAATTTACGGATAGTTGTTCCGGGTCTGGCTGTTCGCCGTTCGTGGCGCATGCCTCGCAAAGTCTGTATCCACCTTTATAGTTACGATTACAAGTAGGTATAAAAACCTACTTACTTGACAAGAGGGTAAATTTAATACATTTTAATGATGTAAATAGAAACCTACAGCAGGCGACTTTTCCTTTTGTAAGTTCCGACAAGTAAGTTATGTGAATTCAAAACGCATGTTTTCATCGACTGTACTCATGGACTTGAGACCAGTAGCGTATTTGGCAAATTTCGTAATTGGACAAAAAGACGATTTGACGAATATCAAATTTGACGAATTTCCGATTTGACAAATATCTGACTTGACCAAAGTCGTGCAATTTGACGAATTACAGCTTTGACCAATATTAAATTTGACGAATTGCCGATTTTTAAGCTTGCCGCCGCTTTTGGTCATTTGTAGATCTTTGACAGTCGTTACATAAAGTCATTGGCTCGAAAGTCTGACAACCAGTCTTACCATGGAGTATCGTATTACCCATTACTTACTGAGTTGTGGCCTTGTGGGGGTCCAGATAGGCAGTCGCGCGATGTAAAATACTGGTATTTAGCTGTGTCCGGTTAGACTGAAAGCCGATCCCAACATACCGGGAAAAAGGCTAGGCAGGTGATGATGATGGTCAGGCACAAGTGATACACCATGCAGACCCGCATTTCCCCAATTATGTTGAAGGCCCGTGTAAAGGGGGCGAGCCTATTGCTATCAACCGGGCATGAATCCAGAAAGCTCTTCTCAAAAATTCCCGATGAGAAAAAAACCCAAAAAATCAAAAATCCCGTCGCAGAAATCGAACATCCTAATGCTTAAATGTTTTTTGTCAACACTTAATACAAACATTGTTACGGATGTTTCATAGATGAGATTTACGGTGTCACCTTGTTTCGCAGACAGAAACACAGAATTTCGTTTCCCAGAAAATGTTTCACATAATTATCCCTGTAGTTTTGTTTCGACTACTATTAAATTGAGTGAATTGAAAACAGAAACACAATTCAAAGAATTTTACAATCACATGTTCTTATTTGACAAACTTATCAAACAGCAGGATTATTTTTCAACGAAGATTGTTTGTTCGATTTATGTTACCATGGTATTTTATTTTAATGAAATTATTAACCTTAAATTAAAATATTGTCTTTAAAAGTCAATATGTTGTACTACAAAAGTTAGTGACAGCTAAACGAATGGCTGCAAAACAGACTCCACATAGTCTTGTTTGCCTTTGTCTTGTTTGTTTAGAGCTCTTAAAATTAAATTGCAATAAAATCATTTTGTGTGCTTTTCCATATTTCGAAAACTTATGTAATAGACAAAACAATTATATACACATGCTTAATGAGCATGTACATTTCTTAGTAAGTCATTACTGTGAAAAACTTTTGTATTTAGACATAAACACTTCTGTTGATAAGCTTAGGTCGACGCGGGATACGTGTATCTCCTTATCAGATTTAGACATCAAATAGCTAGGCTATTAAGTTTTAATATTCACTCTGACATAAGTAGTATGTCGATGTTTAGTACTATAATTAACACTGCCACTATTAGTAATTTTACTAATATAGATTTTTACAATTATTTTTCTGCGGAGGATCCATGTGTCAACGTGGAAAATTCTCAATTAGATTATAAGATTAGTGATAAGATCTCGCTGTCTGTTGATGGCACGGGTGTCTCGGGGCTTACTCCAGATGCTAGTATTAATATTAATTTAAACTAGGAAGTGAGACAACGGAAGGTACATTCAACAATATAGTTAAACCAACCATCAACACGGTATCTTCTTGCACTCAATTAGTTAGATGTATAAAAAGGGGAGTCAGCAGAATACCTTGAAATTATTTCACCAAAACATTCAAGGTATCTGGTATTTCTTCCAAATTATTAGAAATTGAATTATTTTTAGAAAAGACTATGTTTGATATTATTTGCTTTACTGAACATTGGCTAAAGGATTACCAAATGCTTATTAATTATGAGAACTATACGGTGGGTAGCTGTTTTAACCATAAATCTATGCTGCGTGGAGGTTTCTTAATATTGATAAAAAATTGTTTCAAATTTAAGCTACGTAATGACATAATAGGTCTCTTGGTTGAACATTGCGTCGAACTGTCCTGTGTTGAGCTAGATAAGCATGTAATTGTGTGTGTGTACAGACCCCCAAACTATCAATTTTTTTCTTTATTTGAATCAATAATGGGAGATGTCCTGGCAAAACTTACAGCCACTTATAAATCTGCAATTATCTGTGGTGATTTCAATATTAATATTTTGGAGGAAAATTCGAATAGCAGTAGGTTATTAAATCTTTTTAAGTCATTTGATTTAGCCAACATTTTTATAGAACCAACTAGAGTCACTCCATTCTCTGCTACTTGTATTGATAATGTTTTCTGCGATTGTGATTACATAGATAAAGCCATAGTAAGTTGTCTGCCTTCGGATCATAGCGGACAAACGGTAACTTTTAGTTGTAACACACCAGTGCAAATAGTTAATATTAAATTTAGACCTATAACAACTAGCAAATTAAATAGATATAATAATTCCCTACAGAACAAGTTAAGTGTCATGAGTCATCATATGGACGATGTTAAGGTAAATCTGTTGTATGATCATTTCTTATCAATAGTTCATACTGAATTCAATAAAACTTTTGAAAAGAAGATGAAAAGCATTTGCCCTAAATTTATATTTAGCATTTGGGCAACTCCAGGTATTAGAAAAAGTAGGGAAAAACTATTTGAGCTGTATGGCCTTAAGCCTTTCATAAATACTGAAAGTTTTAACAAGTATGTTGCTAATTATTCAAAAAAAAAATAGAAATATATGCAAGGCTGCTAAAGCCTTGCACATTAGCAACAAGATCAGAAAAGCAGAAAATA
The DNA here is from genome assembly GCA_963082945.1 of Cerastis leucographa. NCBI lineage: Eukaryota > Metazoa > Arthropoda > Insecta > Lepidoptera > Noctuidae > Cerastis > Cerastis leucographa. Next base: position 6,174,315 of record OY720370.1, read on the forward strand.
AAATAAAGACAGTTTGGAAAGTTATAAATAATGAGACTAACAGGAAAAAAAACTTAATACTAGCCATAAATTAGATACAAAATGTGCTCTTAAAAGCTCTGATCAGGAAATGGCTCAAGAGTTTGTGAATTTCTTTACCGATATACCGTTTAAAACTACTGAGGCTCTAAATTCCTCACCTGAAGTCTCACTTGCTTTATTAAAGGCGAACGTGTCTGGCTGCCCGGCTGAATTTAAATTTAAACACATAAACCCTATGACAGTTAATAAAACGGCAAATAAAAATCAAACTGACCGAAGATCTATGGGGAATGTCTATCAAAGTACATCCATTGTTGAGACTATAGCACCATACTTAGCTTTAATTTTTAATTTGTGTGTGGACCAAGGAGTTTTCCCTGATTTAATGAAATACAGTAAAGTCATCCCCCTTTTCAAATCCGGAGACAGTAAAGATACTAATAATTATAGACCTGTATCCGTGTTGCCAGTCCTTAGCAAGGTATTTGAAAAGGTAATGCTTAATCAAATGCTCAATCATTTTAACACCAACAAATTTTTACACGATCAACAGTATGGTTTCAACAAGGGATGATGTACAACTGACGGTACTCCTTTTCTTCTCCTAAAATTTTTTGTCCGAAAATCATTATCCATAACACGTTTGCTATAAACTTCAATACCCCTAATGTTCGAAATCCCGAAATATAATATTGAGTACTACAATAATTGAATCTCATAATTTTACATGGCCTTAAGTCATATGTCCTAAGTATTGTGTTAAATAATGTGTATTATTCCGAATGTTCATTTATAATATTTTTTTAGTCCTAAAATATTTGCTAAAAATTAGGTTTTAGTGACAGAAACGAATCGCTGTAAATCCGACTCCACGCAGTCTTGTCTGCTTTACCCCTAGAGTGTAATTTAAAATCGCGTAGGCGCGGAGGGGCGAGGCAGCCCGCCAGTTGAGGAGCAGGTGGTAGTAACACTCGCCGCCGCGGCTGAGGCTGGCCGGCTTGCCAGCCAGCAAGACGAAGCTGCGGTGGTGAGCGTTAAACCCATCTGCGACGATAAACTCGCGTGGGACCGCCGGAGCCGTGACAGAAACCATGCCTGCTGCATGTTGCATGCTTGTTTGCATGCTGTATGCTGCGTGCTTGCTTGCTTGCATGCTGCATGTTGCGTGCTTGTTTGCATGCTGCAAGCTGCGTGCTCGCTTGCATGCTGCATGCTGCGTGCTTGCTTGCATGCTGCATGCTTGCTGCAATAATGCGTTTGGTTCGTGATTGTGTTCCACCATTCCTTTGTTTAACAGCGTGTGTACACCATTTTCCTCTGAAGTAATCACTCGCACATTACACTTATATTGTTTATTTTTTTGTACTTTTCGCACACCCAGTAATATATTTCGTTGTAAAATCAATTTTTGTCGTAAGTAAAGCCATTACAATTTAATTTTATGCCACCCTTGTTGGTTTATAAAGGTTCACATTGGTGCATTTTCAATAATTTATTTTTGATACGTGTATATTATAAAACAAAAACGTATTTATCCTGCTACTAAACAGAACTACATAACAAGTTAGTGAAGTATCTCAAAACAAGTCGGTAGAAGGAAAAATATTGCCCGCTTGTATCTACGTAAGGGCTGAGAGAAGTTCATATCAAAAGCTTTGTTATAAAAATTTGTTCTAAGAATATTATTATTATAAATAAACATTATGTAATTTGAATTTAGGACTTATGACTTTTATTGAAAACGGTTTTATGTCTTTTCTATATTATTGATTGTAATATTTATGACAAACGGATTAAGGACATATTATATTTAGGGATTTCAATTTTATGGCATGTGATATTATGTTTTATTAAATTCGGGTAAGTTATCATTCGGACAAATGATGATTAGGACAAAAAAAGTTATGGCACTTTAAATTATGGATAAAAAAGCTAGGTGACACAATAGAGAACCACAACTGACGCCGGTGTTACCTTATTAAAGGACATATTTACAGAGTGGGAAGAGTCCCAAGACGCCATTGGAATTTTTTGTGACCTCTCCAAAGCATTTGATTGCGTAAATCACGACACATTACTTTTGAAACTTGAGCTTTACACGGGCCCAAAATCTAGATAACGTTAATAATGCCCTACTTCAGGTCCAAAATTGGTTCACAGCAAACAATTTAGTATTAAATGAAAAAAAATACTAAATGCATAAGATTTTCGTTACCGAATGTTAAAAGTAGTGTTTGTGATATAATATTGAATAAAGAGAAACTGGAATTTGTCGATAAAACGGTTTTCCTGGGGATTACGCTTGATTCAAGGCTTCAATGGGGTTCTCATTTAACATCTCTTGCGGAGCGGTTAAGTTCAGCAGCATATGCTGTTAGAAAAATCCGTCAATATACCGATGTTGATAGGTATATTTTAGCAAGATTGGTCTATTTTAGCTACTTTCATAGTATAATGTTTTACGGCATTTTGTTATGAGGACGGGCTGCAGACATTGAGTCTATTTTTATTCTGCAAAAAAGAGCCATCAGAGCCGTTTATAATCTCCGTAGGCGCGATTCTCTAAGGGAACTGTTTAAGGACATTAACATCATGACGGTACATTGCCAATACATTTATGAAAACTTAAAGAAAACAAATAAACTTATCAATTTAAAAAAAACCCGAGCTTTTAGAGGGGAGCGGGGGGGTGCAGCCCCCCCCCAGCGATGCCCATAGTGACAAGTAACAAGATATCAAATTTCGAATCGACCAGACCTGGGAAAGTTGTTTATTTCCCATCAACTAGAAAAGTGGTGATCACCTTCAAACGGCTGGGTAGATTTTCTCGAAACATAGCTAAGAACACTTTCGATTAAAACACCTTTCAAACGAAACCAATTTTATCAAATTCGGTTCATCCGTTTAGGAGCTACGATGCCACAGACAGACACACAGATACACAGATACACAGATACACAGACACACAGATACACAGACACACAGATACACACGTCAAACTTATAACACCCCTCTTTTTTGGTCGGGGGTTAAAAAAATCTGCATCTTTTTAGTAAAAGAGGTGACAGACACAATTACAACACTAGAAATAGAGACCAATTAGTTCAGCCAGGCTTCAGACTCGCTAAAGTGGACTCATCTTTCATGGGGTACTGTTTAAGATGCTATAATAAAATTCCACTAAGAATTCTTGAACTGAGTGAGACGAAATTTAAACATGCATTAAACGCAAACTATGTAAGCAAGCTTATTACAAATTGGACGATTATATCGCTGATAATAATGCTTGGCTCAATGCCGGTCCTGCTCCACAAGAACAAAACGATAGCATTAAATAGTATTGTTGGAGCTGCTGAAGATTGTACAACTATCTTTGCATTGTATAAATTCAATTTAGTATTATATAATTGCATAGCCCATATTGTGTGAGTACTATGTACTAGCTATCATTTACTGGAAACCTACGTCTTTTATTGACTTGAATGTGCCCTGGCGGTTGAGAGTATGTCATGCTCACTCAAATGTCACGTTGATGGTGGCGCGTGTGTCGGGTCATTTAGTTCCCTTCAAAATGGTTGAGTTGAATGATGGCTGATCCATGCGTCATGTTCGTGAACGGGCGCTGTCAGTTGTACCTGGTCGTCTCTTAGCTGCCACGGCTCATTTCGAACTAATTATTTCATCTTTTAATTGTTCTTTTTGTTTTTACTATGGACACTTTTAACGTGCACGTCTTGCTAAATCGTTCTCACATCATGTGCCATCTCTAAATGAATGATGTAAACAAGGTTTTGTAACAAGATTCTGATATAAAAGAGTGTCCATGGAGTTTCTTGCCCATTCTTCTCCATAGAGATCTACGCTTTGGAATGGGCAACTACAGTACTTTCACAGTTATTATGTCTTGTGACTGGGACTGTAGCTTCGTTTTTATTGTTTTTCGACTATTCAAAAGTGCCTGTAACTGGCCTACTTGAAATAAATGATTTTGATTTGATTTGATTTGCCCTACCCCTAGAGTGTAATTTGTGCCCGTGTAGGTGCAGAGGGATGAGGCGGCTCGCGAGTTGAGGAGCAGGTGGTTCCTAAAGCTCGCCGGCGGCGGCGGCTGTCGTTAGCGGTGGTGAGCGTTAATACCATCTGCGACGATTAACTCGCGTGGGGCCGCCGGAGCCCCGCAGTGCCGAAGCCGTGACAGAAACCATGCCTGTTGCATGATACATGCTTGCATGCATGCTGCAAGTTGCATGCTTGCTTGCATGCTGCATGCAACAGGCATGGACACCATTAGTGAGAATCATCCTGCTTGACAAGAATTTACCCGCATTATTTTTGTGAACCCGGTGTTGTAATTTTATAGGAGAACCGGAGAAGGATTTACCGAAAAAAATATATCCGCTGTGCATTTATGTTGTCTCAATGTCACCGAGGGTCTTGTTGCCAAGTAACAACAGCACACGTATCGTTGTTTAAGGTTAAGCAAGGGTTGCCGAGTTCGGTCCTTGAATAGGTGACTGTTTATTATTCAATGGGATCCCTCCTTGCTTAAACCCAGTTCCGATATTCATAAGTAGATCTTTAACACTTAATCGTGATTGTTATTCAAAGGCATTGAACAGAAGCCCGAAGGTCTGGCAACCAGTGTTACCAAGGGATATCGTCTAACTCAGTAACTGGTTTGTCAAGGTCAGACAGATAGTCATCATTCCCTTGTTCCTATCCCAATTTATTTGGGGTCGGCGTAGCATGTCTTCTTCTTCCATACAAACTCAGTATTACTTGACATCTTAGCAGTCACCTTATTTCTAGCCATATCATCTTTCACACAGACCGTCCATGGTTTCTTGAGTCTTCCTACTCTTACGTACATTGAAACTCAAAATTTACCTCACTACATTTACGTCATTCCTCCGCATCCCATGTCCATTCCACGATATCCGATTACAAGAGATTAGTCGTATTCATCTGCATCAAGACTGGATGTCGACCCTAACATAGTTAGGACAATGCTCGACAAATGGGGAACTTTGTGTGTCTATCGCATCGTGTTGTGCGATGTATTAAAAGAATGTTGAAACACGCATACTTTTCAGCACCATCCTTCATCATTTGTATGATTAATGATAGCGCTGAAAAGTTTTGCAGTTTCAACCCCGGAGTCACTCGTGGTGGAATACCACTCTTCTCTTCCACTCTCGCAGAGTGGGGGCCGGGGCCTGTATGCCAACAACGGAGATGTTAAAAACTGATCATGTGTAGTTTTCCTACAGAATTTTAGATAACCAACCATCGCTACGACATTAATGCTTAGCGATCGTCACTTTTCATACACCTCCGTACAGATTCACTTATTCACTTCCCTCCTCCATTTTCCTCCTCTTTTCATTTTGGGCTACATTACAGTATTATTCATTCTATTCTATTATCCACAAATTGTTTGTAAAATTACGTTGGACGAAATTTTGCGTGCTTGGTGTCGAGTTGAGATGTGGCATTTGAGATCTTGCCCGGCAATGTACCGAGATCTCGAATTGGAGATTGTCTCCTCCTAGGTGATGTTAGGCTCGCAGAATGACTCGAGTTCCAGAATGCATTCTCTAGTTGTGACTAACCACTTGCGGCGATCTTAACTATGCATTACTACGGTGCCGAAGCAATCACACTAAACATGTTGGAATCTCTCTTTTTCAAAGCGCCACGCTAGCCCGCGAAATTAAAATTTTCGCTTCCACATTTATTGAAATAATTGATCTCATCAGACAACAGGTTTTTATGCGAATGTCTCGTCAGTGGGAACGCACGGTCAGTGGTCCGTGTAATATCAGTAATACTAGTGCATGCAAACTAACCTTGATACGTCCAGTTAAACAGATTAGGGCTTATAGGTATGGCGAACATCTCTGTCTCAACTGCATGGTGCAAATGTGCCACGGTCGCCGACGCTACTGCTGCAACAGCCAGCAACAATGTACATTGCGTATACATCTTGGAGGCTGAAAAATAACGGATTTTGTTAGTACGAAGGCATAAGTAGATAGTATAAACATGGGCTCATCATCATAGGAGGTGCAATAAAAAGGAGTCCTACAACGCAGGATCCTTTCAAGCAGCGGAACAAATTCGAGCTGTGGTGGCAGGCGCGATACTTAGTGTAAATTATTATATCACCACTGCTCTCAAAACGATGAAGGAAAACATGGTGAGGGAAATGGCATGTCCTAGTACCAAAAGATCTAATGCATGACAACACCAACCCGCACTGGGCCCGCCTTCTGGATTGCATTACTCTTACTCTAATTAAAAGACGCCTGTGGTCTTTCTGCGGAAATGTTATAGGTATGTTACTTAGATGATTAATTGCTGACTCTATCATGGAGTGTAAATGTGGTGCTTTCCTACAAACTATGGAGTACTTAATATCATATGTCATGTTCTGCGTGTCCTGTTGTTTTTTAATTACAGGAATTGATGGACGCTACTGTAGGCGCCAAACTTGTGGCTCGGCTCTAGGGCAACACAATTTAGATGGTTGTCGACACGCTAAGAAGTAGTTCATTCTTTTTTTTTTTTGAACGTTGCCCCACACTTGGAATTTCTCCTGTATCATGGGTGCGTTTACAAACATTTAAACTCACATACCTACACAAACAGCCAGACCCGGAACAAAATCAAAATATTTTTATTTCACATAGTCACCACACCACACCAGACATTTCACCTACATGGGCAATTGTAAAACGTCGACAAAAAGGTGCTCGGTTCGGGTTGGCCGTTTCCTATGGAGAAGAACCGGCAAGAAACTCCATGGTTACTCTTTTAAAATCATCAACCCCTACCTATACTATACCAAGTACTACCTATAGGCCATACAATATTTGTTCCGTGCAGGGATTGGACCCGCGACACGCAGCGCAGCAGCCGATCGCTCAGCCACTGAGCCAACGTGCCGTCAATCAAGTTGATTGTGTTATGTTTATAACACAATCAACTTGATTGACGGAGTCCACTTGCAATTGCGCTGTTTAGTGGACTCCTAGATCAAAAAGTCAATTCAATAAGACTGCGCGACACAAATTAAGTGCCGACTGAAAAATCGTGCCACCTATGTTTTAGGACAAAAACTCAGTAGCACGGACAAGCCTGGCTAGATGTGGACGGCGGAGAACATAGTATTATCTTGAATGCGCCAGTTAAGAGGGGCCTGAGTCCAACATTGGACTACCTACTATAAGCTAAGTTGATTGTCATTGAATCCCAATGGTAACGGCACCAAAGTGAGACCTTCGGACTAATGCTTACTGTCAGACCATTGAACTAGCAGTTCAACGATGCATTTTCAAGATGCAGTTATTTTTAAGATGCTCGATGCAGCCGCTTGGATCGATCTTGCTTAGGTTGGCCCGTGGATGGGTGACTACGCATTACAAACTGGTAATCCTCCAAATTTTTGGTATGAAAATATATATGTCCGCTCTGTATGTGTTTTAAATCTCGTTGGCTCGAAACTGGACAGCAAGTCAATATCTTATTTGGGGCTCTTGTAATATTGTAAGTAGCTTAAACTAAGCCAATTACAATGCTCTACACTCCCGAGTCGACAGATACCCACCTGCCCTCCGTGACTGTTCCAAAGGCCTACCCTAGTCACATCGGTAGCCTAGTAACTGGCCCCCTGCCCTTCTTTTGAACGATAATTATCAAGCTATAATAGGGGTCTCCGAAACCGGGATATCTGATGAATAGCGCATTGTAGCGAATGTATGTGCCCTAATTTATATAAAAAGAACTCTTGACCGGAGACGTAAAAGATAAATGATGAGAATGTCCTTGTAGGTTTTAAAAATAAAATTTTTTTGGTCGTAATCCTGGAAGATCGCAGTTATTTTATGTCTGGAAAGTTACAGAAGTTTATGAGGCATTATTTTTAAGTTCGTTATACAAATCTTAATTGTTATATCTGCTTAAATCAAAAATCTAGATTACGTAAGTAATTAAATAATTAAAAATCTAGATTACAGGAAAGAAAGTAAGAATAAACAAAAAGTAGAGAGAAGAGAAGAAAAAACGAGAGAACAGAAACTTTTTTCATTAGGTACCTCACTTGACTAGCTAGGTATATTTCGCAATTAATTTAAAACAATGGAAAAGCGCGCCTTTAAGTTATTTATGGTGTGTTTCACTGTTCTAAAAACAAAAGAATAAAAACTAGCACATTGTCACCATGAAACATTTACCTACATTCCAGTTTTTATTATTTGTTTACCAACAAAACCATTCTAATTAACATTTTTCACAACCTCATGGCCAAAGCGGCATCAAGGCAAAATCCCTATAATTGCCGCACGAAACGAAAATTCACCCGATAGAAGAAAATTCCGCAATAAATATCACAAATGATTTAAATTCCACTTACCTACTCTTTACCGGGTCGCCATAGCACTGATTTAAGGAATAAACCCGACCTAAATTCACGGGAATAGAAACAATAATCGATTTCTATTTTAGCCGTTTACATTGAGCGCCGACGGAACATAGATCGCATGTGCGACGGGAAGGAACGCCCCGAAAACATACAGAGATGAATTGTGGAAAATCGGGAACGCGGGAAATTTAATTAAAAAAAGCGCGCGAAAACTTTTGTTTCATGCTACTCGTCAACTATGTATACGTGGATAACAATAATTGGGACTAAAATATTCAAAGTCAAAGTCAAAGTCAAAGCATTTATTTCAATTAGACCATTACAGGCACTTTTGAAAGTCAACAAAAACAAAATAAAACGCGAAGCTACAGTCCCAGTCACAAGGCATAATAACTTGTGAAAGTACTGTAGTTGCCCATTCCGTAGCGTAGATCTCTATGGAGAAGAACGGGCAAGAAACTCCATGGACACTCTTTTAAATCAAAATATGTTACAAAATCTTGGTTACATCAATCATGTCAAGAATTACAAATATGTGAGAACAATGTAGAAATACGGGCAAGTTAAGAGCGTCCAGAGTAAAAGATTAAATCAGTAATAAAAAAATAAAGTAATTAAAATAAACCGTGGCAGCTAAGAGATTCAGAATGGAATCTCAAAAAAATAGGCTCTAATCATATATAATTCCCCCATTGTTGAATGTATGGCAATCGCAGACTGTGACGTCACTAATAATAATTGTAAATACAATTGCGAAGAGTAAAATGTTTTATTTTATTTTATTATTATTTTCTCAAGTCAAATTCAACAGTCTGAATCTGCGCGAAGTATCTATAATAAGTACTTAAAATCTTGTTTGTCATGCGTTTACTTTTTGTTTTTTTTTTTTAATTTCCGAATTACAATATTTAAATCAACAGGTCCGTATAAAAATACTAAGAAGGTACATTAAAAAGATTGTAAATTATCGACGATTGTGACGAACGCGTCACAAGGTGACAAATTATTATTATACAAGCGTGGGAATGTCTATAATTATATTTAACAACATAAGCCGTATAAAAATTCCTTTTCTTAATTTTCACCGTCACAACTTACGCATTTCTTGACCTCTCGGGTTTAAATACAGTCTTCCTATATTTATTTACGCAAATACGGCCCTGAAAGTAGGCGTGACGTAAAACTAGCATCGACGTCATTGGTGCAACAACCGACCAAATTCAAAGGGTCTCATACTTCAAAAGTTACGTTTCGTTCTACGATCCTCACGCAAGCAGGTCTCTCAGAAAGTCATATTTAAATTGTAAATTCAATACTTCATCATGGAATTTTTATATTAATATAATATTTTTAATTTAGTTATAATTTTTATCAATATTTCGGTTGGGATTTCTTAAAACGTCAATTGATTTTGGACGAAAACTGTAAACATCGTAAATTATTCGGGTTGTTGCTGTTTATACGTGCAAATGTGTGTGTAAAATGTCATTCATTTATACAAATGTCAGAAAGGGCTGGGGCGACTCGGGCGATTTTACTACTCTGTACAAAATCTTCCGTTCTTCACGGGGAAACGTATTATTTAAACTTAATAATGTAAAGAACAGTATTCTTAGTTAAGGCGTGTTCGCGCCAAATTAAAGAAACAGTGGTAAAATTTACGTTTTGTGTTGTAAATAACCTCGTTTGTGCTAGAGGAATTGTTTTCTATATATTAAAACTCTTCAGGAACATGTTGAAGTTCAAAAAAATGGGTTCGGATAAAGTGCCACTGCTGCTTGTGACCGCAAACGTCGGATCTATTTTCGAAGATGTGAGTATTATGTATAAAATCGATGTTTTTTGTCCGAACAGTTTTCTATGGATTGATGACATCGGATGTAATTAAGTTGTTAATTCAATTAATTGTAGCGCGCGATGCAATGGTGAGATAACTGTTCTAATTTTAAAACAATGGACTTCATGCATTCCATGTTGGTTGATCTGTTGTACCAGCAAAGAGGTTTTTCAGGCAGGTTTTTATTTTTTAATTTACCCACACATCTTTTGAGCATAGAGGTTTTAACACCTCGCAACATTTGGTGTTGTTGATTAGAGTTTTTTAAATTATATTTAAAAATAGTTTATATTTAAAAATTTAACTTGGTAAGAAAATACTGCCATAGTTTTCTCATGAACCATCCCAATAGCCCGTTGTACATACTCATGTATTAAAAAAGTGGGACACAATTTTTAACTCTCAGTCAAGTGAGTCATTACCACACAACAATAGATAAACAATATAAACATACATTTTAGGTTGACGGCAAACATTTTTCATCATGTCACATGTTAATACAATCAGATTACATGTAGCGTGCATGATAAAACAGTATTATAATGAACAAGATTATGTTTTTGTTAATTTGGGACAACTTATTTGTATACCTACATTAAACACATATTTTGTTTTTAATTTTACTGACATAACAAGAACTCCGCAAGTCTAACCACCAGGCTTGCACCACTTGCTAGTGGGTATTGTGTTACCCAGTCACTTGTTTGGTGACGGCTGTCACTCCATGTAAAATTGTTATGTCAGACTGGAAGCGGACCCAATATAGTTGGTAAAAAGCAGTCGATGATACTGATGGTTCAAGGAACTAAGCTGTTACAGAAAGAAACAAATATAATCACATTGATTCAATAGAAAACCCATCTTCATGTCTTTTTTCAGGGTATTTTTGTTGTTCAGTAAAACAAAAAATTGGGCGATACTTACATAAGTAAATCTAAACTAGGACAGTATTTGTTTAAATGGTTATCGTTATTTATTCATATTTTTAAGTTCATCATGTTTAATCGTTTAAGTTTTCAATAAAGTTATTTATTGAAAACTTATAGGATTAAAATGGCTATTGTTGTTTTTTTATGATCTACTAGTTTATGTATAATAGACATTTACACATTGTTTAATGCAATCAGTTTGTGAATAAACTTTGTGGTCACTAAGAAAAAACCCTACCAACAAAACAGTTGGTAATTTTTATTTATACATGCTTGAAAGAACACCAATACAAAAACTCTTATCACATTTTCAGTAAAAAAATCTGAACCTGCCCTGAATTCAGAAATTTTTCATAGGTAATTTAATTACAACAGATCAAAGTTGACATAGACAAGTTTTGAATTGTTTAGTCTGTTGACTCAACACGATGACTTGGTAATTTTAAAAACAAAAATCTGCAGTTCCATAAATTGCATTATACTTTTATAAAAAAGTTGTTGTTTTTTAAAATTACTGAGGAAACATTTTCTTTATTATATTCAGAATGATGTACTAAATAACTGGTAACCATTTGTGCAGTGTCTCATCCGCCCTTATGTAGGTATAGACAAAATAAAATTCTGAAGTTTGCAGCAGAATAGAGATTATTGCTATAAGCATAATCCGGATTCAGCCTATAAAATTCCCAGAAGCAGTACACAGAGCTCACTGAAATCACGAGTGGGCCATAATCCACTATGCCGCACAGTGTAGGATAGTAGGTAGATGTCATGCCTTAGAATTTTTGGTTTAGTAAATGTATGGATATTTTTAAAACTATAAAAATGTCTGCTCTAGTAAGAAACAGACCCACAATCTTTCTTTCTGTTATTGGTAATCTTTAAGAGTTGATTCAGAACAAAAAATTAAACAATTTTCCCTATGAAGCGTTATTCATATCGCGTAAAATATTTTGCTGTCCCATAAAAAAATTCAATACCCACTCGACATCCACAATGCACAAGTAATTTGACAGCATGGGTGGCGCAGTGGCTGAGCAATTGGCTTCCGCGCTGCGTGTCGCTAGTTCGATTCCCGCACGGAACAAATATTTGTACGGCCTACACGGGTAGTTGTTCCGAGTCTGGCTGTAAACCAAATGTTTTTTCCTTCCAGGTCCCATAAAGAAAATAATCCTAAGTACTTAAAAAAAGTATCGTTTTATTCTGATTTTATGTTGCTTGTTTGTTTTTTAAATTCACAACATTACATATTATAATAGCCGTTTACGCAATTATTTATTTGTACGCCATTGCAAACAGCTCAGATAACAAAACTGAATTCAATTTACAAGGACAGAGTTTATTCAATCCAATGCCTTTTTACAATCTCGTAATAATACCTTTTTTCCGCATACTAAAAGACGTAAGTTAGAAATAAAATATTTGATGACTGCATGAACTGAATATTTTAACATAATATCACGCCTGTGCTTAATCCCCGAAGGGTTAGGCAGAGCTGGGAGGCTACTAAGACGCTTAAAACATTATCGTTACATTCCCATTCCAGAGTGGGAAAGAGATGGAGCTAGACGACCTGCATAGCTCCGTCTCTTTTTCACTCTGGAATAAGAATGGAACAATAATGTTTTAAAACGTCATGGTACGCCACCTGTACCTAATAGTACGCCCTCATTTCGCCAGTTATGTTTAAATCTCATAAAATGTAATAGGGGGTGCCTATTGCCATCAACCAAACACAAATCTAGACTCCGTGGCTGCTACTGAGAAATTCCTGATGGAAAAACCCAATAACACTTTGCCTGACCTGGGAATCGATCCCAGGACCTCAGCAGTCGCGCTTGCGACCAATTGACCAATGAGGCAGTCAGGCCAGGTCAGACTGAATATTTTACAATAAGAGCAAACTTGCCCTTATTTTCCGAAATGACTGAACTGATTTTAATGAAACTTAATTCGCATAAGCAGGATACAGAGGTCTAAAAAGTTACTAAAAAAATTTTGCTGCCGATGGAAGTTCAACATCCATCGCCTATCTAAGTAATAATACGATACGGTAACAGCAGTCATTGTGCCGATAGTCCTGTTGGCCAATGGCTTAATAGTCAAAAGCCTCGACTAACATATGAGAAGTCTTTCGCTTGGCAGCTGGATCAAGCGCTTATTCAGAAAGCAGTACTTCTGGACACGGCGCGTATTTATTTATTTATTTATTTAAATAGAACGGCCGAAGCCAATTACACTATTTAAAAATAATTACAATTTATTTAACACAGTCATGCATTCTTCTCACAAAAATTCAAACATTCTGTCAGTATCACCTTCCATTCATTTGCAAACACATCAAAATCTGTGTTTGAGTTCAGGAGAGCGTTAATAGCGGCTAATGTCCGAGGAATAGGTGACTTGGAGCGTGCAACCGTACGGCAAGGTGGAACAGCCAGTAAGCGGTGTTTCCTGCCACGACAATAATTGTCTGGAACAAATAGTTTGCAGATCTCATTATGCAGATCAGGAACATCAATAATCCCCCTTAGAATTTTAAATATCACAGTCATCTGATCGCGTGACCGTCTTACTTCTAAAGAGTTGAAACCTAGGTAACCCAACAGGAATTTAGTGGGATACAAGAAAGGATAAAACCCGCTCAAGTGCTTGTAAAGGTATCTAAGGAAAGCTTTTTGAACTTTTTCTAAAGCTAACGCATACTGCTTCTCAAAAGGATTCCATACGCACGCACTAGACTCCAGCTTGCTACGGACCAGTGCCCCATAAACAAGCTTGATAACGTGAGGGTTGTGGAAGTCACGACAGTTCCTTAAAACAAAGCCAAGGCGCCTGAAGGACTCCTTAGCAGTGGATGTGATGTGGTCGTGAAAAGTGAGCTTACGGTCGAATATGACTCCCAGGTCTTTCATGGAATCAGTTCTTGTAATTGTATCTCCGTTCAGTTTGTATGGAAAGTTGACTGGGTGCCGCATTCGACCGAAAGACATCACGTAACATTTTGATTTATTGAATTCCATTTTGTTTTCTAAACTCCACTTATATACTGAATCAATGTCTGATTGCAGAGCTTGGCAATCGCGCTCAGATGTTATTTCATAATATAGCTTTAAGTCATCAGCATATAAGAGGCATCCAGCATTCGCAACTACATCAGGGAGGTCATTAATTACCAAAATGAAAAGGAGAGGGCCGACTACCGAACCTTGACTCACGCCCGAGCGAGTGTGGTATGGGAGTGACTCGTACAAACCCAATCTGACAAATTGTTGTCGGTCCCGCAAATAATCTGCAAGAAGCCTTAGAAGCCCTGGAGCAACACCTATCGCGCTGAGCTTTGACAGCAAGACGTCATTGTTGACTCTGTCGAACGCCTTTTGAAAATCAAAGTAAAGTACGTCTACCTGGCGCCTGCGATCAAGACTAGTAGAGATATAATTAACTAGTGTAAGTAAGTTTGTATTGACGGATCTTTTTTCGCGAAAGCCATGCTGCTCATTGCACAGGTACTGTTTGACTTGCTTGTAAATTCCTTGGTGTAGGACATTCTCGAAAACTTTTGCGGGAGAAGATAGTATCGCTATTGGACGATACTCTTCAACTGATGATTTGTTTGATGATTTTGGTATGGGAGTCACACGTGATATCTTCCATTGTGGTGGATAGACTCCGGATTTTAGAGCCAAATTGAAAATGTGGTTTAGGGGCTATTGTTAGAAGGTACAAAACTACATTATTATTACTTACTCTTTTAAAACTCAAGAATCAGAAATTATCATAATAGCATAGAAAATGATCCATAAATGATAAATATTAAAAATGACCTCATGCAAAAAGATTTCCATAATTTAATGGCATTTTATCGTGAAGTTATTAAACAGTGCAAAGCAGGAAAGATTCGTCTCTAAAAGGAAAAATAATGCTTTAATAATAGTCGCTATGCAATCTGTTGTTTGTTTTATTATTCATAATATGAGAGCTGGCAGTTAATAAAAAGCCGGTATTCTAGTGTCTTAAAAAAAGTTACCGCGTTCTTTTTCCACATTCCAATTGCCAATTCCGTTGTGGTTTGTTACGGGACAGACCTTATTTAAAATTCGAATACATATCTTCAGTAAGCTAGAAATAATTCCAGTCTGTTACTGTCACACTGCGGGGCAAATGTCTCTTGTCGTACACAGCAGGCATCAGCATTGACCACGACGCTCTCTATACTTAATTCTGAAATAGCCAACTCGCCTTGACGGATCAAGGCTAGTTGGCTATTTCATACTCAAGTTAAAACTATAAATCCAGGTTTCACCATGTTTTCCTTCACTGATTTAATGTTATCAGTAATGTCCACCATAAGCTTATAAAGAAATTGATTGAAGCTGGTATTGATACAAAATTTTATAATAAATTATTTTCCATCATCATCTGCCTAGCTTTTTCCCAAGTATGTTGGGATCGGCTTCCAACCAAACCGGGTTCAGCTGAATACCTGTATTTTACATATAAAATACTCACTCAAATACTTACTCGCTTCATAAAGCGACTGCCTATCTGACCTCCACAGCCCAGTTAGTGCTAGATAATACGATACTCCTTCGTAAGACTGGTATGTCAAACTTTCGGGCCACTGAGTACCTGTCACGACTGTCTAAGATCTACAAATGACAGCTGGGTCCAATGACTTAACGTGGATTCCGAGGCACGGAGGAACCTCGGTATGTAGGTAATAGGTGGTCACCGAACCATGGACCAACATCGGCAAACGTGGCCTAACGTAAAGATCGACCCGAGCGGCTGTTATTATTTGACACGAGCTCCTCCATCCAAATATTTTCCATCACACAGTATAATAATAAATTACCTAAGCTTTATGCCACCCTTTTTTTTTTTTTTTTTTTTTCGGGATGGGAAATCATCAAATGACTTCTCCCGCTCTGGGCGGAGCGGGAGGGAGTGTCAGACTTGTACTGACTAAAACCCACCCATGTTCCTTCTTCGCCCTTTTTGTTCCAGGGCCGCGGTATCTCTTTCGAACAACCCGCAGCCCTGGCAGGCATCGGCCCTCTCGGGCCCCATCCGGTTTGCTGACATCTCCTTGAGGCGCGCGTGGAACACGTACGCGCCGTCGACACGGCCTGTCGTCATGAGACGGACGGACGGTGAGCTAGCCCATTACTCACCGTCCACAGGCTCGCGCCTACGGTGGCCGGGGGCCACTGGTTGCCCCCCGACGCCCGGGGCGTCTCCCGCGGCGGCTGGGACGTGAGGTTCTCTCCCTCTCACGTTCCGCCACCTCCTTCGCTAGCATGACTGCTTCGCAGAAGGAGGCGACGGCATCCCATTCCCTCTCGCTCCGGACCATGGATTGAACCAGGGCCGGACTTGAGAGGTCGCCGCCGCCAATCGCCGCTACGAGGACACGGCGGTGCTCAGCCCAAGCGGGGCAGAGCTCCACGGTGTACTCCACCGTGTCCTCCGGCCGATCCTCGCAATGGTAACACCCGGGCGTTTCCTCCCGCCCGATTCGGTGCAGGAACCTCCCGAAACAACCGTGTCCGGTGAGGACCTGCGTCAGGCGGAAGGTGAGGGCGCCGTGCCGCCTCTCTAGCCACTCCTCAAAGAGGGGACTTATCGCCACTATTGTGGCGTGCCCTGCACGTGGTTGCGACAGTCGCTGTCTCCATGTCGCCATGAGATCACGCCGGAGGTCTGTCCGCTGAGCGACAATTTGCCGCGGCAGCGGAGTTTCCCCCCGACGTAGTGCCTCCGCGCGCCATTCGTGCAGGCGCGCGAGGACTATCGCCTCCAGATCCCATGGCGGCAATCCGGCCAAGAGGCTCGCCGCCTCGCCGGAGATCGTACGGTACCCCCGGATCAGCCTTACGGCTACCACCCTCTGGGGCGCGTTCAGGTAATGGGCGGCTCGCCGCCTCAAAGAACGCGCCCACACCGGGGCCCCATAAAGGGCCATGGACCGCACGACCCCCGCGTAGAGCCTCCGGCAGGAGGCGTTTGGACCCCCCAGGTTGGGCAAGAGCCGCTTGAATGCAGCTCCTGCCCGTTCCAGTTTTGGGGCCAAACGTCGGAAGTGCTCCACGAAGTTCCACCGGCTGTCGAGGACAAGCCCTAGGTACTTCAGCGTCGACTCGACGCCGATGGGAACCCCTCCTACCGTCAGTATGGATCCCGACGGTGGCGCATTCCGAGGCCCATGAAAGCACATGGCCTCGGACTTGTGCAATGCCACCTCGAGACCCAGTTGCCGGATTCTCTCCACGACTATCGCAACCCCGCGTGTCATTAATTCGGCCGCCGCCTCGTGCGACCTCCCCTGTGCCAGCACCAGCGTGTCGTCAGCGTAGCAAACTACGCTGACACCACTAGGGAGGTCAGCGCGCAGCACCCAGTCGTAGCCGATGTTCCACAAGGGCGGCCCCAGAACCGATCCCTGTGGAACACCGCACGACACCTCTCGCCGATTCCATTCTCCGGTGTGACCGGGGTAGATGACGGCCCTATCCGTCAGGTAGTCCCCGACCACACGACGAAGGTAGGTCGGCACCCGATGATACCGAAGTGCCTCCCTTATGCAGCTCCAGGGCATGGTGTTGAAGGCGTTGGCGATGTCAAGAGACACCGCCAAGACGACCCCACCCCGAGACACTGCATCCCCCGTCGTGAGAGCCCTCACGCGCATGATGGCGTCCACCGTCGAGCGCCCCCTGCGGAAACCAAATTGGTGTTCCGCAAGGTCCGGCCCCATCCCCACAAGGTGCCCGGCGAGGCGGTTCGCAATGACTCTTTCAAAGAGCTTGCCCACCTCGTCGAGCAACACAATGGGCCGGTATGCGGACGGAGAGTCCGCAGGGCGCCCCGGCTTCCGGATGAGGACCAGCTTCCCCGTCTTCCAACGAAGCGGGAACTGGCCTCTCTCCAAGCATGCGCTTAAGAGCCCTTCCAGTCGGGGCCCGAGAGCCTCCGAGGCCAGGACCCAGGCTTTGCCAGGCAAGCCATCGGGTCCCGGGGCGGTATTTTTGGCTTTAAGCCTGCCTACCGCCACTCTCAGGTCTACCCCGGTCACTTCCGGAATGTCGTCATCGTCCTCGATGTGGTCCACATCTGGCACCGCAAGCGGCGGAGCCATAGGCGGGGGAGGATGTTCCCCTCGCAGAGGGAACAGAGCGCTCACCACGTCCTCCACGAGCTGAGGGCGGAGACTCTGCGTCAGCGGGGGGGCCCAGGTGCGGAGTTTGTCCCGCACCATCTTGTAAGGGCGCCCCCACGGATCTCTGTCGAGAGTCCCCAGCATCTCCTCGCGGCCCAGGTCCCTGGCCCGCTGGACAGCCTCTTGGAGGGCGGTCTTCGCTGCAGCTTTATGCCACCCTTAAGGCGAAGATAGATAAGCGCGAACAGCAAACTCATTTAACTTACAAACGCCGCTCAAAGCAAACTCAATATTCAGGAGTTTACTTACTTTTAGGAACTTTACTCATTGAAGTGACGTAAATTGTGCTTGGTTGCGCTCTTGAAACCCCACCCCATAAACGAAACACCCATGTTATTACATGTAGGATAAAAATTAATGAATCATCGCATTAGATAAGATTCGTCAAGTGGTTTAACAGGAACGAAATTAAACTTCCCTATCTACACGTGTACGAAATAGGAAAGATAGGATGCTTGTGGCTAATTACAACAGCCGCTCAGGTCGGTCTAAGGGTAAGCAACGCTTGCCGAGGTCGGTCTTTGGATAGGTGACTATGACCATCCGTTTCATATCAAGACTCGGTGCCTCAGAAAGAACGTTAAGCCGTTAATCCCCGTTGCAATTTCGACAGTCGTTACGAGTTGTCAGAAGCCTCAAAGTCTCACCAAGGTGTATCGTCTTATCCAGTAACTGTATGGTGAAGGTCATAGCTCGAAAAATACTGGTATACACTTATTCAGCTGATACAAGGCTAGGCTATAATCAATACAGCCCTTTACAGTACCGTCGTCGTGAAACTATGACACTTTTTCTTCTTTTTAGTTCGATCCCACTTTAGGTGGGGTCGGCTCTCCTAATTTTCTGGCGCCAAAACAATCTGTTGTGGGTTGTCGGGTCGACCAGTTCTTCCTCCAATAGTAGCTTCGTCATGACAAGAATTTCGTCGTGAAACAATCGTATGACACAACGTGGTTGAACTAAAATTGGGTTTTTGTCCTTTCATCTATTCTCCATCTACAAGTAATCGTTTTCGTTAATGGTTTCTTGATTCTCATAAATGAATCATATAAAATGAAAGCACCTTAAACGATTGAGTATTTGGAGCGACGATTGATTGAATTCTGTGAGTTCTTTAAGTCACACTAGAATATTTAAACTTCACTTAACTTAGAGACGCTATTAAAAAACTTTCTGTCGCTAGAATGCACATAAAACTGACTGACAGGATGACTCTCAACGACGATTTAAAAGGGAGTTGATTTGGGCTACTGACATTAAAGATACTTCAATTTCCGCCAGCATGAGTGAGGTTTTGGCCTACTTACGGCTTATAATGCCCATATGAGAAACAAACTTTGAGTATTCAACCCTGTTTCAACTACAAATACGCGGCCCATGCCTTATCTCCAGGGGAAAACAAATGGGGTCAAGACCACCCCAAACTTGGCCTATTTAATAATTATAGACATAAAGCGACTGAAATATGGCAGGGCTCCAGATAGCCGCTTAATCGACCTTCCCCTAATCTGAAGGCCGAAGCCGTATATCAACGCATTGCGTCTTGCGATAAAGCAAATGGGCTGATGATCTTAATCCTTGGGATTTGTCCATAACTTGAAAACTGGTTTTATTAAACGTACAAGGGCTGGGCTTAGTGATAGGAAATCAGCAGATCCTATTCTCTCAAACATGTCCTGAGATAAGATCCAGGTATTCAATTCACCTGGATTTGACGGCGACGCGAAAGGCGGTGACGATACCTTTCCGAGTTGAAATGTGTGCTGTGTTCTTTAGGCATTAAGTGTGCCTTTGTAGTTTTTGTGTGTGTGATGTTTAAATAAATAATGCTACGCTAGGCCAACCGCTCCCAGAACACCTATTTACATACATTTGTAAAATTTCTTGATGACGACACGGCTCGCTCGTTCTTATACCTAATAGTTATACATAGTCGATGTTGACTAGATGACTACTACCTATGTATTTCGCGAGAAAATCGTTTTATGTCCTGGCTGGAGGTATCCACAGGATAGTCCGGCTAAGCAGAAGCCTCGGCACCTAAATAAAAATTGTGAAATTCTCCAGTATCCGCCTTTATCACTAACACACAGCTTAAATGGAATTTCCAACGCAAAAAAAACCGTAATCGGGTAATATGTAATTTGAATTGTAATAAAAGCATGTGGGCGTCAGGATAGCAATATATTAAACAATGTATTGATAAGATAAAGTTTTATTTAATTCAACTACTGCGGTGTATTTCTAAATATAGCGTGGGGCCGGGATTCGATAGCGTATTTATTTTGGCACGTAATATCATTAGTAGTTGCAAAAAATATTACATTTTTTTTTCTTTTTTATATTTAGTGTTGATAGTCATCGGTTTTATTTGTGACTGGCTAGCATGTCCAGAGTCCCTTTGGGATGAGTTTGATAATTTGTGGGACAATTATTCGGGAGAGATGGTAATATTCGCCTATAAAAATAAAAATCTATGCCCGCGGATTCGCCCGCGTATAGGTCGGGCTGTTTAACTATAAGGGCCTGATAGGTAGCAGACTGACTAAATTCCTTTCGCAATCAGTACAATATCGCAAATTGTAAGATGATTATCTAGTTTATAAATTATGGCTTCCTGACCGCTTTAGCGGTTGAATTACCAAAGCGATTCGATTAATTGAGCAGAAAAGCTGATACAAAATCATGCGTTAAGACCGCTGTGGTTCTTGAGTGCCTATTAACATGTATCGGATAAAGGAACGGCAGAATGGCACCCATTCGCACAAATAAATAAAATGACAACCTCTATAACTAGGGCGCAATAATTATCGTCATGCTATCAGCACAGCATTCCTCCTCTCCAAATTCTCCAATCCCATGCCATTTAACTCGATCGTTGGGTATTCTCATCCAAATGCTACCGGGTGGCTCCTTAGAAGCATCCCACGTGGATTATTGCTTCACCTAGCTAGAGGACATCCCAACTTACGTTGGCCGTGTCGTTCCGTCTCCAGCCAAGATAACCATGTCTATCCCCAACGGTCATCGGTTCTAAGGCCCATTTAAGGGATCCTTTGCTACTTCCTTTTTTATTCTGAAGATGGGTACTACTTTGGTCTCGAAAGCCTAGAGAAAGGGCAATAGTATCTCTACAAGGACTGTCAACAAGATTCACTTAAACTTTTCGGTAGCTTATGTCAGGTCGTCTAGCTCCATCTCTTTCCCACTCTGGAATAGGAATGGAACAATAATGTTTTAAGCGTCATAGTACCCCCCCAGTACAGTACTTTACATTTTTTACTTTTCCATCTTCATTAATGCCCAAACCGCCGTTAAAATTCATGTCAAAACGAACCCAATAGTCAAAGATCAAAATCCGTCGGTGAGAATTCCAATCCACACCACATTAAGGCTTCGTGCGGTAAATACGTTAGCGTTACTTACTTTGCATATTCAGTAAGTACTGTAGCCGCTTCATTGTTCTTTAGTAATATATTGTTAATATATTCACTATCCCCCGTCCGTTACGTCGGCTTTAAGTGATGCATTTAGGTTAATATGTGTTTGTAAACATGACGTAGACACAGTGACATGTGTTGTTGAGCTAGCTGTTGATCTAGTAAGCTAGCTTTGATCCTCCATTTTGTCACCATTTTTGGTTCCTGAGAGTGATGAGTGAAAAATAATATTTTAAACATACCTACACATCCATCACTCGTCCCGTGTTCATTTAAAAATCAGCGGCAGACAACATCTGTCTGGCATTATTGCTGTCATGAACCTTTGTGGCGCGGCTATGAGGCACATAATTATAATCCTTAATTTTTTTTTCATGGTTCAAATATGTTCCTTTTATGAGTTGTATGCGAATCGTATAATTATCACTTGCTTCAATGAAGGAAAACATCGTGAGGAAACCGGCATGCCTGAGAATTTTTCTCAATGGCATGTCAAGCCAACTCAGAGGCCATAGGGCGGCATAAAAACTCTTCTCATTCTTCACTCTCTTCTCATCCACATTAGGCACTAACCACGATAAAGAAGAAGATGCGACTTGTATGTCAAAAAAACATTCTTCTTTCTTTATTTAACCAGCTTACTGGACTTAGACTTCACCAAACCAACACCTGGTTCTCCGCGGTTCGTATCCATTATATCCCAGCCCTCATTTTAAGTTCGTCGATCCATCTGGCTGCGAGATTTCCCACGCTTCACTCACCGATTTGCGGTCCCCGCTCTGAAAGAAAATCAATACAGTTCAATTTATGTTTGATGGGTTCGAGATTGGATTTATCCGTTTAAATGAGGTTTTTCTCATGAACGCGGATCCTATTTACTTTTTCTAGATAGACTTTTTGACTTGACAGTCGTTACGGGTAATCCTTCTGATAATCAGTCTGACTAAGAGGTATTGTGTAACCAGTAACTGAGTTGTGGAGGTCAGCTTGACAGTAGTGACTGCCAATACAAAATACTGGTATTCAGCTGCATCCAGTTAGACTGTAAGTCGAAAAGGCTAGGAGAAGATGATTAGACTCCTTGGCTTCGAGTCCTCGACGGAAATAGCGAAAAGCTTTCGTACTTCGGAACCATTCGTTTTCTATGCCAGCTATCATACGTAAACCTACTTCGTCAGTGAAGTATTTACGGAAATAGTCTGTAATTCTGTCAATCATTCAAACCACAAGCCACAAGATTTATTACTGTTGTGAAGTTTGGATGACATGAATGGCAAAGAGATTAGAAGTTGGCTTCTAATCTCGTCGAGTACATAATGTAGTATTAACGCTTAAATCGTGTTTTTAATAAATAACAATAATATATTATCTGAGTGGAACAACCAGACAAAATTTCGCGCCCCTAATACGTTGATCGAGGGAACGCCGCGGGTGAATATGCAATCTAATTTCGACGTGTTTGTGCCTAAACGTGCACATGGCGACACATCAAACTATACATATATCCAGCATAACCTGACTGCTTTGTTTGAGCTTTCCGTACTATGAGAGATCGGCTTAATTTGGTTTAGCATAGCTTGTTCGGTCGTCGAGCGTATGACCCGTTTACTACCTATTAGGATGTGACTTTCGTCTAGCGGCACATATGTGAATTACTTAGTTCCTTCGTACGAGTCGTGTTGCGCTGATGCGTGGCATGCTTTAAGCAATTTCTTTAATTCGGTTACTCCTGTCGCTGATGAGATGATATGGCAAGAAAGGTATTGACTGCTGAGATGACGAGTAATAGAGAATAGGGGATCGGACTGGGTAAAGAAAACGACATTCCATTTTGTCCGTCAGACAGGTAATACAAAAATATTAGACACGTATTTTTTGTTTTATCAAAATATCATATCAAAAAATTACTTAGTTAGAACTCATTAAAGTTGGAGAGTGGGGGCTTACTACGTCACAAGTGGGTATAAAACTTACCTACATGTGACGTCATGCGCCATTTCAACTCAATATATCTCCGTAATTTTATGACCACGTGAAAAAAGAAAAAATATGTGTCCAATACTTTTCAATAAACTACCCGACGGACAAAGAAAAAAAAAATAGGATTATCCCCTATTATGGAAGAAGAAGACATACTGCGCCGACACCAAATAAATTGGGATAAGGGCAAGAGAATGATTATGATGATGATGGTTACTTCTGTCGCTGAACCAACACCCGTGTGGCTGAGCGACAGCGTGTAACTCATAGAGCGGCGTATGTATAATCACTAATCATACTATAACAGTAAGTCGATACAAGTTCCCATGTCATAGAGGGCGATCTTATCATGAATTAGAATCAGCTCAAAATATACGTCAAAGTAATAATGATTAGCTACTTGGTATTCCTTGTATGTGCAACCAATTGTTGAGGGAAACATGTAACGAATTACAAAATAAATTCATTCTTAATACAGACTCGGTTTATTCATAAAACTTTTGTGAAAAGGTCAGAGCAAATTGATGGGCCGAGGCTGGATGATCCTATGATCATCCAGCCTCGGCCCATCAATCCTCGGCCAATCAGGTTCTATATATAAGAAGCCACAGAATAGTCTGTGGCTTCTTATATATAGAACCTTTCATATTGGCTTTAGCGTAGTCAAAGGTCAAATTCGAATGAGATGAGATATGATCATGTGAATGATGCGGCTAGATCGAAAACTTGTTGAAAGATCTTGGCGTGTTGTATAGAGGGCGGGTTTTTAATGTCTGGGAATGAGAAAAAGCAAGGCTAAAGAAAGTGGTTCAGCAAATTACATACAAACTTTGATACGACCAAAGATTGGTTGTCCATTTTGCAGCTTAATATATCAAATCGCAAGTTATAGCATGTTGCAATCAATTTATTATTTACGCTCGCTTTAAAACAAATAATGACACCCTAGTTGTAATTAAATATTATAATGAATCACCTATAATTTTGCGTTGTTCATTTCCGGTATCTTCCGTTTTTGGTAACTATCCTGCATCATGCAGTTTTCACCCGGAAACCTAGGCGTATGAGAGGAGAGATAGAAAAATACCAAACACTTTTGCCCGTCGCCTGCCTTGTTGGTCTAGTGGCCGCAACCGCGACTGCTGAGCATAAGGTTCTGGGTTCTTTTGTCGGGTCGGGCAAAGTGTTGTTGGGTTTTTCCATTTCCATTTCTGAGTAGCAACGACGGAGTCTGGATTCGAGGCCTCTTGAGGCAGTAAGCTCCCACATAACCGGCGAAATGTGGGTGGGTACATTACGTACACCTATGCCTAACCTTTCGGGGCTTACAGGGGTGATGATGTTTTGTTACTTTTGTCTATATTGAATCTACATCACTCGTTTTACAATCCTGGCGAACAACAAAGTCTGTCTACAAAAAGGTAAAATCCTTTTTCACGCCGTCACGAAAATAGCTCACGCCGCCGTTGTAAAAAGATTAACCAGGCAGCAAGGTTGCTAGCGCTACTTCCAGGGGTGCGGGGACGCAACGTAGTTAATTAGCTTATTTTATAGGGCTGCTTTGAATGCTGAAATGCAGACCGGAACATTTGGAATTTAAATAAAAGAACTTAGGAAATATTCAGTGGCGCTGAAGATCTCGTTACGTGTAGTCAGAAGCCTGGAAGTCTGACAATTGATAATAAAGGGTATTAATCAGTGTTACTGAGTAATACCCTTTATTATCAATTGGGTTTGGGTTGTGGAGGTTAGAAGCAATATCCAGCTGCTTCTGGTTAGACTGGAAGCTGATCCTTTCATAGTTGGATAAAGCCTTGTATAACGATGCTGAAGATGATATGGACATGATACTTGGCCTCGCATAGCTTGCCTATCCTAGGCACGAAGCAATTCTGGGTCAAATTAAAGGTCAAGTGCGACGCCGGACCGGCATCGGCAGGGCAGCGCAGAATTTTTAATACAATCAAAGATGTTTTAAACGCACTATGCAGCGACGACGTAGTAGCGTATTCATTCGGTGCGTTGCGACACCGCATTGGTCGTGTGGTACTCAATGCGTTGGAAACATAGTGTCATTACAATGCGCGGGAACGCGCGTGTGTCTTCAATCTACGGGGTCCCATCTTTGACAGCCCTATTCTAGTATAATCGCCCGTGGAGGCTTTCAAGCAATTTATACACTTAGGCAACAGTGCAATTTTCTATTGTGCCTGCTAAACAGGCCTGTGATTGCCACCACTTCAGGGTGAAAGCCTTTTTACATGCTTACCTACAGAAAAGGAACGAGTATAAATTTTAATCATCAGCATCACGCAGGGTAATATATGGTTGTGGGTTAGATCTACAAATGACAGCCGGGACAAACGGCTTAACGTGCTTTCCGAGGCACGGAGGAAACTCGGTATGTAATGGGCGGTCACCCATCCACGGAGCAACCTAGGCAAGCGCGCAACCTAGGCAAGATTTTTCCATCAAGAATGTCCAATCAAGAATGTCTCTGTAGCAGGCACGGAATCTGGATATAACCTTTCGGGTATTAATTACAGGCGTGATTTTATGTTATGTCACATGTTACTTAGGTACTTCCTTTCTGGAGACATCATGGGTTGCGTTATCGCAGCTTCCGCGGCGCAACAATGAGCAACCATGGCATGTATGCCTCTTTAGTCTACGAAAATACCATCAAAGCGATGTAATCAAATTATTAACGCCTCCTAAGTCTAGAGGTGCGTAAGTTCAAGAGTCAACTGAGTTTAATAGAACTAATGTGTGTATAAGTGGCGAAAATATCATTACAATCACTGGATGGTTGATTCCATTGAGAGACGGCGAGTAACAAAGAACATCATTCATTACGATTTTAATGTGCTAATTTTCGAGGATGGGTTCGTATTCAAGTATATAAGAAAAGCTTTACAGGTCGATCAGTCAGGTGAGGCTGCGCTGTGCGTGAATGTACTCGTATCTTCAGGGCCCCCGGTAAATGGTCGTAGTAGGAATAGTGGTTTTTAGTCGGTTAGAGTCAGACATAACCCTCCGTTCGCCCCAGACGGAGGGTATCCATGAGGATTTTCACACTCAAAAAAAAATAGTGCGTGGAGTGCCTCCGCGCGGAAGAAGTGAAACTTCGTAATGTAACACGCATGCGTTCGAGTGCCACGTATTCACTCTCGTTATTTTATTGAGCTTCTAAATAATATTTTGGTGTTTTCTTGTTGTTTTATTTTTATTACATAAGTTTATCGAGGTTATTCTACTCATGGAAATTGAGCGAAGGCTGTTCACACCGAAGGGTCGAATGCATGACTGTTTGCACGCCATCTTACGTACCGAGTAGAACTACGTAGTCACAAATCTTGTAATACTGCCATCTCTTAGTGAGTTTTAGAAAATATTCCCCCTACATGGTAGCGTTAAACTTGTTGGAAGTCGCATAAGAAGTTTCACTTCAAAAAAAGGTTAAGCTGCGGTTGCTGAGCCCGATTCTTTACTTAAGTGAGCATCTTTACATACCGTGCCAGCTCCGTGCCTACAAAACGAAGCAAAAGTACTTGGTTCTGGCTGTCATTCTTAGATCTTTCAAATCATAACCATGAGCTTTAAAGTAGCTTTTGTTATTCCAATAGGTACATTTTTGACTTTTCCATTATCGATATTAATCTCTGGTACAATCGACAATAGGGGATAATCCATTTTTTTTTTCTTTGTCCGTCGGGTAGTTTATTGAAAAGTATTGGACACGTATTTTTTCTTTTTTCACGTGGTCATAAAATTACGGAGATATATTGAGTTGAAATGGCGCATGACGTCACATGTAGGTAAGTGTTATACCTACTTGTGACGTAGTAAGCTCCCACTCTTCAACTTTAATGAGTTCTATCTAAGTAATTTTTTGATATTTTGATAAAACAAAAAATACGTGTCTAATATTTTTGTATTACCTGTCTGACGGACAAATTAGAATGTCGTTTTCTTTACCCAGTCCGATCCCCTATTGTGTTGAAACACAGTTACAGTTTATGATTGCTGTTTGATTAATGTATTATTTTGTTGATAACGTGCCCGCTTATTATTAATAATTTTATAGAGTTACATACCTACTATATGTACCGAGAACAATTTAAAATCGCGCTACCCTTCGGTATTAAAAAAGCTGAATTATAAAAATAAAGCTAAATAATTTTTAAAAGAAAAGTTAAATCAGACAAAGTAGCTCGCAATTAGAAGTCAAGTCATAGTAAATATTATTAGGTTACTCGTTTTTTTATTTTGGTATTTGTTAAAATATTTATTAGTTCATTTTATGTGTTTTTGTGTATTAGCATATCTATGTAATTATATACAATTTCGAAATAAATTACATATTTTCAGATATTATTTTATACGCTATCACAATGTTGTCCTTTTTAACCCAATGGTTGATGTCTTGTGGCATTAAGTCCGCCTATGTACCACTATTGTACATGAAGTTTAAATAAATAAAATTTCTATGTGGAGACGTTCAGAATGATGTACTTACTACACTTTTTGTTTGTTTAAAAAAAAAACACAAAAGAAATCCGTTTGTGCGTCGGTGTTCCTTTCCATCCTGTAGATGTAGTTAAACAGTCTAACAGCAAATCTTTATTACTGTCATGATTTCTTGTTCTGGAATTTTATTTATTTAGATTGGCAACACAGCCAACCGCCATGCCGTTTGAATAACGTTATGGTGGGAAAAATGAGAGACGAGCCACTCACTTGGGCATCGTCAAGGCAGTTGAGAGACGGTGGTCGACCTAGTAAGACGTCCTGACTAATAGGTTAAAATATTAAAGTTGGCACTGATTTTAGTTAGAAGTTGTAAGTACCGATTGTGTTATCGAGACTGTAATATTTATGTGTCTATTTAATATTAAGTAAAGTGATTTATTAGTCTATAAGTGGTTTTATTATATTGCCTAGGGGTATGGTATGATCACTCCATTTAAAATACGGGTATTCAGCTATACCCGGTTGGACTGGAAGCCGAACCAAACATAGTTATGAAAAGGCTAGGCAGATGATGATGTTTAATTCCTTTTTCTGTTGGTACAACGTTCCAGACCACAAAAGTTATAAGGTTATAAGTTATAAGGACAGACGGCGACACATGAAGGTATACATTTCCAGTATATCATAGTCTTGCTTTGTATAGATTTCCCGTACAATGAGAGATCCGCTTATACTGGTTTTTTTTGTGGTTTTGTATTGCTCGGTTGGTCGTACACACTCCTCCATCCTGTCCACGTTCAGTGACATTCATACATCAATAATAAATGTCCTCGTATTCATCATTGTCCTATTAAAAGCATTTTATTACCAATATTATTAACTGATTTATTTTTAGTTATTCAATGTCATGGGTCTGATGAAATAGTTCCAACATAACAAAACTATAAAAAACGGGATATGGTTTTATGTGGTTATCTAACCAGCGACCGTTGGTTTCAAGGGTTATCCACTATTTGCGTCATATCCTGCGGTTAGCTTCCTATTCTAATGATAAATTGTGTTGTTAATTCCCAGCATAAAAAAATAAAATTATATACGATTTGATTGTTCATTCTGTTGTTTAAGGCTGAGACCTCAGTAGTGCGTTGCGTCGTCGCTGCGTCGTTTTACGTATATTTTTTATTAACATGCCACATTATGCGTTGCGTCGCCGTCGTCGCACGCGACGTTTCAACGGATCGACGGCGCCCCTCTTTAAAAATCTACGGCGCACACTTTGGGAACCCCTGTCTGATGATGATTAAATCATCCTCAGCCCGCCTTCATATATGCCTCTCTTTGTTTGTGCCATCAATCTCCAGGTTTGCTCACAATAACATGGCATATGGCAATAATATGTTCTGTCCATCTCGCCGCCGGACGACCAAATCGACTGAATTATACCAAATTAAAACTTGCAGTCATTTCACAGCTATTTCACCTGTGAAGGAGAGTTTTTTTTTTTTTTAAAAAAAACGTTGCCCCACTCTAGGAATTTCTCCTGTGTCGTGGGTGCGTTCACAAACATTTAAACTCACATACACAAATTGCTGTGTACTGTAAAGATAGTGATACAATACAGTTGCTGCCTCTTACAAAGTTTGCTGAAATTCTATGATCTATATTTGCGGAACAAAAGTTTGTTTAGGCTACCAAATAGAGTGGCTGCTGTCACAAGTAAATAACTTGTGAAAGGACTGGACTTATAATTATAACTTTAAATGATAACTTACATCAAGGGTCTGGAAGTCTTTTACAAATGTCTGATGCGTAAATATGTTTTTGAGTACCATAAACATCACGCCTGAAATACCGAAACGGTTCGGCTGTCCCTAATAGTACACCCACATTTCGCCAATTATGTTATTGAAAGAGAAGTAAATAATAGACAAGCAAACATGTTTTTAACTTAATAATATGCTATTTATAACAACGACAAAACATCGCGAACAAGACGGACATCACAGAAAATTTTAAAAGTTTTAAGTAGCTGACGCCACGGCTCTCAGTTGCGGGAAAGCTCGTACTAGAAAGTTCGAATAAATCGTTTCCTCCGCAATAACTAATACTGTGATCCAAGCAGTAGCGTGACTAGGGGTCGACAATACGGCAAGCCCATAAGGCAAGGAGACTGTTCAGAAACTCTAACATCACAGAAGCACTCTCTTCCAAAACAATTGCTATAGTATGTCGGTCAAAATCTTCAATAAAATTCCGAAACAAATCAGAGAACTGCCTATTAACTACTTCAAAAAGAAACTGCAGAAGTGGCTCTGCAATAATGATTTTATACAATAAATGAGTTTTTGTCTTATAAACCCATTTGTAATCGTTAAGTAGCATATGTTGGGAACATATGCTACTTAACGATTACAAATGGGTTTTTGAAAACTATTGTTCCTATTTTCACATTCCTTTATTATTTTTTTAAATTTTATTGATGTTATATCTGTTCCTTGTTATATTTTTTTCTAATATTGTTACTTTATCCTGTATCCTACACACAAGTAGGTATATTACATTCTAAAAATGTTTTGACGTGACAACGTCTTATAAATTGGTTTGCCGGGTGACACTTCAAGAAACTGCGTTACGCTCCGCTCACGTTATGCGCTCACAATGAGAGCGAGTGAGAGGCACGCGTGCCTTTCACTTTTTATGTCTGTCTCTCTCGCTCTTAGGCGGGCTAACGCGGGCTGACGCGTGCCTCTATATATGTATATTTGTATATAAATACGTATGTATGTGTAAAGGTAAAAATAAAATTTTGTTAATATGAAATTCAGTGCGAGATTCTTTGTATAAATTAATGTTTTAAATATAATTCTTTGTATAAATAAATGTTTTAAATTGTTACTATTATTTCATCCTTCTTCCTACTATACGAATGAATATTCACATTAAAATTATTTTACCACTCAAAGTCGTTGTCACGTAAAACTTTCGCCCGTATACCGACTTTACAGGCAACCAATTTTATTTTGTAACTACGTTTATAAGTTTGATACCTAATGTCGACTACATTTTGTTAGGTATTTTAATTTAATTTTAAGTTTGCATGCTGAAATAAGTCGGCGAAATATGTGAAACCTTTTTATTTATAAGACCATTATGTACCATATTTCATGCAAATAAAGAATCTTGAATCTTGAATCATGAAAAGTTGTTGGTTATAAGAGAAAGCCAAGCTTTAGGTTTCTTTGAAAGTCCCGCCGATAGTTCCAGATTCTACTTAATTATAGGCTCATGATATACTTGCTTTATTGCTTTACGAGGAGCTCGTGGCTAGATAACAGCCGCACAGGTCGAACTTTAAGGGAAAGCTGTGCTTGCCGAGGTTGTTCCGTGTATGGGTGACCATCTTTACATAGGTACCGAGTTTCCTAATTGCCTCGGAAAGCACGTTAAGCCGTTGGTCCCGGCTGTCATTTCTAGATCTGTGACATTCGTTACGACTAGTCAGAAGCCGAAAGTCTGACATCCAGTCTTACAGAGGGGTATCGTATTACCCAGTACTAGATTGTGGAGGTCAGATAGGCTGTTCAGTACAGCGCTTCATGTAAAATACTGATACTCAGCTGCATCCGGTTAGACTGGAAGCCGACCTCAACAAAGTTTGGGAAAAAGGCGGGGCAGATGATGATGGTATACTTGCTTTACCTCACGGCTTCGTCCGCATGGAGATCGGTAATTGTCCCACAGGAACAGAAGCCGAGAAAAAGTCCTAAGTTCCAATTTCAACCCAGCTCTTGGCCTATCGATATGCCAAAATCCAATTCCAATCCGTTCATCCGTGAAAATATATGACACAGGCAGAATCCCTCTCGCATTTATATAAACCAAGTAATTATGAATTTTGGCTTCATCTTCTCGATTGACGGAATGCCACCAGACGCCTGTAACATCGGAGTATCCATAGATAGCGAGAATTTTGAATTAATTACTTACTATCAAATGGGTCGCCGGTTGTTCGCAAAAAAAAACCATAAATGAAGACCATTAAATATCAGTCCATCCAAAATTTGTCTGGATTTGTACCTATAGATTAAGAATATATATATAAAACTAGCTGCTGCCCGCGACTTCCTTCGTGTGGAAATTTTGATGGGTTTTAGGGGGAAAAATAGATGTTAGCCGATTCTCAGACCGATATGCACACAAAATTTGGTAATGAGAGAGAGAAAAGAGTTTAGTAACAAACACCGCGACACGAGAATTTTATATACTAAAAGAAGTATTATGTAAAAAGCTGTGCAACAATTTTAATGTATAAAAAATTACACTGCATCTACCTATCTCTTACATACTCTATCTCTTCCCCACAGCCCTCAGTAATGCTACCAATATGGACGTCGGAGTTCCTGCAAGCCGTCTCCCGAATGGATCCGAAGTTCATAGCCTTACACCTGCAGGAGGTCGGAGGCAAGGCGTACGAGAAATCCATGCAGTACGTCCAGGACTTCGTTCAGAGGCTCTGCGACTGTCCTGAGCTGAGGCTCTTTGACAAGATCAGGATATTTCTGGACGAAGACTTCAGTTCGCCGGAGAAGTTTACTGTGAGTATTTATTTATTTTGTTCAACACAATGTTTCATCATCATCATCCTATCCTTTTCCCAAACTATCGTGGGGTCGGCTTCCAATCTAACCGGATGCAGCTGAGTACCAGTATTTTACGTAAAGCGACTGCCTATCTGACCTCCACAACCCAGTAAATGGGTAATAAGATACCCCTTGGTAAAACTGGATGTCAGACTTTTTGGCTTCTGACTACTCGTAACGACTGTCAAAGATCTACAAATAACAGCCGGGATCAACGGCTTAACGTGCTTTCCGAGGCACGGAGGAAACTCGGTATGTAATTATGGTCATCCATCCACGGACCAACCTCGGCAAGCACGGCTTAACCTTAAAGATCGACCCGGGTGGCAGTTATTATTTAGCCACGAGCTCCTTCAACACAATGTTTATTGTTTGAAAATAATGAAATCCTACCGTAAAACATGATTTTTCACCCCAAAAAAAAACTCGTTTCCCAGCAATATTTTTAGAGTTACTTAGTTTGATGTACAGAATGCTTGGTTGTCGGCTTCGTGCAGGGTCCCTTTATTCTTGTATAAATATTGCTTAGCTCGTGATTCGAGACGTCCGCGTCTTTATCTAGTCGACCTTACAGTTTGACAGTTGTGCAACACACACAGGAATAACACCAAGTCAAAGTACTTACTACAAAACTTTTATATATAAAGGGTGTAAAACACCTCTTAACGAAGCCGAAAGGCAGTGGTTCTCCCTGTCATTGCGATCATTTTTTTGTTCTATACCATACCTCGGAACCTTCTAGTTACGGAGATATTATGGGGTCAAAGTTCCAACTATTTGACAAGTATTTTTTTAAATACAAGTTTTTAATGTAAGATTTTTACTTTAAACACCTCCATGACCCCCGTACTAGTCAATCCGTCCATCAGCACAATGTTTTGAGTGTGTTACATTGAGTTCTACCACAAAACATAATTTTACATCCCCCAAAAAAAAGCCGTTTCTCAGCAATAATTTTTGCGTAAAGTTACTTAGTTTCATGTACAGAATGCTTGGTTGACGGCTTCGTGATGAGGTGATTTACACGTTGTATCTGGTTGAGTCGATCATCACATACCAAACAGCACAGCTCTAAATATGACCGCACCCTTATGACGGCTGCAGCTCTGTATAATGGAAATATACTAACTTAATGTCAGGCCAAAGGTCAAGTTACTCTAGACCAAAGATTTTTATAGTCTTTTTATTAAACCAGTCTAGAATTAAAGTTCCAAGTTTTTTTTACTGTTTTGTTATAACCACCTTTTGCTTCATGTTTATGTATAAGTGACATAAAAAGTAAGATCTTGATTCTAGGCCTAAGTTAGGCGTAACCATATTCTAATCCTTTTGTTTCGTATTTGATATTATATCCACTTCTTCTTCTTTAGCGCGTGTTTAGTGCCTCCCCTAGAGTCAGAGCTTTCATGCCCCCCATGGGCTTCTGACTTGGCTTAACAGGCCGTCAAGAAATATCTCTCAGGCACGCTAGCTTCCTCACGATGTTTTCCTTCACCGAAGCTTGTGATAACAATACGCACACATGAATTCGAAAAATCACAGGCCTTAGGTTCGAACTCGAGACCGAATATGACTTAGCATTCCGACGGTCACACCATTAGGCTATCTCTACTGCCGTGTCCTCTTAATGACGAATTTATACTAGTGCAAATCGAGTTTAATTTCGGCTTCTTCTTCCATACTTCTATATTATTTGTCATCTCATCAGACAACTCCTTTCTTGCCATATCTTCCTTCACACAGTGCATCCATCGTTTCTATGGTCTTCCTCTACTCTTATAGCAATCCACATTCATACTCAAAACTTTCCTCACGACATTATCCTCATTCCGCCGCATCACATGCCCATACCACGACAGCCGTTCACCACAAAACTTTTCCGTCACCGGTGCCTCCTCAGCCCTCTTATTTAATAATTTTTAGGGTTCCGTACCCAAAGGGTCAAACGGGACCCTATTACTGAGATTTCGCTGTCCGTCTGTCACCAGGCTGTATCTCATCGAACCGTGATAGTTAGCCAGTTGAAATTTCTAGAGATTATGTATTGCTGTTGCCACTATAACAACAAATACGAAAAACAGAATAAAATAAATATTTAAGGGGGCTCGCATACACAAAAAGTGATTTTTTTGCTCGTTTTTAGAAATAATGTTACGGAACCCTTTTTTTTTTTTGTTTGCGGATGGGAAATCATCAAATGACTTCTCCCGCTCTGGGCGGAGCGGGAGGGAGTGTCAGACTTGACTGACTAAAACCCACTCATGTTCCTTCTAAGCCCTTTGTGTTCCAGGGCCGCGGTATCTCTTTCGAACAACCCGCAGCCCATGTTACGGAACCCTTCGTGCGCGAGTCCGACTCGCACTTGGCCGGCTTTTTTATTTTCATCCATTCGAGTAACATAACCCATCACCCTTAGCATTCTCATCTCAGCCACATAAAAATCCAAATGCCTAGTTAAACTTACTAAATTTTCCTAAATCCTATAATTCCAGGCTCTCGGCAACATGTACTTCGCCCATACCTCACTGACGGACCTGAAGATCTGGGACTTCGAGCTGAAGGCCTACGTAGAGGCCACCGGCAAGGAGGTGCATGCTGGCAACATTGAGAAGGTGCCCACCAAAGAGAAGGCCAAGTTCCCGCAGCATTTCTTTCCGGAGGTAGGTTTTTTAACATATTTAACCGACTTCAAAAAAAAGAGGTTATCAATTCGACCTATACAACTCGACCAAGCTAAGTTTGCACCTCGCGTCGACTATTGTCACTGACGCTTAGGTACGGTCTGCAAAAAAGGATTCGCTATGACTATAAAAAAAGTAAACAAATGTTTGTTAGATACTTTGCATTTATTGTTTTTAACATTATATTGTACAAAGGTACATTAAAATATACACAAAAAATTGCGAGGTGCAAACTAAGCTTGGTCGAGTAGTATGTATGTAATATTGTCAGAAATGCACAGTTCATACATATGGTTTTTCTCGTACGCCCACCCTGGTTAAGCTAGTTTCGTTTTAACTCCCATGTTATTTTACATATGCCTTAAAATGGAACTAGCTATAAGGACAAACATTTTGCCATTCAGATAACTAAAAAGAGTATTCTAATAGTTTAAACTTTTAACTTCTGTTTTAGTTGAGATACTATCTATAAGAATTTTAGGCGGCCTAATCCAGCAGTTAGGGCGTGGTAAAAATCTATCATAACTCTCCTGTCCAGATCTCATTTTCTGCTATCGGCGCAGCATATCTTCTTCTTTCATACTTCTCGATAAAGATTGCGTGGCGAAGATTGTAAAACTATAAGAAACTAGCTGTCCCGCGCAACTTCGTCTGCGTCCAATTTTCCCCGTTTTCGCAACATTTTTCATTGCTGCTCCGTTCCTATTGGTCATAGCGTGATGATATATAGCCTATGTCCTTCCAAAGGTTGAAATCTATCTTCTTGTCAAATTTCATTAAGATCCAATCAGCCGTTTAGTCGTGAAAAGGTAACAAACAAACTTACTTTCGCATTTATAATATTAGTTAGGATGATTTAACTGAGTTGTAAAATGTTAATTTTTGCGATAACAGTCACAAAAATACAACCCTCAGGCTATTCTACCTTGACAGTGTAAGTTTTTGTCAAAGCATTAATTTTTCCGTTGGCATTGTCATCCACGATGTTTAGGCCTCTATTTTTTTTTTGTTATTTATCTTTAAATGTGGCAAAACAATTCAAAGGACCAACCCATCGTAAAAAAATCTCTACAAGGTGTTGTTTTGCATCATCGTCAAATTCAAGGAGGTAACTATGCTCATGATTCTCGTCCTGAATCAATAATAAAATGGATAGGTAATTTTTATTATTTATCTTACGAAAATCGGTAAGTGTGTACTACCCGTGTTTTAAACGCGGCCCGTCTGATCCTCGCCCTATAACCGCGCTTTCATTACATACAAACAATCTCAAACGTTATTCTGAAATATTGACAAACTTAAACAACGAAAAAATCTGTGCAGATTTTTTCGTTTTTATTTATTAACTAGGTACCGTAATTTTAATTGATTATTTATGTCTTTTGTAACATCCTCTCGAATTTTGAGAGGATGCAAAACAACACCTTGTATATTGTAACTGGATTCAGAAACGCAAATCTCACCACTGAAACCCAGGTTCAAAACATCTATCAGCATTCCCCATCATCAAAAATTGATTCCGAGCTCAAATCGAAAACGCGACTATTCGTGTATAAGGCAATCAGCACTAGTTGGATCACCTCGGCTTCATTCGGCCTCTGACCTAATTAGCAGTTAACTGCTTTCCTTTCTGCACTGTCATGTCACTGGAAAACGATTTCGACTGCACAGTCATTTAGATCCGAATTATTTTAGACTGTGAAAGTGTTACGTTTGGCCGTTGCTTTATTAGGCTGTAGGAGAGCTATAAAACAACCGCCATTGCACGTTGAATCTATACTTAATATTATAAAGCTGAAGAGTTTGTTTGTTTGGTTGAACGCACTGATCTCGGGAGCTACTCGTTCGAATCGAAATCGGATCTTTTAATCTTGGATAGCGTATTTATCGAGGAAGGGTATAGGCCAGGGGTCGGCAAGTAGTTCTAGGTGGGGTCCGGATACTGTGGGAAAATTTTAACGAGGTCCAGAAAAAAACAACTGATAATAATTAAGTGCTACCAATTTATTGTGTTTTAAATAAAATTCTGAATTATAAAACACAAGACCTAAAATTAATGTGAGAAACTGCACCGACGGTCTTGAGCCAGTTTATTTTATAGTTTGGTTCTCGAGAAGAACAGCTAATTCGAAGTGTGTCTGGTGTGGTGGGCGTCCGTTAATCTCGAACGATATTTGTTTTTCAAAAAAATCATCTTTGGGAAAGATGAT
The DNA here is from genome assembly GCA_963082945.1 of Cerastis leucographa. Classification (NCBI taxonomy): domain Eukaryota; kingdom Metazoa; phylum Arthropoda; class Insecta; order Lepidoptera; family Noctuidae; genus Cerastis; species Cerastis leucographa. The sequence continues at coordinate 6,212,173 of OY720370.1, forward strand.
TCACATACGTACGTCGAGCCAAACATAGTGGCCAAATAGGAAGCAAGCTTTTTGAAGTTTTCATATTTACGGGGACATGTTTGGCCCAAAATTCTTCAGTGGATACAGTTTTATATATTTGCAAAGACACATCTTCTTGCATATCAATTATTTCCATTTGAAGTGATGGCTTTGAAAGATTTACTACGCGCTACATCAATATCACTGTTGCATTTTTATACGAGTAATTAGGCATATTTTAAAAATGGGAAAATAAAACTTTTGAAAACCAATGTCAGAACAGGGAGCGAAACTTTTTATTCGATGGTTTTCTTCTTTGGTTGTCGGGAGCTTTGGTGTGCTGGACCTTTCACGTGCTCTCAAGTGGCTAAGCAAATCCAACTTGAAAAAACTCCGAGCACCAAGCGGACATGTCAGAACACCATTGACTATATTGTAGGTAGTAGGTATCAATATGTATATGACATATATATTTTTATGCATTATGTTATCGTCATTATAAAGCAGGATATTGTCCTCTTAGCCCAGTTACCTACATATATACGTGAACAATTGCAATAACCTATTTTTAAACATATAATATAAAGGTCAATCAATATAATTTTTCCTCTATAACACCAGTCTACAAATAGGTACCTGCGTCGTTGGTCTAAAGGTCCCAAGCGCGACTGCTGAGCATAAGTTTCTGGGTTCGATTTCCGGTTTGAGCAATGTGTTATTGGGTTATTCCATCAGGAATTTCTCAGTAGCAGACATAGAGTTCAGCACGCGTAGCATGGCCATTGTAGAAACGAGTTTTGTCTACGGAAGAATCGACATAATAACAGCTAGACAATTATTAACTGTCCTTTTTGAGGATTCTTTCGAAGACAACACTCGTTTCAACAGTGGGCAATAGTGCAGCTCAGTTGATGTCAATAGGCTCGTCCCCTATTACATGGGACTTTAACATAACTAGCGAAACGGGCTTGCGACCAATAGAACAATATATACAGGGTGAAATTGAACAGATGCGACAAATTTAAAAAGTCAGCCTGTATATATATATATATACTAGCTGTCTCGCGCAACTTCGTCTGCGTCACATTTTCCCGTTTTCGCAACATTTTTCATTGCTGCTTCGCTCCTATTGGCCGTAGCGTGATGATATATAGCCTATGTCCTTCCTCAGGCTGAAATCTATCTTCTTGCCAAATTTTATTAAGATCTGATCAGCCGTTTAGTCGTGAAAAGGTAACAAACAAGCTTACTTTCGCATTTATAATATTAGTTAGGAGGGATATATATATATGTGTATAATAGAACAACATGGCGGTAAACTACTAATTAGGCACAGATAATTAATGACACCATAAACAAAATAATTACTTTTTCTAATAAGGTTGTAAATAACATAGATAAAGTGTAAAGTTAGTACAATGGCTTAAATACAATGGTAGATAAGACTTTTTAGGGGTTCTTCGAAATATTCTGCAATAGGGAATGTTCACATTTTTTTTTCGTCTGTCGGGTAGATTATTGAAAAGTATTGGACACGTATTTTTTCTTTTTTCACGTGGTCACAAAATTACGGAGATATATTGAGTTGAAATGGCGCATGACGTCACATGTAGATATTATTTTACTTACTTGTGACGTAGTGAGCCCCCACTCCCCAACTTTAATGAGTTTTAACTAAGATAGAGTTTCTATTTTATAAAAAAAAGAGAAAAAAAAATGAGATGATGATATCATCATCTGCCTAGCCTTTTCCCAACTATGTAGGGGACGGATACATCACCATCACGCGGGGAATCACCGAATGGTGAGGCAGTGTACCTACAGGCAGGTAGGCAGGTGTACCTAATAGTACTCCCCATTTTCGCCATTGTTGTTTAAGTCGAACCCTAGCCCTCACGCTCAGCAGTCGCAATTTATCTTTGAATGCTTTGTTTCAGTGCAAATGGTCGCGCAAAGGTTTCCTGCGCACACGATGGTGGATGCGCGGCACGGCCATCGAGTTCGTCAACATACATCTGTTCCACGACGCGTCCAATCTGCAGGCTATTGAACCCTTTCCTTCTGTGAGTGTATATTGTAATTGGTAGAAAGTTGAAACTCAGACACTCTCTATTTCTTCCAGTCTCTCCCTCCACTTTTACAACCATGGGTTTTAACTCTTTCTCTTACATCCCAGGTATACTGCCGCTCCCGCCGCCGCGCATTACGTCACACACTACGTCACCTACACTCTGACGTGAACGCCGCGCCCTACTTCATCTTCGGAGACTTTAACTTTAGGGCCGACACTGCGGGCGTAGTGAAGGTAAAACAGAAACTTTTATGACAGGTATACTGTGACGTGACGTGATGTCACACACTACGTCACCTACACTCTGACGTGAACGCCAACGCTTTAGGGCCTGTAGGCCCTAAAGTTAAAACTTTTATGAACGGTGCGAAAGAGACGGCACTATATGCCTTATACCTACAAGGAGGAACGGACACCGAAATTTTTCTTCGGTTATTAAAAACAAAAAACGCTGTTTCCTACAAAAGCGCAATACTTGAGGTATTACAACAAGAAAAAACAGTGGTTATTCTACTTTTTTTTCTACTCAAACTCAAAGCATTTATTTCAATTAGACCATTGCATGCACTTTTGAAAGTAACAAAACGCAAAGCTACAGTCCCAGTCACAAGGCATAATAACTTGTGAAAGTACTGTAGTTACCCATTCCAAAGCGTAGATCTCTATGGAGAAGAATGGACAAGAAACTTCATGGGCACAAATCAAAATATTGTTACAAAACCTTGGTGACATCATTTAACCTACACGGTCAAAATGTATAGAACAGCTGTTTTTTTTTAACAACGACGTAAAATTTATATTGTTCGTTTCAGAATGATGTACTAAATTATGTTGTAACGGTTTTCGCATCGCTGTCCCTTGTATAGCTTTATGTTATTTTCGCACCAGGTTTTCTGTTTGGTATGTGATGTTCCTCTCTAGGATGAGCTCGTGGCTAAATAATAACAGCCGCCCGGGTCGATCTTTAAGGTTAAGCCGTGCTTGCCGAGGTTGGTCCGGGGATGGGTGTCCATAATTACATACCGAGTTTCCTCCGTGCCTCGGAAAGCACGTTATTAAGCCGTTAGGGCTGTCATTTGTAGATCTTTGACAGTCGTTACGAGTAGTCAGAAACCAAAAAGTTTGACATCCAGTCTTAGCAAGGGGTATCGTATTATCTAGTTACTGGGTTGTGGAGGTCAGATAGGCAGTCGCTTCATGTAAAATACTGGTACTCAGCTGCATCCGGTTAGACTGGAAGCCGACCCCAAGATAGATTGGGAAAAGGCTAGGCAGATGATGATGTGATGCCTCATCACCTCAACCTGTTATCTATAAAAGTTTTGTAGTAACTACTTTGACTTCGACTGTCAAACTGTAAGGACAAGATAAAGACGCGGACGTCTTGAATCACGAGCTAAGCAATATTTATACAAGGTATAAAGGGACCCTGCACGAAGGCGACAACCAAGCATTCTGTTCATCATACTAAGTAACTTTACACAAAAAATATTGCTGGGAAATGTTTTTTTTTTTTTTTGGGTGAGAAATCTCGTTTTACGATAAAGCTCAATTTAATGCACTCAAAACATTGCTGATGGATGTATTGAATAGTACACAGGTCATGGAGTGAATTTACAACATTTTTTTATTTCAGTTTTGAAATAGTTCCAACTATTACTTTGACCTTCAATATCTCCGTAACTAGAAGGTTCCCAGGCAGGGCCGTCTTTACCCGGGGTTTCAAGGGGTGCGGTGCACCCGGGCGCAGAGTCCTAGGGGGCGCAAGTCGACCGCCACCAATTTCGATAGGTACCTACTACACCGAGACCACGCGAGCAGAACCGCGGGCAGCTTAGCCATGAGCTCGAGGAATAAATAAATTACACATAAAAATTATATAGAGCTAGAGGGGGGGGGGGGGGGGCAGGCTGACTTTCGCACCCCGACGCCAAATATGCTTAAGACGGCCCTGTTCCCAGGTATAGTCCAGACCAAAAAAATGATCGCAATTACGAGGAGAACAAGTGCATTTCGGCATTTAAGGGTATATTTAGACCCTTTAGATGTCGGCTTATGAAAACAGCTAACAATACTTCACTATCAATCAAATCATAATAACAATCCACATTAATTTGGTCGTAGAAATATTATAAAAATAATAATGCCATAACCACCACACTCAATAAATGCATATAGGATCGCGGTATTAGTACACAAACATTTGTGCTTATCTAACTGATATATTGCCAGCTTAATTAATGCCACTGCCCATTAGTGAGGATTAATGTTATCGAACATGTAAGAGCAGTGATGCGTAGTACTCGCAACCGACGTGCATATATCCAGATTAGATCAGAATACAGAATACAAGGTGGAACATAATAAACGCAAAAACTGACATGTGGTCTCTCGGACCATGGAAATAAAACTAAACAACTTTTGTTCTACGACTTTTTGAAAATGGGCAAAAAAAAAATTTTTTCTTTGTTTCTATTACTTTATTTTAAATAACGACTACATAAATATAAATTACAATTATTAACAAACTAATAAATAAAAAAACAATAAACTATAAAAGGGCGTCAAAAAACTCCTCCTCAACGCTGTCAGCTGGTAATTTGCCAAAGAGACTGGCATCATTGCCACGTTAAAAAAAATTGGACTTTTATAGGAACTGACCCGAACAGCTGATCAACAAAAATAAAGTTATAAATTTCCAAAGGTCATATTACAAAAGTTGTTCAGTTTCATGGTCTGTGTACCACCCGAGAGGTCTTGCGTTTAATAAGTTACACTTAGAGCTTACATAACCCGGTTTCGGTTCTACAAGGTGTTGTTTTGCATCCTCGTCAAATTCAAGGAGGTAACTATGCTAATAATTCTCAAGCCGAATCAATAATAAAGGGTTAGCATTTTTTTTTATTATTTTACGGAAATCTGTAAGTGTGAACCACCCGTGATTAAAACGCGGCCCATCCGATCCTCGCCCTATAACCACGCTTTCACACATACAAACAATCGCTAAAGTTTATTCGATATTTTTTTATTCCTTAAACCACGTTAAGGGGTTATTCTGAAATACTGACAAACAAAAAAATCTGTGTTTATTAATAATTAACTAGGTACCATAATTTTAAATGATTATTTATATCTTTTGTAACAACCTCTTGAAAATTGACGAGGATGCAAAAAAACACCTTGTAGAACCGAAACCGGGTTATTTATTTCCTAAGTTTAGTAAAACCCGCAAAAACTGGGTTTGCAGAATGTTCCAGTTTGCGGGTTTGTGAGGGGTCTGTGCTAATAACATATCTTTTTTTTTTTTTTTTGCGGATGGGAAATCATCAAATGACTTCTCCCGCTCTGGGCGGAGCGGGAGGGAGTGTCAGACTTGTACTGACTAAAACCCACCCATGTTCCTTCTTCGCCCTTTGTGTTCCAGGGCCGCGGTATCTCTTTCGAACAACCCGCAGCCCTGGCAGGCATCGGCCCTTTCGGACCCCTTCCGGTTTGCTGACATCTCCTTGAGGCGCGCGTGGAACACGTACGCGCCGTCGGCTAATAACATATCTGCCTATCTTTAATGATGGTATCTAGCTACGTTTATTAATGCCCATCCCTTATCCTCCATAGAAAGTAACAGAAGAACTGTCAGGCAGCCGGTTACAGAACGGGGCCAACGTAGACGCTTCCCGCTTGCAGTACAGGTCACCTTCAGACGGAAGAGTAGTACTCACTATCGGCAAGAAGGAGTTCTCGCATGTAGACCACCAGAAGATATTCAGAGAGCCTTGGGTGAGTACAGAAGTAGAGTTTCTGTTTTACTTATCATCAGCATCAGCCTTTAATGTTCCCACTACTGGGACACAGGCCTCCTCTCTATGAGAGGGAGTGGGCTGTAATGCACCACGCGGGCTCAGTGCGGGTTGGTAGATGTCTTCGAATTTTTAGTTCTAGGACATGCCGGTTTCCTCACGATGTTTTCTTTCACCGTTTTTGTGAGCAGCGGTGATGAAATTAATTACACAAAGTAATGCGCCTGCCTGGGTATCGAACCCACGCGCCACGGCTTACTGCTCGTAACTCGGGGCGGCCACCACTGGGCCGCTGTTGCCTCAGTCAGTCAGTTTTACTTATAGCCAAGTGCAATTAGACAAAAAAAAAACTCAAATGATGTTGATGGAACTAAGGCTTTCATGGGACTTTTTATTGAGTTCATAATGAAGTGGGGAAGAAAGTTCCATCAACTGGGCACAAATCCAGACTCCGTGGCAGCTACTGAGAAATCCCTGATGGAAAAACCTAATTACAATTAACTGACCCAGGAATTGAACCCGGGACCTCATGCTCATCAGTCGGGATTGCGACCTCTAGACCATAGAGGCAATTAAAAAAATCTATTAAGCATGAAATTAAAACTGTTACAATAGGGATGATGACTGGGTACAGAAAACGAAATACTATTTTGTCCGTCAATCAGGTAATACAAAAATATTAGATACGTATTTTTTGTTTTATCAAAATATCAAAAGAATACTTAGTTAAAACGTATTGAAGTTGGAGAGTGGGGGCTCACTACGTCACAACTAGGTATAAAATGTACTGAGCCGTGACGTCATGCGCCATTTCAACTCAAAATATCTCCATAATTTTACGATTACGTGAAAAAAGAAAAAATACGTATTCAATTCTTTTCAATAAACTACCCGACGGACAAATAAAAAAAAGAGTCACCATCCCTATTAAAGGTTACATATTTGGTTCTTCATATTATGTTCTTTTAAATCACTTTGGGCCCTATCAGAATACCAGGCTGTGACTTTTTTATTAATGTTACAATTTTTCTTTTTAAATTGCATTTATTTCAGGCAAGCATAACCCATAGGCCATATACAGAAAAAATAACATTGGCATGAAATAATATTAATTAAAATTTAATACAATAAATTAGTAACACAAATTAATTAAATACAAATAAATTTATAAGAGTTAATTGTAAATAATATAACTTAAATAATAAAATTACAATTATTTAAATTACAATAAAATAAAAAATCTAAATACTTACAATAAAAAAGACAGAACTACATGTCTGCTGGAATAATGCTGGATGAAAGCACCATGCTGAGATAATGCAGTTTAATTCGTCTTTTTTTGTTATGTTAACTTTTTCATATAACTTTGTTTTTTTTTTACCATTTTTTTTTGTCCTGTGTTAGACTAATAAATACTTTTTCTTATTAAATACTTCATTGTCTACAGCTTCAACGGTACGACCGCGAGTTGGAAGCGTTGCGGCCGCACTTATACGAGTTCCCGGTCAAGTTCCCCCCCTCCTACCCTTTCGAAGAAGACGTGCATCTACCCACACACTACATGAAGACTAGGTAGGTGACAATTTGCTACTTAGTAGAATCATAGATTGGTAATAAAACTAATAACATCATCAAATAATTTAATAGGTTCATCTTCCAAATAACATTAGGTTTTTTAAAAAAACCTAATGTCGTAATATTATTACTTCGTTTAACCTGAAAGTTATTTTACGTGTAGGTAAAATCACTCTGAAAGGACTTTAATGTAAAAAAAACAACTGTCATACGTGGCTTATTCTCGGATTATATCTAAAAACTTGGTCATAACTTCTTTAACATGACATATATTACATTCATTATTTTCTAAAACTAAATATTTACAACAAAAAAGATTATTACCGTAAAATGGAGCGAATAGAAAATATATATATAATAATAATTAAATATTATTGGTAGCCTAAAAATACTCTATTGTTTATTAAATTGAAACAGAAATGATACCAATAGTTTTTTAGTGACGAATTATTTTTATTCAACGATGAAATCCCATTCAAAGTTTTGTCCCTATTCTCCCTCGCATCCCTATTCGCCACGTTTTACCGGTATATAAAATATAAACTAATTTAATAAATAACAGGACGTCTTTAGCGTTAAAATACTTCATTAGATAACATCATGTGTTGTGTACACTGATGTATTCGGCTTGGCAACGCAACATTTGTGGTACTTTTCAAATATTTTATCCTACCTTTCAGATGTCCATCTTGGTGCGACAGGATCTTACTATCGCAGTCAGCGCGTCTGTTGGTACAACATCAGGACACCGCCAGGCAGGCTGATAACAGGCAACTGCACGCTTCAAGGTCTGTAAATACATAGTTATTTTTTTTTGTACATGCATTGTTAACGAAAATTGTAAAACACCCCTACTATTTTTATACAAGGTGTTGTTTTGTATCCTCGTCAAAATTCAGGAGGTTGTCACTAAAGTCATTAGTAATCAATTAAAATTACTGTACCTAGTTAAATATTAATAAACGCTGTTTTTTTGGTTGTTAAGTTTGTCAGTATTTCAGAATAACCCTGTTAACGTGGTTTCGGGAATAAGAATGATCAAATAAACGTTTGAGATTGTTGGTATGTGTGGGGCGAGAATTAGACAGGCCGTGTTTAAAACACGGGTGGTTCACACTTACCGATTTACTTAAATAAAATTACCTAATTAAAAATTACCTCCATCCATTTTATTATTGATTCGGGACGAGAAGCATTAGCATATATACCTCCTTGAATTTGATGAGGATGCAAAACAACGCCTTGTATAAACTTTACTATGTTTTATCTCTGCATCACCGTAGAAAATACCCAAGGCAATAATTAGTGTTTTTTACGTTATTTTCTTAAAGATTTAATAAATTTGATCGTATAAACTACAACATTTTCGAAGTGTCCTACCATTTGTGCCGTCGTTAATTTGTATCATTTGTGTGCTGAACAATGTTGTACTTAATTACTTGCAGGAAGTCAGTGACAGATTCCACAGACAGCAGCGGTCGCGTGTCATCTTCTGACAGCAGTCCGGCTCGGTCCGGGTCACCAGCACGACAGAACACGCAGGTACAATTTACACGTCCAAATATGAACAACTAGCTATACCCAGCATGCGTTGCAATGCACTTTTTCCTACCTACCTACCCTATCCTACCTACCTACCCACCCTACCCTACCTACCTACCCTACCCTACCCTACCCTACCTACCTACCCTACTCTACCCTACCTACCCTACCCCACCCTATCCTATCCTACCCTGTCATATCCTATCCTACCCTACCTACCTACCTACCCACCCCACCCTACCTAGGTAGGTACCTAGGTAGGGTAGGGTAGGTACCCTACCCTACCCTACCCAACCTTACGTACCCATCCTACCTATCCAACCTACCTTGCCCTACCTACCCTACCTCACCCTACCTACCCTACCCTACCCTACCTACCTACCTACCTACCCTACCGTATCCTATGTCCGTCTCCTGGTTCTAAGCTACCTCCCCACCAATTTCCAGCCAAATCGGTTCAGCCGTTCTTAAGTTATAAATAGTGTAACTAACACGACTTTCTTTTATAATAAAGAAGATATCCGATCGCAATAACTTGTGAGTATGAATGTGGATCGATGGACTGTGTGAAGGATGATTTCGCAAGAAAGGAGGTGTCTGATGAGAGGATGAGTAATAGAGAAGTATGGAGGAAGAAGACATGCTGCGGCGAAACCAAATAAATTGGAATAAGGGCAAGAGACTTTTGATGATGATGATATGATGGCAAACAACCCATCCTAGCCTGAGTGCAGAGTAAACTCCGAAATATTATAAAATCGAAAATACTACTTCAATGGCGAATCTCGTTTCCAGCTTTAGCGCAAAATCCCTTTTTGCTTCGCCGTAGTCGGTTAAAAAACTAATTTGTTATAGCGTTCTCTTCATATTTACAGGGCAGTCCAGGCAAGACTTTGGAGAAAAAAAGCAGCATGGCGGAACTTGATGCTCTATCCGTGCCTGTGGCAGGCATGAATTTCAGCAGGAAGAGTATCGCAGACCCCACTAGCGTGCAACAGGCTATCAGTGCTAGGTAGGTGTCTTTATGTTCAAACCAATTTTTTTTTATTATACATAGACCTACGGTGTACGGTTCGGGTTGGTCGTTTCCTATGGAGAACCAGCAAGGAACTCCATGGTTACTCTTTTAAAATCATTTGGTTTTACAATATTTGAATGTTACAGCGTTAGCACTTAAGTATGGGAGGACAGCGTAGACCCAACAATAAGTCGTTGCTTACTACAAAAGAATTACGAATTTACAAAGCACTCACACACACACACAGAATGTTACACAATTGAAACGGTGTCATCAGTGCTGTAACTATTCTTAACAATGAATGAACGGTGCAATGATTTAAAAACTATTGTAAAACATCTGAATAAAAAGAATGGAAAAAATAAAATTGGGAATAAGTTCAGCAATAGTTGGCTGTTGTCAAAACCGGGACAAAGCATCGTCAGTCCTAAAGGCTGGCTGGATATTGTGCTCTTGTTGTCTTCGGTCAAACGTAACTATGTCAGTGAAATAGCAGATTATAAAACAAGTAAAAAAAAAAACTAGGGACTAAGTTGGAGAGAGTAGAATCCTGAGAGTAGCAAGAGATTCTAGAATTCTGAGCGGAGCGAGGGATACAAGGACCAAGATGTTTGTTTTTATCGAGTTGTTTACTGTACTTTTTACCATTATACACCGACGCCAGAAAGGATTACTATGTATTCAACAAATCATTCAGAATCCGGAGGGGGGTTCACTTAGAAAGGACCATGCGTCATTTTGGGCCCACTTTTCAACATTGTTCAACAGTGATGAATTATATGTCATATGAAAGTTCATTTAATATACTTTATTTCATTATATGGCAGCTAAGTTCAAATCCAGCGCAAAAATGGTATTTATGCTTTTAAAAAAAATCTGTTTTGTTTTGATATTTTCTTTTAATTAGCTGTCTGTCAATAGCTAGGATTATAAATAGCTCTTGTTTGACTAAAATACGCTAAAAAGATCAACACATAGGCAGTCTATTGCCCTGGAACGTGTTATTTTGATTTGCAATGATTAGTTAGTTTTACATTTCTACGATCATTATAGCTAACTATGCTACATACCGGAGAGGTTTTTTTACCTGCGGAACAAAAACATGTCTAATATACTAATATCTATATATTAGTATATTACCATTGCCACATGTTCGATGATTTTAAAATTGCGGCTTCACTTATAAATGCTTTTTATAAAGTAGCCATAGACCACCGGCTTAGTCGTAATATTTGGAATATTATATATATTATGAAATATTATGAAATATTATATATATTATATATATTATATTATGAAATCAAAATCAAAATATTTTATTTTACATAGGCCTACATGGGCACTTATAAAACGTCAACAAAAGGTGCAAGGTTCGGGTTGGTCGTTTCCTATGGAGAAGAACCGGCAAGAAACTCCATGGTTACTCTTTTAAAATCATTTGGTTTTACAATATTTGAAGTTACAGCGTTAGTACTTAAGTATGGGAGGACAGCGTAGCCCCGACTATAAGTCGTTGCTTACTACAGAAGGTGGTAAAAGAAATAAAAAAAAATATTAGAAAATCAACTCGCCAACTCTTTTGTTTAACTATGTTACACTGAAAAACCTAAACAGACAAAGGGTAGCTTTCATAAGGATGAAAGCTAATCTGCCTCATTTAGAAGATTTTCCCCAGCTAACGGAAGATGATAATGATTTCCTTGGGCTCTTATCAAATGAAACTTGCCAGGTCATACTTACGGGATGGTGGTGTGTATACGATAGAAATATATCGTGAAAACGTAGTTTTAGTTTAGGATTGGTCACACACTGTCAAACGTTTCCCAAACCCAGTTTTTTGCATGTCTCTCATTCCAAATTCGCGTACAGGCAGAATTCATTTCTGATCCATGCGAGCAGAAGTGTTAATAAACTGGCTAGTTAACATGATTTGGACATTTTCAACACTAGTGTTTCTCGCTCAAGCACAAGACTTATTAGTAAGAAGCATTTTTACGAGTAAGTGATTTGTTTGTGTCTGAATGTAGTTTTTATTTTTTGTAATTACAGTTAGTATTTTTTTTTTGTTTCGTTAATTTTTTGGTAGGTATTTTGTACCTACCTTTTTCGTTTGTTGTTTTTTTTTGTTAGTGCTTTTATCTGCGGAAACTTTTAAATGGCCGTAAAATCCGTATCGTTTAGGAATGTCGTTTTTATTAGCTGTAAGTTTCCCGAATAGCATAAAATTAAATAAAACAATTTAAATGACTTACAGCAATGCAATATTCAGCAAAATAATGTATGGCTGCTTAGGGGACGTGTGCAGTCACGACATGTTAGATCGAGGATATATTATACCTATGTTTTAATTGACCGTGACCAAGTAGGCAAAGACGCCATTATACAACACCATTGTACATGTCTCACGGGTAGACGCACTATCGGAAGTTGTGCCCATGTCATATCCATAATATGGTATTTGGGACTAGGTAGACATGGGGATGGTTTTCATCGACCTGCATTACATTTAGACGAAATAATTATAGATGCAGTTTAAAATCTGCCTATTATATTAAGATTAATGTTGAACTAAAATCGTACAAAAATAACTCGTTCTTTATTCGTAAAGAACACCCACTTCACAACCATACCTTAAAAGATTGCACAAGACCAAGTCTATATTTATCATTCTTTAATTAATGAGTTATTTACTATTTTTAATTCAATAACAAAATGTGCATAACAAAACATGTCATCCATATTTTTAATTTACAAAACGTACTAAAACGCCAATTTCGCGCTGGATTTGAACTTAGCTGCCATAGAATGCAATAAAGTACACGCCAAGAGCTTTCATATGACATAGGTTTAATCACTGTTGCACCACTTTGAAAAGTGGGCCCAGTGGTCATACAAAAGTGTCCATGGTCCTTTTTCATTGTTTTTTTTTTTAAATCTGCTGTTCCACAATTTTTGCGCTTTTGTATGAAACAGTCGCGTTGAACAAAGGATTAAATATAAATATTAAAAATGTATACTGAAATTAGAACAGTTTTCGAAATTCAGTGTTATGTCTTTGTCAGTACGTTTTATTAATACATAATTCGTATAGTACAGCCACTCAGTGACTAAAAAAGAGTTTTATTCACTGTTATCGATGAATGAAATGCCCTTTTATTTTATTTTATTTATTTTATATTATGCTATTTGGGAAACTTACAGCTAGTAAAAACAACATTCCTAAACGATACGGATTTGAAGGCCATTTACAAGTTTCCGCAGATAAACTCACTAACAAAAAAAACAACAAACGAAAAAGGTAGGTACAAAATACCTTTAAACAAAAGTTACGAAACTTAAAAACTATAAACTAAAAGTACAGTAAAAAACAACTAAAAATACATTCAGACACAAACAAATCACTTACTCGTAAAAAAGCTTCTTACTAAAAAGTGCTTGAGCCGAGATACACTGGTGTTGAAAATGTCCAAATCATGTTCACTAGCCAATTTATTAAAACTTCTGCTCGCACGGATCTTAAATGAATTCTGCCTGTACGCGGTTTTGGAGTGAGGGACATGCAAGAAACTGGGTTTGCGAAACGTTTTGCAGTGTGTGACCAATCCTAAACTACCTAACAGCTTTTTCGAGTGACAATGATAAAACTATTATTATAAACGACGCAATTCATCAGTGCAGCGCTGATGAATTGCTATGCACGCTCGTTGGTCGACTGACGCGCTATTGCAATATACACGGATTTTTCAAGCGGCTTGGATGGTTAATAAATGTTAAATTCTTCTATCATCTATCATTATAAAACTAATTTTTTAACACATCTATTCAAAAAAACTAGTTTATTCTTCGTAAACAGGGAATAAAAATAGCTTTTTAATTCCTAAGAACTAAAAGTGATTTGAATTTGGAATGTGTATATTGTTTGTAAAAATTCCAATCACCAAACAGATCAATCACGAACATTGTATGAACAAGTTACAGGCTGTACGAAAAAGTAAACCACACGCGAGCCAAATTAAAAAAGAAGTTAATCCGCCGTCATCGTTCACGTTTATTGTTTGTTCGTTTTGCTTACTCAAACTCTGATGTTGTTTAGTTTTTTTTTTTATATTTTCTGACGCGGCGCATCGTGCGGCGCTTTGTGCGTTTTTTCCGTTTACGGAGAGGCGGTGCGTGCAGCAGCCCGTGTTGACACACACTCAAACATAAACATATGGCAATGTACGAAGTTATTTACGAAAACAACATCGTACATTGCACTATGTTTGTGTTTCGCGCTTCGCGTGAGGAACAGCGGTGCCCGTATCTTGTAACGTGTAAGCGTAGGTACACAACCGACATAATGCCCATGTTCCTGTTTGACAAAGGACAACTGCTACATCATGCATTAGAATAGAACGTCTATTTTACAGTAAATGTCACCGAAGTAGCCTGACGGTTCAGCGACCGCCTTGTAAACCAGGCTTCGCAAGGTCGAATCGCAGCTAGTTTGTAATAATACACAAATGTGTTCAAATAATACGAGTGTCTCTTTGACAGTTGCTTCATTGACTCAGATTTAAAGTTTAACGGCTGATATCTTCTTTGACAGTTAGCTTTGTTCATGAGGTGTTTAGGTAGCGCCACCTGCTCTCCTAGCTTTGCGTAACATTCGTATTGTGACCTCTCCCAGGATGTGTGACGCAGACGGAACAGCGCGGCGCCGCCTCGTGCGCAACCAGTCGGAGGGCGAGCCCGCGCCGCGCCGCGAGCCCGGCGCCCGGCGCAGGCCTGCCTATGGCGTCATCGGAGACGCGACCTGTATGGGGGATCATAAGGTATGTACACACAACCAGTCGGAGGGCGAGCCCGCGCCGCGCCGCGAGCCCGGCGCCCGGCGCAGGCCTGCCTATGGCGTCATCGGAGACGCGACCTGTATGGGGGATCCTAAGGTATGTACACACAACCAGTCGGAGGGCGAGCCCGCGCCGCGCCGCGAGCCCGGCGCCCGGCGCAGGCCTGCCTATGGCGTCATCGGAGACGCGACCTGTATGGGGGATCCTAAGGTATGTACACACAACCAGTCGGAGGGCGAGCGAGTACAAGGTTCATTTTTGTATGAAAAATTACCGGTACTTAGCCTGATAAAAGTCCAAGTTCGCTCTTCTGTCTCAACTCTCGCTTAGAGCTCCAAGAGAGAGTGTATAAAGACTGCGACATAATAAACTAACACTTTGTATCTTCTTCCACAGCCGATTTACCTGCGCGTGATGCTGCAAAGCGACCGAGGTACCCTGGAGTGCTGCAGCGCCCTGTTCCCCTGCTCGCTGTGCGCCAGCGCAGTCCGCCTGCCCTCCACGCTGTCGCTCCTCCCCCTCCCCCCCCCTGCCCCCCCTGCGTCGCCTGCCGCGTCTCCCCACAGACCCGGACCTCTACGCTAACAAAAAGATTAAGTTACCGGACATTTCCATCAGCCATCCTGATAAATTTACCGAAGGTTTATATAGAACTAGAACTGGGTCCCTTAATGAGACTATGCTTAGAATTCCAGACGTTGAAATCACAAGTGCAGATTACTGTAGTTACGATGGCGTTTACGTCAACGATGTTGATAATACTCTACTCTGTGTTAGAAGATGCGTTGATCCGTACACACCAGAGAGTGCAGACTCTCATAGTCCTAACGTAGAAGCGTCTTCTGGCTCCGAAGTGTCAGTTGTAGTGACGGAAATATCGACTGTCATATCGACTAAATTAAATCGCGATCGTAGCGTGTCACCTACTCAGTTGAAATCTCGACTAGATAAATTACTAAGTAATAAAGATGAGAAGGTCAAAATTATACCGGAGTTGCAAAGGTTGAATAGTCGGGAGTCTTGTAAGTCTGAGGGTAGTAAGAAAGGAGGTTTGTGTTGTCTAGCGTTGAAGTGTTACGGGTTCTGTAGGAGACGGGCGAGCAAAGTGAAGTGTGATTGTAGTGGCTTGACTAAGTGTTGCACTTAAAACTTGGATTCGGAATTTTAAAAACAAACTGTATGACTTAAGTCGTGTAGTTCAATTTCTATTTGCACATTAATGCAATTTAGGACCTTTTTCTTCCAATAGGTAGAAGGTTAAGTGCCAATGCAATGTCGATGATTTAAGATTCTGATGTTTTAAACGACAAAGTGCACATTAATGCAAGCAGACCTTTTTATTATTAATCAAAAATCAACTTTGTCTACATAACTCTTATGTAGACAGTTGATTGACAATGCAATGAAAATAGTCTAAGACTGTTGTCATGAGCGACAAAGTTGAAAATCGATTGACCTTTATATTACTATAATCAAGTTTAACTTTAAAACTATACAGTAGATATTTTTATATGTTTATTTGATTGACAATGCAATGCTAAAGATCTAAGATTCTGAATTCAAGTACAGCTTGTAGTATATAGTCATGTATGTATACTATGTGTGTCATAGTGATTCGATTATTTTTGTTGTTTTAGTCGATTTTTTTGACGATTATTATCTTATGATAATTTATATGACTTTTGAAAATGTGACCGTAGAAAAACTTTGAATTTTAATGATTATTGAAAATATTAATTATGATATAAAAAATCGTAGATAATAATCGTTTGTGCAATTTTTATTTTCGTATTCTTATGCACTGTTTGACTTTTTTTTTGTTTTAATTTAATAATAACCTTGAAAAAAGGTTGTGTTTGACCAAAAATGGTAAAGTCTTACCATGGACGCGCATGGTATCAATCTTAAAAACCGCATGCATTTTTTAACTATAACATATCAATGTCAAATTTAATCTTAGTTAAGGGTGGTTTTCACCAATGAAAACGCGTTCAAGGGCTGTCCGCGTTAATATTCTACAAGGAGTTAACAGACCTGCGGGTTGTTCGAAAGAGATACCGTGGCCCTGGAACACAAAGGGCTAAGAAGGAACATGGATGGGATTTAGTCAGTACAAGTCTGACACTCCCTCCCGCTCCGCCCAGAGTGGGGGGGGGGGTCATTTGATGATTTCCCACCCTTAAAAAAAAAAGTAGTTAACAGACCGTTCACAACACCGTCACCCCATCATTCTCACATCAAAACTATGTGGCTACGCAAAAAGTATTGCTGGGATGCATTGAATAGTATAGGGGTCATGGAGGTATTTTTAGTTATAACATTAAAAACTTGTAGTTTTTTCTTTTAATATGAAAATCGTTGTAACTTTGATCTCTAATATCTCTGTAACTAAAAGCTTCCCACTGATCTACGGACAAAAAAATAATCGCAATGACGGTGAGAATCCTTCATTGATGCCGAGGCATGGAACGCAGTTTAGATGAACGCGTTCAGTATCATTGGTGAAATCTGCTCTTCATTATTTTTTATAATTATTTAGTAAGATATCTTAGGGACAAACTATGTGCTTACTACTAGTCGATATTATTTAAATCGATATTTTTAATCGCGGACTAAACCCCCGAGGCACCACTCTAGAAGCGTTCGATATTCGAATCCATAGAGTGATGTTGACTTTTTTTAAAACAATGCATATCCATCATTCTGTGATTCCTAATACTTATTATTCCTAATTTCCATTATTATTATTAATAATTTATTGCTTCTTTTTTAAGGGGGTCGAGTACTCAATGCAATAAAATAAAATAGACTTAAGTATAATATAATTTAATTTCAAATGCTTATAAATTACTCAGCTTATTGAATATAAAAATAATACCAAATGGTTTATAATAATATAAAATCTAGTCTGTATGCTCAAGCGGTTAAAATACATAAATAAATATGTGTTTCTTATAGATAACAATTTTGTTGATCCATTCTAGCAAACAGAACAAATACGGAACGAAAAAAAAATTTTTTTCAAGCCACGCTTTGTTCTTCGTAATACGTTAAATCTAGGATAGATTAAAAAAGAATAAAGCGTGCTTCATCAGTGACCCAATAAGCGTCACTCAGCCTGATTGTTCTAGAATCTTTCAACGAAATTCTATCACCACTAACTTAAAAAGTATTATAATAATTATTGATTTATTATCATTCTTTAATAAACTTAAATATAACAGTCACTATCACTATTAGTTACCATTTTTTTTTGGTTTAAAGTCACTATTTAATTTAAGACTGGTAACACTTATAAAACTTAATTATTTTTGCAGTGGCGAGACCTTACGACTTAATATTTACTGTCAAGAATACTTTAACTAGGTAATAATTAAATTATTGAAAATTAGTTGTCTTTTTCTATTGAATTCTTGTCAAATTATATAGTTCACTAGGGTAAAAAAATAGACGATTAAAGAAAAAATGCAAATGTAACTAAAACTGCCTCTATCCGTTCATTTGAAGAACTGGATGTTTCATAAATTGAAACAGAGCCTTTTACTTACTTAGACAAAGAACATAAGCAATGTTTTGAGTCCCTGTATTGGTGATACTTATAATGATAGCTAAGTCAGCCAACTCCGTTCTCAAAGGATCCTTTACACATGCAATTGATGGCAATTGTTTTTTTTTATTTATATCAGGGCCAGTAAAGGTTACCCGTATAGGGGATATAGTCGGGTTAGGTTTTCAGCTGCATCCGTTTAGACTGCAAGCCGACCCCTACTTAGTTGGAAAAAGGCTACGCAGATGATGATGATTTTTTAGGCTTAGGCGAAAAACCCTATAATAAACGTTAACCCGTATTATAGGGTTAATCGGCCTATAAGAACCGGTTCACGCCCAAGGCCTCAAGTCTGCTATTTTTATAAACATCGTCATTCCAACACGATCCCATTGTAATTTTGCTAAAAGTGCGTAATCTGCTAAATTCATAATGGTCTGTCAAATTCTATGCCATTTCTTTCAATGGAGTGTCAGTGGTTGACCATTGTGAAGTCATAATGACGCCATTATATTAGGTGATTACCAAACTTGTCAAAATCAACAATTTTGAAATCAATGATAGACCATTCTGACACTATTGTAATAGCAGACTTGAGGCCCAGATTTCATTTTTGTACGTAAAAAATGTGCAAGAAAGTGACGGAGCTAGCCCACGATCTTATTCATTCTAGTTTATTTGCAATATTTAAATGATTAACCGAAATATTGTTAGGGTTACCCGTATAATGATTAATCAAACATAATTATAGTCTAACCGGTTAACGTTTTAATAAGATGAATCAGTCCCAGATTTATACAGGGTGTAACGGAAAGGGTATATACATCCTTAAGGGTGTGCTACAGACCATCAAACTGAACACGTTTATCATCATAAAAAAAAATGTGCAACAAAAAAAAATATCATTCATCATTATTAGTAAGGATACTTTTACTTAGTGAATTAAATTAAGCATAAATTAATGGCTGTTTACAGCGCATTGGTTAGCCATATTGTCCTAGTTAACGTAAAAACGTAAGGTTTTTCTACTGCTAACTCAAGAATAATACGTACGACGCGTATTTATTGTAAGCCACACCCGACGTGGTAGACTCGTTAAATAAACGTTCTTTGCACTGACATAATGTAGTTTTTTTTTGTTTTTTTTTATTTTTTATTATATGACGTGCGCATTTTAAACTAAGATTTTTTGCATGAAGCAACGAATTGGTCAGCATTTATATCTCTAACATTTCAATGAATAAAAATCACTTTAAAAAGTTTTATTTAGGGTGATTCCAGTTAAATAATTTTGTTCCATTTTACCATTGAAACTGGTGCCTTAGCACGACCGCGCGGTATAAACGTAAATTACTTCGTTTTAAAAATACTCGTTTCACATATAATATTTTAAGAATATAATTCGTATCTATGGTTGTGCTTGTTAAAAACATTTTCGAATCAAAAATCGACGTAATTATGTTATGTTTATGCAAGCCGCGCGCTCGTGCTAGGGCCTCTGAATGCAAACAGGTGGCGTACCATGACGTCTTAAAACATTGTCGTTCCATTCTTATTCCATCTCTTTCCCACTCTGGAATAGGAATGGAACAATAACGGAGTGTCGCGGGTTCGATCCCCGCACGGAACAAATATTTGTATGGCCTACAGATGGTTGTTCCGGGTCTGGCTGTTTGTGTATGTGAGTTTAAATGTTTTTAAACGCACCCACGATACAGGAGAAATTCCTAGTGTGGGGCAAGGTTTAAAAAAAAACAAAAATGTTTTAAGCGTCATAGTAACCCCCCAGGTCATCCAAACTCCGTTCAAGAGCATTCAATTTAAATATCTCGTATAAATGATGACACTGACTGTTCTTAAACGTGGTTTAGATGCGCTGATTGCTTTCTGATTCTTGAGTGTTTTTTTCTTTTTCTCAAAACTTAATAGATTTTTCACATTGGTGTAGTTTTGCCAAGTTTTATTTGAATACTATTTCAGACAGTAACTTTAGCTTTTAATTTGTATGAGCTTCTGTAAAATGCGTAAATTTCGTTTTTTGTGTTATTTTTCAGTAAGATGTTGTCGTTGTTCGCTTTGCTTGTAAGTATTTATTTCGTCTTTATTTTGCTTTTTTGTGTATGTTAGCTGAATTTTGTTACCATTAGAATAGGGATGATGACTGGGTCAAGAAAACGAAATTCTATTTTGTCCGTCAATCAGGTAATACAAAAATATAAGATACGTATTTTTTGTTTTATCAAGTTAACAAAAAAATACTTAGTTAAAACGCATTAAAGTTGGAGAGTGGGGGCTCACTACGTCACTACTAGGTATAAAATGTACTGAGCCGTGACGTCATGCGCCATTTCAACTCAAAATATCTCCGTAATTTTAAGATTACGTAAAAAAAAGAAAAAATACGTGTCAAATACTTTTTAATAATCTACCCGATAGACAAATAAAAAAAAATGAGTCACCATCCCTATTAACAGTAATTTGAATAGATTATAATTAGAAAACCTTTGCCTACATTTTTTTTTTCAAGTTCGTGTCTTATTGTCTTACACATTTTAATTTATCCTGTACCTTTCTAGACATAGACATAGAAATACATCAGTTAGGTCAAAAAGTTTCCGGCTTACACACAGTAGATTAATCCGAAATACAAAATTATCATGTCAGTAAATATCTGAAGTTGTCTCAAGTTGCCCACACTAAAAAAAATCAACATTTTTGTTCAATATAGTCTCCATTTATTGTAAATCCATTTTTCTTGTACATTAAAACAACATACACAAACTTTTTAAAGCGTTTATAAAACAGACAGAAAAAGTAATCGTTATTTTTTTTTAACTTTCCAGGCAACTTCCGTCAGGAGTTTCATTCTGAATCGTCTCCGAAGCACATCAAGCCGGAAGACCCCGAGACTGTCACGGAAACGGTTGCAGACTCGCCCAATTCACGGTACATACACTTCAATCTTGACAGTCCTAGCAGTGTATTTAAAGAGACAGATATTTAAGTACATTATATACTGTCAGATATATATGTTGTATATTTGGATGGATTTTAGTAATTGATGAATATTAAGTTTTCTGGCTTGGTCGGTAAAACCGGCCACAAAATCCATGTTTACTATTTGTTTTGAGTTTCCTATATATTTCGGCGCTGTTGTAAGTACCATGATCACGGATAAACTTAAGTTATTGCGGGTGGGTTTTTATGAGCAGTCAAATCGATCTACCCCCTTCATATTAATATGGAAAACATTCCGTTTTTAGTGTTGATGAAAATTGTATAGAAGGATGCGCTAACGATCGTGGCAGCCGCGGTCATGAAATGTGAGAGTGAGATATCAATACTCCATATCGAGTAAGGTTCTCTTCGGAAGGCTGAAACCACAACCTTTAGCTGCAACGCCGCCCAATCGCAACAACTGATCGCAGACTCAATATTCTGCTTTGTTTTAATTCCACATTGTCACAACTACTGCAGGAGCTCGTGGCCAGCTTTGCCTTTGTATGTGGTTGTCTCCTTCATTTATGATCGCGATTGTATCGAGTCTTGGCGTTCAGCTTGTTATAAATATAATAGGACATGAAATAATCTGTAGATCGTTTAAATCGGATATCCGCTTTGCCCTCAATTACTAAAATCTAGATAACCTTATTTGCAACACTGTTTGTTGTTGCTAACATGACATAAAAACACTCCCTACAAATAAATAAGTAATCGCCAATTACTTGAAAAAAAAAAGTTATATAGTATTAAGTATATTTCAAATTATAACGTTTTGTCGTATCTTTAGGTATTGTAAAATGGTATGATATTTTTCAAATTAAGAAGTGTTATTTGTTTAAATAAAATGTATTTATAAATATTATATTACATTCAAGTATATTATAATGTTGCCATTTAATGCATACTTAAATAATTTTAAACATTTTGAATAAAATCTCTTTGACAATCTAATTTCATAATTTGACATTCCAAATATTTATTACTTTTTATTAGTAATTATGATTTTTACAAATCTTAATATGTTTATAATTATAATATTATTGTTATAATAATAAACTTATATTTGAGGAATTTTTACTTAAAATGTAATCATCTCGATTTTTAATTACATTTCAATTTAAATACTCATCTAGTCTTAGTTATGTTTAAAAAATGCTGTTCTCGCTCTTTCTCAATACTTTGTGTAATAAATAATTGAATTTATTTAATATCTAGGGTATAGTCAGGGATTTACCACAGGGTACTTTATTTGCAATTTTAGATTTTTTGCGTGTATTTACGAGTAAGTAACTAAAGTAATTGGGAGTTCTGTGTATATTTACTTTTATAATAATCTGATACCTTAGAAAAAAACCACTTACCTAGTGTCCACGCGTGTTGGGACAACGACTACGTAAAAAAAAGCAAATGAAATAAGTTGCCTAGAGCCTACCACGAAACATGTAACTCGCGTGTGTCTTGGCGCAAGTCGGATAACCCGAAGCCGTGGTTGAGCCCTTAGGTCCGAGTTTTGGAATAGATAAATAACATATCTGGAAACAAACTACAAATATACAAATGATCTTAATAGACTCCCAATATTTGCATTAACATATTAGAACTAGATCGTGTTCGGTGTCTATGTAATATTGCCAATAAATTATAAATTTACTTATAAAAGTGTAGTAGGAAAATATTAAGTACTTAATAATAATAATACCCTCCAGAAATAATAATACGATGCTCATCACTATTGTGATAATCAGATACGAATCATTCGCCAGCCATCCTAGATATAGATTTTAGTAAAATAATATTTCTATCTTGTATCAATCTCACAAATCTGTTTATAAATATTATACTAATGTTGAAGACTAAACTTGTCTTAAAAAAACTTGTACCGAAACACTATTACAAGAAAAGTTACGTCGTAAATATCTGTTTTCACTGACACCAAGCGACCTCTAAACGAATGCCTAAACATTAGCCGTTATGGAATTTTAGCTTCTGTCACTCCAAACGGCACGGTTGGCGATAGTGGTTGAGCGATTGACTGCTGCGCTACGTGTCGCGTGTTCGATCCCCGCACGAAACAAATATTTGTATGTCCTAAAGATACATGTTCCGAGTCTGGCCGTTTGTGTATGTGATTTTAATTGTTTGAAAATGCACCCACGTTACATGAGAAATTCCTAGTGTGGGGAAAAGGGATAAAAAAACAACCGTTGATAATCCGATAGAGTGGATGATTTAGGCATTGGTCAGTGGTGAGTGATGGTGTTGGCGAAAACGGGCAAAACGTGTTATATAAATCGCTTGTTTGCGTGAGTAATAGATACGATATACTTACCTAGGACTAATATCATGCAAAACAAGGTTCGTTTGCCTATAGAAGTTATTATAACGTTTTGATGCATCTGTATAAATATTTTATTTTAACAAAAAAAATATAAACATTGTGCCGCTCATAACGTATACGCTATTTTCTCACGAATTTCTAAGCTATCACTACAAAACATCATCTCAATCGGTACAGTAGTTCCTGAGAAAAGCATCAAATCTCAACTTTAACATAAGATCTTATTGTTATTCTTGTAAATTATATAAATATAATTACTTACATTAATGGTCATGAACACGTTTCTTCCTTAAAATAAGCTTTTATTATGTAGTTGTTTCTGTAGTAGTTTGTGGCAAGAATTTAATTGTGGCTTAAGTGTGATACAGAGTAGATCGTCTGTCTCCATTTTTATATAGCCAAATAGTTGGGGAACCCAAGAGGCTAAATAGGGATTGACTCGAGTATCGTGGAGACCTTTTGGATTTTGAAGATTAGATGCTAAAAAGATGGATTGAATCTCTGTCAAGGATATCCATGAATTACGTCACACGTTTAGAGGGGGGTGGGTCGACCAAGTGTTACACGGGGTAGGAAGGGTCCTAAATTTCGTGATGTCACGTTTCCAAATCTAAGTATTAAAACATGAAACAACTGTTATCCAACTCTGTAGGAACATGAAAGAAAATATGTGACGTCACACTAGGGAGGGGGGAGTCACACAAATGTGAGAAGGACGGGGAGTGGGTCAAAAAATCGTGAAATTCGTGTACTTAACGTAATTTATGGAGGGCCCCCAAACTCAAAGTGAAGAATTCTAGTTTCGCAGTTTGAGTCTAACTTTAGTTAGCTAAAATGGACCTGTATGTAGGCCGTGTAGGGCATAGGCATATTATATCCAGAGAGTCGGGTAGGAAGACGCTATGAAAGAGGGAAGCCACCACACAGGCCCAATGCGGCTTGGTGGATGTCACATGTCTTAGAATTTCTGTAGAGAATGCCTAGCAAATTTTGTAGTTTCTAGCTAGTGCCCTAGGCATATGTGGTTGGTATCTATTTGTTATTGTTAAATATACTAAGATACGTGCGGCTTAATGTATACTTCGAACACTCTAAATATTAATCTAATATTTCAATAACATTTTCGCCAATTTAAATTCTTGCCACATCATACTGAGCGGATTAAAATTAGTCATTAGAATAGATTTTAAATGTTTAAAAAATATTAGTTTTAAGTAATCTTAGACCCATATCATTGTCACTTTCGTGAGTTATAACGGTACCTGCCTTAGCATTAATTATACATTATTTTATTAATTATATCTATATATATTTTATCATTCTAAAAACGTCACTAAAAGTACACATGACTAAAAATGTTAATAATTACTTGTAAGCATGTTTTTGTCTTTAATGAATAAGCTTCTAGTCAGTTTTAAGATACTATATTTACTATACGATACATGTATTAATTCAAATACGCTAGCTAGAAAAATAACTAAACTTAGCATAGTGTTAAATATGTATGTTGAACAAAGTAAAGAAATAAGTCTAGTTCGCTTCACAAAACACGATAGACGATTGTTTATAAAATGTTATCATTATTAACTAAGCAGTTACACTAATCAGTCAATAGCAATGTCCATACATTTTTTTTTTAAATAACTGCCGTAACTCGCCAGATGTCAACCGATGTTGCGGCCCAGGGTGGCCATAAACTTTTTTTTTTTAAAGAGGTGGGTTTGCTCTTGACTCTAGTCTAGGTCAGAGATGACAGACAAAGTCGACGATGGTACGAGCTTACCCAGAAGAAGCCTGTTTAGTATTATCCAATTGCAAGTTAACAGGATTATTTAAAAAAAGCCTCGGTACAGTTTCACAGCTTAGATTGTTTTATGCTGATGTTAAGCCTTTTTAAAAGCAGGCATTACTCTCACTAGTTAAAGAATGCCAAAAAAATATATTTAGCAAAGCAAAGTAGTGGCCAAAATGTAGATGTAAGGCCACAGTAGCCTTGCACTGTAGGCAAAATAAAAGACAGTTGAGATATCGATATGTCATAACTGTGAATTATTACCCATTGGTTAGCAGAAAGCAATAAAATTGTTCTTATACGACACTAGGTGACACAAAAATACACGTAGTTGGACTTTCAACTCTCCACTCAAAAGCCGAGAGTTGAAAATATAAAATCCTAAGTGTGAGCTCAGACCGAAATAAAACGATAATACCGAAAAAAATAAAAGAACAAGTCAAAAAAAAATGAATCTAAATCGAGAGACTAAGTTGGATCCCGAGATCAGTGAAGGATTCTAGATTAGAATCCTGGGCGGAGAGATAGCGAGTAACAGAAAATTTAATTCACTGTTATCGATGAATCAAAGGCCTTTTTACGAGTTTCAATGGTAAAAAGGTCTTTTCATACTTATTGCGTCAGCTGATGCGATATTTAGTAACGGAGGGCCAATTTTGTTTTTCGATCCATTTAATACCTGAGTGAAACTTGTCTAGTTTGATGGTCTGAATCACCACCTAAAGCCGTATACAGACATAGCGAGGCATGTTCCGCGAACAACGCACAGCGAATGCCTCGCAAGGTGTGTACCTTTATATTCGTGGCGAGGCATGTGCTACGCACGTGCGAGGGCGAGCCAACGTATGGCCAAGGCATTCGTTGTGCGCCATTCGTGGCGCATGCCTCGCAAAGTCTGTATCCACCTTAAGAGGTATTGTGGCTATACTGTTATACCCTGTATTTTACCCTGTTTTTTTGCGGGTATAAATCCTAAAATTAATAAAACGATATGTTTTCTCAAATATAGTCGTATATTAGTCTGTGTATAGGTATGCAATCTTTGTAAATAAAATTTGAAAAAAATCTAGTTCTCTAAATAACGAAATTACAAATTAAAGAACACCAAAGTTGCGAGATTTTAATATATCAATGTTGTATTCAAATTTTTAGATAGAGAATTGTTAAATAGAGTTGTAGGCCTCAAAGTATAATTTCAAGTCAATAATAAATAATTTTCCTGTAGCCATGTGTTCAACCGTAATAATGTGTTCTTAATTGAGGAAAACTACCTTCTTATTATAATTAGAATTAATGTATATTCCTCGGGGTTTTTAACTGGTGTTTTCTTGTTAACACGTGTTTTACAACTTATTCCCTGGATTTGTCGTATGATTAATCTGTCTTATTTATAGTGCGTAAAAAAACCGGCCAAGTGCGAGTCGGACTTGCGGACGAAGGTTTCCGTACCATTATTTATAAAAACGAGCACTTTTTTGTATGGGAGCCCCCTTAAATATTTATTTTATTCTGTTTTTTGTAGATAGAAATACATAATCTGTAGAAATTTCAAATAGCTAACTATCACGGTTCATGAGGTACAGCCTGGTGACAGATGGACAGCGAAGTCTCAGTAATAGGGTCTCGTTTGACCCTTAGGGTACGGGACCCTAAAACTTTGACTCCAATCTATGGAGTCAAAAATGAGCTTCACCAATAAGATGTACAGTCAGCATCAAAAGTCGGTTAACACTTATAAATATTACACCAAGTTTTGTGCTGGTCAGTGTGATCTGATGTTATATTGTTTTGCGAATTTGTGTAACCATTGATGAAAATATTGTTATAACCTTTACTCCAGTCTGTTAATATGGATCGTTCTAAAACTAAGACGTCTTATAATTTTGGTTGTAAAGCGACTTTTGCTGCTGACCGTACCAATCACCTATGGTGAACACCTAATGGTCCCATCAAATTACCAGCGCTGTAACATTTAGCATCATAGCCAATAGGCCATCATCATTGACCAGAAACAGTACCAATTTATTTAATTTGTTTCTTTCTTACCCGTTGTTGTTTTCGTGATGTTTTATTTTTATTATTTACTTCCGTGTTATTGTATGATCTGTGTGAGGTCAATAAATATTTTCCCTTCTTTCAATCTACAAAAATGTGGGATAGGAAAGCTCTGAGATTTTAAAGTCGAGCCAAAACGTAAAATACGAATTAAAAATACCATCCAATTTAAACTTTTGAGGTCTACAACATAGAACAATATGGCAAAAAAAACTAGGTACGTAGGAGCATATTTTGCCAAAATACCGAATTGTATTGTAAAACAAAATTGTTTATATATTTATAGCAAATAGATCACATCTCTCTTCGCGTTATTTCACTATGAAACTGTGCTGTATCGTGAATGTTTAGTCAACTTTAGTCGTTCTATTATACATATAAACTTATTACTTATGCCTATTTTGATGTCGAGTGACGTAGGTGATCTAATATATACCATTATACAAAACTGTTTTACACTCTGTGTGAAACTATTTACGGTTGAAATTCACTTGTTAAGGTGATCTAAGATCAAAGTGATCTAAGAGATCTCTCTCTTGATCTTCCTTTTTATCCTCATGAAAACCAGAAAAGTAAAATTTAATTAAATATTTGAGATTTCAAAATCTACTACGAAAGGTTGACTCATACTGAACGATAGTACCTACTTACTGTAAATATTTATAAGGAAATCCCCGGATGAATAATCACCGGCGCTCAAACTAGAATATGAAGATTATAAATTCATTAATGATTAATTCTGCCGACAAAACATGTTTTGGATTTTGTCGGCAGACTCACTTACATGATTACCGTAATAAGTGGAAATCATATTATTTCATAATAAAGATAAAGAGAGCAATGTATCGTCTATTATGAAGCTATTTCTGTCTTATGAATAAGACACTAAAGGGGTTTATTTTTTCATTTTCTCTTTCGCAAGCCTCATCATCATCATCAGCCTATATTGTTCCCACTGCTGGGACGCAGGCCTCCTCTCTATGAGAGGGAATGGGCTGTAATCCACCACGCGGGCCTAGTAGGGTTGGTAGATGTCACATGTCTTCGAATTTTTAGTTCTAGGACATGCCGGTTTCCTCACGATGTTTTCCTTCACCGTTTTGAGAGCAGCGGTGATGAAATAAATTACACAAAGTAATGCGGCTGCCTGGGTTCGAACCTACGACTTACTGCTCGTAAGTCGGGGCTGCTACCACTGGGCCACCGCTGCTCTTCGCAAGCCTGCCGGAAGAAAATTCTATTGAAATAAACTTTTATACTCTAACTACTCTTAGTTATGTTATGTGGTTTCCTTATGTTCTAGCTTGTGTTATTTTAAACCTTATGTACCTACAGCACATAAACAATAAAATTTATAATAAAGTAGGTATATATTTTTTCATTTGGTAATCGTGGGTCTCAAAAGTAAACAAAAATCATCATCTGTCTAACAAAACTTACTCAAAATTTAATGTAGTAAGTAGGCACCTATTAGGTAAACATTTTACTATTTTTGTAGATTAGGTACATTACAAATAGTCATTCTTCTTCTTCTAAGCGTGTCGATGACAATTCAAAATGAGTCAGCCCAAAATTTGGCGCCGGTTTTGGCACTTTCAGTAGCGTCTATCAGCTCCTTTGATGTGCAAACAACAGGACATGAAATCAAGTGTCCCATCGTTTTTGAGGTAACACCACATTCACACTCCAGGGCAGAGTCATCTATGAATCTCCACTTGAACAGGTTTTCCTTGCTTCGGCTAACCTGTGTCTGGAGACTATTTAAAGACTTCCAGGTCAGCCATGGCAACTCATTAGTCATTAATATAGTCATTGCCTACGTCACTCATTAACGAATATCGTTAACGTCTGTGTCTATCTATAATACTCTTTAGATGAGCAATTTTCAACTATTTTATTGTTAAAAGTACATCTCTATATCTACCTATATCTAGTCATTTTATGTGTATTGTGATCGGTGTGATTAAAACGTGAAAAAATATTTTCTTGCGTCTGTTATTTTGAACCTCTCCTTTTTGTAACCTTATTATTTATTACAAAAGCCTGGTGGCGTACCATGACGTCTTAAAACATTATTGTTCCGTTCTCATTCCAGAGTGAAAAAGAGACGGAGCTATACAGGTCGTCCAGCTCCATCTCTTTCCCACTCTGGAATAGGAATGGAACAATAATGTTTTAAGCGTCATAGTACCCCCCCTGATGGTAACTTTAAAACGAGGTTGTACCTATCCAACCTTAATTTACAACTTCGTTCAAAAATGTAACGGAACGTCGGCCAACATGAGCCCGCCAAAAGGCAAGCCACCATTTGATTTGCATTGGACAGGCAAGCCAAGATGTCCGAAAAAGCTGTGGGGATGTGCTATTAAAGCCTTAAGGCGGAAACATACTTACGTGTCGTGGCGTGTCGTGACGCGCCAGAAGCTATCGGTTTCATACATCGTTGCGACACGACACGCCATGCAAATATGTCCCTAACCATATTAAATGTATGAAACCGATTTGCTTCTGGCGCGTCACGACACGCTACGACATGTAAGTATGTTTCCGTCTTTAGCCAGCCATTTATGAGTCATTTGATTGAGATTATAATATCTAAAAGTACACACACAGTGGTTAAGTTTTTAAAGCAAAATTAACTTCTCAGACATGTCAGTTATTGAAAGTTTAACATCGGAATCAATTCCAAAATTAAGAAATAGCACGATGAATTAAACTTGGTACAAAAAAAATTGTTTTGAAATTACAGACATTCCTCCAATTGCGACAGGAGAGGGCAACGCTGGGGGTGGCGAGTGTGACTAACCCGAACTTCTAAGAAACAACGTCCTAATTTCCACCTGTTCGCCACCGCCGCCGCCGGTGGCAAATGAGATATTTTTTTAGAAAAAGGATTTTTTCTAAAAAATACAGACAGATCTCCAATTGCCACCGGAGGAGGCAGCTGGAGGTGGCGGGCGGGACTAAACCTGGATCTGTGCCCGGGTGACGGCAATAAGCTCGCCCCTATTACATGGGACTTGAAACATAACTAGCGTTTGGGTGACAGTGGCAGGTAGGTACACCCCTGCTCTACTCTCTCGGGAAATTCCCATTTTCACTACCACACCAAAATAAATTCGATAATATGATTGCAGTGTTGGAATTTCAACTATTGGTGCTGAGCTGATCATTGAATATCGAAAAGTGTGTTTTGGCATTTATTTAGATGTTTCTCATTCTACATCTAAACTTATAAAAACAAACAACATACGTGCGAAAAACCCTTCCTTCAGTGTAAAAGGTAAGGATGCTAAATGATACAACATATATTGTGATGTATAACGTCAGTTTAATATAATTCCAATAATCACTTGGGTACCTACATTTTTATATATTTTTAGAACAAAATAGAATCATTTTTATTTGTATCAAAGCATGGTACATGAACGTCTTATAAATAGGTTTATGATCTTACATGTTTCGCCGTAGACTGGCATAGGAATATTAGAAC
Organism: Cerastis leucographa; assembly: GCA_963082945.1. Classification (NCBI taxonomy): domain Eukaryota; kingdom Metazoa; phylum Arthropoda; class Insecta; order Lepidoptera; family Noctuidae; genus Cerastis; species Cerastis leucographa. The sequence goes on from OY720370.1 coordinate 6,243,236, forward strand.
ATGTTATATGTAGAAATACTTAAATATGTTTTTTTTTAAATCATAATAAAATGTCTAAGCAATATTATAATAACACTTACACACTTAACATTATAATCAAATATAACACTTATTTTATCTTAAACTTTTATAAAGATTGTACAACATATACCTACACCCTGAATGAAATGGAATTCATGTTAAATCGGGATTGGGACACCCAAGGACACAGATTTCATGAAGATCAGATGAGGTGACTTACAAAAATTAAATATACAGGATGTAAAGGAAAGAGTTTACACATACTTAAGGGTGTGCTACAGACCATCAAATTGAACGCTATTACGATTATCTATTTCGCTATTACGATGTTTGTCGGATGGAGAAACATGTTCAGTTTGATGGTCTGTAGCACGCCCTTTATGTATATACCCTTTCCGTTACACCCTGTATATTATGTAAGTTATCTGATCTTCATGAAACCTAAACCTATGTCCTTGGCTGTCCCAATCCCGATTTAACATGAATTCCATTTCATTCATCCTTTTATATTCAGCCTTTATGTATAACCCTCCCCTCTCCCCCCGTCTCTAACCAAACAACTCTTTACAAAAACTCATTGGTAAGCCGACGGCCAAACAAGCTATGCAAAACCAGTAGCTGATCTCGCATTGTAGGGTAAGCTCATACAAAACGAGGTCAGGTTATACTGGATATATGTACTACTTGATGTTTCGCCGTGCGTACCAACACCGTTTCTTTGGTGTTTCCCTAATACAACCCTCTTAATTTTCTTTTCTCTATACTTAGACGATGTTTCCCGTATTCCTCTATATTCACTTGTTATTAAAAAAGAACTTTATTTTTATTATTTAATAATAAAGTTTTTTTTTTAATATCATTTTGATAATTACTTAAGTACTAAAAATATTTAAATATGTCATTACATGTAAGAAGTTAAGTTTTATATTATTGACCATTCATTTAGTAAAACATCAACAATATAAACTTAATAACTGTGTACTGGCAACATTGATAAGGCATTTATACATATATAAAGAGTATAAAAACCAATATACTTAACTTGGTAATTGACAGTTCATAAGTGCCTGTACTAATCTATCCATACTAATATTATAAATGCGAATGTCACTCTGTTTGTTTGTTACCTTTTCACAACTAAACGGCTGATCGGATCTTAATGAAATTTGACAAGAAGATAGATTTGTACCTTGGAAAGGACATAGGCTATATATCATCACGCTACGATCAATAGGAGCGGAGCAGCAATGAAAAATGTTGCGAAAACGGGGAAAATTTGACGCAGACGAAGTTGCGCGGGACAGCTAGTTTGAAATAAATTGTTCGAGTTTGAGTTTAAGCTGTAATGTCCCAATTACATAATATTTTGGGTAACAACCCAGTCTTTTCTCAACTATGCTACTTATCTAGACTAGCTGAATAACCAGTATCCATACTAATATTATAAATGCGAATGTCACTCTGTTTGTTTGATTGTTACCTTTTCACGACTAAACGGCTGATCGGATCTTAATGAAATTTGGCAAGAAGATTGATTTCAACCTGGGGAAGGACATAGGCTATATATTATCACGCACGACCAATAGGAGCAGAGCAGCAATGAAAAATGTTGCGAAGACGGGGAAAATGTGACGCAGACGAAGTTGCGCGGGACAGCTAGTTCTACATAAAGGGACTGCCTATCTGGGCATGTACAGTCACAAGAACAAGACATTATTATTAAAAAAATATTATACAGGTAATACATATGAAGGTACCTAATATGTATACACATATCAACTATGAAAGTCATTTTCTCCTAAAGTATTTATTGTAATTTTATTGATTTTATGATTTATTTTTTTACAGTATTTTGGAGCTTATACTATATTCAAATAGGGATTATCTCAATGTTGCAATCATTACCGACTTCTCGAGAAAATAGCTTTTGAATTTTGTTCGTGGCTGTACATGTACAATCTACAACAGTTTAATAGCAGGTCCTGTACCTACACTACAAAAATAAACAGCTTGTTTGTTACAAAGTTTAAAAGGGTAGGTGTAAATAATAATTATAATATTCATCATAAGTAGTCCGGGGAATTTACGCCGAAAATTAGGCCAACTCTGCATTAATTAAAAACAGCGATTTTTTTCATTGAATGTGTAGGGTATGGACAGGAGAGTATGTTATGCTGTATCCCGCGAAAAGTTCACCTCCGCGTATGTGTTTTTTTTAAGAAAACGTCTAATATGTTTTAACTTGGTGGAAAAAAATATAAACAGGTATGTTTATTTGGAGTATTGTAGAACAGATTGAGTGCTACGAGTAGGTCAGCAAATTAAACATTTTTCGTCCACGGAACAATCAGTTTTTTTTTAAAATCATATAATTTGACTTCGTACTTAAGGCAAAAATATTAACAGGACAAAAATAGTGCTAAAGTGATTGTTATCAACATATCTAACTATTATTATGAAAATTAAACAAATTCTGCTCCGGACTTCACAGAAAATCAAGAAAATCCAAAAATCTTGAATACTACTTACGGCAAAAATGTAACAGGACTGAAATTCATTTAATAATGGGATATATATCAATCCAAACCTTAATCTCCCAAAATTAAACAGATTAGAGCGTTATTTAATAAAGTAAAAGTAAAAAATAAATTACGATGAACGTGACGTCAGCGCTAAGCAGCGAGCAGCGTACAGCGTGTGCTAGTGTGCTTATCCAAGATAAGCGCTGCGTTCATTGTATGCGTATGACTGTGTTCTTTTTTAAGAGTCGGTGTGTTTTTATTGATAAATGATAATTTATGATGTTTATTTTGCAAGTAGGTTTTATTGTGTTACTCTGTAATTGTAAAAGCATAGGAATAAAAACGGCAAGCCATCAGTCGGTCAGTGGCGACATACCTACTGTTTACAAACATGATCGTCATTAACGTTAAATCTTCATTTAGAAAACCGGCCAAGTGCGAGTCATACTCGCACACACCGAGTTCCGTAGCACCAAACAATATAATAAAAATATTTTTAACGCTAATTAATTTGTAAACATTCACTCAACAGTAAAACTAAATTTGTTAAAGTGAAAGTTTTATTACATCGTCTCAAACTTTTTCGTCTGTATGTTGCATGTCGCGTGACGGTCGGTTTTATGTACTCCGCGTTTTATACCCTTAATGCAATATTATTCCAATTTTTTTATCTCGAAACCTAAATGATTATTTCAAGAGTGGATTATTTTCAGGGTGGTTGAAAAAATTTAGCACCCACCTCGTTTTCTTTGGCTAAAAATACAGAAATAGTGTTATTTTATAAAGGACGATAACAACACAGTTTCCCAACATGTTAAATGCAGGTGAGGTAATTATATTACTTATTTCACCATTACAGTGCAGATAGCTACTACATACTTAAGGTGGAAGTGGAAGGGTAGCCTGCGAAATTCAAATTGTTCTTTTGCAATTAGAGGGTCAACAAATGGCTTTACAAAGTTATATATATATATATATATCTATATTATATAAATAAAAATAGAAGTCCTGACTGACTGATTGACTGACTCATCAACGCCAAGCCCAAACCTATGACCCAGGAAAGCTGAAATTTTGCACAGAGGTTTCCTTTATAATGTAGACAAGGAATAAGGAAGGATTTTTCGAAATTCAACCCCTAACGGACTTAAATAGGGGATGAAAGTTTGTATGGAAATTCGTCATTTTTTAAGTTAGAAGGCTGAAATTTCATATACAAGCTTCTGGTTAGAAATAAATAAATACGTATTTTAGAGTTTTTAAGCATTTACCCCCTAAGAGGGTGAGATAGGGGTTCAAAGTTTTTCACAGCTTGAAATTCACTATTTGTGTTTCTCGATTGAATTGACGTGAAACACGTATCTATTTTTTTGAAAATTTCACCCCTCAGACGAAAACAGGGATGGCATTTTTTTGTTATTGTTTTTTGTGTTAGCACGTTTGTGTGGACAAATACGCTAAAAAAAACTTCATTTAAGTACACACTTCTAGGGAATCTGGGTCATTTGTGGGAAGGACACTTGCGGTAACCCATTTACGTGAAAAGATATTTGCGCGCATGGACACTTGCGTGACCGACACTCGAGGGCTGGACAATTGCGCGACTCAATGGCTTCACGGGTGTCGTTTTCGTGGTTTTAGCGGGTCGCTGGCAATAAAAAAAAATCGGAGATGGCCCCGAGGAAAATTTCCTGTTTTTCGTGCATGGGTGTCGTTTTCGTGGTTTTTGGGGTTGCTGACCAAATTGACGGCGAGGAAAACATTCGGTTTTTCTTTCACAAGTGTCGTTTTTGTGGACTTCAGGGTCGCCGATAACGAAAATGATGACCTCATTTTCTAGGTGCAAATAATAAAAATTAAAATACGCAATGTCTCAATATCCTCCCCTAGGCTATGGCTGGCATTGATTTAAGTGATAACTGTTTCTCACGTGTGCAGTTTTATGTTGCGTGCTCCGAAGTGAGCTCGGCGAGTATCTTAGTAATTTTAGCCCCAAAAGGAAACACCGCAAACGTCATTTACACAGAAGAGCTAGGATAATTCATTAGTATAAAAGGGTGTAAAACACCTCTTAACGAAGCCGAAAGGCACTGGTTCTCCCTGTCATTGCAATCATTTTTTTGTTCTACACCATACCTGGGAACCTTCCAGTTACGGAGATATTAGGGGTCAAAGTTCCAACTTTTTGACAAGTATTTTTTCAAATACAAGTTTTTATTTTAAGATTTTTACTTTAACACCTCCACGACGCCCGTACTATTCAATCCGTCCATCAGCACAATGTTTTGAGTGCGTTACATTGAGTTCTACCACAAAACATGATTTTACACCCCCCAAAAAAAAAGTCGTTTCCCAGCAATAATTTTTGCGTAAAGTTACATAGTTTCATGTACAGAATGCTTGGTTAACGGCTTCGTGATGAGGTGATTTACACGGTGTAGTTTTCCGGGAGTTAAAAAGATTGGTTTAATCTGAGTATTTTTTAATTTAAAATATTGAAAGTTAAGTAAGTTAGCTCATTTACACCATAACCTATATCGCTAGGTGGATGGATGACCGGGGAATTTGAGCTACAGCATCGTCACTCGGAAGACATGTATAAAATAAATTCTGGTTCAACCCATTTAGGTCCCTAACAACACAAAAAAAATAAAAAAAAAACGCCGTAATATACATTTTTCTAACCAGAATGAATTATGTGGCGTCTTACTTCGAAAAGCGCAGATTTTTACACAACTATTAAAATGTGTCCTATACTTACACTTACGCGCGCGCGAAGCCGTGGCCAACAACTATTATCTATAACATTTAAATGACTATTTTCGACATTATTTTGGGGTGGTTAACGCATACGTGGGCAATTGCCGAACTTCACGCGGGCGAAGCCGCGGGCAAAAGCTAGTCATTAACATTATGAATGAAAAAAAAAAATATCGCGCGCGACGAAAAATTTCATTTGGCCCATGATGTTCAAATTTTCTTACGCTTTTTGCAATTTACACAGCAGTGTCAGGTTTTATATTGATTAAAAACTGATTTAAACGGATCGTAAATACGTCAATTTCAAAATAGAAAATACTTGTATTACGTACAATATTTCATAATTTGTTTCGTATATATGGATGACTCTGACGAACAACGTAACGTGAACATCGACATTTTACGTTTACACCATGCGCTCGTGCTAGGGAACCAGATATTTACTTGAAAGTATGACAACCGGGAACACATCAAAACATTTGTAAGTCTTAATAGTGTTCTGTTGCGTATTCGCGATTTTACACCTTATCTTTATTACGGAAAGATCAAATTCCTATGAAAGCGCTGCACCAAATACAAGAATGAAGCTTGCAAACGTATTTTACGTAAACATTATTTTTATTTTTTTTCAGTATTTGCTTTAAAGTGTTTAATTTTCGTGTAAATTGGTTAGAAATAGCCTTTAGATGAAAGTTAAACAAAATTAAACCCTGTTACATTTTTGCCCCGACCGCTATTGTAAAAAAACTGATATTAATAACTTCCGTGAGTCAAATTTGTTTAATTTTTTTAACGGAGGTTTAATATATTAATTTAAGTTATTTTATGTAAAAAAACCGCTGTTTATATTTTTGCCTCAAGTACAATCCAAAAATTACGTAAATGTTTTTTTATCGAAATTTCCGTGGACGAAAATGTTTAATTCTGAAAAAATATATTACTCTCACCAGTTCTTTACCTAAAATAATTAAATTCGTCCTGTTAATAATTTTGCCCACGTTTTTATTCACAAAAACGCGTTTTCGTCTTTTTGACCTTGATCCTGCCTTGGAAAATGTTTAATTTTTTTTTATTATTTGGAGAGCTAAGGTCAAGTACACGATTCAAGAAAAAAATCGCTGTTTATATTTAATGCAAGGTTCAAACCTAAAAGCCCCGTACTAAAGGTACTTTGCACCAAGACGATTTCTGCAAATAGATTACCTATCAGTTGCGCGAATTATCTTTTTATTACCTTTATGCTAACAATATAATATTTCTTAAAGTACTATAAAAACAAATTAGTAGGCCTTTCCAGTTAATAATAACTATTCATACCTATTTAGGGCGAGTCACATCGATGCAAAAATAAAGAAGGCCTGTATAGCTTTTGGTCAGTGCAGAAGACTTGTTGGTAAAAAATGAGGTCTCAATTACCTGCTTACGGAAATTGGTCAACAAAATATTACAAATTTATTGAAAAAAAAAAAAAAATAGCTTTGGTCGTGTGTGTTTATCGTGTAGTCGCGAAAAGCGAATGCAAAGCTTGAGGTCCTGGATTCGATAGCCAGCTCAGGCCAAATGTTATTGGTTTTACAATCAGAAATTCCTTAATATCAGTTATGAAGTCTGAAACTTGCCCCGTTGATATTAGGTACACCTCTGCCTAACCCATCACGGATAACAAGCGCGATTGTATAACAAAGTTAGTGACATATAATACAAAAAAAAAATATGTTATATTATCTTAAATGTTTCATAAAATAACGAATAATTTCCAGTTGCTATTAACTGTTACTTACATAACTATGTGTAACCTGCATCGGCTATCGGCTGAAGCGTTTCATGAACCAATGTAGTTACTGCGTAACATTGTGAGATGTTTAAAACAATCAAAATACATACTGAACATCATTTACTCATTTAGCTAGTGATAACTTGTAAAGTAAATGGTATTTACGTAAAAAAAAAAACACATCAAATACCGACCCTCCCTCCGTATTGTTGACAAATCCGTTCGCAAAAAATTCAAGTGCCTATTGAAATAAATTTCAATAAAACTAATGTACCTACGGGAACATTTTCTCGTCAATGTGTCTATTGAAACAAATTTCAATAAAACGAATGTCTACGAGAACATCTTCTCGTAAATTTCAGTTTTACCAAATGCTCTTTCGATAACCTCAAAGAAAATGAGATAAAATATTTATCTAATGTTAAAACTGAACAAGTGTCATGAAATTTGTTAAGACTTAATGGTTTAACCAAATCTATAATGCATATCATTGACTATTGTGACATAAATAATAAAACCGTTTATCACCTCTCTATGAGCCTCTTTAGGCCCCAAGGTGTATAATTTCATGTGGCCGTGTCGTGCTTGGTAACAAAAAACGGGCATAAGCGGACCCTTTGTACATTTGTCAAGTGCGTTTTGTTTGATAAGTGCTAAGTGAAGCCATAAAGCTCTTTAGCCGGAAACGATAAATACGAAACTAAAATAAACTAAGTTGTTACTTGATTCCTCGTCAAAGACATAACTTGATTATTCTAACACTGAAAGTCATTGTTCTATAATACAGCAACTATTATACAATAATCGAATCGAAACAAATTATGTTTGAAATTTTTATTACTAGGGTATTCATACGAGGTCCCCTTTCCATTACTTGCAGATCGATCAACATGTCCCAATTACAAATCCCAGCAATGGAACAATTCAATTGTGAAGGTGATCCAAACTCAATAGGCTCCCAGTGGGAAAAATGGAAACGCGCTTTAGAAATATATTTCATAACCACCAACACCACTGATCAAAACAAAAAACGTGCAATGTTACTGCATTCCGGAGGCATAGCACTTCAAGACTGTATATTTTAATTTGCCTGGAGCTCACTCAACTGATCCGGACGCGACAGACGTTTACGATATCGCGATTCAAAAGTTGAATAATTATTTTTCCCCGAAACAAAGTTATTTATTTGAAAGACACATTTTTCGATTAATGAAACAAGAGTCGGAAGAAAAATTTGAAACATTTTTGATTCGTGTGGCCACGAACTCTCACCCTCAGGCATTAAACCACTTGATAAATACATCAAAGCAATCGAAACATTTAGAGCACCGGAAACCATCGAAGAAATTCAAAGTTTTCTAGGATTAATAAATTTTGTCGAAAAGTGGATTCCCAATTTGTCAACCCTAACTGAACCTATTAGACAGTTACTTCGACAAAAAGCTCACAAAAAAGCCAATATCGCGACATTTTGGAAAAAAGAACAAATTACTGCATTTGATGAGTTAAAAAAATGTCTCTCTAAAATTCCTACCCTTGGTTACTACGACCCAATAGATCGTACCCAAGTTATTGCGGATGCAAGCCCTGTTGGGTTAGGAGCTGTACTTATTCAATACGACAACAAAGGACCCCGTATTATTTCCTTCGGAAATAAGAGTCTAACTGACGTTGAAAAACGATATTGTCAGACCGAAAAAGAGGCATTAGCTTTGGTATGGGCAGTAGAACACTTTCACATGTACCTATATGGAAAAAAATTTGAACTTGTCACAGACCATAAGCCTTTAGATTTATGATATTAGATCATATTTGGCACAAAATCGAAACCTTGCGCCCGAATCGAGCGTTGGGTTCTTCGCTTACAATCATACAATTATAAAGTAATTTATAAACCTGGTAAATCAAACATAGCAGACCCTTTATCTCGTTTGTGCACAAGTGCTAACACACAAAAAAACCCACTTGAATATGAATTTCATGTTAACCAGATCGTTCAATATGCGCGACCCGTGGCAATATCGCTTAAAACGATTATTGAATCATCAAATAATGATAATGAGTTTAAATTAATTAAAGACGCTTTAGTGAGTAATGTTTGGGATACTTCAATAAATAACTACAAATTATTTGAACATGAACTTTGGTTGCATGATGGCATCTTATTAAAGGGAAACAAATTATTGTGATACCCACTAACTTGAGAAAACAAGTATTAGAAGCAGCCCACGAAGGTCACCCAGGCATTGTAAATATGAAGGCTAGGTTACGCACAAAGGTATGGTGGCCTAAAATAGACAAAGACGCCGAAAATACGGTAAAAAACTGTAGAGGATGTAGGTACTTTAGTCTCAGGCCCAAATCCCCCAATACCAATGAAAAGGCGTGAACTTCCTTCAAAAGCCTGGGTAGATACTGCTGTTGATTTTTTAGGTCCACTACCAAGTGGAAATTACATCTTCGTGATTATAGACTATTACAGTCGATATAAAGAAATCGAAATCATGAAATCTATCTCTACACAGGATACAATAAAAGTATTGAAAAAAATATTTTCACGAACCGGAAATCCTGCTAGTATAACATCAGATAATGGCAGACAATTCACTAGTCAGGAATTTAAATCATTTTGTATCGAACAAGGAATTACGCTCTTTAATACAATCCCTTATTGGCCTCAACAAAACGGCGAGGTCGAGAGGCAAAATAGAGATATCCTTAAAAGACTTAGAATCAGCCAATGCGAAAATTCAGACTGGAAGGATGATTTGTTAAAATATTTAATGATGTATAATAGTACACCTCATCCGTCCACAGGAAAATCTCCGTCCGAGCTGTTTTATGGACGAACATTCAGAGATAAATTACCTTTTGTAACCGAACGCTGGCACAAAAAAAACCTTTAAAAGCGAACAAAACTATCTCCTTTTTAGTATGATACGTATAACAGACCTCGAAAATAACTACGGCGATTCAGAGGTTAGAGACAAAGACAAGGAAAAAAAGGAGAAAAGCAAATTAAACGAAGACAAGAAAAGACGAGCTACAGGTAGAGAATTAGAAAACGGTGAAAAAGTCTATGTAAAGAACATGATAAAAGAAAATAAATTAACTCCAGAATTTAATCCCACACCTCATACAGTCATAAATGCTCAAGGAAGCGATATAAAAATAAGGAATAACGAAACTGGACAAGAGTACAGGAGAAACATTGTACACCTTAAGAGGATGGAACTTAAACATAACTGGCAAAATGTCGGTGAACTATTGTGTACACCTTGGCCAACACTTCAGGATTCACAACTTATAAAATGTACTATATTATATTTAACCATAAAATATTCATTTTATATATTAAACTATAAAATATATATTTTATAATATTTAACTATAATACCTTACACATAATCAGAGATTGGAATAGATAGACCTATCCACATGTACTTACTTGCTTGAAGTTTAAGTAAATAAACTCTCGTACCTTTTCCAATGTCTGCCCTAAGTATAAAATAATAATAAACAACTCTGAGATATGGTTTGTAAAAGTAACTACCTATTCAAACTTAAGTACTAAGCTACCAAGTCAAGATACAACAATTTTAAAAGTACATGCTTAGTTGGTGACATAGTTTAAAAAAATGCATATGATTGTTCTAACAACTTAGCTTGCTACAACTTTATAAATTAGCATAATAAGTCCAACATTTAATATCACTTATAGGTCACGTTAGGTTAGCCGGGCTATTTCCGTACTTGGCCTCTTTACTTTAAATTATCACTTTCTCCCAATATAAGATTTATATGTATAGATTGATTATATGAACTTTGTATATTTAAAACAACTTTTAAAAATGTACTGAAAAATATAAAATCTTATTGAACTAACCTTTGTTTTTTGCATTATGCACTATAGTAAAAATATGGCACTGTACATTCGGTAAACTGTATTATTGTCGTGTGTTGAGTCAAATACACCATTAGACATAAATGTAACAAAGCTACAAAATAACTTAGCAGTATCAAAATATAACTATGTCAATATACAATATAAAACTAATGCCCAAAAAATATAAAATCTTGGTATAAGTACTAACAAAATTTATAAAATTATTAAATAATCTAATAATTAATTAAATACCAACATAACTGATTCGTATTTTCTTAAATAACTTGGCCATGCAGAGTACAATATTAACAATAAAAAATAATGAAGCTCAAATTTTGATTAAGTACAATCAGGGAAATTAATTTTGTAGCAAATTGAATACAAACTTAAATTTTTTGACAATGCTATGTAATAGCAATTTAACACTGTGTGTTGACATAGGATACGAATTTGCTTATCAATTAATTTCCCTGACTTCACTAACAGTAGAAGAACATATTAATCGCTACAACACTCAAAACAAGAGCCACAACACTCAAGACATCCCGCAACGTCTCCTCCGTCAATGTTGCCACCATCGCCAGACAGCCCACCTTCGCAGCAACCAGTGCAACAGTCACCACATTCATTGCAGCAGTCACTGCAGCACTCAACCAAGCCCAAATCACAGCCATTTGTACAGTCCAGGCAAGTAATACAGCACCATGTACAATCATCATCATCAATTTCAATGTCCTCTCTTTTCTTTTTAATTTCTTCATTTGGTTCGGTCAGTAAAGGTTGACTTGTTACAACGTCTGCTGCTGCATCAGGCGATACCATTAAATTTGGCATGTTTGCCATTAAAGGCTGTGATGTGATTGCATTGGCTTCCACTGTAGTTTGCGACATTTTTATGTTTGCTATTAATAATCAGATATAAAATAGTGTTCTTTTCTTATTTCTTTATTATGAATTTGCAAGCTGGACAGAGCTAGATAATAAATAGAACGTCTTCTAGCTTTTAATTTAGTTCCTCCCACCAAATATTTTGGTACTAGACTACTATTTCATTAAAAGTTTCATTAAGTAAAAATTAAAATATACCTAGCTTTAGGAGTTTTTATTCTATGTTTATCACCTTTAAGAAAATCTTTTTCTTTTCTTCTTTATTTAACTCAAAGAGTTCATGAAGTTTTTCGTTTCCACTTGAAACCACATGTATCACTAACTACTTTCATTTATTTTCGGAAGTTCGGCACATTTGGCACTGTAGTCATAACAATACATTTACTTGTTGCACTGTTTGTTTACAAAGATTTTTATGAGGCACTGAATACCTGCAGTGATATAATATTCACTTCTAATATTTAAAATTACTAAAAATACGTCAGTATTTTTTCATGTCGCGTCGTTCGACAAATCGACACATGCACATGCACACAAACTTGAATTAAAAGTGAAGTTAATCAGTAAATCAATTCCTTTCCTTGGTGAATCACCGAATGCCAATGTACAATGTCAAATATTTGACAGCAATATACATCAAACTTTCTGACATTACGTTTAGTTTACACCAGTATTTAGTTTCTGTGTTTAATACTGTTTTGTCATTAAAAAAAATACGTTTTTATAGCTGACCCCAAAATAAGTAAAAAAAGACTATGATGGCCTATTATTTCTACCTGAATGATTTAATCCTATGGTAAAAATTAATAGCCAAAGTTAATTTAAGGTATGGTACCTACATATTTTTGGAACGAAGTTCCTTATCGCGCGTTGTGAAAGGGGGCTAGACGGAAAAAATTCTTACGAAAAGTTGTCACGACACTTTTTGCTATAGTAAGCTATTGTAAGCTGTGCGGCGTCGCATGTTTCTCTGTCTGTCTCTCTCTCTCTTATAGAAAGCAAGCCAGATATTCTCATTTCTATTTCGCATTGAACAGTGTGGTGTCGCGACGATTATTTTTGGAACTTCGTTCCATCCGGGTGTCCCTTAACACCTCTCAAGTTTTTTTTTCTCTGATGTTTTTAACCAATTTATAACAAGCCCCAGCTGCGCCACAACACCTATTTCTCTCTTCCGCATCCTGTTTGTCCTGGCTTTAGCAAGGAAACACATCCTCTGTTTACACACTGCAACAACTACAATCACACAATTCTATACACCCCGTGCAATATTTGACACAAAGATCTGGCTCGTTACAGCAGCAGCAGCACCACTTATAATATTCATCACAACAGCTAGTAAAAAAGTTACAGAATTGGAATATACATAGGCCTAACCCAACGTAAGTTTCCGTTGGCGGATTCAAAGCTGTTTCTGAAGAATCCGTGGTTCTTTTTGGTAAAATCGTACTTTCAATTGAGGCATCCATGGATCCTTTTGATAGAATCGTGCCTTTATCAGATGCATGTAAAGGTTCAATTATTTGGCCTTCTTCAGTTGGCGTAACTGTGAATCGATTTTTTGAATCCATTTCCTCATTTTGGGCGATTGTGGGTTCCTTCAGCGGATCTGGAGCTTTGCCTGGTGGATGCGTGTCATCTGGTTGAAATTGGGAGCTCCTTGCTGAAGGCTGAATGGTTATAACTTCAAATTCTGTGGTAGGTAAAGACATTTTTCGTATTGTGTCTTAAAACGCGCGAACGGCTGACGTAATAGTTTTTTATTTCTGGCTAAAAGTCTAACGGAAAATTCACAGTTTCTTGATTGAAGATCTGTTTATTCAATTGGTCGGACACTAAAATAGCCAAAGCGTAATTTACGATTGATTGCACGCATAAATCACATAATTACGGTTTTTTCCTCATTTTAGTTCAAATAACTCGTACCTATTTGCTTGCGATTTCACAATACACACACAATCATTTAATTTCACTGTATAAGTACACAAGTTCGCTCACTTATTCAGTCTTGAGAAGACCACTAGCCGGACCATCTACTGATAATCTGAATGAACTTTTGATACCGCTGTGACTTATACATATAACTTGCTGACCCGTGCAACTTCGTCTGCGTCACATATTCTCCGTTTTAGCAACATTTTTCATTAAGGCGCCGCTTTATGGTCCGTGGCCCTGTTATGACAAACACTGCAACCCGGGTTACATTGTTTTATGGTGGAACTGCAGCTAGATTGCAGCGTTTTAACGTGATAGGTAGTAGGGTGCGGGCGCGTGGGTGTGGCGTGCGCGTCTTTGTATTAAATATAACATTGCGAACTTAATGTTTTACTTTACAAATGTAATACACCTTCAAGGGCGCCGGCAGCAGGGAGTAAGGGAGTGCATTTGGACCCCCCTGTCGGGAAAGAAAATACTTACAAAAGATTTAGATTTTATAAAATTAAATTACTGTGAATAAAGGTTGCTGTCCGCATTTGTTGTTGTTACTTGGGTCAGTGGATACGAAACGGCCACTATGAAAAAAGACGTCAAGTGATCCCAGAGGTTATATCGACGGAGCACCGCTTAGCGGGGCTCCTACTTCTGGGTGGTTTAAAAAAAAATAACCACAAAATGAAATAACAACAACACCTATCCGAATCCTAACCTATCCTATCCGAATCGGGATGCCCCATGTTGCGAGCACGCTTCGCTCGCTCTTGTATCCTAAATTCTCCTGGTACAGGAATATTGCATTTTGTAACCGATCCTTTCGCCTTCGACATCGTTTTTACGACAAACGGTTGGTTGGAGAAAAAAATCACCCAGATGCTTTTCGCCTTATTTTTAGGTGTTCTATACGATATAATCGAGAAAATAAACAATTTAACAAAAAAAAAATGATTGCAAAAAAAAAACTTTTATCCTCAGTGCCCCGTTACGTATACTCCAACCGTTACTTGTACGATTTGACAAACGAAACATATCCGAGGTGGTGTACAAAAAAATTAGAGCTGTTTTCATGGAACTGAAGATGCACCCCCCTGGAAATAATCCTGCCGGCGCCCATGTACACCTTAAACCTGTTAGAAAAAGTACAAGTACAGTGGTAGGAGCTTTAATCTGTACAATCTGTCTACTATCTACAATAACTTGAATACTTTTATTTTTACTTTTGGTCTAAATCAATCTAAACGGTTATCCATACTGGATTACATTTGGTAAAACTTTTGAACGCGTTTTTATCAAGTTTTCGTATAAACAGATTGCAGCGTATTGTCGTAATAAAATAACATCGCGCTATGCCCAATAGAACCTATTGTTGTGACCCTAGTGTTGGATAGCCCATTTATCGAGGAAACCTTTCCTCGATAAATGGCTCCCCAACCAACACTAAAAGATTTTTTCAATTCGAGCCCGTAGTTCCCGAGATTATCGCGTTCAACCAAACAAACAAACTCTTCAGCTTTATAATATATGAGACAGTATGGCACTGGACCATCTTCTATGTAACAAACTTGAAGAACATAATTTAAAAAATCTGTGAAATTGTCTGACTTTTCCTGTTATAGACCCTAAATCGTTAGGATTTTTACATTTTTATGTAAAGTCTCATTTCTATGTAACTATACACGAAGCAACTGTTATTAATGAATCATTTTGATTGAGTTGAGTTGTTTCGGCCAAATTTGACTCATGAGTGAAGTCGAACCTAGGTAGGTAGGAGGAAGGAAGGTGAGGTAGGGCCTACGTGTCGGTTCTGATGTACGCATACGCCGCGAAATAGCGTGCGTGATGATATATGAGCTTGTCACCATTGCCCTGCAATATATGAGGTCAAATTGAATACCTAGCAAAACTTTGCAGATGTGCTGATTTATTTCAATTCGCCATTAAAAGGCACTTTAAAATCACGTGTATCATGCATGATCTAAACACTGTAAAACAAACAGATGCAGTGTACTCGTAATTGTTTAAAATATCGGTAAAAAAATAACTAAAAGTTCGCAGACATGACGGGCACCGAAAACGATGTCTGTCATATCCCTTTTCTTTTTTTCTTCTTATATCAAAACAGGAAAAAAAACATTTGATGAAATTATTGTTTGATATTAACATCTTGCAAGTGGGAGTAGTCGACTACATTTTTGTTTTCCTTATTGTATTCGAGTACATTGACGGTAAATGAATACACCTGCACGATTAAAGTAAAAGTCGGGCTGTGTTATTGGGTTTTCCCATTAGGAATTTCTCAGTAGCAGACGTAGCAGCCGGAAAGAGGAAGTAATTGGTACCTGGGGGGTTACTATGACGCTTAAAACATTATTGTTCCATTCCTATTCCAGAGTTGGAAAGAGATGGAGCTAGACGACCTGTATAGCTCCGTCTCTTTTTCACTCTGGAATAAGAATGGAACAATAATGTTTTAAGACGTCATGGTACGCCACCGGTGTTGTTTTATTCCACGGTATTTTGATAAAACGTACCTCATCATCTTCCTGCCGTTGTCTCATTTTATTTGGGGTCGGCGCAACATATCTCCTCCACTCTCCTCTGTCATTCGTCTTTCTATAACTTACTCCTTACTCTTTGAAAAAAAACTACTTACTCGCTTTTAATAATAAGGAATTTTCCTTATTATTACGTAGGTTTTGGAAGCAATGAAACCAAAAATCGTGTTTTTTTTAGATGAACGTAAAATTAGGTACTAGACCCTGGTTGTACCATAGTGTTCATGATTCTTAACTGCAAAGGAATCGTACCATACTTTTATTCTGTGACCATACGCTCCAGTTCAGCTGGTGCTTAAAAAACATAGATATTTTCCATTGGTAATTTAAAAAAAATCTGCAGTTTCGTACAAAAGTGCAATACAAAGTATAATAGTAAATAGTGCCCCCCCCCTCCACTATTATAATAGTAAATAGTGGGGGGGGGGTTCAGAATGATGTACTTACTGAGTACGTGGTAAGAATTTTCGCGTCAGTGTCATTATTACACCCCTTACAGGGTGCCAAAATACCCTTAACGAAGTCGAGAGGTTCTTGTTTGCCCGTCATTGCGACAATTTTCTTCTTCAAAACCATCATACCTGGCATATGAGAATATAATATCATCATCATCAGCCTTTTAATGTTCCCACTGCTGGGACACAGCCACAGGTCTCCTCTCTATGAGAGGGAGTGGGCTGTAATCCACCACGCGCGCCCAGTGCGGGTTGGTAGATTTATTTTATTTATTTATTAAACAATTTTAATACAAACTTTCATTTAAAAACTATGCCCCACAAAACCGTTTTCACAGTTTGTCTGTGGGAACATGATGTCACATGTCTTCGAACTTTTAGTTCTAGGACATGCCGGTTTCCTCACGATGTTTTCCTTCACCGTTTTTGAGGGCAGCGGTGATGAAATAAATTACAAAAAGTAATGCGCCTGCCTGGGTTCGAACCCACGGCTTACTGCTCGTAAGTCGGGGCATATAATATACCCAAAATATTTTGATCTTAAAATAAAGCTAGTTCACTCGTATTTTTACCGATCACAAGAGGTTATCACAATAATACACATACCCACATTTTATATCCAAGCAACTATAAAATTCTTACAATAAATCTTTGAAACGTCAAACAGCTCTGTTTATTTTGTCAATTTTAACGCCACATTAAAACTTTGGCACTTCTTCAAAATCAAAAAACACTGAAGAATCTGAGTGCACTCGGCAAACAGATGTGGGATTAACGCCTGTGTGACAAAACTGTACTGCGCCTCACCTTAATTCGAAAGCACGCTTGTGCGACAAACTGAAGCTCGACATAAGTTTTGCCTCTGTTCACTAATACTAGATCACACCCTTATATGGGATTTTGAAAGTTCAGCAAAGCGCAAATAGTCGAAATTCCAACTTTTTAAACTTTCATTTATTCCGTTGTTAAGCCTGAGGTCCCGGGTTCGACTCCCAGGTCGGGCAAACTGCGATTAGGTTTTTCCATCAGGAGTGTTTCAGTAGGAACCACGGAGTCTGGATTTGTGCCCAGTTGATGACAAAACGCTCGCCCCCTATTAAATAGGACTTGAACATAACTGGCGAAATGTGGGTGTACTATGAGATACACATCTGCCTAACCCCCATGGATTACAGGCGTGATGTTATGTTCATGCATATAATTGAGGATGCACTTTGCCGGGTGAAAGAAAACCAAGGCAATAATCAGCAATACAGTGGCAAACAGCCAGTATTACTGGGAAAATGCATGTGCATTTATTTACGTCATACTTACGTGGTAAACTGCTAACATCCAATATTAGTGTTCTAAATGCGATAGTTTATTTAAGTATTCTGTTTCATATCTTTCCACACATCGACTTCGGATCGGATCTTGGTAAATTCTCACCTTAAGGTGGATGCGGCAGGGAGGCCCGCAAAATTTAGTTTTTCTTACGTTTATTGCAATTTGCACGTCAGTGTCAGGTTATTAGTTGGTTAAAACATGTGTTTAACGGCCGTAACAAATATGGCTTTACAGTATTATAATAATTTAAATCATTAATACAATCCTCTTAAGTTCATTGAATCCCATTAAATGACAATTTCATGTTAAATGTCATTGTCATGTCATCCAATTCAACCTTGCTTCCACCTTAAAGTATCTCTCGTATCGTTTTATCTGGTATAGGTGTGTAAGGATTTTTTGTGGCATGGGCAACCGGAACTAATGCTGTTATTTTGGTTTTCAATTATTATTTAACTAAAGTTAACCAACAGTGCCGCATAATCAACGACAATCGAAAGTGAACGTCACGCCGTCGTTGAAGGGAACTAACACCTAGTCATACCTGGCCTTTACCCTTTTTACTATTGTTTATTTTCCCCACCGACAATCAACAGATCTAACTATCTAGGCATCTATCACCAGTTCTCCACCAAATTACCCGTAATTATTGTTAAAATGACATGGTAACACTTAACTCGAATAAAGTAAAACACAAACAAATACTTATGTTATGATAATTCAGTATACGATTTTAATGAGTAGGTACACAAAAATACAACATATAAAAAGCACAACATTCAATGTTTCCTTAGTTTAATATTAATAATTAATCACTTATTACATTTTAGTATAGTTGACTACCGTGTGATAGACCATTTTTATCTAAGGCGTATTTAAACAGTTTCAACAAACTGCATTTTTCTATTATCATATATTACACACAAAGCATCACTTTACAAAGGACCAAATATGGAATCAACATTGAAATGGCGAAAACCATCCTTAAAAGCTCTCGACATAATAAATGTAATAGTTAACTTTTGTTTTCGATTTCAGGGTTGGTCCCAGAGGCCTAAAATTACACCGTGAACACTTAATTTGATTGTTAAATCGAGTAGTTAAATCGTTTTTCATTGTACATTATTAAATTGTGCGTATATTGTAAAATTTTCACGCACTCAAAAAAATGTTTTTTCTCTAAAACTCTAAACCGAGTTTTGCGGGTTTTGGTATATCACATCGTGCTACTTTTGTCGTCTGTTATTGACTTACTGTACAAACTGACCTACTTTTATTTAATCAATAACATAGATCTATGATGCAGACAGTCTTCCTACACATTTTGGCAAACGACAAAATCGGAACATTAATTTACCGAATGTATGCGTCAGCAATGCGTTGCCGGAATAACCTACATTATCGCTAACATAATTATGTCCCGATTTGCTTAACATGATTGCATCAAAATATTAATATAAAATATATTGTAAACTATACTATCTAATACAACATATAGGCACATAGTTATGGTATACATATCCATAGGTATTAACATTTTTATATAAACAAGTAAAGTACATTTTTATATCAGTAAGTACAAGGCCTTGCCTTGTATTTATTTAGATTTAGGAACATACTGATAAAGCCACTCTATATGTATGTTTCCAAAATACTTAATACGACGAGATTCTACTGGCTAACGGCTCTAACAGATTATTCTCTTTATCACTTAAGGTAAATAGATCGATTTAAAAGTAAAAAGCGTCCTTTTTTTTAATATAATTAATTTTACAATTAAGTACACAATAAGACATTGATTGTACGCGATACACATATAAGTTAATGAAGCAAACAGCATTAACTACCTAATATGTATATAAAAAACAGCATGTTTGCCACATAAGTTAATGTAAAGGTATAAAAATAACATCCATAATTTAGTCATCACCACCTCCCCCGGAGTCACATCCTCCCCCAGTGTCACCACAACCTGAATCCCATCCACCACCTGTATCGTGGCTACTGGCATGACAAGTAGAAGTATCATGGCCACTGGTGTGATGTGTGCCAGAGTCATGATGGCTACTCGAGTGATGGGCGCCCGAATCGTGATGATTACTCGAATGATGTGTCACCGAGTCGCGGTGAGAACTCGAATGATGAGTTGCCGAATCGGGACCACGAGAGTTATCATTATCATTCGAATTCGAAATCAGTTCTCGTGAGGGCTCGCTAAGCTTACGGCCTACTCCCACATGCATATGTTGAGCCGAAAGGCTGTTAATGCCCCAATCATCATTATCCGCAGTGTTAGTGTTATCATAGTAACTCCCTCCGGAGTTCGTGTATCTTTTGTTATAGATCCTTTGGTTCCTCTCTCTAGGTTTGTCTTCGCAACAATCATTTAAGCAGTTTGCACAGCAATCACAACAGCTTTCGGTACAGTTTTTGATGCCTTGGCAACACATTGATAAAAGCGTGCAAACGAATAAACAACATCCTTTTTTGTTCCGTGTGTTGATGCAGCAATCGTCGCGTTGTTCGCTGTCTATCCTGTGTATCCTGGGTGGGTTATCAGCGCCGTTGCCCTCTTGCAGTGCTGTCGGTTGATACGGCGATGTGGCCGACGGCTGGGAGGATATCACGTGCGACATCTTATTGTTTATTTGGAACTGCACTTCACTGTATCTACGTCTGGCCGCTCCCGAAACATGACGTAACGGCTCGAAATATCCTGTCCTCTTCGTAAATAGGTTTATATCATTTATATCATAAATCACATTACACACTCACAGTTTCGAATAAATAGTCCGTTGATTAATTCCAAAGTAAATGTTGTTTACTTTTTATCACAAAATAAACACCTTGAACAAAACTACAGCCTTAGAAACTGGTAAACAATGTCACTTTGTCCTTCAAGGCTTGAATTTATTATTGAGAACACGATTTTCAATTAATTCACTTTGCTTTACGTATTGTTCGGCGCTGGGGCGTAATAATACTGGACAGGAATAGCCACGCTACGGACAACTAGTACAAGTTATCGTGGCACGCACACATTGAACCAGCGGCTGTCTGTAGTAATAATCACTAACTGTGAAACAGTCTGAGTCATGCCACGCAGTAAACATGACTGCGCTCTACCAAATGTATTGGAGTATCGGCGAGTGCTGCCGTATTTAAATTAAAATGTGTGTAGGCAGTATGTTGTTGTTGTGATGCTAAATATGAATAATGCATTATTGTATTATTTAACAAGAGAATATTGTAGTCCTCCACGCACACTCCTCTTTAATTAATATCTACAATGGATATGAAATACCTAGTCATTAAAAAGCATATGCCCATAATTATAAAATAGAAGTAATTTAGAATAGTCTTTTAATTATATGATTAGGTACTTAATTTCAAATGACATTTTTAGCTGTGGAATGCATTTTGCGTAACACAAGTATAATTAGACCTAATTTACCACATTAAAACTTCTATAATTCTTATTGTAGCGCAATAGTTATTTGTGCAACAAGAGAGCAAAGTTGTTTTTTGCTGCGAGTGCTGATTTTGAATCCTGAGCAAGCGAAGGATTCAACGATTGAATCACGAGCGTAGCGAGTGATTCTAAAGCTGAATCCTGAGCGTGGCGAGGGATTCAATGGCACGAGATGCAAAAATCTTTGCTCTCGTGTAACACACATAACTTTTCACTTCAGCAGCGAGAACAGTTTACGAGATAAAATAATAAACAGGAATTGATTGAAATAATAACTATTTATTGTGAATCAAAATAATTAACATTATAGATGATCACCTCGTCTGTGATAAATCTAAAAAATAAGATAGCAACACCGTCTCCGAAAAACTGCTTGCGCCCTTTGTAAGTCTCGTTGAAGACATGGTATGCTTTCAGATATTTCTTGCGAGACTTCTCAGGTAGGAAACTTAATTCTGCATTTAATAACTGTCTTGTTGTTTTAACTCTTCCGGTGTTACAATACTGTTCTCGTCGCTATTTTCACTCATATTTTACAAGTATTTTAATATTTTTAACTTATTCAACTCTTTACGCCAGCCACGAATTTTTTTTCCCGCTCTTTCATTTAAAAGGCGTGTTCGGAAATAGCACCCATGATATTTTATTATTCAAAATATATTACGTAACATTATTGAAACTAGAAATAAATATTTATAGGTTAATATCAGTTTTATTTGCAGTAAATACTTTTTTTCGTTTAAATACAACAATAAGTTAAAAATTCAATACATTACATTAATAGACATTTTTTCAAAATCTCTTTAGTTAGTACGAAATTCCGAACGTGTTCGAATTCAAAAACGGAACTTCGAAAGGGCTGGTCTTTGTCTCTCTCTTTCTAATGGGAGGCGGGAAAGAGATAGAGTGTGAATGTTTCGAATTGTATGATTAACCCAAGGCTGAATAAGAAATTCAGGGCTTTCTGAAAAAAATAATTAAAAAGTTACTTTGTCTCACTCAGTGAGCAAAATCGCATTTTGCTCACTGATTTCAGGCAGCAAAACCTACATGTTTAAGCTACTGAAGTGAAAAGGTAATTTAAAAACTACTCTTGCAACACCAACAGCTCACTGTCAAAATCAAGGTCATTGCTCTTATCGCCAAAATAAAGGCGCCACAAATAGGTTTACCAGCCATACTGTTAAAAACATTATTACCATTTTTTCGATCGTTATTACTTTTTACTATTGTAAAAAACTTACTAACTGTTTTCATGGCTACTGGTATTCGGAGCTATAATAAAACCTAAAAAGTAAACACAAACTTTATTTCGTAAATTATTTTAAAAATGATAATAAATTGTTTGATTGTGCAAGAAGCTCCAAAAATATGTTTGTAAAACGTTAATAAAATAAAATACAGTTAAGTAATGTTTTTATACTTACAGTTAATGTTTTTATACTGTTTTTCTCTTATAAAAAATTGGGAGCCCTAGCAAAAAAAAAAACAAATTGATTACATGGAATTCTATAAAAAGTTTTCACTCGACGACAATAATTATCGATTTAAGTACCTAATTAAACTGATCGACCAATAAACTCGATAATTACTTATACATTTAACATTGGTTAATTATTTGAAAAAAAATATTTTCTTTTACCCTTTTTAGTTGTTCTGTCTCACAATATACCTACTTATGGCAAGGTCAATGAGAAACTGGGTCGACAAGCGAAAACCGATGAACCTTACATTTATTGTAGTCAAGTACTGTTTTGTAGAAGAGATACAAAGGGCCTTTATAGGATTAAATTAAATCTAACAAAGAAATTGAATGTAATCAGCGCATTTTATTTGCGTTCAAGAGTTATCAATCGCGTTGCGTTGAATCTGACTGGACTGGAACTGGTATTCTTGGACATGAACTGACCTAAGTCGGGCTAACCACGCCTACATTCCGCCGTATTTGTTTACATATTGACATATATAAACGACTAGGTACTTTTCATCTGTCTAATTTGAAGTACCGGTTATTAATTATATACATCTTTAACATTGATGATAGTGACTTAAGACATGATTGAAGCAGAATGCGACTCCCATAGACGCGTTCTGCTTCAATCATGTCTTAAGTCATTTGACAAAGATAGTTAGCCAAAGGTCGTACTTTTTTCGAAGATCCGTCATTTGCGGCCAAGAAATGAAATGGGTGTCAGCAGCGCTTGAACGCAATGTGCTGAGCACGGTCATTACATTGCTGAAATTTGGCCTAGACTTAAGACATGTTTTACACCAAAATTTATGTAAAGTTATAAAAACTATCATCCATAATTATTGAAAACTTAATCATAACCCCCTCCGAAGTCACATCCTCCCCCAGTGTCACCACCACCTGAATCCCATCCACCACCTGTGTCGTGGCTACTGGTATGACAAGTTGAAGTATCGTGGCTACTGGTGTGATGTGTGTCAGAGTCATGATGGCTACTCGAGTGATGGGCGCCGGAGTCGTGATGATTACTCGGGTGATGGGCGCCAGAGTCGTGTCGTCTACTCGAGTGATGGGCACCAGAGTCGTGTCGGCTACTCGGGTGATGGGCACCAGAGTCGTCACGGCTACCTGGGTGATGGGCACCAGAGTTGTGTTGGCTACTCGGGTGATGGGCACCAGAGTCGTGACGGTTACTTGGGTGGTGGGCGCCAAAGTCGTGTCGGCCACTCGGGTGATGGGAACCAGAGTCGAGTCGGCTACTCGGGTGATGGGTGCCTGAGTCGTGATTGCTACTCGAGTGATGGGCGCCAGATTCGTGACCGCTACTTAAGTGATTGGCGCCAGAGTCGTGATGGGCGCCAGAGTCGTGATGGGCGCCAGAGTCGAGATGGGTGCCAGAGTCGTGATGGCTATTCGGGTGATGGGCACCAGATTTTTGACCGCTTCTTGAGTGATGGGTCACCGAGTCGCAGTGAGCACTCGAATGATGAGTTGCTGAATCTGGATCACAAGACTTGTCATTATCATTCGAATTCGACATCAAATCTTGAGAGGGCTCGCTAAGATTACTGCCTTCTTCCACATGCATATTAAGAGCCATAAAGCTGTTAATGCCCCAATCATCATCACCATTATCTGCAGTGTTATCATAGGAACTGCCTCCAGCGTTTATGTATCTTTTGTTATAACTTTGTTTGTCTTCGCAACTATCATTCAAGCAGTATGCTCGGTATTCACAACAGCTTTCGGTACAGTTCCTGATGCCCCGGCAACACATTGATAAAAGCCTGTAAACGAATGAACCACATCCTTTTTTGTTTTGTGTGTAGATGCAGCAATCGTCACGTTGTTCGCTGTCTATCCTGGGTGGGTTATCAGCGCCGTTGCCCTCTTGCAGTGCTGTCGGTTGATACGGCGATGAGTCCGACGGCTGGGAGGATATCACGTGTGACATTTTATTGTATGTTTGAAACTACACTTAATTTATTCGCCTGTACATACGTCTTGCCGCTTCTAAAACAAACGTAATCGCTCGAAATATCCTGTCCTCTTTCTTAGATATCCTGTTCTGTTCGTAAATATCCTGTCCTCTTCGTAAATATCCTGTCCTCTTCGTAAATAGGTTTATCATTTGTGCCATAAGTCAATATTATACACTCATTGTTTTAAATAATAAAATCTTTTGATAAATTTCAACGTCAATTTTGTTTACTTTTTTATAACAGAATAACTACCTTGAACAAAGCTGTAGCCTTAGAAACTGGTAAATAATGTCACTTTGTCCTTCAAGGCTTGAATTTATTATTGAGAACACGTTTTAAATTATTTACTATGATTTAAGTACTGTTCGGCGCTGGGGCACAATAAATACTAGACAGGAATAGCCACCGAACCACTAGTACAAGTTATCGTGGCACACACATTGAACCAGCGCGTAGCGGCTTCCTGTAGTTATAATCACTAACCGTAAAACGGTCTGAGTCATGCCACGCAGTAAAAAAAAAACCGGCCAAGTGCGAGT
Source organism: Cerastis leucographa (assembly GCA_963082945.1). Lineage (NCBI taxonomy): Eukaryota > Metazoa > Arthropoda > Insecta > Lepidoptera > Noctuidae > Cerastis > Cerastis leucographa. Next base: position 6,268,822 of record OY720370.1, read on the forward strand.
CGGACTCGCGCACCGAGGGTTCCGTACAAACCAAAATAACTGAAGGGAATAAATAAAAATGTGATCTAACTAAAAATTTAAGGTTTTCGGAATTTTTCCTTTATATGTGCTATAAAACATTGCTTCATGCCAAATTTCAAGATTCTAGGTCGGCTGGAAGTACCCTTTAGGTTTTGATTCCCTTGCGAGTAGTTGCGAGTTTTAAAATATGCAGCTGTTTCTTTTGATTGCGTTGACATAGATATTTGATTTTGTTACAGCTTAAAGGTATTATAGACCTGAGTATTTGATAGGAATTTCAATTTAATACCTTTACGCGTTCATGAGGAGCGGGTTAGTAAAAGTTTAAAATTATTTAAATATATTTTTATTATCTGATGTAACTAAAAATGTACGGTTTTCGCAATTTTTCCTTTATCTGTGCTATAAGACGTTGCTTCGTGCCAAATTTCAAGATTCTGATTTAACGGGAAGTACCCTGTAGGTTTTGATTCCCTTGCGTGTGTCGATAATTTGTAAAAAGTAAAAAGTTTTGTTTATGTTCTAAAACACAATTTTTTTTCAACTCAATTTTTCTTAATTTTTCCGACTTTGGAGCAAATATCACATCAAACATTGACTTAAGAAAAAAAGTATCTAAGGTGTATATAAGTATCTAACCACGTTATGACTTTTTTAGAGCTATTGATAAATGCCCCACGCAGTTATATGCGTAGATACGGTTTATAGAAGGCACCTACGCTCCAAATTTCAACTGTGTGCTGCCAATAATCACGGAATGAAAAATCTATGACATACATACGTACAGATAGACAGACAAACAGTCGGCAGTCAAAATCCATAAGGGTTCCGTTTTGCAACGGAACCCTAAAAACTGCTGCTCTACAGATATTGGAGAATCGACGAGTTTTGGGGAGGTACTCACTTAGCACTAGCACAACACATTTTAGTACAGTTGTTGTTAAATTATAAACTCATAAGTGGAAGAACAGAGCCTACCTTATTTAAATCGACGACACGGTTGGCGCAGTGGCTGAGCGATCGACTGCTGCGCTGCGTGTCGCGGGTTCGATCCCCGCACGGAACAAATATTTGTATGGCCTACAGATAGTTGTTCCGGGTCTGGCTGTTTGTGTTTGTGAGTTTAAATGTTTGTAAACGCACCCACAATACAGGAGAAATTCCTAGTGTGGGGCAACGTTTTTTTAAAAAAAAAACAGAAACAAAAAATTTAAATGTGTAGGTAATTCTGGATTATTAATTTATTACTATCATCATCATCATCAGCCTATATTGTTCCCACTGCTGGGACGCAGGCCTCCTCTCTATGAGAGGGAATGGGCTGTAATCCGCCACGCGGGCCCAGTGCGGGTTGGTAGATGTCACATGTCTTCGAATTTTTTGTTCTAGGACATGCCGGTTTCCTCACGATGTTTTCCTTCACCGTTTTTGAGAGCAGCGGTGAAGAAATAAAATACACAAAGTAATGCGCCTGCCTGGGTTCGAACCTACGACTTACTGCTCGTAACTCGGGGCTGCTACCACTGGGCCACCGCTGCTCCCATTTATTTATTTATTACTATGATTGTATTAATTTATTTAATAAAATGTAGAAGAAAATAATAGTAGTCCTCCACGCACAGGTTTTTGTTTTTCCTCTTTCATTGTGTACCTATCTATAATGAATATAATATGAAATACTTAGTCATTAAAAAGCCTTTTTTTTTTTTTTTTTGCGGATGGGAAATCATCAAATGACTTCTCCCGCTCTGGGCGGAGCGGGAGGGAGTGTCAGACTTGACTGACTAAAACCCACCCATGTTCCTTCTAAGCCCTTTGTGTTCCAGGGCCGCGGTATCTCTTTCGAACAACCCGCAGCGTCATTAAAAAGCCTTAGGCTGCTTTTCCACCAGAGATGTGCTATGCTACGTTGCTATGAATGCGTTTGATAACCACCAATCATATTCATTGTTGCACATAGCTTAGCACCGGTGGAAACGGATTCAACTAAGATATGTTTTTTATATGGATGGATGCGTGCTATGGATGTGTGCTATGGACGCGTGCTATGGATGCCTGCTATGGGCGCTTCCCTACTATCGATACATCGCATAGCTCGAGCTGTGCATCTTCCTCGCACAGTTAACTCGCGGCGGCGTATCTTCAAAGCGCATCCTACTAGCCCGCTACATAGCTTAGCGTCAGTGGAAACGGTCACATAGTTTCGTAGCTTAGCTTTCACATCCTCGTAGCATAGCTGCATAGCACATCTCTGGTGGAAAGGCACCCTTTTTTTTCGGATGGAAAATCATCAATTGACTTCTCCCGCTCTGGGCGGAGCGGGAGAACTGACTAAAACCCATCCATGTTCCTTCTTCGCCCTTTGTGTTCCAGGGCCTCGGTATCTCTTTCGAACAGTCCCGCAACCCTGACAGGCATCGACCCTCTCGGACCCCTTCCGGTTTGCTGACATCTCCTTGAGGCGCGCATGGAACACGTACGCGCCGTCGACACGGCCTGTCGTCATGCATGAGACGGACGGACGGTGAGCTAGCCCATTACTCACCGTCCACAACAGGCCCGCGCCTACGGTGGCTGGGGGCCAAGGGTGGCCCCCGACGCCCGGGGCGTCTCCTGCGGCGGCTGGGACGTGAGGCTCCCTCCCTCTCACGTTCCGCCACCTCCTTCGCTAGCATGACTGCTTCGTAGAAGGAGGCGACGGCTTCCCATTCCCTCTCGCTCCGGACCATGGATTGAACCAATGCCGGACGCAAGAGGTCGCCGCCGCCAATCGCCGCTACGAGGACACGGTGGTGATCAGACCAGGTGGAGCAGACCTCCACAGTGTGCTCCACCGTGTCCTCCGGCCGGTCCTCGCAATGGTGACACGCGGCGTTTCCTCCCGCCTGATTCGGTGCAGGAACCTCCCGAAACAACCGTGTCCAGTGAGGACCTGCGTCAGGCGGAAGATGAGGGCGCCGTGGCGCCTCTCAAGCCACTTCTCAAAGAGAGGACTTATCGCCACTATTGTGGCGTGCCCTGCACGTGGTTGCGACAGTCGCTGTCTCCATGTCGCCATGAGATCGCGCCGGAGGTCTGTCCGCTGAGCGGCGATTTGCCGCGGCAGCGGAGTTTCCCCCCGGCGTAGTGCCTCCGCGCGCCATTCGTGCAGGTTTGCGAGTACTATCGCCTCCAGATCTCATGGCGGCAATCCGGCCAAGAGGCTCGCCGCCTCGCCAGAGATCGTGCGGTACCCCCGGATTAGCCTTACGGCTACCACCTTCTAGGGCGCGTTCAGGTAGTGGGCGGCTCCCCACCTCAATCGGGTCGGGTAGTTTATTGAAAAGTATTGGACACGTATTTTTAATTTTTTCACGTGGTCATAAAATTACGGAGTTATATTGAGTTGAAATGGCGCATGACGTCACATGAAGGTAAGTTGTATACCTACTTGTGACGTAGTGAGCCCCCACTCTCCAGCTTTAATGAGTTTTAACTAAGTAATTTTTTGATATTTTCGTGTCTAATATTTTTGTGTTACCTGTCTGACGGACAAAATAGACTGTCGTTTTCTTTACCCAGTCCGCATTGTGTATTGTGCTTTGTCGGTACCGACTTTGTTTTGGAAATTTGACACTTCTTTTATTACTAATTTCCGACCAAAGTTGCGTTAAAATTTGCAATAAAAACGAATCTTTGATATCTCGTAACTTTTTAATGGCTTTTTATATTCCTATTCTGTTTCCGTACAGACAAAATTAATAATGAGACAATACCACATCATGTTTTTCTTTGGATGTGCAACTGCAGTGTCAAACAGTGGAGTAAAACCCCCCCGAAGTTTCTATGGAAAAAATGACGAAAAGTGTCACCTAAATGTTGTAATTCCACTTTGAGTGCGAGAGAGAGATTTTTCGACCAAAAAAAAGTCTTTTCCCAGCAATCTTTTTTGCGTAGAGTTACTTACTTATATAGTTTCATGTAGAGAGAATGCTTAGTTGACGGTTTTAGGGTGCGTTTACACCTTGTATAAAAATGGTACCGTCTTAAGAGGGGGACTCTAGCCCCGAGGAATTTAAAGAATAGGTATTTGAAGAAAATATTGCCGTCGCGCTTCGCCCGACCAAGCCCCCGTCAAGAGCGAATGTGACAACTGCACCTCAGGCTGATTTCACCTACAAAAACCTTGACCAAAAGACGTTTTGTATTCCGCTGTAACATCGGACAAACATCGTAATAGCGAAAAAATATCAGCTGCTCTATACATTTGGGTCGAATAGGTATTGAAAGTATGGGGCAGCAGATATTTTTTTCGCAACATTGTTATAGGGGTACAAAAATTTATACTATACTAATTAGACAAAACTTGAGAAAATCGTAGTATAGAATGCCTATTACGTAGGTGGCAAGCAAAGTGGCATTTATCCTATAATGGGTCATAAATTCAGCAACACAGAGCGCAGTTACCTGTCTGAATAAAATCAGCACACCGCATTCCTCATCATAACATCACGCCTGTAATAACCGAAGGGTTTGGCAGAGGTATACCTTCCTACCAAATAGTACCTAGGTACAGTCGGCATCAGAAGTCGGTCAACACTTATCAATAATATAAAAACACGCAGTAAACACGAAATAGTAATACCCAAATTCAGATTAACTAACACTGGCAAGTTATTTCTTATAAACAGTACCTATACGCTTTTATAATAATTAAAGTTGCCGAAGTCAGTTACCTACGGGACTGACCGATGGAAAGTTTAAAAATTATATCAAACGTGTACTTATTTTATAATTAAAAAAGCATATTACAAAATTTTCTTATTTACCGATTGTTTGTCAATGTGTGGACATTGTAGGCCTTATAGATTCCTAGATCGTTTTGTAGTAAGCAATGACTTATTGTCGGTCCTACGCTGTCCTCTCATACTTAAGTAGGTACTAATGCTGTAACATAGAAATATTGTAAAACCAAATGATTTTAAAAGAGTAACAATGGATGGAGTTTCTTGCCGGTTGTTCTCCATAGGAAACGACCAACCCGAACCGAGCACCTTTTGTCGACAAGTGCCCGTGTAGGCCTATGTGAAATAAAATATTTTGATTTTGATTTAATATTACAAGTTTTGTGCTGATCACAGCGATCTGATGTATTATTGTTTTCAGAATTTGTGTAACCATTGATGAAAATATTGTTATATCTTTTACTCCAGTCTGTTAATATGGATCGTTCTAAAAATAAAACGACTTATAATATGGATTTGTATAGCGACTTTCGTTGCTGACCATACATCCACATTTCGCCAGTTGTTTTAGTCCCATCTGATACGGGGGCAGCTGGTACTGAGAAATTCTTGATGAGAAAACCCACTAAAAGTTTGCTCGACCTTGGAATCGAAAATTGGACCTTCTACTCAGAAATCGCGCTTACTGCCACCAGATCATCGAGGCAGGCGTTCAAAAAACTCATTTAAATAATTCTTCGAATAAAATCTTCATTCCACATGCACCTTGAAATCCCAGTAGTACAAAGGGTGTAAAACACCTCTTAACGAAGCCGAAAGGCACTGGTTCTCCCTGTCATTGCGATATTTTTTTTGTTCTACACCATACCTGGGAACCTTCTAGTTACGGAGATATTAGGGGTCAAAGTTACAACTTTTTGACAAGTTTTTTTTAAATAAGTAAGTACAAGTTTTTAATGTAAGATTTTTACTTTAAACACCTCCACGACCCCCGTACTATTCAATCCGTCCATCAGTACAATGTTTTGAGCCTGTATTCCCGTTGTCCCCGTAGGCCATGTCCCCGTTAACGGGGACAAAGGGAATTTAATAAAATAATTAAAATTACTTCCCGTTGTCCCCGTACGCTGTCCCCGTTAATTTCTTGTAATATATGCTTTTTAAATTATGCCCGTGGTCCCCGTTGAGTTAAAATTAGAAGTGAGAGTGCCTTAATAGAGAGAATATTGTCCCTATACAAATGAAATGGAACAACAAAACACAAATAATATACTACAAAAAAATAACTAACAAACTAAATAATAGGTACACCATGTGATTGCAACAAAAGTATTTATAATTTACGAATGTATTTGTTTAAAAATATAAATAAAGTCCTTAATGTATGAATATACTAGCTTCTGCCCGCGGCTTCGCCCGCCTTTTTTCGGTAATTGCGCGCGGGATCACACTACCGGGATAAAAAGTATCCTATATGCTATTCCAGACTATTTTCTATTTTTACTAACTACCTCCTACCCCACCTACCTACCTACCTACACTACCCAACCCTATTCCTTCATTTTTCTGATATCATAAGGTAGGTAGGTAAGGTTACCACGCTCAACTATCTCCTGGTAAGCTATGTTCTCCTAGTACCTCAATCCTGACCACGCCGCCCCAGACACGCTCGCAAAGAAAATAACGCGCCAGGGCATCACCAACTCCACGCCCAACTATCTCAGGCTTGCCGCGCTAAATAACCCACGTTTAAAAAAAATACAATAATTTAAAGTGGACAACGATACGTGACATCTTAACTGTCCGTTGTCCCCGTTGCCCATATGTACATAACGGGGACACCGGTAAGGAATCATATGACGTGCTGATGTCCCCGTGACGGGGACACAGATTACGGGGACAACGGGAATACAGGGTTTTGAGTGCGTTACATTGAGTTCTACCACAAAACATGATTTTACACCCCCCAAAAAAAGTCGTTTCCCAGCAATATTTTTTGTGTAAAGTTACTTAGTTTCATGTACAGAATGCTTGGTTGACGGCTTCGTGATGAGGTGATTTACACGGTGTATAGGTATTAATAGTTTAATGACTCCATAATTTTAGTATAGCTTTGACGTCACATTATTTTCCTGTTAGCCGTACATATCTAATTCGCTCAACCATTCTTGTACCAAAGTATAGAAGTCCAGTATAAGCTGGCTGTGTATTCTGTAGGTTTTCTGTGTACTGCCAGTTCAACCTAAACTGGGAATGTAAAGCCAGTTATATACGTTTATCGCCCTACCTATTCTCGTTAGTATATTCATTGTTCTTATGCGGGTTTTATTAAACATTAATCGACGCAGTTGGAATTTCAACTCTTTGTGTTGAGTCGAGCGTTGAAAATTCAACCGTCTCGTCGCGGCTGGATAGTTTTCCTGTTTTAAACTAGGCACCTATTAATTGATTTTTTTCAAAGTGGTTTATTAGCTGAAATATGAGTGGATTATTTCTGAAGGTATTTGCATTGTTTGCTAAAAATAGCTGACTTGGTTTCAGGAAAAATCGATTTAGGTCTTTACATGTAATTGTTAATTGGTAGGTTACAGGTTACATTGATAAGCACGTACGCACATTCTAATTATTGAGTTCGATTTTCGTGTTTCCCAGAACGATAAGCTTTTGATATTTTTTTGCACAATGTACGTACCAAGTATACCTACATAGTTCCAGGCAAGAGCACATGGTCATGTTAGCGCGCTATCAAACCTGTAAATTAAAATTTTAGGAAAAAATCATCCTCATGAATTTCATTGCAGCCAGTACCAGAACAGTTAAAATTAAAATAAAACCAAACAGATTGATTTTCAAAATATTTATTTTATAAATTAGAAATATAATCTAATTTTTAGACACTGACCATGTAGCAATTATGTACAATGGGCATTTATACATGGCCAGGACTTATAGATCTAATAAAAAATGGACAGTAACTATATGACTTATTTTGTAAAATACTATAATAACTCAAAAGTACTGAGAGGGTTGTTATAAATGTCACAAAATTACACTTTTTAATCGGTTTCTTGGTAACTCACGAGTCTCGACAGGCAGGCAGTGGTGGCCCAGTGGTGGCAGCCCCGACTTACGAGCAGTAAGCCGTGCGTTCGAACCCAGTCAGGTGCATTACTTTGTGGAATTTCTTTCTTCACAGCTGCTCTCAAAACGGTGAAGGAAAATATCGTGAGGAAACTGGCATGTCCAGAACTAAAAATTCGAAGACATGTGACATCTATCTACCAACCCGCACTGGGCCCTCGTGGTGGATTACAGCACACTTCCTCTCATGGAGAGAAGGCCTGTGTCCCAGCAGTGGAAACATTACAGGCTGATTATGTTATGTTATAAAATTAAGTCAGGCCGAGAGTAATTCATGATACGTTCATATACTTTGGGGGTCTCAACATAATTTCTGTCACTGTCACACTACAAGTCATCATCTGCCTTTTCTCAACTATATGTTAGGGTCAGTTTCCAATCTAACCCGATGCAGCTGAATACCAGTATTTTACATGGAGCGACTGTCTATCTGTCCTCCACAACCCAGTTAGTACTGAGTAATACGATGCCTTTGGTCAGGCTTTCGGGCCACTGCCACCTCTAACGACTGTCAAAGATCTACAAATTACTGTGCTTTCCGAGGCACGGAGGAAACTCGGTATGTAATTATGGTCACCCATCCACGAACCAACCTCGGCAAGAACGCCTTAACCTTAAAGATCGACCCGTGCGGCTGTTATTATTAAGCCATCACGGGCACCTGTAAAAGTAAAATTTCTAAATGGGGGGTTGAGAATGATGTAGGTACTGAAAACGTAACTGCTTTAGCGTCTGAGTCCCTTCCTCCTTGTTTAAAGTAGGTGTGTGTGACCGAAACAGTAGATTCACAACCGAAAAAATTCGTTTGCAATACAGCAATAGAAAGAAATTACTTATTTAAAATTAAAACTATACTTATAGTCTTAGGTTATTAGGCCCAGTTCTTTTCAATGGTAAGTACATGTATTATTTAAATAAAAATATCTAAATAGAAGCAGGTTTTAATCTATTCTTGTATTTAATAAAAAACTAGTTCATAAATAATATGAATTTTAATTGCACTACTAAAACAATGAGAGTAACCTCTACAAAGATAACAGAAATGTTGCCAGTATATGAACGACTTATACCATGGTAGTTATGATGTTTTTACCGTAGTTGTTATTTTTGTCAACCAATGAGAAGTTATCTTGTGTATGTTGACTTAATTGGCAACACCACAATTGTTTAATAATAGATTTAAATTAAAAACACAACCAGTATCTGTCAATATTTTATTTTTGTTACTTATACACCGTTTAAAAATACTGAGCTTAATAAAATAGGATCTCCTTTAAATACAACGCATTAAATGCAATATTTCGTTACCTGTATCATCTGCATTGTCATGACACAGCCTTAAGCATTAAATGGCTCTTGTATCAATTACGGACAAAAACGGACTCTTTACGAAGCCGTCAACCAAGCATTCTGTACATCAAACAAAGTGACTTTACGCAAAAAATATTGCTGAGAAGCGGGTTGTTGTTTGGCGTGAAATGACACGTTTTATGGCCTCAATGTAATGCACTCAAAACATTGTGCTGATGGATGTATTGAATAGTAAAGGTGTCATGGTGGTTTTAATTTAAAGACATTATATTAAAAAAAAAAAAAAAACACTCAAAAAGTTGAAACTTTGACCTCCAATATCTCTGTAACTAGAAGGTTCCAAAGTATGGTTCCAGATTAAAGGGTAGAACAAGTACCTTTCAACTTTGATAAGGATTCTTTTACACAACATAATTATGTTATTTAAGTCATTGTCATCAAATCGACATCTGCCGATAGTAGCCTCGATCAATATCTGAGGAGGCTCTCACTTGGCAGCTATTCTGGACACGAGGCGCATTGTTAGGAGGTTCCTCTCTCAAGAGACCCTGACCACTGGTAGCAGGGCAACCCTATTCCCGATGCCGGTGGGCTACTATTCTTTATGTTTTTTTTTTGTATATAATTATGTTAGTAAAAATGTAAATGTAGTATGTAAGAATAAATTAATAAAGAAATAATAATAAAATATTGTCAAAAAAGGAAAAGGAATTACAAGTTCGACTGTAAACTATGCTTCTTCTTTATTGATACAAGAGCCATATTATCACAAAGGCTTACAATCTTATTCGTGTGCAGAGTTTTTGGGCAGTATCTAAATGTTGCCAAGCATAAAATAATTAAATTAAAAAAAAAAACATTTGAATTGAGAATTACACAGCTGATTGCTAAAAATATATATTACGAGTCCACTAGCGCCATTTTTGAAACTAACTATATTTATTAGTCTCATAATTAACATTTATTTGTTCTAGATAATATCATATTCATTTAAATAGCAACAAAAAAGATCCTTATTAAAAATCAACTTCGATACAATATTGATGAACGAAATCGCCTTAACTTCATATGTAATTATTAAAATGATTGTTTTTAAAACATTTTTTTCTTAACATTTTAAATGTTTGACTTAGTTTTCGAATATTTTGTTTAAGTCTTAAGCTTTGTTTAGCAGGACTGCAGTCTTATAAGCGATTAAGGCGATTCGGAGACCGAGGGTTCGGTCTGTGGGGTTTTACCGTCATTCTTTGGGGGTGGACGGGGTGCTGTCTTCAGCTTTCCTTTTGCTCCCTGCCTGTTGGGTCCTGTTTTTGTCTGGCTTGTATTTCTCCCACTTTTTATGGTTGAGGAGATCAAAATCTTCACAATACTGAGCTATATCCCTAAGGTACGTAGATAGGTGTAAGAGCTCTCGGTCCCGATCCCTGTTCAGGTGAGCTTGCCTGAAAGGTCTGATCTTCAGCCCGCTCTTAGGGTTCATGATGAAGTTTCTCCTAATGTCGTCGAACATTATTGTGTTTTTCGAACTGTATTGGGGATACTTGCCCCATATGACGCCTAGAGGTTTTACCTGAAAAATAAAAGGTGGGGATCAGAAAGTGAATCCTAATAATATTATAAATGCGAAAGTTTATGAGTATGGATGGATGGATGTATGTATGGATGATTGTTACTCTTTCACGCAAAAACTACTGAATGGATTTGGATGAATTTTGGCACAAGGGTAGTTTATAACCTGGATTAACACATAGGATACTTTTTATCCAGGTAGTACAATCCCGTGGGACATTGACTAAACTCCAAGCGTTCGAAGCCGCGGGCATAGGCTAGTTATTAATAAAAGATAGTGATGAAACAACATAACATCACGCCCGTAATCCACGAAGGGATAGGCACGGCTATTACGGTACGCACGGTGACCAACAAAGCTATACAAAACCAGTTTATGTGGATCTCTCATTGTACGAAAAAACCTATACATAGCGAGGTCATGTTATACTAGAAATTTACTACTTGAACCGTGAACCTAATAGTACACCAACATTTCGACATTTATATTTAAGTGCCGTTTAATAGGAAGCGAGCCTATTGCCATCAACTGGGCACAAATCCAGGTTCCGTGGCTGCTACTGAGTAATAACCCAATAACAATTTGCATTTGCATGTTTAGCAGTGGCGCTTGCGACCATTAGAACAAAGACAGTAACGCAGACAAGCGAAGTACCTTAAAAGTCATCATCTGCATAGCCTTTTCCCAAATATGTTGGGGCCGGCTTCCAGTATAACCGGATGCAGCTGAATACCAGTATTTTTCATGGAGCGACTGCCTAATGGTGAAGGAAAACATCGTGAGGAAACCGGCATGTCATAGAACTAAAAATTCGAAAACATGTGACATCTACCATCCCGCACTAGGCCCGCGTGGTGGATTAAAGCCCATTCTCTCTCATTGAGAGGAGGCCTGTGTCCCAGCAGTGGGAACATTATGTATTATATTATGCTGATGATGATGACTGCCTATCTGACCTCCACAACCCAGTCAGTACTGGGTAATACGATACCCCTTGGTAAGAATAGTTATCACTATCAGGCCATTGACTATCTGTAATGACTGTCTACAAATGACAGCCGGGACCAACGGCTTAACGTGCTTTTCAAGGTACAGAGGAAACTCGGTATGTAATTATGGTCACCCATCCACGAACCAACCTCGGCAAGAACGCCTTAACCTTAAAGATCGACCCGTGCGGCTGTTATTATTAAGCCATCACGGGCACCTGTAAAAGTAAAATTTCTAAATGGGGGGTTGAGAATGATGTAGGTACTGAAAACGTAACTGCTTTAGCGTCTGAGTCCCTTCCTCCTTGTTTAAAGTAGGTGTGTGTGACCGAAACAGTAGATTCACAACCGAAAAAATTCGTTTGCAATACAGCAATAGAAAGAAATTACTTATTTAAAATTAAAACTATACTTATAGTCTTAGGTTATTAGGCCCAGTTCTTTTCAATGGTAAGTACATGTATTATTTAAATAAAAATATCTAAATAGAAGCAGGTTTTAATCTATTCTTGTATTTAATAAAAAACTAGTTCATAAATAATATGAATTTTAATTGCACTACTAAAACAATGAGAGTAACCTCTACAAAGATAACAGAAATGTTGCCAGTATATGAACGACTTATACCATGGTAGTTATGATGTTTTTACCGTAGTTGTTATTTTTGTCAACCAATGAGAAGTTATCTTGTGTATGTTGACTTAATTGGCAACACCACAATTGTTTAATAATAGATTTAAATTAAAAACACAACCAGTATCTGTCAATATTTTATTTTTGTTACTTATACACCGTTTAAAAATACTTTTGAATTGAGAATTACACAGCTGATTGCTAAAAATATATATTACGAGTCCACTAGCGCCATTTTTGAAACTAACTATATTTATTAGTCTCATAATTAACATTTATTTGTTCTAGATAATATCATATTCATTTAAATAGCAACAAAAAAGATCCTTATTAAAAATCAACTTCGATACAATATTGATGAACGAAATCGCCTTAACTTCATATGTAATTATTAAAATGATTGTTTTTAAAACATTTTTTTCTTAACATTTTAAATGTTTGACTTAGTTTTCGAATATTTTGTTTAAGTCTTAAGCTTTGTTTAGCAGGACTGCAGTCTTATAAGCGATTAAGGCGATTCGGAGACCGAGGGTTCGGTCTGTGGGGTTTTACCGTCATTCTTTGGGGGTGGACGGGGTGCTGTCTTCAGCTTTCCTTTTGCTCCCTGCCTGTTGGGTCCTGTTTTTGTCTGGCTTGTATTTCTCCCACTTTTTATGGTTGAGGAGATCAAAATCTTCACAATACTGAGCTATATCCCTAAGGTACGTAGATAGGTGTAAGAGCTCTCGGTCCCGATCCCTGTTCAGGTGAGCTTGCCTGAAAGGTCTGATCTTCAGCCCGCTCTTAGGGTTCATGATGAAGTTTCTCCTAATGTCGTCGAACATTATTGTGTTTTTCGAACTGTATTGGGGATACTTGCCCCATATGACGCCTAGAGGTTTTACCTGAAAAATAAAAGGTGGGGATCAGAAAGTGAATCCTAATAATATTATAAATGCGAAAGTTTATGAGTATGGATGGATGGATGTATGTATGGATGATTGTTACTCTTTCACGCAAAAACTACTGAATGGATTTGGATGAATTTTGGCACAAGGGTAGTTTATAACCTGGATTAACACATAGGATACTTTTTATCCAGGTAGTACAATCCCGTGGGACATTGACTAAACTCCAAGCGTTCGAAGCCGCGGGCATAGGCTAGTTATTAATAAAAGATAGTGATGAAACAACATAACATCACGCCCGTAATCCACGAAGGGATAGGCACGGCTATTACGGTACGCACGGTGACCAACAAAGCTATACAAAACCAGTTTATGTGGATCTCTCATTGTACGAAAAAACCTATACATAGCGAGGTCATGTTATACTAGAAATTTACTACTTGAACCGTGAACCTAATAGTACACCAACATTTCGACATTTATATTTAAGTGCCGTTTAATAGGAAGCGAGCCTATTGCCATCAACTGGGCACAAATCCAGGTTCCGTGGCTGCTACTGAGTAATAACCCAATAACAATTTGCATTTGCATGTTTAGCAGTGGCGCTTGCGACCATTAGAACAAAGACAGTAACGCAGACAAGCGAAGTACCTTAAAAGTCATCATCTGCATAGCCTTTTCCCAAATATGTTGGGGCCGGCTTCCAGTATAACCGGATGCAGCTGAATACCAGTATTTTTCATGGAGCGACTGCCTAATGGTGAAGGAAAACATCGTGAGGAAACCGGCATGTCATAGAACTAAAAATTCGAAAACATGTGACATCTACCATCCCGCACTAGGCCCGCGTGGTGGATTAAAGCCCATTCTCTCTCATTGAGAGGAGGCCTGTGTCCCAGCAGTGGGAACATTATGTATTATATTATGCTGATGATGATGACTGCCTATCTGACCTCCACAACCCAGTCAGTACTGGGTAATACGATACCCCTTGGTAAGAATAGTTATCACTATCAGGCCATTGACTATCTGTAATGACTGTCTACAAATGACAGCCGGGACCAACGGCTTAACGTGCTTTTCAAGGTACAGAGGAAACTCGATATGTAATAGGTGGTAACCCATCCACGGACGAGCCTACGAAGCGCAGGTTATTCTGAAGATCGACCCAAGCGTTTGTTATTAATTAACCCCCGACCAAAAAAGAGGGGTGTTATAAGTTTTTAGTAAAGAGCTCCTCGAGGTGCGGTACGTTACGGTAGGTTTGTTACTCTTTCATGCCGAAACTACTGAATGGATCTCGATGAAATTTGGCACAGGGATAGATAATGGTCTGAAATTAAAATTGAATTAGTTTATTTTCGAATTATTGATTTAATCTTTTACTCTGGACGCTCTTAGCTTGCACGTATTTCTACATTGTTCTCACATGTTTTTAATTCTCAACATGAATGATGTAACCAAGATCTTGTAACAATATTTTGATTTAAAAGAGTGTAGTGCCTTTAATGTTGAAATAGAAATAAATGGTTTGAGTTTGAGTAGCACATAAGATACTTTTGATACCAGTAGTACAATCATCATCAGCCTATAATGTTCCCACTGCTGGGACGCGGGCCTCCTCTCTATAAGAGGGAATGGGCTGTAAACCACTACGCGAGCCCAGTGCGGGTTGGGTAGAACTAAAAATTCGAAGACATGTGACATGTATGTCACATGTCTTCGAATTTTTAGTTCTAGGACATGCCAGTTTCCTCACGATGTTTTCCTTCACCGGTTTTGAGAGCAGCGGTGATGAAATTAATTACAATTAATGCACCTGCCTGGGTTCGAACCCACGGCTTACTGCTCGTAAGTCGGGGCTGCCACCGCTGCCGGTAGTACAATCCCGTGGAACAATTACGGAACAAAACGCGGGCGAAACCGTGGATATAAGCTAGTACAAAATAAACTACTCACATCTATAGTCCCATACTTGGCCGTATGCACAGTGATCATAGCCAAGTAATCTAGGTAGAACATGATCTTATACTCTTGATGGGTGGACACGCCCAGAAGACGCATCTTCTCCTCGATCCACTTCATGCCGGTGGCAGACCAGATCACGATGTCGTAGTCTTCGTATGCTGAGGTAAGGAACTCGTGGAGAAATGGCCGCATGAGCTCGTACCCTGGAAATGGGGAAAGAGTAGGTTAGTATTTATCGTTCTTACAATTTTCGTTTATTAAAGTGAAATTTTTATTACATCGTCTCAAACTTTTTCGTCTGTGTGTTGCATGTCGCGTGACGCTCGGCCACGGAGGCGCTACTCCGCGTTTTATACGTTTTATACCCTTAATGGAATATGATTCCAAAATTTTTTAGTTAAATGTCTATAGTGTGAAAAAAAGTTTCACTTTTACTGTGGTTTCATAAAACCACACAATTCTTTTTCCTTTTTCTTACTTGCTGTTTACATTTTTAAATATACCTTTATTAAAAATAAAAAATTAAACAAAAAAAAAAAAAAAAAACATTAAAAAAAAAAACTACAATTATTTTAATTTTTGACAAGTTAAAAGATAATTTTGATAATTTCATTAAGTTGTCTCTAGAGTCAACATAAACTTTTATTTAAAATTACACCCACGCTATGAGCTACGCTATAGCTATTGCAGTTTTGTAGGAAACGGTCGTTTTTTTAATTAACCCACCAAATATTTCTATGTTGGCGAGGGGTTTCAGAATGGTGTACTGAATCAAATTAATTTATCAAAATATTTTATTTTACAGAGGCCTACATGGGCACTTAAAAAACGTCGACAAAAGGTGGACGGTTCGGGTTGGTCGATTCCTATGGAGAAGAACCGGCAAGAAACTCCATGGTTACTCTTTTAAAAATAAGTGGTAACTAGTAACCGTTTTAGCGTCGGTGCTCCATCACCCTGTATTATTCACTTGTAACCAATCTTGAACTAAAACTAAACTACCGACTTCAGCTTCGGCCGGTTGTGGCGATAGCCTTTTAATTAGCTTCAGCTTCGGTCGGAACCTAGCAATTTATAAGAAAAGGTTATACCTGTTTCCGCCACAGAACGATGGTCGAACAGCGTATAATCAATATCTAGCACGAGCAGCTTCTTGCCGGGCCGCGGCTCGTTCAGAATGTTGATCTTGTAATCCCGAACGCGCTTGTTTATTTTAGCTAGGTATATCTGGAATCAGAACATGATTTATGTGCTACCTATTTATTATATTTGTTTATGTTTTCGGCTGATTTAATTTTGGGCATAAGAGGAAGACCAAAGATACGATGACTGTGTGAAAGATGATTTGGCAATAAGTAAATGCCTTGTCTAATGAGATCATCTCAGCAATCAACTTGCTATATCATCTTTCACACACTCCCATTGTTTTTTTGGTCTTCTTCTACTCTTATAGCCATCTACATTCATACACAATATTTTTCTAACCACACTCAATACAATAGTATAGTAAATATATTGGCCAGTCATCATTTTCATAGACAAGTAGACCTCCATCATCATCAATGTCTATGTCACAGTCAAAACTGTTTATTAGTAAAACTAGTTTGTTTGTAGTTTTGACCAAAATAACTAACATTTACTTAAAAACTCATTAGGTACTATTTTGTGACCCTTTAAAAAACATTCATCTTCCTGCCCTTGTCCCATTTCATTTGGGGTCGGCGCAACACGTCTCTTTTCTCCATACTCCTCTGTCATTCGTCATGTTATCATTTACTCCTTTTTCCCTCATATCATTTTTCACACATTCCATCCATCTTTTCTTTAAAAACATTGTGTTGTAGTAATTCTAGCTTATAACAGAGGCATTCTCAAACAAAATATTTTTTAACTTTAATAGAGAAAACGCTATTTAACTTACTAAGGGTTTTGAACTTCTGCCTGACACAAATAGTAGTTTTATCCGATTAACAGTTAACATGTTTTGACTGTAACATCTACATCTCCAAACAACATATTAAGAACAAAATCTTGACATTGGAACCTACCTCCTGATTCTCCACATCGACCTCCTCCTCCTCAATATCCAGGTCATTCACCACCTCATCCCCCACATCGGGCTTGGTCTGCGCGCCCGCTATCGCTTCCTCAAGCGACCCCATCATCATGATCTTGAGGTTGGGCTTCAGCTGTAGATCTGATAGGGTGTAGTTGTCTGTTGCTACCTTGCCTGGCGAGTAGGTTAATGATAAGCATTTTGTTGAAAGTATACGGTGAAGAAAAATTTCAAGGAAAACCACGGGACGTAACGTAACGGGACTAATAATAGGGGACGCCGGACGGGTCTATTAAATCCAGACTCCATGGCTGCTATTGAGAAATTCCTGATGGAAAAACCCAATAACACATTGCCCCACCTGATAATAAAACCCAGGACCTCATGCTCAGAAGTCACACTTGCAACTACTCATCATCATCATTATCATCATCAGCCTATTTTTTTATTTTTTTTTTATCTCTTATCCTAGTGTTCATCAAAAGATGAACCCTAATCATTATTACGATCTAGCCTTGTATATAGACTATAATGTTCCCACTGCTGGGACACAGGCCTCCTCTCATAAGTGGGAGTGGGCTGTAATCCAACATGCGGGCCCTGTGCGGGTTGGTAGATGTCACATGTCTTCGAATTTTTTGTTCTAGGATATGCCGGTTTCCTCACAATGTTTTCCTTCACCCTTTTTGAGAGCAACGGTGACGAAATAAATTACACAAAGTAATGCGCCTGCCTGGGTTCGAAACCAGAGCTTACTTCTTGTAAGTCGGGGCTGCTACCACTGGACCACCATTGCTCTCCAACCACTAGACAAGTTTTGACCTAAGGCAGCCCTGTTTATTCATCTCTTCAAAATCTTCCAAACCTTTGTTAACAACTTATGTTAGGGTCGGCTTCCAGTCTGACCAGATGCAGCTGAATACCAGCATTTTACATGAATTAACTTCCTAACTGACTTCCACATCCTATTCCTTATCTGTCAGTATATTTATCGTAGCTTTACAAGAAATATTGGGTTTTAGTTCAGCTCTATAACTCCTTGTATTGTTATTTTACCAGACATAAACAAATCATAACCCTCCTTTTTGCTTAGCCGTAGTCAGACAATAAATGCCAACTTACTGTAAATTGGACACTTTAGTGTTGTCTTTTATTTTCATAATGCTAACTTTGCAATAAAATTGAGACATTGACATGAATTGTTTTTTATTTAGAAGCATATCCTGAATAAATTTTTCACTATGTTTTAAAGCATTATAGTAAAACTGAGCTACTTAATACATTCTAGAGTAACTGTAAATTATAGCAGTACTTTTAGCTAAATTTGAGATATATAAAGAAAAAGCAGATGTATTAATGTGAACAAAGCAAAAAGAGTGTTAGGATCATAGAAGGTGGCATTCTGTGGTTCCTGCCTCCTCCCGTAGGGGTGAATTTAAGTATGTTTGTAAAGACAAACCAAGAGGAGACTTATCAAGAGGCACTTCAGCATTCACTGGTTCTGATGGAGGAAATATTTAATAATGTATGTATGTGTATGTATTATAATGTTCTACATTTAAATTAGTCAACAAAATGTAGGCCATTGTATGTTTTTCTGAGAAACGTAATGAATAACACGTCTCTGCCGGTGTGATATTACATAAAGAAGAGCTGGCCCGAATTATGAGTTTTCATAACGAGATTTAGTATCAAAACTGTAGATCATTTTGCAATTTATCAATCTTAACCACCGTCGACTGTATAAAAATTAAAATGATGATAAAAAACACGTTATAATTACCCTGAAATTTAACATTGAGAAGCTTTTGCCTTTCCGGTCTGACTCCCGTGGCATTTTCGATGGCGATTTTGAGCATCGCCACGGAATCCGATGGCGAAAACTCCGGTATCTCATACTCCTTGCCATTCCATTTAACACTTAGTTTTAAAGGATTATCGTTTATATCGCACATTTTTAACCACTTTTACACCTAAAATTCAGTGCAACTGCTATTGACGTGACATATAAACAAAACAAATTTGACACGGCACTAGTGATGCGTGATTCGTACTATTTGTGAAAGGTGACTGCAATAGTGATGCGATTCTTACTATGTAAAAAATCATAGAGAATAAAGCTCTAGAGTTGGCATAGCGAATCGCCGAATAAAATATTCTACCACTTTTTACGCGGGGCAAGGTAAACATATGTGTTTACTTCGCCTTGCACACCTACGGGAATTTAACAATCACACAGAGACTTTCAAGATGAGATAAAGAGCTAATAATTAATTATTATTTTGAATCTTTACTTGCATCTATTGCTACAAACGAACCCGAAAAAAAAACACCACACAATAAAGGGAACCCACACATATTGACAAATTAACGTTTATCTATACACATAACCTACGACAACTAACAAGGAGTGCTATGTTGACATCAAATATTATTTATTTGTTTTGTATTTTGTAATGAAATTTAGAATTACTACTATGTAAAATGCAATTAAATGTAATGTGTTATACCTACAAAATTTGTGCACCGTTATTGGCAAAACATGGACGCACACAATATCTAATTAAATACCTTGCATGTCTGATTAGTCAGTTTATGTAAACGCATGTTTGACAAATAAAGTATCTTTAAGGGAGTGATACAACCAATGAGTGGTATTTCATTCGTCATCCATGAAGGTTGGTAATAACGATTACAGGTACGTTTTGATAACAATTATATTAATCTACTTATATATCAAAATTAAATGACGTTTGTTAGTCTCACTGCTTGTACTTTTCCTATAAGAATGACGCTACAAACGGCGTGTACTCAACGTACTTACTACTTAAAAATACTAATAAGTAACTGACAACTGAACTAAAACATTTATCTTATTGTTCATTCATTCTTATTGTCCCTAGTCAGCCAGGTGATTAAGTATAGGACATACTTAATCACCTTTTTTTTTACGGATGGGAAATCATCAAATGACGCTGAAGGGAGTGTCAGATTTGTACTGACTAAAACCCATCCATGTTCCTTCTTAGACCTTTGTTTTCCAGGACCACGGTATCTCTTTCGAACAGTCCCGTAGCCCTGGCAGGCATCGGCCCTCTCGGACCCCTTCCGATTTGCTAACATCTCCTTGAGGGGCGCATGGAACACGAACACCCCGTCGATACGGCCTGTCGTCATAAGATGGACGGACGGTGAGCTAGCCCATTACTCACCGTCCACAGGCCCGCGCCAACGGTCAACCGCACGGTCTCGCTTCTTCTCTCCCGCAGTGGAGGGGACGTGAGGCTTTCTCTCTCTCACGTTCGGCCACCTCCTTCGCTAATACCTAATCACCTGAGCCTACCCTTTGAGCTACCAACGTACCAAGATTTATTTCTATCGTTACGGCGGAAACTTTATTTCGACGTTGTGCTTTAGTAACATGTTAGTGCATAATTTTAGTACTTATATATATGCAAACATGCTTATAATATGTTATTCGAGTCAGCATGGTTTTGAATTTGATTGAAGTTGCAGATCTTTTTTTACGCCAGGAAAATTTACTATAGGGGATCGGACTGGGTAAAGAAAACGACATTCTATTTTGTCCGTCAGACAGGTAATACAAAAATATTAGACACGTATTTTTTGTTTTATCAAAATATCAAAAAAATACTTAGTTAGAACTCATTAAAGTTGGAGAGTGGGGGCTTACTACGTCACAAGTAGGTATAAAACTTACCTACATGTGACGTCATGCGCCATTTCAACTCAATATATCTCCGTAATTTTATGACCACGTGAAAAAAGAAAAAATACGTGTCCAATACTTTTCAATAAACTACCCGACGGACAAAAAAAAATATAGGATTATCCCCTATTAACCATTTTGGAGAGCACCTGTTTATGACAACAAACCATACACAATGATGGCGATAGGTGAATGAACTAGTTTTATAATTATTATATCCGAATGGTCTAATGGCCAAAAAATGTACTTTTGCAAAAGGGTCAGCCAAGCTATACCGTCTCTAGACTTTATTCCTCTATGTTAAGGCCCGATATCCATTAGTCTAGTTAATTTGTCTATAATGAGAAAATGTAAGCGCACATAAGTTTGCTCTGATTTATGAGGGATAAAAGGGTAAACAACTGGAATAACATTTGTGGCAGTTTCATCAGAATTGAAATCCAAATATACAAGATGTTGTTTTGCATCCTCGTCAAAATTCAGGAGGTTGTCACAAAAGACTTAATTAGTCAATTAAAATTACGGTCCCCAGTTAATTTTTAATAAACGCTGATTTTTTTGGTTGTTTATGTTTGTCAGTAATTCTGAATAACCCCCATAACATGGTTTAGGGAATAAGAAATTATCAAATAAAGGTTTGAGATTGTTTGTATGTGTGGAAGCGCGGTTATAGGGCGAGAATCAGACGGCTCATGTTTATAACACGGGTAGTTGACACTTACCGATTTGCGCAAATAAAAAAAAAGTAAAAATTACTTACCCTTTTTATTATTGATTCGGGACGAGAATCATTAGCATAGTTACCTCCTTGAATTTGACGAGAATGCAAAACAACACCTTATATATAACAAACATCTGATAAAATGGTCTTGGTGCTGATTTGAAGGTCCCATCCGCAAAATAACATCCAGGCTTCCTTATGAATTTCTTCTCAAGGATAATCTAAAATAGAAAAAAATATTATATTTTGTAAATATTTTGTCGTTTTCACCGTCTTCACAGACTAAAAAGCTTTTTGCCAATACTTTAGGTATATGGCCACACAAACACAACTTTTAAACCATTAAAGCATGAAAAATTGAAAACCATAAGTTTTCGTGCTTTGATGGTTTAAAAGATGTGTTTAATTTTTTTTCGATCCATTTATTAAATACTCTTTATAGATTATAGATTTAAATGCACCTAGATTTATATAGATTGAAATGAAATCTTGGTCCTTTCAAATACTTAATCTTATTAGCTTTTTATGAAAATCCTCATAGATCTCTTGAACCAGGTCCTTGTGTACTTATATATTTTCCTTTTCAAAGATGCTATTTCTTTTTTAACTATTGCAATGGCAGATTGTTTTCCGCAAGTATGTGGTGATGTTCGCAAAATATGTTCTTTTCTTTCATCTATAGTAATCGACGCAGAATATATCCTCATATTTGTACATCTCCATAATGTTGTCCCACTTGAATTACTTACATTTTTATTAAATCGGTAACCGTTGTGAATCAATTTTTTTTCTTTTCAGTGATGATCAGAATAATACCCACAGATAAAATAATAAGACCAACACAAATATAAAAAATATTTATTTCATAAAATTAAACAATGAGTAAACATTTCATTTTAAATAAATAAAAAAAACATAAGTTTCATTAGCCCTACCTACTTTCTTGACTATCTACTACTCTCGTCACTTCAACGATAAACTTTTCAGGTTCAAAGTCAGGGTCCAGAATCTTGGACCTGATGATTTCTTTGTAAATAAATGAAGACTTTCTAGGGGTCCGCGTCTTTTCTGGACTTGTGAAATCTACTTCGTAAAGGCCAAACTTTTCTCTGTAAAAGAAATAACATTTAAAATCCTACTACTGAAACGGATCCCGAGATCAGTGAATAAAACTCGATGGTATTCTGTTTCTAATTTAATCCGATCTCGGGATCGGTGGAGACAAACCCTCAATGAGGCAGTCACGCTCAATTGCGTCTCTACAAGGTGTTGTGTTGCATCCTCGTCAAATTCAAGGAAGTCTATTCTATAGTGATTCTCGACCCGAATCAATAATAAACTGGGTAGGTATTTTTTTTCTTATTTACGGAAATTGGTAAGTGTGACTGTGAACCACCCGTGTTTTAAACGCGGCCCGTCTGATTGTCGCACTATAACCGCGATTTCACACGTACAAATAATCTCAAACGTTTCTTCGATAATTTTTTATTCTATAAACCACGTTAAAAGGGTTCTTCTGATATACTGACAGACTTCAAGAACCGAAAAAATCAGCGTTTATGTATAATTAACTAGGTACCGTAATTTAAATTGATTATTTTTGTCTTTTGTGGCAACCTCTTGAATTTTGAAGAGGATGCAAAACAACACTTTGTATATTGGCTTAATTAAAAAAAAACTTACGAATATCCGCTTCGCCACTCAAAAGTGTCAATAAGAGACCACATGCTATAGCCTCTAATATCGCAGCCTTCGTCCACAGCATCCAGTAAAGCATTCAGATAGGTCCTAAAGTAGTTGATTCTGTCTTCATCTAGCAGGCCTCCTGAGTTAGACCAGCCATTTGCTGTGATGTACACGGGTGGATTGTCGTATTGAAATTTTAATTCCATTAAGAGTTTGAAGAATCCCCATGGTACCTCCTGCAATGTCAAGGTGATTAAATGATGTCGTGCGATAGGGTTTCTATGTCCAGTACAGTCCTATAAATTTCGGGCATGGTGGCCAATCAAAGTGGAGAGAAACCTAGTGATAATCGATAAGGGAGATATTGATTCCAGTGCACCAGTTTGTACGTAAACACACCGTGTGCGATATTTCTATCCAGACCCTTATTCTTAGTCCAATGGGACAGCAATCCGACAAGGCTAGGGAGAGATCAGACGCAGGACTAACGGCATCACGTGCTTTCCGTAGCACGGAGGTGTTACACATAAGACCCCGCTCACGACGCGCAATCCGTTGGTGTAAACTGCTAAATACTGCTGCTGACTCGGTGGTGTAATCGATTTTACAACCTTATCAAGCTTAGCCGGTGAGCGAGGGTTGAACTTTTAGCCGCTCAACTCAATAGTTGAGCGGCTAAAGGTTTGTGATCAGGAGAAATTCAGTTCAATGTCAATACATTGACCTTAATGTGAAATTTAATACAGAAATAGCTATTAAAAACTTTTGAAAAAATTACCTGTAACCAGCTAGTTTGTGACTGCGGCCACGAGGGATCCTTGACCAGAACCGCACCCATATCATCCATGAACGAAGGCACAGGGTACATGCCTTCTAACGACGCGTCCCTATATGCCAACTTCGTGGTAAACGCATTCACGCCCAGGAAGTCTGCTGATCCCTTCAGCAAGGCTACTTCTTTCGGTGATAGATCTGGCAATCGGGACCTGGGATACCCCTGCTCCGCACTCTTGCTTGCTACGTTCTTTTTAACTGGTGAAGGGTAGCCGCCCACTTTTGAGAATATTGGATGGGCAAACAAGCCCCACTGGAAGGGAAATAATGAATTGTTAATTTAAATTTACCCTTTACTCTCCCACAGCTGGGAAAAAGCCCTCCTCCATCTTTCAAGTTCGAGCATTCGCTCCTCTTCTTGCCAATTCCTAAGGACGACATCCCCGTTGTCAATCAATCTCTTTCCTGATTACATATGTTTATAGTGGAATTCAATCTAACGCACTCAAAACACTGTGCTGATGTGTTTATTGAACATTGTCATATTTCGTAAAGTAATAATATTTAAAAAAAAGAATACATTTCAAAATAAATCTGTGGGAAATTTGGAACTTTGACCTCCAATTTCTCCGTAACTAGGAAGTAATTTATTGTCCAGAACAAAAAAATGGTCGCAATGACCGAAAAACAATTGCCTTTCGGCTTTGTGAATAGACTTTTTACATCTATTATAAAATCTAGTAAGATCCTTATTGCCGTTTTTCTTACTTACATCAAACTCCCTGGCATCTATACCAGCTTGATGATCATCGACAGTATCGGACGCGGCGTCATACCACACGAAACCAATGGAGATTCCAATTATACCTTTCTGCAGCTTCCTATAATCTGCGTCGTACATATGGTACGTACGAGCATGAGCTATCAACAAGTTCCGAGTGCACATGTACTCAGCAACGCCCGAGATGTTCAGCAATGGCGCATGACTATCAGTTCCATACCCATTTACACAAATCTCTTTAGGATCACTAATTGTTATCCAATGTTGCACTTTTCTCCCGAAACTATCAAATAAAAACTTCGCGTAGTCAGTAAACCATTGGACTATTTCAGGATTTGTCCAGCCTCCTAGTTTTTGCAGATTAGCCGGTAGATCCCAATGGTACATTGTTACCACGGGCATAATATTCTTGGCTATGAGTTCGTCTAGAAGCCTGTCGTAGTAATCAACTCCAATTTGATTTATTTTATCTACGAATCCATTTGGCAGGACCCTGGACCATGATATGGAAAACCGGTAGAAGTCTAGGCCAAGATCTGCGGCTACTGACACATCTTGCTTGAGTTTGTGGTAGGAGTCTGCCGCCACGTTGGCTGTGCTGCCTTCCTTGATCAGCGAAGGCGATTTGTGGGATGCTAAATCCCATATAGATGGGCTTTTACCTGTGGTGCGTCAAAATAAAATTGTTAATGCCTAGCGAGAGACTGTTTACGTGTGTTAGGCATCGGTGAATTGCATACGAGTACAAGCTAATGCGACGTGTGGGAATCATCGGCTAACAGCAGTGAACAAGATCATGAATAATATCATGACAGAAATTGGGACGAGATTTTCCTATTCACGATAACTTTTTTCTGATACTAATCGTTTGAAAAGAGAATGCGGTACTTGACTACAAAAATACAAACATCCGAATTGAGAACCTCCTCATTTTTTAGAAGTCGGTTAAAAACTAATCGTAACTTTAAATGTCCTTTTTTTTTGTTAAAGCACTAAATCTTACCATCCTCATTCCAACCTCCTTCGATTTGGAAGGCAGAAGTAGACGCACCAAAGTGGAAGTCTGGTGGAAATGGTCGCAGCTTACGTTTGCAAAACACATTATCGCAAATAATGAGAAAGACGCTGTGGACGGAAATATGACAAATGTTATTCTTCTTTATCGTGTTGTTAGTACCACTACATAACCTGATGTCAGAGATTTTATGCCGCCAATGGGCCTCTGATTTGGCTTTACATGCCGTCTAGAAATATTTCTGAGGTATGCTGGTTTCCTTAGGATGTTTTCCTTCACTGAATAATAATTATACAATACGCACATGAATCCGGAAAATCAGAGGTGCTTGTCTTGGAATTTGAGACCTAGGTATGTCTTGGCAAAGATAGCCTAGTGGTGTGACCCCCGGATAAATGTTATTTAAAAATCAACGATATACACAAGTGATCATATTCTAAGTAACAAGTTTTGAGACAGGCGTGTAATACAAAAAGTATAATCAGCCTATAAAGTTCCCACTAGTGGAACACAGGTCTCTTCGCCATGGGGAGGGAGTGGGCCGTATCCACCACACAGGCGCAGTGCGGGTTGGTGGAGTCTATATGGGGACACCACCTGCTCTCGCACTGTGCCACGGCTGCTCTCAGCCCTTTTCCAAATTTTGGGGGGTCGGTGCAGCATGTTTTCTTCATCCAAACTTCTCTATTAATCGTTATCTCAGTATTTCTAGTCGAGTTAAAAAAATAATGAAAATACAACAGTACCAGAGCACTCCCGCGCAGTTGTTCATGGTTCCGAGGCACACCACGCACTGCAACCGCGGTCCAGTGTCTTCTTACTACGGTGAACCGAACGGTAGGGGTTATTCTGCAACGCTTTAACAATGCTTAGGTTTTTGATGGCTAAGTCTCTTGTAACCTTGTGTTGTAGTGAAGGTACCTCGAAGGCTCTTCATGGCAACTGTAGTTTTTTAAGAACCGAACCTTGCTTCAGCATAGGTTCTGAATGTCAATTATTAGTCCAGGATCTGTATGCCAACATCTGATCATCTTAATTTGTGCAGATTTCACTGTATAACTTCGTGTATAACTTGCTGAACTGTCTTCGAAGGGTTACTGGCAGCGGCTGGATGAGTTTTCAAGAATTAAACTGGATGCCATGCGTATGAAGTGTGTGTTTGTTCCGCAAAGGACTGGTGTAGGTAGGCGGATGGTGATGATGATAATAATTACTATCGGTATAACGAAAGGTAACCCAAACTGCGGCAAATAGCTGGGCATCCTTAATAGATTGAAGCGATGCTTCAGGCCCGGACAGCTTTTAACATTATATAAAACACAAGTCCGATCCTGCATGGAGTATTGCAGCCACCTTTGGGATGGCTCAGCTAAATACCAGCTTGCCGCGCTTGACTCTATGGAACGCAGAGCATAGAGGCTGATTGGCGACGTACAATTGGTGGATGCCAAGCTTCACAGCTTAGCTCATCGCCGCAAGGTTGCCTGCTTGTCGGTCTTCTACAGGCTGTACTTCGGTCAGTGTGCCCAAGAACTCCACGGCCCCCTTCTTCCATCGGACATCTAGACACACTGCAGGTTACCATCCCTACCTTAGTGCTATTGCACCAATTCATACTGAGCGTTTTCAAACGTCCTTCATACTGCGCAAAGCAAAGGAGTGGAACTCTCTGCCTGCGTCTTTTCCGACCGCCTAGAACCCTAATCTCTTCACAGTTACAGTGAACAGGCTTCTACTGGGCAAGCTCGTACCATCGTCGACTTTGTCTCTGTCATCTCTGACCTAGACTGGAGTCAAGAGCAAACCCATCGCAAATTAAAGAAAACGAGTCAGTTCAGTGGTCTGTCATGTAGCTCTAACGAGTTCAGTTGCCTAAACTCGTTCGAGCAAATGTGCAATTTGTCTTCATCAGAGAGGATGGATGGACGACTTTATGGATGGATTGATGTTTCACGCAATCGCTATTTCGTGATCTGTTTCACGCAAAACCAACAGAACTTGTAGTAAAACGACTAAACGGACTTACTATCCACTTAACGGATTTCGATGAATTTGGCACAGATAGTTTATAACCTGGCTTAACACAGGAGTTTTTTTTACTCGGTAGGTAGTAGTACGATCCCGAGGTAAAATTACTAAAACACACGCGGTGAATCCTCGTACTACAGAAATGGCAACCGTAAGATTTCGATTCTGAAAAACTGCTAAGTATTTCAGAATCAGCCTTCCAACAAAAATGTTTGGACTGAAAGCGTATTTATGAAAAAACAACGTGTCATACCTGCGGATTATAAAGTACAATGGTACAATCAGTTATCAATATCATTATGCGTTACCGCACGCAAAAAATATATGTGCTTTGGACGTGGAGTTGCGGACACCAGCCCATTATACAAATATTAGGCATTACTTTCATCTACACGACAATAATTACAATAATCATCATAATATTACAAATCTTCACAATTGATATTTCACTTCAATGCATTATTTTCATGAAGCAATGAGAAGTTGGAATCATGATTAATTGGGACTATAATTGTCTTTCAGCGTTTTGACAGCTCGAAACGGTGAAGAAAGTGTTCATCAGGTTGGCGAAAACATTAATGTAAAAACCAGCATGTCCTAAAACCAAACATTTGAAGACTTGTGAACCTACACTGTCTGGACTCCCTCTCGCAGAGAGGGTTTTCCAGCAGTTGGAACCTTGTAGGCTGATTATGAAAGTAACCCTTGCTTATATAATTCCTTAAAATAACCCTCCCTTCTTAGACAGCTGAATCACTAGGATTTCATTTTATTGATATTTCTGTAATATACAACAAATAACAATAAATTATGTTTATCATATATATTTTTTTGCTCTGAACTTTCAATGGTAGCTACGCCACTCAGTGCTAGTTTGATTCCAAATGCATAGGTTGCTAAGAAAAGGAAGAGAATCGAAAGGAGATTATTAGGATTATAATACATAAATGGAGGAAAAATATATAAAAGAAATAAAATACTTTATCTCACATCCAAAAATACATATAATCACAATTGCGCTGAAAATTTTAACAAAACACAATACCATACAATAGGTTTCAATAAAAAATAAATAGCAAACATCTTTTGTGACATACTCAATTCAACATTCATTTTTAAAACAAAGGCCTTTGTTATCTTAGTCCTGTTTTTATTAATCTTAGGCATATGTTCGTACATTTTTTTCGCTACACTCTTTTTCTAGGAGAGTTATTTTTGGCATGTCTGAAAAACAAATAGATTCCTTCAGTACTTAATACTTTTGGTTTCTTTTTGAAAAATATGTGCATAATTGCAGCTTTGCACTGTTAATTCAGACAGAAGCCACGGAGCGTAGTTCTTTCATTCAATTTGGCTAGTGTTTTACTTCAAAAGGCTATTAGGTTTAGGCTGTCAAGAACTAGGTTGTGGAAGTCAGTTAAGCTGTCTCTCCATGTAAAATACTGGTACTCAGCTGTATCAGGTTAGACGGGAAGCCGACTTCAACGTAAAGGGCTAGGGATGATGAATTTATTTCAGAAGAAACGGGTAACACTAACCTGTTATTTGACTGTCGATCTTGTCGATGTTTCCGACGAGGTGAATCAGATGTCTTCGTAGATTCCGTTTTACGTTTCCTTGGAGACACCTGAAACATTTGTCATATTGATGAAGTTTAGAGAAGATGATTTAATACTTATTTTCCGAATTATAGCGGAAAATATAAAGCAAAGAGGAGAAGGCGAAGTAGACAGACTAAATTAGAGGATTGCATGACGAGCAGAGGACAACCAACAAACCATTTTCTCAATTATCCTTGTTCTGAAATCGCTTGAGGTCTTTGCGAAGTTCAATGAAGTTTTAAATGATGCCGGCCAACAAAGAACTAGAATAGTGACAGAAAATTAAAACTTCATTACCTGTCTTCTTGGTGAGTAACAATCATCTAGCCTTTTCGTTTTATGATGGTGATCTGCAAAAATGTATAATATTTTTCATTTTAAGTATCTACGCTTTTTGGATGATTTCGTCGGTGCAGTCTATGCGTGGCTATTAACGAGAGAAATCTGAAATATTTCATGTACCTATAATAACACCAATGCTCTTTAAAGGATGCGCCACACCACAACTTATAATAATATATAATATTTATTTATTTTCAGGCAACTTTGGCCCATAGATATATACCTTACAGTCTAACATACATATTATAAAATACAATTTGTGTTAGTAAATAAAACCTTAAAACTACATGTGTTAGTAGCACTTCACTTGCACACTACGTCACTGTGCGTTCATGTGGCACTTGCCCGCGGAAGCGACGGAACACCACTCCTTGTGGCCAAAAGTCCTCTTGCAAGACGAGGTGCAGATAACAAGTTGGTATTCGCATCACGAACGCCTTAATGTTGACGTTGCGGCGCGACTCAAGTAGCTGCGCTCTCGCCACGTAGTTGGTCTTCTGGCGCACGTACTCCACGATGTCCTCCGCCGTAGTGGTGTAGTGTAGGCGGGAGATGTACACCGGAGTGTTCGGCTTCGCGGCACGAATAGGCACGTTGGGCTCCGAAGGAGCCTTGCCGCAGCGGTTCTTGTTGGTCCGTTGACGGCGTTTCCTCCTCAACACCGTCACAAAACCATCATCAGCCCCAATCGGTGCCTTTTCAGGCACGGGCTTCCCAGTGGGAGCAGTTTTGCCCGCGACTACGCTAACAAAATCTACAGGAACTTGCCGAGATTTTGCAGACGCTGCAGAGACAGGCAGCGGGTCGTACGGTCGTGCGGTGGCGAGGCGAGGAGCCACAGGGACGGGAGCGGGGCAGCGGGGCGCACGAGGAGCGCATTCCGCAGGCTCAGCATTCTTCGGCGAGGACGGCAACAAAACTGCTGACGCAAAACTGGCCGATGATACATCGAGGCCAGCTCCGCGACGCGTGTTTACTTTCGATGCACCCGACGGTGACCCAGATACCGTTGCCTTTTGACGCAACTGATCGACTTCGTTGCGTAATTCGGCGACGGCATTTTGGGATGCATCTAACTTCTTCTGCACATCCACTAGACTTGCCTTAAGAAGAACGATGTCCTTCAAAAGGCTAGTTACATCGACGTGGTCGAATGTGACGGGAGGGAGCTTGTTCAAGTCCTTCGCCACGAACGTCGGCACGTCGTCAGGGTCGGTCTCCTTTAGCAGCGTGATTATGTCCTGTATGCTTTTCTTTGTCCCATCACGCCGGCGGGACACCATCTGGTCACTTTTGTTGAGCAACCGGTACAGGAGCAGCTTCGCAGCAGCAATGTCGTCCTCACAATGAAATTGCAATGTTGTCGTGTGTGTGTTATAAGGTGCAGCCTGTTGGGGTGCTAACCAGATGCAAGACAGATTACGCTGACAGTTAATAACTGATGTATGAAACCCGTAGACAATGGATCAATGGTAACGGCCCTGACTGACAAGATGTAGATCGTGGGTTCGAACCCAGGCAGACACATAACTTTGTCTAATTTATTTTTATCGCCACTGCTCTGAATGGCGAGGGAAAACATCGTGTGGAAACCGGCATGTCCTAGAACCAAAAATCGAAGACATCTAAAAACCCGTTGTGAATAATAGCCCATTCCCTCTGATAGAAAGGTGGCCTGTTTCCCAGGAATAGGAACATTACAGGCTAATGCTTTTTTTCATGTTACGCAAGATATTAATATTGGCGGTTGATTGCATTACCATCTTCATCTACCTAAAACAGTCTAAAGTCACACGTCATTTAACTCGATTCTCAGCCAACCGACAATCGTTGCTTTACCTAGCCCGAGTCCCACCTTATGGAGCAATTACACTCGTTGTTTGGCCGAATTTGAACCTTTGGCATTCGGACAAACGACCACGCTTAAAAGAACAATGTCGAGTATACCCGTTTTCGGACCATCTTGTTCGGGTTCAAGGTTCAATTTCCTTTAAACTGGCTAAGCGATTGGCAGCTGCGCTGCGTGTCGCTGGTTAGATCCCCCCGCACGGAACAAAAATTTGTATGACCTACAGGTAGTTGTTCCGGGTCTAGTCGTGTGCGTATGTGACTTTAAATGATTGTTAACGCACTCAAAATACAGGAGAAATTCTTAGAGCGGGGCAGCGTTAAAAAAAATGCTTCGGGTGCCCGAATGCGAGTTTAGTCTTTCGAACTCCCGAATACGGGCAATTTGTAGCAATATCAGCTAGGTAAAGGTTATTACTTCTCCGACTTCCAACAGGTGACCTGTTCTTCTCCTTCTCATAACACTTCGGCACTTGAGTGACGTAGTTGTACGCCATTTGTGGACGAGGGCGGTAGTTGTAGGCGAATAGTTCGTTGTAATACTTCTGCGACTGAAACGGTAACACAAATTATGCCTTATGGCTGCATTGAAATTTTAAATGCAGCTATAAGGTTTTTAAGTTATAGGACCCATGTTTCTTAGATCCTAAAAACTTTAGCGACAAATAAAAAATATATTTAAAATGAACGCTCTAAATGTTACGAAGTCTATGCGAAGCAAAAGAAAGCGATAGTACAATAGCAAGGGGAGCATAGCATATATAACATTTAGAGCGTTCAATTTCAATATTTTTATTTTTGTATGAAAATCTGATGAACTAAAATATGACGAATTTTTTAAAGTCATAGAACAAAAATTGTTGATTATGATGTTAGTAACATAGTCCTGAGAGGTTGTCGGTGTTTTACAAATAATACTGTATAGCAATAAGTGAAGTTGTCTTACCTCTAAAAGATATCGTGATGGCGACATGATATCCTTAACGGGGACCAGAACTGTAAAATAATAACATTCAAACAAAGTTAGCATGCAAAGAATGTTTAGAAATCGGAATCCAAGCTGTTCAGCATAGGTTGAAACTGGAGGTAAGGTTACTATCAATAACGTCGTTAATGTAGGCAGCACGTCACCGTCATTGATAAGAAAAGCAGAAACTCTGCATAAGGCCAGCTCCCACTGATGTGTGTCCTTCTACCTACAGTGCCGTAAATTGTATGAAGTGTAGTAAAAGGGGTCATCCATAAAGTACGTCACACTTATTCCGTGATTTTACTACACCTCCCCCGTCCTTGTCACAGTTGGTCACATTTATGAGACCCTCCCCTCCCTAGTGTGACGTCACATATCTTGCAATTTTACATCTATAAATTATTAAATTAAAACTGCACTTCCGAAACTAGTTTTATTTTCATTTAATGTAACTAGGAGAGCGAGTGTGAACCTGCCAAAAAACAATTTTATCCTTACAGATAGAGTTGGAAATATTTTAAATTTTTCGTTAATAAATTTGTCGATGTATAACATTTGTTAAACGAAGAAATGTGACGTCACGAAACTTAGGACCCCTCCCACCCCTTTTACACAATGTAACACATTGTCGACCCCCTCCCTTAACGTGTGACGTACTTTATGGATGATCCCAAAGGCCTGGGTGACGTTGTTAGGTACCTACACCAAAATACTATTTCTTTACATTTTAATTAGAACTTCTTCATCTAGGTGTATGGCTAACTTCGCACATCATTACGTCAATCATTACCGAAGCCTTTTAGAAAAAGACTGTCTCAATCTCAAAGGTAGGAGCGACAGAGACGATGCTCTAAAAATCCGTTTTTTTTTCTTTTAGCTTGTGCTAGGCGCGTGAGAAAAGCAAGGAGTCAAAATCATCCTAACATTCAAAATATTTACATTCCTAATTCCCTAATTTGTACCTACGTATATACACGTTTATCAAATTGACAAAGTTGTTTACAATTGGCGAGGTCACTAAACTGGGTAAAGAGTAAACGCCTCAGTTATTTCTACTTATGTGCTAAGAATATAATTTATAATGACTTTAGAATGTGGACTTTAACGCCTGGTGTCTTCATCTTCTGTTTGCTAAGACCAAAGGTTAGAAAAATTGACCTATCTGCGTCAAAGACAGTCCAGTACATTTTTTAGTTTTCCATCATTCTTAATGTGCCGAAAAGTTATGTCAATTCTATTCAAACTGGATGTAGATACGATATGGTTAGTAGCCACAGCATTTAGTGTAATAGGGGGCGAGCCTATTGCCATCAACCGGACACAAAGCCAGACACCGTGGCTGCTACTGAGAAAATCCTGAAGGCAAAGTTCAGTTTTATGTACTTGTCTTTTTCACTCATACTTGGCTGAAAGACCTCTATTCAAAGATTGATACATATTGATTGACATATTTATCACTCATACTTGGCTGAAAGACCTCTATTCAAAGATTGATACATATTGATTGACATATTTATGCGCGAGTACTGTAGTAGACGCCAGCACGCCATCCGAAACTGTCCAATTTTCCCAATCAACCTTGAACCTAATTCTTTAACGATAAAGTTACAAATCTATTTAAGAAATTTGACAGATTGTTGTAGCTTGATGTACTGGTGTCTGTACACCTATGAGAGTTCTAATTTCAACAACCTTATCTAGTTCTTATCTCACTCACCATTCGGTATAATCTGCGTCGTGCTCCTAAATGTAACGTTCCTACCATCAGTCGCCACCCCACAGTTCTTCCTTCTCTTTCTAATCTCCCTCAACTCTTTCATTCCCTTAAGCTCCTGATATTCTTTCAACCCCTTCAGCCCCAGCAATTCCTTCTTCTGCCTCTCGATAACATTAAATCCTTTCTTCTTTTCTAGCCAAATTGAATCGTTCGCTCTTCTTTCTACTATGGGGCTCCACCAATCATCGGTTACCATTCCAGTGTCACGAACTTGAGTTGTATCGGTCAATGTCGATTGATTGGCCTTGGTGACGACTTTGACTCTGAACCTTTTAAGTCGAGGGGTTTCGTCGTAGTTCATCGTCGCCAGGCTGCAGATCGTTGTGTCTGTCTTGCTTTCATCGCTTCTTAAGGATACTGAGCTGGTTGATGATTCGCTTATGGAATCTGTTGGATCTTCTTTCAATGGTTGAGCTACAGTTTCGTGATCTGAAATTAAAGCTTGTTATTATTACTGTAGTTTTTAAGTTCGACCCAAGACGTAACGTTTGTATAAATATTATCACTTGCTTTGGTAAAGGAAAACGTCGTGAGGAAACCAACATGCTTGAGATATATTTCTCGACGGCATGTAAAGCCAAGTCAGAGGCCCATGGGCGGCAACAAAACTCTGACATCAGGTTAGGGACTAACCAGACGATAGATAAAGAAGATTACTGTAGTACTCTATCATGTTTGACAGTATATCATGTTTGCGTTTTGTTACATGGGCCTCTTTTCAAACACTATCAAAAGTTAAAAATAATTTAAATTATATTTGAAATACGGATCGAAATTCACGATGCTCACAAAATAGCAGTAAAAGTCTGTTTAGAAAAAATATAGCGGTCTCCAATTACAATATTACGGTCTAAAATTGCGCTGCTTTCAGTGCTTGTCAACTAAAATAATATTCGTTCAGGACAAGCATTGAACTAATATTTTATAATTTTTGGCGATATTTTGTCGGTCATTAAATAAACTACTCAACTTTCAGATTCCTTGGGGGACCTTCTACTGGGGAGTTTTTGTGTCACTTAATTTAACAGTTTTTAAAACATTAAGTTTGGGGTTGTATTGCTTTTCGTCGTTTACAGAAACCTGATTCTCACCCTGATTCAAACACATTAATATTTATTTTAAGTTTTCATATTTCTTTTTAACAAGAAGATGTGTACCTACTCGCGTTACCTTTATCGGTCTTGCAATGCTTGCGAGCGGTACAGTGAGTTGCTTTGTGTGCCACCTCAGCTGAAAAAAAAAAGCCCATTACTTGAAGGCTTCTGAGATGGCATTTGATATAGATACGTGGAGGGCCCCGGGAGGGTGTGGCTGTGGTGACTTCTCACGAGAGCTGAGCTATTCGCCCGCTGAAATGTGTCAACCACAGAACAGTAAAAAAGGGTACAAAGGCTGTTGACGAACAATCCCGAAGCGTATACTTTAGAGATCTGTATTAGGAACTTACGAGCAACGGTATACTGCGTCTTCTTATTGGCGACGTGGTTCATAGGGCTCGTCCCATTCACTGTCAAAGAGTTCATCAGCCTCTGCCTGACGTTCGAGAGTTTGATTCCGGAGACGTGTTGCGTAGCACAAGTGCATAGTTCGTGTGCACTGAATTGTACTGACTCGTCTGTGAAAATAACTTTACTGTTCGTTTAGCAGAAGAGTTAATAAAATTTATGTGAGTTTTTAATTTTGGAATCGTCTTCATAGGGCGCTGTTTTGATGACTACTATTAAAATATTGCAAAAAAAAAAACTGACGGATTTTCGATGAAATTCAGAGCACAGGTAGACCATTCATGGCCTAGGAGGTACTAACTAGAGGATACTTTAAATACCGGTAGTATGTTCATCTTAGATACTAATATTAGAAAGAAGTATTTGTATGTGGGGGTTATCTCCGGAACTACTGATCAAATTATCCGATTCCAAAATTTTTTTCTTTAACGGGTATCTATATACATTTTCCCCGAGTTTCATTAGATAGGCTCCATTTAATAATTTCAGTACCTTACTGCGAAGCCGTGAGCAGAAGCTAGTCTGAAATAATGCCCGACCGGGTAAAAACTAGTATTTTATAAACAAGGATATGCTCACCACAAAGGCACGGCTGAGATCCAACACCCTTATTATCTGTAACTTTTTTCTTATATTTGCTTGTTAAGTCTCGAGCATATTGCTGCTCATATTGTGCTTCGCGATGACAGTAGTTCGGGCAGTCGACCGATTGGCAGGGGCTGAAAATGTTGTGCAAATGTTTAAAAAAAACCCTGACCGGCGCGCGAGGGTGTTATTAGGTATCGAGATTAGATTCTATTTATTGATTATATAGTATAACTTACCCTGAAGCCATCTCAGGTCCAGCAGTGCTTTGAATTTCTTTGTTCACTGGAAACAATATTATATTAGTATTACATAATCATATAACAGGTATACAAATTCCTGTACGGGTTTCTCCAAGGTATTGTTTTACATCCTCGTCAAATTTAAGGACGTGACGTAAATGCTAATGATTCTCGCCCAGAATATATAATAACTTGGGAAAGTATATATTTTTTTATTTATTGAAGTCGATAAGTGTGAACCACCAGTGTTTTAAACGCGGCCCGTCTGATTCTCGCCCTATAACCGCGTTTCTACACATACAAACAATCTCAAACGTTTATTCTATAATTTCTTATTCGCTAAACCACTTTAAGGGGGTTATTCTGATATACTGACTTCAACACCAACAAAATCAGCGTTTAATAATAGTTAACTAGGTACCGTTATTTAAATTGATATTTATGTCTTTTGTGACAACCTCCTGAATTTTGACAAAGATGCAAAACAACACCTTGTATATTTCTAGAGAGAGATTAAAACTTTTCTAGAAAGAATATTCCACCACCCGCATTTAAGAGATTAGCCAAGTACGCAGGAGGTATTATAGTATGCTTATTAGCTAATTTCCGCGCCTTCGTTTTTTTTTTTTGGGATTAATTTTACATTTAGACCTTCCTTCCCTTCCTTGAATCTTTCTGTCTATTGATGAAAACCGCACCAAAATACGTTGCGTAGTTTAAAATATCTAAGCGTGCAGACGGCATTAGGCTACTTTGTTTTATACTATGTATGTAGAGATTGTGTACGCAGCTTGTCTTAATGATCTTTCAGAGGCAAGGAAGCAACGCTATCAACGCCAATAACCCAGGCCACCAATGACAAAGTCCCTAATGGATAAACCAACACTTTGCTCGCCCTGAGAATCGAACTTAGTTCCTGATGTTAAATAGTAGTGCTTGCGACCATGAACTAAATGGGGCTGTTGAATTCAAATAAATGATATTATGATCAAAGTACTTACCATATTTTTTCTTTGCATCACCCAAAGGTAGAAGGCTGGAGAATGCCGAAGGCATTATTAACGCCTCTGTATATTTGTGAGCTTAAAGTATTAAAAAATAAATTTACATTAGTCTCGTTATCTAAACTTCTACAGCATGAATTAGAAGGGTGTTGTCATATTTAAAGACTATCTGTAGCCTACTAAATATTAATTTCCAATTTCAATCGGATTTTGTTAACAATTTAACGAGGGTTTTAATTTTTTAGCACAGAACCCTAATTCTTTTTCATAAAATAAAAGTAGCCTTAGTAACTCCGTATAACATCAGCTATCTACCAGAAAGAGCTCCGTCATAATCGGTCCAATCGTTTCGGAGGTTAGCCTGGCCAAACAGCCAAAATTAAAAAAAAAGCGGTAGGTATATACTTTCATATGCACTCAGTAAAAAGCTGTTATTTTGAAATCACAAACAAACACTTCAATTTTATTTATTTGTACAGAAGATGTGAAACAAACAAATCAAACTGAACAACTTTGTGATTTGGCCATGAGACCAACAGCGTAATCGCAAAAAAAGCATTAGCTGTCCCGTACATTTGGAACGAGAAGGTATTGAAGTTTTTTACGAGACAGCTAATATGACCACACCTTTCTGATACACTGTTTATGCTGATTAGTTTGTGTATAGGAAGTAATTTACGAATATACTCATCCAATTGCAAAAATTCTATCACTGTTGGTGACGACGCCGTGTCGCTACGTCATTGCCGTATCATCATCTGCCTAGCCTTTCCCGAACTATGTTAGGGATGACTTCCAGTCTAACCAGATGCAGCTGAGCACCAGTACTTTACATGGAGCGACTACCTATCTGACCTCCACAACCCAGTTATACTGGATGTCAGACTTACGGGCCTCTACCTGTAACGACTGTCAGAGATCTACAAATGACAGCCAGGACCAACGGCTAAACGTTCTTTCCGAGGCACAGACGTAACTCAGCATGCAATAGGTGGTCACTGGTGGCCGTGAGACACACAATATTATCTTTTTCTGTTCAGTTTTAAGTTTTTTTTTTGTTGTTGGCACTTGTGGCATGTGCCAAATAAATATGTTTCTTTCTTTCTTTCATCTACGGACCAACCTAGGCAAGCACGGCTTAACTTATAGATCGACCCTTTTTTTTTTTTTTTTGCGGATGGGAAAGCATCAAATGACTTC
This sequence comes from Cerastis leucographa, assembly GCA_963082945.1. NCBI lineage: Eukaryota > Metazoa > Arthropoda > Insecta > Lepidoptera > Noctuidae > Cerastis > Cerastis leucographa. The sequence continues at coordinate 6,307,931 of OY720370.1, forward strand.
TCCCGCTCTGGGCGTAGCGGGAGGGAGTGTCAGACTTGACTGACTAAAACCCACCCATGTTCCTTCTTAGCCCTTTGTGTTCCAGGGCCGCGGTATCTCTTTCGAACAACCCGCAGCCCTATAGATCGACCCTAACGGCTGTTTTTTTAACCACAAGCTCCAGACACCATTGCCGAGTACCCTAGGATATTTTTCATTGACAAAGCTTGTTACTTTAGAACGAATAACATTTATTTTACCCATTTGTCCTTGTTGTTCTACATCTTGTGCACACAGGTCACTTTTTATTGTTTCCACAACCTTTTTATCTGTCCGTTCTGTTTCCGCGTGCCTTTCATCATGCGTTTGAATTTCTGCTACTGTCACATTTACGCGAGCCTCTGTCCCTCGATTTCTTTTAGAAATTTTATTCGATTCTTCGCATCCGTCATTTATATGTAAGTCCATTCTTCGGGGTGTTTCAATTTTCCGTTCTCTTTTTCTGTAACTTGTGTGCGATTCTGCTCTTCTGAGTTCTTTATTCTTTTGCTTTCCATCCACTTCTTTTCTTCCACGTTTAGCTGGACAAGTGTTCACGTCACACGTGTGGCCAAATAGAGAGGAACAGAAATTCTTCAACATACTCAAAGGATTTCTGGTTCTATAATTATGATATTAAGAAGGTTATTACACAATATGACTAACGCGAAAGTTTGTGAGGGTAGATGTATGAATGTTTGTTACTCTTTCATGCAAAAACTACTAAACGGATTTTCATGTAACTTTATACATATAATGGGTGTAATAGTAAAAAAGTTTACAACTTTTATAGCTTATGCATCGGAATAGCAAATAGGCTATAATTTATAAAAATATTGCGAAAAATATCGTGTTTGAAAACTGAAGAGATCTCACTAAGCTTGGGGGTGCCGAGATCCCGTTAGGCTCGAATTTTTTTCGAGCTTCGGGAAAATGAAAAATGATATATAATACTATTATTAACTTACCCTTGCAAATCCGAGAAAGATCTAAAAAGAGAATAAAAATGTTGATTCAAAAACAACTTAGCAAATTGACAACACAGTACACACACAGCTTAAGTATTAAATATTATTGAGTCTCACTTAACTTCCACTGTCACTTAAGGGATGTCTTCTCTGATTATTGTTTATTTTGAGCTCCCAAAAAATTAAGGACAAATGACAGTGTAAGTTTAGTTGAGCCGTGAAAGCTTAAAACAGTGTCTCACTTTTTCACATGGTCCCATTTTCTTTGTGCATCATCGTCTATCTCTACATTACACTTACAGACTCTTATGCTTGATGGTATTTCTTCTTTTGAAATTGAACTGCGAGAAACAACTGAGGAAGCGAAGAAAAGATTTAAAACTAAGACATTTCATCCCAAAAGACTTCTATAAAAAATCGTACTGTACAATCAACGCTGTGGGAAATCAAAACGATGTTCCTAAGTTCGTGCTGGTGTGTTTTCTGTGGTCTGCTGTTCAAATCCCAATTTTTTTGGGGTTGGCTCTCTCACTCTATTAGTCGGTATCTCTATCCATCCTCTTTCTATCCATATCACAATTCACACGGTCCATCCATCGTTTCATTGGTCTTCCTCTACTCAAGAGAGTCATACACATTCACCAAGTCCTTGCCGGCTATACTTAGGTGCGGCCGGTAGCAGTTGGTTAAACTTAGGTTTATCCTTTTTATTGTTAGGGCACAACAACCAAATGGGTTAAGTTAGAACTGTGACCAAACGCGCGCAAGCTAAGCGAGCGTACCGAGCGATGCCGCGACAACGGCCGGCGAGCGCTACATGCAAGTTGGTTGCATCAATTCGCTAGTAAAAAAAAAGGTATATTTCCAAATTTAAATTAATTTTAGTGATTATTCGAACTTAACCCAAAAATAAGTTTACTTCTTCTAGCACTACATATTATTATATAGCATACAATTTATAGCAATTAGCGATAAAATTATGACACTGACAGGTTTACGAAGTCCAAAAACGATTTCATTGGCTAACTGGATCAATTTCACCAATAAAAGTGCATGAAAAGGTTTATAAAACAGGTTAAAATACTCACCGATATCTTTTTCTAGGACAGACGAGAGGTTCGAGCTTCCATCCGAAGAGTTTGAATTTTCCTTAAAAACAGAAAAAGTTTTGATAAAATTATGCTTTGGCAGCATATTGTGTGCAGACGTGGTATTTTTTTACGGTGCAAGCTGAGCCTGTTAGATAAAAATTACTAGCTTCTATACTGGCAGGATAGAACCTAGTAATTCCTGGAGAAAGAATTTTCAAAAATCCTTATAGAAAATAAAAACAGAAAAAATAAAACGGCGTTTACGCCTTACGTCATTTCATACAAACTTTCAAATCCTTATTTTCCAAAATCACTGAACCGATTTTAATGAAACGTCATACGCATAAGCTGGATACATAGGTCTAAAAAGTTATTAGAGAACATTTTTGATAAACAGTGTTACAGCTAAATTAGACCGGTTATAGAAACAAATTTACATTTTTTTGGAACGAAGTTCCTTATCGCACGTTGTGAAAGGGGGCTAGACGGAAAAAAATCTTACGAAAAGTTGTCACGACACTTTTTGCTATAGTAAGCTATTGTAAGCTTTATTTCTTTAAAATAAAGTTGAAATTTCCTTAAATTACGTACAATTGGGGTGTGTATGTGAGTAAGGATAGATATGATTATTATTTTGAGTGACCGAACTACAAAGTACAAATTCGGTTGTGCAGTTAAGTAAGAAGTAAGAAATTAAATGTTTTATTTTTCGCACACTAACTTAAATCTAAAATGTATTGATATTATGTACGTGAAAGGAACTTCGTTCCATCCGGGTGTCCCTTGTTTTTTTTTATAAAGACATTTCCAAAATGTTCTCTAGTAACTTTTTAAACTAGGGCTCCAGAGCTTCTCTACGCTCGTCTACGCTTTGGTGAGGGTGCGGGCCTTAGGCCTCTTTAGTGGCTTGGGTGACTTTCGTCACGCCCGCCACACGTCCGCGGGTATTTCACTTGTTTGCTTCGCAAGAGTATCATCGCGACGCGGTATGTTGTGGCATGTCCATATCAACTTCTTTAAAAATATTCTTCGCAGACGCTATCACAAGACGCATATGGATAGATTTTTAGATAAAAATATCGCTTGCGCGTGTATTTCGTGGCAAATTGGTAACACTGTATTCTTACCTGCACCAACTTCCCGCCGTATTTAGTATTTTCGTATAATAAATCAGTGTTTATTTTGCTGAAAATAAAAAATGATCAACTAAATATCGATTCCGTAACACATTTTATTACGGAGAATAATGGCTTACTCAGATTCTTGACTCCATCCAGAATCAAAAGACCGATAGAGACTCGCGCGTTTTGATAAACAAATCGAACTTTCTGTAAAATAAATTTATATGAACATAAGTTTTTATTGTATGGAGATAAAGCCCGCTAGATAGCCCTTCAGATTAAGAAAGAAGATAAGCTCAGGGCACGTACTTGGAGGCATGGAAGAACAGAATAAAAAGTTTCACCATCCTCCATTGGAGAGGGATGAACTTTATACAAGGTGGAATTTTGATTATTGTTAAATATGATTTGCGACCTTTACAAATATGGCTTTACCGAGTTATAATTATGAAAATCATCTTCTGTTCAACATAATACCAGACAATGACCGGCAAATTGCAAAAAAAAAATAAGAAAATTTTAAAATTTCGCGGGCTGCCCTGTCGCTATCACCTTGAAATGAATTGTTGTGTTCAGCGATTCTTACCATAAAGGAAAGGACTTTCCCCTCGCGCACCACTCCTGCTTTTCGAAACTTTTGGCACCATGCTTAATGATACTTTAACTTTATTACGAAACCTGTCGATAGTTTTCTTGGCGAAGAGTTTTTCTGTAACCACATATTGACGTTTTCTCAAAAAATTATAGGGTAATTTATAAAACTCACCTATAGTGCTATTATATTTTTTTTAACTATCAATAATATTGAAAACGAGATATTTACTATTATTATTATTACTAGCCTGTATCGTCCCACTGCTGGGCAAAGGCCTCCCTCCATTCCTTCCAACGGTCGCGATTCTGTGCTGCTTCTTTCCAATTCTCAAGGAAAACATTCAGTTCGTCCCGCCATCTCCTTCGTGGTCTGCCGCGACCCCGTGTCACTGTTTCAGGGCACCAATCCTGAGCTTTGCGGGCCCACAGCTCGTTCGGCATGCGACAGACATGTCCTGCCCAGTCCCATTTAAGTTGGGCAGCCTTTTGAGCCACGTCAATGATTTGCGTTTTGGAGCGCAGTGCAGTGTTTCGAACATGATCTGTTAATTTTACACCTAAGATACTGCGCTCCATAGCACGTTGGCAAACCTTGAGTTTGGACTTTTTATTATAATATATAAATTGAATATAATGCGCTTGTAGCAGCGCCGAAATATCGGGAACTCAAAACAAATAGTATACATGGTAAGTATCCCGTTTCCAGTGTTATTTATAGTGGTAGTGACCATGCCAGATTTAAAACTTATATTTTTTAAGGTACGTAAACATGAACGTCGCAGCCGACGCCAGCTCAGAAAGAGGTGGTGCAAGAAAAATAACCTAAACGCGTAGCATGACCACTGTAGAAACGAGTTTTGTCTTCGTAAGAATCGACATAATGACAGAAAGACAATCACAATGTGTCAGTTTGTCGTTACTCCGTCGACATAGCCCGTTTCTACGGCGGTCAAGCTACGCGTGCAGGAAAGATAAGGGAGCCTTTGCTCAGCAAAGGAATATTCAGCGGAATGAAAAATCACGTTTTACGGTAAAACTCAATGTAACGCACTCGCATCATTGTGCTGATGAATGCATTGAATAGTAAACAGGTCATGGAGGTGTTTAAAGCAAAGTTATAATCATAAGAACTAGAATTTAGTGTGAAAAAATTTAGAACTTTGACCTCCAATATCTCCGTAGCTAGAAGGTTAAAAAATATCGCAAGGATGGGGAAAACAAGTACCTTCAGCCTTCGTTATGGGTTTATTTACACCCTTTATTTTATCTAAATGGCTGTTCTCCTACACATACTTACGCTTAGATAAAGTTACAAATAGTCTACTAGCTGACTGTTTTCTTGGACAATTACACTTCTTGCCACAAGCGCAAATTCTTGGAGCTTCGCGCCATTGAAATGGCAAACTTCTTAGCTGGACCATCTGTAAGATGATGTTAGATGACAATTTAATAACATTGGGTAAGTGAATGCACCCACCAGGACCCACCTTTGTTGCATGGCCGAAATAGGACCTCACACCGCCATTTTATATTTTCAATACATTCAACAATGCTAATCATCTGCCTACCCTTTTCACAACTATATTGAGGTCAGCTTCCATTCTTACCCGATGCAGTTGAATATAAGTACTTTAAATGTAGCGATAGCTACATTCAACAAAACAATTTAATAAAATGATCACCTGTCAATGTCATTTACGCGCCAAAAGATTTTTGTAGCTCTGAAATTGCGGACACGACTATAGGGTCACGGACACCAGCTTCTAACAAATAATGTATTTAAATATTTTTCAGTGTACGCTGTCTACAGCCGTTCTGGATTCAGTCTGTACTGGTTTGACTAAACGTATCCGTAGAGTTTCTAATACTAAGTCATGATTTACTTACGCCTACAATTTTATCACTTTTTATTGGGGTAGGTGCTTCCAACCCTCGCAGCAAAGAATCCTTTTCTTCTTCAATGTTGTTTTGTCCCATACAATCTCTTTTAGTCCATTCCAGTTCAGCTAAAAACGCAGATATTCTAAGGTTTCTCGTTTGCTTAATATCTTTTTTCGCAAAACACTTTTGGATGTTGGTTTCATTCAAATCAACGCTTTTTCGTTTTTTTCTACGTTTGTGATTTTTATTCTCCTTAGGCATTGCAATATCAGATCTGTTTTGGGCATTGCCAGGCATTATGCTGGATTTGAAATTATTCCAGTGATTAGAGAAGAATTTATGAAATTCATCAATTCTGTGGCGAGAACTTTTCGTTTTAATCGTATTAATATCTTTCTGTTTTCTAAATCTCTTTGGTTTATTCTCTTTTGAGCATTTCTTTTTATTTTTATTTCCTCCCAAGTTAGCGTTATCTGAAGGTTTAGTACTTTTCTTTCCATCTCCAACATGAGAATTATTTGGTGCTTTGTCGTTATTTTGATTTGATATATTTTTTATGCTATTACCATTGAGTCTTATTGCTCTCATAATACCTTTCAGTTCTTTATACCCTTTCATTCTATATTTTGTTCGTTCTTCCTTCTTACTTCTTACGACGCTCTTCAAATTCCTTTGGCGTAATGTGAAATTGTATGAATGAAAAAATTTTGTTACGGATAATGTTCTTCTTTTACTTTCTGATGTTTGATCTTTTATTCGGCAAATTGGTAGTTTTTTATTTTGTTTGAGATCTCGCTTGGCTTTCTTCCGTTTGGGACGAGGTTTTCCCTTTCGTCTAACAAAGCTATTTATTATCATAGTTACTAAAACTCCTCGTCTTCTATTTGTATTAACTCCAATAGACTTGGTCCTATTGGTAACAACGCCAAATTCACCGAACTCTTCAATGTCAAGAGAATTTGTATAAACGTTATGATTTTCTTTCTTGGACAAAGCCTTTAATTTGTTTACAGGGGTAAGTTTGTCGACCCAATCAACGGTACGCTTCCTAATTCGAAAATGCCTTCTCACTTTCCTCCTAAAGTTTCGAAATCGTTTAAGAAGGAAAGTAGCAATAACAGTGCGTTTGTTCTTATTTTTAAAAGTATGGGTTTGGGCCAAAGCAACTGAATCTAGAGGTTTCCTTGGACCGCTGGTATTCCGGAAAAAAATCGATCTTCGATTTTCATCTTTACTTCTTGTGGATTTTGCTGTACGATCGATTTCAGTGGTTGAATGTAATGTTATCTGTAATTTGTATAAATTTATGTATTAATTATTGATAAATGATGCTTATTTTTCGAATAGGTTTTTACAAACAAAAAACTCCGAAAAGAATGAGACGAAACAAACTTAGAGGTCACTGTATCTTTTAAAGTCCAGACATGTTCAAGACATGTGAGGATCATGCAGATTAGTGTTCACACAGATTGATTTATTTCATTATTTTTTAATAATGATTATGATTATTTAACTTACGTTTTCATTCATTCTTCCTTCATTTGATCCGCCATCACTGTCACTGTCATCAGAGGAACCTCTAAAAATAAAAATAAAAATTATATCAGACATGTGATTCACATTTCTTTTCCTAAATTTGTGGATACTGAGACAAAGGATCAACACACAAAGGATTCTACTCACTTGCCTGAGGGTTTCTTTTGCAATCAATCTCAAAATAATAATTATTGTCTAAGGGTTGGTAAATTAATGAGTTTATCTTACTTTTCCAAGCTGATATCACTTAGATCACCATAATCGGCTGGTGTCAAGCAAATGGTGCACAGCTCACCAATGTCAGCAAAGCAGCTGATGCAAAACACACCTGGACAGCCAGGAGTTTGACATCTACAAAGAAGTTTTATTTTCAAGCCTTGTTTCTACGCACAGGAATTTATGGGATGAAGATTGTCGTATGTACTTAGATCTTGTATGTGGGAGTCTATTGTTTAATTTTAAGGGGTTTCAGTTCTTTACACAACCAATAAACACAGTTCTTTCTTTCTTGCCTATTGGATACGTGAAGCGTATGGCTGCGTTTTTTTTTATTAGTAACGCTAAGTAAACTGACTAATTATATTCGTAGACTAGCCTATGTCCGCGGCTTCGCACGCGTGGAGTTCGGTAATAGGGGTGAAGACTGGGTAAAAAAAACGACATTCTATTTTGTCCGTCAGACAGGTAATAAAAAAATATTAGACACGTATTTTTTGTTTTATCAAAATATCAAAAAATTACATAGTTAAAACTCATTAAAGTTGGAGAGTGGGGGCTCACTACGTCACAAGAAGGTATAAAAATTAACTACATGTGACGTCATGCGCCTTTTCAACTCAATATATCTCCGTAATTTTATAACCATGTGAAAAAAGAAAAAATAAGTGTCTAATACTTTTCAATAATTTACCCGACGGACAAAGAAAAACAAAAAGTGATCATCCCCTATTGTTCCGCTGGATTGTTCCCGGATAAAAAATATACTATGTGTTAATCCAGGTTATAAACTGCCTGTGTGCCAAATTTCATACAAATCCGTTCAAAAGTTTTCGCGTGAAAGAGTACCTATAACAAACACACATTCTCACAAACTATCGCATTTATAATATTTAGTAGGATTAATAATATTAAAATAACTACCTAGTTACACAAAAGTAAAAATCTATAGATTCGAATATATCTCAAGATATGTGGATGGAATTCTGGTGTCTTTTAGTTAAATAATAAAATCTAATCTCACTTCGTCAGCTGCGAGTCAGGATCGCTCGAAGAAGTGATTCCACACAACAGACAATGCTGCTGTGTTGGACCTAATCCGACTAAGGACCGCAACCACTGAAAACTGGCACATATAATAAAGGCATTAAAGAAGAACTTCATTTAATGTGTTGCTGAGAATCTTAAAGTTATGAAAACTTACGGTACAAGATCAGTGATCCACTGACGAAATGTAAGCGAAGCTTCTGATGAGTATTTGTATTCTCGATGTAGTTTTCTTCGAGCGAATTTCATAAAGCTACCTGAAAATAATAAAGTAATTTTATTTTAGTTCAATGTATGATAAAGCGTCCATAAAATGATGCGGAGGAATGCGGAAAATGTAGTGGGGAAATTTGTTGAGTATGAATGTGGATGGTTATAAGAGTAGAGGAAGACCTAAGAAACGATGGATGGACTGTGTGAAGGATGATATGGCTAGATAAGAAATGACTGTAAGGCATCTTAGACATATGATTAATGGAGTAAATTAATGCGTATATGTCTGGCGTTCTGTGAGAAAAAGTATGCAAGAGTGTCCACTGTTCCGTGTTAGTTTTAATTTAATTTAACTTAATTTCAACCATTGAATGTTGTTAACTTGATGTATTACTCTTGTTTTCTGTTTCTATGTTAATTATTGTAATTGGTAAAACGGTATTACCGTTTTAATTAACTATAATAAATAAATAAATGATTGTGCGAGTCGGCACTGTCGTCAGCGTAATGCTGATTCTGCCAAGTCAGCCCGAGTCGAAAATGTGCCTAGCACCTCTCGCATTAAAAAAGGTGACGGAAGATGTAGATCGACAAAAGCTACAAGCACGAATAAGTCATCATCTGCCTTTCGAGCTTCCCAAGGCACGGAAAATACTCGGTATGTAATGGGTGGTCACCTATCTAAGGACCAACAGGCTTAATCTGAAAATCGACCCGATGCTGCTATAATTTAGCCACGAGCTCCTCAAAAGATACAAGTAAGTGCTTATGAATAATGTCAACGGTTACCTACCTCTGGTTCTCAATATATGGTTATACAACCACGTTGCTCTGGCTTTAGCTCGTTCAGGTCTATAATGTCCCATGATCAGATGACGTAGACGAAGACCATAAGGTTCAAACAGAGCGAAGAACCACAGAAGAAAAATTAGAACACCAATCTGGGTATAACGTCTCAAATCAGGAGGATAAGGATCTGGCAAGCATGAAATTGGTGAAGGCGCTGGAAAGGTCAGTGGTATGTCTAAGATCCCGATGATAGAACTGAACAGTCTTGCCACAAAACCGCTGCCAGATACATGGGCTCCAGAGTGGGGAATTCCCGCTGAAAATTTTAATTTTAATTTTTACATGTTCTGTTAGCTCCATCAAGTTTTCGAAGAAAGAAACAGCAACTGCAGCGCTGCAATCGCAAGGACACACCGCAGCTGCACGACTGGTTACAATTTAACTCTGTGAAAATGGTTACAGGTGCAATCTGTCATCCACGAAAACAGATGCAGAGTTGCGCCTTTAAGAAATTATACTGATACTGTTAGCCTGCGTCAAAGCCACTGCTGGACAAAGGCCTGTCTCTATGACTTCCAATTGTCTAGATTTATGGCCAATGTGTACCACTTGACTGGTCGCTGGCCTTGTCCAGCTCACCCCGCCATTAAGACATGATGCTTACTATAAATGAAAATCTTCAAACTCACGCATCAAATCCGACTGAAATCTCCCATGGCAACGTATGGTCATTAAAACCCAGTACAAACTGTAGTCAGCTACCATATGTATCAGAAGCTTAAAGGTTGTTATAGCCATGAATACTGCTGAACGATTCAGGTAAACCTTCTCTGAAGCCACGAGACGAAAAGATGATGGCTGTGAAAAACAACTGTGTTTGTAAGGTCCAAAAATTTCCAACTTCAACTTTAAAATAACAGAAGTGGATTGAAATAAAGGGAGAATAAGTTGCTCAAAATAAGTATTACGTTTTTACTGTGGGTAATCGGTATTTTAGTGACATGATAGTTATGTATCTCTGATTAATATTAATATGTGAAGGCTGGAAACTTTTGGACTTTAGGTACTGATAATTAAAATCCATGTAAACCAATGATTAAGATAACCAAAAATGATGTGACCCATATACTTTACTTGTGGCTTCGTAATAGTTTAATACTTTACTAAAATTCATTTCGAAATGTGAACTCGAGATCAAAATCTGTCAGTTATGTAACGACTTTTAAAGTAACATATGATCTTACTGTTATATATTTAGCACGTTCTCTTCTATTCAAAGGTAGTACCGTCTCTCTTCCTTGCTGTTGCCTCTTTAGATCCAAAGCCTGTAGTTCTTTAGTTACGTAACGATTGTCAAACCGGGAGCGAGTTTCATACATGTGTTGATAATATTTTGCCCTGCAATGTGTAAGGAGGGATAGGTAAATTTACATTTTGTAACCCTTCAAACGCATTCTCTAAAATAAAGGGTGATGAACAAATTTGTATAAGACCCCCCACTCCAACAGATCTTTCGTATGGTGTAGGTTCATAAAGATCTGTAAAAAGTGATGAAGGTAGAATTATTTTACCTGAATATAATGAGTAGTAGGAACAAGCTCGTGACACAGGAGCTCCAAGAAAGCCAGGTCAACATCGGATCAGCTCTGTTCCTTATCTCAGTCACAATGCCAGCGGCGACCTGACTGGCCGAACGACTGGTGTTGCTACTATAGGAGTACGTATGGTGAATGTGGACTTCTAATTGAAACAGTGCTCTAAGGTGCTCGTTAAAACTTTTTAGTTCTGAAAGAGAATGAGACGTTTCAGAAATCTTCAAAGACACAAATCCTCCTGAGCGAATTTTAATCACGCGGCTGCTTATTCCACAATTACCTAAAGGCACTCCTGGATTGTTACATTGCAGGTGAAGGCTCCCGGTACTGGAGCACCGCAACACAATAGCCTATTTTTTTTTTACGTATGACTCTTGTCATCAAAAATGCTCCCGCTCTGAGCGGAGCAGAACGAAGTGTCAGACTTGTACTGACTAAAACCCATCCATGTTCATTCTTAGCCCTTTGTGTTCCAGGGCCACGGTATCTCTTTCGAACAGTCCCGCAGCCCTGGCAGGCCATCGGCCCTCTCGGACCCTTTCCGATTTGCTGACATCACCTTGGGGCGCGCGTGGAACACAAACGCGCCGTCGACACGGACTGTCGTCATAAGACGGACGGACGGACGGAGAGCCAACCCATCACCCAATACACAAACAACACAATAGCCTTACAATTACTTCCCTGAACGAGTAGGTATGTGATATCAAGACCTTCTTGCGGATCAGTATTTAATAAAATATAGAGGAATAAACATGGCATATCGCTCATTTGCGACAAACAAAAATGACATAACTCAAAAACTTAGATTTTCAATGTTGTTTTTATTTGAATACATATAAAATTTGCGAAAGTAAATATTACGTTAGTCTTTTGATAAAAGGTTTCTGTGCAAATATTTCTCTAGCTTAATACTTATCTAGCTTAGAAAAATGCTGTCATTAGTGTCGCAAACAAGCGATATCACTAGCGTATTGGCCGCTAAAATTAACCCTGTGCCATTTCCTATTTATTGTGGTAAGGTAGAAATTCCAGACCGAATTTTGGCTAGAACGTCTGGAATGCAATGAATTAGCGACGTGCCTGTAGAAGTATATATAGTTGATGCTGCTGTACAGTTGTAACTGAAATTAGGGCTGATTGCTATGTGGATCGTATTGAATAGTCCGCTTGTTGGGGCGAAACTCCCAACAGTGAAAATGTTGTGTTGATGTAGTTAGTGGGATGTTATGTTGATTGAGTAGACAACCGATTGGTATAAAGATTTAATTGCTACTGAAAATAACTTTTTGTAAAGTATATACAATTAATGTTGGTTTTAAAAACAATATGCAACGTTTCACTATACATATGTAGGCCAAGTTACTGGCATGTACAGCGTAGCTCGTACACCGCTGTTGCAAAAGTAAATGCATTATTTTCTTACCAATCCAATCGTACTACTTGTAGTTCAAAAATTATTTTTATTACAAACATCTAAACTCACCACGAACAGCCAGACCGAACCAATCTTCGGTCGAATCTGGTTTCCAAGCACAGGAATTTATAGGATAAACATTTCATTAAATGACACGAGTACTCCCCGGAGGGTCAAGCAGAGGTGTGTCCAACAGTAAACCCACATTTCGCCATTTACATTTAAGTCCCACCGTTACAAGTAGTCAGAAACCGAAAGTCTGACATCCAGTCTTACCAAGGGGTTTCGTATTACCCAGTTACTAGGTTGTTGAGGTCAGGCAGTCGCTTCATGTAAAAACACTGATACTCAGCTAGAACCGGTTAGACTGGAAGCCGACCCCAATATAGTTTGGGAAAAGGCTAGGCAGATGATGACATTTAAGTCCCATATAAAAGGGGCCGTGAACTAGGCACAAATCCAGACTGAGGTGACTGGGTGAGAAATTCTTGATGGAAAAACCCAATAACAATTTGCCCGACCCGGGATTAGAACCCAAGACTTAAGCCTCATTTACACGATGCAAGAACTTGCATGCAAGTTCCACTACATTGCTGTTTTTGTTTGATTAACTGAATTCATTGCTCGTCAATAGTCTGCAATGTAATGGAACTTGTATGCAAGTTCTTGCATCGTGTAAATGAGGCTTTATGCTCAGCAGTCGCACTTGCGACTACTCGACCAACAAAGCCTATTTGAGGCAGTCAAATAGGCGAGGCGAGGTATTCTTAGTAATAATTCTAAAACTAATCCAATTAAAATCTCAACCGATAAACTTACTCTTCTTGACGCTAGCCAAAATGGCTTCATCCATAAAATCGGTCGCATAACAAAACGCTTTGAAAGGCTTCACTGAATAGCAAGCAGCTTGGGCTACATACGCCACGTCACAGAGCTCGGATACTTTAGGGTCCAAGAGCTTCTGGCAGTGAGAGAATCTGTCTTGTACTGCGTTGTAGCACCGGTCGTAGGGTGTTCCGAGCTTGGCGTTGCATATGTCTGCTATTGATTGCAGCCAGGAGAAGGAGGATTGGATGGAGTTCACTGAAAAGGGTTTTAGTATCAATAAGCATGTCTACGCCGGATACTCAAAGTCTTATGACTATTTTAGAGGGTAATAAAAACGTTAAAGGAGGAAAATAATGAAACGATGGATCCATCTATTTATTACGATTACGTTACGGTAGACAGGGCAGAATGGAAGAACGTGTTGAGCCGACCGACCCCAAGTAACATGGGATCATGATGATGATTAAAAACCGGCCAAGAGCGAGTCGGACTCGCGCACGAAGGGTTCCGTACCCTTATTTATAACGAGTAAAAAAAAACACTTTTTTGTATGGGAGCCCACTTAAATATTTATTTTATTCTGTTTTTAGTATTTGGCTGCTGCAGGCCTCCGGAAGCGATGCCGGCGATTGGAGAGTCCGTGCCCGTTGATCTGCCACGCTGCTGCACTCCATGAGCACGTGCTGTGGTGTTTCTTCCACCTCCATGCATCCTCTGCACAGAGGGCTATCCGTCACACCTATTGTAAATAAGTGTTTGTTCAGGGGACAGTGGCCGAGTATTTGTTGTTATAGCGGCAACAGAAATACATAATCTGTAGTCATTTCAACTGGCTAACTATCACGGTTCATGAGATACAGCCTGGTGACAGACGGACGGACGGACTGACAGTGAAGTCTCAGTATTATGGTCCCGTTTGACCCTTCGGGTACGGAACCCTAAAAACGTCAAAGGTGCATCACACCGAAGTTGTTAGTACGTAAAAACTGCAAAAGTAACGTTGTCATCATGTTGCAAAATGTTGCTCTACAAAAAGTTACTTCGTTGTGTATACGAGAGCTTAAAAGGTTCAAAGATAGTCTTTTCGCACCAAGCAGCAGTTATGCTTTAGGGCGCCTTTTCCAAAACGCTTAAAAAATAAAATTTTATTATGTATTTATTTTTAGTTATAAGTATATTTATATTTAGGTAATAGTATAGTAAGTTAGGTAAGGCACAATAACTCATTTTTTCTCTTCCTTCTTTCACACACTATCGTCTACATTTCTTTTTCATCTCTCCTTTCGCAGGTCTGCTGGCAGAAATTTCATATGAAATAAGCAGTACCTTTGTACTCTAATATTTTATGTTTTTTCCTATGTTCTCTATTGTGTGTACATAAATAGTAAAATAAATAAATAAATAAAAAAATAAAAAAAGGGCGGCAATAAAATACGAATGGTTGGCGAATTATTGAATTAGTTTCATCATGATCTTCGATTTACTTGATATTTTCCACCTTCACGAAACGTGCAGTTCGTTCAGACACGTGGTAACCTTCAGCAACCGTAATTTCTCTGAACAATATATTATTTACGCAGAGTTGTAGCGTTTACGTCTATGAAAGCATGAGAAAGTACACATGACACAAATATCGATTGTATAAAATATGCATTACCGAGAATTGCAAAAAGCCGTATGCAGACAAACCAATAATTATTGCGCTATCAGAGGTGAGGTTTTTTTAAACTTTGCCCTACCCTAGGAATTTCGTATTCTAATACTATATTGTGTTTGCATTTACAAACATAAATAACATACACAACAGCCAGACCCGGAACAACTACCTGTTGGTCATATTCACAAATATTTATTCCGTGCGAGGATCAATCCCGCGACACGCAGTGCCAATCACTCAGCCACTGCACCAACCGTACAGTCAAATCTTCTGTCAATTGTAGCAATGTTGTGAAGGTTTCAACAGCCAGTTTTATTCACACCATTTGGCAACGGTGCAGATACTTAAACAAAACTTCTAATCAAGTCTTCACAAGTTACTTCAATTGTATCCTAGTCAAAGCCAAACTTTACAACTTACCGATAGTCAGCACCAATCGATCAAGCCGTATCATAGTCTCCTTGACCTTCGCCGTGATCATCTTCAGCTGGTCTACCATCAACTTTAGAGAGTCCTTCATTGCGTTGATCGGTTTCTTCATTAGATCATTCAGTTGGTGTACGCTGGTCTTTATTTGTTCCTGAAGATGGAGAAGTGGTAAAGAAATCTGGGGAAAAGAAGTGGAAAAAAAATGTGTTGCGCCAACTCCACCCAACATGAACCAGGGCAGAAAGGAGATAAGTGCCTCTGTTTCCATTCAAAAAGTAATCGTGCGTCAGTGAAATTAGCTTTGTCAGTGAGGTGGCAAAGCATTTATGAAGCCTCTGGAATGTATACAATTTCTATAACTTAACCGACAGTTATCGGTTCAGCGTTTCCTCTGGTCAAAATAAGATATGTAATGGAAGTTATCAGATTCCTTTATTTTATTAAGTTTTTTAGGTCCTCCAGTGATTCTAATCTTCTGTTCCTACTACTACTATTAGTCGAGGTCCTTTTTGGAGATTCCTAAATCTATCCAACGGTTATCGGTTAAAAATATTTTTGCAGACAGTAGTAAATCTCAATAAAGCCAAACGTTTTTCATTTTATTTTGTTAAAGCAGACTAGACATGAATTATGAGGTTAAGCACCCAACATGTTTACTGGTTATATCCCAAGTTTCACAATTTATAGGCGTCTAGCGACCTCGCGACACCCGTCGATTACTGGAGATAAACTTTTATTAGGAGAAAAACTAAACGAGCAGAAAGTTTGGGATACTTTTACATTATTTCAGCAGTTTCATATAAGAGCTGATTGGAGGGACACGACTCGAGGGTGTGATGTATGAAATTGATACTTACATGATATAGCCAATACAACAATTAGACAAAAAATACTCAAAAGGTGAAACGAAGTTTATTGTGATCGGATTGCGTCGAACTTCAAGTTATTCAGTTATAAAAATTAAATATTCCAAAGAAAAAAACTTGAGAGGTGTCAAGGGACACCCGGGTGGAACGAAGTTATTTAATTTAATTAAATAAATAAATAAAATTATAATGTGCGAAATAGAAAGACGAAACGAAAATAACTGGCTTGCTTTCTATGAGAGAGAGAGAGAGACAGACAGAGAAACATGCGACGCCGCACGGCTTACAATAGCTTACTATAGCAAAAAGTGTCGTGACAACTTTTCGTAAGAATTTTTTCCGTCTAGCCCCCTTTCACAACGCGCGATAAGGAACTTCGTTCCAATAAAAAATAAAACTCGCGAGGGGTGGAATTTCTTGTTAAATTTCTTCTCTACAACAGGAACTCAAAAAAAAAGTCTCATGAAAAGCCCACCTCTACAAACTTCGTTCCAGCTTTTTGTCTTCCACCCCAGACTTTAATAATATCATAAATCAACAATAGCCTATACAGTCCACTGCTGTACTCAGACCTCTACCAAAGATGCGCATTCCACCATATCCTCTTCCGCACTCAGACTGCCACCTTTTTGAAGGTTCACCTAGCTGGGGCGTTTCATTTTTCGCTTGCCGACACGCGGTCTACACTTGAGCACTTGAGATACCATGTCTGATCTAAAAGTATGTTGCTGCTTATTACAACTATAGGTACTGATGATCGGGAATTCGGGAGCATTCAGTACAAACCGTATCAATCAGTCTACCAAGAAGTACTATATATGATTGTCCTGCTTGATAGTGGTAATTGCATGGGAAGCCGATGATTATCTAGATTTTAAGCTGCATTACTTAATTAAAATTCGCTTGTGTTTCAGAAAATACGGCTATAAGTACTTAGGTATTTAGGTATACTATTTACCAACCTAACTCTATATTTATTTTCGCCGTATGTAGTCCAAATTACAAATTACTGCCTTTCATTGCTTTCAATAGGCCTAATTTTGTGTAAGGACGTCTTTTTTCGTAGTAATTTTGTCCTATTTTAGTAGGGCCTATTTTGATAGGTACTATAATCAACTACGAGCCGACCCACATCGGTGACGGTTTTTTTTTCAAGCTTATAACCCCTATTTAGCCCGCTTGTTGAATTTTCCAAAATACTTTCTTAGATCATCATCAGCCTATAACGTTCCCACTGCTGGGAAACAGGCCTCCTCTCTATGAGAGGGAGTGGGCTTTAATCCACCACGCGGGCCCAGTGCGGGTTGGTAGATGTCACATGTCTTCGAATTTTTAGTTCTAGGACATGCCGGTTTCCTCACGATGTTTTCCTTCACCGTTTTTGAGAGCTTTCTTAGATGCCTTCCTTCCTTCTTATACCGTGTCCTGTATATGTAGAGAGAAAGAATAATTCAGTATTTCAATCCCTTTGTATCGACTGTCGTCGATACAAAGGTCGTAGTCGATAATCAAAAAAAAAAATCTCTACTTGGCGTGAACTTTCTCCAGAGAACCCGATCCGCCCAGAAGTTTGAGCTATGCATTGCTAATAAAGCACGACCACGGAAAAGAGAAAACAGTGCTTGCTGTACCAAGACAAGTGATTTTATAAGTA
The DNA here is from genome assembly GCA_963082945.1 of Cerastis leucographa. NCBI lineage: Eukaryota > Metazoa > Arthropoda > Insecta > Lepidoptera > Noctuidae > Cerastis > Cerastis leucographa. The sequence continues at coordinate 6,325,851 of OY720370.1, forward strand.
TAGGTTGGTGGATCGACATTTGGCTTCATCTCTGTACCTACACCACTCATCATAACCATTCTTGAATCTGGAAAAGCTAAGCAAGGATTTCAAAAAGTTTGAAAGCCCTCCTGGCTATCAAAAATGTTACTTTGATATTTACAAGGACCTGACGAGTGGTGTGAAAGAGTCTCATTGAGATTTCGTATTGGTTGGTTCCATGTCTGAATTTGTTTTTCGTGAATAAATATGTATTTGAATAAATACGTTAGTACCTTAACCACTTTGGTGATGTTTTTCTCATCTGTTTTCTATAACACAAAGGGACACGTAAAGGAATGTCTATGGCACCTTATTAAATACCCAATTAGAAGTGTACTTTTGGATTTTCAGCACTCGACTCAGCCTCTTGAGTTGAAATTCCAACCGCAATAATATTTAGCGATTTATCTCATGATGAGATATAAACAGGTACGAATATCAGGGTGACTCTGCATCTACTTACCTACCTACATAGACAAACCGTTGCTGAAATCGATGTGCCATATTAAAATATTATAAGCTAGTCTTTAAAAATAACCTTTTTTCAAACTTTATTCATCGTGTGAAAAGGGGAGATCGAGGCCTTTGCCCTGCAGTTGGATAACACGAAACAACCTAGTTAGATTTATTAGCTTCGATTAGATTTATTTACAGTACGAGTCGTGCGTGAGGAACGCTACAAAGTCACTACACACGCCATACTTGTACTATTAAAAACGAAATAAAAGCTGATAATACGAAAGTTGGACAATACGCTAGACAGAAACCGCTTAACCAATTAGCCCACAGGTTTGCACACAATGTTTTCTTTTCACCAATCGTCAGTGTCACCAAAGATAAACTTATAACATTTAGTAGTAGTTGCCCGGATTTGAACCACAGTCTAAAGAGAGGCTAGTCCTTATTAAAAACTGAGCCATCACGACATGGGTGCTCCCGTGAAAAAGTATTCAACCTCCAAGCGAGCGAAGCCGCGGGAAAAGCTAGCGATAAAAAAACACTATTTTGCTCTGCTACTCACTTGACTGCAAGCCATGGATTCCGACAGTACTTCGGAATTCTTCAGCGTGTTGGTGGCAGGACCTGTCAGGATGAGTACCAGCGCGTAGCAGGTCAGGGTATACCGTCCAACACGGGAGAAGAACTGAGGAATCAGTAGGAAGACTAGGCATCTGGAAAAAAATAGGAGCTATAAAGCAAACATTCAACTATTTATTAAAAATAGCTCTCAGTTCGTCCAAAAAAATGTTGATAGTCCTAATTGGTAATATCCCATACATAGCTGGGACTTGATTCTTAGGTGTTCGCTACACCTCTGTCTGCTCTTTCGGAGAACACAAGCGTAACGTTTATTGGTCGTATCGAGTTACTATGAGGCAGGTAGGTACTGGCGCTGTAAAAGACCTCTTCCGTTCGGAATAATAGTAGGTACCTATCTTTGTTATCATTATCATAAGTAAACATACCTAATCCTATAGCTGAAAGCCAGGCCCAAAGTCAAAAGAACGCCAATAATAGAACTCATAATGGTCGCATGTATCAAGGATATCGCAAGCTGGAAGACAAAGAACATGAAGCAAAGATACGTCAATATTATGCCTCCAACAAATCCCATCACACTTTTGAGGAGAAAATTCGGGAAGGTCTGATCAGTCATCAAGTACAAGAAGAAATTTAAGATCACGCTTCCATCTGGGTAGAATTTCTTGCAGAACCTCGATATTCTCTTTTTTGTGTCGAACCGATAGTGGCGCCATCTCTGGGATAGTGTCTGTTCTAATTGTGCATTTCCCAACACAATAGAATCGATCTTATGTTTTTCATATTTGAGTCTATAGTTTTCTATTGTTCTCGCCTTCCATAGGAGGGCGAAGTATGCCATACTTGATGGCTTTTTATTTAGTTGTTATTGCTAAAATTCTCGTCTTTGTGTATACGAAACACATTTTTGTAGTCAATTTTAGTCATCACGCCACACAATAAACGCTGACAGTAAATATTTTCCTTCTTTTCGATTACAGGGCTCTTCAGTCAAAATTGAAAGAAGAAAACATTTGGAAGTGCAAAAAGTTTGGATTAAACAAAATTATTTTTTTAAGGATTTTTGGTGGAAATAAGTCGCTTTTCGGGTTGTCGGAAAATTTTAACGCCCGCCGCCGCGCTGTCACAAAAATATTTGAGAGATAAAATGTTTATAAGAGTTGGCTGTAGTTTTATGTGAGTTGTATTAAGCTACGAAATCTAATGAAATGTTTATATGAGTTGGTACTAAGCTACATAATCTCTGAACAATTTCTTACAGTCGTTTTGTACCCCACAGAGTTGTTAAACTTAAAAACATTCAACTGCCCTAGTAGAATACGTAAAACATACACAATACTTTAGGTCTGTCTGTAACATTCGATACACAGGGCTTTTGTGTTTGAACGCATCCATAAGTAGTTAATAGAAGGAAGTATTTATTTACAATTGGTGCGTGTTTCATTGTATACTGTAATTGTGAGTATTGAGCTGCTGCTGTATTCAAGATATTCAAAAGTTCAACAATAGCGACGAAGTTCGTTGACTTAAAATTGTCAATAAGAAAATTAAAATGAACTTGCCCTGTACGCGTTCTTACAGTTCTGCGCAAGACGTCCAACATGCGCAGATCACTGCAATGCTACAAAATCAACTTCACTCCATTGCCTCAAATATCGTGAAAAGATAATCTTTTTTGCTATAATACCTTTCTAAACGACATAATGCAGGTTTTATTCTGTATTAGTGATCATTAGTTAGTGCTAGTGAGAAGTGATGATGTTCAAATGATTTGAGTGGTCACAAAGGTTTTCGTGTGTATGAATCAATTAAGAATTCATTGAAGAAAACGTAAGTGATTTAAAGTTTTGCTGTATCATTCTATCAATTTTATGAAAGTGGTTTAAATTATTATTTTGTGAAATACGAAATATTTATGGAATAAAATCATTAACACTATAATTAAGCGACATTTTGAGGACTTTCTTCTGTTATACAATCTACGGGCTATAAAATGAATCTGCATAGTCATAAAGCCTGGAGCTGGTCTTCATAAAATAATAAATGTTGACGTTCTCTTTACATGAAAATCTTAACGATTTGAGTATGGAGCTTGTAATAAAATGAAATAGTCAATAATTATTTGGAACGCGATTTAATTTTAGAAATTTTTAAATACTGTCAATCAATTGTCAAAATAGTTTTTGACAGAAGTTTGTTTTTAATTTTCGAATTTCGAATTCCAATAATGTTGTTTTATTTTTGATTGTGAATTATTTTTGTTTCTTTCTTATGTTTTATTTTTCTTTTATAATAACATTAATAATTATTTACATATAACTAATGTAAACTGCTCTAGCATAATTTAATTTCGCAGGCTTTTTTTAAATAGTTGTATTAGATGTGAAATAACTTCAGTGCTGAATTTTAACTTTTTGCTAGATTTTCTTTGTTCGATCTCCAAAAAACCATAAACACCATTCTTAGAATAATCTTATGTGGTTGTAATAGTAAACTAAAAATGGGAAACACCGAAAAGTTCTTTGGTGGGTTTTTTTTTCATATATTTTGTAATTTCAAGCAGGAGTGTATATTTAAAGAAAGCACTTGCTTTGCCCTACATTTTATAAACACCACCTCGCTGTTGAATTTTTTAATTTATATTATTTTTGAACAAAATTCTGAACTGTGAATCGTTACCTTCATTCCGGCTTTGATCTGTTATCTCATGTTACTTGGTGACAGCGCAACACTTTTTTTTCTTGCATGCCCATAAGATCCGTACTAATATTAAAATCTCTTTTAAAAAGTTGTACTCACATTAAAACTTGTAACTGTTTCTTCACCAAGTGCAGGACAGGTCTCTGTGTTCTGCAATTATTTTAACAATGAAGGCCACATTTTGAAATCGTTCTTTTCGAAACTCAAATTAATTATTCCTTTCCAGATAATGGACAACGAGCAGCCCCATCAAGAATTGGTAAAATGCGTTGTTGTCGGGGACACAGCAGTCGGCAAGACACGTCTCATTTGTGCACGTGCTTGCAACAAGCATGTGTCACTGTCTCAGCTGATGACCACGCATGTGCCTACTGTGTGGGCTATAGATCAGTACCGTATATATAAAGATGTAAGTGGGTGTTACTTTTCGTAGCAGTAGTGGCATCCGCAGGGTATACCAGCTACGCAGCTGACTATGCAAGATATCAAACAGAAAAACAAACATGACTTTTAATACAAATCTTAGGTCTGCCAGTAAAACACATGGTTTATTTATTTACTTGACACTCTCAGCACAGAGTTCAGAGGTGGACTTAATGGCATAGACATTTTCTAGAAAATAATAGTTCAATTCTATTTTTTAACTTCAGTCTCATTAGACCTCTGCTCGGTATGATGTCCTACGTTGATCCCGTTGGTCAAGCAAAGTGTTATTAGGCTTATCCACCACCTTGGACCCAGTCTCTGAGCTCATTGATGGCAATAAGCTTGCTTGCATTATCATGGGAAATAAAAAAACTGGGTGTATTGTATGGTACACCTCTGCCGAACCCAGCTGTTATGTGTGTCTACGAGGAAGCTTGCAATCAAAATCCAAAGCCCATAATATAGTTTTTATATAAGGACTATTTTATATGTGCCCCAACAGGTTCTAGAAAGATCATGGGAAGTTGTTGATGGTGTCAATGTGTCGCTACGCCTCTGGGACACATTTGGCGATCATGAAAAAGACAGGAGATTCGCTTATGGCAGGTAATATGACAGACGAAAGTATTTCCAAAAGTTGAAAAACATAGAATATCTGAGGAGCTTGTGGCTAAATAATAACAGTTCAGGTTAGGCTTGCTGGTCCATGGATGAGTGACAATGCCGAATATCTGACCAAGGGGTATTGTAACAAGGGGTATTGTTAAGAGGCGTTCGTGTTCCATGCTTCAAGGAGATTTCAGCAAATCGGAAGGGATCTGAGAGGGCCGATGCCTGCCCGGGCTGCGGGACTGTTCGAAAGAGATACCATTGCCATGGAACACAAAGGGCTAAGAAGGAACATAGTTGGGTTTTACTCAGTACAAGTCTGACACTCCCTTCCGTGGTTGGAGTGATTTGAAGATTTCCCATCCGTAAAAAAAAACGGGGTATTGTATTACCTAGTACTAACTGGTTTGTGGAGGTCAGATAGGCAGTCGCTCCATGTAAAATACTGGTATTCGGCAGCACCCGGTTAGTCTGGAAGCCGACCCCAACATAGTTGAAAAGGCTAGGCAGTATGATAACTTGATTACAAAATACTGCTTCCTTAAAAAATCATGGCTACTAAAAGTTTATTCCACTTCCAGGTCTGATGTAGTTCTCCTATGCTTCTCAATAACAAACCCTATATCTTTGAGAAATTGTGGCGCTATGTGGTATCCTGAGATCAGGTAAGCTGACCAAATTCGCATGATTGTTTAGTTTAATGTATAGTCACGAGAATTAATATCTAAGATAGCAACTTTTACAAGTGATTGTCATCATCATCATCAGCCTATAAAGTTCCCACTGCTGGGACACAGGCCTCCTCTTTATAAGAGGGAGTGGGCTGTATTCACCACGCGGGCCCAGTCCGGGTTGGTAGATGTCACAATTCGAATCTTTAGTTCTAGGACATGCCGTTTTCCTCACGATGTTTTCCTTCACCGTTTTTAAGAGCAGCGGTGATGAAATAAATTACACAAAGTAATGCGCCTGCCAGGGTTCGACCCCACGGCTTACTGCTCGTAAGTCGGGGCTGCCACCATGTATTATTTGTATAGTATTTTGGAGCCCATACTGCTAACCTTTGGTATGGATTCGCGCTATCCCGTTACACTGCCGGAACGCAGATCTACGACAAACCGACCTAACGTGTTTTTTTTTCATTAACTTAAGTTTGGTTTGTGGAAAGGTTAAAAGTAAAAAGTCGGAATGTTGCAGTTGTTAAACCACAATCAAATTGCTTTTGAGTTTTCTTAAAGAACGCATACAACTTACGGCATTTCATACAAAATTTCAAGTCCTTAATTTCCTAAATGACAGAACCGGTTTTAATGAAATTTAATACACATAAGCAGGATACACAGGTCTAAAAATGTACTAAAAAATATTAACGAAATGTCTTTAAAAAAAAATGAAATTTCTGTTTCTTTAGATAATTTATAGTCTATTTAGCTGTAACACTATTTTTCGAAAATGTGTTAGTAACTTTTTAGACCTATGTATCCTGCTTATGAAACGAAGGTCTTGAAAGTTTGTATGAAATGTCGTAAGTCGTAAACGCTCATATGTGTTTAGTGTTTTCATATCTTCGCTCATGATGATTACACCAAATAATATTAATATGCGACATATTTAAAACTACTTGACGATATTTCAGACGGTTCTGCCCGAACACACCAATCTTATTAGTGGGATGTAAGAACGATCTTCGTTACATGTACAGAGATGAGACCTACTTGAATTACTGTAAAGATCGCAGCCCTTTCATAAGGTAAGAATTAAAAACCGGCCATCCTTTCTACAATAGCATTATTCTTGCTCTTTGAAATTTCGAATCGATCAGACCTGTGGAAGTTGTGTATATCTCTTATTTTTTTTGAAGTTAAACTTTTATTACGTCGTCTCAAACTTTTTCGTCTGTGTGTTGCATGTCGCGTGACGCTCGGCCGCGGAGTAGGGATAAAGTGAAAGGCGCTTTTCACTTTATCCCTACTCCGCGTTTTATACGTTTTATACCCTTAATGGAATATTATTCCAAAAAAATTTTGTTATATTGTCTATAGTGTGAAAAAAAAGTTTCACTTTTACCGTGGTTTCATAAAACCACACAATCCTTTTTATTATTATCAAAAGGCTCGCGCTTGACCACAATCTCACTTGATGGTAAGCGATGATGTGGTCGACGGTCAAGCACGCTTGCTTAGAAGAAACCTATTCACTCATGACTTAAAGACCCCTACATTGTAGCTATCGGAAAACACAGACTCCGGCAGGGAATGCCACTCCTTAGCGGTACGCATAATAAAAATATTCCCAAAACGCTTAGTGCGTATAGGTGGGATGTCCACCATGATTTATGATTCCTTCATCAACTAACATAGAGGTGATGATATTCTAACGGCTGAGCAGATTTTCTTGAAGGATAGCTAAGAACATTCTCGATTAAGACACCAAAATTCAACAATATTCTGATTTAAAAGAGTGCATGGAGTTTCTTGCCCAATCTTCTCCATAGAGATCTACGTTATATAATGGGCACAACCGTACTTTCATAGTTATTATGTCTTGTAATTGGACTGTACCTTCATTTTATTGTATTTTATGGTTTCGGCAGTTCAAAAGTGGGTGTAAATGCTTTGATTTTGAGTTCAAACGAAAAAAATTTAATTAAAAAATCGATTCACCCGTTCAGGAGCTATGATGCCGCAGACACACACACAGATACACACTACAAACGTATAACACTCCTATATTTCGTCGGGGGTTAAAACCACCTTTTCTTATAGGGCTCCAAGAAAAAGCGACCTAGTAATGCCAGACCAAGGGCGCGCCTTGGCGCACGAATTCGGTATCTACTACTACGAGACCTCAGTGTTTACTTACTACGGAGTCAACGAAGTGTTCGAGAACGCCATCAGAGCTGCCCTCATAGCCAGAAGGCAGCAAAGGTTCTGGATGACCAACTTGAAGAGGGTGGCGAGACCGCTTTTGCAGGTAGGTGGAGAATACTTTAATATTCGACAAATCTATACAGCTGAAGAGTTTGTTTGTTTGCTTGAACACGCTAAACTAAGGAACTACTGGTCCGATGATATATTAGGAAAACTATAGGCTATATATCATCACGCTACGCCCAATACGAGCGGAGCAGCAATTAAAAATGTTCCGAAAACGGGGAAAATGTGACGCAGACGAAGTTGCGCGAGACAGCTAAATCCTTAATAAGATTAGGTAAGAGCGCTTCTCAAGTCGTGAAAAGCGCTTTATTTGTCTCTCTGTCCCTAGAGTTTGTGAAAAAGAAATAAGAGCAGTTTTTAGGCCGCCCATGACTTCTGACTTGGTTTGACACAGACAGTCGACATGCCTTCAAGAAATATCTTCAGCAGGTAACCTCACGATGTTTTCCTTCACCGAAGCAAGTACAATACGCACATGAATCTGAAAATCTGAGGATTAAACTAGGCAGTCCAACACTCACACCACTATGCTATCATTGCCTAAAGTGGCCTAAACCCTTTATACAAGCTGTTGTTTTGCATCCTCGTCAAATTCAAGGAAGTGACTATGCTAAAGATTCTCGCCCCGAATCAATAATAAAATTAATAGGTATTTTATTTTCTTATTTACGAAAATCGGTTAGTGTGAATATCGGTTGTTTTAAACGCGGCCCGTCTGATTCACCCTCTATAACCCCGCTTCCACACATACAAAAAATCTCAAACGTTTTTCATTCATTTCTTATTCGCTGAACCATGTTAAAGGGGTTATTCTGAAAATACTGTCAAACTTAAACAACCAAAAAAATCAGCGTTTAGTAATAATTACCTAGGAACCGTAATTTATATGTATTTATTGATTATTTATGTCTTTTCTGACGAACTCCTGAATTTTGACGAGGTTGCAAAACAACACCTTGTATTTAAATATAAACAGAAGCACAGAGAGTTGTGTTCTTAGTTCGTGACTAACTTGATTGTCCTTAGGCACCATTCAGACCTCCTCGGCCGATGGAGCCCGAAGTAGCGGTAGTCAACAGCACTTATCTCGAGAACATGACTACTTTAATGCGACAACAGGTAAATGAAGTAAGATGTAACACTTTTCTATGTAGTTTTTTATACAGGGCAAGTACGAAATGTTTTATGTTTTTTTTTTTTTTCAAATAACTGGGTCTTATTCTATATGACTATTAAGAGGGGACTTTAGTGGGCCTTTCTTCATACAAACGTATTCTGCTGTTTTCTTCGTGGATAATGCGTCTAGAGCAATGTTTTTTTTTTCCAAAAAATCTAGATCTTATTAATACATGCCCCTATCATTTCCTTTTTTTAAAACATAATCATTTAAAGAATTTTGACAATCCAAAAACCCCAAAAACAACCCGTTTTTACCGCCATGTTCAGACGACTATCGAACAAATTAGATAAGTTTTTAACAAAAAAAGAAAATAATAGAAGCATTGATATACTTTTCTTCTAAATTTTGATATAACAATTTAGATCAGTTTAGTTTTAAAGAAGAAAACAGCAGAATACAAAACGTCTTTTGGTCAAGATTTTTGTTGAAAAATTCAACCTGAGCTGCAGTTGTCCCTTTCGCACTTTACGGGGGCTTGGTCGGGCGCAGCGCGACGGCAATAGTTTCTTCAAATACCTATTCTTCAAATTCCTCGGGTGTAGAGTCCCCTCTTAAGGACGACCTCTATTTGACTTTTTCACATGCTGTAATTGCATTAGAGTGGTATTTCGTCGTGAATCATGATTTAGCAATAAAATTATAGTTTTTATTATACCATCACGCCTGTAAACCAGGGCCTCAAGTCTGCTATTACAATAGTGTCAGAATGGTCTATCATTGATTTCAAAATTGTTGATTTTGACAAGTTTGGTAATCACCTAATATAATGGCGTCATTATGACTTCACAATGGTCAACCACTGACACTCCATTGAAAGAAATGGCATAGAATTTGACAGACCATTATGAATTTAGCAGATTACGCACTTTTAGCAAAATGACAATGGGATCGTGTTGGAATGACGATGTTTATAAAAATAGCAGACTTGAGGCCCAGGTTAGTCAGAGATGGACCTATTAGTACACCCATATTTCGCCATTTTCGCCCGATATGAGACATAGAATTTTTTTTTTTTTAAATCGCCATGTAATAGCGGGCGAGCCTATTACCATCAACCGGGCCCAGATCCATCCTTGGCTGCTGCTGAGAGATTCCTGATGGAAAAACCCAATGAAACTTTGCTCGACCCGGGCATCGAACGACAGGGCCTCATGCTTAGCATCAGGTTTTATTAGTGAGGTCGTCGGTGGTATTAGAATTTCGCATTTTTTACATAAACCTCTGAGATCTGTAAGCCCACATTTCAATTTGATAATTTATAACCCGTTTTATCTCCAACAGTACTTCTCGGACATGGTGATAATATGCGGCGCGAAAGGCTTCCCTGTCCACCGATTCATGATGGCGGCAGCTTGCGAAGCGTTCCACCGCCTGCTGACTAACGAATGCCTCAGCCTGTCCGCTGAGCTCGCTAGGAGTTCCAGCGAGAGCAGTATGGTGAGATATTATTTACTCCTTTTTAGGGTTCCGTACACAAAGGGTCAAACGGGACCCTACTACTGAGACTGCGCTGTCCGTCTCGTCTCTTTCAGTTCTACTCGAATGTCCAGTGTGAAATTTCAGTTTAATCTCTTCATCTTCCTGTAACCTGGGACATCATCCCTTGTCCCAAGTTACTTGGGGTCGGGTTTTTCTTCCATTCTCCTCTGTCAAACGTCACGCTGTTATTTACTCCTTTTTAGGGTTCCGTATCCAAAGAGTCAAACGGGACCTTATTACTGAGACTTCTTTGTCCGTCCGTCCGTCCGTCCGTTTGACATCAGGCTGTATATAGGTATCTCAAGAACCGTGATAGATGGCCCGTTGAAATTTCTACAGCCTTTATAACAACAAATATTAAAAACACAATAAAAAATAAATTAAAGAGGTTCCCAAACAAAACAGTGATTTTTTTTGCTTGTTTTTAATAATGGTACGGAACCCTTCGTGCGAGAGTCCGACTCGCACTTGGCCGGTTTTTTTTTTTCTTTCATATCATTTCTTACACAATCCATCCATCGTTTCCTAGGTCTTCCTCTCCCTCTCCATCTATCAACATTTATATTCATCACTCTTTTAGTCACATGCGATTCGCAAAATTCAGGTTAATCTTATTACGAAATATCGATGAGACACAGATTACAAAATTAAATGTTAGGCTAGCAAGCGTCCGTGACGGATAATCTGCGGCGGACGGTCCGTATGCACTTATGTGTTATGTGTGTCGTGGGCCCTACAACAAAGTATTTAGCAACCTGTAGCGAACGTTTCATAAGAATCATCATCTGCCTAGCCTTTTTCCCAAACTATGTTGGGGTCGGCTTCCAGTCTAACCGGATGCAGCTAAGTATCAGTATTTTACATGGAGCGACTGCCTATCTGTCCGCCACAACCCAGTAACTGGATAATACCCCTTGGTAAGACTGAATGTCAGACTTTCACCTACTGACTACTCGTAACGACTGTCTAAGATCTACAAATGACAGCCAGGACCAACGGCTTAACGTGCTTTCCGAGGCACGGAGGAAACTCGGTATGTAAAGATGGTCACCCATCCACGGACCAACCTCGGCAAGCACGGCTTAACCTTGAAGATCGACCTGTGCGGCTGTTATTATTTAGCCACGATCTCCTCCTCGTTTCATAAGAAAATGAATGTTAATTAAATACAAATAATGTTCATATTTGTAAGTATTAAACGCTTATTTAGCGAAGTTAGCTAAGTACGCTCTATAAATTACAGCCCAAGAGTCATAGACTTGGATTAGGCAACGAAACCCTTTTTGTATGTTGCCTGTAAAGTCCCGACTATCGGATAAAGGCCATTTCTAATATGTGTGAAGGAATGAGCTTGATAACCACGCTTGCTCAATGCGGGTTGGCGATTTCAAACCGAAGTCCTGGGTTTCCATACTATGTTTCCCTTCACCCAGTGGCGGAATTACAAATTTTCAAGGTATAGGCTGTAAACTTTTGCCGCCCTTGCCTCTACAATTTTAAAGTCCTGGATTATTTTTACAATCCAGCAATTTCGTTGAAATTGCACCTAAAATAATTTTTGCTAGTAGCTAGCTAGATGTTTGCTACACAGAATGTACAATGACAAGTAAGAAGGGAAAGTCATCCACAAAATTTGTTGCAGACTTTTATTACTGTAAAACATCAGAAAACCGCCATGCAGAAATCTTTTTGATTTCTACGAGGTTGCAGAAAAAAAAAAAAAATAGGTCCCTAAATTTGCCACCCCAGAAATCTGCCGCCCTAAGCTCCAGCCTACTCAGCCTGCTGGTAAATCCGCCGCTGCCTTCACCGTTAGTCAGCGGTATAAAAGTGTAGAAAGTACGTATGGCGTTTTGAAAAAGCCACATTAGTACTTGCTGGGTATTGAACTCACAACTTATGGCATAAGAAGCGGATCAGATAAGAAACAGGCCACCACGACATGCCTCGAAACTCTTTTCACCAAGTGTAAATGAATTGACCCAAGTGGAATTGAATTGTTGATGAATGAATTTCTTGTAGGTGAGCAGTATGGGCGAAGCAACTACCGGCGAATTTAACGAGGACACCGAGTATTTGATACGACAGGACCAGGCGAAACAGATGAGGTACTTGTATAAGTCTATACCAATCATTAAAAAAAACAACTATGTACAATCTTCTATTTAAGAGCGTTTACACGTTACGAAAGTTCATACATATTTTCATTATTGTCCTTATTATCATCTTATTTTCCTTATTTTTTTTATTGGCCCATCGAAGCAGCGGTGGCCCAGTGGTGGCAGCCCCGACTTACGAGCGAGTGAGTCGTGGGTTCGAACCCAGGCAGGTTCATTACTTTGTGCAATTTATTTCATCACTGCTGCTCTCAAAACGGTGTAGGAAAACATCGTGAGGAAACCAGCATGTCCCGGAACTAAAAATTTGAAGACATGTGACTACCAACCCGCACTGGGCCCGCGTGGTGGATTACAGCCCACTCCCTCTCATAGAGAGGAGGCCTGTGTCCCAGCAGCGGAGAAAAATAAATTTCCAAAATTTTTTTTTTCAAACACATTCAAAAATGTTTTTTTAGTAACTGTTTAGACCTATGTGCCCTGCTTATACGTATTAAGTTTAATTAAAATGTGTTCAGTTATTTCGGAAAATTAGGACTCAAAAGTTTGTATGAAATGACGTAAGGCGTAAATGCTCTGAAAGAATTATGGTCAAAAAGATCACCCTGTTTTATACAGGCGGTAGATATTGTTAACCTTTTGAATGCCATTGTCACATATAAGTGACAATCAAGCGCGCGCCCTGTACGCCAACGACACATATAAGTGACAAGCAAGCGCGTGCCGTGTACGCCAACGACACAAATATGTGATAAAAAATGTGGTGCAACACGAAATAAGCTATTTAAATCGTCACTTTTGTTTGTGTTTATTTATATATCTTTAAAATGTGATCTCTTAAATATTAAATGGATTATCAAGAAATAAGTTCAAAATACTTTTGAAATCATTTTTTTTTGTTTGTAAGTATTTATGGTGATTTTGTGGCTTGGCGAAGAGGGCACGCGCGTGCGTTTATGCTCTGGCGTTAAAAAGGTTAACAGTGACCATCTGCATAATGTGGGTTGGCAAGTCACCTTGAATAGATTAACAATCGACACAATAAAAATATTTTTGTCTTCAGAGTATGGGATCAGATCAAGCGTCGGTCTTCATGTCAGATCCTGCCTCTCAGCGACAGTTGTAAAAAGCCTCCGGACTTATACAGAGAGGTCAACCATCCTGCTATCATCTCTATCAGAGTTGTAAAGGTAAAATAAATTGGAATTACATACTCGTAGATGGCCTCCTTGGCCATAGTCCTTTGCAACAAAAAAAAATGCTTAGCAGTAGATATAAAATAGTTAAGGAGTGAGACAACCCCAACACAAGTATTATTAATTACTTAATCGGACTGTTTCCTTCAAATTTGTAAATCACATTTGTAACCAATTGAGACACATTTTTTTTTATATTTAAATACAAGGTGTTGTTTTGCATCCTCGTCAAATTCAAGAAGGTAACTATGCTTATGATTCTCGACCCGAATGAATAATAAAATTGGTAGGTATTTTTTTTCCTTATTTCCGAAAATCGGTAAGTGTGAACCACCAGTGTTTTAAACCTGGCCCGTCGGATGCTCACCCTTCAACCGCGCTTACATACATACAAACAGTCTCAAACGTTTATAAGATAATTTCTCATTCCCTAAACCACGTTAAGGGGGTTATTCTAAAGCAGTGACAAACTTAAAAAAACAAAAAAAGCAGCGTTTATTAATAATTAACTAGATACCGTTATTTTAATTGATTATATTTATATCTTTTTTGACATCCTCTTGAATTTTGACGAGGATGCAAAACAACACCTTGTATAATTGGCTAGAATTTAACTGGCATAATGTGGGTGTACTATCACACACCCACACTTGTTACTATTGTAAACCCACATTTTTGCGTTTTAAGCCCCGACCGAGCACAAATCCACGGATCGGGCAAAGTGTTATTATTTTTGGAACGAAGTTCCTTATCGCGCGTTGTGAAAGGGGGCAAGACGGAAAAAAATCTTACCAAAAGTTTCACGACACTTTTTGCTATAGTAAGCTATTGTAAGCTTTATTTCTTTAAAATAAAGTTGAAATTTCCTTAAATTACGTACAATTGGGGTGTGTATGTGAGTAAGGATAGATATGATTATTATTTTGAGTGACCGAACTACAAAGTACAAATTCGGTTGTGCAGTTAAGTAAGACGTATTGCTTCGAATTAAGGATTAATCTTCCTTAAATTAAATATTTTATTTTTCGCACACTGACTTAAATCTAAAATGTATTGATATTATGTACGTGAAAGGAACTTCGTTCCATCCGGGTGTCCCTTGACACCTCTCAAGTTTTTTTTTCATCACAAAATTATCTGTAGCATCCACGGAGTCTGGATTTTTGCCCGACTTAAACTTATTGATGCCCACTAGGTATTAATTACGCCGCTGCCGGAATCTGTGAATGGAATCCAGGACCTCATCATACGCATTAGAAGCGATTACCCCACAAGACCAACGAGGCAGCCCCGCTAATTTCTTGACAAAATTAACTATTTTATTCCCCATTTTAGTGCGACAAGATCCAACACGCGACATCTCAAACACAAACCATAGTTACGATGAGCAAGTTAATCTCCCAGACAGTCATGCAAGAGATCGTCAACTTTATATATACTGGGGCTTTGGACAGCAGCGCCTTCAAACAGCAGGTCAGTCGATATTGAGCTCTATGCTTGTAGATATTCGGTTTGAAGTTTATTGTGGTTTGGTGATAAAGTGATCGAAGTGTCAAAAAAAATACCGGAATGCTATTTTTTCACTTCGAGCTTTGTGACTTTTTGCAAAAAATCAATAAATGTTTTGAACACATTTTGAGTGTTTTATTCCGAAATAATTTCAACCTGTCTTGCAAAGGGATATTCCAGTAACTAGATTTCCGAGGTCGGATAACCAATCTGCAATCTGGATTTTCAGCAGCATCCAGTTAGACTGGAAACTCCAGACTTGTCTTTATTCCGTATCTACATAATTATATTTCGTGTTTCGGAACGTATTTTATAAACTTGGTAAACAAGTATCTACTTTTATTAGCAGTTTAAGCTTTTGTAAACACTTAATAAATATCGATCACTACGTTACCAAATCATATCTTTAAAAAATAAGCTTTAGCTTTGTATTAGTATTTAAATATATTTATATTTTATGACGTGTATTTTATTTATATTATTATGAATTGACTTCGGCTTTTTTCTCCCTGTCTTCTTATCAAAATAAATATTTTTTGAAAACCTTATTACAATTTGGTCTAGCAGTTTAGTTACTGCAATATTATGAAGATTTTAATAAAATTATTTTAATAAAGAGACAGACATTTAATTATATTAATTTACATTGTTCTACTCTACTGTGCTTCTATTTTCTATTTTATGTACCTATTACCCACTACAAATAAAATATATTGCAAATTAAAAATATAAATATAAAATTAATAATTTTATAATAACAAAAATGTTTTGCAGTCAGCTGCTATCGGATTGTTACTGGTAAACCTTATTGCAATAAATTATACCATTAAAACAAATTCATAATTATTAATTTCGACCATTATTATTATTATAAAAACAGCACCCTGTATGTTGTGAATGTATTTCTTTGTAGTTTATCATATTTTTCACTGCACTTTCTGAAGTAGCTATTTATTGATTGATTGAAAATTATTAAAATAATATTCGAAAGAATATTTTTAAGCCAGTAAAAGAAACTATTATTTACATTATGCCTGAAGAAAGTGCGGTATCAATGTCTCTATTATTATTTTGTATTCATTAGAATTATCACCATAATTTTAATACTTAGCTACATATTTTACACACGTAGTATAGTATACTCAAGTTATTTACCTACAGTCTTGTCTCCTTTCAAAATAGATTGCAGCTCTGCTTGAAGTTTTACCGAAACTTATATTGTTTTTATTAATAAAACAAAAATTCTTTAGTGCATATTTTTTCTTCCATCGAAGTATTTATTATAAACATGCAGCAACTTGCTTAAACAGTCTCCGGATTCTTCATCATAATCATCATCATCAGCCTGTAATGTTCATACTGCTCGGACACAGGCCTCCTCTCTACGAGAGGGAGTGTTCTCCACCACACTGGCTGTTATCCACTACGCGGGCCCAGTGCGGATTGGTAGATGTCACACATGTCTTCGAATTTTTAGTTCTATGACATGCCGGTTTGCTCACGATGTTTTCCTTCACCGCGTGAGTGCAGCGGTGGCCCAGTGGTGGTGGCCTCGAATTACCAGCAGTAAGCCGTGGGTTCGAACCCAGGCAGACTCATTACTTTGTGTAATTTATTTCATCACCAATGCTCTCAAAAAACGGTGAAGGAAAACATCGTGAGGAAACGTCCTAGAACTAAAAATTCGAAGACATGAGACATCTACCAACCTACACTGGGCCCGCGTGGTGGATTATAGCCCATTCCCTCTTTTAGAGAGGAGGCCTGTGTCCCAGCAGTGGGAACATTATGGGCTCATGATGAGGATGATCGGTTTTATATAGCTTGATTAGTCACCGTGCATTTACAACATTACAATAGGGATGATGACTAGGTAGAGAAAACGAAATTCTATTTTGTCCATCAATCAGGTAATACAAAAATATTAGATACGTATTTTTTGTTTTATCAAAATATCAAAAGAATACTTAGTTAAAACGCATTAAAGTTGGAGAGTGGGGGCTCATTACGTCACAACTAGGTATAAAATGTACTGAGCCGTGACGTCATGCGCCATTTCAACTCAAAATATCTCCGTGATTTTACGATTACGTGAAAAAAGAAAAAATACGTGTTCAATACTTTTCAATAAACTACCCGACGGACAAATAAAAAAAAAATTGTCACCATCCCTATTCCCTAGTAGGTATGTAAAGAAGTAATAAAGATAATCATTTTTATATGGATAATAATAATTCTCATTATTGATGATTATATTGACGAGTCACACAAAGTAAGACTGTAATGTGGTGGAATCTGATTGGAATAAGCTAATTTATTTAAATTACCTTCTTTTGATGCGATGAGTTTTCCGCAGACTATATTCTATTAGATTGCTTTCTATGCAACCATTTTTTTATCGCGACGTTCCTATATCGTCTGTACAACATATTGAAAAGTTCATATTTAATAAAGTAAAATAATAAGTAAGTCGAAAAGGTAGGTAATCATACGCCGATCGGCGACCAATCAAGTTATACAATACCAATTTATTCGGATCTCTCACTGTACAGAAACTCCATACCAAGCGAGGCCATGTTATACTGAGCATGTATATCTTCATGTGTTGCCGAGTATTCTAGCATAATATTCCTTATTTTATGTTATTTGGGAAACTTACAGCTAGTAAAAACAACATTCCTAAACGATGCGATCTGCAAAGAGACTCGATATTTAATTTTATTTAAATGCCTATGGCATTAAGTCCGCCTCTGTACTATGTGCTTGAAGTGTTAAATAAATAAATAAATAAATAAATAATATTTGAGTAAAAAACATGTAAACACAAACGGGATATCTACCGTGATAATCAATTAATGTAAGCTCCGGATATTTCGACGCTGACCTGTTGCAAGAGCCATGATCGCGGGGTGGCTGCAGAATGCCGGTCATCATCTGCCTAGCCTTTTCCCAAACTAAAGGTCGGCTTCCAGTCTTACCGGATGCAACTGAGTACCATTATTTTACATGAAGAGAGTGCCTATCTTACCTTGACAACCCAATAACGGTGTAATACGATACCCCTTGGTAAGACTGGATGTCAGACTTTTGGCTTCTGAATACTCGTAACGACTGTCAAAGATCTACAAATGACAGCCGGGACCAACGGCTTAACGTGTTTTCCGAGGCACGGAGGAAACTCGGTATGTAATTATGGTCACTCATCCACGGACCAACCTCGGCAAGCACGGCTTAACCTTAAAGATCGACCCGTGCGGCTGTTTTTATTTAGCCACTGGAGGACTGGAGAATGCGGGTGGGTAAATTATTTGGAGCAGACAAATTTGTATACCCTTTTTCTTAGTGTTTTACTACAACAGCGCTAGCAACGGCGTCGAAATATCGGGAGCTCACAGTATTTGAAATCGCGGAAGAGTGAATGTGTAATTTTTATAAACCTTGAAAGCTTGTTTACAGAGTGTAAACACCCAGTTGTACACAGGTAAAAAACATCTTAGACTGTTGTTGTTCCATCTTTACCAGGAAATCAGACAGGCTGCAGAGCTGCTCGGTTTCCACGAGCTGACCAAGCTCAGCCAGTTCATACTGGACCAGCATCTGTTGTTCGACAAAGGATTCATGCTGCAGTTCCATACGGTGAGTTTGGTCGGACGGTAGTAGTTTTAATTGTTAACTATAATAGGGGATCGGACTGGGTAAAGAAAACGACATTCTATTTTGTCCGTCAGACACGTAATACAAAAATATTAGACACGTATTTTTTGTTTTATCAAAATATCAAAAAAAATACTTAGTTAGAACTCATTAAAGTTGGAGAGTGGGGGCTTACTACGTCACTAATAGGTATAAAACTTACCTACATGTGACGTCATGCGCCATTTCAACTCAATATATCTCCGTAATTTTATGACCACGTGAAAACGGAAAAAAAACGTGTCCAATACTTTTCAATAAACTACCCGACGGACAAAGAAAAAAAATTAGGATTATCCCCTATTAGCAGTCAATGGCTAAATTGCCAAGAGCCTCGAACAATACTTGAGGAGGCTCTCGTTAGGCAGCTGGATCATGGGCTTGATTTAGAAAGTGGTGATCCTGGACACGGCTCGTATTGTTAGGTGGTTCCTCT
The DNA here is from genome assembly GCA_963082945.1 of Cerastis leucographa. NCBI lineage: Eukaryota > Metazoa > Arthropoda > Insecta > Lepidoptera > Noctuidae > Cerastis > Cerastis leucographa. Next base: position 6,345,194 of record OY720370.1, read on the forward strand.
CTCTTGAGCACTAATCACTAATCTGGAACCGGGACCAACCTTTTCCCGACACCGATTGGCTACTATTTTTAAATGTTTTTTTTAATATTATTTTAGATAAAAAAATGTTATTAATGTTGAAGAAATAAATAAAGAAATTAGTCATTAGTAAGGATGGGTACTGTGTGAAAGATCACATGGCTAGAAAACTTTTTTAATAGTGGTCGCTTCAGAAGTCACAGGGTGACAGGTAGGTACTGCACGACCGCATGACCGCCGAAGAAACGAGATATGTCAACGGAAGAATCGATAAACTGACTCATTGTCATTGTTTATCTGTCATTATGTTGATTCTTCCGTAGATAAAACTCGTTTCTACAGAAGTCATGCTACGCGTGCTGAAATAAAACGCCGTCTAATAGAGAAGTATAGGATGATGCTGTGCTGGGGGTCTAAAATGGCCGATATAGCAGAATCACAGTAGTAATAATATGAATCGCGATTAAACTCCTAAAATGGACTCAGACGCAGTTAATCTATGAACTACATTTTTTTTCCCACCAGCCTCTAGGAGCCCGTCTCCGTGACATGTACGTGGAACGCGCTTTATTCGCGGACGTAACCTTCGACCTGGACGACGGCATCCACCTCGCACACCGCGCCGTGCTGATGGCTCGCTGTGACCCCATGAAGGCCATGTTCCAGGGTCACTTCCGCGAGAGTACCTCCCGAGTGGTCAGTATACCTTGAAGTCTTTTACGGATCAGGGCCCAATATAGCTCTGTATAGTTATGTGCTGGCACAACAACCAGCTGAAACCCCAAGAAGACCATGTTCCAGGAGAACTTCCGCCAGAGTACCTCCAGAGTAGTCAGTAAACCAAACAGATGTAAACACTGTCCGAAGTCATTTTGAAGTAAAGCTGAGGTTGAAGAAGAAGTAGAAATCTTCTCAACAGATTTCATTAAGTTAGGCCTCGTAACATCCTGCCAGGGCTTTGGGTTGTTCGAAAGAGATACCGCGGCCCTGGAACACAAAGGGCGAAGAAGGAACATGGGTGGGTTTTAGTCAGTACAAGTCTGACACTCCCTCCCGCTCTGCCCAGAGCGGGAGAAGTCATTTGATGATTTCCCATACGCAAAAAAAAAAAAAAATACAAAGAAAAAAAAAAAAAAGGCCTCGTAACATAATCCTGAGAGGTAAGTAGGCATAGACACTGATTATTGATAGAGGAGGTAGGTAATGCCAAAAAAGCCTTAGAGGGGTCATTGTGATATGAAATTATCTCGTAAATATTCGCCTTTCGAAATTATACTCCATATAGTCATGTTACTTTGTCAGGACATAATAGTTTTTTTTTTAATTCTGGCTGATTTCTATATAACACAGCAACGATCATTTCCATTCATCAACACTTCAGTTACCCAGACAAACCAAACCTTTTCTTACCCAGATTTCATTCCCCGGGGTCAAAATGTACGCATTCCACATCCTGCTAAGCTACATCTACAGCGACAAGATCCCAGCAGTGGACCCTACCAGATGCCTGGAACTGCTGGAGCTAGCCAACAGACTGTGCATGAACCGGCTCGTTAACCTGGTGGAGGCCAGGGTCATAGACCAGCTGCAGCAGCGAGACAGGTAGGTCTTTTAATACTACTTGCTGAGCTGCGCAACTTTGTCTGTGTCATATTTTCCTCGGTTTTGTAACATTTTTCATTGATGCTCCGCTCCTATTGGTCGTAGCGTGATGTTATATAGCCTATAAATTTCCTCGATAAATTGGCTATTTAACACTAAAATGAATTTTCAATTCGAATCAGTAGTTCCCAAGATTAGAGTGTTCAACCAAAAAAACAAACAATTCAGCTTTATATCGATGATTGATTGATTTGTATGGCCTACAGATAGTTGTTTCGGGTCTGTCTGTTTGTGTATGTCAGTTTAAATGTTTGTAAACGCACCCAAGATACAGGAGAAATTCCTAGTGTGTTTTTAACATTGCCCAATGTTAAAAAAACAGCTTTATAATATACGTATAGTATGATCATATATTATACTGCGGCTTTAGCAATCGGCTTGCGCCGGTCAGAAACATTTTGGTGTCCATGCAATAGAAAAGAAAAGTTATTCATTCATCATTCACCTCGATCCGGCCCAGACGACATGTCTCCGGCTCAGGATATGAGCTCTTATCGCATGGATATAAAGCTCTTTTTGACATGTGATCTCATACGAAAGTTTGTCTAAAGAAACATTAAAATGATCTTTACTTTGTTGACAGAGTGTGTGGCGATGATGATCAAGTCGTCGAGATAGCTCTGTCGCTATTGGAGCCTGTCAAGGTAGTTATCATATAAGACAAATCCCGCTTCAATTTTTGTTAATGATGTTAATCTAAAAAAAAAACAGCTTAAAACCGGTGCGGAACTGCAGTTTTCCTAACTTGGTTTATTACTGTCACCACACAACAATTATTGTTCTTTAGTCATTTAGCGCACGAATAGGGATGATGACTAACTGTATTGGACAAGTATTTAAAAAGTATTGGACAACTATTTTTCTTTTTTCACGTAATCAAAAAATTACGGAGTTATATTGAGTTGAAATGGCGCAAGACGTCACGGTTGAGTAAATTTTATACCTAGTTGTGACGTAGTGAGCCCCCATTCTCCAACTTTAATGAAGTTGGAGAATGGGGGCTCACTACATTTAACTAAGTCACTTTGTTGATTTAATAAAAAAAATTGTGTCTAATATTTTTGTATTGCCTGACTGACGGACGAAATAGAATTTCGTTTTCTTTACCCAGTTATCACCCTTATTGAGCTACTAGCCTTTTGTGCATGTTCAAGATATTAGTCGTTCCGCAGTTGCACAACGCGCACAACCTGGCGGACTGGTGCATGTGGCGCCTGTGCGGTGCGTACGACCGCGTGTGTCGCGCGCGGCACCTCAGCCAGCCCTCGCGCGACTACCTGTCGGACAACCGCTGGCCGCCTGTCTGGTAACACTCTTTTTAACCCCCGACCAAAAAAGAGGGGTGTTTTAAGTTTGACGTGTGTATCTGTGTATGTGTGTCTGTGTATCTGTGTGTCTGTCTGTGGCATCGTAGCTCCTAAACGGATGTACCGATATTGATAAAATTGGTTTCGTTTGAAAGGTGATTTAATCGAGAGTGTCTACTCAGTCGTTTGATAGTAATCACGTCTTTTCTAGTTGAAGGGAACAACTTCCACAGGTCTGGTCGATTCGAAATTTGGAATCTTGTCACTTGTCAACATGGGCATCGCCAGGGGGGGGGTGGTTGCCCCCCCCCCTCACCCCAAAAATGTTTTTTTTTTATTTAGCTATTTTTTATATTATTATTTATTGAAGTGAAACTTCTTATGCGACTTCCAACAGGTTTAACGCTACAATGGAGGGGGAATATTTTCTAAAACTCACTAAGAGATGGCAGTATTAAAAGATTTGGAACTACATAGTTCTACTAGGTACGCAAGATGGCGTGCAAACAGTCATGCATTCGACTCTTCGGTGTGACCAGCCTTCGCTCAATTTCCATGAGTAGAATAACCTCGATAAACTTATGTAATAAAAATAATACAACAAGAAAACAACACAATATTATTTAGAAGCTCAATAAAATAACGAGAGTGAATGCGTGGCACTCAAACGCAAACGCATGCGTGTAGTATTACGAAGTTTCAATTCTTCCGCGCGGAGGGACTCCACGCGATAGGCGGACTTAATGCCACAAGACATTCTCTACCAGTCAACCATTGTTTTAGGGTAAGGAGAATGGGCACCTTTGTTTGGGCTCCGTCCCCAGAGCTGTATCGATTTGTGGTACATGCAATTTGAAAGTTCATAATCATCATCATCATTCTCTAGCCCTTGTCCCAATTTATTTGGTGTCGGCGCAGCATGTCTTCTTCTTCCATACTTCTCTAATACTGGTCATCTCATGAGACACCTCCTTTCTTGCCATATCATTCTTCACTCAGTCCATCCATCGTTTCTTTGGTCTTCCTCTACTCCTACACCGTGTAAATGACCTCAGTGGCGTGCCTGCAGTGAAACGGGGGCAAAGCCCAACTAGACAACTGATGATATTGGGGTAAAAAATAAGTTTCGCTGCCTGTTCTGATAATGGTTTTCAAAACCGTTTTATTTTCCAATTATTTAAATGTGCCTAAATATAAAAATACAAACAGTGGATAATAATTATAAAAAATACTGCGTATTTTATATCTCGTCACAAAATAAATTACAACTTTTTCAATATCTTGATTTATAGTCAGTGTCAAGTAAATGATATAAGAGTCATCTATTGAATTAAATTAACAACTGAACTCTTCGTGTCAATTCGTCATTATTTATCTCGCTCTCTACAGTCGCTATTGGCAAAATTTTAAAAACACTGATAGATGGCGCACAAACAATAAATTGGTTACTAATAAAGTATTGAAAATATCGTAAATTATAAGTACATTTAATCTTTCTCATGAATCATTCTGTAGGTATATTAATGAAAAACGCATCAAAATTCTTGCGTAGGTACAGGCGGCGGGAAGCAAAGTTTTAAACTATGTAAAGATTACTCACAACGTAAACAGCCATAATTCTTCATTCTCGTTTCTTTACCACGAACTGATGACAAATAACAAAACAAAGCACACAGACACTCTCACACATTTACCTTGCACAGTAACGATTTCACACACTTAAAATCCTTCACAAGAAACAATTTGAATGCGTTTTTAATTCAAAACAAAAATGAATCACTTCAAAACAAAGTTAATTACAGCAAAAACTAATTGCAAAACTTTATAATACAAGAAAGTGAATAAATAATATCACAAAAAAAAGATGCACCAATAATCGCTCTAAACAAATATGAACTAATTTGAAATCGTTTTACTTTCTTTGGAAATTCGCGCTACGCGTCTTTGCGCCGCTTGCCCGTTCATTCTTGGCGCCAACACACATTCACTCTCTCATACTTACACTGACATACACGCACACATTCAAAGAAAAGCCCAGCTTTTAACTCAATACAATTTTCCAAATTAAAAACCTAATAATTTAATCAAAACAGAGTCATTTTACTAGCAAAGACAGAGAGGTCCGACAAGCCAAATGCAGAAGCCAGTGAGTGCGAGTGGGAGCATCCGAATGAACATTGACTGTAGGTGTAGGGTCCGACCATAGCGAACTAAGCTTGAACTCTTCTTTTGTTTAGTGTTAGAGCGAGCCAGTCTCGCGGCCAGTAGGTTTATGAGATATTAGAATTTTTTTGGCAACGTCGCGCATCGTGAATTCTTGATAAATGCGCCCGAAATTTGACGTTATTATTATTTTGACATACATTTTTGTTTTTGTTTGGAATGTTTTTTTTTTCTTATTTGTTTAGTTTGATTGTTAGGCAAGCCGGGCTTTTCGGCTTGTATGATAGTTCCGCCACTGAATGACCTCATCACGAAGCCGTCAACCAAGCATTCTGTACATGAAACTAAGTAACTTTACGCAAAAAATATTGCTGGGAAACGACTCTTTTTTGGGGGGTGTAAAATCATGTTTTGTGGTAGGACTCAATGTAACGCACTCAAAATATTGTGCTGATGGACGGATTGAATAGTATGGGGGTCGTGGAGGTGTTTAAAGTAAAAATCTTACATTAAAAACTTGTATTTTAAAAAAATACTTGTCAAAAACTGGAACTTTGACTAATATCTCCGTAACTAGAAGGTTCCCAGGTATGGTGTACAACAAAAAAATGATCGCAATGACAGGGAGAACCAGTGCCTTTCGGCTTCGTCAAGAGGTGTTTTACACCCTTTATAACCATCCACATTCATACTCAAAACTTTCCTCACGACGTTTTCCTCATTAGTCCGCATCACATGCCCATAAAGTTCATAATATTAGCTTTATTTTATTTTATTGCAACAACAGTCAGATGTGTGCGAGAAAGAACTATGATCGATTTTGTTTTGGTTTACCTGGATGATATATTCATTAATTCAGAGACTTTCGAGCAACTTAAACGACGCTGTCTCAACGCATGTCGCTGTCAGGCGTATGTGAACGCTCAAGCCGATTTAGCGTCAGTCGTCGTTAGCTCAAATCAACAAAACGCCCATTTTCCTTTGCTTGGCAGAGTCATGACCCTGCCCCTCCCTGGATTTGCCCCTGAGGTGGGGTACCCTGTGCTCCGCTTCCGCATCCAGTTTAACCCTTTAATCTAACCTTTTAAGGCCATTTTAACAATATTCCCACATTCTTTTAAACGGAAGTAGCTAGTGACATAAACCTGAATAAAGTGTTCGGTTTAAGCAACCGAACACTTGCTAACGCAGCAATTTACAACAGTCATTGTATTTGTAACTAAGTGACAATTCTGTTAATACTTTAACATCAGTGCATTACTAGACGTCAACCAGACCGGGTGCATTCAAAACATTTTAATATAACATTTTACTTTTAAGACATTTAACATTTAACTTGAAGAGCCTTTAATAAACTCTTTAAAACCAAATCCAAACAGTGCTTTAATATTATCTACGAGGACGACCTGGCACCCCGCATATAAAGCTTTTTCTTTTTCTCCGTTACAGGTACGTGAAAGAGTTCGACTACTACCAGAAGTGCGTGAACGAGCAGAGTAAAGAGCAGAAGGAGTTGCGACTCACCACGTCGCTGCAGGCCAACCAGCAGACTGGCTGTCTTTGTTTCACTAGTGAGTGTTGCAGTTTTTTTTTCACCCATTCTACAGGGCTTGTATCAAAAATGTTCGGTCATATTAAAGGGTGTGTACACCCTTAACAGACGATTAAACTGTACAACTTTCTCCAGTAGACCAAAATCGAATTTGCGGAAAAAAACTGCTGCTCCGTACAAATTTCAATACCTACTCGACCCAAATGTTGTTGTGTGATGTACAAACATCAATTATTCCGCAATTTCTTTTATTCTAAATGTGTAAACTGGTAACACAAAAGTTATGGTGGAGTAGTTTTTTGACAAGATTCAAAATAATAGTTTTGCCCTATATCGATGATATTCTTTTAGCAAGTGACAGACTTTTGTTATTATTCTCACTACTGCTGCTACATGTCCTGAATTCTATCATATGCTAGGCACAAGATACAAACGGAAAAATAATTCCGCAGATATCTTTTTCGAATTCCATATTCTGGATTTGGCTCTAGCCGAGCACATAGTCTCACAACTACATGATTGAGTAAAAACAGTGTGTATGTAGGCAAGACCCGGCGCGACAGCGAGCCGGGGCCTGACGTCACAACCGCGCTGTGCCGCTCGGCCGACGCGCCGCTCCGGTCGCATCCCGCACTCAACCAGCACCAGCCGCCGCTCTGACATCTGCCTTACTGGAGGTAAGTGTCAGTGTGTGTGTAGGCAAGGCCCGGCGCGACAGCGAGCCGGGGCCTGACGTCACAACCGCGCTGTGCCGCTCGGCCGACGCGCCGCTCCGGTCGCATCCCGCACTCAACCAGCACCAGCCGCCGCTCTGACATCTGCCTTACTGGAGGTAAGTGTCAGTGTGTGTGTAGGCAAGGCCCGGCGCGACAGCGAGCCGGGGCCTGACGTCACAACCGCGCTGTGCCGCTCGGCCGACGCGCCGCTCGGGTCGCATCCCGCACTCAACCAGCACCAGCCGCCGCTCTGACATCTGCCTTACTGGAGGTAAGTGTCAGTGTGTGTGTAGGCAAGGCCCGGCGCGACAGCGAGCCGGGGCCTGACGTCACAACCGCGCTGTGCCGCTCGGCCGACGCGCCGCTCCGGTCGCATCCCGCACTCAACCAGCACCAGCCGCCGCTCTGACATCTGCCTTACTGGAGGTAAGTGTCAGTGTGTGTGTAGGCAAGGCCCGGCGCGACAGCGAGCCGGGGCCTGACGTCACAACCGCGCTGTGCCGCTCGGCCGACGCGCCGCTCCGGTCGCATCCCGCACTCAACCAGCACCAGCCGCCGCTCTGACATCTGCCTTACTGGAGGTAAGTGTCAGTGTGTGTGTAGGCAAGGCCCGGCGCGACAGCGAGCCGGGGCCTGACATCACAACCGCGCTGTGCCGCTCGGCCGACGCGCCGCTCCGGTCGCATCCCGCACTCAACCAGCACCAGCCGCCGCTCTGACATCTGCCTTACTGGAGGTAAGTGTCAGTGTGTGTGTAGGCAAGGCCCGGCGCGACAGCGAGCCGGGGCCTGACGTCACAACCGCGCTGTGCCGCTCGGCCGACGCGCCGCTCCGGTCGCATCCCGCACTCAACCAGCACCAGCCGCCGCTCTGACATCTGCCTTACTGGAGGTAAGTGTCAGTGTGTGTGTAGGCAAGGCCCGGCGCGACAGCGAGCCGGGGCCTGACGTCACAACCGCGCTGTGCCGCTCGGCCGACGCGCCGCTCCGGTCGCATCCCGCACTCAACCAGCACCAGCCGCCGCTCTGACATCTGCCTTACTGGAGGTAAGTGTCAGTGTGTGTGTAGGCAAGGCCCGGCGCGACAGCGAGCCGGGGCCTGACGTCACAACCGCGCTGTGCCGCTCGGCCGACGCGCCGCTCGGGTCGCATCCCGCACTCAACCAGCACCAGCCGCCGCTCTGACATCTGCCTTACTGGAGGTAAGTGTCAGTGTGTGTGTAGGCAAGGCCCGGCGCGACAGCGAGCCGGGGCCTGACGTCACAACCGCGCTGTGCCGCTCGGCCGACGCGCCGCTCCGGTCGCATCCCGCACTCAACCAGCACCAGCCGCCGCTCTGACATCTGCCTTACTGGAGGTAAGTGTCAGTGTGTGTGTAGGCAAGGCCCGGCGCGACAGCGAGCCGGGGCCTGACGTCACAACCGCGCTGTGCCGCTCGGCCGACGCGCCGCTCCGGTCGCATCCCGCACTCAACCAGCACCAGCCGCCGCTCTGACATCTGCCTTACTGGAGGTAAGTGTCAGTGTGTGTGTAGGCAAGGCCCGGCGCGACAGCGAGCCGGGGCCTGACGTCACAACCGCGCTGTGCCGCTCGGCCGACGCGCCGCTCCGGTCGCATCCCGCACTCAACCAGCACCAGCCGCCGCTCTGACATCTGCCTTACTGGAGGTAAGTGTCAGTGTGTGTGTAGGCAAGGCCCGGCGCGACAGCGAGCCGGGGCCTGACGTCACAACCGCGCTGTGCCGCTCGGCCGACGCGCCGCTCCGGTCGCATCCCGCACTCAACCAGCACCAGCCGCCGCTCTGACATCTGCCTTACTGGAGGTAAGTGTCAGTGTGTGTGTAGGCAAGGCCCGGCGCGACAGCGAGCCGGGGCCTGACGTCACAACCGCGCTGTACCGCTCGGCCGACGCGCCGCTCCGGTCACATGCCGCACACAACCAGCACCAGCCGCCGCTCTGACATCTGCCTTGCTGGAGGTAAGAGTCAGTGTGTGTGTAGGCAAGGCCCGGCGCGACAGCGAGCCGGGGCCTGACGTCACAACCGCGCTGTGCCGCCCGGCCGACGCGTGAGTACGAGCAACACGCCGTAACCCTCATTTGTTTGCACTTTCTACCTAAATCCATTAAAGCTTAACTTTGTAATCTTTTCTATTACATTCCAGGTCCCTCCGTTTCGCGGTGCTCCTGCCAGTATCGATGTGCTTCATGAGCACAATACTGACCATACTGATACTTTTCCACGTCTACACTTAAACACTGCTCATTAGAATAGTCGTCGTTGCACTAACTAATGTTATAATGTAATGTATTGTACAAGGCAATGGTTAGCTAGGAGGCTGGTGTTTCTGTTAGGTGTTTGGTTGATCAAAATGTTATTTGACAAATCTTATTTTAAACACATTTTTGTATCGTCATTTTTAGGAGATTCTGTGCATACTCGTATACAAGGTCAAAATTAAATTCATTTATTGAAATCTTGGAATTTCAACAGTGTTTTGTATAAATATTCTGCTCTTTGATGTTACTACTAGAGGAACTTGTGGCTAAAATATTAACAGCCGCTCGGTTCGATCATCAAGTTAAGCCCCGTTTTCCTAGGTCAGTTCGTAGATAGGTGACCGCCCATTACATAACGAGTTTCCTCTCTGCCTCGGAAAGCGCTCAAGCCGTTCGTCCCGGCTGTCATTTGTAGATCTTTGACAGTCGTTACAGTTAGTCAGTGGACCTAGTCTGACATCCAGTGTTACTAACGGGGGTATCGTATTACACAGTACTAACTGGGTTGTGGAGGTCAGACAAGCAGTCGCTCCATGTAAAATACTGGTATTCAGCTGCATCCGGTTAGACTGGAAGCCGACCTCAATTCATGAGTTATATTGTATTTGTTTTACCAGTGCTAAATATTGGTACCCTATAAAGTGTCGCCATCTAATTAAATTTGCCGTTATATTGTTTAAAAGGTAAAGTAGCGTAAAGATTTCAAAAGTAATTAAAAAAGGATTGTGTGGTTTTATGAAACCACGGTAAAAGTGAAACTTTTTTTCACACTAGACATTTAGCTAAAATTTTTTGGAATAATATTCCATTAAGGGTATAAAACGTATAAAACGCGGAGTAGGGATAAAGTGAAAAGCGCTCTGACGAGCGCCTTTCACTTTATCCCTACTCCGCGGCTGAGCGTCACGCGACATGCAACACACAGACGAAAAAGTTTGAGACGATGTAATAAAAGTTTCACTTTAAAAACGAGGGTTAGTCAATGGTCAATTAAAATATAACCATGATGAGATAAAAATGTGTATAAATTATAGGATTTGATTACTAATATTTTGTATACAAATAAGGTGAAACGAAGTTAATTTGTGTAAGCAGTTTAGTTTGATTATTATATCTTTAGAAATCTTTTTTCGTGTTAATTAAGGTATTATATTAATTGCCTTTTGATTATTGAAAGCTTATGTACTTGTATTTTGCTAATTATTGTGTATATCTGTAGCAGATTGGCTTTTAGTTACTAAATGATTTTATCAAAATCTATGTAATCAATATGTTTTATCTAATTGTAAAGGACTTCGATTTAAAAATAGTTTATAATCTTTCAGTTTTTAATAATCACATTTAAGTGATAAATAATTATTTAGAATGTTTTCCTTCTTAAATATAATATGAGTAAATTTTAAAATAAAGCACTTATTGTTTACTAGTGGTATGAAAACACCAGCCTCAGTGTTTGGTCACTAAGCGCAGAGCGAAATTCGACCTTATTAAACATAGTTTTTAGCCTATTTTCCATTAATGTATAAATTACGTTGCTCTCGCGGCTAAGGTAAAGGAAATTAAGCTCAATCTCTTAAAGCTAAAGGTCTCTTTTGCATGAAGATCGTTGTTTGTTTTGTATTACTGTATTGTCCTAATTCTGTGTGATGGATAATTGAGAATTTAGAAAAAAAATGGTGTACATGTGGATTTTGATTCCTAAAAATATGATCTTGAAGTTCTCATTGTGAGACTTCTTTCATTTGCCCTTTTAAAGATAATACTAAAAGTAAACACAATATGTATTTTATTACCAAATACTCTTTTTTTTTTACACTGATAAAAACCTATAAACCCGAGCGCTATAATTTGCCAGTAAGGTTTTAAACGTTAACTCAAAGGCGTTAAATTTAAAATATAAAAAAGCAAGTAAAAATGAGTGCAGATTTGAGGGTAGTTTAGCTTGGTGCTTGTAGAAGTTCATGTAAGACCCCTAGGTCTTAGGAACGAATTTTATGAAAAGAGTATGGTTTATACTATTTTATATCGGGGTTGCCAGTTAAGAATAGTTTTCTACGTTTATGGTTGCCGGAATCAAAATTACGCTATGTTTTTAAACTAAATCTGCTATGTGGCTTTGTCAAAAGTGTTGATTAAGATATTTGAGAGAGACTAATCATAAAACATGTTAAAATATTACATTCATGGACTTCATGTCTCGCCAGTTTTATTACAACATTTATTTTAATGACAAAAAGTAGACACAAAAGTCAACGAAAATTAATTGATAAGCAAATTACTACTAATTTTAATTCAAATCACAAGTGTCCCTGACAATGTATGAACCTGCTCAGGTGGACATTCATTAATAACCCTGCCCTGGAGTGTAATTGTGGTGCTGTTCCACAAACGATAGGGCACTTAATATCGTGTTCTGTTGTTTGTTCATTACAGGAAATGATGGACGCTACAGAGGGCGCCAAACTAGTGGCTCAGTTCTGGGCCAACACAATTTAGATTGCCATCGAAACGCTAAGAAGCAGTATGAAATGTCTTTATCATGGCAAATTGAAGTAGGTCATCAATTTGTTTACCAATTAATTTCCAGGACAAGTGACTTTTAACTATGCCTAAAATACGCAATAAAATCAATTCAACATTATTTTTAATCCAATTTAAATCTGGCAATCATTTTAACCGGGCAACATTTTATCACGCTAAAGTAAAAATTAGTTTAACTTATTTACTCATCAATGTTTGGTTGGTCCCGGCTGTCATTTGTAGATCTTTGACAGTCGTTACGAGTAGTCGGAAGCCAAAAGTCTGACATCCAGTCTTACCAAGGGGTATCGCATTACCCAGTTACTGGGTCGTCGCACGTTAAGCCGTTGGTACCGGCTGTCATTTGTAGATCTATGACAGTCGTTACGAGTAGTCATCCAGAAAGCCATGCCGAAAGTCTGACATCCAGCCTTACCAAGGGGTATCGTATTACCCAGTTACTGGGTTGTGGAGGTCAGATAGGCAGTCGCTTCATGTAAAATACTGGTACTCAGCCGCACCCGGTTAGACTGGAAGCCGACCCCAAGATAGTTTGGGAAAAGGCTAGGCAGATGATGATGACTCATCTGAATATTTTTGTACACTGTATTACAAACATCACTATTCCTCCCTTAGTATGTAATTTAGTGAGTAAGGCACCAAATTCAATTGCTTACAATTTTATATTATTATAGTTCTGTTTAGTTAAGGGTATGGTGAATTGGTTTTGATTTTGTGGTAGAATTTTCTTAATAAAATCTAGTTTCTATAACCAGTCAATTTGATATGTTGAGGCTCGGAAAAGAAAACAGCCGCACAAAGATATTCAAATATTCACGAGCGATAGACGGAAAAGACGTATAAGATGGATAAGATCTGATGAGGTGACAAGTAATAGAGAAGTATGGAAGAAGAAAACATGCTGCGCCGACCCCAAATAAATTGGGATAATGGCAAGGGATTAATGATATACGGGACAAGACGATGACGAATCGTAGTCTACTACTTCTTATTACTTAGTTACATGTGGGTTTACCCGCCCTAACAAAAAATAGTGTGTGGAGTCCCTCCGCGCGGAAGAAGTGAAACTTCGTAATACTACCACGCATGCGTTCGAGTGCCACGCATTCACTCTCGTTATTCTATTGAGCTTCTAAATAATATTGTTGTTTTCATGTTGTATTATTTTTATTACATAAGTTTATCGAGGTTATTCTACTCATGGAAATTGAGCGAAGGCTGGTCACACCGAAGAGTCGAATGCATGACTGTTTGCACGCCATCTTGCGTACTTAGTAGAACTACGTAGTCACAAATCTTGTAATATTGCCATCTCTTAGTGAGTTATAGCAAATATACCCCCTCCATGGTAGCGTTAAACTTGTTGAAAGTAGCATAAGAAGTTTCACTTCAAAAATTCAAACAGAACTTCGTTTGAAAATATCACAGAATTAATTTTATCACAAAATCAAACCCAAAGCTAGTAGGTAAATATTGTCGGTGTCAGTATAGCTTGATGGAGCTCGGTAGGTGTAGTCTGTGATAGGTAATAATCAGAACTGTGATCAGTACGGTCAAACCACGCGTAACATACCAAAGATGTCATGTATGGTCAGCAAAACAGATCATCACTAAAACGGGGAAGGGAAACATCGTGAGGAAACCGGCATCTTCGAGAACCAAAAATTCGAAGACATACATTTGATTTACCGAGCCACACTGGACCCGCTTGATGGATTACAGGCCCACTGCCTCTCATAGAGAGGAGAGCTGTTTCCGTGGGAACATTATAGACTGGTTATGGAAGAGACTTCTCGGTCTTGCCAGTTGTAGAAGAATGTAGGTACGTTTTTGGTCGGTACGGTTTTTCTGTGAAACAATAAAATCTAGGCCTTGATATTTTTTTTTAATGATATTGTTTTGCTGACCATATAATTGTAAGTGATGTGTGTTGAGAGTTTTATCGATTGTTGAATGTAGTGGGTACGTAATTTTGTTTGCGAGTGTGATAATATTGTCTAAGAGGGGTCAGCCCTAATGGAAAGATTGAAGACCTAATGTTTTTGAGCCAAAGGCTAAATGGCTATAAAGGTTTTAAAGTGTGTATGAATGATGTCAGTGGCAGCAGCAAGAATTAAAAATTAATTGAAAAGAGCTAAAAAGGTTTTGAATATCCGAATAAATGTCCACTAAGAAATAAATGTTCATTTGACTATGCTCAATAAATAAGCTAAAATTGAGAAAATGGTTTAAATTTACTACAATTCAGTGCTAAAAAGTCACCATTTATTTTCTATTGATAACAATAATGCTAAAAAAATCAAATAAGACTTGAATGTGTGGTGTGGCTCTACTAGCAAAACCAATTTGCGACCAACTTGCATATTCACTAAGGAATTCACTTGATGCCTGCTTTAATATCCGAACGCAGTGATGAAAAGGCTTATTAACCCATGTGTGAGGAGCTCGTGGCAAAATAATAACAGCCGCTCATGTCGATCTTTAAGGTTAAGCCGTGCTTGCTACGTTGATGCGTGACTATCATTACATACCAAGTTTCTTCCGTGCCTCGGAAAGCACGTTAAGCCGTTGGTCCCGGCTGTTTTGTAGATCTTTGATAGTCGTTACGAGTTGTCAGATGCCGAAAGTCTGACATCCAGTGTTACCAAGGGATATCGAATTACCCAGTTACTGGGTTGTGGAGATCAGATAGGCAATCGCTCCATGTAAAATACTGATACTCAGCTTCATCCGGGTAGACTGGAAGCTAACCCGAACTTTGGGAAAAGGCTAGGCAGATGATGTTGGCATCAAAACAATCCTAAGTAAAAAAATTGCAAATATTTTGCTAGATTTGCTCTTTTTATTTTAAAGAAAAGTGATTCACGCACAACGATCATAGAACCCTATTTCTTTAAACCTGACTAGTTATAATTAAGCTTATATTAGTTGTGCTAACTATTTTAAACCATAAGTGAGTGTTGTAAGATCGAAATTGGTTTACGGCTTTGAATGTAGACGCGATGAAATGATTTGTTTAACACATCTAACGTAGATTTAATGTTTTTTTTGTAATATTAAGTGATTTTCAGTGTTGGATTTGTTTTAGGGAAATTGAAAAAGAGAAATTCCTTTATTCCTTTTCATTACATAAAGAACGAACATTTATCATCTAGCTTGCTCAATTCATATTCGCCATTTTCGATTTTTCGTCTCTTATCTGCCTTCACGATAATTTACTTCATTTGTTAGTATTTTAACGCGACCGATAGCTTCAGTCAGAACTTGGGATCATACGTAAATGTTGCCCGTTTTCACCAACACAATTAAACCAATGCCTAAGTAAAGCGCAGTTGGATTTTCATTTTTCGGTTTCGATTCGAGCGTAAAGATCGAACCGTCGCGAGTCGCTTTTATAGGTGTATCTTAGTGAAAACGTGCATTAGTGATAACCTAATCCATAGCTTACATTTTGAGCACAACTAATTTACCTACTGAAGTTAAGCTACCTCTATAAGGAACTTAAAACAAATCCAATAACATACTACCTACTTGTAGTTTAAATAATCTAAGAATTTAAAGTACAAAATGTCATCATCACTCTCCACTACATACCTAGTTACAGGTTATTATTATCCATATAAAACACTATTTATATAGACATTACCATATATTTTTTACAAGTACGCCGTATATCCATAATGTTAAACAAAAATACGTAAAAAAAAACCTGTCCGATCCGTGAAGGCGTAATTGTTTTTAGGTAACGAAATTTGATTTTATGTGTATGTACTACCTACCTACTCCTTTTTAGATAACAAGTAAAAAGTGTACTCAAACGAGGAAACTTACATGGCAACACAGGGGCACAGGCGACGACACCCCGGTCGCTTTTTGGGTAGACGTCCTACATGATTGACTATCCAACAAACTTAAGCCAAAGGTGTTGTCATGTTTTAAAAAATAACTTGTGCACAAAAATCATGCATTTACTTAATACATATTTTTTTAGTAATGTGATTGGGTCACCTTTAACCCTCTTTCTGATCGAACAGGTTTTTTTTTAAATATTGTATAACACGAATTCTATTTTCTTTTAATGGGCGCACCTACACTTGAAAAACAAATGGGTACCTACTTACTTATGTCTGCTGCCAAAGCCAATTTGATTAACGTACCTACTTCTTTAAACTACCACAACCTCACACTTGTGATCCATATTTCACCAAATAATGGACCTAAATGCTGCCTAATTATTTTATTGTGTTAAATTTTTAGCAAGCAAGAGTAAAATTTTAATGATTTACTATGATCTCATACATTACTGGGCACTCATTCAAAAGCAGGGTTAATCTATGAAATTAAATACTGCTTCAATTACTAGTTACAATATTTAGGATACGATTTCAGTAGACTTGACTGCATGTAGACATTTAATGTTATATTTGACTAGAACATAAACATGACCTAAAAGTTTACTGAAATCTGCTCCTCAAAGCTAATCTAGTGTTCTAGCTTAGATATTTTAGTGATCCTAGTGCGTAATTGTATTTTGCCAATCTTCACTGTCAGTAATAATGACAATCTGCCATTTTTTACGTACCCATAGATTTTAATAAGTGTATTAAATGTATGTGTAACTAAATATAGTTGTTTTATTCCTTTTATATCCTTTATTTACTAACAAACATCGAAGGTCTTCTGTTTACCAGGTGAAATTGACTACAATACAGAATACTTATACAGAATGTTTGGCGCATGGACCGACACAATTTTTCCACGGATATGGGACGTCATCAGCTAGGTTCTACCCATACTACTTTATTCATACATTTGATGTTTTTCCAAACTTTGGAAGTTTGCCAGTTTTTTTTTTTTGAAAGCTGTTGTATAAAACGATGAATTATTTCGATTTAAAAGACTGGTGGATACAAAAAAAAAAATATTGTGCCATTACACCCACAAACAAAAACGTTATTTCGAATTCAGGGAAAATTTTGCCTTTTTTTTAATCTGACCGTAACCTTTGGGACATAGGGTGTATGGGAAGAACGTAGCTAATGGCCTCCCATATCCCTGGAAAAATTGTGTTGGCATGAAATATGCTGTATATGACTTCTCAGAAAGATAGGAAAGTCATAAAAAAAAACTATCTTAAGCTGATGATTGCAAGGTTCAAATTATTTTTTCCTTTATTTGAATTAACATTTTAAAAGCAAAAATAATTTAGACTGGCTAAGGCTCCTTTCTTTACTTTGATCATAAGTGTACACAAACTACCTAAATCACCAAAGATAGACATTCTAGCCAGATGTATAGGTATAATAAAACAAAAAAAATAGGATTAATTTGTCTATATTAAAAAAAATCTTGGTACACAAGATCTTGTCGCACAATATTACTCTTGTGCACCAATATTTTGAACTTAACCTATACTTACAAGTTAATAAACCTCTTTCATACAATTTAAATGTGACAAATAAATTGCATCAATCAGATTTTCAAGCAGCCTTGTAAGTACTACAAGACAAGATATTTTTCACATGTTTTCGTCAAAACTATGACTTATTTCTTGACAATACAGTACTTGGCAAGCCAGCAGTAGCCTATTATGATATTTTGCAGATATTGTTGACAATACAATACAACTTTTCTATCTTAGAACAAAGTCCAGAAATTTCATACATCAAAAACAACAGAAGGAACATAAGTATGTTCTCAATTATCCAGTGCAATTGAAATACTACTGTTTTAAAAGTGCCATAGAAAAGCAAATTACTCTTTATAATTCCTGACAACACAGAAAATGTCTCATTACTACAAAATACCAATCTATGATTCCTATCTTAAATTGGATGTCCAAGCAGCTTTATTTCACCCCGAACCTCGTCATACAAATCCTTGTAATCGTCATGCTCTTTGACAAGAACCATCACGCATCCTCTCATAGTTCCCATGGCTGCACCAATGTCTTTACGGCTTGGGGTGTAGCAGTAAGGAATGTCTTTCTCTTCGCACACAGCGGGTAAGTGGCACATGATTTCTATTGGTGATATATCTCCGGCGAAGAAGACAAGCCTGAGAAGGATAGAGGATTTACATTAGTAGTTAACCTTTTTGGAGAACGGTAGGTACAGAAAATAATTAAGTATTTATGATATTCTGCTAATTAAGTAGTTTTGAGAAGTATTAATATATAAATTAACAGAGTCAAATTAGGAGTGCGTTTTGATACAAGTCTTTGCATTTTTGGGATTAGGTTATATAAACTACATAATGTTCCAATTGTGAAACAATAATGAAGATATTGTTGATGGAAACTAAGGTTGCATCTCCAAGTCCAACGGTGACATGAATAAATGTTATAAAATGGTGGTAATTAGGTCAGCACTTTTATGATTTGTTTGATTCTGTGCAAGCGGTACAAACAGATGCGTATTTACATAACCTCAAAATTTTTAAAGTATCATTTTTATTTACCCTTTTTCACCAAGCCGCAACTGTTTTTGCACAATCTTTAGCCCGTTCCTAATAAAGTTTTTGTGTGAAGTAGACTTCTTGATGAGTTTGTAAATCTTTTTGCTAAGTTTCTTCGGCGCCATGGGCTTTGCAATCACACTGCAGTGTTCGACTTTGTCGTCGTAACTTTGTGGCTCATTCTTGATGCTGATATCTCCCTGTTCTTCTGGATCTTTCGGTTCTTGCTTTATTTTGCCCATTTTAGTAAAATATAATGATTTTTGTGTTTTAATTTCTTGTCGTTTACACGTGCGCACGCACAACACGCAGGTCGCAGTTGACAATTTTATTGACGAATGATTAGACGTTCGAAAACTCTTCGGAGTTTATTATCGACTTTTAGTGTTCGACTTATTTAATGGATTCTTAAAGCCTTGTGATGTAACAATGTTGAAAAGAAATGATTTTAATAAGTTTCCGAAAGCTCTATTATCGTTGAATTTTTTTAAACTTTTATGACAATAAAATCATCTTTGTAAATGTTTCTAAACGTACACGATATCTAAAAAGTTTCTGAGAGGATTTCTTTATCATGTTTTTTTTTATCGTAATTCCTGAAGTCACAGTAATGAAGAATACTTAATTGGTTTTTATAATTTTGAAGAGTTAATCTCTAAAATACCAATTCATGTGTTTCAAACCACCGAAACATTTCAATATTAGGAACGGAACTAGTAATGGGCTGAGTGATGATTTTTCTGTATCGATGACTGCATGACAATGACAAAAAAATATCGGTGACGGGAACAATGACAAAATCATCAATGATTTTTATTTGAGTATTAGATCTCGTCACTTCAATTGTGAGTAGATACTGAAATGATCGCGGAACGGCTTAGTGAAATTATCATTAGTTATTTATGTAGGCATGGGTCGAGTTTGTCACTTAGCCGCGTCATTCAACTTGGCATGGAAGGGTATTTTAAGGCAGCACATTTCGCACACAAACGTAAACTACGCAAGTGCAAGCATTATTGCCGTTCCTTGCGCCATGCGCCAGTCCCGGTCATTGTCATTTTATCGAAATATGTGCGTTCTGTGACTTCTGTATCACCGATCGCGCAGCATCGCAAAGTCGCAATTCACACCGCAGCGCCATAATGATTTAAAAGCATTGATGATTTTGTCTTTGTCATTGCATGATGAAATGATTTTAAAATATCGATGATTTTTACATGTGACATGATATCGGACTCATCTCTAAACGGAACGTTTTCCCGTCGCGTTACTATGGAAACGGCTACTTGTCAACAAAATTCCTTCAATTAACGCAGTCGCGAAGAATTAATGTAATTACGATGAAAAGTATTCTTTTTTACCAACAATAACTCGAGTTTTATCAAGTCAACCTTCCAAAGTTTATCTCCATGATGGTATTTTGAACAAAATAACCCAATTCATGTAGTAAAACATGTTTATTGTCGTGCTGATTACTCTTACAATTTCTAGGGCCTACTGAACATTTTGAAAAAGCTGAGGTCTAATCCTGATAAAGAGTTGCGTCTGCTGTTGCTTGGGCTAGACAATGCTGGTAAAACTACGCTTCTAAAGCAGCTAGCTTCCGAAGATGTAAACCACGTCACTCCTACGGCAGGGTTTAACATAAAATCAGTGTTATCCAATGGTTTTAAGCTAAACGTCTGGGATATCGGCGGGCAGAGGAAGATAAGACCCTACTGGCGGAATTATTTCGAAAATACTGATATTTTGGTTGGTACCGATTGTACCTACTTACTCAATATTTTAAGTGTTTTAAGTAAAAATAAAAAAAGTTTATGCTAAATAGTATGACCTATGGCCTTCAGAACATAGAAAAGACCCGCTTTTCACCCAGCTCTGCCTCAATTGTTATTTCTGTTTGCCCAAATTAAAGGCTTGAAAGTTTTCTCACAGCTTTATAAATGTACCTATACTAGCTGCTGCCTGCTACTTCATTCGCGCCGAAATTTTGATGGGTTTTAGATAAAAGATAGAGATGGGAATAGATGTTGGCCGATTCTCAAACCTACCCGAAATGCACACAACATTTCATACAAATCGGTTCAGCCATTTCGGAGGAGTTTGGTAACAGACACCGAACACTAGAATTTTATATATTAGATAAATTCCACTTTTCCTGAGATTGATTTCCACATTGCGCTAAGTGCTATTCAGTTTTTACATCAGGAATTTGTTAGGAGCAGCCCAAGTCATTATGCTCTGATGATGGCAATAGGCTCACTTCCAACTCAGTGTGCATTGCAGGAAGGCACTGCCTACATCATAGATCCAACTAAACTATCTCTACGTAAATTAAATATATCAGTCATTGCCCATCATACTTATTAAAATGAGTAAGTTAGTGTTTAATTGGAGCTTCTGAGATAGGCTGTGCCTACCTGCCTACCTTAGAAGATCATTAGATATTAATACAATACCCAAATGTATCCAAAAAATCAGGGGGCATGTCTTGGTTTCCAACTTAAGACCTATGACTTCGCAGTACCTACGAAGGTAAGTAGTAATTTTTTCCAAAGAATGTAGTAAAAATGTGGTCCATACATTTCTAGATCTACGTAGTTGACTGCTCTGATCACCAAAGACTAGAGGAGACCGGCCAGGAGTTAGCGGAACTGCTGGAAGATGAGAAGTTGCGAGGAGTAGCCTTACTGGTATATGCCAATAAGCAGGACTTGGCTACAGGTGAATTATTTTATTAGTAAAAGTTTCTTTTTAATTAAATAAATCCATACTAATATTATAAATGCGAAAGTCACTCTGTTTGTTTGTTACCTTTTCACGACTAAACGGCTGATCGGATCTTAATGAAATTTGGCAAGAAGATAGATTTCAACCAGGGGAAGGACATAGGCTATATATCAATACGCTACGACCAATAGGAGCGGAGCAGCAATGAAACATGTTGCGAAAACGGGGAAAATGTGACGCAGACGAAGTTGCGCGGGACAGCTAGTAGTTTATAATCTAATTTAAAACCTCTCCAAATATTTTTTTCGTCTGATAATTTGTGTCCCAACTCCCACTGCAGGGCAAAGGCATCCCTTACCTCTTTCCAGTTTTCTTTATTTGTCGCTATTTGGTAATTTACTATTGTTCCTACCTTGAAACCTTCGAACCCCGTTACCTCATTTATATATATATTGGTCTATGCCCGTTACAAAGAAACTTTTCGTTAGTAATTAAAAAAAATCTGCGGTTCCACAGATACATTTTAACCGTGTAGGTAGGTTTTGAACTTTTGTTCGAAACAGCAGATTTATTTTTATAATGTAGGTACTAGCTGTCCCGCGCAACTTCGTCTGCGTCACATTTTCCCCGTTTTCGCAACATTTTTCATTTCTGCTCTGCTCCTATTGGTCGTAGCGTGATGATATATAGCCTATGTCCTTCCCCAGGTTGAAATATTATATCTTCTTGCCAAATTTCATTAAGATCCGATCAACCGTTTAGTCGTGAAAAGATATCAAACAAACAAAAAAACAAACAGAGTGACTTTCGCATTTATAATATTAGTATGGACTAGCAGGAGAGCAGCGGTGGCCCAGTAGTAGCAGCCCCGACTTACGAGCAGTAAGTCGTAGGTTCGAACCCGGGCAGGCGCATTACTTTGTGTAATTCATTTCATCACCGCTGCTCTCAAAACGGTGAAGGAAAACATCGAGAGGAAACCGGCATGTCCTAGAACTAAAAATTCGAAGACATGTGACATCTACCAACCCGCACTGGGCCCGCGTGGTGGATTACAGCCCACTCCCTCTAATAGAGGAGGCCTGCATCCCAGCAATGGGAACAATATAGGCTGATCTGATCTGATCTGATGGACTAGCTGTCCCGCGCAACTTCGTCTGCGTCACATTTTCCCCGTTTTCGCAACATTTTTCATTTCTGCTCTGCTCCTATTGGTCGTTGCGTAATGATATATAGCCTATGTCCTTCCCCAGGTTGAAATATATCTTCTTGCCAAATTTCATTAAGCTCCGCCGTTTAGTCGTGAAAAGGTAACAAACAAACAAAAAAAGAGAGTCACTTTCGCATTTATAATATTACCCTCTTACTAATAAACACAGAATAAAGTTATTCTAAGTTTAAACCTATGAAAATGTATGATTATTCCTTTGTTATTCCTAGTATAACTTTATTCCGCGTTTATTAGTAAGAGGGTTAGTATGGATGGATAGTTAGGAAGTTAGGATTACGATTTGGTGTAGGTATTTATTGGTTTAATCTACCTTTATAATAGTTTAAATTCATTTATTTTATCTTTTCTACAGCCTTACCAGCCAGTGAGATAGCCCAGCATCTGGGTCTACATCTCATCAGAGATCGTACCTGGCAGATACAGGCATGTGTCGCTACGGACGGTACCGGAGTCAAGGTTGGTCCATGTTCACTTTTCACAAATAATATATTATGAAACTTGAAAGTTTCAAGGTCTTTTCAAGGTCGTCATTCATGACAACTTTAAAAAGAAAAGGTGAGGTGAGAGAACTTGAAAATAACAGGTGTCTGAGTAAACTGGATGCGGAAGGTAGACTACAGGGCGCAGATTGGCAGCCGTTTATGTCCTGTAGTGGACAGCAATATGCTGAGTTAATGATTGATTGATTAGTATACTCGGTTTAGAATCAGCATTTTTGTTCATTATAATCACCGTTCGTGAACGGGCGCTGTCAGTTGTGACTGGTCATCTCTTAGCTGCCACAGTTTATTTTAAGTACTTTTTTTTTATTACTGATTTAATCATTTACTCTAGACGCTCTTAACTTGCCCGTATTTCTTCATCGTTCTCACAAATTTGTAATTCTTAACATGAATGATGTAACCAAGATTTTGTAACATATTTTGATTTAAAAGAGTGTCCATGGAGTTTCTTGCCCATTCTTCTCCATAGAGATCTACGCTACGGAATGGGCAACTACAGTACTTTCACAAGTTATTATGCCTTGTGACTGGGACTGTAGCTTCGCGTTTTATTTTGTTTTTTGACTTTCAAAAGTGCCTGTAATGGTCTAATTGAAATAAATGCTTTGACTTTGACTTCACAATAGACAGTATCACCCAAAACGCGGGCCGCTTTACCACTTCCGAGTGTTTTATCCGGGGAGAAGAAGTACAGGAACTAACTCCCCAGCAACACATCTGTCTATTAATTTATTAGTAGTATGATAATGGTAAATACATGGTATTTGTCTCTTTCTCCTTACAGGAAGGCATGGAATGGGTCTGCAAAAACATACCGACTAAGAAATAACTATATATAAAATAGTAAATCTTAACTCTCAACAAAATGAGGTCTTTCATCATCTTTAAATTATAATAATATGAATATTGTTGACCAATTCAAAATAATTATATTATTTTAAATTAGTTATATATTCTAGTCTAATGAAATCCGTCCAAAGTTATTATAGATTTTAGTTTAGTCGTCAATTTTACGATTTTAAAGATAGATTTTAAAGATATCTCAACTTTACTTTGTCAAGTGTTATATTATTATTGTTTATTATTGTGAATAATAGGGCTACATGGGTCATATTGTTTCGATGTAGTTTAGTTAGCTAACGATTGTCTGGCAGTTTGAGTACTTTATGCGGCCTACCCAAATGTCCTTTCTTTGGTATTGTTCGTCGTGTCGTAGAGCTCCTTGAGTTATGAGTCGAGCTACACGATCACTGACTATTGCACTGAGTGGACAGGTCCACTGAAATCTGTGTGGTTCTTTCTTCAAAAAGCCATCTCAGACACTAATCTGCATGGTTCTCATATGGCTTTACCAATGTCTGGACTTTTAAAGAGACAGTTACTTCTGAGTTTGTTTCGGCTGTATCTTCTAAGAGTAGTCAGGTACAGATGAGGCTCCCACCATCTGTACCAGACTCATCTAGTTTTTAAAAAAAGCCTACGTGTAAAAGTGTTTATAAAAACCTGTTTGCAAAATAAAAATCATTTATCTTCATTTGAAATGTTTAATAATTCCATTTAGGTACATATTTTAATTAGTACATAATTATGGTTTATTTTTAAGAATGAAATTAATTATACGTAAACGGACCAAGTGATTTATATCAAAGGTGACTTCGCACTTAAAATCTTGGAGATCTTTGTGGCATTAGTTTTTATCTAATACTTTATTGTGATTCGTTGGTCGAGTGGTCACAAGCGCGACTGCTGAGCGAGAGGATCTGGGTTCGATTCCCAGGTCGAGCAAGGTGTTATTGGGTTTTTCCATCAGAAATTTCTCAGTAGCAGCCACGGAGTCCGGTTGATAGCAGTAGGTTTGCACCCGAGGTTGCCATATTACATGGGGCTTAAACATAACTGGCGAAATGTTGGTGTACGCTTTAGTAAGTGCTAACCCCTCTACAGTCCCGCCGAGTATGCCAGGGGGGTAACTACTTAATGAAGCTGTCTGTTCTATTAGGTACACCTCTGCCTAACTCTTCTGGGATTACAGGCGTGATGTTATGTTGTGTTTATTGTAAATGTGCCCTTACTTATAAATAAAAGATTTATTTTTATAGTAAATTCTTCTATAAGCAAAGATTGAAACCGTTTGATATGGTTACCGTACCGGACTTACTCGTTTGTGGCGCAAAAACAAAAACACAGTGAGTCTCTTCCGTCCATGGAACGGTAGATATGATTTTCACTATGAGTGAGCGAAACAACACTATTCAAACGTCGTTGTTAAAGAAATTGAAACGGTAAAATATGCTACATGGTAGGAAGAATCTAATGATTTCAATTTTTGTTTATACTGCGCCATGTAGGAATTTGATGTTAGTTTTTATGTGTGTCATAGATGGCGCTGTGGTACTTTTTGTTCAGTGTTGCTCTATAATTTTTTGTAAAGCCGCTATTGTATGATGTTTTATGACAACCTAAAAATGCCACATAAACTCCAGCATTCTCCATTCCTCACTCTCCATTTCCTTCGGAATACTAATAAATATATAAAATGTAAAATTTTAATTAGGAATTATTATCATGGTAATTTTAATAAATATTATGATAATTAAAAAATATACATTAGTAACTATGTTTGTTTTTAAGATTTCGTTTTTATTTTAATTAGATTGTACCTAGGTATTATTTATTATGCTGTCATTACCTTTATTTCTGTAAGTTTTTAGTATTTTTTCAAGATATATTTTTTCCTATTGTACCTTAAGTGGTTTTGATTGCACGTAGTTGGGTACCAATAACGGTTTATTTGAAAAAGAATAATTGAACCTCCCGGAGTCTGGATTTAAGCTCGGTTGATGCCAATAGGCTTAACCCTATTGAATGGGGCTTCAAAAATGTATCAATATAAAATTGGACTACACGTTACAATTTAAATCTTTCTCTTCGGTCGTTAATTCTTAATATTGTGAGTAAAGAGACGTACAGTCACAAGCACAAATATGTATACACTTTCCTAAATTTAAAAGCGATTTTCGCTATTAATACCGGTTTTAACTTTAAGATACGATATACAGAATGTTAATCAACACTTAAAGAAGCCGAAGGGCACTTTTTCTCCCCGTCATTGCGTTCATTTTTTTGTTATGGACCATACCTGGGAACCTTCTAGTTTCTTTAGATATTGGAAGTCAAATTTCCAACTTTTTCACAATAAATAAATAAAAAAAAAACTGTTTTGAAGGAAACTTTACTTTAAATGCCTTCATGACCTGTTTGCTAAGTATTGCATCCATCAGCACAATGTTTTGAGGGCGTCACATTGAGTTTTACTGTAAAACGTGATTTGTCACCCCAAAAAAAAAAAGTAGTTTCGCAGCAATAATTTTTGCGTAGTTACTTTGTTTTATGTACAGAATGTTTGATTGCCGGCTTCGTGAAGAGTCTGTTAAAACCTTGTATTTCTTAATAATATAACTTCAAAAATACTATGTTCGCAACAACATGAAATTTTAATCAGAACAGTTTTTTAAAAGTTGCTAAGTGTTTACATAATGTTGCTCGTGACTGTACGATAACCATCAAAACTTTTTAAAGTACTTTTGCTTATAATTATGATGTTGTATTTTAAATTAATGCATACACGGTGTAAATCACCTCATCACGAAGCCGTCAACCAAGCATTCTGTACATGAATCTAAGTAACTTTACGCAAAAATTATTGCTGGGAAACGACTTTTTTTGGGGGAGTGTAAAATCATGTTCTGTGGTAGAACTCAATGTAATGCACTCAAAACATTGTGCTGATGGACGGATTGAATAGTACGAGGGTCGCGGAGGTGTTTAAAGTAAAAATCTTACAATAAAAACTTGTATTAAAAAAAAACTTGTCAAAAAGTTGGAACTTTGACCCCTAATATCTCCGTAACTAGAAGGTTCCCAGGTATGGTGTAGAACAAAAAAATGATCGCAATGACAGGGAGAACCAGTGCCTTTCAGCTTCGTGAAAGGTGTTTTACACCCTTTATAATTGTGTTAAAATTAATAAAGTTCCATGATATGTTAAAATCCGTGTATAAAAATGTCAGCTTGTTTGCTCTGTTTTATACAAGGTGTTGTTTTGCATCTTCGTCAAATTCAAGGAGGATGCTAATGATTCTCGTCACGAATCAATAATAAAATAGGTAGGTGTTCTTTTTTTCTTATTTACTTATATCGGTAAGTGTGAACTACCAGTATTTTAAACGCGGCCAGTCAGAATCTCGCCCTATAACCGCGCTTCCACACATAGAAACTATCTCGAACGTTTATTCGATAATTTCTTATTCCGACCTCGTTAAGGGGGTTATTCTGAAATACTGACAAACTTACACAACCAAAAAATCTGCGTTTATTAATAATTAACTAGGTACCGTAATTTTAATTGATTATAATATGTCTTTTGTGACAACATCCTGAATTTTGAGGAGGATGCAAAAAAACACCTTGTTTGTATATTAATAATATTCTGAAAAACTACACTGGCTACTGATAATTGATTTTAACGTAATAACATATTAATTGTATTTTATGTATGTGGCTATAATATGTGCATATTTTTCCAAAATAGAACTCTCATTAGCTCTGTTTTAATTTTTATATGATTGTAGTTTGCAATATGGGTACCTTCCATTTGAATAAATAAATACGAGTTTACAGTCATGTTTTATTTCATTTCTTAAATAAATGTGGAATGTATTTACATTAGTGGAAAATGATATGGAAGACTTGAGAAATTTATCTCTAAGTAACAATAAGTAATAATATATAGAAACAAAACATTTAAATATAGTTTTTTTTTAAACTATATTTTTTTTTATATTATGCAAAAAAATTAAACATAGATTCGAGATTTTAATATAATTATTACAATCTATCTAATTACCCCTGAAATTCTTACGTTAATAAGGGTAAGCAGAGGATATTAAATGCAACGAAAGATTTAGCACCAAAATGTCCAGCAAAAAACTAAAATTATTTTACTTACTTTCAATTTTATAGTAACTACAAGGTGTAAATAGACCATGTACGAAGCCGTCAACCAAACATTCTGTACATCAAACTAAGTCTAGGCAAACATTATTGCTGGGAAATGACTTTTTTATTTGTTGTGAAAAATCACGTTTTACGGAAAAACCTAAGGTAACGCACTCAAAACATTGTGCTGATAGATGCATTAACTAGGAAACAGGTCATGAAGGCATTTAAAATAAAGTTCCTAACCTTCAACACAAGTTATTATTTTTTTTTAATTGTGAAAATGTTGGAACTTTGACTTCCAATATCTTAAGAAACTAGAAGGTTCCCAGGTTTGGTCCAGAACTAAAAACATATCGCAATGACGGGGAGAACAAGTGCCTTGAACTTAACTTTAAAGTTAAGTTCTTACTTTAAAAACAAGAAGTTAAAAAAAAAAAAACTTTTAAATAAGTTGGAACTTTGACCTTCAATATCTCCGTAACTAGAAGGTTCTCAGATATGGTCCAGAATAAAAAAAATATCGGTATGACGGGGAGAACAAGTGCCCTTCGGCTTCGTTAAGAGTTGATTTACACCCTTTATAATACTATGTTTACATTAAGTACATTTTTAAATATTCCATTTAAAATGATTCATTCAATAGTACATATTTTAAATATTCCATATAAAATGTTTTTAAAATAGAAACGTTTTATTTAAAAAACGTTGCCCCACATTAGGACATACTCATGCAAACCGCAAACCGTGCCATCATTTATTGTTCGATTTCATCATAAAAATGGAATACTTATTTCATTTCCACTACACCTATTAAAAATAAATTCTAAAAAAAAACAAAATTCCGAAAAAAAAAAATTGACGACGTCTTAAAATACTAGTTAAATACATAGTTCGAATATAAGCAATCTATCACGATAAAATATTAAATTAATTAAGTAACTTTAAGTAAGGTATATATTACAAATAATGTGCATAGTGCATTTTGTCTGTAATAATAACAAAGTATGTAGTGAATGAAGAGTGAACAAATTAGTGAATGAATTTGATGATTATTTATTGAATTATGATGGTTTTCATGATTTTAATGAACAGTGATAAAAATGAACATGAGTGAATGTTTACTTTATTTAATTACAAATGCTTATTAAATAGGGGATCGGACTGGGTAAAGAAAACGACATTCTATTTTGTCCGTCAGACAGGTAGTACAAAAATATTAGACACGTATTTTTTGTTTTATCAAAATATCAAAAAAAAATACTTAGTTAAAACTCATTAAAGTTGGAGAGTGGGGGCTTTAGTAATCCCTCACTCTCCAACTTTAATGAGTTTTAACGTGTTTTTTTTTTTGGAATTTTGTTTCTTGTGACGTAGTCGTCACAAGTGGGTATAAAACTTACCTACATGTGACGTCATACGCCATTTCAACTCAATATATCTCCGTAATTTTACGACTACGTGAAAAAAGAAAAAATACGTGACCAATACTTTTCAATAAACTACCCCACGGACAAAGAAAAACAAAATAGTAGTATCCCCTAATGTGAGAAGTGATGACAGAGGCGTATAATTATGTGAGTGATATTTTAAATTAGTTTTGATTGATGAATATGAAAAAAATATTAAATCAAATGCTAATGAATTACTGTTGAACGTGAATGAATAATAAAGTTGATTTATTTAGTAAATGTTCGTTGAAAAAGCAAATTAAAAAATTGAAATTTCTACTAAAGAGGGGAAGACGAAAAGCAGCTGTATAGAGGATTTTAAACCAAAGACAATACAGAAAGCATAAATTAGTAACATCAATTTAATTTCGTCTACTTTTTTTATTGACCCTCACTGTCCACTGCTTGGCAAACGTCAGGCCAGTTTAGCTACTCTGGGCTTATAATTCACTGTGGTAAACTTCTGTTGTCACTTTCATCTCGTGTTCGTGGAACGCCGAGCAGTCAGCTGGGTAGGCCGCCTGGAAAAATGGAATAAACGTTAAATTGCGAATTTTTAATGAACCAAAAACAGATTTTTAGAGGATGTTTTATTCTATTACTAATATTATAAAGCTGAAGAGTTGGTTTGTTTGGTTGAACGCGCTAATCTCACGGCTGGCTCGAAAAATCATTTTGTGCTAGCCCGGCTCGCACTAGGCCGGTTTTTTATTCTATCTACTTACGTTGCACCACATAATCATCTCCGTTGGCATTCGCATATCAGCCTCATGCCTTAGATTTTCAGACTAATGATGACTATTTTATTCTTCAGCGTAATGTCAAGATTTCCTTGTTCTACTTACTTCACAATTTACATCATTCTGGATAGCGTTGTACAGGTCGAAGAAACCTTTCCCGTTCTGGAAGCTGAGTGCCGCAGACGCTGCTAAGCTGCTCAGCTTCGTGAGACCAGCCTTGAAGCCTGGAAGACCTGGAACATAGAAATAAGTCTAAGTTTAATTCAAGTTTTTGAGGTAGGTTTTCATAAGTACGAAAGCTTCGAGTTTGTTATCTACTTCGGTTTATACCTCGTTCATTCGATGCAGTCGTATTTTGGTGTTCAAGTATGTACTATCACCAAACTGCGTATCTGACCACGGTAAGGACTATCGTTACTTGCAGCGTCCGGCCGCTATAGAAGCGCTTATTAACGCTCAGCTACCAATAGCATCGCAGCATCTGTTTTTTGCCGAGTCCCTTGGTGTCGTAAATGAAAATAAAAAACTGTGGTCAAACATCTGGGATCATTAACAGAGCCTGAGATTGTTTTTAAAACAATACATATTTAAAAAACGGTCGTTTTTTTTTCGGTCGGGTCTTTTTTTGTTTTACCACTATTGGTCCGCAAACTATTTGTGCGGACCAATAGTAATAAGGGTGTTAAACAGATGTCATCGTGTGCACGGGATTTTGTTTGAAAAGTGTCCATATTCTCACTTTCCCGATGGTACCTTTCTATATCATTGAGACATTATCGCTAACTTCGCTTCCAATGTCTTTCTTATTTTTACATCTTTTCTGATTTAGAAAAAATAATTATCAATAAAAAAATAAAAATTAAGTGCTAATCGAGTTTCGTTGCTGACTTGGTATCTATTTTGGTATTGCAGTTTCTGAAATATTAGTTTTTTGAGAAAAAAAAAAAAACTACTCTGGGTGATTATAGAAATATGTTCTGAATAGGAACTATCGAGGTAGGATAAGTAAAGTACTTTCATTTGCGGTCTGCCAATTTTTACCCATAAGTCCTAGGTAATAAGGTTAAAAAGTGGCTGACCGTTAGTGAACTCAGTAGTGTAATATGGTAACTGTCAGCGTCTCGAGGTCCCTTTGGTGCAAGCCACACATAATGGGTGTCGGGCGCAGACATGGCATGGGCGGCTTCCTGTTCTATTTCAAATTCTTACTAAATGACGACCGAGCCACCGTGGCTTGCGCTATACACCGCATAGGTACCTATAATTTTGCTATACCGTGCTAACACAAAGTTACTTAAATAATTATAAATACAGAAAGAAACCAAGTTGAAAATAATAAAAACCGTCCATAATTAACAAAGATGTATAAGCCTGATTATTGTGTGAAATGAGTTACAATGGTCACGCAATTTATTTTGTTATAACATTAAAAATGTTATTTTTTCTATTTTATTGTTATTGGTAGTATTGTTTCTTTATTACTAGATTGTGTGACGCTAGAAATAACATTCTGATAATATCAAAATGGTACACGGCATTATATTATTTACTGTAGGTATCGGAGACTAGCGATATTTCAAATTCAGGCATGACGTTATTGGTTGGATTTTGAGGTTTGAGGGTAGGTTAGCTAAATAATATAATACAAACAGTCTAACCCAGACGTATCGTATTACCCAGAAATTGGGTTGTGGAGATCAGTTAGGCATTCGCTCCATCCTATCATACTTCCTACTAATATTATAAATGCCAAAACTTGTGAAAATGTATGTTTGATACTCTTTTACGCGAAAACTATTGAACGGATTTGGATGAAATTTGGCACACAGGTAGTTTATAACCTGGATTAACACATAGGATATTTTTTATCCGGGTAGTACAATCCAGCGGGACAATTACCGAACTCCACACAGAAAGGGCTAGGCAGATGATAATTTAAGAATTCCTCCAGCTTACCTTTCTTGTCTCCATCATGGTGCCTGTTAACCAAGCACATGAGGTGCTCCTGGCAATGAGGAGCCTTCACCGAGTGCTGGTAAGCGCGGTAGACCCTCAGGACCGGTTCAATGACCTCCAGGTTGAGGGTGTCAGTGAGACGGTCGGCGATTGCGTTGTAGTCGCCCCGAGAAGACATGGTCTTGGTTTTGGTCTCTGCCATCTTGAGCGTTAGCTGTGGAAGGGATGCATTATTTGAATGGAGTACAGGTTTCTTTTAGGAATGGCTTGTTGATCTATAGTCGCAATCGTGACTGCTGAGCATGAAGACCTGGGTTTGATTCCCGGGTTGCAAATTGTAACTGGTTTTTTTTTTTAACACGAATTTCTCGATTCCCGGCTCGTGCAAATTGTTATCAGGAATTTCTCAGTAGCAGCCGCGAAGTCTGGATTTTTGCCCGGATGATGGCAATAGGCTCGCCCTCTATTTCATGTTGACTTAACCATATAACTGGCGAAATGTGGGTGTACTATTTAGGTACTCTGCCTAACCCTTATTACAGGGCATGATGTTATGTTTATGGTACGTGCTTCGATCAATAATAGTACTATTACTGATCGAAGGGTACAGGTTTCTTTCTATACATTTTGAATTTTGAAAGTTAAGGAAGCATTTGTCAGCCTATTGTAATTTTTTTTAATAGTTTCTTTTGTTTCTGAGCCAAAATCTCGTTTACCCAAAGTAGCCAGCCTAGTACATTATAATTACACAAGCTGTGCGCTTCGTGGAATTTCTCATATCGGCAAAAATGTCAAACTTTCGTCCACTATTTAATCCCCAAAATTCTTAACTAAAAATTCTCCATTTAGAGCTTACGTATAAAGAATTCTTGTTCAAAATTGCATGGTTCTAGACTCAATGGTTGTTGCTCGTTATCTGACTGAGCCAATTTAAGGCGCAGATATACGACTTTTAATGATTTTAAATTGAACATCACGTCTAAACTTCTAGTTTTATTTCTTTGAAAAAAATATATGTTATACTAGACAATTTTTTTTATAAATTGATATGTGAAAATGTGAAATTATATTTTTATAACATAGTGTAATTAATTTGTAAATTCATGTCTAACGCGGACAAAAAAACGATAATAACGCAAAAACTATCGGACGTATTTGCATGAAACTTTGACAATCTGAAAGACAATTTAACAACCCAAATTTTAGTATACGGTTTTCATTTGTATCGTGTTTGATAAATCAAGCTAGGTTGTTTTTCCGAATAATCTTGGTGCGCGTTGAAGCGTTACGCATGCACTTTTACTCGCTCAAGGTCGCGAGCACTTATTGTCGCCTTAAGATTTATATATGCAACCGAAGATGTAAAAAGATCCTTGAAGATCACCAAAATTATTGCAGGGAAACTGGCGAATCACGTTTTTCTGTGGGACTCCCTCAATGTAACGCACTCAAAACATTTTGCTGACGTTACTCGTAGAACATTAAAAATTGTATTAAAAGAAAAAAAAATGATAAAGGTGGAACTTTGACCCCCAATATATCTGTAATTAGAATGTGTCCAGGTATGTTGCAGACTACTCTGGACGCTCTTGCCCTTATTTCAACATCGTTCTTACATATTGTAACCAAGATTTTGTAACATATTTTGATTTAAAAGAGTGTTCATGGATTTTCTTGCCAATTCTTCTCCATAGAGATCTACGCTTTGGAATGGGCAACTACAGTACTTTCACAAGTTATTAGGCCTTGTGACTGGGACTGTAGCTAAGCGTTTTTTTTTGTTTTCTGACTTTCAAAAGTGCCTGTAATGGTCTATTTGAAATAAATGCTTTGAGTTTGAGACCAAAAATAGAACGCAATGACGGAGAGAATAAGTGCCTTTCGGCTTCGCTAAGCGTTCTTTTAAAGTTTATATTTACTTACACCCATCATACTTCATTGATGATCATTCAATGATGATGATATACTGCCTTCCATTTCCTCAGATCCCTTACCTTAACATACTCGACAGCCGGCACCACATACTCGGCAACATCGGTGTCCATATCCAGATACCTTTTCAGCACGTAGTTCAGCAGCGTCGTGATGGACTGTTCCGGTTTCTTCAGGTTCAAGTGATTGCTCTTCGGTATGCCTTGGGAGTCGAGGAAGCTGTTCGTGATGTATTGGGCTGAGACCAGGTACCTGAGGAGGTGGGCGTATCAAAAATGGGCGGCAACAGGGCTGTTTGTAAGATTTTTCATTAACGACACAAATGTGTGGATGTCTCTAACTATTCCCAATTTTATTTTTTTCATTCTTTTTTTTACAATACTTTTTCAATCATTGCACCTTTCGTTCATTGTTCAGAATAGTTACAGCACTGATGATAACATCTGTGTCTTTTGTTCTTTTACTACCTTCTGTAGTAAGCAATCGACTTATTGTCGGGCCTACGCTGTCCGTACTAACGCTGTAACTTCCAATATTGTAAAACCAAATGATTTTAAAAGAGTAACAATGGAGTTTCTTGCCGGTTCTTCTCCATAGGAAACGACCAACCCGAACCGTTTGTTGACGTTTTATAAGGCCTATGTAAAATAAAATATTTTGGTTTTGATTTTGATTTTTTCGTAGCCTACTGTTTCTTACTGTAGTTTCCTGTCTGATTTAGTAACCAGATTAATGCTTCCGATACAGTTTATCGTGAACCAGAAGCTAATAAGTAGGTAGATACTCTAAGACGTATGATAATGTGTAATTTATTCCCTTAGCTTGTTAATCAAAACAATGTAAACAATCAACATTCATTCTTAATTTGAACTTTTTTAAATTGCTGTAACCGCGAAACACGTGTCGTGAATCAAAATCAATTAGCAATTTGCAACAGAATATAGCTATTAGTGAATGTGCAACATAAGGGGTGCCATACATAAATGTACGGCTCGGCAAGATTCGGCATTGCCGCACGGCAGTGTCAAATGTTAAATATTGTGGGTATACTTTAAAGAA
This sequence comes from Cerastis leucographa, assembly GCA_963082945.1. Lineage (NCBI taxonomy): Eukaryota > Metazoa > Arthropoda > Insecta > Lepidoptera > Noctuidae > Cerastis > Cerastis leucographa. The sequence goes on from OY720370.1 coordinate 6,380,485, forward strand.
AAACCCGGTCGGCTTAGCTGGAATTGTGCTTAGCCGACTCGAACCGAACGGGACGAAGTTTGGCAATCGGCACGAGCCGAATCATAAATCATCGTAACAGCACGCCTGTACTTCCCGAAGGATGAGGCAGAGTGATACATTTGCATCGGGTCGGCTTTCTTACCGACCCGAATAAGCAGTGTGTAGTGAACCCATTATGACAGAATAACTGATACTGACATAGGGTTCGAATAGTTAGTTCTAAATTGAATTATTATCCCAAAAGTTAGTCTACATGAGGGTCAAATTAACCTTTTTATTAAAACTGACTTTAACAATCTGCATTTAAGGTAACCGTTAACTTTCCTAAAACCTGCTCTAATAAATTTTCTCTGTACTAATTGTTAGTTTTAAACTAAACTTTAAACTACCACTGTCAGCGCCATTTAAAGCAATTTAAGTTGGCCCAAGTATTTTGAAAGTCGGAGTGAATTCGCTCTACGTAAAACCATGATCCGCTGAAGTTTTGGACTAACCAATTAATTATTTATGAGTACAGGTTCCCAACCCAGCGATTATTAAAATAAACTATCATCATCTGCTCAGCCTTTTTCCAACTATCTCGGGGTCGGCTTCCAGTCTTAACGCCCTCCACAACCCAGTAAGTACTGGACAATACGACTTCGGCAGCTACTCTGACTGCGGGCCAATCCGGACTTCGGCCAGAAATCGACCTGCGGACGGACACTATATATATTTGTTTTCTACACAGCCACTCCTAGAACTCGCGTGTCTCTTGAGCATTTAGCTCAGAGCCAATCGGTTTAGGCAAGACAACTCCTCTTTGCCTAGCGTAGTCATTTTAGCAGAAAGCTAGGGGAGACGCTTTAAGTAGAGGTGGAGGACCCCTGTTTTAGAGAAAGTTAAACTATGTCAAGGAACTCTAGTTACCTGCTGTAAACCTCTGGTTTAGCGATATGCACCACCATATCAGTCAAATACTTCGCTGCTGTTTTAATCCAGTGTCTCCTGAACGAATGGTTTTCAAAGTTCTTGAACATCTGTTGGAAGCTTATTTTACCATCAGGTCCTGTAAACGCTTTAAGCGTCCTCTTCAATCCTGACTTTTCCCAAATCGTTTTCCCTAGTTCTGAGTTGATGAAGATATCCCAGTATAAGTGGACCTTCTCCAGCATTGGTGGAAGGAAAGAAGCATGGTCTTTGTGGTCATCAGCACGTTTTTGGGCTTCTGTGTCCGAAAATGAGTTCAAAGCGTTCATTATTACGGGCATAAATCCTGCAGCACCACCATTTTGGTTCCCGAGTAGACCTGATGCTAGGTTCATCATGCTGTTAATATCTAAGCCTCCATCTTTATTTGCTCTTGCGCCAGCTCCCGGATTCTGGTTGCCGAGGAGACCAGAGGCAAGGTTCATCATGCTTTCCAAGTTTAAGTCACCTTCTGTGTTCTCTCGTTTCTTTCTCGCTGGTTTTGGGGCTTCCGTATTGCCCATTTGTTGGGCAAACATGGATATGGCAGATCCTATTAGAGCGGGATCTATTTTGCCATCTTGACCTCCTAGTAAACTGCCAAGACCTGCGAAAATATAGGTATGTGGTAGTGCTGTTATTTGGATTTTCGGTTCGTTGTTAGAGGTATGTGTTCACAATAAACCTCTTGAGTGCGTCCTAACCAAAGCTATCGGTCGTGCGAATACAGTCATGATCATCGCTTTTAATTCGTACATGATCGTCACAAGTTCGGAAAACTGGAAGGCACGCTCTGTCGACGTGACGACGCGTTCAAGTTGGCGTAACAAAATTAATACAGACCTACGCGTGGCTATCGCTTTGGTTAGAACGCGTTCTTATTTTTTGTGGGCCTGTAGCGAATATAACAGATTGGTATATCTTAATTGTTAATTGTGAGAGTTTAGCCTTACATTGTTGAACAAACAACAAAAGAATCCTGGTTTTGTTTGCTAAAGAAATAACTAACTAATAACTAAAAGTAATTATTTTGTAAGAATACCTAAGATTATTTTCAATTCAGCGAATAATGAGGCTGTTTGATAAGCAAACTAATGTTACCTAAACAATATTCAAATTACTGTGTTCATTCAAATTAAAACGTGGAAAATGTTTATCAGTCAACACAATAGAAAATGCGGAATATACTGTCCTTCAATTGTTACTTTTCCTCGAATTCTGAAGTAGTGACCATTTTTTTGTTTTTGCTTTAAAATTTATACTTGGCTAGCTGTCCCCGGCATGCGTTGCATTAATTTACCCATACCCATTTTTGCCATTACCCTACTCTACCTACCTACCCTACCCTACCAACAGAACCTTTCTAAAAAAAAAAACCTTAAACCTTCCCTGGACTACGACAAACATTTTAAAACCAAACTCAGCTAAATCGGCCCAGCCGTTCTTGAGTTATAAAATTACCACGAAAAGTGGTAATTTTATAACTCAAGAACGTTGAGGGTGTACTATTAGGTACACCTCTGCCTAACTCTTCGGGGATTACAGGCGTGACGTTTTTATGTAGGTAATATATTTAATTAGCTACCTACTATTCTACTAATTAAAAACTATTCTAGTCATTGTTATTTTGTTTGGTTATTACACAATCAAGATCTTTGTAATTTAGATGTACTAATTATTAAAATATTAAACTATTATTATTAAAAGATTGCATGTAACACATATTTGCACACCTGTTAAAGTAGAATATGGCAGTAAGAACTTTTGTTGTTTTGTAACACCTCATGTATGCAAATAAATGATTAGATTTGATCTTTTGTCTAAAATACTTAGTAACACGACGTCTGGTGGTCTACTATGACGTCTTAAAGCAGTATTGATTTATTCTTATTCCAGAGTGAGAAAGAGACGAAGCTATACAGGTCGCATAGATCCATCTCTTTCCTACTCTGGAATAAGAACAAAACAATACTGCTCTAAGACGTCATAGTAATCTCCCTGAAAACACATTCTATCTAATAAAATGTACCTCTATAGTCGAACTCATAATGGCTTGACTACTTTTGAAATCATTATCACCATAATCTATGAAACCACGCCTGAAATCTCCGAAGGGGTAGTTAGAGGTGGACACAGTAACTACTCACATTTCACCAGTTACGTTTAAGTCCAGACTCCGTGGCTACCGACTGATTCCTGGTGGAAAACCCCAGCATGACCAATAGTTATTTATTTAAGAGCATTTACGCCTTACGAAATTTCATACACCATGTAAATCACCTCATCCCGAAGCCGTCAACCAAGCATTCTGTACATGAATCTAAGTAACTTTACGCAAAAATTATTGCTGGGAAACGACTTTTTTTTGGGGGGTGTAAAATCATGTTTTGTGGTCGAACTCAATGTAACGCACTCAAAACATTGTGCTGATGGACGGATTGAATAGTACGGGGGTCGTGGAGGTGTTTAAAGTAAAAATCTTACATTAAAAACTTGTATTTAAAAAAAAACTTGTCAAAAAGTTGGAACTTTGACCCCTAATATCTCCGTAACTAGAAGGTTCCCAGGTATGGTGTAGAACAAAAAAATAATCGCAATGACAGGGAGAACCAGTGCCTTTCGGCTTCGTTAAGAGGTGTTTTACACCCTTTATAAACTTTCAAGTCCTCATTTTCCGGAATGACCGAACCGATTTTAATGAAACTTCAGACGCATAAGCAGGATACATAGGTGTAAAAAGTTGCTAAGTTAAAAAATATTTTCGAAAAAAAGTGTTACAGCAAAATTAGACCGATTATAAATCTTATATAATAATAATATGTATAATATTCTCAGGTCACAATGTTTATTTTATTTATTTATTTCACCAAACTCCTCCGAAACGGCTGAACCGATTTGAATGAAATTTTGTGTGCATATCGGGTAGGTTTGAGAATCGGCCAAAATCTATTTTTCATACCAAAAAAAAAACCCCGCGTACGAAGTCGCGGGTAGCAGCTAGTTATCTATAGAAACAGAAATTTACAATGATCTTTTTTTTTAAAAGACATTTCGAAAATGTTTTAGTATTAGACCTATGTATCCTGCTTATGTGTATAAAGTTTCTTTAAAATCGGTTCAGTCATTTCGGAAAATAAGGACTTGAAAGTTTGTATGAAATGCCGTGACGTGTAAACGCTCTTAGGGTCAGTTCACACCGAGACGCGACGCTGCGCGCACACTTTTAAAGAGCTATTCAAAATATAACTTTATTTTCTACACGAAAGGATACACATTTCTTTACGGGCGTCACGCGGCGCAGCGCTGCGTGACGCAACGTATTCTCACAACGAAATGTGTACTTATATCTTTTCGTGTAGAAACAAAGTTAAATTTTGAATCGCTCTTTAAAATGTGCGCGCAGCGTCGCGTCTCGGTGTGAGCTGACCCTTAACAACGGAAATATCTATCGCTCAACCTGTTCTTTATTTGGCAAGATTTGCCATATTGGTGCAGGTTTATTTGTCTTGCAAAAAGGGTCAAAGTGGTCATTGAACTCCACAAGAAATGCTAATGATGCTATTGTATGGCTTGAAGGCTCAAAACGTCGTTCATTTTAGCAGTAGTTACCTACCTCTTCTGGGTGCTTAGTCACCCCAGTCGCGAGCAAAGTAACAGTTTCTTGAAACTAGGTGCTAATGGTTTTCATCAAATCAAAATCATTTATTTTAAGTAGGCCAGTTACAGGCAATTTTGAATAGTCGAACAAAAATAAAAATCAAGCAACCGTCCCAGTCACAAGATATAATAACTGAGAAAGTACTTTAGTTGCCCATTCCAAAGCGTAGATCTCTATGGAGAAGAATGGGCAAGAAACTCCATCAAATAGGTAGGTAGATACTATACACTTAAATAAACGTCGTTGTAAAGACAGCAAAAACTATGTGTTTAATTTAACCGATTACTTGGCCGCTTCTAATCAAGAACTGTTACAACTATTCTAACTTCACTTAAAATGTATTGTGGTTTTTATCTGTTATTTGCGGTAATCTACTAGCAGAATGTTTTTGAGCTACAACTAGTAACTCTTGTAATTAGCTAAGTAACTATACACGGAGTAAATCACCTCATCACGAAGCCGTCAACCAAGCATTCTGTACATGAAACTAAGTAACTTTACGCAAAAAATATTCCTGATAACGACTTTTTTTTGGGGGGTGTAAAATCATGTTTTGTGGTAGAACTCAATGTAACGCACTCAAAACATTGTGCTGATGGACGGATTGAATAGTACGGGGGTCATGGAGGTGTTTAAAGTAAAAGTCTTTGACAAAAAGTTGGAACTTTGACCCCTAATATCTCCGTAACTAGAAGGTTCCCAGGTATGGTGTAGAACAAAAAAATGATCGCAATGACAGGGAGAACCAGTGCCTTTCAGCTTCGTTAAGAGGTGTTTTACACCCTTTATACCTACCTAACAGTCCTAACACGTTTTTGTTGCGAATTTTCAACATTCTTCTAACATACAGGTATTAACTTCTAACTAACAAGTATGCAGGTGATAAAAATTATTAAATTATTGATTAATGTTTACCTAGTTTAACTTTAATGTAATTAATTGTAACAATTAGAATTAATATTATATTATGTAATATAAAAATTTGATGTATAAAATTTGCAATGCCTTACAGGGTGCATGTCTTAATACCGTGTCATGACATTTTAATGGATGCCTACTAAACAGTGTTTTACATGTAAGTAAATAAAAAAAATATTACCTACACCATTAGTTAATGACAAGACACATAACAAAGAAAAACTTTACAAAATATATCTTACCTGACAACATATCTCCAACGTTTCCATTTCCTCCTCCCTGAGCCTGCATCAGACCACCAATGACATTCCCAATAGCTGCCATGCCATCCATATTGTTCTTGTTGCCACCTTCTGCCATCATGTTTTGCAGCAAGGAGGATGCTATGTCAGCCATGATGTTGTTGTCATCAGCTGTCGTGATGGATGGGATGCTGATCAGCTGGCAGGCTATCACCAGGAGTGTGCTGAGACGTGCCATGATTCTGGAAAAAGAAAAGGTTGGTATGTAAATTTTGTTTGTAGATTGAAATTATACCTACATGGTGGAGGGCACCGACGCGACGCTTAAGCTAAGCGTCCACATGTCCGCATCAAACGGATGATTTTATCACAATGCGTCCACTTTATCGGCAGCGATCGGACATGCCGACGCACCTACTAGCAATCGGATTGCTGATGCCACTTTATTCGGATTTTCGTAGTGAGCGTACGAGCGAATGTGCACTGTGAGTATAGGTATATAATGGAGGAAACCGAAGAAGAACAATTCGTAATTGCTTGTTCGTTAGCAGAAGAGGAAGAAAATGCACACATGACATATTCAAGGAAAGATCTCAATATGGAGAATTTTACACACTATTTCCTGATTTATTACTTCTGAGATCTTCGTATGTCTGAAGCTAAATTCACTTTTATGGTTGACATCCTGAATCCACATTTATCAAGACAGAATACAAAATACAGGTAGGCGCGTCCACCTGATCGGCATTCCGTATGACATCATAGGCACGCATCGCAAAAGTTGCCTCTCGTAGCAACGGCATCGACGTAGCCGATGAGCAGATTCGAGCGATCCGTAAGGTGCAGATCAGTGGAAGCACTTGTGTGACTTTCAATACAAATAATACTACGATCCGTTTGATGCGATGGGTCCGATGCTGACGATGCGGACATGGGGACGCTTACCTTAAAACGGGTACCACGTATTCAGTACTTCCCAAAGAATTCGTGGGTGTACCCGTAGCGTACTCCACTGCCAAACCTTACGGGGATTACAGGTGTGATGTTATTGAAAAAGGATAAAAATAATCTACAGTATGTTAGTTTAAACGAGGGACATATTCAAACCCATAATAGTACATGCTAACATGATACTAATAAAAATATAAACAAAAAAAAAACACTGATAAATAACAGACAGATACATACCAAAATTTTCGCAAATGTCACGCAACGTGTATACACCCTTGCGCTAGCGACGTAATATTAAAAATCAAACGAACTTACCAAGTGAAGTTCGATGATAATTATGTGAACAGCTTCATTCGAAGCGATTTATTATTTACGTATTGTAGCAGCGCCTCCATGTACCAGCCTTGCACGGATTTTTAGAGGTAAGTAATTTTTTTTTCATCACACTTGCACGTAAACAGTGTCATAACATACAGGTTAACTTGGCTGTAATGCCCCATATAAAACCCTAGGGCGGTAAGTATATATTTTTTTAATTTTCATCACACTTGCACGTAAACAGTGTCATAACATACAGGTGAACTTGGCTGTAATGCCCCATATAAAACCCTAGGGCGGTAAGTAATTTTTTTTTAATTTACAGCACCGCTTGACAGCACACAGGTCATGCAAGTTCATCAAGCAAGGAGTTTACACGCAATTGAAAAATTGTCTTAAAATGTTATCTAAACAGGAATTTCATTCAATCTCGCTACATGTTATTTAACTACTCAACTAATGTTCTAAAATCTAAATAATCGATAGTTTTTTGTATCCAAACGTCGAAATTTTTATTTTTTTACACTCCGTCATGGCTGTATATACCTAGGTAAGTATTTTGCCTTTAAAGTTTCTGAACAAAACATTTTTATAATCTGTGGTGTGGGCAAACAGCCCGCCATCCGCAAATCAGTTCACGTATTTCGTAATAATATGTGTGCTGACTTGTGTATATTCATAATTATTAACTCGCAAGTGTGATGAAAAACATTGTATGTTTCACGGGCGGTACGGGAATTACGAACCTCGACTCAGAAAGCCCTCAGTCTTCGACTTCGGGCTTCTACTAGAGCCTCGATCGTAATTCCTTACTTACCGCCCTTAATACACAATATACTATTTTTTTTGTCGGTAGTTTTGCTACTGTCAAAACTATCCGTTCTGCCCCCACTACACTATTTCTCTTTAACGGTTTGTTGCTATTTTAATATCATTTGTTGAAAGCTAATAAATATTTCACATTTCAATTTATCTAGGGTAGGGTAGGTAACTTTTCTAGGGAGGGTATAAATCGCTTCGAATGAAGCTGTTCACATAATTATCATCGAACTTCACTTGGTAAGTTAGTTTGATTTTTAATTATGTTTCACAGCTTCATTCGAAGCGATTTATTATTTACGTATTGTAGATGTTCAGAGACAAAATGTGAAATACAATAAAATAGGTGAGTAATAACACATATTTTTTATTCTAACTAGCAATCATTGGATTAACGTTATTTTACATTGGTTTATTTATAATCATAATCTAATATAAGGTCTTTTTTACAGATTATGACCACCTGCAAGTACTGTATTTGCAAACTGATGAGGATCGGTTATAACTTGCCTATTATAATGTTTTGCGAAGACAGAAGATGATTCACTCCATCCGGCAGTTTTTCTTATTATGTCAATATTGACTCCGAGTCTATTGGCTGAGGATGTGGCTGCATGACGAGTGCTGTGTGCACTAAATATGGACGTGTCTATACCGCTACTGTAAAGTGTATCTTTTATCCAGTGACTAAGTGTTTGTGATGAAACTTTCGAGTGTGGTTTTTTGTAGCTAACAAATAAATAATCATTTTTGCGAAGCGGTTGAGTCTTATTTATATAAACCTCTACGCATCTAGCGGGACAAATCTGAGGACGAGTGTCGAAAAATGGTAATCTTAAAACTGGTTGTGAAGAATTAGGTTTGGAAGTTTTTATCAAATCTGGTATTGTTATAATTATGTCAATAGGGGAATTTACTTGAACATTGCATAATTTTATTAATGAAAATGTTTGAACTCGATGCGCGGTCACCAAAGCCAATAGAGTAATAGTCTTTTTGGAAAGAGTTTCAAAATCAAGATTTGTGTTAGGCCATTTTTGTGCTAAATAATTTAGAACAGTGGTTGGATCCCACGTCAAATTATATTTTGGATTACTAGGTCTCAATCTGTAAACTCCTTTCATGAATCGCTTGATCCTATCATCGTTTGCCACATTACTTAACAACAACGATAATGCAGATTTATATGAATTTATTGTACCGTATTTTGCCCCTTTTTCAAAAATTGTAGTAAGAAAATGAATCACTATAGGGACTGAAACAGAGGAATAATCATACCTATTTTCATTACAATATTTTAACCAATTTTTTATACAAACATCATATTGTTTATAAGTAGAATCAGACAATGATGATAACATAATTTCAATGGATTTATCAGATAAATGTCTTTTTAATAATGTTTGCCTGAGAGCTTCGCGGCAACCAATTTCAGGGTGCGGTGTAAATTGTGAGGCGTTCTGAAAGGAGAAGTTAACAAATTTACGTGTGGTTCAAAATAGATTGGTTTGGAACAAAGCAACTTTTGGAAAACAGGGAACCAGGGCTGTGTTGGCCAATATGGTAACGACTACTATGCCATTTGCTTTGTCATTAATAATTTTTTGCATTGTTTTTGTGATAAGTGAAAACGGTGGAAATGCGTAGAATAGTTTATTTTTCCATGAAACGGTGAAAGCATCGATTGCAAAAGCGTCAGGATCGTTTTTCCAAGTTATATACCTGGGACACTTAGCATTACACCTACTCGCGAAAAGGTCTATTTCAGGGTCTCCAAAGCAATGTGTTATTTGGTTGAATGCATCGACATTGAGTTCCCATTCAGTATCTTGAAACTTCATACGAGATAATTGATCTGCTTCATAATTATCTTTGGTGTTTATGTAAGAAGCGAAAATAGTTATTCTACGCCTTTCGCACCACTGCCATATTTCTTTAGTGACATTGTGTAAATGTTCAAACTGTATGCTACCCATGCGATTTATACAGGATATAGCGGTTACGTTATCAATGCGTAATAGTATTTTTAAATTATACGATTCGTGGGCAAAACATTTTAGTGCGAGAAAAGCAGCTTTTAACTCTAACTCGTTAATATGAATAGTTCTTTCAGTATCTGTCCAATAGCCAAAACATTTATCTGTGCGGCAATAAGCTCCCCAACCCGTACATGACGCGTCGGAAAAGATTTCTAAATCATATTGATTACAAGTTAAAGGAAATGAACCATGATCGATATGGTCTAAACACCACAACATATCACAATGTAAGCTGTTGGGGAGATGAACCAACTGTTCGTAGCTAGAATTTCTAAGTAAACAGGAATATTTAAATTGTTCAAAAAGTTTAGTGTAAAGCCATGCATATTGAATTGCCGGACAAGCTGAAATTAATAATCCTATGAACCGAGCAAATTCACGAAGTTTACATTTGCGCTTTTTCAAGAAGCTAGAAACGTATTCTTTTAATTTTGACTTTTTTGTAAAAGGTAATTTTAATAACATATTTTTCGAATCGAATTCGAAACCTAAAAACTTGCATAGTGTTTGCGGTTCTAAGCAGCTTTTTTCAGTATTTATTATGAAACCTAAGTTTTTAAGTAATGTTATTGTTAAATCAACGTTGTTTTGACATTCAACAAAAGTGGTCCCAATACAAAAAATATCATCGATATATATAACGGATATCATTCCAAGGGTTCTTAGATATTCCATAACTGGCTTTAATAATTTTGTGAAAACATAAGGTGCAGTGCATAAACCAAACGGTAAACAGTTAAATTCATAAAGGATGTTATTGTATTTAAAACGGAGGTATTTCCGGTGAGATTTATGTACGGGAATTAGGAAATAAGCATCTTTTAGATCTATTGATGCAATATAACAATTTTTTGTTACAAGCTTTGAGGCTGTACGATAATCTTCCATCTTGAAATGTTTGGTATCTATGAATTTGTTTAAACATTTAAGATTTAATATAAATCTCTTGTCGCCGTTTGGTTTTGGCACTAAAAACACACTTGATATAAATTCTCCTTTAATAGGATGACAATGGGATATTGCATTCATATCTAATAGGTTTTTGATCGATTTATCAAAATCTTGGGCTTCTTTCATGTTTTTAGGTAAAACATTAGGAGAATCAGTACGATATGGCGAACATTTAAAAGGTATTTGATACCCTTTGATCCAGGATAGAATCGTTTTGTCAGAAGTGACAATTGACCACATTTTGAAAAAATACTGAAGTCTGCCCGCGATTGGTACCTGAGTTACTTCCGATGCGGCGGCCTCGTCGGGGACGAGCAGCGGCGTGAACTGCCGCTCGGTTGCGGCGGTGGCGGCGGCCGATACGCAGGGCGTGCAGCTCGCCTGGTATTGTACTGCTTGTTGCCTGTCTTGCGGTGCTGAGGATTGTAGTTTAAATGACCCTTATTTTGACCCTTTGGGATAACTTTGGGCTTTGTTCTTTGGGCGTTTTTTAAGGCATCTCCCGATTGCTGTATGCTCTTGGCTGCCTTAACTTTGTCCGTAACATTTTCTCCAAATAAGAAACTGCCCCTTTTTGTTTCGAGCAATGCGTCTTTTAAATTTATATTTATAGACGAAATTACAAAGTTCCGTCTCGTTTTTGTTTCCCAAAAATGACTGTCACATAATATACGACAAGCATCACTGATGGGTTTTAAAAGTTTTTGTTTTGATGTCTCATTATGTATTATCATGTCAGTAGCGGATGCTAAGGCTGATAATGCTACACCAAGCTGATTTTGTTTGTACATAAGTGCCGAATCTCTTTTTACTAGAGTATCCTGCAAAGCTGCCTTTACTTCCGGGTTGAGAGCTGGCGCCAGCAGTAGGTCACAATTGTTAGGCACGAAATAACTTTTTAAAAGTTTTTCTTTTACATCCTTAGCCAAGCCTTTGGTAAGGATATCTTGCCAACGATTGGCAATGTCTTTGTGAACAGACGGACCCATGGTAATGTCCGTTTTAGGAGCATCGCCAAGTAACTGTAGGGTGTCTTCATCCAAGTCCGGTTCTTCCATTACTTCTGGCTGTGCTTCTGCCGAAGTGCCGGGTGTAGGCGACGGAGGCGCGGTGCATAGCGGTGGTGGAGCTGGTGGTGGCGAAGCAGGGCACGGAGAACAAGCACGTGAAGAGGCACGTGGCGAGCCATGCGACGATGCACGTGGCGAGGCATGAAGCGGCAAAGCGGGAAGCGGCGAAGCTTGAATCAAGCAGGCTTCATTTTGTGACATATCGCAGCACACATCCAGTTGATGGTGCGAAAAATCTGCGGAAAACGTTTCTTTCAAGAATACGTCCGGTAATAAATGCAGTACTTTTTACGTGACAGAGGAAACCCAAGCTTGGTAGCCTCGCATCACTTAGGTAAGTAAGCATTATTATAATTAGTTTATGACAGTATCAGCCCCAGTATGGCAGTACGCATCAATTTATATAATGACAGAGGAGACCCAAACTTAGTAACCTCGCATCACTAGCAATTTTGTGTAACTTACTGTGTAAGTCTTCTTCAGATGAAGAGCTGGTACGGCGATTAGTCCTTGCTTGCAATTTATTTTGTAATTTTTGTATTTTTCGCCGTATTTCTTCTTCTGTTTTTTCAGACTTCCTTTTCTTTCCCTTTTCCATTATGAGGAGCTGTCTTTATTTCGTAGGAGCGGAGACGTGCGAAGGCTTGAGCACGGAAACGCGGAATGATATTAAAATAGCAACAGACCGTTAAAGAGAAATAGTGTAGTGGGGGCAGAACGGATAGTTTTGACAGTAGCAAAACTACCGACAAAAAAAAAAAAAATTACTTACCTCTAAAAATCCGTGCAAGGCTGGTACATGGAGGCGCTGCTACAATACGTAAATAATAAATCGCTTCGAATGAAGCTGTGAAACATAACTATCGCAGAACATGTGAGCGGGTCAATGACTCTTAGGTATAATCAATTTTCCCTTCATACTTTAAACTTACCTGGCTTAGGACAGTCCAAAATATCTAGGCACTAAACAAAACATTAAAAATTCTTCTATATAAGTTATAGGTTTTTTACATATTTGGGACGAGAATCGAATACTGAATACCCTCCCTCAATATGTCCCTCGTTTAACCTAACATACTGTATACAAATAAATAAAATTTGAAGTGTCCGTTTGCAATATTAAAATAACCGCTTTTGTATATGTTCCGTATATAAATTCCTGCATATGAACTTACATACGGTACATAGAAAAAGAGAGTAGTCTAATTCCACGCGGTCGAAGTCGCGGGCACAGCTAAGTTATAAATAACATTCCTTAGTCGTTCTGTAGTTTTATTGTTCTGTAGTTTTATCCAAAAACTAAAGAACTAAGGTGTTTTTGCTCATAGGATCATCAGAATAATTAAAATGGAATAAATTAAAATTAACATTCTTAGTAATCATGTTCGCAAACGTCCTTCGAGAACAAGTGTTACATTATTTATATTAAAATAAATAATACGTAAAACGCTCATCAGTTGTGTAAATGTTTAATTTTAATAATCTTTGTTTTAAAACAAGTTAATCGCTGTGGGGAAAAATATAAGGTGTTGTTTTGCATCCTCGTCAAAATTCAGAAGGTTGTCACAAAAGTCATAAATAATCAATTTAAATTATGGTACCTAGTTAGTTTTTAAAAACCGCTGCTTTTTTTGTTGTTTAAATTTTTCAGTATTTCAGGATAACCCTCTTAACGTGGTTTAGGGAATAAGAAATGATCGAATAAACGTTTGAGATTGTATGTATGTGTAAAAGCGAGGTTATTAGGCGAGGATCAGACAGGGTGGTTCTCACTTACCGATTTCCGATACAGAAATCCTAAAACCTACCCATTTTATTATTGATTCGGGTCGAGAATCGAGAATCATTAGCATAGTTAAGTACCTGTTTGAATTTGACGACGATGCAAAACAACAGTCTGTATATATGTCAGACATTTTGTTCATTACAAAATTTACAATAGGGATGAAGACTTTCTTTACCCAAAGAAAACGAAATTCTATTTTGTCCGCCAGACAGGTAATACAAAAATATTAGAAATTTTTTGTTTTATCAAAATATCAAAAAAATACCTAGTTAAAACTCATTAAAGTTGGAGAGTGGGGGCTCACTACGTCACAAGTAGGTATAAAAATTACCTACACGTGACGTCATGCGCCATTTCAACTCAGTATATCTCCGTAATTTTATAACCACGTGAAAAAAAAAATACGTGTCCAATACTTTTCAATAAACTACCCGACAAACAAAGAAAAAAAAATAGTGATCATCCCCTATTATTAAATTCTAGGACTGCTTCTTTGGTCTAATGGTCGCAAGCGCGAGTGCTGAGCACGAGGTCCTGTGTTCGATTCCCAGGTTAGGCAAAGTGTTATTGGGTTTTCCCATCAGGAATTTCTCAGTAGCAGCCATGGAATCTGGATTTATGCCCGGTTGATGGCAATAGGCTCGCCCCCTACATGGGACTTAAACATAACTGGCGAAATGTGTGTTTACTAATGGGTACACCTCTGCTTAACTATTTGGGGATTACAGGCGTGATGTTATGAAAATTCTTGGAAAGGATTTAATTCTAGGTATCATAGGTTGCTATTCATAGGTATAGGTTTGACTATCTCGTTAGAGCGCTACTGCTCTGCATGGGTTCGATTCCCAGATCAAGCAAATTTAAATTGAGATTCATCATCATCATCATCAGCCCATCATGTTCCCACTGCTGGGACACAGGCCTCCTCTTTATGAGAAGGAGTGGGCTGTAATCCACCACGCCGAGATGTCACATGTCTTCGAATTTTTAGTTCTTGGACATGCCGGTTTCCTGACGATGTTTTCCTTCACCGTTTTAAGAGTAGCGTTGATGAAATCAATAACACAAAGTAATGCGCCTGCCTGGGTTCGAACTCACGGCTTAGTGCTCGTAAGTCGGGGCTGCCTCCACTGAGCCACCGCTGCTCTCAAATTAAAGAAATTGAGATTATCCATCACGAATTTCTAAATAGTATTCCGGAATTTTAGGATCGCGCCCGATTTCTGATAATAGGCTCGCCCCCTATTACATACGACTGAAACATAACTGGCTTAAAAATGAAGTTTCTTTCTATTGTTTCTTCTGCCTTACTTTTTGAGGATTACTGAATATGTAAAGATATTTGTTGAGATATATCACTTTTTGCTACTGTTAAATTTATATTTTTACAATTAGTTATTTTTAAACCCCGACCAAAAAAGAGGGGTGTTATAAGTTTCTCGTGTGTATCTGTGTGTTTGTCTGTGGCATCGTAGCTCCTAAACCGATGAACCTATTTTGATAAAATTGATGTCGCTCTGTTTCGAGAAAATCTGTTTGAAGATCATCACCTCTTTTCTAGCTGATTAAGGGAAATAAACAACTTCCGCAGGTCGCGGTCGTGTCGATTCGAAATTTAATTAAAAATCTTGTCACTATGGGTACCGCCAGGGGAGCCCATAAAAGCTCAGTATTTTTAAATATATAACTTTCCTTGTTTTGGTTAACTAGCGAGAAAATGCGCAACCCCTAGTAAAGTGGAAGGAATGGGAGGACTTATGCAAAGGAGTGAGATAGTCATGGCTAAGAAAAAATAATTTAAGTTAAAAAGAATATAAGTAAAATAAAAATTAAATTAATTTTTAATTTAATTTTTTATAAGTATTTAGGAGAAGGAAGGAACCAAAATACGTCCAAAATATATCATTAAATAAAATCAAAATGTTTTTATTTCACATAGGCCTACATGGGCTCTTGTGAAACGTCCACAAAAAGTGCTCGGTTTGGGTTGGTGGTTTCCTATGGAGAAGAACCGGCAAGAAACTCCATGGTTAGTCTTTTAAAATCATTTGGGTTTACAATATTTGAAGTTACAGCGTTAGTACTTAAGTATGGGAGGACATTGTAGGCCCGACAATAAGTCGTTGCTTACTACAAAACGTAGAACAAGATAAAAAGTTACCAAGGATCTAGGAATCTATAAGGCCTACAATTCAACACTTGCAGTACATAATATACTTCCTGTATATACATAAATAATATATTCACAAGGTTTTATGGTTATTGCTCAGAAGTCGCGTTTATGACGGTCTGTCGTAATTCTGGAGTTATGCTCACCATAACCGAAGTGTTTGTATAAAATCTTTGGCTGTAGTGAATAACAGAGGAAAATTTAATGTCGCCCTCGTGTTTTGGGGTCCTCAATCAAGAATATTGTGATTGTGGAGTAAATTATAGTTTAAGATAAATAAAACCGGATAAGCATTTCACTTTTTAATTTATTTCATCACCATTGCTCTCAAAACGGTTAAGGAAAACATCGTGAGGAAACCGGTACGTCCTAGAACTAAAAATTGGAAGACATGTGACATCTACCAACCCGTACTGGGCCCGGGTGGTGGATTACAGCCCACTCCCTCTCATAGAGAGGAGGCCTGTGTTCCAGCAGTGGGAACATTATAGGCTGATGATGATGAAGCAATTATTTATGCAAACTTTTTTATGCAATAGACAAAAATTTAAACGAAGTAAGGACCGTCAAAGAAAGCAAAGAATTCTAACTTTTAACGGTTCTACGAGTTACTTCAAGCAGTTAATAAACTACAGAATAATAATCGTATCTTAACTAAAGTTTAGTCAAGTAATGTCAACCTACTAGTACTAGTAATGTAATGAGCACCGCCGTGTCCTCGTAGCGGCGATTGGCGGCGGTGACCTCTCGCGTCCGGCCCTGGTTCAATCCATGGTCCGGAGCGAGAGGGAATGGGAAGCCGTCGCCTCCTTCTGCGAAGCAGTCATGCTAGCGAAGGAGGTGGTGGAACGTTAGAGGGAGAGAACCTCACGTCCCAGCCGCGGGAGACGCCCCGGGCGTCGGGGGGCAACCAGTGGCCCCCGGTCACCGTAGGCGCGAGCCTGTGGACGGTGAGTAATGGGCTAGCTCACCGTCCGTCCGACTCATGACGACAGGCCGTGTCGACTGCGCGTACGTGTTCCACGCGCGCCTCAAGGAGATGTCAGCAAACCGGAAGGGGTCCGAAAGGGCCGATGCCTGCCAGGGCTGCGGGTTGTTCGAAAGAGATACCGCGGCCCTGGAACACAAAGGGCGAAGAAGGAACATGGGTGGGTTTTAGTCAGTACAAGTCTGACACTCCCTCCCGCTCCGCCCAGAGCGGGAAAAGTCATTTGACGATTTCCCATCCGCAAAAAAAAAAAAAAAAAGTAATGTCTTTGACTTGTTTAAAGATACCTGTGTTTGACATTAGACAACCAACAATCCGTCCTGGACCCATGTGATGGATAACATGGCACACTCGGTCCTCCTCATCGAGACGGTCTGCGTCCAAGCAGTGGAAACTTATTACTTACTCCATTCACGACCACAGGCAATACGACTAGTGTCTAACGACATGCGTGGGTACCCACGCGTCGCAAGTCTCACTAGTGACAAGTTCTAAGCAATTTCTTTCATAGATTTCTCCGCAGTCGCTTAAGCGTGTAGTGTGGCCAAGCGGTAAGACTCGTTTTACTTACGCCAAGTTGGTTTACCTACCCATCTTACTTCATAATGTTACTACGATTATAAATGCGAAAGTTTGTGAGGATGGCTGTTTGTTACTCTTCCACGCAAAAACTACTGAAAGATTTGGATGAAGCAGGGATAGGATATTTTTTATCCCGGTAGTACCTACGAGCCCGAGGGACAATTACCAAACATAACGCAGGTGAAGCTGCGGTATCTTTATGAATCGATATTTTTTTAGATAGGCAGTCGTTTCATGTAAAATACTGGTACTCAGCTGCATCCGGTTAGACTGGAAGCCGACCTCAAGATAGTTTGGGAAAAGGCTAGGCCAAGATAATGATGGTTATATCTATGTCACGGCAGGAAACGAAAAGCTGGTTTATCAAGTTCATTGACATGGAACTGGTATAATTACATATGCACGAATGTGAATATTAGAAGAGCAAATATATAAATATCTCACACTTTATGGCCGACGAACTCTCATTTTCGCTTCTTTTAAATTTAACTAGTACCTGTTTAGTCAAGAAATTATTGCCTATTCTAAAGCGCATTCGAACCTATATGCAGTCGCGTTACTTTAAGTCATTTATGTCATCACCACTGCTTTCAAAACGGTGAAGGAATCATCCCGAAGAAACCGGCATGTCCTAGAACTAAACATCGAAGTCATGTAACATTTGCAGTAATACTGAGCCACACTGCGACTGGTTGGTAAATCACAGGGAAACCTGTGTCTCAGCAGTGGTAATGCTTTAAGCCGATTTTATTATCTTTAGTCGAATCCATACTTCCATACCTACTAATATTATAAATGCGAAAGTCACTCTGTTTGTTTGTTACATTTTCACGACTAAACGGCTGATCAGATCTTAATTAAATTTGGCAAGAAAATAGATTTCAACCTGGGGAAAGACATAGGCTATATATCATCACGCTACGACCAATAAGAGCGGAGTAGCAATGAAAAATGCTGCGAAAACGGGGAAAATGTAACGCAGACGAAGTAGCGCGGAACAGCTAGTATTCAATGAACATAAGGATCATGGGGAGAAGATGAGTGAAAGGCGACTAACAAAAGGTACCTTTTTTAAGGCAGATGTAAGTGTAAAACGCTGTGGCTCATTCAGATCCAGCCTGTCCCCATGCTGTCCACCCCCAGCGACGCCCTAAGCCGAGGCTCGTACCCCACAGGCACCCCTTAGCGTTTTCTCGCTTAGTTTGTATGTTTATTTATGCCTTAGCTGGAGGCCTTACACTCAAGGCACCCACAGGATAGTCCGGTTAAGCAGACGACAACCTCCTAGGTTGAACTGCGAGATGCCATGCAAAAAAAAAAGCGAACACTATGAGGCCCTAGAAGAACAAAAACCGACCTTATTGGTGCAGTACTTTAGGAAGGTTAGGTGCATTGTACTCGCAACAAGCGTGCAGCATGCGTTTATGATCTGCTGGCCTACCATGACCTCTTAAAGCAGTATTGTTTTACTCTTATTCTAGTGTGGGAAAGAGACGGAGCTATGCAGGATGTCTAGCGCCATCTCTTTCCCCACACTTGGAAAGGACTTAAACAATAAAAATATTTTGCAAAATCGCTTTAACTATTATTTCTCAGGAGTCTGTAAACCATATTTTTTTGGAAAGTGGTTTGCAGATTGCTGGGAGAGAGTAAATAAGTAGTTTCTAAGATTTATTGATTGTTAGTTTCAACTTTAATTTTAGTATATTAACATTATTTTTAAAATATCGTTTCGTTCCCACAGACAAACTGTGAAAACGGTTTTGTTGGGCTTAGTTTTTAAATAAAAAAAATGTTTTAAAATTGTTTAATAAATAAATATAAAATAATAATGTTTTAAGACGTCATGGTAGACCAGCAGATGTGTTAACGTGAACGACGCATTAGGACTATGATAGAATCGTAGCATATGGCGTTCTGTTGTTTCTGTACGGTGTCGCGGGCAGCTATTTCAGTAATAAAAGCCCCTTGTTTTCGCGTGCAAACTACACATAGGTATCCAAAATGTTAATAAACGAATGATAATAGCACATTACAATGTACATACAGAGATGAAACACGCGGGCGGCGGAATGCTGCGGAAAATAGTCGCGGTTATCATAAACACGAATGATTTTATCAGGTTTGTGCACGATATACAAATGGCTGACTTTCCGATGTAAGTGCTATCTTCAATCAAAATGATGCGAATGGCAAGAAATATGTATATGCATTAGAAATAGATGCAGTGGTAAAGCAATGCAAATGGCCAGGGATGAATCTTCACTCATGTACGCACATAAAAATATTAATTTGTTTAAAAAATACAGTGATATCCACAACGTAAATACGAGGAACAAACACAAATTTGTTGTTCCTGCAACGAGGCTCAAAAAAGTAGGGGGAACGTTCAGATGCCAATGTATACGTTTTTATAATAAGCTTCCGAGCCATATTCAAGCACTAAGCCTAAATAAATTCAAATCGTTTATAAAACGGAAGCTATGCCTGAAAGCCTACTATCATGTTAATCACTATCTCGAAGATAAAAAGGCTTGGGATTAAACTGCTCCAATGTTTGCTCTGTGAATGTCGAAATTTCGGACTTTGCTTGTTCATTGTTAATTCCTTATTTTATATACTGTGACATTTTTATTTTTTTATTTTTACCTTATTTTTTTACAGTTTTTAGTTTTATTTTATTATTTTAAGTGACATTTACCGATGTGACATGAATACTTATTTCAGTATTTTATTATTATAATTTTTTTTTAGTTTATATTTTATTATTTTTATGTGACATTTACTGATTTGACATGCATATTTACTTTTTTATTATTATTGTGACATTTATTGATATTCGTGATTTGTAAAATAAAATTTCGTAAATTATTATTAATTACATTTAATTATTGTGAATGTGAGGACCATGCAGGTCACATTATTTTTCTCCCACCACTATCTGGCAGTTTGAGTACTTTAAGCGACCTACCCAAATGTCCTTTCTTTGGTATTGTTCGTCGTTTCGTTGAGCTCCTTGAGTTATAAGTCGAGCTACACGATAACTGACAAATGCTTGCACTGACTGGACAGGTCCACTCAAATCTGTGTGGTTCTTTCTTCAAAAGACCATTTCAGATACTTATCTGCATAGTCCTCATGTAAATTGAGCAATGTCTGGACTTTAAAAGAGTAACAAGTTAACAGGACACCTCTGAGTTTGTTTCGGCTGTTTCTTCTCAGAGTAGTCAGGTACGAAACACCGGCCCCATCTAGCTTAAAAAAAAAATGACGTGTAAAAGTGTTTGTAAAAACCTACTTGCAAAATAAACATCATTTATCATTTATCATGGAGTACCTTAAGCCCCTTGTATCTATAGTCGATAAATACTACGTTCGCTAGATGTTTTCAAGCTGAAAACAATAGGTTGGAACTAGGAAGGATTTTATTTTCAGATTTATTTTAAGTGAAACTTCTTAAGCGACTTCCAACAAGTTTAACGTTTAACGCTACCATTTCTAAAACTCATCAAGAGATGGCAGTAATAAAAGATTTGTGACTACGTAGTTCTACTAGGTACGCAAGATGGCGTGCAAACAGTCATGCATTCAACTCTTCGGTGTGACCAGCCTTCGCTCAATTTCCATGAGTAGAATAAATTCGATAAACTTATGATTATGTAATAAAAATAATACAACAAGAAAACAACAGAATATTATTTAGAAGCTTAATAAAATAACGAGATTGAATGCGTGGCACTCGAACGCATGCGTGTAGTATTACGAAGTTTCACTTCTTCCGCGCGGATGGACTCCACGCACTATTTTAAACTGACATGGTCATTATCACTATCAATAACACTTAAAACGGGATATTTTAGATAGACAACTAATCATAAGTACTTACTTATAGCATAGTTAATTATGTACCTAAACATACTATCACGCCTCAATTTCGCCGAAGCGGAAGGCAGAGATGCATCTCCCAAGAAATAGCGAGATTGGGGACGAGCCTTTTACTATCTACCGGGCTGTTATTGAGAATATTCCTTATGGGAATCTCAATAACACGTTATTCCCGACCTGAGACTCGAGCCTAGAAGCTCATCATCAGATTATGAAGGACTGAAGTTCTGAAGGGAGACAAGATAAAGAAAGAGAGAAAACTCAGGAAATTAACGCCGAAATCGACGAAAAGGTTGAGAATATGCTGATAATCTTTTAAAAGATGATAACCCTAGCTCCGTTATCGGCTTCGAAAAAAACTGTCCACTGCAAACATTATCATTATGAATAAAAGATTGCGAGAACAGTAAGATCGTCTCGCTTCAAAAGATCCGTGTTTCTCCGACATACCTGCATCGAGTGATATAAAAGTGAAACCTCAATCAAATGTGTTAGGATTTACGAGGAAATAAAGACGATTTAAAATAAACTTTTATTGTAATTAATAAATCGACCCACGCACAACTTCATTTGTTTTGCAACCATAAAGAATACACGCTTCATAGATAGACACCATAGAGTAACAAGTGTTACCATAATCTTATATTGCAGTTCACACCTCCCCTCAATTAAGATTATACAAATTAATATTTCTCAAACCACTTATTACACTACTTTAGCCAAATAAAGATTAATTAAACAATTTTCCTCTCAAATATTTAAATGAAACCCCACCTAGAGCCTTAGTTAAAATATCCGCCACTTGTTTATCAGAACTTACATACTCAACTACTATTATTTTCTTATCTATCTTTTCTTTAACAAATCTCAACTTAATATCTAAGTGTTTGACCCTAGTAATGCCTGTAGCCATATTAGCCAATTTAATTGTTGACTAATTGTCTTCATATAAGACAATTGTCCCCACACTAATACCAAAATCACATAGTATAGATCTAAGCCAGCAAGCTTCACTAGTAGCATGACTGAGAGCTACATATTCGGCCTCAGTAGATGATAAAGCCACAGATTGTTGCTTTTTAGTCACCCAAATGACTGAACCCCCAAAAACTTTAAAGCAAAAACCTGTTGTTGATTTCTTATCATCACTGCCCCCCCAATCACTATCAACATAACCAACAATATCATTTCTACCATCTCTATAGAAAGTTAAACACAAATCCAATGTTCCCTTTACATATCTAAGAACATTAAGTAACAATTTATACAACAATTGGCTAGCACAACTTTGATATCTACTTAGTATATTAACTACAGCACACAAGTCAGGTCTAGATCCAGCTACCGCATACATTAGACTTCCTATTATCATTCTACATTTATGTTCTATGTCTTCTGACTCTGACTTGTCCCCTTTTAATAAAATAAATTTAAAATTCTTATCAATAGGCAAAGATAATGGTTTACAATCTTTCATACCCCAATACTCTAAAATCTTTTTCAAGTAATCCTTTTGACAAATTGTTGTACAACCTTTATCTAAATCCTGAATTACTTCAATACCCAGAAATTTACCAACAACATCTTTCATTTTAAAAGAATCATATAACACATTTCTTAGCTTATTACTTTCTGTCTCTGAAGTACTGAAATACAATATGTCATCGACATACAACAATAAAAATACTTTATTACCATTCTCATGTTTTGAATATAAACAGTAATCTTTGTCAGAACTTTTAAAACCCAGTGACCTCATCACTTTATCAAAAGTTTCATTCCAATACCTCGGAGACCTTTTTAACCCATAGATAGACTTATTAAGTTTGCAAAATTTCAAATCAGACTCTAAACCATCAGGCAATCTCAAATACACCTCTTCATTAATGTTACTATTTAAAAAAGCATTACATACATCCAATTGCCTTATTTTACAATTTAACTTAGTAGCAACAGCAGTAAATATTCTAAAGGTATTTAGTTTAGCTACAGGAGCATATAAATCATTATCATCACAACTTTGTTGAAAGCCTCTAGCTACCAATCTTGCCTTATAAATAAATTCTCCATTCTGACTTTCTTTTCTCTTTAGCACCCATTTAGTACTTATTATTTCTTTTCCCTCTGGTACCTTTTCAACAAATGTCCAAGTATTATGTTCCTGTAACTGACTCAATTCCTTTTCTATAGCTTTACTCCACTTATCAGCATCCTCTCTTTCCATAGCTTCCTTGTAATTCTTGGGTTCTCCTTCCAGTGTTAAAAATAGATAATCTATCATCCATTTTGGTTTCTTTACTACTCTGCCACTCCTAGTAGTAACTTGCTCTTCAGACTCACTAGATTCTCCATCCTCATTCTGTTCCACTGATTCCTGTCTCTGGTCATTTGGATTCTCACAAGAAACTTCTGGAATCTCATTTTGGTCAACCGATTTCTCCCCTTGATAACCTGGTTGATCACCTTGGCTACCCTCTCCTTGGTCACTTGGTTCCTCTATATGAGTATCTGGTACCCATCCTTCATTGTACAAATTATCCAACCTTATAATGGTTTCTATGTTCTTTCCCTCTGAGTTTTCTTTGTTACAATTTTCTGACTGAAGGAAAATAACATCCCTTCTCACCAGTATTTCTTTTCGATTTTTAATGAAAATCCTGTATCCCTTAGAGTCTTCATATCCAACAAATAGCCCTTTTTCACCCTTGACATCCCACTTTAACCGCTTTTGTTTTGGAATATGGATATAGACTTCAGATCCAAACACAGCTGTCAATTTATTTATATCAAAATCCTTACCTTCCCATAGTTGGTATGGGGTTTCGCATTTTCCCCTAGCTTTAGATGTTCTGTTCAGCACGTACACCACCATATTAATGGCCTCTGCCCATAGCTCCTTTGGAAGTTTCTTCGCACTTAACATTGAGCGAGCTGCCTCAACTAGTGTCCGCATATCACGCTCGGCCCTCCCATTCTGCTCGGGGGTGTATGGTATGGTAGTTTCATGTACAATGCCCTTGCTTTCTAGGAATTCTTTCATACCTTTATTCACAAACTCGCCTCCATTGTCTGTACGGATTTTCTTAACAACACATCCTGTACTCTTTTCCGCTGCAGCAACAAAAATTTTCATTCTCTGGGTAACCTCTGACTTTTGGACCATAAAGTATGCTTGTCTATAGTTAGTGTAATCATCCTTGACAAGCAGGAAATAGCGTGACCCCCCTATGGAATCAACCTCCATCGGCCCACAAACATCCGCATGTATCAACTCTAGTGGGTTGTTTGCGACACTCTCACTGTTCTTGAAGGGTAATCTATGAATTTTACCTTCTAAACATGCTTCACATGTCATACTATCGCCTTTAAACTTTATATTGTTCATGTTTAGCACCTCTTTTACATGTTTGTAATTCTGATGGCAAAGTCTCTCATGCCACACTTGCACACTAGCCACTGCCAGATTGTCTTCAAATATGAAGTCCATAACAAAGAAATTACCTTCACGTGACCCTACTGCACGTAACTCATTGTCTTTGTAGACAAAACACTTTCCATCCGACAATGTCACTTTGAAACCCTTGTTTGTGATGCTAGGAACCGAAAATAGGTTCACCTTTAAATCTGGAACACATAACACACCGTGTAACGTCGTATTTATGTAAGAATGTCCATCAAAAGCCTTTAAAATTACATCACCAATGCCTATAACCGGCAATCGTCGTCCATCTCCAACAACAACAAATCTATTTGACGCTGATAGTTCTTTATAGTTTCTCAACAGGGTTCGTTCGGAAACCATATGCTCACTCGCGCCACTATCGACTAACCACTTGCCGATTTGTCCATGACTTGTATCAAAGTCCGAAAAATCTATTGTTAAGGCACTTGCAATGAAAGCATTATTTTTCTCACTTGAAACGTTCTTTGCACTACTTTTAGTTGTGCACTCAGATTTTAAATGTCCGACTTTGTTACACTTAAAACATTTTCGAGTGTCTTTGTCACTTTTGCACTGTGACATGAAATGTCCGCAACGTCCACACTTGAAACATTTTATCTCTTTGTTGTTACTATTGTTTTTCACTACTTTTTGCCCTGAATACAATGCAACACTCTCACCCTCATTGACCTTTGATTTCAATCTTTCTTGTTCTACAAGAAGTCTGGCGACTAACTCATCATAAGTTTGTCTCACTGGCTCAACTGACTCCCAAGCCGAGACAAAATGACTCAAAGTTGATGGCAGGGACATAAGAACTTTGGTTATCATAAACTTCTCAGATACCTTTTCACCGGCATCCTTCAACTGAGCAGTCAGCTCCTGCAGTTTTGCCAAAAATGTAGCCATGTCCGAGCCCTCTTCATATTTATATTGAAAGAAGCGCGTTTGCAATATATGCAGACTGGTACTCGACCTTTGTTCATACACGCTGTGCAGCTTGTTCCACATTTCTGCTGCTGTTTTGCATGAGATGATATGAACCATAGCATTCTCGCATAACCTCATTACAATTTGTGTTTGTGCAGAAGCATCTCTCTTGTTCCACTCGGCTGCTCCTTTTTCTTCCTTTTCTGGTTTAACTTCTGAACCATCGACCATTGAGTATAAACCCATTCCTCTTAATAAAACTGAGACTTGGAATTTCCACAAATTCCAATTTCGCTGGCCCTCTAGTTTGATGGCCCCTCCCAGCCCGACTGCAGCCGTTGCCTCCATGGTTGCAACTTTCTTCAAGAGGTTATGTGCAAGCTGAATAATTCTATTGCTCTGTCTCCACCTGACAGCACAATCCCTCAGCCCTCCTGCACTACTCGCCGACTAGCTAGACCAGCCACGCCGACGCCCAACCTCTCGAACACTCGTCGATCGCGTCACCGCTTTAATTTCCTCTCACACTTATACTGGAATGGAAACTGTACCTAAGTTAGCTGGATCGTTAGACGTTTCAAACGATTCGAACCCTTACTGCAGTAAGTTTATACATATATCAGAATTCGTCGACATTCCGGAATTTAAGACAATTTTGGTTACGTGCGCAGATGCCTGTGAAAATGTTGTTATCAAAATCTAAGTATTTCCGCAAAATATTTCAGCTTTTATTGGTGTTTTAGTTATTATGATAAAACAACCTTCATTTTTCCTTTTTTTTACGCATGGGAAATCTTCAAATGCCGTCCATTCCCATCCCCTCTCTGGGTGGAGCGGACGGGAGTGTTAGACTTGTATTGACTAAAACCCATCCATGTTGTTAGCCCTTTTTGTTCCAGGGCTACGGTATTTCTTTTAGTCCTGCAGCCTTGGCAGGTGATACTAACACCCTCGTCCTCTTAAAACGGTGAAGGAGAAGATCATGAGGAAATAGAACATGCCCGAAAAAAATCGAAATAAATGAATAAATAAAAAGTTACTTCAAGATCTCGACTAAAGAATGTGAAAAACAATGTTATTAACTCGTTTCCATAAGTATTTAATATATGTATTTCAAGGTCTATTTATTTAATGTGGTAGTGCAAATAGCCTTTCGTTACGGGCAATCGAAACCGTGTTAATTTGCTAAATTGCGCTGTATAAGCCCAGGTTTGCTATAATAGTTGCCTGCTTTCCACTGAGATTTTCATGATTCTAATCATTTTCACGGAAAATTAACTTCATAATCATTTCTAAAGTTCAGTTACCTAGATATTCGAAGGATGAAGACATTACTTAACTAAATAGTCATTTACAAGCTTTTATTGAAATGAAACTTCTAATGCGACTTCTAACATGTCTGCGTTAAACATTTAACGCTACCCAGGAATTGGTAACATAAAGTTTGTTTTGGAATGATTGTTGATCTTGTTTTGTTTTTGAAAGTTCCACGTTCAAATTCTCCTCATACTTTTACTTCATATTTCGTTATAGGTTTTTATTTTCATGTCCACTTTACGAAATTTCACTTCTCTCGCGCGGAGGGACTCCACGCACTATTTTTTTATTTTATATTTTTTACTTGCAATGTTTGTATGTATTTTTGTTTAGGTCTAATATTGCAATTGATTTTATGTACTGAATTCATAGTAAAAGTCACTGTATTTAGAAATTACACCGAATCGATGTCATGTGTAACACAACCGTTTACAATCACCAAGCAACCGAAGCCAAAAGCGAAAGCTAGTCTATCATAATCCTAGTCTTCTCCATTATACTAAAAACACAATAGATCTTAAAGAACTTCATAATAACTATTAAAACTACCTCCAGAACAAAAGCACAATGGAAAACCAAT
The DNA here is from genome assembly GCA_963082945.1 of Cerastis leucographa. Lineage (NCBI taxonomy): Eukaryota > Metazoa > Arthropoda > Insecta > Lepidoptera > Noctuidae > Cerastis > Cerastis leucographa. The sequence goes on from OY720370.1 coordinate 6,408,100, forward strand.
CTTATTTGGAAACGCCAAGGTTGAAAGCAAGTTGGAGTTCTATAATTACAGGACAATCATGTTGGATAATGACTGGAAGATCCAAGTGATTTGAAGAAAGTTCTTAATGGTACCTTTGTGTATTAAAACGGGGTACCAAACGGTACTTCTCAGTTGGTACTTATTATTGTGTTTGGTTAAATATTTAATGGAAGTTTGGATGTAAAAGAGATGATGAAGATTACAGAAGCAAATGAAGCAACAGACGCTAGACGTCGAGAATAGATGCAATTTAATAATAATACAATTGCAATTTAATTGTTTCCTGGTAAGGAAACAAGAAGTACGGAAACTATTGCAAGTAGCGGAGATGAGAATGTTGAAGTTAATGTGTGATGTGACAAGAATAGATAAAGTAAGGATTGAGTAAATTACAGAAAATTAGAAAGTTGCACCAGTTATAAAGAAGTTGAAAGGGAATCGACTGTCTTGAAGAGTGATGAATATAAATTGTTAATGGAAGGAGAGGGAGAGGAAGACCAAGGAAACGATGAATTGATTGTATGAGGAATGTTATACAAAGTGTTTTTTTGCATCATCGTCATATTCACGGAGGTAACTATGCTAATGATTCTCGTCCCGAATCAATAATAAAATGGCTGGTATTTTTTTGTTTTTTTCTTATTTATGAAAAACGATAAGTGTGAACCACGGATGTTTTAAACGCGGCTGGAAGACTGGAAACCGACCCCAAGATAGTTTCGGAAAATGCTAAGCAGATGATGATGATACGTTTGCATTGTACCTTTCTTCTACTGTTTGAAGAATTTGGTTAAGTAATTCCATTCTGGAACTAGGACCATATTATTCTGAAATGTTAGAAATACAAGTGATATTTTCATCATTTGTTTGAGCTAACTCTCGAATTCCATACTGAGATTGGTAAATCCTGACATTCCTGACACATGTTGTATTATCTGAGTTTTACCTGTTTTAAGCCTATACATTCTAATCAGCTTTAACATATTTCTAAGAACCAAGAAAACTTTCTTTAACTTTTATCGAATTCTCGTAAATATTTTCAATGGAATTGTCAGCGTATGCGTCACTGGTACTCAATACGTAGTGTTCCAAATATGTACGTGTCGTCGCGTCGTGGCGTTGGTCATCGTACGCCCGATGACATGGCTTCTTGAATAACGGCTGTTTTAACATTTTGTAATTCGCAACGTTTTATTATAATTTGATTCCTACTGGCTTACTGGCCTTTATTTAAAACAAATCTTTTGGTTCAGTATTTTAGAATTGTGTTAAAAAGTAGTTTTTGTTTTAATGTTTTATGCATTTTACCAAGCATTGTCTGACCTGTAAAATAAAACGTAAGAAAATTTTCATTTCGCGGTCTACCCTGGCGCTTCTACCGAGCGAAGATACGTAAGAGCATAATATAAGAATGGTCATGAGGCGAAGGTATCTAAGTCAAAGAAGATGGCGTGCCGAGCACCACCCCAACAGCGTAAAATAATATACAGGTGTTGTTTTGCATCCTCGTCAAATTCAAGGAGGTAATTATGCTAATGATTCACGTCCCGAATCAATAATAAAATGGGTAGCTAATTTTTATTTTTTTCTTATTTATTTGTTTTAAACGCGGCCCGTCTGGTTCTTGCCTTATAACCTCGCTTATACACATACAAACAATCTCAAACGTTTAATTGATAATTTCTTATTCCCTGAACCACGTTTAGGGGGTTATTCTGATATATTGACAACCTTAAACAACCAAAAAAATCAGCGTTTATTAATAAATAACTAGGTACCGTAATTTTAATTGATTATTTATGTCTTTTGTAAAAACAACACCTTGTATTTTCAAAATATTTCGAAAACTTAACCTTCATATTACCGACTCGACAACTTAAAGGGCCTCTGCAAGATAGCTTCGGCTCCTCTTCCGTCGGCCGAAGGTTACCTGAGATATACCTATGTCAAAGATATCTATACCTATTAATATTATAAAAAAGCTGAAGAGTTTGTTTGTTTGCTTGAACGCGCTAATTTCAGAAAGTAATGATCCGATTTGAAAAAATCTTCAAAAAATTTAGTGTTAGATAGACTATTTATCGAGAAAGGCTATATATCATCACGCTACGATCAATAGGAGCGGAGCAGCAATGAAAAATGTTGCAAAAACGGGGATAATGTGACGCAGACGAAGTTGCGCGGGACAGCTAGAACAAAAAAAATAAAATATGCGTAGATCTGTCAAACTGTGGGTTTTGGCCTCTCGTACAGGACCAGTTTAATTTGCCTTATTGTTTTTTTTCTTATTATTACTACTTTAGTTTTTATATTTGTTTTTTTTTTGGTTATGCGATAAAAACGCATAAAAAAGACATTCCCTTTAATTTAAAAAAAAAAAGAAGAAAACTATGCCAAATATGCGTCACATCCATAAGATACTTGCCATAACGGTGACGCATACCATCGGCATGCGATGTGTCCTACATTATTACACGATTGTCAGATTTTTTGCTGATCTAGTGACATCGGTTGTTTGGTCAAGCATTGCTGACTGCTTCTTTTTACCTTATTACTCATCTTTTTATCTTTACTGGCACGACCTAAATGAGAATATCAAATGCCGTAGTAAGGTGAACGCGCCCGGGTAAGCCACGAAGTTCAAATGTTTCTTACTTTTTTTTTGCAATTTATGGTAGTCAGGTCGTACCTACGTTGATTAAAATATTATTGGCAGCCGTAACAAATATGGCTTTACAGAATTATAATCGTTAAAATCATCATTCGACTCAAAAAATTAAGATTCAATAGGAGAGAAAAACAATTAAACACTACTTTGGGAGGTAAGAATTGTGTTAACGAGCGAAGCGAGCACGAAAATATAGACAGATGCTGTAATAAATTATTAGCCCCTTGCCCATGTCATACATAAGGTTACAAAAAAATGGTGCATGTGGATATTTTGCTCTCAAAAATTATATCTGAATTAATTCAAGGCACGATGTAAACATTTTCGTTCTCGCTTCGCTCACTCTTGCATTTCAGTTTCTTAGAAGAACTTCAGCTGCAACTGATAGTAAATTCAACCCTTAAAAATTGTTCTTCTTTATCTCATCTGTCTGCCCCCCTTAGCTCAAAAGCGGGCGACGCCCCTTTATATACGGCGCCCTGCGCGGTTGCCCAACCTCGCCCTACCCTAACGCCGCTACTGGGCCATAGGCTATTTTAATAAACCTGCTGTTTCATACAAAAGTGCAATACATAGCTACTTGGTTAAAATGTATGAAACAGGTGATTTCTTTTGGAACATCACACAATCACAAACAACACACATCCTCTATTTTTTGGCCGGTATTACGAGCTCCTTACGTACTGAGCTCGTGGTTAATAAATAACAGCCGCTCGGGTCGATCTCTAAGGTTAAGCCGTGCTTGGCAAGCTTCCTCCGTACCTCGTAAAGCACGTTAAATAACACGTTCCGTGGGTATTATAGGACCTAACTCAAGACTCGAGCATAACTTAAAACAAGTTTCAGCCAATCAAATGGCTTTAAACGAGTTTTATTCTGTAGGCCCGCTCGCACAACAAATCACATGCGTTTAGCTCTAAACTTCAGTAAAATGTTATCATTCTCTCTGTCATGTTTCAAAATTACTGACAGAAACCGATGTTTTAAATCCGTTTGGCGTTTAACGTATGTTTACTTAACTTTTAGTGGTTCATGAATAAGACTTATATTTTTTGGCAGATATCGGGCGGATTCAGTTATGAGCCCTAATCCTCACATCGCGTTATATCCACTATGTATATGGATGGTAGTCTCCTAGACTATGTTACGTGTATAGTCATAGTTTACTTAAGGTTTTAGATATTATGTATTAGTTTATTCTTGTTATTTTGATTATTTGTGTATTTTATCTATGGGCCTTAGTTGCCTGACCTAAAATGATTATTATTATTAAACGATTGCACAACCATACACAACCGTCACTTTAACCAGCGTTTATGAATAAACTGTTAAGTGATCAAAATACAACCTCCTAGTTGTCACGGAGTGTGCCGGTACCCTACCTAGCGGTATACATCTGACGTCACATAACCTGCCGCGAGTCATTGACCCACCTGCCTTGATACTTGTATTATAATCGCCATGGGCCCACGCTTTTTGTGCAAGGCGATTAAGCGTTAATGTCTGTTCTTACGTCACGAAGATGGCTACTGTTATAGTTCTTTTTTGTAGGTTACTTTTTGAGCAAATTTATATATTTTTAAACGACTTCTTTTGAGATTTACCAGTCGAAACAACGAGTGACTATAGTGGCAAAAACTATGAATTAGCTTCCACAGTGAAGCTAAAAAGATCGCAAGGAGCCCTATCGAAAGGACTGCAGGCCCCAAACATCTACGACGAAGAAACGCGGAAATAAGAAAAAGGCATCTTTGTCCTGGTTTAGGACGTCATCGCCACGTTCATCCACAAAATGGTCACATAACGATCTCTTTAAAATAAAGTCAGACCCTCCGATATTTATTCTTGAACACATACATTACAATTTACAGTTGTAAAAACGTGAGCATACCCGTATTGCACAATTAAGTTTCTCAATATGGCTATCGACCTCAATGCGATAGCGAAATTTACAAAAGGCGATTGATAAACTTGATATACGAATAATGTTTGTATTAAGTATCATCATCATCTGCCTAGCCTTTTCCCAAAGTATCTTGGGGTCGGCTTCCAGCCTAACCGGATGCAGCTGAGTACCAGTATTTTACATGAAGCGACTGCCTATCTGACCTCCACAACCCAGTAACTAGGTAATACGATACCCCTTGGTAAGACTAGATGTCAGACTTTTTGGCTTCTGACTACTCGTAACGACTGTCAAAGATCTACAAATGACAGCCGGGACCAACGGCTTAACGTGCTTTCCGAGGCACGGAGGAAACTCGTTATGTAATTATGGTCAGCCATCCACGGACCAACCTCGGCAAGCACGGCTTAACCTTAAAGATCGACCCGGGCGGGTCGGTTTCCTTTGCTTGCTTTTCTTGGTCGGTCTTATTATAATTAATTTTAGTTTGTTTATATTATTCGTGATTTTCGTCCACATTAGTCTGTATAACTTCTGTATATGTTACAAAGAAATCGTAAAAGATACAATTGTGTACAATAAGCATTCCTAAATTCTTTCAAGATAGTCAATAATAAAAAACACGTAAGTACATAATTATTTTCATATAAGCACGTAATGGATCGCCTAAACAATTTAGATCCTATCAGCAATTATTGAATGTTATTATGATTACAAACTTGTTTAATTTTTCTGACAATCATTTTACGATTTTGCTTACAACTTCAATTTATTTAAAAGTAGGTAAATATATGTCATAATAAGGACATTTCACGCTTGTACCTAATTAGTAATCGATACGGAAGATAGAGGTACACAAAGCGATATATCAAGCTATATATATCCAGTATAACATGAACTCGCCATTGCATGGCCTTCGTATGGATTTCCCGTACAATGACAGATTCGCTTAGGATACTGGTTATTCAAAGCTTGATGGTCGTCGTACGAACAACACGCATTAGAATATACTGTTTGCACTTTTATTAGTACGTTTTTTGAATTCGAACCCAACCAACTTATAAATCGAGTACTTTCTTGTGTTCACAGATTTTTAGAATATAACAGCTCATGTGCAAAGGCCCTGCCCTTTAGCGCTGACTTAACTTTATTTAGCTCATGGATGACAGATGAGTCAGTCGATATAACCGAGAAGAGGCTAATTGAACATATTGCATTACAATAAACCAAAGAAACGATGGATAGACTATGTGAAATATGACATGACTAATTGAGAAGTCAAAGTCATCATCTGCCCAGCCTTTGCCCAAAAATGTTGGGGTCGGTTTCCAGTCTAACCGGGTGCAGCTGAATACCAGTACTTTAGATGAAGTGACTGCCTATCTGACATCCACGTTCTCCACAACCCAGTTAGTACCGATACCCATTGGTAAGACTGGGTGTCATACTTTCGCGCCACTGACTAGCTGTAACGACGGTCAAAGGCCTATACATGACAGCCGGGACCAACAGTTTAACGTGCTTTCCGAGACTATGAGGAACGTTGGACCAAAAACCGATAAATCACAGTGTTTTTTGTGAAAAAGTGTAAAAATATGTCCAAGTTCATGGTTTTCTAATTTAGTGTTAAACAAAATCTATCAATTTATTGGTGTTAGCATCACTGTTTGGAAACCTAAATACTGCTTTCGTGACTGCGGCGGTACCTGTTGAGTTAAAAAAAAAAGAGGATATATCGGTTATTGACCAAAACAAATGGATATATCGGTTTTTGATAAAACACTCATTAAAAAATGTTAGGCATTTATTGGTATCTGTTCCAATTGCCATCGTTGTTTAGTACGATTGATGTATTTATCGGTTTATGTTCAGATCCGTGTATTTTGCGGACGAATTTAGAGCGGATTTATCAGTTTTTGACCGGGTTACATAACCATAGAGCAAGATATGTACGAGAACAATCAATTGGTATCATAAAAAAAAGTCGAAATGCGATTTATCGGTTTTTGTTCGGACGCTCCTCAATTGAAGAGTATGGATGGAGAAGATATGCTGCGCTGACCTCAAATAAATTGGCATAATCGCAGGAGAATGAGGAAAATGATGACTAAATGCTTTGTGGTTCTATAAGCTTGTTCCATGTAAATTGATTCGGCTGTTTGTTTCGGCTGTTTCTTCTCAGAGTAGTCAGGTACGAAACAACGGCATCATCTAGCTTAAAAAAAATGACGTGTAAAAGTGTTTGTAAAAACCTACTTGCAAAATAAACATCATTTATCATTATCATTTATCATGGGTCCAGGTATGGTCTCCAGTAGTGGTACTAAGGTACCACGTTTAGAACTCATAACCCCATGCTAGAGTATCCGATCTCGCCATTATAATAATGCGCATAGTAACTATAAAATTAGCATTCATCTTTTTGCGAGTTCCCATAACTTACTGTGGTTTGCGGTTTAACGGTACTTGTACCTGACCTGTTTAGCAAGCGAAATGAAATAGAACTTTCCTAATACTTTATAGATAACTATACACGGTGTATAAAATATACTGTCCCAAGTAATCTGGGATTAGTTTCAGTCTGCTTCCGTTGATTTATTAGTCTTCTAGCCAGGAGAAGTTCATCATATGCCAAGCCTTTTCCAAACTATATTAGGCGCTTCCAGTCTTACCGGATTCAGCTGAATACCAGTATTTTACATGGAGCGACTGCCTGTCTGACCTCCAACACCCAGTTAGTACAGGGTAATACGATAACCCCTTGGTTGGTTGTCAGACTTTCGGGCTAGCCAAGAGAAGTAACCATTATGTAAATACTTAGTGCGCTTTGTGCATCATGAGTCAATAAGACTGGCTTATATTTTTAAATGACCGATGAAAAATTTATTTGTGCGGTGGTTCAGAATGACAGAAGGACGGTGCGTGGTAAGCGTTTATGCGTCGGTGTGCATTCCACCTTGTATATCCAGCAGCAGGCTTCGATTAGCTAAGATGATAATACATTTCTGGTTTTCGCAGTTGTGCCTCTAAAGATATAGTCAAGGTCGGGGTGAATTGATAACCGATGACGATGTGTCTCTAGCAAGAATTGGACGGATCATGGTTTTGTTGCCGCCGTAAGTAAAAAAGGTACTCTGTTACGTCTACCAAAAGGTACTCTGTACGTCTACCATGAGTTTTAACAATCTACACTCGCTAGCGTCTGTAGTTAAAAAAATGTATGAAAACTTTTACAGCGCCTCTAGCGGATAGTTGGGTACTAAAATGCTCAGTATGAGTCACTATAGTTATCTATCCTACGTCACCGTGTAGTAAACTAAACTACAGCGACTGCAAGTTTGGGCTTTATTCGCTTAGAATTTGGTAGTAAGCACCAACACAGATCATGGTACCATTGAAAAAGCTAACTGTAGTATTTGCGTATTGACGAAACTATTGCAGTTACGTCAAGAAGCGATCTAACTATAACAACTCATGGTAGACGTACTGGTTAAATAAACTATTAAGAAAACTAAGCCTAACTCGTATTTTGTTGGAATGTGAATAAAAGCTGTGTTTTTGGATACGTAAAATATATTCGGCTGAGCTGTTTACAAAGTGACATTAGTAACAAGACTTATTTTTAAAGCGCATCCGAACATTATCAACAGGTTATGACTTCGAGTCCTCTTCCATAACATATTTAATTATAGCGTATGCGCTTTTCTGTCAAATAAGACTTTTTTCTTTAGTTTTAATTCATAAATGCACCTTTTCTGCTTACGGCGGCAGTGTACCTAAGTGACCTACTATGTGGTATTATTTAATTATATCAATATATTTTTTTATCAGAAATATGAATAATTTACGGTAAAATATGTACGTTTATGGGGCTAAAATATTGTATTGATTGTATTGTATTGATTGGCGTTATAAAAAAAGGCATTATTAACATTTAAGTTTTAGGGGTTTTTTGTAAAGAATAAGGTTACTAAACTTTATCAAAAATTATTTGCCGCTACTTGTAAAAAAACAAAAATTAACACAATAAACTTACGTGGCAGCAAAAATTTTTGAAATTACATCTAAGCCTATTTTAAATATTACAATTTAACATACCTTTATTTAAATATCCTAGTATTTACAAGCACCCAACTCACACAACCACTATACGTGTTATAAAAATAAATAAGTAATTATCTTTATATAATTAATTATTATCGGATATCACGATTTCTCACTGAGATATGACAGTCCATGACTATTCACCGGTTACTGTAAAAACACGTATTCATTATCTGAATCGAAATTTTGCTGCACGCAAAGATATAAATAATAATATATTTTTATTACGCTATAATACTTTTAAATAAAAAAAGAAGTTTAAAATTCGAATACCGCGTTCGGCGTGCGAGCAACGACTCCACGATCTTTTTTGGTCCAACTCGAGACCACATCGTTGTCTTTATCACTGGGACAGCTCCGTCTCTTTCTCGCACCGAGTGCATTCGTCCTTGACTGTGAACTCCAGTACCATAAGAAAGATGTACCGTTTCTATTTCTTTTCTCTATCGTTGGTATTGAAATTTGTATATGTAAGAAGGAAATGGAGATACAATTACCAGTTAGGTGTGAAATCTGGCTGTCAATGACCGCGAAGGATCAAAATAAGAAAATGTTTTTGGACTGTTATATTTTTACTGTTATTTCAGGTCCTTTGACCTTTTTGATGACGTTGTGGTATTTTCTGTGGCAATATGATAAAGGTTGGTTTTGACAATTTGTGAAATTTCTGGTTGTTTTAGATAAAATGGATTGGGAGAATGAGTTGACTGTAGTAGATTGCTTGATTGCTTGCTTGTAGGTGGCTTGATTCAAAGTATTTTATGCAAGGCTGGCATCATTGGCTGAAACTAGGTTTTCGAGTTCTATAATGTAGGTAGGTTATATATTATGTTTTATAAATTGTCGAAAAAATAAAGCCTCTACCCACCTTCTTTTATTGTAAGAATTATAAATAACTATACATCTATACAAATAAATAAAATCTCCATAAAATATAAATAAAACTCACTCTTGAATGCCTTGTTGGTCTAGTAGTTGCAAGAGCGACTGCTGAGCATGAGGTCCTGGGTTCGATCTCAGGTCGGGCAAAGTGTTATTGGTTTTTTCTAGCACGAATTTCTCAGTACCAGCCACGGAGTTTGGATTTGTGACGGGTTGATGGCAATAGGCTCGCCGCATATTACATGGGACTTAAACATAACTGGTGAAATGTGGGTAGGTACACCTCTACCTTCACCATCAAGCATTACAGGCTTGATGTTATGTTATATAAATAAAGTACCCTCCTGTCTTTTTTTTCTAGGTATTATATTTATTATTGAAGTGAATCTTCTTATGCGACTTCCAACAAGTTTAACACTACCATGGAATGGGAATATTTTCTATAACTCACTAAGAGATGGCAGTATTACAAGATTTGTGACTACGTAGTTCTACTAGGTATGCAAGATGGCGTGCAAACAGTCATGCATTCGACTCTTCGGTGTGACCAGCCTTCGCTCAATTTCCATGAGTAGAATAACCTCGGTAAACTTATGTAATAATTATGTAAAAAAAATAATACAACAGGAAAACAACAAAATATTATTTAGAAGCTCAATAAAATAACGAGAGTGAATGCGTGGCACTCAAACGTACGCGTGTAGTATTACGAAGTTTCACTTCTTCCGCGCGGAGTGACTCCACACACTATTTTTTCTATCCGGGTCATTGATTTCCGCTGATACTTAAAATATTAGCAATGCTATTCTAATTCAATAATCTGAAATGACAATAATAGAATGCCAAAGAAATACAGAGATCTATAGAGTAAATTTAGACTTCATCATCAGCCTATAATGTTCCCACTGCTGGGACACAGGCCTCCTTTCTATGAGAGGGAGTGGGCTGTAATCCACCACGCGGGTCCAGTGCGGGTTGGTAAAAATTTATGCCGGCCACACACCTTTTTTTTTTTTTTAAGGATGGGAAATCATCAAATGACTTCTCCCGCTCTGGGCGGAGTGGGAGGGAGTGTCAGACTTGTATTGACTAAAACCCATCCATATTCCTTCTTAGCCCTTTGTGTTCCAGGGCCACGGTATCTCTTTCGAACAACCCGCAGCCCTGGCAGGCATCGGCCCTCTCGGACCCCTTCCGATTTGATGACATCTCCTTGAGGCGCGCGTGGAACACAAACGTGCCGTCGGCACGGCCTGTCGTCATAAGACGGACGGACGGTGAGCTAGCCCATTACTCACCGTCCACAGGCCTGCGCCTACGGTGGCCGGGGGCCACTGGTTGCCCCCCGACGCCCGGGGCGTCTCCCGCGGCGGCTGGGACGTGAGGTTCTCTCCCTATCACGTTCCGCCGCCTCCTTCGCTGGCATGACTGCTTCGCAGAAGGAGGCGACGGCATCCCATTCCCTCTCGCTCCGGACCATGGATTGAACCAGGGCTGGGCGCGAGAGGTCGCCGCCGCCAAACGTAGACTTTATCCGTTTAAATAACAATATGTATTACAATTAAAAAAAAAAAAATTAAATCACACCTGGCCATAAAGTCTAGAATCGTAAAAAATAAGCTCAACAAAAAGATTTAAACCAGTGTATTTAATTTCTCCAAAAATGTACCTCAATCTCAATCAATGAATACCAAAAAATATTAATTATTATTGCATTTTGACTTACTTGCCTTGGCGTAGATTTAACATTGTTTATAATAAATAATAAAATATTGAGTCTTGCAAATATTTCATTTAAATTGTTTGCAATATTACGTATAGAGTGTGGGAGCAACACCTACTCGAAAACAGTAGCCACGTACTCAGTACCTACATCATTCTGAAACCCCCGGAACAGAACGTAGACTTAGCTCAAGTTTATTATCATATATTATTTTATTCAAAAACGCATCTTGAACAACTCCCATTTACATACAAAATTATTTAAAATTAAAAAATTACATAATGTATTCGATATCGTATCATTAGGTATTCAGTTATCACTCTCAGTCTATTCATTACCTATTATCAAAACAAATAAAATATAACAGGGGATAATCCTATTTTTTTTCTTTGTCCGTCGGGTAGTTTATTGAAAAGTATTGGACACGTATTTTTTCTTTTTTCACGTGGTCATAAAATTACGGAGATATATTGAGTTGAAATGGCGCATGACGTCACATGTAGGTAAGTTTTATACCTACTTGTGACGTAGTAAGCCCCCACTCTCCAACTTTAATGAGTTCTAACTAAGTATTTTTTTGATATTTTGATAAAACAAAAAATACGTGTCTAATATTTTTGTATTACCTGTCTGACGGACAAAATAGAATGTCGTTTTCTTTACCCAGTCCGATCCCCTATCATAGACTAATCAAATATTACAAATAAAAAAAAACACTTTCGATTAATTAAAATAGGTTGTAGACATTGACGTGTTTTGACACGCCAATGTTAGATCTCAGATAGTGTTGATCTCAACATCACTTTGGCTCCTAAGAATATTAACGAGACTTGATTTTTCAACAAATTGAATAGAAAAGTTTCCCGTTGCCTTCTCCTCCAGTAACAAAAATTTGTTCTCGTTTTTTATCTTCTTAAGCTGGTTCCTAATGCTATCTGTGATATGAATGAATGTGTTTTTGTGGACGGCACAGAACAGTAGTCATAATTATGACGTAAAAACTCCATCTGGAAAATCGCTAATCCAGAAGGTCCTGGTTATGTTAGGTTCCTGATCAGGATAATGGAACAGCCTATTTAAATTATTGCATTGTTATCGGTCCTTGATAACTGTGCAAAGTTTCAATTTAATCCGACGTTTCGAAGTGGGTCAAAATCAGGTTTGGAGATTCCGTTACATCCATACATTTGTACGTACAATGGCCCAATAAAAAGGCTAAGTGCGGAAACAGCCCGGCTAACCTACCTACATCCATATACCAAGCTAATAAAAGTGTGTTAAAAATCGGACAAGTTCGAGTCGGACTCGCCCACCAAGGGTTCCGTAAAAAATTGTAGGTACATATTTATAAATAATTCAAGATTCGAGGCCATTCGTGGCTCGCATTTGTTTCCGAGCTTTTTTTTAAATTTAATTACAAATACATAGTTTTCAGACTTTTTCCTGTACTTATTTTGTAAGACGACATTACTTGCCTTTCATAGTTCTAGGTCAACAGGAAGTACCCTATACATTTTAATTCCCTTGAGAGTGCCCAAAATATACGTTTTTTGCGGCATATAAGGCCGTATCTTTTTTTCAAAACTTCGAGGGTCTGTAGACCTGAGTATATGGTATTAATTTCAACTCGACACCTCCACGCGTTCCCGAGATAAAAGGTCTTGACAGACAGACAGACGGACAACCCTATAAGGGTTCCGTATTTTCCTTTTGAGGTACGGAACCCTAACAATATACGTTATGTTTGAGCCTTAAATCTCACGACGTAACCAATGGTCGAAGAGGAGCTCATGGCTAATAATAGCCGCTCGGGATGATCTTGAGGTTGTAGCGACCACTTATAACAAAAAGTGCTACAGCGCCATCTATGATAAAACTGCAGAACTAATATGGTCTGAATCTCGCAAGAAAAGTTTACATTGTCTTAAGACAATATAGACTGCCCGAAAACAAATGTCAGGCAGTTGCCCGCTAGACATAACACCTGTCTGGTTGAAAGATTCTCCTTTTACTATGGGGGATGAGGAACTTAGCACCCTATTCTACATATCCCTGAAAGGTTAATTCACGTTTGCCTGGGTTGGTCCCTGGACACATTACATACCAAGTTTCTTCCGTGCCTCGGAAAGCACGTTAAGCCGTTGGTCCCGGCTGTCATTTGTAGATCTAGTAGTCTGACCAGTCTTATACTGCATCCGGTTAGACCGAAAGCCAATACCAACATAGTTGGGAAAAGGCTAGGCAGATGATTCATCATCATCATCAGCCTTTAATGTTCTCACTGCTGGGAAACAGGCCTCCTCTCTATGATAGGGAGTGGGCTATTATAATCCACCACGCGAGCCCAGTGCGGGTTGGTAGATGTCACATGTCTTCGAATTTTTAGTTTTAGGACATGCCGGTTTCCTCACGATGTTTTCCTTCACCGTTTTTGAGGGCAGCGGTGATGAAATAAATTACACAAAGTAATGCGCCTGCCAGGGTTCGAACCCACGTCTTACTGCTCGTAAGTCGGGTTTCTGATGATTGATGATGAGATGATTATAATGATGTATTTTTCAGATTAGGTATTGTGGGTAAGTAAAGCACATCCTGTGACTTAGAGCATAAGTGGTGTAGTGTGGGCGATAGATTAGGTACACCTCTGCCTAACTCTTCGGGGATTATAGGCATGAGTTTGGCACTTTCAGTAGCGCCCATCAGTTCAGTGACGAACAAAGAAGCCCGTTCCGTTTAAACGGTAAATAATGAAAAGGAGCAAAAAAGAAATTTCGACCACTTCAGAAATATCATTCATAAAACAATGTCAACCAAAAGGGCCTTATCTGCAAGTTAACCGTAAACACCGATTGTTCAGGAAACGAACAAGTAAACAAAACAAAACGCAGGTTACTCAGTACTGCTAGAAATACGCCACTGAGCACACGTTCGACCATGAATTTGTGTATAGTTTCGATCCAAACTGTCTTATTAACTGTTCTAGTTCTTCAATACCATTATATTAATGAGGTGGGTAACGAATTTACTACGTCATATCTTTCTGCCCTTGTCCCATGCAACTTGGGGTCAAGGAACACGTTGTTTTCTTTTATTCTCCTCTGTCAACTGTCATGCTATCATTTACTCCTTTTTCATTCAAATCTCACACAATCCATTTATCGTTTCCTTGGTCTTCCGCTCCCTCTCCATTTATCAACAATTATGTTCATCACTCTTTTAATCATCGATTAGTCCCTCTCCATCACATGGCCATACCATGACATTCGATTCCGTTTCAACTTTTCTGTAACTAGCGCAACTTCCAAACTTTTTCAAACTTCATATAGTATGATTGAGGAAGTTTGAAAGTTACGCTTCCTTACTGATAAAGTAAGGAAGCGTAACTTTTAATTCTTGATTCTGCATTTCATTCTTATTATGTCATATGGCATTCTATAAAAAGCAACACATCTCATCATTGTTTATGCTTTCATCATCAGCCTACAGCAGTCCACTGCTGGACAAAAGCCTCTCCAATTGCACGCCACTTAGATCGATTCTCGGCAGTTCTCATCCACCTGCTACCAGATCCCCTGCAGAGCCACAACCAACTACCACCCTTTTTTTTCCTCGATGTGGTAATCCTCAATGGATGTCCTCCGCTCTGGGGAGAGCGTAGGCGTCTGTCAGACTCGTATTGACTAAAACCACACCTGTGTTCCCTGGCGCACTTGCATCGGGGTGTAGCGGGATCTAATGCGACTTCCGGTGCACCTACCACCACCCAGACTGAGGGCTTCCCACCTTCCGCCCTTATCCCACTTTATTTACGGTTTTTGCAGCATGTCTTCTTCTTCCATACTTCTGTACATATTTAAATCGTTATCTTAGCCGAGGTATCGTGAGGGGGGTACCGCTTTCTAGCCATATGCTCTCTTTTGAAAAATGGTATCCATGCATATGAATGATGTAAAATGTCTTGTAAAACTGTACAAATTTTTAACTGAGATGTCTTGATTTATCTAAAATTTGTGATTTTGGGTTCAGCAATATGTGAAGTTGCATCGAAAAGATTACATTTAGTAGAAATTTTAAAACAGAAGTATGCTAAAAACAGTACGGGTAGGATTTTTATCTGGTTTTTATTTTTAATCCTGATAAAAGACAGACTATTATGAACAAACTAACTTTGCTTTTCTTGCAGGTGGATGCCGAATCTCAAAATCTGGGAAGTTGGTTCAACAGCGTGGAAAAAAAGTTCGAAGTTGTTGAGGTAATTAGTACTCATTCATATAAAACACATAACATCACGCCTGTAATCCCCAAAGTGTGAGGCAGAGGTGTACTTAATAGTACGCCCACATTTCGCTAGTTATGTGTAAGTCCCATTTAATAGGAGGCGAGCCTATTACCATTAACCAGGCACAAATCAAGACTCTGTGGCTGCTACTGAGAATATCCTGCTCGTAAAACCCAATAACACTTTGCTTAACCTGGGAATCGAACCCAAGACCTCGTGCTCAGCAGTCGCGCTTGCGACCACCGGACCAAGGAAACGGTAAAAAAACCCTCTAAAATAAATACAAGGTGTAAACGGACACTTATCGACGCCCCGTCGACTACTATTTGAACTTAATGCAATTTTCTAGTAACATAATATGATTTATTGGTGATCTCTTTAAATTAGTTTGCTTAAATACTTATTAGGACACACCTTTTATAATACATACAAAAACATTTATTTGGTACTAGGCCTTATATCTCAGGATTTTAGGTGATTTATTGTGGAACTGATTTTGCATTGTTTGGTGACTACATTTTGGTGACAGATCTACTATTTTGAGGACAAACCCTATTATTTAAGAAACACAAAACTAATTAAATTGGTGATAGCTTAAATGATACCCTTTCAATAATACTCAAGAAAGAAAAACGAAAAAACAAGTTTTTAAAGAAGAGATATCTGGCGTTCACGATGTCAGTGATATGACTAAAGAAGTAAGCTCAACAAAGGGCAAAAAGCTTGATGAAAAACTGACACCAGACATTATTATAGAAGAATCACATGACACAACAAAGTCACACAAAGACCCACCAAAGAAATGGACTACCAAAATAAACTAGCCCTGAGATCAGAATCATAACTACCGAGGGTTGCCAAACTTTTATTTAAGAGAAAAGTAACGAAGAGAGAGAAGAAGTATTCTAAATAATAGTTTTAGAAGGAAGGATAGTTTTTGTTTTATTTCTGTAAAGCTCATTTTTTGGGGTTTTTGGTACCAACCCTCCAAAACAAAGTGGTAGGCACCAACATAAGATTTTGCACGACCTCAATCCTCGACAACTGCATCGCCTTTGTCTCGACCCATTGACTGTTTTCGCACCAGTCGTGCGAAAACAGTCAGTAGCCGACAGTTTGCCTGGCGTGCGGCTAACATGTCCATTTAAGTTGGGCAGAATTTAGAGTTAAGTCAGCATATTTCTTTTGGAGCACAGTATTTTGTTTCAAACGCGATCTGTTTATTTCTATTATACTGCGCCACGTTGTTCGTTAGCAAACCTTGAGTGTGAGCAAAAGTGTGAAGCACATTTTTTATTGATAATAAAGTAGGATACGTTATTATTAAGAAATAATGGTCTACTGGGTGCTATTTCAATGAACGCTAACAGTAAATCAACTACTAATGTTAATTATTTTTTTAGAACGTTGCAGAGCCCGAGGTAATAAGACCAGAAGTGAAAGAAAAAAAGACACATCCTAAAAGAAAAAGGAGAATAAGTAAGAAATACAAGAAAAGGAATAATAATAATAATAAGCCTGACCATCTCCATGTACCACATGAACAAAGATTAGATACAAGCTACCAACAAGACAAGGCAGAACTTACCAAAAAAGTCATAAGAAGAAATCACAAGAAAAGCGATAAAGAAAGGGGTAGCCAAAGGAAGTTCGTCAAGACGTTACCGAAAGATTCAAATAGTTCCGAGTCAGATGAAGTGAAAAGGAGAAAGCCTGTTGATATTATTGTACATATTAAAATGAATGACTAGATTTAATTGTTATACTCAGTTATTTAATGCGTAAATTTATACCTAGCCTGTAATGTACCACTGCTGGACAATCCATTCCTCCATTCTTTCGGTCCCGGTTCTACACTTCTAAGTCGTCCCGCCATTCATTCGTAGCCTTCTGCGATTCCTAGGTTGAGCAAAGCATAATTGAATTTTTGCTATTAGAAATTTGTTGGTAGCAACCACGGTGTTACAGCTATTTGGGCCCATCAACCGATCACATGCTCGTTTCCTTTAACATGAGACTTAGTGCGCGACCCAGGTGAGAGCGGGTGCGGGCAGTGCTGCGGCAGATTTTATACAGTAGCTACAACACACAATTACAACTCACTTTTATTAATCAAAGGGCGTTGACAAAGTGCAAATTGCTAAACGGTTGACCATGATGGCAAATTTAAAAAGCTTTGCATTGACATAGATTACCGAAAGGCTAGTGTTAATTTAGTTTAACGTCGAAGGAAAAAGATGAAACCTTGCGAAAGTTATCATCACTGGTTTCGGCAAGTTTGTGCCCTCAAGTTAGTGAGCACTTTTTTGTCTGAGAATAACGACCAGGACATGTTGTTACTGTAACTTATAACCAAATGCTAGGACGAATCACACATGTATCTCTGCAATATCAATTAAGCATTTTGATGAATGATGAGTAATACTTCTACAATACCAAAGCTTCGTACTTTCTATCTTTCTTTCTGAGCCCAAAAATATGTACTTATGAAAGGGAATCGCCAGTATTGGTATACAAGTGATGAGGTGGGCTAAATTATTTAATGAAAAATTTGGTATCAACACGCTAAGATGATAAGGAGGAATGAAAAACACGTGACTAAAAGAGGGATGAATATGAATGTTAAAAGATGGAGAGGGAGAAGAAACGCAAAGAAAAGATGAATGGATTCAGTGAAGGATGATATGCAAGAGAAAGCAGTAAATGTTGCCGTGACGACTGACAGGGGAGAATACAAGAAGAAAACATGTTGCACCGACCCCAGGTAGTATAGGACAAGGAAGATGATAAGTGGGTAAAGTATTAGGTATATAGGTGTCAACTAATCAATTAACTCAAGCTACTCCCAAGATACGTCACAACATCGTGTCCTCCACATTCCACATCCAGTTTGTCCAAAGCTGTGAAGAGCAACAGGAAAATCTAAACTTTTATCTATAAATTTTACCGGTTTTTTGTCAACGAGCAACAATCATTAGTTTATACGTGTTCCAATAAAATAAAAATAGTTCTTACGTTCATCTTGTAGCGTTGTTTGGTTCTATATTAGGCTTTCGTTCTACCTGTTGATTTGTAAGCAAAGTCTGTTGTTAAGGGCATCGCAGTGGTTTAGACCAAGCCTTTACAAATACTTTTTCGGAAAAATTGAAAGTGAATTTGATCAATATTGTGCGAGTGACATTCGTGAGTCATATTTCATTGTGAAAATGTAATTCGTCATGAAGAACTACGCTTACAGATATTTTGAGCAGTATAAATCTGAATACAACGGCACAGACACTGACTTTAAAAGACAAAATAGCTACAAAGTCGGATTACAAGAATTTAATCAAAAATTGGTGTTAACTGTTCTAATTTTTGTGCTTGTGCTATCTATAAGTTCGTTAATATACGGAGTGGCATCATGGTGCGCCTTAAAGAAGTTTCGGAATAACAGAAACTTTGTGTGTCTTAATATGATTTTTGTCAACTTATAGCTGGACGCACTATACCTGATCAGTGGTGATGTTTCACCATTAGTCATGCTTCTTTTCATGTTCCTAGGAACAGCGAAGCACTGCTGGTTATTAGTTACAGGCCTTATGTTTTACGTGGATATTGTGAAAGTTTTCAATGCAGATATCCGAAGAAAATATTTAAAGGAATGCCTGTTTGGTTGGGGATTACCTTTACTCCCTGTAGTTTATATTCTTATTATGTATCATTTCGATATTGTGACCTTTTTAATACTTGCTTTAGATATCATAAAAATCTTAGGATTAGTAGCTTTTTTACCATTAGTTGTAAACTTTATTATATACATTATTGTGCTGGTATGTATTTGTCGTACTTTTTTCGCACGCCAAAGTCGTAGTAAAAGGCGTCACTTCTATATAGCCACTTTGATATTCATACTGACTGATTCGATTTTACTTTTAAGATATTTCATTCAATTTTTATATGTTTTGTTAGGCCCCTTCAACGAAATTGTGCAAATTCTACTAACGTTATTATTTTACTCTAATACAATACTTATGGCCATTTTTATTGTTTGTGTGAAGAGTAATCGAGAAATATGGAATAAATACAGAGCTCGGATACAACAATCAAAGGAACGTGAAATGGAAATGAGGAGAATTGGTGGAGCACCTACTGTTTAGCGGCTTTTAATTTACGTTTATTCAAAACTAGCTGTGCTAGAGAAGAGAAAACTTGGATATAACATGTTAATATGGATGTTTTGACATATATTCTCCTCATAAGTAGATGAGGAAGAAGATGCAGGGGTGGATCAGCGAATGTATTTACGACTGCCCGACAAGTAGATCATATTGGTATCAGTTTAGTTTGGTTTATAAAATAAGTTAATTTAAATTTCTGAAATTTCAGTTTTGTCCTCTTTTGCAAATCTCACAATCGATAAATGGTTTGCTGTAAGAAAACCCAATTCTGGGTTATGCTCGCCGTTTTACATAAAAGGGGTTTGGGTAAAAGTGGAATGATTTTTATAAAAAAAACACCCTGTATTATTACACCATTCGATAGTGTCGCTGCTAAGGATCAAATTCTGGGAAGTAATGACATACGGCAAACCACAGGAAAGAGTTAACTTTTTAAAGAACATTTATATAATTTTCAGCAAAACCCTTTATGAGTCATTATTTATTTCACTATACGTTAGAAACGATTATTTTTGTGGCCGCTGTGAAAAAAAATCATGCCACTTGTTCATACACCGTTACCACAACCCCTTTTGTGTGCAATAAAGAATGAGATAGATTGTCTTGACACTGTCTCACCACTATGCTTGTTACGCGTAGTCTGACTTAACTAAAAAAGAAAGAGAAACGGGCTGATCTTATTATTTTTTAATAAATAAATTACAATATCCTTAAGGATACCACCAATTACTATGAATCGTCTTTGATTTCTTTTCCCCCATGGAACTGGACTGGGTAAAGAAAACGACATTCTATTTTGTCCGTCAGACAGGTAATACAAAAATATTAGACACGTATTTTTTGTTTTATCAAAATATCAAAAAATTACTTAGTTAAAACTCATTATAGTTGGAGAGTGGGGGCTTACTACGTCACAAGTAGGTATAAAACTTACCTACATGTGACGTCATGCGCCATTTCAACTCAATATATCTCCGTAATTGTATGACCACGTGAAAAAAGAAAAAAATACGTGTCCAATACTTTTCAATAAACTACCCGACGGACAAAGAAAAAAAAAATGGATTATCCCTATTATATTTCTTTTATTTATTCCTGAATATAATTCCTATTGTTTGCTCTGTCGTCGTCATAATTTGCATCTTCGGTTTCTTTTTTCTCAAACTCTTCTTCTTACTTGCGTTTTCATTTTTCTTTTCTTTCTTCTCTTTCTGTAGTTTCCTTCTTTCGTTTCTTTTCAATTCTTTGTTTAGATTTCTTATGAGCCGAGGTATTGGGCTGTTCGCATTATACTTGCCGTTTAAGTACTGTTGCTTGATCTCGCCTATAAGATGATCTAGAACACTTTCTGTAACTGCTTTAACGTGGCGGACATACTGAAATGGAAGATATGACATAAATTTTATGATTTCATGTTTAACAGTTGCGCCAGTAAACGATTTGGATGAAAGTTGTAATGCGAGTTTACTGGGGCAAAAAAACCATCTAGCTAGGTCCTATAACTAAATTTGTTTTCTCTATTTTCACCCGAGCAGGTTCTAGGTTACCATAACGTCCAGTATTGTTTTAATGTCTCTCCGATGTTTAGCGCCATCTCTTTCCCCCTCTGGAATATGATTAAAACAATACTGTTTTAATACGTCATGGTAGTCCACTACATCCCAGTAATCCAGGACTTTTAACATCTACAAAATGAGTATCAGTAGGTTCCAAATCAGTTTTTTTTTTGTCATAGAAAGATAATTTATTGACAAAATATACTGTACCCTTATGTTCTTCAAAAAACCCTGATTATTGAGTATGGCCATAAAAGACTTAGCTTCCTTATCTTTGGCTTCCAATGTCTGCAAACAAAAACGGGATAGAAAAACAGATCCATTACGCACATAAAATATCTACGTAGGTTACGATTTTAGGTACCTACAAATACAATAAATTGCCAACTGCTAATTTTATAACACTTTTTTTTATAACACTAAAAAGTGTACGAATTAACGTATAGGTAAAGCAAAGAAATCCAGGATGAGGCTTGCACAAGACCGTGGAGATTGACACAAGAAAAGAGAGGTCTATACCCAGCAGTGAGTGAATTCAGGCTAGAGATGGTGATGATGATGAGCCAAATTTTTTTTATTAAGAAACATGTAATGCAAATGGTCACAAAACAGTAAAGGGAAATGTTCCGACGAAACCGGCGTGCTCTAGAACCGAAAATTCACTTTTCGAAAAGAGGCTTGAAGACATTGGGGACGTAAAGAACAGATTATGCTATGTCCTACTCGTATGTGGAATAGGGGATCGGACTGGGTAAAGAAAACGACATTCTATTTTGTCCGTCAGACAGGTAATACAAAAATATTAGACACGTATTTTTTGTTTTATCAAAATATCAAAAAATTACTTAGTTAAAACTCATTAAAGTTGGAGAGTGGGGGCTTACTACGTCACAAGTGGGTATAAAACTTACCTACATGTGACGTCATGCGCCATTTCAACTCAATATATCTCCGTAATTTTACGACTACGTGAAAAAAGAAAAAATACGTGTCCAATACTTTTCAATAAACTACCCGACGACGGCCAAGAAAAAAAAGTTGGATTATCCCCTATTGACGACTGAACAACGGATACAGACAAAATATATTTACATTATACAGGGAAATGTTAAGAAAAATTGGAAAGCCTCAGAGTAGAGTGACAAAAAAATTGTATACAGGGTGGCGATTTAATTACCTTTTATTCCTTCAAGGTGGATATTATGATTCTTATGTTCTTTTTTCTAAGCATATGATTTTAATTTTGTTTTCTTTTGGCTTGTTTACACCTTTGACTTCGTCGAGTTTACACCTTTTAGTTTTGTTTGTTGTTGGTTTGTTCTATTAGAGAGTGAGTAAGCTAGGGTTTATGTTTATGCTACTGATATTAAACTTAAGCATTTTTTACATATTTTAGTGTAATAAGTGTAACCAATTTGATGTACCTTAATATTCGTATGCCGCTTCTAGCAGCGGATATATCTTGAACTATTTTATTATAAGAACTTTGTGCCTACCGTATTCTACGAATGAATTTGAGGTGAGTCTACCCGTCATAATAAATAACTTTCCCAACGAAACTCAAATCAGATTTGCGAAAAAAATAAAGCTTTTCATACTTGCATCGAAATATTCTGTACACTTTTGTATGGGAGTTTTTGATTTT
Organism: Cerastis leucographa; assembly: GCA_963082945.1. Lineage (NCBI taxonomy): Eukaryota > Metazoa > Arthropoda > Insecta > Lepidoptera > Noctuidae > Cerastis > Cerastis leucographa. Next base: position 6,431,044 of record OY720370.1, read on the forward strand.
TTAAAAGAATTAGAAAAGAGTTTCTTCGGGAAAGTAGTTTAATATGACAGGTAGATTCACCTCTTTAAAGGATACAGGTAATTAAATCGCCAACCTGTATATTTAAGAACGGGGTTGTCAGAGGGACATCTTAGGGGTGGAGTTAATTAAGGGGTTCTATAAAATGTTTATGTGAATCACTTACTTGTTTCTCATGCAATTTCTTGGTAAACACAGAGACGAATAAACACAAAAGTATTAAAACGTTTACAGGCGCTGCCATTTTGCAGTATTCAAATCTAAAATAGGCGACGGTCACTTGTTTTTCGTTCGCGATCCATTCTGCGGTTTTCAGTCGTTGTTTTTGGACACGGGGGATGTTGACAAAAAGTACTCAATTGTTTTGGTTTTCAGCGATAACGTTCAATCGGTGTGCCATAGTTCGGATTTAAATTGTTCCTTGTGGAACAAAATCATCCTTGTTTACATTTTTTATACATCATCATCTGCCTGCCTTTTCCCAAACTATCTTGGGGTCGGCTTCCAGTCTAACCGGATGCAGCTAAGTCCAAGTATTTTACATGAAGCGACTGCCTATCTGACCTCCACAACCCAGTAACTGGGTAATACGATACCCCTTGGTAAGACTGAATGTCAGACTTTTGGCTTCTGACTACTCGTAACGACTGTCAAAGATCTACAAATGACAGCCAGGACCAACGGCTTAAGGTGCTTTCCGAGGCACGGAGGAAACTCTGTATGTAATTATGGTCACCCATCCACAGACCAACCACGGCAAGCACGGCTTAACCTTAAAGATCAACCCGTGCGTTTATTATTATTTAGCCACGCACTCCTCCATTTCATACATTTTTTATACGTAGTAGATTTATTTATTTAAATGACGTTGCAGTTTGAGCAATGCTTTAATGAATCGACATAATGACAGATAGACAACGACAGTGTGTCAGTTTGTCGACATAGCTGTCATGCTATTCGTGCTCGTTGGATGATCCTTTGTGTGTTCCCGTCACTGCAATATGTCTTTTTTTATTCTGGACCATACCTGGTAACCTTCTTGTTACGGAGATATTGCAGGTCAAATTTCCAAGTTTTTTTTTTTAAGTACAAGTTTTTAGTGTTATAACTCAGGCAAACCAAGCCAAGACAGAGGCTCATAGGCATAAAAACTCTAACACCAGGATATGCACTAACCACACAAAAGAGGAGAAGATATACTTTACTTTAAATACTTCCTTGACGAAGAAGTGCTACCCTAAGACAGATGAAGGTCAGCCTGTCACAATTCATCAAAAGCCATGGCAGCTACTAGAAATTTATCTGGAACCAGCTGTGCCCGCGACTTCTTCCGCGTGGAATTTAAGAAATATGGAGCAGGTGGGTTATTCCAGTAGTTAGGAACTCGGGCAGCGACCCTGACTCTAAGGCTGACTGGAATAGGGCCGCCAAGCGAGTATGCGACCTCGCGAACCATTTAATCCAGAAGTTGTGCAGCCCGTCCGGCCCTGGAGATTTCCAGTTAGCTAACGGACGGACTGCACGAGCTACGTCTACCATTATCTTTAACATTTAATTTGTTAATTGGTATTATGAAATAACTATGATGAGCTTACGACACTTTTTACATTTTGTACAGACGCCAGCACATTAAGTTACAACAATCTGTCAAATTTATTGTATAGATTTTCAACTATATCGTTAAAGAATTAGGTTCAAGGTTGATTTGGAAAATTTGACAGTTTCGAGTAGCTTGATGTGTTGGCGTTTGTACCTTTTTATTGTAAGTTATGTTCTAAAGGAGTGATTGCTTTATGTAACTGATGAATTTAAAATTACTTGTTGGTTGTATAACGTTCTCTTTTTTTTTAAATTTGTACGCCGTTCAGGCAAAATATGACTGTGATATAATTTGATGTAACATCTTGTAGGCCCTGTTTTGGACAGATAAAAACTATCTTATCTTATAAAATAAAGGACCTTAGTGCATGCAAGGAAAAAAAAACATTTTATGTATTAAATTAATTTAAACTTCATATAAAAAATATAATAATATGTTATTAAATAGGTTCAATAATAAATAAATAACTTCTTCCACGACAGGTCATTCGTTATGAAAATGCCTTTATGCATTTTAGTGGCCAATCACAGCAGTGAACACGAGTTTCAGGTCTTCAACTGCACCAATCATGTTGCATGAAGTACCTACTAATCAACTAATTTATATCATAAACACTGGAAATGGGATTTTTACCATGTTTACTATTTGTTACGAGATACCAATATTTAAAAAAAAAATGGTACATATCCCGTTTCCAGTGTTAGTGACCATGTCACTTTTAAAACTTATAACTATTTTGTAATCTTAAATACAAGGTGTTGTTTTGCATCCTCGTCAAATTCAAGGAGGTAACTATGCTAATGATTCTCTTCCCGAATAAATAATAAAATGGGTAGGTAATTTTTCTTTTTTACGAAAATCGGTAAGTATGAACCACCCGTATTTAAAACGCGGCCCGTCTGATCCTCGCCCAATAACCGTTCTTTCACACATACAAACAATCTAAAACGTTTATTCGATGATTTCTCTTTCCCTAAACCACGTTTAGAGGGTTATTCTGAAATACTGACAAACTTAAACAAGCAAATAGAGCAGCGTTAATTAATAATTAACTAGGTGCCGTAATATTAATTGATTATTTATGCCTTTTCTGAAAACCTCCTGAATTATGACTGATATATTAACGTTTTCTGCCGGTTCCTAGATTTTCTTAGCGTGTCTAATAGGTTTGGTCGCCGCAGCAGCATTTGATGCAGTTGGTCATTCTGAAAATAAATAAATAATTATATGCGGTATTATTGGAGATACGAGGACAGAAATACAGACCTCGTGACTAAATAATAACAGCCGCTCGGGTCGAACTGCAGGTTAAGCTGCGCTAGCCTAGGTTGGTCCGTGGACTGGTGACCACCAATTACATACGTTGGTCCCGGCTGTCATTTGTAGATCTTTGACAGTCGTTACAGGTAGTCAGTGGCCCGAAAGTCTTATGACCATTCGTACCGAGCGGTATCAATTAACTTATTATAGAGGTCAGCTAGGCAGTAGCCTCATGTAGAATACTGTTATTCAGCAGCATCCGGTTAGACTTGAATCTGACCACAACATACATAACACACATACGGCCATAGTTAGGCAGATGATTGAAGATACTACAAAAACTGATTGAAACAAGCATACGCCCCATTATTATTTCTCATATAAAGGAGACGTCTACCAATTTTGACGAGACTTTTACTTGTAGCTAGTTGATATTGTAAGGAGTAACTTTTTACTTTTGTTTTAGGAAAAGGATAAGGGTTTCGTGCAAAAATAATAACCATGAAATTATTAATAAAATCTGATTCATATAGGCAAGTAATATTTTTGTAGTTAAAAATAAAATTCCACCTAAGTACCCAATAATTGAAATAGTTAAAGGACTTACTTCATTTCTTCGACTAAAGGGTTTAATAAATTGTGATCTGGCTTCGAAAGAAGTTCTTTGTCCTGGACGATCTAAGTTGTTATCAATCGCTTTTGCTAAAATTGAATGTCGTGCGTTATTGTTGGCCAATGATTCTTGATTTCTGGTTTTGGAACGATCGTAGAGATTATTATTTTTGTTGTTTTGACGATAATTGTTTTTATTACTCAAAAGGTCATGGAAATTAATGTAATGATCCCGATGGTCCGCTAACGCAGTTTTTCTTGAAATATCTTTATAGAAATTAACCATATGGTTAACGTTATGAAATTCATCAAATTGTTGATCCATATGATTATAGTTCTGGTTTGGATTATTTTCGTTTTCAGCGTAATTAAACTTGTGATCTTTATGTTTTCCTTTTGACAAATGATGAATCATTCTTCTTAACGCTGATATCTCATCTTCTACACTTGCATGATTTTCATTTTCTAAATAAGCCTCAAGTTCACGCAAATCTTTTTTGTCTAGTTTATTATCAACTGTCTTTAGTGATGGAGTTTCTTTGGCTTTCTTTAAGCCGTTTTCATATATTGTTCTCATTTTTGAATCAAATAGTTGATGCAAGTCGTTATCAAACTTTATATTGTTAACTTCTTGCTCTAACGAGTTTAATATTGACAACAATCTTTTTTGTTTTGAATCCCGATCTTTATTTTGTAGTAAGTGTTGATGGTGGTCAACGATGTTGTCTCGTACCAAGGTCACACGTTCAGTTGTTTCTTTTTCTCCGTATGATTGCACATTAAATATAAGTTCTTCAAATGCATCTGCAGTGGTTGCGGGTTTAGGCTTGTAATTTTTAGATTTGGATTTGATGTCAGTAGTGAACATTATAACTGGATCATGCAGTTCGTTGGTAATTCTTGAATGTTTATTATTATTTTTATGTACTATTGCATTCGTCATCTGAAATAAAATTAATTGATAAATAAAGTATCTTATTGTTGTTTGCATTAAAAACGTCGTTAGGAAGGTTTGAGTAAGAATGTGGACGTTTAGAAGAGTAGGGGAAAACTAAGGAAACGATGGATGGACTGTGTGAAATATGATATGGCTAGGTAGAGGGTAACTCTTAAGACGACGACTAATAGCGAAGCATGGAAGAGAAAGGCATGGTGCGGCGATCGCAAACGAATTGCATATGGGTAGGTTTTATTTTATGTTAAAATCATCATTCATTATTTTTTTTAACCAGTATGTCTGGATTTCACCTACCTTATAAAATTCTTCAGATGAATCGATTTTCTGATATTTTTTTCCTCCAGGTCCATTCTCCGCACTGTGAGATCTGTAAGATTTCATATACATACGTGATCTTAGTAATCGTTTATCTATGTTACAAACAGTCCCTAATTTTGAATATAATGTCACTTTGAGTTAGTTGTTTGAATAGTATTCCACAAAAAATAAGATCATTAAAAAAAAGATAAATCTGTCTTCTACAAAATAATATCTTACAGCTGAATAGTTATTGTATTCGATCAGCCACCGGCTTTTCAAATTTGTTTTTTTTTTTATATTTTTCAATCTTAACTTACTTTGAGGTGCTAGGTGGCAAGTCTTTTTTTTCTGAAGAATCATGTATTATCGCAAGCTTTGACTCTCCATTTAATGCCATTATATCTTCATCTATGTCTTCGTCATAAACTTCGGCATGTGGCCGGTTTTTTGATTGTTCCTCATAATTTTCCACTGATTGGTGATTGAGTCCTGCCAGAGAAATTGTTATTATAGGATCTACATAGATATCGACACCCAGACTGTCACTTGGAATTCAGTACATGGTTAAGATAAAATATATATACCCAGCATAAAATCAAATATGCAGTATATTTTGACAGCGTTGGAAGTGCAAGTGTTTTTGAAAGTTTTTGAAACAGCAGATTTCCATAATAGTCGACTTAACTACGTTGTTGGGTCTAAAATCATGAGCTGGTTTCATGGTAACAGTTTGGGCGTCCCTATATTATAATAGGTGTATCCTGCATTATAATAGGTGTAAAAACACCCTTAATGAAGCTGAATGGGACGTGTTCTTCATATAACTGCCTTCTAGTTATAATATTATGTTATAACTGTACTTCAAATGCCTCTATGGAACCAGTACTATTAAATGCCTCTATAAGCACAATGTCTTATGTGCGTTACATTGAGCCTTACCATAAAACGTGTGTTTTTTGCGCCCTGTTACCTACTTTGTTTGATATACAGAATGCTTGATTGACGGCATTGTGTAGGGTCTACTTACTTACACACAGGATTATATAAATTATTATACATACATATATAAAGGGTGTAAAACACATCTTAACGAAGCCGAAAGGCACTGGTTCTCCCTGTTAATGCGATCATTTTTTTGTTCTACACCATACCTGGGAACCTTCTAGTTACGGAGATATTAGGGGTCAAAGTTCCAACTTTTTGACATATATTTTTTTAAATACAAGTTTTTAATGTATGAATTTTACTTTAAACACCTCCACGACCCCCGTACTATTCAATCCGTCCATCAGCACAATGTTTTGAGTGCGTTACATTGAGTTCTACCACAAAACATGATTTTACACCCCCCAAAAAAAAGTCGTTTCCCAGCAATAATTTTTGCGTAAAGTTACTTAGTTTCATGTACAGAATGCTTGGTTGACGGCTTCGTGATGAGGTGATTTACACCGTGTATATTTATATAAATTATTTCATTGTTGTTTAAGATATCCTTTGTGTCAATATAATATGATATGTCAATTTTTTTAATTATAATTAATTAAATTATGATTTTGATTCATTTTAAAGTATTAGTTTATTATAATTTTTACAATATTATCTAACACTTTCCATTGCGTTATTTACATTATTGAGCAAACTATTTTTTATACAGTTTAGTAATCGTAAGCTTAAAAAGTTGGATCCTACCTTTCCATTGGTATTTCAGGTCCCTTTCGCAGAGGCAGCTGCGAGATTCCTTGAATCCTCTAGGACAGCCGCAACGTTTGCTATAGCCTTGTCCGGTTATCGGAGGTACTATCCTGTACACCGCCTGCTTTGTTTTCGGTGCATCTGAGATGTTGCAGACTATTTGAATATTCTGGAATTATGAGAATAATCTGATGATCGTAAAAAAGTTGAAAAAAACCAGCCAAGTGCGACTCGCGGACGAAGGGTTTCGTACGTATTATTTATAAAAACGAGCAAACAAATCACGCTTTTGTATGGGAGAACTCGTCAATATTTATTTTATTCTTTTTTTAGTATTTGTTGTTATAGCGGCAACAGAAATACATAATCTGTAGAAATTTCAACTAGCTAACTATCATGGTTCATGAGATACAGCCCAGTGACAGACAGATGGACGGACGGACAGCGTAGTCTCAGTAATAGGGTCCCGTTTGACCGTTTGGGTACGAAACCCTAAAAGCTGTAGATAGAAGAATAAAATATCTCAATGATTTGGTTAATTTTGTCAATCAACTCAGCCTCGTTGGTCTAGTGTTCGCAAGCGCGACTGCTGAGCATGAGGTCCTGGGTTCGATTCCCGGGTTGGGCAAAGTGTTATTGGGTTTTTTCCATCAGAAATTAATCAATAGCAGCCACTGAATCTGGATTTGACCCCCCTACTACATGGGACTTAAACATAACTGTCGAAATGTGGGTGTACTATTAGGTACACGTACATCTCTGAGTCTTCGGGGATTCCAGGCGTGATGTTATATGTTATCAATCAACTCAGCTTGTCATAGTAGCTCCGTCACAACACCCTGCATGACCTCCGCTTTCGACATCCATTCGGAATCAGCCAAATTTTTAAGGTTATCAACCGATCTGTCATCCCACGTTACGTTTCCTGTTACGCGGTATTCACTCAACTAAATGTAGTAGCATGCATTACATATTTCGCATAGAGTGACTACAGCATATCTGATGTCTACCACTCCTTGATAAGTGCTAGTTATCAGACATGACGGCACGGTTGGCGCAGTGGCTAAGCGATTGACTGCTGCGCTGCGTGTCACGAGTTCGATCTCCGCACGGAACAAATATTTGTAAGGCCTATACTTGTTAGCTGGATAGTTGTTCCGGGTCTGGCTATTTGTGTATGTGAGTTTAAATGTTTGTAAACGCATCCACGATACAGGTGAAATTCCTAAACTGAGACAACGTTTACCTTTTTTTAAATACAAAGAATACGTTTAGGCGTCAGTCGACTAAAAGATATGTGGTAAACGGTTGTCATGGTATGTGATGCGGAGGAATGCGGAAGAATGAAGAAAATGTGTCGTGTTGTTTGTCGTGAGGTGAGCTTTGAGTATGAATGTGCATGGGTATAAGACTAGAGGAAGACCAAAGAAATGATGGATGAACTGTGTGAAGGATGATAGGGTCCATATTGGCTCACCTAAAGTTCTTTACCCGAAATTGTTCTTCCTAATGATTTGTAATCCGAATGATCACTCTTCCTAAAATTTTTCATCCTAAAGTTTTCATTCATACTATTTTTAGTGCTACCGGCGATGTTCATAACACTCATGTTTCCGAAAATTGTAATTAATAATATCATTATTGTAAATATATTTCAACTCCTACTGTTTTTTATCATAACGCTTTTATCCCTAAACTACCAAAATATTTTCACTCATACTCAGAAAGAAACATTTACCAAGTGTAATAAATAATATATTTGGGTAGAATATATATATTTATAGTGCCCCCACCATGAAAAAATATTTAGAAAAATTTCGCGACCAACTTCGAGGTAGCGCTCGCCGGCCGCTGCCACGGCACCGCTCGCTACGCTCGCTCGGCTCACGCGTAGTTGGTCACAGTTCTAACCTAACCTAACCTATGGATATCTTTGCGGGTACACACCGCTTTAAATCAAATTAAAGAAGACACTTTTATTATATCTAAACAAAAAAGATATGACTTTGAATAATAGTGTAAAAGATAGTTATGTTGAGAAAATATAGGAAAACAAATAAAAGTATAATAGATGATTATTGCTACTGACATTATGAGTTGAATGCTTCGGAATTAGAATATTAGAGACAGAGTAGTTAGGAATTGTGATTGTTAGGATGAAAAATGGTAGGAAGAACATTTTCGGATTTCCAATTATAGGAGTTGAAAATTTAGGTGAACTTTGGCGCACCCAGGATGATATGGTAAGAAAGGTATCTGTTGATATGACAAGTAAAAGAGAAGGAGACATGCTACTCCAACCCCAAATAAATTGGGATAAGAGCAAGATAATGATGATGATGACATACACGGTGTAAATCACTTCATCACGATGCCGTCAACCAAGCATTCTGTACATGAAACTAAGTAACTTTACGCAAAAATTATTGCTGGGAAACGACTTTTTTTGGGGGTTGTAAAATCATGTTTTGTGGTAGAACTCAATGTAACGCACTCAAAACATTGTGCTGATGGACGGATTGAATAGTACGGGGGTCGTGGAGGTGTTTGAAGTAAAAATCTTACATTAAAAACTTGTATTTAAAAAAAAAAAACTTGTCAAAGAGTTGGAACTTTGACCCCTAATATCTCCGTAACTAGAAGGTTCCTAGGTATGGTGTATAACAAAAAAATGATCGCAATAATAGGGAGATCCAGTGCCTTTCGGCTTCGTTAAAAGGTGTTTTACACCCTTTATAGTACTTACGTTCTGTAAAGATTCAGCATCTCCATCCATTTTGTATTTGGCAAACGCAGATACTCCGCATCCAATGTGCGTTGCTCCACCACGTACGAGGTTCAGGTAATATTTTAAGTTTGCAATTGGAAGTCTAGCAAGAAAAAAAAAAAAAAAAACACACTTGTAATTTTCATCGAGATTTCACACTTACATTTTACCAGTTAAGTATTTTAACCAACGAAGCTGAAATACAGGGTGTTAGGGTTTTATTAGCCACAAAAGATGTCTGTCTTGGGGTTTTCGAACCGTGAGCTGCGAGTTTATATCCTCACACCTTATCTTTTCATGTTTGGTTTAATAAAATAAACCCAGAATATATAAAAATTAAAATAAACACAGTATCTATTTACCAGTTTATTACGAGATCATTATTTCTATAATAACTTTTAAATTAGTTACTAATACAAAAAAAAATACAATGTTACTGTTGTACTTACTCTTAACACTAGAAACGGGATATTTACCATGATTACTATTTGTTATGAGTTCCCGATATTTCAGTGCTGTTGCAAGCGCCAATGCTGCAAGGCGCTTGCAACAGCGCAAATATCCCGTTTCCAGCTTTAATGATAATCCATGTCTGTTTAAAAACTTATATTACTTACTCTTGAAAATGTGGGCAGCTCATAATAATTTCTTTCGTTACACTTCTCTTCAACGCATGTGTGCTTTTCAGGAATCTGTCCAATGCAAATAGTAGTTTCCCTTCATTCAACCCTTTTTCAGTATTGTTTGGTTGTAAGTACTCCCAGTTTGGATATTTGTACCGAATTATTGCAATGGTCTGGCTAGGGTTTGGAAACCTCTCTGTAATATTAAGAACATGGGTGAAAATTCAAACTGACATGGTCACTAACATAACACCTTTAACGGGATATTTACCATGGTAAATATCCCGTTACAAGTGTTATTGATATGGGTGAAAATTGTCTAGGAATGAAAAAAGAAGAGACAGGCAGAAATGGAATACTTGTACATCAAGCTGTTGATTAAAACCGATCGTTTATGATAAATAAATATGTATATTGCTAATACTCCAAATATTTTAAACAGAAATAAAGGCTTATTTTATTTTTAAGGTTACAGGTGGATTGGCAGTCTTCGCAGATTGGCTACTGGTATCTGGATAAGAGTAGGTAACCAAGGATGGACTCAAATAGCGTTTAAGAACTATTCTGCTGTCCAGCACATATAAACTCAATAAATAATACACAAATGTTTGGCTGTGCAAATTGTTCTGCCATTTCTTCAGCTAAAACACTAGGAAGCATTGAACGTTTTAAGGAACAGGCTTCTGTTATTTTCGACATTTAAAAAGCTGTGACCTCTGCCTTTGAATAAACGTCTTTTGACGACGATAATGTTAGTGTGGTAATTCGAACTGTGATTGTAAGAGTACGCAGTACTTACCAGTAGATCTGCAGGCATCTTCTCTACCACCGAGGCATTGGTTTGCCAAAACTTGTGCTAAAAATGCCAATTCTTTGTCCCATTCCTGTAATTGTATTAAAAGATAATTAGCTATACATTTAAGCTTAATATTACATCAAATTTTAGAAAAAAATTGCCGTTGAAGAAAACGCTAGGCAGGTAATAGTGCTACTTGCCTAGCGTTTTCTTAACTATCTTGGGGTCGGCTTCCAGTCCAATCGGATGCAGCAGAATACCAGTATTTTACATGGAGCGACTGCCAATCTGACCTCCACAACCCAGTTAGTACTGGGTAATACGATACCCTTTGTAAAACTGGTTGTCCAACTTTCGGGCCACTGACTGCTTGTGACGACTGTCAAAGATGTATAAATGACAGCCGGGACCAACGGCTGTCCTGCTTTCCGAGGCACGGGGGAAACTCGGTATACGTAATGGCTTTTTTAGAGCATCGTCTGTATTTTACAATACCTTTCAGTGCTGAGGGAATAAATAACACAAAGTGATGAACCTGCTTGGATTCGAAACCAAGGCTTACTCCGTTCCGACTAGGCCACCACAGCTCCACCGCTGAAGTCTGATGAGCTACTTCTATTTGAAAACTCACCAATTTCATCAGTCCATAGGCTCTCGGTAGAACTTGGCCATCCTTTCCTTGTTCATTGCCAGTGGCTACTTTACCTCTGATACTATAACATTAGAAACTTGGCTTTAGTCAACCAACACACTGTTGAAATTAAATAACTCAGTATCAGCCACAGAGTCCAGATTCGTGCCCAGTTGATGGCAATAGGCAGAAGGTAGAAGACATATATATTACAATTTAGTCTTCTCCTGGGTTCTTGTTTGTTTTCATTTTATTGATGGCAATACTCACTTCTGACTTTATAAAAGGTTGTTTAACGTATTTTTCAAACGCCAAATCAACACACACGGTTAACTGAATAAAAACAGTCACAATACCATTCTAACAGTAGCCATTATTATGTCCGTGTGCAGCGATGAGTCATACGTAAATATGATAGGGTTTTTTTAAAGAAGGCAAGATTAAAGTGTCTCAAAAATCCTTCACTACGCTTATAAATACAAAGGCAGATTTGAAATCGATACAAGGCACGCTAAGCAAGCAAGGAATCGGTGAAAATGGTGGTGTCTTAAGGATGGACATGGTTATCATAATTTACTCCAGGATCTTGGGAGTACCCTTTCACTACCATTCTGGCTTTGTACCTCTTAGTTTTATTAATCTCACATGCCTAAGTCCAGCATAATATACAAAAAAACGATGATGAGGATAAAAAAATGTAATGAAAATTATTGTAATACAACTTACTCATTAACATTCGCTAGTATATTCTGTATCATCTTAGGGGTGACCTCAATTTTTACTGGGTTCCCGCAGCGTGGACCAAATTCTTGATTCTAGAAAACAAAACGGATTGTTAATAGGATTTCAAGTTTCATACGTAAAACTCATACCTAAAAACGCAGGCATCTGCGATTTCGCTGAAATGGAGACGAGTAAAACAGAGCCGGTGTGACTGTCTGTCACGTACTCCTAATTATTAACCAAATATCTTTATCTTGATTTCTATTTCAAAATCATCACACGGTATCGGCCACTTAGAAACACATTAAACCTCTAGTTTATGGTTTGACAGCCTGACAAGTTACCGTAATTAATAACGAAACGTTATTTCTTCCTTTGAATTGTGAAGCAGTCTTGGAACACTTGGAAAGGCATAAATCCTTTATTTCATGGGAAACAAACTATAGGCAATTGCCAGTCGACAGGCCAACTGTAATATTTTACCGAATTCTTATGAAACGATAAAATATCAGATTTCTAAGTGTTACTTACAATAGCAGAATCACATCTGGTTGCAATAAACCCCGGTCAGGAATGCGAATACCCAAACCCTTAAAACAATCGAGACGGTTGCACAAAAACGGGGCTGTTAAATAATTAAGAAATCACGCAAAAAGGAACCTTAAGCTGGTCGTGGCATTTTTGAGATGGATGTTGTGGGAGATGAAGGAAGGGCAGTCGGTCTTGGATCGCTATAGGGCTCGGACGATGTGAGCTAATTAAGTTAGGAGATTTGGTGAATACCAAGAGGCTATGTCCAAGTGGACAGTGGGTTTTGAGATCACGGGAGAGTTCGGACGGGTTAGGTTTAGACCTTAAAGTGCTAGGACGTCCTAGGTTAGGCTCGTGAAGTTAGCGTAGTCTTGGTACCAAGATGTTCATATCCGAGTAGGCTGTTGTTAGAGAGAGATTCGTATTTCATATGTTAAATTAGTATATTAGTAATATCTAAGTCTAAAGTGAGTGTCGAGGCGTGGTTGGAGGAGAGCTGCGATGGAGGCGCAACTGGTAATGTTTGCAGTATTCTGTAAGAGAGTTGTAGACTCCTTAAATTAACACGTGGTAAGTGTTAACTATAATTAATTCTTAGCACATAATAGCTGGTTGGCAGCGGTGCAGAGGAGCTGTTAATAATCATTTATTTCAGCATGGCGGAGCAACTGCTTCTTATCACCATAATATATACTATTATCTTATGTGTTATGTAACCACCTTCTCATCCGTACATTGGCAAATATCCGTCAGTTGCGTTTGGTTATAGGGAGACGGGGAAAGCCTTCTGCTACACTCTACAATCACCTCAAGCATACCACATGTACACTGTACACTAACACACCTGACTATTGACGAATATTGACTTTTATCTGACGCATCACAAATGGAAGGCAGAACCGTAATATTCGCATTTCGATTAGAACAAACTATATTGTTCAGTGGTGAAGGCAGCACCGTAATATTCATGGTTTGATCAAAACACATGATATTGTTCAGTAATATTGCCGGCTTGTACTTGTAGTACAAATCAACCAAACGCTGCTGATGAATACTGCTTCCTAAAAAGGTCTAGCTCAGAAACATTGCGTAGAGATTTCTGGCACACATTTTGGGAGCGGGGGTAGGCTCCACTAAGTATTCCTAACTGGATTGATAGCTACGTCCTCAGGGACGCTAGGGACTGTGTCTCGTTAAAACTAAACCACAGCCACTGGTAGGCTATTCTGAATCGACACTATTTAGCGAGACACGAAATTACGACTGGGGAAGATTAAGAAAATGTGAAGTGACGATATAATTACCACTTCGGTGTCCACAAATAACTATCGCAATATGTTCTGCTACAGACTGAGTCTACGGTGTTCTTGTGCAAGTTTTGAGTTATAATAGTAATTGGGGTAGTCTGCCGTAAGGGACTTAAGGGAGTACGCGAGTAGATGGAAATACTGAAACCTGTCTTCCTCAATGGTAGCTGGCCTCACAAACCACTGCCTTAGTATTGAGACCGACATGTAAATAGTGCCTAGGGAACGTGGTCTGTTAGAGTTCGCAGCAGTGTCCTTAGTAGGGCTATGCACTTAGGTCTAACAGTACACGTACGCCGGGCAGACGTTGTAAAATGGCTCCATGATGTAACATGGAACCGTTTGCGTCTGCAAACGGCATCTACTACATTGGAATAACACAAAATAACGTAGATAACAATTATACAACTTCTTAAGCACAAACACAACGTTCCTTTTACCACCTTGTCCTACATATCGTATATTTGCGACCTCTTGTCTTATTAGCTTCATACTTTACTGTTGTATTGTTTGATATGATTTGATATTATTAATGTATGTGTATTAACAGTGAATTCCCAATATTAACTTCACCTTGTATCCCCTCCCTGTCCCCTAGCTTTCAAAGTCGGGACAGGGCTGCCCTAAATTGGGAATTCAGTCCTCTATGTCGGTGGGAAGGTGACCAGTCAGGGTCGAGCCTTACAGGGTCGTGCGGAAATGGCGGGGCACGACCCTTTCCCCTTCGGGGGAAACCGACCTTAGTCTTGAGGATTAATATGATTTAGGAAAAACGAAAATTTTATCAGCCTGGGGTAATTCAGGAACAGTCACACCGGGATGAGCAAGATGCTTTTTTTACGGATGGGAAATCATCAAATGACTCCTCCCTCTCTGGGCGGAGCGGAAGGGAGTGTCAGACTTGTATTAACTAAAACCAAACCATGTTCTTTCTTAGCCCTTTGTGTTCGAGGGCCACGGTATCTCTTTCGAACAGTCCCGCAGCCCTGGCAGGCATCGGCCCTCTCGACTCCTTCCGATTTGCTGACATCTCCTTAAGGTGCCCGTGGAACACGAACGCGACGTCGACACGGCCTGTCGTCATAAGAGGGACGGACGGCCTATGCCTTACCGTCCACAGGCCCGCTTCAGTGGATGCCCTTGCACAACGTAAGCAGGCATGTTGGATCACCTCAGTGATCTAGTGACTGCAAGCGTTGCTGCTGAGCACAGCGAGGTCCCAACTCGGTTATTGACTTCCTCATCATGAATTCAATGTCAGGGGGTTTTTTACGTCAGGGGACTTGAACATAACTGGCGAAATGTGCGTGTACTATAGGTACTCTTCATGGATTACAGGCATGATTAGGGAATGCAAACTCGCGAGATCTCGCGACCAGTCTTATCAAGGGGCATCGTATTACCCAGTACTAACTAGGTTGTCAGTCGCTCCATGTTAAGACCTACTGGGATTCAGTTGTATCCATCTTGATTTAAGAAAAACTGTATTTAACGTTATCTATACAGGGCTATGCTCTCTTCGCTATTATACTATCGCTTTCTTTTGCTTCGCATAGACTTCTTAACGTTAAGAGCATTCAATTTAAATATTTTTATTTTTGTATGACAATCTGGCGAACTAAAATATGATGAATTTTTAAAAGTCATATAAATATAACAAAAGTTGTTGATGATGATGTTAGTAACATAGTCCTGAGAGGTTGTCGGTGTTTAACAAATAAACCTGTATATGTATATAAAATTCAAAGTCCTGACTGACTGAGATATCAACGCACAGCCTAAACCGCTGGTCCAACAGACATGGAATTTTGAGGGTGTGTTCTTTGTGAGAGTAGGTATCCACTAGGAAAGGGTTTTTCAAAATCCCACCCCTAAAGAGGTAAAATAAGGGTTGAACAATTGTATGGAAACCGGTAATTTTAAAAGTTAGAAGCCTGGTATTTCATATACAAGCTTCTGGTTATAAATAAATAAATACTTAATCAAGAGTTTTTGAAAATCAGCGAATCGGCACGCAACAGCTAGTACCATATATGTTACATTACAGGCGACCCCAACATAGTTGGGGAAAGGCTAGGCAGATGGTGATGATGATCTCGTGAGATCTTAATGATGATGATCTGAGACTGCATTCCCTAGATGTGATATTATTTTCTTACTTGGTCATAGTACATGCACACGACATGAGCACCTTCTCCGCAGTACTTTTGTTTTGGACAGTACTTCGACATGTGGATCGATTCCTGGTCCCACGCATCGGAGACGAGAGAACATCTCGCTGATTTAATTATAATGAACACCAGTATGAAAACCTGGAACAGTAAAACTTATTCAACTCATTATGGATCGAGAAAGTTACGAAGGAGGAGACAAGATAATTATGGATTTTCGGAATAAAGTACCAGTAAAGAAATGGAAGATTAATTAAACAAATAAAAAAAGTAGTACGTGGTGTGTTTTCTATTGGCATCTTGTTTTACACAAAAAAAAAAATATGATACCCAACAGCGCGGAGGAGCTCGTGGCTAAATAATAACAGCCGCACGGATTGATCTTTAAGGTTAAGCGTCTTGTCGAGGTTGGTCCGTGGATGGGTGACCATAATTACATTCCGAGGTACATGCATTGGAAAGCACGTTATGTCGTTGGACCCGGCTGTCATTTGGAGATCTTTGACAGTCGTTACGAGTAGTCAGAAGCCAAAAGTCTGACATCCAGTGTTACAAGGGGTATCGTATTACCCAGGTTGTGGAGGTCAGATAGGCAGTCGCTTCATGTAAAATACGGGTACTTAGCTGCATCCGGTTAGACTGCAAGCCAACCCCAAGATAGTTTGGAAAAAGGCTAGGCAGATGATGGATAACCAACAGTGGCCTCCTGACAATTTCATTCAAGCGTCAACATAAACACTAAACATTTTTTTTTGTGTATTATCCTGCTCTGTTCCACAGTTCCACTGCTGGGCAAAGGTCTCCCCATGACTTTCCAATTTTCTTTATAATTTGCCTTCTTCGACTGTCTTGTTCATCCGTTAAGAATGACTGCCACGTTACGACAGCCGTCTTTAGGCTAAACTAAACGAATCGTCATCATCATCAGCCTATAATGTTCCCACTGCTGGGACACAGGCCTCCTCTCAATGAGAGGAAATGGGCTAACTAAACTAATACGAGATTACACAAAATATTGTGTTGCACATAGAGTTGCAAACACTAGCCCGATATAGGTAAATTAAAAGCTAATGGACACCGTTGACAATCTTTGGCTACGAAACCCTGAAAAATAAGTAGTTTGAGAGACAGTGCGAATCGACGAGAGGGAAAGAGAGAGAGAGGAAAACATGTAGACAAAGACGGAGAGGAGACAAATATAGAGGTAAACTTACATTTAAAATCATTGTTTTATGTTCCCAAGTACAAGGTAGACATAATATTATAGAAATCATTCAGATTCTCTCAATATTTCGTAGAATTTTGTTCAAAGCTTTTTCGTAACACAATAATAATTATAATAGGTTTCATAACATATTTTCAGAAAAAAGGGCGTTTGGTAGAATTATGTTTTGTTTATCTATTTAGTATTATTCAAAAACTGGTATTTTGTAAACATTTTAATTATTAAGTATTAGAGTTTAGCGATTGTTTATCAAATGTTGTTGATTTATTTTCTGAAACTTCAATTATCTGTTTTATTTCACTAACGAAAACTTTCCAAAATATTGTTCACTTTAGCACTTCTGATTTCCGCCAATTTCTGGTCCTTTGTGTTTTCTTGTTTTAGTTAGTTTTATTACTTTATTTTTTTTAAACCATATCAAAGATATAATCACCATTCATTCAGTACCAAACATATGTTAGAACGCTCATTGTTCTACTGCCTTCGTTTCATTTCTCCTTTTAGTGATATTACTTTTAACTTCTTTTTCTTGAACATTAATCTTAGATGCACAGCTGACAAGGTTTTAAGCTGACGCTGTTTTGTTAGAAAGTGTTCTCCTTCGTCAATCTCAGCAAACGTTGCTTTACGAACAACCGTAATGTTATTCATCAAAGAACCCTTTATCACTCTAACTTTTGTATTTATAAAAAAGTCAAAGTGATTACTTCAGTAAAAGTAATAACTTAAGTTACGACTTTTATTCAGTAGTTTATTAATTGCTTAAAATTAAACTGTCAATAGTAAGAAATCTTAGCTTTGATTTATTTTCTTTGACGGTTCTTTCTTCACTCAGGGAACTCAAAACTATAAATAATCATGGAAGATATCCCGTAAGCATATTTGCATAAAAATGGTTGCATAACTAATTACTTTTTCTTTTCTTTTTTTAAACGGCTTAATCGCTCAGCGATAACGTCGCCCTATAAGATCAACAGTAAGACTAAAACTAATACTGCAATAACAATAAACTATTTCATAGCAAAAGCTGCTAATTTGTTTAAAATGCCAGCTTGTTCCGATAAAGGACAAGCTAAGTGCATTGCATTACATTGCCCAACATCATAAATTTTGGTTGATCCGAGCAAACTATATCTAATGGCCTCATTCCGTACACATTTCATAAAAACATGTTGAACATCTTCGACTATTCCACATTCTTCACAAATAGGAGAAGTAACCTTTTTCATGAGAAAAACAATCTTTTTTAATGGAATATGACTGGAGTCTTAGAGCCATAACTAGACCACTCCTACTAGACAAATTATCGATCCAATTGTTTACTGGAAGTTACGCCTGTATGGTTTTTGTAAATTCCCTTTTCAGTTGCTCTCTGGTCGAAAATTTTCACTCCATACAAGTAATTACTTCATCATCATCAGCCTATAATGTTCCCACTGCTGGGTCACAGGCCTCCTCTCTATGAGAGGGAGTGGGCTCTAATCCACCACGCGGGGCCAGTGCGGCTTGGTAGATGTCACATGTCTTCGAATTTTTAGTTCTAGGACATGCCGGTTTCCTTCTGATGTTTTCCCTCGCCGTTTTTGAGGACAGCGGTGATGAAATAAATTACACAAAGTAATGTGCCTGCCTGGGTTCGAACCCACGGCTTACAGCTCGTAAGTCGGGGCTGCTACCACTAGGCCACTGCTGCTCGCTCAGTTAAATCAGTCAATTACTTAAACTCAAGCAAAAATACTTTAACTCGACTGTTGATACAATTTTACGTTTTCCAAAACTTTTAGGAACTTAAGTTCCTAAAACAGAGTTTAATAAATATGTTGATTTGTCATTACTTATTTGTGTTTTACTTAAATCCTTACAAAACAAAATTGAATCGAATGCAGTGTTCTTACTTAAAACAGTCACTGAAAAGGAGCGGCAAAATGCTCCCACGCGCCTACTGACGTTTCTCGGAATGATGAGCCCACTCTAGGATTAAAAAATGGGACTTTTTTGTGAAACTGCAGCAACAACTTAGTGTTTGATGAACATATACTGTGAAAAACATATTTAGTTTTGCTGTTAAGTGTTAATTGACCTATGACTGAGCCTCATAAATATTGTTATTATATTATTTGGTACTACGGAACCCTTCGTGCGCGAGTTCGACTCGCTATTGGTTGGTTTTTTAGATAGTTAAGTAATAACTGTAGCAGGGCCGTCTTAAGCATATTTGGCGCCGGGGTGCGAAAGTAACCCTGCCCAATCTATCTCAGCGATTTTCCGTCGTGACTCGGAAAACACTTTCTTTCTTGGATCTTTGGCAGTCGTTACTGTTAGTCAGAAGCCCAAAAGTCTGACAACTAGTCTTACCAAGGGGTACAATCGTATTACCCAGTTACTAATAATAATGAACTAGCTGTGCCCGCGGTTCTGCTCGCGTGGTCTCGGTGTAGTAGGTACCTATCGAAATTGATGGCGGTCGGCTTGCGCCCCCTAGGACTCTGCGCCCGGGTGCACCGCACCCCTTGAACCCCCGGGTAAAGACGGTCCTGCACTGTAGTAGACTAACGTGAGGGCAGGTGCAGAAATAACAAAGACATTTGATAAAGAAAATACTATGTATATATTTTTATTTAATCAGCATTATGAGTACGTTCCTAGTTTATAGTATTTTTTCATGCAAAACTAACAAAATTATACTCGTCAAATTCAATGAGGTAACTATGATAATGATTCTCGTCCCGAATCACTACATAGTATAACACAAAGTCGCTTTCTCTGTCCCTATGTCCCTATGTATGCTTAAATCTTTAAAACTACGCAACGGATTTTGATGCGGTTTTTTTTAATAGATAGAATGCTTAAAGAGGAAGGTTTATATGTCTAATAACATCCATTGAATAGTGGACAAATACTGTTATTTTAGAGGTTTCTAATGTGATGTCGTAAATAATTACATTTTTTCCGCTTGCATTGCAAACGCAGGCTGAACCCTACGAGATTTATCAAAATAATGTACTAAGTATTGTACATATGGAAAAGGTCTACAGAAAACTCTGCGATGGTATATGTCTATCTCTTATGGATATCCCACAATAACATTTTTTTGTCATTTACTTTTTGCGACAAATAATGGCTAATTTTCGAAGCGATTTTAATCAATACAGCATTAATCCTTATCCAATTAAATACCTTAAATACATTGTTGATTTAATATAGATCTATATGGCTCTTTACAGCATATGATTCAAATGAATATTTTCGAAGATATTACAGATTTAAAAATTGCGGGACGTAGCGTTTGCGACGGTACCGGCCGGCCGGGGCGCGTGTTTACAAAGGCTATACCATTAGAGTGAAAGTGCAAACTGAACTGGCTTAGCTTTTGTTTGACAAAAACTTGCCAAAACCCTAATCCATTCTAGTACAGAAATTGACCGAAATCACGTAGACTTTGTTAGACAAATTCCTCCTAATATTGCAGCAACAAATGCTATTCAATTTGATACCGATATTTACCAATCGTTAGCTTCAATAATAGGCGGATAATTACGTGGAAATTGGTATTATTTTGGTAAAAATCTAGAATTCTTTGGCAGGCAGAGGGGGGTGAGGAGGTGTGTACCCCTTTTCCCCTGGGACCACTCCCTTTAAAAGGTAATGCACCGTTCTTGAGAAAAACTAATTATTGTAACCTAACCTCAAAAAAAATTATAGTCGCTTATAAAGCATAGTCGACGTAGCCCCGCTACGCGGGGCTCCTATTTCTGTCTGCAGGGTTTACAGTAACCTAACACGAAGGGGAAGTCGGGGTCTTAGTTCGCTCGCTCCGCTCGCTCACTAGACCCCGCCATCCCCTTCGAACCTAACCTGTCCGGGTCGGGGTGCCCCAAGTCCAAAGCTCGCTTCGCTCGCTCTTGCAGCCAAATTCTCCTGGATACGTATGATACAGTACTAGGTTTTGTCCGTGCATTTTCTTTGAAAATATCCAGGCCAAAAGCTAATCTATTTGAGTCATTTTTTTTACTGAGATAGATTAGGTTTTGGCGAGTAATGTGCACAAACAAAAGCTCATCTATTAGAGTCTGGCTCGTGACTCAAATAGTATAGCCTTTGTAAATTCGCGGCCGGGGCGGGATGTTTGTATTGTCTAATGGCAAGAAATCTGTGAACGTTGTATATAAAGACTTATTCTGTAATATATTAATTGTTGTAAAAATAAAATAAATAGATAAAAATGTAAAAAGTAAATAAGTAAAAATGTAGTGCATGAATTTAGATATTCCAAAGATAGCAGGAAATCTGCATGGTATAGGGAAAGGGTGTTTTACTCCAAATTTAAAGCGTGCGGGCCACGGGCAGTAATGAATAAATCAAAACTACTGGATCGATTTTAATCATTTTTTTAGTGAGTGACATAGGCTATATATTTTATACCCGTGCGAAGCCAGAGCGGGCCGCTAGTCAATAATAAAATGGGTAGTTATTTTTTTTTCTTTTTTACGGAAATCGGTAAGTATGAACCACCCGTGTTTTAAACGCGGGCCGTCTGATTCTCGCCCTAAAACCTCGCTTCCACACATACAAATAATCTCAAACGTTTATTCGATAATTTCTAATTGCCTAAACCACGTTAAGGGGGTTATTCTGAAATACTGACAAACATAAACAACCAAAAAAATCTGTGTTTATTAATAATTAATTAGATACCGTAATTTTAATTGATTATTTATGCCTTTTGTGACAACCTCCTGAATTTTGACGAGGATGCAAAACAACACCTTGTATAAGTATTATACAAATATTGTCCAGTTGTACCAGAAGCTTTTGAGCAACAAAACAAGAGCAGTTGAAAATAATTAAATTCCTTTTTCGTAGACAATAAAAGAATAGTATACTATGTCGCCTTACTTAATAATATCTTCTGGAAATGTTAGCTAATTTTATTTCATAAAAGGGAACTAGTTAACTATATACATTACAACGATTAAAACGACTAAACTAAATAACACAAATAACAAACTATAAAAGGGCGTTAAAATACTCCTCCTCATCGCTTTCAGCTGGTAATCTGCCCAAGAGACGGGAAATGGTATCACTGGCTAATTATTATCATTACATGTTTCGTCAAAACAAATAACTTTAAGGTCATTCTCAAACGACCTCTTCTTCGTTTACAAGCCTTCAGGTTTGTCCCAATGGACATTTATATTACCCAACGCTAGTTTGTCTTAATAGCTAGCTTCGACTGGTGTGATATCTACTTTAGCAATAAAGGTGCACACTCCGGAAGAATCTAGCAAGATTGTCGGGCTTACAAAAAAGTGGCAATCGCTTTCGGAGCGTTTCGGATTTCAATAGCGATTCTGGACAGGATTGACATATTAAACTTTTTGGTAATATCTCAATTCAATACATTCTTGACTTTTTCATCATCGTTATCGCTGATAGAATGTCGCTTTATCTATAGTAGGGCAGTTCAAGGTAGCATTGCTTGTCTTGATAATTTTCATTGTTATGTCAAACTTGCTAGGTACATTTATTTTAGTTCTGTGTTTAACCGCCTGCACAGCCTTCTATTCTCATTTACATCTAGTATAATTGTTCCATCCTTGCCCAATCATAATATTGGTCTATCTCTCTTCAGATATTGCTTTTTCTTTTTGCTGACAATTTCGAGCTTTATTTTAGCAGTTGTTTGTGTGGTCGTCGGTACCGTCGGTCGTTCATGCTCGGTCTGAAATTACTGAATATTGCTTATTGAATAGTGTTAAGGAATGGCAATGTTATGCCAATCAGAGTATTTCCATTTTCCCGATTTCATTGAAACCTATTAAAAAAATAATATCAAGGCCCGGACAAGCATTCTTATTAAAGGTTTTCCGTTTTTTTTTTGTGATTACAAGCTTCTGTTAACTTTTGTTGTGTATGAGACACTTGGTTTCATTTTCGGAGCTTGACCCAGTCATGTAAATTATTATAAATATTATTTTCAGTGCAGCTTTAATAACACCCGGGACATTCGAAGAAAAGAAATAAAAAAAATATTATTTGTTGCATTATTATTTCATTATTGTTCTTATTTTATTTTATACACATGACGTGCATAATATAAAAAAGAACAATAAACATACAACCTACAACAAAAATATAAGGACAACAGGACGGAACAAAAAAAGTTGACAGCTTGGACATCGTGACTGCGACAAGCAGATCATTGCAGGCAAAAAATACATTCTTAGCGAGACTATATACTTACTTCAAATACTCTTCTAAAGCCAGGAGACTTCCAAGATTTCTGCGCTTTACGTCCAGGATACGAATATGCTCTTCTACCAAAAGTTTTGACGGATTGATCTAAGTTATTAAATATTCGCATTTTTCTCTTGTTAAGCGCTAATTTTCTCTGCCTTTCGTATTTTAGTTTCTTTTTAGTTAATTTTCTGTCATCTTCGTTTTGCGGCTCAGTTACGGGTGGACGTAAACTTTTGTGGTTACGTATAGCCAACATTCTTATTAATTGATTTGGTTTTATATTATTCTTATCGATATTATTAATCTTTTCTTGTTTTCTAGATACGGGGTAGTTAGTGTATGCATCGTTTTCAAGACTGTGTGTTTTTGTGTGTTTATTACCATGCTTACTAAAATAGTCATCCTTGTGATGATGTTTTTTAATTAAGATCTCAAGTAACTTTTCATCTATATCATTGATAAATTCATCTTTATCATTGTTTCTTCGACTCACTAAATCGAATATCTCATCTTCATTATCACTGTGTACACTTTCATCTTCCAACGCGGCATTAGATTTACCCCTCAAATAATCTGTTAGTTTTTGAAATTCATCTTCAAGTTCATTTGATCCACGTATTGATTTTGATTTTAGGGCGGCTTCGTAAATGTTTCTCATTTTAAAATCGAATATATCCCTTTCTGCGCCATCAAGTTTAATATTCTTCATTGCTTTTTCTAAGTTTTCAAGAATCTCCAAGAAAGAATTCTCTTCTTCCATTCTATCATCGTAATCACTGTTTTGTCTTGGATCGTTTTCAGCAATATTATCCTCCATACTAGTAAGGGATACATGTTGAATCTGTACGGCTGTCTCTTCATTGCTGCTTGGAACATTGTCGTGGGTTTGCTCGCGCTCCTCATCCGAGAACCCTTGTCGAAATGCATATCGTCTGAAATCACTTTCCATCTCTGTATTAACTTTGCTATCTTGAATTTCATTTTCCTCTATCGATTGCGGGACGAAACTTGTGTTGCCAAATCTGTGAAAAACAAGCAATGATCAGTTTGTTTGAAAAAGTGTCACCAAGCTGTGTTGCTGGTTTTTTAGTTTGAAGGGAATGGGTATAATTGGCGCGTAAACAGATATGTGAGATGTTTCAGCTTTATCTTTTTGATGGCACCGTATTTGCGATGAGCTGCCTGTACAGACAACTGTACAGGTTTAATCATAGCTAGCGTCGCGTTTTACGGTATTTATATTGTAACTGTAGCATTATTTGTTCACTGCACTTTATCATTTTTATCAATAAGTATCAATTAAATAGTTAGCACCGGGAGTTGTGTAGTTATTATTTATTACACGATCCTTCTGCCGACATTCTTATCAGCAGTCACATATCATTTATCATCCAAATGTAGGCGTGATCAAAAACCCCTACACTGCCTTTGGGTTCAACACCTGGTCTCTCTCCGTTTATGTCAAAATGCCGTACCATTGTATTTAAACTATGTAAATCAGGGAATAGAGAGTGCTCAATTCATGTGTTTTCACACAAACTTTTGCACTACAAACTGCAATATTTAACGACATGATGGCTAGTCTTCTCCGAACTTGGCCACCATGACTGGAATTCGTTCAGAAATTTTCTAGATAGATAAATGGATGTCCTTTGTACTTGTTGGAGCAAAACTCACCCACTATCAAATTGCTTTTCAGCATCGTTTTCTGCTTCGTCGGAACTTTCGGGGGCGTCCTGTATTTCAAATATTGGTAGCACCACTACATTGGCAGCTTCACACGCTTCGTTAGAGTCGTCACAAGGTTGAGGGGCTTGGCTATGACCCCCGTTATCTGTAATAAAACAAATATCTCATTAGCAGCCGTTATGGCTGGTTTGGGTTCGTTTCACTCCCAGAAGCAAGCGGAAAAATCCCCGCGCACTTTTATATGTCACTGAATAAATGATTGTATCAGTATAGTCTTAAAGTATAAAATTCGACGTTCGAGAGACAAAAAAGAATTCACGAGGACTGTTCCGCTTTGTGGATATGGACCCGAAGGAATAGCAAAGTAGGTCTTAATCTTAATTTTACGCCTGTTTTTTGTGTCTTGAAGAAGAAGTGGATGGATTGAAATCACTTTGATAATACAGTTACATAATATAACTTTAGTAAAGATATAATTTTCCATTGACTTAAATTCTCTTAATTATTAAATATTATTTTATTCTATTGTATTTAAACACCTATTCCTGACTAATCATTACGTACCATTTTTATTCACATTGAAACGTCGCCATAGAATTTCTGTATCTGGAACAAAAATAAAATAACTAACAATTTGCTTGACTTGGGAATCGTTTCCAACTTTTGCAGCAAAATAATAATACTTAATCTAGACCAACCGACATAAGGTACCTCTGGAAGTGTTGTGGTGGGCCTTAAAAGAGTTGGTATACCTGGGAAGTATGAAAAGTTAATTCGTGCTATTTACAGCCAATCTTGTACCTACATCCGGTCAGCTGCTGGCAACACCGAAGAGTTCGTGAGGAAAGTTTTGAGTATGAATGTGGATAGCTATGAGTACAAGAAGACAAAAAAAAAAAAACGATGGATGGACTGTGTGAAGGATGATATGGCAAGAAAGGAGGTGTCTGATGAGATGACAAGTAAAAAAGAAGTATGGAAGAAGAAAACATGCTGCACCGACCCCAAATTAATTGGGCAAGAGAATGATCATGATGATGAGAGAGGGTTTGTGGAAGTCACAGTTCTACGAATTTTTGGTACTAGGATATTTATAAATTTTCGGATGAAATTTTACTTCAACGTTTTCAGAGCAATGGTGTTAAAAAAATCACAAAAAGTGAAGTGATTGTCTGTGTTCGTACCTACTATCTTCAACTTGTAAGTCACAGCCTTTTCCTGTGGGTCACCATTGCTAAACTACTGCCAACTTAAAGTCGTGGCATTTCTTTTTTATTAGCTTTTCATGTGTCCCACTGCTGGGCAGAGGCCTCCCATTTTTCATTCCAAACCTCTCTAAATATATTCATGCGATCTCTAGCCATATTCGCCCAGCAAACGAGATCGGATCGTCACACCTCGGTGGCGCTTTCCGATGCGCTTTTTTTTACCCGACCGCATTCATGGAATGTTGCCAGCCCACTCCCTCTTTAGCTCAGCTGTTTTTCTCTAACATCTGCTTAGTACTAATACTAACTTTCAATATTTCCATGAGTGTATTTTTCACACAGACAGCCTGTAGAGTCACTGTATCCTTCAGGGCAGCCGCATTTCTCAGTGAAACCAGTGTCCGGAACAGGTGGGTCCGTCGTGTATACTGGTTCTGAATGTAAGGGCCCATCTGAGACGTTGCAGACTAGTTGGATGCTCTGAAAATACACAATAATGATATATACATATAAATGTGATTAAAAGCAAGGAGATGTGAAAACGAAAGTTTCGGGTAGTTTATGGTACCTATGAATATGGATAGTTTCAAGAGCAGAGTTTTTTTTTTTCAAAGTATCTGTGACCGGATTGAAGATTATAATGGCTCGAAAAGATAAAGAATGGAACGTTGACATAGCTAGACAGGTGCTAGTATGACTTTTAAATTGATGATGGCTTAAAGAGATGTGGAAAAGATGATCGCAGCCTTGTCCTCTAATAAATTGAGATAAAAATTGAATGATGATAATGATGACCATACGGTAAATAAATCAAACTTACATTATATATATGCTGTGATCCACTTGCTAATATATGAGCTCTCGTATAAGCAGAGATGCCGCATCCGATGTGTGTTGCCTTACCACAGATCAGCTTCAGGTAACTCCTAGATCCCTTGTCTGGAAGGCTGACAAAACAAATTACGGGATTGATATACTCCTTGTAACATCAGCTATCTGCTTATAAAAGTCCCGTCAAAATCGGTCCAGCCGTTTCGGAGACTAGCCTGAGCAAACAGACAGACAGCAAAAAAAAAAATGTAAAAAAATATAGCGGTACGATATTTATATCGTTTAAACTTTCACATGCATTCAGTGAAAAGCTGTAATTTTGAAATGAAAAAGGGACATTTCAATTTTATTTATTTTTATAGATAAATCATTACAGGCACTTTTGAACTGTTAAAAACAAAATATGAAACTACAGTCCCAGTCACAAAGCATAACAACTGAGATTAGAATTTAATTACTGTCACCAGTGGTAATTAATATCAATCAAAATCATAATCAGTCCATTTACCTGTCCAATACTGGGCAATAGTTGATGTCATTTGGGCTAATCAGCCTTTTGACGTTGTGCAAAGACCTAAATGCTTTGTTTATGGAAGACCTAATCTTCTCATCGTTCAAGCCACTTTCTGTAGTGTTTTTATTCAGGTATTCCCAATGAGGGGAATTGAAGTTAATCATTGTTATAATCTGGCTCGGATTTGAGAATTTATCTGTAAACATAAAATAACATCAGGTTTGTCTTTTGGAAGGACGCTGCATGGACTGAGGGCTGAATAAGTGTGGGTGTACTGATCAGCGGTTGTTAAGTACGCCTACATTCAATTCACAGTTTTCAGTCTCGCTATAGATAAATGATGTTTGTTTTGCAAATGGGTTTTTGCAAACACTTTTCAACGGCCTTTTTAGGGTTCCGTACCGAAAGGGTCAAACGGGACCCTATTACTGAGACTTCGCTGTCCGTCCGTCCGTCCGTCTGTCACCAGGCTGTATCTCATGAACCGTGATAGTTACCCAGTTGAAATTTCTACAGATTATGTAAACGAGCAAAAAATACAATACAAAAAAGATTTTTATGCTCGTTTTTATAAATAATGGTTCGGAACCCTTCGTGCGCGAGTCCAACTCGCACTTTACCAGTTTTTTTTTAACTAGATGGGGCCAGTGTTTCGTACCTGACTTCTTCCTGATTAGGGCCTGATATTGTCTTTTAAATTAAGAACCACACAGATTTGAGGTAAAGTTCCTTATCCTCCCAGCAAAAGGGAGGATTCTCCGACAAGACTGGTGTTGTGTCTGATGGGCAATCCATCGAGGATCCCAGGTTGAACAATTGTGTTTGTGACCACTATCTCTATTACAACGAAGTAGTCTAAACTTAAAGGGCCTCAGCAGGAATTTCGTCTCTCTAGGAGGTTGGTATCTTACCAGTAACTCTGCAGTCATCCTCCTTCAAGCCGAGACTTGTGCTAAAGTCGCCAGTTCACTATCCCAATGCTGAAATAAACAAATAATTTATGTTTAACATTTTACGCGCTCGCCCGTTGGCAGTTTCCATACGAATAGAGATGTTGGTCTAATTTTCAAGACCTGAATTGGTATCTAAAGGCGCAGAAAAATTGTCAATCTATAGATAGATAAAATATTCTTTATTATGTACACGAAAGAAAATATTTATCATGTGTTCACACAATGGGCGGTATTATCGCTAAACGCAATCTTCCAGTTTTAAGTCTACCAGCGATAACGATGGCGGAAAATTGAGAAAAGTATTGGATTGATATAACCAGCCGAAAAAATGATGAAAATCCTGTTAAGTGTTACCAATACTCTGGGTTTCCTAAAACCTTCAAATCCGTAAAGAATCTCCGGATCATCATCATCAATCATTTTTCAAAACTGCATCTACTGTGTACGTGAAACTATAAAATTATACAAAACTTCCGTTTCAAATAATTTATCATCTAGGATATTTTATAGAACTCTGAAATAATACCATTTTCATCATTCCATATGCTCTTGGTAAGGGTCTGTCATCTCTTCCGATTTCCTCACCTATGGCTAACTTCATTCTTATCCTGAAATGGAAATAAAATCAATTGTGTCTAAAATTAAGGATGGCAGCGATAGTACTTTAAACTTTAGCTGGTCTAGGATAGTCTGCAGATTCAATCATATAGAAACTAATACTGATTTTTGATAATGCTGACGTGCGGTCTATCAAACATGAAGACACGAAAAATAATCAAAAGGTTTTTGGCACCTTGTTCTTCGTGTCGCTGGCACGACAAATTTTAAGTGTTAAAATTGTCAAATTGAAAGTGGCAACCCAAAGGTCACTTCGGCTGCATGTTTTTGGGCTGAGAGGGAGGTAGGAGGTAGTTTTGTACCAAAACACTCACTTATTGACTTCGTCAAGTATTTGTTGCACCATCTTAGAAGTTATGGATATCTTCACATAGTTGTGACAAAGCTCCCCCACCGTACGACGCTGCAAAGTAAACAAATCGTAAAAACAACGTTGAAAGAGCGAGACCATTTATTCACAGTATAAATATAAGTAGTTCTTCTGATGCTCGCAACCACACACGAACGTGATAGGGGAAGGCACAAAGTTAGTAAGCAAAAATGATGACCGAAAAGACAGAAATGCACTGTACTGACACCAGTTATCAAAAGCCAGTCGTAAAAGCTAATGACAATGCTGTTGGATGTCGTTGTGGTCTTCTTACCTGAGAGTTCTAGTTTCTGGTCTTTTGCCATATCAGTGCAATCCCAGTCACAAAGCTGAATGTCGCATTAGCTCTTTTAAAAAGATTTAATGGTTGCAAATCTAAATCCATAAAGAAACTTACATGATTATAGTACTGGCAAATCACATGAGACCCCTCTATGCAGTTTTTCATTGCTGGACAGTAGCTGGACACATAAAGGGTGTTCTGTGACATGGCGTCGAGGACCAGTGAACATCTTGACAACTTAAGTATGATGAGAATTAGGATAACCTGTAATTTGTTAGAAATTCATTTGTATTTTTTTACATGAAGGTTCTACGAGTTTTCATACTGGGGAAATTTGTAGCTGATTGTCAGTTTGCTTTGCTATAATACTAGCTCGCTGGTTTACTTTCTTTGAATAAAATAAGCAGCCTCTAATGTTCCTACTGCTTGTTGGCATACCGATTTCTGTTACTTTGAATATCATTTAGCATCAAAAGAAAAAGAAGTCTAAACAAAACAAAAAATCTTTATTTTTCAGATATTACCTATTTGTTTCTTTATTTCTGTAACAACGTGTGTTACAGTATCTTTCCTTTAACTAACCACTCTTCTGCATTCATCATATTATAATTATCTAGCTGGCCTACTACATACTTCTTCTGTCTGCCCATGTCCCTTGTTACTTTGGGTCAGCCCAAAATGATTTCTATTCCATTCTCCCCTGCCAGTCGTTCGTTATCATTCACATCATCCATCATACAATCCATCATATTTTATTTAATCACCACTTCCATTCATCAAGCCAGTAGATGGCGTAATAAGAAATATACAAATCAAAACGAAGTGGTTTGTTTCGGTATGGACGTGTTATGAGGTGGTGGGAGAGCGGTGGCCCTGGAAACCGGCATGTCCTAGAAATAAAAATCTCGGGCTCGGGTGGTGGATTACAGCCCACTCCCTCTCATAGAGAGGAGGCCTGTGTCCCAGCAGTGGGAACATTATAGGCTGATGATGATGTTATGAGGAGGGATGAAACGCATGTGACTAAAAGAGTGATGGATGGTGAGGGAGAGGAAGGCCAAAGAATACATGGATGGACTGTGTCGAATGATATGAAAGAGATAGGAGTAAAAGATACCACGACAGGGGAGAATGGAAGAAGGAAATGTGTTGCGCCGACCTCAATTAGAATCGGACAAGGGCGGAAAAGTGATGACACAAACAAACAATGCCTCGGTATATTTTATTGGCTCCATTTATAGTAGTAGGTAATTTAAAGTGTTAGAAGAGTACTTACATGTAAAATCATTTTTAACTCTTCCAAGTGCTTGTAGTTTGTTTAGATAATTTACTATAATCCGCTCAAACTCTTATCTTTTCTTTTCTTGGTCCAAGTTTGAGTGACGTACACTTTGTTTCATATCGTATTTTGACCGTGCTTTATTTAAAAGTTTTGTGTCCACTTTTTTAAATTCAAATTCTTTTATTATCGTACATTAATAAAATAATATTCCCCTTGGTAATAGCAAGATCGTTTTCAATGTTTATACTACTTAAGCATCCAATATTGTTTTTGTTTTCATTAAGTGGTTTTTTATCAGTTATTATTTTATGATATTTATCAACTGTTTTATAATTTTCTACTTATTAAATTCTAACTGTGACTTATTTCCTAAAAATGTTCACTTCTGATATGCGTGAATAACAGTTCCTTTGTTCCGTGTTTTTTATGTTGTTTTGAAGAAAGAATTGCTTTATCGCTTGAAACTCGGTTCAAAACACGCCAATCGAGCTCTTTTGTTTTTCTAACGGAAACCGATTTTGTTCCTATTCTTCGTTTTAGTAATTAGGATACTTACCCTGGTATCTATAATCAAGTTGAAGTAATTACTTGAGATTAAATTCTTGTTTACTATAGACAAGAATTTAATCGAAATAAGAACCGACAAAGAAAGCAAAGCTAAAAATTCTAACTTTTGCAGTTCCAACTTCAAGCAATTTCTAAGCTACATAATAAAAATCGTATCTATGACATTTACCCAAGTAAATACTTTGACTTGTTTATAAATACGGCTACAAGTCTTTTTGTAGCTATAGATATAATGCTTGTTTTGAATTACTGATTTAATTTCTTGAGTAGCAATGTACCAATATTGGAAAGTTTTCCTTTTTATATTATTGTTGTTCAGACAGTTTAAAAACTTTCTGCTGTTTCTTTGACTCTTGTTGATGTTGATATCTCGTTATTTTTTGTTCATTACACGTTTCGTTTTTTTTTTCTCTCTTATTTACTCTAAACATTCTCATTCGTTTTTAAAAAGATATAATCTAGTGGCCATGTCTAGTAGTGTAGTTTTTGGTGAAATTTCATAGACATGATGTATATGGGATGGGCTTAATCAAAATACAATAACAATATTGCAAAGTGAATCGTTAGGTACTGGTAATTATGATGTTTCAATCATTTTACTTTTATTTTGGATGAAAAAGGAACCCATAACATTAAGTTTCGCCAACTAATTAAAAATTAATGTGGATTTTGTTTTATTTTCAGTGCATGAGGATGCTTAAGAGGGGACTCTAGTGGGCCTTTCTCCATACAAACGTATTCCGCTGTATTCTTCGTGGATAATAAGTCTAGAGTAGGGGTAGGTCTTATCAATACATGCCCCTATCATTTCCCTTTTTTCAAAACATAATCACTAAAAGAATTATGACAATCCAAAAACCCCAAAAAAAGCCCGATCAGACAAATTAGATAAAAAAGAAAATAATAGAAGCATAGATATACTTTTCCTCTAAACTTTGATATAAGAATTATTAAGATCAGTTTAGTTTTGAAGATGAAAACAGCGGAATAAAAAACGTCTTTTGGTCAAGATTTTTATAGGTAAAATCAGCCTGAGCTGCAGTTTTCCCTTTCGCTCTTTACGGGGGCTTGGTGGGCGCAGCACGACGGCAATAGTTTCTTCAAATACCTATTCTTCAAATTCCTCGAGGCTGGAGTCCCCTCTTAAAGAAAACCAATACGTATTCATAAACTGTATTTATTTCACTTTTCATTAAGGGTACTGTATATCTAAACATTCTTATTTCTTAATATCTTGAAAACAACTATTAATCTTGATAAAATCAAGGTGTTAACCGATCCTTCACGAAGCTGTCAACTATGTTTTCTGTACATCAAACTAATTGCTCTATGTAAAAATTGTTGCTGGAAAACGACTTCTTTTTTAATGGTAAATCACGGTTATCAAACTCAATGTATCGATTGTGCTAA
The DNA here is from genome assembly GCA_963082945.1 of Cerastis leucographa. NCBI lineage: Eukaryota > Metazoa > Arthropoda > Insecta > Lepidoptera > Noctuidae > Cerastis > Cerastis leucographa. The sequence continues at coordinate 6,464,223 of OY720370.1, forward strand.
TGGATGCATTGAATAATACGGGGGAGGTATTTAAAGTTATAACATTAAAAACTTGTATTTAGAAAAATATATTTTGTATTTTATTTGAAACTTTGACTTTCATTATTTCCATACCTAGAAAGTTCCCAGGTATCTTCCAAGATAAAAAATAAAACGAAATGACAGAAAGAACAAGTTCCTTTCAGATTCCTTTCGTTAATAACACTTTTGTATAGAATCTGGTTCTTCTAACCTAACAGACAGATGTGTTGCTGGGGAGTTTGTTCCGCCACTTCTTCTTCCCAGGTAAAACACTAGGAAGTGGCGAAGGGCGGGCGTTTTGGGGGACTGTCTCTTGTAATTTTGACGTTCAAAAAGTGCTGATTATCAGCCTAGTTTGAATAAATGACTTTTGATTGATTGATAATAGTATTTTTACACCGCATTACGCATACATTTTGTATCAGTTGTAGTAATCATTTGGGATCGGTTTTCTTGTTTGACCAATAGCCGAATTAAATGTGCTGAACGAAAAACTGTGTAACAACATAGGGAATCACAAATTCTTGCAGTATTAGAATCCATGTAAAAATCTCGCTCGGTCAGGCATATAAAAGTTGTCAGCTTTATCTTTTGATCTCATTCTTGGTCTTTCCCGGTTTTTCATGTGCATCCGTCGTAGCGATCGTTCGTTCTTGGACTGAAACAAAATTTTAAAATACGTTAATTCATCATTAGCCTATTATGTTCCCACTGCTGGGACACAGGCCTCCTCTCTATGAGAGGGAGTGGGCTGTAATCCACCACGCGGGCCCAGTGCGGGTTGGTAGATGTCACATGTCTTTGAATTTTTAGTTCTAGGACATGCCGGTTTCCTCACGATGTTTTCCTTCACCGTTTTTGAGGGCAGCGGTGATGAAATAAATTACACAAAGTAATGCGCCTGCCTGGGTTCGAACCCACGGCTTACTGCTCGTAAGTCGGGGCTGCCACCACTGGGCCACCGCTGCTCTCGTACGTAAATACGTTAATTATTGGCTATTAATCCAAATTATTCTTATATTATTTAACCAATATGCAGGAACACGTGCAAAAAAAGTATTTTTCAGTGAAAGGCATTGAAGGAATTAAAAACATGCTGTTGACTTATTAAAGACGGAAAAGTTCAACGCTGGAACCTAGAACTATTATTATGCAAAAGAATATAATATGTGCGTCATCATGCCTTATACCCTGTACAAAAGCTATGGAGACTATTTCTAAAGTGACAGGACACTTATTTTTATTTGACAAAATTACTTTCGCAAAACCGAAGAAGAGAATAGCCGGTGCGTCGAAGTTCATACTTGAAACGGTAACGCTGTATGGTATGTTCTATTGTCATGTTTGAAAGTGTTCAAGTGTAGTATAACATGGCTATAAACGTTCCTACTGTCGGGAAACTGGCTTCCTAGTGAGAAGGAATGGACCGGAATACAAAACGCAGGGGCCCAGAACGGGTTGTTGAATAAGTGTTGTAAAACGTGTATTAAATTAAACTTACGTCATTATTTCTCCCCTTTTTCCGACTACGAAGCTTTCTTTTAATATTATCTAGTTTTTCTTGGTAGTATTTCCTTCTTTCAAGACTTAATATGTCGTCGTCTTTGCGTGGACCAAGGCTTTTAACTCTTTTTCTATATTTCTTCTCCATTCTCATTCTTTTCTCTCGGTCTTTGGTTATCAAAGGGACATCAGGACGACCTTCATTAGCTTTTGCGTTTTTATATTTTCTATGTGTTATGTCTTCTTGTGAGCTTAGTGAATTATGTTCCAATTCTCTGAAGACAGTCCTATCGGCCGGGTATTTCATCTTACTTCTAGCTGCAGGTTCGTCATCATTATATTTTTGATCTATATCGTAGTGATGTGGATGATCAAAATTTTCATTGAATTTATGTGGATCTTCATTATATCCGTGATCCAAGTGATTTTCGTTGTACCTTTTATTTGAATCCTCGTTATATTTGTGATCTAACTCATCCATACGTTGGTGCTGTATATCACCATACGTATTTTCTAAATGATTTTCATTGTATTTGTGATCGTATCTGTCACTGGGTTTCCTATCTCGATTATTGGAAACGTCGGGATTGTATTTTTTTTGGTCAAGACTATCAATGAATTTAGTCTTCCATTTATGACCCTGGACTAACGGACTTAGATGTTTTACTCGTTCGACTCTCTTGTCAACCTTAAAACGTTTCTTTTGTTTGGGTTCATCTGGAATTTTGGTATTGTCATTTTCTACATGATTGGGTTCATCTGGAATTTTGGTGTTGTCATTTTCTCCATGATTGGGTTCAAGTTTGTTTCTACTTCTTGTATCTCCAAAATCGATTTCAGCTGTTTCTGGATCAGGGGTACTAAATAAAATTGGTTTTGGAAATTTTTGCAGTGCAGTTCTGCCTACGATGGAACCGTATATTTTTCTTATTTTTGCATCAAATAATTGTTTTTCGTCACCATCGAGTGCTATGTGCTTCACTTCTCTTTCTAAAGTATCGAGAAGAGAAAGCAGTTTATTATCATTCTCATCTTTAATATCGGTGTCTTTGTCATTATAGAGGCTGTTATTTTTTTGACCTAAATAATGGTCAAAATTGATAATAGTTTCTTCAGCTTTGTTCAAACCAGTCTCACTTGCCACAGCTTCTGTATGTGCTGTCTCTTCTGGGTGTTGTTTTAAATCTTTCGTTGGCTGGGTTTGTTCCTTATTGCTATTGATTATTCTATATCCTGGATGACGTTTTAGATAATCATTGACAACTTGGTTTAGATTTGAAAAATCTTTTCTTGGTTCAACATCTTTTTTTAAAACCTTTAAAGGCGAAGAACTTCTTCTTTCGGGTAATTGGAATTGGGCCACTCGTGTGAATATACTCGCTTTCTGAAAAAAATGGTTAGCTTTTTAAAATTTCATTTTAAATAAAAATATTCAATTTAAATTTCCAAAGTTATAAGTTTCGATTATTCGTCAGATCACACACATTCCAGCTTTGGAACAAATATTTCGGGTTGAAAGTATTTTTACAGAATAAATAAAGGGTGACTGGTAATTTTTGACCAATACTTAAAAACGTGATTATTTATACTCATGATACCAAACAACTTTCCCAAAGAAACGTTAGAAAGTTTTTTACTCATTCACTTTTATCACAATAATACAAAAGCCGTAAGAAATTCGCGCACTCGCGCCTGTGGCATATCAGCTTGTGATAAAAGTGAATGAGTTTAAATAAAATTAATGTTTCTTTCAGAAAGTTGTTTGTTATCATGAGTATAATCACGCGTTTAAGTATCGGTCACTTATTACCTATATGTATTTACAAAGTATTTAATTTTCAGATGATGACTTCTGATGACCGATGAATTGGTCTTAAAGCCAGACAAGAAGGCAAACGATAACCAAACTAGGTCCTAGTAGCTAATTTCATAATTAGTCCTACATGATCCCTATTTTATTTCCCTTTCTCAGTGACAAGAATTACCTTCCTCATTAGACGGTGTTTTGGTGGCAGTTTCGGTGTTGGTCGACTTCTGTCTTTTGAAGCAGATTTAGCAGGTCTTGGGTCGTCATAAGTCTGTAGTGCTGATGAGTACTGTTTTTCGCGTGGGGGTGGTGGTGGTGGAATTCTTGGCGGCGGTGGGGGTGGCAGCGGAGGGGGGCGAGGGCGCGGTTTAGGTCGCGCGGGGGGTGAAGGTCGATGAGCTGGAGCCCGGCGAGGTGGCGGAGATGGCAATGGTGGTGGTTTCAGATCCGGGGCCGAACGGAATTGTGGTGATGTTTGCTGTTCGCTGTAAAGACTAGAAAAATACTTTATTTATGTATCCTTACGGCCAGAGTCATCACACAACGGACGCTTGAAGACGGGCGTCATCGTCGGTACAGGCCTAATAGATGATGATGGTAAGAGAGGGGTGCCAAAGGCAATATAAATATATCAATTGAAAATGCAGAGACGGACAATGTTGTAAACTTACTTATTAAACGATGGTGCTGGAATTTCTATTGAGGCCGGTTTATTTGCATGTTGCCAGCTGAGCGTATCCTACGAAAAAAATAAAACGAAATTTTAGAAAAAGAACGCCAAAATTGTGCACATCTGGTTCCAAAGACACTCACGTTACTCCGCCCAGCCTATCACTGCTCACTGTTCGACAAAAACTCCGAAACTTCGCCACAGCACCCTATTCTTTAACTTATTCGTCACGATCTTAAATATGGATGGATGGATAGGGCGGTACGGTTACCAATATGCGGTCTTTGCTCACACACACATGTTAATAATATAACCATATTCAGGAGTGGAAGCTAGTATTCAGACCTACCATGTGTGAGAGGCAATTGGCTGGAATCCACTTCGCGGGCACAGTCCAGATTTGCAGATGCCACAGATCTTCGATTCTTTGATTCCCGGGTATCTATGTTACAACTACTTTAGCTCAGACCTTTGTCATAAGGGCTTTTGGCGTTAGGGACAACTGTAATCATTATAGACTGTTGTGACAGGACTCCCACGTCCCCCTTCCGTCACTAACTGAAATTTCGCCGGTGGGATGTTGGGTGAGGTCAATGTTGTTATAGAAATAAAAGGTGACAGTCAAATAAATTGGTGGGACCTTCGACCGCTGGACCTAGCGCGACGGTCCGTTTAAAATCTATATATATAAAAGAAAGTCGTGTTAGTTACTTCACTTATAACTCAAGAACGGCTGAACCGATTTGACTGAAAATTGGTGGGGAGGTAGCTTAGAACCAGGAGACGGACATAGGATACGGTAGGGTAGGGTAGATAGGTAGGGTAGGGTAGGGTAGGTAGGTAGGGTAGGGTAGGTAGGTAGGGTAGGTAGGTAGGGTAGGTAGGTAGGGTAGGGTAGGTAGGTAGGGTAGGGTAGGTAGGTAGGGTAGGGTAGGTAGGTAGGGTAGGGTAGGTAGGTAGGTAGGGTAGGGTAGGTAGGTAGGGTAGGGTAGGTAGGTAGGGTAGGGTAGGTAGGTAGGGTAGGGTAGGGTAGGTAGGTAGGGTAGGGTAGGTAGGTAGGGTAGGGTAGGTAGGTAGTAAGGGTAGGGTAGGGTAGGGTAGAGTAGGTAGGTAGGGTAGGTAGGTAGGGTAGGGTAGGTAGGTAGGGTAGGGTAGGTAGGTAGGGTAGGGTAGGTAGGTAGGGTAGGGTAGGTAGGTAGGTAGGGTAGGGTAGGTAGGTAGGGTAGGGTAGGTAGGTAGGGTAGGGTAGGTAGGTAGCGTAGGGTAGGGTAGGTAGGATAGGGTAGGTAGGTCTGATAGGGTAGGTGGGTAGTAAAAAGTGCATTGCAACGCATGCTGGGTACAGCTAGTGTTGAATAAAAGTCACCTCTCTGCCTTTTTCACGGATGAATTCTAACAACTCCAACGATGTTCTTGCACGTGCTTTAGTTTTGAACCTGCTTCGTCCAAAGATGGAATCACTTTTATTGTCTTTTCTGAAAAGTAGAAATATGATGAAATTGAAATTAGGCCAATATTGGGGAGTCGGTTTTCAAGAAATTGTGAAATAAGTTATTCTTGCTTTATTAAACGCATATCCAGCTTGTAAGCTAATTAAACTCACTACAGCCTGAGGGACTACCAAACTATTGCAGTTTTCAAGAGAAGAGTGGAAAGAACATTATCTTTCCATTCCATTGTAGTTACATAGGTATTTATTTTATTGTATTTATATTTATTGATAAGGATATGTTATTTTGTCGTAAGTTAGTATGTTCTTATATTGTATTTTATATTATAAATAGTTATTTGCTTTAAGTTTTGTGTATTCTATTTACTCTTCTTCTTTTACACACTTTGCCAATATTTCTTTTTTTATTATCTCATTTCGCAGGTATGCTTGAAGAGATTTCTTTGGAAATAAGCATCACCTTTTTAACTATTTTCTGTTTCTTTCTTCTTTCCTGTATTTAGTGTGTACATAAATTGTTAAATAAATAAAATAGTTCGAAAGCCAGAAAATTATATTTTATCTTAGAGGTGGAATTATTCATTGATGCCTTAACTATTTACTATCTGACGATGTTCGGCGCAGTGACTGAGCGATAGGCTGCTGAATTGCGTGTCACGGGTTAGATGAGACGTGATGGTACACAATAAAAAAATAATAAAAGTTGTTTTATCAAGATTTTTGTTTGTTAATGTAATTAAACAAAAAACATTCAAATTATCATTTAATTGATTATATTTACTTACTTATAATTAGGCGGTGCGGTTGATTGTGCCGAAGACTGTTCATATTCATGTTGCAAGATCGCATTCTAAAATAGAGGAATTGATGATAAAACATTGCTCAATACTCAATTATTTATTGCATTCCATATGTATTACAAAAATCATGTTATCAAATAAGAGCTCAGTATGGACCCTGTCGGGCACAGCAACATTAGGAGAGAGGATAGATTTGCATTGCTGAAGATTGACCAGTAAAATTTCGTCGTAAAATTTCGCTTTCCTCCATTGTACACGTCATGTTTAGCGAGTATACAATGAATAGTCATCAGCTTAATGTGGACCTGATGAATTATAAAATTGTCCCTTTACAATTGCAACCTTTGATTTTGCATCACTGCCAAGTCACAGTGTTATTTATCCTTCTTACAATACGTTGCTTTTAGGTTTCTGCTGTCAGGGATAAAAGAACCAAAAAACGCGTGACGACACTGGCAACCGTCAGATTCGTCACCGTACGAACAATAATCTTTATCCACCACACAATTGATCCTTCAACACTATCGTATATTTATGAATCATTCAGTAAAATGCGTGTACGTTTTTTCATGGGTGAACACTGAAAATCAGCGCTGTGCACAGCAGCGCTGATTGGTAACCTGCTTGTCGCATTCACGACGTGCAAACTGTCAACTTTTTTGTTCCGTCCTGTTGTATTCATAAATATTTGTTATGCGGTGTATGTTTATTGGTTATTCTTTTTTTGTCATTTTGTATGCACGACATGTCCCTGCGACAAATACATTTTTTTTAATGCTAGGTCTAATGCTGCACATTTCTATAGCAACTACCTCTGCTTCTTTTTCATTGAAGATGTCAATCATCTCGTTCGATGATCGTGCGGGCGCTGCTGTTTGGAATCTATCTTGTACGGCCACAGCTTCACTCGTATTGTCTATTCTGTAAAATGAAGATATGGCAATAATATTTATTGATACTTGTTATGTAATCGTCTTCAGTTCATGCTATAGTTTTATCTGCAATTATTGGTGTAGATGCTAACTAGTAACAGCCACCCGGGCCAATTTTTAGGTGGGGGCCAATTTTCGCGCTTGCCTATGTTGGTCCGTGGACCACTCATTTCATACCGCGTTTTCTCCGTGCCTTGGAAAGCACATAAAGCCGTTGGTCCGGGCTGGCAATTCTAGATCTTTGACTGTGGTAGTCAGTGGCCTGAAAGTTTGACCACCAGTCTTACCAAGGAGTATCGTATTACCCAGTACTAACTGAGTTGTGGAGGTCAGAGAGGTAGTCGCTCCATGTAAAATACCGGTATTTAGCTGCCAGACTGCATGCGTGGCGTGACCGCCGTAGAAACGGGCTATGTTGACGGAAGACGGACAAACTGACATATTGTCATTGTCTATCTGTCATTATGTTGATTCTTCCGTAGACAAAACTGTTTCAGTGGTCATGCTACGCGTGCTGGAAGCTGACCCCGATGTCATTGGGAAAAGGCTGGCAGATTATGATGTGCTGCGTTAGCCCATCGTTATCGGCCTCCAGTTATGATTTGTAGTGTAGGCTGTGTACCTAGGCAGGTTTTTGAGTCATTTTAATCGCCGGTACTGCCCTCAAAACGGTGCAGAGAAAAATAATGAGGAAACTTATTATATCCTACAGCCAAAAAATCAAAGACGACATCCACGAAGCCGCACTGAGTCCGCGTGGTGGATTACTGTCTACGTCCTCTCACTGAGTGGTGCCCTGTGTTCTAGTTAAAGAAACGTAAAAGCCTGACTATGCTACGAATTTGAATTAGACTCTGTTTTTGAATAGTTAAAGTATTTAGTAAGACGTTGGTAGACCTAAAGAGAAGAGAAACTGAAACCTTACCTTTGCAAAATATAATTCTTTAGTGGGTCTTTCATGTCTTCGGCAAATTGGTACAATTTCTCTGGTGGTGCGTCCTCAATAGTAAATATCGGCAGCAGGACTAACGCTGGATCGCAGTATGCAGATGTTTCACCCAGAGGACACGTCGGTTGTGGTCTAACGACAGCTGGGAAATTTTAAAACACAACATCAAATAACTTGACTGCATCATAAGTGTACAAGTGTAGTGTGTGTGTGTGTGTGTGTGTGTGTGTGTGTGTGTGTGTGTGTGTGTGTGTGTGTGTGTGTGTGTGTGTGTGTGTGTGTGTGTGTGTGTGTGTGTGTGTAGTAGTTACAAGGGAGTATCGTGCCTGAGAATCTAATAGGTCAAATATTTAATTTTTCTTGGGTAAATGGAGCCTTTGTGATCTTATCATTAAGTGGGTATCCTTTGGCTATCCTTTAATTGGGTTTAGCAAAGCATATCAGAGAGCAGCGGTGACCCAGTGGTGGCAGCCCTGACTTACGAGCAGTACGCCGTGGTTTCGACCCCAGGCAGGCGCATTACTATGTGTAATTTATTTTATCACCGCTGCCCTCAAAAACGGTGAAGGAAAACATCTTGAGGAAACCGGCATGTCAACCTAAACCTAAAAATTCGAAGACATGTGACATCTACCAACCCGCACTGGGTGCGCGTGGTGGATTACAGCCCATTCCCTCTCATAGAGATGAGGCCTGTATCCCAGCAGTGGGAACATTATAGGCTGATGATGATGATGATGATGATCATCTGCTTCTATAAATGTAACTTTGTAAGCAGTCGGGCCGCTAGTTATTGTAGTAATCACTCTCGCTCTAACCATAATAAGGGGTGTAAAAATACCCTTAACGCAGCCGAAAGGCACTTATTCTACCTGTCATTGCTATATTTTTAATGTTCTAGACCAAACCTGGGAACCTTCTAGTTACGGAGATATTGGGGGACAAAGTTCCACCCTTTTTTAAATACATGTTTTTGATGTTGTTACTTTTACTTTAAAAAGCCCCACGACTCCAGTACTATTCAAGGGATCCATGATCACAGTAATTTGAGAGCGTTACATTGAATCCTGCCTAAAAAAAAATGTTTTTTTACCCCATAAGAAAAGTCGTTCCCCAGCATTTTTTTTTGCGTACAGTTACTTTGTTTGATGTACAGATAGATTACAGCTTCGTGGAAGGTCTATTTACACCTTGATGTAAAGATTCAGTCAAACTAGAAATGACAAATTAAGGAAGAGATTCCGGACTCTGGCGGATAAAATGTACTAATATTTTTCTCTGTCTGGTATTTGCACCCGGTGCGTTATCTATACGTTCTGGTTTTACTGAACCTTGAATTAGATAAATGCAACAAAAAATCTCACGTGAAGAGGGCGTCGCCTCATTGCAGAGACAGTCGGCATCTTCCTGAGAACCAGGAGGGCAGCCGCATTTACCGCTGAACCCTTGTCCAGGTATTGGTGGGTCTGTCTCGTATGTGAGTGTTCCCTTGCGAGCACCGGAAGAGAAGTTGCATACCACTTGGAGAGACTGCGGAGGAAAGAGTTATGCACTTTGTAGGATACTCTTATTTTTTTATTATAAGCCTATATTGTCCCACTGCAGGGCAAAGGCCTCCCTTCCCTCCTTCCACTTTTCGCGGTCTAGTGCGATTTCAGGCCAATCCTTAGAGAACGAGTCCAACTCATCCCGCCATCTCCTCCTGGGCCTGCCGCGTTGTCGTTTCTTGCTGTCTGGTAACCATTGAGTGGTTATTTTTGCCCATTGCATCTCCGACATGCGGCAGATGTGACCAGCCCAGTTCCACTTCAACTTAGCAGCAGTAAAGCCAGCATCCGCTATTTGGGTTTTTAGGATACTCTTAATTACCTAAATATAATAACAGCCGTATGGGTCCACCTTAGAGGATAAGCGAACGCTTGCTTCGATCGATCCATAGACGGGTGGGACGTCCATTACATTTCGAGGGTTATTTTGTACATTCATAACAAACTAAACTCGTCACATTTTTGTAAACGTAAGTTTGCCAATTGCATTAAAAATATGTGTAATTTTGTCACAAGTCTTCATTATCGGCACATTTTTGATAAAATACTAGTTACATGGAAAGTTATTGGTTTTTAGCTGGAGTCATAGCGCTAGACGGCGCGTTTCTTCCTGTGTGCTCCGACTTTCGGTAAAAATAATGTTTATATTTTTCTAGGATTATGACATCTTCGCATCTTGAAAAATGTGTTTTGGGCACGTTTAGTTCATGACTCCTCACATTGTATAGCGTTCGTGAAATGTTCGAATAATTCGGTATGACATTTAATAATACGTAACCCGCGTCCACGATTGCTTGAAAAGCTATTTCATACTCTTGAGGAGAAGGTGTGCTTGTAGGGCGCTTCATGCAAAATCCTGATGTCAAGATTCCATCAATACAGCTGATGTCGTATATTTTATTTGTCTATAGTATAAGATTTAAAAAAAAAAAACTACTTATTGTTTGATTTCTTTGCAGTCTGTACAATTTGATGATCAAAATTTATATGTGACGAATTTACATCATGATAATGGAACTGTGAAAGTTAGACTATACTTTTTTTCTGTGGCGGATTAACTTTGTGACGAATGTGCCCATTTCGACCCTCCATGCGCAATTGGTTCTAGCTGTTATTCTTAGATCTTTGACGGTCGTAACGGGTAATCAAAAGCCTGAAAGTCTGCAACCCAGTCTAGCTAAGGGATATCGTGATATAAAATAACTAGGTTGTGATGGTCTAAGCTGCGTTCATTGGTCTAGTTGTCGCATGCACGAGCTGATGCTGACGATGCTGAGCATCGGGTCCGGGTTCGATTCCCGGGTCGAACAAATTATAATTGGCTTTTGCCATCAGTAATTTCTCGGTAGTAGCCACGGAGTCTGGATGTGTGACTGGTTGATGGCAATAGGGTCGAACAATTTCACATGGGACTTAAATAATAATAATATATAAATATAACTGGTGAAATTTGGGTGTAGTATTAGGTACACTTCTGCCTAACTCTTCGGATTACAGACGTGATGTTACATTATGTCTTGAAGCCAGTCGGTTCATGTAGTACTGGCATTTGGTTGGAACGACTGGAAGCCGAGGACAGCCGTTCCAAATAAACTTTACAGAATAGCACTTCTTCTTCGTTCGTTGGCACGACGATTTTTTGTTTTGTTAGCCCAGAACTTCGCTACTTCCACCGCATCGTCGCTGGCAGCGCAAAGGTCACAATGGCTGCATATTTAGGACTAGCTGTGCCACCGACTTCGTCCGCGTGGAATTTAACAAAAAAGTTATTTAGTTTTTTTTTCTTTTTTGCATTTTTATTTTAATTACTCTTTAATTTTCTAAAATAGAAGTAGCCTAAGTTACTCCTTATTACATCGGCTATATAGGAGTGAAAGTCCGTCAAAATCGGAACAAATAGACACACAGACAGTCAAAAATAGTAAAAAAAAAAAATTGGTATATGTTCCGTATATAATACATTCATATGCATGTAGTAAAAAAAGGTTATTTTAATATTACAAACAGACATTTCAATAGGGGATAATCCAATTTTTTTTTCTTTGTCCGTCAGGTAGTTTTTTGAAAAATATTGGACACGTATTTTATTTTTTTCACGTGGTCATAAAATTACGGAGATATATTGAGTTGAAATGGCGCATGACGTCACATGTAGGTAAGTTTTATACCTACTTGTGACGTAGTAAGCCCCCACTCTCCAACTTTAATGAGTTTTAACTAAGTAATTTTTTGATATTTTGATAAAACAAAAAATACGTGTCTTATATTTTTGTATTACCTGTCTGACGGACAAAATAGAATGTCGTTTTCTTTACCCAGTCCGATCCCCTATTATATTTAATTGTATAGATATAGATGTATAGATACAGATAGCACTAAACTTGACTTACATTGTGTAGCCCCTGGAGATCATTCTCGTAGTAAACGTATTCGGAATACCCAGACATGCCACAACCCATGTGTGTGGCTGGACCATGGATCATATCGAGGTAAAGCCGACCTATCTGGTTATGTGGAGGTCTGGGGATAAATATGAAAAAAAAAAACTGATTATTTCTCGCCTTCCCCTACAATAATGCCTCCCTCTGAGTATTAATGTATAAGGTGGTGTGACAGTTATACACGTACGCAGTGGCTGACACGTACGAAGTCTGACAACCAGTCTCAGTCTTATCAGAGGGTATCGTTCTACCCAGGAGTAACTAAAACCATGCAATTTGATCCCTGTATTTAAACGCGTGAGGTTTACCTGATTTCAGTAAATTAATAGATTTCATTCGAAACGTTCGTACTACCGCGCTCACTTACGGTTGACCACTTTTCAACCTTAGGGCCGGGCCATAAGGTTGAAAAGTGGTCGACAGTTAGTGGGGACGTGGGTACGCACGTTTCAAAAACTCAAAGCTTTTATTTTAATTAGACCATTACAGGCACTTATAAAGTAAAAAAAAAAAACAAAAAAAAAACGCCAAGCTACAGTCCCAGTCACAAGGCATAATAACTTGTGAAAGTACTGTAGTTGCCCATTCCAAAGCGTAGATCTCTATGGAGAAGAATGGGCAAGAAACTCCATGATCAATTACAAATATGTGAGAACGATGAAGAAATACGGGCAAGTTAAGAGCGTCCAGAGTAAAAGATTAAATCAGTAATTAAAAAATAAAGTAATTAAAATAAACCGTGGCAGCTCATCTCTTAGATGACCAGTCACAACTGACAGCGCCCGAACGAACGGTCGGACAAGTACACACGGCGATACATTAAGCTTTGCATTCCAGTATAATATAGCCTCACTTTGTATAGATTTACTGTACAACAAGAGATCCGCATAAACAGGTTTTGCATAGCTTAATTAGTTGCCGTGCGGTACGTAGCAAATAAAATTCGAGGCGTTGGGTGCACAACAATTCGGTTACGAACTGACTTCGAAGCCGTTTGTTTATTCGTCATTAGTATTGTAGTGCTTGTAAATGGTAACATGCTCATTGTGTTTGTAAATTACCAATCCCCAATGGCGCTTGAAGCCTCGGCTTTCGGGGCAACTACATACTCTGTGGTATTTGAAATTGCAAAGCATTTACGTATTTTGCCGATGAAAGTTTAAAGTTGTAGCATAAAGTGTTACATGGATATTTTGACGTACAAATGAGGCTGACAAAGGGGCGTTGGTGGTGAACAGTTACAAAAACATGCCGATGCTGATGGCAATAGGCTGGCCCCCTATTACATAGCACTTAAAACCAAACTGGCGAAATATGGGTGTATTATTTAGGTACACCTACCTACCCGTCGGGGATTACAGGCGTGATCTTTAGTTATGTAGTGTCAACTTACGCACTCCAATCGGGGTATACTTTCACCATGTCCTCAGTAACTGCAGATTTATGACCGTACCAAGTCTTCAAGGACTGAGTGATGGCATACACTAGTTTGTCGTTCGTCAGTCCTTGACTGTGTTGCATCTTCGTAGAGTTGGACAGTGGCTGCCAATTCGGGAACTTGAATCGGACAAGGCCAATCGTTTGACTGGGATGCGGGAATCTTTCTGTAAAAGGTTGATAGAATCTATAAATATACATCAAAACTGTATTGCTCAACAACTCCTCAGCAAAGGCAGCTCATAGTATTTTATTGAAAAAAAGTTACTGCTGCAGTTTTATAAAAAGTCCCGTAACTCAATAGCTAAATATTAATTTTTATTGAAACTAGGGCCTAGGGTAATTTAATAACAGTCACAATGTGAAACCGTACCTACTACACTAATATTATTATTATTTAGGACTAGCTGTGCCCGCGACTTCATCCGCGTGGAATTAGATTTTTTCTAAAATAGTAGCCTAAGTTACTCCTTATTACATCAGCTATCTGCCAGTGAAAGTCCCGTCGAAATCGGTCCAGGCGTTTCAGATATTAGCCGGAACAAACAGACAGACAAAAATTGTAAAAAATGTTATTTTGGTATATGTGCCGTATACATTCATATGCATGTAGTAAAAAGCGGTTATTTTGATATTACAAACAGACACTTCAATTTTATTTACTTGTATGTATAGAAAAACAATAATTTTATCACCCTGCTGTAATTTAAGAACAGTCACAAATATTAACTTTGTTTGAGTAGTTTATGAGTCCTATAACAACACACTAGTTTTCCCGGAACGGGTAGGCAGAAATGTGAAGAATTAACAATATAAAAAGGTACATACTAGTTGCCCTGCACATGTCATGTTTTAGGATACACTGATTGGCCAATACTTGCGCAAAAGTAGCCAATTCGTTGTCCCATTTCTGAAAACAAATGAAGTTTGAAAGTTAATTATTGGCCAATGTATTTACACAGTATTTAGTACTTCATTCCAAAGTAATACAAAATAATATGAAATTATATATGAACGGATACAAAATACAGTATTGTTTTAGTTTACCGACAATATAAAAAAAAAAAAAACATACCAATCGGAATATTCCGTAGCCCCTCGGCAACAAAACACCACCCTTCCCGGTTTCTATGCCTTTGGCTATTTTACTCCTTACCCTGAAAATAAAACATAGTTACGTATATTATATATCACAAGCTGCTGGCCACGACTTCGTTCGCGGGTTTTATTTTTATTTTTGGGTATGAAAAATAGATGTTGGCCGATTCTCAGACCTACCCGATATGCACACAAAATTTCATACAAATCGGTTCAGCCGTTTCGGAGGAGTATGGTGACTAACATTGTGACACAAGAATTTTATATATAAGAAGATAAAGCTGTACAGTTTGTATGTTTGTTTGAACGCGCTAATCTCCGAAGTTACTGGTCGAATTTGAACAATCGCATTCTGCATTGTATAGCTCAACGCTTGAGGAAAGTTATAAGCTATTTGTTGGTTTAGCGGTCGCAAGCGCGAGTGCTAAGTTTGAAGTAGTGGGTTCAATTCCCGGTTGTGAAAGTGGTACTGTGTATTTCCATCAGGAATTTTCTCAGTAACAGCTACGGATTCTAGATTTGTGCCTGATTGATGGCAATAGGATCGCTCCACGCAGGCAAAATGTGAGTATACTCTAATTGGGTACACATCTGCTAAACCTTCAAGATTACAGGCTTGATGTTAAGTTATATTTAACATCACGCTATTAACCTAAGGAGCTAAGCAAAATAAAGGAAAGATAAGTGAAACCGCTGGGCACAGCTATTGTCTTAATAACTATGTCGACAGGAAATAAAAGTTACATATAGCGCGTTCGTGGAATACAATATTATGGAAAGAAATACCCACATAATATTAGTATCATGTAACTTAATATTACGTATAAAGGGTGTAAAACACCTCTTAACGAAGCCGAAAGGCACTGGTTCTCCCTGTCATTGCGATCATTTTTTTTGTTCTACACCATACCTGGGAACTTTCTAGTTACGGAGATATTAGGGGTTAGGAACTTTTTGACAAGT
The DNA here is from genome assembly GCA_963082945.1 of Cerastis leucographa. Taxonomy (NCBI): domain Eukaryota; kingdom Metazoa; phylum Arthropoda; class Insecta; order Lepidoptera; family Noctuidae; genus Cerastis; species Cerastis leucographa. Next base: position 6,479,841 of record OY720370.1, read on the forward strand.
TTTTTTTTAAATACAAGTTTTTAATGTAAGATTTTTACTTTAAACACCTCCACGACCCCCGTACTATTCAATCCGTCCATCAGCACAATGTTTTGAGTGCGTTACATTGTGTTCTACCACAAAACATGATTTTACACCCCCAAAAAAAAATTCGTTTCCCAGCAATAATTTTTGCATAAAGTTACTTAGTTTCATGTACAGAAAGCTTGGTTGACGGCTTCGTGATGAGGTGATTTACACCGTGTATAGTATGAAAGACCAGAACCAGCGACAAAAATATATATAGTACAGAGCTACGAACGGAATTAAATATTATGTAAGTATTATTATGTTTCCTTTGAGTTCCTCAACGGTTAATAGCATGGATATTTTCATTACTTCATTTTAATAAAAGCTGTTTTTAGGGTTCTGTACCCAAAGCGTCAAGCGGGACCCTATTACTCAGAATTCGCTGTGCGTCCGTCCGTCTGTCACCAGGCTGTATTTCATGAACTGTGATAGTTAGCCAGTTGAATATTTAAGTAATAAATATTTAAGGGGGCTCCCGTACAAAAAAAAGTAATTGTTTTGCTCGTTTTTATAAATAATGGCACGGAACTCTTCGTGCGCGCGTCCGACTCGCACTTGGCCGATTTTTTAAGTTAATTTTATTTCAAAGGTTATCGTTACTGAATCACTGCAAGAAATCACCGTAAACTAGTGGCGGAACTTTATTACAAGCCTATAAGCTTGGCTTGCCCTTGTAACGTACTACTTTTCATGACGTTAGGGCTTCTGAATAGTCTGCTTGCCTTGTGGGATTGCCGTATTGTTGGCCACTAAGCACGCCACTATAGGACCTAGGGTGACTTTATGAACCTACGAACTGACCAGGTAGGGTTTCCCTAAGCTCACCGTATATCTCCACTTGTCTCCACTTCTTTGGAAACGCACCTGTTGCTAGGCATGTGTTAGAAGAAAATGTCACAATTTCCATCGGGAGTTAATTAAGACAAGGCTTTAGAACTTCATTAAATGTGAACCAGCGCTCCCTTTGTCATAGGAAGTACGAATAATAACTTGATTGTACGCGTACCTTATAACGTTACGTTAATTTTGTACGTGATGAAATCGAGTTACGTTTACATTGTGTCGTTGACGTATTGTGATATGTTAAAAAAGGTGTTGTTTCCGTACTTTATTTTTTTAACGAATGGGTAATCATCAAATTAATGACCGCTACCGCTTTGGGCGGAGCGGAAGGGAGTGTCAGACTTGTACCGACTAAAACCCATCCATGTTCCTTCTTAGCCCTTTGCGTTTCAGAGCCACGGTATCTCTTTCGAACAGTCCCGCAGCCCTGGCAGGTTTTATCCGAACTTGGCTTCCTTTGGGAGCTAGATCTATTTTCATTTTCTTTCTTATCGGAGGATCATTTATCTACGAATATCATCATGATTCTCTTGCCGTTATCTTATCCCAATTAGTTTGTGGTCGGTGCAGCATATCTTCTTCTTCCATACTTCTCTATTACTGGTCATCTTATCAGACACCTGCTTTCTTGGCATATCATCCGTCACACGGGCCATCCATTGTTTCTTTGGTCTTCCTCTACTCTTATACTTTCTACATTCATATTCAAAACTTTCCTCACGAACTCTTCGGTGTTACCAGCAGCTGACCGGACGTAAGTACAAGATTGGCTGTACATAGCACGAATTAACTCTTCATACTTCCCAGGCATACCTAGTCTTTGAAGGCCCACCACAACACTTCCAAAAGTACCTTATCTCGGGTGGTCTAGATTAAGTATTATTATTTTCCAGCAAAAGTTGGGAACGATTCCCAAGTCAAGCAAATTGTTAGTTCTTGTATCTTTGTTCCAGATACAGAAATCCAATGGCGACGTTTCAATGTGAATAAAAATGGTACGTAATGATTAGTCAGGAATAGGTGTTTAAATACAATACAATAAAATAACATTTAATACTTAAGAGAATTTAAGTCAACGGACACACACACACTTCTTCTTAAAGTCACAAAAAACAGGCGTAAAATTAATATTAATATTAATTTTACGCCTGTTTTTTATGTCTTTCCTATTCCTTCAACTTTCTTTCCTATTCCTTTGGGTCCACATCCACACATTCTCTTCATTCATCCGCATCACAATACTCATACCACGACAACCAATTAATTATCTACGAGTATTCTATTTCAAAAAGGATGTAAACTTTGTAACCTTGTATGTAGGGGTTAATTTTCGGAAACGTTCCGATTCAGAAAATTCTTTCACTGATTGGAATCAATATTATTCCTTCCCTGGAGTCTTATGCTATATACAAGGTGTTGTTTTGCATCCTCGTAAAATTCAAGGAGGTAACTAAGCTAATGATTCTCGTCCCGAATCAATAATAAAATGTGTAGGTAAGTATTTTTTTTTTCTTATTTACGGAAATCGGTAAGTGTGAACCACCCGTGTTTTAAACGCGGGCTGTCTGATTTTCGCCCTATAAACACGCTTCCACACATACAAACAAACTCAAACGTTTATTCGATATTTTTTTATTCCCTAAACCACGTTATGGGGGTTATTCTGAAATACCGACAAACATACACAACCAAAAAAATCTGCGTTTTTCGATTAATTAACTAGGTACCATAATTTTAATTGATTAATCATGTCTTTTATGACAACTTCGTGAATTTGGACGAGGATGCAAAACAACAGCTTGTATATAAAACGTTCACGTGTGATAATTTTCGGATATTACGTGAGTAAACACACGCTTATAAGCTGTACTTCTTCATTAAAGTATAGTCCGGTAATAGTTAAGCAGGAAACTTACGTGTTTGTTACATCAAGCAGTTGGTTTGCTAGTCCAGCGGTGATGGTGACGTTGGCTGAGTTGTAGCAACGAGGTCCAATCACATTGTTCTGTTAACATAAATACATAATCATAAAAATATTTGTGTGAAGAAAAGCTTGAGAATTACTTAACATCACATCACATCTGGTGGCGTACCATGACGTCTTAAAACATTATTGTTCCATTCTTATTCCAGAGTCCACTCTGGAATAGGAATGGAACAATAATGTTTTAAGCGTCATAGTAACCCCCCTGATCACTAGGCACGACGAGTAAAGAATTAAATTAATCCAAATTGCACATGAAGGATATTATGTCACTAAATCTTACGGCGTTGGCTTCCAAAACAGTAAAAAAATAACATAACATACAAAGGTTGAAAATTAAATTCAAAGTTAAATACCCATGGAGGGTATTCCAGATGTTGTTCTAAAATATTCCAAAATACCCTCAAATTGAATGAGAGTGACATTTGGCGAACAAAAACTTGACGGTCCGTTACAAATGAAGAGAGAGGGACGGGACTGATTATCATACAAGTATTTCACAACAAAAATAACAGTTTTTTTTTTTGGAAGTCGGTTATATTTTTGTAAAACTGTTTTTATTTTAGTTATGGTATCTTACATAAATCCTAGTCAAGTATCAATTTTACATTGTAACTAGACACCAGCACATCACCCATACATACGAAAAAGAAAAAATGCATAATAAAGAGGATAACTCCCAAAGTACCGAAGCAAAGATAATAAAATTCATATGGGTGGCATATGAATTAAATAAATGACCGCGCAAGCTTTCTCTGCCAAATGATAAAAACATCTAAATCGGACCAGTAACCACGGAGAAATAAGTGTGTAAAAAAAAACCACCTGCCTTTTAAGAAGTCGGTTAAAAATGGACTACATTTCAACAAACTTATCTGTGCAGACGGGAACCCACAGAATAAATGTACCAAGTTTGAGATATTCATGCATTCATACTTGGCAAGCAGCGCCACATTAAGGCTTCCGCAGTCAAGCGCGACTTGGCATAGCGTCGCGAAGCCTCGCACAAAGGCGCGACGGGACGAGGCGCGGCATCGCATCGATTACTCGAACCTAACGTATCGAGAAGTAATAAATTAGGATAGTGCCCAGGAGTACCGCTTCCTAAATCAATACTTCTTTGGCCTACCAAGGCCATTCTAATGTGTTGCAGACGATATCTTAAAATTGGGTTGTCCTATGGACTTAAATCTTTTTGGATGATTACTTTTATGCCTTACTCTAACTTTTAATATCAAAATGAAATGAAAATTCAAATAGTATCTATACAAATAAAAAAGTCGATTTTCAAGTTACGTAATTACACTTGAACAAAAAAAAAGAAAAATCGTCCGTTTTTCGATACGTTAGGATCAAGTAATCTATCAACAAGTTGATGCCGCAGCAGCATCTTCTGTTTCTTATCGCGGAGTGTGTCGCGCTTTCGAAAAGTGATAAAAAAATCAGAAACGCGTCGCGTCGCGCCGCGCCGCGCTCCTTTGTTAGCGTGTGATGTGTGGTTGATTATTATACATACAAGGGTCTTTACAAAAAAGCCTCGTTTTCAATGCGAATTAAAGTTGTGCAACTTGTTTTTGTGTTCATTTAAACAAATGTTGGCATCACTATATAATTACTTTGTGTGCAACATGTTCTCAGCAACACAACATAAAATTATGTTTCTGCAACAATACTGCCTCACTTTTTTAACACCGAATATCGTTTACAGCTCTGAAATTTACGGTTTTTAAATCAGTTTCTAGGACAAGCAACATCTATATATAATATTGCTGACTTTTCTTTGAGAAAGTTCAAATGTAAAAGCTGGACAATAAATCATAGTTTGAGTTTTGTCAAGTTTTAGTTTTATTTTGTTGAAAGACACGGAACTAGGGCACCGAGGAGATTTTGCTCTTCGTCTACAAAGTTTTAAAGTTCCTACTCTTTAGTTAAAGCCCAAGTCACTATTGTCATTTTGTTACATACAGAAACCTATGCTTTGGGATGGGGAACCCACTATTTCACTAACGATGGTATCTTGTGATAACAATGATACGAGTCAGTAAATAAAAGCTAGAATTAGCCGGCCGTCCATATAGAGAGCTGCGGATAAGCGCTAAAATCGAGCGCTGAGGGTCAGCTCACACCGAGACGCGACGCGACGCGACGCTGCGCGCACTTCTGAGAATTCCGAATACGTTGCGTAACGTATTCTGAATTCTCAAAACGACATGTGTATCTTATCTAGTTATATTTTGAATCGCTCATTAAAAGTGTGCGCGCAGCGTCGCGTCGCGTCGCGTCTCGGTGTGAGCTGACTCTGAGTCGCACAGACGCTATTCCCACCAACACAAATATTCAATAGTTTACTATTATTCAAAAGTTACTCCGCCCGCATGTCCTCTTAATTTTAAGGAGTTCGGATTCGAACTGTTCAAAATGAATTAATAATATGGAGGAAGTAAACATGTTCATATAGCTACATCGACGCTACAAACTATTGCTCTTCAAAAGGTTTGATTAATGAATTTTCGCTACAACAGGAAACTGCTGTCTATATTAAGCCCTTAATTTGACCCGTCGTGTCGCCATGTTGGGTCGAGGGCTGACAGCTGTTGGACGGTTTTGTTTTAGTCAATTGAATTTTCTGACTACACACATACTTAATAGAACTACACTTCTGATGGGTAAGATAGAACCTAAGAATGGACAGATAGTTGGAAAAATAATCTCACGTCTGAAATCCCGGAGGGACAGGCAAAGGAATCCACATTTCGCTAGTTATGTTTCAGTCCCATGTAATATGGAGCAAGCCTATTGCCGTAAACTGGGCACAAATCCAAACGCCCGGTTATTACTACGGCATTCCTAGTGGCAAACCCAATAAAACTATATTTACAATAATTATATTGTACCCTCTACAAGGCTCAAGAAAATAGGTGGATTATTTAGATGCCAATGTTAAGGCTTTCATAATAAACTACTAAGCCACATTCAAGAACTAAGCCTTAATAAATTCAATTCTTTTATAAAAAGCAAACTTTGCCTGAAAGCCTACTATGCTGTCAAAGATTATATCGAGGACAAAAAAGCTTGGGATTTAATGCTACAATTTTAATTGAAATTGAATCGAATTTGTACTATTTTTATATTTTTTGGTTTGAGTTTAATATTTTAAATTAATATACACAATTAAATTATTTACTTTTATTTTTTTAGGGTTCCGTACCTCGTAAGGAAAAAACGGAACCCTTATAGGATCACTTTGTTGTCCGTCCGTCTGTCTGTCTGTTAAGACCCTTTTTCTCAGGAACGCGTGGAGGTATCGAGCTGGAATTTATATCGAATACTCAAGTCATATATAATGCCTATAAGCTGTAACAAAATTAAACTTCTAGGTCAACGCAATCAAAAGAAGTAGCAATTTAAGCCGCATATTTTCAAACTCGCAACTTCTCGCAAGGGAATCAAAACATAAAGGGTACTTCCAGTCGACCTAGAATCTTGAAATTTATCATGAAGCAATGTTTTATAGCACTTATAAAAGGAAAATTCCGAAAACCTTAAATTTTTTGTTACATCACATATTTTTATTTATTCTCTTCAGTAATTTTGGTTTGTACGGAACCCTCGGTGCGCGACTCCGACTCGCACTTGGCCGGATTTTTTTTATTCTAGATTTAGTAGACATTATTTACTTTTTCAAGTACTTACTGTATTTTACTTTTTCTTTATTGATTTAGAATTATATGAGTCACATTTATTTATTTCTATTGGAGTACATTATGCGGCCTACCCAAATGTCACTTTTTTGGTAAAGTTCGTCGTGTCGTTGAGCTCCTTGGTTTAAGAGTCGAGCTACACGATAACTGAAAAATGCTTGCACTGGCTGGTCAGGTCCACTCAAATCTGTGTGGTTCTTTCTTCAAAACACCATCTCAGACACTTATCTGCATAGTCCTTATTCTCGGTCAAGATGTCTGGACCTTAAAATGACTGTGACCTCTGAGTTCGTTTCGGTTGTTTCTTCTCAAAGTAGTCAGGTACGAAATATGCCCGAACGAAGGCCTCATCTCGTTTTAAAAAAAGACGACATATAAAATTGTAAAACCTATTTGCAATTAATTTCATAAATGATTTCATTTGAACTATTTATGACATGATCAAAATGGAAACCAACTCGATTCCAAATTACATTTGAATAGCCTTCAACTTCAGACTGCGGATGGTCATAATTGCAGTCAGGCGGTTTCGCATTGATCGTGTTGCGAGCTTACAACTGACCAGTTAATTCCTTTCTCATTAAATTGTCTGTTGGCTTCAAATTGAGCATATCATGCAGTAGCCGGATCGTGGGCTTAATGGAGGATTGGGTTCGGGATGTCATTTCTGTGGGATGGTTTGATATTGGTTAATTTATATTGCCATGCATTGTCTTAGAAGATAAATCACATTACCTTCAACTGAGCATTCTAAATGTATTGTAGTTAGTATTTGGGTAGTTTATGAGTAATCTTCCATGGTACGTATTTTTTTTCTTCATCTATCTATCTATCACCTATACAAGGTGTTGTTTTGCATCCTCGTCAAATTTTAGGAGGTGGTCACATAAGAAATAAATAATCAATTAAAATTACGGTACCTAGTTAATTATTAATAAACGCAGATTTTTTTGGTTGTTTAAGTTTGTCAATATTTCAGAATAACCCCCTTAACGTGGTTTAGGCTTCGATCAATAATAGTACTAGATTAAGAATCAGGAACAAAAATGAATCGCAAAAGTGTCCACGTTTGCACACACGTAAACATCTATATTTCTTAGAAAAAAGTTTAATAATATTAACAACTTCAGTTTATTATAAACCTTAACACTCTAACATAAAGTTTAATTACAATTACAAAATATATTTATTTAAGTCCTTTCATCGGAGAAAGGTAAAAGGCAATAAATTTAAAATGTCACTTGAAAATAAAAAGTCATGAATTCAAAAATATTTATTCTAAAATGAATCTTAAGTCGAATTAACAAAGTTCAAAAAATTATATTGACGATTTCGTGCTAACTCTAATTTAGGACTAGACGTAATTCTTGGTATTACATTTCAATGCTCAGAACACAGTAAGTATTGAAAGACGTAGAGTTGCAGAATATTTTTTTATGCCCAGGTTCGTTTTGTAAGGTTGCAAATAGTTTCGATCGATTTAAAAAAGTAGTAGACTAAGTAGTAGGTACAATTTTTAACAGACTTCAAAAAAAAGGGGGAGTTGCTCAATTTGACTATATTTTTTTGTTGGTGACCGATTTCTGCACTAATTGTAAACCGATGTTTAAAATTCTTTTTTTATTCGAAAGACTATACTCTAGTGGTAGTCCCGTTGTCACCAAGTCAGAATTTAAAGTATTTCATGAAAATGCCTACTAGGTATAGTTTTCATCCGATAAAGATTTTTGTAATTTACGCCTTTGAGAGTTTCCAGTTATGTTCAAACTATCAAAATGAATCGAACATATTCTCGAATTTTTATAAGGTATATATATTCTGCACATCGAAATGGGTCGCTAGTAAATCAACAAACAAAAATAATATTTAAAATAACAACACTACTCCATGCATTGCCTTTTCCAGAATAGTCAATGTTTGTAACAATAGTTGGTGCGTTATTGCAAACATTGGTCAAACAATCATAATATTAGTTAATTTCACTTTTATTGACTATTTAATTCTGTTTTTATTTAATGAAAAATCACTTATTACATATATCCTTATCGAAAAAAAACATATTCTTTTCAAAATATTAGTGTTACGGTCGTTATTTACACAGTTATTGAACGCGCATTTCGACGTCTTAATGTTGGCTATGATTGGACCATACTAATTTGAAATAAGACCACAAAAGCATTTGTGGTCTTATTTTTCGAGCCGTTTTTGAAGCGCTCATCGGGAATCTAGTACTATTATTGATCTATGGGTTTAGGGAATAAGAAATTATCGAATAAACGTTTGAGATTGTTTGTATGTGTGTAAGCGAGGTTATAGGGCAAGAACCAGACGGGCCGCATTTAAATTATGGGTCGTTCACACTTACAGATTTCCGTAAATAATAAAAAAATACCTACCCATTTTATTATTGATTCGGGACGAGAATCATTAGCATAGTTACCTCCTTGAATTTGACGAGGATGCAAAACAACACCTTGTTTAAACAGAGCTAATAACTTTTCGTTACAAAAGAGAAATTAATACTAGATAAAAATTGAATGGAATTGTACCACAGTTAAAATACTGAAATAGAAACTATTTCGCAACAAAGAAAATAGCTATAACATAGCTTTCGGAAGTTGGTGGCAAAGAAGTTTTTGCTGCCAACGGTTATTTTAAGTAAAATCATGAACTCATTCATGACCTACAACATTTTTTTGAAGAAGTAGATCGCCTTTATCATAAAAAGACAACATGTACCTAAGAGAATAAGAAAAAGTGATTTAAAATAGCTACATCCAAAATATACTTTATTATTCTCTTGTTCTTCCTACAGTCCTCACTGTGAAGCAAAAATAAGGGAATAATATAGTTAGTATGGGTAAATAGTAAAAGTAATTAGACAGTGTTACCGATACTGTTCTGAAAGGTTTTAGCCGGAGACACCCGAAATATCTGACTAACGGAAGTGAGGTCAGTGGAGTTTATTTGTTTAGTAACTTGTTATTTGTTGAGGCAACCACGATTCCGGGCATGACGTTCGCAAGGCAGTCGTCGAAATAAGGCCACGTTTCTATTAGAGTTTTGCAAGGATTTTTTGGCAAAATAGGAAATTTAGGCACCATTATATTGAGAGAGTGATCGTCAATGGCGCTGTCGCGACAGCACTGTCACTAGCGTGTTTGAGGATTCATTTAAACATAATTTTTGCGCCAGTCTAGCACTGACAGACAGTACTGGCTCCAATTGAGCCTGTCTTTTTCCGTCACTCAGAAGCTTCATTTGCTAGAGCGAGAAAAAAAACAGGAATTCTATATTATATTACTAATAATAAAGCTGAAGAGTTTGTTTGCTTGAATACGCTAACCTCAGGAACTACTGGTCCGATTATGAAAAAAATCTTTCAGTGTTAGATAGCCCATTTATCGAAAAAGACTATAGGATATAATCATCACGCTACGACCAATAAGAGCGGAGTAGCAATGATAAATGTTGCAAAAACGGGGAAAATGTGACGCAGGCGAAGTTGCGCGGGACAGATAGTTATATCCGAAAGATGGCCGACCCCTCCATTTTTTTTTTTTTTTTTTGAATGGCATCTCGCAGTTCAACCTATGAGGTTGTCGTCTGCTTAACCGGACTATCCTGTGGGTGCCTTTAGAGTAAGGCCTCCAGCCAGGGCATAAAAACTTACAAACTAAGCGACTGCACGCTAAGGGCACCCCCTGTGGGGTACGAACCTCGGCTTAGGGCGTCGCTGGGGGAGGACTGCATGGGGACAGGCTGGATCTGAATGGTATCATTATTTAGGGGCTGATTTAAAACTACTGGCACAGCATCGCGGGCTGGCTCGAGCGAGGGTCGGGGAGGACATGGACCGGGACGTCGCGACGGACCTCGACGGCGAGGTCGGAAAGACGGAGGTTTGAGTCGGAACTTTTTAAGAGTGCTAGTCTCTTTGCTACTCTCCTGGAGGAGGGTGATAGCATCATCTGGAGTGACAAGGGTATGCCTAGGACGGCGTACTGTACCAATGCGCGAGGGTTCGTAACGGGCGGCCGCTGCGATCAGGGGATTACGGTGTTTAATGGCGTTATCGAAGAAACGCTTCGAAAGGCGTTTCATAAACTGAAGGACGGTGGGCATTCTAAGGTCTACGTGTAGACGGTCATTACGGACATAAAAAGGGGCTCCCGTGACTCTACGTAAGAACCGGTTCTGTAAAATTTGCATCCTATGGATGTACTTAGGCTTGGTGTGAGCGTACACGACGCAAGCGTACGTCATAATGGGGCGGATCACCGCGGTATAAAGGCGCAACTTGCACTTGAGTGACAACTTGCTTTTTGTCGAAATCATGAAATGAAGCCTACCCATAGCAAACGCAGCTCGGTCGCGAGCTGCTTTGATGTGCGCCGCGAAAGACAAGTGGTTGTCAAGTATGACTCCTAAGTACTTGGCTTGCTTCTCCCAAGGGATAGGCTTACCGTACATAGTGATCGGGCTGAGCGCGGGTGGCTTAATTTTACGCTGTTTAGAGTAAAGAACTGCCTGGCTCTTGTCGGGGTTCACCTCGATTCTCCATTTCCGGAACCAAGCGCCTAAGACGTTGGCTGAGGTTTGGAGGGTGCTATAGATAGCGTCGTGACTGCGGCCAGTGTAATAAATGGCCGTGTCGTCCGCGAACAGGGCTAACTGAGCCTTCTTGCTCTTGGGGATGTCACTGGTGAACAGAGTAAAGATAAGGGGAGAGACGACGGAGCCCTGAGGGACTCCGGCTCTAATGGGGTGGGGGGAAGACAGTGCCTTCCCGATGCGATAGCGGAAGGTGCGATCCGACAGAAAGTCTCGTAAGATGAGCACGAGACGGTCCGGCACTCCCAGTTTGTACAGCTTATATAATAAGCCGTTGTGCCAGACTTTGACGAAAGCCTTTGCTATGTCGAAGTACAACACACCCGTCATCGCTCCACGCTGGAAGCCAGCGCTCAAGTGTTCTACGATGCGATGGGCCTGTTGAATGCAGGAGTGTCCGGTCCTGAAGCCGAACTGCTCGTTGGGGATGAGACTCTTAGCCTCGGCGAAGTCTTTGAGTCGCTTATAAATAAGTCTCTCGTAGATTTTGCCGAGTGCGTTCAGGAGACTGATAGGTCTGTAGCTTGAGGGCTCAGACTTGGGTTTGCCTGGCTTGGCGAAACCGATGACAGTGGCCTCTTTCCATATTTGGGGAAAGGCGTTGTTGCTCAGGGCGCCATTGAAGATGGCCGCCATTAACACGACGAGCTGAGCGGGGAGGAGTTTTAACACCCTATTGGTGATTCCGTCGGAGCCGGGTGCTTTCCGCGGTTGAAGCTTATTAATGATGTCTTGCACTTCGTCAGCTGTGACCGAAGGCAGAGGATCATCAGGGTCTTCTACGGGAGGGAGGGCGGCTTTACGTTCGACGAATGCGTTCACCTCATCGAGATGTCGCTTGTCTACTGGTTGAGAGCTGGGGGAGCACTGTGACTCCCGGCTGTCGGCTAGGCATTCGGCCTTCTCAGAGTCGTCGAATGCGACGCTCTTATCGGGTCGGGTGAGGGGAGGCATCGAAGCCTCTTCGGTGGAGCGCAACTTGCGTTGGAGCTGCCAGAAGGCTAGGTGGGTAGGCTCGAGCTCGCTAAGCGTCTTGTCCCATTGATCTGAACGATGCTCACTAGTGCGCTTCTTTACAGCACGCTGTAAATAACGCATGTGAGCTTTGTTCGCGTCGCAGGGAAAGTTGCTGTAGGCACGGATGGCCGCGTTCTTCTCGGTTATCAGTTCACGTACGTCAGCGGGTAGAATCCAGCGTTGATCGCTCATTGCTGGAACTTCCCGTGAGCAATCCTTTAGTACGGATTGCACGTGTTCTGTAAACGAGTTGATGGCGGCCGTCGTGTCTGCGACTGAGACAATGTGGTCCGGGATGGCCTCCAGGTGAGGCGACGTGGTGGATTTCAGCTTTTCGCTGACTTTCCTCCAGTCGGTTATCACTTGGGTCGGCGGGGGGGCCGACCCCTCCAATAAAGTTTAGTAATTATGTACTCACAGGATCGTAGAACACGCACATAGTATGAGCCCCTTCTCTGCAATACTTCATGTTGGGGCAGTAGTCTGACAGATGTATTCCCTTCTGGTACTCGTTGTCTATGATCAGTGAGCATCTTGAGGTCTTTAGGGTGAGGAGGAGCAGTGGTAGCAGCTGAAAAGTAAAAACGTGTTAAATGTTAGATGGGGATAGGTTTCTTTCTTGTCTAAAAGGAAACAAGAAAAAACCCAATATTTTTGCTCCGATTCGCAGATCAGTTGAAATCTATCTGGGTTTTTATCTTAAGAATTTCTTATAATAATAATAATAAAAAAAACATTTATTTCAGACTATATCCGTATTTTGTTGCTAACAATGTTCTTAAAACTAATGTTAGTAATTAAGCAAAACAATTTTTAAATGACAACATGAAGCCGCAACCATCTTTGCAGCATAGGGGACTCCCACCGATCAATAAAAACACCTAGTATAGTGTTGGTACTGCCACGAACGCGAGCGAGTAGGGAGGCGCACCTTTTCCTAACGATAGCGGCAAAGCCATCCACCCGTGCCTCAGCAAACATCCCTGACGCACTGCAACGCCATGGCAGCCCCAACAGTACCCTGAGTGGGTTCCCTACTTGTCTTCGAAAGTTGATGGTTCGATTTTTATTATATCAAACACGGTGTGTCGATACTTCGGTTGTACGATTGTTTATTCCATCGATGGTTTAATGGTGCGATGTAACGTTTGTGCGAAAAATCCTGTTGCGAAATACCATACAGCGATTGCTCATTAGATCGGTAATTATTAGTTCGAAGTATGTCGATTCGAAATGCCTACTGTTGTCGGTGAGATTTAATTAATTTCTCATTTTGCATTAAAGACTTTTAGGAAGTACATTCCTTTTAATGAAAAAAATGTATATGTGGAACTACTTACAAGACAATAACCGCCATGGCTTGTATGCGACTATACCTACAGAGTCTCCTGAAAGAGCAAATAAGCACAAATCACGCTAATGAAAAAGCACCCCACGCTTTTTTTCTTAATTTAAATTTATTCTAATTTATTTTCTATTTTTTAGTTCGGTTTTCTATAAAAAGCGTGTTTTTTAGTTTTTTTAAACTATTATTTATTAAGACCCATTTCTAATCACGTAGAATTGTAATTACAATATTATTATGTATTTTTTTTGCATTTTCATTTGTTTTTTTTTTTATTAAATGTGTCGTTACATGGAAATATAATAATACATAGAGAATACATGTAATATAATCTTTTTTTATTAACGATTAATGTTTTGTTATTTCTTGTTCTATGCTGATAATGTCGAAGATTATATCCTTTTGCTATTTTTGTTAGATTTTTTTATCAAAATAAAACATTTAATGCGTATTTTAGGTGTTGTTAATTTATTTTAGGTGTTAGCAAAAGGAAGTAGTACGGAAGCCATAACTGTCTTGCTAATTTTAGGAAAATCAACGAGAAGATATGTATGGTATTGAATGTAATTCCTTAACGTCTATAATGCAAAATAAGATTATTAATTAAATCTCACGGACAACAGTAGGCATTTCGAACTGCCATACTATCGAACTAATAATTACCGATCTAATGAGCAATCGCTGTATGGTATTTCGCAACAGGATTTTTCGCACAAACGTTACATCGCACCATTAAACCATCGATGGAATAAACCATCGTACAACTGAAGTATCGACACACCGTGTTCGATATAATAAAAATCGAACCATCAACTTTCGAAGACAAGTAGGGAACCCCCCTGAGTGCATTATTATATTGGATACTTATTATCTCAGCTAGAGCCTAGTTTTTTTTAATACTCCTCTGCGTTCTCCTCTACTTGATATTACGTTATGTTATTGCTACAAAGGATACTGCTGATAATATTTGTAACATTATCTTTCAGTCATGTTAGCACTTGCCTAGGTTGGTCTGTGGATGGTTGACCACATAATACATAATAGTTTCCTTCGTGCCTCGGAAAGCTCGTTAAGCCATTTGGTCCCGGCTGTCATTTGTAGATCTTTGACAGCCGTTGCTAGTAGTCAGTGGTCTGAAAGTCTGACAACCAGTATTACTAAGAAGTATCGTATTACCCGGTACTAACTGGGTTGTGGAGGTCAGATAGGCAGTCGCTGTATGTAAGATACTGGTGTTCAGATGCATCTGTTTAGATTGGAAACCGACCCCAACACAGTTGGCATAATTCTAGGTAGATGATGATGATCTTACAGTTATCATGAACCTACAAGCTGTTGTTTTGCATCCTCGTCAAATTTAAGGAGGTAACTATGCAAATGATTGTCATCCCGAATCAATAATAAAATGGGTAAGTAATATTTTTTTTCTTGTTTACGGAAATCGGTAAGTGTGAACCACCCGTGTTTTAAACGCGGCCCGTCTGATTCTCGCCCTATGACCGCGCTTCCACACATACAAACAATCTCAAACGTTTATTCCATGATTTCTTATTCCCTAAACCACGTTAAGGGGGTTATTTGAAATACTGACAAACTTAAACAACCAAACAAATCAGCGTTTATTAATAATTAACTAGGTCCCGTAATTTTAATTGATTATTTATGTCTTTTGTGACAACCTCCTGAATTTTGACGAGGATGCAAAACAACACCTTGTATATAAGGAAAGGAGGTAACAGCCTGTGACCATTCCCTGATGAAACAGACAGTGATACCTATCAGTTACAGCTATCCGAAAGGTAAATACAAAAACAATGCCGGTAGATATCACGGAGATTCTCGTAACTGGAATATTTAATCGTACAACAACCATTTTGTTTTGTTATATTTTTTTTTTATTTGCGTTCCCGATAAGCGTTAATTAGGGCCAGCTTTTGTTTCTGTTTTATTAACGTTTGGAATTTTGCTCTATGTTTTTTAAAAAAAGACCGACCAAATCTTTAAAACATTCACTAAATTTCTTGTATTCGTATTTTTGCCTTTTGGAAAGGTTTTTTTTTCGTTGAATAGAAGAATTTCTATTTTATGATGAAACGGTACCGGACATAGCACACATCAACTCAGAAAGGGATGGTCACTGTATCGCTTTTGGCCTTGCCATCAAACGAGGCGGGGCGATTAATATACTATTTCGATTAGTGTGCGTTGCAGTAGGAAGTTTAATTCACAGAATACGGAAATAAATGTGATAACCACCAAATCATACTTTGAGATCCTAAGCTCCGTAACCAAAAAAAGTACTAAACATAAAAAATGTATTCAAAGATCAAATGTAGTAAATGATCACCTAATCGAGCAAATATTGTTCTCCTAAAAAACCGAAACGTAATCAGAAGCGACGCTTACGATTGACAGTTCCACATAGAAATAATGTTAACCTAATACTCTTTACCAACATAAAAAAGCAAAGTGAGCAAGGAGAACTTAGGATGCAAGAGCGAGCGAAGCAAGCTCGGGACATTGGGCACCCCGACTCCAACATGTTATATTCGAAGGGATAGCGGAGAGATTGAGCAAAGCGAGTGAACTAAGACCCGGCCATTCCCTTCGTGTTAGTTTAATTTAAACCCTGCAGACAGAAATAAGAGCCCCGCGTAGAGCAGCAACATCGACTACGCCTTATATTTTTTTTTAATTTTGTTTATAGTTTACGTCGTAACAGGTCATCCTCACATGCGTTTCATTTCTCCTCACCATATCAAGGCAACTGTTTCCCATTCAAGTTTTCTGTCATGGGAACCTTACATCGTGGACTCACAGCCTATAAACATTAACATAACAATGCAAGTTAAAGGACCCATTTCTACCCAAAACTATTTAATTCAATTTCTGAAAGTACGAAATATTTCGCATTCACACTGAAGCTTTGATGCATTAGAGCAATGAACATTTCCATTATATGCGCATATGATGTTTATGGCAACACTCATCAGGATTAAATAAGACTTCTAAATCTTATCGCATTCATTTAGAAGTCGTTACAAAAATCATTAATTCCATTGTGATTTTGTAAAGGCACGATATTTTTAAACAATGGTGATTTAAAAAGGGATTCGTCACTTTTGGATGCCATTTGTCCATGAGCTGGCTTTGAAACAACGTGGATGCTTAATTTTTCGCAAGTGGCACCTGAAGCGCACGATTGAACGTAAAAAATAACCTAATCGCAGTGCAGCAATGGTAAAGTCGCATAATCGCTCGATTATGCGACTTTACCAATGCTGCAAAGTCGATCAGCGATGTAGAAGACATAAAGTTAGTTACTGCTTGCAAAACTTGTCTACATAATATATAGAATACACTAGCTGAACCGCGCAACTTCGTCTGCATCACATTTACCCCGTTTATCAACATCTTTCATTATTGCTCCGCTCCTATTGGTCGTAGCGTGATGTTATATAGCCTATAGCCTTCCTCAATAAATGAGCTATCCAACACAAATTTGTAAAGCATGATTACAAATTGTGCTCTATATGTTTCGTGAACGCCTACAAAGATTTTGATTTCTATGCAACCCCAAAAATTGAAAGGCTAAAATCCTGAAAAGACACTGGGTTATTCACTACTCCTTAGTTCTATAAAAAACTGTAATTTTCATCATCGACGTTTTTTATACTGAATGTGCCTGCGCTTGGCCACAACTCGGCTGATGTGAAGCGATGATGCTGTCTGGGGTGGATTACGTTTGCCTAGAAGAAACCGATAGATTGCATAATTCCACTGCTGCGCAAAAAGAAGGCCTCTACATGACTTCTGAATCTTCGATCCAGAGCTAACTTTTAGAGGACCATAGAAAAATCTATTTAAACTTACCTTAACAATCATCTTTATATTTATATTAACTTCGCAATGAACAGCACAATTATCGCAGTCTACACATTTTAGTCCTTTTTAGCTTAAAAGATCAGTAAACGTCAAATGAATGGAACCTTTTTGCACCATTTGAAGCAAAAATCAAACCGAACTTGGATCACTTTTCTTAATGAAACACTATGTTTTTTCAATTTCAATATTATGAAGTAGGTAATAACTTATTTTTGATTGAGTAGAAAATTTTCATCTTTCAGTTATTTCTTCAGAATTTTGTAGTTAATGATTTATTTTTTTGATACACTTTTAATGTTGGTGTGTTTCACTTGGCACTTAGTTTTATTTAAAGTAAAATGTAACTCTTTCGTTTTTTTTTCGTTGATTTTAATCAAAAATTGCGATTAGAAGCAGCGGTTTACTCGGTTTTTATTTGACAGGTAAAGCTCGCACATTGGGAGAGCATTAGAAACTCGTTACACATACTCGTACTCGTAATAAACGCTGTTTTAAAATTAGTTGAATCGTTCAATAAACAACAACGTCTATTAAAATAATAAATCAAAGCTCTTTTCGAGAAAAATAACTAATTTCCGGTTAATCGAACATTGTTTTAAAACCCATATTTTTTTTTGTTTCAGGACCCATCTCTATAGTAAACTATAAACATTGAAAATCTATGTTTCTATACCATGCTTTATGTTTAGTCTAAGAAAATATAACAAAAGCAGTAAAGGACTGCAGAAAGGAGAAACTAACTAAGGTCACATCCGCCATTTTGAATCACTCACTCTTTTTTTTTTCAACATGGCGGCTATAACAATGATGTTTAGAGTTTCCACAGTAGTTATCGACTAGGATAGTTTATAAAAGTGCATTGTTAGTAGCCGAACATTCACTACTAAGTTCAGATGTCTTTATAATGTACTTGCAATTAATTGTTTCTTCGATTTTAATACATTTTATAGATGCTGGTGATTTACATGTAAGTTGCTTTTATTTACATCTTATTCCTTTAAACTTTAAGTCGAAAATGTTATAAAGACGAAGGTCTACTCCGTGACTAGGACTGCGCCGCTATCCACTTCTCGAGCCCGGGGTTGGTGAACGTCTTATGTCTACAAATTTTTAGTACGTTTGGTAAAAACGTAAGGTTCAATCATGATCGGAATAAGCTAGAAGGCTAGTAAGTCTATAGTGTCTGAGTCATCAACTGAGAACAAATCTACACTCTGGGCTACTAATGGAAAATTCCTGATGTTAAAAAGGAATAACACTTTGCCAGACTTGGTATAGCATGTCTTTGCCTTTTTCACAGGTAGTTAGTTGCAAATTAGGTACTGGGCTTTGATTGTTAGTGGACACCGTAGATGATGATGAGGATGCACGCAGTCTAAAGCGCAAGGTAGCGGTGCCGGTAGTGGACGGTAGCGGCCATGTGCCCCAGGCTGCAGATTGGAGTCTAGTGCGCAGTTGACCTCGCAACACTCGGTGTTGTAACCTTTGATATTGGTTGGAGAATGTTGTAAATGAAATCACGAGTCCAGTATAAAGTCTATTGATAATAACCAGCAGTAATAGTTACAGTGACGATTCTTCCATAAAGTCAAAAGTCAAAGTCAAAGCATTTATTTCAATTAGACCATTACAGGCACTTTTGAAAGTAAAAAAAATAAAAAAATAAAACGCGAATCTACAGTCTCAGTCACAAGGCATAATAACTTGTGAAAGTACTGTAGTTGCCCATTCCGTAGCGTATATCTCTATGGAGAAGAACGGGCAAGAAACTCCATGGACACTCTTTTAAATCAAAATATGTTACAAAATCTTGGTTACATCATTCATGTTAAGAATTACAAATATGTGAGAACAATGTAGAAATACGGGCAAGTTAAGAGCGTCCAGAGTAAAAGATTAAATCAGTAATTAAAAAAATAAAGTAATTAAAATAAACCGTGGCAGCTAAGAGATGACCAGTCACAACTGACAGCGCCCGTTCACGAACATGACGCATGTATCAGCCATCATTCAACTCAACCATTTTGAAGGGAACTAAACGACCCGACACACCCGCCACCATCAGCGTGACATTTAAGTGAGCATGATCTGAATAGCACACAAGTTAATGCTACGGCACGCGGCACGGCGAAGACGCCTGGCCGCTAGACTGTATGTGCGGGGAACTAGGTTACTAGGTATTTAGCATTGTCAGCAGTATTGTTACCTGTAGTTCCTACACTCGGCAAGGCTCCATCATGGCGAGCAGAGAAGTGTGGTTAGGCGGGCAAATAGAACATATAAGGCGGTAGTAGTGCTTGCGACCATTAGAGCAACTAGCCATCATCATCATTCTTGCATCTATTTCAATTCATTTGGGGTTGGCACAGTATGTCTTTTTCTGTCATACTTCTTTATTACTAGTCATCTCATCAAACACCTTCTTTCTTGCAATATCATCCTTCACAAAGTCCATCCATAGTTTCATTGGTCTTCCTCTACTCTTATAGCCATCCACATTCATACTCAAAACTTTCCTCACGACATAGTCCTCATTCCTCCGCATTACATGCCCATACCACGAAAATCGATTACCACACAACTTTTCAGTCCCCCGTGCCACTTGGAGCAACTATGCAGTCATTAAAAAACGGGCCAAGTGCGACTCTTACTCGCACACAGGGTTCCATAGCCCTAAACAATATAATAACAATATTTTGAACGGTCATTCATTAGTAAACTTCCACTCAACCGCAAAACTAAATTTGTTTTTCATAGTAAGTAAATGAAAAACAAAGTTACTGCTGCAGTTTGGTGAAAAAGTACCATATCTCAAAAACTAAATATCAAATCTTATTCAAATTTTCGTTGTAAGTTTTGTTTAACGTTCTATATCCCAATATTTTTTCAGAATTTTACTCCTCTTACTTTAGAAATTAGAGGGGGGGACACGTTTTACCACTTTGGAATTGTCTATCTTTCAAACAATTGACTTTAAAAAAAAATGGTTTTAGGAACCTCAATGTCATTTTTAAAGACCTATCTATAGATACCCCGCACGCATTGGTTTGATGGTTTTTTTTTTAGTTTCAGTTCCGTGTCAGATGTCAG
This sequence comes from Cerastis leucographa, assembly GCA_963082945.1. NCBI lineage: Eukaryota > Metazoa > Arthropoda > Insecta > Lepidoptera > Noctuidae > Cerastis > Cerastis leucographa. The sequence goes on from OY720370.1 coordinate 6,500,389, forward strand.
ATGTCCTTAATCTATATTATTTTTTTATTTTTGTACAAAAATCGTAAAGCGGTTCACACAATACATCTATCTACCAAGTTTCAACCGTGTAGTCCTAATAGTTTCGGAATAAAGTGGCTGTGACATACGGACGGACAGACAGACAGACATGACGAATCTATAAGGGTTCCGTTTTTTGCCATTCGGCTACGGAACCCTAAAAATACATAAACAATTTCTAATCTGGCAATTGTGTTAAGTTTTTGTACGAAACAATATTTATGTTTACTGTTTTGTTGTTACTACTCGTTTAGGTCTTTTTTGCGTGTAGCGCAGTAATTTGTACTGGCGTTATTTTTTGTGCCCTAAGTTTCTAAACAACGTTGATAATAAAATCACTTTTTGTTACTTGGTAACGGCAAAAAATCTGTTTGGAACTATATACCTACATATTTAAATATCGATAAAGGGTAGTCAGAAGTTGAACTCATTATTACTTATTTCATCTCAGTTTCCTCTGTGCTTCGGAAAGCACGTTAAGCCGTTGGTCACGGCTGTCATTTGTAGATCTCTGACAGTCGTTACCGGTCAAGCCAGAAATTCTGACAACCAATCTTACCAAGGGATATCGCATTACCCAGTACTAACTGGGTGGTAGAGGTCAGATAGGCAGTCGCTCCATGAAGAGTACTGGTAATCAGCCGCATCCGGTTAGACTGTAAGCTGATCCCTACATAGTGGGAAAACGCAGGCAGATAATGAAATTATTTCATTTCAGTCAGCTCAACAGCGTTGACATGCTGGCAGGCTGTGAATGTGTGGACATTGTAGGCTTTGTTATTTTTTTTTTCTTTCTTTTACTACCTTCTGTAGTAAGCAATCGACTTAGGGCCTACGCTGTCCTCCCATACTTAAGTACTAACGCTGTAACTTCAAATATTGTAAAACCAAATGATTTTAAAAGAGTAACCATGGAGTTTCTTGCCGGTTCTTCTCCATAGGAAACGACCAACCCGAACCGTGCACCTTTTGTTGACGTTTTATAAGTGCCCATGTAGGCCTATGTAAAATAAAATATTTTGTTTTTTTTTTTTTGATTTTGACAGATATATGAACATGGGCTCAATTCCTTTTATTTTACAATGTTGTACAAAAATTAAGTCACCCTTTTTCACGATGTAATATCACAAGGTGTCTTTACCAGGGACACCCTTGAGACCAGCCTTAATGTCCTCTTTTTCTGAAAACTCAGACTGTTCGAAGAAAAACGTTATTTTGAAGGAAACTGACAAGACAAAAGACTCGAAAACCTTTCTAGGAAGTACCGTAGAAGACATTGACTAATGATAGCCTCGTAACGTTTGGGGTAATAATTACCGTGATAAAATATAAATAACATTTGAACAGTCATCGTCACGCTTCGCTGATTGAGAATAAATTGGAGTTCTGAATGATGATGATGAGCAAAATATTATTAACAAAAGATTGCCCGTACATAACTTGTGTTCCTATCCGTAATTGCTTGTATATCTGCCTGTTAGGTTATCTACTATTCTTGGTTACAGGTACTATCCAAGGTCTACTTAAATTAGGGTTCTATTGGCTTATACGATGAGGAGGAGCTTGTGGATAAATAATAACAGTCGCACGGGTCGATCTTTCAAGGTTAAGCCGTGCTTGCCGAGGTCGGTCCGTGGATGGGTGATTACATACCGAGTTTCCTCCGTGCCTCGGAAAACACGTTAAGCTGTTGGTCCCGGCTGTCATTTGTAGACCTTTGACAGTCGTTAAAAGTAGTCGGAAGCCGAAAGTCTGACATCTAGTCTTACTAAGGGGTATCGTATTATCCAGTTATTGGGTTGTGGAGGTCAGATACGCAGTCACTTCATGTAAAATACTGGTGCTCAGCTGCATCCGGTTGTACTGGAAGCCTGACGTGCTTTGAAGGTTAACGTGCTTTCCGAGGCACGGATGAAACTCGGTATGTAATTATGGTCACCCATCCGTGGACCAACCTCGGAAAGTACGGCTTAACCTTAAAGATCGACCCGTGCGACGGTTAATATTTAGCCACGAGCTCCCCATTAGCGCTTCCGACCACTAAAACAACTACTAAAAAAAAAGCAAAACATTAACGGAATATTTTCATTTATTACAGTACGTATCAAAAGATGGAACAGAAAACAAGGCAGTCATTGGCTCAAGTGTAAGTAAAACATAATTTTTTATAGCAGGCGGGACCCTTTTTAGATTGGCAACACAGCAGAACTGTGTCAGTGGCTATTAACATTACTTCGCACTCTTTTTATTTACAGGCGTTTTATTGGTTGCTTTTGCTATAATATGAGGTTCCGGTTACTCTGTTTGTAATCCATTTTTTTCTCGTAGGCAAGGATCAAAGCGTCTGGGTACCACCTTTGGAATCAGCATCACTGGAAGCCCCATAAAGGAGTAATTAATTCTATTTTATTTCCTAGTTTGTTCTAACAGATCTTCTATTTTTTTCGACTGTACACACGGTGACATATGAGTAGTACAACATATAAACTGCTTTGGTAAAGCTCAACTGGTCACCTTGTGTACGTGTGTGGGTTTCTTTTGGCATATTTTCCAAGATAGATTTCACTGGCTTTTTTGGTGGTCTTTTACCATTGTTTTTGTAGGAATACAAGTAGAGGACCAGGGCAATTGGAAGCGCTTTGCTAAAAGGACTGTCACAAAGTTAGTGTAGGCCTTACACCAATTTTGTGACAGTGACTACCAAAAGGTAGCTTTTTGTCAATTCGATAATTTTATTTTTCATATTCATTTTTTTGAATTTGTGTGATTTTTTAAAACCAAACCAACTTTTTAACCGATGAAAAAAAGGAGGAATTTCTCAATTAATCACGTTTATTGTTTTTTTTTATGTAGAATTACGGGTTGATTTAGATTTTTCTACTAAATTTTCAATTGTGAATCGATTCTTTTGAAATTTGGCACTATTGTGTAGTACTGATGACACTTCAACACAATTGAGATGAGAGAGAATAAAAGGAAACTTCTTTCTTTCTTTATCGAGTGGTTAGTGCTTATACTCGTGTCGGGAGTTTTTATGCCACCTATGGGACTCTGGTTTTGCTTTGAATGCCGCTGATGCCGAGAAATTCCTCTGAGGCATGCTAGTTTTCTTATGATGTTTTCCTTTACCGAAGCAAATGTTAAAATTCAAAATTCTCACATGAATCCAAAAAATCAGTGGTGCATGTCTTAGGATAGAACTCGAGATCTTTGATTTGGCAGGCCGATGGCTGCCATCACTGCTAAAAGGAAACTGAAAGGCGAACGCACAACAACAGAAACTCAAAAGTGAAAGATAAATAACAATGTAGTCTAAATAAGCTCCTAAGAAATTTTGAGGCGATGTTAAACAAACATATCAAGAATCATCAATCACCTGGCTGGCGACCTGTAACACAGGTTTTTCCCAAAAACCTTTATCAGGCACCAGTCTCTCACAAAGGTGGAATACAGCTGAGATAATTTTGTACAATTTATCTTTAAGCAAGCTTTGTGAAGAGAAAATAAATGATAAATTATTATTATTATTAGCTGTCATTCTTTTTCTTGTGTTTTTGTCGCTGCCCCAAATTGTTTTGTTTGTGTGTGTGTTTTAAATGTGTTGTGTTCTTCTTTTTACTTTCAATACATTTCAATTAGAGTGTTAAACTCATTGCAGACCATCTTTTTTTTATAATCTTCTTTCTTAAACTCACAAGTCACTATCTAAATGGAATTCTGAACTTGCTATTAAGAAAATAGGTTTAGGATTCATCATCAGCTTACAACAGTCAACAGCTGGACATAGGCCTCTTCAATCGCACGCCACTTAAGTCGATTCTCGGCTACTCTCATCCAGTTGCAAACCAGCCACCCTGCGAAGATCGGTTTTGAATCACGTCAGTCTAATTGATTTTACCATTGCTCAAAAACATTTCACGGGAAACAGGAAATATCTTCTGTACTCAATCTCCGAAAAGATCCTTCTGTATCTAATAATCGTCCAATTAGTCGCGTTTCTGAGAAAGTAAGATTTATTTAATAAAAATTAATTAATTAACGTACCTGAGAGCCTTTGCAATGACAGAGTTTTATTCGCGACTTAACTCGTCAAGCTCCTAACCGGCTGCGGCTGTTACGCACTGAAAAGGTTTCATTTCAATGTTAAGTTTTGAAACTTAAGGCCCTGTTCCCAACATTTGACGACGCGACTTACTTATTATCAAACAACACGCGCGGCTTCATGTCATGCAATTGTCGGCTACGTCCCGTCTGGTAACTTTCCCATTTGGACAACTAAACATAAGACGTGCATAACAAGTGAAAAAACAGTGCCATTTTGTAACTATTTTAATCTTCGTTCATTGAGTCTCATTTCGTATCCCATAAATTTTGTTTTGCAAGGATAAAAAATAGACCTCAGTAAACATGCACATTCTTTAACACGCTGCTTATATCCCCGTATGAACTTGTCGCAAGAAATTCCAACCTATCAGAGCAAAAAAAAATGAGCTTGCTTCGCTCACTCTTGCAACCTACAAGAGCCCCATTATTTTAAAATGCCCACGGCTTCCCATTGTTTAAAGTCGGCACTGCATATTACGTGTGGTATTTTTAGTCAGAGACAAAAAGGTTACCATATGGGAATGAATACACGCATATTCATAAAGTTACGAAACGAGACTCAATGTATGAATGTCAAAATAGTTACAAATAGCACTTTTGTGATGGTATTTTGTTTAGTTGTCAAAATGGGAAAGTCACCAAATGGGATGTACAGGGTATGTCAGTGGCGTTAGGAATTAAGGGTGTTATCACGCGACACCGCTCGTCGGGTGCCGTTTCCCTAGAGACTCAATGTATGAATATCAAAATAGTTACAAATAGCACTTTTGTGATGGTATTTTGTTTAGTTGTCAAAATGGGAAAGTCACCAAATGGGATATACAGGGTATGTCAGTGGCGTTAGGAATTCAGGGTGTTATCACACGACACCGCTCGTCGGGTGCCGTTTCCCTAGATCTCTAGCCGCATCGGCTTGTATGAAATCCGTTGATGTCTAAGACTCCACACTTCACGACCACGCAGATGCGAGCAGTGTAGCGTTAGAATCGCCTTTACAAACCACTCTTGCCAGCCATTTTTGCTCTAAAATCATCCGAAGTCGTAGTCTTCCCACCACTGTTAGCTAGTCTAGTACATTTTCTTCACTGGCGGGTCATTTGCTTTGTCACCTTTCTCTCATTTTGAAAATCGCAGGACGCGTAGCGGTAAATTTAGCAAGTTTTAAACAACTTCCTGAATTTGTTTCCTTCGCTTGCATAAATGAGCATATAAAAGGAAGTTTTAAAGTGGCGTCTGTAAAAGATGAAAGGAAGTCGTCTTCCCTTTCGTCGTCTTGGTATGGACATGTAATGAGGAGAGATAGAACACATGTGACTAAAAAACTGATGCATGGAGGGGAAGAGGAAGACCAAAAAAGGATGTATGGATTGTGTGAGGAATGATATGAAGGAAATAGGAGTAAATATTAGCGTGGCGAATGACTGGGGAGAATGGAAAAAAAACATGTCAAACCCAAATAACATGGGAAAGGGCAGGAAGAAAATGTATACGCTACCGCTGACCGCAAGTTTTTAAAACTGAGTAGTTATAAATTTTTCCATTTCGTTACAGATTCCTTACAACATAACATACATAGACAAAACAGAAAACATGATCAGGCTACCAGCGATGAAAAGTTACGACGAAGCCATGAAAAACAAGAAGAAAGCATTAAAAAAGTCACCAAGGCGAACCATACAGAAGATTATAAAGAAGAACAGTAAATCTAAGATAAAGAAGTTGTACGTTAATAGGATGAGCTCGAAACCGACAGTAGTACCGAAGTACGACATCGACAATGACGATGAAAATTCTTCTCGAAACGCAGAAATGACGACTAGACCTAACCAGCAGAAGAAGATGAAGAAACAAGTGAAGCTGCCTCGGTACCCACTGCCTTACAAACAAATGCAGAGAAAGAACACCTATAAGAGGCCTAAACGGGAGTCACGGAACCTGTTTATATTCAAAGACTTTGAATCAATGCAGGTCTTCGATAAAGGAAAGAAAGATGAGGATGATTACAATGTAGTAAAAGCACATTTTAAAAAGTATTGGTAGTTGTTAGATCCGTTATCAGTGAAATGAATCGTTCATCAAATTACTAGTAAAAATAATTACACTGTCGCTTATAAGATATCTTTCGTGATTATCAATTATTGCAAGCGCCATGATCGCGGTATGACTGAGTCAGTCAACAGCGTCGAAATATCGGGAGCTGACAATCATTGATAATCACGGAAGATATCCCGTAAGGTTAGTTATAAATCGTGAAAATGAATAATAATAATTGAAAAGACTATTGTGGCCTACAGATATATAAATAGCAAACTAACATTTGTCAAGATACTAGACTGGATATTGAAAATTATGCTACAAGAACGTCTACCGGAGTAAAAATGTATGTCCTTCATCATAAACCAGGTCTTGATCTATCCGAATATCAAACTTCATCGAAATCTGTTTACCCAAACAAACATACTTTCACATTTATCATAATTAGATTTTATGAGAGATTATTAAAAAAAGATTTGTGATCGATTGTCTCCGTGCTGCACAAAATGACATTAAGATTTGAATATACGGATAATTTAAGTTTGGTAGGCAATTTGCCATTAATTTCCCTGACATGACATGGTTATTTTAACAGATTTTTGAATATTTTAAAAATCTACATTACCTATTGACTGGGTGCCAGAGAAGAGTCGCTTTATGAAGTTTAGTTTTTTTTTTTAGTATTATGTATTAAATTAGTGTTTAGCATTAGTAAATAAATATTTTGGAAAAAAAAATACACTGTGTGTGTGTTTTCTTGTTTACTTTGTTAGTTCCTGGGCTAATAGTGAGATATTCCTATTTATTTAATGAGGGTTTGATTGCCAGAACCTAAGAAGGACAGAAGGAGCTTGTGGCTAAATAATAACAGCCGCACGGGATGCTTTCCGAGGTTGCTCCGTGGATGGGTGACCATAATTACATAAGCACGTTAAGCCGTTGGTCCCGACTGTCATTTGTAGATCTTTGACAGTCGTTACGAGTAGTCAGAAGCCAAAAGTCTAACATCCAGTCTTACCAAGGGGTATCGTATCACCCAGTTACTGGGTTGTAAAGGTCAGATAGGCCGTCGCTTCAAGTAAAATACTGGTACTCAGCTGCATCCGGTTAGATTGGAAGCCGACCCCAGGATAATTTGGGAAAAGGCTAGGCAGATGATGATGATGATTGCCAGGACCCAAGTCCTCCCCAAGCCCTCATCATCAGTAGTAGCGCTTGTTACCACTCGACCAGCCAGTAGGTCAATTCAAGGACTTCATTATCATCTGCCTGCCTTTTTCCAACTATATGGGGGTCGGCTTCCAGTCTAACTGACTGCGGCCGAATGTCAAAATTTTACATGGAGCGACTGATCTGACCCCCACAATCTAGTCAGTACTGGATAATACCCTTGGTAAAACTGGTTGTCAGGCTTTCAGGCCGCTGACTACTCGTAACGACTGTCAACGATCTACAAATACCAGCCGGGACCAACGGTTTAACACGCTACTTGGCACTTAACACTTTACTTTGTAACTCGGTATGATATGAGTCACCCACCCATCCACGGACCAACCTAGGCAAGCACGGCTTAACCTAAAGATCCGACCCGAGCCACCAGCTCTTCCAATTCAAGTACTTGTGCGTATCAGATTGCAGTGCTACAGGGATTTTTCGGTGGTTGTAAATACTAATCGTTACGTGTCATTGAAACAACACTTTACCACTTTTTAAAACCCAGTACTAGATATTCACTCTGAAAAAGTAGTATAAGTGCCCCGCCAAGAAACTAGCTGAGGCAAGATACGTAAATTCCATCGATTACAATGACGTTGCGTGAGAGTGCTGACATTATTCAATAAGTTATTTTTAATAATTTGTGTTATAGTTTACATTTTAGTGACATGACATTTTTTCTCTGTTGGCAAAGGAAACTTGACCTAGGTTTTTTTGATATGCATTACAAATGCTTCATTGCAAAAATAATAGAATGCTACAGTGAAGTTGTGAATCCAAACTGTTTATTTCTTATAATTATATGACATTTTTTAGATATTATGTTATTTACTAGGTATTTGTTGAAGAAATCTTATAATATTTGTGTAAGAGCTTGAGTGTGTTACCTGAGATACAGGTTTATTCCTAGTTCAGGTAGAACTCTAATATTATATAAATTTAGTTTTTAATGCCCTTATTTTTGTAAAATTTTGTGTGAATCGTTACGTACTTCAATAAACAATTATTATTATTATAAATAAAAGCTAGTAAAAACTGAAAAATTTACGAAAAAAAATCTTTACAAAAAAAGTATATTATAGTCACATCCAAGAAATTTATCTACCTTCATGATGACCTACTTCTGTTCACTCGGCGCTCTCATAAAATAACAGCGTCGCAGCTCCTCCGTTATTAATTAATAAATAATTAAAACAAAGACACGTAAAATTTGCAATCTCAACGAAACGGTAAGATAACTCGCAAATTGTCTAATTATGTATGTTTATTCAAATTAATTAGAATTACGATTTGTGACGGATTTTCTGAGTAGGTAAAGAGAATTTGTGCCCTTTTAATTAATCTTTGAATGAGTGCTTTTATGTAAATGTGGCAGAAATCTTACGCAGGTGATTAATTATTTATTATCTGAAACTTTCAAAGTTTGAGATCTGAGGAAGAGAGAGAAGCATTTTAAATGTAGAACAAATATCTTCTCAGTGATGGAACTAAAAAGAAACCTATCTTAAGAGGTGTACTGTAACTAGTTGCTTTAACTTCAGTTATCCCAATTTGCCAGAAATGTTACTTTAATTAATGTAGAGGGACACTTTTGCCGAGATATATATTCGAAAATAGTTAACACGCATTTTTTGGATTCTGAAACATTTCTCCGACACTCGTTTCGCCGTTGAACGGTTCACCGACAGAACGATTCACTTTTCATTTTTTCACCGATATAACGTTTCAACGACGAACGATTCGCCGACAGAACGATTCACTATTGAATATTTCATCGATGGAACCTTTCCTCGGCAAACGATTCGCCGACACAACATTTCATCTGCCCCTGGGGTATAAAACATAGGTATTCGACATGTAGACCTGTTTCCGTTTATTGTTTTTAAAAAACACACAAAATCCAGTCAATAGTACAATATCGCAATAGTACAATATCGCCTACCGTAGGCGCGGGCCTGTGGACGGTGAGTAATTGGCTAGCTCACCGTCCGTCCGTCTCAAGACGACAGGCCGTGTCCATGGCGCGTTCGTGTTCCACGCGCGCCTCAAGGAGATGTCAACAAATCGGAAGGGGTCCGAGAAGGCCGATGCCTGCCAGGGTTGCGGGACTGTTCGAAAAGATAACGTGGCCCTGGAACGCAAAGGGATAAGAAGAAACATGGATGGGTTTTAGTCAGTACAAGTCTGACACTCCCTTCCGCTCCGCCCAGAGCGGGAGGAGTCATTTGATGATTTCCCATCCGAAAACGAGAAGAAGAAGGTCTTTTTCGGACTGTTGTATTTATCGCCGTCATGCGGATGCCATCGCGTTGTGGGATTTGTGTGATGTTATGTACGATGCGTCGAACATTATTTTGCGTTGTAGATGTACAACGCGGACATAATGTTCAACGCATAATGTTCACCGCAGACTAAGACATGTCTCTGTTTCCATCATGTAGTCTGATAGTTGTGGAACTGTGCTGGGATTAACGGATTATCGTTGATAGAATGTTAGCGCTTGCGGTCTCTAGACCAAAGAGGTAGTCGAGTACAGTTCACCAGTTGATCAAATTTGGCTGATTTTTCTAAAGACGAGATGGTGTGGATCCAGTTTAGAGGTACAGAAGGGAATGGAAAACTAGCATTAGGCCCGTAATACACCAAAGTGGAGACGTGTGACGCTGTTGGAGCTGTCAGGCACCAAGGATGCGCTCCGCTTACGTATAGTTGCATAGCAGCAGTCGACGCTAGGCTTCGGCGAACATGCCTGAGGCACTACAGTGTCACGAAAGCCCCATCAACGCTCTGTATCCATTGTTCGTGAAGGGTTTCTTTTGCTTCTTGAGTGTGATTAACCCACAGGCTGCACATGTACAATGAGGTACAATAAGCTCTCAAAAGGGTTTGCTTGACCGAAAATAATAGACATATTTTTTTGTGATTCGCTCAAGAGTAACACCTAAGCCTTTAAAAGTTTGTTTAACATTTGGTTTAATTCGGTGGAAAAATATGTATTTCAAAACTCTGTAAAAGACGAAAACCAACTAGGTAGTAACAAGAAAAATCTGTCAGCACAAAAAAAAAGAAGCGTTTTACGTAAAAAAACACTTTATTCACACAAACAAAAAATAATTTACATCACTTACTGATTATGACTATAAAATAACATGTGTACAGTTAATATTTTAATTAAAATTATTGCTATAATGTCAAACTTGACGCACATAAAGATAGATACTATCTTTTATTAAACTTTTACATTAGATCCACGAAATACTCGCGTGGTGTTAAGAATTAGCATTAAAACTAAATTAATAAGGCCCAGTTACACCACAAATCACAAATAAGCGCTAGAATTTAAATCGTCGTTCTGTTTTTGACAATCGTTTGAATATGACTCACAGAAGGATGATTAAAATAGTGTTTTGTGGGGCAAAGGTCCCTGAATCTCGCTACATCTATTATATTAATTAAAACAATTTAAATGAGGGTAACGGAGCATAACATAAAAAGAAAAAATAATATTGTAACATAACACCTATCAATATGGATGCCATGATAAAATTTACATTGCCCGTAAAAACTACAACTTCAATTAATGAACTCTTTTGATTAGTTTACCATCATTGTAGCGAAACATAATATAAACCATTAACAAATCTGTTCAAAGATCGATCTCTGTCCATATTCCGAATCCAGCAACTCGAAGGCACTTAATTTCAGACACTACAGAATTGAGTCTAAAAGCGCGATCATCAATTTTAGGTTCGACACACAATAACTCAAAGTAGAACGCTTTGATTTTATACGCGAGCATGAGAGTGTTGAGCAGAATATATATACTCGTAAGACACTAGATTTTCTCGCGGCTTCGCTGCCGTTATGTAAGCAATGAATACTCGCTAAATAGGAAGTTTCATTAAAATCTGTTCAGTCATTTCGGAAAATAACGACTTGAAAGTTTGTATGAAATGCCGTAAGGTATAAAACGCTCTTAACTAAGAAACCTTCTAACAAGCTATAAATCAATAAAATATAAATGAATTAGATGACAGAAATATATACGTGGCTGTAAGTTCTAAAATTTTCTAACATTATATGTTATTTTTGTAGTGGTATCTTAAAATATGACTTTTGACACAAAAAATTAAATAAAGTTATAGCTTCAATAATGTCTTGCATGCTTATTTTTGTGATTCTTCTTTCTTGACGACTATATGTGATGTACCATGGTTTAATAGGGTGCCGAATGTGGTGTTCTATGTACAAAAGTTTTTATCAATTTCAGTATTAGAAATCGTATTTTAAATGATTAATTTTTGACAACTATCCTAACATGAAGTACTTTCCTGCCTGAAATACCGAAATAATAATTATCATGCTTAAAGTAACTGGGTTGTGATGGAGGTTAGACAGGCTGTCAGTACATCTAAAATTCTATTGTTTAGCTATACCTGGACTGTATAGACTGGAAGTCAAACCCAAAAAAGTTGGGATAAGACTAGGTTGATGATCATCACGCTTGCAATAAACGTTCAGTCTTAAGCTTGCTCAGCTTTTATATCCTCAGCACCCTGCTTGCTTCTGTACTCTCCCCAACCTTGGTAGGCCAGGTCTTGAGGACCGTTGTCATGTTCCCTGAAGGAAATACCGCCAGAGCCGTATTTGTGGCCACCCTGAAATTATAATGAAAAATAAAATAAATAAATTATCAATAGAATTAGATGGATACAGTATCTTCAAAGATTGAATAAGAAAGTCTGGTATAGATTGGATGGAGAGTTTCTATTTTATTATTTTTATTGTGAATTAAAAATAATAAAACATAAATAATTAATGAAAGAAAGCGAATAACCTATTCATCTACCTATTAATTGTCACATTGTTAATTTAAATAATGTGACAATCGATAGGGTTTAGACTAAGTGACATTATAATACGAAAAATTGTATGAGACTGATATTAGCTAACAAAATAATTAAGTTTTAGTTTATATAACATCACGCCTGTTATCTCCGAAGGTTGTTAATGAAGAAAGCTCGTTGGAAAAACCCAATAACACTTTACCCGACCCGGGAATCGAACCTAAGGCTTCATGCTCAATAGTCGCGTTTGCGACGACTCGACCAACAAGGCAGTCTCAAGGCGGCAAGCTTATGACAAACTTGTTGAAATTGTTATAGAATTACGAAACGCTTTTGAAAGCGATAGCCGTTTGTCTAAACCCTAATTAAAACGAAAACCACTGGCAAAATGCAGTTTTTTTTTATCAAATTCTTAGAGTGATATTAAAATAAAGAGAAGAGTCGATTTACCCAGATTTATGATACCAAACACGAACTGAACTTTTCCTGAACTTTTAATAACCTGTCATGTGTTTTTCAGTTCACCTTTGTGGAGACAGTTTTATAAGAAAAGTTTGGAGTCTTTGGAGATATAATAACATCGTAATTAAATTCACGCGCATTCCTTATTTATGGAAGTCATTCCTTTTTTAAAAACTACTCAGCAGTTGACCAAACTGCAATGACCAATAAATTACCAAACTACAATGACCAATAAATTAGACGCTCTTTAAAAATACTACCTGTCCTTATCTTTTTCTGGCAATGAAGTGAGAAAGACCATAACCTTCATTTTTTTCTTAACAACAACAACTTATTTACAACATTGTTGTACATTGTTTTTTACAACATTAAAATCTTTTCATAAGTACATTCTACGCAAAAAAACCTATGCTGTTCTATTCTATTTAATATATTCTTTAAAACCTCTGAATTCTGATTCAACGTTGTAAAAGTTATTCTATCGCTTCAATTTACATCAAAGTGACCGAAAAATTAAGAGACTGTAATATTTTGATATAGAATTTAATCATTCGTTTTAATAATTTGACTGTTCGTTAGCATGGCAACAATACTAAAAGAACAGCGAAAGGTAAGAAAATAGATACTAGTAAATAATATGGAAGGAGGTAGTAGGTTAGGGTTGGTGATAGTAGGTTTATCCGTGATCATGGTGCTTGCAACAGCGCCGAAATATCGGAACTCAAAAGAATCAATAAACACGGTATTTATCCCGTTTTAAGTGTAAATTATAATTAAAAAAAAAGAATATCAATTGATGTTAAAAGAATATCAATTGCTGTTAAAAGAGGAGCTCGTGGCTAAATAATAACAGCCGCACGGGTCGATCTTTAAGTTTAAGCCGTGCTTGCCGAGGTTGGTCCGTGGATGGGTGACCATAATAACATACCGAGTTTCCTCCGTGCCTCGGAAAGCACGTTAAGCCGTTGGTCCCGGCTGTCATTTGTAGATCTTTGACAGTCGTTACGAGTAGTCAGAAGCCAAAAGTCTGACATCTAGTCTTACCAAGGGGTATCGTATTACCCAGCTACTGAGTTGTGGAGGTCAGATAGGCAGTCGCTTCATGTAAAATACTTGTACTCAGCTGCATCCGGTTAGACTGGAAGCCGACTCAAGTTAGTTTGGGAAAAGGCTAGGCAGATGATGATGATGTTAAAAAGAATGAAGGCTATAAATAAAAAGTACACTTACGGGATAGCTCTCAGAATAGTGAGACGGAGCATAATGTGTCTGCGGTGGAGACTCCCTGTAGGGTCCAAGACCGATACCAGCTGGACTGTACTGAGGACCTGAGAAGTGGCTGGACGAGAACGGCGAGGAGTTCGGCTTGCAGAATTTGAAGTAGCCGATAACACCTGGAATATGGAAAGTTATGGTAAGTATGGATTTTGACAAATGATCGAGACAGTGGCAAGAAGACTGCATACCTGAATACTTTTCTTAGGATTAAGTAGTAATTCGGAGAAAAGTTTCGGAGAAAAGTTGCTACATCATCAGTGATGACATGATGATGTAGCAACTTTTCTCGTAAATTCACTTGTATACATTAATCTACACGTATCATTATTGGGTGAAATATCTGCGTTGAGAGCCTAGTTATCATTGGCCACTTATGCTTGCCTCAATTTAGCCCAAAATGATATCGAAATTTCTGCCCACTACAACAAATGTTTCTGAAAACAATGCTGCTTGGCTTGTGTGTTCCAGAAAATGCGGTTACTGCAACATATTAACAAAACATGTTGCAGAAACAATGTTGTGTAACTTAGACGCATGGCAGCTTAAGTTTCTACAAGCCACTCTTACTTGTGTAGCGCACCAATCTTGTGACTGCGGGTACACAAAGAGCGGAAGGTGGGCGGAGAAGATCAGTAACATTGCTTCTCCTTCTTAGAGAAGGTTTTTTTTAAATATTCACGCTTGCCTAGAAGAAACTGATTTACTTGAACTTGGAAGGGCATCCAGATTATTGTGATCAGGGAACAGAGAAGATGGCAGTCAATTGCAAAGACTGGCGGATCGCACTGAATAAATGTGAAAGTAAAGCGCTTTGTTCGAGTCCGTGGAACTTCAACTGTAACGGTGACGCTTCGCCGTATCTCGTAAGATGATAGAATGGGGGTGGAACTTTTTCCCGAAGCATAAGAACGTAAAGACGTAAAACATACCAGGAATGATGAGAGCCATGAATCCGAGGAACTTCTTGAAGCTGGCGAGTCCGAGGATGAGAGGCAGGAAGAGGAGCAGCTTCAACTTGAACAGCTTGAGGATCAACAGCATGGGGATGATCAACTTCTTGAGTTTGTGTTGGCCTGTAAATAGAGATAAAAAGTTTTTTTAATTGTTAGTCATACAAATAAAGATCGATGGATGGTGTGTGAAGGATGTTATGGTAAGAAAGGACGTGGCTTATGAGATGTCGAGTAATATAAAAGAAGAAGAAGACATGCTGCGCCAACCCAAAAAGAATTGAGATAAGGGCAAGAGAATTATGATAATGAATCATACAAATAACTTGAGTACTCGGTGAAAGAAGACATGAGTAAAAAGGCTCACGCTAAATTGCAGTTTATTTTTTATAGTACAATCGCCCTATAATGTTTCATTTGCTAGTATACAGGACACTCTGGAGGCCCAGCAGAGAAGAACGAGAGATGAAGAGCGTGACCTGTAATCCACCACATTAGCCCAGTGCGGGTTGGCTGGAGACACATGTTGTCTTCAAGGTTTTGATTTTAGAACGCGGCGGTGTCTTCACGATGTTTTCCTTCACCTTTTTGGAAGCATACGTGGTGATGAAATAAATTACACAAAAATATGCAACTCATTGGGGAGCAGCGGTGGCCCAGTGGTAGCAGCCCCGACTTACGAGCAGTAAGTCGTAGGTTCGAACCCAGGCAGGCGCATTACTTTGTGTATTTTATTTCTTCACCGCTGCTCTCAAAAACGGTAAAGGAAAACATCGTGAGGAAACCGGCATGTCCTAGAACTAAAAATTCGAAGACATGTGACATCTACCAACCCGCACTGGGCCCGCGTGGTGGATTACAGCCCATTCCCTCTCATAGAGAGGAGGCCTGCGTCCCAGCAGTGGGAACAATATAGGCTGATGATGATGATGATGCAACTGATTCGAACCCACGACCAACACGTAAGTCGGAGCCGCTACCTTTTTGTTTTACTTTTCTCCTCACAAGAAATTGCTCCTGAATAGTAGGTGCGTTTACACGCACACGTTTTTTTTTTTTTTTAGACTCTCATACACAAAAAGCCAGACCCGGAACAAAAACCTGCAGCTCATACAGATATTTTATCCGTGCGGGGATCGAACCCGCGATACGTAGCGCAGCAGCCAATCACTCAGCCACTGCGCCCACCTTGCCGTCGATCAGTCAACATTGCTCCCTTTGCGATTGTCTAATGAGATGACGAGTAATAGAGAAGTAGGGAAGAAGAAGACATGCTTCACCGGCCCCAAATTCATGGGCAGGAGAAAAGTGATGCTGATGATGCCCTCTGCATTACTCAAATGATAATAATGGTGATGATGCTTAGTTTTGTTTTTAATTTGTGTGATAAATTAACAAAATGAAGAGTATTATGCGCCTAATACTTTATTTATAGAATTTAATCATACTTCAGACGACTTGAGCTCCAAAGAATGCCACAGATGTGCCCACTAAAAAGCCCTTGGGATTTGTTTTATTTTAATATAAGTGCTGAAAGCGCTTTAAGTGGTACTCTTTAATTACTTGCTTCTAAATTAAAGTCGAGGTTTTTAATTATTATAAATTCTAGTCATTAACGAAATGGCTTGTGTTTTCTAGATGTAAAGGTCTTTGTGAGTTTTATTTAAAACATCTATGATTTTACATTTTAGACTATGATGAAATAAATGTGTGTGATAATGTGCGTTATTATAACTAAGTTTGCAATGTTTCAAATGTACCTAACCTTGGCCGAGTTCAAAATTATAAGTACAATTTATTTAAGGCTCTGCATTCTAAAAGTTGGCAACGTCAGAAATATTTAGCAATTATAATCTATTGTATGTTTAGTTTTGAGAAAAAAAAAAACAAAAGAAAACATTGTGAGAAAATTAACTGGCAAATCAGAAAACCTAAATTTTAAGTAAAGGCCCATGGGGTGAATTATAGCCTACTTTCAATGAGAAGAGGTACGTGTCCAGGCAAAACTTTAAATGCTGATCATGCTGATGCTAGCTTTCGCCAAACTATATCGAAGCTACCTTCCAATCTTACTAGAAACAGCTGAATACAAGTATTTCACAAAGTTCAAACTAATATTAATATAATATAAAAATATGTGGTACTTACGGAAAGGTGCCTTCTTATCCTCAATGATGTCCACTTCATCAGCAATCTGTTCGATGAAGCGTGGAGCGATAATACCGCGGGAGGTCACGTCTTCGTCCAACTGCATCTCCAGGGCAGTAGACCGCAAGAATCTGGAGACAAAAGAAGAATGTTTAATTTAGAAAGACAGCCTAGTACTCGCCTAACACCACGCGTGTTTCTTGAAAACTTAAACCGAAGCCTACCTTCATTTCTTAAATTATGTTTTAGACCTTTGTATAGTTCAGTTCAAACTTTATGGCGGCTCGAAAGATAGCTGTGCTTGACGGTCTGCGCATTATACAGTCAAGACGATGCGTCTTCTGAACCATACTGATACCTTAAATTGTGTTCCGCGCAGCCTTAAGTTAGATGTTCCGAGTTACCATAAAGTTTGAACAGAACTACTATAAGCGCTGATGACAAATATATGGAGACCAGCAATGGCCCTGTGGTCGCAGCTCCGACTTGCGAGCAGTAAGCCGAGGGTTTGAACCCACGCAGGCGCAATACTTTGTGTAATTAATTTCATCACCACTGCTCTCGATAACGGTGAAAGAAAACATCGTGAGGAAACCGGCATGGTCTAGGACTAAAAAATTCGAAGACTTATGTAACATCTACCAACCCGCACTGGGCCCGCGCGGTGGATTACATCCCACTCCCCCTCATAGAGAAAAGGCCTGTGTCCCAGCAGTGGGAACATTATAGGCTGATGATGATGACAAATATATGATACATCCTAAAATTTAGGTTTTTGGTTTCGGCGTCCTCTTTGTCATATAAAGCAGGTATATCATATTTTTTATTTAATAACTTAAAATGTGCAAACTCTTATGACATACTGCGTGAGAGTGATTTGTTATAAGAAAAAACTGCACAATAAAATCTTACAGTAAAATCATATTACTATTCATCCTGATAGCTAATTAATGCCTAAATGACTGTAGCATAATTGCATTAATTACAATAAACTAATTGATGAAACTGTATCAAAAACAAAAACATTTAATTTTGTTTAAATTGGATTTGCAGTTGGTGATGCAAAAACAAATATTATAATAAGCAATAAAAATATGCTCCATAGATACCAAACCTTTTAGTTTTGAAAACAGGGCCAGAATTCATTTTCATATCGTTTAACATTTTATAAAGCGTATTTTATTTAAATTAGATTTGGAGGGTGTACCTTGCAAATGAGGTTATGTTATAGTTTGTTAGACAATTTTGGCAATGAGATGGACTATTTTTGCCAAGAATCTACATAACATGTGATGTCATTGTTTAAGTTTACCTTAGGTTTAAATTTAGTCGATGAACAAGCTTGTTGTTGGTAAGATTCAAATACGAACCTATGCGTATGATCTTTTAGCCATTCTTGGAAGATATCGTTCGTGAACGGGCGCTGTCAGTTGTGACTGGTCATCTCTTAGCTGCCACGGTTTATTTTAATTACTTTATTTTTAATTACTGATTCGATCTTTTACTCTGGACGCTCTTAACTTGCCCGTATTTCTACATTGTTCTCACATATTTGTAACTTTTAACATGAATGATGTAACCAAGATTTTGTAACATATTTTGATTTAAAAGAGTGTCCATGGAGTTTCTTGCCCGTTCTTCTCCATAGAGATCTACGCTACGGAATGGGCAACTACAGTACTTTCACAAGTTATTATGCCTTGTGACTGGGACTGTAGCTTCGCGTTTTATTTTGTTTTTTTGACTTTCAAAAGTGCCTGTAAAGGTCTAATTGAAATAAATGCTTTGACTTTGACTTTGATCCAAAGGGACGAAAAGATTTCGTTTCTGATATTTTACTTTAACAAAATCACTTCATCCGTTCAGGAGCTATAATGCCAAAGACAGACATACACACTTCAAACTTGATAACACCTTTATTTTTGTTCGGGGGCTAAAAAACGGTTTTCAGCATAAAGTTTCCAAATTCATTTATACCTATAATTAAAATAAACCGTTAGTTACAAACATAACTTAATAAAAAATTTACCTTTCAATCTTCCTCATTCCGTATTTGACGAGCGCTTCCCAGTCAGAGTCTTCGCTGCGAGGCTGTGATTCTAGCTGAGGTGGCTCTCGGGACAATGCACGAGCTTGAGAGTCAACTTTCACTAGTACTGCATTCTCTGATAGCCTGGAAATTTTCAAACACATAACATAACATCACGCCTGTAAGCCCCGAAGGGTTAGGCAGAGGTGTACCTAATAGAACACCCACATTTCGCCACTTATGTTTTAGTCCCATGAAAAAGGGGGTGAGCAAATTGCCATCAACAGGGCACAAATCCAGACAGAAATTCCTGGAAGTACCCAATAGCACCTAGCCTGACCCGGGACTCGAATATTGTATCTACTAGAATAAAATGTAATGTGATAAAGTTCTCGTTGAATACAAATTCCATTCCATTTAATTAAGTGTGGCTTTTCGGATATTTTGTGCTTTTATAGCCATTTATATTATTTTAATTTTTTTATTAGCCTTATAGCCATTTATTCATGTTTTTACTTTGAGCCTTTTATAAGTCTTCTAAACTAATTGTTCTCTTACTTATTTGATTTCAACTGATTACCAGAATTATTCATGTTTTTAGTTTCATCATAGTATTTCGGTTTTATTATACCCAGAATATTTCTAGAGACCATTACCTATTCAAATGAATTAAAAATAAATTATAGTGAATTTCTTATTGAGACTCGTAACTTATCCACTCATTAGTAGCAAAATTGACAATGACTTTAATAAATGTTTTTTTTTTTTTAAAACTCCTTACAGAAGAAAACTCGACGGAAGATTAAAAACTATAAGAAACAAAAACTACTTACTGGTAAGCCTGTTTATCAAAGAAGTCATCAAAAGACCGCAGAGCTTGTGCCTTGAAGCAGTCTGCGAGGTCTCCGTTGAGACACTGCTGGGTGGACTGCTGGATGTAAGGGTCCTGGTCTTCTCCGAAGCCGAGCCAGTCTAGAAGACCACGGCCTTGGGCTTGAGGCTGGAATATTAGGATAAAGCAAATATCAGATATAGGTATGGCATAAGTAAGTAGGTTGGATTGGTATGAGCTTGTGATGCAGAGGCATAAGGAAAATGTCGTGAGGAAAGTTTTGAGTAAGAAGCGATAGATGTGCTGTGTTAAGGATGATCAGGTGGCGTACCATGACGTCTTAAAACATTATTGTTCCATTCTTATTCCAGAGTGAAAAAGAGACGGAGTTATACAGGTCGTCTAGCTCCATCTCTTTGCCACTCTGGAATAGGAATGGAACAATAATGTTTTAAACGTCATAGTAATCCCCCTGGTCTGTGTTAAGGTGGAGAGAATGATGATGATGATATATGAAACTTATTTCAAAAGCTTGGACTTGAAAGTGTGTGGAAGGTCCAATGTCAGTTATGGTAAACGAGTCCTGGAGTAGACATTGCATATAGATGAAAATAATCTGGAACGCCCGCTAGATGGACCAATTCGGACAAATATGATGTGGACCACAAAACACAGGGTCAATGACGTAGTTTGATAGTGGCCTATATATTTTGAGTGTGTTGCTCGTGTTGAATAGGTTGATGATCGACTTAAATGAAACGGGAAACTGTAAAAGAAACTCCACATAACTAAGTTCATTTAAAAAGATGTACCTGTCTATTGATAGTAAGAGAGAAAGCTTACCGATCTGCCATGGTCTCCTCCACCACCGAAGTTCAAATTCCTTCCTTCGCCTTCCTCTTTAGGTGGCTGATCAGGTAACCTGATGCCACCTTCGCCTCTCGACTGCAGCGTCAGCACGGCTGCTATCACCAGCATCAGCCATCGAGCTTGACTCAGCATCTTGAACTATGATCTGGTAAATCAAGGGAAGCATCTGTTAGTATGCAAATTGTGGTAATCATCCCAATAATGATGATCAGACAGTACAGTCCAGACGGGTGCATGACGTAGTGTAATTTATTTCGCTACTCTCAAAACGGTAGGAAAGTGAATAGACGAAAAACATCGTGAGGTCTATCCTTAAAATAAAAATTCCATGACATTTGGCATCCCTTACTAGGCCCGCGTGGTGGTCAATGGTCCTCTCCCTCTAACAGAGAGGAGCCAGGTGTCCCAGAAGTAGGAATATTATTGGCTGAGTATGGTTGTACAAAAATCTGACAACCTGCAGTCTTACCAAGGGGCATCGTATTACCCAGGACTAACTAGGTTGTGGTGCAGATAGGCAGTTGCTTCATGTAAAATACTGGTTTTAAGCTGCATCCGGTTAGACTGCAAGCTGACCTCAACATAGTTGGTTAAAGGCTAGGAAGATGATGATGCTTGTACTTTTGCATCATCATGTTGTCAATAACCAAAAAACGTATATTCGACACTCACAAGGGAATCAAAATGTATAGGGTACTTCCCGTTGACCTAGAACGCAAGTAATATGCTCTTATACTACTTACAGGTATAGCGAATAATCTGAAATATATAGTCATTTGTAATTAAATCATAAAAAAAATATCATTTAATTAACGCGCATATCAAGAGTCAATTTACAGACGGAACCCTCGGTGGGTGAATTGAACTCGCACTTGTCCGGTTTTTTTTAGTAGGTATAAAGCTAAGTATCAATCAAATACAACTTTATTACTATTTTAAATCTCTCAGTTTACTTTAACAGGTATTCTTTGGAATGGAAATCTCAGAAGGTACCTCAATGAGATCCAAGGTCTAAGTATGCTTCGAATTTCGTTTTGAGTCTCAAGAGAGATTCCAAGTTCCGTGTTCACGAACATACTTCTGACATAGGTAGTTGAATTTTTTTGATTTCGAAAGGCTTTTGGGAATTAAATCGAGCTTTTTAGAGTTCCGTATCTCAAAAGAAAAACGAAACCCTTATAGGATTATTTCGTCGTCCGTCTATCTATTTGTCTGTCCAGACCCTTTTTCCCAAAAACGCGTCGTACTTGTAAAAATATTATGATTTTTAGTCAACGTAAAAAAAAGTTCCTAGTATGTTTTACCCATTCGCAAATAAATCAAAACCTACAGGGAACCTTCAGCTGTAGATCGAGAATCATGAAAAGTAAGAAGCGAGGTCTTACAGCATAGATAACGGAAAAAAATCGAAAAATGATAATAAGTATTTACATCGCATCAAAAAAATTGTGATTAAAAATTCTTAATTGCAGTTGGAGAATTGCACGTGACGTGTTTGAAAAGGCTGCTAGCTTTCTGGGAGGACCTGGGATGGTTGGAGTAACCAGAGGATTTTTATACGTACAATGGCCCAATAAAGAGGCTAAGTGCGGAAACAGCCCCGCTAACCTAACCTAACCTAACCTGCACGTGACGTATATCGATGTGTGGGAGGGAAAGTATTGTTTTATCCACGACGCGTCTTTTCTTCAGAGCCTACAAACTTGAACCTTAGAAACCTGATTTCTGTGATGGACAACATCAACATACAAATATGTACGGTACCCTCGGTGTGCAAGTCCGACTCGCACATATCTGGTTTTTATAATTATCAAGGGTATTGAGAACTCCTCCAATTTATTGAAGTTTGAATAAGGTCTGTGTTTTCCACTTATATCCTAAGGGGTTGAGGCTTGCGTGTTCCGTTTGATCTCAAGAGGCGTACCTTTCTACATGAAAGGTTGGCCTAATGAAAATTGTTAGGATTCATTTGGATCGTATAAGAGTATGGTTTGATGTTGGTAGCTTGGTTATATTTTTTCTTGATTTAAGAAATTACCAGGTTGAACGATTAGGTACAATTCCGAGATATTTGTCAATTCATGAGCTGGATGGATGACCAACGTTACATACCGAGTTTCCTTCGTGCCTCGGAAAGCATGTTAAGCCATTGGTGCGGGCTGTCATTTTTAGATCTTTTACAATCGTTACGAGTAGTCAGAAGTCAAAAGTCTGACATACAGTCTTGCAAAGGGTTATCGTATTACCCAGTTACTGGGAAGTGGGTGGGAAAGCAGTCGCTTTATGTAAAGTACTGATACTCAGCTGCGTCTGGTTAGAATGAAAGATGAAGAAATACCACAACAAGGTTTGGAAAAATGCTAAGCTAAGATGATATGTGTTGAAATAATTAAAATGTACGAAAATAACTCAAGACCACCTGGTAAGTAAATTAATAAATTATTTGTAATATAATTATTATTTATTTATTTATTATTATTTATTAGATAGCTGGCTGGAGAGCAGCGGTGGCCCAGTGGTAGCAGCCCCGACTTACGAGCAGTAAGCCGTGGGTTCGAACCCAGGCAGGTGCATTACTTTGTGTAATTTATTTCATCATCTGCTCTCAAAAATGGTGAAGGAAAACATCGTGAGGAAACCGGCATGTCCTAGAACCAAAAATTCGAAGTCATGTGACATCTACCAACCCGCACTGGGCCCGCGTGGTGGATTACAGCCCACTCCCTCTCATAGAAGAGGAGGCCTGTGTCCCAGCAGTGGGAACATTATAGGCTAATGATGAGATAGCTGGCACTATGATAAAAATAACAGTATCTAATGGTACCTACATTTACATAAAAGAAGCATAAAACTCAGACAGTTACCAAATATTTATTCTCGCTTATGTCTCCTATCCTGGAATATTCATTGAACATCAAATATTTCGCCAATTAGTTCCACAAACAAGATATTTAGATTACTCATCATATTTAAGGATATTATGTTCTTTGATGTTCACACACATATTTTATGAGGAGAAATAATGTTACTTACCTAAAGATGGCGCCGTGTATAGAAAAATTCTCGAATTAACTAGACGGTATCAATGTTAATATTCGTAATGGTTTTTTTTTAATACACAGATATGATTATTACGAATGGCATTATTCATGTAATTCTGTAGCTCAGTATAGTTCCGAAAAATTGTCAAAGCTTTTTAATATCTGTGTACAGTTTCAAGAAAAAATATTTGAATTTGCCTTGCAAAACATGATTGTGTTAATTTGCATTATAAATGAACATAAATAATTATGTTCTCAAACATCTTCTTCGGCCTCACAACAACCTAGGACCAATAATTGGAAGACATTTGACAATTTGACATGTATATAGGCCCTCTCGGTATGACTTTTAGTTACCACTGACTAACTGTAACGACTGTCTAAGACCTACAAATGACAGCCGGGACGAACGGCTTAACGTGCCTTCCGAGGCATGGAGGAAACTCTGTGATGGGTGGTCACCCATCTTTCAAACCGTAGTATCATCATCATCTGCCTAGCCTTTTCCCAAACTATCTTGGGATCGGCTTCCAGTCTAACCGGATGCAGCTGAGTACCAGTATTTTACATGAAGCGACTGCCTATCCGACCTCCACAACCCAGTAACTGGGTAATACGATACCCTTTTGGTAAGACTGGATGTCAGACTTTTTGGCTTCTGACTACTCGTAACGACTGTCAAAGATCTACAAATGACAGCCGGGACAAAGGCTTAACGTGCTTTCCGAGGCACGGAGGAAACCGTAGTATATCAAATTCTACAATTAGTTCTACAGTTGGTAGCATGTTACTAAAAACTCGTAACATACAGTCGAAGTCGGATTCCTACTTGTACGAGTGGTCGTACCCACTCGGCACTACTTTCTTCTGTGTATTACTTAAGTATAGTACGACACTGCAATTACTAGTTTAGAACTCGTTCCAACTCGTGTTTGTGGTCTAACTAGTGTGAACTTCATTTGGAGTTATTAGTGTTGGGAGGAGAGATGTTAGTTTAATTGGAGAAATTTGATAGAGTATGAAGGACTTTAGTTTTTGTTCAAAGCGAACATGATTTGATAAGGATTATTTGAAAGTGTAAGTCTGCTTTTGCAATGGGTTCTTACAATAATATGCATTAAAGGAATGGTAAAGAAACAAGGGTTGTCTTAAAGCTGGTTTCGTCGACGATATCGTCAAAGCCGCGGGAAACACCTGGATGGGTCGCATAGTCGGAAATTTTGGCAGAAGAAAGGAGGCCCAAGGTAAAGGTACCCACTGGGTGATTCCGGGCCCATATGATGAAACAAATAGTTAGAATAAGATCAATATCGTCTTTAAATATACAGTAGGACAGTGATAGAACTTAAAGTTTTTAAAGAGTTTCATTCAAAATCAGATTAGTTCTTAATCAGAGTATGTTTTTACTTTACTGGTATATTTGAATTATTTCTTACTAGCTTCTGCCCACGGCTTCGCCCACGGTTTTTTGGTAATTGTCCCGCGGGATCACACTACCGGGATAAAAGTATCCTATGTGCTATTCCGGACTATCTAATCTATCCCTGTGCCAAATTTCATCCAGATCCATTCAGTAGGTTTTACGTGAAAGAGTAACCAACATCCATCCATCCATCCATCCATTCATCCTTTTTTTTTTTTTCCGGATGGGAAATCATCATATGACTTCTCCCGCTCTGGGCGGAGCGGGAGGGAGTGTCAGACTTGTACTGACTAAAACCCACCCATGTTCCTTCTTCGCCCTTTGTGTTCCAGGGCCGCGGTATCTCTTTCGAACAATTCATCCTTACTTACAAACTTTCGTTTATAATATTAGTAGTTGAAAAACGCATAGCTTCGTTCAAGTTCTAATGCTATACAAGTCAAAAATAGCAACTTTACAGGAGAGTTAAAAACCTGCATAATTATACCTAGGTAATGGTACAATACCATTTTATAATTTGTATTCAATTCAAATTAGGT
This sequence comes from Cerastis leucographa, assembly GCA_963082945.1. NCBI lineage: Eukaryota > Metazoa > Arthropoda > Insecta > Lepidoptera > Noctuidae > Cerastis > Cerastis leucographa. The sequence goes on from OY720370.1 coordinate 6,526,200, forward strand.
AGAGACTTTGCTTGTTTCTGTGATTGGCTGTAACAACGCGTTTTCCGATTCTCTAGCAAACGGCATCAAAATGTTATAACTGCCAAAAATTTACTAACGCGGTGTTAGAAGTTCAACGACGACAGACCTACTATCCGTAACTCAAGATTGTAAGTTTACTTATGATGTATAAAACATAATTTACGAGTAGGCCAGTCTGTAATCAAAATCTACTGTTATGAATTACCTTGCATTCCTCTTCCAAAGATAGAAGAGGTCGAATACCCGATGGAATCTCCTTAAGTATTTATGTCAATAAAACTATGGCCAGTTATATCTGAGGACCCAAAGTTAATGATAATGGCGTACGTGACTTAGCGGCTGAACTGAATTCGAAGAAAGTGGCTTATTTTGATCGAGCCATGCGAGAAATTGTTCTCACATTATTCTTTTTTTTGTGTGATAAGAGGGTATTGGTTGTTTTTTATATGGTCATGTATCCAGTAACTCGGTTGTGGAGGTTTTATAGACAGACGCTCAATGTTAGATGCTGGTATTTGGTTTGGCTGGAAGCCGATCCCAATAGAGTTGAGAAAAGGCTAGGCAGATCATGCGGATGACGAAGTCAATAGGCCGGCCAGATATCAGTATAGACTCTAAAATGCTAAAGAAATAAAGAATATTCTTACTTGAACACAACGTGAAATTATAGTTTAAAATGAAATCAAAGTCATTTACCCAAATTAAACTGTAAATTAGAGCATTTTTGACAGTTCAAGACAATTCCCCAAAACGTAAACAATTAATGCCAGTTAAGAAATTGTAAAGTTGTTAGTACGGGACAATGACCCATGCAGATTTAAAGAAAGTTGCTTATTTTGATCAAGTCATGCAAGAAATTAGTTTCGCATCACTTGGAATTGATGAATTGAAATTGGCAACAGTACTGGGTGTTTTGAGTACCATGAAAGATGGATACTAAAACGATTATGAAATTCGAGTAGAATTTAAAGATAATTCTGGAATGCACAATGGGAAAGTATCTATTGAGTGAATTAAACAAATGTTTGGGAGCAAAGCAATGCCAAAACTAGTAGAAACTGAACCTTATTGTAATTCACTTAAGAAGCATCACATACAAGAGAATTTATCTAGACTTTTCACACTCCAATAACCAAAACCAACAAAAAAGAAGAACACATAAACACAGTGCTTACTTTCAAACACACAAAACAATTTTCACATAGCGAAACTCAACATGGTAAAGACACAGTTTGTAAATGGAACACGGTCAGTTCAAAACACATGGTAAGAGCGAGCAAGATACACGAAGCGCGACGGTATACTGCGCGCGAGTCGGCGGGAAATAACGGTCGCCATATTTAAGTTAGAAAAAAGTAAAGAGGTAATGATGGTATTATTTCTTTAGAAAATTAGGCTGTAATTGCATAGTTGACTGTATCATGATATCTTGGGTTCGATTTCTAAATCAGGCAAAGTGTTATTGGGTTTTTCTATAAGGAATTTGTCAGTAAAAGCTCGACAGACTATAGTCAATCGATAAAATAGACTTGCCCCCTCATAAATGTAATTTCAAATGCGAATTGTGGGTGTACTATAGGTAAACTCAAAATTTTGTGACAAAAGATTTGAGTCTAAATGTAGTTGTCTATATCAGTAGAGGAAGACCAAAGAAACCGACTGGACTGTGTGAAGGATGATATGGCAAGAAAGGAGGTGTCTAATGAGATGACGAGTAATTAAGAAGTATGGAACAAGACGACATGCTGCACCGACCCCAAATAAATTAGGTCAATGACGATGATGATCGTTTAGGTAAACTTCTGCCTAACCTTTAGGGTAATAGAGTCGCAATTTCAAGGAATTTAATTGCATGGTCTTAGTTATTTCAAAGCACGAAACAATATAGAGCTATTATCTAACAAGATGGAATCAAAATGTCTCATGTTGAGTAGTTGACAGACACATGGATTGATGTGTTCATATTGCGTGTCTAATGACAATAGATCAACCAAGTTAAGTGGTTCTAATTGTGGAGGAATTCTCTTCAGTATAGCACAGAGTTATATGATAAATAAATTAAGAGGGTTTAATGAGGTAAGCGAAGTCTACTACCTTTTAGGCATGATATTGACACTGAAACACAAACTTCAGAATTTGGAAGGCTAACACAGTGTTTGACGATGTTATATAAATTGACATATACATAATCAAAAAAAGGTTAGTAATTTAATTATAATGTCACGGTCCATAACATAATATTAATTCTCTGTTTTGTTCTTTATTTCTACTTTGTGTGTTAGATTCAAGACACGCAATTTTTCATCAAAGATTTTATAAGAGAAACGTATCCTATTGTCCATACCTAGCCAACTTGAATAATAAATAACAGTGACACATAAAAAGTATATAGTATGACCTAACAGCTGACAATAATTATGCCCAGAATAAAAAAAAAGAAAAGAGAATCGCAATAATCATGATGGACACAGAAACAGCACAAGTATTAGATAAACAAAAAAGAATGATTTTACGAAGAAGCTTTGCGCAGACCAGGCAGATGGTCACCATTTGGTCAAACGAGGCTCCCAATTATTGGTACTGATGATGATGAAGAAGAATAAAGTATTAAAAATGATGAAATTCTATCTATACATCGCCAATAATGAAAACAAAAGTAGGACAAACGCATCAGTTAAAATTTGTCAAGTACCAAATATGTTTCTTTACCATTTACATCTCAATTCCAAACACGTTGACCATAATACGGTTCTTAAAGCGTAAGTAAAGGAACTCAATCATTTGGACTCGATGTGAAACAAAAACTTATAGTGTGTAGTGCACTGTTACTATGTGACCCGCATGTTAAAGTTGCAGGGACAGAGATGTTGGTAGCAGTTGTGGAGTAGATATGGTATATTTCTTTTTTAAATTAGTTTATACGAGGTAGTTTGAAAGTAACATCGTTGTTTGAAAAGTTGTAACGTAATCAAATGAAAAATGTGGTGAAGAGAGTTTTGGATATGAATGTGGTTGGCGACGAAGAGTAAGAGACGACTAAAGTAACAATAGATGTACTGAGTGAAAGATGATAACTATGGCCAGAAAGAGGGTGAATTGACTCATGAAGTCAAGCGATAACAATTAGTAGAGAAGTATGGAACAAGAAGACATGCTCCGCCCATCGCAAATAAATATATGCAGGAAAATAACGATGACGATTTTGGGTTAAGATTTTTCAACTTGAATGAAAGAATAATAATGAACTTTTTACAAAATAATTAAGTGACGAAGTGAAAGTTGAAAAAGCTTTGAACAAAGAAAAAACAATTAAAGACATTACTATTGCAGGCCAAACGAATAAAGATATAACAGAAAAGGAAATTCTATAAACAGTAACTGACGTTTAGACAAAGACTAATCTTCTAAAATCAAAAAGAAAAGATTCCGACAAAAGAAACACGAGCTTCTAATAAAAATAGCAGAAAGTACTTGTAAGTTTATATATACAATTTCTATTGTTAGACAAAAAGGTCAAAGGAAACATCTTGAACAGTTTGATGAGATTAACTTGAGATCTTTCTTATATCTACAAAGTGGATCTTTTTCATCAAATTTAAGACATAAAATTCACGAAATAGATACGTAATGATACGAATAGGTATAGGCCGTTGATGATAATGATCATGCAAAACAAGAAGATTTTTGCATTCTCCTTCCCTTATTCAATTTGTTTGGGGTCGGCGCAGAATGTCTTCTTCTTGCGTACCTGTCTATTACTCATCATCGCAAAAAAGCAGTCGCACCGTTACTTAAATTTTAATTATTTCCCTTGTTTAAACCTAAATTTTCAACCATCTCCAAAACTGTTCTTTGGCCTATAAAACTAAAATCATCTACCAATTGCTATTGTCATTTGCTATTGTAATTAAATGACCAATTTCTAAACACAAATGGGCATAGTGTATTCAGATTCAAGAAGCTTATGACATTGTTATGTCACATCATGTTGCTTTACACATCCATGTTCTTGACCCAGTAAATGAATGTATATAGATAACTTTCTACTGGTCATCAAGTAGGCCAGTGTCCTTACTTCGTAGTATGACTCACCTTTTGTTTGAAAATCAAAAGTTTTTAGTTGTTTTTTTTTAATTCCATGACAATATTTTTCTTGCATAATATTATGTGGATACGTATGAACTCAAACCTTACATGTTACAAATCTCAGGCCTATAATAACTAGGTCGCGCACATATTCACCTGCGACCTACAATATCAAAATTAATAAAGCTACTGCGTCGGCTCTTGCAGTTTTTTTTTTTTGTTTTTTAAGTTATTTACTATAGGTAAACACAGTTCAGAAAGTTATGGCAGCATTCGATTGATAATTCATTGATAATTTTATGGATTACATTATAAATAATGCTTTACCTATTAAAATGTAAGGATAAAGAATAACAGTCTTATTTACAATGTTAATTATGATGAAAAGGATCCTCATAATTATTTTATCAATCGAAAAATACAATCAGGCGAAAATTACCTTTTATGTAATGTATTTTAATAATAAGATCCTCATCTTATTATTAGTCTTACTAGATTTGCTAATGAAGTATAAAAGATCTTTCAATTACTTCTTTAGAACAAAAGCTTACGTTAGGTTTCAGTGAAGATAGTGAGATAGCAATCTCTTCTTGGATAACAATCGTTGTTACGTGAACTACTTTCACTACCTCTTTAAGGATAGCTACTTTAGGAGATAGTTCACTGACTTGTGAGAGTAATATTTTTATTCCCTTATATTCATTAATAAATACAAATTTGATACATTTTTAAATATTCCTTATAAAAAAATGAAAAAAAAAAAACTTTTATAATTATAAATGTAAATATGCGGTATTTATTTTAATATGTTATTTCTATTTTAAATTAATTTTGAATTTTATTTGTGTCAGTTATGTTTTTTTTTGTAAATAGGCCAGTTTGATACCTCGATTTTGGGCTGATGATTTTTTTTATCACACGTAACGGATCGTCGACGTAATCTTTATTAACATTTATTGCACTTTGAAAGCTTCTGTATCAATGAATTTGATGTTACATTAAATGATACTAATTAATCACAAAAACTAGGCAACTAAAACAAAATTCCAAGTCTTACCTGAAAACTAATTAACACAAAACTTAGTGATCCAAATATCTAGATAGCGTTCAATGCACTGAACGATGCAGACGAGAGTGGCTTGGTTAGCGCCAAACAACCTTATATAATAACAAAACATAAGAATTGCATAAACCTCGGTGAGGTCTTGTTCAGACAGTGCTACTTTTAGTTGTTTACAGCGACGATGACGCATTTGCACAGAATCAACAGACAAATTGTAGAAAAAATTATAGAAATTCTGTTCTAGTATTTGAACCTTTTTAAAATAGGGAGACCCTTTTATTTTACCCTCCATTTGGAAATAATTAAGAGTTATTTATAAAAACATAGACGTAGGAGTATTTCAGTCAAGATTAATCGGCTGGGCCAGTGATCGCTTGCCTGTGCTCCGTAAAGGATAATTGAAACCTTTAAGCATTTATAGTATTAGAGGTGGATAATAACCACCATTTTTTGAAAATTTTCTTGTGAGCCTCGTTGGGAAATCAGGGTAAGTGACAATAATGGCATTTTCAATTCATTATTATTTATTACGTACAATTCATTACTTTCTTAGTTAATCTTGGACATGTCTGACATTAGTGCAGAAGAATATAGTGACGTAACCTGGCTTATAATTAAATCGGAATAGCGACATGCTTTAAGCGTGCCTCTCTGTAAGGCATTTGCCCTACAAGAAAAATTTCAGTTTATTTACATAGTATAAAAACAAAGTCGCTTCCCGCTGTCTGCCCTACGCTAAGATCTTTTAAACTACGCAGCGGATTTTGATGCGGTTTTCATCAATAGACAGAATGATTCAATAGGAAAGCCAATGGTAACGTATAATTTGTGCCTTAAAAACATCTAAATTTCCACGCGAACGATGCCGCGGGCAGTAGCTAGTATTTCTTTGAACGCGCACTAGCAATCAAGTAACCAAAACTTCTTGCGTCTGAACACAACTTTATCTTTCTGTCGATTATACTCACTCACATAATACATTTTTAACTTTAATGTAATAGGCATAAAGTCGTTTTTAGAAAAACTTTCGGAGGTTTTACCAATCTTTAGTTGAGCACTGAACAAAATTTTACCGTTAAATAAAGTTGAGCCATAACTGACTGTGACAAGGTTGATTTTTCATTAGTTATGTTCGTAAAGAATTTTTAAACCGGAGTTTGAATGAAGTTAGCGTAATGTGGGATATCCCAGCGAATATTGTCGTGAGTTGAAAAGTATGGAGAGCACTTTTTGTTTTTTTTTTCTTTATTTAATGGTGTGCTATGGATTTCTTTGGTAATTCTACTTTTGTAGAAGAATGTTTTTGAGGAAATATATATTCTTACTGGTTGGAAATAGTAGTCGGAAATAGTCCACCCCTAGTTTTGCCTAAACTTTCATCTTCACCTTCTGCAACCACTTTATAACAATATGCTCTTTTGGAGTGACGGTGTCATGTGGCAATGCTCCTACATAAAATAAATAACTGTAATATAATGGATTACTATTTATGGATTAATTAAAAAAAAAATGTTTACTATTTAAGGTTTTTTTTTTTGCCATGAATAATAAATAAAGTTAATCTTATCGTTCTGTCTTCAGACAGAACCGCAAGCATCGTTACATTAAAGACTTCCATTTATCAGCAAATAACTCCACAATCCATGGTGAGGCTCTACGCAAGCGCATTGAACATAGTCAACATACTATCACCTGTGGCAGCGAAATCACCTCTGACTCAACTTTTAGTTAACATTAAATCCAATCGTAAAATTTTCTTAAGACGCCGTCTCCACACTATCGTCACCGCTCACTCCAGTTGTTGTGTCCTGGTGCGTTTCAACATTCAGTTCATGGATAGCATCAGGAATTCCCTTCAGTATTGCTTGATGATCGTTTTGTAATGCTCATTTGTCAGTCACGACCTTGATAATAACAGTTGTGAGCTAATATGAGTTTTCCTTCCAAAATTTTGTTTGTTATTCTTACTAATAGGCCTGTGGAGTAAAGCTAAGACAAGCAGCTGCTAAATAACGCCACCTTTTTTTTTTTTTTTGCGGATGGTAAATCATCAAATGACTTCTCCCGCTCTGGGCGGAGCGGGAGGGAGTGTCAGACTTGACTGACTAAAACCCACCCATGTTCCTTCTTTGCCCTTTGTGTTCAGGGCCGCGGTATCTCTTTCGAACAACCCGAAGCCCAAAAAAAAATTGTTAAAGGTGAAAACGCTTGGGTAGCGTCCGAAATTTTCTTGATTTTTTTTTTTGCAATTTACAGGTCAATGTTTGTTTATTGTTACGTTGCTTTTCCAAACAACCAAATGTATACCTACGATTTTACCCTCACCAAAGCTTTGCTCAGGTATCCTGTCAAAGCAATACCAACCTCAATTTCCAGTCCAACTTCCTTTACATGACCTGGCACCGCAATGGAACTGACAACAAACATACAGCTGCCTAGGCAGCATGTATTTTGGAAAGCAAGTCAACGTATGAAAGCAACTACCGTATGACTACATGACAAGGCAATTATTGAGAGAAGTGAGCTGTTTGAGATCGGGACCGTCTTTATGTGTGTAGGTCTAATTATCTGTTCGAACTATCTATTGCTCGAGACCTCCCGTCCACGTGGAATTATTATAAAATATAACTTCCCTCTTTGAATCGGATTTAGTTAACATATTTTTTTTACTTTATTAAAAAGTAACTTAAGCTATCTGCCAGTAAAAGTACCGTCAAAATCGGTCCAGCCGTTTCGAAGATTAGCCGGAATAAACAGATAGACAGACGTTTTGCTATAAGTACCGTGTACTTTCATAAGCGTTCAGTGAAAACCTGTATATTTTTTGAAATTACAAACAGACAGTTTTTTTTTTCATTTGTATAGATGACATATAACATCACGCCTGTAATCCCCGAAGGGTAAGGCAGAGGTGTACTTAACCCTAGAAAGATAACCTACGCCTCAAAGGCCCTCGCGAAAACAATATATCGCCATCGTTTTTTATTCCGTGCATGTATCAACTTATGCTTTTCAACCAACACAGACGTCGGTCTACTCTACCGCGGGACGGCTGTTTCTATGCGGTAAATACAATACTTTAGTAGCCATGAAGAGTTGAAGCGCTTGAGAGGCGAGCACAAGAATGACGTGTGTCATGACTGTCTTCTGGGTCCATATTGGCTCACCTAAAGTTCTTTACCCGAAATTGCTCTTCCTAATGATTTGTAATCCGAATGATCGCTCTTCCTAAAATTTTTCATCCTAAAGTTTTCATTCATACTATTTGTAGTGCTACCGGCGATGTTCATAACACTCATGTTTCCGAAAATTGTATTTAATAATATCATTATTGTAAATATATTTTAACTCCTACTGTTTTTTATCATAACGCTTTTATCCCTAAACATAATTACCATAATATTTTCACTCATACTCAGAAAGAAAAATTTACCAAGTGTAATAAATAATATATGGGGGTAGAAGATGATATTTATAGTGCCCCCACCATGAAAAAAATTTTAGAAAAATTTCGCGACCAATTTCGAGGTAGCGCTCGCCGGCCGCTGCCCCGGCACCGCTCGCTTCGCTCGCTCGGCTCACGCATAGTTGGTCACAGTTCTAACCTAACCTAACCTATGGATATCTTTGCGGGTACACACCGCTTTAAATAAAATTAAAGAAGACGCTTTAATTAATAAAAAATAAATCTAAACAAAAAAAATATGACTTTGAATAATAGTGTAAAAGATGGTTATGTTGAGAAAATATAGGTAAACAAATAAAAGTATAATAGATGATTATTGCTACTGACATTATGAAGTTGAATGCTTCGGAATTAGAACATTAGACACAGAGTAGTTAGGAATTGCGATTGTTAGGATGAAAAATGTTAGGAAGAACATTTTCGGATTTCCAATTATAGGAGTTGAAAATTTAGGTGAACTTTGGCGCACCCCTGTCTTCTATTTAGTATGATGATGATTATTATTTTCAGACTGATTGTATTAAAAATGACTAGATAGTAAGAAAAAACTGTTGATTTTTATAATAATTTCGGAGAATTAGTCCCATAACCAGAAAAACTGTTGATGTTTGTTATTTTTTTTTGGAGGTCTACTCATTTAGTTATAAATAACCTATAATAGCAGTGACTGTAATATAATCGTATTCTTATTTTAACTCTAATAGTAAACCTTTAAAACGATGAAGTTATTAAAAATCTGCCTAACTTATTTTCTGAAATAGACGCATTTGAAAATCTGGCGCTTTTGAAGCGCATGGTTTTCTTTTTATGTTACTCGCATATTTCACCAGTGATAACGGGCGAGCCCATTGCCATCTCAACCGGGCATAAATCCAGACTCCGGGGCTGTTACTGAGAAAATGCATTAGTTAATTTAATTGGTTGGAAAAGCCAATAACCCTTTGCCCAACCCAGGAATCGAATCCATTACCTCATCCTCAGCAGTACTGAATGAATAATTTATAATATTTTGTTTTTATTTTTAGTGAGTGCTACTTAATATAATTTTCAAGCCCCCTATTGACAAACGCTCGGATTCGATTTCGATTCGATAAGTCGTATGTCTATCTTGTTTTGGCTTTACGAAAGCGAGCGAGATAGACATACGAATTTCCGAATCGAAATCGAATCCGAGCGTTTGTGAATACGGGGGCTGGTGTTTGGTTTTAATTTCACAAAGAATGTTGGAAAACATTAGGGGGAAAATATCTATGAAATCCATACTTTCATATAATAAATGCGAAAGTCATGTATGTTTTTAACCTTTTCAAGACTAAACGCATGATCGGATCGTAACGAAACATGAGGAGATAGATTATATCCCGAGGAAGGACATAGGCTTTTTTATATTACTTTTCTACGCGAGCGAAGTTGCAGGCAACAGCTAATTATTCATAAACTACTTAACCCTAATCGCAAAGACTCTGACCAATCTCTTTTCCCCGAAGACTCAATGTAACTTTGAACCGTCATACAACGGACGTTCAAAGACCTACTTAAAGTTATGTAAGGTAACTTTTAGGAAGCGGTGTGCAGTTACTGAGAACTCATTTGATGCAATTCGGTGCTATGTACTTTCCGTTTCTGATGACGCTTGCAGATGATAAAAAGGACTGGCCAACATTTACAAAATACGTAAAAAAGCATTTAATAGGTGCAAAAGTTCCCTTAAAGAAGCTGAAAGGCACATGTTCTCTCCGTTATTGCAATTACTTTTTTGTTCTAGATACAAGTAAAAAGACAACTTTTTAATGTTGTATCTTTACTTTAAATACCTCCGTGACCCTCGTACTATACTAGAAGCTCGTGGCTACATAATAACAGCCGCACAAGTCAATCTTTAAAGTTAAGCCGTGATTGCCGAGGTTGGTCCGTAGATGGGTGACCATAACTACATACTGAGTTTCCTCAGTGCCTCGGAAAGCAAGTTAAGCCGTTGGTCCTGGCTGTCATTTGTAGATCTTTGACAGTCGTTATGAGTAGTCGGAAGCCGAAAGTCTGACATCCAGTCTTACCAAGGGGTACTAGTACTCAGCTGCATCCTGTTAGACTGGAAGCCAACCCCAAGATACCTTGGGAAAAGGATAGGTAGATGAGATGACTCTCGTACTATTCAATGTATCAGCACAATGTTTTTAGTGCGGTCTACTTTAAAACGCGATTTTTCACCCAAGAAAAGTCGTTGCCTAGCAATAATTTATGCGTAGATACTTAGTTTGATTTACAGAATTCTTGGTTGACGGCTTCATGAAGTGTCCGTTTACAAGTTGTGTTATTAATTTTGATTTATTCATCAGCTGTCATCTTGAGTTACGCAATGACATACACACATGCATCACACACTACATCTGCATGGGTTAACCTACACCTTATGTCATCGTATTTAAGCCAGCGCAACTGCATCAATCTATACAAGATATTGTTTTGCATCCTCGTAATAATTCAGGATTTTGTCACAAAAGACATAAATAGCCAATTAAAATTACGATACCTAGTTAATTATTAAAAAACAGATTTTTTGTTGTTTTTTAAATTTGTCAGTATTTCAGAATAAACCCCGTAACGTGGTTTAAGAAATAAGAAATTATCGAATAAACGTTTGAGATATTTTGATTGTGTGTAAGCGAGGTTATAAGGCGAGGATCAGATGGGCCCTGTTTAAAACACGGGTAGTTCACACTTACCGATTTCTGTCAACAACGAAATAAAATAAATACCCATTGTATTTTTGATTTGGGACGAGAATTATTAGCATAGTTACCTCCTTGAATTTGACGAGGATGCAAAACAACACCTTGTATAACCAGTACTATCTACTAGTCCTACTGCTACATAACATTTTACAACTGTCGAGGTGAATGTCTTGCTTCGACACGTAACTTTACTTGCGGCTGTGGTTTATTCCGTTATGACTGGCACATAAGGAAATGTAGGTATAGACTTATGCTTAATACTTCCTAAACTGTAGGAGGGTTTATTGCTTTCAATACTATTATAATAAAATAAAAGCCCTTATTGTTGCTCTTAGTTCAAATTTAACAAAAGTTTTTTGTGTGGCTAAAACTATTAAATTATACAACTACTAGCTGTCCCGCGCAACTTCGTCTGCGTGACATTTTCCCCGTTTTCGCAACATTTTTCATTGCTGCTCCGCTCCTATTGGTCGTAGCGTGATGATATATAGCCTATGTCCTTCCCTAGGTTGAAATCTATCTTCTTGCCAAATTCCGTTAAGATCCTATAAGCCGTTTAGTCGTTGTTGAGGTAAGAAACAAACAAACAAACATACAAACAAACATAAAAACCAACAAACAGAGTGACTTTCGCATTTATAATATTAGTATGGAAGTATGGATTAACTAAACTTAATTTTATTATTAACGGTTGTAGCACAACATCTTAGTTTAGCTTTTCATTCGGCAAACGGTAATTGTTTTCCCACAAAGGCCTCCTCTTAAGATCTCCAAAAGAAACAGAGGTAGACAGACTAAGAGATGGGAGGATGACCTCAGGAAAATAGTTTTTAATACTATGACTAGTTAAATCATTTCTTATCTCGCTTTATTTGTGTTTTGAATTACCAATTATTGTCTTTATAGTTGCATTAGATTTGCTTTTCAGTTTTCGTACAACGTAAGTTTTCAGGGTCAAATGAAATTAACTAGTGGACTTTGCAGACTTAGTCGATAAGCATAGCATAATCAGACTTTAATTTTCCCACTGCTGGGACACAGGCCTCTTCTCTATGAGAACAAGTGGGCTGTAATCCGCCAGTGCTGGTTGGTAGATGTCACATGTCTGTCGAATTTTTGGTTGTAAGACACGCTGGTTTCCTGACGATATTTTCTTATACTGTTTTGAGAAAGATTTGAAACACGATTATTTTGGTGGTGAACATAAAGGTTTTTCTAATCCCATCATTCTCTTTAAAACGACGACACGGTTGGCGCAGTGGTTGTGAGATTGACTGCTGCGCTGCGTGTCGCGGGTTCGATCCCCGCACGGAACAAATATTTGTAAGACCTACAGGTAGTTGTTGCGGGTCTGGCTGTTTGTGTATGTGAATTTAAATGTTGGTAAAAGCACCCACGATACAGGAGAATCCTTGGAAAAACAGTATATCCTACGAATTCATCTAATTTCTATCTTATAGAACATGTGTGCTACTCAGTACTCTTAACAGATTACTGCATCAAAAGCCGTGGTTTTCTTTTAACATTGAAAATCTACTTGACCACTCAGATGTCAACAACCTTTAACGAACCTAACACCCGGAGCAATCACATTAATCCGGCACTACTAACCGAAAAACATACATTTGTATTACAAAACATTACAAACAGATGATTGTTACTAACTTTTTTAAAGACCAAGGAAATACCAGCTTTAACTCTCCAATGACAAAGTCTAAAACCTCTTGTTGATGTTGGTGATGATTAATATGTCACGTTTCTTGTCGTATCAAATAAATTTCGACTTTGTCGCTTAAGAAATAAAGTTGCATCTTGCATGGCTGCAATGATGACGAGACAGGTCAACTTTCTACTAAGAAAGTGGTAGGGATAGGCTTTAAACCGGATCTGTCTCGTTCGTATAGCGTGACTCATGCCTCTTGATATTTTGTCAACAATAATCTTTTGCGAAAAGTCTTGAGAACGGTGAGTCATGTACTTTCATGCGGATGACAGAACGGTGTAATGGAAAAATTGTGGTTTTCGTATGAAATCAAAAATAACTAGATATTATTGCACCGTTGGTAGTCGTTGCATCATGTTGATTGTTACTTTCCAGGTAGACTCCTGTAGTTTAGGATATGCTTTCTGCATATCGCATCTTGGCCTAAGTCAACAATCAAATTACCTTGTATGTCAAATCAAATAAAATCAAAAGCATTTATTTCAAGTAGGCCAGTTACAGAGGTCTACTCTCTTCCTCCGAAACGTAACTTCGGCAACGAACGAAAATTATGTTTGTGACCCTACTCTATATAATTTGCGGACGCACACAAGAAGTCAAATCAATCAAATCAAAATCATTTATTTCAAGTAAGCCAATTACAGGCACTTTTGAATAGTCAAACAACAACAAAAATGAAGCTACAGTCCCAGTCACAAGACATAATAACTGTGAAAGTACTGTAGTTGCCCATTCCAAAGCGTAGATCTCTATGGAGAAGAATGGGCAAGAAACTCCATGGACACTCTTTTAAATCAGAATCTTGTTACAAAAACCTTGGTTAAATCATTCATGTTGAGATGGTACATTATGTGAGAACGATGTAGCAAGACGTGCACGTTAAAAGTGTCCATAGTAAAATAAAAAAAAGACAATTAAAAATAAAATAATTAGTTCGAAATAAGCCGTGGCAACTAAGAGATGACCAGGCACAACTGATAGCGCCCGTTCACGAACATGACGAATGGATCAGCCATCATTCAACTCAACCATTTTGAAGGGAACTAAATGACCCGACACTTAGTTCGAATTCACAGACTATTAACGTGAACGAATGTATTGAATGTTATTGTGTGCGTCCGCAAATGATATAGAGTAGGGTCACAAACGTAACTACGTTTAATTTTCGTTCGTTGCCGAAATTACGTTTCGGAGAAAGAAAGTAGACCTCCTGGTACTTTTGAATAGTCGAACAACAATAAAAATGAAGCTACAGTCCCAGTCACAAGACATAATAACTGTGAAAGTACTGTAGTTTGTGACTGTCCCTCCGAAAAGGGTAGGTAGGTACATGGGACGGTTAGTCCTATGTTGCAGTGCCAGCAGAAATCTGGTTTCCTCTCCATTTCCTCGGTGATTTTCTGGTAGTCGCCCCTGTTATTATGGTTTTCGGGAGTTTTAGTGGTTGAAAATAGTGTATAAGATCTGTCCGTGAAAAATCTTGTGGGTAGAGTCCCTCCGCGCGGAAGAAGTTAAACTTCGTAATACTACACGCATGCGTTCGAGGGCCACGCATTCACTCTCGTTATTTTATTAAGCTTCTAAATAATATTTTGTTGTTTTCTTGCTGTACTATTTTTATTACATAATTACTACATAACTTTATCGAGGTTATTCTACTGATAGAAATTGAGCGAAGGCTGATCACACCGAAGAGTCGAATGCATGACTGTTTGCACGCCATCTTGCGTACCTAGTAGAACAACGTAGTCACAAATCTTGTTATACTGCCATCTCTTAGTAAGTTTTAGAAAATATTCCCCCTCCATGGTAGCGTTAAACTTATTGGAAGTCGCTTATGAAGTTTCACTTCAAAAAGAAAATACAGAAACATTATTAATTAGTATGTTGCCATTTGTTGCTACATCCAGTACAACTCACTTTAGTTTGGATCCGTGTTTGATTGATTGGTGATTAGCTACTAGATAATAATTTTTTTTTAGGGTTCCGTACCCAAAGGCTCAAACGGCACCCTATTACTGAGACTTCGTTGTCCGTCCGTTTGTCACCAGGCTAAAATCGTGATAGTTCGCCAGTTGAATTTTTTTGTAAAAAATTAATTATGTATTTTTGTTGCCGCTATAACAAAAAGACTAAAAACAGAACAAAATAAATATTTACGGGGGCTCTCATACAATAAAAGTGTTTTTTTTGCTCGTTTTTATAAATAATGGTACGGATCCCTCCGAGTCCGACTCGCACAGGGCTGGTTTTTTTTTGTAATTGTGTTTTCACATTTGTTATTTTTTATATGTACGCTCATAAACATGTTAGGTATTTGAATTTAGTTTCTCAGTAAGAGAACTATTGTTAATTCTTGATAAGGAATTATAAAGTTCTCAACCCATTAGTACACAAAAGAGGCATTGAACCTCCTTTTACATAATCAAACTTCTTCAAAGACCGAACAAAACTCCTTTACTACCCACAAGTAGCAACCCACGCGATTGGTCAAGATAAGTAAATACAAAACAAAAGACTGTGGGCGGGTTACTTACCTTTATCTGCGGAGTGTGTCAGAAAAGGTGGACTAAGGTCCTTTACCTATACTCGTATTGTGTTGAAGGATATTGGGGTTACCGTTGAAGTAGGATAAGCGTTTTCGTGGTGGTTCACGTACTGTTTCAATAGGGATTACTTGAATCGAATAGAAAAAAATAGGATATATAAATGTTTGGCTGAGAAAAAACACTTATTGAAACTCATATGCAGGGTGGATGGAGAGGAGCTCGTGGCTAAATAATAACAGCCGCACGGGTCGATCTTCAAGGTTAAGCCGTGCTTGCCGAGGTTGGTCCGTGGATGGGTGACCCTAATTACATACCGAGTTTCCTCCGTGCCTCGGAAAGCACGTTAAGCCGTTGGTCCCGGCTGTCATTTGTAGATCTTTGACAGTCGTTACGAGTAGTCAGAAGCCAAAAGTCTGACATCCAGTCTTACCAAGGGGTATCGTATTACCCAGTTACTGGGTTGTGGAGGTCAGATAGACAGTCCCTTCATGTAAAATACTGATACTCAGCTGCTACCGGTTAGGCTGGAAGCCGACCCCAAGATAGTTTGGGAAAAGGCTAGGCAGATGATGATGCAGGGTGTAAGGCTTCGACGCACAGACGGTTAAGACGTGTTCAGGACATTTTCCCAATCTATATGTTATCAATAGTATATTTTATGACATTTTATCTAATTGCTTTGTTAAATTATAACTAATTCTAATATTAAAAGTATTATTTTGACTACTGTAATACCGGCTGAGTTCGTGGATGGCACGACTAGCCAATCATACCGCATTTATTGGAATGTGGGTTGAATGGTGGGGGAACGCCACTTTGGTTGTCGTGCCAATCCTGCGAGCTCAGTCGTGGATCAGACGTCGAGAAGTCGACTATTATAACCCCTGTTGTTTATTGAAAATACCGAGTGTTGATTGTGACGAGTATTTGATTTTGTGTGCTGGAAAATATAAGTAAGTACATGAATAAGTGTCTATTATTTCTATACTTAAATTTTTAAATCTATGAACCTGAGTAACGGTTAATTCTCATATTTATACTAACATTAGATTCTGTGTAAGGGTACAGAGTCTACATATATCTATACAAATAAATAAAATTGAAGTGTCTGTTTCTAATATTAAAATAGCCGCTTTTTACTACATGCACATATGAATGTACCTATATACGGTACATATACCAAAATAACATTTTTTAAAATTTTTCGCTGTCTGTCTGTTTGTTCCGGCTGATCTCTGGGACGGCTAGAACGTTTTGGACGGGACTTTCACTGGTAGATAGGTGTTGTAATTAGGAGCAACGCGGGCACAGCTAGTTCTTATATAAGAAAAAACTACTGTTTCCTACCAAAGGGTAATACCTACGTCCCACACGGACAAAATGTATAGAACAGCTGAGTTTTAGGTTAATTCGATCAACCACGGTTTAATAAAAAAACCAGATGTGTGAATAGTGACACGCTGGAAGGAGTATGTTAGGATCGTAGTAGCAAGTGATAGAAAGAACAAGAATCTTTTCTATTGAATTTTTTTTATGAGGATCGAAAGAACAGTCTTTTCGATCCTCATAAAAAAAAAATCATTTTCGTCATTTTTCCGCATAGTATACACACAAGCACACAGCGCGAGCCAGCTGTGGCGCTGCTAGGACGGAGGCTGCGCATGCGTTTGGATTTGCTGCGTAGCAACACGGCGGATGCGATCGAGGCGGCGCAGACCAAGCAGGTTGAACATGCACAAGGTACAAACAGAGAGGTCCAGCTTGGAGACCGAATGCTGTTTCGAGATTACTCAAAAAATAATCCCAAGTGGGTGGAAGGATTGGTCTCTGAGCGCTCGGAGCAGTCACGTATGAGGTAAAATCAGACCAGGGGAACACCGAAAACATACTCTAATCCTATTATCACTGATACTGAAAATCAAACAGTAAACACTGAAAAAGAAACATGGGAGTCTGCACCTAATTCCCTGGTGACGTCATCACTTCAGAGTTCACATGAGTCGCCCGCCAAACATGAGACGCAAAGCGATCACGCGGCTGAACCATCGACTTCCGGGGATTGGGTCAACAGTATACTTAGATACAAAAACACCATAAATATTGACTAATCCAAGTTGTAGGCAGTCTAATTCAGTGCGTGCTATTAAAGGCCGTGTTGGTAGTAATGTAGCTATCATCATCATCATCATTTCAGCCGAAAGACCTCCACTGCTGGACATAGGCCTCCCCCAAGTGACGCCACATTGACCGGTCCCGTGCGCAATGTAGCTATAAGTTGTAATAAATAAAGCATAGATTATTCTGTAGGAAGGTAATGAGTAAACTGTACATAGTAACTTGCAAGATAAAATTTATTAGGAAAATGTTTGTATACCAAGCCAACCGATTACCGCACAACTTTTCAGTTACCGGCGCCACTTTTAGACTTCCTCTTATGTATTCATTTCTTTTTTTATTGTACCCACATAGTCAAAATTACCGAGAAAAAAACCAACAATAAACTCCTTTTCACAATATTTTTAATAATATTATATATGTCGCATCATGGGTGGCCGAGATGCGAAGCATCGGGTCTTCTTCACGATCCGACATAGTTTTAGGTAGATGTGGGCACTAACTTGGGTACTCGAACGAAAGATTATTTTAAATTCAAATCTCAATTATTTAAAGTAACGGTTGTACAAGAAACAAACACGTGCGTTGGTACTGAGCGTCTGCCATGACTGTTGGAGTTAGACTGTCGCAAGTCGCAACACTCCGTCCCTCTGCTAGGGTTCACTGCATCCCCTCTACCCTCTACGCTTGCGTTTCTAGTGACAATATTGTTAATTCCAAAACGAATTGTTAGATGGCGCTGTCTGTTGCACCATGGCGCCATCAATCCACGACATATAATTATTTTAATCCGTTTAATTTTAATCCCACGACGGATCGCTTCGACAATTTAATCTAGCTTGGCATATTAATTCCATTGTGATATTAGATTACACCAAACAGCGAGTGTAGACCGGGTCTATTTATTAAGTTAGGTATGTGTGATATCGTGTGAGGGTAGTATTTGATGAAGATATTAATTTTAGCAATGTTTGTTTTGATGAAATGTGGTGGCCCCGAAGGGATGTGTTTGTTTTTGTAGACCACGAGTTGGGGTCCAATCCAGGAGGATGTCGTGGCTAAATAATAACAGCCGCATGGGTCAATCTTTAAGGTTTTTGCCAAGGTTTTCCGTGGATGGGTGACCATAATTACATAGCGAGTTTCCTCCGTGCCTCGGAAAGCACGTTAAGCCGTTGGTCCCGTGGTAGACAGTCGTTACGTGTAGTCAAAAGGCAAAAGTCTGACATCCAGTCTTACCAATGGTTATCGTATTACCCAGTTACTGGGTTGTGGAGGTCAGATAGGCAGTCGCTTCAAGTAAAATACTGGTACTCAGCTGCATCCGGTTAGACTGGAAGCCGACCCCAAGATAGTTTGGGAAAAGGCTAGGCAGATGATGATGAGTTGGTGTCCAATAAAGCACATACATACATTTATAAATACTGCACAGGATTCAAATTACCTTGCCTCATATTTTACTAGCTGATGCTTATCAGAGGGGGTACGGTGCTTGAAAGTCTGCTTTACACTATGGACTTTCATGTACACGCTAGTTGCTGGGTAACACAATAACCTTTGGTAAAAACGCAAGGTTCCCTTCTGAACTAGTTGACAGATTTTGATCATGCTTTCGGTTTAGGCGTTTGAAGCTACGAAAAGTCCCCGGTACTTTAATATAGGTTATATTATTTAGCTTGCTTTGTATTCGAATAAAATAGAATACAGGGTGTAAATCACCTCATCACGAAGCCGTCAACCAAGCATTCTGTACATGAAACTAAGTAACTTTACGCAAAAATTATTGCTGGGAGACGACTTTTTTTTGGGGGGTGTAAAATCATGTTTTGTGGTAGAACTCAATGTAACGCACTCAAAACATTGTGCTGATGGACGGATTGAATAGTACGGGGGTCGTGGAGGTGTTTAAAGTAAAAATCTTACATTAAAAACTTGTATTTAAAAAAATAGTTCTCAAAAAGTTGGAACTTTGACCCCTAATATCTCCGTAACTAGAAGGTTCCCAGGTATAATGTAGAACAAAAAAATGATCTCAATGACAGGGAGAACCAGTGCCTTTTTGCTTCGTTAAGAGGTGTTTTACACCCTTTATAATGCATCTTTCTATGTACACCCTCCTTAACTTACCTAAACCAATCAACAGATTCATATAAATATAGAAATCAAATAATAAATTATTATTTTGTTTTGAATTTTATGAGTATTTTTATACCACAAAATTAATACAAATGGGTATTACATAATTAAACAAGCTTTGATCCCGGAGTGAGAAATATAATCCGGAACATATTATCTTCATTACCCACATGTAAGTAACATATGAGTAATTCCAAATTTTTAATGCCGACCGGTGAAAAGTTTTAATTACTTTTTAATGATTTTATATTCTCATTTTGGTTGGCGGATGTTCGGATAAGCCCTATCTTTCCCTTGTGTATCGTTAAAAGTTTGCGATGATATTTGATAAACCCAATTATAAAATAAATATTATGTTTATTTTCATGGCTGTTTCATGAAGTCCCATGGGCCACTGATAAAATAGAAGGTCCACGTTGTATGAAGGTATATAATATCAATCTTGTTTCAAAAAAGGAAAATATTGTTATGATACAATACGTACCTACAGTCAAGAAATGAAAATCATTAGCCCATCAATAAAGTTTTTAGTTGATTTCCCATTTTTTTTTCGACGAGGCTATTTACCTATTTTATAATTACCTATTACTGAATAATATATTATTTATATGGCTAATTACCTATTACTGAATAATATAAGTTTGGATGAATATAGGAGACATGCGACATAGCATAGCAGGCGCAAAGGCGCATAGGAAATTATAAACCAATCCACATATTACTTTTTAGTACTGGAAATGCGACTAATTAACCAAAATCTTACAACAGGAGAAATTTTGCAAAGCAAGGTGAAGAGCATTCAATGCTTAAGAAATACTAATCTTGTTTATTCATAAATGTGGGATGAACAAATTAAAAATGTTTTATTTGATCAACAATTTTATTTCAATCTACATTTTACTTGATTATGCTACAACAATAAATAAATAACACAACACCATGGTTTTAGTCTATTTCATTGACTTTATTAATAAAAATACATCAACGTTCGTGCAGATTACAATCAAAAAGCTGCCTTTTCAGTATGCAAGAAGCTTACGCACATTTTTACACGTGAGTGTAGAATCGTCTCGTTTTCACAATGCAAGTAGGGAAAAACTCCAGTTAATCTTCTTGCAGTTTGAAACAGTGACTTTAATGTATTATGCATGAAGCTCGCACACAGTCATGACGTTAAATCTACGCGAAGGTAAAACTTGCGTCATCTTTTCATAACGCAAGTAGGTAACTCCTTAAGTTCAATCTTCTTGCATTTAGAAACACTGTCTGTAATTAATTATGCAAGTAAAAATTCATTAATATTTTTTATGAATAAAGTCAGTCGCCATTTTATTCTTTATACAATCACACAGTGATAGGTTACACTATTAAATCATTCTGTAATATGTGCATCATCGCTTGCCAAGCGGCCATTTTGAAAAATCTAGCGTCGTCATTGGCTAGATTGGAAATGTTCGATGTGCATGCGCATATTAGAGTACCTAGATTTTTTGTTAGTAATAATTTAAATTTCAAAACGCAAAATTAGAAATAATAAATAAACTTAATTTACAAAAACATAGATTTTGTTTATACAAAAGTTTTAAAATTAGCATTAAGATTATAAGATTGTTTTCAACTTTTAGCCCCAAAATAATACTTATAGTAGAAATAATTGAGACTTATTCGGATTTATTTACTTGGCATAAATAATTTACCGAATTATTTTTTTTACTTATCTTAAAAGTATTCTGAACAGACTACGGTGGTACGACAGCTCGAATATTTATTACAAAACCTTATTCCAAAACTCAATAATTTAAAAACAAAACACAAAAACATTAGGTTAATAAATTAATATAAATAAATAATAAATAACTTTTACGCACACGTGAAACAAACATACAATAAATTACATTCACACTTCAAATAAATTAATATTAGATTTAAATTTTTAGTAAAAAATGCTCATATTTAAATTTTCTATTTCAACAGTCGGGCAAAGATTTATAAAAGTTAGATATTTAGCACATGCGTTGACTAAGAAAATTACAACTATGTTCTCATCTCTATAATTCTCTAGTAGTGCGACAGTCACGAATAACGGTTAGAAGTGCTAAGTTACATTTGTAGATCTCGACTTCAAACTTGACTGAAAACAAACCAAAGCTACCTCGGTACTCAACGAGTTTGAAAAACCACCTGTGTAGGAGCTACTCCAGTTAATTAAAGTTATTCTTCGTCAAGAATACACATTTGTTCACAACAAATAAACAAAGATACATGGCTCGAAGTTTCCAAGTAATATTTACATACAATCATAGGAGTTATAAGTACATATTTTAAATTCCTTTGATCAGACACTTTAGATGATTCACTTCAAAACTTTTCAAACTAGGCACAATTTATCATGCAAAAAGTCCACAAAATATTTTTGTTGTGTTTCTGTAAGACGAAAAAAAATCTTTTCAATTCACAAAATTTCACTTTCACAGTAGTTCAGTATCTATAGATGACACATAGCTTGTACGAAGTTAAACGCACATCTACAGATGCAGAGCTTTTTATTTTAAGGACGGAATATCATTTAAAAGTGCAGCTATTTGCATTAGACCGATTACATCAACCTTCTAGCTTACATCAGTGTGATGCATGGCAGCTAGATTACATTCACAGGCAGTCCATTGATTGTCTTTTTCTGTATCGAGTTGACTGGTCGATGTCTATCGGCTGAAATGTAGTTCCATTTTCAAATGTTTATTTTAGAATCGGTCCTCCTTTTTGTGTATCCTCTGTTTTTTTTTTCCATTTGTGCTTTTCAACCTAGTGCAGTTTTCTAGCAGTGACCAGTTTATTGATGTCATGGTAAGCTGCTACCATCGTATGGGTTTTAGGAGCGTTGGTAGTACAAGTCGGGTATGAGTACATGCAGTCAGAAGCTTCCTGTCCTCGTCTCGCTGCTTTCATGTATTTGAAGAACCTCAGGATTTCAGGGTTATCGGAGACCGGCCTTCGGAGCTCGTTTAGTTCCCTGTGGAAGACGAAAAGAAATTGTGTTAAATTTTTAAATTCATTTTTCTTTAGAAGATCTAACGAAAAGCGACTTTGTGTTATACTAGGTACGAGTACCTATGCAAAGATTTGGTTGCAAACGGTATCGATAATACTGCATAATTATAACACAAAGTGCTAAACATGATGCACGATAGATAAATATCTATTTCAAGCAAAACTTTGTCGGTGTAATTCCTTAAATAGATTTCTTGGTGGTGAGAACAAGTTAGTTTAGACCCAAAGTTTGAGCTCTAACAATGTATAACAAGCTAGTCTCCTTAGAAAATCAGCATGTATTCAGAAGTATTTCTTGCGATTTTACGGTTTAGGTATTAGTTTAAAGAAGAGTTGAGGTTGATTATTGGTTTTGTCCATTAAAAAGTAAATATAGAAGACCAGCTGCCCGCGCATTTTAGTCAGCGTCACATTTCCCGCGTTTTTGCAAAATTTTTAATTGATGCTCCGTTCTTTTTGGTCTTAGCGTGATGTTAAATAACGGGTTATCCAGTAAAAAAAAACAATATGAACCAGTTGTTTCCAAAATTAGCGCGATCAACCAAGCATAACAAACAAAGTCTTCACCTTTATAATGTTTTTTTTTTTTTTTTATGTGAAACATTTGTCTGCGCGACTAGGCAGTAAAATTGACTCGTATGCCGTGACGGGAAACGGTGTTGCGTCCCCACCTATGCCACGTAAAATCAATATTTTTCAAATTCAAATAATGTTTGTTTTGGTTTGATCGTTGATCTTGTTTTGTTTTTGAAATTTCCACGTTATTTTTTTTTTTTACAGTGAAACATTTATTACATATCGTCTCAAACTTTTTCGTCTGTGTGTTGCATGTCGCGTGACGGTCGGCCGCGGAGTAGGGATAAAGTGAAAGGCGCTCGCAATTTTTTTTTGTTAAATGTCTATAGTGTGAAAAATGTTTCACTTTTACCGTGGTTTCATAAAACCACACAATCCTTTTTTTGCTACATATTTCATATATACGTATTAATAACTAATTCTATAAAAAAAGCACAGATGTTTCACATCTGCTGGGCATCCCTTGTCTCATAAAGCTTTATTGAGACAGTTGCAGCTCCTAAGATATCTGTAAAAAGCTTACCTGCTCAATTGTGCTGACACTAGGTTACTGTAGGGCGCGAACTTGGCAGGACTGGCGTACATCAGGCAGATGAGCTGCTCCCGGCATGGCTCGATGTTCTCGTCCAGCGAGTTCTCTGCGGGGGCTAGACCTGGAACCAGGTGTGAGAAATGTCAAGCAATGTTCTTATTTCAAAAAAACATCGAATGCACAAATTCGTCCTTTTTAGCAGTTGCTGATGGGTCTGTGACACATGTGCAAACGACGTGAACAGAGAAGCGCAATGTATACAAGAAGTAAACCGACTTCTCATGAAGCCGTCAACAAAGGATTCAGTGTTTCAAACTATGTAACTCTATACAGATATTATTGTGTTAGGTTACGCACTCAAAACATTTGGCTAGTATTGAATTGAATAGTACAGGACTTATAACAAAGTTATAACATTAAAGCAGCGTTGGCCCAGTGTTAGCAGCCCCGATTTACGAGCAGTAAGTCGTAGGTTCGAACCCAGGCAGGCGCATTACTTTGTGTAATTTATTTCATCACCGCTGCTCTCAAAACGGTGAAGGAAAACATCGTGAGGAAACCGGCATTTCCTAGAACTAAAAATTCGAAGACATGTGACATCTACCAACCCGCACTGGGCCCGCGTGGTGGATTACAGCCCATTCCCTCTCATAGAGAGGAGGCCTGCGTCTCAGCAGTGGGAACAATATAGGCTGATGATGATGATGATGATAACATTAAAAACTTGTATTAAAAACGGGCCAAATGCGAGTCTTACTAGCACACGGGGTTCCATAGCCCCAAAGAATATAATAACAATATTTTGAACGGTCTTTCATTTGTAAATTTCCACTCACTGCAAAAGTAAATTTGTTTATCATAGTAAGTTAAAGAAAAACAAAGTCACTGCTGCATTTTGGTGAAAAAGTCTTATATCTCAAAAACTAAATTTCAAATCTTATTCAAACTAATTTTGGGTGAAAGTTTTTTTTACGTTCTACATCCCAATATTTTTTTAGAATTTTTCTCCTCTTACTTTACAAATTAGAGCGGGGCAAACGTTTTACCACTTTGGAAGTGTCTATCTTTCAAACGATTGACTTTGAAAAAAAATGGTTTTAGGAACGTCATGTCATTTTTAAAGACCTAACTATAGACACCCCTCACGTATAGGTTTGATGGTTTTTTTTTAGTTTTAGTTCCGTGTGGGGTAGGGGGGGTATCCTTAATCTATATTTTTTTTATTTTTGTGCAAAAATCGTAAAGCGGTTGACAGAACACATCTACCTACCAAGTTTCAGCTGTGTAGTCCTAATAGTTTCGGAATAAAGTGGCTGTGTCATACGGACGGACAGACAGACAGACATGACGAATCTATAAGGGTTCCGTTTTATGCCATTCGGCTACGGAACCCTAAAAATTAAACGTGAAAATGTTTGAACTTTGACTTATTTGAGACCAAAATACCTCCGCCATTAGGTTTCCAGTGAAATTATATTATTATATCTATCACCAACAATTTTCTAGAAAAGCTGTTGAAATATAATATCAATATTAAATTAGTTAGATAAACTTACCTAGCCTAGCAAATATACCGTCCAGTCTTGACAACAGCGGAGAGTAGAACGGGTCGTAGTTACTCAGGATCATTGAGGAGGCTGGGATCTTTTGGAACACCTGTAAATTTGTTAAAACAAATATTATTTTGTAACAAATATAACAATTGCTGATACGCAACCCTGCGAAGGTAGTGGCGTTATGTTTTAGATGGAACATTCTTTTGGTTCGGTTTACTAGGTTTAAATTTAATCAATTTAATTTTAAATGGATCGCCTCGTTACTCTAGTCGCAAGTCCTACAACTGAGCAATCGTTACTAGGTTCGATTCCTAGGTTGGCCAATGTGTCGCTGGGTCTTTCCAGCAAGAATTTCTCAGTAGCAGCCTGGTTTCTGGATTTGTGCCCGGATGATGGCAATAGGTATGCTCCCTATAATATGGTATGGTATATCTGGGGAAATATAAGTGTACTCTCTGCCAAGCCCTTCGAAATCTTCGAGGCTTGATGTTATTTATCGACTCAGGGATTTCCAAATCCATTAGTATGATAATATCTAACAGTTCCAATCTCTCATATCAAACAATATCGATCTGAATGCTAGTTCAATTAAATAAGTGCCGGAACGCATTTCAAATACAAATCAGTGCCATGTTAGATGCGAAGGAGTTAATTTAGGAATTAATAGTACAGAATTTATAAAGATATGCTTCGTTTGTCCGACCTAGTTAGTACTCGTATGTTTAGTACCATGTAAGTGTTAAAGTTTAAAACACAGAAGAACAGAACACGGTAATCTCTTCTGTATATCTTTTTTTTTTTTTATTTCATATTTTGAACTTAGGTAGTCGGTAAAAAAGACATAATAATATTGGACTCTGCCACGCATAGCAAAGGACAGTAGGTTAGCCGGGCTGTTACCGCACTTAGCCTCTTTATTGTCCTCTAGCTGTAGCCGGCATGCGTTGCAATGTACTTTTTCTACCTACCTACATAACCTACCGACCTATCTACCCTAATTACCTACCCTACACTACCTACCTTCCCTACCATACCTACCTACCTACCTACCCTACCCTACCTTTCTCACCTTTTAAACCTTCCCTGGACTACAACAAACATTTCAAAACCAAAATCAGCTAAATCGGCCCAGCCGTTCTCGAGTTTTTGCGAGACTAACGAACAGCAATTGATTTTTATATATCTATATATATATATATATATATATATATATATATAGATAGATAGATAGATAGATTGCCATTGCCAAACCATACACACACCTGTAGAATTATTCAAGTGCCATTTTTGTGTTAAATTAACTTTTTTTACCACTGCGTATCGCTAAGCCATATAAAACGCTAAGTATTATAAAACGGTAATACAAGTTGACTGCAGGTATTGGAAAACATACCTTATAGTTATTGGCTGTAGTCATCTGATTCTTATAATAGCTGTTCTTAGAAGGCATGAATCCTGTTTTCTGACCGTCACCAAACCTGAAAAAAAAAACACTATAATTATTGAAAATATTTTAAACGACATTTGTGTGACTATTTTAATAAACAACCTTTGGAATTTAATATTAAAAACTGATTTGAAGGAATCTAATTTTGAAATTATCATATTTATTCGTTTGCCATTTTTTAGCCCACTTAAACAAATTCAATTTTAGCCACGAGATTAGCATTTATTTACCACATTTTGCTATGAAAAACTTGTAAAATAAGGTGGAATTTTCAAAAAACAGTTTCAGAGAATATTTCGCCGTTATTGGCAATATGCAAATTTGGGAGCATGATTGAATTACGCCCAACCGCCCCTCAATGAAGTTACTTGACGGTAATTAAATAATTTAATAAAAGGAACCATTTTTTTCGGGAGATTTAGTCTAAATTTGGTTTAGTCCCATCTCACCCCCCATGTCGATTTGCCAAACAAATGTTTTGCGAAACTGGAAAGGGGTGATATGGGACTAAACCCTAAATTCATGCTACCGACATTATTATAGGTTTTCTTTTGTCCAATTAATTTGAATAAAAATAACGAAATTTCCCATATGATCAAATTCGCTTTATTGTGTCTGTTCCTCGTTTTGTATCGAATTTCCTGATAACGACGCAAAACACAATAGATTTTATTAAATTACGAATGTTTGTGAGATAATTTTGGGCTGGATACAGGAATATTTTATGTTGTATCTGGGAGAAAATCGCTAAAATAACCCCTCATTTTATTATACGTACACTGGCTAATAACTATTTCTTATATGAAGTATGAGTACGACTTTTATCCGAACATTAATATCTCAAGAATAATAGAATAATATTCATAGATTTCAGAACAACTGTTAGTATGAGTACTTACATGCTACTTTTCAGAAGGTTATCCAAGGTATGATCATGGTAAGCATACGAACCTTGTATAGCTCAATAGAAGACTTAAGTAAAATCAAATTAAAGACCCTTTTTTTGGATGGGAAACCAACAAATGACCCCTACTGCTCCTGCTGGGTGGAGCGGCAGGGCGTGTCAGACTTATACTGACTAAAACCCATCCATGTTCTTTTTTAGCCCTTTGTGTTCCAGGGCCACGGTATCTCTTTCGAAAAGTCCCGGCAGGCAATTAGGGATCCCTGACATTAACAAGAAACCACTAAGTGAATTAAATGCCATTGCCATTGCCATTAAAAATTAGAAATTAGAAAAATTAAATTAGTGCCATTTAAATTAATTGCTAAGCATATTGACTATAAGCTTATATTGTCTATTATTAAAATCACAACACTGTCATTCTTTGACAGTCGTATCAAATACGACTGTGTGTCATAACATAACCTAACGTAAGCCACGCCAGAGGTACCTAATAGTACACCTATATTTTGTCAGTTATGTTTTAAGTTCCAAGCAATAGGGGGCGAGCCTATTGTCATAATGCCACAAATCTAGACTACGTGGCTGCTACAAAGAAATTGCTACTGGAAAAACCCAATAACACCTTTCCCGACCCGGGCATTGAAGGTAGGACCTCAAGCTCGGCGATCCCGCTTACGACCACTAGACCAACATGACAGTCTAGTCACAGCCACATTATGTTGCCACAATTTGGTAAATAATTTATTAAAGTGAAACTTTTATTACATCGTTTCAAACTTTTTCGTCTGTGTGTTACATGTCGCGTGACGGTCGGCCGTGGAGTAGGGATAAAGTGAAAGGCGCTCGTCAGAGCAGCCAAGACCAATATGGCAGCGCCTATAGTTCGCAGCAGCTGACCGTGTAGAGTATAGACTATTACTCATTTTTGCCAGTGCTCCACGCTATTTTGTTTTTAATATATGTGTATATAATCTAAACAATTGTTAAGTATTATATTATTATGTAAGTCGTACTCTATAAGACACAGACACTATATAAAAATATTAGTTGGAGACTTAGTCTACTTTTATTATTTCCCATTATCATTCCAATTTTCCAAGTATAAAATTAAGATTGATAAAGCGATTTTTATACCCTTAATGGAATATTATTTCAAAAATTTTTAGTCAAATGTGTGTAGTGTGAAAAAACTTTCACTTTTACCGTGCTTTTATAAAACCACACAATCATTTTTTTCCCCGACCTGTTTAAAGGTAAATAAAAATGTAACAAACAAAAAGATAATGAAAAAAACAATTAAGAGATATCAAAAAACCAAGAAAGTATATCCCCTTACCGTGACATATCAACATTCCCCAAGTCATTGACATCATTAGCATCAGCGCCATACATCCCGTCCTGTGGGTACGCAAACGTCCCAGTCTGACTCGTCTCGTACCCCATGAAGTCTTTGTTATCTGTGTTGTATCCGACCTGGTCATCCGTGTTTATAGGGGGGTAACTGGCTTGGGAAGATGATGCTGAGATTGTAGATAAGCCTGGAACATATAAAAACAACAATAAATTAAACTGCGTAAACCTCATGACGTACCCAGTGTGCATAAACAAATTCATACGACACTATTTTTCAATTTCTACATTTTCTACATGATGTAAATCTAAAGGCTAGGACCGACGGCTTAACAACCCCTGAATCGATATAACACTGAACACATGTTGCCAACTTGCTACTTCAAATACCTTTGCCAAATACGTGCCTAATTTTATTTTCAGATGAGACACCGCAGACAGAGTCCTACGGTTAAGTTGGGTAGGTTACACCAATATTAATAAATGGTGTTGTCTTACGTTGAACAACAAAAGTCCAATATTTATCATTGTACTATGAATGTTGTGTCTATATAAAACATATAGCTAACTCAACCTCGTTTGCTTATACAAAAAATACTAACTAATATTAAAACTGTGAAAATGAGTTTGTTTGTTTGTCCCGTCTCTAAGCTTTAAGCTGAACGGATTCCGCTGAAATTGAATGACACACGGGTGTACCATGGCCTAGGAAAGGATACTTTTTATTCTGGTAGAAAGTTCCCATGGGATCATTTCAGACATTCAAACGAGCGAAACCGACGGAAAAATCAAGTACAAACATAACCAAGACATTTAATCCCTGTTAAACTTAATGTAGGACTTCTAGAGCTTAACAGCCTGTTCAGAGTTAACGGGCACTCATACTTCATTGCCAACAATGAAAAGCGAATGTTTTCAAGCAACAATGAACGATAAAGAAAGGTTTATGAAGCTGTACTAGTAACCCGCCCCTGCTTCGTATATGTGCAATAAAGACATGACAAAATATCGTTTCTGTGCCATGACTAATCGTAAACATAGACATTAGACAACTTAGATATAAAGTTAACTAATGGTTAACATGTTTCACACATAAACTTTTCGGAACAGATTTTCTAAGTGACGGAGACAATAAAATAACATAACGCCTATAATTCGCGAGAGGGCAGAGGTGTACCCAATAGTACACCCACATTTGGCCATTTATGTTTAAGTCCCGTGTAATAGGGAGGCGAGCCCGGTTGATGCCCGGTTCAAATCCAAATTTCGTGGCTGCTACTGAGCCACGAAATTTGGATAATATTTGGATAATATCCTTATGGAAAAACCCATTAACACTTTGCCCGATCCGGGATTCGAGCCCCGGACCACTAGAAGGAAGAGAGAATGATGAAAAGCTATTGTATAGCTGAGAAGAACAAGATGGTCACAAACATAAACACATAAAGCGACTTTGTTTTATAAAAATGAGTAGTTAAACACATGGATACATGGATGAAATCCATTTAAAGAAAAGCCTGATTTAAATCCAGATTTAATTCCTTTTGTAAGTGAAAAAGACAAATCAGGTGACACAGTGTTTGAAATAAACAATTTAGAAGTAGGTTACCATAGTGATGATAGCACGCATGACACGCGAGTTCCGATGGGAAAGACACTCTCATGACATCAAGAATGTAAGTCACGTGTGATAGAAGACGTTCCTATTGCTATAAACCGGGAGGATGATTCAGAGGAATTACTAGCAAAAATGTCAAAAAATCCAACAGAAAACCGCATGTACAGCAGTAATTCTTGTGGCCAACGATACACTTACCTAAAAATTTCTAGGAAAGTTACGGTTTATTAAAACATTTAATAACAATGTAGATAACAATAGCCTTACTGATGGTGCACAGGTTTTATTCTTCGAAGAAATGCTTACAATTATCTTTATAAAGGTCCCCTTTTGTGCTACGGAAGACATGGTTCGCAACATTTGTGTTATATTTAGACAACTACAATATAGAAATTCAGCAGACGGTTAAATCTCTGAGCGAGAATTGATTTCGCACAGGTGGTATAATTTTGCCTATGCAAATCCAGATCGCATATTAATAACGCATTGATTTAAACCACAGATTGTTCATATCGCCCCAAAAAATGTTTCAATTTCGTTCACAATAAGATTGGAATTTATCAAATCAAAAGTCATTTATTCAAATTAGCCTGATAATCAGCCTGCACTTTTTTTACGTAGTTAGTATATGGATCACGTTAAACTTAACATCTCTAAAGTGTTCCTATTTTCTGTGCAAATAAAGAACTATTATATTCTAACGACAATCCCCAAAATAACTGCTGTGTTGTATGTTTTAGCTGGGAAGAAAAGTGACAGAAAAAAACTCCGCAGCAATAATATTGTCTCGCTCATTCATACTGCACATCGTATCTATTGTTTCTACGGGATGCGTGACTTTGCTCATCGCAGTGTAAACACTTTTACACACTGAAATATTTCAGTGGTGTGGTGAGGGCACATCTATGATTTATATCTATGCATGTTATAACGTACATAGTAATATTATGCCTTAAACCGTATTCAGATTACAATGGACGAAAGTACAGAAATAGGTCGCTTTACAGATTGCTTTTTATTTGACAGGTTTTGTTCAACCCTACAATGGTTCGACCCAGTTACTTTCTGTAACTGTTGATTTTTCAATATCTTTATTACTTTTCTTCAGGCTTAACAAAACGTAATTTTTCTATTAAATTGTGACCTATTTCCAATAATCTAGCTTGATTGATTTTTCTTGAGTCAGGACTGTGTAACTAAGCATAAATAAAGTATAATATTCCCACTGCTGGGACACAGGCCTCCTCTCTTTGCCATAGTGTGGGAAGGTAGAAGTCACATGTCTTCGATTTATGGTTCTAAGACATACCAGTTTTCTCCAGATGTTTTTCTTTACTATTTGGACTGCAGGGGTGAAAAAAGAAGTGCTTGCCTAGGTTCGAATCCAAGACCTACGGCGCCGTTACTACCGGGTCACCAGTGCATTCAACCCAGTAACAACTTTTTGAAAACAAAACAAACGCTGTGATTCTCGCTGTGATTCTAAATTCATTTTACCTCCACAGACTTCAAAATTTTGCTCCAAAACTTGAAAACTTTCGAATCATTTTACGCATAACTTAGTTCAGATGTTTTTAGTCCTTCGTATAACACGTTCTTACTTGAGCTAGATAGCATAATATTATCTTAAGTTACGACCTCATTAGAACTTGGTTCAGACACGAGCTCTGCTATGTTTAGTATTGTATACACGTTGCTCCGTGTAAAATGCTGGTATTCAGCTGCATTAAAGTGGATGTCGAATCTAACATAGTCAGGACAAGGCTAGGCAGAAGTACTCGTTGCTGTTTTTAAAGTGATTTTCTCTTTCTACATTGATGTAGGTTTTATTTCAAAGTTTGTCGTTAGTTCATGTGATGGTGTTCCCTGACTGGTTAAGAACCGGATCTTGAATGTTTACAAGTAGCAGTAATGCAATTCTTAATTATTGCATAAAGTTGTTAAGCTAAATGTTATGGGCCTACTGCATGCTTTGATGTAAACTGTAAGTGCAGCAAGTATTTGTTTAAATAAATAAATGTGAAAGGAAATTTTCGAACTTTGATCGAAAATTTCCACGTCAACTGACAACGTCAAAGTCAACGACGGCTGTCAGCGTGTCTTTTTTTTTAAATCTGAAAATTTTCAAATGCTTTTGGCGTTATATTCACGGCTATCAAGTTTTCGTGCAGAATATGCTTGATAGTAAACCCTCTGGCCTTCCCTTCCAACAAAGAAATTGTTATTGTATTAAAGTTTACATACTTGTACTTGTGACTGTCGCTGGCTTACCTTTGCTCAGGATCTTGCCGAAACTTCCCAATATGCTAGGCAGGAACATAGCGAACAGTATCGTTTTAATCAGCACTTGTCCACCTATTAATATTGGTACGAACAATTTGTTGAGGCCAAACGCTGGAAAAGAAAGATATGGATTAATTATTTTATGTCGAAATTATCGTAACATATGGGATATTATTACGAGGACATAATTAGTACGTAAAAAGATTTTTCATAAAAAAACACGTTCATCTTTTCATTTAATAATTTTTCATCATCAGTTCTATCAAGTCTTTTTCTATTTAAAAAAAAAACGAGAGTCAGCTCAGAATGTTTCAAAATTAATATTAATTTTATTCTATGTATATCACATAACATCACACCTGTAATCCCCAACGGGTTAGACAGAGGTGTATCGAATAGTTCACCCTCATTTCGCCAGTTATGTTTAAGTCCCGTGTAATAGGGGGCGCGCCTATTGTCAACCGAGCACAAATCCTAACTCCGTGGCTGCTACTGAGAAATTGCTGATGGAAAATGGAGCGATCTACAATTTTTATACACGGTGTAAATCACCTCACCACGAAGCCGTCAACCAAGCATGCTGTACATGAAACTAAGTAACTTTACGCAAAAATTATTGCTGGGAACGACTTTTTTTTGGGGGGTGTAAAATCATGTTTTGTGGTAGAACTCAATGTAACGCACTCAAAACATTGTGCAGATGGACGGATTGAATAGTACGGGGGTCGTGGGGGTGTTTAAAGTAAAAATCTTACATTAAAAACTTGTATTTAAAAAATTCGTGTCAAAAAGTTGGAGCTTTGACCCCTAATATCTCCGTAACTAGAAGGTTCCCAGGTATGGTGTTGAACAAAAAAATGATCGCAATGACAGGGAGAACCAGTGCCTTTCAGCTTCGTTAAGAGGTGTTTTACACCCTTTATACTGCAGATACTCGTACGGATAAAAATCAACCCGCTTCAAAAATACATAACAAGTCCCAA
Organism: Cerastis leucographa; assembly: GCA_963082945.1. Taxonomy (NCBI): domain Eukaryota; kingdom Metazoa; phylum Arthropoda; class Insecta; order Lepidoptera; family Noctuidae; genus Cerastis; species Cerastis leucographa. The sequence goes on from OY720370.1 coordinate 6,560,391, forward strand.
TGTAACGTGGTTAGTGGTTTTCGAAGGGTATCAAGATAGAAATGGAACATCATTGGTTCCACTTACTGGTGTAACCGCATGCTACCCAACGGATAATGTAGTATATTATGATAATACCCTTTATTAATTTAATAGTTTGCGATCGATATTTGGGTTTTGTCATAATTAACAAGGAATCAAATCAGTTAATGTTCAGGAAACGCTTAATCATGAGTATCAATTTATAATGGTTAGTACTCATCTTCGTGTCCTGGTTTTATGCTATTTGGGTTCGACGCAACACGTTCTTTTCTTCCAATCTCCACTGTCAATCGTTTCTCTATCATTCACTACTATTTATTTTATATCATCCCTCACACAATCCCTCTATCTTTAGTTATGGCTTCCTCACCCTCTACATCCTCCAACGTAACTGTACACTACTGTTACTTAGTAAATTCAAAATAGTTTAGCCATTGTTTTACAAATTGATACTATTAGTTTCATCCCACTGCTGGGCAAAGGCCTCGCCGACTTGTCGCTGGTCTTGTCCAGTTCGTCGCGCCATCTTTTACGAGGTCTGTCTGTTTAAGCATAAAATAGTATTGAAAAATCATACTTACATTTTGCGGCCATCGGCAAATTGATCGAAAGTATATGTGTATTGACGAAATTTTTAATCTTCTGATACATTCTGTATTCATAAGTATATTTACTAAATAGTGCTCTTCCTTCTTCGTCGCTTTTCTTTTCAAGCTTTGTATCATTATTAGTACCTACAGGCTTTACTTCGACTCCTTCAAAAATCTTAAACTTATCTTTACTGAGTGCTTTATCTAGGATATCTTCAACAGCCTTTTCTAAGTAACCAACTGTTTTATTTAAATTCAAGTGTTGATCAGTGAAAGTGTTAAGTTGTTCGACTAAATCGTCTACGAAATCTACATAACTGTCTACATTAGAAGATTCTTTGTTACTACTACTATAACAGCTATGGCAGTGAATAGAATCTACATTATTATCTAATTTTACTTCTGTTTTGGTTATATCAGTATGACTGGTGTCTCCTTGGCAGGGTGCAGCGAGGAGTAGTATGTATAGAGTGAGGAGGTTGGTGCACCTCCATTTCGTTCTGCTACTTCTTAAGCCTTCTATGGTGTCCATATTTGTGGGTTCTCTCAAACTTCATCACTTACGTCCACGTTTTGGTTGGTCTTGCGTTCATTTATCGGGAGATCTGTAACAAAAATACGAAACTCGTTAATTTTTACCTAGTAATGAAATGCATATCACTTGCCGCTTCCGTCATTTACTGAATGAATTTAGTTTAGTTTGAGTAAAAAGACTTATATAATTTATTTTGTTAACTGCCACGTTGATATTATGATTGCAAAGCCGGTGCAATGTTGCGTTATGATATTTTGTTTGTTATTAAGACTATCTGCTATTCGTCATCATCATCTGCCTGGCCTTGTCCTATTCTACTTGGGGTCAGCGAAACACATTTACTTCTTTCACTCTCTCCTTAAGACTACCAGCTAGTATGCGTAGCAGAATCTATGAGGTAGGTAATCTCAATGTTTTCTGTTTCTAGAAAGTAAACAAACGGATACATTTCCCTTCAATTGTTTCACACGTATCAATAATATCAGGATAGAAAGTAGTGAATGTCTTTCTGATTCCAAGATCTGTACGCAAACAATATTGAGTGAGAATTCTCATAAATTGTAATGTTATTATATCAGCACACATGTTCTCACGATTGTGTTGTGAGGTATTTTAATTAATGTTAGTAATTAATTATGAAAGTTTGTCGTAATGTGTTGGAGAATATTATTCCATTGTTATGACTAAATTATTAATTTTGTCAGTATATTATACAGTATGTTAGTTTAAACGAGGGACATATTCAAACCCATAATAGTACATGCTAACATGATACTAATAAAAATATAAACAAAATAAAAACACTGATAAATAACAGACAGAACCATGCCAAAATTTTCGCAAATGTCACGCAACGTGTATACACCCTTGCGCTAGCGACTTAATACTATCGCAGAACATGTGAGCGGGTCAATGACTCTTAGGTATAATCCATTTTCCCTTCATACTTTAAACTTACCTGGCTTAGGACAGTCCAAAATATCTAGGCACTAAACAAAACATTAAAAATTCTTCTATATACGTTATAGGTTTTTTACATATTTGGGACGAGAATCGAATACTGAATACCCTCCCTCAATATGACCCTCGTTTAACCTAACATACTGTATATGTATTTTTGCCAAAATTTATAATCGTCATTTGTGTTTCTGAGCTCGGGAAGGTTACGGGGCGTAGCAGCCCCTGGGTCCATCTTCAAGGTTAAGCAACGTTAGCCGAGATCAGTCAATGGATAGATGACCATCCTTTGCGCATCTTGAATTGCACCCCTTCATGTCTCGACTGACATTTTTGTAAATCTTGGACAGTATGGCGTTACGTGTAGTCAGAAACCTGACGGTCTGGCAACCAGATTAATGTCTTATCGAGGGGTATCGTGTTACCTAGCAACTGGGTTATGGAATTCGGATGGCGGTCGCTCCATGCCAACCCCAAAATAGTTTGAAAAAGGCAAGCAGATTTTGGCCATACTTAAATATAAAAAACTTAAGAGGTGTCAAGGGACACGGGGATGGAACGAAATTCCTGTCACGTACATAATATCAATACATTTTAGATTTAAGTTAGTGTGCGAAAAATAAAATATTTAATTTAAGGAAGATTAAGCCTTGTCCTTAATTCTTACGTAACTGCACAACCGAATTTGTACTTTGTAGTTCGGTCACTCAAAATAATAATCATATCTATCCTTACTCACATACACACCCCAATTGTACGTAATTTAAGGAAATTTCAACTTTATTTTAAAGAAATAAAGCTTACAATAGCTTACTATAGCAAAAAGTGTCGTGACAACTTTTCGTAAGAATTTTTTCCGTCTAGCCCCCTTTCACAACGCGCGATAAGGAACTTCGTTCCAAAAATATTATTTTTTCAGTAGATTCTATTCGTATTTCTAATATCACAGGCATTTTTTAACAGTCTCTATAATTTATATATTATATCAATTTTATTGCACACCTTAACTTAATAACATTATGAATTAAACCAACTAATAACAACACACATTGCTTGCATTTTCAGCATGCAAGTGAACAACTTCGCAAAATTATACTTACTCATAGTTAGAAACAACTTCAAATTGATAACTGCCTATGTTTAGAATTTAGTGTTAGAGTCTCCGAAACACGTATTTTGAGATAAATCTATTAGTTCAGATGAAACAGATGCAGAATAGTTTGTAAGTCATGCCCGGCGTGCGATTCAGCTGCTGAATACGAAACACGAAATTTGTCAAAATGCCTGCCATTGCAAGTGAATAGTAAGATTAGTGCTACACAGACTGGAACTATGTTTGGTGCTACGCTTGGTAAGTAGTTTGGCTCGAACTGTGTAGTGTGGTTTTCCGAACTAAGTAAAGAAAAGCATAAACATCTACTGTTGTCTACAAAAATTTACTACATACTATACTGTTAAAATGTATGGAGCTGCTGATGCAAAATTTTTACGAGCCGGTGACAAGACGAGCTGGACAATATCAACGACCATTGGTCCACATTAGCCCTGGATCCTAGAGACTTAGAACGCATGGGGCCGGCAGTTTGGTAATGCTGGCTAGAAGTAACAATCATAATAGGGATAATGTATGTGTAATAAAAAACTGTATCAGTATTGCACTATCTATATCTGTATTATTTAAATATAAAATTCGATACAGACAAAGCATCTCCTTGCGTGTGCTCGAGGATTTGTGAACGCCCAATTGTACACTTAAAGACAATGGTTATCATCATCTGCCTAGCCTTTTCCCAAACTATATTGGGGTCGGCTTTCAGTCTAACCAGATGCAGCTGAGTACCTACCAGTATTTTACATAAAACGACTGCCTATCTGACCTCCACAACCCAGTAACTATATAGTTAATACAATACCCATTAGTAAGACTGGATGTCAAACTTTTGGCTTATGACAACTCATAACTACTGGCAAAGATCTTCTACTGACAGCCGGGATCCGTTGATCCCGGCTAAGCCGTTGCTTAACATGCTTTCCGAGGCACGGAGGAAACTCGGTTTGTGATTATGGTCACCCATCCACGGACCAACCTCGGCAAGCACGGTTTAACCTTAAAGATCGACCCGTGCGGCTGTTAATATTTATCCACGAGCTCCAATAAAAAAGGCAATGGTGATTCAGTGTTTTATTCAGTGAAATTAAAAAAGTGCACGAGGCTTTTTTCACTTGGTGGAAACTGGGAACGGACCCTTAGATATTCACTATGTGACTAGTCAGTAATTCAGCGCGCATCAGTAGTAATTCATTGGCAATAACAATTGTAAAAACCATGCATTTAAAACCATGCTCTAGGTGCCTATAACCTCCGAAGCAAAGCTCCTAGCTGTGTGTCCCCGGCCTTACCAATATATCTTCACGCTATCTCCCAGCGGGACGGATGAAGAGTTGTGTGAGGCAACTTTTGTATTCAACTGGCCTTGTTTTGGATTTCCTATTTGGGCATTGTATTTTTATATTTTTTCTTACTCCATATTTCGTAAGGTTTTATCCTAAGTTTATATTTTCGTTAAAAATGGTGTGACTATTGTGATTTTGATTCTACACTTAGGTTTCATTAGCAATTCATTGTTACCCTAGATAGAAAGAATAAAATAAAAAGTTGTAATAAATAAATTATATGATGTGATTTATATGATACGAAAATATAATGAACATTACTTCTGTGAATGATATGATATAGATATGGCATATAGATAAATCAATCTTAGAGAATACAAATCCAAATAATTATTCAAATCAGCCATGTAGTCTGTATTTACTTTATTACCATTTTCATACCCAATCTCCAAGATTTTACACATTATTAGAGACATTTTTGAACCTTAAAAATGTTAATATTGTTTGTTAAACAGTCGATTACACTTGAGATGAGTAACTTCATCACAGCATTTACAGCCAATGAACTCAACTATAGATAATTTTGTTAGCTTACAAACTTAAAACTTTTCAAGATGTTGAAATTCAGCAAATTCTTAGGAATTCGTTCGTTGTGTAAAATAAATAAGAGAGGCAAATAATATTTTGTAAAAGGCGCAGAGTTTTATCAATTACTTAGAAGTCAATGAAGGTGAAGTATAAAAGAAACGGGGAATATTTTGATGAGTTCAAAATAATATTATGATAGGAAAGGGTTTGGATATTTTATAACAATTGACAAAAATGGCTGACATTGATCTAATTGGTATTCCTAACCACCAGCATGCAGAGGAAGCGTACTTCTGGTCAGCACCCTCAGCTCTCATCAAGCGACCTTTGTACAGCACACTGCGCTTTCGTCGAGAGCTTCATTACCTTCCGGTCGACTCCTATAGCTGCCTGTCACATCGCGCTGCTGTACCACGTCCGACGCACTGAGCAATCGCAGCGCCGGCCCCGACTCACTGTGGCTCGCATTACCACCTCACCAAGAACAATGCGGCAACGAGCTTCCAACTAGCACGGCAAAATACCACAAGATGATTCATTCCACTATCAACCTCCGGTCTCCGGGGGTAGTGATGTAGCGACCTACAAAAAGCAACTAACAACAAAAAGTACTACAGCGCCATATATGACTAGACGGAAGAACTAACATCAAATTCCTACAACGCGCAAGCAAAGTTTACATCGACTAAAGACTACATAGGCAAACCCGACGAAAACTGTCGTGCAGTTGCCCACCAGACTTAACACCCGTCTGGTCGGAGGATCCTCCCTTTTCTTAGGAATATCGAGAAAATTTATACCATGTTCCTTATACTCCTAAAATCTATTAGTATAATTTACTAGATTAAAGGGAAAAATAGAGAAAGTGAAACTAACAACTCCTACCTACATAAAAACACGCTTTTTCCAGGCAGAAACTACAAAACCCCTTTTGCCCCGTCCACGTTCATACATCTGCTGGGCATACGCACGACGCCGGTTGCGAATACTACGCGCCTGACTTTTCCGAAGAAGCTCAACAATAAGGCCAGTTTATGTCCTTGGGCATCCCCTTCCCGCGTTGCCACTCACACTCCTGTACGTAGATTCTGTAAAATTCAGACGACAACTCACACCTCACATCGCTATCCACTGTCACTTCGTGTAAGTTTCAAAATGACCTTGATTTTGTAGCAAAGGGGGCGTCGAAGTGACGGGGGAATTACCTTACAGAATGCCACTTCTTACGTCATCTCATACTTTATCTGTCAAAATCTCCCTGTTAATTTAGTTCAACTCGCTGACACGCTCGTAGTGGTGGCGCTAGTGTAAATTCGAATTATCAACCGGGTTTTTAGAATGCCAATCAAGAAATGACAGCGGATTCAGATACGAAGTTTAAAGTGAGGTCTTACAGAATCACACCGCTGTTTTCTATACAAGCTGTTGTTTTGCACCCTCGTCAAATTCAAGGATGTAACTATGCTAATGATTCTCGACCTGAATCAATAATAAAATGGGAAGGTTTTTTTATTAAACATCAGGAACAGGCGAAGGGCGGGCGTTTTGGGGGTCTCTTGTAATTTTGATGTTCAAAAAGTGCTGATTGGAATAAATGACTTTTGATTTGAATTTTGTTTTTTTTTTATTTATTTACGGAATCCGGTAAGTGTGAACCACCCGTGTTTTAAACGCAGCCCGTCTGATCCTCGCCCTATAACCGCGCACACAAACAAACAATCGCAAACGTTTATGCGATAATTTCATATTACCTAAACCGCGTTATGGGGTTATTCTGAAATACTGACAAACTTGAACAACAAAAAAAGCAGCGTCTATTAATAACTAACCAGGTACAGTAATTTAAATTGATAATTTTAAGTCTTTTGTGACAACCCCCTGAAATTTGACGAGGATACAAAACTACACCTTGTATATTCTTTTCTGTATGTAATAAAAAATACTATAACCTGCGATCAAAAGGCTACATCTCTTTTCAAATAAAAGAATAAATAATATCCAAAATCATGCAAAAACAGAGAATCTTTTTACTAAGACGCGATTCTTACAAACCACTGAAAACGTCTAATTCGCGCGTCATTCCGATATTATACCGAATGTATCACATTCAATAGAGCGTATTCAAAACAAAGACGAATCGGCATAAATCTCGGTGACACTAATATTACTACAGAATGGAATGTTTTTTCTTTTCTCTAATATCTTTTTATTGCGGAGATTCAAGCGTAAGAAGATTTGGCATGCTTTTTTTCGTCATTTTATTAATGTATTATTCCTTATTCTTTATACATTTATTAGGATCATCATCATCATAATCAGCCTTTAATTTTCCCACTGCTGGGACACAGGCTTCCTCTCTATAATAGGAAGTAGGCTGTAATCCACCACGCGGGCCCAGTGTGGGTTGGTAGATGACACAGGTCTTCGTTTTTTTTTAGTTCTGGGACATGCCGGTTTCCTCACGATGTTTTCCTTCACCGTTTTTGAGGGCAGCGGTGATTAAATAAATAACAAAAAGTAATGCGCCTGCCTGGGTTCGAACACACGCCTTACTGCTCGTAAGTCGGGGCTGCCACCACTATGCCACCGCTGATCTCTGTTTATATTGAGATACTTATTGCATAAGAAAAAAAACGTTAAGTAAAAAGTAGGCGGAGAAACTTTTATATTCGGCTATCATCATTTGCTTAGCCTTTTCTCAACTATGATAGGTATAAATATACCCTCAACAAAGCCGAAAGGCACTTGTTCTCTCCGTCACAGCGATATTTTTTTTTGTTCTGGACCACATACCTGGAAACCCTCTAGTTATTAATATTTGCAATTCACTAGTTTTTTCAAAGGAAATCCATTAAATTTTAATTTCTAAGACAAGGATTCTGGTAGGTATGTACAGTGAATTTATACTCAAAACATAGCAATAGCGCTTGAGGGAAGATCCCAAACGAATCGTTTGATAAAGAAATGGGTCGTTAACAAACCCGCATACAAAATAATGATGCCTATAAAAAAACCTTTATTTCCGTGTTACATTTGAGTTTTCAGGAAAATAAAACAACGAGCTATTTTAGATACTGACGTCTTTTAATGTTGTAATTGTTTTTGGGACTACAACATACTGCAAATATAATTTTCAATGCCGGACATTTGATTCCGAAAAATATGTTGAATAACAAAGTTATAAGTAATAATTAGGACTACCTTGTAGGTCTAGTAGTTACAAGAGCGACTGCTGCGTATGAGGACCTTGGTTCGATACACAGGTCGGGCAAAGTGTTATTGGGTTTTTCATTAGGAATTTCACAGTAGCAGTCACGGACCCAGACTCCGTGGCTGATTCTACTCCGTTTTTGCCCGGTTGATGGCAATAGACTGACACCGGATTACATGGGATTTAACTACTACTATAGTGTACTATTAGAACACCTCTGCCTAACTTTTCGGGGATTAAGGCGTGATGTTATATTTGGTTTTCATTCGGATCGTGCCGATCGGCATTTAACCTCGGTGAGTCTCTGCTTTATCTTCGAGTCGACTCGGCACAATTTGAGTTATACCGAGCGGCTTTTTCCCGAACATCTACATTATATTCGAGTTTAAGCTGTGCCGAATGATGGCTTCCCAAGAAATTGTGTAGCACAAGGGTGCTGAATGAATAAAGTGGTATTGAAAGAAAGAAAACATATTTAAGTCGCCAGGATATTCTTGAAAAAAAAAAAACAAAAAAAAAACATACAAAGCGTAAAAAATAGTAACTGTATTGTATTGCTTTCCCGACCGCACTACTCGTGCGTATATTTCCTCCTAAACATTCTTTATTTTCTTTCAAAGATTATTGTAAAGAAAGTCATAATCATTTTATGTTATATTCCATCAATTTCATAAGAATTGAATACTATAGGCCTTTGATACATTTGACGAATAGTTGGCTTTATATTGATTTGAGAGTTACTCGTGTGAACCAGAAATATACAAATGAGAGAAAGTGATTCCCTTGTGGTATTAATCTCTGCCTACCTCTTCGGAATAAGCAGTGATAGCCTAATGGTGTGAGCGTCGGACTGCCAAGTCATAGTTTTTTAATTCAACCCACGACACGAACCTCTTATTTTTCCAGAGAAATGAGAAGATAGAGAAAATACAAAGTCAAACCAAGGCACATATGAACGACAAACCTAACAGAGTATTAGGATTGATTCTGTTCTAACCTATTCGCAAAAGGAACCCTTGCGAATATAGGGATCAACTATGAAACGTACCCACACTGCACTTCAACAGGGGCCGAGCCTTATATTAATTTTAGTTTCTGCCATATTGCAAGCAACTTCCTCCCGTTCCACCAAGTTAATAATTCCGAGAAATCCTTTCTTGGCGAATACCAAGCCACAATAAACAAGCTAACCCCTCGAGTTTGTTAACTTAATAGTTCCGTTGAATTTGTAATAATATTAAGTTAAGTAAGTTCAATAGAGAACCGTCAGGTGGACAGATTTAGAGGAGAGCTACACTCAGCATTGGGTGGCCAAAGATTAAAGAAGAAGTTCAATAAGTATACAGTATACATAAGTTGCAGTTGGTGAGCATAAAATTAAGTAATAGGTATCAAAATGATTGCTATGTACCAATCTTGGTTTACCGGCACATGGCATTAAACTAGCACACAACTGGCAATCATTGGCGTTTAGGCGTGACTAACAAACAAACATACTTTCAAATTTATAATATTAGTTACTATATAATATTAGTGATGCTGGCAACATAGCGTGGCAATTTGATACAACAGTTAAAAAACAACTTTTGAAGACACTGTAATAGACATGTTGCACACCTACCAATGCCCACTAATATTTTTGTAGGTTTTGGGCAAAGGTCGTGTGCCCAATAGAAAGACGACAAAAACGTGTTATTGATGACTGTCGACTCTAAGTACGAGTATGATTGTTTTTTTGACCAGACGGACGCATTGCAAAGGGCTGAAAGTTACGATGCAACTGCCCAAAGAAAATTAAGTACTTGGATTTGGTGTAAAAATTGATATAATATATCTCGTTCAGCTGGATTCAGTTAGAATGGAAGCCGACCCCGCCGTATGTAGTTGGAAATTGGCTAGACAGATGATGATTTAATTTTAAAAGATTAAACAAACGGCATTAAAATATGCCGGGGAGCATGTGGCCAACAGAAGAAAAGATTAAACAGTGACGCAGATAAGCAGCTTGTAAAACAAACTATAGACAATTAATATAATATATTGTACGATCCCACAATTATCACCCAACTATCATTCTGTGTGTGTAAGAAGTATTTCATAAAGCAAACATCAAATATGAGCGAACGGATTTTACGATAATGGCCGAATATGACTACACTGCTCTGCAAACAGCACTCCTGATTTACTTTATATTATACTATGCTTATTATAATATACTTATTTATCTGTCTGTCTGTCGTTAGTTTTCTATAAATAGCTTTATTTATTACAATAACTAGCTGTTGCTCGCGACTTCCACTGCGTGGAAATTTTGATGAGTATGTGTGAGTCGATGAGCAATTCGAGACTATTATTAATCTATGTACAATGACTGTTGTCATTGATCATCTACAAATGATAGCCGGGACCAACGGCTTAACGTGCTTTCCAATAAAAATCAATAAGTACAGTATTAATCAAAATAAAACAAATCTGAACACTGCTTGTTTTTCTACAAATTTATAAAACAGCGTCCAGATTCGCAAACAGATCGGGATCGGGAAAAAGTGCCCGAAAAGTTTCAACGAAACCGAATCAGTTGCCAAAATCTCTGTTGGCAGAACTATTTATAAGTTTGGTCGTACAAATCCCTTTTTGGAAGTAACGGGTGTACCGACATGGACGTAGGGTAACTTGATTTGAGGAATTTCTGGACGATCAAAAGTCAACGGTAATTTATTTGCAAGTTTTAGTACTCACTGTAGCGTTTGGTTTGTGTATTATTTTGAGTTTCGGTCATTTATAATGTTAGAAATTATTGTAAATTATTTATTTTAATTTCGTTGTATTGATCAAACCGTAAACAACTTTCTTCATAATTACCTCAAATATTCCTCAGCATTCCGATTTGAGGAGTACTGCAGGGTAACATCATAGGGCCCGAAATGTCTGAAGTCTGACTACATTAGACTGGCTGGTTCCTGTTTGGTAACTTCCCCTTTCGACAACTAAACAAAATACCATCACAAAAGTGACGTTTCGAAACTATTTTGATTTTCATATATTGAGTCTCGTTCCGTGAACTTTTTCATTCCCGTTTGGTAAACATATACCCATAGAGAAAAAAGTACGAAATTACGATCTGTCTAGTTTTTGTTGGTCCGACATAAACAAATTAGTTAGACAGAGGTTATTCGTGAAGATTTCTCGACGGCAAAAATAAAAAAGTCAGAACTTTAAATACCAAAACAAATAAAATTGCAAATAGTCATATTTTACAAAAAAAAGCAATCATTTAAAATCTTTGCTTAAAAGTGGTGTATTCTAAAGACCAACGTTCTCATAAATATTATTAATAACAATCTTGCTGCAGGTTAGCTAAATTTTATTACCACCGAAGGGTAGAAAATTGCTTTGAAATAAGTTTCTCTCCGTGATTTTATGAAGGAGCTCAGGTAGAGGGAAAATATTTTAGTACTTAGAAAACTAGAATAGGTATAAAATGAAATTAATAGGATCGCTGCGTAGGATGATCTAGAAAGAGGTGGCGAGATGACCTGGACGGGATATGGGGAGACCTGTGCCCAGCAGTGGGAAATGAAGGGATAAAAAAAGTGCTGCTTCGTTGGTCTTGTAGTCGCAAGCGATACCGTTTAGCATGAGGATTTCGGACGAGACGAGACGACGAGAGAAAATTGTTACCTATTGGGTTTTTACATCAGGAACTTCTCAAGAGCAGCCCGGAAACTAAATTTATGTTTCTTTGATGGCAATAGGATCACCTTCTATAACATGGGACTCAAACATAACCAGTAAAATGAGGGAGTACTATAGCCACTATAGATACACCTCAACTTACCCTTCCAGGATAACAAGCGTGAAGTTATGGTAATAATTTCATGGTATAGTATGACGTTTATAATTTCTGATAGTGCACGTAGAGTCTAACAAATTGAACAAGGTAGTATGAAACTGCAATTGTTTTAGTCAGGTTGCTTCTTAACGGGCAATATTTTTAATGCAACGTGTAGCTATAATGTTGTCAACTATAGTCCGGTCGTCACTGAAAAATTATATAATGTTCCCGGCAATATGTCTGAACTTGCATGGCTCGTGAGTTTGTCTTGTGAACACAGGTTACAGATTCCGGCAACAATGGCCGTCAAATTCATCTGCGACGCAACGAAAGCCTCAAGGAGATATCAGCAAATTGGAAGGGGCCCGAGAGGGTCGATGCCTGCCAGGGCTGCGGGACTGTTCGAAAGAAATACCGTGGCCCTGGAACACAAAGGGCTAAGAAGGAACATAGATGGGTTTTAGTCAGTACAAATCTGACACTCCCTTCCGCTCCGCCCAAAGCGGGAGGAGTCATTTGATGATTTCCCACCCGTAAAAAAAGGCAGGATAGAGAATGTGTGGCTATAATTAAAATATTTTCGTATATTGTAGAGACTGGCTGCAATGGCTGACAATGTTGCCGGCAACTGTGTGTCAGCCATACATTGCAGTTAAATATTGCACGTTTAGAAGCACCTTTAGGTTGGCTACAGTTTAATAGTATAGCACAATTATGTTAGTGGCAGGTTTCCAGATGAGTAACAGCTTGCAAGTACGTCTTATGAAGAAAATGAGCTCCTATTACATTCTGCCTTTATATCATCTAGCTTATTCTTAAAGATGTAGATATAAACTATAGTAGTTGGCATAATAACGTTACACTATTAAATTCTTGGCTTAACATTTCTCTTTTTTGTAGTCAGTATATTGTAAAGAAACATAAATACAGGGTGGATAGCTTACAAAGTTAATAACAGCTCGGTACACTTCGGTAAATAAAAGCGTCGAAGTTTGTGAAGTTGCCAACAGTGCAGACGGATTCTCGTATTTAGAATTCTTGTTCTCCCGTATTGGTACTAACGATAATGAGAATAGTTTATATGAGTTAGCAAAGAGTTGGCGGGGTTGACTGCCTCGGGTACGTTAGACGTATTTTTGAAGTGAAACGTCTTATGCGACTTCCAACAAGTTTAACGCTACCATGGAGGGGGTATATTTTCTAAAACTCACTAAGAGATGGCAGTATTACAAGATTTGTGACTACGTAGTTCTACTAGGTACGCAAGATGGCGTGCAAACAGTCATGCATTTGACTCTTCGATGTGATCAGCCTTCGCTCATTTTCCATGAGTAGAATAACCTCGATAAACTTATGTAATAAAAATAATACAGTAAAATTTGATTTAGAAGCTCAATAAAATAACGAGAGTGAATGCGTGGCACTCGAACGCATGCGTGTAGTATTAGTATAGTACGAAGTTTCACTTCTTCCGCGCGGAGGGACTCCACGCACTATTTTATTTTTGCTTATTATAATCAGCTTTTAACGTTTCCACAGTTGGGAAATACTACTTCTCTCTGTGATAGGCTGGGAGCGGGCCTTAATCCAACAGATAGACCAACTGCTAACGTCACATGTTATGTTCGGTTCTGCGACATGTTTCCTCATGTTTAGAGAGAAGTGATGATGAAATAAATTATTCGAGTTATACGTATATTCTCTATCAACAGATGTTACAAAAATAAAATCTAATTTCCAAAGAAAGAGAAGCCAATTCTGAAAAAAAAATAGTTTGTGGAACGTACCGAGAATTCTCAACAAACATTGGTTTTAATAAGATTTGCTGTTTAACTTAATGAGACTTTAAATATTAACAGTTAAATAATAACAGTCGCACGGGTCGATCTTTAAGGTTAAGCCGTGCTTGCCAAGGTCGGTCCGTGGATTGGTGACCATAATTACATACCGAGTTTCCTCCATGCCTCGGAAAGCACGTTAAGCCGTTGGTCACGGCTATCATTTGTAGATCTTTGACAGTCGTTACGAGTAGTCAAAAGTCTGACATCCAGTCAAGTGGTATCGTATTACCCAGTTACTGGGTTGTGGAGGTCAGATAGGCAGTCGCTTCATGTAAAATACTGGTACTCAGCTGCATCCGCTTAGACTGGAAGCCGACCCCAAGATAGTTTGGGAAAAGGCTAGGCAGATGATGACTATGAAAAAAAAAAAGATGCTGGTCGAATACGTAACCTCCTCCTTTTTTAGCAGTCGGTTAAAAACATATTAAGTTTTGCCGTTAAGTATATATTGACCTATGAATGCGCGTTAAAATTGATATTGCTTGGTGCTACGGTTTTTTTTTCATCTAATTTTGCAAGTTACCACCAATATTTCACATCATAAGACCTTGCTCACAGTGAGGGGTATTCTACTTACGTGATATTAACCTGCTCTATCCTTAGATAGGTGTTCATACCCGTACGTATAGTGTCCGTATAAGTTTTTATTAACAAAACTAAATTTATATGAGATTTTATGATAGTCAGGGGCTCGTGGTTAAGATATTACAAGCGCTTGGGTTGAAAGAACTGGCCGATCGATTTATGGCGGTGCGTGCGGTAACCGAGCGGCTCCTCAGCAGCGCCTGCCAGAAAGGAGCGGCCCGCGGCGAAGATTGCAAAGTTTGTGTGTCTGGTTGTAAGGGTTAATCTTCGGAACTACTGATCCGATTTCGAAAATTATTCCACTAATGGGAAGCTACATTCTACCCGAGTACCATATGTGCTGTATTTAAAGCGCTCCTGTAGTATAATTTCTGATTAAAACGCAAACGAAGCCGCTAGCAAAATCTAGTCCATTATAATATGGTAACTTTTTTTATAGTGATCCATTTTTATATCACATTAACATAGCCATATGAAATTCGGGGTTGCCAGCCATGCGGGTGCTCTGCCTACCCACCCACTGTTGCACGGTACAAAAGTATTGAGACAGAACCGCGTCACGTGGCTAACAGCTGAAAGGTCGCAGGCGCGCGCGCGATATTCATTCAGCTGTTGTGTTTTTGTGATAAAAGTGAATGAGTTTTTAAAATCAAAATTTTCTTTGGGATAGCTGTGTCATGTGGAATGCCTATGCTGGTGTCAGAGTTTTTATGCCGCCCATTCGCCTTTGACTTGGCTTGTGTAAGTTACATTGAATGCTACAATAATCCGTGATTTTTAAACCAAAAAAGTCGTTAGGTACAGTCAGTGAGCAGCATTACCTGACCCATTTGCTTTTTTTTTTGTTTTGTGAGATGGGTCAGGTAATGGTGCAGGGCACTGTACCAAGCAATAATATTTTTGCGCACTTACTTTGATAATTCTCAACCTAGATTTTTGCCTGGAGGTAGTCTACTTCGCAGGTCAATGGCTTTTTTCCAATTTCTACTTTCCACTCAAAAACAAAGGAGGTTAGATTCCATAAGTGGTTACGTATAATTTGAATAAAAGTCCTAATTACTTCGCCTAAAACGAAGGTTAGACCCAAAAGTCTAGAAATATCTAATAGCTGTCTAGGGATGGTAATTTGTAATGAGGGTGGCTAATTACTAGAAGCAAGTAATTATGTGTCACTTTAATATTGTAAACTCCATTTCTTTATTTTCTGGCCTAATTTCAGTCTTTAGGTAAATTAAATTAATTAAAAGCTAATTAATTTTATAAAAGCTACATGCCTTCAAACCTTGTAATTTCTGATGAATACAGTTTTATGTTGTTAGTTATTTGTGTGTGAATAGTGTAATTACAGGGCAGCATGGTTGCTTAATAGAACTTAATAAATTAAAAAAATATATATAAATATTTATAATATAAACAACATATATTTATATTTTTATAATATAAATATGTTGTTTTGCATCCTCGTCAAATTCAAGCAGGTGACTATGCTACTGATTCTCGTCCCGAATCAATAATAAAATGGGTTGGTTATTTTTATTTTTTTTCTTGTTTACGGTAATCGGTGTGAACCACCCGTGTTTTAAACGCGGACCTTCTGGTTCTCGCCCTATAACCTCGCTTACACACATACCAACGATCTCAAACGTTTATTCGATGATTTCTTATTCCCTAAACCACGTTAAGGGGTTATTCTGAAGTATTGACAAACTTATACAACCAAAAAAATCAGTGTTTGTTAATAATTAACTAGGTACCGTAATTTTAATTGATTATTTATGTCTTTTGTGACCACCTCCTGAAATTTGACGATAATGCACAACAAGACCTTGTAATTAATCATAGACTGGCTTAAAATAAATAACTTAATAATTAACCTTGAAAAAACTAAATTAATGAATTTTAAAATACGAACTTGACGTACGGGTACTTTAAAAATCTATTACCTAGATAGCGATATTGAGGAAACTGAAGTAACAAAATTTCTAGGGCTACATATTGACAGTAAACTTAACTGGAAATTTCAAATTGACCATGTATGCAAAAAGCTGGGACAGTTTTCATATGCACTTCACAGATTGGGAAAAATAGCGAATCAGACTACTTTACTAACAGCTTACCACGGTTACGTTAGCTCAGTCCTCAGATACGGCGTAATATTCTGGGGTAATAGTACAGACAAGGAGCGCGCGTTTATTGCTCAAAAACGTTGCATCAGGGCTATATTTAACTTGCATCAAACTGACTCCTGTAAGCCATTTTTTAAAAAAAATGAACGTATTATCACTACCATGTGTCTATATATTTGAGGTTGCAGTATTTGTCAAAAATAATATTCACATGTATAATTACTACACGCGTATACGGCGTAAGGACAAATTGCGCCCAGTAGCTAGCAAGACTCATCTAATGCAAGAAAGTATCTTTTGTGCAGCTTCACGCATCTTTAATAATATTCCGGGGCCTATTAGAATAATTAATGAAATGAAAAAATTTAAAAAGAATCTCCATGATATGCTTGTACACAAGTGCTACTACTCTATAAAAGACTTCCTATCAGACAAATCACTGCTTCAATATAGTCCCCCTCAGTCATGATGTGTTCGGTGGCCCACTGAGGTGCCTACCATAATTTGTTCTGTTTTGTTTTATCTTTTTTTATATTTTATGTGAAATCTTATTAATTTTTAACTATACTGTATTTTTATTGTAATGTAACTATTGTATGCCCTAAGGGCGGGACGTAGCTGAGCACAATTTCGTTATTTAAGACCTGTATTATGTACCTACCTATGATCCACAATAAAGATATTGATTGATTGATTGATTGAATTAACTTAAATAAATCAATGGTCAAAATATCAATACTGAGAATATTGATACTGTCTCATCATTCACCTAGTCTCTTCCCTATAACAATTAGTAAATTAGTATCAAATTCTAAAACAGGTTGACCAGTTATATATGTGCTTTTAAAAGAATAATATTTCATATCGGTATTTACCAGATAATTTAATTCCACCATTTTGTCATAATTTCCACCAAAGGTCTTCAAATCGAACTTACCTGTAACAAAATATAACGGTATTAACAAAAAAATGAAATGTTTATGCCTATCTTCTACCGTGGGTAATTTTATTCGAGTAATTGCCCAGGGCTCAAACCTTAATTGGGCAATTATGTTTATTTTATTATAAAGTCAAAGCATTTATTTCAATTAGACCATTACACAACACCATTACATTAAAAAAACAATATAAAACGCGAAGCTACAGTCCCAGTCACAAGGCAAAATAACTTATGAAAGTACTGTAGATGCCCATTCCGTAGCGTAGATCTCTATGGAGAAGAACGGGCAAGAAACTCCATGGACACTCTTTTAAATCAAAATATGTTACAAAATCTTGGTTACATCATTCATGTTAGGAATTACAAATATGTGAGAACAATGTAGAAATACGGGCAAGTTAAGAGCGTCCAGAGTAAAAGATTAAATCAGTAATTAAAAATAAAAGTCACAACTGACAGCGCCCGTTCACGAACATGACGCATGTATCAGCCATCATTCAACTCAACCATTTTGAAGGGAACTAAACGACCCGACACACCCGCCACCATCAGCGTGACATTTACATTCACTCAACCACCAGGGTAATTTCGCGTCAAGAAAGATGTAGGTACTTTACATTAAATGGTGGCTTTACAGTACATAGTACTCACACATGTGCTATGCAATTATATATTACTAAGAGATTGAATCTATACAATGCAAATATATTAACCATAGAAACACAAGACAAGATAGATTTCAATATCATGAGCGATTAAAATTTATCGAAGTGAAACATTGCTGAAACCAAAATAGAGCACAGGTCCAAAACAAATCAGTCTGAAATCCATAATTGCTCCGAATTCTCGAAACACGAAATTGAAATCGAGTCTATTGTTTAATAAACGTTTACAATATTCAGCTTCTACAGTAAAAGACACGAATCGATTTCAATCAATAAATACACGGACTTTCTTTGTTATATTAAATCTATTCTTCCGAAGTATATTTTTTAATCTTTTAGCCCCGCACGGAGGTCCCGTTACAAAAAGTTATTTTTTTTCTAAAGTCTGGTTGGATTTTACTTCTATTACCTTAGTTTATTTTTCATATTTTAATGTTTGCAATTAATTGTGAAAACAACAACAAAAAGGAAATAAATACTTTTTCTTTCCTTATTTCTTTCTTGTCATATAAACAATCGTCATCATTAATAACGCTTGTAACGGGATATTTACCATGATCACGGATAAACTGAAGTTATACGGAGTGCAAAAAACGAACAAGAAAGAGGGTAGACCGATTTGTATGCTCATAAATAGCCACCCGCAATAACTTCAGTATACCCGTGATCATAGCGTTTGCAACAGCGCCGAAATATCGGTAAATTAAAACAAATAATAAACATATAAATCGTCATCATATTCTGATCTGCCTACTCTGTGTTCCTTAAAACAATGTGGTGGGCTGCCAGTCTAACAGGATGCTGCTAGATACCATTATTTTACATGTAGCGACTTCGTATCTGATCTTCACGATCCAGTTCCTGGATAACACGTTACCCATTGGTAAGCTATCCGGTTTCTGACTACGATTGTCAAAGATCTACGAATGAGAGCGGGAATTATCGGTTTGACATGCTTTTCGAGGCAAGGGGGGATTCGAAATTTATTCCAATGTATGATTACCTATCTATATAGGCAGCTTTAGATCGGCCATTGCTATCATAATTATGCCATAAACTGTTTGAAGGTTTCCTGTTTGACAAAAAAATTCTTGTCAAGTAGGAAAACTTTAAACAGTTCTCAGTTCAGAAAACAATCTTGATAATCTCACTAATAGTTTCCATGCCTGTTGCATGCTCACTTGCATGCTGCATAGCTGTATGCAGCAAGCATGCAGCAATTTACCCGCATTATTTTTGTGAATGCGGTGTTGTAATTTTAAAGGAGGGTATGCATTTTTCAAAGGTATGAATTTTACAAAACTGTCGTTCGATAAAATGATAATCTGTAATAATAAGAAATAAATATGGTAATAAGTTTTATATTACATAAACAATCTTTGATTTGTTATTCTATGATAATTATGAATAATATTTTAACGATGAAAAATAAAAATTTCTTCAAAGTAATCATTCGGCGTATTGTTTATTTTATGAAATAATAATATGAAAAGAAAATAAGTGAAACGAAATTCTATAAAAAAAATAGCAATAAAAGAACGTACAACAATTAAAGTATGGATACCTAAAAGCTTTACTTAAAAATTCATGATTCCCTAATTGTATTTATTTCGAGTGTAAGGCATTAAGTGTAAAACACACAACTCTACGCGATTACAATCTTAATCGATTCAATGGCGTTTCCCCAAGGTTCAATTTTCGGTCAAATTTATAAACTGCATGTGTGTGGTGTTAATTCGTGTTGTTTTTCTGTTCACAAATATAGATTGGGTTCAAATACTGTCCTGTAAAGACTTGGTTCTGCAGTAATTAGATTGGCAACGTGTGGCAAAATTGGAAAAAAAGTTTTTTTGTTAATGATTTTAGTTTTAATTCTACAGTGGAAGTTTTTCTAATTACATTGACTGTATTTTGTGTTTGAAATTGAAAGCAGTTATTATGTGCTTTTGGAAAAACGTTTTTAAATCCAGACAAGTTCTGGGTGCGCTACAACTTTAAACATTTTACTGCTACAAAGTTGATATTTGTTTACGTGGAAGTAACATGAATTTGAAACGGATTGGAATATTAATGATAACTAACTTATATTGGATATGTATAACTAGACGAGATGGAGAGGATATGTAGGATATGTAACAAACTATCCAATAACATTGCTTCGCTTTCTATAGGTTTCATGTCTAATGAGAGATCCATATAAACTGAAATTGTTTAGTTTGATCAATCGTCGTGTGTACTTCTTTTGCTGATAAAGTAGGTTTTTTTTCAAAATGTTTTCAAAATTCTTCTAACTTACGCAGAGCAAAGAGGCTGATTGACGACGTAAAATTGGTGGATGCCAAGCTTCACAGCTTGGCTCATCGCCGCAAGGTTGCCTGCTTGACGATTTTCTACAGGCTGTACTTCGGTGAGTCTGCCTAAGAACTCCACGACCTCATCCCATGGCTCCCTTCTACCATCAGACACTTAGACGCACTGCAAGTTACCATCCTTATTGCTATTCCACCAATTCGCACTAAGCGTTTTCAAACCACTTTCATAATGCGCAGAGCAAAGGAGTGGAACTCTGTCTGTGCCTGTGTTTCCGAACGATTACAACCCTAATATCTTCAAAGTTAGAGTGAACAGGCTACGTCTGGGTAAGATCGTACCATAGTCGACTATGTCTCTGTTATTTCTGACCTAGACTAGAGTCAAGAGCAAACCCACCGCAAATAAAAAAAAAAACTTACAGTAAGAAATTTTGTAAGATGTGTTTGTTGTATTTTTAAATATTCAGGTGTTAATTCAGTTCAAGTACGTAGAATTCAATCAACGCGAAATTACAGCATTGCTCGAAGCTCTATTCGAGAATATCAAATTATCCCGTTTAATAAGATTTTGCAGAAGCTACGTAACGTACATAGGAACGTTTCATTCAAGTCAAGCAATCACGGAGATATTGATCCAAGTAAGAAATTGTATGTGAAAGCGAAGGTAAATAATGGAGACAGTTTGTTAAAGTAAAGCTTGAAAACTGTACCCTTGCAATGAATAATTGTCTGCCTACCTAGTAACTTCATCATCAGTCTGTCTAGCTTATTCCCCCTATACTATGTTGGGGATGACTTCCAGTCTAACAGGATGCAGTAGAATACCAGTATTTTGCATGGAGCCAATAGTACTGGGTAATATGATGCCCCTTGGTAAGATTGGTTCTCAGAGTTTCGGGCCACTCTGTCTACGTGTAAAGACTGTCAAAGATCTACAAATGACAGTGGGGACCAACGACTTAACGTGCTTTGCGAAGCACCGAGGAAACTCGGTATGTAATGGGTGGTTCTTTTTTTCTCCTCTGTCAGCCTTTTTTACGTATGGGAAATCGTCAAATGAGTGTCAGACTTGTACTGACTAAAACCCATCCATGTTCCTTCTTAGGCCTTTGTGTTCCAGGGCCACGGTATCTCTTTCGAATAGTCCGCAGCCACGGCAGGCATCGGCCCTCTCGGACCAATTTGCTGTCATCTCCTTGAGGCGCGCGTGAAACACGAACGCGCTGTCGACACGGCCTGTCGTCATAAGATGGACGGAAGGTGAGCCAGCCCATCACTCACCGTGCCATAATTTCTCACAAGTTAGACGATCTTATCTACATATTAATCGATCTTTGGCGACAGATATTAATAAAAACGCGTTTTAAAACAAGTTTCTGTCGGAACTTTCTTTTCGTACTCGTTTCCGTATGTGTCTGCGCTCACGTTCGCGTCTTTGTATCATGTAGGTCAACTAAGTATAGATCAGTGGAATTTTGGTTTTACGCCTTATGGATATTAGTGTGGATATTTTGATTCCTGATTTTTATGTGTATTTATTGTCACAGTTCGTTTTCTGCCTCGTCTTTACTAAAGATATTGGTTGCGGTTTTAGTTTAACCGGATGTTCTGACGTTAAAAGTGCCTTTAAACCGCGAATACATGGTTAGACTTTGACCTTGACCAACAGCATCTAGTCAACTCGTATTTGAAATAGCGACTGCCTCAGTGTCGTTACTGTCATCAGATATTTTTCTTACTTTCTTTCTTGTCGTTGTGTTATTCGTCCTTAACTTGTATTGTCTCCTTTATACTGTCTTTTTTGATTTTCAAATTCTTTTTTTTTATTCATTTTTTATCGAGAAGTTGCCTGGCACAACTACTATAATAATTAATACTACTAACATTATGGATGTTTTTAATTAATTTTTCCATATCAGTAGATTTTTTGGCCCATACTCCTTTCGTACACACGTCCCTTTGCACTTTTGAACAAACAATACACAGTCGATCTTTATCATCAACAATACTCATAACAAATGCCGCTCTCCAAACGGTTCATTCACAACAATGATTGACGCCCGATTAAGTGCAACCATTTATCATCCAGTGAATACGCGTAAGCATGAAATTACATCTTCAAACAGACATGTACTTCACATGTACTTACGTCTATTGTTGCTTTGACAAGTTTCCTCACTTCATCATATTTGAAGAGCTTTGGCTCACGTTTGTATGGTGTATTGTCTAGTTCGTTTTGTACAAACGTCAGTGAATCATCTTTTCTCCTATTTTATTAAATAAGAAAAAAGATGATTCACTGACATTTGTTGAGTGAGTATTCTCACTCAACTCAACACGACTCACTCGACTTAGCGCAATACGTCGCCGACCCAACGTGGTTAATTTGTAATTAATTAAATTTTGTCTGTATTAGTTTGGCTCGGTGGAGCGACGATCTTCGCAGGACGGCTTGTAGCAATGGGATGAGAGTCGAGAATCGAGTTACGGCGTGCGATTGAAGTGGCCTATGTGCAGCAGTGGACTGCTATAGGCTGATGTTGATAATAATGAGTTACAGGTTGGTAACGAAGTGACATTCATCAACGATAATGATGATATAAGGCTTATGGCCCAGCTGTAGCAACCTTATAGGTTGATCATGCTATTTGCTTTTAAAACTAAACCTATCTTTCGCACAATATGTTTTTAAAAACACTGTAGCATTGTGCCAAAGAATAACATAGTAAAATGCATAGTTTGACCAAGGATTTAGTCGGTACATTTGAATAAACACTGCATTTCTTCCCACGCGAATTCTGTCACTTGAGTAAATTAGTTAGTACTCCAACTACTTATGTATCAAAAAGTAAACATCGTAAAGAAAGCGGGGTACCTAATAAAGTAATCAATTTCTTAAATAATATAAATGCATTTACTTCCATGCATAATTTAAAGGACTCATACACCGAGGTACGAGTATATCCACTGGGTCAACAATGCTCTTATAATTTGCAGCAATAATTATGTCGTTCTCGTGGGATTTAATCCAGATTATCTCTCAGATCGGACGGTCTATGGGCCTCATCTTCATAAAATCTAATATACCTGTAATACCCGAAAGTCTAGGTAAGGCTCAGTCCCATGTAATAGGGCACAAGCCTTTTTACATCAACCGGGCCCCACGGTTGCTATTGCGAAATCTCTGATGGTAAAACCCAATAAAACTTTGTCTAATCTTGGAGTTGGATTTGAATCAAACCCAGGTTCTCGTGCTCACCAGTAGAACTAGTGACCATTAGACCAACTAGTCAGACCTCATTGTATGGTCTTGATAAGGTTGATTTACATCGCGGTTACTTGAGTAGAAGACACAAGTAACTGCCCGCTATCCGCTCCCGCCCCGCTTTCTCTGCGACCTCTAAAAGATAACGCCTTTTTTTTCGAATGGGAAACCATCTGCCGCGCTGGGCAGAGCGAAAGGGAGTGTCAGACTTGTACTGACTAAAACCCATCCATGTTCCTTCTTAGCCCTTTGTGTTCCAGGGCCACGGTATCTCTTTCGAACAGTCCCGCAGCCCTGGCAGGCATCGGTCCTCTCGGACCCCTTCCGATCTGCTGACATCTCCTTGAGGCGCTAGTGGAACACGAACGCGCCGTCGACACGGCCTGTCATCATAAGACGGACGGAAAGATAACGCCTGTTAGTGAGTTCAAGCGGTTTCACGCCAAATACAATTTGTGGTTGAAAATCTGCTTCCAAAGCACCTAATAGTTAAATTTTAGCTCTAAATCCTTCCTTAAATGCTGAGTTCTCAAACAGCACTGTTTCTGATGTGTATAATAAACAAAGCTTGGTTTTCAGTGTTAATTTGGGTTCCACATTTCGGTTGCGGAACTAATTTCAGACTAGTTTAATTGTTGGAAACTTATCTCATGTGTTCCGGTTTCTGTAGTGGCTAGATTTTGCTTGTTGTTGCGTAATTGGGAATGCTAAACGCGGAACATAATATCACGGTTGTATTTCTCAAAGAGTTACGCAATGGAGTACCTAATAGTCCACCCAGATTTAGCTAGCAGTCATGTTCAAGTCTCATGTGAAAGGGAATCCAGACTCCGTGTCTGCTACTGAGAAATTACTGACGGAAATGCCCAACCTGGCAGTCGAACGCAGGACCAGTGACTACTTGATTAAAAGTAATAACATAAGGTAAGATTTTTATTCTATTGCTTAACAGCGTTTACGCCTTACGGCATTTCATACAAAACTTTCTAGTCCTAATTTTCCGAAATTACTAAAACAATTTTAATTAAACTTCACACGCAAAAGCTGTAGGTATGCGTACTTGCGTAGGTCTAAAAAGTGACTAAAAACATTTTTAAAATGTTTAAAAAAAAGATAATTCGAAGTTTTTGTTTCTATACATAAATTATAATCGGTCCAAATTTAGCTGTAACACTATTTTTCTAAAATGTTTTTTCAAAGTTCAGTTTCAAAGTTAGAATTCTTTACCGGTTCCTACTTCGTTCAAATTGTTGTCTATTGCATAAAATTGGTTGCCTAAGTTATTACTTAAACTCAAGTAATTAGTTTAACTTGACTACAGATATCAGAGTACGACTCGTGTCATCGACACCTCAACAACGATGAAATTAAAAGTCATCGTGAAGTCAAACGATTTCCATAATTTAAAGTTACTTTACATTAAGATGTCAACGAAACTACGAGTTAGAATGCATTTGTATACAAGACATAGATAATAAAATACTAATATAAATAGATGCGGCACTCGCTTTGAAGACAAACTATTTGCATATAAGGCCAGTAAGACCAACCGAGCTGTCATCCAGCCAAAATTGTTTTTTTTTTTAAATATTTATGATAACTTGATTTATAGAATGGAGGTGACTGCTATGCTGACGAGTAATAGAGAAGTATGGAAGAAGAAGACATGCTGCGCCGACCCCAAATGAATTGGGATAAGGGCTTGTTCAATTTGAAGATGTCGCACTTTGTAGAAATATTTTACTTTTTTTTATGGTCCCAAAGTATAGTGGCAAAACTGGTAAGTAAATTTTTGTTGTAACTATTCTGCTATATATTTTATAATACTCATTTTCAAAACCAATCTGATAGAACTATTTTGAGCTTTAGAAACGGTGGCTTTGATACATTTAATTGACAAACGTTCGCTTTGACATGATTATTCCGGAATTTTATCGTAAACGTACGACGGAAATCGAATCAATTCAAATCAAATCAAAATCATTTATTTCAGGTAGTCCAGTTACAGGCACTTTTGAATAGTCAAACAACAATAAAAAAAAATAGTAGATCTCTATGGAGAAGAATGGGCAAGAAACTCCATGGACACTGTTTTAAATCAGAATGTTGTTACAAAAACCTTGGTTACATCATTCATGTTGAGATGGTACATTATGTGAGAACGATGTAGCAAGCAAGACGTACACGTTAAAGTGTCCATAGCAAAAAGCAAAAAAGACAATTCTTATAAAATAATTAGTTCGAAATAAGCCGTGGCAAATAAGACATGGCCAGGCACAACTGATAGCGCCCGTTCAGAAACATGACTAAAGTAACAAAGAACTATGTTGCCTTGAGTTCAAAACATACCTACTTCAAAGGGATGACAAACAACTGACAATAGGAAATTGCACGAACTGAAATCTACCCGCATACAAAAGTAATTTCATTGCTATACCACTGTATTGTGAAGTTTTAATCTTTTGAGAATCAAATTAAAATGCGAAGTTAGTTGGGCACTGCTGTGTGGTTTCAGTCTGTTGTTTCCTGTGGTTTTGTCCTGTAGTGTAATGAAAATGAGAAAGTTGAAAGGTCGCTTTTGTGAGTTGGTATGTGGGTGGATTATTTGCGAGATTTTGCTCAGATGTTGGGATGTTTTGGCGTAAATTTAAGGTACTATGAAACTAGCTTTAGGACGCGGCTTTGCCGTACTGGGATAAAACAAAATGTTCTTACTTAGATCATGTTGGTTTTGAGTACCAAATGGGCAAAAATGAATAAATAATGCGCACAGCAAAGGAGTCTCTCGCTCTCTGCCTGCGTCTGTGTTTTCGAACGATTACAACCCTAATCTTTTCAAAGTTAGAGTGAACAGGCTTCTTTTGGGTAAGCTCGTACGGTCAGCAGCAGAGTCGCTTTACACAACCAAAATTATAAGACGTCTTAGTTTTGGAACGATCCATATTAACAGACTGGAGTAAAAGACATAACAATATTTTCATCAATGGTTACACAAATTCGCAAAACAATATAACATCAGATCACACTGACCAGCACAAAACTTGGAGTAATATTTATAAGTGTTAACCGACTTTTGATGCTGACTGTACCATCGTTCACTTTGACTCTGTCATCTCTGACCTAGACTAGAGTCAAGAGCAAACCCAACGCAAATAAAAAAAATGGTAACATGCATGTAACAGAAATACAGATTTACATTTGTATTTATATTATTAATAGGTACCTAGTCGACCGAGCTCAGGTTGGGTGAAAACAGCAAAATAAAGAATTTTCTTTGATATGAAACCTAGCTAGATCGATTTTTCACCCAAATCGTTAGAGCCGTCTTCGCGACTCTGATAACAAATATACAAATATGGCTCATTCGGTAGTATATGATTAATAAAGATGTGTTCGTGATGTAGCTTATAGCATAGTCGTGATACGGGAGCTTTGTACGAACATAATATATAATAACTTGAAAACCTGAGAAAAACTGTTAACAGTAAATTACTTATATAAAAGTAAAAGTACAACAATTATATCAGATACTAAAAAGCTTAGATTTTTTACGCGAGCGTTCGTCAGACCGTGACTGAATTCATTTCAAGAATAAAATAACTTTGTGGTCAAGCAGCCAGAGTTAAAACTTCCATTTTAGATCATTCCTGTTGTTCTTAGTTATTGGAACCTAAAAAAAATAAGAATGATCTCTAAATGGAAGTTAAAAGGAAATTATAAAAAAATAGTTTTCCTGTCACCGAGGTTTTTCTCGAAAACAGAATGATGCTGATGATTTGGATATATTTTAAGATTTTTTTAAAGATTTGCTACTTTTTCGTTTTTATTTGCAATAAAACCCATAAGCTAAGTAGTTCACTATTATTCAAAGTTATAATTATTCACCTGCCTGTCGCGTTTCACTTCCCAAGTATGTCACAGTCAAAAGTCAATGTCAAGATTATTTAAATATTCATTCAAGTTTATTTTATTCAAATATGTACAAAAAGCCAGACGGTGATAGTATTTTGTAAACAATTGAATGCTACGTTTGGGGCCAGAGAAAGTTTAGTGCGCTTAAAAAAATGGCTACTATTTCCTAAAAAAAAGAATTTAATGTAAGTAAATTAAGTTAAAAGTATGGATATTAAGGACACGAGTTTATGTATAAATAAGTATAATTAATGAATGCTAATGCTGACAAACTTATTAGTAAGTATTAATATTGCAGACTTTTGACTAAAATTTAGGTTACAGCTGAGCTGACGAGTAATAGAGAAGTTTGAAATAAGAAGGCATGCTGCGAACTTTGAAGCATTTCAGAAATCTGATGAGACCTAATTTAAATTCAGTTGTGGTACCTAACGCCTAAACCCCTGGAAAAAAGCTTTATTAAATCGGTTCACCCATCCAGGAGCTATGACGCCATAGACAACCACACAAATACACTGATACACAGATGCACAATTCAAACAAATAACTGCCATTTTTTTGGTGGGAGTTTAAAAATAGTATCTATCATGTCCAAAACCAGCAATGTAAGAACTGTAGAATAAAATTTGTTGTTTAAATTCCACAAAAAAATTACAATCAAAAGTAAACACCTTTTTTCCCTATGGCTCCAAAAAGAGAAATCCTAAAAGCACACATAACCAATTTCGCCTTTGCCGTTGAAATATTAAAGCTTTTTATAACACCCGTAAATGATTCTTAAGTGTTACTAAATCTTTTTAAACGAGGCTTGCGAGACAGCCTCGAACTTTTTGAAAGGGGTCAGAAGTTATACTTGTCGCCAGTCATTTTGTTTTATAGGGACTGAATTTTGACTTCTTTTTTGTTCCTGGTAAAAGTCTTCATTATTCTCAAAATTCCCTTTTCAAAATTCATTTTCGGCGCAGCATGTGTTATTCTTCCTTATGTCTCTATTACTCGCCATCGCAGCAGTCATATCCAATCTAGCCATGATAACATCCTTCACAAATAGAATGTCGTACTGGGTGGAAGAAACACCGACGCACAAACGGTTATCACATACAGTACATCAGTCTATAAGTCTTTTTTTTTACGGATGGGAAATCATCAAATGACTTCTTCCGCTCTGGGCGGAGTGGTAAGGAGTGTCAGACTTGTACTGACTTAAACCCTTTGTGTTCCAGGGCCACGGTATCTCTTTCGAACAGTCCCGCAACCCTGGCGCCTGCTTCGGCCCTCTCGGACCCCTTCCGGTTTGCTGACATCTAGCCCATTGCTCACCGTCCACAGGCCCAGCCCTACGGTAGCCGGAGGCCAGTGGATGGCCGCCGGCGCCCGGGGCTTCTCCCGCGGTGGCTGGGACGTGAGGTTCTCTCCCTCTCACGTTCCGCCGCTTCCTTCAGCTAGCATGAACATACGGTTATCACATACAGCACATCATTCTGATAAACCCTACGTAGTTTTTTTTTACCAATAATTGAAATAAAACTGCTCGTGCTCATGCGGAGGAGCTCGTGGCTAAATAATAACAGCCGCACGGATAGATCTTTAAGGTTAAGCCGTGCTTGCCGAGGTTTTTCCGTGGATGGGTGACCATAATTACATACCAAGTTTCCTCTGTGCCTCGGAAAGCACGCTAAGCCGTTGGTTCTGGCTGTCATTTGTAGATCTTTGACAGTCGTTATGAGTAGTCAGAAGCCAAAAGTCTGACATCCAGTCTTACCAAGGGGTATCGTATTACCCAGTTACTGGGTTCTGGAGGTCAGATAGGCAGTTGCTTCATGTAAAATACTGGTACTCAACTGCATCCCGTTCGACTGGAAGCCGACCCCAAGATAGTTTGGGAAAAGGCTTGGCAGATGATGAGAAAGAAAGGGGAGACTACGCACGGCAGCAGAAAATGTGAAAAAAAAATGTAGTTACAGATGTGATAGCGGAAAAAGAAATCACTCCACGCCATACTCCTAAACTTATCTAAATTACTCTAAATTAGGGGAGGAGTTTAAAATGTAATTTAGATATGGCTGAAAAATGATGACGATGGCGGGAATATCAAGCTTAATTTTTATGTCATTTAAGTAGGTGCGTAAATTTTTGTAAAAGTACTCCATCTTAATGTGAGGATTCAAATAGGAAATGATCCAAGTATGCAGATCCTGATGACATTTCTTTTCATAAGATTATGTTATCATATCATAAAGGTGATGAAGATGACGAAGATGGAAAGAAATAATCGCGTACAATTTATGACGCAAACTGTGGAATTAAAAACAAATCAAAATAATTTATTTCAAGTAGGCCAGGTACAGGCACTTTTGAATAGTCGAACTACAATTAAAATGAAGCTACAGTCCCAGTCACAAGACACGATAACTGTGAAAGTACGTAGTTGGCCACTCCAAAGCGTAGATCTCTATGGAGACGAACGGGCAAGAAACTCCATGGACACTCTTTTAAATCAGAATCTTGTTACAACATCAGTAATTTCTTCGTGTGGCCTTGGCAACATTTTTTAACACTTTCACGCATAAATAATAATATTAACAAAATCTTGGTGAAAATATGCGACAGCATTACGAAACACTTACATCGTGTATATTGTTTATTAATAATAAATATTTCAAGGATGGTTCGCCAAGCGACGGGCCGCTACTTTCGCTCGGTCGTGTTTATGGAGCGATGCAAGTGATAAGAGGTAGCGATAGCATTCACATACTCTAATATGCTTTTAATATTCTAACAGATTATGATGCTATAGATTTATTAAGTGGACGAGTCCAACACTGTCATCGTCATCTGCCTAGCTTTTTCCCAAACTATCTTGGGGTCGGCTTCCAGTCTAACCGGATGCAGCTAAGCACCAGTATTGTACATGAAGCGACAGCCTATATGACCTCCACAACATAGTAACTGGGTAATACGATACCCCTTTGTAAGGCTGGATGTCAGACTTTTGGCTTCTGACTACTCGCAACGACTGTCAAAGATCTACAAATGACAGCCGGGACCAACGACTTAGTGTGCTTTCCGAGGTACAGAGGAAACTTGGTATGTAATTATGGTCACCCATCCACGGAAAAACCTCGGCAAGCATGGTTTTATCTTAAAGATCGACCCGTGCGGCTGTTATTATTTAGCCACGAGTTCACCAACAGTATAAATTATTATTTAAAAAAAAAATATGAGAGCAACTGTATACATTATTAATTAAAAACTTTTAAATAAACTAAAATAAATAAACTAACCACAAACTACAAGGTCATCAAAAAACTACTCAATGCTGTCAGCTAGTAATGAGCCCAATACACTGGCGGTGTTGCCACGTTGCATGTATGTTGTTGTATGTTTTTGTCAAAACTTGAGATTTCAGTACTAATTGGATTGTTAGGTCTACTTGAAGAAGAAAAAGAGAAATCAAACAAAAATAATTTTAAATCTAATAGTTACCGGTTTAAATCAAGAATTATCCACAATAGATGTATTTTCATCCAAGAATCTTCACATCCGACTTACCTGTAAAGAAATAAAAATACTTATTAAAAAAAATGCCATACTCAAAACCATAAATAATAATATCTACAATCATTCATTAATGATGACAGCCATGTAAAGGAGTATTTTATCGCCTAAGCGTCCTGTTGTTTTATTTAATTAAATTAAAATCAATTTTTGTATCGGACATCCATAAAAGTTAGTTTAAGTTAGTTAGTTTATCTAAATATTTAGTATTAGAAAAATAATGAAGTCAGAAAGTTTGTAAATTAACCTATTGAAAAATAAATTCATTAATAATTTTACAAAAAACGAAACCAATAAAATGCTACATTTTACTCCACGCCTTTGCAATTGCTGACGATAACGGTCATTAGAACGTCGGATGGAAATTGTTCAAATAAGTCCAATCATTAAACACTGATCTTAATTACATTTATCTTCGGAATATTTCTGTTGGAACATTTCTCAGATTAGCACAATTTTATTAGTAGTGTTACTTAAAAATATTTTACGTTCCGATTGGGCAAAATTTCTGGAAGGATGTCGAGATTATGTCTTTGGAATTTGAACATTGACAAAATAAGTACTTTGGAATGTTTTCTTGGTAGTTTAGTTATCTTGGTAGTCAATTAAATTCATCTTCGATAAGCGTTACAACGGCACGACAAACAATTGCTTATTGTATTATTCTCAATAAGATAGTTAATATTTGAGTACTGATATATTTTTAATTTTCTCACATTAAAAGGGCTCAAAAGACTGCCCACCTTAAATTGGACTGGACAGGACATGTCTGTCGCATGTCGAACGAGCTTTGGGCCCGCAAAGCTCAAGATTGGTACCCTGAAACAGTGACACGGGGTCGCGGCAGACCATGAAGGAGATGGCGTGACGAACTGGATGTCTTCCTTGAGAATTGGAAAGAAATAACACAGAATCATGGCGGTTGGAAGGAATAGAGTGAGGCTAGCTATGATAATATTAAAAAAGTGTTGTTTCACATTTTGATTAACAATATATTTGTCCAATGGTGAGATAGTAATAGGCTGGTATTATTTGGTAGAATCATTATTCTTCTTCTTCTTTTCGAGTCGATAGTATTCTAGATTGACGTTTGACAGAGTAGAATGAAAGTAAAATAACTTGTTGAGGCGACCTCAAGTAGAATGGTAAAAGAACAGGAACCTGATGAGAACTGTCGATCGGATTAATTCTATAACAAAAAAAGTCTTACATTTTCTGTAATCAAAACTACAAGCTGTAAATCTCAACTTCATACACTGTACCTTCTTACTGAGTAAAATGTTCCCCAGCCAACTGCCTTCATTCATTAACCTTCCCAGGGAACCAAAAGTTTCCACCAACTGTTGTTGCCTAAAGTCCTTTAACTCCTAACTCGTCAAAACATAGTTAAGAGGCACTAGGTAAACTAATGAAGGGAGACTGTTTATTTTGCAATCTGAACAATGCTTAGAATACTTCGTTTTGTTTGGTTTAGTAAAGTGTGAATATTTTCTAGCGAACTCTCTCTTTTTACTGATTCTCGTTTTAGTGCACTTTGAGGTTATTTTTCTGGTGCTTTTTTTACATTTCAATGTCATCAACGGTTTTTCAAAACAAGGATGCGTAGAATTTCCGAAATGGAATTCTTTAGAATCAAAAAACAAAACTGTTTTTTTTTTTTTTATATTAAAGCCTTCTTTTAGCCTCAATCTTGTGCGGAGGACGACGATGGAACAAGCTAGCCCAAAAAAAGCCTCGTAACTTATGGCTTAAACAGATTGACGTCATATGAACTCGGGGGCACCGACGCAAACAGGGAATTCCACACCTTGGCTATGCGCAAAATGAAATGCGCTATTTAAGTCAAGCATTCGAATTTTTCAAACAAAGGTAGTTTTAGAGCAATGGATATTAAACGAATTTCTAAGCGTGTTAATCAATTTGGTTGCTGATGTAAAGTTCACTATAATTTATTTTTAAAAAAAAAAAATAACGCTTTACCGACCGCCTCCAGTTTATAACTTGGACCCCACAGTGAAATGGCCCGTGAGCAAGCGTCGCTAACGAATGCAAATGATTCGGTCGGCGCGTGCGACGCGACGGTCACTGCTTTCTACATTATCTACTGTGTGTCTGTTCATGTGTATGTAACTCTTGATTTTATTGTAGGTGGATCTTCTTGTAAGGCGACATTCGTGAAGATGTTTTTACTAAATATATTATTGTGAGGAAAGTTTTGAGTATGAATGTGGATGGGTATAAGAGTAGAGGAAGATTAAAGAAACGATGGATGGACTGTGTGAAGGATGATATGGCAAGAAAGGTGGTGTCTGATGAGATGACAAGTAATAGAGAAGTATGGAAGACAGATTAGACAGACATGCTGCGCCGACCCCAAATAAATTGGGATAAGGACAGGAGAAAGATGATATGTGATTCTGCCACTCCTGTAGTTTTCGTTCTTGAACGCAGGATTAGTTAATAACGTTATCTTCATTATTTTTTTCTGGTGGTAAAACAGCGTATAAACACATTCAAAAAATGGTTCATAGAAGTACGTACTTCATGCTCGAAGGTCCTAATATGTGTTTATCATGAGATTCTCGTGTCTGTGGTAAGCCATAGCTAGCTACAATCCTACTACAAATGTTATAGGCGGTGTGTACCGCCTATAACATTTAGATGTGCCCTAGATGTGCTTGTATGTGCAACATACACGCACATCTAGGGAGCCCTTTCGTTAGGTGACCACAATTCTGAAATTAATACCATTCAATATTCAGAGATTGCAGCTGCTGTGACCTTAGTTTCCGGAGAGTGAGGTTGCCAAGAATGTGTTTATATGTACGTTTAAATGTTGAATATGATCCCGTTGGATTGCAATTGTTTTTTTTACTTTGCCCCGCACTAGGAATTTCTCTTGTATCGTGGGTTCGTTTACAAACATTTAAACTCACATACACAAACAGGCAGACCCGAAACAACTATTTGTAGGCCATACAAATATTTGCTCCGTGCGGGGATCGAACCCGCGACACACAGCGCAGCAGTCAATTGCTCAGCCAGTGTGCCATCCGTGACGTCAAATAACAAACCTAAAGTAACTAATTCAAGAACCACTTATCGAAAAGGCCTATTTGCTGTACTTGACGGGGTCCATTTTGACTTCAAGTCACAAGTTCACACCTACCTAATAATGCAAGCAATGTTTTAACTCCCGTTTAGGTACTAATGTCTCTCTACCTTTCCCTACACCTCAAGTTTCGCCCTCCCAACAATACCTTCACTTAAATTAGCATAATATTTAGCAAAATTTAGAGCTAAAATCCGCACTAAGTTTCACCTAAGTTTGTCCAAGTATAATGCTAATAGTCAGTTATATTTACATAGAGAGTTTCTGTTGATTTAACACAGTGGCCTTGGTTCATCCGCCTCTCGTCTATGCAGTCCTGGTACTTTTGCTAGGTTTATGATGTGTGAAGTGATTGTTTTTTAGGAGTTGTTAATTAGGGGAGTGACGATAACTAATATTTATGTGTTTGAAAAGAAAATGTTTGAAAGTCGTAAATATTATCTGCAAATCAAAAGTTAAGAGTCATCACCTGCGTAGTCTTTTGCAAACTATGTTGCGGTCGGTTTTCAGTCTAATCGGGTGCAGCAGAATAGTATTTTACACTGAGCGACTGCCTATCAGCGTCGCGCAGGCCCAGTGGTAGCAGCCCCGACTTACGAGCAATAAGCCGAATCATAAGCAGGCGCATTACTTTGCGTAATTTATTTCATCATCGCTGCTCTCAAAAAACGGACTAGAACTAAAAATTCGAAGACAGGTGACATCTACCAACCCGCACTGGGCCCACGTGGTGGATTACAGCCCACTCCCTCTCATAGAGAGGAGGCCTGTGTCCCAGCAGTGGGAACATAATAGGCTGATGATGATGTTGTCTGGCTATCTGACCTCCACAACTCAGTTAGTACTGGGTTATACGACATCCCTTGGTAAGACTGGTTGTCAGGCTTTATGGCAACTGACTACTTATAACGACTGTCAAAGATCTACAAATGACAGCCGGGATCAATTGCAACGGCTTATCATGATTTCCGAAGCACGAAGTAAAGTCGGTAAGGTGGTCACCCATTCATGCATCAACCTAGGTAAGTGCGGCTTAACCTTTAATTATTTAGCTACGAGGCGCTCAACGTTCCAAAAAGTCAACGACCCTCAAAAGGTGGCAAACACATTTTGGAAGAAGCCACTGGCCAGCTGTCAACTGCAACTGTCTGTGTTGATTGAATGAACCTAAAAGCGAGAGAGATCAACTTTATAACATAACATCACGCCTGTTATCGATGAAGGGGAAGGCAGAGGTGTACTTAATAAGGCTAAGGCCTCCCGCTTTGCTTAGCAGTGGGGCTATAGACGCAAATAAAAAAAAAACTAATGTGTTAATGCATTACGTTATGTCAATGTTTTTTTCGAAAGAACTTCCTAATATACCTACTTATTTACTTACTATAAATAATGGTTTATTAAAGAATTCTCAACTACTTAAGTTATTTGTTGACATGATTCATTTCACGATATATTTTTCTGCTAAGTCATGGGACTTTCACTCAAGAGGTTTAGATGTTTGTCAAATACTCGTATATGTGGTTTTTGAGGTCACGGCCAGATTAAAACGGTGTTTTTTGTTTACTGTCGATGAAATGGAAAGGCAAACGGACCGACGTTTAATATTTTACGTTTAATATTTTGAGTAAATAGTGTTTGGTTTACGATTGTCAATGCTTTTATAGTGATTGATATTTATTTATGGTTTTACTCACGTATCTGTTTTGGGTTTCAAAGAGTGGTTCCGATGTCGAACAAAGTCTCGAAATACAAATATAAAAAAAGTCGATATATTTAATTTATGTTACTCACTTACGGTCAGTTGAATTATTTCTTATTTTCCATGCACGTGCCCTAATCAACACTAATTTTAAAATTGCGAAAGTAGCTGTACCATAGATTTAAGCCTATTGTTCGTTCTTAATACATTATGGAATGCAAATAAAGATATGAATATGTAAAACTCGGTCTGTCTGTCACAAGATGATTATTGACCTCCACGTTGGAGAAGTACTGTTAAATATATATTACCGTATCCTGGATGATTCAGGTGAGGAACAATGCAGACACCTGATTGTCAGTAATGGTAAAACTAGCCATTACTGTCAATTAAAAAGTCCATTTTTTTAAACGTTGCTCCGCTTAGCGATTTGTCCTGTTTCGTGAGTGATATACAAACAGCCAGACCCTGGACAACTAAGCCTTGTTGGTCCTGGCTGTCATTTATAGATTTTTGACAGTCGTATCAAGTAGTCAGTGGCCCGTAATTCTGATACCTAGTCTTACCAAGAGATATCGTCGTATAAGCAGCCGGCCTAGGATGACCGCCGTAGAAACGGGCTATGTCTACGGAAGAATCGACAATTTGACAGATAATTCTATCGTCCCAAGCATCGCGATATTAAGAATGTACAAAAGAATTGTTTCTTTTCTTCAGTCGACACGAGTCTACAACGTCGAGCATGACGACTATGTTTTCTCTTCTTTTGACATTGTGGGGTAGAAACATTACTTCTAACAAATGTCAAACTAGTCTTATTAAAAACTAAATGCGAGAAATATGTTTCGTGGTTGCGCTGAGTTACGTTCTTAAGGTTGAAATGTTATGTAAAATATTTAGGTTTTAATAATTATAATATAATAATTTCGCGAAAAAGATCCAGGCCTGGATCCAGGATTCAGCAACACCATCCCGCCCACGAAAAATGAAAAACTCGTGCAATTGGCAACTTTTTTTGTTAACGAAACGTAATAATATTCAGGGAATATAAACATCACGTGATACGTCCCCGTTGCTATGGAAAGAATTTCTGTCTATGTCTTCGTAGAAACGCGAGTCGACGGGGCGCGCCATGCTCGTCCAGAAGAAATGTCAAGTTGTATAGAAAAGATTTCTTGTCGTTTCTTGGTAGAATAGAGATAGAACGATCATGCTAGGGGGGCAGGCCATACAAATATTTCTTCCGTACGGGAATCGAATCCGCAACACGAAGCGCAGCAGCCAATTGCTCAGCCACTGTACCAACCGTGCCGTCAATTAAAGACCACACACTCTTCATTATCATCATAGAAACAAAGCTGAAACGTCTCAAGTGGGTGATAGACGTGCGAGTAAGTACGCGGACTTGTGGCTCGTCGACCTTTTTCGCGTGTGTGTCACCTTAAGTACGCGTACTTTAAAATTGCCGAGCAAAATCGACGGCGATCCAACCGTTTTGAAATCTTACTCGTAGCTCGTCTTGGCTCGTACGTGTGGCAGCACTGCGAGCCGCGAGCCGGCATTTTTTTTCGTCAGTTCATGCAGATGCACGAGGAGGGTACCCCCAATTGCGTAGTTTTTGTTGGTTTAGCTAATCATCTGTGTTGTAGACATTTTAAAATGAGTGATTTCCGTACATATTCTCATAATCTACTAACAGAGTTTATAGAAGGATTCCGTAATAATCCTTGTCTTTGAATAATTAAAAGCAACGAATACAAAGACAAAAATATAGTTTTTTATCCAAACTTTTCGATATTTTTTTCTTTTTTTATTAGTTTTTAAAACGTAATAGGATACAATTCCTAAATAACACAAAGCTTCTTCCGTCGATGACATGGTAATACAGTGTGAGCCAGCTTCTCGTGTGTAACCGACGTCGAGCCGAGTAAGTTCGCGATCTTAAAAACCGCGTACTTAAAGTTCGCACGTCTATCACCCACTTCACACTCCTATAATATTCTCTCATACGTAATCTGACTGTACCAAAAACAAAAACATACCATTTCTCCAAAACTATCTTAAAATCTCTCAAATGTAATAATAAGCAATAACAAAAAAACTTATATCACATCACATCATAATAGAGTAGCTTCATTAGAAAGTACGTATCACAAGGTTCCACGGTTACAATGTCTTTATTCTTACGGAAAGTAATCGTTTGACAATGATGTTCTTTTAATACATCATTGATGATTTTGTATTATTATCGGGTGGATTGGGGTCGGCTTTCAGTCCACCTAGATTCTTAGTAGTAAAGATTGGAAAAACTTGGTATCTATACAAATAAATAGAATTGAAGTGTCTGTTTGTAATATTAAAATAACTTTTTACTATGCATATGAATGTATATACGGTACATATACCAAAATAACATTTTTTACAATTTTTGTCTGTCTGCCTGTTGTTCCGGCTAATTTCAGGGGGTCTACTCTCTAATCTATAAGTCCGTCAACGAAAATATGGGTCCCTCCGTAACTAGCTCTAAACTTCGAAATGAAACCTACTCCCTAATATTTTCGAGTTTGAAACACATCGGGAGTAAGAACAACAGTCCAATCGTGTTGTCATTCATTTCTAGTTCGGGCTCATAAAGAATCTTATTGTCCCATAGTAATAGGGAAACGTCCGTGACTTCGACCGAAACTACGGATTTCGTGCTTAGAGAGTAGACCCCCTGAAACGGCTGGATCAATTTTGACGGGACTTTCACTGGCAGATAGCTGATGTAATAAGGAGTAACTAGGCTACTTCTTAAACTCCACGCGGAAGAAGTCGCGGGCACAGCTAGTAGACTCTAAGAGGTTTGTGGGTAAGTACTAACAGTGGGTCAAGTCGATTGAAGGTACGCATGCTGGAATCGTTTCGTGGATGGGTCAGCATGACCATCATCAGCTGCTTAGCCTTTTCCCAACTGTGTTAAGGTCGGCTTCCAGTCTAACGAAATGCAGCTGAATACCAGTATTTTACATAAAACGACTGCTTATATGACGATATCCCTTGGTAAGACTAGGTGTCAGAATTACGGGCCACTGACTAATTGATACGACTGTCAAAGATCTATAAATGACAGCCAGGACCAACAGCTTAACGTGCTTTCCGAAGCAAGGAGAAAACTCGGTCAACTCAAGCTTGGCTTCATTTGAAGATCGACTCCTCGATGAAAAGTGAAATGAAGCAATACCCACTTTGACCCCTGTTAGACCCCAGACACCTAAAAACTTAGTCCTTGGAGTCCAACAACTTAATAAGAGCATCACGCACTTTTAAAACAATAAGCCCGTAATACACTAATACAAAGAAGAAAACTTTCGGCGGTATCAAAAAAGTATTTACGGAGCAAAAGTCACGCGTAACGAAGTTTGTTGTACGACGACGGGTCAAGAATTCCTTAAGTGTAATCATAGTCTTATAAGCTCTTGATAAGAAGTGTGGCCCAGATCACGTTCTTGCTTTATTTATGGTATTAATAATATTAATGTGATGAGGATAAATCAATCATAAGCTTAGTCATTAAACTAGGGCAAATTATTGTCTTGAATCACTGATTAGACTAACAGACTAGATAATTAGTTTTTCAATGGGAATGTAGTAGAAATTAATTGTTAGTATCGTGT
Organism: Cerastis leucographa; assembly: GCA_963082945.1. Taxonomy (NCBI): domain Eukaryota; kingdom Metazoa; phylum Arthropoda; class Insecta; order Lepidoptera; family Noctuidae; genus Cerastis; species Cerastis leucographa. The sequence continues at coordinate 6,600,193 of OY720370.1, forward strand.
GTCATCATCATCTGCTTAGCCTTTTCCCAAACTATCTTGGGGTCGGCTTCCAATCTAACCAGATGCAGCTGAGTATCGAGATTTTACATGAACCTACTGTCTATCTGACCTCCACAACCCAGTAACTGGGTAATACGATACCCCTTGGTAAGACTGGATGTCAGACTTTTGGCTTCTGATTACTCGTAACGAATGTCAAGGATCTAAAAATGACAGCCTGGACCAACGCGCAACGGCTTAACGTGCTTTCCGAGGTACGGAGGAAACTCGGTATGTAATTATGGTCAGCCATCCATGGACAAACCTCAAGAGCCCGAAGAGCAAAGTTGGAGTTTTGCTTTTGCAAACGATAATTTCCAGTAGCGAGTGAGTGATGACGTATTTTCAGGATAATTTATAATTCAGAAACGATAGCTGACTGCAAATGAACATAGAAATATGAACATGAACAGTATTGGCGCCCAACCTTGCTCGCCAATACTGTTCATGTTCATATTTGTATGTTCATTTCATTTCATTCACGCATGAATTACCAAATGAGCATCAATCACTGATTGGCTGACCTTTTGGACATGTATGCGCCACTAAAAATGTTTGAAAACAAGTGGGTGATTTACAAAGCATTTTCGGTCTGCGTTTTAATCTATTTTCGCAGCATCTATACTAGAAAACATTATGGCAATAGGAGTTTCTCCGAACTGGTGAGCAGAGGAAAAGAATTTATGATGATCAAGTGCATAAAATAAAAAATCTAATCCCCTAAGGTTTGGACAGACTTTATAGCAGAACCACATTTCACTAGGTATTTTTAAGTCTCAGGTCATAACAGGCCAGTCTATTTTGATCAACAGGGGACAAAATCAGAGAATTTCCTGTTAAAAAACCTGTCAAATTCTCTATTATATATTCTTCAAACTTTTAGCTAATTCTTTTTCAATGATTTATTTCGAAATCTGAACATTGCATAACAAAAATCCAATTATTTTCCATTACAAAGCCTCCGTATTTACTTGTAACACAACGAACATATTATTATATGTGTGTAACTGACGCTGTCTCACAATATGGTGTCGTCGGCACAATTAACATTATATCACATGTTGGCAGCGCCGTTAAACGTAATACACCCGAAATACACAAGATATAATGATAAATACAGAAGTCTAACTTTGCGATGGCGACTCCGGAGAAGGCAAATAAAAAAAATGGTGTGTTGAATTTTAGTCACTGTCCGGAAGACGGGTGAAAACGTCCGGTATTGACAAAAATGAGAAAAGTAACACAATGAACCAATTTATAATGAATTAAAATATTTTACACTAAATAAATGCAGGAATCAATGTTATACAACCTATAAATTACAAGACACATAGGTAGAAAATTTGAGCAGCTTTTATGTTCATATTTTAGGCAAATGTTTTCCAACAAATCTTATTCAAATTATCTTGTTCTAAATAAATCGCTGTTAAGATTATAGGTATTGCGTGATTCCAAGATGCAACAAGTCGGAAATTTTCATCAAATGTCTGGAATTTTTACCGAAAAACTTTTATATAGATCCAGGAACCTATTACGCCAAAGAATCAAGTGAAAAGGACGGAAAAAAAAAGAATGATGTAGTATAGAGCTTACCACGAGGTGCAGATCTTTCAAGTTGTGACATGTCGCTTGACGCAAATCTCTTTTCAAGTCACATCGCTCGAGGTCTGGATAAGAACAGTTTACAGTTAGCGATCTTAAATAAATGCCAATCGCGAGTGCGCTTGCACGGGTCCGTGGCTTACGCCCCCAGTGGTCGAGGCACCCGTGGCCGATGCCCCCGATACTCGCTGTACGTAAAGCGTGTCTATTTCTACGTGCGGTTTTAGGTGCTCGTTGTATGTAGTCGTTCTTCTGTGCTCATCTATTCTCTGGTACTCCACCCCAGGATTAAGGGATGAGGTTTAAGCCAAGACATTAGCGACGGCCTGTATCTCGTAGGGTGTGCCATATGGATTTACTCTTATAATAAGGCCAGATTTTGGCCCTGTTTTTGTGAGAATGTCTGCTGCAGGCAGTAAGACAAATAATGCCAAGGTAAATGATAGCAGTTACTTATCTATGTACCTATGTTTAATTCTTCGCAAAGATGGCTGATTTTTCCTATACCCTTATCAATCGTTGACTAATAAGACCCAATAAGGAGGAATAGGCTTCAATAAGTTAATTACTGTTGTTTGCTGGGATTTCTCCTAAATGCCTTCTTCTATTGTTATGCTATACATTTATGTTATCCTGCCAATCGTCTATATACGACACTTAAGATTTTTACTCCTTTGTTGGCTTGCGTTTGGCCACAACTCGATAAAGTAATATAGATAGAAATCTATGAGTATCTTGGTTATGACTCTCTTTGAAATTTGGATCTATTTATGATATTGAAAATTCAATTTTATTTATCATTCTGTATGTATGTATAATTTTTCCAATACTTGGTATCGGAAAAAGTAGACAAAAAGTTTTTTTTTTATCACATCAAAAGTTGTTTATTTAAATTAGGCTGACGAGTAGGACTTTTTAAACATCAAAATAACATAACATACAGTCCTCCAAAACGCTCGCTTCACAACTTCGTAATATTCTGTAACTAATATTTAACGCTTGAATAAGAAACTTGAATGCCATTCAGCGTCAGCAATTGCAGATTATAATTACATGACAATAAGGAACTGCTGCACAACCTCCAAACTACACTTATGAGATGCCAAGATGGCCAGTTCTCTCCACAAGCCACGTTAGATGTAACTAACATAACGAACCCCAAATCTTAAAAGCAATTTGTGGCGCTAACATTGTTATGTCACTTAACATATAGTACCCATCTCAGTTCACACGGCTACAGTAAAGCTACAGAAGTAACAGTAGTTCAACGGGAACGCTCGAAAAGAGCAATCGTGAGGAAGATCAGTGGTGAAAGTTGCGGGAGCTTATTTTGAACTGCCATAGTATGGTTTTGTAAATCAGTAGGTAATAACGTACCTACTGTCAATGTACATTTCAACAGAAATGCGCAAAAAAGGCTTGTTTGGTCTAAAAAAGACCCAGAAACAGAATTCTACCTCGTATGACAGACCTATGGAACGAAATTCGTTTTCTTGATGATAATCTCTAAGGTATTCAGAAATGTCGCAGGGGAACGGTCAATGTGGCGACAATTGGCGGTGAAAAAGTAACGAAAATACCTATGTCGATTTTTAAATTAAAAAGACTCGGATCGTTTCACATTTAACATTTCACATGTAATGTTTTCATAGTTGTATGAATTTATTCTATCTACGGATGACACTGGTTGTGCTTGTTGCACACAATTTATCTAGAGTGCTTACAATTGTATTTTTGATTAAAAAATCGATGTGTTAGGGCCTAAGTTCAGAACTGTCTAATTATTTGAAAATAAAGAATGAATTAAATTAATCTTACATCTAAACTTGAAACTTACCAAAATAAGCGGTCATGAGTTTTTTGTACAAATTGGTGTAGAACCACTGTAAGTAGTTACACTGTGACTTGGCACGCTAGAATCGCGTTACGAGCGAGTAGGGAGACATTTGAGTGAGGGTGTGGGTCGGCTAAATGTGCTGGGGAAAGGACAGTTGTTAGCTGATTGTGTAAGTTATGTCAGCGTTTATTGTCTCCGTGAGTTGCATTTGTAGATAAGTTTGATGAAAACTTGATTTATTATCTAAATTATAATCGTATTACCCAGTTACTGGGTTGTGGAGGTCAGTTATGCAGTCGCTTCATGTAAAATACTAGTACTCAGCTGCATCTGGTTAGACTGGAAGCCGACCCCAAGATAGTTTGGGAAAAGGCTAGGCAGATAATGATTATTTGTTTTAAGTTCCCGATATTTCGGCGCTGTTGCAAACGCCATGACCATGTATAACCGATATTAAAACAAATATGTCCCGTTACAAGTGTTATTGACAGTGTTAGTGACAATGTCAGTTTAAAATCTGACATCAAACTGTACAAAAAATACACTATTTTTTGTTAGAAGGTCACGTCCTAGTGTTTGTTCGAGCAGCTCATTTTCATAATTCTTTTACTCTACGGTAACCAAAAGAAAAGGCGTAAAAATCGCTTCCCACGTAAGCTTCAAAAGAAAACTAAATACTGTGAAATTCTTGTCTCCTGAACAAAAACTGTGTAAAGTTCTGGCCACACTGAGGCAAAGCGCATGCGGGACGCGACTGCGCTCATCAATTGTTTTAAAACTCATGCGACTATTTTGTAGTAAGTAGTACAAGTCAAAAACTTGTGGAGCTCGTGGATAAATAATAACAGCCGCACGAGTCACTCTTTAATATTAAGCCGTTTTTGCCGAGGTTGATCCGTGGATGGGTGACCATAATTACATACCGAGTTTCCTCCGTGCCTCGGAAAGCACGTTAAGCCGTTGGTCCCAGCTGTCATTTGTACATCTTTGACAGTCGTTATGAGTAATCAGAAGGCAAAAGTCTGACATCCAGTCTTACTAAGGTTAAGGCCCAGTTACAGGGTTGTGGAGGTCAGATAGGCAGTCGCTTCATGTAAAATACTGGTAGTCAGCTGCATCCGGTTAGACTGGAAGCCGACCCCAAGATAGTTTGGGAAAAGGCTAGGCAGATGAGTACAAGTTAGAAAGAGTCAGCGCGAGCGCATAAGATTTGCTTTAGTTCGAGCCAAAATATATTTGAATACTCTTCCATCAGATGAGACAGTTAGTACTGGGTAATACGATACTCCTTGGTAAGACCGGATGACAGACTTTTGGGCCACTGACCAGTCACAACGAATATAAAATATCAACAAATAACAGCTAGGCCGTTGGGCTCATTAAAACCCATCCATGTTCCATCTTAGCCCTTTGTGTTCCAGGGCCACGGTATCTCTGTCGGACAGTCTCGCCGCCCTGCCAGGCATCGGCCCTCTAGGACCCCTTCTAATTTGCTGCTACAGCTAGATCAGAGCCTTACGCTTATATAAATATTAAAGCAGTGTTACTGTTTCTGTTACAGCAACAAGTTCTCGTAGTTCTATTACACCGTATTTACTATTCATTATATGAGGGTGTTCAGGATAACCAACGTTTTGTTTTTGCCTAGGATATCAATAGATAATTGTAAAAAATATAGAGATAAAAACAAAATCGTGCAGATAATAAGAAAAATTATGTTTTTATAACGCCGAAGTCGCCAGCAAAGGTTTCTTGAATAATATTTAGAGAAATCATTTACACTTATTACATAAAATCGTTGTCGTTCAAACTGAATTGAATTTATTTTATTTTATTTAATGAATGAATTTATTTAATGAATGTTTAATTTTCCGAAATAGATAAACATAATACTTTGATTGAATTGAAACTCAAAATATACAAGGACCGTAAATTAATTATAAAATCACACGTAAACCCTTATTTTGTTAAAACAACGTTTATTTTATTAATCAAATACCTATCTTAAGTATTGAAACAGATATGTATATATTATTACGTTTGTACAAATAACATACTTCATTATTTCCGAAAACATGCTGTATGAATTGTTTTCGACAAATTTGTCATCGTTTTCTCTCAAGCCTTTTCCGAGCAACGTAATAGGGATGGTAGCTAGCCAAAAGAAATCCAAAGCGGCCAGTAAGCTACCTACATAGGTACTGCATTAAGCTTTGATCAGCTTTCTGTTTAACCAGGAGCCGCTAAATGCCACTGTTTTACATGAACTGATTGTTTATTTGACGTCTACGGTCCATTTGCTGGATAACACGATATTACTCTAATACTTGGCAAGATCAATTTTGTCTTGCCAATTGATATCGTTAACTTTTATTTTAACAATAATAAAAAATTGTTTGTTTCATTATTTCCAAAATTAACACATTCAGTTTAAGCTCTGCTGACATTTTAATATGTTTATCACTTCATAACCATGTATATTATTTAATAACTATATAAATAAAGTAAATAAAAATAGCCTTTATTTTCTACTACAAGTTTTTGCTTAATTAAACACATATTTTTAACAGTATAAATATATTTTAATGTTTGCATGCAATCTTAAATTAAGCTTTATTTATAATTCAACTTTGTAAATTAATAACTATAAATAGGCCTAAAATAATAACAAAATAACTCTGCTGACTATATTCTGAAGTAAGAAAAATCCTTTTTTACGTCTCATGGGCACCCGAACTAAGGAATAATGTGATGTGAACCATTTGCAATTAGATTTCGCGGTCAATACCCTACCTTAGTTTTTCTTTTTACCTTGCCTTGAAGAAAAAACATCAGCAGAAATAGACCACTTTTGTTTTTTTGACAGTAAAAAGCGTATGATAAAAACTCAAATGATGTAGCTTTATTTCTGAGAACACTCAATATGCGTAACCGGTCATATTTTTCATAACACTAAATGTCATGCAAAAGAGCTCGTGGCTAAATAATAACAGCCGCACGGGTCGATCTTCAAGGTCAAGCCGTGCTTGCCGAGGTCGGTCCGTGGATGGGTGACCATAATTACATACCGAGTTCCCTCCGTGCCTCGGAAAGCACGTTAAGCTGTTGGTCCCGGCTGTCATTTGTAGATCTTTGACAATCGTTAGAAGTAGTCAGAAGCTGAAAGTCTGACATCCAGTCTTACCAAGGGGTTTCGTATTACCTAGATACTGGGTTGTGGGGGTCGGATAAGCAGTCGCTTCATGTAAAATACTGATACTCAGCTGCATGCGGTTAGACTGTAAGCCGACCCCAAAAAAGTTTGGGAAAAGGCTAGGCAGATGATGATGACTAAATGGTATGGAATCCCACAAAGTAACGCTTGATTCTGTAACTTACAATGTCACCAGTTTTGTCAAAAACAATACATTACTACTCCTGTCAAAACGCTAGCCATATTGTACCGCTTCAAATACAACATGCGCCATTCAATGGCGCATGTTGTATTTCGTAAATCAGAATCGTAAAGTACTAACATTTAAGGCACAATATTCTGTATAGGTGTCCTTAAGAGCTAATGGATTATGAGCCCTTGGTTTCTGAAGAACTAAATTGAATTACTATTATGGGTACATGCTTGGAGCCGGTAGTCTTTTCAGGGAGACTACAGTTAGCTGTAGAATGAGAAAAATGGCGTGCGGTTGGTTTGGCCTATTGCTTATTTTAGGGTACGAGGAACACTGGAACAGAGTGTAAAGTTCTTCATACCCTATAGAAAAGGGAAAATGCTCCGACCAGTCGATGTAAACTTTGCTTGCGAGATGTAGGAAATTGATGTTAGTTCTTCCGTCGTATCATAGATGGCGCTGTAGTACTTTTTGTAGTAAGTTGCTTTTTGTAGGTAGCTACACTTATATCAAGCAGGAGAGTGCTTATCCACTGATGGTTAGGAGCTAGATGGGCCTACAGTTGATTAAAACACAGACTGTTAAAAGGAACATACAGTTATTATGTAATATACTATCACGCCTGTAATCCTGAAAAGGTGGTCTAGAAGTACTACAAGTTACCATCCCTACCTTATTGCTATTCCACTAATTCGCACTAAGCGTTTTCAAACGTCTTTCATAATTCGCACAGCAAAGGAGTGGAACTCTCTGCCTGCGTCTGTGTTTCCGAACGCTTACAACTTTCTTCAAAGTTTCAACTCTTCAAAGTTAGATTGAACAGGCTTCTTCTGGGTAAGCTCGTACCATTGTCGACTTTGTCTCCGTCATTTCTGACCTAAACTAGAGTCAAGATCGAGCAAACCCATGGCAAAAAAAAGGTTAGCCAGAGGTGTACCTAACAGTGCACTTAAATTTCGCCACATACGCTTAATCACAACTTCACAACTGATGGGAGAATTGAAATGGATCCGCAGCGAGGCATTAACCAGTAGATTTGCTGTTAAAACGGGACTCTACGTTACTTATTAAGTCCCGTGCAATAGGGAGCAAGCAGCAACCTTATTGCCACCAACCGGATTCTTATCCATACTCCCTCCGTGACTGGTACTAAGAAATTCCTCATGGAAAAATGCATAAGTAAACACTTTTCCTAACCTGGGAATTGAACCTGGATCTAATTCTCAGCAGTCACGCGTGCGACCACTAGACCAAGGAGACAAACATAGTTTTAATCTTTTTACCCATAAAGTAATTTTCTGTGGATTCTGTGGATTTTGGGTGGACTCTAGATATAGGGATGGTGATTTGCGATATTATTTTCCCAGATTATATTCAGTTAGATAAAAAAAAACGGACCAAGTGCGAGTCTTACTCGCACACAGGGTTCCATAGCCCCAAACAATATAATAACAATATTTTGAACAGTCATTCATTTGTAAATTTTCACTCAACCGCAAAATTAAATTTATTTTTCATAGTAAGTTAATGAAAAACAAAGTTACTGCTGCATTTTGGTGAAAAAGTCCCATATCTCAAAAACTAAATATCAAAACTTATTCAAACCAATTTTCGTTGATAGTTTTTTTTTACCTTCTACATCTCAATATTTTTTCAGAATTTTACTCTTCTTACTTTAGAAATTAGAGGGGGGGGGACACACGTTTTACTACTTTGGAAGAGTCTATCTTTCAAACGATTGACTTTGAAAAAAAATGGTTTTAGGAACCTCAACCTATTTTTTAAAAAAATATATAGATTAAGGATAACCCCCCCCCCCATACACGGTACTGAAACTAAAAAAAAAAAAAACAAACCTATACGTGCGGGGTGTTGAACATTGACCCTGCGACATTTCTGAATACCTTAGAGATTATCATCAAGAAAACGAATTTCGTTCCATAGGTCTGTCATACGAGGTAGAAATCTGTTTCTGGGTCTTTTTTAGACCAAACAAGCCTTTTTTGCGCATTTCTGTTGAAATGTACATTGACAGTAGGTACGTTATTACCTACTGATTTACAAAACTATACTATGGCAGTTCAAAATAAGCTCCCGCAACTTTCACCATTGATCTTCCTCACGATTGCTCTTTTCGAGCATTCCCGTTGAACTACTGTTACTGCTGTAGCTTTACTGCAGCCGTGTGAACTGAGATGGGTACTATATGTTAAGTGACATAACAATGTTAGCACCACAAATTGCTTTTAAGATTTGGGGTTCGTTATGTTAGTAACAGCTAACGTGGCTTGTGGAGAGAACCGGCCATCTTGGCATCTCATAAGTGTAAAAATATATAGATTAAGGATAATATAGATTAAGGATTTTGTAAAGCGGTTCACAGAATACATCTACCTACCAAGTTTCAGCTGTGTAGTCCTAATAGTTTCGGAATAAAGTGGCTGTGACATACGGACGGACAGACAGACAGACATGACGAATCTATAAGGGTTCCGTTTTTTGCCATTTGGCTACGGAACCCTAAAAAAGAGAGCAGCGGTGGCCCAGTGGTAGCAGCCCCGACTTACGAGCAGTAAGTCGTAGGTTCGAACCCAGGCAGGCGCATTACTTTGTGTCATATATTTCATCACCGCTGCTCTCAAAAACGGTGAAGGAAAACATCGTGTGGAAACCGGCATGTCGTAGAACTAAAAATTCGAAGACATGTGACATCTACCAACCCGCACTGGGCCAGCGTGGTGGATTACAGCCCACTCCCTCTCATAGAGATGGGGCCTGCATCCCAGCAGTGGGAACAATATAGGCTGATGATGATGATGATGAGATAAAAAAAACCAGCTCCACTAAACTACTAGAATTTTCATGTTACCTCTATTTGAATATATTTTGCTTATCCCAACTTACATTACCTAAATTACGACAAAGTACTACCTGAGTTTATTCAGGATCCCTTAATGTATTCAAAATAACCTTTTTGACCGTTTTGTCCCCTGTTTTGGGGACCTATTAGCTAATGGTGTCTGTCTTAGTAAATTTTAGCGTTTATTTTTCTCTCTGTTTAAAACTAAAAGAGCCCAGAAAAGTGTCATCATAATCAGTCAACCCCTAATTCCATGTTGCTTGGGGTTGGCGCAACACGTTTTGTTCTTCTTTTCCCCCTATCCATGGTCATGCTATCATTTACCATTAATTCGTCACAGAATCATCATTTTTCATAAACAATTTAAAAATAGAATAGAATAAAATATGAACAAAAAATAAATGAATGAGAATTTGTAAGAAAATTTAAAAACTAACTAAAATAAATCCAAGGCACAACCATATCTTTAATAAGACTTCATGTCAAACGAACGTGAATCAGGTATTGGTTTTCTCAAAAGGTTTTGAAGAAAAAAAGGAATTCTTGTGTAGGCTAGAGCAATACATATATAACAATATATATATATATATATACAAGATGTTGTTTTGCATCCTCGTCAAATTTCAGAAGGTGCTCACAAAAGGCATAAATAACCAATTACAATTACGGTACCTAGTTAATTATTAATAAACGCTGATTTTTTTTAGTTGTTTAAGTTTGTCAATATTTCAGAATAACCCCCTTAATGTGGTTTAGGGAATAAAATATTATCAAATAAACATTTGAGATTGTTTGTATGTGTGTAAGCGAGGTTATAGGCCAAGAACCAGACGGTCCGCGTTTAAAACACGGGTGTTTCACACTTACCGATTTCCATAAGGAAAAAAATAAAAATTACCTACCCATTTTATTATTGATTCGGGACGAGAATCATTAGCATAGTTACCTCTTTGAATTTGACGAGGATGCAAAACAACACCTTGTATATATATTGTTATATATGTATTGCTCTAGCCTACACAAGAATTCCTTTTATATATAACAATATATATATATTGTTATAAATACTTATGTATAACAGTTTTTGTTATTCAGCACTATCGGATATTTTTGCGGGAGTCTTATTAACCTCTTTAAATCGGCCTTCGTTGTGGTTACCAACTAAAACCCACACAAAACTTTGTTTCCTGTTTTAAATAAAACCATGACAAGCAATTCCGTGGCAACATTTCCCATTGACCTGTATCCCATCTGATAGGGTTTCGCCCTAAAACATTTACATCCCTTCACCTTTATGTTGGCGGGCCTTATTTGCATGATTTTCATCTTTGTTCGCCCATTCTTTAGATTAAATCGGGGAAAGGTATCTAATCGTGTAGCTTTTTGTGGTGAAGTTACTGTACTGGGGCAGTTTTAAAATTGGTTTGTGGAGCTCTTGTTTATTGTTTGCGATTTGGAAGGCTAATTAAAGAGATGTCAAAAACTTGCTTTAAGTTAGTTATTCGTTTATTTGTTTACTTACATCATCATCATCAGCGACTGCCTATCTGACCTCCACAACCCAGTAACTGGGTAATACGATACCACTAGATGTCAAACTTTTGGCTTCTGACTACTCATAGCGACTGTCAAAGATCTACAAATGACAGCTGGGGCTTAACGTGCTTTCCGAGGCACGGAGGAAACTCGGTATGTAATTATGGTCATCCATCCACAGACCAACCTCGGCAAGCACGGCTTAACTTAAAAGATTGACCTCTGCGGCTGTTATTATTTAGCCACGAGTTCCTCTTATTTATTTACTTACATTCTTATATATTTTTAAATATTCTTACAAAATGATATAAAAATACTTTTAAAAATATAAAAATAGTAGCCCACCGGCATTGGAAACAGGGTCCGAGCTACCAGTGGTCAGGGCTCTTGAGAGAGGAACCTCCTAACAATAAGCGCCGTGTCCAGAAGTACTACTTATTATTAATTATTTTAAATAGATTTATTATGGATTTGTGAAAACTGATTCTGTTCTTAGAAAATAATGATGGTTTGGCAGTTTTCAAATATATTTTTTTTCGCTTTATGTATCTGAACAATCAACAGTTGATTTCAATCATAATCTGCCTAGCCTTTTCCTAACCATGTTAAGGACGGCTTTCAGTCTAACTGGATGCAGCTCAATACCAGTATTTGACATGGACCGACAGCCTATCTGACCTCCACAACCCAGTTACTACTGGGTGATACGATACTCCTAAGTAAGACTGGATGTCAGTTTCGGGCCTCTGACTACTCATAACGAATATAAAATACATATCTTGAAATGATACCAACGGCTTAACGTGCCTTAACAGTTGATACCAATGACGAAGACAAAGACGAAGAAATTGTTATTATTAATTGAAATGGTACCAACCATTTAAATTCGTTTTGCTTTAACATCATACCTACGTTAATTCGTTATAATTATTATAGGTACGTCAATACTGTATTAATTATAATATATTTTTTTTCATGCATAAAAATGTGCTGTATATAATATACAACATGTAACGTAATTAACGCACACCCTCAAACACCCCAATTAGAATATTATGTTATAATCATAAAACATACACTGAATTTTTAATTTATCATGTAAATTCATTGTTATTTATTAAATTAGTTATACCAATTCTTGGGGATCGTTATGGTCATACTACTACGCACGCAACGCACACATTCGCACAAGCAGTTATCGCGCCGCTCGACACAACATAACGAAACTACGTCCATTTCAATTTATTTTAACTGTACAGGGTTAATATGACAATAATTTCCGTAGTTTTAATTATTTTTGGGATAAAAAATTATCTATATGATGATAATGATAGAAATCGATTAAGTAAACGATTCTGAACTTTTCAGGATGTGCGTTAATTAAGTTACATGTTTTATATATACAGGGTGTAACGGAAAGGGTATATACATACTTAAGAGTGTGATGGTATGATGATAAACATATTCAGTTTGATGGTCTGTAGCACACCCTTAAGGATGTACTACCCTTTCCGTTACAGCCTGTATATATGTATTTATGTATACATATTTTAATGAGAAAGTTCCTAAATTAAATGATAAAAGACTCTGCAATATTATTAAGTTATTTTTAAGCTAGTTTTCAGTTATTTTACTGCGCCCTAACAGTGTCATGTACTATCTAGTTTTAAGCCCAGCTCAGAATAAATAAATACGATTTAGAACACAATCTCATACTCCTCCCAACGCCCATAACACTTTGTAACCTAGTAAATTCATCTCTGTACCAACTAAGCTCCCACTTGAGTCGTATAAGCAAACATCTTAATAGCAAAGAGCTGTAAGCTTAGTAGCGTCTTACATAACAATTAGGTTAGGGACGTCGGTTATTCCAGACACGTCACGAATTGTAGGCAGCACTTAGTGCAACGATAGTGTATATTTTGGGAGAAATTCAGATAACATTTCAGTTGGTTCAGTAGTTGAGTAAATAATTGTGTTCAATATCTGTTGGTAATTTTAAACTAAAAAGATTAAGACGGGACTTTTGAACATATTGACATTTTTGCATGTTCTACCAGTAAGGTCAAAAGTCTTATACTCAAAGAGTTCTTTTGATTGATGTGTATAAGTACCGATTTACCATGATAGTTAAGTAAGTTTAGTTTTTTAATATTATTATGTATTTTTATTACCCTAGCGTTTAAATTGTATATTTCATAGTTAATCAGTGAACAGCGTTGTGGGCTACAATATTGTTCAAATGTTATGTGTATCTCTTTTTTTATACTATAAAGGGTGTAAAACACCTCTTATCGAAGCCGAAAGGCACTGGTTCTCCCTGTCATTGCGATCATTTTTTTTGTCTACACCATACCTGGGAACCTTCTAGTTACGGAGATATTAAGGGTCGAAGTTCCATCTTTTTGACAAGCATTTTTTTTAAATACAAGTTTTTAATGTAAGATTTTTACTTGAAACACCTCCACGACCCCCGTACTATTCAATGTTTTGAGTCCATCAGCACAATGTTTTGAATACTTTACATTGAGTTCTATCACAAAACATAATTTTACACCCCCAAAAAAAAAGTCGTTTCCCAGCAATAATTTTTGCGTTAAGCTACTTAGTTTCATGTACAAAATGCTTGGTTGGCGGCTACGGTGTATAATTAATGTAGCAGTTTGCTGTCCCTTTTGAATAAAATAAAATAAAAAAGTTGGTAAACTATAATGGCGCAGCGAGGAAAAAGTACGGAAAAGTGATTACACTTGGAGGAAGTCTGTAATGATTTCTAACAGACATAACATCATACCTATATTCACATTCATCATCATCATTCATCATTAGCCTATTATGTTCCCACTGCTGGGACACAGGCCTCCTCTTTATGAGAGGGAGTGGGCTGTAATCCACCACGCGGGCCCAGTGCGGGTTGGTAGATGTCACATGTCTTCGAATTTTTAGTTCTAGGACATGCCGGTTTCCTCACGATGTTTTCCTTCACCGTTTTTGAGGGCAGCGGTGATGAAATAAATTACACAAAGTAATGCGCCTGCCTGGGTTCGAACCCACGGCTTACTGCTCGTAAGTTGGGGCTGCCACCACTGGGCCACCGCTGCTCTCATATTCACATTATATTTATTTATATATTATTATCTATATTCGCATTACACCAGAAATGAATAATCCTTTAATATGGGAATAATACAATAGAAAGAATGGAGTCTTTCTACTTGGCTGCTACTGAGAATTTCCTGGTAGGAAATCTGACCTGCTGGCGTACCATGACGTCTTAAAGCAGTATTGTTTTACTCTTATTCCAGTGTGGGAAAGAGAAGGAGCTATACAGGATGTCTAGCGCCATCCCTTTCACACACTGGAAAAGGAGTAAAATAATAACGTTTTAAGACGTCATGGTAAGCCACCTGAATTAGCGAGTCAGTAAATGATGATTCCGATTGTTATTTAAAATCACACACCACTTGATCTATTACAGATCAAAGAACTGTCTATTCTTATTCCACTTCTGTCTATTTAGCTCATAAGTTCTTACAGCCTGGTTATACAAGGTGTTATTTTGCATTCTCGTCAAATTCAAGGAGATAAGTATGCTTATGATTCTCGACCCGAATCTATAATAAAATGAGTAGGTATTTTTTTTCTTATTTGCGGAAATCGGTAAGTGTGAAACACCCGTGTTTTGAACGCGGCTCGTCTGACCCTCGCCTTATAACCGCGCTTTCACACATACAAATAATCTCAAACGGTTATTCGATAATTTCTTACTCCCTAAACCACGTTAAGGGGGCTATTCTGAAATACTGACAAACATGAACAACCAAAAAAATCAGCGTGTATTAATAATTAAGTAGGTCCCGTAATTTAAATTAATTATTTATGTCTTTTGTGACAACCATTGGACTAACATTATTGTACAGAATTTAAATATTAAATTACTGACATCTTTGGGTTCGTACCAAATAAGGAAAAGGAACGGAATACATAACGACAGGCAGGCAGATGTTGCTCATTTTTATTATTTTGGACATGATCGTTAGGGTTGTGTACCTACTAAAATTCGGTGAATATTTTTTGTTTTATTTTTGGGACCACGTACTCAGTATATCATTTAACCTCTCCAATGGTAACTTAAAAAAAAAAACGTTTTAGCGAAGGTGTCGAGATTCCACCCTGTATAAATGATACAATATAAATTAAAGTCGCTTTTCATACTTCATCTCTGTTTTGTGTGACAACTTAGTTCTTCTACAACCCACAATAGTCCTGACGCGTTTGTCGTCATAATTTAGCGTAATTATTCTTAAATACTTAACTCAGATATAGCACAGAAATCTCGATATTTTGACATATTGCTATTGCTTCCTTGCGACAAAGACGCTAGTGTAAAATAAAATGTAGTTCTCAATCATTGTTACCCACAGTCTAAAGTGCTTAGCTTTGCAAAAGTGTACCTTAAACGTAATCGCATTAGCTCCCAAAAAAAAATCCGACACACAAACTCAAAGAAAATGTATACATAGGTACATCACTCTTGGAAGATCAACTCATTCAACAGTTCCATTACAGATAAGAGAGGAAAAAGCAAATATTTTACTAAATCAAGTCCCGTTTTTGGCAACCCTAACCGTGAGGTAAGAAGCCAACATAATGAGGTAAGTCAAAGGTAAAGGTAGGATCTACCGAATGTGGTGGTGACACTGGGTATGAATAAGCTATAGAATGATTCATAGATTAAAACTAGCTAGGTATCTCAGAGCATCGCATGACGCACTCGCCTCGCGAGTAGCGATTTTTAACGGGTCCCCGAGCTAGGTTATTGTGCCGCAGATGCTAAACAATAATTGCTCAAAGTAGTACAGGAGTAGATTTATATTATGTGGGTTGGCTGTGGTTGGGGAAACAGAAGGACAAGTAAGTAACTTAGTAATTTTTTTATATGCCAAACTCTACGGCACTGTTGGCGCTGCACAGCGCTGCGTGTCACGCGCTCGATTCCCGCACCGATCAAAAGTGGCCTATATCTGTATAATTGTTCCGGGTCTGGCTGTTTGTATACATGTGAGTTTAAATGTTTTTAGGGTTCCGTACCTCGAAAGGAAAAAACGGAACCCTTATAAGTTCACTTTGTTGTCCGTCCGTCTGTCTGTCTGTCAAGACCCTTTTTCTCAGGAACGCGTGGAGGTATCAAGCTAGACTTTATATCAAATACTCAAGTCTACTATCCCTTGGAGCTGTAAAAAAATCAAACTTCTAAGCCAACGTAATAAAAAGATACAGCCGTTTATCAGGGTACTACCCGTAAACTCAGAATCTCAAAATTTGGTACGAAGCAACGTCTTATAGCACAGATAAAGGAAAAATTATGAAAACCGCAAATTTTTCATATAATAAAAATATTTTTAATAATTTTAAACTTACTACCCCTTTCCTCATGAACGCGTAGAGGTATTAAATTGAAATTCATATCAAATATTCAGGTCTATAATACCTTAAGCTGTAACAAAATGAACTTTTACTTATATACCTACAGGTTTGTATGGAACCCTCGGTGCGCGAGTCCGAATCGCACTTAGCCGGTTTTATACGATACGGAAAAAATCCTACTGTGGGGCATTTTTTTATAATTTAAATACAAGTTATAGTGAAAAATTTGTTGATTTGTAGTTTGTTTTCTTTAAAAAGCTTAAAGCATCCGATGGTTGCAGCTTTTTTGCGTTCGTAGGATTGAAAATAAGAAACACGATTTTGTCTGCAAATTTGTGTCATTGTAAAATTTTGACATAGAGCGTTTTTAGGATACAAACGCTCTATGTAACATTCATACTTCTCGCACAATACCCTAGAGCTATTTGTTCAACCCTTCTCAGTTACAATGCAATCTTGGAGCCCATTATGTCGGCAACTAGTTGGAACTTTGGGTGAAACAAAACTATTCGAAGTTTTAGCACTAAAAAGTTCACACTACTTTATTTGTATATGCGTGATATCGTGTCCTCCCTGTCTTGTTGCTTGCACTTCACAGGAGCTGATGGACGCTACTGAAAATGCCGAACTCGTCGCCAAGTTTTGGGCTGAATCAATTTAAATAGTCACGCTAAGTGTTGCCGCACACGGTCCACAGTCCACAACCACAAAACGCCGCCATCGGCATATTTCCTGTAGTTTTCATACATTTTATATGGACTCGGTTGACGCTGGTGGCCGCCACACGCTACAATCGTCGCTGACCGCTTCTTGCGGCCCGCACCGGCCACTAAACGCCGACACGAAACGTCACTACACGCCACTCGCGCGATTCCGAACCGAGTCCATTATGATACTGCATGCATGGGTTTAAAAAAGTAGCAGCCACCGACCGCAAGTGGCGACCACCGGCCACAATAGCGGTGCGCACTGGGTAAAGAAAACGACATTCTATTTTGTCCGTCAGACAGGTAATACAAAAATATTAGACACGTATTTTTTGTTTTATCAAAATATCAAAAACTTACTTAGTTAAAACTCATTAAAGATGGAGAGTGGGGGCTTACTACGTCACAAGTAGGTATAAAACTTACCTACATGTGACGTCATGCGCCATTTCAACTCAATATATTATCTCCGTAATTTTACGACCACGTGAAAAAAGAAAAAATACGTGTCCAATACTTTTCAATAAACTACCCGAAGGAAAAAGAAAAAAAATATTGGATTATCCCCTATTGGCTGTCACGCGCTTCAACTACTTTTGTAGCTGCGTATAGCTTCTCGTGGCGGCGTTTGTGGTTGTGGCCAGTGTGCTGACTCTAAGAAGAAGACACGGAAAATAACTTTGATGCAATTTGTCTTGCTTTCAACCGAAGATAATTGGTAGTTTTGTTGAAAACTACAGTTTGATAATCAGTCATCATCAACACTATCTGCTATTTGTCTACTATGTTGGGGTAGGCTTCTAGTCAAACTGGATGCAGCTGAATAAAAAAATTAACAAGCATCCAGGAAACCATTACCACTGACAGTAAAGAAGCCTGTCTCACAGCAGTAGGTACTATATATTCAGTTCACTGTACATATATCATAAGACACCCACCAAGCCGTTGGTATTTACGTCCTAAATTCAATCACAGCCGTAATTTTATTTAACGAAGAAATTCTATGTACTGAGTTTTTTTTATTTGCCTGTCTAAATCTCTGAAACTGCTCTCCGTAAATTTAAAAACAGCTCACAACAATTGTCAATTTCACAGATTGGAAATAGAATAAAATATACAAGGTGTTTTTGTGCATCCTCGTCAAAATTCAGGAGGTTGTAACAAAAGACATAAATAATCAATTAAAATTACGGTACCTAGTTAATTATTAATAAACGCTGATTGTTTTGGTTGTTTGTTTGTCAGTATTTCAGAATAAGAAATTATCGAATAAACGTCTGAGGTTGTTGAAATGAAACGTGGTTATAGGGCAAGAATCAGACAGCCCGCGTTTATAATACGTGTGGTTCACACTTACCGATTTCCGTAAAATATAAGGGAAAAAAAATACCTACCCATTTTATTATTGATTCGGGACGAGATCCATTGCATTGTCTCCTTGAATTTGACGAGGATGCAAAACAACGCATTGTATAAATAAATACTGCAAAACTATCCGACATCTGTATTTGACGTATCATCGAACCATATCGATACAAGCTCGAATAGGTTAAAAGGATTAAAAAAAACGCCTGCCCGTATCGCTGTCACCTGACATAGCAAGGGAATATTTTTGACGCGTCTGTCTGTCACTCGGGACGTACAAAACACTGACTTTTTTACACACTGGATTGTTAACGGTGGAAATAAATTGAAAAATACGGATCTGGAACGAATTCGACCTCCTTCGCCCTACTCTTTTTGCTTCAGGTTTGCAGCGGCTTGCTATTCAATACCGGTTATTTTGTTACCTTCACTCTTTTTTCCCTAAGATGAAAATACGACTTACCAGTATAATTCTGCCGCGCTAGCGATACTAGATACTAAGATACGAACTATGGAAAACGTACTTACTGCTCTGTTGGGGTACTGATCTATATGGAGGAAAAGTTTGTAAGTTTGCAAGTATGGGGTAATCTTCTTCGGAAATATAGATCAGAGCTAATTTATCCCCGGGTTTCATAGGTATTTTATATAACGTTCCCGTGGGATAATTTCCAAACATAACGCGAGCACAGCAACGGGCAAGAGCTAGTACCCTTATTTTTTTAATAATAATAACATTTGTTTATTTTCTTCCACAAATAAAATCAATCAGTAGGTACTAAACTTATGAAGTAACATTATATAATATTAGGAAAAAGTATTTTTAATCAATGGGATACATGGATTAATAGTAGATTATGCACCAAGGGGATAAAGTAGTGTCTTATGTAGCGGGCGCCGTATTGAATCCCGAGCAAAACGAAGGATTCTTAGAGTTAACTCCCGAGCAAAGCGAGGGAGTTAAGATAAGAATCCTGAGTGCAGCGTGGGAATCAAGGTCGCCCAAGACGAAGGCACCTTTATGCCCGAGGTGAATTCTCTACTTTTCACACCATCTACGAGACAATAAAAGCAGTAGTACTAGTATCAAGTAATCCGGAGTCAAATCACTATCGTCACTCGACATTTTTGTGAGAATTTGCAATATTTTAATTAAAATAATTTGTTGGTATAACAATGAACATAGCAAAGCAATTTTCAGTATTCGCGCCTCTTTATAATTTGTGTTCTATTTTTCTTTTAATTATATTCTATCTCGTGGTGGCCAGTTCGGTCAGATTTTCGAACAATTAATTTTTTAGTGCAGATCATAATGGTGAATGCCCTTTTTTTTTTCCGGATGGGAAATCATCATATGACTTCTCCCGCTCTGGGCGGAGCGGGAGGGAGTGTCAGACTTGTACTGACTAAAACCCACCCATGTTCCTTCTTCGCCCTTTGTGTTCCAGGGCCGCGGTATCTCTTTCGAACAACCCGCAGCCCTGGCAGGCATCGGCCCTTTCGGACCCCTTCTGGTTTGCTGACATCTCCTTGAGGCGCGCGTGGAACACGTACGCGCCGTCGACACGGCCTGTCGTCATAAGACGGACGGACGGTGAGCTAGCCCATTACTCACCGTCCACAGGCTCGCGCCTACGGTGGCCGGGGGCCACTGGTTGCCCCCCGACGCCCGGGGCGTCTCCCGCGGCGGCTGGGACGTGAGGTTCTCTCCCTCTCACGTTCCGCCACCTCCTTCGCTAGCATGACTGCTTCGCAGAAGGAGGCGACGGCATCCCATTCCCTCTCGCTCCGGACCATGGATTGAACCAGGGCCGGACGCGAGAGGTCGCCGCCGCCAATCGCCGCTACGAGGACACGGCGGTGCTCAGCCCAAGCGGGGCAGAGCTCCACGGTGTGCTCCACCGTGTCCTCCGGCCGATCCTCGCAATGGTAACACCCGGGCGTTTCCTCCCGCCCGATTCGGTGCAGGAACCTCCCGAAACAACCGTGTCCGGTGAGGACCTGCGTCAGGCGGAAGGTGAGGGCGCCGTGCCGCCTCTCTAGCCACTCCTCAAAGAGGGGACTTATCGCCACTATTGTGGCGTGCCCTGCACGTGGTTGCGACAGTCGCTGTCTCCATGTCGCCATGAGATCGTGCCGGAGGTCTGTCCGCTGAGCGACAATTTGCCGCGGCAGCGGAGTTTCCCCCCGGCGTAGTGCCTCCGCGCGCCATGGTGAATGCCCTGACGTGACATTGGCTGAATGCACAAACCGTGCGAAGCCAAAGTGGAAGAAAAAAAAAAGGTGAATGCGTGAATATTCGTATGCGATTTATGTTCCAAATTCAAATCACGTTATTGACCAGCGGGTCATAATGAAATTCAGTACAATATTATTGCCCTACTAGACCTCAGGTCGTTAATGACTTACTTTAGGTTAGGTTTGCATGACATATAATTTGACATTGTCGAGCAGGTGGTGTGAAAAATACTTTTTTCTAATATTATACGATGTTACACGTCTTGGCGTGTAGCGTCCAACGTAAGATTTTTAATAAAAATGTTGACATTCAAAAATAACATACCACTATGTTTCACCAAAAAAAAATTTAGTATATTTTACAAAACACTAAGAAAAAGAATGTGCTATCATATATTAATATGATAACAAGATCATTATAACCGTCAAGATTGCTTATCTTACACGCCGAGTCTGTTAAGAAATTACCAGCAATGCGGGAAATTCCGATCTATCTCACGTTAAGCTAATGTCGCCGAGAGAATGTAGGTAATATTCTCACGCTTCTTTCGCTATTAGGGTAGGTTGTCATCATCTGTATAACTTTTTTCCCAAATATGTTGATGTCAGCTTCCAGTCTCATCGGATGCAGCTGAATACCAGTATCTAGCAAGGAGCGAATACCGTTAAGCCATAAACTGTCGCTTCCTGGGGGTCTACTCTCTAAGCACGAAATCCGTACTTTCGGCCGAAGTCACGGTAATTTCCTACTCCTTATCACTTACGGACATAAGATTCGTTAGGGGCCCGAAATAAAAATGAATGACACTACGATTGGACAGTTGTCCTTACTCCCGATGTGTTTTCAAAACTCATGAATCTGAAAAGATTAGAGAGTAGGGTTCATTTCGAAGTATAAAGCTAGTTACGGACGGATCCGTATTTTCGTTGACGGACTTGGAGAGTAGGCCCCCCTGCTTTGACTTTCATCAATTCATTTTGCTTCGTTCACTTCATACTTAATTGTGTTTGGTTCATTAAAGAGTGACTTTACGGATTTTAAAGATCAGCCGTATTATTTTTATGTGAGTGTGATTTATTATCATAGACCTCGGATTGATTTATTACAGGAAAAAGACGACTAAGAACTAGTCACTTTGAAAGAGACTAGCTAATCTCACCATCTCCATCTGGGCCTATTCGGTCTATAAGTTATAAAAACTATGACAAAATCAAAATCAAAAGTCATTTATTCAAATTAGGCTGATAGTCAGCACTTTTTGAACGTCAAAGTTACAAGAGACAGTCGCCCAAAACGCCCGCCCTTCGCCACTTCGTAGTGTTTTAGCTGGGAAGAAGAAGTGGCGGAACAAACTCCCCAGCAACACATCTGTCTGTTAGGTTAGAAGAACCAGATTCTATAATAATAGTGTTCAAGTTTATATAGCAACAGACAACTCTACGAGCAACTGCCTCGTTGATCTAGTGGTTCCAAGTGCGACTGCTAAGCATGAGGTCCCTGGGTTCGATTTCCGGTTCGGGCAATTTTTTATTGGGTGTTTCCATTAGGAATTTCTTAATGACAGCCATGGAATCTGAATTAGTGCCAGGTTAATAGCACTAAGCTCGCCACCTATTACATGGGATTTTAGGTACACTTCTGCCTAACACTTTGGAAATTACAGGTGTGACGTCATGCCATACTATTATTATTACTACACTATTATTATGCCTTGGGACTGAGACTGTAGCTTCACGTCTTATTTTGTTTTTTAACTTTCAAAAGTGCCTGTAATTGTCTAATTGAAATAAATGCTTTGAGTTTGTTTGAGTTTGAGAGTCAGTATACACGCTACGTTGTAGTCTTTTGTGCTTTCCTTCTCTTTCGAAAAGTATCCTACTATGTGAAATTCTAAAATATAAATATCTATGAGATCTTCAAAACCGTCTCCAAAACTAATTAAATTCTCACAAAGATCTGCAAAACCACACCCACTTACGTTAAAAAACACAAACACTTAAGCAATAGCGCTCGACTTTCATACGATCACCCGGCATTCACTTTCTCTCGTGGTTTCGTGATCGATGCACAACGCTAACGGACTGGTATTCCGCGTCTTACCTAAACTAATTAGGTTATTAAAGGAAGGAAGGAATGTTGGACTGTTGGGTAATGTTGTACTGAATTGGTGTTGATAGGAAGACAGGTTATGATTTAGTGGCGTTTAGATAAGGGAATAGTAAATAAACGAGGCTTAAGAGCGCTTACGGCATTTCATACAAACTTTCAAGTCCTTATTTACTTAGTCCGAAATTACCGAACCGATTTAAATTAAACTTAATACCCATAAGCAAGATACATAGGTCTTAAAAGTATGAAGTTTAATTAAAATCGGTTCAGTCATTTCGGAAAATAAGAACGTGAAAGTTTGTACGAAAAGTCGTAAGGTGTAAACGCTTTTAAGAGCCTTGATAAATTTGAGAGTAATTGATTTTAAGGTTTCAAAGCGTATCTACTTCTACACCATCATCTGCCAACCGTTTACCCAACTATGTTGAAGTCGGCTTCCAGTCTAACCGGATGCAACAGTATTTAAAATGATTTTATTTTGAGAGTTCGACTACCAACAGCATTCTTCAACAACGTCTGTTAAAATCATATATTATGAGGGTTATATTTGTCTAAGTCTAGAATCTAGAAGACATTTGAAATTCACTAACCCGTTCTGGACATTGGTGTTTTGCGGTCCCAGCTGCAATGGGAAAATAATATGTGCTGAACGTTTTCATCAAAAATCTTCTTCTTAGCGTGGCAAAAACGATCTATGAAAAATGCAGCGGCACAAATTCACATATTTTATTGAAAACTAAGGCATCATCTTATTATATTTCCAACTATGTTGTGTTCTATCTAACCTGATTGAAAATGAATTATTCAGCAGTATTTACACTTATTGTTTAAAAATATATGAATGTTTATTATGATAACGAATTCTATAAATCCAGATTAGCCACTACGGCAACAAAGGGCCCAAAATCATGCCTAGAGAGAACCCAATAGACTAATATCGGGCAGTAGGTGTTACAAGCTGCAAATAACGGTGAATAATGATTTTAACAATCGTTTTAAACTTCACGATTTGAACTCCCGAAATTGTCATGAAATTACAAGATTCAATGGCATTTCGAAGGAAATAAATCAAAGTGTTCGTTTGAAGTCCCAAGCACACATTAATCAAACGCCTGGCTCTGAATCTTCACGAATCATTTGATTGCGCACTTCGGTAATATCGACTGAAGAAATAGATGGGCCTAGGAATTGCAAATTCAGTAGTAACATTGGTAATAAATACGTTAATCTTCCTTACCCAAAAAGAAAACAATAGTGGAACTCCTTGTGAAAGAGTATGTGAAAGAGTATATCTGAGAAAGTAGTTCTGACTTCATCAATATGATTAAAAGGAAATTATTTCACTGTCAACATTACTAGCACTTGAGACTTCTCAAATTGTTTTTATTAGACCTGCAACGAATTCGTCAGGCTTAGACGAAACTGGCTTATTGAAAGTATAGTCAACTGTTTACTGGTAGTCATTATTTGTATCGAGCGGTTTGCCATATAAGTTGTCTGGTTCATCTGCTAGCCAAGCACCTGGCCGTACTCCTGCGTAGCATAGACCTGGGGCAGTGAATGGTCCCGTCTACATCTGATTTATATTAAAATTATATTATAAAAAGGCAATGTTTGGATTTAGGAGGTAAATTCTTCGGAACTACCTGATCCGATTCTAGAAATTGATTTCGCTCATGAGAAGCGACACTGTCACCAAGTATGCTATATTTAAAATCATAGCACGAACGAACTCGCCCGCGGATAAAATATAGTTTTTAACCAAAACAAAGCTGTGAGCTGACTCAACCTATTAGCCAAAGTCACAAAAAGAGATACGAAAGATGACCTATTCTAATTCAACCACCGATTTAATATCTTCAGACATCGTAAACCTCAAGTAACAAAAAACCCCGCGGTCACTGAAATTGCAAGTCATGCACCTACACCAATCATTGCTGCTCTCATTACATATGCCCCTGACATTGAGCAGCTGGTAATGAGTTTGAAAGTGAAATTGTAGTTAAAAAAAAGTCTAGACGAAATAGCAACATGCCGTGATTATTACTTGGTATACTTCATCATCATCATCATCATCAGCCTACCGCAGTCCACTGCTGGACATAGGCCTCTTCAATCGCTCGCCACTCAACCCGATTCTCGGCGAAGATCGTCGCTCTGGTATACTTACGTGCTCTCAAAAACTGAGAAGGAAAACATAGTGAGGAAACTAGCACGATCATCATATTCCTGTCATTATCCCAAATATTTGGGGTTGCCGCAACACGTTTTTGTTTCTCATTCTCCCCTGTTAATAGTCCCGCTATCAGTTACTCCTTTTTCCTTCATATCATTCCTCAGACAATCCATACATATTTTCGTTGGTCCTTCTCTCTCTATCTTAACCACTCAAATGGACCGATCTCAGGAAGTCTGCAATCCAATCACACAGACCACCGGGCAGACCGAATGAAGGAAGCTTACCGATAAGGCTTTCATGCGAGACCTTAATTCATCAACATTTATATTAATCACTATTTTAGTCACATGTGTTCCATCCCTCGGAGGAGCTCGTGGCTAAATATTAACAGCTGCATGGGTCGATTTTCAAGGTTTAGTCGTGCTTGCCAAGGTTGGTCGTGGATAGCAGACCATCATTACATACCGAGTTTCCTCCGTGCCTCGGAAAGCACGTTAAGCCGTTGGTCCCGGCTGTCATTTGTAGATCTTTGATAGTCGTTACGAGTTGTCAGATGCCAAAAGTCTGACATCCAGTCTTACCAAGGGGTATCGTATTACCCATTCACTGGGTTGTGGAGGTCAGATAGGCAGTCGCTTCATGTAAAATACTGGTACTCAGCTGCATCCGGTTAGACTGGAAGCCGACCCCAAGATAGTTTGGGAAAAGGCTAGGCAGTTGATGATGTGTTCCATCCCTCCTTAACAGATGTTCGTACCAAGAGGCGCCTGGTACAGAAAAAAATGTACCAGGTGCCTTCAAACTTCCTCTTATATGCACAATTTCTTACTTTATCCAATGTAGTCATACCACACATCCATCTCATAGTTCTGCTGCATCCAATCTTTTTTCATCCGTCTTCTTCACTGTCTAGCTTTCTGAGCCATACAGTGGAACAGGCCGAATCACAGCACGATTTAGAACTTAAATTCGAAGACAAAAGTGCAACAAGCACTGGGCCCGTGAATGGGCGAATGTGACCGGCCGTGGTGGTTCGCCCATTCCCAATCAAAGAGAGTAGGCTGGTTTCCCAGCAATGGGAACGTAATGGTGTAACCACCACCATAATATTTTTAGGGCAGTTAATATAGAAGCCTTGTTCTTGGCTAAGCAGATGAAGGTGATATGGAAGCTTTGTTAATATGTGCATACGATATTAAGAGCAACTTTTAATCGTTTCTGAAACTAAATTTGTCTGGGGAATCCGTTGATGCTGTATTCGAATTAAAAAAGGTTTAATGGAAGGCTACAACTTCCAAAAAAAAATACTAATAATCGATTCCACTATATAAATAAAATGGTTGGCTAACTTTAAATAAAACTTTATCCAAAATGTATTTTCAACCAGAGCTTTTGTTTTTCCTCAAATATGGCGTGCGTGAATTTTAATTAAAAAATTCAATTTTTCCAATAACATGGAAAAATAAACTGTGGCTGCGTTTAACTTTCTTGGAATTATGAGCGGACGCCATTTCAAATATTTGTTCCTCCAGTGTTTCAACATATAAATCCAGTTTATAATATGCAATGCTGCCAGCTTTCTGGGAACTTTTCTATTAATTATTTTTTTAACTTGTTCATATTTTAACTATTATTTTGTTTAAAAGATATATGTTGTAAATTATGTATTATAATTATAAATAAATCTGTATAGAACGAAATAGAATGATGAACGTTTTAATAAGTAGCTAAGCCATGTAATAAAATAATGTATAATTTAAAATATTAAAAATTGCCGATTACTAAATACATTAGGCACTAAACGTTTTCAACACATCATTCTGTCTAGTCTTAAAATTGATATGTCTCGAATTTGGTTAGCTTAACATGTTCTGTTTAGGGATTTGTGGTGTAAGCAGGTCTTAACTAGAATGCGTGCCCAGTGTGGGTTGATAGGTGGCCTAGTTGCTCGGTAGATTTTCTCTAAGAACATATCAAAGTCTAACCTTATCTCAACTACAGATGGATCAGATTCCAGTGTAACCGGATGAATCTGCATACCAGTATTTTAACGACGGTCGATCTGGCCTCCTCAGTCCAGTCGAAATAGTACGATACTCCTTGGTACGACTGGTTGTCAGATTATCGGGCCACTACCTGTAAAGACTGTCAAATGACAGCCGGGACTTAACGCTTATCGCCCTTAGCGAAACATGGAGGAAACTCCTAGATAATATAATTTCACCCATCTACGGAATTACATTGTCAAGCCTTGCTTAGCTTTGAAGATCGACCCGTGCGCCTGCTATTATTTAGCCGCAAGCTGTTATTTATTTTCACAAAGAACTCATGCGAAAGTATTTAGTACGAATACATCAAAACACACAACAATAACATAAGAAAACAATTTTTCCGCCATCCACCGCTTGTTCGTAATTGCTCACGTTCATACTGAACCTCGGCGTCATTTTTCGCAACATTAAACTGACATTGCACTGCCATCAGCTTTCGCCATGGTTTTAAATAGCGTTTATGGTGTAATTGAGGAATGCTGAGATGCTGTAAATAGGTAGGTGGTTAGAAAAATGTCGTGCGGGAGATATTCTTTTAAATAACCATTGATTTGAGAATTGGTTTTATTTTTTCGTGGAAGATTTTTTTGATTCTGGGCGATTCCTTCAAGTGTTGTTGTTTATGCCAATTCCAAAAATTCGAATCCAAGAACATTGTAGGTAGGTAGCAAACTAGGGTAAGCATTGTTTTATTTTGGTAGGGAAGAAAATCGATGGATTTTGTATTGCGATTCCATAACAACCTGAAAAAAGAAGGTGACTGCTGAGATGACAAGTAATAGAGAAGTATGAAAGATGAAAACATGCTGCGCCGACCCCAAATAAATTGGGATGAGGCCAGGAGAATGATGGTCATTCCATAATAACCCGAAAATTTCATCATCATCATCATCATCATTAGCCTATAATGTTCCCACTGCTGGGACACAGGCCTCCTCTCTATGAGAGGGAGTGGGCTGTAATCCACCACGCGGGCCCAGTGCGGGTTGGTAGATGTCGCATGTCTTCGAATTTTAAGTTCTAGGACATGCCGGTTTCCTCACGATGTTTTCCTTCACCGTTTTTGAGGGCCTGAAAATATAATTCGTGCTAAATTACAATAATTTCATGTCTGAAACCATTTCATGTCTGAAACCATTTCGTGTCTGAAACCATTTCATGTCTGAAACCATTTCATTCGCATATCATTTACCAGGCTGACATAACCACAGGAAAGTACAAACGAAATTAACGTACCTAATAAAAACGTAACTTAATTCTGGTTATTTCACCAGCCATTAGACCCGCCCGGTCGGCGGTCGACAAATGACCCGTGACAAACCCACAATTTGACGCTACGGACTGACCAAGTCGCGTTTAATTGTGAGCAATACGTTCTGAGAGAAATAGCTGGTATTTGAGGACTGGAGAGAATTGATCTGATCTTTGATTTTGGATGATGAAGATATGGAGCATTTTAGTACGACATATATGAGGAAAGAAAAAAAGAATATGATGCGCCATCATCATCTACCTAGCCTTTTCCCAAACTATCTTGGGGTCGGCTTCCAGTCTAACCGGATGCAGCTGAGTACTGACCTGAGACTGTCTATCTGACTTCCACAACCCAGTGAATGGGTAATACGATACATACTCCTTGGTAAGACTGGATGTCAGACTTTCGGCTTCTGACTACTCGTAACGACTGTCAAAGATCTACAAATGACAGCTGGGACCAACAGCTTAACGTGCTTTCCGAGGCACGGAGGAAACTCGGTATGTATTATCACCCATTCACGATCAACCTCGGCAAGCACGGCTTAACCATGAAGATCGACCCATGCGGCTGTTAATATTTAACCATGAGCTACGCACTCCAAGTAAAACGGGTCAAAGTCAGGAAAATCATGATGATGAGGCAATGATGCTCAATCTTTAAACAACACACTACAATAACGGATTTATCAGCAGCCAAAGGCAAGCAATGCTTTATGCCAGCCTGATAGGTATACGGTCTGATATTGAGGATTTGAGAATGATAACAATAATGAGGCTATAGTTGCCATAGTGACGATTAAAATTATAGCAACAATAGCAATTTTTGGGACGTAATAAACTAAAACATTTGCTACATAATAGGACAAAGAAGTCTAATTGCACTTTGGAGTAACAAAGACTGACAAACACCAAAAATAAGGCGGGCTGTTTGACTGGAATACAAATTAAAATAACTTAGCACATCTTCACGCCTGTAACTTCTAAACCATCAGGCAGAGATGTAATAATAATACATCCACATTTCGCCAGTTGTTTTTAAGTTCCATGTAATGGGGGGCGATTCTATTGCCATCAATCGGGCAGACATAAATATATTTTTCATCCCATCTATTCGAAAAGGACGACTTGGTTCGCCTTTAAGTGCACCCAAAGGTGGTGTTTTCTATAAGAAAGTTTTAGCGGGCAGTAATGAGTTTTTAATCCTCTTTATTTCAATAAGTGCGCCGCAATTATCTTTGCCGCGCACTTTTTGAATTTGGAACGTCTTAGGGCTCCTGTACACGATGCCGCCGCCGCGCCGACACCGCGCCGCTATGCTGTGTATACGTTCGCGACCGCACCGCTCCCGCGCCGCCGCCGCACCGCTACCGCGTCCACGCCGCTTGATTTTCCCATACCACTATGCAGTTGTTAGTAATACATTGCTTGCTGCAAAGAGCATAAGCGTAGCACTCGCACGGATATGTTCAACTTAACGAGGACGGCATCTATTAACGGGTGTGGTGAATTACTGGAACATCTGCCATTAGGTCCAGTAGAAATAGTTCCTACAATAGCTAATGATAAACGTGGTAAATATAAAGAGTATTTTAATGACGAACATGGAAGTGTCCCATGGCAAAATAATTATTGTTAAGATGGAACACTTGTTAAACAAATTTCATAAAAATAACACTTACCGTTTTTATTTTTCTCTCTATATATATGTATCGGGTAGATCCCTAAAGTTCTCAATCATTATACACGGTGTAAATCACCTCATCACGAAGCCGTCAACCAAGCATTCTGTACATGAAACTAAGTAACTTTTCGCAAAAATTATTGCTGGGAAACGACTTTTTTTTGGGGGGTGTAAAATCATGTTTTGTGGTAGAACTCAATGTAACGCACTCAAAACATTGTGCTGATGGACGGATTGAATAGTACGAGGGTCGTGGAGGTGTTTAAAGTAAAAATCTTTCATTAAAAACTTGTATTTTAAAAAATACTTGTTAAAATGTTGGAACTTTGACCCCTAATATCTCCGTAACTAGAAGGTTCCCAGGTATGGTGTAGAACAAAAAAATGATCGCAATGACAGGGAGAACCAGTGCCTTTCGGCTTCGTTAAGAGGTGTTTTACACCCTTTATGACAGATCTCAAACCAAGCTTTTAAACTTTACGCTTATCATTATATATTTCTAAACTTTTGTCCCATAACACTTCTCTGTCCTCCACTAAAGAAATGAACGTTTCGTTTTCAAAATGGGTATCATTTAAGCTATCACCAATTTAATTAGTTTTGTGTTTCTTAAATAATAGGGTTTGTCCTCAAAATAGTAGATCTGTCACCTAAATGGAATCATCAAATAATATCAAAACGCTTACCTAAATATTAATTAAGATATACTTGGAAATAATATCAATCATCAAGTAATTTTATTAGGTTTCAAAATAATAGAAGTGTCACGAAAATTGAATCATCAAACAATGTAAAAATGTTTACATAAAACTCCAAACCACAGGTCCAAACTAAGGCGTAGTCGACGGAGCCCCGCTACGCGGGGCTCCTATTTCTCTCTGCAGGGTTTAAAGTAACCTAACACGAAGGGGATGTCGGGGTCTTAGTTCGCTCGCTCCGCTCGCTCACTAGACCCCGCCATCCCCTCCGAACCTAACCTGATGTGCCCTATGTCTCTAAGGAACTGATCTATTTATTTGGTGACAGATCTACCATTCTGAGCACAGAGCTATTATTTAAGTAACAAAACTGTTATTATAAGAACGAAGTTTATATTCATGTAATGCAATATAATTTTATTGGTTATCGATCTCTTATTTTACACATTTAACATTAATTTGATAATTCATACCTGGGAACAATTTTTGTTTATCTGAGAACGAAAATATTTCGTGGCGATAGATCTATTTATTAGGTGATACAACTTGATGACAAATATAAATTTTAGTGATAGAAAATATAGTTCCCTTTCAAAATTATCCATGATAGGTAAAAACTAAGTGCATACATGCGCTTTTTTGGCGGCCGTTTTAACAGTGGCGAATGGCGGCGCGGTGGCGGTGCGGCGGCGTCGCGGAGGCGGTGCGGTCGCGAACGTATACACAGCATAGAGGCGCGGTGGCGGCGCGGTGTCGGCGCGGCGGCGGCATCGTGTACAGGAGCCCTTAGTGTTCAGCGCTAAAGGAATCGAACGCAAATATTGTTTGAGTAAAGATTGGCTGGTACGACGGCGACGGCCCATAGTCGCGCCGCCACCTGAATAACAATAAATATTCATAATTGCGAAAATGTCTCAAATGTAAATATAAGTTTTTAGTTGTTTTATTATTAGATAGGTACTGTTCAATTTACTTGTTACTCTATGTTTTATTAAAATATTACAATAGAATATGAGGCGCCTTTTGTTTTCTCATAGTGGGTGATGAAAAGTAGAGTGTATCACTCGGGCGCAAAATTTATTTTTGCTCGGGTGACGTACTTTGAATCCCTCGCTACGTTCAGGATTCTACTAAAGAATCCCTCACTTCGCTCTGGATTCAAAAAAGCGCCCTCGCCGTAAAAATATTATTTTGCTCCCTTATGATACAATCTACTATTTCATCCCATCTATTCGAAAAAGACGACTTGGTTCGCCTTTAAGTGCACCCAAAGGTAG
Organism: Cerastis leucographa; assembly: GCA_963082945.1. Classification (NCBI taxonomy): domain Eukaryota; kingdom Metazoa; phylum Arthropoda; class Insecta; order Lepidoptera; family Noctuidae; genus Cerastis; species Cerastis leucographa. The sequence continues at coordinate 6,632,443 of OY720370.1, forward strand.
TGTTTTCTATAAGGAACTTTTAGCGGGCAGTAATGAGTTTTTATTCCTCTTTATTTCAAAAAGTGCGTACTTTTTGAATTTGGAACATCTTAGTGTTCAGCGCCAAAGAAATCGAACGCATATATTGTTTGAATAAAGACTGGTTGGTACGACGGCCCATAGTCGCGCCGCGAGCTGAATAACAATATTTTTTTATAATTGTGAAAATGTCTCAAATGTAAGTTTTTAGTTGTTTTATTATTAGATACCATTTAATTTCAATTTAGTTGTATCTATGTTTTATTAAATAATAATATTACAATAGAATACGAGGCGCCTGTTTTCTCATAGTGGGTGATGAAAAGCAGAGTGTATCACTCGGGCGAAAATATATTTTTGGCTCGGGCGACCTACTTTGAATCCCTCGCTACGTTCAGGATTCTACTAAAGAATCCTTCGCTACGCTCGGGATTCTACTCTAGAATCCCTCACTTCACTCTGGATTCAAAAAAGCGCCCTCGCCGTTTAAATATTATTTTGCTCCCGTATGATACAATCTACTATTTGTATCTACAACCGTGGAGGCTATTTTATGAATGGCTGTATTCACAACCATGAACAGACTATAAGGAAACAAACTTTCTAATAAGCATATGACGAGTCTTGGACAAACTAGACCCTGGCAGGAGGCGGTCTTCACGGCGCCATTCGGCACAGTCACGGTTGACGAAACCATGTCACGCATAGTTTTGGTCAACCGTTACTTCTTGGTGTATACTCAATAAATGACCGGTTACAAGTCATCAATCTATTGTGTTAGAGCTGTTATTTGCTGCTATATTTGCACACAAACATAGCCTTGGTTTTGTGTTTTACTTATGCTATTTTGTGTGTGTTTTCAAGTATGGCGTCTTGATGATGTTTCTCTTTTTGTTATTTATTATGTTAACTAAGATTTAAATCTTCGGGTGTGGCTTCACTGTACATTAGTCGCATGAAAACGTATTTACACTGAGAAGACCAAGAGCTTGCAGATGCCAAATCAAACGATGGATACGGTTTTCAGTATAAATGTGCGAGACAATATTCAAATGACAATGTAAACGAATCAGAAATATGATCAATTTATTACGCGATAAACTGTTTCAAATACAATGTGCAGCATGTCATTGTTCATAATTATAGTGCTTAGTTAAATCGTTATTATTATAACACAGGATATGATTAAATTGTTAAGTATAGTTTGATTATTATAGCAATTTTCTTTAAAATATATTGTAAAGACATGCTTGCCAGTTGTCACTAGCTGTCTAATAATTAACAATCTAAAGATTATAATTCACCTATTAACATACAAATTGTGGACTCTATATTTATTCTCGTTAATACAAGGTTTCTGTTGAACGTGAATAAAAAGTTTCGTTTCTGTTCATCACCATCATCATCATCAGCCTATAATGATCTCACTGCTGGGACACAGGCCTCCTCTCTATCAGATCGAGTGGGCTGTAATACACCACGCGGGCCCAGTGCGGGTTGGTATAAGTCACGGGGAATTTTGAGTGCTAGGACATGTCGGTTTCCTCACGATGTTTTCCTTCACCGTTTTTGAGGGCAGCGGTGATGTAATAAATTACACAAAGTAATGCGCCTGCCTGTCGTTTCTTTTGGTATTGCCAAATTGCAGACACGGCTTCGAACACCTTTCAATTACACATAATGTACTGAAGTTTCATGAGATCCGGACTCTCATGAAACTTCTCATGACGTAACATGTCCGGAGACGATCCGCGACTGGTCTGAACTAATTAGACTGAACTTTTATACGTACTAGTACATAATTTTTGTTTAGCTTATTTAACTTTCAACATCAAAGCAAAACATAGGACCTGGCTTCCTTTATAGAAACTCAGTAAAGGTGAAAATCTTTTTCAATTTCCGATCCTTACTTTGGAGTAAAAACTTTGCTTGAAACTTTGCTTTGCTTGAATGGAGATAAATAAGTTTGTCAAAGAGTTTTCTTTGTAACTCGAACCGTTTTTGCAGTTGTGCTGTCTGAAGTATTGTTAGCAAAGGTTGGAACTATAGTTCATGGAACGAACAATTTATCTGGCTTTCAATTCAGTTGTTGTATGCATTCGATCTATCTTCTTTCTGGTTTCTAGTGAAACTATTGTTTTAGTTCCCTATAAGTTCTATTTTACTATATCTACGAATGTAAAAAGAAGGAATAAGAAACTAATTGCCCTTTAAATAATTGTGATGAAAAATGGACTTGTATGTCATGGTTTGTTGATAAATAGGTCTATAACCGTATATGAAAACACCTATCATGTATTTGAGGTCTATAATTGTGACTATGAGACACTAGTAACACAAAATTAATGTCTAAACATTATTTTTTTGTTGAAATTTCCTCTCCCGGCACTGCAATGAGCCGAACATTGAGAATCTTACAACCAAACACTTACAACAAAGTCTTTATATTTATACATTTCTTTAGATGTCTACTGTTAGTGAGACAACCATTAGAATCACAATAATAAATAAAAATAAACCAGCAAGAACAAGCAAACTCGCAAACTATTCAGTAGAGAATATTCTAATCTGTTCACCTTTCCACCTGTTTTTACGAACTCGATTGGAGAATAGAAGCCTTGATCGTCAGTAGCAAACCGAGTAGGCTTACAGCTGCTTTTTTTTTTGACCATACCAAACATATTGTTACCGAGATATTGGGGGTCAAAGTATCAACGAATTCTCTTTTTTTTTTAATGAAAGTTTTTTTTGTAAATTTTATAACGACATAGTTAACCCCAAGTGGCTGTTGTGGAAGGTGGAGGGTGGACGTTGGTCAGTGATCAGAATTTAGTCCGCGTACTCCGAGAATTTATCCACCCAAATGGCTGTTGTGGAAGGTGGACCTTGGTCAGTGATCAGAGTTTCGTCCGCGTACTCCGAGAACTTCTCCACCCAAATGGCTGTTGTGGAAGGTGGAGGGTGGACGTTGGTCAGTGATCAGAATTTAGTCCGCGTACTCCGAGAACTTCTCCACCCAAATGGCTGTTGTGGAAGGTGGACCTTGGTCAGTGATCAGAGTTTCGTCCGCGTACTCCGAGAACTTCTCCACCCAAGTGGCTGTTGTGGAAGGTGGACCTTGGTCAGTGATCAGAGTTTCGTCCGCGTACTCCGAGAACTTCTCCACCCAAGTGGCTGTTGTGGAAGGTGGACCTTGGTCAGTGATCAGAGTTTCGTCCGCGTACTCCGAGAACTTCTCCACCCAAATGGCTGTTGTGGAAGGTGGACCTTGGTCAGTGATCAGAGTTTCGTCCGCGTACTCCGAGAACTTCTCCACCCAAGTGGCTGTTGTGGAAGGTGGACCTTGGTCAGTGATCAGAGTTTCGTCCGCGTACTCCGAGAACTTCTCCACCCAAGTGGCTGTTGTGGAAGGTGGACCTTTGTCAGTGATCAGAGTTTCGTCGGCGTACTCCGAGAACTTCTCCACAACTCGACTTTCAGGTCCATCTTCTCTCTCGCTCCTTTGATGAAACTGTGATTGTTTACCCCAAACAAAAAAGTCGTTTCCCAGCAATAATTTGAACAGGTAGACTTAGTTTGATGTACAGAATGCTTGGTTGACGGCTTCTTGAAGGGTCTGTTTTTTACACCTTATAATATTACATCTTTTAAACCTGTTATGACTGGTCATGAAAATGTAATTAAAAATTAATAGCATTAGGTTTACGACTTAGTCTGATGAAGACAAATAATTATGTCTGGTTAATAACTGTCCCTAAATTATTATCTACAGGATGGAACCGTAATATAACTTATCTTGACGATCGGGTTCCGTGACAAAGTGCGCAGAAATCCTTATATTGTATACTAACATAAGTATATCGTGGAATATACAATACAATACAAGAAATATATAAATATACTAGGGTAACATAAGGGGTATATGGGGTAGTAGAGCATGTAATCTTATGGGTGCTTATATTGATAAGTGCTTATTGGTCTTAAACTTTTATGTAAACAAGGAAACCTGGTGTGGAAATAACGAAAACGTTGCAGGAGGATTTTGTACGGAGACTTATCTTTAAATAAAACGGTAACGTACGGAAGAAGAAACATAAACATTTTAATATCACGCCTGCAATCCCCAAAAGGTTAGGTACACATGCCTGATAAAATGTACTATAGAGACATGGCACGCTGAAGTGTTTTGGAATAAGTTACTGGCAAAGTGACTTAAATTACAAAAAATCCATGAATTGTTTTTTTTTTTTTTAATTTGAAATATAGAATGTAAATAAATTATTATTATTAAAATTGATGTCATTCAGCATTAAATTGAAATATTGTCAAATTATAAAAAGTCTTTGCACAAAAATGAACAATTCATACCAAGCGACCACACCTATTCAAACACCAAAATGTAAAACAAAACACAAACGAAATCCAATGCAGACAAAAACAGTTGAAACACACAATTATACGAACGCGAAAGTGCAATGTACTGCAAAACAAAAAACAAAACATTCGTGATGATCATGAGTCGTTAGTTGCTAAGCGGAGTACAGACAGGCGGCACTGTCTTCGTAAACAAATGGTTTGCGTCGCGTGCCTGAGAATGTGTGAACGGGATCAGTTCTGTTTATACATTTTAAGTCCCTGTCAAGGTGCGCCACAACAGTTCTGCACGCTCGAATCCAGACTGTCTCAGCCACCACAATGCGGTGTTTTAACGTTACCGGTTCGCCTAGCCCGAGAGTCCCTTACCATGATGTTTTTTTTTATAATATCTTTTTGAACAAAAATACCTTACAATTTGCTTGATATCTAGCTCGTGTTACACAATTTGTGAAAGGCGTACAAATTTATTAAACCCTGCCTCCTAAACTAGGATACCCTGTGTCTTAGGAGTCAGTGTTCTACTGTAGCTTGGACTTTATCTGACCCTTATCAAGTAAACAGTGCAAACGCTAAAACATCAGATTATACACGGTAAATACACATACAAAATACCATTTAAAAGGAAAGAAATAGAGGCGAATAAGGTAAGTAAATAGTGAGTGAGTATGAGTGCGTGTGTGTGTGAGAGAGAGTGAGTGTGTGTACAGTTGTTGAGAATGTTATAAATATGATACATGTGGAGCGGGTTAATGTGGTTATGTAGTAACCTGTTACTAATTTAATTATGACATGGGCAACAACAGTTTCTCGATCTTCTTTCTCTTCTAATTAATTTTTAATTCGCGTTCTGCTCTCCAGGACTCGTTCTAAATACCGACTATCGATTCTGTGACCAACAAGGGCAGCTCCCTTCTACTTTACCTAACTAAACCCGAAATTTGGGTCAGTTATTCCAGCATTGTGCTGGATAATTTCAGATTTCGGGATGGTGAGTGGTGGAACGAATCTAAAGATTGGTTGAACCAGTTTCTATTTTATTTGTGTTCTTTGGCCGATTTTATTTCTTTCTTTCTGTCTCAGCGTATGTTTCAGGCTGTCTGTACACAGCTTTACCCGTTCGATACATATGACGTGAAACTAAGACTTTCACTTCACTGAAATTGAAGACGGCAAGTAAAGAGTTCGATGTCTTCTTGATGATAGATGTAATAATTATCATGGTTCTCACAGCCTTGATTATGATTACGTTCATTGGCCATCTGGTGAACTTACGTGTCGTAAACTGTTTTTTTGTACACATCTATTCTATATTGGTTAATAATTCAATTTTCTTCTTTTCGGATCGCTGAGGTTATATCCACCAATATTATACGGTTCGGTCCACGTTTATAGCGGCTTCAGATACGTTGTTCAGATCGTCAATAAATACCTAACCATATCACTCAAGACAATCATGAGTATACCACTCTTAAGAGTACGCCTGTGGTGGATAGGGGTTTAAATCCTCTCACGTCGAGCAGGTCTGTGCCCCAGCAGTGGGAGCGAAATAGCTGATTATCTTAAAAAGTACTGACGTCTGACAGGAGAGATGGAAAAAGAAAACGTGTTGCGCCAACCCAAAGTAGAATGGGACAAAAGCAGGAAGATACTGATGATGATAATATGAAAGAGTCATACTCATCAAGGTTTTGTACGTAAGTTTGATCGTTTTCCTCTTGGCCGGATTGCCGTCATAGGATCTGGAGGCGATGGTCCTCGCGCGCCTGCATGAATGGCGCGCGGAGGCACTACGCCGGGGGGAAACTCCGCTGTCGCGGCAAATTGTCGCTCAGCGGACAGACCTCCGGCACGATCTCATGGCGACATGGAGACAGCGACTGTCGCAACCACGTGCAGGGCACGCCACAATAGTGGCGATAAGCCCCTCTTTAAGGAGTGGCTAGAGAGGCGGCACGGCGCCCTCACCTTCCGCCTGACGCAGGTCCTCACCGGACACGGTTGTTTCGGGAGGTTCCTGCACCGAATTGGGCGGGAGGAAACGCCCGGGTGTTACCATTGTGAGGATCGGCCGGAGGACACGGTGGAGCACACCGTGGAGCTCTGCCCCGCTTGGGCTGAGCACCGCCGTGTCCTCGTAGCGGTGATTGGCGGCGGTGACCTCTCGCGTCCGGCCCTGGTTCAATCCATGGTCCGGAGCGAGATGGAATGGGAAGCCGTCGCCTCCTTCTGCGAAGCAGTCATGCTAGCGAAGGAGGTGGCGGAACGTGAGAGGGAGAGAACCTCACGTCCCAGCCGCGCCGCCGCGGGAGACACCCCGGGCGTCGGGGGGCAACCAGTGGCCCCCGGCCACCGTAGGCGCGAGCCTGTGGACGGTGAGTAATGGGCTAGCTCACCGTCCGTCCGTCTTATGACGACAGGCCGTGTCGACGGCGCGTACGTGTTCCACGCGCGCCTCAAGGAGATGTCAGCAAACAGGAAGGGGCCCGAGAGGGCCGATGCCTGCCAGGGCTGCGGGTTGTTCGAAAGAGATACCGCGGCCCTGGAACACAAAGGGCGAAGAAGGAACATGGGTGGGTTTTAGTCAGTACAAGTCTGACACTCCCTCCCGCTCCGCCCAGAGCGGGAGAAGTCATTTGATGATTTCCCATCCGGAAAAAAAAAAAAAAAAAGGTTGATCGTTTTGTACATTGCCATCAACAAAGGGTTTAATATTATTCTTCCAAATACAGTTTTATATGCTGATTTGTTCGCTGGATAATTTTATTATGCTGTTGGAGTGAGCTTGCAAGTTATTCACAATCATAAATCTTTTGAATGTGAAAGCCAATCCATTCCTTTAATAGCACGATGACAAGCTAAAATAATGCTAATTGATTTCAATATTTGACCTTTTAGCGTTGTAAGCTTAAAAACGGTTTTTTGTCGCTATAAGAAAGCTCACCTACTGACTGACCCCAATACATTTTTTAGAATATGAAATAGATTAATAATGTTATAAAATGGTTTTTTTGGATGTAGTAGGTGACTTTGGACTACTGATTTCGAATATTATTTCACAAATGGGAAACTACATTATCTTCAAGTATCATCTCTATAAATCAAAATAATGTTTGTATGTTTGTCCTCCATGCTATCCTAATACATCAATCCGATGATGATGATGTTGTCGGTTCTTCTGAGTACACCTGCGAAGGTTCCTAGTCCAAAAAATCTATATAATGTATATTTTCGTTGCATTGTAATGACTGCGGTACTGCTACGCTAGCGATGACGTAGGCAAAAAAAAATTACAATAATTTTAAAAACACCAATCTTATAAAAAGCAGTATTTTGTAAGCGTCAGTTGCGCTTGTAACCAGTAGACCAACAAGAAACAACAACAATAACCACTATATTGTCAATACCACTCACAAACCTTCCCAACCACATGTTGACCAAATATAGTAAATCTCGTCCAAAATAAGTAAAGTGCGGCTCGTAGGACGGAAAGTGTCGGTCACTAGGGATCCCTTTGACCCTCTTGCCGCGTCGTAAATTGATCTCATACATCCGGGTTCTGTTACTAATGCTGCCTTCACATGTAACGATTTATCAGTGCAAAGGGATCTGCATAGATAAATGGTTTAAGTCTTGTGTTTGAAAAATTGTTGATATTATTCGATTTGTAGTGTATCGGCGGCAGTTGGAATTCATAGTGTTTGTAAAAATGATTTATTTTAATGAGTAGTAGTGTAGCCGAGGCCAGCCCCTGAAAGATGTGCCGAGACGATCTGGACGCGTCATGCGAGGTCTAGTTCGAGTAGGCACGAGAAAGGAGCTCATGGAAGGAATTGGGGTAGGTCTTTCCCCAGCAGTGGGATTTTACAGGCTATTAAAAAAAGTAGTGAAAAAATAAATGATAACGGTAAATAACGGTGGACTGGAGAGGATGAAAAAAAAAGAGATATTGCGCCCACGCCAAAACACATGGGACAAAAGCAGTATGATGATAAAGAATTGTTTGTAAAAGTGATTCATTATTATTAGCAAGTACTGTATCATCTCAAGGTTCATAATTATGTTCTTAATTAAACATAGCACAATGTGAACGATGAAACATAAAGTATGTAGATGATGCATAAACCAAAATTTTAAGTCCAAAGCCGCAAGACTGCGTCGAACGGAAAAAGCATGTTCCTTGTGCGAGTTTTCTATGAAAACTGACCAAAGTGAATATCGATGTTGAGTAGATACCCTCTTTCACTCTCACTCTCAGGGCCTATGTCCCAGTTTTAGGCACATTATAAGCTGATTAAATTTATTTTAAGACCCCAGGAACGATTATAGTTACGTGTGTTCCTAGCTTAAAAGAAGCCCGGAAAAACATGTGTCATCCCGAAATTTGTAAGATTTTCGTCAAAGAACGACGTCTGTGGTATAACATGTAGGATGAAAGAGGCTTATTTACATCACTGTGTTTGCATAATGTCGGATTCTCTTTTAGAGGTCGATGCTACGGGTGTGATAGCAAATCCCGATAAGAATATTAATAGAATATTTTCTTTTTCGTCGTTTTAGTGGTTGCAATATGAGGTGTTGAACTTTGGTTTAATCAACGAATCGTGTAGTGTTATTACGTTAGTTTTTTTTTTATGAATGGCATCTCGCCGTTCAACCTAGGATGTTGTCGTCTGCTTTACCGGACTATCACGTGGGTGCCTTGAGTGTAAAGCCTCCAGCCAGGGCGTAAATAAACTTACAAACTAAGCAACAACACGCTAAGGGCACCCCCTGTGCGGTACGAGCCTCGGCTTAAGGCATCGCTGGGGGAGGGCAGCATGGAGACTGGCTGTATCTGAATGATATCATTACTAAGGGGCTGATTTAAAACTACTGGCACAACATCGCGGGCTGGCTCAAGCGAGGGTCGGGAAGGGCAAGGACCGAACGTTGCGACAGACCTCCACGGCAAGGTCAGAGAAACGGCGGTTTGTGTTAGAATTTTTTAAGAGTGCTAGTTTCTTTGCCACTCTCCTGGTGGAGGGGATAGCATCATCGGAATGACGAGGGTATGCCTCGGACGGCGTACTGAACTAATGCGCGAGGGTTCGTAACGGGCAGCCGTTGCGATCAGGGGATTACGGTGCTTAATGGCAATATCGAAGATTTTTTTTTCCTTAGGGTTTTTAAAATCAGCTCGTACGAAGAAGTTTCTAGTATAGTGCGTTTAGTAATCTGTATAAGTGCCTGGTTAGTGGTAATAAGCTATCTTTCTTTTGATAGAATTTATGTAAAGATTTGTGAAATCTGGATCTACAATCACGTCTGCCTACACCTTCAGTAAATATAAGCGAAGGGCTTTGTTACCTTAAAAGATAGTTTCCAAGTTTATCAGATAACTCTTGTTTTCCTAGGTATAAAACCTCGCGATTTGACACAATTCTAAATGGGTTGTGGAGGTCAGATAGGCAGTCGCTCCATGTAAAATACTGGTATTTACCTGCTGCGTCCGGATAGACTGAATGCTGACCCCAATATTAGCCAGAAACAGGTTAGGCAGTTGATGAAAAATTTTAAAAATCAGTTTTATTGATACTTGTGTTGGTTTAAAATCGTCAAACCACACTGAGTAACTCATACGTCATTTCCGTAAATGGAAACACTTTACGATATGAAAATCTCGGGAAGAGTGGGTTATTGTACGCATCAATGCATCCAATTTTATTGCATTAGGTGCTTAGAGACTGAAATCGTTGTTCCTGTCGTATTGAAGATAAAATGTAGGTATACGGTTTTTATAAATAAATAACTTTCATTTAGTTTCTCTCACACACACCTTGTATAAATGCACATTGTGAGAGCTGGTGCCTGAAGTAAGTTTAAAAAAAAAACCTGTATTACATGTCATCAGGCCCTACTTAGTGGCATCATAAATAAACAGGCAGGAGAACGACAATTAGTTAAGAATAGAATAGAATAGAATAAATAAAACATTATTGTGCACCAAAAAATCAAACATAACGGGTTTACAAAACTGCAAATTTTATGTTTACAACGGCAGTCTTATCGCTTATAGCGATATCTTCCAGACTACCTAAGTTATGCTTGGAATGTGGGAAAAATGAGTCAAGTCTTGATAAAATATTGTTGGATAAATGGATAGGTTAGACTAAATTGACGGCACGGTTGGGGCAGTGGCTGACCAATTGACGGCTGCGCTGCGTGTCACGTGTTCGATCCCCGCATAGAACAACTATTTGGATGGCCTACAGATAGTTGTTCTGTGTCTGGCTTTTTGTGTATGTGAGTTTAAATGTTTGTAACGCACCCACGATACAGGAGAAATTTTTAGTATGAGGCAAAGTTTAAAAAAAAAAATACAAAAAATATCATACCTATTTCTGAAAAAAAAATTGATGATCTTATTTAAAAAAAAATCTTTATCGTAACTTTGAAGTAATATTTATACAGTTTGAATAAGAAAAATCGCGGAAACTTTTACCTAACAAAATAATGGTAACTTGTTGCTTCTCATTTATTTTTTTACCCTAATAAAGTAACTACGATTCCTCGGGCGGCGACCTAAATAAACATTAAGAAAATAAAAAGATTATTTTAACTGGAAACACTTTTATAACCACGAGTTATTATTCTTAAGAATTGTTTTTTTTATTAACTTTAAATCCATACTTCCATACTAATATTATAAATGCGAAAGTCACTCTGTTTGTTGGTTTGTTTGTTACCTTTTCACGACTAAACGGCTGATCGGATCTTAATGAAACTAAATAAATTTGTCGCAGACGAAGTTGCGCGGGACAGCTAGTAGTGGAATAAAACAAATATTATCACACCTCATGATCTGCCTAGCCTTTTCCCAACTATGTTGTGCTCTGCTTCAAGCCAAACGGTATGCAACCAACTAAAATATTACTACTACTACCACCACCAAATAGTTTTGATACCAAGTATTTACTAGATAAGCCTTGATAAAAGGTCGTTTGGTGGTCAGACTTTCGGGCTCCATAAGATTCGTCCTCTCATCATCTACCTAGCCTTTTCCCAAAATATCTTGGGGTCGGCTTCCAGTCTAACCGGATGCAGCTGAGTACCAGTATTTTACATGAAGCGACTGCCTATCTGACCTCCACAACCCAGTAACTGTATAATACTATACCCCTTGGTAAGACTGGATGTCAGACTTTGGGCTTCTGACTACTCGTAACAACTGTCAGAGATCTACAAATGACAGCCGGGACCAACGGTTAAACGTGCTTTTCGAAGCTATGGTCACCCTTCCACGATCCAACCTTGGCAGGCACGGCTTAACCTTAAAGATCCACCCGTGCGGCTGTTATTATTTAGCCACGAGCTCCTCAAATAAATATTAAAGAAATATGAGTATCATTTTATTTGCAAACTGGAGTGTTTTGTAGGCCGCGTCACTCCAGTGTCACCCTGATAACTGATTGACAGACACTTGGCAACTAAGTTTACATGGCATCGATAAATCATGTCCCAAGTAAGTATAAATGTTGACATGTCTTGTCGGCTCTTAAAGAAATTGCTGAAGCATTGATGGTTAACATTGAGACGTTATGTATGTGTGGAGAGTTATTGTACTGTTATTATATGGGGTGACTGGTAATTAGAGACCGATGACACACATGATTATCCTCTTGATAACAAAACAACTTTCCCAAAGAAATTTTTTTTTATACTCATTCACTTTTATCACAATAACACAACAGCCAACAAACTCGAGCCGTTTGCGAGCCGCGCGGGTGCTTTGCCTACCCACTGTTGTACGGTACGATAGTAATCAGACAGAACCGCGTCACGCGGCTAACAACTGATAGATAAATGGCGCGCGCGCGCGAATTTCATACGGCTGCTGTGTTATTGTGATAAAAGTGAATGAGTATAAAAAAATGTTTCTTTGGGAATGTTGTTTGTAGTCATGAGCATAATCACGTGTTTAAGTATCGGTCACTAATTACTAGTCACCCTATAAATGTGCACTACTCGTAGAACAACGTGAAAATGTTAAAGAAACTGGAAGAGTTTTATAGTGTCTTTTGCTATAATTTCTATGAAATGAAAAGCTGTGGGCCAATATAGCCAACGAATGGAGCCCGAACATAACCAGAATTTGTTACGGCAGACATCAGCTCAGAAGATGGTAAAACGATCTAGATAAAACCGACCACTGCGACACGGCGACACCTCAACCTGCATATCCAGTATAATCTGACCTCGCTTTTATGAAGTTTCCATACAGTGAGAGATCTGCTCAATTTGGTTTTACAGGCTTAACTGGTTGTCGTGCGGGCACAGAAGCGCAGGATTTAAACAACTGGAAATCATGAGAAGAGGATTTTGCCCACTAGTGGCATGATGCACGCTAACCGTAACAGCAAAAGTTTATTAACATTTTAGTTAAAAACAGTTGATGCTGAAAAGAAACCAGAACCTACATGAATGATGAAGTGTATAATTAATTGCTAACAAGTTTCGAACTACGAACAAAGAACTAGCAGACAATTAACTAGAAAACAAATAACTCCGAAGAGTTGAATTCATACAATCTGAAGTCAAAGTCAAGCTAACCGTGAAACAGGTCGTTGGAAGGCAAGCCATTGTCCAAATGAAGTGAAGTTAGGTGAGGGAGATCGAGTATAATGGCACGTGTCTAAAGTAACAAGGCTTCCATAGGATTTTTTGACATCAGACAGTATGTTTCATAAAAGGAATGACATTCCAAGACACAAGTATAAAAGAGATGGTAGGTTCAAAGTATGATTATAGTTGAGATAAGCAGAATTTTGAAAAATAATTGATAATATTATCATTTTAAAGATAAAAGTTGCATAAGTCCAATATAACAACATTGAAAAGCCGTGATAATGACAGCTATTTGATTCAAAAAACAAAACGTACATATATTTAGAGGAGTATTGAATTAATCGAATAAGAAGACATGCTTCGCTAACCTAAAACAAATTAGGATATAGGCAAAAATTATGATGTTAATTTATTTAAAACTGGAACCACCTCTCATTTTGAAATGACCGAAAATGTAATAAAAAGTTTTACATAAATTAATAAATACCAATACATACACGAAAAACTGCTCAGTCTCAAATCAAAGCCCATCCATGTGTGAAGAAAACGTATTGAAGTCTAGTGAACGACGCCGAACGGGCGTGATTCGTATCAACTGGAATGGTCGTACGTGCCAGCGTCCTAGTCGTCTTAGACTAGGGTTCTACGTCTCTATGGCGCAATTTTATAGGCCGGGTGCTTACGGAGCTTATTGTCGAAGATTGTTAAATGTTTAGAAAACAAAACAATCTTGAATGTAAATTCAACTTAAGCCGCCCAGGCTTAAGTCAAGTCAAAGCATTTATTTCAATTAGACCATTACTGGCACTTTTGAAAGTCAAAAAAAAAAAAACAATATAAAACGCGAAGCTACAGTCCCAGTCACAAGGCATAATAACTTATGAAAGTACTGTAGTTGCCCTTTCCGTAGCGTAGATCTCTATGGAGAAGAACGGGCAAGAAACTCCATGGACACTCTTTTAAATCAAAATATCTTACAAAATCTTGGTTACATCATTCATGTTAAGAATTACAAATATGTGAGAACAATGTAGAAATACGGGCAAGTTAAGAGCGTCCAGAGTAAAAGATTAAAGTTGAATTTACTTTCAAGAATTCTAACGGGAACTTCACCGCAGATTAAAAAAAAATCTAAACCTTCATAGTTGCGACCAATTTAGGGAGAGTGAGTTTAACTCTTAATTTTACACAAACAGTCAAATTCTGTGAATTACATTTAATATTTTCAGTAAATTTAATAACTGCAAAACATAAGGCCTAAAAGAACTTAAACATTTTCTATTAGGCACCTAATTGAAAAACCCTTTATTCAGGTTACAACCAAAACTTCAGCTAATCTGCCCACGGGTCAAATAATTAACCTCTAAACAGGTGTTAGTTAACTAAAGGTCAAGTGATAACACGGGTATTAGATTAGAGCATTAACGAGAGTTTAGTCAGTTATTAGCAGAGATTAGGTGTTGACATTAACTAGAATCGATCACAGTATTTGCCGGTGTTTATAACTTGCCGTGAGTTAAGGTCATTTTTAGGGTTCCGTACCAAAGGGTCAAGCGGGACCCTATTACTGAGACTTCGCTGTCCGTCTGTCCGTCCGTCCATCTTTTCTTTTTTTCTTTTTAAAAAAAAAAAACTTTGCCCCACACTAGGAATTTCTCCTGTGTCCGTGGGTGCGTTTACAAACATTTAAACTCACATACACAAACAGCCAGACCCGGAACAACTATCTGTAGGCCATACAAATATTTGTTCCGTGCGGGGATTGAACCCGCGACACGCAGCGCAGCAGTCGATCGCTCAACCACTGCGCCAACCGTGCCGTTAGTTTAGTCTAACCTATCCATTTATCCAACAATATTTTATCAAGACTGGACTCATTTTTCCCACATTCCAAGCTTAGCTTAGGTTGTCTGGAAGATATCGCTATAAGCCATAAGACCTCCATTGTAACCATAAAATTTGTAAGTTTTTTATAACCGTTATGTTTGATTTTTTGGTGTACAACAATGTTTTATTCTATTCTTAACTAATTGTCATTCTCCAATCCGTATTCCAATCTATTGGGGGTCGGCACAGCATGTCTTTTATTTCCTTACTTCTCTATTACTCGTCATCATATCAGTCCACCCCTTTCTTGCCATAACACAATCCGTCCGAAACTGTCTCTTTCATAATTTTTTTTTGTTTGCAATTGTTTGGTAGAAAAACATGTTACCTGCCACCACGTAGTGCTATCTGTCACCAGGCTGTGTCTCACGAACCGTGATAGGTAGCCAGTTGAAATTTCTACAGAGTATGTATTTCCGTTGATGCTATAACAACAAATACTAAAAACAGAATAAAATAAACATTTAAGGGGGCTCCCATACAAAAAAAGTGTAAATAAATAATGGTACAGAACCCTTCGTGCGCGAATCCGACTCGCACTTGGCCGGTTTTTAATATCTAATAATGACCCACCCTCAACCCTTCCATCGAGAACCTAACACATATTTAGCATCGACGCAACACAATATCACCATTACACAAACACTCACATACACACACATACATGAATAATCAACCATCGAATATTACCATCTTTTTTAATTCTAAAATTATGGATTTGTGTTAACTTTTCGGCCGGCAATTATTTAGTGATACTAAAGTAAGTTTGAGCTTGTACCACTGCCTTTAAAACAAGTTATTTCATAACTTAGTAAGGGTGCTGGTTGCAACACCTTCCTTTTTTTGCTAATTAGCGTTAAGTCAAGTGCACTTCATAATAATACTTTTAAATGTTAATAGAAAAAATAAAAATAAATGCGGCTTTGGGCTTGGGTTAATAGCTTGGGAACATACTTGCAATCATTTTTTTGTACATATCAGCTGGATGATAATGTTTAGGGCGTATTCAGATGACACGCGCCGATCACGCACAGCACCCGCGCACGCGTTGTGCCCGCCTTAAACCCGCACACGCGCTGCATCCGCCTCGCACACGCCTCGCGCCCACTTGTACTACTAGTGAGATCACAGTCAATACAACACTATTCAGCCATAGCGCGGGCGCAAGGCGTACGCGGGGAGGGTGTAAAGCGCGGGTAGGGCGAGCGCAGGGTTGGCGCGAGGCGGGCGCGGGGCGTGCGCTTGGCGTGCGCGTGTAGACCTCGTTAAATGCAATTTGAGATCTATTGATGGTTTATAAGACTCAAATTCTTATTTAACAAATTTCAATGCAAGTTGGACGCGGGTGGCGTGCGCTGAGCGTGCGCGTGTCGTGTGAACGAGCCCTTATTATTGTTTTTAATTTAGGTATCATTTTTTGTAGCTCTGTTGCCAGGTCAAACGTAGGTTTTCTTGTTTTAAAAATCCTTTCTAGTCCTTGGTTTTAACTACTTATAGATTGCATGTCATTCAGGCATTGACAAATCTATTTCACAAGTATATGTAGACGATTTATGCTAAGTCAACTGCATTCAAACAGTTCTTGATAGTGTTTGGCTTGCAGATCAAATGTCACCTTCTCTGCATTCAAATGGCAAGCCAAATTCATGCTATAACCAGATGTCACGTGCCAGGGGTACTGACACAGCTAGTCACGAATAGCTGCATTATACATATAACATAAGGGGCACGGGTGCTGTTACAAACAGTATAGCCATATTTCGAAAATTATGGTTCAGTTCTGTAATAAAATGCACAAAAAAGAGAGGCCTGTGCACCACAATCGGTAAATTCAGGCTATTGACGATAATGATAACTAGAGGGCGAGCCTATTGCCATCAACCGGGTACATTTCAACTCAAGGCTACTGAGAAATTTCGAGTAAATCCTAAAACTGTTTGTTTGAGCTAGGAATTAAACCTAATGCGCTTACGATCTCCATAACACCGTCGCATCCAAACTTATACTATCAAATCTTATAATCTCAACGATGAACCAAAAAGATTGCGCCAACGAAGACAATATCATTTAAATCTATTCTCGAACGCAAACATAAAATAAAATAAAAGAGCATCAGGAAATGATACTGTTTTAAATGGCATTACACTTTCTAGTAGCAACCACGAGGAATTGAGGTTTAAAAACTGGATCGCATGTAATGGCAGACATTGTGTGGTTGGGGTATTAAGAATTGGTGATTTTGATAATGTTTCTACTTGTTTGTGATGTGATTATAGTTTTGATTTTTAGAATGTTCTGAATAATGTGCAGTTTTTTTTCTAGAACCAGCATACTTATACTGAATGATTTGTTGGGAATGGAGTTCTCCTAAATCATAATCATTGTCTTGTTCTTATCCCAATTCATTTGGGGTCAGCGCAGTATGTCCTCTTCTTACATACTTCTCTATTACTCGTCATATCATCCTTCACACAGTACATCCATCGTTTCTTTGAAGTATTGAAATGTGAGCAACTTTTACTATAGAACTAACTTTGTAATTAGACTAAAACTTTTAGACCCAAAAATTTTTCGAGTTATGCCTCGACCGAAATGTACGGAGCAGCTGCAGCAATTAATGACACTATGTCTAGGCCACCTCGCCAAATTAGAGTCCAACATGTACTAATCTACATAATAAACTACTAACATCAATACAGTCCCACATCTGTCCTAAATTTGACCCAAATCCGTCCTAAGTTCGACCCAAATTATACCAGTGTAGTAGTTTCTATAACAGAACATAAACATTATTAGTCCTTAGTACTATTATCTGGAACTTGAAATTGTAGTTTACTGCATGACCTTGAATTTGGGTAAAGACATTATTAGATCAGCCTGGTCTGAACTGTTGACTAGTTAGGACTCTTAGGTACCACTATTAACGTTATCAGTGTTGCTGGTTATAATATAGACGCATGTACTGGTGTCATTAGTAGGATTGATGATTGTCTAAGTAAATCAGAATATTGTGTGATGAAGGAAGAGGTGTTCTTGATTAAATAGTACACCCACATTTCGCTTGTAATGTTTAGGTCCCATGTAATAGTCCCATCAATCGCGCTCAAATCTTAAGAGGGATCTCTAGTGGGCCTTTCTTCATACAAATGTATTCCGCTGTTATCTTCGTGGATAATGCGTCTAGGGCAATGACTTTTTTTTCCAAAAAATCTAGGTCTTATTAATATATTCCCCTATCATTTACTTTTTTTTTCAAAACATAATCACTAAAAGAATTAAACAAACCAAAAAATCCGATAAATATTTTTACCGCCATGTTCAGACGACTATCAGACAAATTAGATAAGTTTTTAACAAAAAAGAAAATAATAGGAGCATAGATACTTTTCCTCTAAATTTTGATATAAGAATTATTTAGATTAGTTTTGATGAAGAAAGCAGCGGAATACAAAACGTCTTTTGGTAAAGATTTTAGAAGGTAAAATCAGCCTGAGCTGCAGTTGTCCCTTTCGCACTTTACAAGGGCTAAGTCAGGCGCAGCGCGACTGCAATAGTTTCTTCAAATACGTGGCTGCTTCTAAGAAAATTCCTATCCAACTGACGTCCTCATTCTCAGCAGCCATGATTGCGACCACTAGACCCACAAGGCAGTCGTGGATGCAATAACAGACCAAATAACAATTAGCAGCGTTAAAACTTAGTAAAAAGGAGATGTCGTAGGATTATTAGGGAAAGTTTTTGTGCAAAAAAAACTGTATCACAAAGTAGTCGAACAAAGCCGTTTACAACAAAAAATTATCTGCTGCCCCAATTTCAATAACTAGTCAACCCAAATGTATGGGGTAGTTGATATTATTTTCGCTACTACGATGTTTGTCGATGGCGAAACATGTTGAGTTTGATGGTCTGCAGCACATCCCTTATTATGTATATAGCCTTTCCGTTACAACCTGTATATTAAAACTCAAACAAAAATATATCGTATGAAATAAACAACGGATGCCAATTTAAAAGAAAAAGGGTAACAAGAAATGAATGCTGATAATAGAAAGTTACAAGCTAAGGACGAGACGGTAGTATCGTAAGAAACCGGTGCCAAGTGGGCCGCACTACAAATACTTCGGTAGCTACACTGTCAGATATGCGAAGCGAGTGGAAAGATAAACAAAAGGGCCACAATAATTATAGATTAACTTAAACAAGATTACTTGTTAATGTTTTATTGTTTTGCGATGGGTTTGCTCTTAACTCTAGTCTACGTCAGAGATGACAATGACAAAATCGACAATGGTACGAGCTTACCCAGGAGAAGCCTGTTCACTCTAACTTTGAAGAGATTAGGTGTTTGGAAGCAGTTGCACTTTATTTAATTAAGGCAGAAGTTGCCGAAAGCAAGACGACAAGCGTCCTGCTTTTGTCAACTTCTTGACTTGATTTTCAAAAGAATCAATATTATTTAACTTTTATTTTAGAAAAAGGATCAGAGTTAAGTTAAAAAATAACCACTGAAAGTGGCCAAATCGGCAAGTAAATATTTTTATAAAAATTTCCCGCGGAAGGTTTTACACTGTATGTGAATACTACTAATGTTTTTGTCTTCTAAAAATTTGATGTATGTACCTAATATTTCAGCGCTACGTTGCAGAATGTGATGAGACCAGTTATTAAATTTAAGACCATGCAATGCACTTTATTCGGACAAAAAAATTGTCACTGCCAAATTGCCACTGGAAATTCATTAGCAGCGTGTAGGACGGTTCCCATTAATGGGAATTAGAGAAATCCCTACATGGATATTCATCTGTAATATTACCACTCCCACACTCAAACTAATTAACAATTTGGTGTACACGCGGCGACGCTGCCAGTATAACATGGCCTTGCTTTATAAAGATTTCGTATACAAATGAGAGACTCACATAAACTGGTTTTGTATAGCTTGATTGGTCGATGTGCGTACCGTTTTCCATATTTCTCAGCTTCCCACCGGTTTTAAATTCCACTCGTCTTAAAACTGTGTTAATGTGCTAAATAACCCTGCTTAGTCATACTAAAAACAGAATCGATTTCATTTGACATTTGAGACAGAGAAAACACAGAGTGAAATTTGTTTGAACAGTCATCCTACTAGGAAAGTGAGATGACTATAGTTGGCGCTTCCAGTAGAGTCATGACTTAGTCATTAGTTCTGTTGAGAGATTGTTAATCGTCAACTTTTTCTGAGGTCAGTAGGTAAACCACGTACAAATAATATGTATTTACCTTAAGAATTTGGAAATTAAACCATGCACAAATGTTTAACTATAGAATTTTGGAAATTGTTTATTGTATTGAAATAACCAACAAAGGTTTACTATTTAAACCTCACGTACCTCGGAGTTTAATATTAAAATTTTAAGTAATATTAGGATTTAAATTATTTTTCTTACCTTGTTGAACTTTAAGATTTCTAAAGTCTAAACATTTTAAAGGTAAAAAGGATATAATAAAAAGTCTCAAGTGCCTGTATTTAAAACAATAGTTTTATATTTCGCAATTTAAGTTGAATGGAGTCACAATAATACTAACTATCTAGCTTCTATTATCCCATTGCTGGGCAAAGGTATCCCGTTCTTCTTCACAATTCTGTCATTTGCTAATATCAGCAATAGTAACTAAGTAATTATCAAAAAAAACTCTACGTTATATCTTCCTGTACTTACTGGTCCCTTATTAATTCGAGACAGCGAAACGCGTTTAAAAAAAATTATACTGAAAACAACATTTCGTCTTGCAGTATCCCCAATCTTAAAACAATTCAGATGAGAACATCTTACTTGTTTTACATACACGGGCTGGCACACTTCTGATCAAGTATAGTTTGTTGTCCATTCCTTATAGCCTCTTCTTGGCATGCCCCTCGATCTCACCATTGGGTTTTGCCAAATGACATTGCTTTGCATTTTTGGGAGTTTCACCTTTATCGTTGATGTTCTTTTCTTATTTGGTCGAGTCGTATTAACATAACTTTTTAAAATACTCAAGCTGGCAAGGCTGATAGTGTCTCTCTTGGCATTGAAAAATAAGCCAAAGCTGTTTTTTTTTTTTTTGTAAAAGCTTACATTTTAAATTTATTGCTTTTATAATAATAATAATAGGCGAACGTTTTATTGGGTTTTTCTATTAGGAATTACTTAGTAGCAGCCACGGAGTCTGGATTTGTGCCCGGTTGATGGCAATAGGCTCGCCCCTTATTACATGAGGCTTAAAATCTAGGTGTACTATTAATCGCACCTCTGCCTAACCTTTCGGGAATTACAGGGGTGATATAATGAGTAGGCAGGCTAAGATAATTCTCGATACACTGTTTCAAATTACTAATTTTTTTGGGATATGTATGAATAATATTTGAATACAGCCATGATTCTATTTAATTCATTCAAATGGTGCTGACAGTCGTGTTCGTATTCAAAAGTGCGAGATTATACATATCTTCTAACATTCTTGTCACATTCTGTTGATGTATAATTTATGTACTGCTGTCAAACGTATGTGACAAAAATGTAAAATGCTTTCGGAGAAAGTGAGTCGTGGTCGAAAAAACCTCTGTTTTGGAGAAAGAGTATAATGATTTTTCATGGTATTATCTAATTGCATTGCCATTTTAATGTCAGGGTTTATCACCATTCGTATCACAATTTATTTATTTGAGGTCTTCCATACTTCTTCATTACTTGTTATCTCAATAGACACTTTTTTCCTTGCCATAATCATCCCTCACAAAGTTCATTCATTGTTTCTTCGGTCTTCCTCTACTCTTCAAATCAAATCATTCATTTTTTTGCAAACATGGGTAATAGGTACATAGATGTTGGATTATAATAAGGTGCTCCATATCTTACCGTCACATGGGCATGCAAATATTAGGTTTGCAATTTAAAATTAAAATAAGTGGCATGTCAATGAATTACAATAAAAATAAAAATTTCATTTGAGTTACAATAAAAATAAAAATGTCATTTGAATTACAATAAAAATAAAGTCATGATGTCTTATAGCCATATTATAGGATATCTTAGGTTATATTTTTAATAATTTTGGTGTCTGTGCTGATAAACCTTGAGCTAAGAGAAAAATGTGTAAACAACTTCAAATATCCATTTGTTACTATGTAGATACTCTTTGTTAAAACATTTGTTTGAACACTGATTATCATCATCTGCTTAGTCTTTTCCCAACTATTTTGAGGCCGGCTTCCAGTCTAACTGGATGAAGCTCAATACCAGTATTTTACATGGTGCGACTGCCTGATGATGATCTGACCTCCACAACCCAGTTAGTACTTAGAAATACGATACCGATACGATTTGAAAACGAATGGAAAACTAAAATCATCGTTATAACCTAATATATACAACATAATAGGAAACAGTATTATCAACTCTATTAGACTAGATTTTAAAGTTGACAACTCATCTGTTTGGTGTAATGTAAAGTAAGATCATCTTAGTTCACAAGTTGAAAATCATTTATCAATTATGCACCTCGACCTGGTGGAATCCGGTCAATGCATCCATAAGATCGACAAGAACTATAACCGGTCGGTAACAGGTCTCTGGGTACTGGTATCATTTATAGGTGTCCGACATTGTGTGGACAGGGATGCATGTGCAGAGTACTGTGTTTGTAGGTAGCGTGCGTTTTCATAATACGACGATATTAGAGACAACATAAGATTTTATTAATGCTCGTTCTGTGTGATATGATGCCTTTGTCCTGCTGCAATAGCCTGGTATTATTACTACTTATCATTAAGTAAGCTGAAGTGGCAAAGGGCCAGTTATTTTAGCCGTAGAACCGATGACCGTTGAAGTAGACGTGTTTCTAGAGTGGAGACCGCAAATATGTAACCGTAAGGGGGAATGCCCTCAGGTTCGGTGGAGCAACGATCTTCGCAGGGTAGCAACTGGTTGAGTTGCCGAGAATTGAGTTGAGTTGCCGAGAATTGAGTTGAGTTGCCGAGAATTGAGTTGAATTGCGTGCGGTTGCAGAGGCCTTTGTCCAGCAGTGGACTATCATAGGTTGATAATGATGATCATTAAGTACAATGAACGAGAATAACAACTCCAAAATGTGTGCTCTGCATACACACAAACAAGAAATTATGGTGACAATTGCAACAACATCCGTTGTATAGTTTATAAAAATTAAGCGGTCAAATAGGATAGTTTGAACTCGCAATGCACACTGCACCAGCCAATCACTCAGTCACCGCGGCGTGTCCAACAGTGGCGACAAAATAAATTATAATAGCGGTGAAACATAAAGACATGAAATGTGGGTTTGTTCAAAACCACTCATTCTCATTCTCTTGTCCTTATCCCAATTAATTTCGGTTCGGTGCAGCATGACCTCTTCTTCCATACTTTCCTATTACTCGTCATCACATTAGACACGTCCTTTCTTGCCATATCATCCTTCAAACAGTCTACCATCGTTTTTCTGGCGTATTTTACGGATGGGAAATCATCAAACGACCCTCCCGATCTGGGCGGAGAGGAAGGGAGTGTCAGACTTGTACTGACTAAAACCCATCCATGATCCTTCTTAAGCCTTTGTATTCCAGGGCCACGCTATCTCTTTCGAACAGTCCCGCAGTCCTGGCAGGCATCGGCCCTCTCGAACCCCTTTTCGAATTGCTGACATCTCCTTGAGGCGCGTGTGGAACACGAACGCGCCGTCGACACGGCCTGTCGTCAAAAGTCGGATGGACAGTGATCTAGTCCATCACTCCCCGGCCACAGGCCTGCGCTTACGGTAGCCGACACGGCCGGTCGTCATAAGACGGACGACCGGTGAATTTTTCTGGCCTTCCTCTAGTCTTATAGCCTCTATTTTATTACATTTTATATCAAAAGCAGTTATTATTCTCACAGTGCCGGGTCACCAGGTTAATGACCAGCCCGACATCGGCTGAGAACTTCAACAAATGATATAATTGTTATAAAAGTATAGACTGACAACAGTACTGATGATTATGCGACGCCTATCAAAAGAAGCAACCAAGTAAATCGAGTGGTTCTGCTTCGTTATGGCTGTTGGTAGTAAATATTAACTAAATAAATATTATTTCTCCTATATTCTAAATCTTGGCTATTTTTTTTTAGTCTAACAGATGTATCTCATCTATTTAATATGAGTGCATTCAACTTTCGGTGAGCAAGTTGTGTGCCTGATAAGTTTTTGACTCTTATTTTATTTTGACTTTTTCTTCTTCTGGGTTGATTTTAATTAAAATGGCGTGTTTTTTTGTTTCTGTGCTCACACCATAAAGGAGACGGGCGAGACTACATGTATTTTGGGACCCACTCTTAGAGGTAGCATTCATCATAACAACTTATACGTAGTTGTAAAACGACTAAAGACTATCAGAAAAGTAAATGGAAAGTAAGACGGAAAAGTTGGGAGAAAAGAGATATACGTCTATTCACAAGATAACCTAAAAATCTTACGATTAAGGTTTTTAACAGTGGAATGACTCCGTAATTAAGATGAATCAAAATATAATAATATTTAAGACGACTCATAAAAGAAAATTCAAATAAACTACTGTATTTCCCTCGCAGTTTTAGTTCTGACTTTACGTGTTTTGCTTCTCGTCATAAGCCAAAACCAGAATTTTTACTTCACTGCCTGTACCTAATTGATGAATCATAAAACTGCTAGACTGCAGCTAGAGACTGAACTGATTACCCACCCTGTAATTAGTTCAATCACTATAAAAACTCTGTTGTTACGATTTTGATCCATAAGCGAATCATAGTCAAGTAAAACGATTCTAATTACGCTGAGAGTAGATAATATTGTTTTACATAAATTAAAACAGCCAGAGCTGACTAGCTATGTACAGCTATTGAAAAGCAGGGTTTGTTGAATAAAAAAACGATGAGTAATAAATCTTATTTTTTGGTATTTTTACATAGTTTTTATTTTATGCAACACAGACGTTACGATGGCCAAGTTGCTGTCGGGTTTCATTTTCAGGGTCGCAGCTTATCAGCCCCCAAAATGAGTGACAAAGGTAGTTGTCTCCTGTTATCTGGAATTAATTAATTATGTTAAAATAAATAAATTCACCTTTAGTGTAATAAACATAAAGAGTTCCATGTATAAGTAACAAAAGTGCCTGACTCGCAGAGTGTATCCAGGTCCCCACGAAAAGAAAAACAGAAATGTAGTTTGATATAAAAGATAATATGACCTCTGATACCTGTGGAGCGGTATACAAATATTTCAAGACAAAATGCAACAGCCACCCATCTTCCATTTTGATGACTGAAACATCTGAGTAAAATACACTACTTCTACACTACCTCGGCTAGTCTTTTACTGTATACTGTTTTCGTCCGATAAAGTATTGGGCAACAGTAAGAATGAGCCTAATATAAGATTACATCAGTATGTATTTATGCATATAAAAGCTAAACGAATCTTAGTTTGTTGTTCAGATAGATATCCTAAATAAGTTCTTTACTAATGATATAAATACATGTTCTTTTACGAATATACTTACATCACGTGGATACACCCATCTCTGAACTTTTTCAAAGCTCTGAGCACCTTCATCAGAGAGGCGACGCCTCCGTAAGAGCGCAAGTCGTAAGAGAAGAAGAAATTAACGCAACGCATGTTTGTGGTTAAAATCAAAGTCCAAATCAAAAGCAACTAATTGTCCAATGTCCAGAGAAGAATGCGGTAGTCTAAGACAGGGTGCATTATCTACATTTCAGGATGTAAAGGCCAAGTCGTCGAGAATCTACAAAATCGCAATGATAAACATTAAATCCCAGACAAAGCCATACAAACATAACGATGGACTAGATCATCACAGATCTGACAGTGACAGTAGTGACGGGACTCAATGGATCATCATTGATAACGTTCCTTTATTAGAAATACTATAAAATCGCCACAGTGCCATTTTTATTAGATGCTTTCGCATTGTTAATTGGCGTTTTAATATCAGGTTTGCATGTTATTTTTTATGAATTTTTGACATAATTGAATGTATAAAAACTAAGAGAAAGATCCATTTGTGGTAATAAACCCATGAACAAAAACACATGTCATTGGATTGGAACGTAATCGGAAAAATGTTGCGTTTTGTAAGTGCACGATTACTTAATTTTAGTAAATTGAAAATTATTTATAACTTTTGATTCCCGAGTCCTAAAAAATCAATATTTAATAAATAAATATCTCATAAAATTGTAGTTATAATTATTTTATATTTACACTGGAACGGAGTTTAGTTAATTTTCAGATTCTTTGGGTCCATTTTCGCCAGCCTTCTTTGTATTTTATGTCTATACATGAGGATTTGTAGTTAGCTCTTCGGTGACTATTGTTTGCATTTTTGTTTGTTGTTATTAGCTGTAAGTACTCCATGTTCTAAATAAATACATAAAAGTTCGAGTTAATTGGATAATATGCAGATTTTAAAAATCAGGAAAGGAGGGCGGCAAATTTTTTTTAAAAACCTGTATCTTAACATTATCAGTCATTGAATTAACAAATTGTAGAAGTTTTTTTTTTACATGGTGGTTTATTGAATTTCTTTGCTAACCACCCTAAGCATCTAAATTTTGTGTCAACGACAACACCCAAATCTCACAAACCAAAATAGTCCAATGGACACAAACTATCGCTACTAACACGTTATCTATCAATCTCGTTTACAAGTACCATGGCATTGGAGTCACGAGTAACGAACATATTGGTGGATCGCATGATCGCGAACAGTGGCAGAATGTTTCCGAACTGATATTCTGCTCTTGTGTGTGTGTATCCAAAAAGCAGTATCTCAAAAAAAACAAAATCTTGTTTTTTAACAACGGCACGGGTCGTTTTTTGTGCTTAAACAACACTTATCATGGTCGGTCCGTTAGATGGGTGACCATCCCTTACGTAGTAAGTTCCCTCCGTACCTACTTCGAAAAGCACGTTAAGGCCATTTGTAGATCTTTGAAAGTCGGTACGGATAGTCAGAAGCCCGGAAGTTTGATAACTAATCTTACCAAGGGGTATCGTAACCCATTAACTGGGTTGTAGAGGTCAGATAGACAGTCGTTCCATGTAAATTACTGGTATTATCATCCGGTTGGACTGCAAAGACTCGATTATGCTTGACTTTACAAACTTGGGAAAGATTACATAAATAATAATTAATTAATAAAAAAAAAACAGCTTGTAAACTACGCAACTATCTCATTTTTGCACTGAAAATGAGATTTTCACATAATAATTGTTTTCTCTAAATTGATTTTATTGAGTTACCGCTTTTTGACTTACGGGGACAGTATGGATGTCGTTTTGTTACCCCGATCCGAAACTTACAAATGGATTTCGGGAGACGGATGTGTTTTTGAAAGGGAAAAAAATTACGTAGATTTTGGTTTGGAAAACTCAATCGAAGATTGATAACTCTAAATGTATTTGGTCTCTCTGTTTTCTCTCGCTTTTTGGGGAGCTTTTTATGTATTACGCTGTTGTCAAAGTCGGTAAACGTAAACTGTATAGTTAAGGACAGTATAGGTAGGTAAGAAAAGGTTATTTTAATACATTTCGAACTAGAAAAGTAATACTTTTTGTGATCAGAATTTTGTACTAGCACTGTAAAGTTCATGACTTTTTTTGCGGCCTAGTAGGTGTTTCAGCCGCTGACTTTCGTCTGATCCAGTAAAAACAAAAAAAAATCTCTTAATAATAAACTCTTATTGTACGCTTTTTAGTTGACATATAACTCTGATTATTGTGATTTATAATGTTTACTGTTGATTGCTGTAATTATATATAAAATTTTATCTTTTTCCAACTATTCCCTGACTTTTACTTAAATAATAAAACACTACCTACCTAAGGTTTTTCATTCTGACCGTACAAAATTTGCTTAAAAAAAAGTATAGTCCGAAACACCACTCAAAAATATTAATAATAAAAAAATTCCTCTTTCGACCGAATCAGACGAAACTCTGAGAACAAAACGCCTACTAAGCCTTTTTTGGACGGAAGGCATTGGAATAACAGGAAATAATGTTATTTTTTATGAAAGACCCTTTTATACAAATTTTTTGGCATTCATTGAATTATATGGCACCAGCATTTCCTAGTTTTTTCCCTGAGAAGAAATACCTGAACAAACTTAGAGATCAGAACCCTATTAAAATTTTACTAAATGATAATTATTAAAATTGTAATTATTTAAGATTTTGTTGATTATTTACTGAGTTATATAAGATCTTATAAACTGCTGATTATCAAATCAGCAGTGGAAATAAATCAATTTCTACAATTAATTTTTATGTCACTTATTAATTTTATTTCTAGAAATTCAATTTAAAGAAAGCAGGCCGGCAAAATATGGTGTATTAAAATGGATGGATTTATATTAGAAAACTTTCAATACAAGATTAAAATAAAATTGAATAAATTAACATGAAAATTGTTTATTATTGTAATATTTATTCAATATAATTTGAAATTGATTTGAGTAAACTACACTCTATAAATACACTCGGATTTTTATTAAAAAAGTAACAAATCACTACAAAATAATAAAAACATAAGGCAAAGCTACGCTTGTCAAGGTTGGTCAGTGGATGGGTGATCAACCGTTACATTCTGAGCCACCTTTGCTCTAATAACCTACTATTAGTAAAATCACGGACCTTAAAACTAATTATGAAAATCAAATCATTTCTGAATAATTTGAGCCCTGTTCCTTAGAAGTTTCACGTTAATAAGTGTGTTAATGGTTTAATATATTTACATAGAATTTACGTCTATTGAGGCGTATATTTATTAACATAGTTTTAGTTAAACTGAATAAATTATTGAATTATACACAGGCACCATATGGGGACAAAAGAAGAATTTTGATGAAGAAAGTTGTTCACTATGCTATATTATTCAAATCGTTGCTTCATGGTTTCATGTTTTTTTTAAGGAATATTATCGACTTTATGTCGGCGTTTATTAAGTTGAGATCAAAAAGATGTTACTCTTGAAAAATATATAAACTGAACTTGATGTATTGGTATGAGTCGTTCTATTAATATTATAAAACAGGCCGTGTAAGTCCTCCGTAAACTTACAGGTTGCAATCAGCACCTTATTTTGAATCACCTGGAATTGTTCTCATTTTTCATCTATTTATCGTATTTTCAGTTACTATTCCTTTGTAATGTAAAATTACAATTTCTGTATGCAGCACTCCATAGAACATACAGGTAAAAAAAAATGCAAAACGAGGGAAGTAACTAGCAATACGAGGGCGATTTTATGTGTCCGTAAATGAACCCTAAAAGTTTCCTGAACAAAATTCGGTGGAGTATGTTTAAAAATAAGGTTTTTTTTTTTTTAAACGTTGCCCCATACTAGGAATTTCTTATTTGAATGCACCATCACAGTCAGTTTGCGGAGGGCTGTTCCTCACACCATGCTATAGTACCTGTTTAAAAGTTTTACTGTTTTAAAATTTCATTGTTTAAGAACTAGGTAACACGAAACATTTTGAAAATCATGCCAATCACTGCACCACTTTTGTTTGTTTATTCTGAATTAAAAATTATTAACATGAATTTGCATATAATTAGAAGAAGAGCCATTAATTTTTTGCAGAAGTTTCAAAATATTTTAATTTTGTATTTTTTTTTGACGAAAGTTTTACTTAAACTCGCAGTGTAAGTAACATTTATCATCAAGCTACGACAGAACGAGGTTAGGCAGTAAAAACTGTCTCGACTTTTTGCTCAAAATAAAATAAAGTAGCTCGGATGAGTAAGTACCATCAAGAAATCATCTCACCTCAAGAGCCATTTCCTGCTTATGATCAAAAGAAATACAAAAATCCAAAGTTTTAATAGAAAGCGAAATAAAAAATTTGCTTTCTAAAATTCAAAGAAAAAAGTTCAATTATAATTTTGGTTTAAACATGTGTGCCAACCGGCGACCATGTTATCATAACCCGAATAATTTTGAGATACGTACATACGTTAAAAAACATTGACCGTCGTTAGTAGAATAAATACTAACTTTCATGCGGTTTTTTATTAGGGAGATTACAGACAAAAATATTGCCTGTCATTTTTGCGATTTGCGCTCTAGAATCAGCATTGCAGTAGTAATAACGAGGTTTTTAATTAAAAAAACCGTTTTTAAACAAAGGTATTCCATATCCTTTACTTACTATTAAATGGACAATATTTGTGTATTTGTTGTTTGTCTTTCTCAAAAACGGCTCTAACGATTTGACGACAGTTGCAATATAGAAGTTTACGCGGACTAAAAATCGATGAAGCTAGGTTTTTTCTATTTTCATCCGAGCAGAGTTCAATCGCTTAGATACTTATTATAAAACTAGGAAAAGTCTCTCAATTTTCAGAATCAAAAAAGAATTTCATGCTTATAAAACAGCTCGCGTAGCATGACCGGTGTAGAAAAAGGGGTTATGTCGACGGAAGAATCGATACAATGATAGCTATTGTCATTGTCTATGATTATTGTCTGTCATTATATCGATTTTTCTTAAGTGCTCTCGTGCTACGCGTACTGAAGTCGGATTCTTATGTTACGGAAAAAAACGTGAGACACCGGCTCAGAGACGTGTTGTCACACGTATAATGCTCCACAAGACCCGTGTGATGGATTATGACACATCAAGGGCTCTGTCCCAGCACTGCAGTGGGAACGTTATGGACTGATTTTGTTTTTCTCTGTGAAATAACATAACATCACGCCTGTAATCCCCGAAGGGTTAGGCAGTGTTCCTAATAGCACACCCACATTTCGCCAGTTATGTTTAAGTTCCATGTAATAGGGGCCGAGCCTATTGACAACAACCGGGTACAAAATCTGGACTCCGTGGCTGCTATTATGAAATTTCTGATGGAAAAACCCAATTACACTTTGCTCGACTCAAGAATCGAACCTAAAGTGTACTTTAGGTTTTGGGCAGTCGCGCTTGCAACCAGTAGACCAACGCGGCAGTGCTCTTTAAAATACCTTACATTTTAAAAAGCCTTGCTGCGGTTTTCAAAATTTAGTATGGGGAAATCAAATTGTCTGTCTTCCAATTTTTTCATCAGAAATTCTTCACCCTTAAAACCATTAGTTATAATTAAAATAAACAGCAGATAAATCTCTATTCAGCCAAGAGGAAAGTAATGAACAGACAGTTGAAGAATGGAGACGATTCGAACCGAATAGAAATCGACAGATTAGTCTTAATCAATCACGCTTCCGCTAAAACAAACGTTTTTGAGGCTGAAACTTAAATCACTATGACTGCTCGAGCATCTGTACAAATAAATAAAATTGAAGTGTCTATTTGTAATATTACAATTTAAGCTTTTTACTACATGCATATGAATGTATATACGGTAGATATACCAAAATAATTTTTTAAGTACAATTTTTGTATGTCTGTGTGTCTGTTTGTTCCGGCTAATCTCTGGAACGGCTGGACCGATTTTGACGGGACTTTCAAATATTACCCGAAAGCAACCCTCGTATTTTTTTTAACAAAACTATAGCACAGTATCTCTAGCTGGTTTAAAATTATAAAAACCCTATAAATATTGACTTGCTCCTAAATCCACGGCCGCAACACAACCGGTTATTCTGCTGACTCCCATAACATTAATGGATTGATAAGCAGCTGATAGTTTCTCTTTCAATGCCATATCACCATGAAAATTATTGCATGTAGGTAAATATCTACATAGCAAGATCTGATCAGCAACAATTAAGAGTTAAACGAGATACACTGCCTTCTTTGGGTTGTGGTGGCAGAATATATGGTAACGCAAACAGTAATGGAAATGTGCAATTGCGTGCAACTCAAGTGAATGCTCCTGATGATGAAGTTCAGGAATGTTGTTGATGAAATTAACGTTGCGTTTGGTTTGTTATTCGTTTTCTCCTCGTAAATCAACAGAATTGCAAATTCCGGGGTTGCAACAGCTATTTTTATGTGACCTATGTTCTACTAGTGACACTACTGTAGTGTGTAGTGAACTAGGGAAATGCAGCGACAAAACAATATGATGATAATGATACTTAAGACATTAAAACACAGGCATCCTCTTACTTACCCAAACTGGCATATCAATTGAATGACCACTTACACACTGTGAAAAGGCCGTAATAGCAGTGGGAAACTTAAATACTGATGCTAATTAATGATGAGGTCCTGGTACGATTTCTCGTTCAGGCAAATTTTTACTGGGTTTTTCCACCAGATTTTTTTCAGTAGCAACCACGGAGTCTGGATTTGTGCCGGGTTGATGGAAATAGGCTCGCCCCCTACCACATGGGACCGGCAAAATATGGAAATACAATTAGGTACAACTGTGCTTAAAATTTGAACAGAAAGTACTAGGACAGCAGGATCGTGAAGATGTTTGTGCCGCTAAAATCGTCTTATTAGTGAATACCCATAAAAAAGTATTAGGCCTGCATGCATTCAATGAAGTATTTATTTTAACAGTTTCGTCTGCACAAACAAAATCTGGGTAGGACCTACTTATGATCAAAGTACTAGGCTTGCATTCATTTAAACCTTTCTGGATTGCAAACATGATGTTTTGATATGTGACTGATGATGAAGAGTCAGTATGTTAAGGAACAATGTGTGAAGAAATTATGACAATTTCAAACTAAGTATTAAAATTGCTCAAATTGAAGAAGACAAATTAGAAGTTGTCCGACACGTAAAGTTATTAAACCGTCTCGTGAATCGTGAAGCAAATTGAACATGAAACAGTTTTATCACCAGTGTGAGCGCAAAAACTACGTAGAAAGTATTAACTGATCATTATACCGTGCTATTCCGAGAAGGCGACAAAGAGAAAGAGTTATTGCATGTAGATGAGATTGTAATTTCCTTTTCTTTTGTCAATTATTGGCATATGTCAGAATCATAAAATTATTATGGGATTCTTCAACCTGCACTGGGCTCGCGTAATGGAAAACACACTACCTTGCACACTCACAGTGAAGAGGATTTTGTTCTAACATACTACAGGACACGCTGTATAACTTATTCATATATGTCAACATTTTTATGCAGCCAATCGGCCTCTGACTTGGCTTTCCATGCTGTCGACAAATATCTCTCAGGCATGCTGGTTTCCTGGCGGTGTTTTTGTTCACCAAAGCAAACATAATGTGTGAATGCGTTTTAGAAGTGTATCCTTTTTTCAACGAGCTATCTTCCTATGCAACATACGAGTATATTCTAACAACATTGCCTGTACCGTCAGGTACTTAAAATATGCATGATTTTTCTTTATCTTGATGAAAAGGCAGAGTCCATCATAACCTTAAATTCTATGTTTCTCTATGGTAAGTCTCTCATTTTTACAGACGTCTACGTCACCATCTACCTGTTTCTGTCACGGTTTACCGCACCGTTTTGACAGCCGTCAAGCTATCATTTACTTCTTCTTGTTACATAAATCATTCCTCATATCTATGCATATTTTCTAATCTATACATCTTTCCTTTTGTCGTCCTCTCCCCCTCAATCCATCAACATTCAAATTCATTACTACGTCGATACCTTACTTTATCCTGTTCAACAAACTGACCAGTGCATTGACCCCAATTATAAATTCACTCACGTCATCAAGGATTTCAAATTCCTTATACATATTACATAGCATTGACACGCTTTATATTTCCTTTACTTATCGAGTAAGGGAAAGTATCGCAATAAGTGCAAACTTTCTTATCCAATAGGTTATAGACTTATAGTTCCTCTTCAGTAAAAAGTGGATTTTCCAGATGAAAGCTTGGATGAAAACAGGTGATTGTAATTCTTGCTGTCGATTAACTTGCCAGACTTCGCACGTGTCATATTTTTTGGTGTTTGTGGACTAGAAAACTGGTTTAAACCGGTGAATAGGATGTTGGGCGTATTCATACGGGGATTACCTAGTTTAGTTTGGCCTGGTTTTAGTGGTTAACTTTTTGGCGTTTCTAAAACAGAAGTTTTTGTCGACGAAAGTGAAGTAAGTTAATTAAGTCAAATTCGCAAGTGTTGGTTAGATTATAAATACGGCTGCAATTTCTGATAAACCGAAAAGAAAATAAGAAATAAGTGTTGAGCAACAATACATTCTAAAAAAAAAAAAAAACAAAAAAAAAGAGTACTCACAGTAAAGAAACTCCGCAGAAACATGTCCGAACTATCACCGGAAAAAATCCAATCGTGTAAAAGTGAAATTTCGCGAACTTACAGTTCTCTCTGCACGTTGTATTTCACAAAAACCTGTTAATTTTAACACATATACACAGAGTTCCACTATAGTATCACAAATTGCACTTGGTTGGTATTCGGTGCGTGACGACGCGTAATCCGTCCGAATCACTACCGGCCACTGGAATCACAGAACCTCTCCCTACCACGCACCTGGTCAAAATCGTAGGTCAATGTTACTGTCAACTTTCGATATACATAAGTCGGTGTTTTTTATTATTTTTCGATGTGCCGAAGCAGAAACGAGTTTTCCGTTCGGGTTTGCGATGGTGAATGGATCTTTCTCGTATGTTTTGTCCCTTTCTTGCGCCGGCGACGATGCGGTACCGTTGTTTTCTTGAGTGAGAGTCTTTCGAGATTTATTTGAAAGTTCTTCGATGACATTTCTGTGATACGGTCAATTTGAATAGATGATTTCGTGTATGATATGTTATTTTGTGGCTTAATTATGTCATTTTCGTTTCAAGTGACTTGATATGTTGCTGTTTTGTTCCGCTTTTAGATTTCTCAAATAAAACATCATCTATTGTCATTACAAGGTTTTTTTTTTTAGGATGATATTTTATTTGAGAACATGGTAATATGAATATAATAAAGTTAATACAATTGCTATTAGTTCAACGTGTATTCGGGAACTGATTATTGTGTCTTTATGATATTTTGTACCATTATTTAAATACAATTAATGTAACTTAACAGTATACGAAAGATTTTCAAATTCATAAACTAGCAACTCATTAATAAATAAGCGTAAATTTTCCTTGTATTTTTTAGGTCTGCATAAAATGTTAAATCAATAAAAATTTAATGATTATGGTAAGACTAGCCGATCTTGAAAATTTTATGGGTAGATCTAAAATTGTAATACAAAAATACGCTAAGATACAGCAGATTACACTTATACTCTATACGCGATAAACACGCACGATTATCAATCGACAATCACTCGTAGGCCCGCTAGGTCACAGCAGGTGAACGCTCTTGACCGATTGGCGGCAACTGGTCACCGTGACCAAATCCAGTAGAAAGCTGCAGAAGTGCAAGTCTAGTTTATTATCATACAGGAAAATAAAACAAAATTTTAAGGTGAAAAGAGTCTTATAGCGAGGATAAAATTATTGACTGCTTTAAACACTGTGTTGTGGAGATTAGATAGGCAGTCGCTCTATGTAAAATACTGGTATTCAGCTGCATACGGTTAGACTGGAAGGCGAACCCAACATAGTCGAGAAAAGGCTCGACAGATGATGAAATATTTGATATCGTCTAAAGATGCAATGATAATACTTCTGTATATTTTTCCGTGGTAACAATCTCTGACCAACAATAGCTCAATTCACACAATATTATACAAGTTTTGTCAACTTTCTTCACTTTCTTCTGATTGTGTAAGTCAGACGAAAATCAATTTATCTTCATGGTCGTCTACCCTTGAATGATACGCTCAAGATTTGGTGGCTTGTCAATTGACTATTGTTGAAGTGGATTCATCAGACATTAACATAGAGATTTTCTTACTTATAATTTCATTTAAAAACAAAAAACAGCTATTTAGGATGGAATATGGGACAAACAAGGTGTTGATATAGCAGTAAACAAGAAATCCAAAAAAAAAACAAGGGTGGCTATTGAGAAACATAATAAAGAGAGAAAAACAACTCTCCGTGTCATATCGTTGATCCACCTTCCAAATAAATGATGGACTTATGGATTCTCAAAAAGGAAAAAGAATAACTATACCTATCATTATTCCAAGAAAATGGTAACCAAAAATATAGGAATACCAAGAAAACGATGGATAGGTTGTGTGAGGAAAGTAAGGAAGAAAAAGGAGTAAATTATACGTGACGGTTGACAGAGGACAATGGAAGAAAAAAACCTGATGCGCAAACCCCAAGTAACATGGAACAAGATCAAGAAGATGATATTCTTAGAATATGGTGTTCTTGAAAGTCACCAGCACGAGGTAACTTTTCTTTGCTTTTGTTATTCGTGTTATCTAAGTGAAAACTCCGCATATAGGCACAATTTGATATATTAGTGACTACGGTCTAACGAGAGGCGTGGGTGACAATTTTAACTCCAAACAATGTTACAACGTACGTTATTTCTTACTTTCTTTCTTTAACTTTCTTTTGATTTTGTCCGTATTACGCCAATAGTATGTAATTTTAAATAGATTATTACTAAACTGTCATGCATGGTGGAGTCATATGATGTGGTGGAATGAGGCAAATTCCGTCAGGAAAGTTTTGAGAGTAGAGGAAGACCTAAGAAACGATGGATGAACTGAGTGAATGATGATATGGCAAGAAAGGAGATGTCTGATAAGATGACGAGTAATAGAGATGTGTGAAAGAAGAAGATATGTTGCAACGACCCCAAATAAATTGGGATAGGAGCAAGAGAGTGATGATATTACAGCATTGACGTCAGAAATGAGTTGGGTTTTGAAATTCAACAGTTAAAACTAGCTGCAGTAGAAGTCTGCTCGAAATAACTATATGTTTAACTGAAGTCTAGAAAAATTCACATTCCATCATTATTTACAAAACCCTTTTTTTTTGGCCGGGGGTTAAAAAGGT
This sequence comes from Cerastis leucographa, assembly GCA_963082945.1. Lineage (NCBI taxonomy): Eukaryota > Metazoa > Arthropoda > Insecta > Lepidoptera > Noctuidae > Cerastis > Cerastis leucographa. Next base: position 6,669,214 of record OY720370.1, read on the forward strand.
GATAAAAAGCCTGTCGAAAGACATTGTAGAAACACAAAACGCTTTAAACGCGATAGCTTCTCTATACTTTCAGCAGGAAAGAAACAGGATGTTGATTGGTTTATTTTGAAAACTCTTCAATCAAAATCAGATGTCATCATCTGTCTACCCTTATTCTAACTATTTTAGGGTCAGCTTTCAGACTAACCGATTGCAGCTGAATACCAGAATACTACATAGATTGACTGCCCATCTGACCTACAAAGCCCAGTTAGTACTGAATAATACGTTATTCCTCAAAAATACTGGATGTCAGATTTTCGGGGCACTGACTACTTAACGACTGTCAAAGATCAGACCAAAATCAGGTGTGGAATCTAAAAATGTGTGTTAATAAAAATGAAATCTCAACCACTTTATTCAAACGGTTCTACTGCTCTATGGTAGACAGTTACATTTTTATAGTAAATGATGTAATAAGGTCTATGACACGCCTTGTAAAGAACCACAAAACCGCAAACAAAGTTAACAGTAAAATACATTGAGCATGACCACAAGTGTTACGAAGGGATTTCAAAGTAGGTGAGACGACAGGTGATCCGCAGATATTGTGGGAATCGATCATAATGCAGGTAATCAGACTTTCTAGATCAATGGAATTGGAATCTAGTAGGTATTGTGATTGGTATGCCGTCACCACGGCTTTTAAAACGGTGAAGGAAAACGCCGTGAGTAAACGGCATGTTCTAGAATCCTAAAAAGGACACCCACCTACACTGCACCAACGTGAACAGACGCTTGTGTGTTCATAAAATTGTTCGTTGGATGTCTGACCACCGCGAACCGCGCTGTTTGTTTCTGCGTGAGCCTTAACGATCAGCACTCTTCCACTGCAGTGACTTTCGGGTCTGGGCAAGACGCAGTGACGGGAACCTGAGATATTGAGTGTATTACTGATTTACAAATCCGCACTGGGCAAGCGTGGTGGATTGTAGCCCACTCCCTGTCCAACTGCCTATGCCCCAGCAGCAGGAACGTAATAAGCTAATCTATACTTCTATACCAATATCATAAAGCTGAACAGTTTGTTTGTTTGTTTGCTTGAACGCGCTAATCTCAGGAATTTCTGGCCCGATTTGTAAAATCTTTCAGTTTTAAATTGCCTATTTATCGAGGAAGGCTATAGGTTCATCACTATACCATCACGCTACGACCAATAGGAGCGGAATACCAATGAAGAATGTTTCAAATATTGGAAAAATGTGACGCTGACAAAGTTGCGCGGGTCAGCTGTTATGTATAAAGATGATAGAAAGAAAAGGGCTAATAATACTAATACTTTACCGAACCCAAATAACTTGAAATTAGGGCCGAAGAATGATGATGCTACTGATAATTTTATTTTAAATACACAAATGAACTTCACCAGATATAAATAATTCATACCTGTCTCCATTCTCCACTTCGAAGACAAGAGCTAACGTGAACACAGACATACTAGAAAACCGGTCTGTGAAGAATTTAGCGGGCAAGAAAGTAAAACTGATTAGTGTCCGAGAAAGCTGTTAGAGTGGACAAAGACGATGCGTATGTGAATTTCAACTAGTCGGTGACTCGGCAGTAGAAGTAATATATTCCTGTACTTTGTTTTAAGGAACGTATCTTTGTTTGCTAGAGGTTGCCCGCGGCTTCATTCACATCTTAACCTGGCCATAGACGTTATGCATGACAGTTTTCAACGTAAATGCGAAACTCCATAGAGGACACATACGTATCTATCTGCATGCCTGTCGGTTGAAGAAACCAGTAATAAAATCAACTGTTATCGTACTGTAATATTCCATGTATTTGGGTAATTTAAATAATTTGATTTAGTAGCTAACTACTTAGTTTGCAATAATAGCATTGCTCTTCAGAAATAAACATATTTCTTTTAAGTGGATGGTTGGTGTGCAAAAGTAATGTCATAATGTGAATGTTCCTTAATTTTTGCAGTTGGCGCCAAATGTAACTGTTTTTTTTTTACATTTCTGTTGTAGACATAGAGAATTAGTTATCAACAAGCCATGGAGCGATACACACCTCAAGGACGTGGAATTATGGAAATTACTTAGTTGACACATTATCTGTTGTTTTAACGCAGCGTGAATATCGTTATTATGGTACTAGACTTCTTCCTTTGGGGCTTTTTGAAAACTCGCGTTTACCACAGCAAACCACGAACCTTGCAAGTCTTGAAAGCTTACATTGAAAAAGCAATCGCCAATTTGGAAATATTTTGCGAGCAATATTCAAAATATCATAAAACAAGCACAATAAAATTATGCATCAACTCGTGTGGCCATTTGAGCGATATTTTTTTGTTTTAAATTTCACACTTTCAAATAAACTTTTCATGAAAACAGAATCCTATTTTTTTTCTAACAAAATGGCAGCCGATTCCAATTATGACATTATTGATATTAAGCTATCCTGTAGATATCAATTAAATAACAATTCACTAATATTACTATCATCCATCTAAAGATAAATCCAATTTAAAGGCAAAGCAAATAAACCAAAAAAAAACAACAGTAAAACAAAAGCAATATTGTCTTCAATTTCATTTGTTAACATAGAATAGCATCTACAGTTTTTCCTTCATTACGAAAATCAACATGAGCCACCATTGTACCATTATAAAAGTTCTTCGGTAACAATTGTTTTAAGAAATGTCTTTCTTTATTTTTACTAGAAATGTCAAATTCTCGGAACGGTGAAAGACGTGTCGAGAAATGGTTTGGATTGTATGATAATTATCGCTCGTACTGCATGTATATCTTTTTGCGGGTGGGAGAACGGTGCGGGAATTGAATTCTATCATGAATCTAGTTTTTTTTTTATATAAAACTCAATATTTAATTTTTTACATACAAGTTCTCATTCCGTTTCATTTCAGTTGGGCAGCCTTAAGAGCCATCATCATCCTCATTTGTCTATTCTTTTCCCAAACTATCTTGAGGTTGGCTACCAGTCTAACCGGATGCAGCTAAGTACCAGTATTTTACATGAAGCGACTACCTATCTGACCTCCAAATCAAATCAAATCAAATTCATTCGTAAATGTAGGTTTCATTACAATAAGATGTTATACAGAAATGGTTATTTCGCTACATTTTACCCGAGAGCATACGAATCATAATAGAGTTAGGTATGTCAAAACAATAGACACAAAATTTTAAATTAAATAACACAATTACATATTATTAATACACATTTCCTTATTCTTATTCTTATTCTTTATTGCACATAAAATTACAAGATATACACACAAATAATATATAGCTTATGTACAACGGCGAGCTTAACCCAGAATTGGGTTTTCTTACAGCAAACCTTATTTTAAAAGGAAAATTTGCCAAAGAGGATAGAGCTTTGTGCACGAACAATACTATAAAAACTTAAATCAACTTATTTTATAAACTAAACTAATACATACGATAAAATAAACGTAATACATATATACATCAACATACACATAAAATACTATATACTTACATACTATAATCATGTTGACAGGAAATGTTCTCTAATTCTTCTCCTGAACACGTCTAACGAAGGGCTATCCCGCAAGGAGTGTGGAAGTGAATTCCAAAGGCGCACAGCACGAACAGTAAATGATCCATCATACCGACTTGAGGAGTGGGGAGGGAAGCGAAGGAGAAGAGATGACGATGAGCGACAGGGTTTACCTCGAGGAACAAGATATTCGAAGCGTTCCCGAAGATATGAAGGAGCTTTAGGGCTTTTTTCCTTACGTACTAACACACACAATTATTAAAGTAAAAACAAATAAATAAAAATAATCATAATCAAAATGTCCACAACCCAGTAACTGGGTAATATGATACCTCTTAGTAAGACTGGATGTCAGACTTTTGGCTTCTGACTACTCGTAGCGACTGTCAAAGATCTACAAATTACAGCCGTGACCAACGGCTTAACGTGCTTTCCGAGCGCACGGAGGAAACTCGGTATATCATTATAGTCACCAAAGGCACGGCTTACCCTTAAAGATCGACCCGTGCGGCTGTTTTTTTTTTAGCCACGAGCTCCATATCAGCTTTACTTATTTTGGAGGGCAGTATTGTGTTCGAACATTTTATTTTACCGTCCGTCGTTTGCCCGATATAAGAAATGATTCCATACTAGTTATGCAGCGTTATGTCAAGCATACATACCCAGTATCACCTGACCGCGCTTTTTATGAGCTTCCCGTACAATTAGAGATCAGTACTTTAATTTGATTTTGCATTATCTTGATTAGTCGTCTAACGTACAACTATGGTATGAAAAGTGATATATGTCAAACCGACTAATTATGAAAACTACTAACTTACGAGAGGAAACATTTAACAAAAAGCTCTTATACTATAAACTGAACGGTGCTCAATAAAACAACTGTATTTTGACCTTTACCCTCTCATAGATTTTTTTTCAACCTTTCATTTATTAATTTTTAGTTTTGAATTCAATTAGGGATCGCGTTGACAAAGGAAAGTGGCTTGTGGAGAAAAACAACACGAAGTTCTATTGAAAAACCGAGGTTTCGGACAAAAATATCGAAGCCATTTTTTTTGGGAAATTTATTTAAGGAATTGGAACGGAATAATGGTATTTTAACCCTTTTTTCAATTCAATTCTGCTCCTGAATAGGAAGAAGGATTAAAAATAAAGAGGTAAATGTGAGGCAATGTGGTTTAATTGAAAAGAGCTCATTCGTTTGGTTTTTCTTGAAATCCATTGTTTCTGTGCTAAAAATAAGCGTGATTTTTGTAAGAAACAAAGAGATTTAAAACAGTTATAGACCAGATATTGGGAAAATTGACATACAATCATTTTCATCCCGCACATTTGCGATTCTGACACACAAATACTACCTGACAAGTGGGCGTATGACACTTGACAGGCCGAATTTTAAAAAGGCTTAACAAGTATTAGATAACGATAACGATTTTCATCGTCTTGTTTTGTCTATCGCTCTGAAATTTTTTAAGGTTTTTGGTAGAGAAACATCGTGAGGAAGCCGGCATGAACTCCATGTACCTTGTGACGTCCATTGATTCTGACAGCCGTCTTGTCACTCGCAATGTTAGAATCTACATTATATGTGTGGCCATTTTGAAAGCTTCAATTGGCTACGTACGTGTTTACTTTGCATAATTATGTATTTCCATAACACTTTTTTGTTGCTATTTCTATTGGAAACTAGAAAAAAAATGCACTTCAAGTCAAACAAAGAACCAAATCATAATGTTCGCTCTTCACCTATGAGAGAGAGAAAATTCAATCTACTACGTGAGCCAAGTGCGGCTCAACTAAAACTAATCCAGTTTTTTACGCCTACACCAGTTTTCTTTCCGTTCAGGATATTCCCTTACCATAGATATCATACTACCAATCTATCTTGTCTTTGTTTCTGCTATTATTATTGGGTTTCATTTTACGACTCATTCAAGGGAGATAAAAGCCTGAGTATTTTGTTGATAGACATCAGATCCATCCTTATAATTCTCATTACAATTTCGTAATATTACGGGATTTGGCTGTAGGGTTGATACGTTTTTGTTTCTTCATCTATTACTCTAGACGCTCTTAACTTGCCCGTATTTCTCGTCATCGTTATCATATATTTGTAATTCTTAATATGATTAATATGATGTAATTTATGTAGCAACAACAAAAATCGAGTTGAGGATTTTTGTTGTTGCTACATAAATTACGTAACATAATAAATACAAAAATATTTATTTCTTCTCAAATATTGTGACGAATTATCGTTTGTGGAGGTCAGATAGGCAGTCGCTCCATGTAAAATACTGATATTCAGCTGTATTCAGTTGGACAGGAAGCCGACTCAAAAATTGTTAGGAGAAGGCAAGACAGAGGATAATAATAGGACATTATATGCACGAACAAAATAAACATACCTACGGAAACCAATAGTTTACGCTGTGCGATGTTTTTCAGTAAGAAAACTTAAGATTTTTATATTTTTCCCATTTAAAATCTACTCGGATGTCGGTGGCAACCAGGGAATATTATAAAACTTGTATATAATATCCGTTACCAGCAAATAGCTATTTCTACTTCACTGGCCAAAGGTATCAGTGGTTTTCAGATTAACCTTTATATTAAGCGACACTATCTAGAGGCAGAAAAATTAACTGGATTTCAGGAAACAGGCTTTACCTACAAAAATAAACATCATAACTTCGTCACGCGTATAATCTTCGAAAGGTAAGGAGAAGATGTACTGAATAGTATACCGAAATTTTGCCAGTTATATTTTTTAAGTCCCTGTAAAGGGGGCGAGCGTGTTGCTATCATCCTGCACGCGTAGCATGACCACTGTAGAAACGAGTTTTGACTACGGAAGAATCGACATAATGACAGGCAATGACAATGTCAGTTTGTATATTGTTCCGTCGACGCGTGCTTGTACAAACCTAAACGAGAAAAACGATCCTAGGAACTCGTGGTTTGCCTACTGCAAAGCCGCATGCGAGCCACTAGACAAACGGCACAGTCAACAAAAATAAAATATTGATAATTTAAATGCTCTTAATGAAGGTCTACTAAGTAGACCCTCCTCACTCTTAATGAGAGAAGCCCTGGTGGCCTACCATGACGTCTTAAAAGCGTTATTGTTTTATTCTTATTCCAGAGTGGGAAAGAGACGGAGCAATACAAGTCGTCTAGCTCCATCTCTTTCCCACTCTGGAATAAGAATGAAACAATAATGTTTTAAGACGTCATAGTAACCCCCTTTGCCCTAGTAGTGGGTACGTTATTACTTCGTTTGTAACAAACTTGCTTGTTCCAATAGACAGAAAATAAGCAGACTTGTATAGATTAAAAAAAATAGAAGGGGAAAATGAATTCAATAAATGATGATATGAAAAATACAATAAATTATTAAAAAAGTAAAGGGCAGGTTAACCGGGAACGTTTTGAATGTCTCCGCAAATCTCTGAGCGTGATAGTAACTGAAGACAAACATCCAAATGTAGAAAGCTGGCTTGATCAAGATGAGCTTGACCACGACGAACTTGATGCAGGGCGGCTTGGCAGGACCCACCAGCAGACACGCACCGCCCCAGTGCCAGGCTCGTCAGCTCGCAGAGCAGCTTCCAGCAGACACGTACTGAGCCCCAGTGCTAGGCTCGTCAGTTCACAGAGTAGCTTCCAGCAGACACGTACCGAGCCCCAGTGCCAGGCTCGTCAATTCGCAGAGCAGTTTCCTCACAGCAGCTAGCAGCAGCCACGGCAGCACCAAACGAAGACCGCTCCTTGACTCCACCAGGCTGTGCTCAAAACTCAAGATATGACTGAGATCTTGACTCCAAACTCTAGACTTAGCTGATTTCTTGACTTTATACTAAACTGATTTCTTGTCTCCAGACTGAACCAGGGCATCCGTCAGAAATCCCTTTTATACCCTGATCCTCCGTTTCTTTCTTCAAATTTATTTCTCAGATTCAAAACTGCTGCGCTCTAGTAAGACGCAACCTGCCAGTATTAAAAACAGCCAGTAACAATTGGTCAAAAACCTTGCACATAATATTTTTATAAATATAACTCAGAATATCTTTACACAGCAAATATTCGCAATTAATTACATATAAAATACAACAATTGAACTCACGATTTGATGATAATAATTTTTAGTAATATACAGTATGTTAGGTTAAACGAGGGACATATTGAGAGAGGGTATTCAGTATTCGATTCTCGTCCCAAATATGTAAAAAACCTACAACGTATATAGAAGAATTTTTAATGGTTTGTTTAGTGCCTAGATTATTTTGGACTGTCCTAAGTCAGGTAAGTTTAAAGTATGAAGGGAAAATTGATTTATGAGTCATTGACCCGCTCACATATTCTGCGATAGTATTTAGTCGCTAGCGCAAGGGTGTATACACGTTGCGTGACATTTGCGAAAATTTTGGTATGTTCTGTCTGTTATTTATCAGTTTTTTTTTTTTTGTTTATATTTTTATTTGTATCATGTTAGCATGTACTATTATGGGTTTGAATATGTCCCTCGTTTAAACTAACATACTGTATAATCTAAATGAAACCTTCATAGAGAGTTTGGCTGGTAACAATCAAAAATAAAAGTAAATGACATCTGACAAATTTGAAGTAAACATGTCACAACAAAGGATATAAAGAAAATATTTATAAAAATGAATCGATTGGTAAAATGCCAATGTAAAACCAATAAAAGTATGAATATGGATGATAAGTGTGAGTATAAAGTAGGCAGATGCCAGATACTATAATATCCAGTATGACCTGACCTCGCTTTGTATCAGGGTCCTGTTCAATGGGAGATCAGTTTAATTTAGTTTTGCATAGCATGATTGGTCCTAGTGCGTTAACAGCCTCACAGGCCCTAGCACGAGCACGCGGTGTAAACGTAACGAAAATGCTTCGATTTTTGAATCGATATAACAAGTATCCTAAAGCATTTTAAATAAATTGTTTGCAACAAGCACAATACATTACATTTGTGAGAGATATTATTAAGTTCTTAAAATTATGAAAACATTATAAATAAGTGAAACGATTATTTTAAATTTTAATATCGACTTAATTACGTGACGTTTACAGCGCGCGCTCGTGCTATGTATGGCCTCTGTTATGCTTGGCAGAAAACCCACTGTCAGAACGCCACTGATAAATTCCAAAATAACAATCAACGTTAAAGATAAGAGAGAGAGAGAGAGAGAGAGCAAAGAGGCCTAGCCTTACCATGCCTAACTTTTTGCTATTCCACCAATTCGCACTGAGCGTTTTCATGTCTTTCATAATACGCACAGCAAAGGAGTGGAACTCTCTGCCTGCATCTGTGTTTCGAAACGCTTACAACCCTAATCTCTTCAAAGTTAGAGTGAACAGGCTTCTTCTGGGTAAGCTCGTACCATCGCCGACTTTGTCTCTGTCATATCTGACCTAGACTAGAGTCAATAGCAAACCCATAACAAATAATAAAAAAAAATTCGAAACAAGAAACATAAACTTTAAGTGCCAAATAAAAATTTTGCACTTTCTCGGGCATCCAAACGGCGCATACCTAGGTACCAAGAAAACTGGTTTGAGAAGACTTTCTCCACAAAATTAATGCAGTTTTAATATCCTACTTTTGGTCGGTATGCCGTATACGGCGCCTGTAATCACCAAAGGGTTCGGCAGAGGTACCTATAGTTCTAAAAAAACATAAAACCCTACAATATTATAAAAAGAAACGTTAGGGATATTATTGCAGAAGTTCCGCAATGTAAAACCCAATTTGCAAGCAGACAATTCTACTATCGCTCAGCTCAATTATACAATACGATTAATAAAAACATGTATGTACACAATAGAAACTATTATGAATGTAAAAAAATGATAACAGACTGGATTAAGTCTCTTACTTATGACGATACGGAAGCTCTTCTAGTATATCTTGAGTAACAAAATCGCACACCATAACGATAGACACACTACTGTACTTCACAACACTCTACCACCACATCACACCACGGTACACCACGCTACATCACACCACACCACACACCGCACCACATCACATCAAACCACACTATATCTTACACACACACTACACCAAACTAAATCAAACCACGCTTCACACAACATGATACATACTCAAGATGCCAGAATATTGATTTAAATAGATAACAAGATATTTGTCTGTAACACCACATCTAAGATATAGAAGAGCGGAGTTTCCTAACACAGGCATTGTTTGTCTAAAAGGAGGCTCCCAACACAATTAATTGAATAAGAAACTTTATTTAAAAAAAAAAAAATTTTTTCATATTCATCATTTTCATAAAGTTCACGCACATAAAATATGTATGTTTAAGTTCCAAGTAGGTAATAGGAGGTCAGCCTATTTCCGTAAACCGGGCACAAATTTTAATCATGACATCGGGCTGCGACTGAGAAACTCTGATATAAAATTCAATAACACAAATGTCTGATCTGAAATTTTGTACCCAGGACAGCAGGTATTTAACTGTGTCGCTTACGATACCCAGATCAATGAGTCAGCTGGCATTGTTTTACTCATGGTTCTTCATACCTGACTAGCTTTTGCCCACAGCTTCGCTAGCGTTATAGTCATAAATTATCCCGCGGGAACGTGTTGTTTAAATGGCTGTAAAAGTATACAGTACAAAGGCACTTGTTCTCGGCGGGATGAGATCGTTTTTTTTTGTATTGAACCATACCGGAGATTTTGGAGGTCAAAGTTCAAAAGTTTCACTTTTTTTTAATAGTTGTGCTTAAGTTTACTTTGAATACCTCCATGACCCGTGAACACATTGTTTTGAGTGCGTTACCAGTTGCGTTTTTGGGTTTTACCGTAAAATGTGATTTTTCATACCCAAAAAATTCGTTTCCCAGCAATCATTTTTGCGTGGGGTTAATTAGTTAGATGAACACAGAGCTTAGAGGACGGCTTCGTGAAGGGTATATTTACACCCTGTATAGCTTTGAAGATTATGTGGCTTCCCATTAGTGAAAGAATTTTCGAAGTTGGATCAGAATTCCAAAGATTACACCCAACATCCAATCTTACAAAGTTTACCTGATGGGAAATCATCAAATGAATTCTCCCGCTCTGGGCGGAGTGGAAGGGAGTGTCAGACTTGACTGACTAAAACTTTTTTTTTTTTATGAATGGCATCTCGCAGTTCAACCTATGAGGTTGTCGTCTGCTTAACCGGACTATCCTGTGGGTGCCTTTAGAGTAAGGCCTCCAGCCAGGGCATAAAAACTTACAAACTAAGCGACTGCACGCTAAGGGCACCCCCTGTGGGGTACGAACCTCGGCTTAGGGCGTCGCTGGGGGAGGACTGCATGGGGACAGGCTGGATCTGAATGGTATCATTATTTAGGGGCTGATTTAAAACTACTGGCACAGCATCGCGGGCTGGCTCGAGCGAGGGTCGGGGAGGGCATGGACCGGGACGTCGCGACGGACCTCGACGGCGAGGTCGGAAAGACGGCGGTTTGAGTCGGAACTTTTTAAGAGTGCTAGTCTCTTTGCTACTCTCCTGGAGGAGGGTGATAGCATCATCTGGAGTGACAAGGGTATGCCTAGGACGGCGTACTGTACTAATGCGCGAGGGTTCGTAACGGGCGGCCGCTGCGATCAGGGGATTACGGTGTTTAATGGCGTTATCGAAGAAACGCTTCGAAAGACGTTTCATAAACTGAAGGACGGTGGGCATTCTAAGGTCTACGTGTAGACGGTCATTACGGACATAAAAAGGGGCTCCCGTGACTCTACGTAAGAACCGGTTCTGTAAAATTTGCATCCTATGGATGTACTTAGGCTTGGTGTGAGCGTACACGACGCAAGCGTACGTCATAATGGGGCGGATCACCGCGGTATAAAGGCGCAACTTACACTTGAGTGACAACTTGCTTTTTGCCGAAATCATGAAATGAAGCCTACCCATAGCAAACGCAGCTCGGTCGCGAGCTGCTTTGATGTGCGCCGCGAAAGACAAGTGGTTGTCAAGTATGACTCCTAAGTACTTGGCTTGCTTCTCCCAAGGGATAGGCTTACCGTACATAGTGATCGGGCTGAGCGCGGGTGGCTTAATTTTACGCTGTTTAGAGAAAAGAACTGCCTGGCTCTTGTCGGGGTTCACCTCGATTCTCCATTTCCGGAACCAAGCGCTTAAGACGTTGGCTGAGGTTTGGAGGGTGCTATAGATAGCGTCGTGACTGCGGCCAGTGTAATAAATGGCCGTGTCGTCCGCGAACAAGGCTAACTGAGCCTTCTTGCTCTTGGGGATGTCACTGGTGAACAGAGTAAAGATAAGGGGAGAGACGACGGAGCCCTGAGGGACTCCGGCTCTAATGGGGTGGGGGGAAGACAGTGCCTTCCCGATGCGATAGCGGAAGGTGCGATCCGACAGAAAGTCTCGTAAGATGAGCACGAGACGGTCCGGCACTCCCAGTTTGTACAGCTTATATAATAAGCCGTTGTGCCAGACTTTGTCGAAAGCCTTAGCTATGTCGAAGAACAACACACCGGTCATCGCTCCACGCTGGAAGCCAGCGCTCAAGTGCTCTACGATGCGATGGACCTGTTGAATGCAAGAGTGTCCGGTTCTGAAGCCGAACTGCTCGTTGGGGATGAGACTCTTAGCCTCGGCGAAGTCTTTGAGTCGCTTATAAATAAGTCTCTCGTAGATTTTGCCGAGTGCGTTCAGGAGACTGATAGGTCTGTAGCTCGAGGGCTCAGACTTGGGTTTGCCTGGCTTGGCGAAACCGATGACAGTGGCCTCTTTCCATATTTGGGGAAAAGCGTTGTTGCTCAGGGCGCCATTGAAGATGGCCGCCATTAACACGACGAGCTGAGCGGGGAGGAGTTTAAACACCCTATTGGTGATTCCGTCGGAGCCGGGTGCTTTACGCGGTTGAAGCTTATTAATGATGTCTTGCACTTCGTCAGCTGTGACCGGAGGCAGAGGATCATCTGGGTCTTCTACAGGGGAGAGGGCGGCTCTACGTTCGACGAATGCGTTCACCTCATCGAGATGTCGCTTGTCTACTGGTTGAGAGCTGGGGGAGCACTGGGACTCTAGGCTGTCGGCTAGGCATTCGGCCTTCTCAGAGTCGTCGAATGCAACGCTCTTATCGGGTCGGGTGAGGGGAGGCATCGAAGCCTCTTCGGTGGAGCGCAACTTGCGTTGCAGCTGCCAGAAGGCTAGGTGGGTAGGCTCAAGCTCGCTAAGCGTCTTGTCCCATTGATCTGAACGATGCTCACTAGTGCGCTTCTTTACAGCACGCTGTAAATAACGCATGTGAGCTTTGTTCGCGTCGCAGGGAAAGTTGCTGTAGGCACGGATGGCCGCGTTCTTCTCGGTTATCAGTTCACGTACGTCAGCGGGTAGTATCCAGCGTTGATCGCTCAATGCTGGAACTTCTCGTGAGCAATCCTTCAGTACGGATTGCACGTGTTCTGTAAACGAGTTGATGGCGGCCGTCGTGTCTGCGACTGAGACTATGTGGCCGGGGATGGACTCCAGGTGAGACGACGTGGTGGATTTCAGCTTTTTGCTGACTTTCCTCCAGTCGGTTATCACTTGGGTCGGCGGGGGCTGGCTGGGGTCACAGGGACCCGAGCGGGGAACTAAGTGCATGAGCACTGGTCGATGGTCTGAGTTAAGCTCATGTAAAGTCTCGATGGAATGCAACTTAAGGTTGACATTCTTGAGTAGCGCTATGTCGAGAACGTCCGGACGTTGGTCGGGGTCGTGGGGATAGTGAGTGTGCTCCATAGGAGCGATGGGATCGAAGTTGAGGGACTCACCCAGGTTATACACGTGACGTCCTCTGGCAGAGGTCGTCGTGCTGTTCCAGGCGGGGTGTTTGGCGTTGAGGTCGCCCGCTATGATAACGGAGTCACTCAAGCCGAAGAGGACGGCAAGGTCTTTGGTGAACAGAGTGTGCTCCTCGGACGTGCCGCCGGGAGGGATGTACGCGGAGGCGATAGTGATCGGTTGATGACCGGTCATGCCTAGTCGACACACTGAAGTTTCGAGTAGGGACTCCATGGGAGGGGGATCTAAGGGGATGCAGTGCAGTTCTTTTCTATAATAGATTAGAGTACCGCCCTTGTGGCAACGTGACCGATCGTTGCGAACTATGCGATAGTTGGCAATTCTCGGATCGCGGTGACTGGGCTTGAGGAAGGTCTCCTGTATGAGGAGGATATCAATTTGATGGTCACGGAGGAAGGTGGCGATTTCATCACGCTGGCCTCTAATGCCATTGGCATTAAAGTACCCTAATTTAAGGGATCGGGGTTTGGTACACGTTAATCTCGTACTGACTAAAACCCATCCATGTTCCTTCTTAGCCCTTTGTGTTCCAGGGCCACGGTATCTCTTTCGAACAGCCCGCAGCCCTGGCAGGCATCGGCCCTCTCGGACCCCTTCCGATTTGCTGACATCTCCTTGAGGCGCGCGTAGAACACAAACGCGCCGTCCTCATAAGACGGACGGACGGTGAGCTAGCCCATTACGCACCGTCCACAGGCCCGAATTTACCTATATCTTCGGTCTTGCTATCGCAGACAAGACTATTAATATAGGTTCAAGACCCGATTTGCGCACAAGAGTTACTGTACTTTCTGCATTTTTGCTATCGACTACAAAGTTGAAAGACCTTTTGTCTCATAGTCTACGTGTTCTTGCACTTAACCATCTAATAATCCTTAAACCTCAGAAAGATGTTCCTTCAGACGTCGAGTTTAAGAACTTAATTGAGTTTTTTCTGCTTGTTAACCATTTGTATTCAGTGAAGCGTACAAAAGAAAAGTTTAGAGCCCTTTTAGATACCTACTAAACCTATATATTAAGAATCCAACGCTATTTAGTATTTTGAAGTGAAACTTCTTGTGCGAATTCCAACAAGTTTGCGTTAAACGGTTAACGCTACCATGGAATGGGAATAGAAAGAGACAGAGTGAGAGTGAATGCGTGGCACTCGAATGCATGCGTGTAGTATTACGAAGTTTCACTTCTTCCGCGCGGAAGGACTCCACGCACTATTTTTTTTTTATTTGCAATGGTTTTTGTTTAAATTACATGGTTGCTAACGCTATCAATAACACAAGAAACGTGATATAATTATCATGTTGTGTAAAAGTGTAGAAATAAGTTCGTGAACACAGTGAGTTTCGCGTGTCGGAACCAGAATGGAGTTGTGAGTGACTGGTAGCGGTACTGACTGCAAAAAACTAACAAGAAAGAGGGTAGACTGTTTTCTCTGCTCATAAACACCCACCCGCAATAACTTCAGTTTACCCGTGATCATAGTGCTTGCAACAGCGCCAAAATATCGGGAACTTCAAACAAGTAATAAACGTGGTTTTAAATTTGACGAAAAAATGTCTTATGGTATTTTTTGGATGAATTATGTAGTGAATAAGGATCTTCATTCAATAGCGATCACTTCGCCCTTGGTTTTAGTGTGCTTTAACGACTATACAAGGTGTTGTTATGCATCATCGTCAAAATTCAGGAGGTTGTCACAAAAGACATAAATAATCAATTTAAATTACGGTACCTAGTTGATTATTAATAAACGCTGATTTTTTGCTTGTTTATGTTGGTCAGCATTTCAGAATAACCCCCATAACATGGTTTAGGGAATAATAAATGATCAAATAAACGTTTGAGATGGTTTGTATGTGTGGAAGCGTGGTTAAAGGGCGAGATTCAGACAGCCCGCGCTTAAAACACGGGTGGTTCACACTTACCGATTTCCGAAAATAGTAAAAAAAATAAAAAAATACCAACCAATTTTATCATTGATTCGGGACGAAAATCATCAGCATAGTTACCTCCTTGAATTTGACGAGGATGCAAAACAACATCTTGCATAACTATTAAATATAATGTAGGAGAACCTGAAGAAACTAAGAAAGCAAAGTCACAGCCTATCAAAATCATCACCATGACTTGATGCTAGCATATCAAACAACTTTTCATCATCATCATCTGCCTAATCTTTTTCCAACTATGTTGAGGTAGGCTTCCAGTCTAACAGGATACAGCTGAATACCAGTTTTATTATATGGAGCGACTGCCTATCTGACCTCCATAACCTATTTAGTGCTGGGTAAAGTAGTACCCCTTGGGAAAACTGGTTGTCAAACTTTCGGGCCACTGTAACGACTGTCGAAGATCTACAAATGACAGCCGGGTCAAATGGCTTAACGTCCTCTATAAAACCACTAAAATATGTAGTTACAGTTCAGATGTTATATTATGTAGAAAACTGTTAGAGAACTTACTTAACTTGGTAATAGAAATTGCTACAATGGATCGGCATTTGGTAGAAATCCCTAGGGATTGCCTTCAATAGCAACCCTCGTCAGTTCTAGACCAACGGTCGGCATATTTTAACTTTGTTTCTATTGTGTAATGTTAGAGGCTGTTATTGAATGTATTCGTGCCTATTGATACCTTGATCTAGGTTAGGCTGTACTATTATAGAGTCTTAGCCGATTCTCACAGAGCACCGCTCGTCCGAATGTTTGGGCCGAGAAGGTGAAGATTATTTAGGATGTGTTGTGTTAGGGAAGATTATACATAAAGGGTGTAAAACACCTCTTAACGAAGCCGAAAGGCACTGGTTCTCTCTGTCATTGCGATATTTTTTTTGTTCTACACCGTACCTGGGAATCTTCTAGTTACGGAGATATTAGGGGTCGAAGTTCCAACTTTTTGACAAGTATTTTTTTTAATACAAGTTTTTAATGTAATATTTTTACTTTAAACACCTCCACGATCCCCATACTATTCAATCCGTTCATCAGCACAATGTTTTGAGTGCGTTACATTGAGTTCTACCACAAAACATGATTTTACACCCCCCAAAAAAAAGTCGTTTCTCAGCAATAATTTTTGCGTAAAGTTACTTAGTTTTATGTACAGAATGCTTGGTTGACGGCTTCGTGATGAGGGGATTTACACGGTGTATAGGTAGTACGTGTGTTGGCATCAAAGGATTTCCTACAAGCCAATGCGACGGGAGATCCGCTTTACCAGTCGACCGCGTGTTTGAAGCTATAGGGGAGGCATTTGCCCAGCAGTTGGACAGTGTAGGATTGGAAAAAAAAAATGTCATTTTAGCTCTCGTAAGTATCTGAAACGAGTATTAAAATTTAGAAAAGTGATTTTATTTGCATTTGGCCTTGTGAAATGGAAAAGATACCCCTTTTCCATTTCACATTTAACAACTATGAAAATCCATAGCTTATTGTTGCTCTCTGCGGTGCGAATAATTTTGATGTTATATGTTCCGATAGATAAGGGGACTGCACAGCCGTTATCTTGATTCTGATCCCGTTGAAATTTTACTTTAGACTCAAACTAAGCATTCATTCGTTTGACTGAATTATGAATGAGTAATTGTAAGTCAGAAGATATTAAAATGGAGAGCCCATAACAAAATGGAGAAATATGGGCAAGCGAATCCACGAGCATCTTTTCAAATTCAAGTTAGGTATTCCAAAATGCTAAGTCCAAACCATTGTTTTCTGTATAGCAATTTAAATAATTGCTGTAAGCACTCAAATAGAAATCACTTTTTGAACAAAATGCATAGATATGAAAGGTCGCCAAAAAAGTCTTAAAATAATTCTGCAATCATCTTTTACTTAAACTAGATCCCTCGCCCTCACCCAAAGAAGACTTTAGATAAATCCAAAAACAGCTTCAAAATCATTCCATTTCTCATTAATTTATTCGTGGCCGACATTGCGACAGTATTTGTCATTCAGTTTTTATTGAACGATAATTCCTAAACAGAAGATAGAATATTTCAAGGATCGATTTGTGTGAATGAAAGTGTTAACTTTACTGTCATTAAAGCCTGTTATACTTTTAAATATTTGGTGTTCGTTTACCTGCATGGATTAGATTGCTGGGCTGTAAAGAAAATGGATGAAAAAAGATTGCATGTAGCGAAGATCACAATGTGGTGTGCAAGATGGATGTAAGGAATGAATATATTAGAGGAAGTTTGAAAGTTGCGCCTGTTACAGAAAAGATGAAAGGAAATCGAATGTCTAGGTATGGACATGGTGATGAGGAGGGACGAAACGCATAAATTTGACTTAAATAAAAGAGGGATGAATGTAAATATATATGATGAAGAGGGAGAAGAAGCCCAAGGAGGCGATGAATGGATTGTGTGAGAAACGATATGAAAGAAAAAATGTAAATAATAGCGTGACGGTTGAAAGAGGAGAATGAAAGAAAAAAACCTGTTGCGCCGACCACAAGTATCACGGACAAGGACAGGAAGGTGATGACGGTGCTATTTTACTTGTCCAATTCAAAAAGCAGTTTTGTCAAGCTTCTAGTGACATAAACTTCGGCATTACTTTGCTATTACGTAAATTGACTATTATGTAGCTGTCGTCTCGATAGTCCGTTTCGGTTTGGAACTCTAAAGTTTATTTACGTAATTAAGTACTAGCTATCCGAATTTCACGATAAATAATTATCTAGTGTGTAAGTAGCATGTGCTAATCAAAAAGCGATCTCTCGACTACTCGAGTTCTTGACCACTTTTTTCCCGTCTCGAATAATGCCAAATTTCTCGAGAATACCTACTTCGAGAAATCTCGATGAGAATCTATCCGTGTTTATATATGATTAGAATAAGAATGGGATCAAAAGGGAGGAGAGATAAGATCTCGATTGAGAGAATGGCGATATAATACGGAAGTAAACATTGAGTTAATGGCCAGAATTGTTGAATAGACGCAGAAACTTGGGTTAAGGATATGACGATGATCTTTATTCTTCTTTCTTTATCGTTTGCTTGGTGCCTAACCAGTTGTCAGAGTTTTTATGCCGCCCATAGGCCTTTGACTTCGCTTTACATGCCGTCGAAAAATATCTCTCAGGAATGCTGGTTTCCTGACGATGTTGTTTTTCACTGAAGGCAGTGATATAATTAATAAATAATAATAATTAAGCAGAATAAGTAAGCTGAAGTGGCAATGGGCCGGCCATATTAGCCGTAGAACCGATGACCGTTGGGGTCGACGTGTTCTTGAGTGGAGACCGCGAATCGGCAAGCGTAAGGTGGGACGCCCTCAGGCTCGGTGGAGCGATGATCTTCGCAGGGTAGCTGGTAGCAACTGGATGAGAGTTGCCGAAAATCGGGTTAAGTGGCGAGCGATTGAAGAGGCCTATGTCCAGCAGTGGACTGCGGTAGGTTGATGATGAGTGATATAATTATATAAGTAAGAACGTAAGTTAGTATGTTCTTATATTGTATTTTATATTTGAAATAGTTATTTGCTTTATGTTTTATGTATTCCATTTACTCTTCTTCTTTTACACACTTTGTCTACATCTCCTTTGGTTATCTTCTTTCGCAGGTATGCTGGAAGAGATTTCTTTAGAAATAAGCAACAAGATTTCTTAATAAATATTAGTAAATTTACCTTTGTACCTATTTTCTTTTCTGTATTTAGTGTGTACATAAATTGTTAAATTAATAAATAAATACAACACGTGGAACCCGAAAAATCAGAGTACGTGTCTTGCGTTCGAATTTGAGACTTATGACTTTGCAGTCCGTCAGTCACACCACTAGGCTATTTTACTGTTTATACTATAGCGATGAAGGAATGGAAGAAAAAAAATCAAATATCATATCTTTGTGATTCAGTCCATGTTACAATACTCCTTAAAGACATATTAAATCAGCATAATACATGACGTAAATAAAAATTCCTTACCCATAAGTGGATAAAAGGGAAATTATATGTTAATATTTGATTTTCACTTTCATTTCATAATCTAATACATTTATGGGATCGTAAAACATTCGTGACCCGTTTCTTAATGTCTTCGAAATCGGTCGTTTTCACTTTCACGTACTTCCGATACCAAAGCATTACTGATTACAAAGTTTACAACATTCTCTTTACCGTTTGTCCTACTATTGTTCAATTGAATTTAAATTTTAAGCCATTGTGATAAAGGTTATACATTAATTTTCTAAAGTAACAATTTATGTTTGTCACAGCTCACGTTCGACAAACTAATTGATTATTTTGAGAAAGTTCTAACGAACATTTTATAGACTTTAATGTGGATGGTTTAAGATTCAATTCGGTGGCACAGTTCTGTTTTAATGGAAAATAACTCTTGGTTATTATGATGTTAGGTACTATGGTATGGCTTTTTAGCTTTGCCTAATAACTGTTCTAAACCTAGAAGACAAAAAGCCATGGCTTTCTCTAGAAAGGTCACGGCCGACTGACGCACGTGACGTCTATGTGACAGATGTCATGTCTGTCAGAATGGCGGATAGGCAATGACCGTTATTCATACAGCCGGAGAAAACAAAAGGAAAACTTTGGTTTCTATTACAATAAAACCAGTTATTAAAAAAAAAAATAGTAACTCATTTCTATTAGTAGGCATCCTCATTTAATAATTTCTATCCTTAGTAAATATTTAAAGGCCATAAAACGAATTTATCTGTCCCTACTTATTTAATAAATCTGAAGAGTTTGATCTCTAGAACTACTAATCGATTAGAAAATCTCTTTCTGTCGCTAATAACATCACGCAACGACCCTTAGGAGATGAGCAGAAATAAAAAATGGAAAAAAAGAGAAAAATGTAATACCACGCAACAAATTCCGTGGCATTGAGTTTGTCGCACAATTAGACCTGTATCGGTGGTGCCTGGAATTTCAGCGCGTTTCTGCAGAGCCGTGAACATAGCACACGATATGAACATAGCAACACGCCTGTAAACCCCGTGGGGTTAGGCAGAGGAGTACCGAGTAGTACACCCATATGCCGTCAGTTATGTTTAGTAAAAGTCTCGTATAAAAGGAGTGGGCCTATTGCCACCAACCGGGCATAAATCCAGACCTCGTAGTGGCTACTGAGAAGTTCCTGACGGCAAAATCCAATGACAATTTGTTCGACTAGGGAATATAACCCACGAACCTATATAACCGACCAACGAGACCCCCGGAGGGGTGAAACCCCCGCAGTTTCACCCAACTGACTTTTTTATTTTTAACGCACAGCTAGTTTTGCGATAAAATCAATCAAGAGACAATCAAAGAACTCGCCCCTGAGATAACACTCTGACCTTTTCTTCGTAGCACCCAGAAAAGCTTAAATAACAACCTAACTTTGAGTAACTAGATCCATTAGCCCAATATATAAAAGAGGACATTTCGATCAAGTTACAACACAAGTGCTTGACCAACTCGGCAAAGTTTTGGACAACGCAGACACGATGTTAGAGGAATCTGACAAAAATGTCCTAGGTTTAAATACAGGTGGATAAAGCAAAGACACAAATCTAAATCAAAGGGAGTTGTATTACCAGAGTTGTATTATGAAGTCTAATATTATATAGAATTGAAATTTGTAAATAAGGTAAAACCGACATACAAATTAACCGCTAAATAAGTAGAGAGGGAGCTCTCAGATGGACACTTTCGACTCTAAGGGGCTACTGGGAAAGCTCAAAATTAGTTTGAGCAACGATTCGAATCCCAGGGAATCCTGAGAACTAAATGGTTGTTCGTACAGAAATATAATCATCATAAACACACACCACGAGGGCCCAGTTTGGGCTGACGACGGGGATTTTAGACATTTCGGTTCTCTTGCTATCGATTGGACGAGCTCGTGGCATAATAGCGGTCGGTCGGGTCGACCTTCGGATTTGGCCGTGCTTTCCTAGGTTGGTTCATGGACGGGTGACCATTCATAAGGTACAGACAGCATCAGTATATGCTAACCCCTCTACAGTCCCGCCGAGTACGCCAGGGGTGTAACTACTTAATATTGCTGTCTGTACATACTATCGAGTTTCCGCCGTTCTTCGGAAAGCACGTTAAGCCGTTAGTTTCGGCTGTCATTTGTGAATCTTTGACAGTCGTTACAGGTAGGCAATTGTAGTGGGTCGAAAGTCTGACAACCATGTCTTACCAATGGCTACCCTCTTACTCAGTACAAACGTGGTTGTGGATGTCAGATAGGCAGCCGTTATAATGTTAAATAAGTAAGATTAGACTGATGGCCAAACCCAACGTAGCTGGAAAATGGCTAGGCAGATAATGATAATAGTTTCCTAGCAAGGATATTTTTCAACGTTTTGAGAGCAGTGGTGATGAAATAAATTACACAAAAACAAACGCCTGATTGACATCAAATTGAAGTTCTACAAGACGGCTTCTATAAATAACAGTTCGCTCTATCTTAACTTAATAGAATGAAGTGACTTTCTTTTCAACTTGACCGCTAGTTGGCTAAAGTTTCCAGACACGGATAATTTATCTAGTTGGTATGTACTTAGACGACAGCACACCTAACAAGACCGGAGACACTGTCTGTAAAATAATGGATAAGTGAACAAGAGTGAGACAATGAAAGTAAATTTCCTCATAGTAATATAAACATTCTCAATCCTATTAAATAATTTAGGGACAAACTATTGCAGGTGCAATAAAAAATAATGAAAACACTGTTTTGCTGGAGGAAGAGAAGACCGACGGAAAGAATATGGAGTAGGTAATTGACAGGTGTCGGTTGACAGAGGCAAAGAAAAAAAATCGTGATGCGCCGAGTTCAAGTAACTTCGGACAAAGGCAGAAAGATGAAGATGATGGCTATTTTGGAGCTGGAGCTGGCAAGACAAAACGATTTTTATCTCATACTATAACTGCTATAATCTTTATTAAAAACGGACCCAGCGGTATTGACTGTGCATTTGCACAAATTCATTCGCTTACTGTCAACTCCATGAATTTATAAGATGTTAAATGGACGTCCTGTGTGACTGACCGGTGTCAGTCAAAATGCTTATTAAGTTAAATGGCGTTTTCTAAACTAAACATTTTATATCAGAAAGCCTCAGTTATAATTACCTAGAATTACTACAACACGATGTTTTTAACAGAGTCACAAAAAAATTGTGCGTGGAATCCCTCCGCGTGGAAGAAGTGAAACTTCGTAATAAAAAACCGGCCAAGTGCGAGTCGGACTCGCGCACGAAGGGTTTGTAGCGACCACAAAAAAGCAACATACTACAAAAAGTCTACAGCGCCATCTATGATACGACGGAGGAACTAACATCAATTTCCTACAAGTCACAAGCAAAAATTTACATCGACTTCAGTATATATACAGAAACCCGATAACAACTATCGGGCAGTTGCCCGCCAGACATAACACCTGTCTGGCCGGAGGATCCTCCCTTTTCTAAGGAGTATCGAGGAACTTTCCACCCTGTGTGTGTGTTTTCATACTCCTAAAGGTTCCGTACCAATATTTATAAAAACCGCCATATATGCTCTGCAAATGAGACTCGTTTTTAGTTCAACTGACGTTTAGCGCCATCTATCGACATTTCTATGAAGTGGTTCGAAATTTTCGAGTCAAATACAATTTATCGACTATTACTCGTAAACTTGTAAAGCCCACTTAAGTGTGATAGTTTTCCTACAAACTTCGTTATATATAGGTACTACTGCCGTGACATTTGAATTTCTACCTACAACCGTTTATTTGGTAGAGGGGGGGGGACACTTGACTTTAACGAAAATTGGTACTTTAAAGCTTGATAAGTCACGAACGGTTTACTTAATCAAAAAACGGTTCCCAAACCCCTAATATTTTTCAAAGACCTATACAAAGATATCCCACACTATGGCAAAGAACGAAAAAAAAATCATCCCTACTTTACATGTAGGGGAGATTCCCTAAATAATTGTTTTTTTTTTTCAAAATTTTATTTTACCACTTTTCCAACGTCATTAACGTGTATACTCATGCCAAATTACAACTTTGTAGTACCAACAGTTTTTGAGCTAAACCGCGGACAGACAGACGGACATACCGAAACTATAAGGGTTCCTTGCTGACTACGGAACCCTAAAAAATTAAACTAAACGCATGCGTTCGAGTGCCACGCATTCTCTCTCGCTCTGTCTGTCTATAGATAAATTATAATCGGTCTGATCTAGCTGTAACACTATTTTTCGAAAATGTTTTTAGTCATTTCGGAAAATAAGATCTTGAAAGTTTGTATGAAAAGTCGTAAGGCGTAAACGCCCTTAAGACGTCATGGTAGGCCGACAAAAGTAAGTAAGCAAAAGTGAAGATTCATTCCTAGTATTCTGATATGTAAATAGGAGATCGGACTGGGTAAAGAAAACGACATTCTATTTTGTCCGTCAGACAGGTAATACAAAAATATTAGAAACGTATTTTTTGTTTTATCAAAATATCAAAAAATTACTTAGTTAAAACTCATTAAAGTTGGAGAGTGGGGGCTTACTACGTCACAAGTGGGTATAAAACTTACCTACATGTGACGTCATGCGCCATTTCAACTCAATATATCTCCGTAATTTTACGACTACGTGAAAAAAGAAAAAAATATGTGTCCAATACTTTTCATTAAACTACCCGACGGACAAAGAAAAAAAAAATTGGATTATCCCCTAGGGCCAGTTTCCGCATAAAATCCGGATCTTTTGTGTAACTTTGTAACTCCAATTTTAATGCGTTTCCTTTTACGACAAACAATGATTTTCAACATACTTTCAATATTGTACACAAATATATATTTTTGCCAGTGGTTGGTTTCAAAGCAAAAGGAGTTTGTCATTAGGGATTTGTTACAAAAGTTTGTTGAATGCGGGAGTATCGAAGAAAATGTATTAAAGTAGCTTTTGCCCGCGGCTTAACGAGATTGGTACAAAACCTTTTTGTTGAAAAAATCGATATAATTTAAGTCAACTCGATGGCAAGGCGGCCAGCGTTATAAGCACTTGTCCTGTTGACAGCGATGTGGACGAATTTTTTTGACTCCTTGTAATTTTGATACTTGTACATATTTTATTATTATTTAAGATGTAATAATAGTTTATATGTAATACAAATAAACAGTCAACTCGGTCAAATGGTGTCGAAGTCTAATTAATATAATAATAATAATAATAATAATTGTTTATTTGAACCAAGAACACACGTTACAAAATTATCGTGATCGGTAATAGCCACATTAGTAGAAACTGTGTCGTGGCTATTAACGCCCACCTCCAAGACAGAGATGACAAGTAGGTTCCAGATTATAATTAGTTATAACTAGGCTTAAGGTCTAGTGTGTGTGTGTGTGTGTGAGAGTGTGTGTGTGTGTGTGTGTGTGTGAGTGTGTGTGTGTGTGTGTGTGTGTGAGGAAAATAATAAGGTTTTTTCTTTTAGTTTTTTACTAAATTCTCCAATTCTTCGTACGTAAGGGTGGACAACCATTGGTCAGTGAGCCGCTTACACTCTCGAGAAGTGAGTGGATAAATATTACGTACCCTATTTACTTTGTTGTATAATACAGGAGCTATGAACTCGAATTGTCGCCGTACTAATTGGAGTTTAGACGAGTAAGTTTGGCAGACTCTGTCGGACCTACGTTTATGTTTGTGCAAATCAGGATCGAAGAAAAGCTCAGCATGCTTACGTAGAATTACGTTTAGGACGAAGGAGTGCCTTACCGAGGGTACTTTACATAGGGCGTACAGTTCGTCGGTAGGGAAACGAATAGGTTTATGCGTCATGACCTTGAGCACAGCTCTCTGCGCCCTCTCCAGACGCAGTAGGAGACATTTCCCGGCGTTACCCCAGGCCGACACACAGTACGTGATGACAGAGTGAGCAAGAGCAAAATAAACCATTCTAAGGGTAGAAAACTCGGCTGAACTTCTAAGGTTTTTAAAAACAAATATTAATTTTCTAACCCTAGATACCAGGATATTAATTTGCCCAACCCATGTCAGCGCACTGTCAATCAGTATACCGAGGTATTTGACAGAATCCGTACGCTTGATTTTGGGACAACCACAGTCAACGTTCGTAACAACATTGCATTTATGCGCAGTTAGAGAGAATGCGGATGTTGGCTGTGATGTAAGTCTCGGACCAAATGTGACAAACGCAGTTTTTTCCACGTTTAGGGTGAGCAAATTCTGTGCAAGCCACTTCATAGTAGACTGTAGCGCTGATTCGGCGACAGAAAGTGCCTCAGTCCAATCCTTGCCCCGTACCAGTATGACTGTGTCATCAGCATATGAAATTAATTTGGAGTTAGGTAGGGAAAGTTTACAGAGGTCGTTAATATATATAAGGAACAGGGTGGGACCAAGAACACTGCCTTGCGGGACTCCAAAGTTAAGAAACATTTCGTTACTGGTAAGATTATCTATTTTAACAAATTGTGAACGGCCATTCAGATAACTCTTGAAAATATCAAGAGCGAGGCCTCGAACTCCAATCAGTTCCAGCTTATTGAGCAAAAGGGGGACAGAGACGGTGTCAAAAGCCTTGGAAAGATCAAGGAAAATAGCAATAGTCTTTTGTTTATTGTTGAGATTTTGAGCCACTGAGCCCAATAAATCCAGAACAGCGTCTTCAGTATTTTTGCCTGCTCTGAAACCGTATTGGTTGACAGCGAGAACATTATGTGCATTGAGATAGTTGAGCAGTCGGATGTTTAATATTTTTTCAAGAAGCTTAGATAAGATAGTCAAAACGGAAATTGGTCTGTAGTTATTGACACTGCCTCTGTCCCCACTTTTGTAAATTGGGTGTACCAGGGCCCTTTTGAAGACCGCAGGGAATACTCCAGCTGTAAGAGCCAGGTTGAATACATGACAAATGATAGGGACAAGAGTTTTCCTGGCAGCACTAATCAGGGTCGCAGGAATGCCATCCCATCCCACAGCACAATTCAGTTTGAGGGCTAGGATGAGGCGATCAATCTCCTCATTATCCGTAGGGAAAATGACCATAGAGTTATGATGTGGAAAGGACTTACCAAGGACAGAGGAGCTGGCACAATCGTCACTCACTGGAGGCACAATATTGGAGGCCAGATTTTCTCCCACATTTGCGAAGAATTTATTAACAGAATCAACCGAGCGAGATGGGTCAGCTGTAATGGACAAGAGCTCACTGGCGGAAGTTTTATTGGTTTTCAAGTTTGAGATGATTTTAATAAGGTTCCAGGTGGCCTTTGGATTTTTGCGATGTTTTTCAAATTCTGCACGTTCATACTGCCGCTTTAATTTCTTCAGGAGATTATTACAGAAATTCCTATATCGGACATATATTATTTTCTTAGTTTCGTTATGTGGGTCCTTTTTGGATTTACGGTAAAGATTATCCCGATTTCTAATACACCTTAGAAGACCTGGTGTGATCCAGGGTTTGATAATTCGTTTCTTACTCGGGATAACCGAATTGCGACAATTTTTTGCAACGACGGAAGAGATAATATTGACTAAGTTGGATGCAGCGTTGTCAGCATCGTGACAGTTCGTAACAGCGGAGAAATCAGTATCGTTTAGTATCTTTACGCAAGCATCTATATCCACATGTTTCGATTTTGTCAAGGATTTTTGGGTATTTAAGCTAATATTGCAGAAGGCTATAACTGGAGCATGATCGGTAATTAGAGAATCGAGAACCAAGGATATAGATGGTTTGTTAGACTTTATTATTATGTGGTCGAGGCAGCTATCCATACGTGTAGGTAAAACATGTGCAGGCAGCATACCATGTGATGCAGCAGTGTTAAGGTACAAATCAGAATTCAGATCATTACAATTTGGGGCTATGTTAATGTTAATGTCTCCTACTATCATAATTGTTCTAAACGATTTTAACGAATGAAGGGTTGAATCTAAACTAGCTATAAAATTGTGTATGTTATGATTTGATGGTGAACGGTATACAGCTAAAACTGCTATCTCATTTTTGTACTTCAGAAGCAGGCAATTCGCGTCGTCGAGGGTTGGCTTTTCGACACAGAATTGTAAGTCGTGCCTAGCGTATACAACAACACCATCGTTTTGGTTACGGTGATCAGAAAATGAAGTTACAAAACCAGGGATAGAAGGAATAAACGGACATTTTTGCAACCAGCATTCGGATAACACGATTAGATCAAATTGTACCCCAGTACGATGCAACAATATTAGAAGATTTTCAAAATTAACACGATTTCCTATGCTTCTTATATTTACTTGAAGTATTTTGAGACTGTTTTTGACATTTTGCAAATAAGAATTAACTCGCTCTGGGGCGCAAAGGTATGATGAAGATGCTGACAATAGATCCATGTCATCTACAATTCTTGCGTTATCATCCATAATCAGGTCCATGAACCAACAGATATCCTATTTTGGGATCACTCACTGCATAAAAGGTTATCCTCAGTAAGAGGGAGCGAGAGAAAAGTATAAACAGGTTCATACGAGGCTGTCTAAGTATAATGTTGGTTATGTTAAGATTGGAGAGGTATGTGAGTATGTGAGTTTTCGTGAGTGTTGGTGGAAGTAGTATGTTTTTGTGGTATGGAATTTTAGTTTTAAGTGTTAAAATTACAATACAAAACAGCGATATAAGAAAACATAATATGAATTTAAGACAGATCCAACTGTCGATACAAAGATCATTATTAAGACTAGGTTTGCTTAGGGTATCTATTTTAGAACAATATACTTTCAATTGATATAGGACAATTTTACACATGCAGCCTAGTCACTTATCAGAATTTATGTTAAGGAAGTCAGACTCGTCCTTGATCACAAAATGCTGGGCTCCTGCCGCCTTCCGAAGAAATATTTTTCCATTTTTTATCCAACAGAACTTATATTCATTTATACTGGCGAAATCACGAGCCAGGAAGAACAGTCGTTTCATTTTTGGAGTGAGATTTTCCGAAATAAATACTGGTCTAACTGGACCATTAATTTTTAGAAGCTCGGTAGTCAATTTATTTTTTTCCTTGTTATGTTTTTTATACATTTGCAGAAACTTTTCTTTTAATAAATTGCTACAAAAGTCTACAATAATAGTCTTAATAATATGGCAAAGATATAAGTGTCTCTTTGTGTGTCCGAAAATCGCTTATTTAATGCAATTATAGATAGACTTTACATGAATAATATTGACGGTATGACCTCTATAATTATGTAGTATGCATAAAAATTTAAAAAACCCCCGACACAAAAAACCTCTTAAAAAACCAAAAATACAATAATCCAAGCGTCTTAGCGTCGGGGGTCCGCTTTGTTATATGCTTGTACTAAGCGGTCTACTTAGCGGTCCCCCGACGCTAAGACGATTTTTGTGTCGGGGGTTTTTTAATTTTTTAATTTTTTTTTATTTCATGCTTTTTAAACTTATATTGTTTTATCTTAGCCTTGACTGTCCCAATACTGGGCATAGGCCGCCCCATTGCTTCCACTTTTCTTGGTGTTGCGTGTCATCTCTCCAATTAACAAAAACAGCAAAATTTATAAAAAAAACTTTCTGGAAGGAGGGGGGGGGCTCCCCACCCACACCCCACCTGGCAATGCTCATGGTGACAAGTGACAAGATTTCAAGTTTCGAATCGATCAGACCTGTGGAAATTGTTAATTTCCCTTCTTTCTCTCGATTAAAACACCTTTCAAACGAATCTAAAACCAATTTCATCAAAATCGATTCATCCGTTTAGGAGCTACGATACCACAGACAGATACACAGATACACACGTCAAACTTATAACACCCCTCTTTTTTGGTCGGGGGTTAATAAAATGTAATAGGTATAAAGAAGAATCGCACATAACAACAACGTTGTAAACTTACAGATTCACTTTGCTTTTATTTTCCTGTTAAGGGATGATGACAAAATCATTGATCGCCTGCCATAACGGATTATTTAAACTACTCACTGGTTCGCCCATATTTAGTTCTTGACACTTGTATCCCCCGCACGGTTAGGCAGAGCTGTACCTAATAATGCCAGTTATGTTTAAGTCTCATGTAATAAGGGGCGAGCCTATTTCCATCAACCAGGCACCAATCGATCCGTGGCAGAAATCAGAAATTCCCGATGGAAAAACCCAGTAACATTTTGCTCGACCTGGGTATCGAACCCAAGAAGTCATGCTCAGCAGTCGCGCCAGAAACACTCCAATAAAAAAAAATACCTCTGCAAACTATGCATCGAAATTCAGCATCATGCTGAGTGGTAACCTGCTTGTCGCAGTCACGACGTGCAAGCAGTAATCATTTTTTATCCGTCCTGTTTGTACTTTTCATATATTTTTTTTTCTTGCGTTGTACCTATGTTTATTGTTTTATTTTATTTTTGTAATTTTGTATGCACGTCATGTCCCTGCGACAAATAAATATATTTTCTTTCTTTTTTCTAAATTTAAAATTCCACGTTCTCAATTAGTGTTTATTTATTTGAAAAGAGAATACATGTACAATAAAACAGAAAAACCAAGTAATTGTACAGTAAAAAGAAACATATTTAGAATAAAGTATGATAAAACATTTAAAATAAAGTACATACATAAAATTACAAAAAAAAAAAACATCTTTCATGCATCCTCCTAATTAATGAATTAATATTAAATGTACAGTAAAAATAAACATATTTAGAATAAAGTATGATAAACATAATAAATAAAATATAATAAAATATAATAATTATGTGTTTGCCTATTCAAACTTCAGTGACGTAATCAACCCTTTCAGAGACCGCATGGCATCGAAAATGCGCCCACATTCTACCTCAAATCAAAGCTAGCACAATTTGCCAATGCATTTCTCTCCAAAATAGCTGCGCAGTGGTGGCAACTTCAGTTTGTTTGGACTGAAGGAGCATTTGTCGTTACATGGAGCTACTAAATGTTGGTACAAGTTGTAAGGTACAATTCAGGATATTGTCACTAAAGACGTAAATAATCAATTTAAATTACGGTACCTAGTTAATTATTTTAAAAAAAATGTTTTTTTTTTTTTAGTTGTATTTCAGAATAACCCCCTAAACGTAGTTTAAGGAATAAGAAATTATCGAATTAACGTTTGAGATTTTTTGTATGTGTGTTAGCGAGAATAGAAGGCGAGGATCAGATGGGCTGCGTTAAAAACACGGGTGGTTCACACTTACCGATTTCCGAAAATAAGAAAAAAAACATATCTACCCATTTTATTTTTGATTCTGGTCGAGAATCATTTGCATAGTGACCTCCTTGAATATGACGAGGATGCAAAACAACACCTTGTATAATAATTTTACCTTTGTATTTTTGAAAAGTTAGGCTATATTGGAATAATCTTGTAGGAGGCTCTGAAGTCCATGCATCGAACATAAATTTCGATTCAAAGCAAATTTTCAGAAGGCAACATTCGACTGCACCCATCCATAGACTGACCTCAAGAAACGTATATATTCAACCTTCGATCTATCCGTGTGGGTGGGTGCTTTAACTTTGTCACGAATCTAAAGGGTTTAAGGGCTAAGTTTTTTACCTAATTGTTATAAATCTATTAAAAACCCACATTTACGGTACAAAATGTACACTATATTTAAGAAGAGTGGCAGATAGGCAGTCATTCCACATAAAATATGGTATGTGCCGGTTAGACTGGAAGCCGAACTCAACGTGAAAAATCCCTGCACGCAACAAATATTTGTAAGGCCTACAGATAGTTGTTCCAGATTTGGCTCTTTGTGTATGTGAGTTTAAATGTTTGTAAACGCACCCACGATACAGGAGAAATTCCAAGTGTGGGGGGGGCAACGATTATTTAAAAAATAAAGAATGTGAAGAAAGAATCGGGAAAAGCTATAGACAGAGATTTCTGTTTAAAGATCCCACTCTAAACAATTCTTACCTCGTAGTAAACCACTGAAATACTGCTGGTTAAAGCGAACCAATTCGTAGTCTGTCCATTTTTTGCTTTCATTGTTCCATGTTTGTACACCATTATTTTCATTCGACTCTACGTTCGAACGTTTGACAGGGACATATATTATATTATAAAACAAATGGTGTTTGCTTCTAATTTAAAATAATGGGGTTGTCTAGGAAAGCTTTGTAGCTTGTTACTAAAATAATGACATCATCAGTCTATAAACCATGGCTATATACCTTATATACATATACATACATGGGGTATTTTCGGATACCCCTATGCATGAAGAATCTATAATTTTTCTTTTCGTCACTATTTGGACCACCCAGTATATGTGCTAGTAAGATGTTGCCTAAATAACGAGTCTACACTAGTAGACTCAAAACCCAAGTTCCCATGACCTTAAAGTCCCGTGTCTTTTCCCAGGGGTAACTGAGCTTTAGGGTTTATTTTAGTTTATATATCTGAATTATAGGGTAAGTCGGAATTGTTTGCAACGGTGATGCTAACCGCAGCGGTCGGGGCCGAAACGGATTTCAATATTTTATAAATATTTTCTTATTAAAATTGTACACTGAGTTTGGACACATGTATATACTTCTCCATTATTACTGGTGAGATGATTTCCGAAATCCATGCGGGCATTCGACTACCAATCAAGCTATGCAAAAATAGATTACGCTGATCTCTTATTGTATAGGAAGCTCATACAAAGCGTGGTCAGGTAAAGCCACAAGCAAAAGCTAGTAGCATAACCGCCACCTTCCGCACTCCAGTAACGAACAAAAAATTCTCGTAATAACAGACGACACCGTCACGGCCGCTTACCGTATGAGTGTCGTACGCGAATATCATCTGGTCCACTGGACCGCGCCGACAATACTTTGAATATGCAGGTTAACTAACACATGTCTGTCATGTTTTGTTAGTTCAATGTTTGGTTAGGTTCGCAGCCTATACAGGGTGTAAGAGACATCGATGCGAAAACGGTTACAACCTACTCAGTACATCATTTTAAGCCCCACATTGAAATTATTCAACGGCTATTTAAAAAAAATCTGCTGTTCCATATATTTTACCCGTGTAAGTATTGCACTTTTGTAGGAAATATTGGAAAAATTCGTTTCTCTGCCAAGCAGGTAGCTGATTTAATTAATAGAATGGCTGGCAAGTCTCCTGGTCACGACGGTCTCAGCATCTAAGGTGTGCTGGGGTATATCTGCCTAGAGTGCTGGCGCTGTTTTACATACTTTGCATTAGCCACTCATACCTTCCACCCGATATGCTGAAAAAAATAGTGGTACCAATCATGAAAAATAAGACTGGGGATGTATCTGATAAGGCGAATTACAGACCGATATCCTCAGCCACTGTAATTGCTAAGGTGTTGGACGGTTTGTTGGACAAGGTGACAAGGAACTTGACAAATGGTTAACTCAACATGACGTACAGTTTGGGTTTCGGCCTGGACTTTCCACTGAGAGCTATCCTCTGTCTAAAGCAAACCGTCCAATACTATAAGGATAGAAGTACTCCGGTGTATGCCTGCTTCCTTGATCTCTCAAAGGCATTTGACCTTGTGTCATATGATGTCCTTTGGGATAAGCTCAGGGAGCAGGTGTACCACCGGAGTTGACGGGTTTGTTCCAGTACTGGTATTTGAACCAGTCAAACCAAGTTCGTTGGGGAGACGTTCTTTCTGAAGCGTACAGGTTGGAGTGTGGAGTGAGGCAGGGAGGGTTAACCTCACCTAAGCTCTTCAACGTGTATGTAAATCTCAGCAGCAGACCAGCTGGGTGCAAAATTGGTGGTAGGTACTAGCGTCAATAACCTAAGCTATGCCGATGACATGGAGCTGCTGGGTCTAACGGCTGGCTCAATCAGGGAGATGCTGGGTGTTTGTGAAAGGTATGCAGTAGCCCATGGCATGCATTTATGCATTTATACAATGTTATAAAAAGTGAGTATCTAATCTTTGCTGCTCCCGGGAAACAAATAAATTATGAGGCCTCAATAGCTCTCAATGGACGAAACCTTAAAAGGGTCGCCCAATTCATGTATTTGGGACACTATGTCACCGAAGACCTCAAAGATCAGGTAGATATGGATCGCGAACGCAGGGCACTAGCAGCCGGATGCAACATGCTGGCTCACAGATTCGCTCGTTGTAGTAACGAGGTCAAAATAACTCTGTTTAATGCCTATTGTCAAGGGTTCTACACGGGCAGTTTGTGGGTCAGCTATACGCGGAGGGTTCTAGATGCACTATGTGTGCAATATAACAATGACTTCAGGGTGCAGTAGAGGTTGCCCCGGTTCTGCAGTGCTTTTAGCATGTTTGCGGTAGCGCGGACTGATGACTTTTATGCCATTATGAGGACAAAGACCGCATCCTTATTAGGTAAGCAGGATGAGGGCTAACAGCAACAGCATTTTGAAAACCTTAGCTGAACAGCACAATGCATACTATACTATACTTAGACACTGTGTCCGATTGCTTGTGCGTCAGTGATGTTTATATGTGTGTACTTACTTAATTAATACTAACCCTAAGTTTATTTTTATACTAACCAGTGGACCAATGTTGTCAAATTAAATAAATAAATTATTATTATTATTTTTATTACTACTGCCTACCTACTGCCTACCTACTGCCTACCTACTGCCTACCTACTGCCTACCTACTGCCTACCTACTGCCTACCTACTGCCCACCTACTGTAACAAACGTGCTTGCTCCTCGTGATAAAAAGTAAACAGATTTGTACATTAAAAAAGTAATTAGGGTAAAATGAATTTAATAAATGATGATATGAAAAATACAATAAATTATTTAAAAAAATGAAGGGCAGGTTAATCGGGAACGTTTTGAATGTCTCCGCAAATCTCTGAGCGTGATAGTAACTGAAGACAAACATCCCAATGTAGAAAGCTGGCTTGATCAAGATGAGCTTGACCACGATGAACTTGATGCAGGGAGGCTTGGCAGGACCCACCAGCAGACACGTACCACCCCAGTGCCAGGCTCGTCAGCTCGCAGAGCAGCTTCCAGCAGACACGTACCGAGCCCAGTGCCAGGCTCGTCAGTTCACAGAGTAGCTTCCAGCAGACACGTACCGAGCCCCAGTGCCAGGCTCGTCAATTCGCAGAGCAGCTTCCTCACAGCAGCTAGCAGCAGCCACGGCAGCACCAAACGAAGACCGCTCCTTAACTCCACTAGGCTGTGCCCAAAACTCAAGATATGACTGAGATCTTGACTCCAAACTCTAGACTTAGCTGATTTCTTAACTTCAGACTAAACTGATTTCTTGTCTCCAGACTAAACTAGGGCATCCGTCAGAAATTCCTTTTATACCCTGATCCTCCGTTTCTTTCTTCAAATTTCTTTCTCAGATTCAAAACTGCTGCGCTCTAGTAAGACGCAACCTGCCAGTATTCAAAGCAGCCAGTAACAATTGGTCAAAAACCTTGCGCATAATATTTTTTTAATATAACTCGGAATTTCTTTACACAACAAATTGATGAACAATTGAACTGACTAATTGATGATAATAATTTCTAGTAATATATAATCTAAAATAAACCTTCATAGAGAGTTTGGCTGGTAAGAATCAAAAATAAAAGTAAATGACATCTGACAAATTTGAAGTAAACATGTCACAATAATCCTTTATTGTAAAGAAAATATTTATAAAAACGAAATTATTGGTAAAATGCTAATGTAAAACCAAGAAAAGTATGAATATGGATGATAAGTGTGAGTATAAAGTATCTGTAGTAAGCAGATACTATACTACTGCCTACCTACTGCCTACCTACTGCCTACCTACTGCCAAATGGGTTGGTAATTTTTATTTTTTTTCTTGTTTACGGAAATCGGTTAATGTAAACCACCCGTGTTTTAAACGCGGACCGTCTGGTTCTAGCCCTATAACCTCGCTTACACACATACAAACAATCTCAAACCTTTATTCTGTAATTTCTTATTCCTTTTACCACGTTAAGGGGGTTATTCTGAAATACTGACAAACGCAAACCACCAAAAAAATCAGCGTTTATCAATAATTAACTGGGTACCGTAATTTTAATTGATTATTAATGTCTTTTGTGACAACCTCCTGAAATTTGACGAGACTGCAAAACAACACCTTAATAAAATAAATTTTTGATGATTAGACGATTTGAGGAAAAAACAAATGTTTTTACATTGTTTCCTTAATCAGTTTGACTTTACAAAGGACAAATACTATTTATAAATATGATTGATGTTGAATATCAACCAATTAAGGTATCAATATCGTGATGACTTCATTATCTCGTATTATTTCATATCCTGTGCCAGTGGTTTTCAAATATACTTATTACGGGGCAGACTGCCTCGTAGGTCCAGTGGCCGATAGCACGACTGCTGATAATGAGATCCTGGGTCCAAGTCCCAGGTCGGGTAAAGTTTTACTGGGTTTCTCCATACGGAATTTCTCAGTAGCAGCCACGGAGTCTGGATATGTGCCCGGTTGATACTCGCCCCCTATTACATGGGACTTGAACATAACTGGCGAAATGTGGGTGTACACTTCTGCCTAACCCTTCAGGGATTACAGACTTGATTTTATGTTATTTATATAACCAGCTTCATTTTAGAAGATTTTCTAATGAAAATCCGAGTCAACACCTAGGAAAATTTTTGGTTTTCCATCATGGGTGTCGTTTTCGTGGTCGCTGATCACTAAAATGAGGTCAAATATAAAATCCGAAATGGCCCCGTGGAATATTTGTCGTTTTCGTGGTTTTATAAAATCCCAAGATGGCGGTTTGAAGTCAAACCATGCAAATTAATTTAAATTCTAAATAAGACCACCTCTTTTTTCTTATCTGCGGAACCGGAATACCACGAAAACGACACCCATGAAGGAAAAAGAAATGATTAATAATAAAAATCTAACTATTACCGGATAATTCTATCCCGTAAAGATTTTGTTGTTTTATTTAACTATATATTTGGCAACCACTGGCTTAACAGGATAAAAACAAATATATATTTTGATGACAATAATACAATAAAGAACATCACGTATATAAATATCTGTTAAGGAAACTGTTCATCACAAGGTACCTCAATCGTTACAAAATGAAGTCCTATTTAAAATATTTTGTGTTATTTTTCTGTGTGAATTTTATCGGTAAGAAGTTTTTTTGTTATGTATTAATTAATTTGCGCTAGTCATATTATCTACCAATAAATTGTATACTATTTTTACTTTGTTAAATAATTCCCAGGAACTGTGTAATTCGGTTGAAGAAAAGTACAATTCTGCTTAATCTTTAGGAGACTACAGGCTTGATGTTATGTTCAGTATTTTGCTTGTATTTTTAGAAGGAACATTTAGATGTGACTACAAATACAGTTTAAAAGCCCGAGCATGGTTTAAATCATTCATTATACCGGCGACTTGGTTTGATGCAAGACTACGATGCACTTTGGAAGGTAAGCTTCATTGTATTATCATAAGCCAGTTTTTTTTTTTTAAAACCACCAATAAAAAAAACACTTATAAAGTGTGAAAATAGTATAACGTTAATTTCAAAAGTCCGTCGATTTTATTTGTTTGCATAATCCATGTTCGACTCACTGACTTCCCAAACATAGTTGTATTGCAGTTAATTTTAACTTTAAAAAGACATTTGAATTTATTATCCAATACTAACGTGGTCGTGAAGTTCAGAAACGTAGTCGCTTCACTACTATCGACCTTAAAAAAAAAAAAGACAACAAAAATAAACAAATAACTTTAATTTTAAAAGTTCGTCGATTTTGTTTGTTTGTTTAATCCATTTATTGCCACCGATTTGAAAACTAAACTTCTGTTGAAGTTAATTATAACTGCGAAATTACATTTAAAATTACCTCACTCACGTGTTTGAGGAAGTCAGATACGTAGTCCCTTCATGTAAAATACTACTATTCACCTGAATCCGGTTAGACTGAAATATTTCTCGAAAAAGCTCTAAAAAACAAAGTCACGGCATTCATGATCTTTTAAACTATCTTTTAACAAAACTTCAAATGCTTGTGAATTTTTTTTTCATATTTTGGCGTCCGTCTCTTATAATTTTCAATATTTCACCAAACTATTTGCACAGATTGCAACTTCTCCCAAATTTTCATCGATATAGTGCTAATGCAGCAATAGGTTGACAACCCACAACCCTACGGTGTGGCGCAGAAGTACAGTGCCCCACACCATTACCTGACCCATCTCACAAAGCCAAAAAGAGGCAAATGGGTCAAGTAATGCTGCTCACTGTACTAGGTGATCTGACCACAAATTAATTGGGATTACTGATAAGAAGAAGAGTTGCGAGGCAAATAGCTGTGTGCAAAAAAGAAAGTAGTAAAAACAGAAAGAAAGGAAAAAAAAGAAAAGAAAAAGGTAGTAAATAGAAAGAAAGGAGGACTAGGAGAGGGGTAAGGTATAAAGTAGTAGAAACTTCAAGAGCCAACTTGAAGTTTCAGGTGTCGCTTTACGTAACCAAAATTATAAGACGTCTTAGTTTTAGAACGATCCATATTAACAGACTGGAGTAAAAGACATAACAACATTTTCATCAATGGTTACACGAATTCGCAAAACAATATAACATCAGATCACACTGACCAGCACAAAATTTGGTGTAATCTTTATAAGTGTTAACCGACTTTTGGTGCTGACTGTACTTAAATTTGAATGACACATAATAACTCTTTACCGCTTTGAGAATTATAAGGATGACAATTTTTAATTTAATTTTTATCTTCAGGTGCTGTTCTAGCTTCCCCAACTACAATAGAAATCAAAGCTGAAATGAAAAACATCATAAACTCTTCCAGTCAAGGATTTGATTTTTTCACTGGGATTCATGCAACTTTCTCTCAAGGAGACTATTACACGATTGAAGGTAAGCGAGTTGTTGGTTACAGATGTATTAATATCAGTCTATAATATGTCCACTGCTGGGACACATAATCTCCTATTTGAGGAAATGGGCTGTAATTCACAGCACAAACCAATGCCTGTAAGTGCTGGTTTTCTTGTTTTTTTTTTGTTCATTTCCAAGCAGTGGTGATGAAATAAATTATTCAAAGTAAAGCGCCTGACTGAGTTCTAATCTAAGATCGTTGTCGTTTATTTGATACATAGAGGTACTTGGGGTTATCAAGAACAGGGTGTCAAATTCTACATCCCCATATAAAAATGGGGCCACCTGATTTGAGTCTGGTGGGCTACAGACTGACAGTTGTTGTCGGAGTTTTCTATGTAGTCTTAAGTCGCGGATAACTTTAACTGCGGGATTTTGGATTTGAATGTTAGTTCTTTATTAGACATAGATGGCTCTGTATTACTTTTTATAGTGCCGATACTCACCTATATAATTGAATAGATCTGCATAAAGAAGTAGTAGCTGGATTTATGATTCCTCAAATCTTAGTTAAAAAATAACTCATAAAATAATTATATTTATTATACTGCAAATATTGCAAACGTCATAAAGTTTTCCAATGAATACCTATAGTAGTCAATAAGTAAAAGATGACAGCCGGTACTTAAGTAACAGATAAGAGACTCCAACACATTCACAAATTACAGGTACACCGCTCTCAGAAATCCCAGTGACTTGGGCTCTAGGTGAACCGGATAATAAGGACAACAAAGAAAGTTGTATGACTTTAAATGGTGATGGAGAATTAGCAGATCTGCGCTGTGAAGAGACTCGACCTTACATCTGTTACCACAAGGAGAGAATTGACATAGAAGACAGTGAGTGCGGCACTATCGACCCAGGTAATACTCGTAGAGATAGAATCACAGTCTTTTGAATCTGTTCATTAGGTAACATTTACTTTTATTAGTTACTAGCTGTTACCCGCAACTTTCGTCCGCGTGAAATTATTATAAGAATATTAATTTCATATTTGAATCGGATTTAGTTAATAGTAATTTCAAAAGTTTAATTTTTTTTGGCTGTTTAGGGGTATGAGGAACAGGGTGGAAAGTTCCTCGATACTCCATAGAAAAGGGAGGATCCTCCGGCCAGACAGGTGTTATGTCTGGCGGGCAACTGCCCGGTAGTTGTTATCGGGTTTCTCTATATATACTAAAGTCGATGTAAACTTTACTTGCGACTTGTAGGAAATTGATGTTAGTTCCTCCGTCGCATCATAGATGGCGCTGTAGTACTTTTTGTAGTATGTTGCTTTTTGTGGTCGCTTCATCACTCCCCCCCGGAGACCGGAGGTCGATAGTCGAATGAGTCATCTTAGGTATTTAGCCGTGCCAGTTGGAAGCCTGTTGCCGCATTGTTCACGGTGAGTCGGAACAGTCTGCGGTGGCGAACCCCAGTGAGTCGGGGCCGGCGCTGCGTTTGCTCCGGTGTGTCGGACGTGGTACAGCGCCGCGATGT
Source organism: Cerastis leucographa (assembly GCA_963082945.1). Taxonomy (NCBI): domain Eukaryota; kingdom Metazoa; phylum Arthropoda; class Insecta; order Lepidoptera; family Noctuidae; genus Cerastis; species Cerastis leucographa. The sequence goes on from OY720370.1 coordinate 6,708,967, forward strand.
GGCAGACAGCTAGAGAGGTGTCGACCGGGAGGTAGAAGCCCTCGACCGGCCGAAAGTGCAGTGTGCTGTGCCATGGTCGCTTGATGAGAGGCTGAGGGTGCTGACCAGGAATGCGCTTTCGCTGCATGCTGGTGGTCAGGAATACCCATTTGAAGCTGGCTGGCTGTGAGACTCGCTGCTCGAAAGCTGGAGGAAGTGATGCTGATGTTGATGACGTCACGTTGCTCGAAGGCTGCGCTGACGTCCATTTCGGGGTCACCAGTTTAGGGGTATGAGGAACAGGGTGGAAAGTTCCTCGATACTCCATAGAAAAGGGAGGATCCTCCGGCCAGACAGGTGTTATGTCTGGCGGGCAACTGCCCGGTAGTTGTTATCGGGTTTCTCTATATATACTAAAGTCGATGTAAACTTTACTTGCGACTTGTAGGAAATTGATGTTAGTTCCTCCGTCGCATCATAGATGGCGTTGTAGTACTTTTTGTAGTATGTTGCTTTTTGTGGTCGCTACAGCTGCTAATTTTTCATAGTCATCCTGTACCTAGCCTATTGCCATATTGTAAGATCTAATAACAAGCTATTACTTTTCAGAATACCACCTGGACAAAAGAACTAACAAATGCTATAAGTTCCATACAGTTCCAAGAAATTTCTCGCGAGCATTCATGGCATGTTCAGCTGAAGGCGGCCATCTTGCTATCATAAACAGTGAAGTCGAAGCAACAGTACTAACAGAACTCTTTGCCAAATATCCAGCATCCAAGATGGTAGGAAATTTCGAGAAAGGTCTAGCTTTTGTCGGTGTTCATGATTCAAACGAACAATGGGATTGGAGGACTATTTATGGTAATTAATAGTTTCTTGTACATTGTACGCTATAAGTAAGAAATATACATTTAGTTTGGTTATTTTTTGTACCGGTAGGACGTACCCCGGTTAAAGTCTGGTTATGTGATTTTTAATCTTGAATAATGCCACAATGATGGCATTTGAGTTCTACATCTAGACAAACTAGTTCAGATTATTGCGCAGAGTATCTGTAAGGTATCCGTATTTCTCTTTTCAGGTCAAACGCTAGTAGAGGCAGGATACAGCACATATTCTCCAGGGGAGCCAAACTTTTCGGCACCAGTTGAGTCCTGCGGTGGGATATTTCGATCAGGTCTTCTAGTTGACCTGTGGTGTGACAGGCCAACCGCATTCATCTGTGAGAAAAATCCAGGAGTTCCTCTCTCTTGTCGTTTTTAAACTAAATCTTAAAATGTGTAATTTAAGACACAAGTAACCGCCAAGTGATCAAAATGCGACCATAATGCGTTTTTAAGATTTTTGTCTTATTACTGTTCTTCTAGAACATGAACTTTAACTATGCCAATCTCAAACTGCTCTGTGTAAAAAGGCGTCACAAATGTTTTCTTCGCATAAATAAATGAATAAATGTGTCTTAAGTGTATTGTTTCCTTTTTTATTTTGAGTATTATTCTCTAAATTACTCGTGCCAGCTGGTTTTCAGTGGAATTTTCACTAACTAACAAGACTACTTGACATCAGTTGTTGGGATCATCGGATGTTGGTGGTAAAGACACTTTATGTTGACCCTCAGATCCTCTATTAATTTAAATTAAAATAAAATTTGATCAACGATTTAGGGAATACTTATTATTTTTATTTATTTGTTTTATCATTTATTTACTCTCAAGAGAGATCACCACAAAAAAATTAAGAAACATTTTTCCATTGATTCCTTTATTTTTTAATTATTTACAACTATGATGTTGTTGATTTACTTCAATACAGTAACGACTAACTAAAGTTTTAATATCGTTTTAACTTTTATTACTTTGTATTGTACTTGTACCTTGTATTATTTTCCTGTGCAATGTAATATGTACAAGGTGTAACGGAAAGGGTATATACATACAAAATTTCAATATCTATTCAACCCATGTATGGGGCAGCCGATATTTTTTTCGCTATTTCCGTTATGGCTTTTATACTAAATAACCACCTGTGTTTGGGTCTCGTGGTTGCTTGCGCTTCTGGGAAACATGGGATCCTGGGTCCAAGTCCCAGGTCGGGCAAAGTGTTACTGGGTTTTTCCATACGGAATTTCTCAGTAGCAGCCACGGACTCTCACGAATTTATGCCCGGCTGATCGCAATAGATTTGCCCCTATTACAAGGAAGTTATACATAACTAGCGAAATATAATGGTACCCCTATTGCTAGGCCTCCTCTCTTTGAGAGGTGGTTTTTTAAGAAGATTGCATTCGCCATTTGGAGTGCAAAAATAAATTTAAAGAGTAGGCAGTAGGTAGGCAGTAGGTAGGCAGTAGGCAGGCAGTAGGCAGGCAGTACTTGCGTATGCCCAAGAACTCCACGACCTAGTCCTACCAGCCCCCTTCTACAATCGGACATTCGAACAATCGGAACTGCAAGTTTTCTTCCCTACCTTATTGCTATTTTACTAATTCGCAAAAAGTGTTTTCAAAAGTAAATGCACAGCAAAAGTGTGGATCTCTCTGCCTGCGCCTGTTTCCGAACGCTTACAACCCTAACCTTGTCAAACTTAGAGTGAACAGGCTTAAAAAGTATTTAGGAAAGTCAACAATTTCGATAAAAATATTAAACACAACACTATTTTAAATGTTTTATAACTACTTAAATTAAAGTATGTTGTCAAGTGAATTCTAATAGATAATGATGAAATTTCACTGTACCTTCATAATATGGCACAGTGAAGCATTTCTATTAAGTTCAACTATTCAGTGACAGGCTGATGATGATGAGCAAAAATCTCACTCAGGAAAATCAGTGAACTATTTATTGAATTATTTAAAAGCACATACACTATCATCACAGGCTTACCTTATACAATAGTGCAGTTATAGTTAATGTTATAATATATTAAATTAGGCTTATAATTATATTATTTTCAAAAAATAAGAGTAATGTTACAAAATGCGGCCCGTGTGAATTCACTCAGTGTACAATTTATTGAAGTAGTCAATCTGTTGTGACACCATATTGAGTGTAGGAGCGCACGCGTAAACGGCGCGTACTGCAGTAGGTTAGTGCGAGCGGGCGGCACCCACAGCAGTGGCGGCCGCCGCCGTCGCCTCACGTACCCATCAGGTACACACAACCAAACCATGCTTAGAACGCCTAGGTTTTGTATTTTACCACGCATCAACTTAAATAAGTAAGTGGCGAAATCTCCTTCCCTTCTTACTTCCATTTTATAGCAGCCAACCATGCCCAGAACAAATAGAGTAGGATATAGCAGTGGATACCCTGAATACACACCATACAGCTTTAAGGACAGGAATCTCACAAACTTGTTCTGGATACGTTCTATTAATACGCGAAGAAAATGTTTGTTACGTCTTTTTACACAGAGAAGTTTGAGATTGGCATAGATACTGTTCAAGTTCGAGAAGGACAGGTAATATACTAAGACAAAAAAAAACTTAAACACGCATTATGGTCGCATTTTGGCCATTCGGCGATTACTAGTGTCTTTAATTTTACATTTTAATATCTAATTATTTAATTTAAAAACGACAAGAGAGAGGAACTCCTGGATTTTTCTCACAGATGAAAGCGGTTGCTCTGTCACACCACAGGTCAACTAGAAGACCTGAGCGGACTATACCACCGCAAGCCTCAACTGGTGACGAAGTGTTTGGCTCCCCTGGAGAATATGAGCTATATCCTGCCTCTACTAGCGTTTGACCTGAAAGAGAAATACGGATAAGTTATTGTTTCAGGCCTTGTTCATGAAAATAGATGATGCAAATCGCTTGAAGCGACACGAGCTATTTACTTGTTTCAATCGCGTGAATACCGTCGTACCACATGTCGCATCGCGATCTTTCACGGCATAAGCAATGTCTTAAAATCGTTTGTTTCTCCGGAGTCGCTGTCGCAACACAATTAGCGTGTAGCGCAAAGTTTTTTTTACAAACGCTTGCAAGTATCCAAATGCTTAAAAATTCAGTTATCAGATTCCAATACACCTATTTATTAATTTGCGCAATAATCTGAACTAGTTTGTCCACTCAAATGCCATCATTATGGCATCACTCAAGATTAAAAATCAGGTTACCAGACTTTAACCGGGGTACGTCCTACCGGTTCAAAAACATAACCAAACTAAATGTATATTTCTTACTGATAGCGTACAATGTACTATAAATTACCATAAATAGTCCTCCAATCCCATTTTTCGTTCGAATCATGAACACCGATAAAAGCTAAATCTTTCCAGAAATTTCCCATCATCTTGGATCCTGGATATTTGGCATAGAGTTCTGATAGTACTGTTGCTTCGACTGCACTGTTTATAATAGCAAGATGGCCCCCTTCAGCTGAACATGCCATGAACGCACGAGAGAAATTTCTTGGAACTGTATGGAACTTGTAGCATTTGTTAGTTCTTTTGTCCAGGTGGTATTCTGAAAAGTATTTACTTGTTATTAGAATTTACGATATGGCAGGTGGCTAGGTATAGTGTAAATTTGGAAAAATGAGAGGTCCGTGCAAAAAAAGTAAACATTTGAAATTATAAGTAACTAAATCCGATTCAAATAAGAAAGTAATATTTTTATAATAATTTCACGTGGTCGACGGTTGTGGGTAGCAGGTAGTAACTTATAAAAGTAACTATTACCTAATAAACAAATTCAAAAGTCTGTAATTCTATCTTTACAAGTATTACCTGGGTCGATAGTGCCGCACTCACTGTTGTCTATGTTGACTCTCTCCTTGTGGTAACATATGTAAGGGCGAGTCTTTTCACAACGCTGATCTGCTAATTCTCCATCACCATTTAAAGTCATACAACTTTCTTTGTTGTCCTTATTATCCGGTTCACCTAGAGCCCAAGTCACTGGGATTTCTGAGAGCGGTGTACCTGTAATTTGTGAAAGTGTTTGAGTATCTTATGTATTACTTAAGTGCCGACTGTCATGTTTTGCTTATTGACTATATTCATACATTCATTGGAAAACTTTGTCATTTGCAGTAAAATAAATAAAGTTATTTTTATACTAAGAGTAGAATAGAATCATAAAACTAATCCCACCAGATACAAAACAGGAGACCCCTCTTTTCTATGGAGCCTGAATAACTTGACACCCTGTTCTTCATACCCCCAAAGGTCTCTGTGTGTGTCAAATAAACTATAAAGATCTTAGATTGGAACTCAGTCAGGCGCTTTACTTTGAATAATTTATTTCAACACCACTGCTTGCAAATGAAACAAAAAACTAGAAAACAAGCACTTACAAGCATTGGTTTGTGCCATAATTTACAGCCCGTTTCCTCTTATAGAGAAGGGATCTGTGTCCCAGCAGTGTAGATATTATAGACTGATATTAATACATTCGTAACCAACAACTCGCTTACCTTCAATCGTATAATAGTCTCCTTGAGAGAAAGTGGCATGAATCCCAGTGAAAAAATCAAATCCTTGACTGGAAGAATTTATAATGTTTTTCATTTCAGCTTGGATTTCTATTGTAGTTGGGGAAGCTAGAACAGCACCTGAAGATAAAAATTTAATAAAAAATTGTCATTACTATAATTCTCGAAGGGGTAAACAGATATTATGTGTTATACACATGTAAATCCCACCTGAAACTTCAAGTTGACCCTTGAAGTTTCTACTACTTTGTACCTTCCCCCATCTCCTACTCCTCCTTCTTTTCTCTTTCCCAGGTTTTTTTTTTGTATATTTTTTGTTTTTACTACATTCTTTTTTGCACACAGCTATTTGCCTCGCAACACTTCTTCTTGTTTCTACTGGCAATAATCCCAATTAATTAGCCCATCTAAAGCCCATAAAAATTATAAGAGGCAGACGCAAAGGTATGAAATAAAATGATCACTAGCATTTGAAGTTTTGTTGGATCCTATAGTTTAGAAGACCATGACGGCCGTGACTTTGTTTTTTATAGTTTTTTCGAGAAATATTTCAGTCTAACCGGATGCAGCTGAATACCAATATTTCACGTGAAGCGACCACGTATCTGACTTCCTTAACCACGTGAGTGAGGTAATTTTAAATGTAATTTCGCAGTTATGATTAACTGCTAAAGAGCTTTAGTTTTGGACATCGGTGGCAAAAAATGCGTTAAACAAACAAAATCGACGAACTTCAAAATTAAAGTTATTTTTATTTTTTTTGCGGTCGTCATTTCGAAAGGCGATAAAGGTCGTCCATAAAGTCGATAATGAAGCGACTTTGTATCTGACCTCCATGACCACGTTAGTATTCGGTAATAAATTCAAATGTATTTTTGAAGTTAAAATTAACTACTAGGTACACCACTTTAGTTTTGGAAGTCAGTGGTAAAACATGGATTATACAAACAAACAAAATCGACGGACTTTCAAAATTAACGTTATATTATTTTCACACTTTACAAGTGTTTGTTTTTTAGTGCTTTACTAAAAAAATGGCTTATTATAATACAATGAAGTTTACCTTCTAGAGTGCATCGTAGTCTTGCATCAAACCAAGTCGCCGGTATAATGAATGATTTAAACCATGCTCGGGCTTTTAAACTGTATTTGTAGTCACATCTAAATGTTCCTTCTAAAAATGCAAGCAAAATATTTAACATAACGTCAAGCCTGTAGTCTCCGAAAGATTAAGCAGAATTGTACATTCCTACAACCGAATTTCATAGTTCGCGGAAATTATTTAACAAAGTAAAAATAGTATACAATTTGGTAGTTGGTATAACATGAGCAAATTAATTAATGTTTAACAAAAAAAAATTACCGATAAAATTCACACAGAAAAATAACGCAAAATATTTTAAATAGAACTTCATTTTGTAACGATTGAGGTACCTTGTAATGTACAGTTTTCTTAACAGTTATATAAATACGTGCTGTTCTTTATTGTATTATTATCATCGAAAGATATATTTTTTGTTATCCTGTTTTTTTTTTGTAAGCCAGTGGTTCCTAAATATATAGTTGAGTAAAATATTTTTTTTTTTACGGGAATTACCCGGTAATAGTTAGTTTTTTTTATTAATTATGCTGTCCCTCCCACCGAAAGTTTTTTTCCCGTTTTGGAACGCAGTGTGGTGTTTTCTCTTTCATGTCTTTTTACACTCAAAATGCTGCGCTTTATTGCACTTTAAAAGACTACAAGGCTTAAACTTCTGCAATTCGTATGCAAAACCTACTGAAAGATAAGATAAGATATTTAAGAAAAGATAAGATATTTATTTTTAATAAGAAAAAAAAAAACATGATACATTATACATGTTGGCACAAGGCTGTACAATCGAGTATAACATTATTGGCAGATTTCCGGCCCCTAAACTAGGTACGCAGACCTGTATCTTAGGAGACGGACATTTTTCGGCTTCAGTTTTATACAATACAATACAACCGTGACATTTCAGTTACATAATTATACACAACATGTTAGAGAAGTCAGCCAGTAAGAAGGTAAAGTGAATGTTTGTGATTGGGGTGTCTAGAATGTGAAGTATGGGTGAGATGTGTGTGGGGGGTGTGTTTGTGTAAGTAAGGGTGGGTGCTTAGCATAATTTAAGGGAGATTGAGGAAGAATGAATTGTTAATATATTTTCTGTCTCGTCGTAAGAAAGAGGTGCTAGCCATTTTTTTAATTTATTTTTATTTCATGAGTTGAGAGTCTATAAAGAGGAATACTTTTATTAATTTTATTGTAAATTCTTGAGCTTTGAGCTATGAATTGTCGACTTGCAAATGCATATCGGCATGGGACTGTTTTGCAAACAGGAAAATCTAGGCGTCTTTAGTTTAAATAGCATCACTTTCGGAACCGCTCGTTGTGCACGTTCAACACGGAGCATCGCAGTTTTGTAAGTTCCACCCCACACGGGGATGCAGTACATAATGATAGATTGACATAAGCTGTTGTACACAAGGGTCAAAGTCACGGTGTCGGCAGAATGTCTGAGCTCTTTAAAAATATATATCAGTCTTCTGATTCATGAGCAGAGTGCCTCAATATGTGCGTACCAGTCCAGTTTGTCATCTATAATCACTCCCAGGTACTTTATATTGGGAACCACACTAAGTGTGAGACAATTACAATGCAATGATTGATAAGGAGGACAGGTGTGGGCTTTTATTTTTGAAGAAGAAGTTGGTGGTAGTGGTGTTTGAGGACGGCAGAACCTTAGTAATTTTGTCTTTTCCAGATTCAGGGTTAGCAAGTTGTTAGACAGCCACTCCATAATCAGCCGGATCGTGTTTTCTGCCCTCTCTTTAGCCAGATCCCATTTTTTGTCGCACACAAGGAGTGCCGTATCATCAGCATAAGCGTAAATTTCGTAATTTGTGATGGACTGCTTGCATAGGTCGTTGATGATAAAGATTTCACTTGAATATCTGCAGGTCATGGGTTTCAACAAACCTGTACCAAAAAATAGTCAATCGGAAGATAAGTTGTCTAGGACAACTGCTTTGTGCCAACAGTATTCTACGAATAAATATCTTGGTCTTTGTCTGGGCTCGTACTAACGCCACTTAACTTCCTAGAATTTATTTTTGCTCATAGAACGGTGAAAGAAATCTTCCTAAAGAAACCGTGGTAATTTATAACCCAGAGCCTCTCACAGAGAATCCAGCAATGGTAACGTCGAAAAGTTACCATTGTGGGGCTCTCTGTGAGAGGGATGTGCTTTGTGAGAGGCTTATTATTTGTAAGGGATCTAGGACACTTGCGCGAAGCCATTACCGTGAAGGACAATTGCGCGTAGCCATTTGCGCAAATAGTATTTTTCCGAACGGCCAATTGCGCGATTGGACATATGCGCGCATAGACATTTGCGCGACTTATATTTGCGCGCATATAGGTACACTTGTGCGACTTAATTGCTGTATGGGTGTCGCATTCGTGGTTTTCGGGGTCACTGATAACGAATGTGAGATCAAAACGAAAATCCAAGGTGGCGCCAAAAAAAGTGTATGCGGCGTGTCTCCACAGACAATGGCCCACCTTCCATCTTACGCTGAATGGCCTGTCACCAGCGCACTTGGCTACCTTTTGACTGAATTAGCCAGCGGAGTTCGCATAGCTAAATCTCTGTGAGAGGAACCCAGCAATGGTAACGTCGTAAAGTTACCATTGCGGGGCTCTCTGTGAGAGGGATGTGCTTTGTAAGAGACTTATTATTTGTGAGGGATCTAGGACACTTGCGCAAAGCCATTCGCGCGAAAGACACTTGCGCGAAGGACACTTGCTCGAAGCCATTTTCGCGAAGGACAATTGTGCGAAGCCATTTGCGCGAATGGTCTATTTCCCAAACGGCAATTTGCGCGCATGGACACAACCACGAAGACGACACCCATGAAGGAAAAAACAAAAATATATCATTGCGCCATTTCGGATTTTTTTGACCTCTTTTTCGTAATCAGCGACCACGAAAACAACACCTCCGATGGAAAACCGAAAATTTTCCTTGGACGACAAGCCTCGGATTTTCAGTAGGAAATCTTCTATAAAAAATCACCTCTCGAAGAGAGGAGCCTAGCAATGGTAACGAAATAGGCTAGTTATTTAAATAACATAAAATCAAGCCTGTAATCCCGGGCAAGGGTTAGGCAGAGGTGTACCCACATTTCGCCAGTTATGTTCCAGTCCCATGTAGTAAGGGGCAAGCCTATTACTATCAACCGGGCATATATCCAGACTCCGTGGCTACTACTGAGAAATTCCTAATGGAGAAACCCAGTAATACTTTACCTAACCCGGGAATCGAATCCAGGATCTCATTATCAGCAGTCGCGCTAGCGGCCACTGTACCTACGAGGCAGTCTACCCCATAATAAGTATTTATTTGAAAACCACTGGCACAGGATATGAAATAATAATACGAGATTATGAAGTCAACACGATATTGATAACATAATTGGTTGTTATTCAACATCAGGCATATTGATAAATAGTTATTGTTTTTTGCAAAGTCTAACTGATTAAGGAAACAATGTAAAACATGTGTTTTTCCTCAAATCGTCTAATGACTCAAAATATTTTTTTTTTATTTAAACTAATATAGGATAGGCCAAGTAAAAGTGACACTATCATAGATAACGATGGAGGAAAGTCAAAAAGTAAGTATTTAACGGACAATAAATAGCAAACTAAAAACTTATGACATTTTCAAAGATATCGCCTAGGCGATAAATAAGGCATCATCATCTGCCTTGGTTTTTCCCAAACTATGTCGGGGTGGGCTTCCAGTTGCCTGGGCTGAGATACCGTGGCCCTGGAACACAAAGGGCTAAGAAGAAACATGGATGGGTTTTAGTCAGTACAAGTCTGACACTCCCTTCCGCTCTGCCCAGAATGGGAGGAGTCATTTGATGATTTCCCATCCGAAAAAAAAGATAAAAGAACAGGGTTGGCTTCCAGTCAAACCGGATGCAGCTGAGTACCCGTATTTTACATAAAGCGACTGCCTATCTGACCTCCACAACCCTGTAACTGGGTAATACGATACCCCTTTGTAAGACTGGATGTCAGACTTGGCTTCTGACTACTCGTAACGGCTGTTAAAGATCTACAAATGACAGCCGGGACGAACGGCTTAACGTACTTTCCGAGGCACGGAGGAAAATCGGTATGTAATTATGGTCACCCAGCCACGGATCAACCTTAAAGATCGACCCTTGCGGGTGTTATTATTTAACCGCGAGCTCCTCCAAATAAAATAAAGGCCTTCAAAAAAATTCTTCTGCATCGCTACCAACAGAAAAAGTGCCCAGAAGGCTGGCAGCATTAGTACCACGTTTAGTGATTAGCACTAAAAGTGGTACTAATGGTGCCTGCTGATTCTCTGTCCATGGAAAATAGTGGCCAGCTCGCTGGTCACGAGAACAGTCGACCAACTGTTTGGCGATATCCCAAATTACTAGTAGGGCACGTAGACTCCATGGCGCTCCTGGTGTTTCAACCCCCAACGGCTAAGGGTTGGACCTCATCTGGCAGCACGGAATCGCCTTTTTCCGTCGCCCTTTCTCTTTCTGTCGCTTAGAACTGCCATTTGCTAGACCGAGACAGAAAGCATAATGCGATAGCACGCGGCGGAATCCTCGAGGCGATCGGCATCACGGACAAAATGCAATGGTCGGCAGGGAGACTCCGGAACGCTGAAGCGCGCGATAGCATGCTTACGCATCCTTTCACCGCTGATCACTAGCTATCGCATGCTGTCTCACTCTATCGTACAATGGCGCACGCGGCCGCTCGTCAAATCCGGAAAATGCGTAACATGCGTCCATGAACCGCTCTCTGCTTCAAAAAGGATGAACACAGTATCTCAGTTTTATTTTGCGAATGCGTTTCTTTTTATTATTTTGATTTTGCATTTCTTGCAAAATACATGCTAGAATCAATGCTCTCTCTTCCGTGGTCCTATCCATCTCGCGCTTGAAACTAAACTGATCATGAAAGAACGCGGCAGTATGCCACCCATGCTGCAGCATGCTGACGCGTGCGATCGCCTTTTTTGTCTGCGGAATGCGACAGCGCGCGTTCGCATGCGGCAGCATACTGCAGCACGTGGTAGCACAGGCGGAACAAATGCGATTCCGTGCTGCCAGATGAGGTCCGACCCTAAAACACATAACTACCGATTTTATTGTATGTTTGTTTTTCACTGGCGATTCAACGGATGACAAGACTACGAATATAACACTTTTGTCAAATTACATTGCTATTTATAGATTTTTATATAAAGATGAATCCCTATTCCCCTTGGTCACGCCATTACATGAGTAGGTAGAAAGTAGGCGGGTAGTAGGCAGGTAGTGGGGAGTTAGTAGGCAGGTAGTAGGCAAGTAGTAGGAAGGTAGTAGGCAGGTAGTAGGTTGTCAGTAGGTAGGAAGTAAGCATGGAGTAGGCTGGCAACAGGCAGGTAGTAGCTAGGTAGTAGGTAGGTAGGTAGTAGGTAGGTAGTACGTAGGTAGGCAGTGGGTAGGCAGTAGGTAGGCAGTAGGTAGGCAGTAGGTAGGCAGTAGGTAGGCAGTAGGTAGGCAGTAGGTAGGCAGTAGGTAGGCAGTAGGTAGGCAGTAGGTAGGCAGTAGGTAGGCAGTAGGTAGGCAGTAGGTAGGCAGTAGGTAGGCAGTAGGTAGGCAGTAGGTAGGCAGTAGGTAGGCAGTGGGTAGGCAGTAGGTAGGCAGTAGGTAGGCAGTAGGTAGGCAGTAGGTAGGCAGTAGGTAGGCAGTAGGTAGGCAGTAGGTAGGCAGTAGGTAGGCAGTAGGTAGGCAGTAGGTAGGCAGTAGGTAGGCAGTAGGTAGGCAGTAGGTAGGCAGTAGGTAGGCAGTAGGTAGGCAGTAGGTAGGCAGTAGGTAGGCAGTAGGTAGGCAGTAGGTAGGCAGTAGGTAGGCAGTAGGTAGGCAGTAGGTAGGCAGTAGGTAGGCAGTAGGTAGGCAGTAGGTAGGCAGTAGGTAGGCAGTAGGTAGGCAGTATTTCGGTGAGTGAGTGTCCAAGAACTCCACGACCTCATCCCACCGGCCCCCTTCTACCTTCGGACATCTAGACGAACTGTAAGTTACCATCCCTACCTTATTGCTATTTTACCAATACCACGCTAAGTGTTTTCAAACGTAAACGCACAGCAAAGAAGTGGATCTCTCTGCCTGCGTCTTTGTTTCCGAACGCTTACAACCCTAACCTTTTCAAAGTTAGAGTGAACAGGCTTGTTCTATGTAAGCTCGTACCATCGTTGACTTTGTCTTTTTCATCTCTGACCTAGACGAGAGTCAAGAGCAAACCCATCGCAAATAAAAAACAATTATTACATTTAATTGTTTGCTAGTCTTATAAAGTCCCGAAACAAATAATAACTTTATCTGATAGCGCACAAAAAAAAAAACATATTTTAACGTTGCTAGGGATTCGAGTATTAAGCAAACACCCACTTTGCACCCAGATTTTTCGTGATCAAGCTTTATATACATGTCATTATGAAAATAATAAAGTCAGTTAGTATTTTTAATTTGTTTTCTTTCATAAAAAGTATTTAGGAAAGTCAACAATTTCGATAAAAATATTAAACACAAAACTATTTTCACTGTTTTATAACTACTTAAATTAAAGTTTTCGAAAGTCATAATAAAAGTATACTATGTTGTCAAGTGAATTCTAATAAATCATGATAAAATTTCATTGTACTACCATTATATAGTTCAGTATAGCGTTTCAATATTCAGTGACAGGCTGATGATGATGAGCAAAAATCTTACTCAAGAAAATCAGTGAACTATTTATTTTATTGTTTAAAAACACATACACTATCATCACTGGCTTAGCTAATGCGACAGACAATAGTGTAGTTATAGGTAGTGTTATAATACATTAAATTAGATAATTATATTGTTTTCAAAAACAAGAGTAATTTTACAAATTGCGGCCCTTGTGAATTCAATCAGAGTACAAATGAAGCAGTCAATCTTTTGTGACACCATATTGAGTGTACGGAGCGCACGCTTAAGCGGCGCATGCTGCAGTTGGTTGGTACGAGTGGACGACACCTACAGCAGCGGCGGCCACCTCCGTCGCCCCACGTACCCATCAGGTACACACAACCCAACCGTGCTTAGAACGCCTGGGTTATTATTTTTACCACGCATAAATAAGTAAGTGGCGAGAGCTACTTCCCTTCTTACTTCCAGTTATAGTACCATACCATGCCTTGCACAAATAGAGTAATATAGCAGTGTATACCCTGGATACACATCATACAGCTTTAAGGACAGGAATCTCACGAACTTGTTCTGGATACGTCCTAGCATTAGTTTGTACTTGGCTTCATGTGGCGACGACAGCATTGCATTCCAAATGACTTTTAACAAGCGCTTGGTACAACGATTTCTGAACACTGATGTTCGTGAACTGGTTTCATAGCCGTAATACCAACATTTAATTCATCATCATCATTTCAGCCGAAAGACGTCGACGACGACGACTTGGGGGAGGCCTATGCCTCCCCCAAGTGTCGCCACATTAACCGGTCCCGTGCGACGCGCATCCAGCGGATCGCCGCAACCTTCACCAGGTCGTCGGTCCACCTAGTGGGAGGCCTTCCAACGCATCGTCTCCCGGTTCGCGGTCGCCATTCCAGAACTTTTCGGCCCCATCGGCCATCTGTTCTGCGAGCAATGTGCCCTGCCCACTGCCACTTAAGTTTGGCAATTCTTCGGGCTACGTCGGTAACCTTGGTTCTCTTGCGGATGTCCTCATTTCTGATTTGATCACGCAAGGAAACTCCGAGCATAGCTCTCTCCGTTGCCCTTTGGGTGACTTTGAGCCTTCTGATAAGGCCCATTGTGAGCGACCACGTTTCGGTGCCGTATGTAATCACTGGCAGCACACACTGGTCATAGACTTTCGTCTTGAGGCACTGCGGTAAGTTGGACGAGAAGATACCACGCAGCTTTCCGAACGCTGCCCAGCCAAGTCGGATTCAACGATTGACCTCTTTCTCGAAGTTAGACCTACCCAACTGGACCGTTTGTCCCAGGTAGACATAATCGTCTACAACTTCGATAGTAAAGTCTCCGATCTTGATAGGAGTGGGTGTTACATGGGCATTCAACATGACCTTGGTTTTGTCCATGTTCATTTTAAGACCCACTCTTTCTGAAACTCTACTGAGGTCATCAAGCATTGTACTGAGGTCCTCCATGGTCAACATTTAATTGCGGTATGTTTTTTACAAACGTCCATCACGCCCGAATCTTAAACCTAAGACACGTTGCAGTCGGATTCATCCATACAATATAAAAAATGACTTAGGTCGAGGGCACGGGAAAATGATAACGCCCAACTATTGGCCACATTGAAGTACAACTCAGATTTAGGAAGATAAGGTAGAAGGTTTAGTTAACTAAAGTTTGCCAAGAGAGAAAATTACCATTCGTTGGTTAGTTAACTCAGTTAAATGCATGGAGAGCCACCCTTTTTTTTAATTTATACCGTAGTTGTAGAACTGTTCATAGAAGGTACCTACTTTCGTAAAAACTGTGTGGTGAAATCAGAATGAAAACTCCGTGAAATAAGGTAGGACAGACCAAATCCATAAGGGTTTCGTTTTTAAAAGGTTTAAAAAGGGAATAAAACATTTTTGAAACATAATAATCATTTATCGTTGTTTATCGTGAAGAAAACATTTGTTACGTCTTTTAAAGCACATTGCGTACACTGAGAAATGACACAACGACCATTTCAACCACTCGGCTATTGCTTGTGTCTATTTATTACGTATTTGAATACATTATTATGTAAGTTAACCACGACAAGACAGAGGAACACCTGGATTCTTCTCACAGATGAAAGCGGCTGGCCTGTCACACCACAAGTCGATTAAAAGACCATCGACGTATATGCCACCACAGGACTCAACTGGTGCCGAAGTGTTTGGTTCCCCTGGATGGTATGTGCTGTATCCTGCCTCTACTAGCGTTTGACCTGAAAAGAGAAATACGGGTAAGTTACTGTTTCACGAATCACGCCTCATTAATTATGACCTATATTCTTTATTCTGCGCATAAATCAGAGCTGTCGTGATAATGAATTCACATTCCATTCTTGTGGCATTACTAAGAATGATGTTTATATTTATTTATTACATTTAGGACAGCATAAGTCATTGTAACTGAATTAAGTAATCCTTGTATTCGGTCTTCTCGAAGAACCACAAACATTCTAACATTATCGTCTTCCATTTATCAGCAAACAAGCCCAATCCAGGTTGGTCTCCACGAGCGCGTTGAGCATCGTAAGCCTACGCGGTATAGTGGAAGTGGATCGAGCTACAGTGCGACAAAATAGGACATTAAACAGTATATGCTTTCTAGCGCGATTATAATTGTTTGGAGCAAATAATTGACACAGCTCCGCATGTAAATCCGAGTCGTTGGTATAAGCGAGTATAATTTTATACGCTGTTGTCATTTAGTCAACAGCACGCATAACTTTAAGGGAATTAAAATTCAAACAACCTAAAAGAAACTTAGTAGGAGACATGTATGGATAATATCCAAACACGTCATACATACAAAGCTATTTGAGAGAAGCTTTTTGCACTTTTTCCAGTATGAGTGTATAGGTAACCTCATGAGGATTCCATACAAAAGCGCTGGTTTTCATCTTGAACTGAACTAAAGCGTTGAAGAAGAGCCTGATAACTGCCTGCCCCCCTAGCATGACCGTTCTATCTCTATTCTACCAAGAAACGACAAAAATCTTTTCTATACAACTTGACATTTCTTCTGCCCGAGCATGGCGCGCCCTGTCGACTCGCGTTTGTACGAAGACATAGACATAGAAATTCTTTCCATAGCAACGGGGACGTATCAAGTGATGTTTAAATTCCCTGAATCTTACGATAATATTACGTTTAGTTAGCAAAAAAAAGTTGTCAATTGCACGAGTTTTTCATTTGAAACCCTAGCACCCGTTTATGGTTTGCCGGGGCTGACTTGGAAATCTCTTATTAGACCCCGAACCCAAGTCGGCCGTAGTAAAGATAATCTTTACATATGGGGTTTCATGGACAGCTAAGATCTCTCCTTCAGTGCGTATGCGGCGTGTCTCCACAGACAAATGGCCCACCTTCCATCTTGCGCTGCATGCCCTGTCACCTGCGCACTTGACGATCTTTTGACTGAATCAGCGAGCAGAGTTCGCATAGCTGAATTTTGTGCTAAACATATTTTAAGAAAATTTGCCGTCGACACGCTTAGAAGAAAGCGTAAAATGTAAAAGCAACTAAAAATACCGTTAATAGTCCTACAATCCCATTGGTCGTTCGATGAACCACATGTCGCTTCGCTATGATTCGCGGCATAAGCCATTTCTTTGTTTGTTTCTCTGGAGTAGTTGTCGCATACAACTCAGTGAGCGTGTAGTGCAAAGTTTATGTTACAAACGCTTGCAACTATCCAAATGCTTCAAAAGGCATCCGAATTCCAATACACCTATTTATTATTCTGCGCAATAATCTGAACTAGTTTGTCTATACAGTGTGTTAGTTTAAACGAGGGACATATTCAAACCCACAATAGTACATGCTGTCATGATACTAATAAAAATATAAACAAAAAAAAAACACCGATAAATAACAGACAGAACCATACCAAAAATTTCGCAAATGTCTCGCAACGTGTATACACCCTTGCGCTAGCGATTTAATACTATCGCAGAACATGTGAGCGGGTCAATGACTTTTAGGTATAATCCATTTTCCCTTCATACTTTAAACCTGGCTTAGGACAGTCAAAAATATCTAGGTACTAAACAAAACCTTAAAAAATGTTCTTGTCTAAATTAGACAAAAACCAACGGCAAAAATTCACCCGTGGTTCGTGGTCGTTGACCCCAAGTTCATGAACGGGTCAAAAATGGTATGGGTGCATTCCTACCTCATGCAGCAGCTTCAACACAGTCTAATGCGATACACCGAACCGTCTTGCAGCGTTTCGAGTATTTTCCTGTTGGTGATGCTCGAAGTATTCAAAGATGGCTTCATGTAAGTACACTGGGTATGGCTCCCTTCCTCGTCCTTAGGCATGCGTCGGTACGGTGAACTGACCGAATGTTCGCAATCGTTGGTTTACACCAGCATAAGATTGAACGACGGAATCTGACTGTTGGGAAACATCTCTCGATACACTACACTCCTCGCACACTAGGTATCATTTGCTAACATGTAGGCACGAACCATATCCCAATATTCTTCATTGGAATATTGATAAGCCGACATTCTTATTGATTATTATTCAAGATCACGTTAACAGGACACACTTATCGCGAAGTAAGCGGGGTTGTTTATGGAATACGCGGAAGCGCAATATTAGACATGCGGAAATAGCGGCGCGCACGCATAGACTGCGTTCAGCGCGGGGGTGTGTCCCGTCGGTGCATCGGCGATAACACAAAGAAAAGGGGCGGGGGTTGCGTACGCGCTTCCTTTTCGGCAGGATCGGCACATGTTTTGCCGCGAGATTACTTTAAGTACTGTTTACGAGTTCACTTCTTGCGCTCTCAGTGTTCATGAATAATGTATTTCATAGGACAATTACGTCACAAATTAAGGTTATAGTTTTTTTACATATTTGGGACGAAAATCGAATACTGAATATGTCCCTCGTTTAACCTAACATACTCTATTTAGAACTCAAATGCCATCATTATGGCATTACTCAGCATTAAAAATCAGGTTACCAGACTTTAACCGGGGAACGTCCTACTGGTACAAAAAATAACTAAACTAAATGTATATTTCTTACTTATATACAAGAAACTATAAATTACCATAAATAGTCCTCCAATCCCATTGTTCGTTTAAATCATGAACATCTTGGATGCTGGATATTTGGCAAAGAGTTCTTTTAGTACTGTTGCTTCGACTGCACTGTTTATAATAGCAAGATGGCCGCCTTCAGCTGAACATGCCATGAATGCTCGCGAGAAATTTCTTGGAACTGTATGGAACTTGTAACATTTGTTGGTTCTTTTGTCCAAGTGGTATTCTGAAAAGTAATCACTTGTTATTAGAATTTACGATATTGCAGGAGGCTAGGTACAGGTTGTCTTTGGACAAATTTGAGTTCCGTTTGAAGCTATTAGTAACTACATCCGATTCAAATAGGAAAGTAATATTTTTATAATAATCTCACGCGGACGAAGGTTGCGGGTAACAGCTTGTAACTAATAAAAGTAACTGCTACCTAATGAACAAATTCAAAAGACTGTGATTCTATCTCTACGAGTATTACCTGGGTCGACAGTGCCGCACTCACTGTCTTCTATGGCAATTCTCTCCTTGCGGTAACAGATGTAAGGTCGAGTCTCTTCACAACGCTGATCTGCTAATTCTCCATTACCATTTAAAGTCATACAACTTTCTTTGTTGTCCTTATTATCTGGTTCACCTAGAGCCCATGTCACTGGGATTTCTGAGAGTGGTGTACCTGTAATTTGTGAATCAGTTGGAGTCTCTTATCTGTTACTTATGTGCCGGCTGTCATCTTTTATTGACTACTATATTCATTGAAAAACGATATGAAGTTTGCAATATTCGCAGTATAATAAATAAAATTATTTTATGAGTTATTTTTAAACTAAGATTTGAGGGATCATAAATCCTGCTACTACTTCTTTATGCAGATGTATTCAATTCATTACAAGGCTTTATGTTATTAATTTCTCTTTATCTAAAGATAGCGCTAGGTGAGTATCGGCACTACAAAAAGTAATACAGAGCCATCTATGACAAATAAAGAACTAATATTCAAACCCTAAATCCCGCATTTAAAGTTATCCGCGACTTAAGACTACAAAGAAAACTCAGACAACAACTGTCGGGCAGTGTAGTCCACCAGACACAAAACAGGACTCCTTTTTTCTCTAGGGGATGATGAACTTGACACCCTGTTCTTCTACTTCTAAAGGACGTATGTGTCAAATAAACGACAACAATCTGAGATTAGAACTCAGTCAGGCGCTTTACTTTGAATAATTTATTTCATCACCACTGCTTGCAAATGACACAAAAAAAAACTAGCACTTTGTAAGTGCTAGTTTTTTTGCATTGGTTTGTGCCGTGATTTACAGCCTGATTCCTCTTATACAGAAGAGACCTGTGTCCCAGCAGCGGAGATATTATAGACTGATATTAATACATCCGTAACCAACAACTCGCTTACCTTCAATCGTATAATAGTCTCCTTGAGAGAAAGTGGCATGAATCCCAGTGAAAAAATCAAATCCTTGACTGGAAGAGTTTATGATGTTTTTCATTTCAGCTTTGATTTCTACTGTAGTTGGGGAAGCTAGAACAGCACCTGAAGATAAGAATTAAAAAATATCATCGCCATAATTCTTGAAGGATTAAACAGAAATACATCCTTCAGATAAAAATCCCACTTGAAACTTAAGGGGTAGAATTTCTAGAGTTCCATAGCCAAATTTAAAAAAAAGAATATTAATCACCATCAGTCTGTCAGATTGCATAAAGCTTGCTTTTCCCAATTTATTTGGGCAACTCACCTTTGCTCCACACCATACAGTTGCAGTTTATCACTCTTTTGTTGTATTAGCACTATGGGTTGGTACATATTTGACGGAAAATGGGTTGGGCATATCGTCGTTAGTATGATCGACGTACTAACCCATCATCGGTAAAGTGTGTTAGGATGGATGTTTTAATTTCTATTTGTGTGTTCTGGCGTTACCTACGTGACCGACGATGCGCAGCGTATCTTCCGTCAGATGTGTGTCGACCCTATATCGATGAAAATTGGGGAGACGGTGCAATCTGAGCACCTCTAAAGAAAAAAAGTTTAAACTTTGAAAGTCGGTGACAAAAAAATGAATAAAGCAAGCAAACAAAATCGATGGATTTTCAAAATTATATCATGTATTATGATAATACGATGAAACTTAACTTCCAGAGTGCATCTTAGCCGGGCATCGAACCAAGTCGCTGGTACAACGAATGATTTAAACCATGCTCGGGCTCCTGAGCTGTATCTGTAATCACATCTAAATGCTCCATCTAAAAATGCAAGTAAAATATTTTACACAAAATCAAACGTGTGGTCTCCAAAAGATTCAGTAGTTTGTATTCGCAATTGAAAAATAAAATTTCGCAAGTTAAGTTAGGAGATAATTATTAAAGTAAAACCAATTGTAAGTTTGAATTAAGCTTACCAATTAATATTACAAAAAAAATAAACTTACCGATAAAATTCACACACAATAATAACACGATATATTTTGAATAGGACTTCATTTTATGATGAAATAATTAACTATTGTAATAATAGTTGTCTTAACTGATATTTATGTACGTGATGTACTCTATTGTTTTATTATCATCGATAAATATAACTTTCATTATCCTTTTCAGTCAGTGGTTTTTAAATAAATAGTTAAACAAAAAAACAAAATCTATGGGGGCAGAATTATTCGATAAAAGTGTTTTTTACTGGTTGTACTGTGGCGGCCGTGATTAAATCTTAACAGCCTGTTAGATCAATATTCAGGTTAAGCCGCGCTTGCCTAGGTTGGTCTATGGATGGGTGACCACCCATTACATACCGAGTTTCCTCCGTGCCACTTGATCCCGGCTGCGTTTTTTAGATCTTTGAAGGTCGTTACAGGTTGTCAGTAGCCCGAAAGTCTGACAACCCATCTTACCAAGGATTATTGTATTACCCAGTACTAACTTGGTTGTGGAGGTCAGACAAGCAGTCGCTCCATATAAAATACTGGTATTCAGCTGCATCCAGTTACACTGGAATCCGACCCTAACATAGTTGGGTAAGGCTAGGCAGATGATGACGATGTCCCACTGCTGGACAAAGACTTGAAACTTGAGAGAGCTCAAGTCCTTCCAAGAGCTTGACACCTCAAACAGCCCTCGCAGTATGCATGCAGGTGGTCTCACCAGTTCTTCCGTTCATCTTCGGGCATCTATAAATATGTGAGTCATCGTGCCTGGGGCTGACGTGACCCACCAAGTTCCATTTCAGCCTGGATCCTTCTTGCCAACGTCCATTGTGCCCGTTTTGTAACGAAGTGCGGTCTTTTCTTGTTGTTGCCATTTATGGTTATACGCTTAGAATGATGCGTTCCATTGCCTTACGAACTTTATGTATACCGTTCATCGGTGTTTTGAATTTCGGAGTAATGTAATACAGTCCCCTTTAACAGATCCATGGTGAAACTTTGGCAATTCGTTGAAAAGCCTGAAAGTAAGAAAATGGTTCGAAACAACCTGTACCAAAAACTTAGTTATAAAAAGAAAAGTAGTCAAGTCTTGTACTCACGCAACTAAATTTTCTATAATTTATTTATGCACTCCAAACGGTGAACGAAATCTTCTTAAAAAAACCACCTCTCAAAGAGAGGAGGCCTAGTTATGGTAACGTTACAGGCTAGTTATGTAATAGTACATTATGATATAAGTGCGGTAAGTTGAAAATTACAGCCGAGGCGATATTGCTAGCCCGAGCCGTAGGCGAGGGCTACAAGAAAGCAGAGGCTGTAATTATCAAAGCGCACGTATGTCATACGACGTTTTATAACACATTTGCGAGGAAATAAATAAAATTCAGATGACATTTACAAACAAAAACAATAGGTACAGCGTAAAGAGAAAGCGCGCGTAATAATTTTTACGCTTTTTTTAAGGCAAAGGCACAAAAACAGCCAGTATTACTAATAAAGTAAATTAATATTTTTGTATTTTGTTACAGATAAATGGTTGTAATTTATGGTCAAAATTGATTAAATTAAAGAATTAAATGTTTATTTATTATATTTTATCTCCCAACTTAATTTTATTCATAAAATGTTGACTACTTTTCTGACATAAAAACTCTTTGCTAAGATTTAAAAAAGTACCGTTCGTTTTAGACGGAGCATTATAATAAGCCGTGCGTTTTACTTTACATTACCGCACTAGTGCGTGATACATTACGATACTGAACTTGGTGCAATAAGAGACCCTTTACGAGCAAATGTGTTATAAATAACATAAAACTACGCCTGTAATCCCTGAAGGGTATGGCAGAGGTGTACACCCACATTTCGCCAGTTATGTATAAGTCCCATGTAATAGGGGGCGAGCCTATTGCGATCATTCGGGCACAAATCCAGAGTTCGTGGCTGGTACTGAGAAATTCCGTATGAAAAAACCCAGTAACACTTTGCCCGACCTGCGAATTGAACCCAGGACCCCAGGTTTCCAGAAGCGCTTGCAACCACTAGACCCAACGGACAGTCATGGTGGTTATTTAGTATAATTATATTTGAAAACCACTGCCACAGGAAAATAATACAAGGTAATGAAGTTAAAAGATATTTATACTTTAGTCGGTCGTTAATGTATTCAGGTAAATCAACAACATCATAGTCATAGTTATAAATGTACATTATTTACAAACTGCAAATAGATATTAAATATGTACAAGTATCAAAATTACAAGGCTTCAAAAAGTTCGTCGACATCGCTGTCATCAGGGAAAGCCCAGAAGGCTGGCCGCATTGCTGATTCTGGCCAAAAAAGTGAAGAGTCGACCAACCACTTCGCGATATCCCGAAACACAAGGTGGTACTCGGGCCCCATAGCCCTAGTGTTTCAACCCAAAACGGCTCAAATACATAATTACCAAGTAAATTATTGTATTTGTGCCGTTTAAGGTTTTCAGCACCTGCAGCAGCCGCTCTAGCGCAGCTCACCGTGCGAAGAAGATGGGATGGCGCAAGGGTGTCGACGCTAGTTGCATACCACACCAAAGGCCTACCCAACTTTCATGGCATTATGGTCCATCTGATCACTTTCCAACGACGCGTGCCAAGCCATTGGGTTCTAAAACAGCTGGCACCCCGGCAGTGGCAAGAGCACGACGAATGAGATCATTAATGCTAGCGTGCCGCACTATCCGACCTATACTCTTATTGCAGGAAAGGCCATGGTGTCCGAGGCCGTCGACTGCTTCACCACATCGAAAGCGATTAGGCGCTCCTAGTGGGGCTCCAAATCATAATAATATGGCGATGTAGAGCCTTACTAGGAGCGCCTAATCGCAGACATGTGGTGAGCCGGAATGTTGTGTCACCTAGCATAGTTAAGTGCCTATGTTAGGTGACGGTAGTGCCTGAAGCCAGAGACCTGACTTTCACTCACCCACAGCCAGCAGGCTGGCACGCTCAGCAGTATTGGTAGACGTATTAATAAGGTTGTTCCGCTCCAACCTGCAGAGTGGCTTTTCCCACTGTCTCTGGGAAAATGGGTTTTCGGGCTGATCCGTATCCGGGCAAGCCACTTTCCAGGCGTCTTCTGCGTCCGTCAAATACGGCACTTCCGAATCGACCAGAGAGTGAGTTAAAATCTTCCTGGTTAGCCTCGCAGTGCTGTGGACAGAGAACAGGAACGCCGCTAAGCTTACACTAGAAATTAAGCAGACGCCGAGGCCACCAAAACGAATTGGTAAAGTGGCTTGCAGCCACGCTCGGTGATCAAAGGCCAAATTAAGAATAGATGTTAATGTGTTGCGTATAATTTGGTAAATTTTTTCCAAAAGTTTTGGTTTCGTCCAAAGAGAAGAAGAACGGAGAAAATACATAAAATTTCGACCACATTATTAGTAAAAAATAAAGGAATAAATGGAAAAATGTTCCTAAAATATTTCGTTATGATCTCTCGTGTAAGTAAATAAATGATACAATAAATAAATATAAATAATAAGTTTTTCCCAAAACCGTTATTTGACCCAAATCGAATTTTATTTTGATTAAAATTAATACAGGATCTGAGGGTCAACATAAAGTTACGGTACCACCAACATGACTTATGTCATGTAAACTTGTTAGTTAGTGAAAATTCCAAAACAGCAGGTACGCGTAATTAAGAAAATAATTCTTAAAATAAAAAAAGAAACAATACACTTATGACACATTTATTCATGTATATTAATACGCGAAGAAAATGTTTGTTACGTCTTTTTACACAGAGAAGTTTGAGATTGGCATAGTTACTGTTCAAGTTCGAGAAGGACAGGAAAAGACAAAAAAACTTAAACACGCATTATGGTCGCATTTTGACCACTTGGCGATTACTTATAGTGGCTTTAATTACACATTTTAATATATAATTATTTAATTTAAAAACGACAAGAGAGAGGAACTCCTGGATTTTTCTCACAGATGAAAGCAGCTGGCCTGTCACACCACAGGTCAACTAGAAGTCCTGTGCGGAATATCCCACCGCAGGACTCAACTGGTGCCGAAGTGTTTGGCTCCCCTGGAGAATATGAGCTATATCCTGCCTCTACTAGTGTTTGACCTGAAAGAGAAATACGGATAAGTTGTTGTTTCAGGCCTTGTTCATGAAAATAGATGATGCAAATCGCTTGAAGCGACACGAGCAATTTACTTGTTTCAATCGCGTGAATACCGTCGTACATGTGGTACATGTCACAACGCAAGGATTCGCGAAATAAGCAATGCCTTTGTTTGTTTCTCCGGAGTCGCTGTTGCAACACAGTGAGCGTGTAGCGAAAAGTTTATGTTACAAACGCTTGCAAGTATCCAAATGCTTAAAAATTCAGTTATCCGATTTTAATACACCTATTTATTATTCTGCGCAATAATCTGAACTAGTTTGTCTAAATATAGAACTCAAATGCCATCATTATGGCATTACTCAAGATTAAAAAAATTAAATTAAAAATTCAAAAAACCCCCGACGGACAAAACCTCTAAAAAACCAAAAATAAAATTAATCCAAGCGTCGTAGCGTGTGGGGTCCGCTTTGTTTGTATATATATTTTTATGTACTAAGCGGTCTACTTAGTTTTGTCCGTCGGGGGTTTTTTAAATTTTTAATTTAATTTTTATTTCATGCTTTTTAAACTTAAATTATTTTTTCTTAGCCTTGACTAACCCACTCCTGGGCATAGGTCTATTCCCATTCCTTCCTCTTTTCTTGGTGTTGCGCCTCTTCTCGCTTATTAACGAAAACAAGGAAAGATATGAATTAAAAAAAAAACTTGAGCTTATAGGGGGGAGGAGGGGTGTGCAGCCTACCCCCCTGGCAATGCGCATGGTGAGAAAGTGACAAGAATTCAAATTTCCAATCAACTAGACCCGTAGAAGTTGTTTAAATCCCTTCATCAACTAGAAAAGAGGTGATGAGCTTCAAACGGCTGAGCAGATTTTCTCGAAACATAGCTAAAAACACTCTTGATTAAATTACCTTTCAAATGACACCAATTTTATCAAAATCGCTTCATCCGTTTGGGAGCTACAATGCCACAGACAGACACACAGATACACACGTCAAACTTATAACATCCCTCTTTTTTGGTCGGAGGTTAAAAATCAGGTTACCAGACTTTAACCAAGAAACGTCCTAATGGTACAAAAAATAACTCAACTAAATGTATATTTCCTACTTATATACAATCGCGAAAACTATAAATTACCATAAATAGTCCTCCAATCCCATTGTTCGTTCGAATCATGAACACCGATAAAAGCTAGATCTTTCCAGAAATTTCCCACCATCTTCGATCCTGGATATTTGGCAAAGAGTTCTGTTAGTACTGTTGCTTCGACTGCACTGTTTATGATAGCAAGATGGCCCCCTTCAGCTGAACATGCCATGAACGCACGCGAGAAATTTCTTGGAACTGTATGGAACTTGTAGCATTTGTTAGTTCTTTTGTCCAGGTGGTATTCTGAAAAGTATTTACTTGTTATTAGAATTTACGATATGGCAGGAGGCTAGGTATAGGGTGAATTTAAAAAAAAATAACATTTGAAATAATTATTAAATAAATCCGATTCAAATAAGAAAGTAATATTTTTATAATAATTTCACGTGGTCGACGGTTGTGGGTAGAAGTAGTAACTTAAAAAAGTAACTGTTACTTATTAAACATATTCAAAAGACTGTTATTCTATCTCTACAAGTATTACCTGGGTCGACAATGCCGCACTCACTGTCGTCAATGTTAATTCTCTCCTTGCGGTAACATATGTAAGGGCGAGTCTCTTCACAACGCTGATCTGCTAATTCTCCATCACCATTTAAAGTCATACAACTTTCTTTGTTGTCCTTATTATCTGGTTCACCTAGAGCCCAAGTCACTGGGATTTCAGAGAGCGGTGTACCTGTAATTTATGTAAGTGTTTGAGTATCTTATCTATTACTTAAGTGCCGACTGTCATGTTTTGCTTATTGACTACTATATTCATTGGAAAACTTTGTCGTTTGCATTATAATAAATAAAATTATTTTATAAGCTATTTTTAAACTAATCTTTGAGGAATCATAAAACTAATCCCTCCAATTTTTGTTGATGTACACCCAATTTTTCATACCCATAAAGGTACCTAGGTGTGTGTCAAATAAACTACAAAGATTTTAGATTGGAACTCAGTCAGGCGCTTTACTTAGAATAATTTATTTCATCAATAAAACAACTAGATAACCAGCACTTACAAGCATTGGTTTGTGCCATAATTTACAGCCCGTTTCCTCTTATAGAGAAGGGATCTGTGTCCCAGCAGTGGAGATATTATAGACTAATATTAATACATCCGTAACCAACAACTCGCTTACCTTCAATCGTATAATAGTCTCCTTGAGAGAAAGTGGCATGAATGCCAGTGAAAAAATCAAATCCTTGACTGGAAGAATTTATAATGTTTTTCATTTCAGCTTGGATTTCTATTGTAGTTGGGGAAGCTAAAACAGCACCTGAAGATAAAAATTAAATTAAAAACTGTCATCCCTATAATTCTCGAAGGAGTAAACAGATATTATGTGTCATACACATGTAAATCCCACCTGAAACTTCAAGTTGGCCCTTGAAGTTTCTACTACTTTGTACCTTTCTCCATCTCCTACTCCTCCTTTCTTTTAGTTTCCTACATTTTTTTTTCTTTCTTTTTGTTTTTTTTTTCCTTTCTTTTTGCTTTTACTACTTTCTTTTTGCATTCAGATATTAGCCTCGAAACACTTCTTTTTATCAGTTATCCCAATTATTTTGTGGTCAGCCCACCAAATACTTCTGCGCCACACCGTACGGTTGTGGGTTGTTAACCTATTGCTGTATTAGCACTATATCGTGTACTATAAAGGGTGCAAAACACCTCTTAACGAAGCCGAAAGGCACTGGTTTTTCCTAGCATTGCGTTAATTTTTTTGTTCTACATCATACCTGGGAACCTTCTAGTTACGGAGATATTAGGGGTCAAAGTTCCAACTTTTCGACAAGTTTTTTTTTTTTTAAATACAAGTTTTAAATGTCAGATTTTTACTTTAAACACCTCCACGACCCCCGTACTATTCAATCCGTCCAACAGCACAATGTTTTGTCTGCGTTACATTGAGTTCTACCACAAAACATGATTTTACACCCCCAAAAAAAAGTTGTTTCCTAGCAATAATTTTTGCGTAAAGTTACTTAGTTTCATGTACAGAATTCTTGATTGACGGCTTCGTGATGAGGTGATTTACACCGTGTATATGAAAATTTGGGAGAAGTTATATTGAAAATTATAAGAGGCAGACGCCAAGGTATGAAAAACATGATCACTAGCATTTGAAGTGTTGCTGGATCCCACACTTTAAAACACCATGACGGCCGTGACTTTCTTTTAAGAGCTTTTTCGAGAAATATTTCAGTCTAACCGGATGCAGCTGAATACCACTATTTCACATGAAGCGACTACATATCAGACTTCCTTAAACACGTGAGTGAGGTAATTTTAAATGTAATTTCGCAGTTATAATTAACTGTTAAAGAGCTTTTGTTTTGGAAATCGGTGGCAAAAAATTAGATTAAACAAACGAAATCGACGAACTTTCAAAATTAAAGTTATTTTTATTTTTTTTGCGGTCGTTATTTCCAAAGGCGGTAGAAGTCGTCCATAAAGTCGATAATAAAAGCGTATCTGTACTTCGTATCTGACCTCCATGACTACGTTTGTATTGGGTAATAGATTCAAATGTATTTTTGAAGTTAAAATTAACTACTAGGTACACCACTTTAGTTTTGGAAGTCAGTGGTAAAACATGGATTATACAAAACAAACAAAATCGACGGACTTTCAAAATTAACGTTATATTATTTTCACACTTTATAATTGTTTGTTTTTTAGTGCTTTACTAAAAAAAAGGGCTTATGATAATGCAATGAAGTTTACCTTCCAGTGTGCATCGTAGTCTTGCATCAAACCATGTCGCCGGTACAACGAATAATTTAAACCATGCTCGGGCTTTTAAACTGTAGTTGTAGTCACATCTAAATGTTCCTTCTAAAAATGCAACCAAAATATTTTACAAAACAAGCCTTTAGTCTCCGAAAGATTAAGCAGAATTGTACTTTTCTTCAACCGAATTTCACAGTTCGTGGAAATTATTTAACAAAGTAAAAATAGTATAAAATTGATTGGTTGGTATAACTTGAGCAAATTAATTAATATTTAACAATAAAACTTCTTACCTATGTAATTCACACAGAAAAATAACACAAAATATTTTAAATAGGACTTCATTTTGTAACGATTGAGGTACCTTGTAATGAACAGTTTTCTTAACAGATATTTTTATACGTGCTGTTCTTTATTGTATTATTATCATCAAAATATAATTATAATTGTTTTTTATCCGGTTAGGTCAGTGGTTGCAAAATATATTGTTAAATAAAATAACAAATTCTTTACGGGATATAATTATCCGGTAATAGTTAGATTTTTTAATTAATCATGCTGTCCCTCCCACCCAATGTTTGTTTTGAGACATGAAAGAGAAAACACCACACTGCGATGTGTCGTGTTTTCTCTTTCATGTCTTTTTACGCCCAAAATGCTGCGTTACATTGCGTTTTAACAGACTACAAGGCAAAACTTCTGCAATCCGAATGGAAAACCAACTGAAAAGATGATAAAGATTTGACTTGAATATCCGCAGTTCATGGGTTCGAACAAACCTGTACCAAAAAATAATATATTGAAAGAAAAGTTGTCTAGGACAACAGCTTTGTGCCAACCGTATTCTACGAATAAATGTCTTGGTCTTTGTGTGGGCTCGTACTCAGGCCACTTAACTTGTTTTTTTTGACTTGTTTGCGCGAAGGACAATTCGCGAAGCCATTTGCACGAATGGACTTTTCCCGAAAGGACATTTGCGCGATTGGATATATGGGCGAATAGACATTTGCGCGACTTATACTTGCGTGGCTTTATGGGTGTTGTTTTCGTGGTTTTCGGGGTTGCTGATAACGAATATGAGATCAAAATGAAAATCAAAGGTGGCGCTGCAAAAAAATATACGGATTTTCGATCATGGGTGTCGTTTTCGTGGTTTTTGGGATTGCTGATAACGACAATAGGGTTAGAATAAAAATCCAAGAGAGCGCCGAGGAAAATTATCGGTTTTTTCATCATGGGTGTCGTTTTCGTGGTATTAAGAATTTATAATAATTTACATGGCTTTACTTCCAACCGCCATCTTGGGATTTAATAAAACCATGAAAACGACACCCATGAGAGAAAAACCAAAAATACTCCACGGGGCTATTTCGGATTTCCTCATTTTTGTAATCAGCGACCACGAAAACGACACCCTTGATGGAAATCGAAAATTTTCCCAGGCCTCGACTCGGATTTTCATTAGGAAATCTTCTTAAAAAAAACCACCAGTCAAAGAGAGGAAGCCTAGCAATAGTAACGTTACAGGCTAGTTAATTAAATAACATTAAATCAAGTCTGTAATCCCTGAAGGGTCAGGCAGAGGTGTACACCCACATTTCGCCAGTTATGTTCAAGTTAGTTATGTTCAAATTACTATCAACCGGGCACATATCCAGACTCCGTGGCTGCTACTGAGAATTTCCTAATGGAAAAACCCAGTAGGTACCTAACTTTTTGCCCGAACTGGGAATCAGACCCAGGGTCTCATTATCAGCAGTCGCACTAGCGGCCACTGGACCAACGAGGCAGTCTGCCCCGTAATAAGCACATTTGAAAACCACTGGCAAAGGATATGAAATAATACGAGATAATGAAGTGAACACGATATTGATACCTTAATTAGTTGTTATTCAACATCAAAGTCATATTTATAAATAGTTATTGTCCTTTGCAAAGTCAAACTGATAAAGGAAACAATAGAAAAAACATATTTTTTTTCCTCAAATCGAAATCGAATGACAATTTTTTTTTTTTTCTTTTAACTAATAGAGGATAGGTCAAGTAAAAGTGACACTATCATGGATAACGATAGAGGAAAGTCAAAAAGTAAGTATTGAATTGACATTATACAAGGTGTTGTTGTGCATCATCGTCAAAATTCAGGAGGTTGTCACAAAAGACATAAATAATCAATTTAAATTACGGTACCTAGTTAATTATTAATAAACGCTGATTTTTTGGTTGTTTAAGTTTTTTCAGTATTTCCTGGAATGAGCCCCTTAACGTAGTCTAGTAAAGTAAAGTAAAGTAAAGTAAAGTAAAGTAAAGTAAAGTAAAGTAAAGTAAAGTAAAGTAAAGTAAAGTAAAGTAAAGTAAAGTAAAATTTATTTGCATAAATTGTAGGTACATAAAATAAGGTGAAAAAAGTAAAATTGGTGAGCCTTGTACAATTTACCATAAATTAGGCATGCAAACATTAAAGAAATTTATAACTTAATTGAAATAATGGTTTCGAGTTAAAGTACTAGTCGGTTAATATTCCATTCCACATAAAAGAAAACATAATTTTAAAATCTACTACTTGGAATAAAATCATACAAGTTTAAATAATGACATCAATAAGTATGTTAATATTAATTAAAATATACAAAATCGGTTAAGTTAAAACAAAGACATCATTTAGGTACATTTGTAAAAATAAGAATTTATCGATTATACGTCTGAGATTGTTTGTATGTGTGGAAGCGCCGTTATAGGCCGAAATTCAGACGGGCCACGTTTAAAACACGGGTGGTTGTCACGTACCCATTTTATTATAGATTCGGTATGAGAATCATTAGCATAGTTACCTCCTTGAGTTTGACGATGATGCAAAACTACACCTTGTCTAAAGCAAACGAAAAACTAATGACATTTTTAAAGATCTAGGCGAGAAATTAAATGGAAGGATGTCAAAAAATTCGTCCGCATCGCTGCCAACAGGACAATTGCCCAGACAGCTGGCAGCATTACCACGTTTAATGGCGATGCTGATACTCTGGCCATGAAAAAGTAGTAGTAGTAGCCAGCTCTCTTGTTACGAGAATAGTCGACCAACCATTTGGCAATATCCCGAATTTCTAGTTGGGCACGCAGACCCCATGGCGCTCCCAGTGTTTTGACTGTTTTTCCCAAACGGCTCAAGCAAATAACTAGAGACTTTCTGTATGCTTGTTACTCACTGACAATTCCACCGGGGGACGACGGATGACAAGACTACCAATAAAACACTTTTGTCAAAATACATTGCTTTTATAGATTTGTACATAAAGATTAATTACTTTGAACCTATTTCCCTTGGTCACGCCATAACTTGAGAGCTAGTTAGTAGGTTTTTAGGTAGGTAGGTAGTAGAACGGTAGTAGGCAGGTAGTATGCAGGCCGTAGGCAGGTAGTTCGCTGGTAGTAGGCAGGTAGTAAGCACTTAGAAAGCAGGTAGTAGGCAACCAGTAGGCAGGTTGAAGAAAGGTAATAGTCAGGTAGTGGGCAGGTAGTAGGCAGGTAGTAGACAGGTAGTAGGCAGGTAGTAGGCAGGTAGTAGGCAGGTAGTAGGCAGATAGTAGGTAGGTATTAAATAATAAATTTTTATTCATATAAACAAATTTGCTTTATTTCTTATTAATTAACTGTGTATTTTCAGGTAACGCACGACAAGTGGCAGGGCCCGGATTCTTCTCACAAATAAAAACGACTGGACTATGACACCACAGGTCGATTAGAAGACTGGAGCGGAATATTCCTCCACAAGATTGACCAGGCGCTATGTTGTTTGGCTCTCCTTGAAAATATGTACTGTATCCTGCTTCTTTTAACGTTTGGCCTGAAAAGACAAATATTATACAAGGTGTGTTTTTGCATCCTCGTCAAATTTCAGGAGGTGGTCACAAAAGACATAAATAATCAATTAAAATTACGGTACCTAGTTAATTATTAACAAACGCTGATTTTTTTGGTTGTTTAAGTTTGTCAATATTTCAGAATAACCCTTTTAACGTGGTTTAGGGAATAAGAATTTATTAGCCTTTGAGATTGTTTGTATGTGTGTAAGCGAGGTTATAAGGCGAGAACCAGACCCGGTAAATGTGAATGGGGGGGGTGATTCACACTTACCGATTTTCGTAAATAAGAAAAAGAATAAAAATTACCTACCTATTTTATTATTGATTCGGGACGAGAATCATTAGCATAGTTACCTCCTTGAATTTGACGAGAATGCATAACAACACCTTGTATTATGTTGCTGTTCCAAACTTTGTTTTTATGACAAAACATACCATAAATTTATTCTCAGGCCACTTTGGCTTATAGATACTGACTAACATACATATGATAAAATACAATTCATGATAGTAAATAGAACCTTTAAACTACAAATGTTAGTAACACTTCTCTTGTGAGTGCACAAGAGAAGTGTTACTTACATTTGTAGTTTTACGAAGTGTCGTACGGCGCATTCATGTGGCATTTACTCGCGGAAGTGACTGAACAACAAAAAAAAAATTATAATGAAAAATACAGGATTAAAAAACAACTATCCTTTAGGCTGTGCAATGCTCTGAGTTAAATTATCTAGATTACTGAATTTGCACTGACCTAATTTCGCCAGAAATGTACGAGAAATCAAGAAATTATAAATTACCGTGAATGGTCCTCCAATCCCAAGTTTCGCCTAAATCGTGAAGACCGATAAAAGCAACATCTTTCCGGAAAGCTCCCAACATCTTCGTTACTGGATACTTGGCGAAGAGGTCCTTTAGTACTGTTGCTTCGACCTCACTATTTATAATAGCAAGATGGCCGCCTTCAGCTGAACATGCCATGAACGCTCGCGAGAAATTTCTTGGAACTGTATGCAACTTGTAACATTTGTTAGTTCTTTTATCCAAGTTGTATTCTGAAATGTTTTTTTTTATTCATGACATTGCAGTAGGTAAGAAAGGGGCCACTACTGGGATGGCGATTAAAAGAGAAATAGGAAAGAAAAAGAAATGCTGCGCCGACAGGGGAATGATGATGATGATGAAGTCTGTGCTCAATTGCCAAAGGTGCAAATAAACAATAAAAAAAATAACATCACGCATGTTATCCCAGATTATTTAGGCAGAGGTAATAAATAGTACATTCACATTTCACCGTTATGATTCCGCGTAATAGGGGGCGAGCCTTTTGCCATCCACCGGGCAGTAATAATTAAAAAAATGGAAAAAAAAATAACAAGACTATCCAATCCCCTTATGTTTATTACCTGGATCGACAGTGCCACACTCACTGACCATTTCAAGTCTCTCGGGGCGGTAACAGATGTAAGGGCGAGTCTCTTCACAGCGATGATCTGCTAATTCTCCAATACCATTTAAAGTGATACATTTTTCATTGTTGTCCTTATTATCAGGCTCATTTTTAGCCCATGTCACTGGGATTTCTGAGAGCGGTGTACCTGTAATTTGTAAATCTGTATAAGTCGGTGTGAGTTAAGACACCAAGAACTACAGGCCCGTGTCCATATTCCCGGTTTGCAGCAATATTCCTAATCTCTGCGTGGAAAGAGGGACAAGACTACTATGGGGTATTTCAATACACAAATAACGAAAACTTGCTCTTGAAACTTGAGCTGAACGGACTGGGTAAACCTGAGCTCCAGCGATTGACATGATAAACAGCAGTATGGACAACAACACGGTTACAATTGACTGGGTCTAGAAATAAAATAGGGGTATACCACAAGGTTCGATATTGGGGCCTTTTCTTTTTTTAGTATGCTGCTAATGACCTCCCGATTTATTTAAAAACCAATCACAAATTCTGTTGTTTGCCACTTCCTTAATACAAATACTTTTAAACGTACGACAAATTTTGATGATAGATTACGCATCGCAAGTCAATTTTTGGTTCACCGCTAATAATCAAATTTAACAAATATAATTAAATCTAGGAGGAACTCGTGGCTAAATAATAACAGCCGAACTTGCCTAGGTTGGTCTCATTCTCGCGACCACCAGAAAAGAGCCAAGATAATGAAGCTCGACGAAGTTTCAGAGAAAGAATTTAATTCTCCTTTTACCGCAACGAAATTGTTTTGAAAGTCTGACAGCCAGTCTCACCAAATACTGACTGGGTTGTGGAGGTTAGATAGGAAGTCATCATCATCATTATTTCAGTCGAAAGACGTCCACTGCTGGACAAAGGCCTCCCCCAAGTGTCGCCACATTGACCGGTCCCATGAGCTCGCATCCTGCGGATTCCCGCAACTTTCACCAGGTCCACCTAGTAGGAGGCCTTCCAACGCATCGTCTTCCGGTTCACCGGTCGCCATTCCAGAACTTTTTGGGCCATCCGTTCTGCGAGCAATGTGCCCTGTCCACTGTAAAGTCACTCCGTATAATGTACTGGAATAAAGCTGCATCTAGTTACAGTGAAAACCGACCCCATCATAACTGGGAAAAAGCTAGGCAGATGATTATATGGGATATAAACCAAGTGCAAGAGAAATGAGTCAAGAGGAAACAGAATTCGTCGATAGAATGTTTTCCTCGGGACTAGCAGGCTCGAGTAAATGCTCATCAACGTAGTGGTAATTTTTGCCCATCTTCCTCATCCCTTCTTACAAATTCTTCATTATAATATGAGTAATAATTAATGCTGATGTTTAAGAAATTATACAAATATATTAAATACAGCTCTTGTCTCTCGTACACTAAGCAATAATTTGTCAGCTACTTGAGAATAATTTTCTATAAACAAAAAGTTTCATTGATTCAAACTTACCTTCAATAGTATAATAATCTCCTTGAGAGAAAGTGGCATGAATGCCAGTAAATATGTCATAATCCGGATTGGAGTTATTTATGATGTTTCTCATTTCAGCTTGTATTTCTTGTGTGGTTGGAGAAGCGAGGACAGCACCTGATTACAAAATAAAAAAACTGAAAGTTTAGAAAGTGGTGTAGGTTCCTGAAATTCACTTACATTATCCAGCTACGAGAAGAAATTCCAGATGGTAAATCCCAATAACGCTTTGGCCCACATGGGAATCGAACCTGGAGGACCTCATGCTTAATAGGACTTCTTGCGACCACAACACACTGGTTACCCCGAAATGGACGGCAGAAATTGTGTTTTACAGGAATAAATTATACATATTATAAACCTCTCTCTTGAATCGTGCAGTGTATTGATGAAAACCGCATCAAAATCCGTGGCGTATTTTTAAAGATCGTACAGGTGGTGGGAAGCGACTTTGCTTTTAACCGACTACGGCGAAGCAAAAAGGAGGGTTATGATTTTGACCAGTCTCAGTCCAGTATCTTTGTTCATCTGTTCCCTGAACTACTAATCATAATTTGAGAAACGAGGTATAATTGGAAGCGTTTTTAGCGTTAACAGGTTAAAGGCTATGTGACGTCACATTAAATTGAAAATGGCACCCTCTTCAGAACATAAACTTACGAACTAAAAAAAAAATGTTTATTCATGGCGCGTTTGGTATCAAATGAAAGCACTTAAGACGCACATTTCAAAAAAATAAATGAAGAAATTATAACCCCAACATAATTCAAATAAAGAATAAGTTCAAAAACAAAACCCGACTACTGAGAAATCATGCTCCAAAAACCGGCCAAGTGCGAGTCGGACTCGCGCACAAATGGTACCCACCATTATTTATAAAAACGAGCACAAAAATCACTTTTTTGACTGGGTGCCCCCTTAAATATTTATTTTATTCTGTTTTTAGTATTTTTTAACCCCCGACCAAAAAAGAGGGGTGTTATTAGTTTGACGTGTGTATTTGTGTATCTGTGTGTCTGTCTGTGGTATCGTAGCTCCTAAACGGATGAACCGATTTTAATGAAATTGGTTTCGTTTGAAAGGTGTTTTAATCGAGAGTGTTCTTAGCTATGTTTCGATAAAATCTAATCAGCCGTTTGAAGGCCATCACCTCTTTTCTAGTTGAAGGGAAATTGACAATTTCCACAAGTCTGATCGATTCTAAATTTGAAATCTGGTCACTTGTCACCATGGGCATTGCCAGGAGGGGTTGGTGCTAACCCCCCCCCCCTCCCACCAGAAAGATTTTTTTTAAATTTTTGCTGTTTTCGTTAATTGGCGAGATGACACGCAACACCGAGAAAAGTGGAAGCAATGGGAAAAGCCTATGCCCAGTATTGGGACAGTCAAGGCTAAGATAAAACAATATAAGTTTAAAAAGAATGAAATAAAAATTAAATTAAAAATTCAAAAAACCCCCGATACAAAAAACCAAAAATAAAATAATCCAAGCGTCTTAGCGTCGCGGGACCGCTAAGTAGACCGCTTAGTACAAGCACATAACAAAGCGGACCCCCGACGCTAAGACGCTTGGATTATTTTATTTTTGGTTTTTTAGAGGTTTTTTGTGTCGGGGGTTTTTTGAATTTTTCATTTAATTGTTTTGTTATAGCGTCAACAGTAATACATAATCTGTAGAAATTTCAACTGGCTAACTATCACGGTTCATGAGATACAGCCTGGTGACAGACGAACGGACGGACGGACGGACAGCGAAGTCTCAGTAATAGGGCCCCGTTTGACCCTTTGGGTACGGAACCCTAAAATGTATGAAACAAGAAAATATTCTAGAACAGCCGTGGTCATATGCCACCTACATCATAAACTTTATCACTCAAAGTGTGTTTTTACCATGTAAAGAAGTAGCTTACCTTCCAGAGAACATCGTAATCGGGCATCGAACCAAGTCGCCGGTAAAACAAAGGATTTAAACCATGCTCCGGCATTTGAACTGTATTTGTAATCACATCTAAATGCTCCCTCTAAAAATTCAAGCCATTATAAAACATTATAATTATCTAGTATTTGACTCAGAAAAGTTAGGCACAGGTGCTCTTATAGTGCACTCACATTTCGTAAGTTATGTTTAAACATTATTTTAGAAAGTTAAATTGATTCGATGATTGATTTGAGTCAAATAAATAAAAAAAAAAACTTGCAAAGTGTGAGTCGGACTCTCGTCGTACTACCGTTATTTTACTAAGTAATTAAGATCGAGTTTCTTGACTGGGATTTTTTTTCATTTTTTCTAAATGTGTGTCAAAGTTGCCATTATCTATACAAAAAAAAAACATAAAAGGAATCAACTTACCAGTGAAATTCAAGCAGAGTAGTAACACAAAATATTTGAAGCAATACTTCATGTTGTAAAGACAGAACTGTAAATTACGATGATACAATCTTACTATTATATATATAGGTATTATTCTAACGACCGGATCGCCAGACGTATGACTCCTTGAGCCAGTGGTTCCCAAAGGAATTAAACAGTGCAATATTTGACCCACCCTGTCTAGATTTTGTTTCTTCCGATCCATTAAGATAATCTGTCGCGAAACTGAGTCGGTCAATATGAAGCCAAAATTGATTACATGAAAAATGTGCTCATGCATTTTTACTTCAAAATTCTATATTATACTTTACGGCAATAGGTGCTTTAATCGCTGTCGCGTTCATATTTTAGATCATCATTATGGTGTGATCACTCTCTGATTTATCTCCTAACTAGCTGTCCCGCGCAACTTCGTCTGCGTTAATTTTCCCCGTTTTCGCAACATTTTTCATTGCTGCGTCGCTCCTGTTGGTCGTAGCGTGATGATGTATAGCCTATGTCTTTCCCCAGGTTGCAATCTATCTTCTTGCCAAATTTCATTAAGATCATATCAGCCGTTTAATCGTGAAAAGGTAACAAACAAACAAACAGAGTGACTTTTGCATTTATGATATTAGTATGGAAGTATGGAAGTATGGATATTTTTTTCAGTTCATATCAGAAATACCCCTCCATTACTTTACATTGGAAATTTACATACAGTTACAAACAATCGCCACAATATAAAATTGATTGTATGTCAGAAGTTTTTTTTTTTAATATTTGAGAACCATTGTCGCTGGAAATAATTTTACTGAAGCAAATGATTTAATTTAAATTAAAACAAAGTTTTTCTTATTGCTTCTATAAATAAATAAATTACTAAATGCGGTTTTGTTAGATAACTTGAAGAACAAGCCGACCATAAATGAAAACATCCTTATACGTTGGTGTTTAATAATTTATTTGGAAATATTTAACGAGAAATTAGTTTTAATTATATTTTGTTTTAAAAGTTGTTATGTTTAAAATAGTACGACCAAAATCAAAAACCAATATATTTTATTTAATTAAATTTCTGAAATTAAACAACAGGCCTACATGGGCGCCTTCGGGGTGGTAATTTCCTATGGAAAAGAAAAGGGAAGAAACTCCATGGTTACTCTTTTAAAATGATGGTTTTACAATATTATCATGTTACAGCATTAGTACTCAATTTTGGATGAGGAAACAGCGTAGGCCCGACAAAAAGTCGTTGCTTAATACACAAAAAAAGCGTACAAAAAGATAGAAAGTTAGGTCAAAAAAAAGTTAACAAGCATCTAGGAATATACAAGGTCTAAAATGTTTACATATTCACAAACAATCGTTAAAAAGAGTGTAAACAAAAGTACCTAAGAAAATATTATAAAAAATACTAAACAATAAACATGTAGGTACTAATACTAATTAAACAAGTGGCAGAAATTATGTCATCAGTGCTGTAACTATTTTGAACAAAAGGTGTATAAATGATTTGAAAATTGTGGTAAAATATCTGATTAAAAGAAAAGTAAAATTAAGATTGAAAATAGTTAGAGACATTAACACAAATATTTGTGCCGTTTATGAGCTACAAGTGAAGCCGCATGCGCAGAAGAAACTAAAGTCAGACTTCTTTATCTTTAACGTACTCCATAATTTTAACTTTGGTAACATTTTATAAAAGCGTATAATACTGTATAGAAGAAAAAACAACGCCGACGAATATTTATCTTAAATTACACATAAAAAAATGAGAAGAGAAAGGGCCAAAGTGGGTGCCATATTGTATCCTCGCGGTGTCTTTCCATTATTTTTACCCTTGTTCTACGAACAGGTATATGAGTCATCTTTTAATTTTCAGTGCCAAAACTTAAGAACTTCACGCCTATACTACCTAAACGGTTGGGCTGAGTTTTCTATCAAAATTTCTCAGTCAGCAGCAGCTGTGTGCCTGGTTGATGGTTATACTCTTATACCCAATTATAAGTGCCGCATAATAACTGGTGGTGCGTGTACAAACATTAAGGATTTTAAAATGGTATTTAAATATACAAGCTGTGTTTTGTATCCTCTTCAAATTCAAGGAGTTAACTATGCTAATGATTCTCGACTCGAATCAATAATTAAAGGGGTAGGTATTTTTTTTTTTCTTATTTATGGAATTCGGTAAGTGTGAACTACACGTGTCATAAACCGACATACAAATAATCTGAAACGTTTATTCGAGAATTTCTTATTCCTAAACCACGATATACTGCCAAATTACATTCTGAAATACTGACAAATACTACAGATAAACAAAAATAAAACAGCGTTTTGAATAATTAATTAGGTATCGTAATTTAAATTGATTTTTTATATGACTTTTGCGGCAGCCTCCTGAAATATGACGAGGATGCAAAACAACACCTTTTATATTTTAAAACAAAACTTTTTAACCATACTGTCTCTTCTCTACTGCGGGTCCGAAAGTTCGGTACGTTGACTTGCGGAACAAAATTCGTCTGGGTTCATCTCGCAGATAAATGCAACTGGCTTGTCACACCACAGGTCGTCCAAAAGTCCAGAGCGGAATATTGCACCACAGGATTCACCATGTCCCGCATTGTCTGGCTGTCCTTGATTAAATTTGCTGTAACCTGCTTCTGTTAATGTTTGACCTTAAAAGGAAAATACTAAATGTTACTATTTTAAATTTTGTACGTGACTTCTACAGCGCTATGTGTATTTATGTTCTGTGCTTACTAGTAAAAATATTAAACTTGTAATGCACCAGTGCGGCAATTAACTAGATTATTTGAGGTTAGTACACTGGAAAATTTTAATTACCGTGAATAGTCCTCCACTCGAAACTTTCGCCCCAATCATGAAAACCAATAAAAGCTATATCTTTCTGGAATTTTCCCACGAAATGGTTTGCAGGGTGTTTAGCAAAGAGTTCTTTAAGTACTGTGGCTTCGACTTCACTGTTTATGATAGCAAGATGGCCGCCTTCAGCTGAACATGCCATGAACGCTCGGGAGAAATTTCTTGGAACTGTATGCAACTTGTAGCATTTGTTAGTTCTTTTATCCAAAGTGTATTCTGAAAAGAATAATTAAAGTAAATTTGATCATACGCAGGGGCAATGATAATAATTGCAAAAGGCAAAGTGTACATAAGTACAAACAGTAAAGGAGACTCATCGTCATCATTCTAAATGACCCCTTATCCCAAATTATTTGGGGTTGTCCCAGCATGTTTTTTTCTTCCATATTTCTCTATTAGCTGTCATCTCAGGCAGTCATCAGACACCTCCTTACTTGTTATATCATCCTTCACATAGTCCATCAATGGTTTCTTTGGTCTTCCTCTACTCATATACCTATCCACTTTCATATTCAAAACTTTCCTCACGACATTTTCCTCATTCCTCCGCATCACATGCCGATACTAAGAGACTGGTTTGTTAATACCCAAAACTGTTTACGTTGTTTATCCGCTGAAATCTTAACACATTATAAAGACTATCAGACTAACCAAAATTTTCGGAATATCAGAATATTACCTGGATCGACAGTGCCGCACTCATTGACTGTTTGATGTTTCTCCGGGTGGTAACAGATGTATGGGCGAGTCTCTTCACAGGGATGATCAGCCAATTCTCCAAGACCATTTAAAGTGATACAGTTTTCGTTGTTGTCCTTATTATCTGGGCCATTCTTAGCCCAAGCTACTTGAATAGCTGAGAGCGGTGTACCTGTAATTTTGAAATCTTGATGACTCTCATTTTGGTCAATTTCGTAATGAGCTCAACATGTACTTATCATTCATTAATGTTGTAATCGTATCAATCGAAATTGACACAGGCCTCCTCTCTATGAGGGGGAGTGGGCTGTAATCCACCACGTGGGCCCAGTGCGGGTTGGTAGATGACACATCTCTACGAATTTTCAGTTCTAGGACATGCCGGTTTCCTCACGATGTTTTCCATCACCGTTTTTGAGAGCTGCGGTGATGAAATAATTTACACAAAGTAATGTGCCTGCCTGGGTTCGAACTCACGGCTTACTACTCGTAAGCCGGGGCTGCCCCCAGGGGCCACCGCTGCCTCTATCGTAATCGTATCATAACATGAACTAAATGTATCACTCATTTGGATACAATTTCAGTAACTATAACCACTCTCATTGTTAGTAATATAATATTATAATACTGTTTAAGACTAACCTTCAATCGTATAATAATCTCCATTGGAGAAAGTGGCATGAATCCCAGTAAATAACTTAAATTTCGGATTGGAGTTATTCATGATATTTATCATTTGATTGAGTATTTCTGGTGTGGTTGGGGATGCTAGGATAGCACCTGAAATGATCGGATTGATTATTCTGAGAAAGCATTTGTATTAATAAGTACTATAATTAAATACTTTGGTCTAATTCAAATTCATAAAACCACGTTCCGGTCGATCTGTAGATTCATCCGCGCTTGGTTAAGTTGGTCCGTGGATGGGTGACCACCCATTACATACCGAGTTTCCTCTGTTCCTCGGGAAGCACGTTAAGACGTTGGTCCCAGGTGTCATTTGTAGATCTTTGACAGTCTTACAAAGGAGTATTGTAGTACCCAATACTAACTGTGTTGTGGAGGTCAGATAGGCAGTCGCTCCATGTAAAATACTGGTATTCATTTGCATCTATTCAGACTGACACCCTGGATGTTATAGGGGTCCCCACATAATTAGAAAAAGGCTAGGTATTTGATATTAATGAAATTAATGGACCCACATTGGAATATTGGGCCTTTATTATGTTTTCTCCGTTCATTTCTCTTTGCATATTACTTATTACAATAGTAAATTGTTACCCTAGGAGTGAAAGTAACTTATTTAGTCCCGAGACGGGGTTTGGCTTTGTTTGGTTTGAGGGACTAAATAAGTCTTTAACCCGAGGTAATCACTAAGCTTTTCACTACGAATACAAGGAAAGTAAAAATAAAAACATGAATTAGCTAAAGGAAAAAATAGTAAATTTTATTTTACATAAATCAACAACTTTTCCCGCCCATATATTCTTTTTTTTTTCTGTGGTCAGCCAGCTATTCAGCCATTATTTTTCATTTTCAACATTGAAAAATTGTTTATATGTTGCCGAAATCTATGTTATTTTAAAGAAATTGTTTACACTAAAT
Organism: Cerastis leucographa; assembly: GCA_963082945.1. Taxonomy (NCBI): domain Eukaryota; kingdom Metazoa; phylum Arthropoda; class Insecta; order Lepidoptera; family Noctuidae; genus Cerastis; species Cerastis leucographa. The sequence goes on from OY720370.1 coordinate 6,752,069, forward strand.
TATAATAAAGTTATAAAAAAAAATATAGATTCTTTTACCAATACTTAACTTGATTTCAGTTTTACATCGTGGCTGCATTGAAAGTTGGAACATGGTTCAATAAAAATGTGAAAATAGAACTTGTTTTTTTTTTTATAATTTGGCATCTGTCAGTTGAAAGCGATTCTCCCTAGGGAAGAAAAGTATTACTTTCAACCCGCTCCTCAGGCAACTTCAGACCTACTTTCAGAGTATGAGTAATGAAAAATCATTAACTCACCTTCCAGGGAGCATCGTAGACGGGCATTGAACCAAGTCGCTGGTACCACAAAGGATTTAAACCATGCTCGGGCTTTTGAACTGTATTTGTAGTCACATCTGAACGCTCCCTCTAAAAAGGGAAGCAAAATATTTGTCGTAACATAACGTCTGTAAGTCTTCAAAGGGCCCATCCCTTTGCATATAATAATACTGTTCTTATAGTAAAATCACATGTCCGAAACTAAGATTCGCCGTGCTTTTTGGTCTTAGTGCCTCATCATCATCATCATCAGCCTATAATGTTCCAACTGCTAGGACGCAGGCCTCCTCTCTATGAGAGGGAATGGGCTGTAATCCACCCCGCGGGCCCAGTGTGAGTTGGAAGATGTCACATGTCTTCGATTTTTTAGTTCTAGGACATGCCGGTTTCCTCACGATGTTTCCTTCACCGTCAGTGACCTATTGGCCTTAAATTGTTTCTCTCGGACTTCGTCGAGTTTCATTGTCTCGACGCTTTTTTTTATTGGTCGCCACTGTTGTTTCTGGCTTTCAGGGGCGTGTCCCAATAAAAAAATAGTTAAGCTTCAAAATTATTTAACAAAGAATTTATGATGGCCTGGTATGTAATTAGAGCTACCAAAAATAACTTACCAGTAAAAAACAAGCAGAATAATAACACAAAATATTTGAGACAAGACTTCATTTTGTTAAGAATGTAATACAAGTTATGGCGATACAATTATTTTTACTACTATTTATAGGCAATCCCGAAGATTGTATAAGCAGACTTATGACTCATTGAGTCAGTGGTTCCCAAATAATGATTATGAAAAAATATAGAATATACTTATTATTTAGTTAGAGAGGAGTACTTTGTTCCATCATATGAACACCATGTACTACTACTAACATCACATTTTAAAAGAATGACCATGGTGTTTCTTGCTTTTCTAAAAGCTTTCCAAGTGGTCGATAAGTCGAATGATGTCCGAGAAGTGACGAAACATGTATCGAGTGTAGGTTTAGGTTGCATTCTGTATTATTACTACCGGGCCTTCTATTCTGCATCTGGCAGGACATACGCCATTTTGTATCCAACTCTAGTAGTTTTTGACGGAATCAAAACTAAAACGTTAATAGTTGGTGTAGTGGTCTCAAGCGCAACTGCTTAGCAAAAGGTATTAGGTTCGAATACCGAGTCGGGCAAAGTGTTATTGGGTTTTTTCATCAGGAATTTCTCAGTAGCAGACACGGAGTCTGGATTGGTGCCCGTAGATAATGACATATGGGTGACTGAAAGAAAACGTACTAATCTATTATTAGATACTCTCTGGACGGTGTTATGTTGTGTAAAATAAAATATGGATAGTCAATTTTTAACACAGCGTTCAGTAGTCCAAACAAAGATATCCAAAAAACAAAAACTCTGATTATAGTGATTTAATTTTGACCTAATAACGAATGTGTTTATTCTAGTGTGCCGCCAATTTATTATCTCAAGTCAAAGTAAAATCACTTTCGTTACAAGTAGTCAGAAGCCAAAAGTCTGACATCCAGACTTACCAAGAGTATCGTATTACCCAGTTACTGGGTTGTGGAGGTCAGATAGGCAGTAGCTCTATGTAAAATACTGGTATTCAGCTGCATCCGGTAAGACTGGTCCCCAACATAGCTGGGAAAAGGATCAGTGTTTTTTGTTAGGACATCATTGGTAAGATGTCCTGAACGCTGTGTTAAAATTTGTCTATCTATTTTAATAGGACCCTATTTAAAATGGCAGATGGTCCAGGTAAGGATAGTAAATTGCATTGGGCTAAGTATAGACCCTTTATGCACTCCAATTTAAATTTGCTACATTAACTTCTGCTTGTAGATTCACTTCAGAATAACTTTGAGTGCTGCAGGCAAGCAGGATTTTTTTTTTGTTATGAGAACCACTACACCACACATGTAAAAATACTCTATTGTACCTATTGAATTAAATGCTTGTAGAATTACAAGAACAAAGACTTTTCTACTGGTTCTTGCTTGTATAAATATATGAGTGACCTAATGCGGTTTTGTTAAGATACATTGATGACAAACTTAGTTAAAGACAAAGACGTCCTCGTGACATGGTGTTTATTTGGGAATTATCAATGAGAAATAAATTGTACTTTTATTCTAGTTTTCAATCCTAACTAATATTATAAATGCGAAAATAAGTTTGTTTGTTACGCTTTCACGCGGAAACTACTCAACCGATCATCATGAAACTTTGTACACATATTTTTGGAGGTATTAGAATTAACGTAGGCTATCTATCATCACGCTACGACCAATAGGAGCGGAGCATCAATGAAAAATGTTGTGAAAACGGGGAAAATGTGACGCAGACGAAGTTGCGCGGGACAGCTAGTATTTTATAAACAGACATGGTTTCTAAAAGAAATAGCAAACATGGTTAATATCTTATTTAAATTGCTAATGATAGCATAGCTAATAAGTTGCTCAGTTAATAAAACCAATATTGAAATTCAGCCTCAATTACAAAAAAAAAGTATTAAAAGGCAAAGGTCCTGGTGGCTGCCCTAAGGTACCTCAACGGACGCAAACTGTTACTACCGTCAAGCAAACGTCTACGCAGCAGCTGTTTTGACGGGTATATGTGTGGGGTATATTTTATTTACTTAATTAACAATTTATGTACACACTAAATACAGAAAAGAAGAAATGAAAAGAAAATAGGTACAAAGGTAATACTTATTTCTAAAGAAATCTCTTCCAGCATACCTGCGAAAAAGAAGAAGAGAAAATAGAATACATAAAACATGAAGCAAATAACTATTTCAAAAATATGCAATACAATATAAGAACATACTAACTTACGTTTACATACAAAAACAAAATATATAACTATAATATAAATACAATAAAATAAATACCTTTGCAAGTATGACGGAATGGAAAGATAACGTTCTTTCAATCTTCTCTTGAAAACTGCAATAGTTTGGCAGTCCCTTATGTCAGGCGGCAGTGAGTTCCACAACCGCACAGCGTGTACAGTAAAGGAGTAGAAGTAGAAGTCAGTAGAATGGGGACGGGATTTAAGGAGTTTACTAAGATGCGACCTGCAAGGTGCATCTGAAGGACGAGAGTAGGTAAAGCGTTCCTGCAAATAGGATATGTGGATTCAGCACCATATAGTATTATGTGTTTTCAGCACCAACATTTAGGGAAACACTATTTTTTTCATAAATCATTTATTAATGAACCAAGTTTGTTAACCTTACTGACCGTTCCTAATTGCTGTTATTCTGATTCAGCACTACAAACGTCGGGATAATTTGGATTCTTCTCGCAGAAAAATGCGACTGGCCTGTCACACCACAAGTCGTACAATAGACCTGTGCGGTGTATCGCACCACAAGATTCACCAGGTGGCGAATTATTTGGGTCCCCGTTTGCAAATTTGTTGTTTCCTGCTTCTGTTAATGTTAGGCCTGAAAAGAGTAATTCTACATTTTTTACAATGTTAGCTGTGCTTACTAGTCTAAATATTGAATTTATTTGAGGTAACAACCTCAAGACATGAACATTATAAAATCTTCAACTTTTATGGTAAGCTAATAAAGATATGGATATGAACATAAAATTACCATGAATAGTCCTAAAATCAAAATTTTCGCCCCAATCGTGAACACCGACAAAAGCAAAATCTTTCAGGACATTTCCAAGTATCGCTACATTTGAATATTTGGCAAAAAGCTCCCTCAACACTGTTACTTCGAGTTCACTGTTTATAATAGCAAGATGTCCGCCTTCAGCTGAACATGCCATGAATGCTCGCGAGAAATTTCTTGGAACTGTATGGAACTTGTAGCATTTGTTAGTCCTTTTATCCAAGTGGTATTCTGAAAAGAAAATGTTTAAACATTTATGTCATTGCAGGGAAAAAAGGGGGCGACTACTAAAATGATGACTAAAGTGAACGGGTTTTTTCTGGGTAAGCTCATACCATCGTCGACTTTGTCTCTGTCATCTCTGACCTAGTCTAGAGTCAAGAGCTAACCCATCCCTAATGAAAAGAAAAAAAAACATGGAAGCAGAAGAAATATTATGTAGCACGGACCCAACATAAATAAGTTCAAGAGCAGGGGGATGATGATGATGATTGTATAGTAAGAAACAACGGTGTACATAAACACAAATACCAAAAAAGACTCTGTTCTATTAATTTCTAAACTGGTTATCGTTTGTCAGCTGAAGACTAAACAATTTTTTTTTTTAAACTCGACATTCTTTTTAATTTGTTCAATTGTCAGCTTTTCCTACTTCTTCAGCATATCAGAGCATCTCAGTATTACCTGGATCGGCGATGCCGCACTCATTGACTGTTTGAAGTCTCCCCGGACGGTAACAGATGTAAGGGCGAGTCTCTTCACAGCGATGATCAGCCAATTCTCCAAGACCATTTAAAGTGATACATTTTTCATTGTTGTCTTTATTATCAGGCTCATTTTTAGCCCATGTCACTGGGATTTCTGAGAGTGGAGTACCTGTAATTTGTAACTCTTGTTGATTCTAAATTTAGGTAATTTCGTTACTTCAACAATGATAAATGTGTTTAAAAATTGATGAACTGGGCAGTTAAGTAGCCCACCAGACACAACACTCGTTTGGTCAGGATCCTCTCTTTTCTATAGGAGATGAAGAACAACACCCTGTTCAGCATACCCTTAAACTTCATAAGACTGACCTTCAATCGTATAATAATCGCCTTGGGAGAAAGTGGCATGAATCCCGGTAAATATCTCATATTCCGGATTGGAGGTATTTATGATGTTTATCATTTGAGCTTGTATATATGGTGTGGTTGGAGAAGCAAGGACGGCACCTGGTAAAAAAAACATCTTTCTGATAATTATTCTCGCAAGGCAGTTGTATTCATTAGTGTTTGTCTTGCTAATCGTTCAGAAACGCAGCTTCACTAGAGCTAAGAACAATTTTTGACCACTCTTTATTTTTTCTTGCATAAGGTACCAGCTTCTACCTGCAACTTGGCCCGCGAGAATTGCACATTCTTCAGCACCCGGTGAAGCTTTCCCTAAATGACATGTTTTTTGAGACAATGCCTCCAATATCTAAACCTAAAGTTTACCTCTTTATAATACTAGGTGTTGTTTTGAAACCTCGTCAAAATTCAAGAGGTTGTCCCAAAGTCATAAATACTCAAATAAAATTACGGTACCTAGTTAATTATTAATAAACGCAGATTTTTTTGGTCGTTTAAGTTTGTCAGTATTTCAGAATAACCCCCATAACATGCTTTAAGGAATAAGAAATTATGGAAAAAAAGTTTGAGATTGTTTGTATAATTATAGGGCGAGAATCAGACGGGCCGCGTTTAAAACACGGGTGGTTCACACTTACCGATTTCCGTAAATAAGAAAAAAAAAATCTAGGTACCAATTTTATTATTGTTTCGGGACGAGAATCGTTAGAATAGTTACCTCCTTAAATTTGACGAGGATGCAAAACAACACCTTGTATTATTATAGACTAGCTTATGCCCACGGCTTCGCTCTCATTTTGTTCGTTAATTTTCCCACGGGAACGTACAAAAAAAATCATGTTATTTGATATTATTCTAGACTATTACCTATCCCTGTGTCAAATTGTCATCTAGATCCATTCAGTTATTTTTGCCTGAAATATTAACAAACATCCACACATCCTCACAAACTTAAGCATTTATAATATAAGTTGGACTACAAAATAAGTAACTTAACTTCCAGGGAGCATCGAAGTCGGGCGTCAAACCAAGTCGCTGGTATAACAAAGGATTTAAACCATGCTCGGGCATTTGAATTGTATTTGTAGTCACATCTGAAGTATCCGTCTAAAAGGCAAGGAAATATGTTAAAAATAATCGAAAAGTAATATTGTGGGTTAGTGAAAGTAGAATTCGGCGATACGTTTTGATAAAGAAGAAACTGCCAAGGTATCCCGCAAAATTCATTTTTTTTGCAATTTGCAGATCAATATCAGGTTTTATTTTGATTAAAATATGATTTGCGACTATAACACATCTATGCATAATTACGTAAGTAATCATCAATACAACCCATCATTCTTTTTTTGAACACTGTCCAACAAATTAAGTTTTTTAAAAGGTGTTTCTTTTTTTAAATTTTATTTTTATTATGAACTTACTCGTATGTAAATATGAATTGCATGGACTACCCTGGCGCTCCCACCTGAAGCTAACCAAATAATATATAAAAGCTTACCAGCAATATTCAAACACAAAAGTAACGTAAAATAATTTGCGAAGGACTTCATTCTGAAACGAATTGAATACAAATAGTGACGATACAACTGAATGATGAGTAGCCACTAAGATAAAAACGGGCTTATCGCCTGAGGATATCCTGTAAGGGTTTTTTTTGGTGTAGGATTATCATCATCATATCAGCCCGGAATGCAAAATGAATGAATCACTGCTGGTTATACGCCTCCCCTTTTTTTGGTTTCGGTTTTGGTCAAAACCTTGCTTCATCTGCCATCGTTGCTGTAAGGTAAATACGGTAAAACCCTCAATAATATTGAAACTTTAAGGATTTCTTTGCATAACACAAGCAAAAGAAAGTTAAAGTTAATATTTTTGGAAAATAAAAGAGATATCATGTTTAAAATTGTCTCTAAAAAGTCATTTATACATGGAATGTATTATTTTTCTTAATTTTTGTAAAAACAGGCCACTTTCAAAACTATGACACTCTTTTGGCAATTTGTTGTAATTAATTAATTGTGGGTTAAACTCGTCGTTGTCCAGACATCATTAGTATTTCCTAACCCCTCAAGTTTTAAAATGTTACACTGCTACAACATTGAATTCGTTTCGAATAATCTAAAGAATACTTTCAAAAGAACTCTATGTTTCCACCCGGAATCGAAAGATCGCTTCACCGAGCTGCGTCTTACGAATACCGGCCGGCGGTTTAACAAATTGACCAGCGAGCCCTTGAATATTGCGATGAAATTGGAGGTTCCTTTCTCTGGACTCCTGACTCCCTGAAGCCCTGACGCCCTGACGTAGCTTGGACCCTGTTCCCGATACGGGTGAGCTACTATTTTTATATTTTTAAATGTTTTTTTTTTAATATGATTCTGTAAAAATATTTAAAAATGTAATTAATATGTAAGTAAATAAATAAAGGAATTAACTATAGTAAAATGATTTTGTAAAATACAAAAAACCAACTAGGCCCGACACGGATTTGAACGCACATGTCTTTTGGGGGGTCAGAACTTAATGAAGCTGTGTGTATAATAAAATAACTTCTGATAATTTATTATGAAATTAAAATTGAGTTTTAGTTTTATTCGTCTTCTTTATCTTGTTGTCTTCCATTTTGATATTTTTTGTTGTCTTGTTTATCTTGTTGTCATCCATTTCGATATCTTTTTCTTACTTTTGTTGTCTGCGTTTTCTTCTTAAATCCTATTAAAGGTTTCATGATCCTTTGTCCTTCATGATGATGCAGTGGCCGCCGTAAGCCAGCCGAAAATGAATAATATATTTTCAGGGAGTGCAGTTTAAGCCTCACAAACTAAAATCAAAACGTTTGAACTCACACAAGAAATTTTCAACTTTGTGGACTTATGCAAAAAAACTCACCAATTCACAGAATATAGGAAGCCTCCCTCTTCCTATATTCTGTGAATTGGTGAGTTTTTTTGCATAAGTCCACAAAGTTGAAAATTTCTTTTGTGAGTTAAAAACGAGCTCGAACTCTACTTGAGACAGGATTGAGTATTTTATCCAATTAAACAGATACAACCTACATTAGCACTTTACAAACGAAGACAGCTGGCGTACCATGACGTCATAAAACATTATTGTTCCATTCTTTTTCCAGAGCGAAAAAGAGACGGAGCTATACAGGTCGTCTAGCTCCATCTCTTTCCCACTCTGGGGGGTTACCACCAGGTGTCCATAGTTGGTCTATCTATTTCGTGTGGTCAGTGCCTAACCTGGTGTCAGTTTTTATGCCACCTATGGGCCTCTAACTTGGCTTTACATGCTGTCGAGAAATATTTCTCAGGAATGCTGGTTTTTTCACGATGTTTTCTTTCACCGAATAATAATTTATACAATATGCAGAGTCCGAAAAATCAGAGGTGTGTGTCTTGGGTTCAAACTCGAGACTTGTGACTTGGTAGTCCTACGGTCACATCACTTGCCTATCACTGCTTCCATACTTGGTAACAACACATTTGTTAAACTACCATTATCAAGATTTTATCTTCACACGTGTGGAGATAAAATCTTATTTTCAACTAGTTGATGCTCATTTAAGTTTGAAAAACTTGCGATAACTGACTGCGGGACTGGCGCAATCTGTGTTGTATAACCAACAAAAACTATTAAATCTAACTAATGTTACTCAGAAAAGTATAAAAGTAAAATATATTTTTACTAAATTTTATTTATTATGGAAAACAAACAATTACACTCAATAAATGTTTAACAAAGAATGTACGAGAAAACATAAGTGTCAAACTAACTTTGTTAACCACATACATGCACAAGTACAATACTAATAAGCCTTAGCTTTATTAAATACAGTTTATTAACAACAACAAAAAAAAAAACAATAGATACTGAAATAAGTAAGCAAGTTAATCTTCAAAGTTTTTGATAGCTTTAAGAGCGTTTACACTTTACGACATTTCATACAAACTTTCAAGTTCTTATTTTCCGAAATTACTGAATCGATTTTAATGAAACTTTATACGCATAAGCTAAAAAGTTACTAAAAACTTCAATTTGATTTCATTTCATCAACTACACTGTTGGAGCAGTGGTTGAGCGATCGACTGCTGCGATGCGTGTCGCGGGTTTGATTCCCGTATGGAACAAATAATTGTACCTATGGCCCACAGATAGTTGTCACGGGTCCGGCTGTTTGTGTGTATGCGAGTTTAAATGTTTGTACATAATATTGTGTATCCACTATACAGGAGAAATTCCTAGTGTGGAGCAAAGTATTAAATAAAAAAATATCTGCTTAGCTTGGCTTGAGACTATCTTTGAGTAGTACAGAACACAGTGAACTGTTGTACTGACGCACTGACGAAAAAATAAACATGATATAGGTAGTAGTGTGTAAGTAATAATAAGCATGTATGTAGACAGCCTTATTTAAAGTGCTTCTTCAGCAATACTGTTATAAACCAATAAAAATATGTATAACATAAATAAAAATCACTATTGAGAGGAAAGGTCTCTCTGTCACTCTGTTTTTGAACAGTGAAATGGTCTTTAAATTATGAATGCTAGGTGGAAGTGAGTTCCATAACCTTACAGCATGGATAGAGTAGGAATAGCAATTGAGCTGGATTTATAAGGATCTAAAGTGCGATCTACACAGTACGTCACTATGCTTGCGTAAGAAAAAGGCTCGCGCTGGTAAGAAGGATAGGACGGGTTGTGTAGGATATTGAAGAGGAGACATAGGATCCTAGTGTTCCTGCGAAGGCGGATTGGGAGTCACTTGAGTTCTTTGCGAAGGTGAGAAACGTTTGAGGTGTATTATGTAAGGAGACCAAACATAAAGCGAATACATACATTTTGCAAGAGCTTATTTTATAGCTCCTCAGTGGCATTCAGGTAGCACGCGTTGGCATAATCTATTATCGGCTGAATAGGTGTTTGTGCCAAAGAGATTTTTATCTTAGGCAGGTGACTCGCACTGAAGCATTTCAGTTAATGTAGAGAAAATTTACCATACGGCTGACCTCATTAACTTGAGCTCGCCACGACAGATCGATTAAACAGTAACACCCAGAAACTTCATACTCAACAAGAAGTTTGGTTTCGCGCGAGACGATCCGTGATGACTCTTTCGACATGACTTAGAAGTGTGATGGGCCTTAAGTTCTTCAACCGAGCATTGTCGCCCTTTTTGAAAAAGAGTACCACCACACCCCTGCACCATGTCTTTGGCGTTTTCCCCTTAAGTTTAATGGAATCAAACAGCGTCTGAAGGGCCTTAGGTACCAGTTTTCCACCTGCCTTCAGAAGTTCGGCCGTAATTCCATCATCACCCGGTGCCTTGTTGTTTTTAAGCTGTTTCAGAGCCATCAGAGTAGTTTCAGAGTATAATGTCAGGTCAGTCTAGCTCTTGGGTCATTCGCTAGATTTACAAAGGGATTACTGGTTAACGTTTACAACTGCCCATAGAATCTCTCAATCTCCCCCAGTAGCTCTGGTTTGGCGGATACGATCCAGCCATCATCGGTCTTCAGTTTCGTGAGCTGGCTTTGCCCAATAGCCAGATCTCTTGTAAAAACCTTGGAGCCTTATTCTGCTCAAATGCGTCTTTAATACGCTCAGTATTAAAGCGGCGGAGGTTGCTCAAGGATAAGAGATCCGTTTATTGAGCTGCGGTATTTCCTCGCCTCGTCTGAGGACTGCAGGATCATCTTACGCTGTTCCTACATTAGCTTGAGAGTATGAAAGTTTTTGTTCTTCTGTTCACGACGTGTCTTGATGAATACTTAATTTCACTGAATTGATCACAGAGACATCATTGAACCTTTGCTTTTGGTTGACACCATGAAGTCAATCTCATTTTTAGTTGCACCATCGGGGCTCTGCCAAGTCCACTTCCTGCACTCACGCTTTCTGATGAAGGAGTTCATCATATAGAGGCCCTCTTTCTCCATAAAACTAGCCAATTGGTGACCCCGGTGGTTCCGACCCCAAATTGACCTGCAGCTCATCCCCGTCTCGTTTGCCCAGTTTCGCGTAAAGTCCCCCATGACAACAGTGAAGTAAGTTTTGAAACCATGCATGGCTTAAGATATATCCTCATACATGGTCTTCACTTCTTCGTCGGGATGTGCCGAGGTCGGGGCGTAGACCTGTATGACCTTCAGCGAATATCTTGAGGATATTATAAATCTAACTCAAGGTCACTCAGCGAGCTATGGAGCGGGCTATGCTTGGAGTCTCTTTGAGGGATCGCATCCGGAACGAGGTGATCCGACAGAGAACCAGAGTAGTCGACATAGCCCACAGAATAAGTAAGCTGAAGTGGCAATGGGCCGGCCATATTAGCCGTAGAACCGATGACCGTTGGGGTCGACGTGTTCTTGAGTGGAGACCGCGAATCGGCAAGCGTAAGGTGGGACGCCCTCAGGCTCGGTGGAGCGATGATCTTCGCAGGGTAGCTGGTAGCAACTGGATGAGAGTTGCCGAGAATCGGGTCAAGTGGCGAGCGATTGAAGAGGCCTATGTCCAGCAGTGGACTGCGGTAGGTTGACGATGATTATAAATCTTGAGTATAAATAAAAATAAATAAAATAAAATTCGTTTATTTAAAGTCCTAGACCCATATTAGTAACACAACAATACAAATACACTTTGGTCAATATTCATGCAATAAAAAAAAAGTTATAAAAATAAAACAAAACAAAATGAAATATGACAGTGAATACAATTAAGGAATGAAGTTATGTCAGCAGCAAAAATTATAATATCCTTATGACATGAAATCAATTAATGTCAAAAAGCACAGAGCAAAATAAAATAAATAAAAACAGACTTGGTTAAGACAACGAATAAAATTATGGAATTTAAGTTATGTCAGAATTAAAAACTATAATATCAAAAAGACAAAATCTATATAAAATGACAAATCACGCACCAACAATATGCCTGCTACAACAATGCCCTACGTAGGTACGCAAACCTGGTCGACACACTCTCGATTTTCACCACGTTATTCACAAGGGACTTGTGGACGGCACACCCAACACCACCCTGAGACTTTCGGTCACCCTCTCGGAAATAGAGCAGATTTCTCTCTTCGGTCTTCAGGTAATTCCACAATACCCCATCGCAACCTGCTCAATTCCTCTTCGAGTTCCGTTATCTTCTCGTCGATCCGGAGTGTTCGCGTGTTATATGATGCCAGGTCAAGTCGTCGGTATAGGCAGTCGGATCCCTTCCGGAGATTCTTTGCACCCCTTGCCGTAACCTCAACCGCTACCATAGTCGAGGGTAAACGGGCTGCCGGGTACTAGGGGTCATTTATTTTTTGTGCTCATAAGGGGGGGTTCTGCCAAAATAGCAACGCTCCCATCTGAATTCTCCCTCTAAAAATACAAGCAACAAAAATGTAGTGTTAATAAACATAAGAATTTGGGTCCTAAAAGATTAAACCATAGGTATTCTTATAGTACGCAGGACAACCAATCTAGTTATATAAAACCAGTACACGCTGCTCTCTCATTTAACGAGAAACTCATAAAAACCGAGGTCAGGTTATACTGGAAAACTATAGTTTGTTGTGTGGCTGTGTATACAACCACATTTCGCCAGTCATTGTGTTTAAAATAATTATCAAAAATCTAGAATTGATTGATTTGTTTGTTTTAAGCTAGCCAAATTTAAAACAACTTACCAGCACATTTAAAAAAGAACACTACCACAAAGTAATTTAATTAGGACTTCATTCTGCAAGGACTAAAATACATATTGTGACTACTCAGTTATTTTTAGTGATATATAAGATAAGAACCAGCCTATCTGTTCGCGACAAGTTTTAACAGTGAATTTCAATAAGTCCAATTGAAAATCATAGAACCTATGTTAAATCGATCTAGTTAGCATTAGTGATCACTTACCGGTCATTCCTGTTTCAAGTGCCTTCCGTTATCATTGATAATTTGCGTCATCCTAGAATAATCTAGGAAAGTGTGTACGCAAACCTACTTAAAGAAACTGTAAATTGGACTTGGAATTGCGTCTAGGGCCCAAGATACCTACCTACTTCTTTTGTTTTTGAGGGTTCCGTTTCAAAATGGAGAAAAAAACCGTACCCTTATGGATTGTTCACCTGTCCGAAACTATTAGTACTACACAGTTGCAGGGTAGGTGCCTTTTATGAACCGCTACACAAAAAAATATGTAAAATAATGAAAAAAATAAAAATAGGAATGGCCCCCATACATGAAACTGAGACAAAAATAACTTTGGAGGGTATATCGATAAAAAATTATATTGAGGTTTACATTAATACTTTTTATATGTCAATGGTTGATGAGATATTTGCTTCCAAGGTCGTGAATATTTACAAAAAACTGAAAAAAAATGGAAATAAAATATGGATGTACTGTTTGTGAATATGTGAGCACCATTTATCTATTAACATAATTGTTTAGTAGATTGTAGATCATTGACAGTCGTTACAGGTAGTCAGTGCCCTGAAAGTATTGCCAAGGAGTATCGTTTTACCCAGTACTAACGGGGTTGTGGAGGTCAGATAGGCAATCGCTCCATGTAAAATACTGGTATTCAGCTGTATATAGCAAGACTGCAAGCCAACCCCAACATAGTTGGAAAAAGGCTAGGCAGATGGTAATGTCTTTGCCCTGTTATGTAAAAAAATGGTGAACGTAGAAAAAGAAACGGGAAACTAAGTTCGAACGTACTTTGTGTAAAAAAAATATTGGTGGTAGACGGTGTCTTAAAAATAAACAAGCTGTTTCTTTCTTTTTTAGTTTATTTTGATATCCCATAGATAGATAATCCAATCGAATATATCAATATTAGGTTAAGAACTACAAGTGCCAAAAGAAGAAGATGAGAGGCAAACAATAATAATGGCTTTCTAGTTTAGATTTATGTTTTAGTTTTATTTTCTTATTTATAGATTGTTTCCTTGTGGAATATGCCATAAAAAAATGTATTATTTCTTTCTTTTAAAGCAGCTGAATGTGTACTTAACAAAATAACAAGACAGTTAGTATTTCTACGAGTATTACCTGGATCGAAAGTGCCGCATTGATGGACTACGATTGGTGAAGACTCAGATCGGTAACAGATATAAGGGCGTGTCTCTTGGCACCTACGATCTGCTAATTCTCCATTACCATTAAGAGTAGTACAATGTTCTTTGTTGTCCTTATTATCCGGCTCGTTCTTAGCCCAAGTCACCGAAATTGTTGAAAGCGGTGCACCTGTAATTTTTAAATTTGTACGAGTCCTAATTAAGTCAAACATAAAAGGTCTAAAATGATGCTTGATGAAGTTGCATGTTTAGTATTAGATAATAAATAGAAACATTTTGGTTACCGAGATATTGGAGGTCAAAGTCCAAGTTTTTTTTAAAACAAAGTATAAAATGCTTAACTTTGAATATCACCATGACCCCCTGTTTTTAACCCCCGACCAAAAAAGAGGGGTGGTATAAGTTTGACGTGTGTATCTGTGTGTCTGTGTATCTGTGTGTCTGTCTGTGGTATCGTAGCTCCTAAACGGATGAACCGATTTTGATAAAATTGGTTTCGTATGAAAGGTGTTTTAATCGAGAGTGTTCTTCGCTATGTTTCGAGAAAATCTGCTCAGCCGTTTAAAGGTTATCGTCTCTTTTCTAGTTGAAGGGAAAAAAACTACTTCCACAGGTCTGGTCGATTCGAAATTTGAAATCTTGTTACTTGTAGCCATGGACATCGCCGGGGGGGGGACTGCATCCCCTCCGATCCCCCCTAAAAGCTCGGGTTTTTTAAGTTATAACTTTCGTTGTTTTCTTTAATTAGCAAGAAGAGGCGCAACACCGAGAACAAGACAGTCAAGGCTAAGATAAAATAATATAAGTTTAAAAAGCATGAAATAAAAATTAAATTAAAAATTTAAAAAACCCCCGACGGAAAAACCATCTAAAAAACCAAAAATAAATTATTCCAAGCGTCGTAGCGTCGGGGGACCGCTAAGGAGACCGCTTAGCACAAACATAAACAAAGCGGACCCCCAACGCTACGACGCTTGAATTAATTTATTTTTGGTTTTTTAGATGGGTTTTCTGTCGGAGGTTTTTTAAATTTTATAACCACAACTTCCATTGTTTCACAATAATATCAAATTATAATAATACTTTATATTATTATTCACTAACCTTCAATCGTATAATAATCTCCTGGGGAGAAAGTGGCATGAATCCCGGTGAAAATCTCATATTCCGGATTGGGGCTCTTCATGATGTCCCTCATTTCATCTTGTATTTCTGGTGTGGTTGGGGAAGCTAGGACAGCACCTGGTGAGAATAAAATGCGTCACACTAACACTTCTTGAAAGAGCAGGTCCTTACTTGGTGATTTTTAAAGTAAAAATTACTGTGACCTTTTTTGGGATACTAAAACATCAAATCGATAAACACTTTTACTGAATTCAGCAATGAACCCAGTACACCAGCATATTCGACCAAACAGTCATGTTTTTTTTTTATTTCACTTTGCATTACATAATTCAAAATAAGCAACTTACCTTCCAGAGTGCATCGTAGCCGGGCATCGAACCAAGTAGCTGGTACAACGAATGATTTAAACCATCCTCGGGCATTAAAACTATATCTGTAGTCACATCTGAATGATCCCTCTAAAAATTTAAGCAAATTATAACTATTTACTGTTTAGGGTCAGTTCACATCGAGACGCGACGCGACGCGACGCTGCGCGCACACTTTTAAAGAGCGATTCAAAATATAACTTTATTTTCTACACGAAAGGATACATATTTCTTAACAGGCGTCACGCGGCGCAGCGCTGCGTGGCGCAACGTATTCTCACAAGGAAATGTGTATCTTTTCGTGTAGAAAATAGAGTTAAATTTTGAGTCGCTCTTTAAAATGTGCGCGCAGCGTCGCGTCTCGGTGTGAGCTGACCCTTAAACGTCTTGTATGGATCAGAATGTTAGGAATGCTAAGGGGGATGTGTGGTCTTACGCGAATGGATAAAATAAGAAATGAGTACATAAGGGGCAGTCTGAAAGTAGTGCAGGTGACTGAAAAGATGTGTGGTAATCGGTTTTCGTGGTATGGGCATGTGATGCGGACGAATGAGGAAACTGTCGTGAGGAAAGTTTTGAATATGAATGTGGATAGTTATAGGAGGAAGAGGAAGACCAAAGAAACGATGGAAAACTGTGTGAAGGATGATATGGCAAGAAAGTAGGTGTCTCAAGAGATGACAAGCAATAGAGAAGTATGGAAGAAGAAGATATTCTGCGCCGACCCCAAATAAATTGGGATAAGGGCAAGAGAATGATGATGACATAATATTATATTTGTAAATTATTAAATTTTATATACCAATTGATTTTAATGTAATTTAATTTTTGAATGGATTATAATTATCTGAAATTAATGAAGTAATATAATAATAACGCATGTCGTCCCCATTTCATAAGTTACGTCTAAAAATTATAAAACAAATTAATATAATTGGTTGCTAAACAAATAAAATAATAAAAATAGCTACCAGAAAAATTCAGGCAAAATAATACCACAAAATATATTAAATGCGACTTCATTTTGTGAGAACCGAGATCTCAACTGTACACGGTAATAATACTTTCATATCGCAGTTGCATATATTTATATATTTTTTCGTAGGTACCTATTTTTACCGAAAAATACTTTTTTTCCTTCTTGGTTATGGCGGTGGGGGGCGACACGACTTACGTCCTTTTGTTCTATGTTTCATTCGTTGATGACACAGACTAAAACCAGGAAAAATTAATATTACATATTTTAAACTTCGTGCTACATATTTCGACCATCCGATACACGATTACTTGCACTTTACTGCATCCAATTAAATCGTAAAGACAAGTCTAAATCATGGTTCGATTTTCTTTCATTTGAGTTAAATTAGGCTTTGTACAATAAGATTTAGCCATAACTAGCTGTCCCGCGCAACTTCGTCTGCGTCACATTTTCCCCGTTTTCGCAACATTTTTCATTGCTGCTCCGCTCCTATTGGTTGTAGCGTGATGATATATAGCCTATGTTACTTTTAATACCTCTAAGAATATGTGTACAAAGTTTCATGATGATCGGTTGAGTAGTTTATGCGTGAAAGCGTAACAAACAAACTTACTCTCGCATTTAAAATATTAGTTAGGATATTGAGAAATCGAGGGCAACCCTGAAATTTTATATTTATATTTAATTTTTTTATCTTTCTTATACTTTCGAACACGATTCAGAAACTTGTGCCTTGCCATCATCATCTCATGTTGCTGAGCTGATGATGAAAGGTATATGTCAAGAGCTAATGATGCATACCCAGGAAAATTAATTGCAAAAGCAACTGCTTAATTGTATGGGCACCTATAGTGAACGGTTATATATGCAATCGCTTAGATGTTAATTGTTGACACAATATCATAAGATCACGCCTGTATTTTTTGAAGGGATACAGTACACCCACATTTCGATAGTTAGGTGTGTTAAGTTTAATTTCTTTGGGAATATAATTTTATGCCTACTAACATGAAAATTATGTACTGTTAACTATGTTAAATAAATGCATAGCAAATATTTGTAAATAATACAAAAAATAAATAAAAATTAAGTTTTAAATTTTTTGTGTTTTTGTAGTCGGTTTACTTTTTATAAAAATGTTTTATTTTTTGTATGTTTAGGACATAGTGACGCTGACTGTACGGAAGCGCGACAAAAAAAAATTACCTATATAAAAAAAAACTGCGAAAAGTGCCGAAATATACAACCTAATATTGCAATCAGTACCTACTGCAAAATGTACTTTTTTTTTACCATTTGCGACTAGATAATAATTGTTTCTGTTCTTGAAAACTTAGATAACGAGTTCTTATGTTCAATCGTAGTACTGAGAATTTCCAAATTCATTGTCATTCTGAGAATTTGCAAATCCAATGGTGTGCCCGACCTGGGAATCAAACCTGGGGACCCCACGCTTAGCATGAAGAGCAGTGCTCGCTCAGCTTGCGACCATTACACCAACGGAGTAGACACCTAGAAACAATTCACAGGATCATCCCACCTCATCTCATTAGCTTGTCGGTAACAAGGCGGCAATCAAACTTACAATGCTACATGGAACTAAAGGCGTTCGAATAATGCGAACAAAGAAACGCTATTAGTTGACACATTTTATTTTCATTGTTTTGTGAATTAACGGTTTATTCCCATCTTATCCCCATCTTATATCATCCCCCATGTCGATTCGCCAATTACATGATATCACGCCTGTAATCCCCGGAAAAACCCAATAACACTTTGCCCGACCTAGAGATCGAACCCGGGACCACATGCTCAGCAGTCGCACGTGCAATCACTAGCTGGACCAACGATGGCAGAATAAGTAAAATAATTTTAAAAAAAAAAAAAATGGCGGCGTTACTTTTCGTTATGGCGGTAATCAAAAAATCCATGTGCACAAGGGCAGGGCACCAAGATTGATTATGCATAACCTATGGTTTTGCGGTTTCGGCTTAAAAAAATAGGGAAAATAATTTAAAACACAATTTCAATTACACATTTTATTTTCAAGCATTCTTAACCTTCGAACAATGAATCTTAAGATATGCGCTTTTTTTTTTTTTTTCAAATTCAAATTCAAATTCAAATTCATTTATTTTGTGAACACAGGGTAGGTACATACAGTAGATGTTATAATAAATAGGATCCGAACTGTGTCCCGCAAAAAAGCATACAAAATTTCCAGTTTTTCTTATAAACATTATAGGTAATCAAAATTAGGTACAATAACCACAAGCATAAATATTGTCCAATTATGATAAAATTGATAAAATGTCACGTTAATTAAAGTAAAAGTAACCAAAAAATACGGATAAAATAATAATGTCACTAATTCAATAATACAATAATCAAAATTAACAAAAATCATTAGTATGTCATAAAAAAATAATAAAAACAGATTCGATTTAATTAAATAGGAATTAAAATTAAAATTTATCATTTAAATATTCGTCCACAGAATAATACACCTTGTTATTTAACAATTTGAACAGATTTCTTTTAAATTCATTAATGTTCGTACTTGAAATGACTTGTTCTGGTAACTTATTATATAGTTTTTGAGCCATTGCATAAAAGCTTTTGCTATAAAATTTTGTTTTTGTTGCTAACACCTGCAACTTTTTTGAGCGCCGTTTACTTTCTACAAATCTATATAAATTTAAGTTGTGTTTTATAAAAATACAGGCTTCATAAATATAGAGTGACGGTAAAGTTAATATTTTAAGTTCATGAAAATGTGGCTTGCATGATTCTTTTTGTTTTATTTTACAGATAGCACGGATACATTTTTCTGAGCTATAAGTACCTCTTGAATCTTAGGGGCATTACCCCAGAATATGAGGCCATACCTCAGAGTCGAGGCGACATAACCATGATATGCTGCTAGTAGGGCGGTCTTATTCGCAATTTTACCCAGCATATAAAGAGCATATGAGAATCTACTAAGCTTTCCGCAAACACTTTCAATTTGAGTCCTCCATGTCATGTCATTGTCAATATGTAGTCCAAGAAATTTCGTTACACTAGCTTCAAGTATATTATTCCCTTTGTGTTGTATTTGAAACTGTGATTGTTCTTTGTGTCTAATTTTAAAATTCATTACCTTAGTTTTAGTTAGATTTATTTTTAAGTTATTAGCATTTAACCAGTCGATAATATGGATAAGGCTATTGTTTACATGCTCTTCTATTTATTTTGTAGTGCCAGAATCATAAATAACGGTGCTGTCGTCGGCAAATAGTGACATTTGATGTTCGATTACTTGGGGAAAGTCATTAATATAGCAAATAAAAAGTAATGGTCCCAACACAGAACCCTGCGGCACACCACATGTCAGTATTCTAGAGCTAGAGGAGTAAACCTCTTCAGTTTTGGTCTTTATATTTACTCTTTTAATTTGTGTAATTTGACTTCTATTCTCCAAATAAGATTTTATCAGATTAAGCACGCTTCCTCTGATCCCATATCTTTCCAGCTTAGTTAACAGAATTGTATGGTCTACATAGTCAAATGCCCTGGTCAGATCCATAAACATCGCCATCACTGGTTTTCCTTTATCCATATTATGATGTATTTTTTCCAGAAAGTTATAAATAGCCATATTAATGGTCCTATGTTTTCTAAAGCCCATTTGTTCTTTGCAAAAAATATGATTTTTTTCTAAGTAACTGTTAATGCTGTTATAAAGAACCTTCTCAAAAATTTTAGAAAAAATTGGTGTCAGTGCAACTGGCCTATAATTGGTAACTTTTGTTTTGTCGTCTTTCTTGTGTAATGGCTTTACTATTGAAATCTTTAACTTATCGGGAAAAGTGCCTTTCTGAATACTATTGTTTATAATTTCACTTAATATGGGCGCTATAATATGAGCAACCGATTTGACTACGCCGGTGTTAATGTCATCATAGCCTGTACTGTTGGTGTTTTTAAGGGTATTTATTATTGTAATTATGTCTTTTGGTACGGTTGGTGACATAAACATGGATTTGTGCGATCCTGGTGTGCTAAAAATATTTGACTTTGGATAGTTAGTATTCGGTTGAGCTGAGGATACGAAATAGTCGTTAAATTGTTGTGCTATTTCTTTAGGTTTTGTTATATAATTGCCATTTACATTAATAGCATTTATACTATTTTTAGGAATGTGAGGTTTTAAAGATTTGATAACTTTCCAAGTTGCCTTCGACTTGTTGGTGCTTGTTCCAATAAAATAAGTATTCTGTGCTTTCTGTGTTAGTTTGATAACGCTTTGATATATTTTCGAAAAAGTTTTGAATGCCATTTTCGAATCACTGTCTTTAGTTAGTCTATATTTCCACAATAATGATCGTCTAGTTCTACTACAACGCTTAACTCCGCGTGTAATCCACTTTGGTTTAATAACTGTGTAAATTTTTCGTTTGACAATTGGGAAACATAGATCATATATTAATTTAAATAGTTCAAAAAATGAATTAAAACCTTTGTTTACGTCATCAGATTCATAAACTTCAGAGAAACTGAGACTGGCGATATGTTTCTTAAAAAGATTTATGTTTTCCGTGCTATAATCTCGTTTATATATGTAATAATATGGTAAAATACACTTTTGTTGTACCGGAAACTTCATAAGCTGGGCAGTGTGGTCAGACACACCTAGCTCCAAAATCTCGCTATTGCATCCTCTTATGTTGTGCAGAAAATTATCTAGACATGTACCACTACTAGGACGTGTTGGTTCATTTATTTCTAGTTTCAGATTAAATTCCTTCAAAAGTTGCTTAAACAGAGTAGAGTTTTTGGTATTTTGAAGAACATCAATATTGAAGTCGCCGCAGATTATAATTTTTTGGTTACTTTTATAGCAAAACTGTTGCAATATGTGCACTAAATTATCAAAGAAAAGATGTACCTTAGTTGGATTGGGAACTCTATAAATACACAAAATGATAACTTTATCGTCAGTTAATTCCACTGCACAGCATTCAAACACATTGGGAATGTTTAACTCTTTTACAATTTCTATTTCTTTGAAATGAATGTGATTATTAATTAATATACAAGAGCCACCATTTCGCCTTAGTCTAGTGAAGCTTGCAGCCAATACAAAATTTGGTATACTCAGAAGTTCAAGGTCACTTTGCTTCATATTGTGTTCTGTAAAGCATAAAACATTAACACATTTCCCATTCCTTGAGAGCGAATCTAAGTGTTCTATCATTACATCAGCCTTGGGTATCAGTCCATTAATGTTCTGATGCAATATATATAATGCATTATACACGAAAAAAATTTTGGTCGAAGACGTCAGTTGTACATGATGTAAAGGAAAAAGGTGAGTCACAATACAATAAATCTTTTTCCGCAGGTTTCTGAATATTTAAATTACAATTACTTAAAATACAATCTTTAAGCTTAGAAAAGATATTTGAAACAGCATAATTGTTAATTTGACCACTCTTTCTTTGAAACATCGAATATTCGCATAGTAAGTCTAAATTAGTGTCAAATAATGTAGCATAATTGTAAATTTGTATGTCCTGATATAATAAATTGTTAAACATTTCTATTCTAAAATTATACATTCCGCAATAATAACCGTATTTATAAGTAGGTAAACATAATATTAAGTTTGTATGCTTTATAGCTGATAAACTTTCACGTATGATCGTTATTAATTCGAAGTAATTATTCGTTTTTTGGAAGTCATCCTCACCAATAAATATTATGCAATTGTCCTTCATGGTATAGCCAGATAGTTTAGTGTTAATGTCCCTTAATAAGTTTTTTATGCCACAATTTGGTAGAAGAAAATGACATGTTTGGTGGCATGGAAAAGTATTTTCCGCAATTGGTAATATTTTATTCGATCGGTTGCTACTTATAATGCAGAGCTTACTTTTTTCATCAATGGTCAACCTTGTTCTCGTTTGTTTCATTGATTGTCCCGGTTTATTCTGAGGAGTAACTTGAGTTGTGACTTGAGTGGAGGTGAATATCTCTGGAGTCCCGTATCTTGAGTTGCCGGGTTTGTCTGGTTTTTGTATGGTTTGTTTGAGAGGTGTGTGCAATTTCATTTTTCTATTTGGTGTTACTGTCTCGCTAACTAACTTCTTTGTCACTTTTTCCACAATTTTATATTTATTATTCATTATCTCCATCGTCTTCCTTAAATCTGTGTTTTCAATAGAAAGATTATTAATCTCCTCATGCGCCGCCTGCAACTGAGCATTAAGTTCACAAATTTGTCGTTTGAGTTCTTCCATTTCTTCATTCTCGGCATCCATAATAATGTTAGGTACGCTATTATTTGTGTCGCCCTCTATTGACGAATTGTTGTAATGACTACAATCTTCGAATGTTTCTATCGCGGGTTCGGAAGTTCGTCGAGTGCGCAGAGTAACATTCTCAAAGGAACTCATTCTGTTTAGTTTTATTAGAAAAAATAGTTAAGTAAATAATTAAAAAGTTTGAAGCAAGATGTGGGGTTCGAACTCGAGTCCTTTCGATTGTACACGGGGTGCTCATATGATATCCAATGCACCAAACGTACCTTGCTTTACAAGGTTGAAATTGGTGACCGTTTACGTCATATATCTATTCAGATGTAATTAGCTGTTCGATGTCGTAGAGGTCCAAAGTCCAGTTCTTTGTTTGAGGAGCGTAGGAACATGAGCGGTTGTGATTTGAAATTTTGGGTTTTTTCTGTCGTATTTTTGGTCACTGTTTTTACCTGAATTTGTTCAGTAAGTCATGGAGTTACCGCAATGTTTATCACCACACTGTTATATGTTCACAGTTCACAGTTTATGGGATAAGGAGAGTATTATTTATTACAAGTTCATACTTTTTTACACCGTAATATTATTGTCCAAAAACTTCACTTGTGGTTAATATTTTTCTGAGATAACATTGTCACATAATTATTGGTGTGTCCTGTCACTAATACACTTATTTTCTTCACGAAATACTGATTATTTACATTAAAACAGATTTAAAATTACGGAGCTGACGTTAACTTGTCGTACCAAGAGATGGCACCCACGATTACCCATCGCGTTTCAAAACATGTAAGTTCTGAATGATGATAAATATTGATGATATCCCAAATTGTTTTTAATATACTTCAGCAACATAACACATGCCAGGATTATCAGGACTCTTCTCACATATAAATGTAAAAGCCTCGTGACACCACAAATCGTTCAACAGCCCTGAGCGATATATAGAACCACAGAATTCCCCTGGTTTTAATTTATTTGGTTCCCCTGAAGAGAATTTGCTGAAACCTGCTTCCGAAAGCGTTTGACCTAAAAAAGAATTATATGTACTGTTATAAAGTGTGGGAATTTCTCCTATATCGTTTACAAGCATTTGATTTCACATACAAAAACAAAACAGCCTGACCTGGAACAACTACCTGTGGGCCATACAAATATTTGTTCCAAGCGAGGAACGGAACCTAAAATAACATAGAAGAGGTCCTGTAAATAGCGGGTATCGACTATTTTTTGGTTCAAGAAAAGTACCATTGGTGTGATGGTTTTACTAAAAAAAATGCACAACAATAATTGTTGATCGTTGATTATTCCAATTAAGGCGATTCTCACACGACACCGTTCATCCGCGCGATTCGTCGGAAGCGGCGAAGATTTGTATGGAGCTGTTGCTCTGAGAAGCAGTGAGCGCCACAGTCCTCGCGTTCATATCAACGGATTTCATACAAACCAATACGGCATAAGTTCGGCTTCACCGCCCGACCTAGCTGACTAGGTATTTATGAATCACCTAAGAGTGCGCCCCCAAGTGACTTTTTTCTTGGATTGCTTTTGTAAATGGACGCTATCAATCACTCATTGTACCCACTGAACAGTGCATAGACCAGGTACAAGAACTGTAACGCTAACGCTAAGCATCGGTGGTGGGCCAAATATATTTTTATTAAAATTTATATTTAAAAGAGAACTTATTAAACAAGATGATGTTTTGCATCCTCGTCAAAATTCAGGAGGTTGTCACAAAAGACATAAATACTCAATTAAAATTACGGTACCTAGTAAATTATTAATAAACGCTGATTTTTTTGAATGTTTAAGTTTGTCAGTATATGTGGTTTAGGGAAAAATAAATTATCGAATAAACGTTTGAGATTGTTTGTATGTGGGGAAGCGCGGTTATAGGGCGAGAATCAGACAGGCCGCGTTTAAAACACGGTTGATTCACACTTACCGATTTCCGCAAATAATAAAAAAAAATAGCTACCCATTTTATTATTGATTCGGGTCGAGAATCATTAGCATACTATCTCTTTGAATTTGACGAGGATGCAAAACAACACCTTGAATTAATACACTAAGTTTTAGTCTTACTATAGTATTTGTTTGTAAATATATCGTTCATAGATTTAAAAAAGATGCAAAAAAAAAATATTACCATGAATTGTCCTCCAATCCCCGCGTTCATTCCAATCGTAAAAACCGATGAAAGCTACTTCTTTCCAATGTGGTGCCATTCCCAACATGTCGCTTCTGGGAACTTTTGAAAATATTTCCCCGAGAACTTTAGCTTCTATTTCACTGTTTATAATAGCAAGATGGCCGCCTTCAGCTGTACATGCCATAGACGCTCGTGAGAAATTACGTGCAACCATGTGGAACTTGTAGCACTTGTTAGTTCTTGCATCCAAGTGGTATTCTGAAAAGACAAAGATGATAGAATAGAATAAAACTTTATTGTACACCATAAATCAAACATAACACCGGTTTAAAAACTAAATAACTAATTTTATGGTCACAACGGCGGTCTTATCGCTTATAGAGATATCTTCCAGCCTGTCCAACCTTTGGATGGACATTATGGAATTAAAATAAAAAAGGCGGTAGTCAGTGGTGTACTAAACAAAAATTTTAAATAACAAAAGTAAAGTTATCTACTTCATATATATGCACATATACATGTATTATATAAATATAATACATAAATAAATAACTAGATATAGATATTTGAGTGTTTTTAACATTAAATAGCATTAACTGAATGAAGAGACTGAAAATGATTTGTTACCAAGCTTTTAGAAGCAACGAGTGACTGTGCTTGTCTTACCGACACCAGCAATTTGTTCCATAAACGGACAGCCTGGACCGTGAAGTCATAAAATTTGGTGGAATGTGCATCTAAAGTCTCGAATTCTCCGATGATCTCAAGTGTCTAGTAAATGAGTGTCATGCAGGAACTTGAAACGTTCGTTTGATAATAGCGGAGACAGGTATGACATTTCTTAATTTTTTTGTTAAAACAAACGTCTCATTGCCAGATGGGCAGTCACTCCAT
Organism: Cerastis leucographa; assembly: GCA_963082945.1. NCBI lineage: Eukaryota > Metazoa > Arthropoda > Insecta > Lepidoptera > Noctuidae > Cerastis > Cerastis leucographa. The sequence goes on from OY720370.1 coordinate 6,777,976, forward strand.
CTAAAGGAAAAGCTGACCCGCGTAACTTGGTCTGCGTCACATTTTCCCCGTTTTTGCAACATTTTTCATTGATGTTCCGCTTCCTTGGTCGTAGCGTGATGTTATATAGCTTATAGGATTATGCTATATATGCTATAGCATTTCACGAACAAGTACTTCATTAGATTTGCGTGTTCAACCAGCCAAACAATCTCTTCGGCTTTATAATATTAGTATAGATTGGTATTCAGCTGCATTCTGTGAGGCAGAAAACTGACTCAAACTTATATAAGAAAGGGCTAGGCAAATACATGCCTGTGTTGGCCCATTCCAAAGGTTAAGAATAGTTACCTTGATCTACAGTGCCGCATTCATTGGCTTCTAATTGAGGATTCTCAGGGTGGTAACAGATGTAGGGACGAATGACTTCACAGAGATTATCAGCTAATTCTCCGTCACTATTGAAAGTGATACAACTTTCTTTATTGTCCTTATTATCTGGTTCATTTTTAGCCCAAGTCACTGGGATTTTTGAAAGCGGTATACCTGTAATTTTCAAATCTGTATCAGTTTCTATTATGTTAATGAGATTGTGCCAACATCTATACCACCACATATTATTATACTGATGTTTTTTTACATCGTGTATTAAAAGCAGATGTGTTAAAAACTGTTAAAGATAAAATACACACTCAACAACTGTCGAGCAGTAGCTCATCAAACATAACACCGGGAGGTCACATGATCTCCCTTTTCCATAGAGGACATGAAACTTTCTGAGCTGTTTCTCATATCTATATAAGTGCTTTGCCTTTTGAAGAATGAAGTCGATAACAAATGGTGAACGTTGCTAAAGCTGGGCAAATAGACAAAAAGATATGGATGTATTTCACAGTCAAAACTGTCAGTTAGTCAAAACTATTTTTGACCGGTTGAAACTATTTTAACAATAACTAACATTTACTTAGGGTTTTTTTGTGAGTATAATTCCAGTTAATTTTAACAGAGGCCTTCTCAAATTTAATATTTTTAGTAGAGAAAACGTCATTTAACATAATAATTGTTTCGACTCACACCGGTTAAAAGTGTTCTGTTGTATTTATAAATATTCATTATGTGTTTTAAGTTTATATTTTTTTGTCATTTTGTATAATGTATACACGTCCCTGCGACACAAATATTCTTTCTGTCTTTCCTTCTTACGGACGGGCCCGTTCTTCTTTGACGGAGATACCCCTTGAATCAAAACTTTGATTTATTATTATTATCATGACGCTTTACAAACCTTCAACTGTGTTATAATCTCCTTGGGAAAGTGTTGCATGGATCCCAGTAAAGATTTCTTTCTTCAAAGTGGAGTCCTTTATGAAGTGAATCATATCAGATTTTATTTCTTGTGTAGTTGGAGAAGCAAGAGTAGCACCTGATGATAGCATTAAATTAGTTAATTTCCTCTTTGCTGCTCTCAAAACTTTGGTGAAGGGAAACTTTACGTAACATGTCTCGGAACAAAATGGCTAGGCTAGAAATTCCTGATTGAATAGCTCAATAATGCTTTGCCTGGGATTCGAACCTAAGTCCAGCATTTCCAACCACTAGACCAATGAGATAATTACAATAAATGAGAAGAAAATCACTTTTAACACTTGCTGCGTGCATATTATTATTCAAGAAGGTGAAAGCTTTTCCGACGCTAAAACGTTTTTCACGTATTCAGTGCATCGTTCTGAGCCCGGGGGGTATAGCAATTTATATGTGGGCGAGGGGGTTCAGAATAATGGAGACCTTAGAATACCCACCGTCCTTCAGTTTATGAAACGTCTTTCGAAGCGTTTCTTCGATAACGCCATTAAACACCGTAATCCCCTGACCTCAGCGGCCGCCCGTTACGAACCCTCACGCATTAGTACAGTACGCTGTCCTAGGCATACCCTCGTCACTCCAGAAGTTGCTATCACCCTCTTCCAGGAGAGTAGCAAAGAGACTAGCACTCTTAAAAAGTTCCGACTCAAACCGCCGTCTTTCCGACCACGCCGTCGAGGTCCGTCGCGACGTCCCGGTCCAAGCCCTCCCTGATCCTCTCTCGAGCCAGCCCGCGATGCTGTGCCAGTAGTTTTAAATCAGCCCCTAAATAATGATACCATTCAGATCCAGCCTGTCCCCATGCAGTCCTCCCCCAGCGACGCCCTAAGCCGAGGTTCGTACCCCACAGGGGGTGCCCTTAGCGTGCAGTCGCTTAGTTTGTAAGTTTTTATGCCCTGGCTGGAGGCCTTACTCTAAAGGCACCCACAGGATAGTCCGGTTAAGCAGACGACAACCTCATAGATTGAACTGCGAGATGCCATTCAAAAAAAACAGAATAATGGACAGCACGCGTAGCATGATCGCCGAAGAAACGAGCTATGTCAACGGAAAAATCGCCAAACTGACACATTGTCTATCTGTAATTATGTCGATTCATCCGTAGACAAAACTCGTCTCTACAGTCATGGTCATGCTACGCGTGCTAGTATGTGGTTACCGTTTGTGCATCAATGGCCCTTTCAATTTGTATATAGATTATGTTTGTTCAACTGTAGGTACTGATAAATAGCTTACCTTCCAATGTACATCTTAGACGAGCATCGAACCAAGTCGCCGGTATATCAAAGTGTTTGAACCATCCTTCCGACACGTTACTATAAGTGTAGTCACATCTGAACGATCCCTCTAAAATTTAAGAAAAACATTTGTATTTTTTTTTTAAATAAAAAACTGCATCAACGTACACTTGAGCTCAGGTGGCTAAATATTAACAAACGCACGGGTCGATATTCAAGGTTAAGCAGTGCTGGCCGAGGTCATTTCGTCTATTGGTGAGTATCTATTACGTACCGAGTCTAATACGTGCCTAAGAAAACACATTAAGCCATTGGGCCCGGCTGTCATTTGAAGCTCAAGTAGAATTTAAAACTTGTTAATTTCCATAAAAAAACTAAATTAGTAGTATACTGGTATTTTAAATTTCTCAGATGTAAATAAATCTGAAAAAAAAAAGAAATCTCTTACCAATGAAACTTAAGCAGAAACACAATATAAAATATTTTAAATAACACTTCATTGTGTGACGATGCACCTAATGGTGTTTTTTTTTTAGCCTTATTTGTCCCACTGCAGGGCAAATAGTGATATAATAGGGTAAACAATTGTATATATACTCGTTATTTTATAGGAAGAAATTTACCTGTTGAGGTAATGGATGAACACAGTCGACTTGACTCATATTTTTAAAAATTATGTAGGTACTCTGGTTTTGAGCGTTTGTATACGGTAAAAAAAAACGACGATACAATCCACATAACAGCTGCTGAAAGTGTGGCTTGTATTAACTCAAAGTAAAATATATTCATTTGAGTTAGGTCAATCGTTGGATTCTTTTTCCATGGATTGGCCTACAATCGCACTTGGTCGCGGAAATTGGAAGGAGGGAAGGACGGCCTTTGCCCTACAGTGGGACAATATAGGCTTATAACAATAATGATAATAGGTCATTAGTTCATCCATTGTTTTTAGGTCTTCCCCTACTTATTGAATAACCCACATTAATACAAAATTGTACAATCCTAATCCTAAATTCAAAATCATTTAATGAACCCTCCCGCTCTGGGCTGTGCGGAAGGGAGAGTCAGACTTTAGTGACTCAAACCCATCTATGTTCCTTTTTTGCCCTTTGTATTCCAGAAGCACGGTATCTCTTCCGAACAGTCCCGCAGTTCAGCATCGGCCCTCTCGGACCCCTTCCGATTTGCTGACATCTCCTTGAGGCACGCGTGGAACACGAACGCGCCGTCAATACGGTCTGTTGTCATAAGACGGACGGACGGTGAGCTAGCCCATTACTCACCGTCCACAGGCCCGCGCCTACAAGGCGCCCGAGGCGTCTCCCGTGGCAGCTGGGACGTGAGGCTCACTCCCTCTCACGTTCCGCCACCTCCTTCGCTAGCATGACTGCTTCGCAGAAGGAGGCGACGGATTGATTGACAATCGCCGCTACGAGGACACTGCGGCGGTGCTTAAACGAAGCGGAGTAGAGCTCCACGTTGTACACACAGCTCTATTAAGTTCTTACCCCCCCCCAAAAGACATGTGCGTTCAAATTTGTGTCGGGCCCAGCTGGTTTATGTATTTTGCAAAATCATTTTATTTTAATTAATTTCTTGTTTAGAGAATACATAAGTTAAAGTTTATATTTTTCTTGCAAACTCTATTTTTAATATAGATTTTTTTCACTAAAACGTTAATGCTTCTAATAATGGCTATAACGAGTAGCAATAATACGCTTAACATTTAAACAATGGTAAACAACGTATAAACGGTGGGCAGGTTTCAAGACCGCTTGACGAGCATGAGGTGGTAGGTTCTAGGTTCAAATCCTAGGCGTGACAATTGCCTTTTGTCATGAATTTTGTTTTCTAATTATAATTAGAAAATAAAATTCTTTATAAAGTATGTTTCAATTTTGTTTTAGTAATATTTAAGAAAAATTAAATATTGCAATAATATTTATTATTGCTATTATTTAACAAAAACTTTGTTTTTTTTTACTACAAAGATTAAAATTGTATTTTGCTATTTCTTTTCACTATTTACAGTTATCATAATTTGCACATTTTACCCGATACAAACGGATCCCTAGATAAGAGGTATCCTATTTACACAGACCATAATATAGGAAGGGCTATAAATATTTTATTTATATTTTATAGATAGGACTAATTTTATTAAGAAAACGTAAGTAAGTAAAATAATGGATACCCTCAAATTTTAACATACATCGACGACAGAAATCTAAAGATAAAGTAATTCGGACAATAGTACATAATAATTTCAACGCCATTTGAAAGGGCTCGGTGACTCGTTTGATAAACCGTAAAACGCACATCAGTGATGTGATGGTTCGAATCCAAGTTGAAACATTGAGTTTATCTTGAAGTATTCTTTAGATTATTTGAAAAAAAAATATATTTATTTATTTAACACTTCAAACACAACAGAGGCGGACTTAATGCCAGAGACATTTTCTACCAGTAACCTTTGGGTGATGCAGAGACAAACAGTGGAAGGTGTATTACTATAAAATATTATACATTGAATACTAAAACTAACTACAAAGGATACATAAAATAATCAATCATTTTGTAGCAGTGAAACATTTTAAAACATGAGGGGTTAGCACATACTGACGCTGTCTGTACATTACCCTTGTACGGTACCCTTCATCCCAAAAAAAGTACTGTTCTCGACCGCCACGTGTCCGAGCCGGTTATAGTCAAATTCTAAATTAATGCAAGTGAAGCCGAGGGCAAAAGCGAATATTAATAAAAAGCGATGTATTTGAAAAACACTGACAGAGGAAAATAACGGGTATCTTTTAAACACTGCAATTATATCTTTATTTAAAAAACACAAGCTTTGCTCACTACATTGTTGTTTAAACAATTGTTCAAATCAAATCAATTTTATTTGCATAAAACATGGTGTACAAAGTTGTTTTCAGTCATTATTAGAGCATACATGTTTTGCTTATATCACAGCATGCAAATACATATTATAGGTTACATAACAAAGTCTCCCGTAGTTTACTCGTTAAAAAATCTTCTTAGCAGTAAAAATTATGTGTGCCCAACATGTCTCTAGCTTTTTCTTAAACAATCTAAGATTTAAGATTTTTATGTCATTGGAATTTTATTAAATACCACATGACTAAACAGTTTTTATCATATTTAGCTAGTCTTGGTAGATCGTTTAATATAAGTCTGTGAGGATCTCGCCGGTTTCGAGGATATACATCCTCTGCCTTTTTAAATAAATCTTTATACTTCTGAACATGCATGCATACTTCATAGATATAGAGAGAGGGTAGCGGTAATAAACCAAGTTCTTTAAATATTGGCCTGCAAGATTCATCAGGTTGAAGCCCATTATATTGCACGAATACACTTCTTTTGTGCTATAAATACCCGATTTTTGTCTGTGCTATTACCCCACATTATGAGTCCATAGCCTTTTATGGATTCAACATAAGCATGATAGGTATTAAAAGCAATTTTAATGTTTGTTATATTTTTATCCTTTCTCAGTGCGTATACAAATTTATTTATTCTTTTGGATATATCATCTACTTGTGCTTTCCAATTTATGTCCTGATCAATTATTACTACAAGAAATTTTGTTTGTATTACTTCATTAAGTTTTGGTATGTCAAGTTTCTGATTAAACTTATTATTGTTACATTTATTAAATTGTGTTTATACAGACTTATCTAAATTAATTTTTAAGTTATTCCTGTCAAGCCATTCAATTATTTTTTCAAACGTGTTGTTAATTTCTGTTTCATGGTCGTAACTTGTATTCTAGTTTTTTTAATAATAATGCATTCAATCACCGTCATTATTATTTTCATAACAAAAGATTATTTTACATGAGTTGCTTTTCCGATCTGTTTGTGCGGTAAAACTACGCAATCTAATCAATCTAAGTCTATTCAATTTATTTCATCACTTAGAGACTTGATGCTGGAGAATTTCACGACACTCTACGGTAGCTTGCTTACTGCAAATAATGAACAGTTTAATTTTGTTTACTTCCTCGGTGGTCTAGTGATCACAAGCGCGACTGCTTAGCATATGATCCTGAGTTCGATTCGCGGACCAGATAAACTATTATTGGTTTTTATCAGAAACTTCTCATTATCAAAGTCTGGATTTGAGACTTGTTGATGACAATAGGCTCGCCCCCTATATGTCATCATGGATGTCAGGTCTAAGTTCTGTTACTTAGACCTAACTGGTAAAATATGCGGGTATTTTAAGGTACACCTCTGCCTAACCCTTCGGGGTTTACAAGCGTGTTTTTTATGTTTATTTTATTCTGCGAAAAGTGGTTTCAAAGCCAAAAAAACCTGTAACATGACCTTGAATCACATTTTTTACCTTCTCCAAGTATTAGTCGAAAAATCTGGATTTGTGCCCAGTTGATGGCAATAAGCTCGCCCCCTAATACATGGGACTCAAACATAAGTGGCAAAATGTGAGGGTACTAGTAGGTACACCTCTGCCTAACTTTTCGGAGATTACAGGCGTGATGTTATGTTATGTAATGTTAATGTAATTATCAGAAAGTAATCAAAAGAATAATTAAAACTTTTTTTTAATAAGTGTTATTTGATTTCACTTCTTTTGTTATTTATATTGAATACAACTCGTTTCTTTAAGTCAGAGTCTCTCAAATATATCTACACGGTCTTGTGGACATTGACACGCAAACTATATTGCATGTTGAGGTCTACTTCCAGTCTAACCGGATACAGCTGAATACCAGTATTTTACATGGAGCGACTGCCTATCTGACCTCAACAACCCAGCCAGTACTTGGTAATACGATACCCCTTGTTGGACTATCAGCTTAAGGGATGGTCACCCATCCACAGACCAACGTAGGCAAATGCAGCTTAACCTACAGATCGACTCAAGTAGCTATTATTATTTAAACTTATACTATACTACTTACGAGATATCTTCTAGTAGTTTAAGTTAAGATAAAAACCGTGAAAATATAAAACAGTACTTTTATTTAGCCTCGAGCTTCTCAATTATTGTACACTAGCGGCCCGCCCCGGCCTCGCATGGGTGCAATGCTGATACTAAATACACTACAGAAAAACTGTGAACGTTGTATATAAAAATATAACGGCCCGCTCTGGCTTCGCACGGGTATAAAATATATAGCCTATGTCACTCACTGAAAAAATGATTAAAATCGATCCATTAGTTTTGATTTATTCATTACTGCCCGTGGCCCGTACGCGTTAAGTAAAACAATTCCCATTTCCCTATACCATGAAGATTTCCTGCTATCTTTGGAATATCTAAATTCATGCACTACATTTTTACTTTTTACATTTTTATTTTATTTTTACAACAATGAATATATTACAGAATGTCTTTATATACTACGTTCACAGCTTTCTTGTCATTAGACAATACAAACATCCCGCCCCGGCCGGCCGGTACCGTCGCAAACGCTACGTCCCGCAATTTTTAAATCTGTAATATTTCCGAAAATTAAATTAAAAATTTAAAAAACCCCCGGGACGAAACCAAAAATAAAAAATAAAATAATCCAAGCGTCTTAGCGTTGGGGGACCGCTAAGTAGACCGCTTAGTACAATACAAGCACATAACAAAGCGGACCCCCGACGCTAAGACGTTTGGATTATTTTATTTTTGGTTTTTTAGAGGTTTTTTGTGTCGGGGTTTTTTTAAATTTTTAATTTAGTTTTTATTTTATACTATGTAGTGATAGGTAGGTACCATATACATATTATGTTATCATGAGGATGTTATTGATGTTTTTGTAAACCTTCAGGATATCCGACTTTATTAGCTCATTAGTGCAACAATGCAAGGCGATAAGCATTATTTTATGAAAATAATATAGTATTTAGAATTAATTCAATGGCTAACTAATATTATTTTCCTTGTAACCTAATGTTTTTTTCCTGCATATGGTCACTGGTCTTTGAATAACACCATCTATCCTTACTTGATTATATTCTAAACAGGAAAAGTTAATAGCCATGTTTGTAAGTTTAGATGTTCGGGGTAATTTTACGACTTATTGTCGGGCCTACGACGACTTATTGTCGGGCCTACGATGTCCATTCATACATAAGTGCCAATGCTGTAACATAGAAAAATTGTAAAGCCAAATGATTTTAAAAGAGTAACCATGGAGTTTCTTGCCGGTTCTTCTCCATAGGAAACGACCAACCCGAACCGAGCACCTTTTTGTCGACGTTTTACAAGTGCCCATGTAGGCCTATGTGAAATAAAAATATTTTGATTTTGATTTTTGATTTGATAATCTTTGGAACTGCTGACTCTTTTCTGAAAATTCTATCACTAATGGGAAGCTTTATTTTTGAGTTTATCATAGACTTTTACGGAATTTTCCCGGGCATAATTTTAAACCTTATCGGGAGCAAAACCGCAGGCAAAGACTTGTCTGCAAAGGATTAAAATAGCAGCCAAGTTTCATCATTATCTTGTTAGCTGGTCAAAATCTTTTCCGATTTGTTAAGTCTGGGCAACGGTTACAGTCTTACCCAGTGCAAGTCAATAACGGTATTTTTCCTGGAGCGACTGCTTATCTGACCTTCTTAAGCCTACTGGGCTCCTGGGCTCCTGTCTGGATCCCTTTTCAGATGACAACGCAGTAGGTCTACGGTTGTATAGGAATTATCATCATCATCTTGCCCTTGTCCCACGTTACTTGGGGTCGGAGCATCACTCCCTCTCCGTCCAGCAGCGTTAGGAATGTAATATTTTTTTCGCCAGCATTTATTCGCTCATTGAACTACCTCATTATAATATGCATTGAAAATAAGGAAAAAAAAATTTGTCACCTTGAAACTATTGCTCGTACATTTTAATGATCAAGCCAAAATGTTGAAGATATAACAATAACAGTAACTAGAAGGTAGGCAGGGCATGTTCTAGCTAGAACTAAAAAAAATATCGCAATGACATTGAAAACCAGTGCCTTTTACACCCATTACCTACGTTGACTTGTCCAATAACTTTCTTTAGTTAGCAGGTGCTATACTAGCTTCCCCAAGAACACCAGAAATAGAACAAGAAATGACTCACATCATCAAGAACTTCTTTACTTCAGAATCTAAAATCTTTACCGGAATTTCTTCACAAGGAGATTTTTTAACGATCGAAGGTCAGTCAATTAGTGAAGAGTTTGATAATCAATGGTCGGAGTAGGCATATAGATTGATTGATGACTTAAGACGTTTAGTTAGTATATACATGTCTCCGGAATCTTGAAAACATTTAAGATCTTTGACACTAGATAGTTAAATTATTACTATTATTGTCATTGGCAGAGCTTGGTTGTTTCACATGTTTGGTACTCTATTTAGTATCAGAAACCTGGTCTTCCTTTCCCCGTACTGTTATATTTTTTGTATAGTTGGTTTTTTTGATGATACTTTAGTATCAATGACGAATCGGAACTATGTAAACAAAAATATTTGAAACAGTTGTGAATAAAATCTTGTTTTTTGATGACGAGCAGGAACGGTGATGAGTCGGGCATAACTTATAATTACTACACAATAATAATTTCTAATTCTGATATTAGTCACCGGTACGGGATTAATTTTTTCAACAAAGATCTGCTTACTCGAACACTAAACTTCTTCTTCTTAGTATGTCAATGCCAATTTTATTCCAGTCAGCTTATAATTTGGTGACCAGTTTGGCACTTTCAGTAGTCCAGCAGTGCAAACAACTGGACAAGTAGGACAAGTAACAAGTATCCTTTTGTTAGTGGGGCAACACCATATTTTTACTCCAAGGCATAAACCTACTCTTGAACATGTTTTTCTTGCTTGCTTCAGGACTTCCAGATCAGTCATGGCAACTCGTGTCCAGGGCGACGGATTCGGGGACATCCATCGCCCCCATCATACTGGAACCGAGACGGCGGCACGTTGTGTTCCACGCGCGCCTCTCACAGATGTAACGGGGGGTGTGCACCTCACTCCCCCCAGGGATGAGGCCCGCACAGGTCAAGCGGGCCGGCATTAGTCCGGGGTAGTGGAAGTCGCATTCGTCCCCGCTGCCCTCCGACGCAAGTGTGCGAGGGAACACCGGTGTGGTTTTAGTCAGTATGAATCTGACAGACCCCGCCGCTCTCCCCAGGGCGGAGGATATCCATCGAGAATTTCCACATCGTTAGAAAAAAAAAAAAAAGTTAGGTTAGAAAGAGACTGATGATAGTTCTTACTTGAAGAAGTAGCAGTTTTTTTGTGACAGCAGCAGAAACTTTTGCAACGGAAATAAAAAAATGTCACACTTTGTGGTACCAATCCAACATTAGACTTAAAATAAGAAAAGTATCAAGTAGGTAGTCAAGTAAGTAAATATTAAGCTGATACAAACAGGGTACCACGTCTTATAAACATACAAAAATCAAATACTAATTTTACGATTATAGACTGTACTGATATTAATGATTAATTATGTTTGCAGGTATACCGTTGTCTGAATTATCACTAGCATGGAGTGACGAAGAGAAGAGCCGGACGATAAGAATAATGATGAAAATTTTATTACTTTTAATGGTAACGGAGACTTATAAGATCAATCTTGTGATGATACTCGTCCTTACATCTATTACCGTTCTGAAAATTTGCAATTCAGGTCAATGAATGTGGAACTGTAGATCCAGGTAACTTAGGCTAATTTTTTAACATATTTTTTCAAAAAAAAAACATAAAATCTTCTAAAAGTTGTATTATTTTGCAATTTGGCTGATAATGAAGTTAAATTCTGGAGCTTGGGTGTTATCACACACATGAGATGTTATCGCAGAAATTTTGTTAAAAAGGATGTTTATTTTAAGCGTAAAATACTCAAAACCGGGTTCGATTCCTGGCTAGGAATATTGATTTTAATCAGGTCTGAAAGACTCCTTCGAGTATTTTCCGATTTGCCTCATAGTTTCGGATTTCGACGACCACAAAAAATTAACCCTGTTTAAAAGGTATTTTGTACGTATTTAAAAAGATTGGTAGAAAAATCAATCAATAAAAGAAATAAATACAAACTATTATTTTAGAAAAAAATAAACAAATCCCTTTATCTTCCTTTCAGAATATTACTTAAACACAAGAACCAACAGTTGCTACAAATTCCATACAGTACCACGAACCTTCTCCCGAGCCTACTTTGCGTGCTCAGCTGAAGGTGGCCATCTTGCTGTCATAAACAGTGAAGAAGAAGCGAAAGTACTCAAGGCACTCTTTGCTAAATATCCTGCAGGAAAGATGGTGTGAAACTTCTGGAAAGACGTGGCTTTTATAGGTTTTCACGTCTTGGACGAAAACATGGAGTGGAAAACTGTTCATGGTAATTTATTAACGTAGTCTTTATGGGTTAAACGATATGGTTTAAGTACTTTTGGGGTTACATATTCGTAAATTTATTATCGGTTTGTAGAAGTCAAATTACAACTGTGTGGTGTCTTTAGTCTCAGAGTTAAATTTGTGTGAAATACAGATGGACAGACAGACAGACGGACAGGACGAATCTATCCGGGTTCCTTTTTTATCATTTCCCAACGGAACCATCAAGGCAAACCACCATAACTCATTAAAATGATTATGCAATAGTAAACACTACAATTCACTCAATAGGGGTGCGGACTGGGTAAAGAAAACGACATTCTATTTTGTCCGTCAGACAGGTAATACAAAAATATTAGACACGTATTTTTTGTTTTATCAAAATATCAAAAAATTACTTAGTTAGAACTCATTAAAGTTGGAGAGTGGGGGCTTACTACGTCACAAGTAGGTATAAAACTTACCTACATGTGACGTCATGCGCCATTTCAACTCAATATATCTCCGTAATTTTATGACCACGTGAAAAAAGAAAAAATACGTGTCCAATACTTTTCAATAAACTAACAGACGGACAAAGAAAAAAAATAGGATTATCCCCTATTCAATCGTTAGATCTTATGTTAATCGACAAAGACATTCCATCAATTCAATGAATGTCATCGACAAAATAAATTAAGTTCAATCCCGAATGACACTAGACTTTTCACACAAGTTTTATGAAAAAACAAAACACCGTCAATTTATTAAACCCTTTTTCAGGTCAAACGCTGTGGGAAGCAGGGTACGACAAATTTTCTGGTAGTGAACCAAACAATGCGTCGCCAGGGGAAAACTGTGGTGCGATCGCTCAGGGCTCTTAGACGACTTGTGGTGTGACAGGCCTGCTGCGTTTATCTGCGAGAAAAATCCAAACATCCCTGCAGTTTGTGAAGCCGTTCCTGGTGATGAAGGTCCCGTATCTTCATCAACAGAAACAGCTACGCAGAAACCGAATGCGTGTGGTGGTGATTACCCTAATTGTTGAATAAAAAGTAATATCGTTATTTATTAGTCCTTCTAAAATACATAGACGACTCACGCCTTTTTGACATGTAAGCAGACACCTTCTTACTTTTTACTATCCTTACCGTACATGTAAAATAGACGATTTACACTTTTAGGTATTATTCATAAAAACATATTGCGCTGACCCCAAATAATATGGATGAAGATGTATCTGTCAGATATTATTTACACCTGCAGTTTAAATACTTAGATTGTTATTGCAACCAAAAACTATAAGTCTAATTCATTATTTATACTCGTAGTTTAGTTAGTTTGACGACTGTCTAGAGTTTGAGCACTTTATACGGCCTACCCAAATGTTTTGTCTTTAGTATTGTTAGTCGTATCGTAGAGTTCCTTTATTTATGAGTCGAGCTTAACGATTACTGCCAAATGCTTGCATTGACTGGACAGGTTCACTCAAATCTGTTTGGTTCTTCCTTCAAAAGACTATTTCAGACACTAATCTGCATGGTCCTCAAATGACTTGAACAATCTCTGGACTTTAAAAAAGACAGCGATCTCTGATTTTTTGTCGGCTGGTTTTTCTCAGTGCAGTCAGGTACAAACACTGGTCTCTTCTAGTTTTAAAAAAGACAACTAAACATCTTTTTTTTCTTTTTAAACTGAGAAAAGTGCGCTGTTATTTGAAAATGAATCGCGAATTAGTGAGAAGAAACATACCACCGTGGGAATTGGAAGGAATGGGGGGAGGTCTTTGCCCAGGAGTGGGATAAAAAATTCTAACTAAAAAATTTGGCTGGACTGGTTGTCGCCGAGGAAGGCCTAGAAAATGGTGGCGTGACTTCTTAGAGGCGTTTTTTGGAGATTAGCTGGAGAAAATTGCACGGAGCAAAGAGTGGAAGGCTGTGAAAGCCTTTGACCTGCACTGAGACATTATAGTGTGTGGAAAAAAACTGGCAAAGTGAATAATAGGTACCTACTTTACTGTCTAAATGGGATTACTGGTATGATGTTAAATTATAATTATTATTCTAAGTCATTTGTGAAGCAGTTTATTTATACAATGGTGCGATAAGGTATGCAGTTATTAAACACTAATAAACCTACCACGTTCAGGATGTTTTGATGTTAAATTACTAAAACGTCCTGGTTTTATCCTAGTCAGAACATTAAATACCTAAATCATTAGTTTATTTGTGCAAAGCGATAATGAAATTTTTTTCATTATTAGGATTACAGGGTTTCCTTCTATGCCCATTATATCTGATAAGATACTTTAAATTATGGATGTAGGGAATAAATAAACTTTGGAACTACAGTTCGGTTTTCAAAAATACACTAATAAGGAAGCTTAATTATTTCCAAGTGTCATAGACTACATTGGAAACGTTCCCGTGGTGGTAATTTTCGACCAGAACGCGAGCGAAGCTGCGGATTATTAAGAGGGGACTCTAGTCGGTTATTAAAAGTATTTGATTGGATTGAAGAAATTATTGTCGTCGCGCTGCGCCCGACCAAGCCCCCGTAAAGTGCGTAAGGGACCACTGCAGCTTAGGCTGATTTTACCTACAAAAACCTTGACCAAAAGACGTTTTGTATTCCGCTGTTTTCTTCTTCAAAACTAAACTGATCTAAATAATTATTATATCAAAAGAGGAAGGGTATATCTATGTTTCCATTTTTTTTTTGTTAGAGACTTATATAATTTGTCTGATAGTCGTCTGAACATGGCGGTTTTTTTTCGGGTTTTTAGATTGTCATAATTATTTTAGTGATTATGTTTAAAAAGAAAGGAAATAGTAAGGGCATGTATTAATAAGACCTAGATTTTTTGGAAAAAAATCATTACTCTAGACGCATTATCCACGAAGAAAACAGCGGAATACTTTTGTAAATCTTATTTTGGTGGATTTAGAATGTGCTCACTTATACAGGGTGTAACGGAAAGGGTATATACATACTTAAGGATGTGCTACAGACTATCAAACTGAACATGTTTCTCATCATAAAACATGTTTTTCAGCAAAAAAAATATCTGCTGCCCCATAGAAAATTGCAATACCTATTCGACCCAAATGTATAGGAAGCTGATATTTTTTTTTGATGCAAAAAAAAAATGTATGTTAAGAAATTTGTTCAGTTTGATGGTCTGTAGCACACCCTTAAGAAATGTATATACCCTTTCCGTTACCCTATGTAGACGGTGCAGGACACCTAGGAAGGCGCAGTAATCAAAGGTGGACTAAGGTTGTTATCGATTGGCATCCAAGAACTAGGGAAAGAAATGTGAGTCGTCAGGCTGCGAGATAGGCAGACGACATAGTTGTCATCGGGGGTAAACCGGTTTACCCCTACGGTTACACTGATACGGTACGGTTACGGTTTACAGTAAGGTTGTACTGTGCCTACAGGGACGCGGAGATTGGCACAAGAAGTGACAGGCCAATCCAGTAGTGGGTAATAATAATAGACGAGAACTTCGTACGGTCTCGGCAAAGACTCATATTATTTGCTATTATTACGTTGCTCAAATGGTCACAAGAGCAACTGCTGAGCATGACGTCCTGGGTTTGATTCCCAGGTCTGGCAAAGTATTGTTAGGTTTCATCATCAGGAATTTCACAGTAGCAATCTGGATTTGTGTAGTTTGGATTTGAGCCCGTTTGATGGCAATAAGCTCGCTCCCTATTATATGAGACTAAAACGTCACTGGCGAAATGTGTAATCACCGTTGGTATACCTCTGCTTAAGCCTACGAGGATTGCAGGCGTAATATTATTAGCTATTGTAAACCACTTTGAATCACTTACTGTTTGATTCCAAAGCTTTGTTGGGTTAACTAAAACTTGTTACAATTACAGGAAAAAGTACACAAAATTATTGGGTTTAGTAGTGGGTCTGTTTGGAAACCACTGACTCAGAAGTTTATATCAGTACCGTATTCGATTCACCTATAAATAATGGTAAAAATAAATGTATCGCCACATAAACAATCTAGGCCTCACATGATGAAGTCTTGGTTCAAATATTTTGTGTTGCTCTTCTGCCTGAAGTATATTGGTAACCTAGATTTTTTAATTTATTTTATTTGAGTTGTTTGCTTATCATGCATTATTTGATAATTTGTTATCGAGCCCGTAGGCGTTGGCTTCCTGTCCTTATTTTAATTCATTTTACATTTTCTAACAATACTTATTTTTTTTTGGAACCTTCCTAATCAGACAATTATAAAAAAAAAAATATGGTTGGCGAATAATATACATCAGGATCAGGTTAATTTTAAATGAATATTGTATGATTTATTTTACTTGTATTTTTAGAGGGGTCACAATCGTTTCGATGTGACTACAAATATAATTCGGAGGTCGATGGTTGGTTCAACCACGTTGAAGTACCAGCGACATGGTTTGACGCCCGGCTGCGGTGTGCATTGCAAGGTAAGAACTTCTACATTAATATTCTGATCATCATCTTCATCATCATCATCATCATCATTCTCCTGTCCTTATTCTAATCAACTTGTGGTCTGCGCAGCATGTCTTCTTCTTTCATACTTGCCTATGACTCATCATACTAGCAGTCATCTCCTATCTAGCCATATCATCGTTCGCATAGTCTGCCCATCTTTTTTTAGGTCTTAGCTTCCACATTAATTATACTCCATTTTAAATTTATCCTGATACTTACTAATATTTTGAATGAAGAAATTGTGTTTGTTTACTTGTTTGCCCAAGATTATCACACACATACAAACTTATAAAAAAAAATGTATAGAACTAGCTTCCACTAGTAGCTCCGAATGCGTATTTTATTTTTTAGTAGTTAATCAAATACTATGCATATAGCTGTCTCGCAAATTAAGTTGATAAAGTTTTATCACAAGTGGATGAACGTTGTGGCAACACATAAAACAGGAACAAAAAGAAATACATACAATTTTTAAATATTAGATATAATTATATACGATAAATAAATTATTTTGTTTTATTTTGTCACCAGGTGCTGTTCTAGCTTCACCAACCACACATGAAATAAAAACTGTAATGACAAACATCGTAAATTCAACTGAATCAGAACAAAGATATGAAATATTTACTGGGATTCATGCCACTTTCGCTCAAGGAGCTTATTTTACTGTTGATGGTAAGTTATTCAGTATAAAGTAAACAGAGATCAAGCTTCCTTTCTATCCTGCCAGGGCTGCTGGACTGTTCGAAAGAGATACCGCGGCCCTGAAACACAAAGGGCTAAGAAGGAACATGTATGGATTTTAGTCAGTACAAGTCTGACACTCCCTTCCGCTCCGCCCAGAGCAGGAAGATATGGGGACATTTGATGATTTCCCATCCGAAAAAAAAAAACAAAAAATAGCTTCTTTGCTATTGAATAAAAACAAAATTTTCTAATCATGAATCTCGAAATGAATTCGGAACAAACTGAACAAATTTTGAAATATTGGGACCAACATCGTAATCACGAAAAAAGGGGGGTCGAGTATGTGCTGAAATTTTTTCAATGTTTGTCCCAAAGAGAAAGTTGTTGTAAATCAGAGAAACAAAACTATCGTGTCACTAAATTTCTAGCGTTTTTTCTAGTTTCATACATTATAAAAGTAATATTTTTGTTCAATATAGTCTCCCTTTTATTTCAGCCCATTTTTTTTTTGGATATAAATACTTAACTTGTGGTCTTTGCCATGTGGATTTATTTAAAATTATGACTACATCTTTTTATACCTACTGTATAATAGTTGCGGTGGAATAAGATTCAATTGAGCTGAGTTATACTGCGAAGCAATATAACGGAACATTTATTTAAAGAGTAAATTAAGACTAATACAAATTAATCAATTACAGGTATTCCGCTTTCCAAAATTCCTAAGACTTGGGCGCCAAATGAGCCAGACAATAAGGAAAATAAAGAAAGTTGTCTCACTATGAATTATAATGGAGATTTAGGAGATCTATCATGCGAAGCAACTCGTCCATACGTCTGTTACCGGTCTGCAAATTCGAGACAGAGAGTCAATGAATGCGGAACTACAGATCCAGGTAAGAGACATCGTATTGGAGAGCTCGTGGTTAAATCATAATATCTAACTGTTGCACAGGTCAGTTCAGTTCGGTGGTCAGGTTAGTCTTCAAGGTTAAGTAATGCTTGCCGAGGTCGGTCCGTAGTTTCCTCCATGCCTGGGAAAGCATGTTAACCCGTTGGTCCCGACATTTGTACATTTTGTACATCTCTAACTGTCGTTACGAGTAGTCTGAAGCCCAAATGTCTGTCAACGATTCTTTACTAGATATTAGTATATCCCATTATCGCATCATCAGTCGTTTGATTTCCAAGGTTTCATAAATCTGCCTCCTCTAACAATGAGATAACTATTAAAATTTAAATTAACCTACTTTACTCCTTTTCAGAATACCGCTTGGATGCCAGAACTAATAGTTGCTACAAGTTCCACACGGTAGCAAAGAATTGGACCCGAGCCTTCTTCACATGTGACGCTGAAGGCGGCTATCTTGCCATTATAAACAGTGAAATCGAAGCCACAGTACTAAAAGAACTCTTCGGCAGACACCCTGGAGGTAAAATGAGGGGTAATTTCTGGAAGGATGTAGCTTTCGTCGGATTCCACGATTGGGGTGAACATTGGGATTTCAGGACAATTCAAGGTAATTATGTTTTTGGTAAAAAAAAAACTATAGCTACGTTTTCGTTTAAAAAGCATACACGTGTCAGTAAATAGTATGTGATCGCTTTACTCTTTTTTTGCATACCGTCAGGAGTTGACCAAAAGTAACATTTTGATTAAGAACTTTTGACGTAAGCAGATGATTGGTACCCATAAAAACACAATGACAATGGAGAACTTGTGCCTAAATAATATAAGCCGCACGGTTCGATCTTCAAAGTAAGGCAGTGCTAGCCAAGGATGGTCCGTGGATGGGTTACCATCCATTCCTTACAATTAGTCAGCGGCCCGAAAGACTTCACAACTTATTAGTATTGCCTAGAACTAACTGGGTTCTGGAGGTCAAATAGGCAGCTACTCCATGTAAAATACAGGTATCCGGCTGCAAAAGTTAGAACATCCAACTGTTGCAGTTGAATACCAGTGTTTTCCAACTTGTAAGCAGCTCAAGCATAATTGGCAAAAGGCTAGGTAGATGGCGATGAATCACACAATAACAACAACTTTGTCCTTTCAGGTCAAACGCTAGAGGATGCAGGCTACAGCAAATTTTCTGGAGGGGAGCCAAATAATTTTGCGCCAGGGGAAAACTGTGGTGCGATATACCGCTCGGGTCAATTTGATGACTTGTGGTGTGACAGGCCAGCTGCTTTTATCTGCGAGAAGGATCCAGATTATCCTGACGTGTGTCGTTCAGATTCTTAAGAATAATAGTAAACTATTATGAATTTTTAGCTCATAAATAAATGTTTAATGCAATAACGGTGTTCTCTTATTTTTGTGGCTGAAACGGAACTTATTTTTTCTTTTTTACAAAAATATATTATAATTTAAAAAAATAAAAATAAAAAAAAAACAGCGTTATTTTCGTTGATAATGACTATGTTTTCATTTCCAGCCGACTTTGTTCGTAACTTATTGAAACGTAACCGCATTAGATCACTCATTTATTTGAACAAGAAGAAGTATTTATTTCAATACCTTGTAGTGTTACCAGGTCGCTAAGTTGAAAGAGTTGAAATGATACGTCTGGTTGGTTTCATGGTCCGATTTAATGTGTGTTAAAATACATACAATTTATTATAATTATCTTAGCATTATGTATTTATATTTAGGTGTGTTTATATGTAGGTAATTGTATAGGTTAAGTTAATTAAAGGCACATGGTCACATGTTCCTTTTCCTTCTCTTACGCACTATCGTCTACATTTTGTTCTTTTTAGGGTTCCGTAGCCGCCTGGCAAAAAACGGAACCCTTATAGATTCATCATGTCTGTCCGTCTGTCTGTCTGTCTGTCTGTCCGTCCGTATGTCATAGCCAGTTTATTCCGAAACTATTAAGACTACACAGCTGAAACTTGTTAGGTAGATGTATTCTGTGAACCGCTTTATGATTTTTGTACAAAAAAAAAATATAGATAAAGATATCCCCATACATATTATGGAACTGAAACTAAAAAAAAAAAAACTCTCAAACCTATACGTGTGGGGTGTCTATAGACAGGTCTTTAAAAAATACATTGAGGTTCCTAAAACCATTTTTATTCAAAGTCAATCTTTTGAAAGATATACACTTCCAAAGTAGGAAAACGTGTCCCCCCCCTCTAATTTCTAATCCTAATTTCTAAAGTAAGAGGAGAAAAATTCTGAAAAAAATATGGGGATGTAGAACGTAAAAAAAACTTTCAACGAAAATTGGTTTGAATAAGATTTGATATGTAGTTTTTGAGATATGGGACTTTTTCACCAAACTGCAGCAGTAACTTTGTTTTTCATTAACTTACTATGAAAAACAAATTTAGTTTTGCGGTTGAGTGAAGGTTTACTAATGAATGATCGTTCAAAACATTGTTATTATATTGTTTGGGGCTATGGAACCCTGTGTGCGAGTAAGACTCGCACTTGGCCCGTGTTTTTTTTTGTTTTATATTTGATTCCTGGAGATTTATTTCTATTAATTAAAAACTTCATTTATTGTAAGCTTCTTGACGGCTGGATGACAGGTTACCTGTCGGCGTTTATAGACATAATAATAATAATAATAATGAGTTTTTCTCCCCGCTGTCGACGCCATCACCACCAGGACGACGAGGAAGAGGACGGCCGCCAGCGGGCTTGGGACCTCGAGGCCAACAGGCCCCAAACAGGGTCCCCGCTGTCGGTGGAAATGTGTCGCGCATGCGATGGACTCAGTCCATTAATGAGAACGTCATGCGCGCATATTATGGGGCTACTGAGGGGGGAAGCAATTTGACTGCGTACCGTGGTCGGATGCTCTCTGTTTCAGGTGCTTGAACCAGCTATCAGCGTGTCGGCGCAGCGACTATCGGATCAGGTGCGGGTCATCCAGCGTAACCATATGTTGGATGACACTGTACTTGATCGACTACGCCTCGACTCACGGAGTAACCCAGTTACGCCTGCTTCGCCAATAATCGTGGCGCAGATGCAGAATGTATCCAGTGCTTCGCTGCGATCCGATCGCGGTGGTGAAGAGGATGTTGACGAAGTTATAACCGTGAGTACCCAGTGCAACGCACAATTGAGGAGCGCTTTGGAGGGTGCGTTCCGTGAATACCGCTCCACACCGCCTGAACTTAGACCACGTTTACCTCGTTTGCCTATGCACAAGAGAAACAAGGCGCTGGTGTGTACTCTAGATTCGCAGCTGTCAAACTACTTTGACAACAGCGAAGACCTCGCTGATACCCACTCAATATTGTACTGCACAGCTGTAGCGGCATGTCGTGTAGCTCACGTCAAATTTCTTAACTGCGACCGAGCTACATGACCAAAATTAGCTGTTTCAGCTTGGCAGTGCAGGATTGAGCGGCGTAGCGGTGAGGCTAGAGTACTCATCGGCAAGTTAATCTGCTTCAGGGAGGGCAATACTCGCCCTAGAGTGATGCGCTTTGTGAGGCGGGCGTTCTCGGGAACTGACATTAGTTCTCGTGATTATTTGACCTGCGTCACAGAGCGTATCGACTTCCTGAAGTAGAAGATCTGTGCATGGGCAAGCCGTATTCGTAGGTACAAGCGGCGAGTGGAGCGATACACTCAGAATCGCACATTCCAAAGCGATGAAAGGTGGGTATATAGGGCTTGGGAACGACCAGACCAAGGGGTGACTGACACGCGTCTGCCGGATGATGACGCTATGTGTTCGTTCTGGCGCAGCATCTGGTCGGTGCCTGTCAGTCACACTGAGGGCGGTTGGATCCGGGAGGTTGAACAAGTGTGTGATCCAATACCAGAAATGGGGGCAATTATCATCAGCCCCCAAGACGTAGCTCGTGCAGTCCGTCCGTTACCTAACTGGAAATCTCCAGGGCCGGATGGACTGCACAACTTCTGGATCAAATGGTTTCAAAGATCGCACGCTTGTTTGGCATCCCAGTTTCAATCAGCCTTAGAGTCACGGTCGCTGCCCCAGTTCCTGACGACAGGCATTACCCACCTGCTCCATAAATCAGGTAGTACTGCGGAGCCCAAAAATTATAGACCTATCACTTGCTTACCAACGGTCTATTAAGTTCTTACATCCATTTTGAGAGCTAAAATTAACCAACATATTGAGAGTAATTCCATCATGTCTCCCTTTCAGAATGGATGTAGGAATGGGTCCCGTGGTACTAAGGAGCTGCTCCTCATTGATATGGCCATTAGCCAACAGGTTCGCCGCTCCCGAAGGCATCTGTCTACATGTTGGATAGATTATAAGAAGGCCTATGACTCGGTTCGGCGTACATGGCTCATGAGGGTGCTGGAGTTGTACAGGATAGATGCAACTCTACGCGCCTTCCTTGAGTCGTGTATGGGGCAATGGAGGACGGTCCTTCGCTATCCAGGATGTCGACAGATGCAGGGGAACAGCGAACCGATAAGGATTGAGCGTGGTATATGTCAGGGTGATAGTCTGAGTCCATTGTGGTTTTGTCTAGCCTTGAACCCTCTAAGCACACTGCTGGAGGGTTCAGGTCTAGGCTATCGGTTGAGGAGAGGTGGTCAGGTCATATCTCACCTTCTTTACATGGATGATCTGAAAATCTTTGCCCCCAACAATTTGCAACTGATGAAGCTACTGAAGGTAACTGAAACTTTCAGTAGCGCCATCAGGATGGAATTTGGTGTGGACAAATGTGCAGTCATGCATGTGAAGCGAGGGGAGATTACGGAATCCGTTGGAACTCAACTCTCGGATTCCGTACACCTTAGATCCCTCTCCTCAACAGAAACCTACAAGTATTTGGGTATTTCGGAAGCATTAGGCATCAATACTGCTGACATGAAACAATCGTTGAGGGAACGTTTCTTTGGCCGCCTGAATAAGGTGCTAAGCAGTCTTCTGTCAGGCGGAAACAAGGTGCGCGCCTTCAACGGTTGGGTCATGCCGGTTTTGATGTATTCTTTTGGCATACTCAAATGGACTCAGACAGAACTTGATGCCCTTGATAGGAAGGTCCGCGTACTGCTGACCGCAAATCGGATGCATCACCCACGGTCGTCGGTGATGAGACTGTATATCCCGCGGAAGTGTGGGGGTCGTGGCTTCTTAAATGCTAAGACCCTGCACAACCGTGAGGTATGCAGTCTCAGGGAATACTTTCTAGAAACCGACGTGGGGATGCACCGAGATGTGGTCTTAGTCGACAAGGGGCTTACCCCGCTCTTCTTGGCTAACGAGAACTGGCGCAAGCCTGTAGTATTAGACACTAATGACCGCAGGGAGGTATGGCAGAGCAAGGAGCTTCACGGACGCTTTTACCGGGCCTTACATGGGCCCGATGTAGAATTCTTAGCGTCCGTATCCTGGCTGCGTTTCGGTGACCTCTTCGGGGAAACTGAGGGTTTTGTCTGTGCAATAATGGACGAAGTTATGCTGACGAATAACTACCGGAAACACATTGTAAAGGATGGCACGGTTGACATATGTCGGGCATGCCACCGTCCGGGAGAAACGATCCGACACATTATTTCTGGGTGTTCTCGTTTGGCTAACGGAGAGTACTTGCATAGACACAACCTTGTTGCCAGGATTATTCATCAGCAACTTGCTTTGAAATACAACCTTGTGGAATCGGAAGTGCCATACTATAAGTATGCGCCCGACCCAGTTCTCGATAATGGTAATATCACGTTGTATTGGGATCGACCTATCATCACTGACAGGACTATTGTTGCCAATAAGCCTGACATTGTGTTGATAGATCGATTGGAGCGTCGCGCAATGATTGTTGATATAACGGTCCCGCATGACGAGAACCTCGTGAAAGCAGAGAAAGATAAACAATTCAAGTATCTAGATCTGGCTCGCGAGGTTGTCGACATGTGGGATGTGGGTACAGCAGTCAGTGTGCCGATAGTCGTGTCAGCCAACGGCTTAATTGCCAAAAGCCTCGACCAACATTTGAGTAGGCTTTCGCTTGGCAGCTGGATCAAGGGCTTGATTCAGAAAGCAGTACTTCTGGAAACGGCGCGTATTGTTAGGAGGTTCCTCTCTCAAGAACCCTGACCACCGGTAGCCCGGACCCTGTTCCCGATGCCGGTGGGCTACTATTTTTTATATTTTTAAATGTTTTTTTTATATTACTTTTGTAAAAATATTTAAAAATGTAATTAATATGTATGGAAATGAATAAATGAAATACCTAATAATAAAGCCTTTATTTCCCAAAGTAACAAAATACATGATTCCACAATTTTATCATGCAAGTTACATTTTCAGTTCTTATCAAATCATAATATTACATTTAACGAGTATATTCAATTAATTATTACGTTTATACAAATACATTTTTATTAGACAATTAGACTTAAAACTAAATAGATTTAAATTTTATTTGATTTTTATACATTTCAATTTCTTAAATTGATTGCTTTCATTTTTTATGTTTATTTAGATATTATTTTAAATTAATGCTTTCATTTGATATTATATATTTGATTATATTACATTTTGAATCATATTCCATTTACACATTTATAAACATTGACATTTAGATTATATTAATATTATAGTAATTTAATTTAAATTTTCAGAATACTTTATCCTATTATTGATATCAGTAAATTTATTGGGGTACCCATTTATGGGTGTAGGCCTCCTCCAATTCTTTCCAGTGTTGTCTATCCTTTGCCTGGCGAGTCCAAGTAGATCCAGCAACTTGGTAGATATCATCACTCCAGCGTCGCCTAGGTCGTCCGCGTGGACGTTTGCCTTCGTAGGGATACCAATGTATTATCCTTTCACTCCATCTGTTATCTGTGACTCTAGCTGTGTGTCCGGCCCATCGCCATTTCAGTCTGCTTGCTAGCTCGACTGCGTCCGTTACCTTTGTTATGGATCGAATGTATGTGTTTTTCTTCCTATCCTTCAGCTTTATACCCAGCATACTTCGTTCTGCGGCTCTTTGGAACACGTTGATTTTTTGTACGATGTCTTTTGTAAACGTCCAAGTTTGACATCCGTACAAGAGTGTCGGCATAACAACGGAGTCCATCGCTTTCCTTTTCAGATTTATTGGTAATTTACTTTTAAATATTTCCTTTAGCGACCAGTATTTATTCCAAGCTTTCTTTATCCGGCGTTCTACTTCACTAGATGTCTGTTTTTGGAATGATATGTTTTGTCCCAGGTATACATACTCATCTACATAGCTTATAGAATGAGATTCAGTTTCAATTGGTGTTTTTTCGCTATTCATCATGGCAAATGTCTTCTGTGTGTTCATTTGTAGTCCACACTTTCTACTTTCTGTGTCTAGGGTATTTAACATATATTCTAAGTCCTTGTGATTTTCAGAAATTAAGATAATATCGTCGGCAAAGCGTAAGTTGTTTAGATATTCGCCGTTTACGTTGATGTCTTTACTATCCCAGTCTAATTGTCTAAAGATATATTCCAACAGAGCAGTAAATAAATTAGGGGAGATCGGATCATCCTGTTTCACGCCTCTTCGGATATCAAATGGCTCTCCTTTGCTTTCCAACTTAACCACTGCCTTGCTGTTTTTATAAATCTCTTTCAGTATCTCTATATATCGGGTTTCGACTCCTTGTGTCTTAAGTGCTAACCACAAAGGTTCGTGTTGTATGGAATGAAACGCTTTGCAGTAGTCTATAAACGCTACATAGAGTTTCTTGCCATATTCCGAGTGTTTCTCGATAAGTTGTGTCAAGGTGAAGATGTGGTCTATGGTTGAGTAACTTCTTCTGAAGCCGGCCTGTTCTTGGGGTTGGTTTCCATCTAATGTCCTTGAGATTCGATTTAGTAATACTGTGGCAAACACTTTGTATACTGTTTGTTGTAGACTTATTGGTCTATAATTTCCTAAGTCTGTCGGTTCGCCTTTTTTGTATAATAGAGTTATAATCGATATACCCCATTCTTTGGATACCTTGTTGAGCGTTAGTATGTCATTGAAAAGGGATGTCAGTATTGGTATTAGCGGGTCAATAATTGCTTTCAAAATATCATTTGTTATACCGTCATCGCCTGGGCTTTAAGATGATTTCAGGTGTTGGATTGCACAGCGGACTTCGCTCTCTATAATAGATGGCACTACATTCAGCGGAGCGAATGGCTCTGGTCTAGTACTCTGATGACTTTCCTCGTTTCCATATAACTCTCTATAAAATTGTGTAGCAGTCCCGATGAGGCAATCTCTATTAGATATTGTTTTGTTTTCTTTGGTTTTCAGAGACATAATCCACGGTTTAGATGTGTTTAATCTGACTTGTGCCCTTTTGACTGATGACCTCTTTTGCAACTCTTCTTCTATTATCATGTATCGATGTGCCTTGTAATCTCGTTGTATTTGTTTATTTATAAGTTTATAGAGTGCGCTGAGTTGTTTCTTTTCAGGTCGTGTTTTCTTTTCTTTATTCTTCAGTCTATTTCTTTCATTAATAAGTCTGTCTACATACGGTGATAGGGGAGGTGTGTCTTTTTTTATTTTAGGTATTTCCTTTATCGATTCCTTTATTATTTTTCTTAGTTTTCCATATGCTATTTCCATATCGTCAAATTGGATGTTGCCTATTTGGTCTGCAAATATATTTTTCAACGACTCTAACTCTAGCGGGTTTAGTCTAGAAACTTTACATCTGTAGTCTCTCCGTGACTTGGTTTTATTGCAGTTTGTTAACATGTTGACTCTAATTAGTCTATGATCTGTAGGAAAGGTAGTGTTTATTACGTCGATGTGACAAGCCTGCTGAAGGACATCGTCTTCCTAAAGGCTAGTTTGGCTGATGTGCAGAGAAATCTGGCTACATCCCAGAGCACTGTTGCAGACTTGCGCTCACAACTAGATGAATTGCGCAACTCTGTGGCATTAACTGGGTCACCGGCACGTGTAAGTAATGTAAACACGCGCCGAGGAGCTGGCTGCCTCAATGCATCGGCTGCGAGTTTCGCGTCAGCAGTTTTGTCGCCGGCGCTGATTGCTGAGTCTGCGTTGCGCGTCGCAAGCGCGCCGCGCAGCCCCGTTCCCGTCCCCGCAGCTCCTCCTCGCAGCGCTGCCCGACCGACGCGACCAGCTAGGCCTGGGATATATCGAGCAACACCGCTACTCTCCCTGCACAGCCCGTGCCTACAAAGGCAACAGATCGTGCTGATGATGACGGTTTCATGACGGTGCTAAGGAGGAAACGCCGTCAGCGAAGCTGTAAGAACCGCTGCGGCAAGGCTCCTGTGGAGCCCGATGCAAAACTGCGTGCCGCGAAGCCGAACACCCCGGTGTACATCTCTCGTCTACACTACACTACTGAGGCAGAGATCATCGAGGAGTACGTGCGTCAGAGACTGAAGTACACGCCAAGGGTGCAGCTGCTGGAGTCGCGCAGCAACGTCAATTTCAAGGCGTTTGTGGTGCGCATTCCAACGTGTTATCTTCATTTGGTGTTGGAAGAAAGTTTTTGGCCGCAGGATGTGGTGTTCCGTCGCTTCCGCGGACAAATTCCACATGAGCGCATACAATCATCGTGCAAGTGAAGTGTTACTAACATAATTTTAAGTTTCTTATACTAACACAATTGTTATAGTATGTATAATTAGGTTAAGGTATTTATCTCTGGGTCTTTGTTACCTGAAAATAAATGGATTATTATTATTATTATTACCTGTACATTTGATATATCTTTAATATTTTTGACTAAGATAAAGTCTATTTCATTTCGTACTTTTCCATTTGGTGATATCCAAGTCCATTTTTGTTTAGGATTTTTCTTAAAGTGTGAGTTTTCTATGTAGAGCTGGTTTTCAAAACAAAATTGTATTAGTATATCTCCTCGATCGTTTCTGTCTCCGAAACCCCATGGACCCATAACTTTCTTATCTTCCGGTGTAGATTTACCAATTTTGGAGTTAAAATCTCCCATAACTATTGTGTCGTTTCCAGTATCTTCTAATGCAAACTGTAGATGTTTATAGAATATCTCTAGGTCTTCTGAGGTTGCGCATTCTGTTGGTGCATAGCATTGTATCAGATGGAATGTTTTACTATTAAGGGATATATCTAATCGTATGACTCTATCCGATATACTTTTGAAATCGATTATATTAGCTTTCAGATTTTTATTAACGAGAAAACCGACGCCGTTTCTTCCACTTTTTTCACCATAATATATCATAATGTAATTTTCAGTTTCTAATATTTCTTTTCCTTCTTTCTTCACTTCTGATAAGCCAATAACATCCCATTTGAACTTTGATAAACTATGTCGCAATTCTATATGTCCTTGTCTCGTTTACCAGCGATCTCACGTTCCATGAGCAAATGTAAATAGTATTTTGCTTTATTCTTGATTTATTATATGTTTGGTATTGATTATTGTGTGCTTGCTTTTGATTTTTGTATGTTTGCTTTTGATTCATAAATCGGTTTGAGGGTTTTGGTCTAATCTGCCCGCGGGGACCAGCCGTATTGGGAGATATAATAACATTTTCAGGATCTTGATAGTTGTTGAAAGGTTCTTTTTGGGTGATACTTAAAAGAGAAGGAGGGGCATGGCTCAGTTTTTTGGGATTTCCTGGACACTAGTTGTTGAGGCCCAAGCAATAGGATTCAACTGTGACGGACGCAAGTAGCTTGTAATGTTTTGCGATTTATTTTTCTTCTGTGCTTGGGTAATTTTTTCTTGAATATCGCTGGCCTCTGTAGTTTTTGTCTCAGGTGACTCTGACATAAATCTCTTATTTGAGTTTTTCTCTGTAGACGCTTGGTGTATTAAGTTTTTAGGACGTAATGTGACAATTTTATCATAATGTAAAGCTACTTTTTTCCCGGACTCCCACTCGCGTTTGCATTCTTCTTGAAGTTCTTTCCGTTTTTGAAGAACTGCAGGAGAGTAGTCCTCTTTAATGTAAATATTTGTGCTTAGAAGTGTTTTTTTCTTGCGGAGAAGGTCTATTTTTCTACTTGTTGTTGTGATCGTTACCACCACTGGTCTAATTTGTCCGTTTTTCTTTCCTCTTCTTGTGACAGTTTCTATTTCCCATTTCTGGCACTGTACTCCCATTTTGTGTCTTCGTAGTGTCCTTCTCTTTCTTCGATACCAAAAAATAGTACATTTTTCTTCCTTAATTGTCTATCAATGAAGTCTATCTGGTTTTGTTGCTGTTCAATTTTATTTTCTAACATATTTGTTTTTATTTCGATGCGGTAAAATTTTTCATCTATATTTTAATTTATGGCTTACTTAATATTTTCTTCCATATTTTTAATGTCATGCTTTTGCTGTACTAAATTATTTTGAATATTTTGTAGTGCTTTCATGATTTCTTCCATTTTTAGTATAGCACCCTCTATTGGTGAGTAGTGTAATTTTTATTACAGAGCCCTCTATTGGTGTGTAATGTAATTGTAGTACAGCGCCCTCTATTGATGAGTAGTGTAACTACTTAACAGTACTTATCTGTAGATCTTCTGGTAGTTCTGACACTCAACGCTAGGTGGCGGTGATCTCCGATCTAGTGCAATGACTTGGTATTTTGATTTACTTTGAGTTTTGGGGTTATATTTCTCACAATATTTCGCAAATTTCGCTCAATTTTCACTTATTGCACTTTTGGGTGTTTTCATGCTGACTGACCTTTTTCCACTGGAATTTGAGCATCCTCTTGTTCCGTATTTTCGTGAAAGTTAGTTTTTTTCGGTAAAAACCCGTTACTAACTTTCCTTTGAATTTCACGACAACTAATGTGGTTCTTGAGCTTATAACAATTCTTCAGGTGTTTCACAATTAGCTTTTAAGAATTAGCACTGTTTTAGACGGAATAAGCTGGTAAATTATATTTATTTACACAAAGGTCACTGAGTCGATGTAAACATTAGCACAGCAGCGCCACACTTGTTTATAGACATAGCACAGATAATATAACATGCCCTTTAAAAAAAAAAAAGTGTTGATATAGAATTAATATACTTAATTAAACAATACAAAATTATTAAAATTATTCATTACTTTTCACATTATTAGCTTATTAGCTAGTAGTCACTGCTTAATTCAAATAAGATTACAATAATTTACAATATCATTCATGTCAAATAATTATCACAAAATCATAAATCCAATCTTTTTGGTTTTTTCAGTAATGGACCAGTCCGACTGTTCCTTGCTTGAGGTGTGTTACTACTGAACGACATATCAATTGATTCTGGTAGATGTTGAAGATTACGACTAGCAAAATCATTATTATTAGAAATTAAGTTATTATCTACTAAATTACTACTAGACTCAGACATGCTTTAAGACTGTGACATAACCTGATTGTCAGATTGTTCAGACATAAATATATCTTCTCTTTTATCCTCTATTTCTATAAATTCTGTAGAGTATACATTGTTTTTATCAAGATCAGACTGAGACTGATTTGAATTTTCAGATACGAAAGAATCAGGGCTTAAGTTCTCTTGACTATTTCTGTACATTATCTTTTGGAATAATTGAATAAGAAATTATTATACAATTATACTCATCTTCATTATCATATTTGTTAGACAAATTTCTTTTACTATGGGACTTAATTTCATGACATTGACTATTGGAAAATGACTGACAGATTGGATTATTTAGACTACAATGTTGTTTGACTGACTGAGTACTTGACAACATTATTATTTCCCATTCTTTGAGAAAATATTTGAATTATTTTGAGTTATAGAGTGGTCCTTTTTTTTGTGAATAGCATCTCGCAGTTCAACCTATGAGGTTGTCGTCTGCTTAACCGGACTATCCTGTGGGTGCCTTAAGAGTAAGGCCTCCAGCCAGGGCATAAAACTTACAAACTAAGCGACTGCACGCTAAGGGCACCCCCTGTGGGGTACGAACCTCGGCTTAGGGCGTCGCTGGGGGAGGACTGCATGGGGACAGGCTGGATCTGAATGATGTCATTATTTAGGGGCTGATTTAAAACTACTGGCACAGCATCGCGGGCTGGCTCGAGCGAGGGTCGGGGAGGGCATGGACCGGGACGTGGCGACGGACCTCGACGGCGAGGTCGGAAAGACGGTGGTTGGAGTCGGAACTTTTTAAGAGTGCTAGTCTCTTTGCTACTCTCCTGGAGGAGCATGATAGCATCATCTGGAGTGACAAGGGTATGCCTAGGACGGCGTACTGTACAAATGCGCGAGGGTTCGTAAGTGGTGTCGAGGGGCGGCCGCTGCGATCAGGGGATTACGGTGTTTAGTGGCGTTATAGAAGAAACGCTTCGAAAGACGTTTCATAAACTGAAGGACGGTGGGCATTCTAAGGTCTACGTGTAGACGGTCATTACGGACATAAAAAGGGGCTCCCGTGACTCTACGTAAGAACCGGTTCTGTAAGATTTGCAACCTATGGATGTACTTAGGCTTGGTGTGAGCGTACACGACGCAAGCACGAGACGGTCTGGCACTCCCAGTTTGTACAGCTTATATAATAAGCCGTTGTGCCAGACTTTGTTGAAAGCCTTTGCTATGTCGAAGAACAACACACCGGTCATCGCTCCACGCTGGAAGCCAGCGCTCAAGTGCTCTACGATGTGATGGGCCTGTTGAATGCAAGAGTGTCCGGTCCTGAAGCCGAATTGCTCGTTGGGGATGAGACTCTTATCCTCGGCGAAGTCTTTGAGTCGCTTATAAATAAGTCTCTCGTAGATTTTGCCGAGTGCGTTCAGGAGACAGATAGGTCTGTAGCTCGAGGGCTCAGACTTGGGTTTGCCTGGCTTGGCGAAACCAATGACAGTGGCCTTTTTCCATATTTGGGGAAAAGCGTTGTTGCTCAGGGCGCCATTGAAGATGGCCGCCATTAACACGACGAGCTGAGCGGGGAGGAGTTTAAACACCCTATTGGTGATTCCGTCGGAGCCGGGTGCTTTCAGCGGTTGAAGCTTATTAATGATATCTTGCACTTCGTCAGCTGTGACCGGAGGCAGAGGATCATCAAGGTCTTCTACGGGGGGTAGGGCGGCTCTACGTTCGACGAATGCGTTCACCTCATCGAGATGTCGCTTGTCTACTGGTTGAGAGCTGGGGGAGCACTGGGACTCCAGGCTGTCGGCTAGGCATTCGGCCTTCTCAGAGTCGTCGAACTTCTTATCGTGAGGGGAGGCATCGAAGCCTCTTCGGTGGAGCGCAACTTGCGTTGCAGCTGCCAGAAGGCACGGATGGCCGCTTTCTTCTCGGTTATCAGTTCACGTACGTCAGCGGGTAGAATCCAGCGTTGATCGCTCATTGCTGGAACTTCCCGTGGGCAATCCTTTAGTACGGATTGCACGTGTTCTGTAAACGAGTTGATGGCGGCCGTTGTGTCTGCGACTGAGACTATGTCGCCGGGGATGGCCTCCAGGTGTGACGACGTGGTGGATTTCAGTTTTCGCTGACTTTCCTCCAGTTGGTTATCACTTGGGTCGGCGGGGGCTGGCCGGGGTCAGAAGGACCCGAGCGGGGAACTAAGTGCATGACCACTGGTCGATGGTCTGAGTTAAGCTCATGTAAAGTCTCGATGGAATGCAGCTTAAGGTTGACATTCTTGAGTAACGCTATGTCGAGAACGTCCGGGCGTTGGTTGGGATCGTGGGGATAGTGAGTGTGCTCCATAGGAGCGATAGGATCGAAGTTGAAGGACTCGCCCAGGTTATACACGTGACGTCCTCTGGCAGAGGTCGTCGTGCTGTTCCAGGCGGGGTGTTTGGCGTTTAGGTCGCCCGCTATGATAACGGAGTCACTCAAGCCGAAGAGGACGGCAAGGTCTTGAGAGTGTGCTCCTCGGACGTGCCGCCGGGAGGGATGTACGCGGAGGCGATAGTGATCGATTGACGACAGACTGAAGTCTCGAGCAGAGACTCCATGGGAGGGGGATCTAAGGGGATGCAGTGCAGTTCCTTTCTGTAGTAAATTAGAGTTCCGCCCTTGTGGCATCGTGACCGATCGTTGCGAACTATGCGATAGTTGGCAATTCTCGGATCACGGTGACTGGGCTTAAGGAAGGTCTCCTGTATGAGGAGGATATCAATTTGATGGTCGCGGAGGAAAGTGGCGATCTCATCACGCTGGCTTTTGATGCCATTGGCATTAAAGTACCCTAATTTAAGGGATCGGGGTTTGGTACACGTTAATCTCGTATTATCCATTGAAATAAGAAATTAATGCCGCTGAGGGCTTCGCCTAACTTGATTAGGGACTTGAGGATAATTTTAAGCTTATCTCCGCCAGTGTTAGCCTCTCTGAGATCAGCCACCATGCGGTCTGCTTCGGGGGTGACTATCTTTGCTAACGTTTCTAAAATTACGTCGGGAGTGGAGTCCACGGCCGCGGGGCTGGAAGGCGCGGGACGAGCGAGCGCCGGTGCGCTCGCTTGGGCAACGGGAGTGGGGACAGGGGTATCTAATAGCCCGGGGATGGGGTTAGACTTTGCTTGATTACCGAGAGCCGGGAAAGCTCTCTGGTGGTTCAGCGTAGTCCAGGGAGAGGGCCTCTGAGGGCTGAGTCTCTTCGGAATCGGTGCAGTTGGTAGCCTCACCGATGGGCTTTCTCTCTGCTGGCGGGCGCTTGCACGCTTCGCCAGTTTTGAGGAGGAGCCTTTGGGGGCATTCGGGCAGCCGCGGTAGTTAGCCGGGTGGCCCGACTGGCCGCAAAGCACACAGCTCGGTGGCTCCGAGCATAGATATCTGTCTTTGTGACGGGGGCAGTCGGCCGTGCTGTGGCCGCCTAGACACTTTACGCATCTGTGCGGCGCATGGCATTTGGCTCTGCTGTGTCTGTACAGCTGGCAGTTGTGGCACTGCCATACTACGTTTGAGCGGTAAGGCTTCTCTATTGAGATGCCTGTGAGGGAGCATACGACTTCACTTTGAAGATCGGGTGGTGTCCTTCTACTGGGTCACAGAGGACCAGTACCTCCTTTCGCCTTATGAAGGCGGTGGACGGCTGCAACCGGGATGTCCTGGCCTTGGAGGTCATTGAGGATGTCCTTCGTGGATATTTCCTTCGGGATCCACCTGATCACCACGCGGGAGGGCTTCTCCTCAGGAAGAGAATAAGTATGGAAGGCTATGTGCCTTCCAATTAACTGGCGGGACAGTTCTCTGAAGTCGGTGGTCGTAGGGACAACAGGGACAACAGCAAGATAGGGGGCCAAGATTTCGATTATATTACTCAAAAGTTTAATGGAAATGCCCCAGTAATCACCTGTGTTTTTAGACTTAAGTGAATTAAAAACATTAACTATATCACGAGGTGTTACATGTTCGAAACTAAATACGTACCACATTTAGGCACGCTACTATGCAAAAGGTTTTCAGCTTTAGACGGCGACGAGCTTAAAGAACGAGTCGTAATTATCGGTATGCTGGCAAAATACTCATTAAATGCTTCAGCTACGTCGGCTTTATATTAACTAATTTGTTATCAACCATGATTAAATGGCTGAATAGCTGGCTGGCCACAGAAAAAAAAACAAAATAGGGGGGAAAAGTTGTTGATTTATGTAAAATGAAATTTACTAATTATTTTTTAGCTAATTCATGTTTTTATTTTTACTTTCCTTGTATTCGTAATGAAAAGCACAGTGTTTACCTCGGGTTAAAGACTTATTTAGTCCCTCGAACTATTGGCGTCCCGGGACCCCGTCGGAACCCCGTCTCGGGACTAGGTAAGTTACTTTCACCCCTAGGGTAAAAATGTACAATTTTGTAATTATAATATATTTTTGTAAAATAAATTCTGTTTCAGCCACAAAAATAAGAGAACACAGTTATTGTATTAAACATTTATTTATGAGCTTAACATTTATAACAGCTTACTACTGTTCTTTAGAATCTGAACGACACACGTCAGGATAATCTGGATCCTTCTCGCAGATAAAAGCAGCTGGCCTATCACACCACAAGTCATCAAATTGACCCGGGCGGTGTATCGCACCACAGTTTTCCCCTGGCGCAAAATTATTTGGCTCCCCTCCAGAAAATTTGCTGTAGCCTGCATCCTCTAGAGTTTGACCTGAAAGGACAAAGTTGTTGTTATTGTGTGATTCATCAGCCTTTTGCCAATTATGCTTGAGCTGTTGGACTCACAGTTGGATATTCCAACTTGTACAGCTGGATACCAGTATTTTACATGGAGTAACTGCCTATTTGACCTCCAGAACCCAGTTAGTTCTAGGCAAGACGGCACCCCTTGGTAAGACTGTTTGTGAAGTCTTTCGGGCCACTGACTAATAGTAAGGAATGAATGGTAACCCATCCACGGTCCTTGGCTAGCACTACTTAACTTTGTAGATCAAACCGTGTGGCTGATATTATTTAGTTTTTTTTACCAAAAACATAATTACCTTGAACTGTCCTGAAATCCCAATGTTCACCCCAATCGTGGAATCCGACGAAAGCTACATCTTTATAGAAATTGCCCCTCATTTTACCTCCAGGGTGTCTGCCAAAGAGTTCTTTTAGTACTGTGGCTTCGATTTCACTGTTTATAATAGCAAGATAGCCGCCTTCAGCGTCACATGTGAAGAAGGCTCGGGTCCAATTCTTTGCTACCGTGTGGAACTTGTAGCAACTATTAGTTCTGGCATCCAAGCGGTATTCTGAAAAGGAATAAAGTAGTTTCATTGAAATTTAAATAGTAACCTCATTGCTTGAGGAGGCAGATATAAGAATTCTTAGAAATCAAACGACTGATGAACACCACTGCTGACTGATGACTCAAAATCAAAATCAAAATATTTTATTTTACATAGGCCTACATGGGCACTTATAAAAGTCCACAAAAGGTGCACGGTTCGGGTTAGTCGTTTCCTATGGAGAAGAACCGGCAAGGAACTCCATGGTTACTCTTTTGAAATCATTTGGTTTTACAATATTTGAAGTTACAGCGTTAGTACTTAAGTATGGGAGGACAGCGTAGGCCCGACAATAAGTCGATTGCTTACTACAGACGGTAGTAATAGAGAAAAAAAAAAAACTGCTGACTGACATCTGTATACCAGTAATTTCAAAAAGTGACTGCCTATCTGACCTCTGTAATCCAGTTGGTATACTGGAGGGTAATGGGGTATAGTACTTTCCAGTAAAGAATTGTTGACAGACATTTGGACGGTTCCTAACAACTGTCAGAGATGTACAAATGTTGGGACCAACGGGTTAACATGCTTTTCCAGGCATGGAGGAAACCTGGTAGATTATGATAGATTGTCACCCATCCTCAGACCGACCTCGGCAAGCATTACTTAACCTTGAAGACTGACCTGTGCAACTGTTAGATATGATTTAACCACGAGCCTCTCCTATACGATTACTCTTACCTGGATCTGTAGTGCCACATTCATTGACTCTCTGTCTAGAATTTGCAGACCGGTAACAGATGTATGGACGAGTTTCTTCGCATGATAGATCTCCTAAATCTCCATTATAATTCATAGTGAGACAACTTTCTTTATTGTCCTTATTGTCTGGCTCATTTGGCGCCCAAGTTTTAGGAATTTTGGAAAGCGGAATACCTGTAATTTATTAATTTGTATTAGGTTTAATTTACTCTTTAAATAAATATTCCATTTTAAGATTTCTCAGTATAACTCAACTAAATTGAATCTTATTCAACCGCAACAATTATACAGTAGGTTTAAAAAGATGTAGTCATATTTTTAAATTAATCTACATGGTAAGTCGGAAAAAGAAAATAAATTGCAAAAATCAAAGATGATATAAGCATGCTAAAAGTCAACCAGACTTTCAAGTCAATGACCAAATATTTTTCAAGAAAAACCCTAATGATGTTTTATTGATTTTTTATTAAACGCAACGACTTTATACTTATTATAAAAAAATATAGATGTATTAAAAAAATATATAACGTAACACACAATAATTTATCTAATAAATACAATGAAAATATTAAGCAATATAAAATATTCAAACGCCGCGTCCACATCATTCTTGTCTAGGTAGGACTGCTCCATCATCAAAGCCGAATAACTTGGCTAATGATGTTAATTGGTTTAAGGGTATAATTATGTCAAAAACAATATTTCCAAGACCTTATATAATCAAAGATGTGAACGGGTCAGTGTATAGACGAAATTCACAACACATAAACCTTTTTAAGTCAATTATTTAGTTTAATAAGGTTTTTAATATGTATTAGTTTATTTTTAATTGTATAAGACTATTTTGTGTATTTTATGTATGGGCCTTAGTTATCCGATAGTAAAATGATTGATTGATTGAAATCTGTCTATGTCGCGCAGTCAGGGGTCTCAGTCACAATCACAACATTCCCAACAACAACAGTCACAGTCACAATGACAACAGTTACAGTCACAAAATAAAGAACGGTCATACAAAAATCAAAATTCACAAACTGAGTCATTCTCTCAAAATAATAATGTTGTCAAGTACTCAGTCAGTCAAACAAAATTGTAGTCTAAATAATCCTAACTGTCAGTCATTTTCCAATAGTCAATGTCATAAAATTAAGTCTAATAGTAAAAGAAAATTGTCTAAGAAATATGATAATGAAGATGAGGATAATTGTATAATAATTTCTTATTCAATTATTCCAAAAGAGCGTATTGTCCTATCTCTTTCTTCAACCTACCAACTTTACAAGAATTTGAAACTAAAAAAAAAACATTAACTCAGAAATCACAAATCTTGTTCGAGTTGCCCGCCACTGTTGCTAATGCACGCGCGGCATCTTCGTCTTATCTCGACTGTAGTGTTGTGCGTAAACGTGTTTCTGCTTTGATAGTCACGAAAGCCGCATCAATGCGTTGGACTAAATCATCCCTAGTCTCGATTTCGAAGACGTAGACAAGTTATTTGGCTCGTCCCTAGACGTAAAAATCTAACGGAGTAAAGTCTGGGGAACGTGGAGGCCATAAAATAGGGCCATCCTTCCCAATCCATTCAAAAATTATTAAATTCGCCTTACCTAATGTTAAAAATCTAGGTCCCAACATTATTCTCGGCAATGACAAGCTTAAAATGGTTGAGTCAGCTGTGTTTCTGGGTATAACGGTAGATTCAAAATTAAAATAGGGTCCTCACATATCAAGCCTAGCGGGGAGGCTTAGTTCGGCCGCATACGCCGTCAGAAAAGTTAGACATTATACTGACGTTGATATAGCACGGTTAGTCTATTTTAGTTATTTTCACAGTGTTATGACCTATGGTATTCTGCTGTGGGGCAAAGCCGCTGATATCCAAAATAAATTCTTTTTCTTTTCTCTTCTCTTCAAAAACGAGCGGTTCGTGCAATTTACCAGCTGGGTGCACGAGTATCTCTGAGAGAATTTTTTAAAGAGATTGGTATTCTCACGGTGGCTTCACAATTCATTTTAGCTAACATTTTATATATTAGACAAAATATCCATTTGTACTGTAAAAAACAGTGATATTCACAACATAAATACTCGAAATAAGCATAAACTACGTGCTCCCTTTCACCAGCTTTATAAGGTTCATAATTCATTCGTAGGGCTTGGTATAACATTTTACAACAAGCTACCATCTTCCTTTCTAGACTTAGCATTTAATGTGTTTAAAGCTAAAGTGAAATCTTACCCTTGTTCAAAGGCCTACTATTCCATTAACGACTACTTAAACGATAAGAATAGTTGGTCGTCTGGAGGCTTTATTTATTCTTGTGTATACACAAAATTTTGGAAAGCGTAAATTAAAAAAAACTTTAATAAAAATAACTTTCTTTAACTCTGTTTACTTTATACTGAATAACTTACCATCAACAGTAAAATAAGCTCCTTGAGCGAAAGTGGCATGAATCCCAGTAAATATTTCATATACAGTTTGTTCCGATAAGGTAGAATTTATGATCTCTGTCATTACAGTTTTTATTTTATGTGTGGTTGGTGAAGCTAGAACAGAACCTGGTGACAAAATAATACAAAATAAATTAAAAATATTTTTTTATTATATATGCTGTTATTTTGCATCCTCGTCAAATTCAAGGAGGTTGCTATGCTAATGATTCTCGCTCCGAATCAATAATAAAATTGGTTGTTTTTTTTTCTTATTTACCGAATTCGGTAATTGTGAACCACCGTTGTTTTAAACGGCATGTCTGATCCTCGCCCTAAAACCACGCTTTCACACATACAAACAATCTGAAACGTTTGTTCGATAATTTCTTATTCCCTAAACCACGCTATACTGAAAAATGGAAACAACAAAAAAGCAGCGTTTATTAATAATTAACTAGATACCGTTATTAAAATTGATTATAATGTCTTTTGTGACAATTTTGACGAGGATGCATAACAACACCTTGTAAATATGATATTTATTATTTAAAAATTGTATGTATGTTGTTTTAGTTCCTGTTTTATGTGTTGCCACAACTTTCATCCGATTGTGATAAAATTTTGTCATCTTAATGCGCGAAAGTTATATGCATAGTATTTAATTAACTTAAAAAAAAATACGCAGTCGAAGCCAGAATTGGAAGCATATTCTATACAAATAGAACATTTTATATTTTAACGTATGTAAGTTTGGAAGTGCGAGATAATCTTAGGCAAACAAGTAAACAAACACACTTTCCTCGTTCTAAATATTATTTAGTAAGTATCAGTATAAATATAAAATGGAGTATAATTAATGTGGATGGCTTTAAGAGTAAAGCAAGACCAAAGATAAGATGGATAGACTTTGCGAACGATGATATTGCTAGAAAGGAGGTGACTGCTGAGATGATGAGTGATAGGGAAGTATGAAAGAAGAAGACCCCAAATAAATTGGAATAAGGACAAGAATGATGATTATAATCAGAATATTAATGTTCTCACCTTGCAATGTACAACGCAGCCGGGCGTCAAACCAAGTCGCTGGTACTTCAACGTGCTTGAACCAACCATCGACCTCCGAATTATATTTGTAGTCACATCGAAACGATTTTGACCCCTCTAAAAATACAAGTAAAATAAATCATACAACATTCATCACTACATAGTATAAAACAAAGTCGCTTTCTCTGTCCCTACGTCCCTATGTATGCTTAAATCTTTAAAACTACGCAACGGATTTTGGTGCGGTTTTTTTTAATAGATAGAGTGCTTATAGAGAAAGGTTTATAAGTATAATAACATACATTGAATAGTGGAGAAATACTGTTATTTTTGAGGTTTCTAATGTGATGTCGTAAATAATTTCATTTTTTCCGCTTACATTGCAAACGCAGGCTGAACCCTACGAGATTTATCAAAATAATGTACTAAGTATTATACACATTGAAAAGGTCTACAGAAAACTCCACGATGGTATATATGTCTATCTCTTATGGATATCCCACAATAACATTTTTTTGTCATTTACTTTTTACGACAAATAATGGCTAATTTTCGAAGCGATTTTAACCAATACAGCATTAATCCTTATCCAATTAAATACCTCAAATACATTGTTGATTTAATATAGATCTATATGGCTCTTTACAGCATATGATTTAAATGAATATTTTCGAAGATATTACAGATGCGGGACGTAGCGTTTCCGACGGTACCGGCCGGCCGGGGCGGGATGTTTGTATTGTCTAATGACAAGAAATCTGTGAACGTTGTATATAAAGAAATTCTGTAATATATTCATTGTTGTAAAAATAAAATACATAGACAAAAATGTAAAAAGTAAATAAGTTAAAATGTAGTGCATGAATTTAGATATTCCAAAGATAGCAGGAAATCTTCATGGTGGGAAAGGGGAATAGTTTTACTCCAAATTTAACGCGTGCGAGCCACGGGCAGTAATGAATAAATCAAAACTACTGGATCGATTTTAATCATTTTTTCAGTGAGTGACATAGGCTATTTATTTTATACCCGTACGAAGCCAGAGCGGGCCGTTAAGTTTTTATATACAACGTTCACAGTTTTTCTGTAGTGTATTTAGTATCAACATTGCACCCGTGCGAAGCCGGGGTGGGTCGCTAGTTTAAAATAAACCTAATCCTGATGTATATTATTCACTAAACACTTTTTTTTTACAATTGCCTGATTAGGAAACTTGCAAAAAAATGATTAGAAAATTTCAAATTAATTAAATAAAAAATAAGGACAGGAAGCCAACGCCAATGGGCTGGATAACAAATTGTCAAATTATGCATGATAAGCAAACAACTGAAATAAAATAAATTAAAAATATGTTACCAATATACTTCAGGCAGAAGAACAACACAAAATATTTGAACCACGACTTCATCATGTGAGGCCTAGATTGTTTATGTGGCGATACAATTACTTTTACCATATTTTTTTAAGTGAACGGAATATTAACGGTTCTGATAAAAACTTCCGGGTCAATAGTTATCAAATAGACTACTAGGTATACCTACTCAATAATTTTGTGTACTTTTTCCTGTCATTGTAACAAGTATTAGTTAAACCAACAAAGCTTTGGAATGAAACAGTAAGTGATTCCAAGTGGTTCACAATAGCTAATAATATTACGCCTGCATTCCCCGAAGGCTTAAGCAGAGGTGTACCTAGGATAATTCCACATAATTTAGCCAGTGAAGTTTTCGACTCATATAGGGATCGAGCTTATTGCCATCAACCGGGCACAAATCCAAACTACTCGAATCCAGATTGCTACTGAGAAATTCCTGATGATGGAACCTAACAATACTTTGCCTTACCTGGGAATCGATCCCAGGACTTCATCCTCAGTAGTTGCTCTTGTGACCACTTGACCAACGTAATAATACTAAATAATATGAGTCTTGGGCGAGGCCCACCACCCACTGCACCGCCTGAATTCATCCACTACTGGGTATTGGCCTCTCTTTTCTTGTGCCAATCTCCGCGTTTCTGTACCGGGCTCATCTCGGTTTTCCCCCGATGGCATCTCATCTGCACATCTTACAGCCACATTTCTTTTCCCAGTTCTTGGACGCCAATCGATGTCAACCTTAGTCCACCTGCCATTACTGTGCCTTGCTAGGTGTCCTGCACCGTCTATAAGTGAGCACATTATAAATCTAGCAAAATAGGTTCGGCTTAACCTCTCCGGCCCGCGCGAGCCCATCGGGGATCGCGCCAAACCCTCCGTTGAACCCCGGCGAACCCAAAAGGGACCGCCTCGTACAAGCAAACTTAAACCCTTATCGTACGTACAGTAAGGTTCTAATTCGTTTGTAAAAATTTACGTCTCTGGCCAACTAGAGTTCGATTAAAATGAAACCAAACATACCAACCTAACAACTGCACAAAATTATTAAAAAAATAAAGAAACGCGTCTTTGTCGACTGTCAAAATGAGTCATGGCGGCCAGTGTGGAACGGTGGTGTTTTGTTTTGGAATGCAGTGAAATTTTTGTGTTTTGTGTTGTTAAACTTTGGTAAGTAAATGTATAGTATGTTATAAGTGTATAATGTAACTTTTTAGATAGTCATTTGTTGGAAAAAATATCTAAAAATTATGTTTTTGACCCAAAAATTTCTCCAAAAATTCCTTTGTTGTGAAGTTCGTCAGTCGAAATTGAAAATATGAATTTGACTCTTTTACAATGAAATATGGTCTTGGAAACATTAGTAATAAGCGAAAAAATAGTGATAATTCATAATTTCATGCATTCGAGGCATATTTATTCATATTTATTGATATTTCAAGTATTTTCATGCATTGAACTGCGCAGTTAGAAAATGGCCGATTCTAATAAGACGTTTGTATTGGAATCTTGCAAGAATAATTTATGTAGGACTCCTAAAAAACACTGTCATTAGATTACTTGTATATTTGTTATGTTAGATCTAAAGTTTCGTGTAAATTGATTCAGTAGTTTTACCAAAAAAAAACAAACTACGACAACAGTATGTTTGCGGCGAGCTCTCTGAATTCTATGCGATGTTTATAATTCTCAAGTAGTTATAAAACAGTTGTTTATATTGTAATACATGGTCACGTTAATCATGAACCCGAAACTGTTTACCGCTTGAGATAAGAGCTAATAGAACTCGCGCGATAAGCTTTTTATGAGCGCAGGACACTTGACACGCTCGATGACGTCATTGTGAGGCCGGATGGGTGTTTTACCGTTAGAGCCGGAAGGTCGGAGAGGTTAAGCTTATTTCATACCTAATTATCCGCAGCTTCGCTTGCGTTATGGTCGAAAATTACCACCACGGAAACGTTTCCAATATAGTCTATGACACTTGGAAATAATTTAGCTTCCTTATTAGTGAATTTTTGAATCCGAACTGTGTTTATGGAACACAGTTCGGATGGACAGTGGTTAGGTATTCCCTACATCCATAATTTAAGAACCTTATCAGATATTATAGTCACTCAAGGAAACACTGTAAACTTAATAATGAAAAAAAATTACTTATCGTTTTGCACAAATAAACTAATGATATAGGTATTTAAGTGTTCTAACTAGGAAAAAACAGGACGTTTTTCTAATTTAACATCAAAACATCCTTAACATGGTAGGTTTATTAGTGTATAATTACTGCATAGGTACTTTATCACACCATCATATAAATTAACTGCTTTA
The DNA here is from genome assembly GCA_963082945.1 of Cerastis leucographa. Taxonomy (NCBI): domain Eukaryota; kingdom Metazoa; phylum Arthropoda; class Insecta; order Lepidoptera; family Noctuidae; genus Cerastis; species Cerastis leucographa. The sequence continues at coordinate 6,821,608 of OY720370.1, forward strand.
CAAATGACTTAAAATAATAATTATTATTTTATAACACATTTGCTCGTAAAGGGTAAAACGCACGGTTTGTCAAAATGCTCCGTCTAAAACGAACGGTACTTTTTTAAATCTTAGCAAAGAGTTTTTATGTCAGAAAAGTGGTCAACATTTTATGAATAATTAAATTAAAAATTTTAAAAACCCCCGACGGACAAAACCTCAAAAAAACCATAAATAAAATTAATCCAAGCGTCGTAGCGTCGGGGGTCCGCTTTGTTTGAATATATATTTTTATGTACTAAGCGGTCTACTTAGCGGTCCCCCGACGCTACGACGCTTGGATTAATTTTATTTATGGTTTTTTTGAGGTTTTGTCCGTCGGGGGTTTTTAAAATTTTTAATTTAATTTTTATTTCATGCTTTTTAAACTTAAATTATTTTTTCTTAGGCTTGACTGTCCCACTCCTGGGCATAGGTCTACTCCCATTCCTTCCACTTTTCTTGGTGTTGCGCCTCTTCTCGCTTATAAAAGAAAACAAGGAAAGATATGAATAAAAAAAAGGGAGGGTGTGCAGCCTGCCCCCCTGGCGATGCCCATGGTGAGAAAGTGACAAGAATTCAAATTTCCAACTAGACCCGTAGAAGTTGTTTAAATCCCTTCATCAACTAGAAAAGAGGTGATGAGCTTCAAACGGCTGAGCAGATTTTCTCGAAACATAGCTAAGAACACTCTCGATTAAAATACCTTTCAAATGACACAAATTTTATCAAAATCGCTTCATCCGTTTGGGAGCTACGATGCCACAGACAGACAAACAGATACACAGATACACACGTCAAACTTATAACACCCCTCTTTTTTGGTCGGGGGTTAAAAATAACTTGGGAGATAAAATATGATAAATAAACATTTAATTCTTTAATTTAATTAATTTTGACCATAAATTACAACCATTTATCTGTAACAAAACACGAAAATATTAATTTACTTTATTAGTAATAGGTACTGGCTGTTTTTGTGCCTTTGCCTTAAAAAAAAGCGCTGATGCGCGCGCATCGCTTCCCTGCGACGCGAACAAAGCTCACATGCGTTATTTACAGCGTGCTGTAAAGAAGCGCACTAGTGAGAATCGTTCAGATCAATGGGACAAGACGCTTAGCGAGCGCGAGCCTACCCATCTAGCCTTCTGGCAGCTGCAACGCAAGTTGCGCTCCACCGAAGAGGCTTCGATGCCTCCCCTCACCCGACCCGATAAGAGCGTCGCATTCGACGACTCTGAGAAGGCTGAATGCCTAGCCGACAGCCTGGAGTCCCAGTGCTTCCCCAGCTCTCAACCAGTAGACAAGCGACATCTCGATGAGGTGAACGCATTCGTCGAACGTATTATCCCAATCTTCAGGAAAAAAATGGCGGCTCCGTGCGCTTTGTTTCCAATAAAACTTTTTCTTGAGGTTCTGTCCTACGGTCGCCAATTGTCGGAGCTGATATTAAAGAGCAGCTCATGAGATGGTCGGGTCTTCTTCAAGGAAACGATTGTTTTGCGATACTGAACTGTTTAATTTGTTTCTGCATTAGGTATAATATCTAACACTTTAAATTGATGAAGATTTGTTGTCGCTAGGGCGGTCGTAGCGGTGTGTCGCCGGTCACCGCCCGCGCCGCGCCCCTCTGCTCCCGCGCTGTTGTGGTCCGTTTCACGCAGCGTGTTCACTATTCGTAATCCTCAACCTTCGTAATCGTCTCCGTAGAGTCTTGGAATTTTTCGGCCATATAGCAAGGAAAGATGGCAATAACCTTGAACAACTGATGGTTACCATGATGGCAAGGTGGATGGTAAACGACCTAGAGGTCGCAGCCCTTTGCGATGGTTCGACCAGATAAGCTCTGCTCTTGGTACAAAATTCCACGATGCGCTTCACGTGGCCAAGAATAGACTGAGATGGCGAAACATAGTCATGAAAAAGATGTTTGCAAGGGTGGATCACGACCCTCAGTAATGAGGAACACGACTTGAGGAGGAGGAGGAATCCTCAACATCTACCAGTATCAATTGATATGTTGTTCAGTAGTAACACACCTCAAGTAAGGTACAGTCGGACTGGGAGATTACTGAAAAAACCAAAAAGATTGGATTTATGATTTGTAATAATTATTTGAAATGAATGATATTGTAAATTATTGTAATCTTATTTGAATTAAGCAGTGTCTACTAGCTAATAAGTTAATTATGGTGAAATGTAATTAATAATTTTAATTTTGTTGTATATTTAAGTATATTAATTATATCAACTCTTTTTTTTTAAAAGGGCATGTTAATATTATTTGTGCTATGTCTATGAACGCCGGCAGGTAACCTGTCATCCAGCTGTCAAGAAGCTTACAATAAACGAAGTCTAGTCTGAACTTGCTTTTAATTAATAGAAATAAATCTTCTGGAATCAAATATAGAACAAAAAAAAGGAAGAGGAACATGTGTCCATGTGCCTTAAATAACTTAACCTATACTATTTACCTACATATAAACATACATATAACTAAATATAAATACATAATGCTAAGATAATTATAATAAATTGTATGTATTTTAACACACATTAAATCGGACCATGAAACCAACTAGACGTATCATTTCAACTCTTCCAATCTAGCGACCTGATAACACTACAAGGTATTGAAATAAATACTTCTTCTTCTTCAAATAAATGAGTGATCTAATGCGGTTAAGTTTGAATAAGTTGCGAACTAAGTCGGCTAGAAACGAAAACATGGTCATTATCAACGAGAATTACACTGTATTTTTTGTGAATAATATTTTTTTGTAATTGTAATATACTAGCTTCTGCCCACGGCTTCGCCCGCGTTTTTTCGGTAATTGTCCCGCGAGATCACACTACCGAGATAAAAAGTATCCTATGTGCTATTCCAGACTATTATCTATCCCTGTGCCAAATTTCATCCAGATCCATTCAAAAGTTTTTACGTGAAAGAGTAACAAACATCCATCCATCCATCCATCCATACTTACAAACTTTCGCGTTTATAATATTAATAGGATTTTTGTAAAATAAAAAAATAAGTTCTGTTTCAGCCACAAAAATAAGAGAACACAGTTATTGTATTAAACATTTATTTAAGAGCTTAAAATTCATAATAGCTTACTACGATTCGTTTGAATCTGAACGACACACGTCAGGATAATCTGGATCCTTCTCGCAGATAAAAGCAGCTGGCCTATCACACCACAAGTCATCAAATTGACCCGAGCGGTATATCGCACCACAGTTTTCTCCTGGTGAAAAATTATTTGGCTCCCCTAAAGAAAATCTGCTGTAGCCTGCATCCTCTAGCGTTTGACCTGAAAGGAGAACGTAATTGTTATTGTGTGATTCATCGTCATCTACCTAGCCTTTTACCAATTATGCTTGAGCTGCTTACAAGTTGCAAAACACTAGTATTCAGCTGCAACAGTTGGATGTTCCAACTTTTGCAGCTGGATACCGTATTTTACATGGAGTAACTGCCTATTTTGCTCCAGAACCCAGTTAGTTCTAGGTAAAACGTTACCCCTTGGTAAGACTGATTGTGAAGTCTTTCGGGCCACTGACTAATTGTAAGGAATGGATGGCCCATCCACGGACCGTCCTTGGCTAGCACTGCTTAACTTTTAAGATCGAAACTTGCGGTTGATATTATTTAGGCACAAGTTTGGCATTGTTATTGTTTTTTTTATGGGTACCAATCATCTACTTACGTCAAAAGTTCTGAATCAAAATGTTACTTTTGGTCATCAGTCTCCACAGCTGACGATACGCGAAAAAAGAGTAAAACGATCACATACTCACTATTTCCTGACACGTGTATGCTTTTTAAACGAAAATGTATTTATAGTTTTTTTTTTACCAAAAACATAATTACCTTGAATTGTCCTGAAATCCCAACGTTCACCCCAATCGTGGAATCCGACGAAAGCTACAACTTTCCAGAAATTGCCCCTCATTTTACCTCCAGGGTGTCTGCCGAAGAGTTCTTTTAGTACTGTGGCTTCGATTTCACTGTTTATAATGGCAAGATAGCCGCCTTCAGCGTCACATGTGAAGAAGGCTCGGGTCCAATTCTTAGCTACCGTGTGGAACTTGTAGCAACTATTAGTTCTGGCATCCAAACGGTATTCTGAAAAGGAATAAAGTAGGTTAATTGGAATAGTTACCTCACTGTCAGAGGAGGCAGATATAAGAAACCTTGGAAATCAAACGACTGATGAACACCAATGACAAATCAATGACTGATGACTGCTGACTGACATCTGGATACCAGTAATTTCAATAAGTGACTGCCTATCTGACCTCTGTAATCCAGTTGGTACTGGATATTGCGATAATGGGATATACTTTTATCCGGTAAAGAATCGTTGACAGACATTTGGGCTTCGGGCTACTCGTAACGACTGTCAGAGATGTACAAATTGTACAAATGTCGGGGTTAACATGCTTTCCCAGGCATCGAGGAATTTTCGGACCGACCTCGGCAAGCATTACTTAACCTTGAAAACTGACCTGACAACTGAACTGAACTGACCTGTGCAACAGTTAGATATGATTTAACCACGACCTCCTAAACGAGTACTCTTACCTGGATCTGTAGTGCCGCATTCGTTGACTCTCTGTCTAGAATTTGCAGACCGGTAACACATGTATGGACGAGTTGCTTCGCATGATAGATCTCCTAAATCTCCATTATAATTCATTGTGAGACAACTTTCTTTATTTTCCTTATTGTCTGGCTCATTTGGCGCCCAAGTCTTAGGAATTTTGGAAAGCGGAATACCTGTAATTGATTAATTTGTATTAGTCTTAATTTTGTCTTTAAATAAATATTCTATTTTAAACCTTCTCAGTATAACTCAACTAAATTGAATCTTATTCAACCGCTATAATTATACAGCAGGTATTAAAAGATGTAGTCATATTTTTAAATAAATCTACATGGCATGGTCCAAAAATTTGCGGCTTCAGCCGTAAAATTAAGAATTAATATCTAAACAAAATGGACTGAAATAAAAGGGAGGCTATATTGGACGAAAATATTACTTTTATACCTACTGTGGGTAACTAGAGAATACGCCACGAATTAAGTGACACGATAGTTTGGTTTCTCTGAATAATAAAACGTCTGCGGGCCGGAAACTTTTGGACCAGGACCATACTGATATTTTCTTTCTCTCTATATTAGGATGTGATACAGACCAACAAACTAAACAACTTTCTCTTTGGGACAAACATTGGAAAAATTTCAGCAACTACTCGACCTACTTTTTTCATGAGTACGATGTTGGTCTCATTATTTCAAAATTTGTTCAGTTTGTTCCGAATTCATTTCGTTCATTTAGAAAATTTTGTTTTTATTCAATAGAAAGGAAGCTATTTTTTTTTTCGGATGGGAAATCATCAAAATATGTCCCTGGGCGGAGCGGAAGAGAGTGTCAGACTTGTACCGAGTAAAACTCATTCATGTTCCTACTTAGCCCTTTGTGTTCCAGGGCCACGGTATCTCTTTCGAACAGTCCAGCAGCCCTGGCAGGATAGGAAAGGAAGCTTGATCTCTGTTTTCTTTTTACTGAATAACTTACCATCAACTGTAAAATAAGCTCCTTGAGCGAAAGTGGCATGAATCCCAGTAAATATTTCATATGCAGTTTGTTCCGATAAGGTAGAATTTATGATCTTTGTCATTACAGTTTTTATTTTATGTGTGGTTGGTGAAGCTAGAACAGCACCTGATGACAAAATAAAACAAAATAATTTATTTATCTTATATAATTATGATTAAAATTTAAAAATTGTATGCATGTTCTTTTTGTTTCTGTTTTTTGTGTTGCCACAACGTTCAGCCGCTTGTGATAAAACTTTATCAACTTAATGCGCGAAAGTTATATGTATAGAATTTAATTAACTTCAAAAAAATACAATACGCAGCCTGAGCCAGTAGTGGAAGCTTATTCTACACAAATAAAAAATGTGTTATTTTTACGTTTATAAGTGTGGATGTGGGAGGTAATATTGGGCAAACAAGTAAACAAACACCCTTTCCTCATTCAAAATATTAGTAAGTATCAGGATAAATATAAAATGGAGTATAATTAATGTGGATGGCTATTATAAGAGAAGAGCATGACCAAAGAAAAGATGGACAGACTATGCGAACGATGATATGGCTAGATAGAAGGTGACTGCTAATATGATGAGTCATAGGCAAGTATGAAAGAAGAAGATGTGCTGCGCAGACCACAAGTAGATTAGAATAAGGACAGGAGAGTGATGATGATGATGACGATGATGATCAGAATATTAATGTAGAAGTTCTTACCTTGCAATGCACACCGCAGCCGGGCGTCAAACCATGTCGCTGGTACTTCAACGTGCTTGAACCAACCATCGACCTCTGAATTATATTTGTAATCACATCGAAACGATTGTGACCCCTCTAAAAATACAAGTAAAATAAATAATACAATATTCATTTAAAATAAACCTGATCCAATATTCATTTAAACGATGATGAGATTCACTAACTATGAATAGTTTTGTAATAATTGCCTGATAAGAAAACATGCAAAAAATACCTATGATGAAAAAAATTCAAATGAATTAAAACACGGACAGGAAGCCAACACCAATGGGCTGGATAACAAATTATCAAATAATGCATGATAAGCAAACAACTCAAATAAAATAAATTAAAAACATGTTACCAATATACTTCAGGCAGAAGAGTAACACAAAATATTTGAACCAAGACTTCATCATGTGAGGCCTAGATTGTTTATGTGGCGATACATTTATTTTTATCATTATTTATAGGTGAATCGAATACGGTACTGATATAAACTTTTGAGTCAGTGGTTTCCAAACAGACCCAATACTAAATCCAATAATTTTGTGTATTTTTTCCTGTCATTATAACAAGTTTTTTTTCCTATGTTGTCTATTGTGTGTACATAAATAGTAAAATAAATAAATAAGTTTCATTTAGCCCAACAAAGCTTTGCAATCAAACAGTAAGTGATTCCAAGTAGTTTACAATAGCTAATAATATTACGCCTGAAATCTCCGAAGGCTTAAGCAGGGTTATACCAACGCTAATTCCACATAACGCCAGTGAGGTTTTAGTCTCATATAATAGGGATCGAGCTTATTCAGACAATATTTGTTTTGCAAAAAAGGGCAATTCGTTCAATTTATAAATTAAGTCCCAGATACTCACTCAGAGAAAAATTTAAAGAGATTGATATTCTTACTGTACCCTCTCAGTTTATCTATGAAAACCTCTTGTACGCACATAAAAATATTAATTTGTTTAAAAAATACAGTGATATCCACAACGTAAATACGAGGAACAAACACAAATTTGTTTGTTCCTGCAACGAGGCTCAAAAATGTAGGGGGAACGTTCAGATGCCAATGTATACGTTTTTATAATAAGCTTCCGAGCCATATTCAAGCACTAAGCCTAAATAAATTCAAATCGTTTATAAAACGGAAGCTATGCCTGAAAGCACTACCATGTTAATCACTATCTCGAAGATAAAAAGGCTTGGGATTAAACTGCTCCAATGAAATTTGCTCTGTGAATGTCGAAATTTCTGACTTCGCTTGTTCATTGTTAATTCCTTATTTTATACACTGTGACATTTTTTATTTTATTTTTACCTAATTTTTTTATTTTTTTTTATTTTATTATTTTAAGTGACATTTACCGATGTGACATGAATACTTATTTCAGTATTTTTTTATTTTTTTTTACTTTATATTTTATTATTTTTATGTGAAATTTACTGATTTGACATGCATATATACTTTTTTATTATTATTGTGACATTTATTGATATTCGTGATTTTTAAAATTAATTTCGTAAATTATTATTAATTACATTTAATCATTGTGAATGTGAGGACCATGCAGGTCACATTATTTTTCTCCCACCACTATCTGGCAGTTTGAGTACTCTTAAGTGACCTACCCAAATGTCCTTTCTTTGGTATTGTCCGTCGTTTCGTTGAGCTCCTTGAGTTATTAGTCGAGCTACACGATAACTGACAAATGCTTGCACTGACTAGACAGGTCCACTCAAATCTGTGTGGTTCTTTCTTCAAAAGACCATTTCAGATACTAATCTGCATAGTCCTTATGTAAATTGAGCAATGTCTGGACTTTAAAAGAGTAACAAGTTAACAGAGAACCTCTGAGTTTGTTTCGGCTGTTTCTTCTCAGAGTAGTCAGGTACGAAACACCAGCCCCATCTAGCTTAAAAAAAATATTACGTGTAAAAGTGTTTGTAAAAACCTACTTGCAAAATAAACATCATTTATCATTGCCATAAACCGGGCACAAATCCAAACTACACAAATCCAGATTGCTACTGAGAAATTCCTGATGATTTTTATTTATTTATTTATTTACAACAGCTTAAACTATCATTACAGGTTTTACCCTAATGCGACAGCTAAGAACTTAAAACTAATAACCTAAATTATATATGTACTTACAACTAAATTAAAAAAAAAACAACATTATTAAAATTAAAAAAACATATCAATACACAATTACTAACAAAAACATAGTACAAAAAATAAAGTTAAAATTAAGTATTATTTTGCTTGTAGCATAACATAAATAGTCATACCCTTGCGAATTCACTAAAACAATATGAAAACACATCAATCTCAGTTTGAAGTTCGTTGATGGTACGGATAGCTCTGGTAAGGGGTGCTTTGGCAAGCAGGTTAGTTCTGGCTATAGGTACCAGTAGCAGCGGCGGGCTGCGCCACCTCCACACGTAGCGGTCCGGCACAAACAGCCTCAAGCGCTGCAATACTCCCGGGTAACTTTCCACTCCACGAAGCACCCTCACCAAGTAGGCGACCAGCGTAAACTCCCGTCGGACATGCAGTTGATTATAGCCAACCATGCCCAGGACAAACAGAGTGGGATACATCAGTGGGTAAAACGGATATACCCCATATTATAATTTCTTGTACAAATGGCGCGTGAACTTGTTCTGAACGCGTTCCAACATTACAGAGTTCTTATTTTCATGTGGAGCCCATATGACCGCACTATGTTCCAGATGACTCCTGACTAGTGCATCATACAGGACCCTAACTACTGTGATGTTTGTGAAGCTTTGTGTCTGTCTCAGAACAAATCCTAAGTTTCTGTACACCTTCTTACAGATCTTGGTTACATGCTCACGGAATGTCAGATCGGGAGTCATGAAAACACCCTAGTCTCGCACCTCCGTGACTCGTTGCAGTGGCGCCGCGTCCACTATGTACTCATAGAGCAGAGGTGCACGAGCACGGGTGAAACTCATCAACGAGCACTTGGATACGTTGAAGTACAGTTTGTTTTCATGGCTCCATTGTAGTATCCAATCGATGTCTTCCTGTAGGCGCCTGCAATCAGACTCGGACCTTATATCAAGCAGCAACTTGAGGTCATCAGCAAATAATAAACAAGCGCCATGTCTTACGACTTCCGGCAAATTGTTTATTATAATAATAAATTCTAAAGGCCCCAAGTTGGTGCCCTGACTTACACCCGACCAAGTGTAATATAAGTCGGATTCACATCCGTTGCAGTCCACATACTGCATATGTCTGCCTTGCATGTAACTGGCGAAAAACCGCAATAGATGCTGGGTGCATCCGACCTCTGCTAGCTTCCGCAGTAAGATGTCATGGTCGACGGTGTCAAAAGCTTTTCTAAAGTCAAAATAGGCTGGGTCAACCTGCACCCCAGCATCTACCGCCGGCACCACGCGTCCCATGAAATCAAGGAGATTAGTAGCAGTGCTGCGCCCCGGCCGGAATCCGTGCTGCGCATCCGAGAACTGTCCGCACACTTGCTCATGCATACAGCGCTGAATGGCAAACTCGATCACCTTTGCCGGCGTCGACAACACCGCCACCGGCCTATACCCACTGATGTCAGCTCCCGCTCTGCCTTTGGGCACTGGAATGACTTGCGTAATCTTCCACCGAGCTGGGAACTTCGCAGAATGAAGACAGGCGTTAAACATATAAAGTAACGGCGCCGCGAGTACCCTACCACAATCTTTAAAAAGAAACGCTGGTATACCATCCGGACACGCAGATCGCTTAAACTTGAGGCGGTCGAATGCACTTCTAACGTCCCTAATACTAAGGTTATTAATTTGTACGCATGAACCACCAGTGTTTCCCGCTTCCGCTGCCGCCGCTTCTGAGTCTAGTCGCGGCGCCGTACTACTATAAACCGACTCAAAATAAGTCGCGAACTGCTCAGCACACTCCTCGTCTGACAGATACTGACCATCCTTTATAATGTCTACTCACCCTGTCTACTCGTTGTACTTTTCTGCGATCGTATGTACTGCTTAAATGACTTAGGATCTTTTGCGAACTGACATTGAATCTTATTTTGATGCCCTTTGCGTGCAATTTTTATTGTTTTTTTTTAATATCTGATCTATATTTCGAATATTCGTCGTAATCACTATTAAATTTCGTTGTTTTATATGTTTTATGTAGCTTTGCTTTAATTTTTAAGTTTTTTATTATATCGCTCGTGTACCATTTGGGGTAAATATATCGCTGTTTGACAGTAAATGTTTTCCTAGGAACACTTGCATCTAAAATATCATTAAGTATATCATAAAATAAATTCAAAATATCATCCACATCGGTCTGCTCAAACATATCTGTCCAATCAGTAGCTGCTAACATAGAATATAGCAATTCATAATCCGCTTTATAAAAATTCCAACGTGGTCTAGTAGCAGTGCGTCTGCTGACGGCAGGGGCGGGCGCGGGGCGCGGGGCGCTCGCGCCCGCGAGCCGCACGCTCGCCGCAAGTGGCGGGTGATGTGCGTCCACGGGCAGGAGCGACCCATCCGCCATCACTACTGACACCTCGCCAAGACTCGAACTTAATACCAAATCTAGTTGTCTATCTAAACAGTTAGGTACATTATTGTTTTGAGTGAATCCGCAATAACACAAAAAATATTCATATAATGGAACCTAATAATACTTTGCCAGACCTGGGATCCCAAGGCGTCATGTTCAGCAGTTGCTCTTGTGACCCCTTGACCAACGTAATAATAGCAAATAATATGAGTCTTGGCCGAGGCCCAACACCCACTGCACCGCCTGAATTCACCCACTATTGTATATTGGTCTCTTTTTTCTTGTGCCAATCTCCGCGTTCCTGTGCCGGTCTCATCCCGGTTTACCCCGATGACACCTATGTCATCTGCCCATCTCGCAGCGTAACGACTCACCTTTCTGTCGTCACATTTCTTTCGTCTGCCCATCTCGCAGCCTGATGACTCACATTTCTTTCCCTAGTTCTTAGACGTCAATTGATGACGTCCAACCTTAGTCCACCTGCCATTACTGCGCCTTGCTAGGTGTCCTACCCCGTCTATAAGTGACCTCATTCTAAATCTACAAAAATAGGTTCGACTTAAGATTAATTCATACTAATCCGCAGCTTCGCTCGCGTTATGGTCGAAAATAGCCACCTGAACGTTTTCAATATAGTCTATGACACTTGGAAACAATTAAGCTTCCTTATTAGTGTATTTTTGAAATCCGAACTGTAATTCCAAAGGTTATTTATTCCCTACATCCATAATTTAAAGTATCTTATCAGGGGTACACTACATAAATACGAAAAACTTTATTCCGATAGTCACAAGTTCGAATTTCAAAATGCCGATTGTCATAATTCCGAATGGCTCAAAATTCCTAATATAACAACTCCGACTTATCATTACTCCTATTTTTATAATTCCTAAATTTCAATATTCCCAACGTTTATAATTACTATTCTCAAAATACCGAGTTTTAATAGATCGAATAACAAAAAGTCCGACTTAATGATAATTCGAAACATCAAAAATACGAATTCCGATTATTAAAATACCGATTTTAATACAAATCCGAAATAAAAGCGCCTTGTTCTCTTTTAAACTATGATTGTTTAGTTTTGAATAAAAATATTTTGCTTCGGGATTTGCAGCATGCAAGCAAGCATGCAACATGTAAGCAGGCATGCAACATGCAAGCAGGCATGCAATATGCAAGCAGGCATGCAACATGCAAGCAGGCATGTAACATGCAAGCAGCAAGCAAGCAGGCATGCAACATGCAGCATGCATTATTTCTGTCACGGCTCCGGAGCTGCGGGGTTTGGGCAGCCCCACGCGTGCTTATCTTCGCAGATGGTTGTAATGTAACGCTACCACCGCAGCTTCGGCTTGCCAGCCTCAGCCGTGGAGGTGGGCCTTCAAACCACCTGCTCCTCAGCTTACGGGCCGCTCCACCCCTCCGCGCCTTCGCGGGCTTAAATTACACTCTAGGGGTAGGGCAGACAAGACTGCGTGGAAGTCAGTTTTGCAGCGATTCGTTTCTGTCACTAAATTTTGTAGCACAACATGTTGACTTTTAGTTTATTCGAAGTATTGAAAATTGGAATGTCGTTTTACGGAGCGAGAATCCTTCGAGCATTTGATTCTTCGAACGTATGAAAATTGAAAAACTAACAGATCGCATTTACGACTTTCGGTAAAATAAATTTCGTGTTTTTTAATAATAGACATTATAATTCTTAGGTATTATGAAATTTGGACTTTTGGCACTCGGTTTATTGAAATTCGAAATAAAATATTTCGGAGTATTTGGGTGTTCCCATCTTATCAGATATAATGGGCACAGAAGGAAACCCTGTAATCTTAATAATGAAAAAAAAAAAATATCGCTTTGCACAAATAAACTAATGATATAGGTATTTAGGTGTTCTAACTAGGATAAAACCAGGATGTTTTGCTGATTTAACATCAAAACATCTTTAACATGGTAGGTTCATTAGTGTATTATAACTGCATACTCGCACCATCTGCTTCACAAATGACTTAGAATAATAATTATCATTTAACATCACACCTGTAATCCTGTTTAGATAGTAAAGTACCTATTATTCAAATTGCAAGTTTTTTTTCCCATACTCTATATTGTCTCAAAATCAAAATCAAAAGTCATTTATTCAAACTAGGCTGATAATCAGCACTTTTTGAACGTCAAAATTACAAGAGACAGTCCTCCAAAACGCCCGCCCTTCGCCACTTCCTAGTGTTTTAGCTGGGAAGAAGAAGTGGCGGAACAAACTCCCCAGCAACACATCTGTCTGTTAGGTTAGAAGAACCAGATTCTATACAAAAGTGTTCAAGTTTATATAAACAAGGAATCCATTATATCAAATTAATGTCAGCTAGCACACACCAATAATAAAATATAAAGAAATATACTCCAGAATAAATAAAGCCTCCAGACATAAAGGGCGTGCCCGCTTACACGGACATACAGACGAATAAAATAAAAATAAATTAAAGTAAAAAAAAAAAAAAAAAAAAAAAAAACTACGCGTGAGGTTATACATATAATACCAGTAAGCTAATTTGGAGAAAGAAAGAACATAGGTAAACATTGTCTTGAGTTCAACCCAGCGACCAACTATTCTTATCGTTTAAGTAGTCGTTAATGGAATAGTAGGCCTTTGAACAAAGGTTAGATTTCACTTTAGCTTTAAACACATTAAATGGCAAGTCTAAAAAGGAAGATGGTAGCTTGTTGTAAAATGTTATACCAAGCCCTACGAATGAATTATGAACCTTATGAAGCCGGTGAAAGGGAGCACGTAGTTTATGCTTATTTCGAGTGTTTATGTTGTGAATATCACTGTTTTTACAGTACAAATGGATATTTTGTCTAATATACAGGGTGTAACGGAAAGGGTATATACATACTTAAGGGTGTGCTACAGACTATCAAACTGAACATGTTTCTCATCATAAAACATGTTTTTCAGCAAAACAAATATCTGCTGCCCCATAGAAAATTGCAATACCTACTCGACCCAAATGTATAGGCAGCTGATTTTTTTTTTTGCTGCAATAATTTTTTTATGATGAAAAACATGTTCAGTTTGATGGTCTGTAGCACACCCTTAAGGATGTATATACCCTTTCCGTTACACCCTGTATATAATGTTAACTAAAATGAATTGTGAAGCCACCGTGAGAATACCAATCTCTTTAAAAAAAAAAGTCTCAGTGCAGGGCATCTATAGTGTTCCGCTCTTTGCACCGTGCATTTTTCTCCAGCTATTCGAACAAACGCCCCTAATACAATAACAACACAATAAACTAATACAATAAATTAAAATAGTAAAATGTTTTTGAAAAATACTTAAACCGACTGGGCCCAACACGGACTTGAACGCACATGTTTTTTTGGGGGGTAACCACTTAGTCGAGCCGTGTAATGGAATTAGTGGATTTTTCAGATGTTCCACATAACTGTTTACTATTACCCTGTTGAACGGAGTTCACTGCCTCGTGGTTGACTATTAAGCATGGAGCCATGGATTCTGTTCCCTCAATTCGTTTTTTCCAGAAGGAATTTCCCATTAGAGCCGCGAGTTTGGCGATGTGAGTATTAAGTGAGTATTAACCACGAAATCTAACCCAGGATCCGTTTTATCTATTAATGGAATGAGTCTTACCAATAAAATTTAAGCTGAATAGTAACACTGAATATTTAAATATATATATATATATGTTTGTTATTGTCAGGAGAAGGTTCTTAGGTAGGTATATATATATATATATATATATATACCTACCTAAGAACCTCTCCTGACAATAACAAACACAACAAAAAAAAAATAGCGACATCCGTCCAGCCGTTCACGCGTGATGGCGTGACCAAGGGTAATAGGGATTCATTTATATATATAGGTATATATATAAAAAACATAAAAAAAACAGTGCAGTAATGACAACATTTCTGCACTGTTTTGGTTCTAAGCAAAAAATACATCCTTTGTGATCGGTTTTGTAATGATTAATGATACCATTACTGCGTAGTTGGAAGAAAAAGATATTATTGTTGCTATAATTAAATAACCGATTTGAATTTCGTAATGGATTTATTAATAAACTTCCATCCCCTGAGACCCTTTCGGGATGAATTTGGGTCATATTCAAAATAATTGTAAGTAACGGATAGGAAACGAATATGAATATTATTTGGCTGTAACAGAAAAATAACAGAAAGGAATTATTAGGGCAAGTTTAAATAGCACACATTTGTAAATTAAATAATTAACGTTGAGCTAATTAAAACATCTGGAATAGTAGATAGTAGTAAACCTATTAATTGCAAAAAAACCTGAGACAATTTGAATTTCGCGGGCTACCTTGGTGCATCCCCCTTAAGAGGGATCTCTAGTCGGTAATTGAAAGTATTTGATTTGATTTGAAGAAACTATTTCCGTCGCGCTGCGCCCGACCAAGCCCCCGTAAAGTGCGAAAGGGACAACTGCAGCTCAGGCTGATTTTACCTACAAAAAAGGTGATCAAAAGACGTTTGGTACTCCGCTGTTTTCTTCTTCAAAACTAAACTGATCTAAATAATTCTTATATCAAAATTTAGAAGAAAGGTATATCTATGCTTCCATTATTAATTTTTTTGTTAAAAACTTATTTAATTTGTCTGATAGTCGTCTGAACATGGCGGTAAAAACTAACTTTTTTTCGGGTTTTTAGATTGTCATAATTCTTTTAGTGATTATGTTTAAAAAAAAAAGAAAACGATAAGGGTATGTATTAATAAGACCAAGATTATTTGGAAAACAAAATCATTGCTCTAGGCGCATTATCCACGAAGAAAACAGCGGAATACGTTTGTATAGAGAAATACCGACTAGAGTCCCCTCTTAACTGATACTGAGACGGCCGACGAGAGGCTGGATACGCCTCGGCGAGGCTGCGTGGTTAGTACAAACAGCTCAAGCGTTGAAGACTGAGGATACGCAGTAAAACATGCACACACAGACAATACATGGCACAGCAATGAAATACATGGCACATTATACGAAAACTTTACATACTTCAAAAAAAATTAAGTAAAAAAAAATTTTTTTGCTAAACTGCGGTGCAGTAAGTATTAATATTTTATTTTCATAAATTCATACATGACACAATGTGAATAACGCTTAATCATTCATATCTGTTCCGTAACAGAAAAAAGTGACAGATAAAATAACGTATATGAATTAATTGCACGTGTCTAACCTACAAATCTATTTATTTCTACACCAATTCACATGATATACGACTATATTATACTTTATAACAATTATCACAATACAGCTATTTACTAGTATGAGTAATAAAACAGTTAGTACTTACCGCTACTGTAAACGACTCGCATAGAATATTTATTGATAAAAGTCTAATTTTCTTCGACAACGAAACGAGTTGAAAAAAGTATATTGAACAAAATGGCCGAGCGTTTATTCTTACGTCGTGTAGTGGCAGCTAGTGAACTAATTTTGTCAGTATATCAAAATTCTTTATTGCCATGAAAATAATATTAAAATAGCATAACAGAGAAGAATAACAGATATGTATTGTGTAAAATCAGGAGACTCATTAATAAATTAAATTTGGAGAACACTAAATATTATTTTATATTTTGTGTAGTGATGTGTTGAAAGTACAAACAATATTCTCTGACTATATATATTTTTTAACTTTTGTGTAATGGTTAATAATCCAATTTTTTTTTAAGATTATCGTCAACGACGTGGACATTGAATACTTGTATGAAACGGAACCTACGCAATGTCTGGTTTATTTTTTTTTAATGAATTGTTTAACTGTACCAAATGTTTCGTTGTTTTTTATTAAGCTCAAATAAAAATTTAATCTCTTTGTTTATGAAATTATAGTCAGTTGTATCTCGTTATGAAAATAATGGGGTTGGAAATTAAGACAGTACTAAATATACAATTATTTTGAATATGACCCATTTACAAAAAACCCTTCCTTATTGTTAAGGAACTCTTGCACGAAACTTGCTTCTATAGCGAGTGCTTTAGACTGCTTGTTGTCAGTTTTTTTTTTTTTAATAACTACATGATATTTTTTTTTCTTAAATGAACAATTGAAATTATATGCACATAGCTAAGTGCATAAATACCTGGACAGCTCTCATTCCTTTAAGTGCTGGAGGACACGGATTGTTGTGCACGATGGGCAGGCAAGAAGAAGCGACCCAGGAGGGTCGGTGTTCCGCACTCACAGTGTGTTCGAGGTGCTTTTTATACCCAATCCAGCCAGATTGGATCGACAGCGGCCGACTTAAACCCGCAGTCGGTTTTCAGATTTCCGTTTTAGCTGTACTGTAGTTCGTGATCAGGGCAACTGTTTTGCCGGAATAACGAAGATTGTAGGTACCAAGTCGCTGGTATCACAAAGTGCTTGACCCATGCCTTAGCCACGGTGCTGTATTTGTAGCCACATCTAAACGATCCCTCTAAAATGGGACTTAATTAACATTAACAGTATTATATTAACATACACTTGAACCTCCTCCTTTTTGGAAGTCGGTTAAAAATGGAAGCCTGCCTATAATGTTCCTACGGCCCGGCCTTCTGTCAATGAGAGGGAATGGGTTGTAATTCACATCGCGGGTCAATCGCGGTTTGATAGATGTCACAAATGACTTCGATTTTTAGTTTTAGGACATTCTACTTTCTTGAAATGGAATAAATAATAGGAAAGTGATTTAAACCTCTCGTTTAACTATGTTTTACAAAGAACCTGAAAAAGCATGACGTGACAACAAATATACTCCAAAAAATAGAGTAGGGTAATGTGTACTATAAAGGAGAGTGCATAAGAACTTTTTTGCTGTGTGCTGTGTGTTTTACATTTTCAATCTCGTAGGCCAATACCGAGCTTCGGATTCTGGGTTCGATTCCCAAGTAAGAGTGTGATTGGGTTTTTCTGAAAGGAATTTCCCAGTAGCCGGGTTTAAAGGTTGGCGATGTTGTTGGATTGTTAGCCGCTTGACTCATAAAGCATAATTATGCCAATAAAAAAAAAAAAAACAAAATTCAGACACTATGTTCTGATACTTAAAAAATCCTGAAGAAAAAACTCAAGAACACTTTGCACGACCTGGGAAATGATCCCTTATATCTTTAAATATAATGCGTCTTACCAATTAAATTCAAAATGACTAGTAACACTAAATACTTCATTTTGTGATGACTATATTGAAATTGAACCAATCATTTTTTTTTCAAATATATTTATACATCGCATTGGCAGAATTATAAAACAAAAGAATCAGTGGTTGCCAAACGAAATGAAAGATTATTTGCAATTTAGGACATACTTATTTCACGGGGGTATTTCACTAGGCTTTTTTCTGAAAATACAAATCGAAAAGATTTACATTCAACTCTAGAATGTTTGAATCATCATCATCTGCCTAGCCTTTTCCCAAACTCTCTTGGGGTCGGCTTCCAGTCTAACTGGATGCAGCTGAGTACCAGTATTTTATATGAAGCGACTGCCTATCTGACCTCCACAACCCAGTAACTGGGTAATACGATACCCCTTGGTAAGACTGGATGTCAGACTTTTTTTGGCTTCTGACTACTCGTAACAACTGACAAAGATCTACAAATGACAGCCGGGACCAACGGCTTAACGTGCTTTCCGAGGCACGGAGGAAACTCGGTATGTAATGATGGTCACCCATCCACGGACCAACCTCGGCAAGCACGGCTTGACCTTAAAGATCGACCCGGGCGGCTGTTATTATTTAGCCACGAGCAATAAAATAAAATATACCAAAAGAAAACCACCGCAACGCTATACATATTAAAGTTTGTTGTTAGTTTAAGTTATTTTATTGTTTTTACATTACAACGATTAACAAACTTATAAATTAAATAACTAAAATAACAATAAACTATAAAGTGGCGTCAAAAAACTTCTCGTCAACGCTGTCAGCTGTAATGTGTCCAAGAGACGGGCAGCATTGCTACGTTGTATGGCAATACTTAGCCTCTGGCCAAAGTAAAAGCCAGCCCTTGGGTCACGGGAAGCGTCAACTACGCGTTTAAAAAAAAAAAGGCACTGAACATTCGGACCCCAAGACCTCAGAGCTGCAACCCCAAACAGCTCGAAAATATAGTTACCACAAAGGTGACAATTTTTTTCATTATTTTCTATGCATGTTATAATGAGCGAATTAATGATGGCGAAAAAAATATTACATTCCTAACGCTGCTGGACGGAGAGGGAGTGTTGCTCCGACCCCAAGTAACATAGGACAAAGGCAAGATGATTATCCTATTAATACAACAGTAGACCTACTGCTTTGTCGTCTGAAAATTGATCCAGACAGGAGCCCAGGAGCCCAGGAGCCCAGTAACAGGCTTAGGAAGGTCAGATAAGCAGTCGCTCCAGAAAAATACCGTTATTGACTTGCACTGGGTAAGACTGTAACCGTTACCCAGCCTTAACAAATCGGAATAGATTTTGACCAGCTAACAAGATAATGTTGAAACTTGGCTGCTATTTGCAGACAAGTCTTTGCCCGCGGTTTTGCTCCCGACAAGGTTAGAAGTTATGCCATGGGAAAATTCCGTAAAAGCCTATGATAAATGAAAAAATAAAGCTTTCCGTTAGTGAAAGAATTTTCAGAAAAGAGTCTAAACTTAGAAACACGCCTATTAACTTTTCCTCTTTACAATATAATTAAGTAAGTATAGATGTTATTTACAAACCAGTGTATAGAATAGAATAATACTTTATTGTACACCAAAAATCAAACATAACGGGTTTACAAAACTTACAATTTTATGGTAACAACGGCGGTCTTATCGCTTAGTGTATTTATATGCAGAACAAAAAACGTTAGGTTACAAGGAAAATAATATTAGTTAGCCATTGAATTAATTCTAAATAGGATATTATTTTCATAAAATTATTCTTATACTAATTATATACTCCTTGTATTGTTGTACTAATGAGCTAATAAAGTGTTTATTTTTATATCCTGAAGGTTTAATAAAACATCAATAACATCCTCATGATTACATAATTGTATATGGTACGGTCAGCAGCAAAAGTCGCTTTACATAACCAAAATTCTAAGACGTCTTAGTTTTAGAACGATCCATATTAACAGACTGGAGTAAAAGACATAACAATATTTTCATCAATGGTTACACAAATTCCTTTCAATTCCTTTACATTCCTTCTTAGCCCTTTGTGTTCCAGGGCCGCGGTATCTCTTTCGAACAATCCGCAGCCCTGGCAGGCATCCCCAAGACCCTGTGGGTATATTTGAGAAACCCTGACTTAAAGAAACGAGTAGTATTCAATATAAATAACAAAATAAGTTAAATAATATAAAACTTAATAAAAAAAAAAGTTTTAATTACTTTTTTGATTACTTTCTGATATTTACATAAACATAGCATAACATCACGCCTGTAATCCCCGAAAAGTTAGGCAGAAGTGTACCTACTATTACCCTCTCATTTCGCCAGTTATAATCAAGTCCCATGTAATAGGGGGCGAGCCTATTGCCATCAACCGAACACAAATCCAGACTTCGTGACTAATACTTGGAGAAGATAAAAAATGTGATTCAAGGTCATGTTACAGGTTTTTTTTTTTGAAAACCACTTGTCATAGTATACAATAAACATAACAACTTGCTTGTAAACCCCGAAGGGTTGGGCAGAGGTGTACCTTAAAATACCAGCACATTTCACCAGATATGTCTAAGTCCTATGTCATTAGGGGCGAGCCTATTGTCATCAACTAGTCACAAATCCAGACTCTGCTGCTGAAATTCCTGATAAAAATCCAAAATAGTTTGTCTGGTCCGCGAATGGAACTCAGGATCATATGCTAAGCAGTCGCGCTTGTGATCACTAGACCACAGATGAAGTAAACAAAATTAAATTGTTCATTCTTTGCAGTGCTTTATTAAACTACCGTAGAGTATCTTGAAATTCTCCAGCATCAAGTCTCTCAAGTGATAAAAAAAAATTGCATAGAAAATCATTGCGTAGTTTTTCAGCGCAAACAGATCCGAAAAACAACTCAAGTAAAATAATCTTTTGTTATGAAAATAATGACGGTGATTGAATGCATTATTAATAAAACAATTGTTAAAACAATAATGTAATGAGCAAAGCTTTTGTATTTAAAATATAGATTTTACTGCAGTGTTTAAAAGATACCCGTTATTTTCCTATGTCAGTGTTTTTCAAATCAAATCAAACTTTTTATTTCAGACCATGGATCCATATAGTGTTAGTATGAACTTATCCTATGTTAGTAAATAACAAATCACATGAACTTACTAATTGGCTACATGCACATGTGCACGCACATGTCTGCCAGCCCAGAGTCTAATAAAAGGTCCGTCAACCTTGTCCGCCAGTTTAGCTAAAATACTGTTAAAAAAAAACTAAAATACTGTGTTGTGCTGTGTTCTGTTGTTGTGTTGTTTCAAATACATCGCTTTTTGTTAAAATTCGCTTTTGCCCTCGGCTTTGCTCGCGTTAATTTAGAATTTAACTCGTTCACTTCGTGTTCCACTCGCACCTCAAGGATATGTCAGCAAATCGGAAGGGGTCCAAGAGGGCCGATGCCGTACTGCGGGACTGTTCAGAAGAGATACCGTGCCCCTGGAACACAAAGGGCTAAGAAAGAACATAGATGGGTTTTAATAAGTACAAGTCTGACACTCCCTTCCGCTCCGACCAGACCGGGAGGGTTCATTAAATGATTTCCAATTGGTAAAAAAAGGGTACCCTATGTCCGTTTTTGTACACCTGACATCGCATAGTATACAAAGTTTCAGGATGTTCAATTCAATGGTTTAGGCGTAAAGAGGTAACAAACCAACTTTCGCGTTTATTATATTAGTTAAGAATTTAGGATTAGGATTGTACAATTTTGTATTAATGTGGGATATTCAATAAGTAGGGGTAGTCCTAAAACAATGGATGAACTAATGACCTATTATAATTATTATTATAAGCCTATATTGTCCCACTGTAGGACAAAGGCCTCCCTTCCCTCCTGCCAATTTCCGCGACCAAGTGCGATTGTAGGCCAATCCTTGGAAAAATAATCCAACGATTGACCTTACTTAAATGAATATATTTTACTTTGAGTTAATACAAGCCACACCTTCACCAGCTGTTATGTGAATTGTATCTTCGTATTTTTTTACCGTATACAAACGTCAAAACCAGAGTACATAATTTTCAAAAATATGAGTCAAGTCGACTGTGTTTGAGATCCATTGCCTCAACAGGTAAATTTCTTCCTATAAAATAACGAGTATAAATATAATTGTTTACCCTATTATATCACTATTTGCCCTGCAGTGGGATAAATAAGGCTCATAAAAAAAAAAACACCATTAGGTGAATCGTCACACAATGAAGTGTTATTTAAAATATTTTATATTGTGTTTCTGCTTAAGTTTTATTGGTAAGAGATTTCTTTTTTTTCCAAGGACTGCTTTTTCTATCTTCAGATTTATTCACATCTGTGCAATTTAAAATACTAGTATACTACTAATTTAGATTTATAATAAAATTAGCAGGTAGTAAATTCTACTTAAGCTTCAAATGACAGCCGGGCCCAATGGCTTAATGTGTTTTCTGTGGCACGAAATGACATCGGGCAGCACTGCTTAATCTTGAATATCGAACCGTGCGTTTGTTAATATTTAGCCACCTGAGCTCAAGCGTAAGTTGATACGTTTTTTTTTAAAAAATACAAATATTCTTCTTAAATTTTAGAGGGATCATTCAGATATGACTACACTTATAGTAACGTGTCGAAAGGATGGTTCAAACACTTCGATATACCGGCGACTTGGTTCGATGCTCGTCTAAGATGTACATTGGAAGGTAAGCTATTTATGAGTACAGTTAAACAAATTAATAGAATCGATATAAGGGTGAAAGGGGCACCGATGCCGTTCGGTAACCACATACTCAGCACGCGTAGCATGACCACTGTAGAAACGAATTTTATGTACGGATGAATCGACATAATTACAGATAGACAATGTGTCAGTTTGGCGATTCTTCCGTTGAAATAGCTCGTTTCTTCGGCCATCATGCTACGCGTGCTGTCCATTATTCTGACCCCCCCACATAAAATTGATATACCCCCCCAGGGCTCAGAACTATGTACTGAATACGTGAAAACTACGTGTAAAAGGAACTATGTGAATAAATAAATAAATAAATATGATTTTCAGGAGTTGAGTGGTCTTTCTCGAGTAGGATACTCAACAAGAAAGAGCAACATACAATTGCACGTGAGAAAAGCACTCTTTCCTTAGGTCGATGCCTACCATCGAGAAAGTTTGTCCCTGGGATTTATTTATTGTAAGGGCAAACGATGTCTTTACAGGAAACTGTAACCTTTTAAAAGATTTAGGCAAATCCGTCAGTGTCATCGGGATCCGCGGAATGTAAGCGAGCTGACCGGCCGCGGGGCCCGTGATGATAGTTGCTACATCACATTGTCTCTTAATTCCTTTATCAGAAGTTCGGCACGTGTACCTTTTCTGTTCTGCATGGAGCCACAACAAGTTTTTTGTTTATATTGACATTTTTAAATTTGTAATATCTTTTGAATAGAATGCCCGATTTCGATAATTCAAAAAGTAATCAATAGGTATTGAAACAGTCTTGAATTTATTTGAATAGTCATTAGTACATTAGGTATGGATAACATGGTCTCATTTTGATCGGCATTTCTATCAACTTTTAAAATGTAAAAAGTAGTTTTAGTGACATAACTACAAAATAGTTGGAGATATGGTGTCACGAAGTATTATGTCGATTTAGATATGTTCTATAATATTGTAGCATATCTTTTTGTTCTATCATCAATACTTTACACGTGATAATGTAGCTTTCTAACAGCAAAAGAATTTTTGAAATCGGTCCAGTAGTTTTTGAGTTTATCCGTTACATACAAAAATACAAATCTTTTCTCTTTATAATATTAGTGTAGATAGAGCGATGGCCTATCTGACATCCACAACCCAGTTTGTACTGGTTACGTGACCCCTCGGTATGACCGGTTGTCAGACTGTCGGGCCACTGACTACCTGTTACGACTGTCAAAGATCTACAAATGACAACTGGGACCAACGGCTTAACGTGCTTCCCGAGGCACGGAAGAAACTCGGTATGAAATGTGTGGTCCACGAATCAACCTTGGTAAGCAAGACTTAATCTGAAGATCATCGTTAGCCTATAATGTTTCCACTGCTGGGACACAGGCCTCCTCTCCTATGAGAGGGAGTGGGCTGTAATCCACCACGCGGGCCCAGTGCGGGTTGGTAGATGTCACATGTCTTCGAATTTCTGGTTCTAGGACATGCCAGTTTACTCACGATTTTCCTTCACCGTTTTTGAGGGCAGCGGTGATGAAACAAATTACACAAAGTAATGCGCCAGCCTGGGTTCGAACCCACGACCTACTGCTTGTAAGTCGGGGCTGCTGCCACTGAGCCACCGCTGCTCAAGCATTTCAATCATTTTACTTTAATTCTATCATCAGGTGCTACTCTTGCTTCCCCAACTACACAAGAAATAAAATCTGATATGATTCACTTCATAAAGGACTCCATTTTGAAGAAAGAAATCTTTACTGGGATCCATGCTACACTTTCCCAAGGAGATTATAACACAGTTGAAGGTTTGTAAAGCGTCGTGATTATAATAAATCAAAGTTTTGATTCAAGGGGTCTCTCCGTCAACGAAGAACGGGCCCGTCCGTAAGAAGGAAAAAAAATGAAGAATATTTGTGTCGCAGGGACTTGCATACATCACGAATTTTTATAAATACGACAGAACACTTTTGACTGGTGTCATTCGAAACACTTATTATGTTATATGGCGTTTTCTCTACTAAAAATATTAAGTCTGAGAACGCCTCTGTTAAAATTAACTGGAAATACAATAACATGATCTTCACAAAAAAAAAAAACTCTTAACTTAATGAGTTTCTAAGTAAATGTTAGTGATTGTTAAAATAGTTTCAACCGGTCAAAAATAGTTTTGACTAAGTGACAGTTTTGACTGTGACATACATCCATATCTTTTTGTCTATTTGCCCAGCTTTAGCAAGGTTCACCATTTGTTATCGACTTCATTCTTCAAAAGTTCCTATTGGTGTTTGTCAAAGCACTTTTATATGTAGTTAAGAGAAACAGCTCAAAAAGTTTCACGTCCTCTATAGAAAAGGGAGATCATGTGATCACCCGGTGTTATGTTTGATGAGCTTCTCGACAGTTGTTGAGTGTGTACTTTTATCGTTAACAGTTTACTTTTGATACACGATGTAAAAAACGTCAGTATAATAATATGTGGTGGTATAAGTGTTGTCACAATCTCATGAACATAATAGAAACTGATATAGATTTGAAAATTACAGGTATACCGCTTTCAAAAATCCCAGTGACTTGGGCTAAAAATGAGCCAGATAATAAAGACAATAAAGAAAGTTGTATAACTTTCAATAGTGACGGAGAAGTAGCTGATAACCTCTGTGAAGTCACTCGTCCTTACATCTGTTTACACCCTCAGAACCCTCAATTAGAAGCCAATAAACGCGGCACTGTAGATCAAGGTAACTATTCTTAACTATAGAAATGGGCCAACAGGCATGTATTTGCCTAGCCCTTTCCTAAATAAGTTTGAGTCAGTTTTCTGTCTCACAGAATGCAGCTGAATACCAGTCTATACTTATATTATACAGTATGTTAGTTTAAACGAGGGACATATTCAAACCCACAATAGTACATGCTAACATGATACTAATAAAAATATAAACAAAAAAAAAAAACACTGATAAATAACAGACAGAACCATACCAAAATGTTCGCAAATGTCACGCAACGTGTATACCCTTGCGCTAGCGACTTAATACTATCGCAGAACATGTGAGCGGGTCAATGACTCCTAGGTATAATCCATTTTTCCTTCATACTTTAAACTTACCTGGCTTAGGACAGTCCAAAATATCTAGGCACTAATAAAACCATTAAAAATTCTTCTATATACGTTATAGGTTTTTTACATATTTGGGACGAGAATCGAATACTGAATACCCTCCCTCAATATGTCCCTCGTTTAACCTAACATACTGTATAAATAAAATGGGGAAAATGTGACGCCGACGAAGTTGCGTGGGTCAGCTTGTACTTTAGATGGAGTGACTGCCCATCTGTCAATAAGAAGTTTGTTATAATAAAAAATTTAAGAAATGTCATACCTATCTCCGTTATCATCGAACGAACGTTTGAAGTTCCTACAAAATGACACACATTAGACACTTGAGATCATTGGAGAATTCGAGACTTTAGATGCAAATTCCACCAAATTTTATGACTAGTCTTTCACGGTCCAAGCTGTCCGTTTATGGAACGAATTGCCGGTGTCGGTAAGACAAGCACAGTCACTCGTTGCTTTTAAAAGCTTGGTAACAAATCATTTTCAGTCTCTGTAATTTCATTCAGTTAATGCTATTTAATGTTAAAACAGTCAAATATCTATATATATTTATGTATTATATTTATATAATACATGTATATGTGCATATTTGAAGTAGATAACTTTTAATTTTGTTATTTAAAATTTTTGTGTGGTATACCACACTGATTACCGCCTTTTTTATTTTAATTCTATAATGTTCATCCAAAGGTTGGACAGGCTGGAAGATATCGCTATAAGCGATAAGACAGCCGTTGTAACCATAAAATTAGTAGTTTTGTAAACCCGTGTTATGTTTGATTTTCAGTGTACAGTAATTTTTTTTTCTATTCTTTCATCATCTTTGTCTTTTCAGAATACCACTTGGACGCAAGAACTAACAAGTGCTACAAGTTCCACATGGTGGCACGTAATTTCTCACGAGCGTCCATGGCATGTACAGCTGAAGGCGGCCATCTTGCTATTATAAACAGTGAAATAGAAGCTAAAGTTCTCGGTGAAATATTTTCAAAAGTTCCCAGAAGTGACATGTTGGGAATGGCACCACATTGGAAAGAAGTAGCTTTCATCGGTTTTTACGATTGGAATGAACGCGGGGATTGGAGGACAATTCATGGTAATATATATTTATTTTCTTGCATCTTTTTAGAAACTATACACGAAACATTTACAAACAAATACTATAGTAAGACTAAAACTTAGTGTATTAAATACAAGGTGTTGTTTTGCATCCTCGTCAAATTCAAAGAGGTAAGTATACTAATGATTTTCGACTCGAATCAATAATAAATTCGGTAGGTAATTTTTTTTCTTATTTACGAAAATCGGTAAGTGTGAACCACCCGTGTTTTAAACGCGGCCTTCTGATCCTCGCCCTATGACCGCGCTTTCCTACATACAAACAATCTCAAACGTTAATTCGATAATTTCTTATTCCCTAAACCACATTAAGGGTGTTTATCTGATATGCTGACAAACTTAAACATCCAAAAAAATCAACGTTTATTAATCATTAACTAGGTACCGTAATTTTAATTGATTATTTATGTCTTTTGTGACAACCTCCTGAATTTTGACGAGGATGCAAAAGAACACCTTGTATATTAAGTTCTCTTTTAAATATAAATTTTGTTAAAAATATATATGGCCCACATGCTCAGCGTTAGCGTTACAGTTATTGTACCTATGTCTATGCACTATGCTTCTATGCTATGGTCTGTACAGTGGGTACAATGAGTGATTGTCATGCGTCCATTTCACATCGAAAGTCACTTAGGGGCGCTCTCTTAGGCGATTCACAGACACCTAGTCAGCTAGGTCGCGCGGTGAAGCCGATCTTATGCCTCATTGGTTTGTATGAAGACTGCGGCGCTCACTGCGTCTCCGAGCAGCATACAAATCTTCGCCGCTTCCGTACAACCGCGTGGATGAACTGTGTAGTGTGAGAATCGCCTTAATTGGCAATATAAATAGTAAACGATCAACAATTTTTTTTTGTATTTTTTTTTTTGTAATACCATCACATCAATGGTACTTTTCTTGAGCGAGAAAATAGTCGATACCCACTATTTTCAGGACCTCTTCTAATACTTTTTTTTTTTGGGTTCATTCCCGCGTGGAACAAATATTTGTATGGCCTACAGTTAGTTGTTCCGGGTCTGGCTGATCTGTTTGTGTATGTAAATTTAAATGTTTGTAAACGCACCCACGATATGGGCAAAGAGAGAGAAATTGAAAAAAAAACGTGTGAGAAACTCCCACGTTTATTTCCAAATGAAAAAAAAACTAAAACTTTATAACAGCATCATATAATTCCTTTTTAGGTCAAACGCTTTCGGAAGCAGGGTTCAGCAAATTCTCTGAAGGGGAACCAAATAACTTAAAACCAGGGGAATTCTGTGGTTCTATATATCGCTCAGGGCTGTTGAACGATTTGTGGTGTCACGAGGCTTTTACATTTATCTGTGAGAAGAGTCCTGATTATCCTGGCAGGTGTCATGTTGCTGAAGTATATTAAATGCATTTTTGGATATCATCAATTTATCATCATTATATTTATTTAATGAATTATTTTTTATTATAGTGGATACTGATGCGTACTCTCACTACTCATGTCTTAAGATTCATTGTTCGAAGGTTAAGATGCTTGAAAATAAAATGTGTAATTGAAATTTTGTTTTAAATTATTATCCCCTATTTTTTTAAGCTGAAACCGCAAAACCAAAGGTTACGTATAATAAAGAATCTTGGGCACTAAGCTTCTTTACTTCTACCGCCGGGTACGTATTTGAATATCGAAGATTAAAATACCAATGTTCAAAACAATGAAAATTTAAATATCGATTCTATCAAAATGTCGAAAATTGTTATACCTACGCTTAAAACGTCGAAGATTGAAATGCCGAGTTATTAAAATTTCGAATGATTCAAAATATCGAATGACATTATGCCTAAGTTCAAAATATCAACATTTAATACATAATTTTAAAATACCTACTAGTTATTTTTTCGATTATTCAATAAAGGAAGGAGAAGGAGTTTTGTTTAATATTTTGTATTATTGTCACTGATTATATTGTACATTTGCGTACAAATGTGTTTTATTTTAGGTTTTTATTATGTAAAAATAATTAAAGTAACATTACATGAGGTTTTCCTTGTTTTTTTCTTGTTACTACCTAGTAACTGATTACCATCTTGGAAACAAGCATGCAGCAATTATGCAACATGCAAGCAAACATGGTTTCTGTCACGGCTCCGGCGCTGCAGGGCTCCGGCAGTCCCACGCGACCTTTACGTCGCAGATGGTCTAAACGCTCTCCACGCCCGCGGCGGGTGGTAAAACCACCTGCTACTCAGCTCGCGGGCTGCCTCGCCCCTCCGCGCCTACGCAATTCTAAATTACACTCTAGGGGTAGGGTAGACAAGACTACGTGTAGTCGGTTTTGCAGCGATACGTTTCTGTCACTAACTTTAATAGCACAACATATTATTGACTTTCAAGAAAATATTTTAATTTAAAGACCTGCTTTATATGCTTGTACACTGGACACTGATTTTCATGGATAAAATAGGTCGAAATTGTTCCAAAACCGAATTGGGGCACCCCGAATTTACGTAGTCTTTTGGCTGTTACACCCTAGAGTGTATATAAAAATCCATGAACATGGGTGCCTATCCTTTGTTACGCAAGGGCGAAGGGGTTGCACTTCCCGTAGCGCCGGAGACGTTGCAGAAGCAACCTTTTTCCACTCATACTACTTATATCAAAATTTGTTCGACATTAACTTGTACGTATTTTTATTTTATATATATTTTTTTATGAATGTATTAAATGTTGAAAATTAACCCATTTTTACACGTAGGTATATTAATGTTCGATGTTCAAATAATATATGTATCCATCGATATTTAGGACGTTCGATAATCTGTATTTCGATATTTGGATCTTTCGATGTAACTTTTGTAGATATTTAGATATTAGATATATTGGACGTAGGTTATTTAACCATTCGATAATTTGAACTTTCGTTATTTTAATTTTCGATTTTATGGTCGTTCGATGTTTCCATTTTCGATGTTTTGAACATCGATATTTTAACAGTAGGTATGTTAATCTTTGATATTCAAATACGTACCCCTACCAATGAACATAAAATGTGTCAACTAATAGCGTTTCTTTGTTTGCATTATTCGAACGCCTTTAGTTCCATGTAGTATTGTAAGTTTGATTGCCACCTTGTTACCGACAAGCTAATGAGTTGCGGTGAGATGATCCTGTGAAGTGTTTCGACGTGTCTGCTCCGTTGGTGTCATGGTCGCAGGCTGAGCGAGCACTGCTGTTCTTGCTGAGCGTTGGGTCCCGAATTTAATTCCCAGGCCGGGCACACCATAAGAATTTGCAAATTCTGAGAACGGCAATGAATTTGGAAATTCTCAGTAGTACGACTGAATTATCTTGTCACAAGTGGTGAAAATAAAAATAAGTATATACATTTTGCAGTAGGTACTAATTGAAATATTAGGTTGTATATTTCAGCACTTTTCGCTGTTGTTTTGTGTAAGTATTTTTGTAGTGAGTCCGTACCTGTCGCGCAATAATTTCCTGTGTCAATGGTTTTTAAATATGTATATAAAAATTAGGCCACCCGTACGTCGATTCGGGTGGGCTAATTTTGACACCAGGTAGTAGTATCTTCGCCTGGTGACCAATGTGAGTAATTTTCATACAAACTTTCAACCCCTGTTTCACTCGCTTAGGAACCCCAAAGCAAGTGATTTTTTCCGAATCATTTCTAAACGGATTCATTAATTTTAACCCAAGCCGCCAGTGGTTTCAGCTGTGGCTACTCAGTTAGGTCTTAGGTCAAACGATTTTATAAGTACCTGTCTACGAGTAAACATACAAAAAAAAAAAAAAAACGACTTCAAAAACACAAAAAAGTGAAAAATAACTTTAGCTTCAGCAGTCGGTGACTTTGTTTATCTCTCGGTGGTTTTGTTTCATTGTCGTATTTCTTTTTTGCAAAAAAGGTTTATTTATTTTTCCATTTGTAGTTGTAGTATATACAAATATTTGCTAGCATTTATCTTACATTGTTAACAGTACATTTCATGGTAGTAGGCATAATAATATAATTATATCCCCAATGAAATGAAACTTAACACACCTAACTATCGAAACGTGGGTGTACTGTATCCCCTCAGAAAATACAGGCGTGATCTTATGTTAGTGTGTCAACAATTAACATCTAAGCGATTGCATAAATAACCGTTTACGATAGATGATAGACAGACTACATAGGTAGACTTCAAGTACAATGTACAGAGACGGGCTTAAAGCCATAAGTATTTTCTACCACTTAACTTTTGGGTGATGCAGAGACAAACAGTGTTAGGTGTGTGACTGTGAAAAAAATAAAACATACTAAAAAGATATATAAAATACTAAAAACTTATATCAAAATACTATGAATATACATCAATATATAATTTTTTTAATATATAAATTTAGATTTTCCTGGGTTTGCATCATTAGCTCTCGACTTATACCTTTCATCATCAGATCAGCAACAAGAGATGATGATGGCCAGGCACAAGTTTCTGAATCGTGTTCGAAAGTAAAAGAAAAACATTGTATGATATTAAAAATAAATATAAAAATTTCAGGGTTGCCCTCGATTTCTCGATATTATGGTACACATCTTATTGTTCAAAGCCTAATATAACTTAAATGAAATAAAATCGAACCATGATTTAGACTTTTCTTTGCGATTGAATTGGATGCAATAAAGTGCAAGTAATCGTGTATCGGATGGTCGAACGAGGAAATATGTACCTAATATGTTTTTTCCTAACTTTAATCTATGCTATCTACGAATGAAACATGTGTTATGTTCAAACGACGTAAATCGTGTCGCCCCGCCTTAACCAAGAAGGAAAAAAAGTATTTTTCGGTGAAAAGTAGGTACCTACGATTAAATATGTAACTGCGATATGAAACTATTACTACCGTGTACAGTTGAGATCTCGGTTGTCACAAAATGAAGTCGCTTTTAATATGTTTTGTGTTACTATTTTGCCTGAATTTTTCTGGTAAGCTAGTATTATTATTTTATTTGTTTAGTAACCAATCATATTAATGTGTTATATAATTTCTAGACGTAATTAATTACGAAATGAGGATGACATGAGTTATTATTAATTCATTTATTTCAGATAATTATAATCCATTCAATAAATAAAATTAAATTAAAATCAATTGGTACATAAAATTTAATAATTTACGAATTATTTTATGTTTAAATAGTTAATAGTTATATCGTGCTTAAATTTTCAGAGGGATCATTTAGATGTGACTACAAATATAGTTTTAATGCCCGAGGATGGTTTAAATCATTCGTTGTACCAGCTACTTGGTTCGATGCCCGGCTACGATGCATTCTGGAAGGTAAGTTGCTTATTTCGAATTAAGTAATGCAAAGTGAAAAAAAATGAATGTTTGGTCGAATATGCTGGTGTACTGGGTTCATTGCTGAATTCAGTAAAAGTGTTTATCAATTTGATTTTTTTCAATAGTATCCCAGAAGAACAGCTCACTTTAATTTTTACTTTAAAATTTACAAAGTAAGGACCTACTCTTTCAAGAAGTGTTAGTGTGACGCATTTTTTTCCTCACCAGGTGCTGTCCTAGCTTCCCCAACCACACCAGAAATACAAGATGAAATGAGGGACATCATGAAGAGCCCCAATCCGGAATATGAGATTTTCACCGGGATTCATGCCACTTTCTCCCCAGGAGATTATTATACGATTGAAGGTTAGTGAATAATAATATAGATAATTTGACATTATTTAGTGTGAAACAATAGTAGTTGTTGGTTATAAAATGTATCTAAATTAATAATGAACGACTGTCATGTTAGTAGTGTAATCAGTCTGTAACAAACTACTGGGACACAGGTTTCCTTACTATACAAGGTGTTGTTTTGCATCCTCGTCAAAATTGAGGAGGTTGTCCCAAAAGACATAAATAATCAAATAAAATAACGGTACCTAGTTAATTATTAATTAACGCTGATTTTTTTGGTTGTTTAAGTTTGTCAATATTTCAGAATAACCCCAACGTGGTTTAGGGAATATGAAATTATCGAATAAACGTTTAAGGTTGTTTGTATTTGTGGAAGCGCGGTTATAAGGTGAAAATCAGACGGCACGCGCTTATAACACAGGTGGTTCACACCTACCGATTTTAGTAAACAAGAAAAAAAAATACCTAGCCACTTTATTATTGATTCGGGACGAAAATCATTAGCATACTTACCTCCTTGAATTTGACGAGGATGCATAACAACACCTTGTATATATACAACATGTAACTTAATTAACGCACATCCTGAAAATAGTTTGTTCAGAATCGTTTACTGAATCGATTTCTATCATTTTTAATATAGTTAATTTTTTATCCCAAAAATAATTAAAACTACGGAAATTATTGTCATATTTACCCTGTACAGTCAAAACAAATTGAAATGGACGTAGTTTCGTTATGTTGTGCCGAGTGGCGCGTTAACTGCTTGTACGAATGTGTGTGTTGCGTGCGTAGTAGTATGACCATAACGTTCTGCAAGAATTGGTATAACTAATTTATTAAATAACAATGCATTTACCTGTTAAATTAAAAATTCAGTGTATGTATTATTATTATAATACAATATTCTAATTGGGGTGTTTGAAGGTGTGCGTTAATTACTTTACATGTTGTATAGTAAAAAAATAAAGAAAAGTCTTTTCTTATTTTTTTTCTTTTTAACGTGTCCATGGAGTTTCTTGCCCATTCTTCTCCATAGGAATCTAAGCTTCAGAATGCGCAGCTACAGTACTTTCACAGTTATTATGTCTTGTGACTGGGACTGTAGCTTCTTTTTTATTAATGTTTCTGGCTAAACTAAAGTGCCTGTAACTGGCTAACTTGAAATAAATGATTTTGATTTGATTTACCGTATTGTTCATCGGTGAGATTGGAGGGTCATGGTCATATTTAAAGTTACGCATTATATCTTTTGTATAAAAAAAAGAAAAAAAAAGATGAAACTTTATCCTCGAATATCTCGATAACCAGTTAATTTCCAATTATTATTCAATACTAACAAGTGATTGCAATTACTGGACAAACATGTATGTTTGACTTAAACGGGACAAATTTAAAAATTACAGGTACACCGCTCTCAACAATTTCGGTGACTTGGGCTAAGAACGAGCCGGATAATAAGGACAACAAAGAACATTGTACTACTCTTAATGGTAATGGAGAATTAGCAGATCGTAGGTGCCAAGAGACACGCCCTTATATCTGTTACCGATCTGAGTCTTCACCAATCGTACTCCATCAATGTGGCACTTTCGATCCAGGTAATACTCGTAGAAATACTAACAGTCTTGTCATTTTGTTAAGTAGGGGTTACCTGAGTTTCACCTTGACAAATTATCACTTCCCAAACAATTTTCCGCATAATTTCATTTGCCAAATTATTACTTAGCAAAAAATCTCTACACAAATAATTAACGCAAACCCTAATGTTTGGCAAGAGAACGTTTCAACAATAACTTGTTTACTAACTAGTACTTTTACAAATTTTTATGTAGTCAAATATTTCTGTTGAAATAACACATTTTACGCAAAATAAAATAAGGCAAATATTTAGTATCGTCAGTTTTCAATTTACCATTTCTTTTCAGTAAATTGCTTAGTTAATGACAAAAAATGCAACACAATAATATGTCAATTGAACAGATGGTAAATCATAAATGTCACTCAATGTGGGTTATTCATGCAAAACACTATCACTGTGTTTTCCATATTTCTTTCTATATAATCTAGTCGTTTCTTGAGGTCAAAGTTCTAACCTAACCTAACTTAACCATTTTTCTTTTAATAATTAACCCCGTCTAACTAGTTCGGTTCTCGATAGCCTGCTAAGAATAATCTCATTTTTCCATATTTTTCTAGTCGTTTCTGGCCCTCGCTCGGCTCGTGCGGCAGTGGTGACACCGTCTGGCTCCCTGTAACCTAACCTAACTTTTGGTTTATATAATTTCCATAAATAACACTAATAACCTAGTAGCCATAAATTTGACTTGTTTCAGACAAATTCAATCTTAATTTTGGCTTTATATTTTTGTCATAGCTAATAATTTGACCTAACGTTTATTGTATAAAGATTGTTTGCTGTAATAAATCATTTGATTAAAGAATAAATGCCATAATGACATTATCTTTGGTAATATAATGCCTAGTAAATATTTGATCGAATGAAAAAGTGCGTAGGTACTAAAATCATTCCAAATATTGCATTAGTATAAAAAAAGGTTGCTAAAGTTTGTTTGGGTAGTGAAATTCTGTCAAAATCTTTTCGGAAAAACGGCAGGCTCCCGTTAAGTAGACATTAAGCTGCTTTAAAAAAAAAAAAGAAATAATACTTTATTATGATAAATGAGTATTTATAATAATTATTTATTTGGCATATGCCACAAGTACAGACACTATAATATATTAGACAATTAAAGTAAAACTTAAATCTAAACTAGAGAGACATTATTATTGTTTGCCACACATAGTCCTAGTTCAGCCAAATGTTAGTCAACCTACATAGATATGTCATCAGCATCATCATCTTCATATTTCTACCTTTTCATAACATATTAGGGTCGTCTTTTCCGACAGGCTCCCCCTTTTCAGCCGATCTAAATTCTAATAGCTATCAATTTCCTTTCAGAATACAACTTCGACAAAACAACTAACAAATGCTATAAGTTACATACAGTTCCAAGAAATTTCTCGCGAGCGTTCATGGCATGTTCAGCTGAAGGCGGCCACCTTGCTATTATAAACAGTGAAGTCGAAGCAAAAGTCCTGAAGGAACTCTTCGTCAAATATCCAGAATCCGAGTTGGTGGGAGAATTCGCGAAAAATGCTGCTTTTATAGGTGTTCATTCGGGTGCAAATCAGGATTTTATGACAATTGATGGTAATTTAATACTATGGGTAATATTTATATGTGTGTAATTTTATAATGTTATTTTGCCGTGACAAGAATCTATTAAGACACTTCATTATCCTGTCTACTAAAAAAGTTTTAGATTTAGGGGTATGAGGATTTTTTTTTTTTTTTTTATGAATGGCATCTCGCAGTTCAACCTATGAGGTTGTCGTCTGCTTAACCGGACTATCCTGTGGGTGCCTTTAGAGTAAGGCCTCCAGCCAGGGCATAAAAACTTACAAACTAAGCGACTGCACGCTAAGGGCACCCCCTGTGGGGTACGAACCTCGGCTTAGGGCGTCGCTGGGGGAGGACTGCATGGGGACAGGCTGGATCTGAATGGTATCATTATTTAGGGGCTGATTTAAAACTACTGGCACAGCATCGCGGGCTGGCTCGAGCGAGGGTCGGGGAGGGCATGGACCGGGACGTCGCGACGGACCTCGACGGCGAGGTCGGAAAGACGGCGGTTTGAGTCGGAACTTTTTAAGAGTGCTAGTCTCTTTGCTACTCTCCTGGAGGAGGGTGATAGCATCATCTGGAGTGACAAGGGTATGCCTAGGACGGCGTACTGTACTAATGCGCGAGGGTTCGTAACGGGCGGCCGCTGCGATCAGGGGATTACGGTGTTTAATGGCGTTATCGAAGAAACGCTTCGAAAGACGTTTCATAAACTGAAGGACGGTGGGCATTCTAAGGTCTACGTGTAGACGGTCATTACGGACATAAAAAGGGGCTCCCGTGACTCTACGTAAGAACCGGTTCTGTAAAATTTGCATCCTATGGATGTACTTAGGCTTGGTGTGAGCGTACACGACGCAAGCGTACGTCATAATGGGGCGGATCACCGCGGTATAAAGGCGCAACTTACACTTGAGTGACAACTTGCTTTTTGCCGAAATCATGAAATGAAGCCTACCCATAGCAAACGCAGCT
Organism: Cerastis leucographa; assembly: GCA_963082945.1. Taxonomy (NCBI): domain Eukaryota; kingdom Metazoa; phylum Arthropoda; class Insecta; order Lepidoptera; family Noctuidae; genus Cerastis; species Cerastis leucographa. The sequence goes on from OY720370.1 coordinate 6,858,520, forward strand.
CGGTCGCGAGCTGCTTTGATGTGAGCCGCGAAAGACAAGTGGTTGTCAAGTATGACTCCTAAGTACTTGGCTTGCTTCTCCCAAGGGATAGGCTTACCGTACATAGTGATCGGGCTGAGCGCGGGTGGCTTAATTTTACGCTGTTTAGAGAAAAGAACTGCCTGGCTCTTGTCGGGGTTCACCTCGATTCTCCATTTCCGGAACCAAGCGCTTAAGACGTTGGCTGAGGTTTGGAGGGTGCTATAGATAGCGTCGTGACTGCGGCCAGTGTAATAAATGGCCGTGTCGTCCGCGAACAAGGCTAACTGAGCCTTCTTGCTCTTGGGGATGTCACTGGTGAACAGAGTAAAGATAAGGGGAGAGACGACGGAGCCCTGAGGGACTCCGGCTCTAATGGGGTGGGGGGAAGACAGTGCCTTCCCGATGCGATAGCGGAAGGTGCGATCCGACAGAAAGTCTCGTAAGATGAGCACGAGACGGTCCGGCACTCCCAGTTTGTACAGCTTATATAATAAGCCGTTGTGCCAGACTTTGTCGAAAGCCTTAGCTATGTCGAAGAACAACACACCGGTCATCGCTCCACGCTGGAAGCCAGCGCTCAAGTGCTCTACGATGCGATGGACCTGTTGAATGCAAGAGTGTCCGGTTCTGAAGCCGAACTGCTCGTTGGGGATGAGACTTTTAGCCTCGGCGAAGTCTTTGAGTCGCTTATAAATAAGTCTCTCGTAGATTTTGCCGAGTGCGTTCAGGAGACTGATAGGTCTGTAGCTCGAGGGCTCAGACTTGGGTTTGCCTGGCTTGGCGAAACCGATGACAGTGGCCTCTTTCCATATTTGGGGAAAAGCGTTGTTGCTCAGGGCGCCATTGAAGATGGCCGCCATTAACACGACGAGCTGAGCGGGGAGGAGTTTAAACACCCTATTGGTGATTCCGTCGGAGCCGGGTGCTTTACGCGGTTGAAGCTTATTAATGATGTCTTGCACTTCGTCAGCTGTGACCGGAGGCAGAGGATCATCTGGGTCTTCTACAGGGGAGAGGGCGGCTCTACGTTCGACGAATGCGTTCACCTCATCGAGATGTCGCTTGTCTACTGGTTGAGAGCTGGGGGAGCACTGGGACTCTAGGCTGTCGGCTAGGCATTCGGCCTTCTCAGAGTCGTCGAATGCAACGCTCTTATCGGGTCGGGTGAGGGGAGGCATCGAAGCCTCTTCGGTGGAGCGCAACTTGCGTTGCAGCTGCCAGAAGGCTAGGTGGGTAGGCTCAAGCTCGCTAAGCGTCTTGTCCCATTGATCTGAACGATGCTCACTAGTGCGCTTCTTTACAGCACGCTGTAAATAACGCATGTGAGCTTTGTTCGCGTCGCAGGGAAAGTTGCTGTAGGCACGGATGGCCGCGTTCTTCTCGGTTATCAGTTCACGTACGTCAGCGGGTAGTATCCAGCGTTGATCGCTCAATGCTGGAACTTCTCGTGAGCAATCCTTCAGTACGGATTGCACGTGTTCTGTAAACGAGTTGATGGCGGCCGTCGTGTCTGCGACTGAGACTATGTGGCCGGGGATGGACTCCAGGTGAGACGACGTGGTGGATTTCAGCTTTTCGCTGACTTTCCTCCAGTCGGTTATCACTTGGGTCGGCGGGGGCTGGCTGGGGTCACAGGGACCCGAGCGGGGAACTAAGTGCATGAGCACTGGTCGATGGTCTGAGTTAAGCTCATGTAAAGTCTCGATGGAATGCAACTTAAGGTTGACATTCTTGAGTAGCGCTATGTCGAGAACGTCCGGACGTTGGTCGGGGTCGTGGGGATAGTGAGTGTGCTCCATAGGAGCGATGGGATCGAAGTTGAGGGACTCACCCAGGTTATACACGTGACGTCCTCTGGCAGAGGTCGTCGTGCTGTTCCAGGCGGGGTGTTTGGCGTTGAGGTCGCCCGCTATGATAACGGAGTCACTCAAGCCGAAGAGGACGGCAAGGTCTTTGGTGAACAGAGTGTGCTCCTCGGACGTGCCGCCGGGAGGGATGTACGCGGAGGCGATAGTGATCGGTTGATGACCGGTCATGCCTAGTCGACACACTGAAGTCTCGAGTAGGGACTCCATGGGAGGGGGATCTAAGGGGATGCAGTGCAGTTCTTTTCTATAATAGATTAGAGTACCGCCCTTGTGGCAACGTGACCGATCGTTGCGAACTATGCGATAGTTGGCAATTCTCGGATCGCGGTGACTGGGCTTGAGGAAGGTCTCCTGTATGAGGAGGATATCAATTTGATGGTCACGGAGGAAGGTGGCGATTTCATCACGCTGGCCTCTAATGCCATTGGCATTAAAGTACCCTAATTTAAGGGATCGGGGTTTGGTACACGTTAATCTCGTATTATCCATTGAAATTAAAGATTAATGCCGCTGAAGGCTTCGCCTAACTTGATTAGGGACTTGAGGATAATTTTAAGCTTATCACCGTCAGTGTTAGCCTCCCTGAGATCTGCCGCCATGCGGTCTGCTTCGGGGGTGACTAACTTTGCTAACGTTTCTAAAGTTACGTTAGGAGAGGAGACCGCGGCCGCGGGGCCGGGAGGCGCGGGACGAGCGGGCGCCGGTGCGCTCGCTTGGGCCACGGGAGTGGGGACAGGGGCATCTAATAGCCCGGGAATGGGGCTGGACTTTGCTTTGCCGAGTGCCGGGAAAGCTCTCTGGTGGTTCAGCGAGGTCCAGGGAGAGGGCCTCTGCGGGCTGAGTCTCTCCGGCATCTGTGCAGTTGGTAGCCTCACCGATGGGCTTTCTCTCTGTTGGCGGGCGTTTGCACGCTTCGCCAGTTTAGAGGAGGAGCCTTTGGGGGCTTTCGGGCAGCCGCGGTAGTTAGCCGGGTGGCCCGACTGGCCGCAAAGCACACAGCTCGGTGGCTCCGTGCATAGCGATTTGTCTTTGGGACGGGGGCAGTCTGCCGTACCATGGTCGCCTAGACACTTTACGCATCTGTGCGGCGCATGGCAGTTGGCTTGGCTGTGTCCGTACAGCTGGCAGCGGTGGCACTGCCCTACTACGGTTGAGCGGTAAGGCTTCTCTATTGAGATGCCTGTGAGGGAGCATACCGACTTCACTTTGAAGATCGGGTGGTGTCCTTCTACTGGGTCACAAATGACCAGTACCATGTCGTACTGGTCGCCGCCTCACGCCTTATGAAGGCGGTGGACGGCTGCAACCGGGATGTCCTGGCCTTGGAGGTCATTGAGGATGTCCTCCGTGGATATCTCCTTCGGGATCCGCCTGATCACCACGCGGGTGGGCTTCTCCTCTGGGAGGGAGTAAGTATGGAAGGCTATGTGCCTTCCGATCAGCTGGCGAGTAAGTTCCCTAAAGTCTGTTGTCGTAGGGACCACTACTTTGATTCCCTGCTGTGTGCTTTTTGCGCTTGTATATTGTATGCGGCGCTCAACACACATTTTGGACACATCTGTCCATTTCCCTTTGTCCTGAATGAACAACGGGGGAGGGGGTTTCAGCTTCTTTGAAGAAGCAGCTGAAGGTTTAGCCTTAGGGCTGACTGGCCTACTGGTATGAGCAGCGGCGGACGTAGGTAAGGGGACCGGGGAGGTGGGACGGGAGGCCGCGGGAGAGGGGACAGTAGGGAGCGCGACAATCTTTTTGGCCATGGCGGCCTGGGAATTTTTGCCCTTCTTTCTCTTGCCCTTTCCGACGACTTGATAGTCGTCTTCAGAGGATGAGGAGGCAGAGCACGAGTCTAAAATTGATTCTGAGTCGGAGACAGGCTCAGTTGTGTCCATGTTCTCAGAAACGGGAACAATGGACGCAGGTTCGGACTGATCCTTTGTTTGCGAAACAAAAGGTTTCGAAACAATGGGTCTCGGTTTAGCCGGAATCGCGGCGGCGACGGCTGGCGGTAAGCCTTTGTCCATGTTCTCGGGAACGGGAACAATGGACGCAGGTGCGGGCTGGCCCTTTGTTTGCGAAACAATGGGTTTCACAAGAATGGGTCTCGGGGTAGCCTTAATCGCGGCGGCGACGGCTGGCGGTAAGCCTCTGTCAGCAGGTGGCGGCGACAAAGGGCTCTCGAGCGCGTCACTGAAGTCAGTGACGGCAATACTGGATTGCTGCAAGGCAGCGACATCGGACCCATATTTCTTTAAAAAATCTGGGTCGTTCAGGAAAACGCGTTTGAAAAACGCCAAAAGGAGTTCATCATCCGCGTCAAGGGCCATATTGTCTGCTAAGAGTTAGCGAACATCTGAGTGAAGCTCAGCGCGCCTAATAACCTAATTCCTTAAACAATTATGTAGGGAATTTACTGGGTCCAGCGACTCACCCGCTTCAACCTTCCCGCAGCCACAGTCCGAAGGTCCTGGCTTGGTAGCAACTCCAACACCAGTCTAGGGAACTTCGCTTTCAGGAACTTGTTGAAACGGGTAACACTAGCACAGTATATCGGCGGCGCATGCGTTCGCGACGGAGTCCAATTTTTCACCTAGACCCTGAAGGGGTTAGGTGGGCAGATTGGGTCACCACCCTCTCTCGATTTCGTTGGCACCGTTAGGTTTCCCACCAAGAACCTCGAAACTGAGGAATTTTCCCTGATGGGGCAAAGGAAGTTAAATCGGAATAATATCCGAAGCAAATGAGCAAGTGCTGTCTTAATAAAAAGACAGCAATTGTTCGGGGGTGTAGTCGAGGGACTACTGATGACGTCACGACACTGGGAAGCGACGAACCGATGACACACACTGATAGCGAGCGGGAATGCGAGCAGGTAGCGGCACGTCCGTACGCGACGGCGGTCAGGCGGCGAGTGGGGTATGAGGTCGTTGGGCCATCGCTACGTCCCCCGACATGGGGGCGTGGCGGGCGGGATATGGGCAAGCCCTTTCCCCGCGGAAATCAAAATGTGCCCGTTACAACGGGCACCTCATTAGGGTGCCATATAGGCGATAGCAGGTGGCGAGCGCGTGTAAAAGGCGCGACTCGCCAATGTGTAATTGACATTTTGTCCGGTAGGAGGCGCCAGCGGCGCTAGCGCTACGCGCTTAGCTACGGTACAACGTTACCGTAGCGAGCGCCGCTTTCTTCACGCCACCTCGGCGGTCTGTCACCGCCAGGTGAGACCTCCGGTTGCCCGGAGGAGGCCCAGCGGATGACGACCTGCGACAGAGGTGACTCTGTTGGCGCATCCTACCGCTAAGGATGGTGGCCCCCGTCTGCAGACGCTCTCAGATCGAGCCGATCACGCTCCAGACTAAGAGGCCGTAGTGAGTGGGTTTGAGCGGCAATGTATTGAGTAACACCGCTCATGTATGCGATAGAATAGCGAGCCCGCGCCGCTCATTCGTCGCGTGGGTTTAGATGCTTGTGGAGTCACGTAGTGTGTGGTCGGTGCGCGTCATGCCTATATTAACTTAGACACAGCGCGCCTCGAGTGCATGTTGTGCATGTGGAGTCATTTTGTTTAGGTAGGTCGCGTGTAGATGTAAGCGACTTACCCGGGTGCGTCAATCAGGGGGGGGGGGGTGGCGATAACACGTCCGCAGGCACGAGATCTCGCGGTAGGCGGCGTGTGCGCCCCGCGCGCCCCGCGTCAGGCGGGCGCGTGTGCCACGGCGCTATTTGCGCTAGGTGGGGCCAGGCAGAGGCGTCGGCGCGGGCGAACATGCGTGACGCGAGGCGGCAACAAAAGTCGTCCAGGCTCTCAATCCTCATGTCCCGCTGTATGGTGGCATTCCTCACATAGCGAGGAGCGGCGGCGATGGACCGCAGCGCGAGCGATTGCTGCGCGCGGAGCATTTTCTTGGTGGACTCGCTAGTGAGGGCGAGCCACGCTGGGGCGGCGTACGTGATGAGCGGGCGAATGTACGTTTTGTACACGCCCAGCTTGGCACGCAGCGGGAGGCGGGACGAGAGCACTGGGCGCAGCTGGAAGCGGGCATTCCTGCATTTGGCGATTGTGCTGCGGACGTGATGTACCATAGAGAGCCGGCGATCGATAGTGACCCCGAGGTATTTTGCCTGAGGTGACCATGCGATGTCGGCTCCCTGTAATGTCAAGGGTGGTGGGAGTTTGGTGCCGCCGGTGGCCAGCGCCTGTGTCTTACCCACGTTCACCGACAACCTCCACTTGGACAGCCAGTCGGGAAGCAGGTCTAGCGCGCGCTGCATCTTGACGGCCGCGTGCCGCGTGTTAAGCGATGTCGCTATGTACGCGGCGTCGTCGGCGTACAGCGCGAGCGTGGTGTCAGATGTGGTAGGGATGTCGTCGGTGTAACATGAGTAGCAATGCGGCGAGACGCAGCTACCCTGCGGCACTCCTGCGGCGATCGGACGGGCGCCCAATAGCGCGCCGTCGACCACCACCCGGAAAGTCCTGTTAGAGAGGAAGGAGGAAACCACCTGCACTAGGCGACGAGGCGTGCCAGCCTGTGCCATCTTGTACAGCAGGCCGGCATGCCAGACGCGATCAAAGGCCTTCTCCATGTCGAGGAATACTGCTACTGCTTGTTCCTTCTTGTTAAGGGCCGCGGTGAGCAGATGCAGTACCCTCGACAACTGGAGCGTCGTAGAATGTTCGGACCGAAACCCGAACTGCTCTACTCGTGGAGTAAAATGTTGCTTTAGGTGTCGCAGCAGGAGTTGCTCAAACACCTTGGAGGTAGTGGACAGAAGCGTTATCGGCCGATAGCTCTCCGGCTTCAGCACGTTCTTGTTCGCCTTGGGCAGCATAATAACGCGCCCCTCCTTCCACGAGGTCGGGAAGGCGCCCGAGCGCAGTATGGCCGTGTACAGGCGCGCCAAGGCCGCTACCGTTCGGTAGGGCAGGTGGCGCAGCGCTGTGTTGGTCACACCGTCCGCTCCGGGGGCCTTCCTTAACCTTGTGTTAAGGATGGCGCGTCTAACCACGCGAGGCGAGAAGAAAATAGGGTCTTCGTCGGGGGCTATCGGCGAGGAGAAGTACTCTCCAAGGTGCCTCTCGACTGCTGCGATGTGCTCGGTGTTGGCAGTTGGGTTTGGTACAAACTGACGCTCCAGGTGCTCGGCGAAGATCTCCGCGCGGTCTGGCGCGGAGTATCTAGGCGCCCCGTCGCTGTGACATAGCGGGCGTACCGGAGCCGGGGTGTTCGTTAGCTGACGACACAGCTTGTGTAGAGACGTCCAGTCGCCTTCTGCGGCGTCAATACACTCTTCCCAGCTCTCGGCGCTGAACTCCTGTAACTTGGCCCTAACCTTCTCCGCAAGGCGGTTCAGGTCGCGCTTAATGCGTGGACATCCTGTCGTTTGCCACCGCTTGCGAAGGCGCCTCCTCTCGGCGACCATTCGCTTCAGGTGGGTAGGCAGAGGCTTGTAAGCAAGCCCCTGCGGCTGCGTGTTGATCTCGGTCGCCTCTTCGTGGGCGCGCTGGATGCAAGCGGTGATCTCCTCAGCTAGCCTGTCGACGTCCGCGGCGGTGGTGACGGGCCAAGTAGGAGTGGTGGTTTCCATCACTTCTACGAACTTTGTCCAGTCCGTCTTTCGACGTGGCGCTGGAGGAGAAAGTCTGGTCGGCATTCCTGATAGTACGACGAGTACAGGTTGATGATCCGACTGTAACTCGTCGTCTATTACCTGTTGGGCGATCTGGCATCCCAGGTCCCTGTGGATAATGATGTCCAGTACATCCGGTAGGTGGTTCTGGTCATCTGGGTAGTGAGTGGGCGCTTCAGGGCCGGACACCATGTATCCACGGGCCTCTGAGTCAGCGAGGAGTCGCCTCCCCCCGGTGTTCGTACACCGGCTGTTCCAGGCCGGGTGTTTCAAGTTAAAGTCGCCGGCGAGGAGAGTAGGGTGCGGAGATGAATATAGTACCGCCCGCAGCTCCGCTAAGTCCAGCGGGGCGTCGGGTGGGCAGTAGCCAGCGTAGATGTTAACGTCCTCGCCGGCGATGTGTACCTGGACACCTAGTACGTAAAAGGTGCCCAGTGGCGTCGGAGGGAGAGGTTGGTGGACGACTCTGCGACTAATCAAGACCGCCAGACCGCGGTAGATTGAGCCGAGTGGAGACTTCTCATCCTGACGATACAAGACGTATCCCGGGAACTTGGGCCTGTCTGCAGGCCCCAGGAACGTCTCGTTGATGAGCGCCACGTCGATCCGTTGGTCCTTGAGGAAGAGGCGGAATGGGGCAACCTTATTTCTAAGGCCGCGGGCGTTCCAGTTGATTATCCTCAACGACTCAGCCATGGTAGAGTTGGAAGAGTTGGGCGAGTCCGTCGAGGATAATGTCCTCCGCGTTCTGACCCTGTCGGATGGCCCTAATTAGGTCCAACAGCAGTCTGATGGCGCAGGCGGTGAACTCTTTGTTGGGAGCGGCGCGACGCCTTTCATGATCTCGGGCGCCGGCTTGCGGCTGGGCAGCGCTATTCGTTGCTGGATGTGCAGCAACTGTAGCCGTGTCTGTGGGTGGGGCGGGCCTTCCCGCCCGCTTCCCCTTCTTCTTGCCGGCGCCAGAGGTGGCGTCGGTGGTACCAATAGTGGTGATTGTTGTCGCGGTTGTCGCGGGCGCCTGATGCGTCGCCTGCGCCGGTACAGGGCCAGGATCTGGCCTGGGTTGCTGCGCGGGAGGCTGGGGCTTTTTCCCCCTCCTGTTCCTGCCCCCGCGCGGTCTCTTCTTCCGCCTCGAGACGGGAGCTTCCTTATTTATAGGGGGCCCGTTTGCTGTCGCCATCAGCGACGTGCTAGGGGCCTCATTGGCTTCTGCAGTGACGACTGTGCTCTTGGGTTGTCGCTGCTGGGTGATGGCGACAGTGCCCGCTCGCTTATTCCGGACTTCTCTCCGGAATACGGGGCACGCACTGCTTGACGCCGGGTGATCGCCTGCGCAATTCACGCACGTGGGCTTTTCAGTTCTTGGTCTTGGGCAATCACGGGCTGCGTGCTCCTCGCCGCATCTCACGCATGCGAGCGGGCGGTGGCACTGGTGCGAGCTGTGTCGGAATTGCTGGCACCGGTGGCACTGGGCAGGCCCCTGTTTGCTCCTCCAGGCGTCGATACGAACACCACGCATGTACAGGAGCATGGTGATGTCGTATATTCGACGGAAATCCGGTTGTCTCCTGAGGACCGCATAAAGAGGCAGCCAGGTCGTCCGCCGCGCGCTCTTATATTACGGACGTACTCTGGCTCAAACCCCTGCGCCCTCAGTTCCTCCGTGATCTCTTCCGGATCCGTATCCGCTGGCAGCCCTCTTATAGCCACCTTAATGCTACGCTCCGCTGGTAGAGAGTAAGAGAACCAGCTTAGGCCCTCCGATCTCTCTAGGTCAGTGAGGTATTTCTGAACCACCCTGTACTCGCCCTCCGATTCGGGTACGAACCGGATTCCACCCTGGTAGGGGCGAGCATTAGGAGGGTGGCCCAGAATGTCCCTCACGGCCCTGAAATGAAGGGCCCAGTTGGGCAGTTTCTCCACCACCAGCGGAGGGTAGCGTGGCTTATCCCTCTGTCTCTCCTTGGCAGCTGCTTCTGCGCTCTTGCCTTGGGCAGGGGCTGCGGCGGCGGCTGTCGTGGTTGGTGCGGTGGTTGGTCCAGTGGGCGGGCTACGAGCCGCCTCGGCGAATGTCGGCGATCCGACTCCGGCTCTACCGCGCGGTTCGCGCTGCGGGAGCGGGGAGTCGGGGCAGACACGCTTCGCCTCTTCGGCGGCCTCGTCGTCCGGGCTTCGTGGGCGGCGCTGGGCACGGGTCTCGAGAGTAAACTCGTACCCAAACGCCATTGTCTCGTCAGGATTTGTAATGTTAGTTGAGGTAGGATTACCTACCTCGTTATCCTCGTCATCGTCGTCCATGTCGCTGCCCCCTGTCAGGGAGCACGGCGACATGGCCGCGGGGGAGTCCTGTGCTGCGCTGCGAGGCGGGGGCGGCGACATCGGTCCGGACACAGTCGACGCTGCGGCGGCTGAGCCTGCCAGCAAGCGGCGTGGTGCGGGCGATGCGGCACGCCCAGCTCGTGGAGCGGCGGCGGCGGGCCGTGCGTGCGCGGGTCCACTCGCAACGGGGCGGGACGCGACGGGCACTGCTTGGGTTTGGTTTGCGGCGCGGGGTGCGTGCGTCGTGGTCACCCGATCCGCCTGTGCAACAGTGCTCAGGGGGGGGGGGACAGCACGAGCAGCGACCGCGCGGTTAATGGGTCCGGGTGGCCTCGGGGCCATGGTAGGCACGGGGCGAAACGCCGGTGGGCGGACCGGAACGGCCGGAGTGCGGACGGATGGCGTCGTCGGAGAACCGGCTACAGGTCGCGCACTGGGTGATGGAGGGGAGGTAGGAAACGGCCTCCTCCCTTCGGTGTTGGCATCGGCAACATGGGTACTAGATGCAGCGCCGGGCGTCGGGCTCCGGATGATCGGGAGCGACGGCGCTCGGTCCCCATTGGGATTGGTTGGTGGCGGCGTCACTTTTTTCGGCATTATTTGGGTGTGGCCGACCGCAACCGCTACGGTGCAGCTGCACCGGGCAGCACGGGGGGCACCCGCTGCGAACCCACAGGCACTAGGTACCCATGGGTACCCAACAGGCTCCTTACCGTTTAATTATTAAAATGTTCGGTTCGGGCGGTAGGCTAATAAATTTTTTTCTCGCGTCTACCCTCGACCAATTTAATAAAATTGGGAGGTCGGCCAATCACAGCCCGCGCCAAAGGTGGCGCAGGGGACTTCGGTGGCGGCCAGCGGAGGCCTGCACACGTCAAGTTGTGATTGGTCGGATCCGTTCGGAGCTAAGTCGCGGCACTAAAAACTTATTAGCTCGTGGAGAGGCCACAAGCTAATCCTGGGGTATGAGGATTATCGGGTTTCTCTATATATACTAAAGTCGATGTAAACTTTACTTGCGACTTGTAGGAAATTGATGTTAGTTCCTCCGTCGCATCATAGATGGCGCTGTAGTACTTTTTGTAGTATGTTGCTTTTTTTGTGGTCGCTACAATGACTTACGGTTATTATCAGGTAAGTAAATAATGGTTACGGTGGTTACTTTTGAAGTAGGACTGACCTATAAAAAGAATGGAGTGGTGTAGCGAAGTTGAAAAGCAACTTACTACAAAAAGTACTACAGCTCCATTTATGATACGACGGAAGAACTCACATCAATTTCCTACAACTCGCAAGCAAACTTTACATTAACTTAAGACTATGATAGAGAAACCCGACAACAACTGTCGGGCAGTTGCCCACCAGACTTAACACTTGTCTGGTCGGAGGATTCTCCTTTTTCTAAGGAGTATCGAGGAACTTTACACCCTGTTCCTTATACTCCTAAAAAGATACAATAAAAACTTTTAATGTGACCAGTGATATTTCTCCAGTTATTATCATTTAGTTAACAAATGGTTATGGTGGTTACTTTTAAAGTAAATGATGGCACGACAGATCTATGAATAGAGTGAAGATAAAAAATAACTATTGTACCTTTTTTGACTTTGATAGTAACGTGGGACTAGTTGCAGATTTTTTTTTTTTTTTTGCGTTTAATGCAAGGCTACCTAAATGGGCCGTAGGCATGCATGATGCGTTAATAAATGACTCTTGTCACTTGATGAAAATCGCATCACATGAGTTTGCGAACGATCGCCATCAAACAGCAACATAACAGTATTTCTTATTTCAGGTCAAACGCTGGCACAAGCAGGATACAGCAAATATGCTAATAAGGAGCCATTTTTGAACCCGAGAAGAACATCTGAATCATGTCTCGGAATGTTGCGCTCGGGTCTTTTGGCTGAAGAGTGGTGTGAAAAGCCAATGGTTTTTATCTGTGAAAAGAATCCAACTTCTTTTGGCACTTGTAGTTCTTAACCTTAAATATTGATATATTCGATTGGATTATCTACTGGGATAGCAAAATAAACTAAAAACGAAGAGACAGCTTGTTTATTTTTAAGACACCGTCCATCACCAATATTTTTTTACACAAAGTACTACGTTCGAACTTAGTTTCCCATTTATTTTTTTCCAGGTTCACCATTTCTTAATCATGAAACTTAATACATAACAGGGCAAAGACATTATCGTCTGCCTAGCTTTTTCCCAACTATGTTGGAGTTGGCTTGCAGTCTTGCTATATACAGCTGAATACCAATATTTTACATGGAGCGACTGCCTATCTGACCTCCACAACCCCGTTAGTACTGGGTAAAACGATACTCCTTGGTAAGGTTGGCAGACTTTCAGGGCACTGACTACCTGTAACGACTGTCAATGATCTACAATCTACTAAGTAAATATTGTTACCCGGCCCTTTCGTCCCTAGATGTTAGCAGGAACATTAAGAGGCGTTGCGTGTTAATTTAATACTTACCTCCTAACCGTGTCAAAGTAAATTTATATGGTACATCCTGTTAAGGAAAGAATCAATTAAAAAAGTACCTTTTTAAAAGTCTAAATCGAACCATGATTTAGACTTTCTTTGCGATTAAATTGGATGCAGTTAAGTGCAAGTAATCGTGTATCGAATGGTTAAAATATGTAGAACAAAGTGTGAAATAAGTAATACGTTTTTTTCAGAATTTTATTCTGTGCAATCTACGAATGAAACATAAAACAAAACGACGTAAATCGTGTCACCCCACCTTAACCAAGAAGGAAAAAAAGTATTTTTCGGTGAATACTAGGAACCTACGAAATATATAAATATGTAACTGTGATATGAAACTATTATTACCCTGTACAGCTGAGATCTCGGTTGTCACAAAATGAAGTCGCTTTTTGTATGTTTTGTGTTACTATTTTGCCTGATTTTTTCTGGTAAGCTAGTTTTATTATTTTATTTGTTTAGCAACTAATCATATTAATGAGTTATATAATTTCTAGACGTAATTTACGAAATGAGGATGACATGAGTTATTATTAATTCATTTATTGCAGATAATTAAAACCCATTCAATAAATAAAATAAAATTAAAATCAATTGGTGCATACAATTTAGTAATTTACAAAACATTTTATGTTTAAATAGTAAATAGTTATATCGTGCTTAAATTTTTAGAGGGATCATTTAGATGTGACTACAAATATAGTTTTAATGCCCGAGGATGGTTTAAATCATTCGTTGTACCAGCTACTTGGTTCGATGCCCGGCTACGATGCACTCTGGAAGGTAAGTTGCTTATTTCTAATTAATAATGCAAAGTGATATTTAAAAAATGAATGTTTGGTCGAATATGCTGGTGTACTGGGTTCATTGCTGAATTCAGTAAAAGTGTTTATCAATTTGATTTTTTTCAATAGTATCCCAGAAGAACAGCTCACTTTAATTTTTACTTAAAAATTTACCAAGTAAGGACCTACTCTTTCAAGAAGTGTTAGTATGACGCATTTTTTCCTCACCAGGTGCTGTCCTAGCTTCCCCAACCACACCAGAAATACAAGATGAAATGAGGGACATCATGAAGAGTCCCAATCCGGAATATGAGATTTTCACCGGGATTCATGCCACTTTCTCCCCAGGAGATTATTATACGATTGAAGGTTAGTGAATAATAATATAAAGTATTATGATAATTTGATATTATTTATTGTGAAACAATGGTAGTTGTTGTTTATAAAATGTATCTAAATTAATTATGAACGACTGTCATGTTAGTAGTATAAAGTGGGTGATAGACGTGCGAACTTTAAGTACGCGGTTTTTAAGATCGCGAACTTACTCGGCTCGACGTCGGTGACACACGAGAAGCTGGCTCACACTGTATTACCATGTCATCGACGGAAGAAGCTTTGTGTTATTTAGGAATTGTATCTTATAACGTTTTAAAAACAAGTAAAAAAAGAAAAAAAAAACGAAAAGTTTGGATAAAAAACTATATTTTTGTCTTTGTATTCGTTGCTTTTAATTTTCCAAAGACAAGGATTATTACGGAATAGGTTACTTTAAACCCTGCAGAGAGAAATAGGAGCCCCGCGTAGCGGGGCTCCGTCGACTACGCCTTAGTTCGGAGCTGTGATTTTCAGGTTTTTAATTCTGGTGATCATTTACTATTTTAGGCAGTATAAAAATGTTTTTTAAGGTTATATTTACTTTATCTGGTGTTATGTTAAACATAAGCCGTAGTATAATCAGTCTGTAATAGTACTGGGACACAGGCTTCCTTACTATGTATATAATAATATTTATTTACTATATACAAGGTGTTGTTTTGTGAATAAACGTTTGAGGTTGTTTGTATTTATGGAAGCGCGGTTATAGGGTGAGAATCAGACGGCCCGCGCTTAAAACACGGGTGGTTCACATTTGCCGTTTTCTTTTTTATTTAGTGTAAATAAGAAAAAGAAAAAAAAAACTACCCATTTTATTATTGATTCGGGATGAGAATCATTAGCATAGTTACCTCCTTGAATTTGACGAGGATGCAAAACAACACTTTGTATATAAAGGGTGTAAAACACCTCTTAACGAAGCCGAAAGGCACTGGTTCTCCCTGTCATTGCGATCATTTTTTTGTTCTACACCATACCTGGGAACCTTCTAGTTACGGAGATATTAGGGGTCAAAGTTCCAACTTTTTGACAAGTATTTTTTTAAATACAAGTTTTTAATGTAAGATTTTTACTTTAAACACCTCCACGATCCCCGTACTATTCAATCCGTCCATCAGCACAATGTTTTGAGTGTGTTACATTGAGTTCTACCACAAAACATGATTTAACACCCCCCAAAAAAAAGTCGTTTCCCAGCAATAATTTTTGCGTAAAGTTACTTAGTTTCATGTACAGAATGCTTAGTTGACGGCTTCGTGATGAGGTGATTTACACCGTGTATATTTAGTAAAAAAGTAAGAAAAGTCGATTAAAACTATAGTATATACAACATGTAACGTAATTAACGCACACAGTTTGTTCAGAATCGTTTACTGAATCGATTTCTATCATTTTTTATACTTTCAATCGTCTTTGAACTTTTAACGTGCACGTCTTGCTACATCGCTGTCACATAATGTACCATCTCAACATGAATGATAAAACCAAGGTTTTTGTAATAAGATTCTGATTTAAAAGAGTGTCCATAGATTTTCTTGCCAATTCTTCTCCATAGGAATCTAAGCTTCAGAATGGGCAACTACAGTACTTTCACAGTTATTATGTCTTGTGACTGGGACTGTGTTTTTGGCTAATCTAAAGTGGCTGTAACTGGCTAACTTGAAATAAATGATTTTGATTTGATTTGATCCGCCGTATTGTCCGTCGGTGAGATTGCTTATAACAAAACAGGGGATCATGGTGATATTTAAAGTTAAGCATTATATCTCGGTAACTAGGAGGTTTGCATTATTATTGCAATACTAAAAAGTGATAGCAATGACTGGACAAACATGCAACTTCATCAAACATCTTTTCAAACCTTTTCTGTTTGACTTAATTGGGACTCATAAAATTTTAAAATTACAGGCACACCGCTCTCAACAATTTCGGTGACTTGGGCTAAGAACGAGCCGGATAATAAGGACAACAAAGAACATTGTACTACTCTTAATGGTAATGGAGAATTAGCAGATCGTAGGTGCCAAGAGACACGCCCTTATATCTGTTACCGATCTGAGTCTTCACCAATCGTAATCCATCAATGCGGCACTTTCGATCCAGGTAATACCTACTCGTAGAAATACTAACAGTCTTGTCATTTTGTTCACTAGACTTTAAGGTGCTTTAAAAGAAAGAAATAATACATTTATTTGGCATATGCCACAAGTACGAGTACAGACACTATATTTTCATAGTAGACAGTTAAACTAAAACTTAAATCTAAACTAGAAAGCCATTATTATTGTTTGCCACACATAGTCCTAGTTCACCCAAATGTTAGTCAACCTACATAGATATGTCATCAGCATCATCATCTTCATATTTCTACCTTTTCATAACATATTAGGACAGTCTTTTCCGATAGTCACCTTCTTTTCAGCAGCCATCTAAATTCTGATAACTATCAATTTCCTTTCAGAATACAACTTCGACAAAAGAACTAACAAATGCTACAAGTTTCATACAGTTCCAAGAAATTTCTCGCGAGCATTTATGGCATGTTCAGCTGAAGGCGGCCATCTTGCTATTATAAACAGTGAAGTCGAAGCAAAAGTCCTGAAGGAACTCTTCAACAAACATCCAGAATCCGAGTTGGTGGGAGATTTCAATAAAAACACTGCCTTCATAGGTGTTCATTCGAGTGAAAATCAGGATTTTATGACAATTGATGGTAATTTAAATACTATGGGTAACATTATACGTATGTATACTTTTATAATGTAATTTTGCAGTGACAAGAATCTATTCCAACACTTTATCATCCTACTACATTGATGCCACTGGATAAAGTTTCACAAATTTTTAAACAAGCGGAGGCTTGTCAGCAGTTGTCTTAGAAACATTGAGCTCCCGTAACACGCGGGTTGCAACAGCGACTGCGGAAAAAACAATTAAAGAAAACATTTTAAAGCATGACAAGTCATCGCGATCCGACATGTGGACGACTCATTCAAAGTACTCTCACCGGTGTCGCTGAGTTATTCATCAACTCGTCCTACATACATTTAGGACAATTAACAGGAAATCAAAACAAATTATATTTTCATTCAATTCGTCCCACGTTTATTTTTGTGTGGAACTTTAAATCAACGTTTGGTACACTTAGTAAGACAAAATATCACTATATATACTATATACTTTCGTTTAGTTCATGGATTTTATGAAATATTAAAAAAGTCTGTAGTTTAGCAATATTTTTCTATAACAACAGCTTATTGCTTCATTATACAAGCAAACGCATAAGTTCAAGTGTTATCCGAAATTAATACGATTGGTAGACATAATACGACCTTGGACGGTGAGTAATGGGCTAGCTCACCGTCCGTCCGTCTCATGACGACAGGCCGTGTCGACGGCGCGTACGTGTTCCACGCGCGCCTCAAGGAGATGTCAGCAAACAGGAAGGGGCCCGAGAGGGCCGATGCCTGCCAGGGCTGCGGGTTGTTCGAAAGAGATACCGCGGCCCTGGAACACAAAGGGCTTAGAAGGAACATGGGTGGGTTTTAGTCAGTCAAGTCTGACACTCCCTCCCGCTCCGCCCAGAGCGGGAGAAGTCATTTGATGATTTCCCATCCGCAAAAAAAAAAAAAAAAAAAAAAGACATAATACGACTTAAGTTTATTATCAGGTAAGTTAACAATGGTTACGGTGGTTACTTTTGAAGTAGGACTGACCACTAAAAATAATGAAGATTCAAAAATCAAAATGTTTTATTTGGGCATGGGCACTTATAAAACGTCGACAAAAGGTGTACGGTTCGGGTTGGTCGTTTCCTATGGAGAAGAATCGGCAAGAAACTCTATGGTGTAATAATATATATATACAACAAAAACTTTTGATTTGACCAGTGATGTTCCTCCAGTTATTAGATATTAGATTTTCTGCAAGTCGTCCTAAATTGGCCGTAGGTATGTAGGATCCGTTGATGAATGACTCCTGTCGCTTAATGCAAATCGCATCACATGAGTTGTAAACGAGGCGTCAAACAGCAACATAACAGTATTTTTTATTTCAGGTCAAACGCTGGCACAAGCAGGTTACAGCGAATATGCTAATGGGGAGCCACAACTGAGCCCGAGACCAGGACCCGATACATGTCTCGGGATATACCGCACGGGTCTTCTGGTTGAACAGCGGTGTTACCAGCCATTCGTTTTTATCTGTGAAAAGAATCCAACTTCTTTTTGCACTTGTAGTTCTTAACCTTAAATATTGATATATTCGATTGGATTATCTATTGGAATAGCAAAATAAACTAAAAACGAAAAAACAGATTGTTTATTTTTAAGACACCCTCCACCACCAATATTTTTTTTAAACAAAGTACGTTCGAACTTAATTTCCCGTTTTTTTTTCCACGTTCACCACTTTTTAATCATTAAACTTAATACATAACATGGCAAAGACATTATTATCTGCCTAGCCTTTTCCCAACTATGTCGGGGTCGGCTTGCAGTCTTGCTATATACAGCTCATCATCATTCTCTTGCCCTTGTCCCAATTTATTTGGGGTCGGAGCAGCATTTCTTCTTCTTCCATACTTCTCTTTTGCTTGTCATCTCATAAGACACCTCCTTTCTTGCCATATCATCCTTCACACAGTCCATCCATCGTTTCTTTGGTCTTCCTCTCTACGCCTATAACCATCCACATTCATACTCAAAACTTTCCTCACGACGTTTTCCTCATTCCTCCGCATCACATGCCGATACCACGACAACTGATTACCACACATCTTGTCACCGGCGCCACTTTCAAACTGCCCCTTATGTACTCATTTCTTATTTTATCCATTCGCGTAACACCACACATCCCCCTTAGCATTCTCAACTCAGCTATATGCAAATGCCTTTCATTCATCCCTTTTGTGGCCCAACATTCTGATCCATACAAGACAGCAGGTCTAACCATTGTTTTATAAATCTTCCCCTTAAGTTTAAGGGGAATGCGGAAGTCGCAGATAGTTCCCGTGACCTGCCGCCATTTCATCCATCCAATGTTTATTCTGTGCTTTACACTACGATCTATTTAGCCATCGTTTTGGACAAGTGAACCGAGATACCGAAAGTCGGAGCAGACAGGAAGAAGCGTGCCATCTAGCAATATGACACCAGGGCTGGAGAGACCGCCGAAATCGCAGAACATATATTCGGTTTTAGTTCTGCTGATTTCCAGGCCAACATTCTCCAGCTTCTGTTGCCATTTCTCCAATTTGCTCTGGATCTCCGGTCCATCTTCACCAACAAGAACGATGTCGTCGGCAAAGAGCATGCACCAGGGTGCCTCTTCTTGTATATCCGACGTCAATGCGTCCATAATCAACAGGAAGAGGTAAGGACTCAAAGCCGACCCTTGGTGCAAGCCTACAGACACACTGAACTCGTCGGTGTTACCAGCAGCTGACCGGACGTAGGTACAAGATTGGCTGTACATAGCACGAATTAACTCCCAGGCACACCTTTCTCTTTCAAGGCCCACCTCAACACTTTCCGAGGTATCATACGGTTTCTCTAGATAAATGAACACCATGTGCAAGTTCTTGTGCGCACGTCTGTACTTCTCACCTAATTGGCGGAGTGCAAAAGTGGCGTCCATTTTTCCTCGACCTGGCATAAAACTGCTATATACAGCTGAATACCAGTATTTTACATGGAGCGACTGCCAATCTGACTTCCACAACCCCGTTAGTACTGGGTAAAACGATACTCCTTGGCAATACTTTCAGGGCACTGACTACCTGTATAACGACTGTCAATGATCTACAATCTACTAAACAATTATGTTAATAGATACATGGTGCTCACATATGCACAAACAGTATATCCATATTTTATTTCTAAAATTTTTCAGTTTTTGTAAATTTTCACGACTCTGGAAGCAAATAATTATGTCATCAACCATTGACATATAAAAGTATTCATGTAACACTCGATATAATTTTTAGGGTTCCGTAGCCGAATGGCAAAAAACGGAACCCTTATAGATTCGTCATGTCTGTCTGTCTGTGTGTCTGTCTGTCCGTCCGTATAACAGCCACTTTATTCCGAAACTATTAGGACTACACAGCTGAAACTTGGTAGGTAGATGTATTCTGTAAACCGCATTATGATTTTTGTACAAAATATAAAAAAAAATATAGATAAGGATATCCCCCCATACATGAAATTGAAACTAAAAAAAAAAAAAACTATCAAACCTATACGTGTGGGGTGTCCATAGATAGGTCTTTAAAAATGACGTTGAGGTTCCTGAAACCATTTTTTTTCAAAGTCAATTGTTTGAAAGATAGACACTTCCAAAGTGGTAAAACGAGTGTCCCCCCCCCCTCTAATTTCTAAAGTAACAAGAGAAAAAATCTGAAAAAAATATGGGGATGTAGACCGTAAAAAAAACTTTCAACGAAAATTGGTTTGAATAAGATTTGATATGTAGTTTTTGAGATATGGGACTTTTTTACCAAACTGCAGCAGTAACTTTGTTTTTCATTAACTTACTATGAAAAACAAATTTAGTTTTTCGGTTGAGTGAAGGTTTACTAATGAATGACCGTTCAAAACATTGTCATTATATTGTTTGGGGCTATGGAACCCTGTGTGCGAGTCTACTCGCACTTGGCCCGTTTTTATCAATAGAACCCCCAAAGTTATAATTTCTCAGTTACATGTATGGGGGCTACCCCTACTTTAATTTTTTTCATTATTTTACAAATATTTGTGTAGCGGTTCATAGTAGCACCTACTCTCCAACTGTATAGTACTAATAGTTTCGGAATGAAAACTTTGTGACATGCAGATGGACAGGCGAACAGACCGAATCCATAAGGATTCCGTTTTTCCGTTTGGAAACGGAACCCTCAAAAACAAAAGTAGTAGGTAGGTATCTCGGGCCCTAGACGCACGGTCCAATCTACAGTTTCTTTAAGTAGGTTTGCGTACACACACGTTCCTAGATTTTTCTTGGATGACGCAAATTATTAATGATAACGGAACGCACTCGAAACATAGGAATACCCGGTAAGTGATCAGATCACTCATGCTAACTAGATCGATTTAACATAAGTACTATGATTTTCAATTGCACTATAATTCACTGTTAACACTTGTCGCGAACAGATAGGCTGGTTCTTATCTTAGTGCCTACTTATAAATCAGTTGAAACGACTGAGTCGTCACAATTTGTATTTTAGTCCTTACAGAATGAAGTCCTATTTAAATTTCTTTGTGGTAGTGTTCTTTTTGAAATTTGCTGGTAATCAAACAATTCTATATTTTTGTTAATTATTTTAAACACAATGACTGGCGAAATGTGGTTATATACACGGCCACACAATAAATTATACTTTTCCAGTATAACCTGACCTCGGTTTGTATGAGCTTCTCGTAAAATGAGAGAGCAGCGTGTACTGGTTTAACATAACTTGATTGGTCGACCTGCGTACTATAAGAATACCTATGCCTTAATCTTGTAGGATCCAAATGCGTATGTGCTTAAAACTACATTTGTGTTGCTTGTATTTTTAGAGGGAGCATTCAGATGTGATTACAAATATAGTCCAAAAGCCCGAGCATGGTTTAAGCCCTTTGTTGTGCCGGCGACTTGGTTCGATGCCCGTCTACGATGCTCCCTGGAAGGTAAGTTACTTATTTTGGAATATCTTAAACCATCGTCTTCCTGCCCGTGTCTCATGTTACTTGGGGTCAGCACAACACGTTTTTTCTTTCATATCATTCCTTACACAATCCATCCATCGTTTCCTTGCTCTTCCTCTCCCTCTTCATCCATCAAAATGTACATTCATCACTTTTTTTAGTCACATGCGATTCGTCTCTTCTCATAACATATCCATACCAAGATAGTCGATTGCCTTTCAATTTTTTTGTAACAAACGCAAATTTAAAACTTCTTCTAATATCATCTTTCCTTAATTCATTCCATTCTCCACACATCCACCTCAACATTCTCATTTCCACTATACCTCATACCAAGAAAAAAAATAACGTAAAAAAAAAACTGCTCCATGGGTCAAATGTGGTGTCCTCGTTCTACTCCTGGATTCGAGAAAAATAACTGAGGGACATCATAGGTCTCTCTGCCTACCCCGCTGATTAAAATAGGCAAGATGTTATGTTTATTTTATTTTATCATCAGGTGCTGTCCTTGCATCCCCAACCACACCAGAAATACAAGCTGAAATGAGAAACATCATAAATTCCTCTGATCCGAAATATGAAATATTTACTGGGATTCATGCCACTTTCTCCAAAGGAGATTATTATACGATCGAAGGTTAGTTAATCATTGTAGGGATGTTTTAAATGCAGGTGGAGTAGAGACTACAGTGGATTGTTACCGAAAGACAGTAGTAGAGTAAGTGTTGGCAGACGCAACAGCCGTATGGGTGGTTAACAATCTGAAGGTTGTGGGTGAAACCCGGTAAACCTGGTTGGATTGACTTTTGGAGACCACTGTATAATCGTTTTCAATGAAAGTACCTATTCATGCTAAATAGTAAATTGAGTCTAAGACAGATTTTAAAATTACAGGTACACCACTCTCAAAAATCCCAGTTACTTGGGCTGAAAATGAGCCTGACAATAAGGAGAACAAAGAAAGTTGTATCACATTAAATGGTAACGGAGAATCAGCAGATCATCGCTGTGAAGAGCCTCGCCCTTATATCTGTTACCAGACGAAGAGAATTCGAATAGAATACAATGAATGCGGCACTGTCGATCCAGGTAATATTGGTAAAAGGCAGACCGTCTTTTAAATCTGCTATGGAGGTTTTGTGTTGATAAATAATAACCAGTTTGAAGAATTACAATGCAGAAGAAATAAATGCATAATGTTATATAGTCTATGGCTTCCTCGATAAATGGCAACACTAAAACTATTTTTCAATTCGGTTCAGAAGTTCCTGAGATAACGCTTTAAAACAAACAAACTCTTCAGCTTTATAATAATAGTACAGATGGGACCCTTTACCAGCTACAATCCGAGTAACATCAACATCATAATCTTTATACCTACCCTGCCTCATCTCAAAATAAAATATTCTTTTTTCAAAGTCACTCCCTTTTACAGCTTTCTGCCATAACGTAAATTCTAATAACTAACAGTTTCCTTTCAGAATACAACTTCGACAAAAGAACTAACAAATGCTACAAGTTCCATACAGTTCCAAGAAATTTTTCGCGAGCGTTTTTAGCATGTTCAGCTGAAGGCGGCCATCTTGTTATTGTAAATAGCGAAGTCGAAGCAAAAGTTCTGAAAGAACTCTTCGCCAAATATCCTGAATCCGAGTTGATGGGAGATTTCCGGAAAGATATAGCTATGATCGGTGTTCACGATTCAGGCGAACCTTGGGATTTTAGGACAATTCACGGTAAATTAATTGAATTAATTATTGTGTGGTAAGTGCCTAACAGAGTGTTTATGCCACCCATATGCCTCTGAAGTGGGTTTAAATGCTGTCGAGAAATATCTCACAGGCATGCTGGTTACCTCACGAATTTTTTCCTTTACCGAAAATAGTGATAATAATACAATCCGCACATGAATCCGAAAAACAGAGAAGCGGTCTTGTGGTCGAACTTGAGACCTATGACCTAACTTGCCAGTCCGACGTGGTCACACAACTAGGCTATCACATATTGTATTCTGCTTGTAATTAAATGAATACCATAAAAGCACTTTTACAAACTTTGAGCTTAATTCTCAAGTAACAAGCGGATTTCGAGGGCGACTGGGAAAAAACCAATGAGAAAATTGTCCAGAGCATCACAAGTCATCGACATGTAGAGCATAGACGGTACTCATGCGACGGAAACAAGTACTCTCACGTGTGTCGCTTGACGCGAATCGTATCACATGAGTTTGTGACGTAAAACTGGAACATAATAGTATTTCCCATTTCAGGACAAACGCTAGAAGAAGCAGGATTCGACATTTATTCTAATGGGGAGCCACATCTGAACCCGAAATCAGACCTTGACGCATGTCTCGGAATATACCGAACGGGTCTTCTGACCGAATGGTGGAGTGAGAAGCCACTTGCTTTTATCTGTGAGAAGGATCCAAGTTTTCCTGGTCTTTGTCGTGCTCAACCTTCATTTAATAATTGATTTAATTAGTGGTATATTTTAATAAATAATTATAGCAATAAGCGACTCTTTTTGTTTTTTAATCCCATCTTTTTGTCAACTCATTGATTCTCAACTGTTTTTGCGGCACGCTAGTTTTTATTCTATGAGTTTTTTTTTACACAAATACAGACGATATGATTTTATTCATACCAAAACAGACAGTGTTTTTGGTAGGAATAATGTGTAGGGTTTCCACCTAACATTGAACTCGAACGAAATTTTTACCACGAGGGACATCAAAACAACAATAAAATTGATTGACTTAAGAATTTTTTTTTAATCCGTAAAAGTTTGTCAGTAAGTGCATAAACAAATTGCATTGTTTACTATCTCTGCAACCGTAACTTCTCCAATAATTGAAATACTCAAAAACAAAGAAAATATAACTGCCAATGTTTCCTGATTGCATAAAGGACGAATGTGTTGTTAATGTCATGTTCTTTTTTTAAAACAATTAATTATAGTCAAAGCATGTGACTATCTACAAGGTGTTGTTTTGCATCCTCATCAAAATTCAGGAGGTTGTCACACAAGACATAAATAATCAATTAAAAGTTACGGTACCTAGTTAATGATTAATAAACGCAGATTTTTTTGGTTGTTTATGTTTGTCAGTATTTCAGAATAACTTCTTTAACGTGGTTTAGGGAATAGGAAATTATCAAATAATCGTTTGAGATTGTTTGTATTTGTGGAAGTGTGGTTATTGGGCGAGAATCAGACGGCCCGCTTTTAAAACACGGGTGGTTCCCACTTACCGATTTCCGTAAATAAGAAAAAAAAAACCTACCCTTTTTATTATTGATTCCAGACGAGAATCATTGGCATAGTAACCTCCTTGAATTTGACGAGGATGCAAAACAACATCTTGTATATTATATAAAAATGAATCCCTATTTCCTTTGGTCACACGACGACGAAACACGCGTGAACGGCTGGGTCAATTTCGCTAAATCTTTTTTGTTGTGTTTGTCATTGTCAGGAAAAGGTTCTTAGGTAGGTAGGTAGGTAGGTATGTAGCGGGTAGGAACAAGTGCATTGCAACGCATGCTGGGATCAGCTAGTTATAAATAAAATATAGATTTAACTTAAGTATTTCGCATCATTTCCTGTGTCAGTGGTTTTCAAATATATCGCGTTATGGTTGGAAATGGTTTTAAATTTAGACTATGACACTCCGGGATAATGAAGCTTCCTATTAGTGAAATTATTTTCGGAATGAGATCTTCAGAACTATACATAACCATAGCATACATACATTACCTCTTCATAATATTAGTATGGATAAATGAGAATCAGAATCATTTATTTGTTAAACATAGGTATAAACATTAAGGATCTTATAGATAGTAAAAGCTCTTGCTATGTTTTGTCGTTGCAGACATACAAATTTGAATAGAGAAAAAAAAATGAATTGAGATTACAAATAAAAATTCGACTAAAATAAAAGATTACAAATATAAAATTCAAATTAAAAATAAAATTTAAAAAATCATAGAAACTAAATGTCAATTAAATAAAATTAAATTTAAAAAAATAATAAAATCACAAAAACGAAATGTCAATAAAATAATAAATGGCCAATAAATTTAAAAATCATAAAAAGAAAACAAACTAATAATCGCAAAATCAGAATAATTCATACAAAGAAATTATCATTTAAATACTCATCCACACTGTAGTAACATTTGTCTAGTAGTATCAGCCTATACTGATCTCATTGTTGGCATTCTCTCAATGAGTGGCGTAGACCCTCCAGGAGAGCCCAGTGCGGGTCGGTATAATATGTACTTTTTTGTTTTATATGAACGCCGGTTCTCTCATAATGTTCACCCGATTACCTGGCTTAACGTGCTTTCCAACGCACGGAGGAAACTCGGTATGTAATGGGTGCATGGTCTCCCATCCACGGACCTACCTAGGCAAGCGCAGTTTAACCTGAAGATCGACCCCGAGTGGCTGTTATTATTCTGCCCTAAGCTTCTTAAGACCAACGACAAGAAAATTGGCCGTTTTCACGGCTCAAAACTTTACTTAACGATCTACAGATTGATATACAAGCCAGTTTAAGAGCATCTTTTTAGTTGAATCATGTCTTCCTTTATTTTCATTGAATATTCTGTCACATATCGACAATTATTTAGTGTTTATAATTCTATTGGCGCATGACTACATTTTAAACTACAGATCTACACAGTTTTAACTTCACAATTTAGATTTTTTATACTAATTCTACAAACAAATTCTTAAATGTTTACTTCAATTGATATGTTTACAAAACGGATGTTGCACTACATTTTTTTTACCATAATTATGTTTGGGAACCACTGACTTAGCAGGATGGGGAAAATTGTATCAACGGATAAAAAATAATACAAAACATCAAGTCAGGTATATATAACCGCTAAGGTTCCTGTTTTACCATATACAGTAGGAATTTAGATCATCCTAAAATGAAGTCCCGTTTAAAATATTTTGTGTTACTTGTTTGCTTGAATTTTATAGGTAAGCTATTTTCAATTTATACTTCCGATCTTTTGGCTTTACTTTTTTGTTGCCTGTAATCCTATGTGCCAATACTTCTTCAGAGCTTCCAATTCGGCAGTATTTGTTGAAGAACAAAGCCGGCCCCAAACAATAACCACATAATATATTTGGCTCCGTTTGGCTTCTACCATCACTGAATCATGGTTGAGTCGGCTCTGCTCAATTCGGGCTAAGTCGACCGGCTTTTACCGAATGTGAATCAAAACTTTTGATCGATTTTGCCAATACTATACCAAATCATAGCAACCCGAACATGTGTACCATTGATAGCATCAACAAGCTTGTTCAGTGTTTCTGTACTGTTATGTTTCCTCAATAGTAGATTATGCACAAAGGGGATAAAGTAGTGTCTTATGTAGCGGGCGCCGTATTGAATCCCGAGCAAAACGAAGGATCCTCGTCAACTCTCGAGCGGAGGATTCATTATTCATATACGATTCCTTGGACTTTTCTGGGAGCAGATTGTTGGTGATACCAATGTCTTCGGATTTAATGTACTCCGGAGTCAAATCACTATCCTCACTCGACATTTTTGTGAGAATTTGCAATATTTTAAGTAATTTGTTGTATAACAATGAACAAAGCAAAGCAATTTTCAGTATTCGCGCATCTTTTTAATTTGTGTTCTATTTTTCTTTTAATTATATTGTACCTCGTATTTATTTTTAGTGTAGATCATAATGGTGAATGCATGGAATTAGTTAGGTTTGCATGACAAATAATTTAACATTGTCGAGCAGGTGGTGTGAAAATTATTTTAGCAGTTAATTTGATTTCAGCTATTCTTATATCAGTGCTTTGTTTGACATTATAGTTATATAGGGTGACTAGCAATAGGGATGGTGACTCATTTTTTTTTATTTGTCTATCGGGTAGATTATTAAAAAGTATTTGACACGTATTTTTTCTTTTTTCACGTAATCGTAAAATTACGGAGATATTTTGATTTTAAATGGCGCATGACGTCACGGCTCAGTACAATTTATACCTAGTTGTGACGTAGTGAGCCCCCACTCTCCAACTTTAATGCGTTTTAACTAAGTATTTTTTTGCTAACTTGATAAAACAAAAAATACGTATCTAATATTTTTGTATTACCTGATTGACGGACAAAATAGAATTTCGTTTTCTTTACCCAGTCATCATCCCTATTACTGACCGATACCTTAACACGTAATTGTGCTCATGATAACAAACAACTTTCCCAAACAAACTTTTTTTTATACTAATTCACTTTTATCACAATAACACCACATGTGTTTGAAAATTGCGCGCGCGCTTTTTTGGCGTATCAGCTGTTAGCCGCGTGACGCCGTTTGGTCTCATTACTATAGTACCGTTCAACATTGGGTAAGCAGAGTACCCGCGCGGGTCGCAACCCCGAATTTCATACGGCTGTTGTATTATTGCATATACCAACCCGCACTGGGCCCGCGTGGTGGGTTACTGCCCACCCTTCTCATAGACAGAGGAGGCCTGTGTTCCAGCAGTGGGAACATTATAGGCTGATGATGATGTTGTACTATTGTGATTAAAGTTAATGATTATAAAAAAAAAATTCTTTGGGAAAGTTGTTTCTTATCATGAGTACAATCACGTGTTTAAGTATCAGTCACTAATTACCAGTCCCCCTATATTTTCCTTCTCACTTCCTTGGTGCAGTAGTCGTAAGTGCTAGTACTGGTGAAGGAGTTTTGGCTTCAATTCCCATGTCTAGCAGTGGTTGGGTATTCTAAAATGAATTTCCGAGTCCCGGAGTCCAGTATTATGCCCCGTTAATGGAAAAAGGCCCTATTATATGGGATTTAAACACTGCCTCGCTGGTCTAGTGTTCGCAAGCGCGACTGCTGAGCATGAGGTCCTGAGTTTGATTCCCGGACTGGGCAAATTGTTGTTGGAATTTTCCAGGATTTTTTTAGTAGCTGCCACGGAGTCTAGATTCGTGCCCGATTGATGCCAATAGACTCGGCCCTTATTACACGGGATTTAAACATAACTGGCGCAAGGTGGGTGTACTATTAGGTGCAACCTCTGCTAAACTCTTCAGGGATCAAAGGCGTGATGTTTTGATGTAATTTTAAACAAATATCACGAAACGTGAGTCATAGGTGAGTCATACCTCTGCCAAAGAGCAATCCTCTGCCTAACAGACGAGGTATTAGGAATGAAAAAAAAAATTAAAAACTTTTATTCGTGGTTACGCCCGTCTTACAAAAATATGACTTCTGCCAAACTGTAAAACAGTTTGTTTACAGATGTACCTCCCATATGCCATATACGTTATGTAACTTATGTATTCTTGTTTTTTTAGAGGGATCGTTCAGATGTGACTACAAATACAGTGTTCTGACCAAAGGATGGTTCAAACATTTTGTGGTACCTGCGACTTGGTTTGATGCTCGGCTGCGGTGCGCTCTTGAAGGTAAGCTCCTTTAACCAGAAATGTATGTATATTTGAAAGCCTTTATCAAAGACAAAATCAAAGACTTCCACTTCTCATTCTTCTCCGTAGAGATCTATGCTTTGAAATAGAGAGCACCTATTATTTCTTCCTTTTTTAAATATTTATTATAACTGGTATGTCTAATGTTTTTTTTTGTCATTTGGTATGCACGTATTTTCTTTCTTCTTCACAGTTATTATACCTTGTGACTGGGAGTGTAGATCATCTTTTTGTTTTTGACAGCTCAAAAAGGCCTCTGTGAGAAGGCATTTAAAAAAAAATGCTGTAGTAAAAAAACGCGTGGTGAATTAGACCAGCCAACTCTTCTCTTAGAGAAAACCTTTATTCTTATCCTGGCAAACATGTAATTATGCTGAATAAAATTTTACGACTCGGTTCGCGCAGAAGCTTAGAGACTGACTGCTACGCTGCGTGCCGCGGGTTCGATCCCCTGACGGAACAATTATTTGTATGGTCTATAGGTAGTTGTTCCGGGTCTGGCTGTTTTTGTAAGTGATTTTAAATGTTTGTAAACGCACCCACAATATAGGAGAGTAACAAGTGTGGGGCAACGTTTAAGTAATACTCTTCTAATCTATCTACAGGTGCTGTTCTTGCTTCTCCAACCACACTGGAGATAAAATCTGATATGTTACAAATCATAAAGGACTCCACTTTGAGACAAGAAATATTTACCGGGATTCACGCTACACTCTCTCAAGGAGATTATCATACAGTGGACGGTTAGTTTGTCAGTGTATTAAATATTACAGTTCATTATAATAAACACAGTTTAGATACCTTTTTCCAAGCTATTTTACATGAAGCGACTGTCTATCTGACCTCCACAACCCAGTAACTGATTAAGTAATACGATACCACTTGGTAAGACTGGAATGACAGCCTAGACCAACGGTTTAACGCGCTTTCTGAGGCACGGAGGAAACTCGGTATGTAATTGTGGTCACCCTTCCACGGACTAACCTCGGCGAGCACGGCTTAACCTTAAAGATCGACCGATCGATTATTTAGCCACGAGCTCCTTCAAATACAAATAACAAGCTCTTACAAGTAACAATATATCTAAAAGAATTATAAAAAAAAACCAAGTAACAAAATGGTAAAATAATTACAGGACATTGTCGGACTGTATTACGTTAATCCGAGTTGAGTCATTTTGACACCCTGAGGGCAAAAAAAAGTTTAACTCACCGTCCGTCCGTCTTATGACGACAGGCCATGTTGATGGCGCGTTCGTGTTCCACACCTCAAGGAGATGTCAGCAAATCGGAAGGGTTCCGAGAAAGCCGATGCCTGCCAGGGCTTCGGGACTGTTCGAAAGAGATACCGTGGCCCTGAAACACAAAGAGCTAAGAAGGAACATGGATATGTTTTTAGTCAGTACAAGTCGGACACTCCCTTCCAAACGTAAAAAAAGGGGTTCTGATTGTCCAAAAACCACCTTAGAAAGCCATAGAATGTAGTCGCTGCAGCCAAAATCATCTAGAAAGCATCATTTAATAGACAACTTTTAATTAAAGTATATTTCATGTTTATTCAGTCTAATCTAATTAACAATGTCTTATTTCAAGTATTCCTATTGTCTGTAGATCATCTTAATCTACAAAGTAGTTATTTTTTTCTATACCGTTAAACAATCTCAAAAGAAAAATAAGAAGAAAGCATATCGTGTCAGCTTGGACTATCGCAGTTCTACAGCTGCACATACAGACTGTATAGAAGCTGCAACCACCAGCTTATAATAATCTTGTTTTTATCCTTGTTCATAATAGTCATAATTTATTTTCAGCTGCTTCATAAGTCAGTCAATACAGAATTTATATTTAACTTTTATCTGCCCGGCTTCCTTTTTCCTTAAGCCAACAGTCTGAAACAATGAATAAGTACATATTGTATTCACCGTAATATGCATTCAATTTAGCTGAAGACTAATGAGAATATTACTCACCCCATAGCAAATATTTATAAGTACTGTTGTTCATAGATACAAAAGTGCTTGAAACCAATACAGAGATAAAATTTCAGGTACACCACTCGCGACGATTCCAGTGACTTGGGCTGAAAATGAGCCAAATAATAAGGACAATAAAGAAAGTTGTATCACTTTTAATAGTAACGGAGAATTAGCTGATAATCCCTGTGAAGAGACTCGTCCTTACATCTGTTATCACCCTGATAACCCTGAATCGGAAGGCAACGAGTGCGGCACTGTAGATCCAGGTAAAATTTTACATACTCATACAGATGACATACATTGTTTCAGTAGATTAAACTGCAAAACCCAACATCGTCTGCTAGCCTTTTCCCAAACTATGTTATTGCCGGCTCCCAGTCTAACAGGATGCAGCTGAATAAAATGGAGCCACAGAAACAACAGATTTTTAAGTCATTATTATCTTCTTGAACTTCGTCCCATGTTGCCGACATCGACCTCAAACTGACCCAAGGTCGATGCAAACCAAAGGCATTTAAATGTACAGACACCAGCAGGTTAAGCTACCCGAAACTGGCAAATTTTCCAAATCACCCGTATTCTATAAGGGTAAGGTTGAAAATCTATTAAAGAAATTTGACAGATTGTTGTAGCTTGATGTGCTAGTCTGTACTTACGAGTACGATAAACAAGAAAACGCGTACAAAAAACGCAATCTTCTTGCAAAAGTCAACGTGGTGGAAAGTTGGCAATAACGTCATTATGGATGTAAGTGTCACTTCTTTTTTATCGTGTGGTAAGTTTCTAACCTGGTTAATAAACTACGCCAGAGTTTTTATGCCGCCAATGGCCCTCTGACTTGGCTTTACATACCGACGAGAAATATCTTTCAGGCATGCTGGTTTTCTCACGATATTTTCCTTCACCGAAGCAAGTGATAGTTATACAATACGCACATAAATCCGAAAAATCAGAGGTGCATGTCTTGGGCTCAAACACGACCCCTATGACGTACCAGTCCGACGGTCAGACGACTAGGCTATCTCTGCTTAGTAATTGTCACAGAGCTAAGCGATCACATTTTCCTATGACAATTGTTCTGATACCTCTCCATAATTGTCATTGCCAGAAATCTTTTACCAAAGTCCCAGATCGATAATTCTGTGTGTATCACAATTATAATTTTCTTTTCAGAATATCATTTGGATAAAAGAACCAACAAATGCTACAAGTTCCATTTAGAACCACGGAACTTCTCCCGAGCGTCCTTCGCGTGTCATGCTGAAGGCGGCCATCTTGCTGTTATTAACAGTGACATCGAAGCCACAGTTCTCAAAGAACTCTTTGCTACAATCCCTAAAAGTAGTATGTTGGGAATGATCGAAAGTTGGAAAGATGCGGCTCTCATTGGATATTACGATTGGGGTGAACATGGTGTGTGGAGAACAGTACATGGTAATTTCATATTGTATTATTTAGATGGTTTTTTATACTAAATAGCCTTGCATCTGGCCGCAACTCGCCTGATGTGATGCGACCTAGTGATGATGCGGTCATGAGTAGAGCACGCTTGCCTAGAAGAAATAAATTCACTCAAACTTTGAAAAGATCCAGATTGTAATTATCGAGGAACTGAGAAGCCGACAGTGTGTTCCATAGACTGGCGGTTCGCACAATAAATGTGGAAGTATAACACTTTGGTCGGATCCGTGGAACTTCAACAATATACCGGTGACGCTTCGCCGTATATCTGCTTGTCTGATGATAGAATGGGGGAAATTTGATTGTGTAATCCCAAAGCAAAAAACCGATGGGCTGGCAACTTTACGGCGCTGTTCAAGACTTTGGAGCTGGCAAGCAGACGCTACAGAACGCCACAGGCTACAACCTATACATACTCCTTTAATGTCTCCATACTCACAAATGAACGACGGAAAATAATTTCTGGACACAGTGGCAGTGTTGTTTTACTCGTATTCCATTGTGGGCAAGAGACGGAGCTATATAGGTCGTCTAGCTACATCTCTTTCTTACACTGGAAAAGGAGTAAAACAATAATGTTTTAAGACGTCGTGGTAGGCCACCTGGTCTTACACGAACCTCAGCGGCGTGTTGTGATGCTGAGGAATTTATTACGTCGCTTCGTCTAACCAGCTAACACACTAGGAAATGGCGATAGTGTAGGCGTATAGCGGGAAAGACCGACGTGGATGTGAATGTGTGAATGCGGGAATGACATTTAGTCCTTTAAAATATGTTGTACAAGTGCTGAATTTGAAATAATTTGTTTTGATTTTGAACGTAAATTTTTTAAATGTACAAATGAATTAAGAGCAATGGCCCAGCAGCAGTAAAACATCATCCTCGTGTTATCTATGACTACTGAATCTAGATTCGATGTCTATACTTGTATTTGAAATCGAATGTAGACTGAATTACCCTCGCTTGGTCTTACCTTTACTATATTCGCCATTAATTTATAAGTAAGTTTATTCCGATTCGTTTTTGAAGGGAGGGGAAGGGTTCTATAAGAACTTGTGTTAATCAATAGCCAGTATCAATAAAAAACCAGCCCAGTACCTACGAGTCGGACTCGCACACGACTTTCGTACCATTATTTGTAAAAACGACCACAAAAATCATCATCTTTTTTGTGTGGGAGCCCCCTTAAATATTTATTTTATTCTGATTTTAGTATTTTTTTATTATAGCGTCAACAGAAATACATCTCAGTAATAGGGTCCCGTTTGACCCTTTGGGTACGAAACCCTAAAAACAACGTGTATAATACCGCAATATGTATGAGACAAATTATTCTGAAGCTTCACGTTTCCGAGATTTTAGCTATCAAACTTAAAATCTAATCACTGACGTTACCATCCTTACAACTTTGATTTTATTAACCACGCATATCACCTGTGGTAATCAATACCTTGCATCAATACAATCGATTCGTTTATTTATTTGAAATTTCAAATTCTTATTTAGAAATTATTTTAGGTGTGTTATAATATATACAATATATAAGTCTTTTCGCGGTAGCGTGGTGCAGGTGACATTTGGTGAATTTGGTAAATTTATTTTACTACAGTTATCACTGATTCCTTATTTAACGACTATGGTATTGACGGTGCAGCTAAAATATTCAGTCATGATTGTAATCAAGATTGAAAAGGAACGGTTTATCTAATGTCACCCACATGATCATAATATGGCGAAAGGACTAAATTGTACATTTAAACATCCAATCAGTGTTACAATAATGTTTTCCTTTCAGGCCAAACGCTGTCAGAAGCAGGGTACGACAAATGGAATACATACGAGCCATCATCAACAGTTGGAGAATTCTGTGGTTCGCTATGGCGTAATGGGTATCTTAATGACGTGTGGTGTGACAAGAACTTCTCTTTTATCTGCGAGAAGAGTCCTCATTATCCTGGCGTTTGTCGGGTTGATCAACCAACGTTCGTGACGAATGCACAAAAATGTTTTTAAAAATGAACAAGGTCAAGTGGTATTTGTGTTAGTGAAACTCTGCAGAGTTTTGCTGCGAGTTGTAAAAAGCAGTACTGTTTATTTATTTTGTATTTTCATCTCTGGAAAATTAATATAAAAAAAAAACTATTTTCAATCGATTTTTCTGGTAACTACTAACTACAATAATTTATTTTGGTAACCCAAAAAACATCTCATCAATATTTTTGTTGATTTATCATGCTAGCTAATTTAATTTTCTTAGTGAAATGTATACTACTAGCACTTTGCCAAAAACTGCTTAAGAGCAGTAATCCGCGGGAGTAAAAAAAATCCGGGCCTTATTCTTGTCCTGAGAACCTCATTTTACAATTGCCATTTGCGTGTCATGACTTCACATTTCCATTTTGAATTTGATATGTTTAAAAAATAAATGAATTTTATAAAAACTATGGTTTTAATATTTTCAAAAACGACATTCCGATTTTCAATTGTTCGAATAAACTAAAAGTCAACATGTTGTGCTACAAAATTTAGAGACAGTAACGAATCGCTGCAAAACCGACTTCACGCAGTCTTGTCTGCCCTACCCCTAGAGTGTAATTTAAGCCCGCGTAGGCCCGGAGGGGTGGAACGGCCCGCGAGCTGAGGCGCAGGTGGTTTGAAGGCCCGCCGCCACGGCTGAGGCTGGCCGTCTAACAAGCCGAAGCTGCGGTGGTGAGCATTAAAACCATCTGCGACGATAAGCTCTCGTGGGGCCGCCCAAACCCCGCAGCGCTGGAGTCGTGACAGAAATAATGCTTGCTGCATATTGCATGCCTGCTTGCATTATTTTTCAAGTTTCATCAGAATTGGAACAGACTGCAGGATATTCAGGCATTTTCAAAAATGATAGAAAATTGCTTCTAGTCAAAATCAACCAGAGTAAAAAGAATATTCCACGATTATTTACATTTAACGGACCATTTTATGACATAGTGTGGTATGA
Organism: Cerastis leucographa; assembly: GCA_963082945.1. Lineage (NCBI taxonomy): Eukaryota > Metazoa > Arthropoda > Insecta > Lepidoptera > Noctuidae > Cerastis > Cerastis leucographa. The sequence goes on from OY720370.1 coordinate 6,893,612, forward strand.
CCCACAAAAACAACAGACGATCGTTTTTTCCAAAATTATTAAATGTACAACCAATTGGTGTAAACAAATTTGGTGCTATGCCAAAGGAAATCGCAAATTTTTGGGAATACCAGATGCTGATTCTTACACCGCTTACATGGTTTTAGAAGAACTTCAACTTCATTGCTGGCTGATGCTGGAGCCAACATATTATTGACTTTAAAGTGTCATGGCGGATGCCGGTCTAACACAGTTGCAGAATCTTATCGAAGATTCGAAAATGCCAACAAAAACTGCTGTACATATGATGTTCAACCTTGTTTGCACTGTGTCGACTAAAGTTAAAAATACCCTAGACGCACTGTTTTGTAAGTTAGAAAATACCCTAGAAGCACTGTTTTGTAAATTAGTTCTCGATGGCTCGATAGATGGTATTGTACGATTTTCTAAATCGCGGTGTCGTGATTCTCAGCCGATTACTATATAAGGACCCTATGTACTTAGATTCGTTCTTTCCAGAGGAGAAGCCCACCCGCGTGGTGATCAGGCGGATCCCGAAGGAGATATCCACGGAGGACATCCTAAATGACCTCCAAGGCCAGGACATCCCGGTCGCAGCCGTCCACCGCCTTCATAAGGCGAGAGGCGGAGCCCAGTACGATATGGTACTGGTCATCTGTGACCCCGTAGAAGGACACCACCCGATCTTCAAAGTGAAGTCGGTATGCTCCCTCACAGGCATCTCAATAGAGAAGCCTTACCGCTCAACCGTAGTAGGGCAGTGCCACCGCTGCCAGCTGTACGGACACAGCCAAGCCAACTGCCATGCGCCGCACAGATGCGTAAAGTGTCTAGGCGACCATGGTACGGCAGACTGCCCCCGTCCCAAAGACAAATCGCTATGCACGGAGCCACCGAGCTGTGTGCTTTGCGGCCAGTCGGGCCACCCGGCTAACTACCGCGGCTGCCCGAAAGCCCCCAAAGGCTCCTCCTCTAAACTGGCGAAGCGTGCAAACGCCCGCCAGCAGAGAGAAAGCCCATCGGTGAGGCTACCAACTGCACAGATGCCGGAGAGACTCAGCCCTCAGAGGCCCTCTCCCTGGACTTCGCTGAACCACCAGAGAGCCTTCCCGGCACTCGGCAAAGCAAAGTCCAGCCCCATTCCCGGGCTATTAGATGCCCCTGTCCCCACTCCCGTGGCCCAAGCGAGCGCACCGGCGCCCGCTCGTCCCGCGCCTCCCGGCCCCGCGGCCGCGGTCTCCTCTCCTAACGTAACTTTAGAAACGTTAGCAAAGTTAGTCACCAACGAAGCAGACCGCATGGCGGCAGATCTCAGGGAGGCTAACACTGACGGTGATAAGCTTAAAATTATCCTCAAGTCCCTAATCAAGTTAGGCGAAGCCTTCAGCGGCATTAATCTTTAATTTCAATGGATAATACGAGATTAACGTGTACCAAACCCCGATCCCTTAAATTAGGGTACTTTAATGCCAATGGCATTAGAGGCCAGCGTGATGAAATCGCCACCTTCCTCCGTGACCATCAAATTGATATCCTCCTCATACAGGAGACCTTCCTCAAGCCCAGTCACCGCGATCCGAGAATTGCCAACTATCGCATAGTTCGCAACGATCGGTCACGTTGCCACAAGGGCGGTACCCTAATCTATTATAGAAAAGAACTGCACTGCATCCCCTTAGATCCCCCTCCCATGGAGTCTCTACTCGAGACTTCAGTGTGTCGACTAGGCATGACCGGTCATCAACCGATCACTATCGCCTCCGCGTACATCCCTCCCGGCGGCACGTCCGAGGAGCACACTCTGTTCACCAAAGACCTTGCCGTCCTCTTCGGCTTGAGTGACTCCGTTATCATAGCGGGCGACCTCAACGCCAAACACCCCGCCTGGAACAGCACGACGACCTCTGCCAGAGGACGTCACGTGTATAACCTGGGTGAGTCCCTCAACTTCGATCCCATCGCTCCTATGGAGCACACTCACTATCCCCACGACCCAGACCAACGTCCGGACGTTCTCGACATAGCGCTACTCAAGAATGTCAACCTTAAGTTGCATTCCATCGAGACTTTACATGAGCTTAACTCAGACCATCGACCAGTGCTCATGCACTTAGTTCCCCGCTCGGGTCCCTCTGACCCCAGCCAGCCCCCGCCAACCCAAGTGATAACCGACTGGAGGAAAGTCAGCGAAAAGCTGAAATCCACCACGTCGTCTCACCTGGAGTCCATCCCCGGCCACATAGTCTCAGTCGCAGACACGACGGCCGCCATCAACTCGTTTACAGAACACGTGCAATCCGTACTGAAGGATTGCTCACGAGAAGTTCCAGCATTGAGCGATCAACGCTGGATACTACCCGCTGACGTACGTGAACTGATAACCGAGAAGAACGCGGCCATCCGTGCCTACAGCAACTTTCCCTGCGACGCGAACAAAGCTCACATGCGTCATTTACAGCGTGCTGTAAAGAAGCGCACTAGTGAGCATCGTTCAGATCAATGGGACAAGACGCTTAGCGAGCTTGAGCCTACCCACCTAGCCTTCTGGCAGCTGCAACGCAAATTGCGCTCCACCGAAGAGGCTTCGATGCCTCCCCTCACGCGACCCGATAAGAGCGTTGCATTCGACGACTCTGAGAAGGCCGAATGCCTAGCCGACAGCCTAGAGTCCCAGTGCTCCCCCAGCTCTCAACCAGTAGACAAGCGACATCTCGATGAGGTGAACGCATTCGTCGAACGTAGAGCCGCCCTCCCCCCTGTAGAAGACCCAGATGATCCTCTGCCTCCGGTCACAGCTGACGAAGTGCAAGAGATCATTAATAAGCTTCAACCGCGGAAAGCACCCGGCTCCGACGGAATCACCAATAGGGTGTTTAAACTCCTCCCCGCTCAGCTCGTCGTGTTAATGGCGGCCATCTTCAATGGCGCCCTGAGTAACAACGCTTTTCCCCAAATATGGAAAGAGGCCACTGTCATCGGTTTCGCCAAGCCAGGCAAACCCAAGTCTGAGCCCTCGAGCTACAGACCTATCAGTCTCCTGAACGCACTCGGCAAAATCTACGAGAGACTCATTTATAAGCGACTCAAAGACTTCGCCGAGGCTAAGAGTCTCATCCCCTACGAGCAGTTCGGCTTCAGAACCGGACACTCTTGCATTCAACAGGCTCATCGCATCGTGGAGCACTTGAGCGCTGGCTTCCAGCGTGGAGCGATGACGGGTGTGTTGTTCTTCGACATAGCAAAGGCTTTCGACAAAGTCTGGCACAACGGCTTATTATATAAGCTGTACAAACTGGGAGTGCCGGACCGTCTCGTGCTCATCTTACGAGACTTTCTGTCGGATCGCACCTTCCGCTATCGCATCGGGAAGGCACTGTCTTCCCCCCACCCCATTAGAGCCGGAGTCCCTCAGGGCTCCGTCGTCTCTCCCCTTATCTTTACTCTGTTCACCAGTGACATCCCCAAGAGCAAGAAGGCTCAGTTAGCCCTGTTCGCGGACGACACGGCCATTTATTACACTGGCCGCAGTCACGACGCTATCTATAGCACCCTCCAAACCTCAGCCAACGTCTTAGGCGCTTGGTTCCGGAAATGGAGAATCGAGGTGAACCCCGACAAGAGCCAGGCAGTTCTTTACTCTAAACAGCGTAAAATTAAGCCACCCGCGCTCAGCCCGATCACTATGTACGGTAAGCCTATCCCTTGGGAGAAGCAAGCCAAGTACTTAGGAGTCATACTTGACAACCACTTGTCTTTCGCGGCGCACATCAAAGCAGCCCGCGACCGAGCTGCGTTTGCTATGGGTAGGCTTCATTTCATGATTTCGGCAAAAAGCAACTTGTCACTCAAGTGCAAGTTGCGCCTTTATACCGCGGTGATCCGCCCCATTATGACGTACGCTTGCGTCGTGTACGCTCACACCAAGCCTAAGTACATCCATAGGATGCAAATTTTACAGAACCGGTTCTTACGTAGAGTCACGGGAGCCCCTTTTTATGTCCGTAATGACCGTCTACACGTAGACCTTAGAATGCCCACCGTCCTTCAGTTTATGAAACGCCTTTCGAAGCGTTTCTTCGATAACGCCATTAAACACCGTAATCCCCTGATCGCAGCGGCCGCCCGTTACGAACCCTCGCGCATTAGTACAGTACGCCGTCCTAGGCATACCCTTGTCACTCCAGATGATGCTATCACCCTCCTCCAGGAGAGTAACAAAGAGACTAGCACTCTTAAATTCCGACTCAAACCACCGTCTTTCCGACCTCGCCGTCGAGGTCCGTCGCGACGTCCCTGTCCATGCCCTCCCCGACCCTCGCTCGAGCCAGCCCGCGATGCTGTGCCAGTAGTTTTAAATCAGCCCCTAAATAATGATACCATTCAGATCCAGCCTGTCCCCATGCAGTCCTCCCCCAGCGACGCCCTAAGCCGAGGTTCGTACCCCACAGGGGGTGCCCTTAGCGTGCAGTCGCTTAGTTTGTAAGTTTTTATGCCCTGGCTGGAGGCCTTACTCTAAAGGCACCCACAGGATAGTCCGGTTAAGCAGACGACAACCTCATAGGTTGAACTGCGAGATGCCATTAAAAAAAAAAAAAAAAAAAAAAATAGATTCGTTCTCTTTCTGCGAAATACACCGTTGGAACAGGGTCGCTGTGTTTTATTCGTACAGTTCTCTGGTAGACCCTGGCTGGACATCATCAGGTCGAACATGGTCCTTCGAAGTCGGATACACCAGTATCTGGGAGCACCTTAACGGTGGTGCATTTTTTCGTAACTGAGTAAGTGGGGGGGGTCTTCCGAGCAAGCAGACCAGCTCGTTGGGGAGCTGCTGCATCATCACTCAGGAGCCAGGGTTTGGTGGTGAATCCTGCCTTGGACTTCGGACAGGCGCTGGCAAACAGACCAGCTCGTGGGGAGCTACTGCAGCATCAAACAGGAAGCCAGGGTTTGGTGGTGAATCCTGCCTTGGACTTCGACACAGGCGCTAGCGCTGTCAGGCTATTGGGCCCGGAAGACACCTGAAGAATCGAGGGCGGACAAGGTGGAGTGACGTCACGAAGTTGGTGCAATCGTAAGTGGGTGAACCAAGGGCAAAAAACGTGAGTGTTTGAACAATTTAAATTTGTGACATTAACTGTCCCAGTCAAATAGTGACAATTGTCATTTTTCAAAAGTGACGGTTTTATTTTCTTTTTTTTGAGTTTGCCTAATTGTTTGTTAGTTTTTACAATGGAATCCAAACTTTTAATTCAAAGTGACAATCTCAACAATATTCTTAAGGCCAGATGTAACTTTAAAAAGTTTCCTAAGGAGAGGATCACAGAGGTTTACGTTCAAATGAAGTTAAAAGCTTTAGAAAAACTATGGGACGTATTTACTAATGCACACAGAACGTTAATCGAAGAATTTGGTTCTCAGTTACGTAATCACGAATATTTAAAAAACGATAATAATATGTATGATGACGCTGATGAATGTTATTTAGAATATAAAACAGAACTGAAAACTATTTTGCTGTTATTTGGTAAAAATTCAAAAGATGAAAACGTATGCGCTGAGACTCTACAAAACGAAACAAAGTCTCAAACCGATGAATTGCCAAAAATAGTTAATTCTAAATTAAACTCATTACATGTATCCAAACTATTCTGTTCATTTTGTTCTAAAGATACACATAGGTTAAGTAGCTGTAAGAAATTCTCTCGAGAATTAGTGGACAAACGTCACGATTTCGTCACTACAAACAATTTATGCTTTAACTGCTTGGGCAATAACCACACAGCGAGGGTTTGTCGCATCAGTACCAAATGTAAATTATGCCATGGTCGTCACCACATACTATTACACTCAAATAACTCAGATACGCCTAAGACCACTGATGTCAATTCAAATCAGGAAACGGGCAAAGGCGTTTCGCAGCAGGAGCCGGAATCTCCTAAGGCAGGGGGTTCCGCGGAAAAAACAGAAAACCAAACGTTGGTAGCTAGCCGTTTTTCGACAGGTAAAATGAGAAAGCAGGTTTTGCTAGCGACGGCGCTAGTCAAGGCCGAGTCGAAATTCGGTAATATTCACGTTTTAAGAGCGTTACTGGACCAGGGCTTGCAGGCAAACTTTATCACAGAAAACATGGTTCAGGACCTGAAATTAAAAAGGATTTCGTTGAGAAGTAAGATTGTTGGTCTAGGGGGAGATCAAGAATTACTTTACAAATCAATAGTAAACACGAAAATTCGATCTAAAGTCAATCCATATTGCATCTTTAAGGCTCATGTTCTGTCCTCAATCAGTAGTCTCCTTCCAAAGAAGAAGGTAGATGTATTGGAATGGTCAGAATTTGGAGGGGTTCATCTTGCAGATCCGAAGTATCGTCAACCTAATAAAATTGACCTTTTATTAGGAGCTGAGATGTTTAATCAGATTATAAATGAAGGGTTGAGGCATAGACCTACGAGTTCTCTTATTACTCAGTCTACAGCTTTAGGTTTGATTTTATCTGGAGTTGTGGATTCATCGGTTACTCAAACCGAAGGGGCACTGTCATTATTACATTGTCAAGTGCAAAAGGAAGAGGACCTACTGAAGCGATTTTGGGAACTGGAAACAGATCAAGAACTATCTAGCCAACAGACAATGACAAATGAAGAAATAAAATGCGAAGAAGTGTTTAAAGCTACGGCGGTCAGAGATGTGAAGGGCCGTTACATAGTAAACTTACCGTTCCGAAGCGAAGATCCAGGCTACAAATATGGTGGTTCTAAATCCATAGCCATAAAGCGATTTCATGCTCTGGAAGCTAAACTTAATAAAAATATAGAGCTTAAAGCAAAGTACGCCGAGGTAATACAAGAATATTTAAAACTCGGTCACATAAAACCAATAACCAAAGCGAATATAGAATTTAAACATGCGGTCTATTTACCTCGTCCTGCGGTTGTGAGAAACGACAGGGACACAACAAATGTCCGAGTCGTCCATGACGCTTCCTGCAAGAGAAGTAATGGAACATCTCTCAACGATGATTTAGGGATTGGTTCTGGGCTGCAACCTGAATTGCGACATTTATTAATTCCATGGAGAACACACCGTATTCGTTTAATAATTGACATAATTAAAATGTACAGAATGATGCACGTGGTCAATGAACACACAGACTTTCAACGAAGAGTCTTCAATTATTTTTATGTGAATGATCTTCTGACCGGTTCTGAAACTCTTTTACAAATTGAAGAATTACTGGCAAAAGCAGGATTCAGTTTACTGAATTGGTCGACCAACAATGATGAATTACTGGAGAAAATAATCGGTGAAAAGCGCAAAGGAAATGAAAAGGTAGGTAAAAAGATCGACATTAAGCAGGATGCGATAATAATAACACTGGGACTTACCTGGAACAGAAACTGGGTAAACTTCCAGTACTCCGTTAAGTTGTCTACGCTACAAGAACCAGTTACAAAAAGAAAGGTGTTCTTGGAAATCGCAATATTATTTGAATCTTTAAGATGGTTAGCTCCCGTGATTGTACTAGCCAAAATAAAAATTCAAAAATGTTGGTTCTTCGGAGCAAAACAGCTTGTATCCAACTATGGCAACCATATATGGAAATATGTTATATGCGTTAGAAACAACGGGCTTACCTGTAATCCACGGATGGGACAGCTATCTTCAGCTCGTATCAAATCCTCTCACGCATTTCTTCGTACTGGTGTAGACTTTGCTGGACCTTTTCAGTTACGTACAACAAAGAGTCATGGACATACATCTTATAAAGTATGCATATGTTTGTTTGTCTGCATGTCATCGCGTGCAATTCATATTGAAGCGGTATCGGACCTAACGTCTGAAGGATTTTTGCAGGCCTTCAAAAGGTTTGTAGCGAGAAGGGGCCATTGTCAAGAAATGTGGAGTGACAATGGCACAAATTTTGTAGGCGCTGCAAAAGAACTGGGTATTCTCTTTATCAGGGAATATAATAGTATTTTGTCAGAGATAGCGAAAACTTTAGGGACTAATGGGATGTCCTGGCATGTTATTCCGCCTCACGCGCCCAAATTCGTGGGACCGTGGGATCCTGGAATAAAATCAGTGAAGTATCACCTAAAACGCGGCGTTAGCAGTTCCACCCTGAATTACGAGGAACTAGCAATGGTGTTAGCTCAAGTGGAAGCGTGTCACAACTTCAAGCCGCTATTTAGATTGGGAACCAATTCCGAAAATACGGAAATTTTGATACGTGCCACTTCCTGGTTGGTGAGCCTCTTGTTACGCCACCAGACTATAACTGTGAAAATTCTAACATAAGCTCGTTAAAGAGGTGGCAGTATACCCAACGTATGTTGCAAATATTCTGGTGAAAGTGCTTTCAGGAATATTTGAGGCAATTCTTTTATAAACATTGATAGACCTCGGAAACTCTTTCTCCGAAAAGAAGAAAGTAGTTTTAATCAAGGAAGACGGTCTTCCTCCGTGTCATTGGGCTCGGGGTTTAGTAGAGGAAAAACATCCAGGTAATGACGGGATCGTACGAGTGGTCACTATACATAATATAAACTGTGTAACAAACAGATTTTTATACCTTGTAAGGAGAATTCATAAATAAGTATGTACGGTGGTTAAAATGATTTTTAATGATGTGTAATGTTTATTTTTGTTGTTGTTACTATTTTGGTTTACACGTTTACAATTGTTAACGTTACATTAGTTTCTTAGCTGGTTAGTAAGTGATACTTAATGTTTGTTGTTGCATGAAATTGTTATAATATTAAGGTCAATTTATGTTTGCCCTTAATGGGGGGAGTATGTTCAACCTTGTTTGCACTGTGTCGACTAAAGTTAAAAATACCCTAGACGCACTGTTTTGTAAGTTAGAAAATACCCTAGAAGCATTGTTTTGTAAATTAGTTCTCGATGGCTCGATAGATGGTATTGTACGATTTTCTAAATCGCGGTGTCGTGATTCTCAGCCGATTACTATATAAGGACCCTATGTACTTAGATTCGTTCTCTTTCTGCGAAATACACCGTTGGAACAGGGTCGCTGTGTTTTATTCGTACAGTTCTCTGGTAGACCCTGGCTGGACATCATATGATTTTCATAATTGCATCTTTAATAATTCGGTATTGCTTCAATAATTAAATCTTTTAATGACAAAAATACTTTTTTTCTATCATTTTATTTCTTTAGTGCATTGAAAGACATTGTTTACACACTAAGGCATTAGTTGCTACAGTTCTCGGTTTCGGTATATTTTGAACAAAATAATAGAATTAATTTACCCTCTTCATAAAAAAAAAAATGGAACCCTTTAAGCCGAAGGTGGCATAATTGAATAAATACCATGTAATATTACTATAATCAAAACATTTGTTCACAGTTTATTGTTCGAATCTTCAAGCGTGAAATTGCAAGAATGGGTCAAATTCAGTGGCATTTTGGCAATTGAGATCTGTACTTGTGATAACATAATCTATTTATTTTTATATAAAATGTATCCCTATTTCCCTTGGTCACGTCAAAACTTGAGAAGGACTTAACCGATTTAATTCATCTTTTTATTAAATGTTTTCTAATACTTTTGAAAAGGTTCTTAGGTAGGTAGTAGGTAAGTAGTAGGCAGGTAGTAGGTAAGTAGTAGGCAGGTAGAAGCCAGGTAGTGGACAGGTAGCGGCCAGGTAGCGGGCAGGTAGCGGGCAGGTAGCGGACAGGTAGCGGGCAGGCAGCCGGCAGGTAGCGGGCAGGTAGCTGGCAGGTAGCGGGTAGGTACCGGGCAGATAGCGGGCAGGTAGCCGACAGGTAGTGGGCAGGTAGGTAGTGGGTAGGCAATGGTTAGCCAGTGGGTAGGCAGTGGGTAGGCAGTGGGTAGGCAGTGGGTAGGCAGTGGGTAGGCAGTGGGTAGGCAGTGGGTAGGCAGTGGGTAGGCAGTGGGTAGGCAGTGGGTAGGCAGTGGGTAGGCAGTGGGTAGGCAGTGGTTAGGCAGTGGGTAGGCAGTGGGTAGGAGGTAGTGGGTAGGAACAATTGCATTGCAACGCAAGCCGGGCTCGGCTAGTATCCATATCAAGGATTAGTTAACGGACAGATAAGTGGCTGTCTACATTTCGCCAGTTATGTGAAGTCCCATAGGATAGGGGGCAAGTTTATTGCTATGAACCGAGTATAAATCCACGCTTCGTGGCTGCTACTGAAAATATCTTGATGAAAAAACCCACGAACTCTTGGCCTGACTTCGGAATCAAAAAAACAGGATCTCTCCTTAGCAATCGCTCTTGTGTAATAACACTGCAGAATCCCAGCATAAATCTGACATTTAAGGTCAATTTTGTAAGGAAATTATTAACCTTTTCTCACTTAACTTAAAATGTCGCACAAAATACCATGCAAAGACCTAATAATTACGTAATAGAACATAAAGAAATTTCAAAATAACTGTTTTCTGAAATATTAAGTTCACACGAATAGCCTATGTATTTGGTTAATGCTAACGGTACAAAGCTAATAATTTATATTATTATTAGACATCTTAATCGCAGTGGCGCCCTTGGCTGAAAAAATATATTTATAAGATTTGGTAGCCGTCTGGTTCGTGATAAGTAAGCATTTAAGGTGTTACAAGTTTTTATAAATACACACATCAAAAGTGTCCAGGGATCAAGCATTTTTATGCGGATTTCTTGAGATTGAGATGTGGCTTTGTAATAAATTTATGATTTTATAAATTTATATGGATCCTTTTTGGTGCATTTCATAATTTGAATCAGGAACTGTGAATCAAATTCGAGTAAAAGATGAAAATCAGCTGTCAATATTTTCCCTATAAAAACATACAACGCATTGAAGACATTATTAGTGCTACTGTTTCCCTACTACTGATTAAAACCAACGTTATTATGGAGCGGCGACGCCATTTAAGCAGGGAAGAAATGCTCAGAGCCGTGGGAATGATAGAAGCTGGTTCCCGGCAACGTACTGTGGCTTTAGCTCTGAATACAAGTCAGAGTGTTATCAGTCGACTTTGGACACGTTACCGAAGCACTGGTACCGTGGCTGAGCGCCATGGAGGACGGTATCGCTGCACCACACGGAGACAAGACCGATACATTCAAATCTTAACTCGAAGAGCTCCAACAATAACCGCCATGATGTTAGCCGTGAGGCTTCATCACTCTTCAGGGAACTTAATTAGCGACCAAACCGTTAGAAACCGCTTGCATGAAGTGAACCTTCATTCCCGAAGACCGCTACGGGTACCACCTATAGCAATGCACAATCGTAGGATTCGATATCAATGGGCTCTTGAACACAGAAATTGGGCAGAAGAACAATGGCGTTTCGTGTGCTTTTCTGATGAGTCTCGTTTTGGTATGAGACCGGATACAAGACGTATACTACACTGGAGCACCCCTGGACGCCAACAGCGATTAAAATCCTGCCAGGAAGTCCATCCTTATAGTGGTGGAACCATCATGGTATGGGCGGGTATTTGGATCGGCGGAAGAACTGAGTTGATTTGGATCAGAGGCAACCTCAACGCTCAAATTTATGCTGAGACGATTGTATCAGACGTCATCGTTCCTCTACAAGTGCAAATCGGTCCCTTATTTCAGTTAATGCATGATAATGCACGACCGCACACCGCAAGAGTTGTAAGACAGACTCTCGCCGCAGCTAACATCAATGTCCTGCCCTGGCCTGCTCAGTCGCCAGACTTGAACCCGATTGAGCATGCATGGGATATGCTACAGAGAAGAGCTCTGCCGAATATGGAGGGTATCCAGTCGCAAGAAGACCTTTTTTTGTTGTTGCAACGAACATGGGCGGCCATTCCACAGCGTGATTTGGATGAACTCATTTTGAGTATGCCAAACCGATGTTCTTGTGTTGTTAGTGTTCGCGGTAGAAACACGGTTATTAATTGTTTAAGTTACCCAATAAAATTTTAAAGAAAACTGTTATTTCAGTCTTTTTTTCGAACTTTAATGTTAGTGGTTCAAATGTCAAAAATCCCTTTATTAGAAAATGGCAAATTTCTTTATTAATGCAAAGGTGACTTGGTTTATCGTTACTGTGACAAACGAAAACACTTTATTTGATGAATCCTTAAAGAAAATTTTAATTAATATCAATCAGGAGAAAAGTTATTGCAAAAATATATGTTGATCCCTAGACACTTTTGATGTGTGTATTTTAAAGTAAAAAGACCTAAGATTCAATCATCGTCACCCGTACCTATTTTTCCTGACGTGGTGGCAGGGGCATACAAATTATATTTTTACCGGTAATTCTGTTCGTGATCTACGCCAAAATTGTTAGAGGAACCACTGTTCTTCTAGGTGATTTCGGTTTGTTATATAATGTACTGCCATGACTTGTTTGGACTAGAAGGAGACTAATCGGATCAGTTATAAAGTTTTGTCGGATATATTGCAATTTTTGACCATTAATTTTTTTCCATACATAGTGGTGTTTTAAGTGAGAACCTCGTCAATCTTCAGGTTAAGCCGTCCTTGCCGAGGTTGGTTTGTGGATGGGTGATTGCCCATTTACATACAGTTTCCTCCATGCCTCGGAAAGCATAATAAGCTTGGCAAGCAGGTAGTCAGTGCCCCGAAAATCTGACAACCCATCTTTGAAGTATTAATTAAATGAAATGAAATTCATTTATTTCAGATTACTTGATCCATAGTACAATAAAAATAACATTGAAATCAACATGTATTACCCAGTACTACATGGGTTATGGAGGTCTGATATGCAATCGCTCCATGTAAAATACTGGTAATCAGCTGCATCCAGTTAGACTGAAAGCTGACTCTAATATACATAGTTGGGAAAAAGGCTGGGCAGCTGACGATGACTGAGTGGTGTGTGACAGTCTTTTCTTCGACTCATTTCTCGCCCCTACAACCTCAAAGCTTGCATCACTGACTTGTTTCACTATTAGCTCAAGTTCAAATTAATGTAACTAAATGGTAATCAAACGGACGGAAAATTAAATAGTGAAACGGGTAAGCAATAATACTCTCACGCTGTTGCAAGAATCACAAATATTTATTATAAGGTAATATAATTTTACACGCTCATTCTCTCGCCGTCAGATCTAACGTCACTCTCAATTACTGGCTGGCTTGGCTGACAACTTCAACTCCAAATTGTCGTAAGATGGCGTTGGCTTGGCTTGGCTTGGTTTGGCTTGGCTTGGCTTGGCTTGGCTTGGCTTGGCTTGGCTTGGCTTGGCTTGGCTTGGTTAGGCGTAGGCTGAACACATGGCGTGGCGTTACAGTCGGCCATCCTGTAACAATTGCTCCCGCAATGGAGCACACTACTTTCATTAGCTTTCTAATAGATCAATTAAGTCTTCCGTCTCCAGCTGGCCATTAGAACTGCTGACACTGTCAAATACAGGAGCTATACTACGATAAGGTCGCAGAGAGTCTGCTGAAACAAGCCCCGTAAAGTTTTTGTAACAACTTACACCCTTAATGCTCCAAACCCTGTATCAGTCATTGCCAACGACTAGTTATATAGGGGTCTGAATACAAGTCGTCGAGCTTTGTGTTGACTTTAGCAGCACTCTAGTAGGCGCCTGCCTCCATAGAACCAAGTCTCCTTTCTTATAAATATGACAATTTTTGCGACGCTTATTAAAGTTATGTTTCGTCCTAGCGCTAGCTTTATTGATACATGCACCGGCCTTACTACGCTTGGCCTGGGTTGGTTCAGATATTCGATCTGGGATGGTTACATTACACACTATGACCTACCAATACGCGCAAACAATAAATCATAAGGTTTAAACCCAGTAGTCTCATTTAAAATATTATTTATTCCCCAAATCACATCGGGTAGACGGTTTGACCGGCTATTAGCGGCCTCCCTAAGGAACCTCACTACGAATGAACCGAGCCATTTTAGAGAACCAATAATCACTTTTAATCAAATCCGTGCATCGTTTTAATCCCACATGCTTTATTTCGTCATGGTGCATTTGAAGCATTTTCCACCTAGCTGCCCCAGGCACTACAAGTCGATTTCCACAAAGCGTCTTCCTATACAAACTATGCTCTATTACATCATATGTAACACGTAATTGTTTATTATATCGCATTCAGTCGACCCGGCTTTTAATTGGTCAATTATATTTTTTAATTGATTATCTTGATATTGAACGGTATAAAACAAATCAGTGACTTCTAAACGATTAATATTTACAGCATCGATTGGGTTCCTACTTAACGCATCAACACGCTTAACGCATCAACATGTTTCATACACTAATATCGTATTCTTGAATTAACAGCCACCATCTCGCGATACGCTGTATAATATCGCGTTTAGTGACAGTGGCTCGGACGGCGGTACAGTCAGTGACTATCACGTGTTTACCTATTATGTACACCCGAAATTTACGCAACGATTCCACGACTGCTAATGTTTCTAACTCATAGCTATGGGACATAATTTCCTCCCTAGACGTCACTCGGCTAGAATACATAACGGGTAAAGTACCGTCAGACTGCTTTTGTAATAAAATTCCTACTATTCCTAATTTGCATACATCGGTATAAATTTCATACGTACATTATGAATGTCATACAAAGCTACAAGTTTAGAGCATAAACATGTTTTTAACTCGTTAAAACTATCGACCTGTTTATCACTCCATACCCACGGTACATTTTTCTTAGTTAATTCTGTGTAAAGGGCGATCTATAACCGCGAATTTATATACATTTTCGGAAGTAACTATGAAAGTAACAAAGGGCTATAAATTGACGTATCTCATGTACATTCCTTGGTACAGAAAAATGCGAAACTGCAATTAATTATGGTTCTGCCGGTCGCACACTAAATACCTAGTAACTCACGAACTTTAAAATTGTTGGTAACCTATAAGGTTGACGATATATTGGCTGCTGCGTGTTAAGTTTTATTTTCATATGTAACAAATTGGGCAACCGAGATCTTTTGTGTAACTGCAAAGGTGTGTTTATATTGTTATTATAAATGTATTAAACTTCCACGTTCGATTTCATTTAAAACTTCCCATACTAATTTCGGATATAGCTACCCCACCTATACTATCATCAGTGATTTTAGTAGTTGTTAAAACCGAAGCAGACGGGACTGTAAGGTCGCATGGATTAAAGAAATTAGTGACTGAACAATTTGGCTTATTTGGCAAAATGTCGAGCAAGTAAGATAGTGCTTGGCTGAGTTATGGCTTGGCTGAACTCACCCGGCTTGGTTGGATCGCCGATTCGTCGCAGCTGCATCTGCTCGTCCGAGGATCTGGCCGGCTTCCCACTCTATGTCTTTGGAGCCGGTGTTAAAAACCTTCATGAAGCCACCTCCACCTCGAAGTAACATGGCTGGTAACGAGTAGGAAACTCCCTGCAGTTCATAGTGACGCGGCGCTGTACAGATATCATCTTCCCCGACATTTCCCAGCATATGAACTTTGATGATAGAGACACCGGGAGGCAAGGATTCTTTGTTTGATGTCACTACGTAGAATTTCTGAATATCTTTGACTACTTGAAGTTCAGCAAAAGGCTCAGGATCCAATCTTAACGTAGCAGTCCTGTTAGTCACTTCAAGTGACACACGATCAGCGTTGATAACTGGCTGCCCAATCAGTAAATGAATGTCCTGCATATCAGCCTTTGTTACATGCGCAGTACATCTCATGTGTATTTCATCAATTTCTAGGTCGAATTCTACTTCTCCGCGGCTTGTAAGTAACCCACCAGAAAAGCCCTTTAGGATGGTGCTGGAAGGTATAACTTCGAGTGCCAAAAGACCAACAATATGTGCATTTATAACATTTACCTGGCTTCCGGTATCAATGTAAGATTTCAAAGAATTCCCGTTGACCCTTACGACTTTCTTGTAAATCTCATTGTAATTTTGTACTAACTTAATTTCCTTGACGTTGCTGTTCGATTCGGCAGACGGCTTGGCATGTATAGTTGAAGAGCCAGGGCAGCGCGTGGCAATGTGACCATGAACACCACACTTGAAACAAATGCGTTGATCAGGTAATGAGCAGTTCCGCAGGATATGCCCAGTCTTCTTACAACGCGGACAGGGGTCGGTCTCAAGGTTCATTTTCATATCAGGGTTCGGCAGCTGTCTAGCATCCTTGTTCGGCTTGTCACGTACTTCGAACGTCGGTAAACGATAATCATCGAGGGCACAGAGGAAGGCCTCATACAGCTCATCTGGACGCTGGCATTGGCAAGCCCGTGCATTTAGTTGTAATGAGGGCGGTAACCCTCTAATTATACACGAAACACTAGCAGCGTCAGACAGGTTACAACGAAAGCACATGGCGATTTTATCCCGATAATATTTTGTCATTGTTTCGTTCGGTAACTTCTTCCTGTTCATCATTTCGTCTAGCAAAGCACTGAAGTCACGATGTTTGGGAAATGCTCTTACAAGCATGCATTTCCATTCGTCCCAGGAATAGTTATATTCATCGAGTCTATTGTACCACTTACGTGCTTGACCACGGAGTTTATCTTGAAGGTGAAATGATTTCACTTGGTCGTTCCACCCATGTATGTCTCCCAACTGGTCAATTTTCTTTTTGGTGTACCGACACTGTACAATCTTCTCCATCGGGGTCAAATTCCGGAATAAGAGACGCCGCACGATGGCCTTTGAAATGGTTGAGCGGCAAGGTTTCGTCATTGAGTTCGTGTATCGCCCTACCTACTTCGTTTTCCAGCAAACTTTTGAGCAGTTTTCTTGCTGGTGGTGGCGGAAATTCTTCATCTTCACTAACATTGCTTTGCTCTTCTTCAATCCAGCCAGGTGGATGGACTCCACGGCCAACAGATGCAGTAGGGTGATTTCGCTTCATCCCACTTCTGAATGAAACGGGTAAGCAATAATACTCTCACGCTGTTGCAAGAATCACAAATATTTATTATAAGGTAATATAATTTTACACGCTCATTCTCTCGCCGTCAGATCTAACGTCACTCTCAATTACTGGCTGGCTTGGCTGACAACTTCAACTCCAAATTGTCGTAAGATGGCGTTGGCTTGGTTTGGCTTGGCTTGGCTTGGCTTGGCTTGGCTTGGCTTGGCTTGGCTTGGCTTGGTTAGGCGTAGGCTGAACACATGGCGTGGCGTTACAATAGCGAATGTTTCAGAATTAGTCATTATCAAATTAGTATTAATAATGAGGAGTGCAGTTTGCACACTAATTCTGTTCGCCCTCAATGAACAAAATTGGTTCACTAATTACATTACAACAATATCGTTATCATTCTATTTTAAGCCCAATCTCATTAGGTCATTGCGTAGGTACTAATCGTGAGCATTTTATTCAATCAGTAAGTACTCGCAACATTGTTAACAACTGTTGTTGAGATCAGATAGGCAGTCTATATAAAATACCTACCGGTATTCAGCTGCATCTGGTTTAATATAATAATAATATTTTTATTGAACAAAAATACCTTACACAAATAGCTTTAAATCTATCCGATTATACACGGTAAATACACATACAAAATAACAAAAAAGGAAGGAAATAGAGGTGAATAAAGGGTAAACTGTGTGCTTGCGGGTGTGTGTGTATGTGTGTGCGTGTGTGTGTGTGTGTACAGTTGTTGAGAATGTTATAAATATATTACATGTGGAGGAAGTTTTAATGTGGTTATGCAGTGACCTGTAACTAATTTGATTATGACATGGGCAACAACAGTTACTCGGTCTGGGCATAGTCAAGAAGATACAGAAGATTCTGTAATGTATTCTAAGCGTCGTCTTTGTTAAGTAATTAATAGATGAGGATCAATTTATGATTCTATACAAGAGGTTTTGTTTTGCATCCTCGTCAAAATTCAGGAGGTTGTCACACAAGACATTAATAATCACTTAAAATTACGGTACCTAGTTCATTAATTATAAACGCTGATTTTTTTGGTGGTTTGCGTTTGTCAGTATTTCAGAATAACCCCCTTAACGTGGTTTAGGGAATAAGAAATTATCGAATAAACGTTTCAGATTGTTTGTATGTGTGGAAGCGTGGTTATAGGGCGAGATTTAGTCGAGCCGCGTTTAAAACACGGGTGGTTCACCCGTGCCGATTTCCGTTAAATAAAAAAAATAAAAATACCTACCCATTTTTTATTGATTCGGGTTGAGGATCATTAGCATAGTCACCTCCTTGAATTTGACGAGATTGCAATACAACACCTTGTATATTATTGAGCTCAACACATACAAATGTCTTCTAGCAAAGGCGGTTTTATGCGACACACTCGGGCAATTTGTACTGTTTCCCCATTTGCCTGGATCTGGTGGTGGTATTTGCTCATGCTTCCAGAGTGTGGCTCTGAGCACAAAGAGCTGTCTCACCATTAGGATTTTATGGTTAGACTAATCACTGATGGTCTAGCGGTAACGTCCCGGATTTACGATCGGTAATTGGTCTTGCGTTCGGTCCCAGCCAGGTCCAATACTTTTTTAACTTTATTTAATCAACACTACTCTGAAAGTGGGAAGGAAATCAGCAAGAAGAAACTGGCTTGTCCTGGAACCAAAACATTCTAAAGCATCTACCGACGCGAAGTGGGCTAGCGCGATGGATGATAACAGTTCGAATAATATTGGCTGATTATGCATGCGGTTAGACTGGAAGCCGACCCCAACACAGTTGAGAACACAGTTGACTAGGCAGATTTTAGACTGTAGAATTATATTATACTTTAAAAGCCTAACGCCTGTTCTGGTATCAATATCTGTTTTTATCTTCTTTTTGAGAATCCCATAAACTTTTAGAACTTTCGTTATTTGAACTAAATACACCTGCCAGCAAAAGTAATCCAATTAATGCAAACAATTCTGTCAATATCAGTCCATTCTATAACATGTATGCGTCTATCCTCAGGAGAGTTTAGGATACAAGAGGGTCTCGAAGAACCCGCCATCCCCTTCGTGGTTATTTCTTTTTAAACCACCCAGAAGCAGGAGCCCCGCGAAGCGGGACTCCGTCGATATAACCTCCGAAATCACTTGCCGTCTTTTTTTCATAGTCTATCACTATGAAAAAAAAGACGTCAAGTGATTCCATACGTTTCGTATCCACTGACCCATAAACCACATCATCCGACGAGCTCTTGTTACCGTCAGCGTTCCAGCTGTCTTAGAGCCCAATGGTTTGGTACGCGACGATGGCAAGAGGCCGGACGGTTTGTCTTTGTTTTCCTGGAAGATGGGTAGGCCTTTAGTATCGGACGCAACTTGCGTCGATAAACTTGCGCCATCACATGTTCAAAGCTCATCGTGCTGTGCTGGCGCTGCCGTACCGTTTGGTGTTGAAACTCTGGGGTCGTAGGGCCCGAGTGCTCAAAGCCTATTTAAGGAACTTTCGAAACGCCTAGTTGACGCTTCCCGTGACCTAGCTGGCTTTTACTTTGGCCAGGGGCTAAGTATTGCCATACAACGTGGTAATGCTGCCAGTCTCTTGGGCACATTACCAGCTGACAGCGTTGAGGAGGAGTTTCACGCCCTTAATGGTTTATTGTTATATAATTTATTAGTTTATTAATCATTGTAATGCATATAAGTAGTTACGCCCGGTTCCTATAAACAAGAAACGAGTCGTTTTGCATACGGCTAGTAGTATTTTCTACGAGACGTATGTCAAAACCATTCCTATAAAAAACGTTTCGTAAGTTAAGTTACCGATAGATGGCTACCTACGGATGGGAGGGTTACGAATAACGAACAGTAAGGCAAACGTATGCAGATGTCGGGAGATGGTGTTCCAATAAAAAAAGCAACAGCAACGAGCTGTCAAAGTTACGAGTCGTTAAAAATTTATTTACCGCCCGATTTCGGTCGGTTGTCTACAAAAGTTTTACATAATGTGCGTTATTTGCTATAAATAATTTTAAAATGTCCAGTTCAGAGAGTGGATTCTATGATTTAGAAATGTTATCGGACTGGAGTAACTCAGAAACTACGTTGGATGATTTTGAGTTCCAGCTGAGATTTCGACTTGATAAACCGTCTGTTCAAGAGTTACTGCTTGAAATATATCCATATTTAAGAATAACGGGAGCCAGGTTAGTAAATCAACAGGTGCCTAATTAGTTAGGTGCCTACATAATACGAAGAATTGTTTGGCATACATTGTATTCCACCAGTGCTACCTTGAACTCTAGACACGTTTAAACGAATTATATAACAAAAACCTTTGTTTGTTTAAGGAATCATGGAGTAACCCCAATACACCAGCTATTATTAACTTTAAGGTTCTATGCACTAGGAACAATGTTAATATCAGCGGCAGATTTTATAGGAGTGTCGAAAACATCTGCATGTCGTATTGTACGTGATGTCAGTTATGCTATAGCACAGCTGTATAACAGATATATATATATGCACATCAATACCGAGCAAGATTTTTATTCTGTGTCTCGATTTCCACGAGTTCTTGGTGCACTTGATGGAACACACATCAGGATACAATCACCATGTAAGTACATTACATTAAGATTGTACCAACCTACTTTACTACTAACTTAGTTTATGAATAAGTGCCTATTTAACCACTGCTTACATACTTCCATATAACAACAAAAAAATATTTCAGGTTCTCAGATTGGCGAAGAATTTAGAAACCAACCGTAAAGGGTACTTTTCCTTAAATGTGCAAGCAGTATGCAACTCCAATTTGCAGTTTATGAATGTAGTGGCTCGCTGGCCAGGATCTTCTCATGATGCTACTATATTTAACAGTTCAGAACTGCGAGATAAACATTTATTTTGTTATATTTAATTAATTTTAAAACAAAGTTGGTTGGTAATTAATTGATTTACTAAATTATATTTTTCAGCACAATGTGAAAATGGACATTTTGGGAATAAGTGGCTGCTTGGGGATAGTGCATATCTTTTGAAGCCATACCTCTTGACTCCTTTGTTGAATCCAGTAACACGAGGTGAACAACTTTACAACGAAGCCCACATCCGAACTAGAAACACCATTGAAAGGTATATTGAGCTTATGTTATATTGGGGATATGTATCCTAATAGATTTTTTATTTGATTGTAACATCTAGCATCCACTTAATTATTATAGCTAAGTTTTACTTATTTTGTTATAAATGTTTTGGAATTTGGTTAAAGAAGATTTCCAGTTGTGGCTTTAATTTTACGGTTGAGTCTTATTAGAGCAAATGCAGTTATTGTTGCTACTGTACTGCAGTACTTCACAACATTTGCAGAATAAAAAGCCTAGATGATATTCCACCAGAGGTTGAGATTCCAGATGTGGATGCAGTGCCTATACCTAACAATAATGAGGCAAATAACCAAACAATAAGAGAAACATTGATAACAGAGTATTTTAATAAGTGAGTTATGCATGTTTTTATACTCATAGTTTGTGTGATTAACATTTTGAGGTGTTTATTCAGTTTAGGGGTTTGACACTTATGTATAAAGGGGCCCTTGATCTAATCCCTAAATAATAGTCCCTGAATGGTGCAAATGTGCAAGCATGATTGCTTAGGTTTGTAGATAATAAAATAAAATTACTCAGAGGCAGAGATCTAACAACTCGATTCCTACTCATCCGACACGTCGTCCAAAATAATTCAATCTCACTATCTCTCATATTCAAATAGGAAATTACTAGTGCTATCTTCAAACTAACACACGTTCTGTTCACTCAATATTTATTGTAAGACTACTCGTATAACAGGGCTTTGACAAGAAGAATGCAACCATACAATACAAGGTGGGTTTGAGCTTAATATATTATGTATATCATTTTGTAAAAATATCTTTAATTTTTGACATACATTTTTTTACGTTCAAGGTCCTCGGTTCAAATCCATACGTATTAAACGAACGTCATTTGTTATTTAATTTTTCATCAAGTACCCACTTTGTATTGTGCATTCTTCTTGTCAATGCCCTGTTATACTGCTGCAACTTTCCATCTGTCCGGGAATATTCCAGACTCTAAACTAAAAATAAATATAAAAGTTAGTGGATGGATAATAGCGGTTTTGTTTTATTTTTGTTGTTAATTTTACGTTGAGATTATCGGGCCTGGGAGCGCTGTCGTTGTTGAGTTGAGGTAAGAGAGTCTTTAGTTCTGTTTCGTCTGTGGGGTATTAGTGTGTGTGGACTGGTTATATTTGGGGTGTATTTATCGGTAAGAGAGGCTTGTGTTTCCATGTCAATAGTCGTGACTTTGTTGAATAATTTCGTATGAAAAATGAATACAAAGAATATGCCAGTTGATTCTTTGATAATGGTCTCATTCATACCCTTAAAACACGTTGTATAAAGCTACAAGCTGTGCCCTGTGATTTCACCCGCTGCACCGATCGGCTCCTAACAATCTGAGAGTAATGTCAAAAAGTTGATAACTTTCTTCAAGAATTAAGAAATGTAATAAGCATGTTTCAAATCCAACTCCAGATAATTATGAACGCGTTTTAACAAATAAACAATTCAGCATTATTAAATTGGTATAGATGGTTGGTAATTGCTATAAATGGATACTGACTTAAAGTTTTGAGCTGGATCCCTGTACCTAAGTATTTAAAAACCACAGACACAGGAAAATTATGCGAGATACAAGAAAATAATATAAAACTATAATTATTTATATTTATTACATAAGCTTCATTGTCTCATTGTACATTTAAAATAAACCGATGACCTCAAACATAGGAAAATAATAAGTCTTGGGTAAAGTCAGTCATTTCAGTTTCGATGCTAAATTAAATAAACAAAAAAATACCATAAATGTGTTTTCCTTAAAGTCAATGTTATTTGAATTAAACTTTTGTTCGCACTTTTAAAGAGTTATTCCAACCTATGCAGCACACAAAGTGTTCCACATGAGCAGTGCAGCGTGCAGTATGGAATACCTCCTTTTGAAAAGTTAAGGAGAAAGTAAGTTTTAAAAAAAAAAACTTGTTTGGAAACGTGTTTCGCTCTGGAGAGAGCGAACAAGAAATTCAGATGAAATCAAGAAAAGATATTTTCGAGAGAGCTTTGGGTGTCCAGGCTTACAAAAAGTTTTCTGAGAAAATTCCTTGCATTTGAAGAAAATGCCGGATCTTTCAATTAGATTACAAGTGACTTATAGCTACGTAGCCCTTGCAGGGATACAACAATTTTTTAAATTTCTTTAATAGATTTTCGACTTTATCGTCAAAAAATTAGGTTCAAGGTTGATTGGGAAAATTTAGAAGTTTCGGGAAGCTTGATGTGGTGGTACAATGCTTTGTCGGAGCTTACCGCTTGACCACGCGCAGATGTAAGAATTCCTAAGAGGGAAACGGGACTGCAAATCTCCACACAAATGTATTTTCGTTTTTTCTACCTTAATAACACCTCAGGAGCAATTTTTTTTTCATAAACATGTATAGCTCCTTCAATTTAATAATTTAATACGACAATGAGTCGTATTAAATTTTTACTCTTTGTTTTATTTTATTTAGCTCTGTGCCTTGTAACGAACTTGCTTGTTCCTATAGATAAAAGGAAATAAGCAGACTTGTATACATTAAAAAAGTTAGAAGGGGGAAATGAATATGGTCTTTACCTATGAAATTGCCGTTTTGTTTGAAAAAATTTAAAGTATTTTTTTTTTCGAACTTGTTTATTTCTTTTATTCAAAGTAATCACCCCTGCAATCAATGCATCTTTGCCAACGCTGTGGCAGTTTATGGATGCCCTTCTTGAAAAAATCAGCTGGACGGGAGACAACAAACTCTTCAAAGGCGTTTTGTACTGCCTCTCGGGAATTGAATTTTTTTCCCGCTAAAAAGTTGTCCAAATTTTGGAAAAAGTAATAGTCGGAAGGCGCAAGATCTGGTGAGTATGGCGGATGAGGGAGAGCTTCCAAACCCAACTCATGCAGCTTAGAGACGGTCTGTTGTGCAGTATGGGGCCGCGCGTTGTCGTGAAGTAGCAGTGGAGACGACCGATTGACCAAAGCTGGTTGCAGACGTGCGAGTTTCGCCATCATTGTGGTCAGTTCTTCAATGTACACATCTGCAGTAATGCTCTCGCCGTTTTGTAAAAAGCTATGATGAATCACACCAGCACTAGACCACCAAACTGTGACCATCACCTTTCTAGGGGTCATTTTTCGTTTTGCACATTGCTTTGGTACCGAACCAGGATCTAACCAACTTGCTGAGCGCTTTCGATTGTCAAAAAGAATCCATTTTTCGTCGCACGTAACAATTCGGTTCAAAATTCCTTCATTTCTGTGCCTGTTAAGCAGCGCAAGGCAAGTCTCGACGCGTACGTTGCGCTGGCGATCGTTAAGTTCGTGGGGCACCCATCTATCAAGCTTTTTTATCTTGCCAATCTGTCGCAAATGGACCAATATTGTTTTAATGCTAACATCAAAAGCTGCTGCCAGCTCAGCTGTAGATTGAGTTTCATCAGCTTCAACAATCACCTTTAATTCATCATTGTTGACCAAAGTTTCCGGACGACCACGAGGTTCATTTTTCAAGTCAAAATTCCCAGAACGAAACCGAGCAAACCAATAACGGGTTGTGCGTTCGTTTGTACAGTTCTCTCCGTAAACGTCGTTGATGTTACGGGTCGTTTGTGCCGCGTTGGTGCCACGACGGAACTCATATTCCATAATTACACGAAATTTCAAAGTATCCATTATGAGGAAAAATGTTGAAATGTAATGAAAATACAACGCTAATGAATAAACAAAAGACTGATTTTGTAAATAGAATGTCATATTTTTAAAACAAAATTAATTTGAATTTAGAACTCATAGCCAATCAAAACTTTTTTTTGTTTGAAAAAGTCTGTACTGCAATACGGCAATTTCATAGGTAAAGACCTATTATTATTAAAATCAAGCACACTTAATGTCTTTAAAAGACAAACTGTAAAAAATGAAGACCAACTCAACAGAAGAAGCGAGATCTGACAACCAACCCGATTGTCAGAACAGTATGATGAGGCGAGATGAGTACTCAGGAATGTAGAACTGCTTCAGAAGATCCGTAGTAGTACTCAGGAACGTAGTTCAGCTTCTGAAGATCAACAGTAATACTCAGGAACGTAGTTCAGCTTTTGATGATCCACAGTAATAGTCAGGAACTTAGATCAGCTTCTGAAGACTAGTAGTAGAGGTTCCAGGAGTCTGTAGTGAGATCTCCTGGACAGCAGCGACTCGTCAGATTCAGATTCAGACTCTCCTTCACTTAAGCTTGACTGTCTCTTGACTCTTTCCAGTGCCATCCGAAAACTGTCTTCTAAACCTGATCCTCCTTTTCATTTTCAAATTTATTTCTCAGATTCAAAACTGCTGCGCTCTAGCAAGACGCAACCTGCCAGTATTCAAAACAGCCAGTAACAATTGGTCAAAAACCTTGCGCATAATATTTTTATAAATATAACTCAGAATATCTTTACACAGCAAATCTATAAAATACAACAATTGAACTCACGAATTGATAATCATTTTTAGTAATATTTAATCTAAATGAAACCTTCATAGAGAATTTGGCTGGTAACAATTAACAATAAAAGTACAGCTGACAAGTTTGATGTAAACAATGTCACAACAAAGAAAACTAAAATAAAATGGTAAAATGCTAATGTAAAACCAATAAAAGTATGAATATGGATGATAAGTGTGATTAATATAAACCAAGAATAAAAACTGTCCCAGTATTGAGCCTAAAGGTACGCCAAGCTGAACAGATAGCCCGGACGATTTCACGCCATTAGCATTTATACACATTAGAATCTATTTTGTAAATACGAATCTATTACATTTAGGGCTTCATTTTGAACAGCGTATAACGTAGTTTCCGTAAAATCATGTCGTGGTGTACGCAATCAAAAGCTTTCGAGAGATCGCAGAAAACTCCGATATCATTTTTCACGTTTTCCCATGCGTTAAATAAGTGTTTCAACAAAGCAACACCCGCGTGTGTAGTTGAACGACCTTTTGTAAAGACATATTGATCGTTGTGAAGAAGGTTGTTTCGATTAAAATGTCTTAGCAACTGTTTGAGTGATTTTATCTGTTCTAATAATAAATGGACAAACTTATTTAAAAACAATACCTACCAAAGCGTTAATTATTCAGATAAACGGGTTTTAATTGGTTGTGTCTTCTGCAAAATATTGTAATAACTCATGTCTATTTTTAGGAACCACAAATGATTCAGTTGCTGAATTTTTGGTATCAACTTTACCTGTTGACGTGCTTGAATAGTATTTAAGAATTTCCTTTTCAACAATACTAGTATATAAATATCGTGGTCACAAAAATATCAACAGAACACGAATCTCTGTCCTCACAAAATGAGGTCTTGCTTAAAATATTTTGTGTTAATATTCTGCCTGAAATTTATTGGTAAGTAATCAACCGTTATACTAGTAGTTTGAAAAGAAGTAAGCTGCAAGAACTTGATTGCAATGTATTTTTTTCTTACTTATTAACCTTCAACCGTAATTATTTTGTAGACCTTTAAGCCCAAGGGCGAATTTCAGCACTGAAACTCAACGCAATCAGCACGTCTAAGCCACGTTCAAATCAGTATAAAAATTCCTACAGAATTTTGACACCGGTTTATCTTGAAATCCGATTAGACTACAAAATCGGCTTAAACTACTAACATTATTCTGTCTCTGTCAACATCAAATAATGAACAGGAATAGAACGTTGCTTTGAATTTGATTCACTACTGGTTCGGCCGAATCCCAAGTGTAGTGTAAGTGTGCCGTAATCTAACAAAGTAACATTAATATTTTTTTTGTTTATTTTTAGAGGGATCTCAATTGACAGGATGTGACTACAAATACAATTCCGATACCAAAGGATGGTTCAAATACGTTGCTAAACGAGCGACTTGGCAAAATGCTCGGAAACACTGCGCACAGGAAGGTGAGAATATTTATGTCCAAAAGGGTCTTTGTCTGGAAATGAGCTTGAAACCTTTCCGCTTGACTCGAGTTACTCGCTTAAGCAAACCTAGTGTTGCTATAGCGACAAAGGAGAAAACAAATTACACTACACGCGCATTTCGCTTGACATGTTTGTGCCGTTCATAAGTATATGAAGATTTGGGAAGTAACAACCATATCTAGAAACAAGTCAAAGTGTTCACTTGAGTAAAAGTCATTATTTAAGATACGATTTTTATTATGTAATTTTACAACTGCTTGAAGTTAGAATTGTCTAAA
Source organism: Cerastis leucographa (assembly GCA_963082945.1). Taxonomy (NCBI): domain Eukaryota; kingdom Metazoa; phylum Arthropoda; class Insecta; order Lepidoptera; family Noctuidae; genus Cerastis; species Cerastis leucographa. The sequence continues at coordinate 6,920,833 of OY720370.1, forward strand.
CTTAGAAAGTAGTTTTGCTTTCTTTGACGGTTCTAACTTCGTTTAAATTCTTGTCTATTGCAAAAAAATGTTTGCAAAACTAATAACTTAAACTTTGACTTTGCTAAAAATACAGGTGTAAGCGCCAGCCTTACACTCGTATTTTAAGAAATTTTTGTATATTGGATCTCAAAAGTGCAACTTATCCCGTGCAATAGAGCTGCGAGCTTATTTCCATTAATAGCAATAGCATAATGAGGATGTAAGTACTTGTTATGAATGATGAAGAATCCAGGCTTCATGTATTTTTTTTTCTACAGGTGCTGTATTAGCTTCTCCTACCACAACCGAAATAGATGATGGAATTGCAGACATCCTGAACGCCACTGCAAATGGAGAGGACTATGCTATCTTCACTGGGATTCATGCCACTGCCTCAAATCCAGTTTTTCGTGATGCTGAAGGTGAGTCAGTTCGTTTTATTGAAGCCTGCTTTGTGTCTCAGCGCTAAGAAAATGCCTTCACCTCCTCATTCCTAACCCATCTGTCTTGTGCGATCTTTGGCCATGTTTGGCCTTCAAACATAATTAAACGGTTGGGACCACGATGGTTATTTCTTTGTTTTACGTTTTTACATTATGTTTACGTATTGAAAATCATAGGTTATCCTATAGCCAGTAAGTAACACTTCGGGAAAACCGATTTAATATTGGAATTTAACAGTTTTTTTTTTTGTATTGTAGTTATATGTAAAAGTGAAAGTTTTCAATTTATCGCTTTCAGACACACAGACGCGGCGGTGATTACATCAAATTTAGTTATTTACTAAGGATATTTAATAAACACCCAAAAATCGCTTGAAGATATGTTTTAAAGTATTTGTTTCGTTGTTGTGTGTTAATCTTAAAAATCAAAGACAATGCAGTTGCTACAGTTCACCAGGAATCATTCCGTAATTTGAGAGTAAAGTAAAATAAAGTGATAGCGAGTTCTAACTGTACTGGTTTACGCGTCGCCAGTGAAGCTCCTCCAATTATCGTCCCACATTTCGGCCATTTTGAATAAAACCTTATTGGTTTATACACTTTAACCATCCCCATAAAAACCGTATGAAAATCCATTCGGTAGTTATTGAGTTTATTGCATTTAAACACATAGACGCGGTGGGAAGGGAGGGGCGACTTTGTTTTATGATTTTTATGTTGCGACGTTAAAAGTTAAGCACCATTCGAAAGTTAGAGCACCATGCTGAGGTAGGGACTTTATGGCCATAAGGCCAGTTTAATATGTCTCATTTTGATTTATTTTTCTCATCTGTCTTGTGCTGGACTTATAAATACTTTTACTTTGACAAGAGGAGTTGTTAAGTTTGTTTCAGATTCGTATCACGAGAAGGCCCATAATGCCATATTCCGATGTGTACAGTAATAATAATTTATTATTTACAGGTACACCGTATGACCTATTTCACGATTTGGAGCAAAATAAAACAGACAATAAGGGCCTCAAAGATATGTGTGTCATGATGTATAACGATGGAGATGGAACCTTAGACGGTGTTTCGTGCGAAGAAACTTTACCTTATATCTGTTATCGTTCTGCAACAAATGAAGGAACAGTCAATGAGTGTGGGACTGTCGATCCAGGTAAGGACACTAGTCTCAATATTCATTGAAGTATTCTGTACAAGAACCCAGGCAGTAGTAATGCAAATTTTTCTAGCAGTATGCACTGGCTATCGAAAAGCGAACATCAATTCTGTTGAAATTCGTTGTAGAAACAAGAAACGCTTTAACGGCAACAGTTATCGATCGAGGCCCGAAAGCGGTGAAATTATTGTTGTAGACACAAAAATTGCATTATTTATGACACACATTTCTTTAAACTTACTTTTTACTTACCTAAGGAATAACTTCCGGGATAATAGATTCTTGACATTTCACAAAATTAAACAATCCCCATTTCCCGATATTTAAGCAATATATAATCGCAGAAGATATCCCGTAAGTGATAGTAAACGTTTAGTTAAAAACCGTGAAAGCTTAAAACAGTTTTTGACAAACATTTTTTCAGAATACCACTTGGATAGCAGAACGAATAAATGCTACAAGTACCACAAAGTTACACGTAATTTCTCTCAAGCTGTACTTAAATGTACAGAAGAAGGTGGCCATCTTGCTATTATGAACAGTGACACCGAAGCCAGAGTACTCAGTGAAATCTTCTCTCAACATCCTTACGAAACTATGGTAGGAACACGGTGGAGAGAAATAGCTTGGGTCGGTGTTTACAATTTCGACAAGAAGAGGGATTGGAGGACTATTCATGGTAATTTATTGGACTTTTACGGTAACTAAGGGTATGAGGAAATGGGCATTTTTTTAATCTGCAATGAATGGAAGGATCCTTCGACCAGACGGTTGTTGAGTCTGGTAGGCTATTATTTCTGGTAAGCTTCATCTGCCGAACAGTATTGTTGTTGCTGTCTTTCGGAAATCATTACGATTTTACTATGTAGTATTTTTGATTCCTTACATGTAAAATCTTTTTTGTCAATTTAGTTATGTCGCTACAATTCTTCTTTGAATCGGTCACGAATCTGCCATAACCATATATGAAAAACGAGACAATAATGTCTTACTTTTCAGGACAATCACTGAAGGAAGCCGGGTATGCCAGATTTTCTCCTGGAGAGCCAAACAATGCTGGAGGAGGTCAAACCTGTGGTTCAATATATCGCAATGGGTTAATGGATGACATGTTCTGTTACGAACCAGCCGTTTTTATATGCGAGAAAACTCCAGCATATAATCGCGCCTGTTCTATACCTGACGACACAACACAGGGTTTTTATAAACCTTGAGAATAAAACTGTAAACTTTTATTTCAAAATAAACTAATATTAACTATCACATTTTGTTTTTACCATTCTTTACCTACTGACCCACAGTTTGGCAAAGTAATGTCTCAAATCTTTCCTAGACCTCAAACCAGCTTTCGTAGTGTGCGTTTAAGTATTAATGAATATGAACGTTGTTTAAAAAACCTTAGGGTTTACATTTGTATGACACTTTTATTTTGCAAAGTAAATCAAAACAGCCACTGCACACGTAAAACCACTTCAACAAAGACTATTCTCGATCACCTATGCACAAACTTGAAGCATAGGGGCTTCCACATGGCAATTGTGGACTTACCCATGTCCGATAATAAGCAGCTTTACCTAGCAATAAAAAAGTGCAAATCACTATCTAGAAAAAGTGTCAAGTACGATGGAGTGGACTACAAAAAACTCTTCGAATATATCAAAGTACAAAGTATCAACCAAATGACAAAAACCACGATAACCTCAAAAATTTTATACAATCTGCAATAATTCAAAGCTACTGCAATAAGCAAAAAATTAGTAACTCTCTAAAATTAAAGTCCTAAATCCACCACAGCAAGACTGGATATCCAGAGATATAATAACAAAGATCCGTACAAGAAATGTAGTTTGGCACAAATTGAAGGAAGATCCGAAGATTTAAAATATATATATATACAGGGTGTAACGGAAAGGGTATATACATACTTAAGGTTGTGCTACAGACTATCAAACTGAACATGTTTCTCATTATAAAACATGTTTTTCAGCAAAAAAAAATATCTGCACCCCCATAGAAAATTGCAATACCTATTCGACCTAAATGTATAGGCAGCTGATATTTTTTTTTGCTGTAAGAAAATTTTTATGATGAGAAACATGTTCAGTTTGATAGTCTGTAGCACACCTTTAAGGATGTATATACCCTTTTCGTTACACCCTGTATATATTAGAATAACCAAACTACAGAAAGAACACAAAATACTATAAAGTAGTTAATTTATTAGTTACAATGACCACAAATGGTTGACATGTCAACCCGACGAAATCTCAAAAATAATCGTAATTCTTGATCCAAAGTAGCGTAGGGATTGATGGGATAGCCACAAAAATAATTAAATGTATAAAAACCAAAATAACAGACAAACTGACAACTTGCATAAATGAAAACTTTGCTGACGGAACGTTTCCAGATGCACTAAAGTTACCCCTATCCAGAAATATGGCACAAATCAAATCAAAATCATTTATTTCAAGTAGGCCAGTTACAGGCACTTTTGAATAGTCGAACAACAATAAAAATGAAGCCACAGTCCCAGTCACAAGACATAATAACTGTGAAAGTACTGTAGTTGCCCATTTCAAAGCGTAGATCTGAACGGAGACGAATGGGCAAGAAACTCCATGGACACTCTTTTAAATCAGACTCCTGTTACAAAAACAGACACAAACAATTACCGTCCTTCCCGTCGTCTCAATTTTTTTGAAAAAGTTATTTATTCGCGTACCTCACCTCTATTAACTTACTGTACAAACGACAGTATGGGTTTCGTTCTATCAAACACTTTGTCAGCTACAGCAGACATAATCACAGCAACACAAACTCATATTGACTAAAAAAAAGATTGCACTAAGTCACTCTTTTTAACGACCTAAAGTTATCGATACCGTTAGCCACTCAATATTACTGCAAAAGCTCTACAAAATAGGTGTTTCTGGGGTGGCACTCAAAATGATTGAATCATACCTAAAAACAGATTTCAAATAGTAAAAGTCGGGGAATACCAAAGTAAACCACATACTCGTAGCACAGGTTGAATTGGCGTGCCTTAGGGATCGGTTCTTGGACTACTATTTTTCTCATTTATTTATTTAACAATTTATGTACACACTCAATACAGAGAATCTGTCCACGAAATTTCATCACACAGACACGTTTCTCTTTACGCTGACCATACCAGTCTCTTTTACTTCGATTGATGCGACATGGTCAACTAAGCGCGAGCTACATTTTAACGCTATCTATTTGGTTTCAACAAAACCTGCTTACAATAAATGCAGCTAAGACTAGTTATGTTATGTTAAAGCAAAAAAAAAACCAGCCCACCCGTCTTTGACCATTGATAACGAGGTAATACAGCAAAAACAGTACGAAAAATACCTTAGACTAAGAGTAAATTGTCAGTTAAACTGGAAAATACAAATTGATCTCATCAGATCCAAGCTTTCCTCACTTTTGGGCTCATTACGTAATGTTGTCTCTTGCTCTTCGAGTGCGACAGACCATTTACAACTCGTTAGTTAAGGCACATCTGCCCCCGTATTCACAAACGCTCGGATTCGATTTCGATTCGGAAAGTCGTATGCCTATCTCGCTCGCTTTCCTAATGCCAAAGCAACACAGACATACGACTTATCGAATCCAAATCGAATCCGAGCGTTTGTGAATAGGGGGGCTGATGAACCGCTTTGAAATCTGGATCAACGCACCAAAAACTAATCTAAAGGACCTATATATAGATTGCTCAAATTAAAATAATTAATACTATAATTCCACTATGATTACCTTACACCTAGAACTCAAATTAAAAAGGAAACGAAACACATGAATATCAGACGACTCTATGCTTACTGTACGAGCATACTTAAAAGACAAAATCTAAACAAGTTCGTTCTCACACAAATACACATTACTAAAATACATCAAGTGCATAATCGTAACAGTCGTAGGAAAGTTCATATTTTACTGCCACGAGTGCAACAATATCATAAGCTACTTATGAAGGTTAAGAATGCGTACTTTTTAATATGTTTAAAAAAAACACATTCTAAATTATCAAACTTGCCCAACCAATTTGCCCTACTGCTGCGTTGCTTTTACTGTGACACCGGGTTCGCATTCCTTATCTGTTATGATTATTTGCAACTACGGTAATAATTTCTTTTGAAGGTTGATGTATTTTTTTTTCTCTGTTTTTAATTATTAGTTGCGTACCTACGAAATTAAGTTAACGATTTGGAAAAAGAGTACTTAGTTTATACGTAAGAGTTCATGTGTAATACTATATTTAAGTTCCAAAAATGTTCTCAAGTAAGTGAAATCCTTGTAATTTCTTATAAATTTCTTTAATATATATAAATTATATTAATTAAATTATTAAAGCTGTAAAGTATATAAATTAAATTATTAAAGCTGTAAAAAATCTATAATATTTTTTTAACCATATCTTAGGCACATACGACCTACTTGTGGTCTGCTAACACGTTGTTTTCAAATGGGTATCATTTAAGCTATCACCAATTTAATTGGTTTTGTGTTTCTTAAATAATAGGGTTTGTCCTCAAAATAGTAGATCTGTCACCTAAATGGAATCATCAAATAATATCAAAACGCTTACCTAAATATTAATTAAGAATTACTTGGAAATAATATCAATCATCAAGTAATTTTATTAGGTTTCAAAATAATAGAAGTGTCACGAAAATTGAATCATCAAACAATGTAAAAATGTTTACATAAAACTCCAAACCACAAGTCCAAACTAAGGCGTAGTCGACGGAGCCCCGCTACGCGGGGCTCCTATTTCTCTCTGCAGGGTTTAAAGGAACCTAACCTGTCCGAGTTGATGTGCCCTATGTCTCGTATTAACTGATCTATTTATTTGGTGACAGATCTACCATTCTGAGCACAGAGCTATTATTTAAGTAACAAAACTGTTATTATAAGAACGAAGTTTATATTCATGTAATGCAATATAATTTTATTGGTTATCGATCTCTTATTTTACACATATATTAACATTAATTTGATAATTCATACCTGGGAACAATTTTTGTTTATCTGAGAACGAAAATATTTCGTGGCGATAGATCTATTTATTAGGTGATACAACTTGATGACAAATATAAATTTTGGTGATAGAAAATATAGTTCCCTTTTCAAATGCGCGGAATTTTCTCCGGTTATTTTTTTAAAGATCTCGTGTTCCTATGCTCTCTCAAAAATGTCCTTACTTGATTTCAAACGGTTTCTAGTCCGTTCTCTCTATAGCGAATTATGTTTCCAAAATTACCTTATCCTTAACTTTCAAAAGGCGGTGTCCCATCCTGCTATGTGAAACACTTTGTGTGCATACGATGGAATTACTAAAAAAACAATAACTTGTTTGGTAACGTAATTCGGTCTCGAGAGAGCGATCAAGAAATTCAGATAAAATCAAGTAAGGACCTTTTCGAGAGAGCTGAGGGTTTCTAGACCTATAAAAAGTTTTCTGAGAAAATTCCTTGCAAAATATCTTTTATTCCTTTGAATTTTAATCTTAGTCTTAGGCATTTAGAGGTCAGGATATAATCGAAATGTATTACAGTTACGTCATGAACATGAAAAACTCACTCATAGCTGTTCAATCTGATTACAAGTAACTTGTAGCCCAGTAGCCCTTGCATGGATACCACAATCTGTCAAATTTCTTTAATAGACTGAAAGTCTAAAATTAAATTAAAATTAAAAAAAAACCCCCGACAGAAAAAACCGCTTTGTTTAGTGTAAGTATTAAGCGATCTACTTAGCGGTCCCCCGACGCTACGACGCTTGGATTAATTTTATTTTTGGGTTTTTTAGAGGTGTTTTCTGCCGAAGGTTTTTTAAACTTTTAATTTAATTTTTATCATGCTTTTTAAACTATTTTTTTTTTAGCCTTGATTGAACCACTCCTGGGCATAGGCCTCCTCCCATTCCTTCCACTTTTCTCGGTGATACGCCTCTTCTCGCTCATTTACGAAAACAAGGAAACTTATAAATAAAAAAAAAAAAATCTGAGCTTTTAGGGGGGAGTGGGCTATGCAACCTGCAACCCCGGCGATGCCCATGGTGACAAGTGACAAGAATTCAAATTTCGAATCAACCAGACCCGTAGAAGTTGTTTATATACCTTCATTGACATGTCATTTTTTTTTCTCCCCTTTCTGTAAGATCGTTGCAGGTGGCGGGAGTTCTGTAATATTTTTTGCATACCACTGGCAGATGTTGATGATGTGATCTTATTTTGAGTTGGAATATCTTCATGGATACCTCCATCTGTGGCGTGCGAAAGGTTAGGTTGGACTTTTACCTCCAAAAACCTACCATTCCTACTTCTTTCTTATTCATGTGGTTGAAGCCTAATCTGGTTTTAGAGTTTTTATGCCACTCTTTTTACGCTTCTGACTTGTCTTTACATGCCGTCGAGACATATATCTTAGGCAAGCTTTCCTCACGATGTTTTCCTTCACCGAAGCAAGTGATAATTATCGGTATCCGAAAAATCAGTCGATTACCAAGTGCGGTTTATCCACTGAACGTACGTTCTCCAAGAAGGTGCCAAGGTGGGGCGTCTTAAAGAAGAATGGTTAATCTTATTCCAGAGGGGGAAAGAGATGGAACTAGATGTCCTCTATAGCTCCGTCTCTTTCTCACACTGGAATGAAAACTGCATAAACATGTCATTGTAGCCCCCCAGGAACCACTGCGTGACATCTCTTACACATTGGAGATTTGATTAATTATTCAGAAAGGAATTTTATTTATTTATTTATACAAATCTCACCTAAAACTATCATTACAGATCTGCGATCCAATGCGATAGATTGGCCTTACTAACTAAATCCTACATCTATATCTTATAAATCATATTATTTATTCTTAATCTAAGTAACTTAGTATATATAATGTAACTTTTGCAAATTCACTCAAGTTGCAGCACAATACATCAACCCTCTCGTGAACCTCATTCACCACCCGTATGGCTCTAGTGAGAGGAGTTCTCGCCAGTTAAGTAGGTTGGTTCTGGTTGCAGGCGCAGCCAGCAGGGGCGGGCGTCGCCGCCTCCACACGTACCGGTCTGGCACACAAAGCTCTTGGTGCCGCAGCACTCCCGGGTTATGAGCCACGCCACGTAGTAGCTTCACTAAATACGCTACGAGTGAAAAGTCCCGTCGTACCCTTAAAGTGTTATACCCTACCATACCCAGAACAAATAGTGTAGGATACATTAATGGGTAAAATGGATAAACCCCATACAGTTTGAAATATAAGTGTCTAGTGAACTTATTTTGAATGCGTTCCAACATTCCACTATATTTCGCCTCATGAGGAGCCCATATGAATGCACTATGTTCAAGGTGACTTCTTACTAATGCATCATATAATACCTTGAGTGTCGTGATGTTGGTGAACCCCTGAGACTGCCGGAGTACGAACCCTAGGTTTCTGTATGCCTTCTTACATATCTTATTGATATGCTCACGGAAGGTTAGTTCCTGAGAGAAGACTACCCCTAAGTCCCGTACCTGCGACACTCGTTGCATCGGCACCTCCTCAACCTTGTAATGATGATTCAAAGGAGTTCGCGCGCGAGTGAACGACATTATCGAACATTTAGCAACGTTAAAGTACAGCTTGTTGTCGTTGCTCCACTCGACCACTCTGTTGATGTCATCCTGCAGGCGTTCACAATCCGAGTGATCCCCAACCTCAAGCAGCAATTTTAGGTCATCCGCAAACAATAAACAAGTCCCATGTCTGACGACTTCCGGTAAGTCATTTATCATTATTATAAACTCGAGAGGCCCAACATTGCTGCCCTGGCTCACGCCCGATCTCGTGTAATACGGTTGAGATTCACTGCCATTGAAATCTACATATTGCTGGCGATCCTTCATATAGCTAGCGAAGAACTGTAGCAGAGGTAATGTACATCCAATTTTCGCGAGCTTCCTTAATAAGACGTCATTATCCACCGTATCGAACGCCTTTTTAAAATCGAAGTACGCAGCATCTACCTGTACCCCAGAGTCTACAGCGGGCACTACCCGTACCATAAAGTTGAGTAGGTTTGTGGCAGTGCTGCGTCCCGGTCGGAACCCATGTTGCGCATCTGACAGACGTGCGTGCACTTGTCCCTGAACGGAGCGCTGAATAGCCGACTCCAGTACTTTAGCAGGCGTCGAGAGTACAGCCACCGGCCTATAGTTACTGATATCCGGACTTGGCTTTCCTTTAGGAACCGGAATAACGCGCGTGATCTTCCACCTATTAGGGAACGTGGCTTGTTCTAAGCATGCATTATAAATGTGTAGTAATGGTTCCGCCAGTACTCTCCCACAGTCTCGGAACAGAAACGCTGGTATACCGTCTGGGCCAGACGAACGTTTCGGCTTGAGACTCCCAAGCGCCTGTTGAACCTCTGAAAGACTCAGCGTCTCAATATGTACACGTGCACTGGTCGCGCCGACCTCCGCCGCCGCCGCGCACGCATCCAGTTGGGGCGGCTCCTTGTTGTACACAGACTCAAAATAGTCTGCAAACTGCCCAGCACACTCCTCATCCGTTAAATGTTGACCGTCTCTTATGATACTGTGCTTACTAAGTGTTTTTCTTTTAGATCTAATATACTGCCAAAACGATTTTGGATCCTTTGCAAATTGACACTGAATTTTATTTTTATGTTCTATGTGCGCAGTTCTATTAACTTTTTTATATGAGTTCTACACTCCGCAAATTTGTTATAATCACTGTCCAACCTAGATTTTTTGAATTTTTTGTGAAGTCTGGCTTTAATTTGTATATTTGTTATTATACCTCCCGTGTACCATACTGGGTATACGTACCGCGAATTTCCACTACTATGCTTTTTCCGGGGCACGCACCCATTTATAGTACAATTAATATTATCATAAAAAAAGTTCAACATCTCTTCCAAATCATGCATTCCATACATTATACTCCAGTCAATGAAAATTATCTGAGAATATAGCAAATGAAAATCGGCCTTATTCCAATTCCACTGTGGTCTAATATGGTGCGCACTTGAATTGCGGGCGTCGGCGGGGGACGCCGGCGGGGCGAGGGTGGGGCGAGGCGAATGAGAGTGACGGCCCAAATTTTCAGATAATTTAAGCATGCAGTATTCAAAATTCTTGATAATTCATATTTTTTATCTGTTCTTATAATAAATCGAGAAAATTATATAAAAAGATACCTACCAAAGTGTTTCTTTTTTTTTTACATAAATGTGGTTTTAATTGGTTGTCTTTTGCAAAATATTGTGATAACTCATGTCTATTTTTGGGAACTACAAATGATTCAGTTGTTGTTATCAACTTTACCTGTTGACCTGCTTGATTGTATTTTAGAATTCCCTTTTAAACAATACCAGACTAGTATATAAATATAGTGGTCACAAAAATATCGACAGAACACGAATCTCTGTCCTCGCAAAATGAAGTCTTGCTTAAAATATTTTGTGTTAATATTCTGCCTGAACTTTATTGGTAAGTAATCAACCGTTATATTAGTGGGTTGAAAAGGAGTAAGCTGCAAAAACTTGATTGCAGTGTGTTTTTTACTTACTTAATAATAACCTTCAAACTTAATTATTTTGTAGACAAAGGTCTACAAAATAATTTTGTCATTCGAATTTCAGCACTGAAATTCAACGATCAGCAAAATCAGCACGACTAAGTCGCATTCAATTCAGTTTAAAAATTCCTATGGTATATTAGACACTGATGTCTCTTGAACTCCGTTTAGACATAAAATTCAAAATCCGCTGAAACCACCAACATTATTCTGTCTTTGTCAACTTGAAATAATTGACAGGAATAGAACGTTGCTTTAAATCCGACTGACCACCGGTTTAGCCGAACTCCTAGGGTGGTGTAAGAGTGTCGCAATCTAATATGGTAACATTATTTTATATTTTGTTCATTTTTAGAGGGATCTCAATCGTCAGGATGTGACTACAAATACAATTCAGATACCAAAGGATGGTTCAAATACGTTGCTAAACGTGCGACTTGGCAAAATGCTCGGAAACACTGCGAACAAGAAGGTAAAAACTTTTATTTCCAAAAGTATCTTTGTCGGGAAATGAGCTTGTAACCTTTCTGCTTGACACGAACTACTCGCTATAGCAACCCGCGTGTTGCTATAGTAACAAAGGAGAAAACAAATGACATTCGCATTTCGCTTGACATGTTTGTGCCGTTCATTAGTACTTATATAAAGATTTGGGTAGTAACAACCCTATCTATAAACCAGTCAAAGTGTACACTTAAGTAAAAGTCATTATTTAAAATACGATTATTATTATGTAATTTGGTAATTGCTTGAAGTTAGAATTGTCTTAACTTAGAATCTTTGACGGTTCTAACTTCGTTTAAATTCTTGTCTATTGCATAAAAATGTTTGCAAAAGACAAGAATTTATGATATATGTAATAATGACTTAAACTCGAGTTTTTACTTTGACTTGATTGTAACTAAGGGCGATTGGCGGCGGCGACCTCTCGCGTCCGGCCCTGGTTCAATCCATGGTCCGGAGCGAGAGGGAATGGGAAGCCGTCGCCTCCTTCTGCGAAGCAGTCATGCTAGCGAAGGAGGTGGCGGAACGTGAGAGGGAGAGAACCTCACGTCCCAGCCGCCGCGGGAGACGCCCCGGGCGTCGGGGGGCAACCAGTGGCCCCCGGCCACCGTAGGCGCGAGCCTGTGGACGGTGAGTAATGGGCTAGCTCACCGTCCGTCCGTCTCATAACGACAGGCCGTGTCGACGGCGCGTACGTGTTCCACGCGCGCCTCAAGGAGATGTCAGCAAACAGGAAGGGGCCCGAGAGGGCCGATGCCTGCCAGGGCTGCGGGTTGTTCGAAAGAGATACCGCGGCCCTGGAACACAAAGGGCTTAGAAGGAACATTGGTGGGTTTTAGTCAGTCAAGTCTGACACTCCCTCCCGCTCCGCCCAGAGCGGGAGAAGTCATTTGATGATTTCCCATCCGCAAAAAAAAAAAAAAAAAAAAAAAAGGTGTTATACTTACCTCTTGTTAGTTTTTGACTGCATTTTCATTCTCGATCTCAAAAGTGCAACATATCCCGTGCAATAGCGCTGTGAGCCTATTTCCATCAATAGCAATAGCATAATGAGGATGTAAGTACTTGTTCTAACTATTTGAAGAATCCAGGTGTTATGTATTTTTTTTCTCTACAGGTGCTGTATTAGCTTCTCCTACCACAAATGAAATAGATGATGGAATTGCAAACATCCTGAACGCCACTGCAAATGGAGAGGACTATGCTATCTTCACTGGGATTCATGCCACTGCCTCAAATCCAGTTTTTCGTGATGCTGAAGGTGAGTCAGTTCGTTTAATTAAAGCCTTCTTTGTGTCCCAATGCTGGGCAAATGCCTTTACATCCTTATTCCTAGCCCATCAGTCTTGTGCGATCTTTGGCCATGTTTGACTTTCAAACATAATTAAATGGTCCCACCATTTAATTATGGTGATTTCTTCTCTCAGTAAATACTTTTGATTTACTTTTCACATTATGTTTACGTATTGAAATTCATAGGGAAAACCGAATATTAAATTTAATTTCAATATTATTTAATATTGAAATTAAACAGTTTTTTTTTTATTGTATAGTAGTAATTAGATAGCGTATCGGGTTTTTGCGTCGGCAATTCTGTTAAAAATCTATTATAAGGGGTGTAAAACACCTCTTAACGAAGCCGAAAGGCACTGGTTCTCCTTGTCATTGCGATCATTTTTTTGTTCTACACCATACCTGGGAACCTTCTAGTTACGGAGATATTAGGGGTCAAAGTTCCAACTTTTTGACAAGTATTTTTTTAAATACAAGTTTTTAATGTAAGATTTTTACTTTAAACACCTCCACGACCCCCGTACTATTCAATCCGTCCATCAGCACAATGTTTTGAGTGCGTTACATTGAGTTCTACCACAGAACATGATTTTACACCCCCCAAAAAAAATTCGTTTCCCAGCAATAATTTTTGCGTAAAGTAACTTTCATATACAGAATGCTTGGTTAGCGGCTTCGTGATGAGGTGATTTACACGGTGTATATCGAAGTCTTGATTTGGTTTGAACTGGCCATATATTACATGGCACTTAAACCAAACTGTCGCAGTTTAGGCGTACTTTAGGTACCTAGTTACAATCCTGCCTTTATTTTCCGGGATAGTTTTCAATTTATCGCTTTCAGATAGACAGATTCGGCGGGGATTACCTCACATGTAGTTATTTACTAAGGATATTTAATAAATACCCAAAAATCGTTTAAAGATATGTTTTAAAGTATTTCGTTCGTTGTTGTGTGTTAATCTTAAAAATCAAAGACAATGCAGTTGCTACAGTTCACCAGGAATCATTCCGTAATTTAAGAGTAAAGTAAAATTAAGTGGTAGCGAGTTCTAACTGTACTGGTTTACGCGTCGCCAGTGAAGCTTCACCAATTATCATCATACATTTTAGCCAATGAATAAAACCTTATTGGTTTATACACCTTAACCATCCTCATGAAAACCGTATGAAAATCGATTATGTAGTTATTGAGTTTATTGCATTTAAACACATAAGACGCGCTGGGAGGGGCAGGGGCAACTTTGTTTTATGATTTTTATGTTGCGACTTTTTTTTTACGAAAGTTATAGCACCATGCTGAGATAGGGACTTTTTGGCCATAGGGTCGGTTTAATATGTCTCATTTTTATATATTTTTCTCATCTGTCTAGTGCGGGACTTATAAATACTTTTTCTTTGACAAGAGGAGTTGTATAGTTTGTTTTGAGATTCGTACTGTGAAGGCCCATAATGCCGGATTCCGATGTGTACATTTTTTTTTATTAATTACAGGTAAACCGTTTGACCGATTTCACAATTTGGACCCAAATAATCCAGACAATAAGGGCCTCAAAGATATGTGTGTCATGATGTATAACGATGGAGATGGAACCTTAGACGGTGTTTCATGCGAAGAATCTTTCCCTTATATCTGTTATCGTTCTGCATCAGTCAATGATTGTGGGACTGTCGATCCAGGTAAGAACACTAGTCTCAATATCCGCTGAAGTATTCTGTACAAGAACCCAGGCAGTAGAGATGCATTTTTTTCTAGCAGTATGCATTACCTATCGAAAGGGAATACCAATTCTGTGGAAATTCGTTGTGGAAACATGGAACGCTTTAACAGCAATAGTTACCAATCGAGGCATGAAAGAGGTGGAATTATTATGTAATATTTTTTTCTAGCAGTATGACTGCTGGTTAAAAATCATATTCACAACTATGCAAACTTTTACAAAAGTCACTATATCGACTTCTATATTTTTATCTGCACCAATCATTACACCCACCCATTAAGGAGGTAAAAAAATGGAGAAAGGGGGCTCGGTAACGATGACGATAAATTCAAAATCTAATTAGATTGACATTAGCAATCGAAAATCGAATTTCAACTCTGTTGAAATTTGGTGTAGAAACACGAAACGCTTTAACAGCAATAGATATCGATCGAGGCCCGATAGAGGTGGATTTATTGTTAAAGATACAAAATTTACAACATTTATAGCAAACATTTCTTACTCTCCCGTGATAACAGATTGTTTTGAGTTCCCGATATTTCACAAATTTAAACAATCCCTAAATCCTTGTTTACCGATATTTAAGCAGTAGAAATATAAACACGGAAGATATCCCGTAAGTGATAGTATAAGTTAAGTTAAAAACCGTGAAAGTTTAAAGCAGTGTTTGAAAAACATTTCTTTTTCAGAATACCACTTGGATAGCAGAACGAATAAATGCTACAAGTACCACAAAGTTACACGTAATTTCTCCCAAGCTGTTCTAAAATGTACAGAAGAAGGCGGCCATCTTGCTATTATTAACAGTGACACCGAAGCCAGAGTACTCAGTGAAATCTTCTCTCAACATCCTTACGACACTATGGTTGGAACACGGTGGAGAGAAATAGCTTGGGTCGGTATTCAGAAGAAGGGGGTTTGGAGGACTATTCATGGTAATATATTTGAGTTTTAAGTTATATGTGAGTATGAGGAATGGGGTAGATTTTTTACAGTTTCAAATCTCGTCTCTCGTTTTCAATCTTCCTTGAATGGGAGCGTCCTTCGACCAGACGGTTATTGAGTCTGAGAGGCTACTTCTGGTAAGCCGGACAGTATTGTCGGGCTGTAGGATTTATCCTAATAATCGCGGATTACATTGAACGCGCGATGTAGAATTTTATGTAACGTCAGGTGAATCATATTTTTATATGTTGCGTGTTAGATGCCACAGTGTGATGGAATGAGTATAATTATGTGATGCTGTACGTAAATGCTTCAGGAAACACTAAACTGCTGTGTCGATACGCGTCAAGGCGAAGGTGATGGTACTGATCCTAAGTGACTTGTCAAAATGCGCCAGAGCTATCATAGCAGAAAAATGGGCACGCCTATGTGCATTTATGGCTCCGATATGTTTCTGCTAACCTGATGGTGCATTGCCACACGAAACGTCGTCTTTTTATGTTACAAAATCCTCATGGACGACCTCCTTCTCAGGAGCGCGCGGGGTTTTTCGGATTCTTACGTCTCATGGATTACCTATTGAAACTGTACTGTTCCTACTACTAATGTTGCTTATGGGTTATAGTATTATAATGCTATATCATTACGATTTTAATGATGTAGGATTTTTGGTTCCTAACATGTAAAATCTTTTTTATCAATTTAGCTATGTCACTACAAGTCTTCTTTGAATCGGTCACGAATCTGCCACACCTATGTATGAAAAACGAGACTATAATGTCTTGTCGTTTCAGGACAAACACTGAAGAAAGCAGGGTATGCCAGATTTTCTCCTGGAGAACCAAACAATGCTGGAGGAGGTCAAAAGTGTGGTTCCATATATCGCAATGGGCTAATCGATGACATGTTCTGTTACGAACCAGCCGTTTTTATATGCGAGAAAGCTCCAGCATATAATCGCATCTGCAGATTTTAATAAACCTTGAGAATAAAAATTGTGAACACTTATTTTACAATAAACTAATAATAACTATCACAATTTGTTTTTACTTTTCTTTACTTACAGACCCACAGCTTGTCAAAGTCATGTCTTAATCTCTCCTAGAACTCAAACCAGCGTTCATGGGGTGCCTGTAGGTATTTATGAATAAAAATGTTGTCTGAAAAATCTTAAGGTTTACATTTGTATGACACATTTGTTTAGCAAAATAAAGCGAAACAGGCAAGTACGATGGAGTGGACTACGAAAAACTCTTAGAATATATCAAAAGTACAAATTATCAGCCAAATGAACCCACTACTACGACAATCTCAAAAATTATATAAAATCTGCAATATTTCAAAGCAAAGTTAATAAAATTTAAGTCCTAAATCTACCCCAGCAAGACTGGATATCCAGAGATATAATAACAAAGATCCATACTAGAAATGTAGTTTGGCACAAATTGAAGCAAGATTCGGAAGACCCGAAGATCTGAAGATTAAAAATAACAATTTATAATAGAAAGAAACAAAACTACAGAAACAAAACAAAATACTAAAAAGCAGTTAATTCATTAGTACAATGAACATGTCAACCCGACGAAATCGGTTTCGTTCTCTATCAAACACTTTGTCAGACATTGACCAAAAAAAGATAGCACTAGTGCTTTTTATCGACCTAAAGCTTTCGATACTCTCAAAAATAAACGTAAGTCTTGATCCAAACTGTAGCGTAGGGATTGATGAGATAGCCACAAAAATAATCAAATGTATAAATACCCTAATAACAGACAAACTGACAACTTGCATTAATGAACACCTTGCTGACGGAACGTTTCCAGATGCACTAAAATCGCCAAAGTTACCCTTATCCAAAAATATGTCACAAATCAAATCAAAATCATTTATTTCAGGTGGGCCAGTTACAAACACTTATGAATATTCGAACAACAATAAAAATGAAGCCACAGTCCCAGTCACAAGACCTAATAACTGTGAAAGTACTGTAGTTGCCCATTCCAAAGCGTATATCTCTCTGGCGAAGAATAGGCAAAAAACTCCATGGACACTCTTTTAAATCAGAGTCTTGTTACAAAACAGACCTAAATAATTACCGGCCTATCTTTGTCCTTTCCGTCACGTTCAAAAACCTCTATTAACTTCCTGTACAAATGACAGCATGGGTTTCGTTTTCTATCAAACACTTTGTCAGACATTAACCAAAATAAGATAGCAATAGGTCTTTTTATCGACCTAAAGCTTTCGATACCGTTAGCCACTCAATATTACTGCAAAAGCTCAATAACATAGGTTTTTCTGGGATGGCACTCAAAATGATTGAATCATACCTAAAAACAGGTTTCAAATAGTAAATATCGGGGAATACCGTAAACAACATAGCATAGCCGACATAGCACAGGCTCATTCGGTATTCGATTTAATTCCTTTGAATTTTAATCTTAGTCAGGCATTTAGAGGTTAGGATATAATCACAATGTATTACAGTTACGTCATAATCATGAAAAACTGTTGTTCAATCAGATTACTTGTGACTTTTTTACCATTAATAAATGTTATAAAACACACAAACATCTATATAAATAATATGAAATCAAATATTCCGTATTATTAAGCATGCTGTATTCAAAACTCTTGATGATTCATATTGCTTATCTGTTCTTATAATAAATCGCCAAACTTATATAAAAAACGATACCTACTAAAGCGTTTCTTTTTAAGATAAACGGTTTTTAATTGGTTGTTTTTTGCAAAATATTGTGATTACACTTGTCTTTTTTTTGGGAACCACATAATGACTCGGTTGTTTACTTTTTGTTGTAAACTTTACTCGCTGACGAGCTTGGTTGAATTTAGGAATTCCCTTTTAAACAATACCAGTTTGGTATATAAATATCGTGGTCACAAAAATGTCGACAGAACGCGAATCTCTGTCCTCGCAAAATGAGGTCTTGCTTAAAATATTTTGTGTTAATATTCTGCCTGAACTTTATTGGTAAGTAATCAACCGTTATGCTAGTGGGTTGAAAAGGAGTAAGCTGCAGAAACTTGATTGCAGTGTGTTTTTTACTTACTAATTTACCTTCAAACTTAATTATTTTGTAGACAAAGGTCTACAAAATAATTTTGTCATTCACTGAAATTCAACGATCAGCAAAATCAGCACGACTAAGCCGCGATCAATTCAGTTTAAAAATTCCTACGGTATATTGACACTGATGTCTCTTGAACTCCAATTCGACATCAAAATCTGCTGTAACTACTTACATTATTAAATGTCTCTATCAATTTCAAATAATTGACAGGAATAGAATGTTGCTTTGAATTCGATTGACCACCGGTTTGGCCGAATCCCAAGGGATCCTAATTTAGCAACATTATTTAATTTTTTGTTCATTTTTAGAGGGATCTCAATTGTCAGGATGTGACTACAAATACAATTCAGATACCAAAGGATGGTACAAATACGTTGCTAAACGAGCAACTTGGCAAAATGCTCGGAAACACTGCGCACAGGAAGGTAAGCACTTTTATGTCCAACAGTGTCTTTGTCGGGAAATGAGCTTGAAACCTTTCCGTTTGACACGAGTTACTCTAGCAACAGAGGAAAAAACAAATGACACAACACTCGCATTTCGCTCGACATGTTTGTGCCTTTCATTAGTTTTTAAAGGTTTGGAGAGTAACACCCGTATCTATTAACAAGTCAAAGTATTTATATAACTAAAAGTCATTATTTACTAAAACTAAACTGGACATCATTAGTAAAAAAATATAGAATCGCGTCCTTGTCGTTGAAAAAAATCAATGAGCGACCAGTGTGCCGAGCTGTGGTATTTGTGTTTGTTTTGTTGTGTTGTGAGCTGTAAACTTTGGTAAGTAAATGTATAATGCAACGCAATTATAAGTGTAAGTTATAATGCAATTATAAGTGTATAATGCAACTTTGAAGATAATCATGTGCTTGAAACAATATCCCAAAATTATTTTTTTGTGCCAACAAAATACGAGTTCGTCAGTCGCCATTGAATGAACAATTGAAAATACGAATTTGACTCTTTTACAATTAAATATGGTCTTGGAAACATTAGTAGCAACGTAAAAAATAGTGATAATTAATTATTTCATGCATTTGAGGCATATCTATTCATATTTATTGATATTTCAAGTATTTTCAAGTGAAGGTCAATGTCAACCGCAATTCTAAAATGACAGTTCCGCGTAAATGAACTTTGAGTTGGAATCTTATAAGAATAATGTATGTAGAACTCCTATTTTATCATCTCATTAGAATACTTGTATATTTGTTATGTTAGATCTAAAGTTTCGTGTAAATTGATTTAGTAGTTTTACCAAAAAAAAAAAAAAAAAACACGGTAACAAGCCCATTGGCGGCGAGTTCTCTCATATCTATAGGATGTTTATAATTCTAAAGTAGTTATTAAAGAATTGTATATATTGTAATACATGGTCTCGTTCTTCAAGAACCCGAAACTGTTTACCGTTTGAGATAAGAGCTAATAGAACTCGAGCGATAAGCATTTTTGTGATCGCAGGCCACTTGACACGCGCGATGACGAAACCGTGTGAGGCGGGGGGGAGTTTACCGTCAGCCGACCGCGGGGTGAGAGAGGTTAAGATACGATTTAGATTATGTAATTTAGTAATTGCATGAAGTTAGAATTGTCTAAACTTAGAAATCTTAGCTTTGCTTTCTTTGACGGTTTTAACTTTGTTTAAATTCTTGTTTATTGTTTATTGCATAAAAATGTTTGCATAACTAATGTCTTAAACTCGAGTAATTACTTTGACTTGAGTATAAATAATGTAATACTTACCTCTTGTTACTTTTTGACCGCATTTTTATTCTGCAATAGCACTGCGAGCCTATTTCCATCAATAGCAATAGCATAATGAGGATATAAGTACTTGTTCTACCTATTTGAACAATCCAGGCGTGATGTTTTATTTTTCTACAGGTGCTGTATTAGCTTCTCCTACCACAAACGAAATAGATGATGGAATTGCAAACATCCTGAACGCCACTGCAAACGAAGAGTTCTATGGTATCTTCACTGGGATTCATGCCACTGCCTCAAATCCAGTGTTTCGTGATGCTGAAGGTGAGTCAGTTCGTTTTATTGAAGGTTTATTTGTGTCCCAGTGCTGGGCAAATGCCTTCACCTCCTCATTCCTAGCCCATCATTCTTGTGCGATCTTTGGCCATGTTTGCCCTTCAAACATAATTAAATGGTCCCACCGCGATGGTGATTTCTTCTCTCAGTAAATATCTTTGTCCAGCTTCCTGGGTGCTTTTATTCTACATAGGTGTCCAAAAAACAATTTTTTTTCGATTTCTCTTCTGCCCAGGACAGTGAGTAAGATTGAATCAGGAACATTAGATCTCATTCTCTTGGGAGCGTTAGTTTTTTTTATTCAATGCATCCTTTAATAAGAGACTTGCTTTTGTCCGCGGCTTCGTCCGTGTCGATGATTAAATATTGGAAAGGAAATTATTGCATGGACACGTACTACAGATTCTATTCAATTCTATATATCCTTTGTCATGGTGCATCGGTGTGCCAAAATATCGATGGTAAATTTATCAAAATTATTGCAGTCGTTTATACTGATTATTAATAATTTTGCTGCGTCGTAGTTGTGACACAAATAATGATAAATTATGTGTACGTATAGAAGTTCATAGGTTATATCCTTTAGAACTTCGGGAATTCCGATTTAAAATTGAAATTAAAGTTAAAAGTTTATTTTTAAATTTGTTTTTTAAATAATATAATAAAGTAGAAACTTTATCGGGTTTTCGCGTTGCCTATTCCATAAAAAAACTATCAGGAAGTCTGGATTTGGTTTGGACTAGTCATATATTACGTGGTACCAAAACTGTCGCAGATTGGGTGTACTTTAGGTGTACCTAGTTACAATCCTGCTTTTATTTTCCGGCAAATTTTTCAGTTTATCGATTTCAGACAGACAGACGCGGCCGGGATTACCTCACATGTAGTGATTTACTACGGATCCTACTAATATTATCCGTTGTAATGTCCAGGTGACTATAGTTACCCGTTGCGCATGTCCACGCCCACTCGGAAACTTTGCTGCGCAAGCGCCCCCGGGCAGCTTCCCATTTAAAGCTTATTATCTCGTAAACTACTGCAGCTACACCAATATAAAAAATACGGTGTATAGCTGAAACTATACGGAATCTACATATGCTAAAACTATATCCAACAACTCGAGAGAATTACTTAGAAAAAAATGTAAACTTGAGAATATGTGTTGAATATCAGTAAAATATTTGTTCTTACTAAGTTTTTACCAATAATTTTGTAGTTTGTGTCAATAAAACCTATTTATAATGAAACTAGACTATATAACCTTTTTTTTGATACCCATATGTCCTTACTTGGAATGTTCTGAGTAGCACAATGAACCAAAACAATAGACCCTTTCCCTCATTGATTCGATGCCGGCGGCGGCCTGCGTATGTGTGCGTGAGCGTGTGTATGTGTGCGTGAAAGATGGCCGCCTAAGGCTAGTTTACAAAGGGATTGAATTTCATGTTGTGATTTGTGTTGAAATAAGACACTGATGGGATATTGTATTTATTTAATATTTAACAACAAAGTAGGTATTGAAAATGTAATGCTGTAATGTCCGCGTAACCATGGTTACCCAATATTTTTTCCGCTTAAATGTCCGGGTAACCACGGCTACCCAATAATTTTACACCGAAACGTCCAGGTAGACAAAGATTGCATTTCAATTTCAATTGGTATGTAGGGTAGGTAGGGTAGGGTAGGGTAGGGTAGGGTAGTGTAGGTAGGTAGGGTATGGTAGTGTAGGTAGGTAGGGTAGGATAGGTAGGTAGGTAGGGTAGGGTATGGTAGGTAGGTTGAGACTTGACCGCTTTGAGACACCTGGCTAGGCCAGTGAGAGCAGCCTGGGGCTGGCTCATCTGCTGTAACTGGAGCTCCAGCTTCATC
The DNA here is from genome assembly GCA_963082945.1 of Cerastis leucographa. Lineage (NCBI taxonomy): Eukaryota > Metazoa > Arthropoda > Insecta > Lepidoptera > Noctuidae > Cerastis > Cerastis leucographa. Next base: position 6,943,542 of record OY720370.1, read on the forward strand.
AGCTGTAACAAACAAACTTGTATTATAACCTCATTCTTACAAAGTCTTATTATGGCACAAACTCTATGTTGGCGATGGCGGGGAGATCTATAACAATCAAGACGTAAGTTACTAAGGATGATACAGTTAAAAAACTATTTTACTAGAAGAATGGGACAGCCTGGGCGTCTAAAGTATACCTTCGGCTACCGGTGGGCTAGCAGCAGCCATAATACATGGCTACCGTTCAGGAGATGGTTGTCCGTTAAACAAAAAAAAACTGACAAACTTCTTTGCAGCTAGGATTCAGCGAATAGCTGGACAATAAAGAAAAAAATAAATTACCATGTTGCCCGCTTGCGCGGTTTGACATCGGGCATAAGCATCAGCTCAAGCTGAGCGCGCTGCTTCCACTCCTTAAGCTCCTGCCAGGCTTCAGCTGAGAGTGCATTCACCCGGTGTAAGAAGCCCTAACTGGAGCGAGCGGATCCTCCAGAACGGCACTGCCAAAAATTATATGCAACATTAAAACATAACGACATTAAACATACTAACTTGCACATATTAATTATCTTAAAAACACACTGAATAAGATACATACGGCTGCGCATCCACCTATGCCTCTCCCTCACCACTCTTTCTACAACACCCCGGTCCCCGGGCTGGTGCTTCATCTAACGCCTGCCCCAAATCACGGCTTTCATCATGAGACCTAAAACATAGACATAGATTCTATAGTTTATTTTTAAAGATACACATGCACACACACAGGGCCACACACAAGTCTGAAGAACTGAAAGAAAATTTGAGTTTCAGGTAGCCTGACCTGCTGGAGTCTGTAATTCCATTTCGAAAATCATTGAAATTATTATTATTGGGTAGCTGTGGCTACCCAGACAATACAGAGGATAACAAAACACCAAATACAAGAACAAAAATCATAACCTTCCTTTTTCGTTCGACGTAGTTAGGCAAACCAAAACGCAGTTTTTTATGAGTAGTAAAACAGCCTTATTTATCGTATTTGTGTAAATACACAGGTAAAAACCGTTAAATCTGGTTTTTAAAAATGTTCTAAAAATTGCTTGGGGAACAAAATTTTTAACACATAAAATATTGCAAAATTTCGTTGTATTTTACTGTTTTATTGTGTGTAAATACTAATTATGAACTAATTTCCATATTACGAGCATTATATTAACGATTTTCGCAATAAATCCATTAAAAACAAATAAAAAACTTTACGAAAATCACCACGGTCAACATGGCGGATTTTTTTCACATTTTCATTTTAATATTATTGTTTCAACATACTTTGAACCTACGATATTTATAGTTAATTGTAAAGCTTGGATATTGAGGTTTATTTTGATATAATACACTATATGTATTGGGTTACAAATAAAATTATACTTACATTTTAAAGTCGGCGATCACTTTGAGTCAGAGCAATAAAATTTGACACTGAGAAATTGAAGTTTGACATTTTATTTCTCAACAAATATGCCGACTTGGACACTCGGGTTTTGAGCGTTTGACGCGTAATTTAATAGAGCAACACAGAGAATAAATTTGTCCTGATATTCTCGACAGCTGACATTTTTTAGAACGTTTTTTTGGAACAATTCGAACGCACTACAAATGGGTAACTATAGTCACCTGGACATTACAGCGGTTATAAATGCGAAAGTTTGTGAGGATGGATGGATGGATGGATGTTTGTTACTCTTTCACGCAAAAACTACTGAATGGATTTGGATGAAACTTTGCACACGGGTAGTTTATAACCTGGATTAACACATAAGGTAATTTTAATCCCGATAGTATGTTCCCGTGGGACAATTATCCAACTCCACGCGGGCGACGCCGAGGGCATAAGCTAGTATTTAATAAATACCCAAAAATCGCTTGAAGATATATTTAAAAATATTTCTTTCAAACTTTTATTGTGTGTTAATCTCAAAAATCAAAGACAAAAAATACAGTCACTACAGTTCACCACGAATAATTCCATAATATGAGAGTAAAGTAAAGTAAATATAATATTAATATTAAATATAGTATTTAAGAAATACATCTACAGAGAATTATAAAATTTCATGGAGAAAAATAGTATACTTTGTGAAGAACAAAAATGATTCAGACAGAACAGAACCGTTAATATGGCAATTTATGACTTTTTGTATACAAACAATGTATATTATAAACGATCGCCCACATTATGTGCTATATTTTGTGATATGACTCAAGCGTTTGATTAAGTCCATTAGAATACATTAGAAAAAAAATTAGAAGTCTCGGCATTAGAGGTAACGTGCTCAAATTTATAAAATCTTATTTAGAAAATAGAGCACAAATAACCAAACTAAGCCGTATCAACGTAGTTATTAAACATGAAGATATAACAAGATCACGAGAACGTAAAATCTCATTCGGTGTTCCACAAGGAACCGTTATGGGCCCGTTTATGTTTATATTATATGTCAATGGCATGTCCATATCCCTTGAACAACCTATTACAATGTTTGCAGACAATAGCACAATAACGATCTCTAGTTACAACGCAGTTACATGTAAAAATGACATTAATAGTCTCCTTGACTCCCTAAATGGCATATTAAATGGCTAGACAAGAATAATTTATTAATAAATTTAAGTAAGACAAAGATAATGCACTTAAGACAGCGGCACTTAAGACGGCTTAACTAATCTTCACATAACCACAAACATCACAATATTACGGAAGCAGGAGATACAAATTCTTAGGATTACAATCAGATAACAGCATAAATTGGAAAGCACATGTAGATATTTTGTGTAAGAAATTGAGTTCATCTGCATATATTTTATATAGATTATCCTCCATACGAGATTATCAAAACACTTCTAACGGCTTACTACGACATAGTTGAATCTCACTTACGCTACGGCATCATTTTTCTGGGGGAATATTGATCTAAGCGTCAAATGGCTTTGATGCGCAACAGTGTTTATTGCATGGCCCCAATTATTTATAATAATTACCAGGTGATTAGAAAGATTTAAATACGGCGATGTATAAGAGTAGACTACGCACATTTTTGATAGATAAAAAAACCCCCGACAGAAAAACCTCTAAAAAATAAAAAAATAAAAATATCCGAATATTGTCCCTTTACGTTTAATATACCTTACTAAATTATTTTATTCCAAGCGTCGCTGCGTCGGAGGACCGCTTTGTTTGTCACTTTCTGTGCGTAGCTCATCTGTTTGTACTAAGCGGTCTACTTAGCGGCCCCCCGACGCTACGACGCTTGGAATAAAATAATTTAGTAAGGTATATTGAACGTAAAGGGACAATATTCGGATATTTTATTTTTTTATTTTTTAGAGGTTTTTCTGTCGAGGGTTTTTTAAATTTTAAATTTAATTTTTATTTTATGCTTTTTAAACTTAAAACAACCGGTACCCTGCATAATCCAGATGATGCCTGTGCACCTGGTTATGGTTATTTTACTTTCGTAAGCCGAAGTCCTGGTTGGAGGACACAGGACACAGGAGTTTGATGGTCTGTAGCCCTCACCCTCAAGTATGTATATACCCTTTCCGTTATACTCTGTTTACAAAGTTTTATGTCTGTGCTATTAACCGTTGAGGAGTTCCCTCGTGAGGAGATGATCAAGGCAGTAGGATGAGTTCATGATACAAATCGTGATTATCCATCAAATATGAACTCATATGCAAAGTTTCGTGTCTGTGCTATTATCCGGTTAGGAGTTCCCTCGTGAGGAGACGATCCTGACGGTAGGATGAGTTCATGATACAAATCGTGATTATCCATCAAATTTGAACTCTTATGCAAATTTGCGAGTCTGTACTATTAAACGTTGAGGAGTACGGTCGTGAGAAGATGATCCTGGCTGCAGGATGAGATCATGATAGAATTCATGTTTATCCATCAAATATAAACGTGCATACAAATTTTCGTGTCTGTGCCATTAACTGTTGAGGAGTTCCCTCGTGAGAAGACGATCCTGGCTGCAGGATAAGTTCATGATACAAATCGTAATTATCGACCAATCAAAAATGAACTTGTATGCAAAGTTTCGTGTCTGTGCTATTAAACGTCGAAGAGTTCCCTCGTGAGAAGACGATCCTGGCTGCAGGATGAGATCATGATAGAATTCATGTCTATGCATCAAATATGAACGTGCATAATTTCGAATCGACCAGACCTGTGGAAGTATTTCATTTCTCTTCTTTAGAAAAGAGGTGATGATCTTCAAACGGCTGATCAGATTTTCATGAAACATAGCTAAGAACACTCTCGATTAACACACCTTTCAAACGAAATCAAATTTATCAAAATCGGTTCATCCGTTCAGGAGCTATGATGCCACAGACAGACACACAGATACACAGATACACACGTCAAACTTATAACACCCCTTTTTTTTGGTCGGGGGTTAAAAACGTACTACATTGTAACTGAGTTAAGTTAAGTTGGGAGGAAACACGGCTCCCTGACGTTTCGGGCGACGCAGGTGCTCTCGGGGCATTGTTGCTTCGGGAAGTACCTGTGTCGCATAAGCAGGGAGCCGGACGCTCGGTGCCATCACTGTGTCCATTGTCCGGAGGATACGGCGCGGCATACGCTGGCAGAATGTCCCGCGTGGGACGAGCCGCGCCGTGCCCTCGTCACAGAGGTAGGTGGAGACCTGTCACTGCCGATCGTTGCGATGGTCGGCGGCACAGAGTCCTGGGACGCGGTGGTGTCCTTCTGCGAAACCGTCATGTCGCAGAAGGAAGCTGCGGAGAGGGAGAGGGAGATTTCGAGTTCCTTCCCATCCCGAAGCAGACGCACCGGGCGTCGGCAGAGGGCGGATAACGCCCTCTTCCAGCCCCCATAAACAGGTCCCCCATCATAATGGACCCGAGACGGCGGCGCGTAGTGTTCCACGCGCGCCTTTCAAAGACGTAACGAGGGGAGTACACCTCACTCCCCCCAGGGACGAGGCCCGCACTGGTCCGGGGCAGCGGAAGTCACATTCGTTCCCGCTGCCCCCCGACGCAAGTGTGCGAGGGAACACCGGGGTGGTTTTTAGTCAGTTAGAGCCTGACAGACCCCTCTGCCCTACCCAGGCGGAGGACATCCGTTTTCGGATTTTACACCCCGCACCAAAAAAAAAAGGTTAGTGGGGCTGTTTCCGCACTTATCCTTTGTGCATCCAAGAGTGGTATTTCCATTAGAATCCCTTGCAGAACTTTTGAGTGTGTTGTCTCTGCGTTTAGTTTCCATAAACCGTTTGATCTTAATCTTAAGGGCTCCTGTACACGATGCACCGCCCCGCCCCCGCGCCGCCGCCGCACCGCTACCGCGTCCGCGCCGCTTGATTTTACCATACCACTATGCAGTTGTTAGTAATACATTGCTTGCTGCAAAGAGCATACGCGTAGCACTCGCACGGATAATTATGTTCAACTTAACGAAGACGGCATCTATTAACGGGTGTGGTGAATTACTGGAACATCTGCCATTAGGTCCAGTAGAAATAGTTCCTACAATAGCTAATGATATACGTGATAAATATAAAGAGTATTTTAATAACGAACATGGAAGTGTCCCATGGCAAAATAATTATTGTTAAGATGGAACACTTGTTAAACAAATTTTATAAAAATAACACTTACCGTTTTTATTTTTCTCTGTATCGGGTACATCCCTAAAGTTCTCATTCATTATATGACAGATCTCAAACCAAGCTTTTAAACTTTACGCTTATCATTATATGTATATTTCTAAACTTTTGTCCCATAACACTTCTCTGTCTTCCACTAAAGAAATAAACCTTTCGTTATCAAAATTATCCATGATAGGTAAAAATTAAGTGCATTCATGCGCATATTTTGGCGGCCGGTAATGGAATACGCGCAGTCAAACAGTGGCGAATGGCGGCGCGGTGGCGGTGCGGCGGCGTCGCGGAGGCGGTGCGGTTGCGAACGTATACACAGCATAGAGGTGCGGTAGCGGCGCGTGGTCGGCGCAGCGGCGGCATCGTGTACCCTGTAGCCCTTAGGAAGCTATCTTCGCCTCTTCCTGTATGCTAAGATCTGAGGCCTCAAGCTTAAGATGTACTCTAAAGCGGCTCATGGAGTGGTTTTCATACATCCTGTAGCTGCTACGGTCGGTGCTAGTGAGTTGTAACTATACTAGTTTACGCATCGCCAGTAAAGATCCACCAAAGTTATCATCATACATTTCAGCCATTTTGCACAAAACCTTAAGGTCTAAACAACTTAACTATCTTCATGAAAACCGTATGAAAATCCATTTGGTAGTTATTGAGTTCATTGCATTTATACAGATAGACGCGGTGGGAGGGGAAGGGGCGACTTGTTTTTCTGATTTTTATGTTGTGACTTTTTTACAAAAGTTATAGCACTATGCTGAGATAGGGACTTTTGACCACAGGACCAATTTTATTTGTCTTATTTTTATTTATTTTTCTTATCTGTCTTGTGCGGGACTTATAAATACTTTTTCTTTCTTTCTTAGATAAGAGGAGCTGTTAAGTTTGTATGAGATTCGTACTGAGAAGGCCCATAATGCCGTATTCCGATGTGTTCAACAATAGTAATTTATTAATTACAGGTACACCGTATGACCTATTTCACGATTTGAAGCCAAATAATACTGACTATAAGGGCCTCAAAGATATGTGTGTCATGATGTATAACGATGGAGATGGAACCTTAGACGGTGTTTCGTGCGAAGAAACTTTACCTTATATCTGTTATCGTTCTGCAACAAATGAAGGAACAGTCAATGAGTGTGGGACTGTCGATCCAGGTAAGGACACTAGTCTCAATATTTGTTGAAGTATTCTGTACAAGAACCCAGGCAGGAGTGATGCAAATTTTTCTAGCAGTATGCATTAGCTATCGAAAAGCGAATACCAATTCTGTTGAAATTCGTTGTGGAAACATGGAACGCTTTAACAGCAATAGTTACCAATCGAGGCATGAAAGAGGTGGAATTATTATGTAATATTTGTAGCCACAAAAATTACATAATTTATTACAAACATTTTTTAATCTTATACTATTAGATCTTCCCAGATTATAGATTGTTTTGAGTTCCCGATATTTCACAAATTTAAACAATCCCCATTTCTCGATATTTAAGCAATATATTATCACGGAAGATATTCCGTAAGTGATAGTATAAGCTAAGTTAAAAACCGTGAAAGTTTAAAACAGTGTTTGAAAAACATTTCTTTTTCAGAATACCACTTGGATAGCAGAACGAATAAATGCTACAAGTACCACAACGTTACACGTAATTTCTCCCATGCTGTATATAAATGTACAGAAGAAGGCGGCCATCTTGCTATCATAAACAGTGACACCGAAGCCAGAGTACTCAGTGAAATTTTCTCTGAGCATCCTGACGAAACTTTGGTAGAAACACAGTGGCCAGAAATAGCTTGGATCGGTATTCACAATTTCGACAAAAAAAAGGATTGGAGGACTATTCATGGTAATTTATTGGACTTTCACTTTATTTTACGGGTATGAGGAAAAAATAGTTTTTTTTTTTTTAATCTTCCTTGATTGGACGGATCCTACGACCAGACGGTTATTGAGTCTAGTAGGCTACTTCTGGAAAGCTACATCTGCTGGACAGTATTATTGCTATATTTCGCAAAAATCAAGAATCAAAAATCCTAGTAGTAGTAGGTAGTAGTCGGATTTTTGATTCCTTACATGCAAAATCTTGTTTGTCAATTTAGCTATGTCGCTACAATTCTTCTTTTGAATCGGTCACGAATCTGCCATAACTATGTATGAAAGACGGGACAATAATGTCTTACTTTTCAGGACAAGTACTGGAGGAAGCAGGGTATGCCAGATTTTCTCCTGGAGAGCCAAACAATGCTGGAGGAGGTCAATATTGTGGTTCCATATATCGCAATGGGCTAATCGATGACATGTTCTGTTACGAACCAGCCGTTTTTATATGCGAGAAAACTCCAGAATATAATCGCGCCTGTTCTATACCTGACGACACAACAGAGGGTTTTTATAAACCTTTAGAATAAAAATTCGGAACAGTTATTTTACAATAAACTAATAATAACTATCATATTTTGTTTTTACTGTTCTTTATCTACTGAACATTACAAAGCTGTTGTCCGATAAATCAGCTTCCTCAACATGATCCACGAATTCAGAGCTCGATTCCTACTCATCCAACACGTCGTCGTCCAAAAATAATTCAATCTCACTATAAAGGGTGTAAAACACCTCTTAACGAAGCCGAACGGCACTGGTTCTCCCTGTCCTTGCAATAATTTTTTGTTCTACACCATATTTTATACTTCAAGTTACGGAGATATTAGGGGTCAGAGTTCCAACTTTTTGACAAGTATTTTTTTAAATACAAGTTTTTAATGTAAGATTTTTACTTTAAACACCTCCACGACCCCCGTAGTATTCAATCCATCCATCAGCACAATGTTTTGAGTGCGTTTCATTGAGTTCTACCACAAAACATGATTTTACACCCCCCAAAAAAAAGTCGTTTCCCAGCAATAATTTTTGCGTAAAGTTACTTAGTTTCATGTACAGAATGCTTGGTTGACGGCTTCGTGATGAGGTGATTTACACGGTGTATATATATTAAAGTTACATGTAATAAGGGGCGGGGAGGCCTATGTCCAGCAGTGGACGTCTTTCAGCTGAAATGATGATAAATAAGGGGCGAACTTATTGCCATTTATTGGGAACAGATTCAGACTTCGTGGCTTCTACTGAGGAATTGCACAGCTAAGAAGTTGAACTGTCTGCCTGCGTCTGTGTCTCCAAACGCTTGCAACCCTAATCTCTTCAAAGTTAGAGTGAACAGGCTTTTTCTGGGTAAGCTCGTACCATCGTCGACTTTGTGTCTGTCATCTCTGACCTAGACTAGAGTTAAGAGCAAAACAATCGATGAAATAAATAAAAAATCCTGTTAAAAAAAACCATATTTATTTTATTCGACCTGATAATCGATCCCAGCATTTTATTTTTAAAGGTAGTGAGTGCTTCAGGGTACTATTATTCCCTAAATGACAGTGAGAAGGCACGGTCGGTGAACCAGTGAAAATAGAATTGAAAAAAAAAAACTTTACTTAAGGAAGTCAGTGATTTTTTTGCCATCGACCCCCAAAAGTATTTTTTTTTTAATACATTTTATTTTTTTCTTTTGCGTTTTTAGTTGAGATTTTTTATTTGAGATGGAATGATATAGTATAATTTCTAATGCAACCTCCTTAAAATCTTGACTTCGGTATCTCTCATTATTTTCCTGTGTGACTTTTTTTTGGTTTGCCAATTATTTTAAAAATATTGTTATTGTGTACTTCTATTTTTGTTTCCTGTGAAGTCTGCAAATACAGCATATAATTATTGTATAAATTCAATCGACTTTTATTGTATAATACAATAGTACAGGTAAAATTAAAACAATATTATTTTAAGTTAATGGGTAGGTAAAGAGAATTCGTTATTTATTTCAGTACATAACCTGACGCATTATTTATTAAGTAGTGGTATAAAAATCTGACTTGTTCATTTTGTACGTTCAAACCACGTTTGTTTATTTTTTATGTACAAACAAGAACATGACATGACAATTGTATAAATAGGTACTGGTTATGTAATATGAACGAACTCTAAGAACTACTTTGCAGGTTAAAATATTCCCAGTTTTACCACATGATTCTGTAATCACATTATGCCAAGTTTACGATGCTGTAAAATCTCCAGTTATATGTCCTAGAATGTAAAGTTCATCAGGATTATTTAATGGTTGTGAAACAAATGAAATCGTTTAAATTGTGGGGTTTGATGTTTAGGAGTTGATTAGCTCCATGTGAAATACTGATACACAGAATCATCCGGGTACACTGGAAGCCGATTGACATTGATGGAAAGGTTAGCTAATATCGTTTGTTGCCAATCTTCTGTAAAAAGCACCTATGAGTGTTATAGTAGCAATGTTGCTCTCACTCAACTTTTTTGCAAGAAAATTAAATGCATATAGCAAAAGTCGCCGGAACCCAAAACATTTTTGCCGCTATGCTTTTAGTTAATCATGCACTGTGCAAACAGTACATTTACAAATGCATTGGGAACCCTGGTAATACATGACAGACATAATATCCAGTAACTAGGTGTTTATATGTTTTTAACTTAAGTAGTAATTAAATAAACACGAAAATATTGTCTGCAAACTACAAATAAATGAAGCGTCTGTCCAAGTTCTCTTTTCGTAACTATTGTTTCGTGATCATGTTTTATTGCTAAGTAAGTAAGCCTAGCGGATATTAAATCTGCTAAGAAAACTAAAAAAAAAACGCTATTTGCTTTTTGAAAAACGTTTTTTTGGCCGTGACCGAAAAAACGTCAATGTCCTCTACATCTAAATAAATCTCTGGTAGATATTAGCCATCGACGCGGGAGATATTGCGCTGGCACAGGTGCACTATCTATTCCCTCACTCTCATAATCCGATGAGACGGCAATTCGACACGTCCGGAGAGAGATCACGCGCAGGATCAACGGCTTAACGTGGTTTTAGAGGCACGGGGGTTGATACCGCCAACTTCCAAACTCCGAGCTACTACTAATGGAAAAACCCAATGCACTTTTTGTTCGACCCGGAAATCGAACCTAAAACGACTGCCCAGTAGTCGCGCTTGTGTGAGACGACACGCAGTGTGTGCCAGAAGGCAAGCGTTGTCGCCGAGGGAGGCCTAGAAAACACTGGCGTGTCGACTTAGAGGCGCTTGTGAGAGATTGGCCGGAGAAAACCGAACGGAGAGAAGATTGGTAGGCTATGGACTAGGCCTTTACCTAGCTGGAAGTGGGACAATATAGGCTAAGAAAATAAAACTAGCTTTTAATCTCGCTCACGTTCATCATCTGCCTAGCCTTTTCCTAAACTATATTGGGGTCGGCTTTCAGTCTAACCGGGTGCAGCTGAGTACAAGCGTTTTACATGAAGCGACTGCCTATCTGACCTTCACAACCCAGTAACTGGATAATACGATACCCTTTGGTAAGACTGAAAGTCACATTTTTGGCTTTTGACTACTCGTAGCGACTGTCAAAGATCTGAAAATGATAGCCGGGACGGCTTACCGTGCTTGCCAAGGTACGGAGGTAATTATGGTCACCCATCCACGGACCAACCTCGGCAAGCACGACTTAACCTTAAAGATCAACCCGTGCGGTTGTTATTATTTAGCTACGAGCTTCTTCCGTTATGGTTGTTAATTATCCAACAAGAACATCTGAAATATAACCGTGACATTCGGGGATAAAATACTTTCCCATTAACGAATGAAGATTTCGAAATCAGTTCAGTAGTTTCGAAGATAACCTCCTACATCCAAACTTACATTTTTTTACTCTTTGAACAACGTTTTAAGCTTTCACAGTAATCACAGATTACAACTAAGCTTCCATTGTCACTTTAGTCTTTTCTCCAGTCATCTCGCGATCATGGCGCTTGCAACAGCGTCGAAATATCCAGAACTCACAATCTAAACTAATATTATAAAGATTTGTTTGTTTGTTTGTTACGATTTAACTCAAAAACTCATAGACCGATTTAAAAAACTCTTTCACCCCTAGAAAGCTACATCTTTACAGAGTACCTAATAAAGGCTACATTATATCAATTTGTTATCAATTTTCGCGGACGACGTCGCAGAGTCATCATCTGCCTAGCCTTTTCCCAAACTATCTTGGGGTCGGCTTTCAGTCTAACCGGATGCAGCTGAGTACCAGTATTTTACATGAAGCGACTGCCTATCTGACCTCCACAACCCAGTAACTGGGTAATACGACACCCCTTGGTAGGACTGGATGTCAGACTTTTTTTTGGCTTCTGACTACTCGTAACGACGTCGCGGAGTGCTAGTAATTAATAATCATGGAAAATAACCCGTAACTTTTAGTGTAAGTTTACCTCTTTAAGTTATAGTTTATAATTATGAATTTGAAATGCAACAGTGTTCGCAAAACGATACCGTAATACTAGCATTGACAGACCTACACAAATAATGTCTAGACAAATACAGTCAAAACAATGTTATTTGGATAGGCCAAGCAAATATTTTTTCCGAAAAAAAATGTTCAGTGCAGAATTGACGTTCCAACGACTTTAATCTTTAAAACATTAGGCGGAAACACATTATTAACACGCGACGCGACGCAACGTGTCGACACCCGATACGCACTGTGCACATTACCAACACGCGACGCCACGACATACTAGCAATTTCTGAATACCAGCAGTGGAAGTGTATGGTTATGTACAATGGATTTAATAAATAACGAGTCAGATGAAGATTTTGATACAAATTATGGGTACATATATGATAAAGGACTCAAGAAAAAGAGAATAACTAGGCTTTTCTCACATTACGATATAGCTAAATTCATGTCATATAGAACAGGATATCGTTTTCGTCAGTCATTTCGCTAAATAAATGCAAAAAATAATATTAAATAGGCATAAATTCCGTTTGACAGTTTGAAGAATAGGAGATGTTAAAGAATGCATGTATGCTCTGTGACAGTTCTCGAACGACTGACGCGTGGCGTTGGGTGTTTCCTAGAAACATACTGCGGCCGCCGCGTCGGATGGCGTGTTTACCCCCACCATGGGCAACACACCGACCTGGCACGTCTGGATCGGGTGGCGTGTGCGCCCATGGCGTCGCGTCGGATGTTCATAGTGTGATTCTGGTCATAAGAAAACAATAAATTTGATTCGACTCAACACGCATCACGTTTCATCGGGTGGCGTCGCGTGTTAATAATGTGTTTCCGCCTTTATTGTTCCATTCCTATTCCAGAGTGGGAAAGAGATGGAGCTAGACGACCTGTATAGCTCCGTCTATTTTTCACTCTGGAATAAGAATGGAACAATAATGTTTTAAGACGTCATGGTACGCCACCAGTTCAAAATGTATATTTGAAACTTATTTTAAATAAATACAACGTCAACTACAAACTCCTTCAATTTCAACTTAAAGGCCATTTTAAGTATGCAGTTCAAGGCGGCGTTGCTTGTCAAGAAAAATTGCATCGACTTGTCAAACTTGGTATATTTATTTTAGTGCCGTGTTCTCCCGCCCGCATAGATAAGTTGGTTTAAGTTTTCTTATGGAGGCCCCTGTATGTTATCCTAAAACAATTTTGCGTGGCCCAAATCCAAGGAGGATAATACGGTATAGGTTTTATTTCGGTTGTAAACAAAAGACATCTGTCATTTCGAGTAACACATAGAAGATATCTGGGAGAATAAACGGATACAGAATTTATGGTTTTACTTATATAGAAAGCCTTTGTTTGCAAGGATAACTTCACACTAGTATAACCAGGAGTGTTGGCAGAGATATAGGTATTTATAGTACCCATACCCACATTTCACCAGATATGGTCAAGTACCATGTAAAGGGGGGCGTGCCAGATTGCCATCAATCGGACACAAATCGTGACTCCCGGCTGCTACTGAGGAATCGCCGATGGTCAACCCCAATAACACTGCCCATTCTGGGAATCGAACCCAAGGAATGTAGCTCTTGCGGCCTTAAACCAACGAAGCCATTGTGTATCTAAAATGTGAAAATGAAAACAAACTTTGATTTGTTGTTTTTTTTAATAAACTTTGTACACAGAAGATTAAATAAATTAAAATAACTCAACTATACTTTTATTATATTTTTGCGATGTCTAGCTCTATCGTCTATCTATCGTGAACGTAACCATTCGAATTTCGTTTCAGTTTGTTTGGTTTTCGCGGATAAGGATATCTTTTGATCCAAAGGTTGCAAACTCTTCAATGTGTTTACAAAATTTATATGTTCTCGTGGCGCAGAGTATTAACACACTATAGAAGTGCATCTCAACTCCTCCTCAACGCTGCAACAACAATGATTTATTATTTATTTGAAAAGACATGTACAATATCACAGATAAAATCCTAACAATTGTACAGTTAAAAGAATATTAAATATGGTACTTAAAATTACAAAAAAAAATACATGTTTCATGATCCTCCCACAGAATAAGCACAAGAAAAATTCATCTTTCGTTCATCTTCTCACAGAAACTCAAACATCAACGACATACGTCTACCCATCTCGAGGCAAATATCTATCAATCACACTCCGGTGTCAATGTCAGAAGAGCATTGCCAGGGCGCGAACCAAGGGAGAGTTAAAATGTGAAACTTTGCGTGCAGACGGAACGTCCAACAATCTGTGTCCACGAGTTCTCAGTCAGTAATGTGCCCAAGAGATTGACGGCGTTCTCACATTTTTTGGCAACACTAAGCCACTGGCCAAGGTAAAAGCCAGCCCTTGGGCCACGGGAAGCGTCAACTAGGCGTTTATAAACTTACTCAAGCCACTCGGACCCCACGGGCCCAGAGTTTCAACCACAAACGGCTGAAAAATATATTTTCCACAAAGGTTCCTTACTATTACTCTATACTATGCTATATATGCTAATGCTTAAAGTACAAAGTATGTTGAAGTCGTCTTTTTTACCAGTAGTATATGTACAAGAATGTACCGGTACCTTTGAAAATACCATAATATTGAAGACAGTATTTTATAGACTACAAAGACGCTCCTTTGCTTGAAGAAAATATTATGTTGCCTTACACAAGGAAATTGAATATTCTAAGGATATTATATTTTTAAGCCTTTTACCACCAAAACTAATAAGATCGTTCTGTTATATTTTAAAAATGACAATATGGCATGTTGATAAAATATAAAGAGCATAGTTACAAGATAAATGACAGATAATTGATTGATTTCGTGATTAATTTGATATTGTGAAATTAATAATGAAATTAATGATCATTTCTACGCCTAATAGCAAAACATAGACAGTTAAAACAAAAAATGTAACATCAAACACTTGTGTATTTGTATACTTACCTATTTTTATAAATACAATACCTGTAATCATAAAATAAGTACATCATTTACGAAATTATAACTCGAAAATTAACAAGAATCGCGGAATGAATGGGGTATTTTTGAAACCCCATTTAAAAACGACCCCATGTGACGTCGTATGTTGTTGTCTTGTCAAATTGTCACGTTTTTTTTTCTGCTATTATGCCAGGCTGTTATGCATGCCAACTTTGAGAGTGAAGAAATAAAATTCATTAAAAAATACTTAGGGTAGCCATGCCTATTTTTGTTTAAGCAATTATCATGTGTGGCAACTTACCCTCATTATATTAAACCCCTCGGTCCTCATAGTTATTTCTGTTATAGAATTTAATTCAGCAGTCTTAGGCCCAGTGTCTTCTACGTAGGATTTCAATTAGGGTTCGTAAACGCGAGTTCCTTTTCCAATATTAACTACTTGAGTTGATTATGAAGATGGCTATAAGACTAGAGAGAGACTAAAAAAACGATAGAAGGATTGTGTGAAGGATAATATGGCTAGAAAGGAGGAGGCTGCTGAGATGGCATCATCATCATCATCAGCCAATAATGTTCCCACTGCTGGGACACAGGCCTCCTCTCTATGAGAGGGAGTCGGCTATAATCCACCACGCGGGCCCAGTGCGGGTTGGTAGATGTCACATATCTTCGAATTTTTAGTTCTAGGACATGCCGGTTTCCTCACGATGTTTTCCTTCACCGTTTTTGAGAGTAGCGGTGATGAAATAAATTACACAAAGTAATGCGCCTGCCTGGGTTCGAACCCACGGCTTACTGCTCGTAAGTCGGGGCTGCCACCATTGGACCACCGCTGCTGATGGCATGGATGGGAAGAATGGAAGAAGAAGTCATGCTTCGCCGACCCCAAATTAATTGGGATAAAGGCAGGAGGAAGATATATGATGATCACCCCAAAACTACGGTGAAAGATTTAAAAATTACAGCCAATCTTCAAGATCAATCCATGGGGCTGTTATTATTTTAGGAACTGGAAGTCTGTTAGTGTATTGTAAAGTATTGTCTTGTGCACTTAGTCAAACCACATCACAACTTCGGGACCGAAATATTTTTAGATGTCATATCTTCATGGCAAATGGAAGTTGCCACCGTACTTTACGAGTTCCATTAAAGATAAATCTTTAGTGTTCAATCTATGGTAGCAGTATTGTGGCGAAACAACCTTGACTTGCTTGGAGTTTTTGAAGAATAACATTTTAAATTGTGGAAAAAGCTAGTGTAACTTTTTGTGTATGAATTCGACCAGCACGGGTAGCATGACCACTGTAGAAATGAGTTTTGTCTTTGGAAGGAATTTTAATTGTCTTTTTTGTTTTTACTATGGACACTTTTAACGTCCACGTCTTGCTACAGCGTTCTCACATAATGTACCATCTCAATATGAATCATGTAACCAAGGTTTTTGTAACAAGATTCTGATTTAAAAGAGTGTCCATGGAGTTTCTTGCCCATTCTTCTCCATGGAGATCTACGCTTTGGAATGAGCGACTACAGTACTTTCACAGTTATTATGTCGGGACTGTAGCTTCATTTTTACTGTTGTTCGACTATTCAAAAGTGCCCGTAACTGGCCTACTTGAAATAAATATAAATAAATATGTTTTATTTTGTTTTTTGGAAGAATCGACGTAATGACAGATAGACAATGACATTGAGTCAGTTTGTCGATTCTTCCGTCAACATTTCAACGGCGGTCAAGCTACGCGTGCTGGTAGGATGACTATCATTGAATTGGGAAAAGTGTCTCTTTGGTTGGATTTTTTTTCACCTTGGTATTCGTCCTCTATAACACGGGCTTCAATAATGTGGGTCTCTATAACATAGGCCTCTATAACTCGGGGCTTTAACATACGGGGCTATAAGGTACACCTCTATGAGGGTAACAGTTGCAATGTTATGTTGTGTTAGATGTATTTCTGGTACCGAAAATCCATATACATATGGCCCTACCGAATAAACGTGCAAGAGCTTTTACACGATTTTTTTTTTCTTTAATTTTTCGTTTTGTTTGCCTATCCTGCAGCTACTTAATTTTTTTTATGAATTTTTGACTCAAAACACGCGTATTATAATAGTGAAAATCTTTATTCTAGGGAAATAATAATTTAAAAAATACAGGAATAATAGTTCATGCTTTTATTACATGCTTTTTGAGCCGCCAAGTAAACAACAATAAACGTTTTAAAATCTACAGACGTTTGAGAAGATTTGACATTATTTTCGAATTTGGGTAATGTCTTCTTACACGTTTATTCGTGTAAAAATGTATGCAAATTGTATTAGTAATGTTTTATTCCACAAAATTGAAGTGTGAATATAAATAAGTTATTAGAATTAAAGTATTGCATTGTCTCTTACTATATTTTTTTTTTTCAAAAAATTGTGTTCAAGTCTGGAATGCCTAAATTACTAATTAAGTTATTATTCAATTTATTCAAATTGCGGGTGTTATTTGTCTTGGGTTTATCTGGATTTTTGTAATGGTGTGTAGGACTCGAAAACAACGGTTTGCCCACTGTGATTAGAACGGAGGTTATTAACAATTGTAAGTAGTCGCAGCAACAAAAACATTATCAATACATGTAGCAGTATTTGTTTTAATTCGGGTTGGTTCCGAAAACATATTTAACAAATTAAATGATTCAAAAAGATGTAATAATCTAATACTATTAGATTTTTTGTTTCAAATATTAATATTAAATTCACCACAGGTAACGTAATTTTTTAACTGTTGTTTTGCTAAAGCATCTTTCATTACTGACTCAAATAAGTGGTAGTTTTAATAATGTGGGTTCTGTAAATGCACACTATTATATGATTATCCAGCTCAACAAATTCTCAACCGATAGATCAACAATACCGTTTCGAGACTTAAATTTAATACAATTTTTAAACGTGATTAATGAACCCTTATGCATTTTAGATTTTCGGTTAAAGCAACTGCCAACACTACTTTACGTAATTAATTAGCATTCCATAGTCATTTAACCAATGTTCGGTGAAAGAAACAATTTCAAACTTTGTTTTTTCTAAAAATAATTCAATCTCTAATTGCTTTGAAGAGAAACCTCGAATGTTTCGATGGCATAATTGCAAGGAATTCTGTTTAGCTCCTTTTAGAATGTCAACCTTAAGTTCCATCGAGACTTTACATGAGCTTTTTCTGACCATCGACCAGTGCTCATGCACTTAGTTCCCCGCTCGGGTCCTTCTGACCCCAGCTAGCCCCCGCCGACCTAAGTGATAACCGACTGGAGGAAAGTCAGCGAAAAGCTAAAATCCACCACGTCGCCTCACCTGGAGGCCATCCCCGACCACAATGTCTCAGTCGCTGACACGACGGTCGCCATCAACTCGTTTACAGAACACGTGCAATCCTGAACTGAAGGATTGCTCGCGGGAAGTCCCAGCAATGAGCGACCAACGCTGGGTATTACCCGCTGAGAAGAACGCGGCCATCCGTGCCTACAGCAACCTTCCCTGTGACGTGAACAAAGCTCACATGCGTTATTTACAGCGTCCTGTAAAGAAGCGCACTAGTGGGCATCGTTCAGATTAATGGGAAAAGAAGCTGAACGAACTCGAGCCTGCCCACCTAGCTTTCTGGCAGCTGCAACGTAAGTTGCGTGCCACCGATGAGGCTTCGATGCCTCCACTCGCTCGACCCCATAAGAGCGTTGCATTTGACGACTCTGAGAAGGCCAAATGCCTAGCCGACAGCCTGGAGTCCCAGTGCTCCCCCAGCTCTCAACTAGTAGACAAGCGACATCTCGATGATCCTCTGCCTCCAGTCATAGCTGACGAAGTGCAAGACATCATTAATAAGCTTCAGCCGCGGAAAGCACCCGGCTCCGACGGAATCACCAATAGGGTATTTAAACTCCTCCCCGCTCAGCTCGTCGTGATAATGGCGGCCATATTCAATGGCGCCCTGAGTGTCTAATACTTTGTGTTCACGTTTATAAATACATAAATATATTTTTAATTCTATATACATCTGTATTTTATTTTATCCTTTTACTAAATTATTTATATTTTTTTACCATGCATTAACAAAGATGTATTTATTACATAAATGAAAACTGATCTTATTAACACTAATATAAATGCATACGATCTTTCCAATCTTATAATAGCAGAACAATGTACTGTAAACAAGCGTGTAAAAAGTTATAGCTGGGTCCAAAACAAACTTGATTCACGCAGAATAATAGTGTAACATTACAGTGCGTTTTATTCGCTGTGCATTATTACACGAATAAACGTGTAATGATGTATTACTGTGACCTAGTCATGCAAATTTCACCAGAGTAAGAAAATTAAATAGTTTTTCATGAATTTCTTGAAACTCGTTGATGTTTAAAAAAAAGGAAATATACAAGTCCATAGTCTATTTTTTTACCTACAATTTGATCATACATTGTTTATACCTATTTACAAGGAATTGAGCGTTATTGAAGTTTAAACGTTTTTTTTTTTTGCTGAAAAGTTGTCATTTTTCTCTTACACGTTTATTCGGTGGGGCCATCGATATATGGGACGGAACAATTTTACTGTCTCTACCACATTTTACTAGATTGTGGAAGTCAGATAGACAGTCGCTCCACGTAAAATACTGGTACTCAGCTGCATCCGGTTAGACTGGAAGCCGACCCCAACATAGCTGGAAGAAGGCTAGGCAGATGATGACCACATTTTTCTACAACACCATTTCACGAAAATTGTAAACAATTTCATTACAAATGGTTCAATCTATATAACAATAATAATAAATTATTTAATTCAAGTAACTATGACTCATATACAAAGCGGTTAGTACAATTTGTATGGTTAATACAATATTTACTTAAGACTATGTTAGTACTTTATCATACCAATTAAAAAGGAAACACTACAAAACGAACACATTATTAATCATTGCTGCAGAGCTCCATTCGAAATTTTTTCAACAATTAACAATGAAATAATCTAGCCTATCAGCAATCATGCCCAGGACGCTATTGGAGCTGGCCCGCACCCTGCGCACCAAGGATGCACATTTTTTCCGCAATATAGCATAAAAGCAATCTACTCGCATTTCTGCGAATATCCCTGATGCGCTACAGAAGCGAGGCAGCTCCGTCAGCTCCCTAAAAGCATTATTGTACTGAACATTATACATATAACCACTCCTGTTAACCACTTCTGTTTCGTTCCAGTTGAACCGGGAGAGATCAAAAAGATCATTCTCTCCATCAAATCGAAAGCAGTGGGTTGTGATAATATCACCCGTGGTATGATCACTACTCTCCTGGATGATCTTCTACCTGCGATTACCCACATTGTAAATTTTTCCCTGTTTTCCGGAGTATTTCCTTCCCTGTGGCGCAAAGCCTATGTTCGTCCACTACCCAAGGTCCCTAATCCCTCTCTTCCTATCCATTTCCGTCCCATTTCGATCCTTCCCTTTCTATCCAAAGTGCTTGAGGCCTGTGTTCTCTAATTTTGTCCATCGGAACTCGCTGATCAGTCCTCTTCAATCTGGTTTTAGGCCAGGGCACAGCACTGTTTCCGCCTTTCTTAAAGTGACTGGCAATATAAGGGCAGGGCTGGAAGATACCAAGGTAACCGTAGTCCTTGTCGATTTCTCGAATGCCTTTAATACCGTTAGTCACGATATCCTTTTAGCCATTTTATCCCATGTTATGGTCTCTCCCGGAGCACTGGAATGGTTCTCCTCTTACCTTCAGGAACGTCAGCAATCAGTTCATGTTGGGGATTCCTCATCACGTTGGTGTGATTTTGAAACTGGTGGTCCTCAAGGCGGTATTCTTTCTCCTCTTCTGTTTTCTATTTTTATTAATCTCTTAACTTCTGAGCTTCAGTGTGCGTATCATCTGTATGCCGATGACTTGCAGTTGTACTGTCAGGGGAGGGTTGATGAAATTCCAGATTTGATCGATAGGATAAATAGGGACCTGATGGCAATAAAAGCCTGGTCCGATAAATTTGGTGTGGCAGTTAACCCAAATAAATGTCAGGCGATCATCATTGGGAGTTCTCGCAATCTTAATAAGTTGGATGGTACAAGCCTGCCACCAGTTCTTTTTGACGACACGGTGGTTCCTTTTTGCACAGATGTTAAAGATCTAGGCTTGCATATTGATAGCTCTATGAAATGGCATACTCAAGTCGCTCGTGTCAGCCAGAAAGTTACTGGTACGTTGCGGGCTCTGTACCGATTGAGAAACTTTTTACCGTCGACTACGAAAACAATGCTTGTACAGTCTCTAATTTTTCCTATCATCGATTATGGTGATGTATGCTACTTTGACTTGAATGCAGATCTCCTCGATAAACTTGACCGTCTTCTAAATAACTGCATTCGATTTGTTTTCAACTTGCGTAAATACGATCATGTCTCTGAGCAGCGGTCTCTTCTTAAGTGGTTGCCCATACGTCAGCGTAGGGAGCAAAGGGCGTTAACCACCTTGTTTTCTTTTCTTTTTAATCCCACTTCCCCTAGTTACCTTGCTCCCCACTTTCAATACTTGTGTTCCAACCACAACAGGAGTCTGCGCTCTTCGCAAAACCGTGTTCTTCAATGTCCCTCTCACCGCACAGACTTCATTCACCGATCATTCTTCGTCCAGTCTATTACTCTGTGGAACGCGCTTCCCCAGGAAATCAGGATGGTAACAAATCGTCTATCTTTTAAAATAAAAGTTCGCGAGCACATTCGGAAGAAGCTATCAGTATCGTCACAACGTTGATATTTTCCTCATTGTTTGTCCTTTTATTTCATAATTTATACAGGCTGACTTTGAATAAATGCGACAAAAAGAAATGGGAGCTTCAGTTACAGTAACATAGTAATTATAAACTGTTTTTTCTACAATCTAAATTGTTAAAAAAAATTACGTGATTATCGCTTTAAAATGGTCCATTGATGTTATTATCTTTATTTAAGTACGAATTATCGGTACTCCAGCAAAATAAATTAATATGCAAAATAAATAAGAAAAATTATTATTAATAATCGTGCCCACTACGCGAAAACGGTAGTACGCGAAATTCTTTGATACTTTAATTATTTTAACGTTTTTCGTAACACTGTTAGATTCTTTTTTAATTTTACATTTGATATGTTCTAAATTTTGTTGACAACACGTATTATTGTATATTTAAATTTGTCGCATCTGTTCAATTTCACCCTGTATATTGATATATATTTATAGTATTTTTATATAAATTTATAGTATTTTATATATCTTTTTAGTATGTCTTATTAAATTATATTTTTTTTTGCAGTTAGACACCTACCACTGTTTGTCTCTGCATCACCCAAAGGTTGACTGGTAGAAAATGCCTATGGCATTAAGTCCGCCTCTGTACATTGTACTTGAAGTGTTAAATAAATAAATAAATAAATATAACATATATGCATATGAGGATCATTCATTTAAATTGCAGGCGTATGTAACCGCATTGGATTGTGGTTATCTGGAAAATTCGTTTCACTAGGGATCACTTCATTATGTATTTAATGATATGAGCATTTTGTCATTATTTCAGGAATTTAGCGGATGCAATCTGCACATGTACGAGTATATCGATTTTCAGTGTAAGGCGGCTCATGACTGCAGGCTATGTGTCGCTTGTTTTTTTCACGTAAGTCGCGTCGGATTTTGTGGGTTCGATCCCCCCATGGAACAAATTGTATGGCTTACAAGTACTGGTTTCGGGTCAAGCTGTTTGTGTTTGTGATACGATACACGATATAGGGTAAACTCATAATGTAGCAAAGTTGAAAAAAAAGTGAAAACAGACATGACTTTACTAATAATTTATATTCACAGCATTTATGTACAGTTATTAAAATTAACTTATAATGAATTAGTTCTTAATTAACAATACTGCTACTGAGATTTATCCTAAAGCTTTGGCTTGTCCGATGACGGCAATGGCTGGTCCAGCTTTGATGAGTCCATCTCTGACGTTGCGGCCGACTTTCTCCTGAAAAGATAAATAGAAGATAATATTAGTAAAAGTCTGAAAACTGCTATTGGTTTACTTCTGAAAATGGATGTTTTGATAGTTGCAAAGGATATTGAAAAATTCTGAAGTCTTTACTATGACTGTTGATCATGATTTTTATCTAGATATTTCATCTGATTTTGTTATTATAGCTTAGAGCAAATGTAAATATTTCGATCAAAATCAATAAGAAAAGTATCTATCGTATTTCTACATGGTTCTCACACATTTGTTATTCTTAACATGAATGATGTAACCTAGATTTTGTAACATATTTTGATGTCTATGGAGTTTCTTGCCCATTCTTCTCCAGAGAGCTACGCTTTGGAATGGGCAACTACAGTACTTTCACAAATTATTATGCCTTGTGACTGGGACAATAGTTCCGCGTTTATTATTTTTTTGTTTTTTACTTTCACAAGGTCCTGTAATGGTGTTATTGAAATAATGCTTTGAGTTTGAACTGTTGTTCTTTCACAGTCTGTAAAAGTACTTTAAAGTCAGGCATAACAATATACTCTTTACTGTTTTAACAAGAATTGTATTGTGTCTAGCCTGGGAATCGAAACTTAAAACTTCAACACTTGCTGCCACTGTACCAAATTATGTTTTAGTCCGTTACACTATTACCAGTTGCTGAGTAAATAAACGATTTTTATCACTAATACTTACAATATTTTTGAACACCTTCCACCTAGGTTCAGGCGCTGCCGACACAGCACACAGTGCAACTAAACAAGCGAACACGAACAACAATATGCGAGAGAAATTCATTTTTACTATTATTATTTTAATTCAATTTATTATTTTATTGAATTCACGAAGACTTCTTCGAGTTGAATGATGTTCCAGTTTCAAAACTCTCGTTTTATATACTATTCAAGTCACCAAGATATTGTTTGCTGTCAACGAACTCAAAATTGCACAAACGTGGACTTTATTGTGTTGACATAAATGTCATTTCGTTTTACGAGTTGTGTAAATGGCAGTTTGTGTTGATATCGGTCGACAGTGTGTTGACTCCAGGGAACTCCCTTGTCTGAATTAAATTTAATGAAGTCAGAAAGTAGCTGCTACTGCAAGAAATTTTCAGTAGCAGCCACTGAGTTTGGCTTTGTGCCCGGTCGATGGCATTAGGCTCACCCCCTATTCAGACATAAACATAACTGGCGATATGTATCGTTGTTCTGAGATTGTAGGTACCTACTTAATGTATGAAAATTAAAATATTATGAAATATAATTATTAGTATTAAAGGTGACCGCGTAACATTAAGCGAAGTTTGAGGCGTTCTCAGCAAGATAACAAGATAGTCTATAGGCCCTTATAAGGTGTTGAGGCACTGTCAAAAGTGGTACTACCATTACGATGTTGACTTGTTACATACTGTTGTGTGACGTTAGTGTGGTGTTATATCAACTAGAAAATCAGGCTTGTTGCAAACGTGACTGAAAAATATAAATTTATAAATATATTTTTCAGTTCAACATTAAATAATGCCTGGTAGGTGTTTATGCGTCCATGGTATTATATAAGTTTAGTTAGTTTTGCATCCTCGTCAAAATTCAGGCGGTTCTCAAAAAAGACATAAATAATCAATTTATATTTCGGTACGTAGTTAATTATTAACAAAAGCTATTTTTTTTTTATTGTTTAAGTTTCTCAGTCAGTAAGTTTATCAGAATAACCCCCTAAACGTGGCTTAGGGATAAGAAATTATCGATAAAACGTTTGAGATTGTTTGTATGTGTGAAAGCGCGGTAATAGGGAGACTAGGGGGAGGATCAGACTGGCCCCGTTTAAAACACGAGTGGTTCACACCGAACACACACACACACACATTACCGAATACCATAAATAAATAAAAAAGCTAAGCAAATGATGATGAATATCTATGCCCCATTTGGCATTATTTTCCGATTGGCAGATCTTTAAGCCCGTTATAGGGCTAATTATTGATGAATAGTTTTTTTTTTTGTTGAAAAGCAGCTCGTAGTAGTCTTGATGTGTGTTTAGTCGTAGCCCTTTCACATATTACTTGCTTAAAATAACTTTAGAAACGTGTGAGTAAGCTATACACCTCTTTAAAGTATTAAAAGTGTAGTGTTCAGTTCAGAATCCATATTTTTTAATAATTTTACCATAAATTAACGATTGAACGATGGAGAGCTCGTGGCTAAATAAAAGCAGCCGCACGGGTCGATCTTTAAGGTTAAGCCAGCCGTGCTTGCCAAGGTTGGTTCGCGGATGGGTGACCATAATTACATACCGAGTTTCCTCCACGTTAAGCCGTTGCTCCCGGCTGTCATTTGTAGATCTTTGACAGTCGTTACGAGTAGTCAAAAGCCAAAAAGTCTGACATCCAGTCTTACCAAAGGATATCATCGTATTACCCAGTTACTGGGTTGTGGAGGTCAGATAGGCAGTCGCTTCATGTAAAATACTGGTAGGTAGTCCGCTGTATCCAGTAAGAGTGGAAGCCGACCCCAAGATAGTTTGGGAAAAGGCTAGGCAGCTAATGACCATAGTTTAACGATATTATGAAATAAAAAAAAAACAATGAAAAATAATGCCCTTATTAAATTATTAATAGTAAGTAATCCTGACACGATTATCATAAAAATAAAACTAATATTTGTTTGAAATGAGGATAAAGCCTTCCAACATAAAATACCCGATCATCAACGATAAAATAAAGTAAAAATCTGTGAAATATAATTGTGATGAGCAAGTTTTAATGGTTTCGTTGTAATAAATGACAGATGATGACGGTGGTATGCGGGATCTTCCCGTGGCACACGAAGCTGTATCTTAGCGGTATCAGAACTAGTATAACCCGTTCAAGATTGAACTTCGTGTACCATGTGTGTTTCTTCGGAGACCTTATCTCCCTCATGTAGCTATTGTGTGAACTTTACTATCTACAGGCTAAAATCATACATTTTAAGAGCATACCAAATGTTCAATAAATATGGTGTGTCGTGATTTTTGTTTTTTTTACAAAAAGTAGTCTCCAGAAATTAAAAAACATAAATGTTTAGTAACTTTATCTTTAGACGGTAACTTTGTTGTGTAATGTATTTTATTTTTGACTAGCTGTTCCGCGCAACTTCGTCTGCGTCACATTTTCCCCGTTTTTGCAACAGTTTTCATTGCTGCTCAGCTCCTTTTGGTCGTAGTGTGATAATATATAGCCTATAGACTTCCTCGATAAATAAGCTATCTAACACTGAAATAATTTTTCAAATCGAACCAGTAGTTCCTGAGATTAGCGCTTTCCAAACAAACAAACAAACAAACTCTTCAGCTTTATAATTTTAGTATAGATTATTCTTTTCAGTTGTTTCTATGTTTAACTCACGCTATTTATGACATTAAGTCAATTTTATACAGAAGTTTATATAAGTGGAAACTTGGACTCAGCCTTCTTCGACATATTACTCCTGACTACTTGAATGTATTAGCTGAACTTTCTTTAAAAAAAAAAATGTTTTTCCTGCATCCCACAGCTCAAGTTCAATGTCTGAGTCATTTCAGGTCATTCCCCCACACTTAGGACCTATAACGAAACGCAATTAAACATTAGGTTTAGTCACATAAGATTCCATTTCGCTTGTAATCCCTGCAGGGTTAGGCAGTGGTGTACCTTATATAATAGGTTCATCTATATTTCGCCAGTTAGGTTTAAGTCCCAAAAAACATACGGCAAGCCATCAGTCAGGCATAAATTAAAAATCCGAAAAATTCAATAAAACTTTGACCAGTTTTTTTCGGATTTGTAATCAACAAAATGTTGGCTGTTTGTGTATGTGAGTTTAAATGTTTGTAAACGCACCCACGATACAGGAGAAATACCTAGTGTGGCGCAAAGTTTAAAAAAAAAAAAAAATGACACCTGCTCTGGGCGGAGCGGAAGGGAGTGTCAGACTTACTAACTTAAAATATATATATATATATATATATATATATATATATATATGTTGCGTATGTAATGTGACTGTGTAAATGTATTATTTCTATTATGAGTCAGTGATACTTGAATTAAATGTTTTTTTTTTTTTTTTTAAACCCATCCATTTTCCTTCTTAGCCCCTTTTTGTTCCAGGGCTACGGTATCTGTTTTGAACAGTCTCGGACCCCTTCCGATTTGCTGCCATCTCCTTGAGGCGCGCGTGGGACCCGAACGCGCCTTCGACACGGCCTGTCGTCATGAGATGAACGGACAGTGAGCTAGCCCATCACTCACCGTCCACAGGCCCGCGTCTACGGTGGCTGGGGGCCACTGGGTGGCCCAGGCAGACCCACGCGTTTCCTCCCACCCGATTGTATGCAGGAACCTCACGACACAATTTGCCCGACTCGAACTTGGAATCTCGACATTAGCAGTCTCCAGTACATAGAAACGTGGCAATCATCACGTTCATTAAAGAAATAAATGCTTCGATGAATCAATTATCTAATAAAACTATGTTTTTTTCTCTATTCCTCACACAACTAGGAAGTTCAGAGTGAGTCATTTTAGGTCATTCCCCGACACTTAGTACCTTTGATGAGAAAACGCAATTAAACATTAGTTTAACTCATTCGTAAAGAGTTTACTACTGTTTGTAGAATTGTAGTAAGTTGTAATAATTAGCAGCGTGAATAATGCGGTTCAGTCCCCTCAATGATTTGTATATGTATGTGTGTCTGTGTGTGTGTGTGTGTGTGTGTGTGTGTTTGTGACTCAAGGTAGCGTGTTATTGTTTTGCATGTTATTGTGCTGTCAAGTAACTTATACGCTTCTTGCGTGATAGCTGAGTTCGATTCCCGCGTCTCACAAAGTAGTACGTATTGGGATTTTTCCATTAGGAATTTGTCGACAGCCATGGAATTTGGATTTGTACCCGATTGAAGGTAGTTGGACTTAAACATAATGTTTGAAATGTGTATGTACTAGAAGGTACACCCAAATTCCAAACATTATTACAGGTGCGATGTTATATTTATGTAATAACTCCGAATCCAAGACACGCACCTCTGGTTTTCGGATTCATGTGCGTATTGTACTTTTTTTTATCTTTGCCCCACACAAGGAATTCCTCCTGTATTGTGGGTACGTTTAAAGTCAACAAACAGCCGGACCCGGATCAACTATCTGTAGACCATGCAAATATTTGTTCCGTGCGGGAATCGAACCCGTGACACGCAGCGCGGCTGTCAATCGCTCAGATGGAATGAGATGATCACATTTTTTTTTCTTTGTCCGTCAGGTAGTTTATTGAAAAGTATTGGACACGTATTTTTTCTTTTTTCACTTGGTAATAAAATAACGGAGATATATTGAGTTGAAATGGCGCATGACGTCACATGTAGGTAAGTTTTATACCTACTTGTGATGTAGTGAGCCCCCACTCTCCAATTTTAATGAGTTTTAACTAAGTAATTTTTTGATATTTTGATAAAACAAAAAATACGTGTCTCATATTTTTGTATTACCTGACTGACGGACAAAATAGAATGTCGTTTTATTGACCCAGTCCGCACCCCTATTATCACTTGCTTCGGTGAAGGAAAACATCGTGAGGAAACAAGCATGCTTGAGAGAAATTTCTCGACGGCATGCACCTAAAGCTAAGTTAAAAGTAAAGCTTAGCTAGCTCATGGGCGGCATAAAAAGTCTGACAGATTAGTCACTAACTTAGAATAACCACACGATAAAGAAGGCAGACTAAGGCCAGGTCTTAATAAACAACCCAGTACCGAGCTCAAACCTCATTTCTACAAGTCTAGAGAAACGATGCAAACAAATTTAAAAATAATTATGTTAGCATAGACATAAATAAACAGTATGTTAGGTTAAACGAGGGACATATTGAGGGAGGGTATTCAGTATTCGATTCTCGTCCCAAATATGTAAAAAACCTATAACGTACATGGAAGAATTTTTAATGTTTTGTTTAGTGCCTAGATATTTTGGACTGTCCTAAGCCAGGTAAGTTTAAAGTATGAAGGGAAAATGGATTATACCTAAGAGTCATTGACCCGCTCACATGTTCTGCGATAGTATTAAGTCGCTAGCGCAAGGGTGTATACACGTTGCGTGACATTTGCGAAAATTTTGGTATGGTTCTGTCTGTTATTTATCAGTGTTTTTTTTTTGTTTATATTTTTATTAGTATCATGTTAGCATGTACTATTATGGGTTTGAATATGTCCCTCGTTTAAACTAACATACTGTATATGTCTGTCACTACAATGCTAATGTTAGAAAATCACAAAAACAAACAAAAATTGCATTACCTACTTATTGCAAATCGACATTCAAACAAAAACTCATTTTCGAACAAAAGGCTTCCGAGGTACTTTACCGAAACTCAACGGTGAATCATTTTTCACAAACTAAACAAAGAAGTTTAAAAACAAGGAAACTATTTCAGTTATTAAAACGGCTGTGTCAATAGTTTTTGACTGCTGTTAATACCTAATTAGGGTAATGAAGTCGAGAAAAGAGGTTCTTTCCCCAGAAAAATGTACCTAGTGGCCTCAATGTCAAAGATATTGACTAAGAAACATCTGTTTTTCTCGTCTTAACTTTTATGATTAATTTTCTATGTGTTCACTTTTTTGTTTTTTTTTTTTTGTGAATGGCATCTCGCAGTTCAGCCTATGGTCAGGTTGTCGTCTGCTTAACCGGACTATCCTGTGGGTGCCTTAAGAGTAAGGCCTCCAGCCAGGGCATAAAAACTTACAAACTAAGCCACTACACGCTTAGGGCACCCCCTGTGGGGTACGAGCCTCGGCTTAGAGCGTCGCTGGGGGAGGATTGCATAGGGACAGGCTGGATCTGAATGATATTATTATTTATTATATACGAAGTTTCTTGAGCTAGAGCGAGCACAGAGATCTCTTATAAAGGTCATGTACACCAAACCGTTCAGATTCCCGACCAATGAGTTATACTCCCTAAGCGGTATTCTCACAGTCAGAAAATTGTACATACTTCACGCTATCTTAAAATTACACAAAGTGCTGCCATATGACCCTAACTCTCAGGAAAGAAGAAGAAAGCACCGTGTTGCACCAGTAGAATTCGCTAAAACTAGTTATGCAAAAAGACAATTCAATACAAATTCCGCTACCCTATATAATAAAATAAATAAAATAATTAACATCTATCCCATGACTACTAAAGACTGCAAAAAGGCATTAGTTCAATGGCTAAAACTGAAGACCTATGATGACATTGAAATATTGCTGCAAGTATCGTCAATATGACTTGAAAAGAAACACACACGCACTCACACACATACACACACGCACTCACACACATACACACATGCACACACTCACACACACTATTTTAGGAGTGTTTTCAAAATTCTTTTATTTTTTAATTTTAGATATCTTATAATTTCTTGTTTAAATTTTATTTTATTTTTGTACACCACTTTTACCATTTTAATTTTTATTTGTAATTGAAGAGCGGGGCCTTCTAGCACAGGTATATAATTTACTTAAAAGGAGGTCCCTATGTAAGATTTACTGTAAAAGTTGTACAAGTTTCTGCAATAAACCTTTTTATTTTTTTATTTTTTTTTATTTTTTTAGGGGCTGATCTAAATCTACTGGCATAGCATCGCGGGCTGGCTCGAGCGAAGGTCGGGGAGGGCAAGAACCGGGACGTCGTCGCGCGCGACGTACCTCGACGGCGAGGTCGGAAAGACGGCAGTTTGCATCTCAAATTTTAAGTGTACTAGTCTCTTTTATGCGTTCACCTGAATTGAATAGATTGTCTTCTTCATAATCACGGCGACAAAGCTATATATTTCCATTATAACATGAACTTGCTTCGTAAAGATTTCCCTAACAATGACAGATCCGCGTATACTGGGTTTGCATTGGTGGCCGTGCATGGTTGATTGTAAATATTAATCTTGTGATTTCTTATACAGGGTGTAACGGTAAGGATATAGGGTGTGCTACACCATCAAACTGAACATGTTTTCTCACATAAAAATTTTTTTGCAGCAAAAAAAATATCTGCTGCCCCATAGAAAATTGCAATACCTATTCGACCCAAATGTATAGGCAGCTGATATTTTTTTTTTGCTGCAATTTTTTCTTTATGATGTGAAACATGTTCAGTTTGATGCACACCCTTAAGGATGTATATACCCTTTCCGTTACACCCTGTATATATTTGTTTACTAGATGTTGCCCGTGATCTTCGTACGCGTGTAAATTTTGAAAGGTATGAAAAATAGATGTTGGCCAATAATCTCAAACCTACCCGATATGCACGCAAAATTTCCTACAAATCGGCTCAGCCGTAACAAATACCGCGACACGAGAATTTTAAACAGTATGTTAGTTTAAACGAGGGACATATTCAAACCCATAATAGTACATGCTAACATGATACTAATAAAAATATAAACAAAAAAAAAACACTGATAAATAACAGACAGAACCATACCAAAATTTTCGCAAATGTCACGCAACGTGTATACACCCTTGCGCTAGCGACTTAATATTATCGCAGAATATGTGAGCGGTTCAATGACTCTTAGGTATAATTCATTTTACCTTCATACTTTAAACTTACCTGACTTAGGACAGTCCAAAATAATCTAGGCACTAAACAAAACATTAAAAATTCTTCTATGTACGTTATAGGTTTTTTTACATATTTGGGACGAGAATCGAATACTGAATACCCTCCCTCAATATGTCCCTCGTTTAACCTAACATACTGTATATTAGCGATAACTTCCCTATTTAAATGGGTCCAGCCGTTTCGAGCCAGAACAAACAGACAGACAAAAATTTATGAGTTGAAATGTTCGAGTCCAATAAATACTTTTTCCTTTTTTTCCTTGTGACATCCACAAACCAGCACTGGGCCCGCGTGGCCTAGTGTGGCCCATCCACTATCACAGCGAGGAGACCTTAGAAACTGTAGTGGGAATAATAAAAACTGATTATAATTATTTAGGACTGCCTCCTTGGTCTAGTGGTCACGAATGCTGAGAATGAGGTCACGGGTTCGATACCCGGGTCGAAAAAAAATGTTACTGGGTTTTTCCATCAGGAATTGCTCAGTAGCAGCCACGGAGTCTGGATTTGTGCCCAGCTGATGGCAATATGCTCGACCCCTATTACATAGGACTTAAAAAAAACTGGCGAAATGTGGTTGTGCTATTAGTTACACGTCTGCTTAACCCCTCGGGGATACAGGCGTGATGTTATGGTATGTAATGGATTCCTTGTTTATATAAACTTGAACACTATTGTATAGAATCTGGTTCTTCTAACCTAACAGACAGGGTGCTGGTGATATGTGTTGCTGGGGAGTTTGTTCCCCTAGGAAGACACAGCAACAAACACTAGGATAAAACACTAGGAAGTGGCGAAGGGCGGGTGTTTTGGGGGACTGTCTCTTGTAATTTTGACGTTCATAAAGTGCTGATTATCAGCCTAGTTTGAATAAATGACTTGTGATTTTGATTTTATAAAGATTCAGCCTCTGACATCATTTTTGTGTTGTTAAGGTCACGCAGTTTTAATAAACAAAGTTCCGAATAAATTGTTTATCAAGAACTGTGTCTGATCCCAGCGCACATAGAGATAATGCATGATGTTTGTTATAAAATATGACGCTTTTACGTTAACGGATACAAGTCACGCAGTCAGGTCATATTGATACAAATATTGTTAAGTAAACAATACTTTTTCCGTATTTTATTCTGGATGGATAAATAGCCTTATCGTGTATTTGCAACTGGGCTTCATCATCATCAACCTATAATGTTCCCCCTGCTGGGACACACACCTCCTCTCTATGCGAGGGAGCGGGCTCCACCACGCGGGCCCAGTGCGGTTTGGTAGATGTCACATGTCTTCGAATTTTTTGTTCTAGGACATGCCGTTTCCTTACGATGTTATCCTTCACCGTTTTTTACAGCAGCGGTGATGAAATAAATTACACAAAGTAATGCGGCCTGCCTTTTTTTTTTTTTTTCGCTGATAGGAAATCATCAAATGACTTCTCCCGCTCTGGGCGGAGCGGGAGGGAGTGTCAGACTTGTACTGACTAAAACTCACCCTTGTTCCTTCTTCGCCCTTTGTGTTCCAGGGCCGCGGTATCTCTTTCGAACAACCCGCAGCCTTGGCAGGCATCGACCCTTTCGGACCCCTTCCGAATGCGGCCTGCCTGGGTTCGAACAACCGGCTTACCACTACATCACTACTGCCACCACTGGGCCACAGCTGCACACACTCACTGGGCTTATCCCAGCTGTAAACGTCTCTTTGTGCCTATTGGCCCTGTTTTGTTCTTTGACTCCTGCCGATATGAAGAAAAGTAGGAATATTGGTTTTTTTTAGTCCTCCGCTATTATTTTCTGATTAATTTCGTTGCGGGATCCAAGACAGTGTAATCGTTTCCCTAAGACTTCGTCGAGCTTCATTGTCTCTGTGCTGTTCTGGTGGATTAGGGGTGCGGACTGGGTAAACAAAACGACATTCTTTATTGTCCGTCAGACAGGTAATACAAAAATATGAGACACGTATTTTTTGTTTTATCAAAATATCAAAAAAAATACTTCGTTAAAACTCATTAAAGTTGGAGAGTGGGGGCTTACTACGTCACGAGTAGGTATAAAACTTACCTACATGTGACGTCATGCGCCATTTCAACTCAATATTTCTTCGTAATTTTATGACCACGTGAAAAAAGAAAAAAAACGTGTCCAATACTTTTCAATAAACTATCCGACGGACAAAGAAAAAAAAAATTGGATTATCCCCTATTCTGGCTTTTAAGAGTTGCAGTGGTTTGGGGATAGCTTAGCGTAGAGTGTCCCAATTAATGATGGTTCCTAGTAAGGCACACGTTACAAAACCAGAATAAGCTGACTTCAGATTCTATTGAAACTCTTCGCTACGATAGGCCAGCTCATGCATGGTCAAAGTGTTCCCAGTTGAGCGGCGTACTGTCCTATTTATTGCATTATTATAATAGGAAAGATTGCCTGATTGGTCTAGTTCTCGCAAGCGTGAATGTTGCTTACAAGGCCCTAGGTTAGGTACCTAGGTAGGGCAGTGTTATTGGTTTTTCCATCAGAAATTTCTTAGTAGTAACCGCAGAGTCTAATATTTTTGTGCTCTGTCAGTAGCTGAAATATTTCACAAAATTGTCTATTCTCACTTCAAACTAAGTATACATTTCCAGTATAAAATGGCTTCGCTTCGTATATTTATTTATTTAAACTTCATGTACAATAGTGGTACATAGGCGGACTTAATGCCACAAGGCATTCTCTACCAGTCAACATAGTGGTAGGGTACAAAAAAAAAAATTACAAATAACTACTAGTTTTCGAAAATTCATACACTTACATAGATACTAATACACATTATACAAATAAAATATACTAATATATATTATAACTAATACCAAAATAAAAAAGGAGAAACCTAATAATAATTACTATGACTAGACTTAAAATGGTTGCGAACTTTCTTTTTAAAAGTGAATTTACTTTCGGTATATGTTTCCAATACAATGAGAGATCTGCATAAACTGGTTTTGAATAGCTTGATCACCGTGCGTACATTCGTGGGGGCTTCATTAAGCTCACTGAATCGGGAGTTCCCTGGAGTCAACAAACCGCGGACCGTTATCGACACGTACTGACGTTTACACACAGGGAAACAGCTGTCAAAACAAAATGATCTTTAACACAACACAATAAAGTCTACGTTTGTGCATTTTCAGTTCATTGACTGCTAACAATGTGTCGGGCAGTTTGATACTATATAAAACGAGAGTTTTGAAACTGGAACATCATTCAACTCGAAGAAGTCTTCGTGAATTCAATAAAATAATAAATTGCATTAAAATAATAATAGTAAAAAAATGAATTTCTCTCGCATATTGTTGTTCGTGTTCGCTTGTTTGGTTGCACTGTGTGCTGTCTCGGCGGCGCCTGAGCCCAGGTGGAAGGTGTTCAAGAAAATTGTAAGTATTTTAATCATCATTTTGTATTTTTTTTCCGGAATCCAGGAATCTATTCTAATACTATTATAATTTATAAAACGTAAGAGTTACTTTTGAGTTACTTTTGAGAAGCTCATGGCTGAATAATAACAGCCGCCCGGGTCGATCTTTAAGGTTAAGCCGTGCTTGCCGAGGTTGGTCCGTGGATGGGTGACCATCATTACATACCGAGTTTCCTCCGTGCCTCGGAAAGCACGTTAAGCCGTTGGTCCCGGCTGTCATTTGTAGATCTTTGACAGTCGTTACGAGTAGTCAGAAGCCAAAAAAAGTCTGACATCCAGTCTTACCAAGGGGTATCGTATTACCCAGTTACTGGGTTGTGGAGGTCAGATAGGCAGTCGCTTCATGTAAAATACTGGTATTCAGCTGCATCCGGTTAGACTGGAAGCCGACCCCAAGAGAGTTTGGGAGAAGGCTAGGCAGATGATGAAGAGTTACTTTTTTTTGTTTGTTTGGTTGAGCGCGCCAATCTCGTGAACTCCTGGTTCGACTTAAATTGGAGCGGAGCATCAATGAAAAATGTTGCAAGGAGTTTTAGTTTTCAGTCGTTTAGAATCCGCCTAATACCTTCTTTATGCTGGATTTTTCAGTAACATCTTACTTCTGGTTTTGGAAAAATACTATCAGTAATTATTATGACTGATAGTATTTTTATATACTAATACTCACAGTTAAAATCAAAAAGACATTTTACTGTAGTGACTGTAGGGGCCAATTTTCAGTTAAAAAAAAAAACTTCTCATTTAATCACCGACCAAAAAAGAGGCCGAGCCCTCCACCCCTCCCCCTTAAAGCTCGGGATTTTTGTATTCCCTAATTAGCGAGAAGAGGCGCAACACCGAGAAAAATAGGAGGAATGGAGTGAGGCCTATGCCCCGGTGTGGGACAGTCAAGGCTAAGAAATAATAGCGTAGGGGCCGCTAACTAGGCCGCTTAGCATAAGCACAAACCCAAGCGGACTCCTGACGCTGCGACGCTTAGATTCATTTATTATTGGATCTTTTCAGACTTTTACTAATATTATCTTCTATTTATCTTTTCAGGAGAAAGTCGGCCGCAACGTCAGAGATGGCCTCATCAAAGCTGGACCAGCCATTGCCGTCCTCGGACAAGCCAAAGCTTTAGGATAAACTTCAGTAGCAGTATTGTAAATTAAGGACTAATTATAAGTTTATTTTAATGACTGTACATAAAATGCTGTGAAAATAAATTATTATATTAAGCTTATTTCTGTTTTTTCTTACAAATCTTTTTTTGTACACTTATAAATCTACACAATTAAGCTATAGATACACACATATAGGTATGTCATAGTCAAAACAGTTAATTAGTCAAAACTACTTTTGACTGTTTAAAACTATTTCAACAATAACATTTACTTCGAAATGTATTAGGTTGGTAGTTTTTTTTTTTTGTGACCTTTCAATAAACATCGTGTTGTAGTAATTCTAAGTAACTGCAACAGAGACATTGTAAAAAAAATGCAATAGAAAAACCGCCATTTAACTTAAATAAGGGTTTTGACTGACACAGGTCAAAAGTAGTTTTCACCGATTAAATGTTCGTTTGACTGTAGCATATACAATCTCAACCCCAGACGCACTTTTTAGGGTTCTGTAGCCGAATGGCAAATAACGGAACCCTTTTAGATTCATCCTATCTGTCCGTTCGTCCGTATGCCACAGCCACTTTATTCCGAAACTGTTATTCCTGTTATTTATTTTTGTTTATTCCGTAACTATTAAGACAACACAGTTGAAACTTGGTGGGTATTATGTAAACCACTTTTCGACTTTTATACAAAAAAAACCCGTAGGTACATCGAACTGAAACTAAAATAAAAACATCAATCCTAAACATGCGGGGTCTCTCTCTCTGATCTTTCGACAGATCATTAAAAATGACATAGGGATTTCTAAAACCTGTTTTCTCAAAGTCAATCGTTTGAAAGATAGACACTTTCAAAGTGGTGAATTGTCTTCCCCCCCTTTGATTTCAAAAGTAAGAAAAAGAATCTGAAAAAATGTGGGTTGAACGTAAAAAATCTTTCAAGGAATGTTGGTGTTAGTTTTTGTGTTAATATGAGACTTTTTCACCAAACTGCAGCAGTAACTTTGTTGATCATTAACATGCTATGAGAAACAAATTTAGTTTTACTGAATATTGTTATACAATATTTAACAGCAAAACTAAATTTGTTTTCCCTGTGTGCGTGTGAGTACGACCCAATAAAAGTAGGTCCGACCTGGGAACCGAACCCAGCACCTCATGCTCAGTAGTCGCACTTGGGACCACTAGACCGACGAGGGAATTACTTCTTACATTTTTTCTGGTAACTTGCTAAGGGTATCGATGTTTTAAGATAGTGTTACCCAATACCCAGGAACTGGCCTGTGGAAGTATGTGATCCAAATGAATGCCGAGCTCTAATATAGTTACTAAAAGGCTTGGCAGGTTGATGATGATTTATCAAGATAGCCTACGATTTCCGTCCCCGTAAACCAACTGTTCTGCGATACGATTGCCACACACTTCGACTTATGTTTGATAATCCTCCGGGCTATATATTAAATTAATCGTCCTTGACTAGCAAAGCCACAAGTATGACTAGTAACTTGCCCCTGTTTCGAAAGTATCTTATTACTTGTAGAAACATAAAGATTTTTTTTTTATGGATAGCTCTGGCCAAACATTTTTTTTAAAATTAATTTGCCTTTTAACAAATTTAAATAACCTGAAGTAAATACCCAAACAATAAACTAAAACTGGTGTCAAAATATTTTTCCTTAACGATGGCAACCCGTAATGTGCCCAAGAGACTGGCGGCGTTGCCACGCTGTATGGCCACGCTTAGAGCTGGAGTCCAACAAAGCAGAGACGAGATAAGAAGAGAGATGTGTTGTAAACCATCAATAGAATTTCGTTATTTGAACGTCTCGTCTCTACTTAGCTTTAGTAGAAACGGTTGAGCAGAGAGGAGATCTCTAGTATTTTTTTGTGTGCTGTGTGCGGCGTACGGTAAACGGTGTGCTGTGTGGGGCGTGCGATAAACGGTATGCTGTGTGGGGCGTGCGGTAAACGGTGTGCTGTGTGGGGCGTGCGATAAACGGTGTGCTGTGTGCGGCGTCTGGTAAACAGTGTGCTGTGAGCGTTGCACATCTCCGCTTTGGTGGAGTCCAGGCCTTAGCCTCTAATGGGTATTGTATTTTACATAAACCTTCCTAAATTCTCTAAATTACAGTAAAAATCGATCAAAATCCGTTGTGGAGTTCAGAAGAATAACGCGATCATACAGAAAGACATGAAAAAGCGACTTTTAATAATATAATATCGGTACATGTATAGATTTTATACCTCGTACTAACCGTTGATGACTTGTCAGCCATCCGATAACACAAAAAATAAACAACTTTTACTATGAACTAACTCTGACATAGCAAAAAAACAGCGTTTTGATAGGTAATTGCATTGGAGCATAAAAGAGCATTAACCTTCAGTATCTGATATTTGCAAACTTCATGACTATTTTGAAGTAGGCGCTCGAGGCTAAATAATAACAGCCGCACGGGTCGATCTTTAAGGTTAAGCCGTGATTGCCGCGAGGTTGGGCCGTGGATGGGTGACCATAATTACAAACCGAGTTTCCTTCGTGTCTCGGAAAACACGTTCAGCCGTTGGTCTCTGCTGTCATTTGTAGATCTTTGACAGTCATTGCAAGTAGTCAGAAGCCAAAAGTCTGACATTCAGTCTTACGAAGGGATATCGTATTACATACTTACTGGGTTGTGGAGGCCAGATAGGCAGTCGCTTCATGTAAAAAACTGGTACTCAGCTGCATCCAGTTAGACTGGAAGCCGACCCCAAGATAGTTTGGACAAAGGCTAGGCAGATGATGATGACTATTTAAATACATATACTCACGTCATGGGGTTTAATAGGTACAAACTACAGAACGCTTCATTCTACGTTCCTTACACGGCGAAAGGAGTAGTCCTAGGAGTGGTTGCGAGTACTTCGTAGCTTACCTTTCTGAAGAAGCTTACCAATAAGTGCAACGTAGGTCCATATAAGGCATCCTCTACCGGCGTTACCACTCATTTCTGTCTTGTAAATACAGTCAAACCTGGATAAGTGAGAACTGGATAAGTGAGAAAACTCTATAAGTGAGAGTAATAGCCAGGACCCATCATTTTAAGCTCCCAAAACCTCTATTACCGAGAAACAGAAACCTCTGTAATAGAGAGTCGTTTTTCCCTTATAGACCTCCGTAAGTGAGACTGCTACTTATCTATACCTCTATAAGCGACAGTCGAGCTTTATTTACAAATTTAACAAGTGCTATTTTATAACTCATTCTTAACTTTCGTGGAACTTCCTACCATTGTTTTTGTATTTTCGTCAATATTGTACCTATTCTATTTCGTGCAACTAAATAATGTTGTTATTTTATCGCATTCTTTTCAAATGGACACGTGTGCCTGTGTACTGTCCTGTTTGTTTTAAAATTATATATACATATTTACTACATTCGTACAGTCGTACTTGCTGTGGCTGTGACTTGTTATTGCTGCGTACCCCTATAAGAGAGAAACGCTACCCATGTACCTGCATTAGCGAGAAACTCGGGTTAGTGAGAAACCTCTATAAGCGAGAATGAGATTGTGCTCCCTTGAACTCTCGCTTATCCAGGCTTGACTGTACATGTTATTGTCGCTATCTCATCATTTCTCATTCTTTAATTTACATAATATTAATCATTCACATATCCCAATTCATTTGGGGTTGTCTTCTTCTTCAATACTTCTCTGTTACTCGTCATCTCATCAGACACCTCCTTTCTTCACATTATTATCATCATTTACACAGTCCATCTACCGTTTACGTTTAACAGTCGTTACATGAAGTCAGTGACCCGAAAGACTGAAACCAATACCATCGGTACTTGTAATATAATACGTTATCGTATTATCCAGTATTAACAGGGTTATTGAGGTCAGATAGGCAGCCGCTCCATGTAAAATACTGGTATTCAGCAGCGGCCGTTTAAACTGGAAGCTGGTCCCCAAAATAGTTTTTTTTTTAAAACGTTGCCCCACACTAGGAATTTCTCCTGCATCGTGGATGCGTTTACAAAGGTTTAAACTCATATACACAAACAGCTAGACCCGCAACAACTATCTGTAGGCCGTACAAATATTTGTTCCGTGTGAGGATCGAACCCGCAACACGCAGCGCAGAATTCAATCGCTCAATCACTGCACCAACTGTGCCGTCAATTGGGAAAAGGCGAAGCAGACGATGATGACCCTTGTGGCAAAAATCTCAATATGCGTTTCATGCAAATCAGTGAGCATCCACGTTTATAGGTAAATATTATTATGTTGTCGACAGTTATTGTTTACGAGTATAGTATAACACCAGCTATTTCAATAACAATAATGTCGTGATGGCCCTGAAGTTGCAGGAATTCTCTTGAGCACAAGGTTGCCGGATTGAAACTGGCCAGTACTTACTTATCGTGTGGTTAGTGCCTAACTTGGGGGTCTACTCTCTAAGTACGTCAACGAAAATACGGGTCCGTCCGTAACTAGCTTTATACTTCGAAATGTACCCTACTCCTTAATATTTTCGAATTCATGAGTTTTGAAAAGAGTCAGACATACGGGACGTACGACAGACGGGAGTAAGGACAACTGTCCAATAGTATTGTCATTCATTTTTAGTTCGGGCGCCTAACGAATCTCATGTCCGTAAGTGATACGGAGTAGGAAACTACCGTAACTTCGGCCGAAACTACGGATTTCGTGCTTAGAGAGTAGACCCCCTGGTGTCAGAGTTTTTATGCCGCCTATGGGCCTCTGACTTGGCATGACATGCCGTCAAGAACTAACTCTCAGGCATGGTGGTTTCCTCACGATGTTTGCCTTCACAGAAGCAAGTGGTAATTATACAATACGCACATGAATCCGAAACATCAGAAGTGAGTGTCTTGGGTTGGAACTGACTTGGCAGTCCGACGGTCACATCACTTGGCTATCACTGCTAATGTAACTGGCTAGTGATAAAATGATTTAACGGGAAGACCATGGGGTTACTTTTGACAATGACCAACAAAGTCTTCTTAATTCAGTCTGAAAAAGCCATCCACCTGTACTTGCTAGGAAAGTTTATAGATCTTGACCTTATTTAAGAAAGTTTTTACAATTCTACCCGTTTAATTAAGAGCGTGTACGCCTTACGGTATTTCATACAAACTTTCAAGTCTTTATTTTCAGAAGTGACTGAACCTATTTAAATGAAATTTAATACGCATAAGCAGGATACATAGGTCTTCAAAAGTTAGGTACTAAACTAAAAACATTTTCGTAAAATAGTGTTACAGCTAAATTAGACCGATTATAAATTATCTATAGAACGTACTGTATGAGGAACGAACTGTATGAGGGCCTTCATTAAGCTCACAAAATCGGGAGTTCCCTGGAGTCAAACACCGTTCCGTTATGGATGAAAACTGACATTTACATACAGGAAAACATCTGTCGAAACAGAACAATCTTTGTGTCAACACAGTAAAGTCTGCGTTTGCATGATTTCGAGTTTGTTGATATCAAAAAGTATCTTGGTCTGTTAAGTCGTATATAAAAAGAGCGTTTTGAAACTGGAACATCATTCAACTCGAAGGAGTCTTCGTGAATTCAATAAAATAATAACTTGAATTGAAAATAATAATTGTTAAAATGAATTTCTCTCGCATATTTTTGTTCGTGTTCGCTTGTTTGGTTACACTGTGTGCTGTGTCGGCGGCGCCTGAGCCCAGGTGGAAGGTGTTCAAGAAAATTGTGAGTATTTTAAGATTTTTTGTATAGTTGATTGTCGAAATGGTATAATTTACTCAGTAGATTGATTTAACTCTTTGGTGTAGTGGTCGCAAGCGACTGCTCAGCAGGTCTTGTGTTCAATTCTCAGGTAGAGTGAGTATTACAGGGTCATAAAAAAGTGAAAGCATGTCGTCACTGTCTGTTAACTTTTCTTTGAACACAACTGTAGAACATGACCTGGGTTGGACATAGTATATTTTTTTATCCTTGTTGGTATTCATGTCAGCTATTCATGCGAGCTATTGATAGCTACCAACATGCTGAAATAACAGATGTTATGATAAGTTATGTTTGCTAACATTTTTTTATTATCTTTTCAGGAAAAAATCGGCCGCAATGTCAGAGATGGACTCATCAAGGCTGGACCAGCCATCGGCGTCCTCGGCCAAGCCAAAGCTTTAGGATAAAATTCTTTGATAGTATTTATTAATAAATTACGATTAATTGTGTAAATATTAATTTAAGTTAATTGTTAATGTATGTGCTGCAGTGAAAATAAAAAAAAATTAAGCTATGTCTGCTTTTCTTATATTTACCCATAACTATAAAATATATATGTATCAGATTTTATGAACATGTATTAGGAACATGAGGTGCTTATCACCAATAAATATTACACAGACCAAAAAAATAATTTACAAATTTTCATTTGACAAGCAACAATTGGAAAAAACATAATAGGTCATTTTATCATTTTTCAAAAGCAAGTTTGTCAAATAACTCATAAAAAAATATATTTAGCCATAATTGGCTAAATATATTTTTTTGCCAATCGTTGGTTGTCAAATGAAAATTTGTAAATTATTTTTTGGTTAAAAGTAGGGTACCATTTTTTTCCCAGTCCAATCACTATCAGACACACAAAAACTCCTTTGCAAATAAAAAAATTAAAATATACTTTATTTCAGACCTTGATACATATGATGTTAGTAATACACACTATTTATAAGCCTGAAAGTATTCTTGTAGTTAACTCTGAGGGCGTTGTATGCCCTCTGCGTATATCGAAACCACAGGGTGCACTTATACAACGACTGACAAAAAGCCTTAAAGCCTGGTGTACAACGTACAAACCTGCGGGCCAACACATTTTTTTTTAAAACGTTGCTCCACATCAGTAATTTCTCCTGTATTGTGGTTGCGTTTACAAACATTTAAACTGACATACACAAACAGCCAGACCCGGAACAACTATCTGTAGGCAATACAAATATTTGTTCCGTGCGAGGATCGAACCCGCGACACGCAGCGCAGCAATCGATCGCTCAACCACTGCGCCAACCGTGTCGTCAATATTACATCGGACAGCCAACGCCCTCCGTTCCCTTTCCATACCAGCATCATCCGTCAATTCCGGTAACGATGTGTTTTTAACATAACTGGTGGAATATTATGCACTGGTTTTTTTTTATGCTTCGCCCTAAACACAAGCAGCTTGGTTTTTGAACTTTATGGCCAACGACTACCTGTAACCACTGTCAT
This sequence comes from Cerastis leucographa, assembly GCA_963082945.1. Classification (NCBI taxonomy): domain Eukaryota; kingdom Metazoa; phylum Arthropoda; class Insecta; order Lepidoptera; family Noctuidae; genus Cerastis; species Cerastis leucographa. The sequence goes on from OY720370.1 coordinate 6,986,963, forward strand.
AGATTTACATAATTGACACCCGGGACCAACGGCTTGACGTCCTTTCTCAGGCACGGAAGACACTCGATATGTATTGGGTGGCCACCCATATACGGACCAACCTAGGTAAGCGCAGTTTAAGATCGACTTAAGTGTCTGTTATTACTTAACCACGAGCTACTCTTCAATTTTGAAAACTTTTATGAAAAAATTACTTTATCAAGCAACCGCTTGTTGTAACAATTGTGAGTCATGCTGACGAAGGAGGCAGCGGAACGTGAGAAGGAGAAAACCTCACGCCCCAGCCGCCGCGGGAAACGTCGGGGGCCCCCGGTCACCGTAGGCGCGGGCCCTTGGACGGTGAGTAATAGGCTAGCTCACCGTCCATCCGTCTCATGACGACAGGCCGTGTCGACGGCACGTTCGTGTTCCTTAAGGAGATGTCAGCAAATCGGAAGGGGTCCGACAGGGCCGATGCCTGCCAGGGCTGCGGGACTGTTCGAAAGAGATACCGAGGCCCTGGAACACAAACGGCTAAGAAGGAACATGGATGGGTTTTATTCAGTACAAGTCTGACACTCTCTTTCGCTCCGCTCAGAGCAGGAGGAGTCATTTGATGATTTCCCATCCGAAGTAAAAAAAAAGGCCTAGATAGAGTGAACCTTCTGTCCTATGTAAAGTTATCAAACGTGTATTGCACTACCAGGACGTGTATTGCACTATCAAATAACTTGCTTCAGTCCCGTTGAAAGTCGTTTTAGACACACGAAGCTCTGTGAAAGCGATTACTACTTTTTTACGCTCTCCGATTATGTTCACAAAATTGCAAAACTACATGATATTCCTTCAATTAACCTCAACTAAATACATGACGCCAAACTTACAAAATCATTTAACAGTGATCGGTGGAAGCGGGGTTACAACCTTGACTTCATTTGCAATAGTGACAGCATCAGCCGTCTCTACGTAAAAATGTTGTTAGAAAAATCTCTGCACCTGCCAATTCCAAGAACACAACGCACGTCAACAGCGTGCTAAATCTATGGCGCCCCAAAACCACGGTTCCCTTCAGACGTCGGCGTCGGTTTAATTTTTTCAAAGCCAACTGGCTTTTTCTTCTGTGTCGTATAGTTAGTAGTTAGCTGGTGGTGGTAGTACTCTAACACCAGGCAAGAGATACATCCCAAGCTTACTGGTTTCCTCACGATGTTTTCCTTCACCCAATCAAGTGATTATTATGGAATACGCACATGGATCCAAAAATCAGAGGTCACGATCCTCTGATTTTTCGGATTCTGACCTTATATGTATGGGACTGTGGTTGGATTCTCGTGACACGGCAAGGAATTGGCCGATCGATGTAAGGCGATGCGTGCGGCGACCGAGCGGCTCCTAAGCAGTGCTCGCCGACGCAGTCGAAACAACGCCAGCCATGCATCGTTATAGCGTCATGAGATAACATTAATACGAGTTAGATTAGTTTGAGAAACTCTTGGCTTTCCGGGACAATATGATCTAAACAGCAATGGAGTTTGCTTCTCTATCTTCTTCTTCGTTGTATCAATGATTCTTGTTATTATTTACTAGCTATCCAGCGCAACTTCGTCTGCGTGACATTTTCCCCGTCTTCGCAACATTTTCATCGCTGCTCCGCTCCTATTGGTCGCAACGTGTGATGATGTAGCCTATAGCCTTCCTCGATAAATGGGCTACTAACACTGGAATAATTTTACAAATCGGATCTGTAGTTCTTGAGATTAGCGCGTTCAAGCAAACAAATAAACAAACTCTTCAGCTTTATAATTTTACTATAGATTATATACAAGATTTGATTGGAGACAAATTAGCTTCGAGACAAACTCTGCGACCTCGACGGCGGCGTTGGCGGTGGCTTCGGAAAGGTCCTTCTAAGCGGAGGTGAAATTACACGTAGGGTAGGATGTGAGGTGAGCTTTAGTTTGTGATGATGCAGTTTGTAAAACGATGTTTAACTTATCATGTTGAATAATTGACATTACGCCTGTAATTCCCGAAAGTTTAGGCAGAGGTGTACCTAATAGATGTCACAAGATCACCCAGATTTCGCAAGTTATGTTCTATAATAATAATAATAAGTTTATTGTTCATAAAAGAAACATAACAGTTGTGGCATACAAATCGGTGAGCCACAAACTAAGCATCGCTTGTGTCTTGTGGCTCAGGAGTGCGAAATTATACAAATTAAAGCATTTAAATACAACAGTTTCTAATAAAACATTAGCATTATGAAGTAAGGACGTTTGAGTGATTTTATAATGTGCTCTGAACGCAATATGAACATTAAGTAATAAAAATAAAATTAAAATATAAACAATGTTTGCATATATTGGGCTTGTGTTATGGTGAGTGTGAGTGTGTGTGTGTTTGTGTTCTAGTGAGTGTGCGTGTGTGGATGTGTGTGAGTGTGAGTGTGTGTGGCTGTTATATGTTATATCAAGGCTTCAGTGTCGTCGTATGACAATTTAAGGAGGGCTGATCTTAATATTTTTTTACAGGTGGTCGTTGAGGAGTCTCGTAAGTCGCAAATTTTACTTACTTTATTGTAGGTGTTAGGATGGGAATAGTTTGTACAGCGTCTAGCTAGTTCCGATTTTGTATTTGGTATAGGTACTCTGAACACCCGTTTCTTTAGTAAGTTATTGTATTCTGGGAGTTTTCTTACTGTTGCGTGATACTTAAGCGTTGCTTGAAGTATGAACATTTGTCGTACCCTAAGAACTTCAAACTCCTGGTAAATAATGTCTCATGTGTTAAGGAGCGAGCATATAATATATAGCTTTGACGCACGGTTGGCGCAGTGGCTGAGCAATCGACTGCTGCGCTGCGTGTCGCGGGTTCGATCCCCGCACGGTTTAAATATTTGTATAGCCTACAGATAGTTGTTCCGGGTCTGGCTGTTTGTGTATGTGAGTTTAAATGTTTGTAAATGCACCCACGATACAGGAGAAATAGGGGATCGGACTGGGTAAAGAAAACGACATTCTATTTTGTCCGTCAGACAGGTAATACAAAAATATTAGACACGTATTTTTTGTTTTATCAAAATATCAAAAAAATACTTAGTTAGAACTCATTAAAGTTGGAGAGTGGGGGCTTACTACGTCACAAGTGGGTATAAAACTTACCTACATGTGACGTCTTGCGCCATTTCAACTCAATATATCTCCGTAATTTTATGACCACGTGAAAAAAGAAAAAATACGTGTCCAATACTTTTCAATAAACTACCCGACGGACAAAGAAAAAAAAATAGGATTATCCCCTATTCTTAGTGTGGGGCACCGTTTTTTTTTAAGAAAAAATAGGAATATTGCCATTAACCGGGTACAAATCCAGTCTCCGTGACTGCTACTGATAAATTCCTGATCGGAAATCCAATAACACCTTGCCTGACCTGAGAATCGAACTAAGGACACCCTGCTGAGCAGTTGCTTTTGCAATCATATCCATTAACCCTGAACACTTTTGAATAAATAGTAGAATAAAAAAAACAAAAGAAATAACTTAAAAATATTTTTATTAAAATTATGGCACTTGAGTATTACATTATAAAGTTCTAATTAAGTTAGTACTTGGCTTAAAAATAAATACTTTGGTATATGCTATACAAAAAAAGACACTGTACAAATTAAAATACTTTGGAAATTCAATGGAATTAAAACTATTTTCCTAAAGCTTTAGCGTCTCCCAGGACTGCAACAGCTGGTCCAGCCTTGATGATGCCATCTCTGATGTTTCGGCCCATTTTCTCCTGTAAAAAGAAAAAAAAAACATATTAGAATCTATTTTTACATTTCCCTTGGTTCTACCGTTTTCTTCAACATCACTTATCCATTAACGTATGGATTTTGAAGCAGCATTAGCTGACATTAATCGATGAATATTTAGCTAAGCTATGATGGTCTAGCTATCGATACCACAAAATAAAAGCTGCGCAGAGCTGGCAAAAGTTATACTCCTTTAAAAAAACAATATTGTAACCCACATTTGTGCCCAGAAAATACAATATACTGCCACGGGGAACAATTTATTTAATGTTTACTGACAGAATTCTTAGTTTTAAAAATTAAGGTCACTAACAAAACAAAAAAAACTCACAATTTTCTTGAACACCTTCCACCTGGGCTCAGGTGCCGCCGACACAGCACACAGTGCAACCAAACAAGCGAACACGAACAAAAATATGCGAGAGAAATTCATTTTACTATTATTATTTGTAATTCAAGTTATTATTTTATTGAATTCACGAAAACTTCTTCGACTTGAATGATGCTCTACTACTCGTCTCGTTTTATATACTACTCAATCAAGCAAAATATGGTCTGCAATTGGAAAACATGTAAACAAACTGAGTAGCGACTTTATGTTCTCCACACAAAGATCATTTTGCTTAATTAGTGTTTATTGTGGTTGCAAATTTAAGTTTGTACGGATAAGACATCTCGTTTGGAGAACTGCAAAAAAGTCCCGTTTCTGGGATGATAAAAGTTATCCCCCTACCAAATATACGTCATTATTAACTGGTATTTTAATTGTCCGTCGTTCTTACCTAATTTTAGATAAGCGCCCCAAATCATTTAAAATTCATGGTGTACCGTCAGATTTGACGTAAGTAATGAAAGCGTATTGGCTTTCTTAGCCCTTTTTTTTTTTTGCGGATGGGAAATCATCAAATGACTTCTCCCGCTCTGGGCGGAGCGGGAGGGAGTGTAGGTTATCGATTTTAGCTTACTTAGCCCCGTAAACCTAAAATCGATAACCAGTCTTTAAGGCTATTCAATGATAATGCTCTGCGTTTGTAAAATCCGTCGAATATTTTATTACTTTATCTGCTGACACCTGCGTGCACTGACTCGCTTTGTTGTCTGGCTCGGGTCGATAGGTAAAGCCGCTTGCCTAGGCTGGTCCGAGGATGGGTGACCACCAATTACATACCAAGCTTGTTCCTTGCCTCGGAAAGCGCTTGACGCCGTTGGTCCCGGCTGTCATTTGTAGATCTTTGACAATCGCTACTGGTAGTCAGTGGCCCGAAACCAGTCTTACCAAAGGGTATCGTATTGTACTTACTGGGTTGTGGAGGTGAGATAATTAGACAGTCGCTTTATGTAAAATACTGGTATTCCCCTACATCAGGTTAGGAAAAGGAAAAGGCTTGGCAGATGATGGTGACCTGCGTGCACTGACTAAGCAACTTAGGCGATTATCACACTGCCACGCATCACGCTGCATGTTACAATGCACCGACGCGCGTACTAGCGGAAGTGCAGATCTGCTTCATCGTGCGGGTTTTTTACGCACTCACACGCGTAGTTGCGTTTTCGTTCGTCGCGTAAGCCGTTCGCTGTAGTGATAGTGCAGTGCAGAGCCCATCCAAAATCACGCACGGCACTGCGAGACTCGGCGTGACATACCCTGCATTTTGCCCCGCACCCACGCGCGTGTTGTTTCTGTGCTGTTTCTCCGCTTGTAGGCGCGTGATCTGAATGAACGCGCCTACGAGCGGCGTGGATGCATTTTCTGTGTGTTGGACTGTTTTCTATACAAACGAAGATGCTGCATTCTACAAACAACGTTAAAACACGCATTCACGCTATAATAACAAATACTAAAAACAGAATAGGATAAATATTTAAAGGGGGGCTCCCATACAAGAAAATGAAGTTCTTCGCTTGTTTTATAAATAATGCTAGGTACGGAACCCTTCGTGCGCGACTCCGGCGAAGTTCGACTCGCACTTGGCTGGTTTTCTAATATTTTTGTCATATGAAAGTGTCGTTAAAACCAATTTACGAAATGAAACAGTTTCAAGTTATCATTAAATAAACCCGGATAAAACATAGGGGACGACTTCAATGATTACGACTAAGCGTTACTATAGGTAAGTAGTGTAAAGTTTAAGCAAATGTTTTGAAGGAAGTGCGCAAAAAATGAAGTCAGCCATAAAGCCATAATCCAGTTCAAAGATAATAAAACAACCACCAAAGTTTGCCGCCGTTGTTAAATATTATTGTTGTCATGCATTAAGATTCTTTTAAACAAATTGAAGTTAATCTACTAGGAATTGTTGTCAAAATATAGTCACTCAAATCACGAAGTCAAAATAAATAAAACCTCCAATGACAATTCATGTACGCTGTGACATATTATTATTTTAAAGCGTTTGTGCTGCGAATACCTACGTGTGGACAATTATGCCACCGAAAAGCTTACCAGCAGTATAAAAAAATGAAAAACGAACGCCCTAGCTAGAGGCTTTTTTTGATTACCTACTTATCTCTTGTCGGTTCCCAGGTTGGTTGCAGCTAGGAAAGCCTGCTCAGGTGGAGATTCATTAGTGATTCTGCCTAGGAGTGTAAATGTGGTGCTGTTCCACAAACAATGCGGCACTTAATATCGTGTCCTGCTGTTTGTTCATTACAGGAACTGATGGACACTACAGAGGGCGTCAAACTAGTGGCTCAATTCTGGGCCGACACAATTTAGATTGCTATCGACACGCTACTAAGAAGAAGATTTGCCGGTTGTCTAGTAGGACCCTCTAGTCGAGTTAAATTGATTCTTTGGGTACCTAATAACACATTAATGGGGTTTAATTTTGGGGTTCCCCACAGTAGGGTGAAACTTTGACTATACGAATATTGATGTGGCCCACAGAATTATTTGATGTGTCAAAATAGTTCGCGCCCAAAGAATTACGACGTATTATATTTTAATGAATAGGTGGCCTAATTTTGAAGGAAATTATTATGGCTTATGTTTAACATAACACCAGATAAAGTAAATATAACCTTAAAAAACATTTTTATACTGCCTAAAATAGTAAATGATCACCAGAAATAGTAAATGATCACCAGAATTAAAAACCTGAAAATCACAGCTCCGAACTAAGGCGTAGTCGACGGAGCCCCGCTACGCGGGGCTCCTATTTCTCTCTGCAGGGTTTAAAGTAACCTAACACGAAGGGGATGTCGGGGTCTTAGTTCGCTCGCTCCGCTCGCTCACTAGACCCCGCCATCCCCTTCGAACCTAACCTGTCCGAGTCGGGGTGCCCAATATCCTGAGCTCGCTTTGCTCGCACTTGCTTCCTAAGTTCTTCTTGCCACAAATTTTGGTGATCATTTACTATATTTGGTGATCATTTACTATATATGGTCTTTGAATACAATTTTTTTGGTGTTTAGTATTTTTTTTTGGGTAACGTAGCTTAGGATCTCAAAGTATTTTTTGGTGCTCATTATATTTAATCCCAATTACAAATATTATTTCAGTATAATTTATTAAATAACATGCGTGATAAATAATATTACGCAGCTCACTAGCACTGTATTGGGACTTCCCTGGAATCAAAACACGCTCGCGTTTTTCAGTAAAAACGTTTACAAAGTGACCTTTGCAGTCAGATAAATAGTTGGCGAAATTAGTTTATATTTTATTTACATAATATGGTAGGTATTGAGTTCGATAACTGCAAATAATAACTTTGCAATTACAAATACCTGGTAAACATAAAAAAATTACGAGATCGTCGTTTCTTATTCCCCTTTTCTTTCCTAAAAACTAGGCCGATACAATTATTTTTGCCATTTCAATTTTAAGAAAGAGAATGTTCTAGTTTATTATGAACTAGCGGCCCGTCCCGGCTTCGCACGGGAGCACATTTTTTTTAGACATTTTGGGATAAATAAAGATAATTTAACTTATAAGTATGCTAATTTAAACGTACATGACTCAATTTGTCCAAATGTTCAATATTAAAAACTAAGCCTTAAACTAATTTTCCTTGAAGTTCAGAAAATTTTACTGTTTTAAACATTTCACATTTTTTACCATAAACCTATTTTTATTCTTTTTTTTTTATATTTTTACTTTTTTTTTTGTTGTTTTATGTATTTTATTTTTAGGTTGTCTAAATTTTTTACTCCTGGTAGTTTTTCAATTTCTTTATTTTTTATTTTAAGGTTTTATTTAATTTTAAGTTTTTGCATTTTTATTTTGTAATATTTTTACCTTAAAGCTTCTGTGTACACTACGTTGGCAGTGGTATTTGTAGGTGACAACAACAAAAACATATGGATTTTCAGGAGATCCTACTCGAGAAAGAGCAACATACAATATTGCCCGTGAGAAAAACACTATTTCCTTAGGTCGATGCCAACCATCGAGAAAGATTGTCCCTGGGATTTATTTGTTGTAAGGGCAAACGATATCTTTACAGGAAACTGTAACCTTTTAAAAGATTTAGGCAAATCCGTCGGTGTCATATTTGGGATCCGCGGAATGTGAGCGAGCTGACCGGCCGCGGGGCCCGTGATGATAGTTGCTACAATCACATTGTCTCTTAATTCCTTTATCAAAAGTCTTGTACCATTACACATACTGGGAGGGCTTAAATTTCTCAATAGCATAATGGGAGTACTTTGAGACTTTTAATTTTAGTTCTTGGGGCGGCAAGTCGGCAGGAATGAGGGAAATAAAAATTCTTGTGGGTAGTGCACTGATCTTCGATTTTGCACACGGTGTCAACAGATTTGTGAGATTTAAAATCACCGGGTGCTTTTTCCATAATCATATTGACTGAGTCGTTTCTTGGTGACAATATCGCCCTCAAACAGAGACAATGGAAATTTATTTCTGTAAGATTTTCGATGTCGGGATAGATTGTGTCTATAAGAATTTCTAGTATATGAAAAGTTTGAGCCAATTCATTATCCAACAATACTTGGGAGTTCTCGTCCCCTAATTTAAGTCTTTTTTTGTGAGAAATCGCCACCGTGGTTATTACTTAAATGTGCTCCCATATTCGCGCGCAAATTGAAAGTTTCAATTGATTGGCACTGACATAGGTGATGATTTAACGTCGGTACGTATACCTTTTCTGCGTGGAGCCACACCGGCGCAGCGCGTCGGCGTGTATTTTTTGTTTATATTGTCATTTTTAATTTCGCAATATCTTTTGAATGGAATGTCCGATTTCGATAATTCAAAAAGTAATCAACAGGTATTGAATCAGTCTTGGACACTAAACAATTTATTTGAATAGGCATTAATACAAAGGTATGGATAACACGGTCTCATTTTGATCGGCATTTCTGTCAACTTTTAAAATGTAAAAATGTAGTTATAGTGACATAACTACAATAGTTGGAGATATGGTCTCATGAAGTTTTTCGTTGCTTTTAATATGTTCTATAATATTGAAGAACATTTTTTTTTCTATCATCAATACTTTCCGCAGCGTATGCGATGAAAGACATTTTATGGCTCATTTTTTTACACCTGGGGTTGGTTTTATTAGGGATTTCTAAGGATCTCTAATTTTTTCTAGTAATAAATATAGCCTATGTTACTCAGTGATAATGTAGCTGTATAACACCAAAAGAATTTTCGAAATCGGTTCAGTAGTTTTCGAGTTTATTCGTTACATACAAAAATACAAATCTTTCCTCTTTATAATATTAGTATATATAAAAAAAAAATATAAATGAATAATATAAAATAAAACTAATAATACTTATTATTATTATCTAATTTCATTATTTATTATTATTAATTTGATTGAATAATATCGGTTTAGTTCTGAAAAGAACTTTTATTTAGTTCTAAAAATAACTTTTTTGTTGAGTTTAATTACCTACTAACCGAATTCAAAATATTTTCAAGTTAAAATCATACGATTCCCCACACGACTGTTGCGTAGCGAGCCGACCGCGCGAGTCGGCCGCGCGGCATTTCATTTCTTAACATTGACTCCCCTCCCGTACGGCCCGTACCTCAGTGACGCCTACATCGCATAAGGTAATAGTCTAGCTAGCTAGCTGAGCAGGGTGAGCGGCGACCGCGCAACTTTTTTCTAATACTTACATTTTTAAACTCGTGATATCTTTCGAATGGAATGTCCGAATTGAGTAATTCAAAAAGTTATATAAAGGTATTGAGCTAGTCTTGAATATGAAGTTATTTATTTTGATATGGATTAATGCCAAGACACAAATACAGAGCCTTTTCTGGAGGCGGCATTAAAAAATATTTTTTAAAATAAAAGAACACTTATTGTGGCATAACTATGATAGTTAGACATATGCTGTCGCGACACTTTTTATAAATAATGATGTGTTCTGCAAAGTCGTGGAACATTACTATATTCTATCATCAATAGTTTTCGCAGCGCACGCGATATAAAGAATATTTTAGGTAATTTTTGTACACCTTGGGTTACATTATTGGAGTTTTAGTAAGGATCCCTATTTTTTTTGAAAATAGTATATAGCCTATGTCACCCGGGGATAGTGTAGCTTTCCAACAGTGAAAGAATTTTTCAAATCGGTTCAGTAGTTTCGGAGCCTATTCAATGCAAACAAACAAACAAACAAACAATCAAATCTTTCCTCTTTATAATATTAGTTTAGATATTCTATCATCAATAGTTTTCGCAGCGCACGCGATATAAAGAATATTTTAGGTAATTTTTGTACACCTTGGGTTACATTATTGGAGTTTTAGTAAGGATCCCTATTTTTTTTGAAAATAGTATATAGCCTATGTCACCCGGGGATAGTGTAGCTTTCCAACAGTGAAAGAATTTTTCAAATCGGTTCAGTAGTTTCGGAGCCTATTCAATGCAAACAAACAAACAAACAAACAATCAAATCTTTCCTCTTTATAATATTAGTTTAGATTTATTAATGTTAAAACTTATTGAATTTGTCTGGTAGGCTAACCACGGCGGCAAAAATGGGGCATCTTATGTAATTTCTTGTGCGTCATATTTTCTTTATTTATTCATTGTTGAAACATTTTTTTCAGCAACTAATAAAGTTATTGCTTTTGTTTTTTCACAAAATCAGTAGAGCAGACCATGATGTTATGAAAATTGCTCCAGAAAAAAAATCTTTCAAGAAGAAAAAAGGAGAATGCATTTATTTGTATGGAGAATAAGGATGATGACTGGGTAAAGAAAACGAAATTCTGTTTAGTCCGTCAAGCAGGTAATACAAAAATATTAGATACGTATTTTTTGTTTTATCGAGTTAACAAAAGAATACTTAGTTAAAACGCATTAAAGTTGGAGAGTGGGGGCTCACTACGTCACAACTAGTTATAAAATGTACTGAGCCGTGACGTCATGCGCCATTTCAACTCAAAATATCTCCGTAATTTTACGATTACGTGAAAAAAGAAAAAATACGTGTCAAATACTTTTTAATAATCTACCCGATAAACAAATAAAAAAAATGAGTCACCATCCCTATTGCAGCCCCTGTTAAGCACTGCACATGATCAGCATTGCCTCGCCTTGAGCCATTCGGGAGTCCTCCTATATGAAACTCATACTCTTGCTTTACTGGTAGAGAATGACTAAGCCATTAAGTCCACCATTAGGACCTGGCTTCGATTCCTAGGTCGTGTTATTGAATTTTTCCATCAAAAATTTCTCAGTAGCAGCCGGGGTTTGTGCCCAGTTGATGGCAATAGGCTCGCCCCCTATTACATGGGACTTAAACATAACTGGCGAAATGTGGGTGTACTATTAGGTAAATTACTGCTTAACCTGTCGGGGATTACAGGCGTGATGTTATGTTATAATAGTCGAAAAGACGCCTTAAAACTAGAATGTTACGATTTCAATTATTCCATCAAGAGATCCCAGCAAAAGCTAAAGATAATTATCATCATCATCTGCCTAGCCTTTTTCCCAAACTATCTTTCGGTCGGCTTCCAGTCTAACCAGATGCAACTGAGTACCAGTATTTGACATGAAGCGAATGCCTATCTGAACTCCACAACCCAGTAACTGGGCAATACGATACCCCTTAGTATGACTGGATGTCAGACTTTTAGCTTCTGACTACTCGTAACGACTGTCAAAGATCTACAAATGAGAGCCGGGACCAACGGCTTAACGTTTTCCGAGGCACGGAGGAAACTCTGCATGTAATTATGGTCACCCATCCACAGACCAACATCGGCAAGCACGGCTTAACTTTAAAGATAGACCCGTGCGGCTGTTATTATTTAGCAACGAGCTCCTCCAGCAAAAGCTAGATAATTATAAGTAAATTTACTCAAAATTGCATCGCACACAAATAAGCGCCGTACCTTACCTCGCCGTACGCGATGCCTTTGCTAGTAGGGGGTTTTCTGAGGATTAGGAATGGATCGGTTAGTAAAAGTCACTGATTTTACGTGGTAGTCGCTACCAGAGCGGGAAAGAGAGCATGCCTCTCGCTTTTTTTTTAATGTTACAGCACCATCATCATCTGCCTAGCCTTTTCCCAAACTATCTTGGGGTCGGCTTCCAGTCTAACCGGATGCAGCTGAGTACCAGTATTTTACATGAAGCGACTGCCTATCTGACCTCCACAACCCAGTAACTGGGTAATACGATACACCTTGGTAAGACTGTATGAATATAAAAATATATTACTGAATGCTACAGCACCATGCTGATATACTATATCTTATGGTTAAATTATGTTAAGAATTGTGAATTTCAATTGCGAAAATAAAATTATACAATTAGCTTAGTGAAAAATTAAAAATATTTTTTAATTTTTTCATTAATTATAAAGTCAAAGTCAAAGCATTTATTTCAATTAGACCATTACAGGCACTTTTGAAAGTAAACAAAACAAAATAAAACGCGAAGCTACAGTCCCAGTCACAAGGCATAATAACTTGTGAAAGTACTGTAGTTGCCCATTCCGTAGCGTAGATCTCTATGGAGAAGAACGGGCAAGAAACTCCATGGACACTCTTTTAAATCAAAATATGTTACAAAATCTTGGTTACATCATTCATGTTAAGAATTACAAATATGTGAGAACAATGTAGAAATACGGGCAAGTTAAGAGCGTCCAGAGTAAAAGATTAAATCAGTAATAAAAAAATAAAGTAATCAAAATAAACCGTGGCAGCTAAGAGATGACCAGTCACAACTGACAGCGCCCGTTCACGAACATGACGCATGTATCAGCCATCATTCAACTCAACCATTTTGAAGGGAACTAATTAATATTTCTATAATTAATATTTCCTTTTGGGCCTCGTGCCAGTTAAGTTGAATGTAGGTCTTATTTTTTAATTATGATGTTTTTTGGTTGTAGTATAAACAGTTTTTTTCTTTCTTAAAACCGTTTTCTTTTCTGCCTAGGTCGGATGCTTCCCTGGCCAGTGCTCATAAATGTGCGTTGACCTAAACTCAAGTTTTCATTGATGTATGTAAGTATTGTCATATTTCGCAGCATCGACACCTGTTTCATCCAAATGAGCGATAGCTGAATTGAAATGTCGTCCAAATTACATTTTGGCCGATTTGCCTGTAACAGAAACATGCCTTTCTTCTGTTTTGCCTATGTGTTTTTGTGTTTTGACCTACAAAAAGCAACTTATAACAAAAAGTACTACAGCGCCATCTACGAAAAACCTGAAGAATTAATATGGTATGAACCTTGCTAGCAAGGATCCTCTCTTTTTTATGGAGTATCGAGGTACTTTACACCCTGTTCCTCATACACCTAAATGCCGTTAACCTCAACGCTATTTGAAAACTGGATATAGCGGCTTTACACACCAAGTGTATGGGATGGACGGGGGGAGGGAAGATGAAGAGAGCCAGTACTTTTGAGGTGCAATAAAGTACTCATCATCTTCCAGCCCTTGTCCCATTTTACCTTGGGTTGGCGCAACCAAGTGGCCCAGTGTGGCCCAGTGGTGGCAGCCCCGACTTACGAGCAGTAAGCCGTGGGTTCGAAGCCAGGCAGGCGCATTACTTTGTGTAATTTATTTCATCACCGCTGCCCTCAAAAACGGTGAAGGAAAACATCGTGAGGAAACCGACATGTCCTAGAATTGAAAAATCGAATAAACGTGACATCTACCAACCCGCACTGGGCCCGCGTGGTGGATTACAGCCCACTTCCTCTCATAGAGAGGAGGCCTGTCCCAGCAGTGGAAACATTATAGGCTGAGGATGAGGATGGCGCAACACATTTTTTCTTCCATTCTCCTCTGTCAGTGATCATATATATGCTCATATACACCTTTTCATTTCAGGTACAATAAAGGACTGTGCCCTAATAATAAATATCAGTGTCTTACAAAAACAGAGACAGACAAGACAGAGCTATAAAAGAACGACAGCACCAGCCCATTAAAAAAAAAAATGTGCATGGAGTCCCTCCGCGCGGAAGAAGTGAAAATTCATAATACTACACGCATGCGTTCGAGTGCCACGCATTCAGTCTCGTTATTTTATTGAGCTTCTGAATAATATTTTGTTGTTTACTTGGTGTAGGTATTATTTTTATTACATAAGTTTATCGAGGTTATTCTACTCATGGAAATTGAGCGAAGGCTGGTCACACCGACGAGTCGAATGCATGACTGTTTCCACGCCATTTTGCGTACCTAGTAAAACTACGTAGTCACAAATCTTGTAATACTGCCATCTCTTAGTGAATTTAAGAAAATATTCCCCCTCCATGGTAGCGTTAAACTTGTTGGAAGTCTCATAAAAAGTTTCACTTCAAAAACTGGCGTATAAATGCATTTTTGTAATGGCCCAGAGGTTAAGGCTTCGCCTTTCATACCGGTTAGGTTGTCGGTTCAAATCAAGGCAAGTACCAATGTATCTAGGTAGTCGCCCCATATAAAATACTAGTACTAAGCTGCATCGGGTTACATTGCAAACCAACCCCAACATAGTTGGGGTAAGTAATATATGATATAATAACAAAATCTCTAATGTTTACAAGATATAACAACTGAATCTATAATTTTATTCGATATAACGATCAGTTAATATAATAAACGATTGATATAATTTTAAAATAACTAATTTTTATAAGCATAACATACATTTAATATAAAATCGTTTGAAATACCACTCAAATGACATAAGACAAAAAAATGTGCAAACCACTATTGTATTGGAGTTATCCTGTAATGATAGTGTGTAAGATAAAAAAATAAATAAAGACCTATTTAGTCTAATATGATAAAACGCCTATAGGAGGTTTTATAGGTATACGCAAGCATGCAACAAGCATGCAGCTAGCATGCAACATGCAGCAGGCATGGTTTCTGTCACAGCAGAGCCTGGCAGCGCCGGACGCTGCCAGGCTGCGGCGGTCCCATGCGAGCTTATCGTCGCAGATGTGTTTCACGCTCACCACCGCGGCTTCGGCTTGCTGGCCGGCTTCGCCGCCCAGCCTCAGCCGCGGCGGCGAGTGTGCTCCTCTTCTCGCGGGCCGCCTCGCCCCTCCGCGCCTACTTGATTTTAAATTACACTTTAGGGGTAGGGCAGACAAGACTACGTGAAGTCGGTTTTGGAGCAATTCGTTTCTGTCACTCCGCTCTGCTCCCGCCTGAACCTT
Source organism: Cerastis leucographa (assembly GCA_963082945.1). Classification (NCBI taxonomy): domain Eukaryota; kingdom Metazoa; phylum Arthropoda; class Insecta; order Lepidoptera; family Noctuidae; genus Cerastis; species Cerastis leucographa. The sequence continues at coordinate 7,002,355 of OY720370.1, forward strand.
CTATTATAACCCATCCGAGTCGAATTGCTTTGAATTGGGGTATTAATCATAAAGATAGTATCAATATTAAGTATATATTTTAAACGATAAACCAAATGATTTTCGATTAAATAAACGTTATATCCAATAACGTTATACGAAATAAGTTTTAGAGTTTATAAATGTTATATCTAAAGAAAATATATCAACTGTTGGTATAACTCACGTTTATTATAATAATATCTTCTGAACGTTATTAAAATGAAATTATACCAAATAACTTTATATGATATGATTTTGTGAAATTATGCTACAAGTATATAAAGCACTTTATTATTTTACTGAATGTGTTCACGACTTCGTACGCGTATATATGTTATTATAAAAAAAAATACATCCTACTAAATAATATAATGATATAATATACTAATATAATGCTACAAAACAATAAAAGTGTTTTGTAGCATTATATTAGTGTGTTAAGCTTGTATAAAAAACTGGTCAAATGCGAGTCAGGTTCGTATCCCAAGAGTTCCGTAACCCATATCATAACGATAAGTTGAAATTTAAACATAAATTAACTGCTGATTTCTTTGTAAACATGATTTTGTATTTGACGGCAAATTATTCTTACTGGTAAAAAGTTCTTTGTGTCTTAAAAATTCAATTTTGTGTTCTTCTAACGATACAGACAACCTTTTTCTGCGCTGCATTTTTACTAAATAACTGATATAAGTACTCAAATAAGGCACTTACGAAAAATTTATAGATACCATGCAACTACCTAAATTTCAGCCCACAATTTATTTCTTGATTATTCAATTTTATCCGAATCAAGATATATTATGTGCTACGAATAGTAAAAGAATTTCGTGTGCCATAGGCACAATTAGACACATATTTTTGGCATGATCAGTAACTTCCCACTATTGATATTTTATTAGATCTGGTTGTGGTCGGGTCAGAAACCGTAATCCCCAGCCCGACCACAATCGTACTCTTATTTACTCAAAAAGTACAGGGCACAAATTCCTGGGATAAGTGGCACAATAAAACACAATTAAAATAACCATTTTGTGCAATAGTAAAATCTCCGTTCCAGGTCGTTGTCGGGTCAGGAATCACAACACGTAACATGACCACTGTAGAAACGAGTTTTGTTTACGGAAGAATCGACATATATACAATGACAATGTGTCGATTCTTCCGTTGACATAGCGGTTACTGACCCGTGGAACACCAAAGTGGTTCACCTAGGTGTTCCACGATTAACTTTCCGTACCCTTGGTTCACCTAATGCGTGATCCACGGGTAATTTAAAAAAATAATGTTGCCCGTTTCTACAGCGGTCATGCTACGCGTGTAGGCAAATGATGTGTGGTTTGCTAGTGTTTTTTTTTTTCTGTGCAAGGTATTGAACAGCCTTTTTAGGACAGCCTTTTTTTGTACAAAACAACAGGTCTAGGATCAATGTTTGAATAGAAGGTACATGTTTGTGTCGAGATGTATTTACATCGTGTGTGTTAAGATGTATTAACAGGTGGGTACGAAAATTTAAACACTAAAATAAAGTACTTAAAAAATATATATTTATTTTATGGCAGACTTGAGTATTAAGTGTAACTTATAAATATTTTTTTTTTTTTTTTTTTTTATCCTAAGGCTTTGGCATCTCCTAAAACGGCAACTGCTGGTCCTGCCTTGATGATTCCGTCCCTGATGTTACGGCCCACTTTCTCCTGGAAAAATAAAGAAAAACAAATATATAAATATTATAAAGCTGGATAGTTTGTTGATTTGCTTTAACGCGCTAATCTCAAGAACACCTGATCTGATTTGAAAAAATCTTTCAGTGTTAGATAGCCCATTTATTGAGGAATGCTATATATCATTACGCTACAACTAATAGGAGCGGTGCAGCAATGAAAAATGTTGCGAAAAAGGGGAAAATGTGACGAAGACGAAGTTGTGCGTGACAGCTAGTTTACTATAAAATAATTTGTTTTATGGTAAAGATGTTCAAAATCTGCTACGTTAGTCTAGTGGTTGCAACCGTGACTACGGAGCATGAGGTTTTGGGTTCGATTCCCAGGCCAGGCCAATCGTTATTGAGTTCTTCCACTAGGAATTTCTCAGAAGCAAACACGCAGTCTGGATTTGTGCCCAGTTGATGGCAATAGGCTCGCTCTCTATTACATTGGACTTAATAACCAAAACTGGCAAAATGTGGTTATACTATAGGTACACCTCTGCCTTACCTTTCTGGGATAACAGGCGTGAGGTTACGTATGTTTTAGAACAGCTGTCATCAGCTGTTCTAAAACATACGTAACCTCACGCCTGTCATCAGGGCGAAAAGATTAGACATGTAGAAAACATCTCAAGTTATGATTTGGATAATTCTTTCAATCATAAATAGAAATTACAGGTAAAATGGCTAACAAATATTATCAAACGTAATGGATGCTACACATGAGACGTCAGATAGTAGAATGAGTGTGATATACACAAAAAGTGAGGGTCGGCTCTAATACCGTATGATTCGGCATAAGCCCATCCAAACATGTGGCACGACCCATACATAAACATCTATCGTAACTATAGAAAAAATACACTATTACAGCTTGAATTTGCAAAGTGAGCCAGTGACTTGCGTAAGTAGCTATCGCACCAGTCACATCTGCGCAGTTTACTAGATCAATAGGCCACTAGTTTATCTGAAACGCACATGTGAGCTCACTGCACCCGATTGACTTTTATTGCCTTTACAGCTGAAGGACTCGTGGATAAATGAGATAAATGGTCATGTAAAAAAATAAAATAGTGCGTGGAGTTCCTCCGCGCGGAAGAAGTGAAACTTCGTAATATTACACGCATGCGTTCGAGTGCCACGCATTCACTCTCGTTATTTTATTGAGCTTCTAAATAATATTTTGTTGTTTTATTGTTGTAAAATTTTATTACATAAGTTTATCGAGGGTATTCTACTCATGGAAATTGAGCGAAGACTGGTCACACCGAAGAGTCGAATGCATGACTGTTTGCACGCCATCTTGCGTACCTAGTAGAACTACGGAGTCACAAATCTTGTAATAGCGCCATCTCTTAGTGGGAAGTAGAAAATATTCCTCCTCCATAAAAACGTTAAACTTGTTGGAAGTCGCATTCAGTTTCACTTCAATAAACTTTCGAACTTTAAGAAAATATAACACGAAAACATCACGCCGCTGGCCTACCTTGACGTCTTAAAACAGCAATACTGCTTTTACTCCTATTCCAGTGTGGGAAAGAGACGGAGCTATACAGGTTGTCTAGCGCCATCTCTTTCCCACACTGGAAAAGGGGTAAAACAATAATGTTTTAAGACGTCATGGTAAGCCAGCTATAACTCAGAAGAATAGAGTACGAGTAGAGTTGTATTTGGAAGTTCTTAAGGTTCTTCAGTTTTTTTTTAGTTCCATGTAATAGCGGGTATGCCTATCGCCAACAACAGGGCATAAATCCAGATTCGGACTATTGCTACTATTACTGAGAAATTCGTGAAGGTTTATCACCAGGAATTTCTTCGGATTAGTTTGGTTATTTTCATCGAATTGCTTCCAATTGTCATTAGGAAACCTCAATGACAATTTTCCCAACATGAGAATCAAACCAAAGACTTGTGCTCACCAGTCCCCAATAATGATGTATCACAACATCATCATCAGCCTATAAAGTTTCCACTGCTGGGACACAGGCCTCCTCTCTATGAGAGAGAGTGGGCTGTAATCCACCACGCGGGCCCAGTGCGGGTTGGTAGATGTCACATATCTTCGAACTTTTAGTTCTATGACATATCGGTTTCCTCACGATGTTTTCCTTCATCGTTTTTGAAGGCAGCGGTGATAAAAGAAATTACACTAAGTAATGCGCGTGCCTGGGTTCGAACCCAAGGCTTACTAATGGTAAGTCGGGGCTGCCACCATTGGGCCACCGTTGCTCTCATCGCTGTATTACAACATAACTGGTGAAATGTGGGTATTCTATAGCCACAACTTTTTTTTTTTTTTTTTAAACTTTGCCCCACACTAGGAATTTCTCCTGTATCGTGGGTGCGTTTACAAACATTTAAACTCACATACACAAACAGCCAGACCCGGAACAACTATCTGTAGGCCATACAAATATTTGTTCCGTGCGGGGATCGAACCTGCGACACGGAGTGCAGCAGTCGATCGATCAACCACTGCGCCAACCGTGTCGTCGCCTTTGCTTTACCCATTTTGATTACAGCCGTGAAGATATATCATAATAAGAAATACTTACAATTTTCTTAAACACCTTCCACCTGGGTTCAGGCGCCGCCGACACAGCACACAGTGCAACCAAACAAGCGAACACGAACAAGAAAATCCTTGAGAAGTTCATGTTTGTTTATTTTATTTAATAAAATATATTATAATGAAACAATTTCAAAATCACACTGAAGTGCAAACGGTTCGAATGATGCTCTATCAAGCGTTATGACATATTTATACCAAGTTAATAAAACCAGACAATTTTAGTTTTGCCGTCGTTTAAGTTTAACCCGTTCTAATTTCGTCTTTAGTATTTCAGGAATAAGAACTTAACGTGTTGTTTTTGTAGTTTTACTACCGCATTTTTGTGATGAGAAGTTTCTCAGTTAATTAGTGGTCGAGGGGAATCCTGGATGTTAATTCCCTTATCCAACAGCTGTGTTATCGTTTGCAATTTTAGTGGCAGTTGTTTTTATTATGATAAGTATTTTACGATTTGTTTTATATTTTATTAATTAATTGTTTTGGTTTTTCTTTTATTATAGTCTTTTATTTTAAGCGCATCTTCTGACCTCGAGGTGGGTCAGATTCCCTGGTCGTTCGTATTATGTGATTTTTCTACATGCTATCTTAGTGGTAAATAGCCGGGGAGTCTAATTTGGGCCCAGATGATGGCATAAGGTGGCCCCCTAATGGGTGTGTTTACTATTTGGTACATCTCCGCCTAACACTTCGAGCACTACAAGCGTGATGTTTGTTACGTTATACTGATGTAATAATACTTTATTTAGTTGTACTATATTAATCAATGTATTGGTACAGCTATTTTTCAATACTTATTGCTTATTACGAGTACGAGTAAATGCGTAAAACGGTGGTCTTATCGAAACTATATGTTTTGTTTAATTTATAATCTGTAAGTTGTTTAGGAAATTTTACTTGAATGTATTTTAGCGCCATCGCAAATAATATTGGGAAAAAGCGTCCCCACCCTTGTAGGACTTTTGGACTTAACCTAGTTGGTTATGACCCAAGTAGCAAAAGCTTCTTTAACCAAGGCATTTTATCACCAAACAGTGATATAGTAGGCCTATAATGGTAACCACTATGACTGCTTGTACTATAAAGGTTTTTAACAGAGTGTTTTGGTTCTATAAGATTATAGAGCAATTAGGTTCTATAATTTAGTTCTTAAAACGCTTATAGGACCATACAAAAGAATGATTAAAGTGTTGCACTGTAATAGATATGAAAAAAGCGATTATGCTACTATTAAGTACTATAGGCGACCTTATTGACACTTTTATGTATCTATTTTGCACTATTAATGCGTCAAAATAACTTTTACAGTACTAGTATTGTATTAGTATCGAAAACACTATTACACGATCAATCTGCACTATAAAAGTACCTTGCAAGAATATTAGGTAACCTTTTAGTTTTTTAAAAGCTCCCTCAACATTGCAATGGGGCTAGTTCTGAAAAAGTCATGGAAACTCATCTATAGTACTAAATAGTACCATAGCGACTCCTGGCGCAGTTGCAAAATAACTTAAATTCTAAATAGCTCTATAAGTGAGTTTGTGTTACTGTTACGAGACTAAAGCATTTTCGGTGAAAATATGGCTGCCGTTTTCTGCTGCTGATATCACATAAGCAGCACGGCTGGAGCCAATGTGTACTATAGCAGCCATAATCGGGACAAATCCTTATTTTATTTATTTAAATTTAATTAAAATTCAAAAATTGTGAGGGCGCATTGTAAAATTTTAAATCAGCATACTGATTTTACCGATACAATTATTTTCGCAAGTGCAAGTTATGGCAGAGTTACGGTGCTTGAATGTTTTGTAGTATACCATTATTATAACATGTTACGTTAAGTAACATGTTATAATAATTTGCAATCACAAATAAGTTGCAATTAACATCAGGAACGTTCACGTTCATCAGCGAGGCTCATGGGTGTAAGCGTTGGCTAGACCACTGTCTCACGACAGACGCGGCCCTGTCCAGTGTCACCAACGTGTATGTAAAGTACGATGTCTTTTGGTCTGACCATCTACCATTAGTTTTGACCTGTGACTTTAATGTTGTAAGGCAAAAAACAAATGTGCAATACCCATTGCGTAGTAAAATTCAGTGGGGCGTAAGAAGTGTAGAACAATGTCGTTCCTATGAAAATATGTGTAATCTACAGCTAAAACATATTGACTTGCCAGTCGAGCTACAACATTGTTGTGGTAGATATTGTAGGGATCCTAATCATGTTAATATTATAAATAACTTGTATAGGGACATTGTTGACATTTTATGTAAGAATGCGAGTTATACGTATGTGTATAAGTCCATGAAGCGTAAGAAACATTTGGCCGGGTGGAACAGATTTGTAAGTGACGCTCACAGGAACGCTAAGACTAAATTCAATACGTGGCTGTGGTATGGTAGACCTTCTTGCGGCGCCATATTTAACGAAATGATAGAATCTCGTAAGATCTTCAAGAGTAAACTTAAATGGTGCCAAAACAACCAGGATCAGATTGGAATGGATTTGTTAGCAAAACGCCATTCGAATTCAGATTTTAGAGGTTTTTGGAAGAGCACTAAACAGTTTAATTCTAGGTCCGGTGTGCCTGTGAGTGTCAATGGTGTTTCTGACTCGAAAGATGTTGCTGATTTATTCAGAATGCAGTTTGATGTAAAGTCGCGGTTGGGGCCACCATGCCGGGAGTTCGATGCTGGGGACAGTGCTACAGAAATAACAACGGTCATTCTGGCAAAGGACATCAGGACAAAAATTAGAAGCATGAGAAGGGGCAAATCCCCTGGACACGATGGGCTCAGCATCGAGCACTTGCAGTATGGTGGGATCCATTTGCCACGTGTGCTCGCTCTACTGTTTAATCTGTGCCTAGGTCATTCATACCTTCCTCCAGATATGGTGCGGGCTCTGGTGGTACCGGTGGTGAAGAACCGGACCGGAGACGTCGCGGACAAGTCAAACTATAGGCCGATTTGTTTGGCGACCATCGTAGCTAAAGTACTTGACAGCGTGCTTAACTCTCACTTAAGTACCCACATCAAACTGCACGATGCCCAGTTTGGGTTTCGGCCGGGGTTGTCAACAGAAACCGCAATTCTTAGTTTGAAGCATGCTGTCAAGTATTACACAGACAGGAAAACACCTATTTACGCTTGTTTTCTAGACTTGTCCAGGGCTTTTGATCTTGTCTCGTTCGACGTCCTCTGGCAGAAATTGTCTGATACCGCCGTGCCGCCGGAGCTTGTCTCACTTCTACAGTACTGGTACATGAAGCAGGAGAGTCGGGTGCGCTGGGCAGGAGAGCTCTCGGAGCCAAGTAGGCCAGAGTGTGGCGTGAGGCAGGGTGGTCTGACCTCACCTTTGCTATTTAGTCTGTATGTGAACGCACTGATCGAGCGGCTCAGCAGCACACGTGTCGGTTGTTTTATTGATGGTGTTTGTTTCAATAATCTAAGCTATGCAGACGACATGGTGCTGCTGGCCCCTTCGGTCGGTGCGCTCCGTAAGCTTCTCGATGTTTGCGAGTCATATGCTGCTTCTCATGGCCTTGTATACAACGAAAGCAAGTCAAAATACATGGTCTTCAAGTCCGGTACCAGGTGTCCCTCCTCCGTCCCTCCTGTTTTACTGAACGGTGTGGAGCTACATAGGGTGTACTCTTTTAAATACCTGGGCCACTTGGTGACGGACGATTTGAGGGACAACGCAGATATGGAGAGGGAACGCAGAGCATTGTCGGTTCGGGCTAATATGTTGGCACGCCGGTTTTTCCGTTGTACAGCTGCAGTCAAAGTAACGTTGTTTAAAGCATATTGCATGTCGCTGTACTCGGGGAGCCTGTGGTTCAACCACTCCCAAAAGGCCTACAATGCTCTGCGGATTCAGTATAACAACGCGTTTAGGGTGCTGTTGCGTCTGCCTCGGTTCTGTAGCGCGTCATCTATGTTCGCTGAGGCTCGTACCGACTGTTTCGATGCTGTGCGGCGTAAGAAAGCGGCCTCGCTGCTAAATAGACTTCGTGGCGGCCCCAACAGCATTCTGAGCGCCATAGTCGGGAGGTATGACAGTCCGTTGGTGAGGTCGCTAGTCACCTGTACACTGTCTGTGTTTTTAGTTAAGTACTAACATAGATTAAGAATATTGTTACTAACCTAATGGATCTTGGTCATCTGAATAAATGAATATTATATATAAGTAAAAATGGCAAATGACATAAAGCATAACTTATATTGATATGTCTTATTTTCTTGGGGAACTGGCGAACAAGTATGATAAAAAAGATCACTGGAATCTTTTACGGTGCAAAATAGCAGAATAAACATGTTTTGGTTACTTTTATAGTGCAAATTTGTGACTTAAACGTTGCAAACAGCACTTTTTTAGAGCGGATTTATCGCCGTGAGAGCCTTTATGTAATGATTATAAAATAAATCAGTGATAAAACTAGGGCCTTTTTGGGGTTCTTAGAACGTTTACTACATCATTATAGTACTTATCATGAACACTAGTTAGCACGTACTAAAACGTTCTCAGGACTTTTATAGTACCAAAATTTGTTACTTGGGTACTTGCATACGTATTAAATGTTATGTTTAACAAAACGTGGGGACGAATTCATTTCATTCGTTGTTGCATATGGTGCAATTACATTGCATAAATATCTATGAAATAAATGAATGCATCTTCTTTGTGTTAAGGGATCTCGTGGATAAATAATAACAGTCGCACGAGTCGATCTTCAAGGAGCCGCGCTTAACAAAACCAGTCCAATGATAGGTGACAAATTATTACATAGCTAGTTTTCTTCGTTCCTCGGAATGCAAGTTAAGACGTTGCGCGTTGGTCCTGGATGTCATTTGAAGATCTGTGAAAGTCATTACAGGTCATCAGTGCTCGAACTTCAAATAATCAGTCGTATTGTATTACCCAGTACTAACTTGGTTGTGGAGGTCAGATTGGCATCCGGTTAGACTGGAAGCCAACACTAACGCGCGAGCAAAGAAAATTTTGTTACTCGGAAAAGATTTTGAGTAATTAACGAACATACGCGAGCACGGCGCGAAATAAAAATTATCTAAATATTTTCAGATTTTGGAAGCCGTATTTTTATGTAATAGGTCTTCTGTTTCGTAAAAATATGGCTTCCAAAATACTACGTTCGAGAAAAGGCACATGGTTAACCAATGAAGTACGAGAAAATCACTTTTAAAAGTTCCTTTGTGTTAACATATTGGTGCTCGTGACTGTACATGGCCTACCAAATCTAAACTTATCCATACTAATATTATAAATGCGAAAGTCACTCTGTTTGTTTGTATGTTTGTTTGTTTGTAACCTTTTCACGACTAAACGGCTTATCGGATATTAATGAAATTTGGCAAGAAAATAGATTTCAACCTGGGGAAGGATATAGGCTATATATCATCACGCTACGACCAATAGGAGTGGAGCAGTAATGAAAAATGTTGCGAAAACGGGGAAAATGTGACGCAGACGAAGTTGCGCGGGACAGCTAGTAATAATATTATAAAGAGGAAAGATTTGATTGTTTGTTACGATTTAACTCAAAAATTACTCGACCAATTTAAAAAATTCTTTCACCACTAGAAAGCTACATCTTTACCGAATAACACAGGCTATATATCACAATTTTCGCGGACGAAGTCGCGGCCGAAGTACTCGTGTGAAATATTATACAGAAAACACTTATCTTTTTTCCGCTTTTTGTGGTCATGTTAACAAAAGACACGTCTGAGCTACTGAATAACTCATATATTACAAGATATACTTAATCTAGTAGGTTCTAACCTACTTACGAGGCCCTTTGGAAATATTTTCTATCTTTATATTATTATCATTATTTCTTTACGAAATATTTACCTAAATACTTGTAAAAGTATACCAAGATTAAAGATTCTTCAGTTTCCACTCGGTTTATTCTTTTATCTATTAAGATTTAGGTTAGTGACTATGTTTACCATTACCTATTCAATTTTTATGTCAATGGGTCAATAGGGGATGATCACATTTTTTTTTTCTTTGTCCGTCGGTTAGTTTATTGAAAAGTATTGGACACGTATTTTTTCTTTTTTCACGTGGTCATAAAATTACGGAGATATATTGAGTTGAAATGGCACATGACGTCACATGTAGGTAAGTTTTATACCTACTTGTGACGCAGTGAGCCCCCACTCTCCAACTTTAATGAGTTTTAACTAAGTATTTTTTGATATTTTGATAAAACAAAAAATACGTGTCTAATATTTTTGTATTACCTGTCTGACGGACAAAATAGAATGTCGTTTTGTTTACCCAGTCCGAACCCTTATTGTTGTATGATCTGTTTTACTGAGGAAAAAGAAATGGCCATTTTTGTTTTCAGTTCGGGTTCTGCAACATTGCTCAGAAACATAAATTCATCTAAATAGGCAGAATCTATGGAATCCCCCCAATGTGTTGTTATGCATCCTCGTCAAAATTCAAGAGGATGTCACAAAAGACATAATATATAAACAATGAAAATTACGGTACCTAGTTAATTATTAATAAACGCTGATTTTTTTGGTTGTTATTTACAAGGTGTTGTTTTGCATCCTCGTCAAAATTTAGGAGGTTATCACAAAAGACATAAATAATCAATTTAAATTACGGTACAAATATAATTGTAAATGAAAGCTGCTTTTTTTGTTGTTTGTGTTTGACAATATTACAGAATAACCCCCTTAACGTGGTTTAGGGAATAAGAAATTATCGAATAAACGTTTGAGATTGTTTGTATTTATAAAAGCGCGGTTATAGGGCGAGGATCAGACGGGCCGCGTTTAAAACACGGGTGGTTCACACTTACCAATTTACTTAAACAAGATTAAAAAATACCTGCCCATTTATTATTAATTTATTCGGGACGAGAATCATAAGCATTTTTCTAAAATAATAGTAGCCTAAGTTACTCTATCTTATTACATTAGTTATCTGTCAGTTAAAGTCCCGTCAAAATCGGTCCAACCGTTCCAGAGATTAGCCGGAATAAACAGTCAGACTGACAAAAATGATAAAAAATGTTATTTTGGTATATGTACCGTATTCACATTCATATGCATGTAGTAAAAAGCGGTTATTTTAATATTACAAAAGACACTTCAATTTTATTTATTTGTATAGATGTATAGATTTTGTAGCTAATTAGCATGCTCGATCATTGTTTTCCGTCTGTTCAAAACGGTACGTTAGTCATCGATAAATGTTTTAATTGTGGTTTAGTTATTTAAGTAGTCGCATTTACACCGTAATAAAATGCGTTTGTTATTATTTATTGACTGTTTGAACAATAATAATCCAAAGTAATTTAATTACAATTTTAGTGACAACTTTCAGATTGATTTTATATTCTGTACTTTACAGTGTTTTAAAAAAAATAAAAATAAACATAAGCAATTTTTACTTAACAGCCGTCACACAATTTTTCCTGTTGTATCGATCTCTGTAGATAAAAAATGGATCCAAAACTAAAGTGCAACTTTAAAAGTAAATAATATGAGTCTGTCAGACATTTTTTACATACTCAATTACGAGCATTATGATCACCTTATTAACGGTTTTTCAAACTAGTTTTTTACGACGTACATAGCTCATTGCAAAGGATTAACTATAGAAATAACTACAAGATGTTGTTTTGCATCCTCGTCAAAATTCAGGAGGTTGTTACAAAAGACATAAATAATCAATTAAAATTACGGTACCTAGCTAATTATTAATAAACGCTGTTTTTTTTGTTGTTTATGTTTGTCAGTATTTCAGAATTACCCCCTTAACGTGGTTTAGGTAATAAGAAATTATCGAATAAACGTTTGAGATTGTTTGTTTGTGTGGAAACGCGGTTATAGGGCGAGAATTAGACAGCCCGCGTTTAAAACACGGGTGGTACACACTTACCGATTTCTGTAATAAAGAAAAAAAACTAAAATCATCTACCCATTTTTATTATTGATTCGGAACGAGAATCATTAGCATAGTTACCTCCTTGAATTTGACGAGGATGCAAAACAACACCTTGTATATTATCATCAATATTTTTATGCTAATAATAACTAACCTTTAATAGTTTCTTAACAGGAAAAACTTGCTAATAAAACCAATCATCAGTACAAAACCACAATTCCAAAAAATTTAACTAAGTTCATGGTATCGCCAGTTAGCCGGGACTGAGGGAGTCCCCATGCCAATGTATGCATCGGGTACGAACTTACTGTTAGAAACGGTTAACGTTCCAATATAACTCACAACCTCATAGGCATAAAGTCCAGAACAGTTTGAAAACACCAAGGTGATAGCGAAACCACTTTAGAAAGAAAGAAAGTATTTAAACGCACAATATCCCAGGTAGAGCATCATTCGAGTCGAATCACCTGAATTCGAAATACGGAATTCAAAAAAAAAGTTTTACAAAAATAAAAAAAAATATTTTAAAAATGAATTTTGTAAAGATTTTTTTGTTTGTCTTCGCTTGTTTGGTTGCTCTGTCAACTGTTTCGGCGGCTCCTGAGCCCCGGTGGAAGTTCTTCAAGAAAGTTGTAAGTTCTTTAAAAGTTTTACTTCATTACCATTTCAATTAATATGACGGCACGGTTGGCGTAGTGGTTGAGCGTTCGACTCCTGCGCTGCGTGTAGCGGGTTTGATCCCCGCACGGAACAAATATTTGTATGGCCTACAGATAGTTGTTTCGAGTCTGGCTGTTTGCGTATGTGAGTTTATATGTTTGTTAACTCACCCACGATACAGGAGAAATTCTTAGTGTGGGGCAAAGTTAAAAAAAAAAAAAAAAACCTTGTCCCAATTCATTTACTTACGGTTAATAAAGTTTGAGTTTGGTTGCCAAGTGTGGAGTCCTCGTTCCATACTTTTTTTTAAATTTAAAACACTTGGTGGGTCCACAGTCAGTCTAGTTTGGTCGCAATTTTACTGTATTTTCATTGTCAAAAAATATATAATTCTTTTTAATCGTATCGCAGACAACCCTTTAGCTTCATGATTGAAAAGTATCTGTTATGTCTTAAGAAATCCAACCTCTTCCCGATCGATACATATAAGGTAAAGAAACTAATTATCGTCCGTGATAAAAATATGAAATTGAAAAAAAGTATTGCAAAAAACTTTACGGCAATTAAGACACTTTGTAATTACAGTACTTTTATTATTCAGCGACTGAATTAACCGACTTATTTTCATACATTTTAATCATATCAACACATAACATCATCATCATCTGCCTAGCCTTTTCCCAAGTATAATTTGGTCGGCTTCCAGTCTAACTGAACGCAGCTGTAAAGGTACCAGTATTTTCCATGGAGTGATTCCTATCTGACCTCCACAACACGGCTAGTACTGAGTAATACATTACGCCTTGGTAACACTGATTGTCAGACTTTCAGGCCACGGATTACCAGTAACGCCAGTCAAAGATCTACAAATGACAGCCAGGACCAACAGCTTAACGCGGTTTCTGAGGCACGGAGGAATCATTGGACCACGTATTAAACGTCTAAAATCCTCGAAAAGTTAAGGGAGAGATGTACCAATTGTAGCGCATTACTACGCCAGTAATGTTTAAGTCCCCATCTACCTAAAGGGACCGACTTTGGGGGCTTCATCATCATCATCATTAGCCTATAATGTTCCCACTGCTGGGACACAGGCCTCCTCTCTATTAGAGGGAGTGGGCTGTAATCCACCACGCGGGCCCAGTGCGGGTTGGCGGGTTGGTTGGGTGCTTCAGCTAAGCACTAATCCAGACTCTTCTTAAACAACGACTAATCAGTTCAGTTCAGGCTTCGAGAAATAGTGCTAATATGTTACTATTACCTCGAAATACTTAAATGATGAAAATGTTGTATTTTACCTATTTTATCTAACCCTCACAGAGGAAACCCTTTTTCTATCATCTTGACCTTATACCTAACAGTGTAAAGCCTTGATATCAAAATGGGTACTTAAGTACATGTTTTATCTAAGTATTTTAACTATAATAACATGTGCTAAGTAATGTAATGTGTAAACTTACACGGTCAAAATGTATGGAAAAGCAGTTTTTTAGAGTTCCGTACCAAAAGGGTCAAACGGGACCCTAATTCATTAATTACAAAACACCGTCACTTATTTATTCTCATACTCATTCTCGTGGTTCAAAATAACGTCCTCGCCGTAAAAATACTATTTTATTCTCTTGTCATACAATCAACTATTCTTTCATAATAATATTGTTTTTCCTTATTGGCGTTACTTATTGCGTTTTTTGTAATCATGGAACTCTTTCTTTGTTATGTTAACGTGCAAAATACTCTCTAATTTATGTGCACAATGAGATAAAGCTATCTACGAGTATCTGCTTAAAATAGGCCAAAAATATGCAATACGGAAAAGCAAGTTTATCTAGATTAAAAGATAACAGGACACGTATTTTTGTACCAGCACTGACTGTGTTACATTCTAGACTATGCCGAGTTAAATCTGTCGCAAAAAAATATTTGTATGGCCTAATCCAAATATTTTTGTTTCGAGTATTATTTGTCAGGATAATGGTATCTGTCAATGCACTCGGGTCATTGTTTATTAACATTTCTTTTGAAAGAATAGAGAATGAAAGGATTAAATTTTAATTATTTTTTATTATTAATTACTAAACTACAGTCCTTTCAATAATAGGCTAGTGGCTAAATATTAACAGCCGCACGGGTTGATCCTCAAGGTTAAGCCGCGCAAGCCAAGGTCAGTCCGTAGATATGTCACCATCCATTAACGTTAAGCCGTTGGTCCCGACTGTCATTTGAAGATCTTTGACAGTCGTTACAGTTAGTCAGTGGCCCGAAAGTCTGCCAATCAGTCTTCCCAAATCATATTTGCCAGTACTAACTGGGATGTGGAGATCGGATAGGTAGTTGTTCCACATAAAATACTGGTGTTCAGCTGCATCTGGTAAGACTGAGGGACCCCAATATAATTAGGAAAGGGCTAAGCAGATGAGTCCTTTCATTTATTTTACTTCTAACTGCAACCCATCAGCAGCCTTATTCCAATGAAAATAAAGTTTAACAAGTTCTCACTGCTTAGACACGGGCCTCAACTAGGGTTGAAGTCCATGTCTAAGCAGTGAGAACTCCGCCATGCGGTTCCATTAGTGTTGGTAGATGTCACATGTCATCAAATCTTCTGATGATCATGTAGAATGTACCTCTATCTTTAACACTGAAAACGGAATACTTACCTTGTTTAATATTTGTTTTGAGTTCCCAATATTAAGGCGCTGTTGCAATCACCAGGATCTGTGAGTTTTGTATGTTGGGAACAGAATCGAGTTGTGAGTGACAGTGGTAGTGGTACAGAGTGCAAAAAAACTAACAAGAAAGAGGGTAGACTATAACTTGACACTGGCTAAATGCAAAAACCGTGCAAAGCCAGAAAAAAAAAAAAAAAAGAGGGTAGACCGATATGCCTGATCATAAACACCTACCAACAATAACATCAGTTTATCCGTAATCATGGTGTTTGCAACAGTGCCAAAATATCGGGAACTAAAACAAATAATAAACATTTTAAATATCCTGTTTTCAGTGTTAACGATAATTTTTCACGATGTTGTGATAAAATAATAAGAGCCAAGATAAATTTTATTCTTTATTTCTTTTTCAGGAAAGGGTTGGTCAACACATTCGAGATGGTGTTATCAAAGCTGGACCTGCAGTAGCCGTGGTGGGCCAAGCAGCATCCATCGCGGGAAAGTAAACCTTAACACGCCACAAATTACGATTAATATTCACTGAGTTAAGACTGAAATTGATTGAGGCTGTATTTGTAAAAGTATTAGTTTTATTATGTTTGGGAATTAAATTATTTTGATCACTTGTGTGTTTTTTTTTTTTAATTTCTTGGTCTGTTCTGAGCATTAGGTCCTGCGTTCGATTTCCAAGTCAGTCCAAAAGTGATAATGAGCTTTCCAACAGGAATTACCGAGTATTACTGCTGCTGCGGCTGCCACGGAGTATGGATTTTATTTATTTATTATTAGGCTTCTCAACAATGAGTACACTGTTACATAATAATTTGTACATAGTAAACTTAAGTCTAAGCGCCTCATCACTTACAGAAAAGCCCCGCATGCACTAGATTATGCGCAGATAATTACACAATAAATTGAATAATTACATCAAGAAATACACTGCTTGAAAAATAAAAAAAATAAAAACAATTTTAAAAGCTAAATTAATTACACTGAGTTAAAATCATCATCATTTCAGCCGAAAGACGTCCACTGCTGGGCATAGGCCTCCCCCAAGTAATGACGCCACATTGACCAGTCCCGTGCGCTTCGCATCCAGCAATATTCGCATTTGAGTTAAAACAAATTAAATTAAATAACATAGATTAAATTAGATTAAATTAAATTAAATTAAAATGGATTAAATTATGATTTGTGACAAACCCCTCAGGGTGTAGTGATATTAAGGTTGCGATTCCAATTCATCCATAAAGAGATCCCAGCAAAAGCATAGGTACCTACCTTGTCTAAGGCAGATGAGTAAAATAGTTGATGTATATAATATTCTGTGCAATGCTACCGAAAACTTAATAAAGACGCGTAGATTTCAATGAACCCGTATTCTTAGGCCTTAGTTTTACACTTTGTAAACTCACTACTGAATGACTTTGCTAAGTTCAGTCCTGTATGATGTAATCGTTGTGAAGTTATAAGCACAACTTTGAGATAATTCATTATCTGCTAACTTTTATAAGTTGGAGTCAGGTTCTAGCCTAATCACACGCATCTGAATAACTCCGAATAGCCTCTAGAGTTTGTTTTGGATGTCTTCTCAGGGAATAATATAGGACTTGTCCACTCCATCTTGCTTATAAATAAAAGATGAGCTGTTAAAGTTATTCTGATACTACCATATTTGCAGTATTTACATAATAAAGTACTTTCATTCCATTTGCGCAACCTGAGAATTCAACCCAACACCTCCAGATGCTCAGCAGTAACGCTAGCAACCACAAGACCAATAATGCAAATAAAGGATGCCGTGGGTAGGTACCTATGTATAAGTTACTTGACAACACGCCTGTAATCTCCTAGAACCGTTATTCCCTGATCGCAGCGGCCGCCCGTTACGAACCCTCGCATATTAGTTGAGTACACCGCCCGAGGCATACTCTCGTCACCCCGATGTTGCTATCACCTTCCTCCAGGAAAATAGCAAAAAGACTAGTACACTTAAAAAGTTCAAACGCAAACCACCGTCTTTCCGACCTCGCCGTCGAGGTCCGTCGCGACGTCCCGGTCCTCGCCCCCCCTGACCCTCGCTCGAGCCAGCCCGCGATGCTGTGCCAGTAGATTTAAATCAGCCCCTAAATAATAACGTCATTCAGATCCAGCCTGTCCCCATGTAGTCCTCCCCCAGCGACGCCCTAAGCCGAGGCTCGTACCACACAGGGGGTGCCCTAGCGTGTAGTCGCTTAGTTTGTAAGTTTTTATGGCCTGGCTGGGGGCCTTATTCTTAAGACACCCACAGGATAGTCCGGTTAAGGGGAGATGACAACCACATGTTGAATTGCGAGATGCCATGCATAAAAAAAACCTGTAATCTCCGAAGGGTGTGGCACTTAGAACTCTCATGTGATAGAGGGCGATCCAATTTTAATCAATCGGGCACAAATCCAGACATCGTGTCTGGATAAACTGAGAAAATTGTGATGGGAAAACCCAATAACACTTTGCCCGACTTGGTAATCTAACCCAGTACCAGCTCAGCAGTCGCGCTTGCGACCACTAGACCAACGAGGCAGTTTTTTATTCTTAAATACATCGTCATCTGCCTAGCCTTTTCTCAAACTATCTTGGGGTCGGCTTCCAGTCTAACCGGATGCAGCTGAGTACCAGTATTTTACATGAAGCGACTGCCTGTCTGACCTCCAGAACCTAGTAACTAGGTAATACGATACCTACCCCTTGGTAAGACTGGATTTCAGACTTGGCTTCCGACTACTCGTAACGACTGTAAGAGCTTTACAAATGACAGCTGGGACCAACGACTTAACGTGCTTTCCGAGGCACGGAGGAAACTCGGTATGTAATTATGATCACCCATCCACGGACCCACCTCGGCAGGCACAGCTTAACCTTAAAGATCGACCCGTGCGGCTGTTTTTATTTAGTCTCGAGCTCCTAATTCTTCCTTATTTTTTAACGTAAACGATGAAATAAAAAATCCATCAAATAATGATTATAACCTTAAGCCAGCTACTATTCGACAACCTTGTTTTCCTTCCATCCCATAAATATAAATTGTCCGATAACATGTTCTTCCCCGATGGGATGATTTAATAACTTTGTTATTAAATTCATAAACATTACTATCTGTAAAATATAAATAAACGTAGCAAAGAGAATGATCCATACTAATAATATAAATGCGACAGTAATAACTGCTCTCGGTCGGCCTGTCTGACCTTTTCGCCTTATCGGTTGAACAGATTTCGACGGTTGATGTGCATGTAGGAACGTGGGTGAAGTCAGGATGACAACAGGTGTAGGCAGTGGAGGCAGTGGGTTCCCCCACTTGACTGCCTCCACTGCCTCCTCCTCTCAGTGATCATCATCATCATCATATCAGCCGTAGGACGTCCACTGCTGGACATAGGCCTCCCCCTAGCTGGTGGACGTCCTACGCTGCGCTTGCCGGTCCGCGGTCTCCACTCCAGGACCTTCCGGCCCCATCGGCCATCGGTCCTGCGCACTATGTGGCCAGCCCACTGCCATTTTAACTTGCCAATCCGCTGGACTATGTCGGTTGCTCTCGTTCGTCTACGGACCTCCTCATTTCTGATTCGATCTCGTAGAGAAATCCCAAGCATATTCCTCTCCATGGCTCGCTTCGTGCCTCTCAGTGGTAACGGCCGCGTATTTTGATTGATACGTCGTGATTTCGAATCCAGGCAGGTGCATTACTTTGTGTTATTTATTTTTACACCACAGCTCTCAAAATGGTGAAAGGAAACATTGTGAGTAAACCGGTATGTCCTGGAACCAACAATTTAAAGAGGCCTGTGTAACTTGTGGGGAAATTGTAGACTGTATATAAAGGGTGTAAAACACCTCTTAACGAAGCCGAAAGGCACTGGTTCTCCCTGTCATTGCGATCATTTTTTGTTCTACACCGTACCTGGGAACCTTCTAGTTACGGAGATATTAGGGGTCAAAGTTCCAACTTTTTGGCAAGTTTTTAATATAAGATTTTTACTTTAAGCACCTCTACGACCTCCATACTACATTGTATAGTGCCTTACATTGAGTTCTACAACAAAACATGATTTTACACCCCCCAAAAAAAGTCGTTTCCCAGCAATAATTTTTGCGTAAAGTTACTGAGTTTCATGTACAGAATGCTTGGTTGACGGCTTCGTGGTGAGGTGATTTACACGGTGTATATGCTAAGAATATAAAATGATAGTTTTTATCCTGGTAATCTGTCCTCCTCCACCGACTCCAAGCCGAGGCTCGTACCCCACAGGGGGTGCCCTTAGCGTATAGTCGCTTAGTTTGTAACTTTATTTTATGCCCTGGCTGGTGGCCTTACACTTAAAGCACCCACAGGATAGTCCGATTAAGCAGACGACAAGGTTGTCGTCTTAATTGTCAATGGCATCTCGCAGTTCAACCGAAGTCCTTGGATGAACTGCGAGATGCCATTTACAAAAAAAAAATACTGGTATTAAGTACGGTCCCAATGGATAAATTCCAATCTTCACACGGGCGAATCCGTGTGCAGTAGTTAGTATTATATAAATCATTAAGTATAGTTTTGATTCTGTTAATTGCAATTATCTTAATGTAAGTTAAGAGGTCAAATCTTACGAAATATGTGGGATACGGGAAAGTACTCTTATCAGTGTTATGGCCTGAATCATTATTAAACATATGTATTAATGTTTATAATAATTAAGGTTATTATAAAATTCGTATTCACAGTGGTAGATAAAGGGTGTTAAACACCTCTTAACGAAGCCGAAGGGCACTGGTTCTCCCTGTCATTGCGATCATTTTTTTGTTCTACACCATACCTGGGAACCTTCTAGTTACGGAGATATTAGGGGTCAAAGTTCCAACTTTTTGACAAGTATTTTTTTTAATACAAGTTTTTAATGTAAGATTTTTACTTTAAACACCTCCACGACCCCAGTACAATTCAATCCGTCCATCAGCACAATGTATTGAGTGCTTTACATTGAGTTCTACCACAAAACATGATTTTACACCCCCCAAAAAAAAGTAGTTTCCCAGCAATAATTTTTGCGTAAAGTTACTTAGTTTCATGTACAGAATGCTTGGTTGACGGCTTCGTGATGAGGTGATTTACACCGTGTATAAAATTGTGACCTATGGCTTTAGATAAAGAGTTAATTTTCAAGCAAGTAAGTAGGTATATGTATAGATTGGGGTAAGGTACTTTTTGCGCGAATGACGTAAGCATAGATGGATTTGGTTGCCTTAACTAAAATATTGACAAAACTTACCTCTAATTTAACAGCTTCCTGTAATTTGGAACTTAAAAATCATTACGGATTTTTTGCAATAATGGTATAGTGGTGTGACTGTCGCACTGCCAAGTACCCATAGGTCTCGAGTTTGAATCGAAGGCAAGCACCTCTGATTTTTCGGATACATGTGCGTATCGTGCAATTAAAACTAGCTTCACTTCAGGGAAGCATCTTGAGGAAAACAAACATGCCTGAGACATATTTCTCGATGGCATGCGGCATTTAAGGCCAAGTCAGAGGCCCATTGGCGACATAAAAACTCTGACAGCAGGTTTGGCACACACACACACATACACAAATAAAAATATAAATAAGGATAGGTAGATATAGTCATAATTGTTTATGATTACAATATAACAAGGATACATAGATGAACGCTTCCTTTCATTTTAATTTTAATCGCAATATGGCGCCAACTTTCGCTTTGTTTGGCTTAATTACTCATTCCCTTTTATCAAAATATTATATTATAAACAGATTACGAGCCGTGAGATTAATGAAATATATAATGATGGAATCTTTTTGATATTAAGAAGAGAATACGTATCTATGCAATTTATAATGTATACCTTGGCTACTGTTTTGCAAAAAAATAACGGCAACTTAAAAAAAAAAAAAGAAAACTCGATTCTCGAAGTTTATAATACCGATGTACGGTTTACATTTTGTTAAAACAAATTTACAAAATGAACAATTCACTTCTTACTCAATAAAAATGAAACGTCGACTTTAAAATTTCGGCTTTACAGTGTCTGTTTCTTTTTATTTTTACAGCTCTATAAACTATTGTATACAAGTCTGGATAATATATGAGCATACTTTAGGTGAAACTTAAATAGCGGTTACTTCGAGGAATAATACTATCTTGCGTTGTAACACACCTACGCTTAAACTCTTAGCAATTGTGCAGAGAAGTCAGACGCTATTATTAGGCAGTAGGCACACTGTTACATATTAATACTTTATAGTATGCACTAGACTGTGATTATTTCTATACATTTACGGTGGTTAGGTGCGTAACTAGTAGAAAGGTTTGAACTGATCCACACCTAGTATTATAAATGCAAAGCTAAAATTTGTCTGTTCGTCACCTTTTCATCCTTTTGCCGACTGGAGGTCAGAAATTATGCCGAGCGGTCTGTCTACCAGGGTAAATAATAATGCTATGTCCTACCCCTGGTTAGGAATTCATAAAAAAGTCGTGAAAAGGTAATTACTGATTACTGTTACTTGGATTTATATTATTGGCTTTTCATTGTTGAAGTTCTAACACCGCGTAAGTAATTTTTAGGCGATTTTGATATTTTGATGCCGTTTGCTAGAGAATCGCAAAACGTGTTGTTTCAATCTAATTTGAAAAAAAAACTCAAATTAAAAAATGGTTTTGTAGTCTTACCTAGGTATAAAAATAACAATATTTTCACTTTCATGTAAAGTTGTTATTTTTGACTTACGTGGTTTCAGAACTTCAGCTACGTTTTGTCACTTCATTTCGAATCACAAAAGCTAATATAAGATTTGAGCAGTTTTTTTAATCGTCTTGGTCTTAAACTTTATAAAAACAGGGCAATACTTACCAGTCAATATATTAATCACTGACTATAGCTTCTTAAGTGCGTTGAAGCAAATGCAAAGGAAAGTCCCTTTTCACATGACATAATAAATTGTAAGGGTTGTCACTGACCGGCTGAAGTAGAGATTTATTTATACTTACCTTTTCTAGTGGCGATATATTACCTAAGGTTCAAGGCCAGCTTAAGCAATAGACCATTGCCAGCTGGATATATAGGGTGTACCAAACTACGTTTCCGATACGCGGTTTCTTCTCTAGGACTAGTTTGACCCAATGTCTGTTGTTCTTAATGAAACTTGGTCAGACAATTGCCTCTTCAGATAAACCAGTTGAGTTAATGATTTGAGTCGATGGTTAAATTCTAAAATATTTATTTTGTTTACTATCCAAAAATTGGGTGATCCTAACCACATATTTCGAGATAAATTATCCAGTGAAGAGAAACAAATGCTCCAGCAGTAAATAAATTAATCTTATCCTTCAAATTCAATAGCTGAATCAATCCATTAGATAAATGAGAAAATCGGGCCGTTTCTATTTGTATCTTTTAAAAATGAGCCCAATTTGTTACTGTAGGTATAAATCACAATCCAGATTAGACGGGAATTTCAACTTGATTTTAAGACTGTTATAACAGAGCGTAATCTTAGTTGCCTTACCTACAGCATTATTAGGGCAAAAAAAAAGATAAAAAAATGTTTGCGTTATATCAGTTTTTTGTTTTTCAAACCTCATCATCGACCTAGCCTTTTTTCAACTATGTTAGTGTCGGCTTCCAGTCTAGCTGAACGCAGCTGAGCACCAGTATTCTACATGGAGCGACTGCCTGTCTAACCTCCATAACCCAGTTAGTACTGGGTTATACAATTGGTAAGACTGATTGTCAGACTTTCGGGCCACTGACTATATGAAACGTCTGTCAAAGATCTATAAATGACAGGCGGGATCAACTGCCTAATGTGCTTTCGAGCGACACGGTGCAAACTCGGTAGGTATGTAATGTGTAGTCACCCATCCACAGACCCACCCAGACAAGCAAGGCTTGAACTGAAGATCGAAACGAGCGGCTGTTATTATTTAGCCACGAGCTCTCTTTTAAGTTTTTTTATTCTAGCTGAAAAGACGTCCCTCGTTCAACCTTAACAAATTCAATTCCAAAGTGTGACTGCTCAGCACCTGAATACCCACTCCTAAATACTTTAAGAAACCCAGGTCACACCTCCAATATATTTCTTCCATCAAGATTAATGTTCAATGTTGGACATTCCAGCAATTAATACTTCGGCCGTTTTGACCGTATTTACTCATTGGGGGCCATCTACTTTGTTTTAGCCATTGTTCGTGCAGATATTTATGGTAGGATTGGTAGGTAACCGAATTCACTCAAAGTTTCTATTGCGGAATATTGAATTAGTGATTTGTAAGTTATTTTGGAACGTATCCCAAAGTTTATGTTTGAGTTAGAGTGCTTTTTAGGGTTCCGTACCTCGAAAGGAAAAAATGGAATAGTAATATAAGGGTATAGGATCACTTTGTTGTCCGTCCGTCCGTCGGTCCGTCCGTCCGTCGGTCCGTCCGTCCGTCCGTCTGTCTGTCTGTCAAGACCCTTTTTCTCAGGAACGCGTGGAGGTATCAAGCTTGAATTTATATAAAATAATCAGGTCTTCTGTCTCTGTGTCTTGGAGCTGTAAAAAAATCAAACTTATTAGCCAACGCAATCAAAAGATACAGCCGTTTATGCTGCAAATTTTTGACACTCGCAAGGGATTCAAAACTTACAGTGTGCCTTTCGTGAACTCAGAATCTCGAAATTTGGTAAATTGCAAAGGTAATTACTAAAACTTAATTAATTACTTTAACTTGAAAATGGATACGGGTGTTGAAACATTTAGGTTTTCGGGAAAAGTCAAAATATATTTTACTAGCGAGATGATGATGAATATAGTACTTCTATATTCGTTATCATCTCGCTATAGTACAAGAAGCCATACTGCACGGCCCGAAAATAACTGTAATTAGCACGGGAGAATGATAATGTAAAATTAAATATTTAACCAGAAATCTAACCATTTTAATGACGATGAACTACCAATCTGTTAACAAAGCCTTTACAATTCACGGCCTTTCATTGTACTCGTATACCCAAATTAAACGGCAGCCCAAATTAATAATTGTGCCTTCAAAACTTAAGGTTCGTTTAAACTGGGCCGGAGAGATAGACTGCCGACACCGGACTTTGACGAGATTTTAGTATTGTATATTTTTCATCATCATGTTGAAGAATGAGGAGAATGTAAACGCTATAAGAGTAGAGGAAGACGAAATAAACGATGGATGGACAGTGTGAAAGATGATATGGCAAAAACGAGGCGTCTGATGAGATGACTATTCTTTTTCTTAGCGTGTCGATGGCAAATCGCTAAATTTGTTTAGCCCAAAACTCAGCCAAGCGAACTCTGCTCGCTGATGCAGTCATAAGATCCTCAAGTGCGCAGGTGACAGGGCATGCAGCGCAAGATAGAAGGTGGGCCATTTTCTGTGGAGGCACGCCGCATACACATTTCAGATCTGAGCCGTCCAAGAACCCCCATCTAAAGAGATTGTGTTTGCTACGGCCGACTTGGGTTCGGAGTCTATTTAGAGATTTCCAGGTCAGCCACGGCAAAGCATGCCCGGGTGGAAGGCTTTCGGAAGGCTGGATGAAGTCGTCAGGGGGCTTAAGCAACTCCCGCCAAAGATCACATCTCGCTGTAGAGGCGTTGCTATTATAAGCTGGGCCAACGCACCCAAAAAAATAAAAAAGTATGGAAGAAGAAAACACGCTGCGCAGACCTCAAATGAATTGGGATAGGGTCAAGACAATGATGATCTTCTTCATCATCTGTCCTTTTCCCAACTGTGACTCGGCCCCCAGTCTAACCGGATGCAGCTGGATACCAGTATTTTACATGGAGCGACTGCCTATCTGACCTCCACAACCCAGTTAGTATTGGGTAATACGATACTTCTTGGTAGTACTGGTTCTCAGACTTTCGGGCCACTAACTACCTAAAGATTGTCAAAGATCTACAAAATGACAGCCGGGTCCAACAGCTTAAGGGTATTTACGCATAGCATTTCATACAAACTTTCAAGTACTTTTTTTCCGAAATGACTGAACCGATTTTAATGAAACTTCATACGCCTACGCCTTTGGGAAAAAAAAACATAAGTTCATAAAGTTAGTAGAGATTTTTTTCCAAATATCTTAAAAAAAAAGATGATAGAAAAATCTTGTTTCTATGGAAAATTTTGAATCGGTCTAATTTAGCTGTAACACTATTTTTCGAAAATGTTCTGTTGTATGAAATGCGGCAAGGTAAGGCATAAACGCTCTTCACGTGCTTTCAGAAGCTCGGAGGAAACTCAGGCACGGAGGCATGGGCTGCGGGTTGTTCGAAAGAGATACCGCGGCCCTGGAACACAAAGGGCTTAGAAGGAACATGGGTGGGTTTTAGTCAGTCAAGTCTGACACTCCTTCCCGCTCCGCCCAGAGCGGGAGAAGTCATTTGACGATTTCCCATCCGCAAAAAAAAAAAAAAAAGGCACGGGCCTGCATATGAAACGGGTTTTTGGTCCCATAGTAAAACGGGGAAAATCGTGTTTTTCTATGGGATCGAAAACCCGTTTCGTATGCCCTAATCGTATCACGATAAACAGCCACTCGGATCGATCATTAGTAGGGCTACTAAGGATTTACCCGTGTGGCTGTTACTATTTAGCCTCGAACACATGTCTTCCAAGTAGGTATTCATTTGTACGTACCGCTTGGAACCTTCACAAAGAAACAAGATGTTGCCAACCCTAAACTGAACCGTTTACCTATAAATATTCCGCGGGTAACTTAATAAAGCATTCATAAAGAAGTCGTAGAACTGTCTATACTTTGAGTTCTTCGGAGGAAAATACTCGACACTCAGAAATCATGAATTTCGCTAAGGTCCTGTTCTTTGTTTGTGCCTGTTTCATGGCACTGGCTACCGTGTCGGCAGCGCCTGGGAATTTCTTTAAGGACTTGGTAAGTTGATTATGAACTTTATTGTCTCTGGGATTTGAGTTTGATTTTAGTAAACTGGTCTTGAATAATATGTGAATTATCTTCATGCGTTAAAAGAGATGTGTTACCATTTTGAATATTTTTTTTTGTTTTTACCTATCCTATACTATTAAATGAGCAGAATATTTGTAATAATGTTCTCGTAAATGGCTCTGACAATTTCGATGAGAGTTGTATAGGTGATTACGAGGGCGAAAAATCGATCTATATAGCTAGGTCTCATATCTAATCTGAATAAAATAGTTTTTTTCTTTTTTCACCCGAACAGAGCTCTGTTGCCCAGGTACTAAGTTTTTTTTTGAAGGCTTGTTTTATGCAATAGATATAATAATATAAAAAACAAGCCTGTCTAAATATGACAGTTTTACTGGCATTAAGTCCGCCTATGTATATGTTTGTATGTATATGAGTCTTGTTACTGAAAAGAAACCAATTTTATTTATTTATTTACTAATTTTATTAGTTTAAATAAATCAATTTTTATAAAAGCCTGAAAACGTGCCACTTCAAAGCAAAAGCTTATTTGTTTTAAAGAACTACCGACATCCTAGCTTACTACATAATAAAGCGTTTTCAGACCATTTATTTTTGACTTTAGTACTTATTTCTTTGACAATTCAGCGAACAGTGGATATATTTTAGTCTTTACTATCATCATATCATGTTTGTCTAATTTTCTTCAAGCTGAAATAAGTAGGAACTTAGACATAAAATAGTTAGGTAAATTTATTCATGCAAAAGTCTCTCTTTTCTCTTTTTAGGACTTCAGCAATCCAAATGAGGGCTTAACATTTTATCTACAATATTGTTATTGAAAAAGTCTAAAACATTGAATTTACTCGCATTTTCAAACGTCTTTCATAATGCGCACAGCAAAGAGACTCTCTGCCTGCGTCTGTGTTTTCCAACGCTTACAACCCTAATCTCTTTAAAGTTAGAGTGAACAGGCTTCTTCTGGTAAGCTAGTACCATTGTGGACTTTGTCTCTGTCATTTCTGACATAGACTAGAGTCAAAAATAAAATCACTACAAAAAAAAAGATGACAAAAACTATCGAAAAGCTTGTATCAATCATATTAAAGTAAACTTAACATAAATCAAGCCTGTGATCCCCACAGGGTTAGGCAGAGGTGTGCCTACATTGCGCCAATATGTTAAAGTCGAATATTATGATTTCGCCTGTCATGTAATAGGGGGCGTGCGTTATTGAAAACAGTGCGTGGAGTCCCTCCGCGCGGAAGAAGTGAAACTTCGTAATACTACACGCATGCGTTCGAGTGCCACGCATTCACTCTCGTTATTTTATAGAGCTTCTAAATAATATTTTGTTGTTTTCTTGTTGTATTATTTTTATAACATAATTATTGCATAAGTTTATCGAGGTCATTCTACTCATGGAAATTGAGTGAAGGCTGGTCACACCGAAGAGTCGAATGCATGACTGTTTGCACGCCATCTTGCGTACCTAGTAGAACTGCATAGTAACAAATCTTGTAATACTGCCATCTCTTATTGAGTTTTAGAAAATATTCCCCCTCCATGGTAGCGTTAAACTTGTTGGAAGTCGCATAAGAAGTTTCACTTCAAAAAGTGCTTTGAAAGTCATTGTCACTTAATTAGGTCCTAAATTCGCAACGAAACGAGTCATCCAGCAAGAATCATTCAACGGTGTTTAATAATTAAAGCCCTCTCCCAGTCTCCTACTTTGCTGTGACCTTACAGGGTTCATATTTATGTACCCAGCTTTAAGCCCCTTGTAACATCTTTTTTTACCATATGAATTTTATTGTATTATTTCAGGAAAAGATGGGCCAGAGAGTTCGTGACGCAGTCATAAGCGCTGGACCCGCCGTTGACGTGGTTGGAAAGGCTACACTCTTGTCTAAAGGAAAATAAATCTTATTTTATGGACAGAACATAACGTAAATTTGATTAATTCCATGCTATAACTTTGTATTCTTTTTAAATAAATGCATTAAAATCAAATTGAGTAATTATTTCTTTATTGTTTTAGCGTACACCCGTATCTACAGTCAAGTCAAAGTAATTACTTCAGATTAACTAATTACTTGTGCAAACATTTTTTTATTAAATAGACAAGTATTTAAACGATGTTATACTACCGTTAATATACTTCACAAGTAAAGTAAGACTTTACTTGTGAAGTTTATTGAGGCAAAGGGAGTGGTCATCAGGGGGTTGTTAACTCAATTATTACAAGTTAGTAAGTCGATATGTGGATAATAACAAACAGTATAAAATAATAACAAAATTCGAAACATTTTCGTTGAAATTGAAAAATTCATTTTTAGAAGCGTAATATTATTACTTGGAAAAAAGCTGTAAAAGACATGAACAAACAAAGGCCATTTCAGATAATCTGACGCCTTTGAACTTTCTTCTAAGTTTCAGACATTACAAGACCTGTCAGAAAACCGCCCAGAAAAATTAAAGTCTGTGTTTTTTGCGTGTTTTCCAGACGGCTCTATTTTTTTATAAAAAGTTCACTTATAGGTCCTGTGAAATAAATATGACATTTGATCAACGACAGACGCCTACGTTGAACTGGACGGTTCCAATTAGATTTCCTTGGCTCGTGTAAAACGTGGGTTGATCAATACTTAGTATAATGAGGCTAAGAGTTTGTTTGTTTTGTTGGTTATTATTTATTTATTTATTGAAAAAAAAAACTTTATTTAAGAACTATGCTCCATAAAACCGTTATCACGGTTTGTCTGTGAAAACGGAACAATATGTTTAAAGAAAATGTTAATAGTGCAGACACTTAATGAATACTAATATTACTTGTAGCTAACAATCAATAAATCTTAGTAACTACTTATTGACCCTGCCTCAACAATTTGCAAACCATCTTCCTAAAAAATATGAATGAATGAATGAATGTTTTATTAAATTTAAAAATTCCTTAATACTAATACATTACCCCACAAAACTGCTTACGCAGTTTAACTGTGAGATCGTTGACCGTATCGGATCGTTGATCGTTGATCATCGTTGTGTGTATGGTTTGACACACTCCTGAGGATGAACAGTTTAAGCGATTTGGAAAACTTTCTTTTCATTTCTGACTTCTTAAATCAGCAGGCAATCGGTTGAGAAGGTATGGTACTCTTTTATCAAGAACGCGCTAATCTCAGGAACTGGTTTCGGATTTGGTTCGAACCTTTTTTGGATAGTCCGTTTATCGAGGAAGGCAATATAGGCTTTTTAACATCACCATTAGGAGCGGAGTTTCAATGAAAAATGTTGCAAAAACGGAAAAAATGTGACGAAAATAAAATTGCGCGGGTCAGCTAGCTTAAGTAAAATCTTTATTTCGGGAAAGCTTGATTGATATGGCAAATTTTTCACAGTCTAATAGATCATCAGCAGGTTATCCTTTTCCTATGTATGTTGCTGTTTGCTTCCAGTCCAACCGAATGCAGCGATTGTCAGTATTTTACATGAAGCGACTGCCTATCTGACCTCCACAAACCAGTAAATGGGTAATACGATACCCCTTAGTAAGACTGGAGATCTAAAAATTACGGCCGGGACCAACGGCTTAACGTGCTTTCCGACGCACGGAGGAAACTATGGTATGGTATCGGTATGTAATTATGGTCACCCATCCACGGACCAACCTCGGCAATCACGGCTTAACCTTAAATACTGGAAGCTGATCCCAAGATAGTTTGGGAAAAGGCTAGGCAGAAATGAAGAAAGAATTTATGTTATTTTTGAAACTACGAGTAGCGTATACAGGGTGTAACGGAAAGGGTATATACATACTTAAGGGTGTGCTACAGACTATCAAACTGAACATGTTTCTCATCATAAAACATGTTTTTCAGCAAAAAAAATATCTGCTGCTCCATAGAAAATTGCAATACCTATTTGACCCAAATGTATAGGCAGCTGATATTTTTTTTTGCTGCAATTTTTTTTTATGATGAGTAACATGTTCAGTTTGATGGTCTGTAGCACACCCTTAAAGATGTATATACCTTTTCCGTTACGCCCTGTATACATACCACCGTGTTTTAATTTTCAATGATAATTTACTGTTTTTACTGTTTTATGCGATTCAGTTTGGTCATTCAGGCTGTTTGATCCAGAATAAATGATTTATTTATTAATAGCAGCTGCCTTGGAATCTCCGTCGTCTATAGAAGACGGTGAATAAAAAATTTCAAACTGACTCTGGAAATTAATATAAAATTTGTTTCAAAGAAACAAAGACTAATTAACAAAATTATTAATTCGTCAAGCGAAATAATCCAATTTGCAACAATTTTAATTGATCCTTTGTTAAAAGGCGAAACTTTGAACTTTAAGAGTTCGTAAGTAATAAATTTTTCTTCAGACAATTTTCTTTTGTTTGATAATTGCAATAAAAAGTAATTGATTGGCAAAATAAATGATTAATGATCCCAGGTGTCTAGATATAGTGACAGTAGTCAGCGATAACTTACAACGATGTAAAGGAAAAATGGGTTGGATTTGGCAAAACCGAAAACTCATCATGAGTTTTCGGTTTTTCGGTTTTTAGTCTTTACCCAATGTCGAAATCGGCTTCCAGTTTAACCAGATGCAGCTGAATACCAGTATTTAACATGAAGCAACTGCCTACCTGACTTCCACGACCCAGTTAGTATTGGGTAATACGATACCCCTTGGTAAGACTGTTTGTCAGACTGCACACCCTGGATGCATCACTCAGTCCATCCATCGTTTCTTTGGTCTACTCTTATACATAATATATCAACGTTCATACTCAAACCTACCAAAACTACAATTAACCAACTACGAGAGGCACCTGTTCTTATCATAATTGTGCTTTTTTTTTGTTTTAGTCCATACCTGGGAGCTTTCTAGCTGCGGAAATTTCGCAGGTCAAAGTTCCAACTCAAACTCAAAGCATTTATTTCAATTAGACCATTACAGGCACTTTTGAAAGTGAAGCTAAGTCCCAGTCACAAGGCATTATAACTTGTGAAAGTACTGCTGTTGCCCATTCCAAAGCGTAGATCTCTATGGATTGTACTGTGTGTGCACTGTATTACACATTTTTTTTTCAAACATCTTTTCTATTGTACCTACTATTTAATGCATTCATCAGTACAATGTTTCGAGTGCTTTAAATTGAATGCAACCATAAACCAAAAAAAGTAGTTTTCCAGCAATCATTTCTGCGCAGGGTTACTTAGTTTGATGTTCAGAATGCTTGGTTGCCGGCTTCGTGATGGGCGAAATGACGCGCTTGGGTTCGAACCCCTAGGCCACAACCACTCAGGTTAAAAGTGCACTCCAAAATTACTCATTCCTTCTACATTTTTCCATAGGTTTTCGCTGTAATATTGTAGTAATATTTCAGACTAGCATTATTTATCGGGTATCCCCCTATCCCTTGATGTTTCCTTATATGTTATCAGACAGGCTATAAATTAGCTGCCAACATGTATATATATATTACCTATATAACTATCCGGCATAGGTTATCAGGAGCTCACTGATAAACGTTCTAAATGTGTAGTGTTTGTCTAGGAAATATTGAAACGCTTTCGTTTAGAGACTTTCTTGTGTCATTTTTCTCAACTTTCTTTAAATAAATTACTTGTTTTTCTTTACTCTCTTCTAGATGTTGAGCTATCCCAAACCCATTTTCTGTATAGTTTTAAATATTGACCTGCCAACTTCAAGTTGCTTCATACACCTGGAAGTCCCTGATTCGTTGACGGACGAAGATGTAACTCCAACCTCGTAAAGTGGGTCTATCTGGACTTTGGGTTGGGTGTATTGCAAACTATGCTTCGCTCTCTGCCCGCTGAGCCAACTGTTGTGCCAGTAACTTCAAGAAGAAGATTTTTACACGGGATTCTGGGTTAGTTTCAAAGCTTAAGCCTCATTCTGACTGCTTGGACACAGCTCTCTCTCCTCTCTTTTTGAGAACCTGGGTTCGAATCCACAACCTTCAATTCGAGTCAGGGCCTTTACTGCAGGCCTACCATAACTTCAACGTACCTTATCTTCCTGCTCCATAAACCACTTAAAATGGTTCTGAAGCTACTGTGTCTTCTTGCTTCGTTGGTTTAGTGGTTGCAAGCGCGACTCCTGAACAAGATGTCCCGGGTTCCCAGGTCAGGCAAAGTGTTATTTGGTTTTTCTATCAGGAACTTCTCAGTAGCAGTCAGGGGGCTTGATTTGTGCCCGGTTTATGGCATTAGGCTTGCCCCCCCATTAAATAGGACTTTAAAACAAAACTAGCGAAAAATGGTTGCATTATAACACTGGTGTCGTACACTTCGGGAATTACAGGCTTGATCTTATGTGTCTACTTCATGGACAGTTAATTTGTTACTAATATACATAAAGAGAAATTTGCTGGGGAATTTGTTCCGCCACTTCTTCTTCCCAGCTAAATCACTAGGAAGTGGCGAAGGACGGGCGTTTTGGGGGACTGTCTCTTGTAATTTTGCAGTCAAAAAGTGCTGATTATATCAGCCTAATTTAAATAAGTGATTTTTGATTTGATTTGCAACAGCTCCATTAGAAAAAATGTAATATCAAACAAGAATTTACTTATCTCAATTTCAACGTTGCTGACCTCTACACAGCCTCCTACCAATATTTTAAAATCAACTTTTTTAATTTTACGTTGAAGACAATAGCAGGAAAATCATTAATTTATTTGTTCCTCTGCTCGGGACTTTATTTACTCATTTATTGAAGGGGAATCCTTCTTTCCAAAGCCTTTTTGTGGTTTATTTATTATTGTGTTACTTTAATCAATAAATATTATGCGCAAACAGTTTGATGTTATTTACATTTTCCTATTTGTATTTCAAATAATAGATTTAATACATAAATAGATAAATTATTTTGATAAAGAAAAACTAAAAACTGACTGACTTGTCCAAGCACGGAACTGATGTATTATCAGATAAATAATATCTTCAGGAGGTTCTCATTAGAAATGAATTTTCATATAATATACAAGGTGTTGTTTTGCATCCTCATCAAATTTCAGGATGTTGTCACAAAAGACATACTAAATTACAGTACCTAGTTAATTATTAGAAAACACTGCTTTTTTTGTTGTTCAAACTTTTCAGTCATTCAGAATAACCCCTTTATCGTGGTTTAGGGAATAAGAAATTATCGAATAAACATTTGAGATTTTTTGTATGTGTGTAAGCGAGGTTATAAGGCGAAGATTAGACGATCCGCGTTTAAAACAAGGGTCACGAAAGCACATTAAGCCGTTGGTACAGGCTTTCATTTGTCAGATCATTGAGACGTAAGTAGTCATTGGCACGAAAGTCTGACAACCAGACTAACCAAGGGATATCGCATTACCCGATACTACTGGGTGATACGGTCGTATTACCCAGTATGTCGAGGTCAGATAGGCAGTTTCTCCATGTAAAATACTGGCATTAAACTGCATCTGGTTAGACTGAAAGCCGACTCCCACATAGTTGGCGTTAGTTTTGACTAAAGCCACGTGCCATACACGGTGTAAATCACTTCATCACGAAGCCGTCAACCAGGCATTCTGTACATGAAACTAAGTAACTTTACGCAAAAATTATTGCTGGGAAACGACTTTTTTTTGGGGGGTGTAAAATCATGTTTTGTGGTAGAACTCAATGTATCGCACTCAAAACATTGCGCTGATGGACGGATTGAATAGTACGGGGGTCGTGGAGGTGTTTAAAGTAAAAATCTTACATTAAAAACTTCTATTTAAAAAAATACTTGTCAAAAAGTTGGAACTTTGACCCCTAACATCTCCGTAACTAGAAGGTTCGCAGGTATGCTGTAGAACAAAAAAATGATCGCAATGACAGGGAGAACCAGTGCCTTTCGGCTTCGTTAAGAGGTGTTTTACACCCTTTATACGAGTAGCAATATGCAGCACTATACTTTAGTATTCTGTCAATCGATTACATTTTACAAGCTTTTATTTGACTTGCAATTTTTGTATGAATGTTTGTTTGCTTATGTCAAATCTAGCGACTTATTTTTTAAACAGTTATCCCTAACCGATTGAGCTAAAATTTTGAATACACGTTTAGTTTTGATGTCAATGCATGGGTAGCTAAGTGAGCCTTCACTTAATGAATGCCTATTCTTAATACAATACGGCGAACTCCCAAAGATGGCGGACTAGTTATTTTGTCTGCAAACACATGATTTATGGGTATCAATTATTAAAACGCTTTGCTGAGAAGAAAACAAAAAAAAAACGCACACCACATATTTTTCGTATAGGCTTATTGAAGGCCTTTTCCATCATCTTTATCGCTAATAGACTGTTCTTCCAAGAAAGCTCAGTGATGAGGTAGATTTTCAGTAGCTATATACAGGATGTAACGGAAAGGGTATATACATACTTAAGGGTGTGCTACAGACTATCAAACTGAACATGTTTCTCATCATAAAACATGTTTTTTCAGCAAAAAAAATATCTGCTGCCCCATAGAAAATTGCAGTACCTATTCGACCCAAATGTATCGGCAGCTGATATTTTTTTTCGCTGCAATTTTTTTTTAATGCTGTGATACATGTTCAGTTTGATGGTCTGTAGCACACCCTTAAGGATGTATATACCCTTTCCGTTACACCCTGTATACACAAACGCACGCGTTTTTCCCATGTGACTGGGCAGAACAACAGAACGCCAACCACTAAGATCCTATAACTACTACAGTCGACCATTCGTCGTTTCTTTATATTAATTTCCCCTGAACTGGTATAGCGCATAGTTTTCGCAGTTGGCAGCCATTTTTATTTTAAGTTATTCTCACAATCAATTAACATGTTCGATGTTAATTTCCTATTCAAATATTTTGATAATTTATCGCTTAACATCATTTCAAAGGTACTTTACAATGCAGGGGTTTCCCCATTTCTCAATGTAATGTTACTCACCTTACGAACTTATTATCTTGTTGCATTTAAAAAGAACGTTCGAAATGAATACGTACTGCCTTAAGACCAAGAATCATTTTCCATTGCCATGGGTAAAGAAAGCAAGAAACAGAAAAATCTGTCTTAATGTTTGAGTGTAAGAACTGTTTTCGAATGGCTAAGTATTTTTCATTCTTAGTAGGGCTAAATGGAGTAAGTATATAAGAGGAACTTTACTTTCAGGATATCATTCTACTTGCACTCTTTAACCAAGTCACTAACAAACGTGCTCGGTAGTGTCCCAAGTCAAGTTATAATAAAATTAAAAAAAAAAACTTCAAAATGAATTCCAAAATCATCATCTTTTTGTGCGTTTGCTTGGTCATCATGTCTACGGCATCCGCTTGGGATCTCTTCAAGGAAATTGTAAGTTTTAATTGCAAGTTTTTATTATAAGTTATTTTTTTTTTATTTTAAGACCTTTTCTGGACTCACTAAAGATCTGTTTATAGCATTTTTATGACAATTTAATGAGTTTCTTCAATTGAAACGAGGAATTAATACTGCCATTTTTATTAAATTAGCTTGAACAAGTTAATTAAAATTGCAGCATTAAATACCAGCTTTACTCCCGTTGGTCCCTAGAACTAACAAGAGAAGAGTAAAATGATAAACATGGGTTCCTAGTTTTAATTCCCAGGTTAGGCGAAGTATTAGGAGCTCGTGTCTAAATAATAACAGCCGCACGGGTCGATCTTTAAGGTTAAGCCGTACTAGCCGAGGTTGGTCCGTGGATGGGTGACCATAAGTACATACCGAGTTTCCTCCGTGCCTCGGAAAGAATGTTAAATTGTTGGTCCCGGCTTTCATTTGTAGATCTTTGATAGTCGTTACGAGTAGTCAGAAGCCAAAAGTCTGACATCCAGTCTTACCAAGGGGTATCATATTACCCAGTTACTGGATTGTGAAGGTCAGATAGGCAGTCGCTTCATATAAAATACTGGTACTCAGCTGCATCTGGTTAGACTGGAAGCCGACCCCTAAATAGTTTGGGAAACGTATGCACGCAGCTTCGCACGCGTTGATTTCGGTTATTGTCCCACAGGATATAATATCGGGATGAAATGTATTAAAAACTTTTGTGTTAACGCAGGTTATAACCTAACTAACTTTACAACAACTGTATGCCAAGTTTCATCCAAATCCGTTCCGTCCACCCAAGGTAGCGCTATCAAAAAGTGAAAAGATAATTATATGGGGTAGGCCTTTGCCGAGCTATAGGACATTTAAGTCTAAAAAAAAAAAACCGGTAGCGAATGAATCAGGGTGTGAAGTTGATGGTGTTAACAATCCTTTGTTGTGAGTTTTTGAGAATGTATGTTTATTACTCTTTCTCGCGAAAACTAATAAACGGATTTGATATGAAATTTGGCACACAGTTACTTTATAACCTGAATTAACACATAGGATATTTTTATCAGGGTAGTACAATCCAGTGACAAAAACTCCACGCGAAGCTGCGGGCTTATGCTAGTTATTATTATAAGCCTATGTTGTCCCACTGCAGGACAAAAGCCTTTATTCCCTCCTTCAAATTTTCGCGATTTAGTGCGATATAATCCTTTGAGAATCAGTTCTTGCCGTTCCTTGCATTTGGTATCCACTGATTGGATATTTTGCCCATTGCTCTTTCGACATGCGGCCGATGAGATCAGCAGCCCATTTCAATCTAGCAGCTGTAAGGCCCGCATCAGCTATTTGGGTTTTGGAGCATAAAATCATATGTACTTCACATATGATTTTGATGGGGTATTAACAATACTTTTGTATTTTTTCAGGAGGGAGTTGGACAAAGAGTCCGTGATGCAGTCATCAGTGCTGGACCGGCGGTTGACGTACTTGTCAAAGCCAAGGGATTGGCTCATGGTTCGAGCGAAGAAGAATAGAAAAACTATGTTTTAAGAAACGCCTATTATGATACGTATATTATGGTACCTAC
The DNA here is from genome assembly GCA_963082945.1 of Cerastis leucographa. Classification (NCBI taxonomy): domain Eukaryota; kingdom Metazoa; phylum Arthropoda; class Insecta; order Lepidoptera; family Noctuidae; genus Cerastis; species Cerastis leucographa. The sequence goes on from OY720370.1 coordinate 7,039,823, forward strand.
CTATGTAAATAATATAAGGTAACATCAGTACTGTTGTGAAAATGTGTAAAATCGAGTTTAACTTTTAATCCATCACATTTAAATATTTTCAATTTCATCAAAACTTTAGAGATAAATTTTTGACTGTTTTTTTTTTCATTAAGTTTTTTTTTTATTTTCATTGGTACAGTACAATCTGTTGTCAACATTATCTGACCCACCCTAAAAACAAACGAATTTGAACCCTCTTTGTGTAACATTAAGGTTTATTGAATTTATATGAGTTTAAATAAATGCAGTTGTACGCAATGGCTTTTATAAAATATTCGGTTTAGCATCATTATGTTTATTGTATCATTACTACCTACTACTAAGGAAAATTTTACCATCCTGTTATAAGATAAGAAAATCAAAAAAAAACCGTCTTCTAGAAATAAAGTATTTTTACCCATAGCTTTAAATAATTATTTTACCCCACTTGTATACCCAAGCATTGTAAGGAAATCTGAACTTACCCCATAACTAATATAAAGTACGAAATTGCCATTTCACTTTTATCAAGAGAACTCTAAATGTGCAGATTCCAATGCGCCACATTGGAAAACCTATTGGGATTATGGTAAAAATAAATTAACCTAAAAATGTAATACAGACATAAATCTGTCTCACACTACTAGGCGATCGAAATAGCATTAAAACAATCTCAAAAAGTAATCACAACATACCAGGTAATCTTAAAAAAAAAACTAATCATTATAAAGTAACATAATAAAGATTAGAAATGGTACTTAAATAACTTTTATTATTTCTCGACAGGAAATAATAGTGCATATGAAATATTACTCGTACAAGACTTGTGTAAAATGGTACAATACACTTCAGTATTTTTCTTTCTATGTGAGTAACTGTCGTATATTTTCAACATTGTTGACTGTATACAGGGTGAAAGAGACAGTGGCGTTAAAATGGTTAATACGTATTCAGTACATCTTTCAGAACCATCAAACAACATCAAACAACCAAAACATATAAATTTTACGTCAATTATCAAAAACACATAATTATATAGCTGTTTTCTACAAAAATGCAATGCAAACACGGTGAAAATGTTTAAAAAAAATTGTGGGGCTTCAAAATGATATACTAAATACGTGGTCACCGTTTTAACGTTTGTGTCCCTTTCACCTTGTATTTGTTGTACACCAAAACAGACTACAAGCAATTACTAAAGATATTTGGGTTTCACGTGGCTCCTGCCGATCGGCAAACTCTGTTCGGCATGTACCGTCGCCGGGTCTGTTTGGCACAATTCAAGGAGAACTGGGCTGCTTTTTCTTGAACGTATTTGTACATAGGATTCTGCCACCTAGCTGTGTCGAATTATGTACTTAACATGTGCCTTATTTATTGGCAGGAAAATTGATTGGTTTTTATGACTTGTTTTAAAAACTTAAAAACTTTTTTTAATTTTAATTTTTTTTAATTTTAACATGGCTTGGTTACAATAAGCAAGGTTAGAAAGCAGACGCACCAGCTGTACCTATATAATTTATACCTTGTATAAAATTTCATGCTTCTAACTTTTAAAATGACCGGTTGTCACACAATCGTTCATCTCTAATATTATATCTTAAGGGGTGGAATTTCGAAAAACCCTTTCTTATTGGATACCTACTCTTCACAAAGAACACACCCTCCAAATTTGATGTATCTAGGACCAGCGGTTTAGGCTGTGCGTTGATACCAGTAAGTCCGTCCGGATTTTCAATCTTATATATATACAAGGTGATGTTTTGTATCCTCGACAAAATTCAGGAGGTTGTCACAAAAGGCGTAAATGATCAAATTAAATTACGATACCAAGTTAATTATTAATAAACGGTACTTTTGTTATGTAGGTTTTTCAATATTTCAGAATAACCCTCTTAACATGGTTTAGAGGATAAGAAATTATCGAATAAACGTTTGAGATTGTTTGTATGTGTGAAAGCGCGGTTATAGGGCGAGGATCAGACGTGCCGCATTTATAACACGGGTGGTATACACTTACCGATTTCCATAAATTAAAAAATTACCTACCGATTTTAGTATTGATTCGGGTCGAGAATCATTAACTTAGTTAGCGCCTTGAATTTGACGAGGATGCAAAGCAACAGTTTGTGTATAGATCATCTGCTTAGCCATTTCCCAACCGTGTTGTGGTCGGCTTCCATTCGAACCAGATTTATCTTCCTCCATCTCTGTTAAAAAACTGGCCCTAACCCTGTATCATCTCTTAAGGCCCTTGGTTAGGGTTCAAAACTGTCTAAACACAAACCTTGAAATGCGTGCCATATCGAAATAGTATCGATTTGCCGTTACCATTATACATAAGTCGCATTGAACAATCCAACTGTCCTGAGATGTTAATCGAGGGTCTTGCTTATTAGGCAAATGCTCGTACCTAACGGCTATTAGTATCACACGGCAACTGCAAAGCGATCGATGCCTTATCAGATTTGGAGTAAGGTCGCTTTTGTGTACATCAAATATTTAATAATGTGTATTTTATCGAATGGCTGTCAAACCTGACTTCTCACCAAAGCGCAAATCAGAAAATTAGAAACATGCCAGACAGCAATGGAGAGATGCATGCAGAATATAAGGAAATCTGAAAAAGTACGTAACTTACCTATACGTTACTATCAGAAATCGCACTAAAATAGAAACCGTTACGACAAGAATGAAAAAACTTAAGTGGCAATGGATAGGTCAAGGACAGGACAGGACATACAATAAGAGGAATTGAAAAGTGGAACAAAAGCATAGTTATATATAGCATGTTTTGGTACCCTAGAAATAGGAAAAAGACACGAGGCAGACAGATACGAAGGTGGGAAGACGAGATAAAGGCGATAGCAGGAAAATTATGGACTAGGAAAGCCCCAAACCAATCAGAGTGGAAAGAATTGGTGGAGGCCTTTGCCAAAGTTGAGCAAACACACGGAGTTGTCGATGTCATCGACTCAGCAGAGTCGTTAAGTTAAGATTTTGTATTTATTTTTTATTTGATTTTATTTTTTATAAATATCCTTTTTGTGTCTGATTAGAGGCGATTAATGTTATTATTATTTGGTAATTTTTTCTTTCTCCGGCTATCCGAAAAGTGCTGATAGCACGCGCATATGCAGCTGGTTATCAGTTGGGTTAAGAGTTGATGCAGTAGAAATAGATATAACACGGTTCTGTGCTGTAGGTTGAGTGATAGATGAGGGTATCATCATCATCAGCCTATACTGTTCCCACTCCTGGGACACAGGCCTCATCTCTATGAGAGGGAATGGGCTGTAATTATCCACCACGCGGGCCCAGTGCGGGTTGGTAGATGTCACATGTCTTCGAATTTCGATGATCATCACTCCAACATGGGTATGTTGGAGTGAAAATGCTGTTGTTGCAGATCGTCTGATTCACATTGGAGGAACTTCCTCACCAGTCTGCACGTGTTCAATATCACTGCTTTCTGCAGCAGGAGGTAGGTAATAGAGGGCAGGTTCAGGGAAGTCAGGGACTGGTCGAGTTCTTTTGGAATCACTACTGTCGTGGACAACACTATAGGAATTATCGTTACTTTTTACAGATGTCAAAATCTTCTCCCTTATCTTTTAATTCAGTATCCTTAGATATTGTTTTCGCTATTGTACTTTGTAGATATTATTAAAGTGTTATTTTATCGAAACAATAATTGTGAATACAGAATCCAGCTAACAGAAGCCACATTTTTATTTGATGCTTTAATAAAGATCTCGCTATGATTTCCAGTAATAAAATAATTTTAAATAAAATTTAATTTATTAAATATCTTACCAAGGGATATCGTACTACCCAGAACTAACTGGAATGTGTAACAGGCAGTCGCTCCTTGTAATATACTGGTATTCATCTGCATCCGGTTTGACTGGAAGCCGATCCAAACATATTTGGGAAAAGACTACGCAGACGATGAATATTCTAAAGTCACCCGAACTCGGCGCTTCACTAGAATGCTCAGACTTACAATAGAAAAAAAAAACTCAGATGTTGTGCTAATGTTTGCTGTTTTTTATCGTTATCGCTACCCTAACGTTCGAGCCAGTCTTACAATTTCGTTATCCAGTAACTCGGCCAATATAATATCAGGTGGCCTGCCATGGTGCCTTAAGCTAGAATTGTTTTAATCTTATACCAGAGTGAGAAAGAGATGACGCTAGACGTTATCCATAGCCACGTCTCTTTCCCAAATTGGAATGAATACTGTTTTATGACGTCAAGGCAATCCTTCAGTTACGCAGTCTGTGTAAAATAGTATTCAACTTTACTTCATTGCTAACACCAAGAGTCGACCTCAAAACAGGTGGGGTAAAATTTCAGTAGATGATGTATCTTCTTTTCATTCCAGTACTGATGGTAATACATGGCAACTGCTTACGAAGTTACGTCAACACTAGTCATCCAAAACCCTGGAAAGTTTTATACTATCCCAAGAAAACACTATTTCATAAAGCTGATCTGATTAACAACGGATGTGTCACATTCATCAATAAATGTCCTAAAATTTACAAGTAAGTTGCAGTAGACATGTTATTTAGTATATTTTAATGCTGACAAAATATACTATGGATAATATTAGATTCATACACATAACATAAGATCAGGTGGCCTTCCATGACGTCTTAAAACATTATTGTATTACTGCTTTTCCAGTGTGGGAAAGAGATGGCGCTAGACATCCTGTATAGCTCCGTCTCTTTCCCACACTGGAATAAGAGTAAAACAATACTGCTTGAAGACGTCATAGTAGCCCCCCAGGTCTGTAATCCCCGAAGGATTACGCAGAGGTGCATCCAATGGTGCACCCACATTTCTCCAGTTATTTTTAAGTCCCATAAAATATGGGAGGGCCTATTACCATCAACTGGGCACAAGTCCAAACTCCGTAGCTGCTGCTGAAAAATTCGTGATGGAAAAACCCAATACCACTTTGCCCGACCCGGGATTCGAACTGAGGACCAATGTTCAGTAGCCATTACTAGACCAATGAGACAGTCAATCAAACATTGACGCCTTTTTACCATTGGCAAAAAGGCGTCAATTTTTGAGGCAGAGAGGAGAAAGACAGGAAGAACACACTACTTTCTGGCTTTCTCAACACAGCCAAAGAAATAATTAAAGCGCAAAGTATATTCATTACTTTTATGCTCCTTGATTTCTTTCAGACGTAATGTGATTTGTGCTCGTCACTATGATGGATACTATAAGACGTTCGATAACTACTGTGAAATGGAATATGAGAACTGCAATAGTTGGCGACGTAAGTAATGTTAATATCTTTTTCAACACACTTGCTCATAAAGTGTCTTTATGGTCACCGCAATTAGGCACAGAATGACACCCATAATCTAACTGTGACTTTTTCATTGCTCTAACTCACTAGTGAGTTATAGTGTTTTTTTTTTTAATTTTATTGGTTGAGGTGCTTTGTTCTTAAAAAAGTTTTTATTCAAAAAAAAGATCGTGTACAATCTATTGCTTGCTCATTTCATGCAACTTCTTATTTAAATAGATAATTTTAACTCGTTCGTGTTTCATAAATAAAACTTTCACTCAAATACAACTTTTGTTTTCTCTGTAATAAAAGAAAACTTTAAATTCCCCATTTTGTACGTGGCAGAATAAGCGCAAACGCTATGCGCGGAAAATAAAAAAAAAAACCTCATCCCTTTAGTTTGTGGCTGATCGCAATGCGCGCGCATAGGAAAACTGATTAATTTTTCCCACCATAGCGAATCATTTTTCAAAACCCGTTTTCACTGTTGAAATTATAGTTATTTATTAATTAAAATGTCTACAAGTAGGTAGGTACTAGTTACGAAGAAAATGATTTATGTTGTACACCGCCCGATATAAACCCGATATGTGAAGCCCTTAACGTTATGGAAAGTTTACTACCTGAAAACTCCAAGGAAAAATATCTATTATCTACTAAATAAAATGAGTTTTTATTGTTATTTTATTCACAAGTGTGTTGAAAAACGTCGTATGATACACGTGTGTATTGGTGATTACCGACCTCGGCTCTCTTAAGACCCTCACCTAACGGCTCGGGTCTCACCGGTAATCACCAACATTACACACTAGTACCATAATGTACTATTATAAAATAGTTTTATTCATTCTGGCCGTTTTCGGGAATGACGGCCAATACAGACACAGGTGCACTCTCTGTTCCTTTACTATCATTGGCCGACGCAGGATTCTATGGCTTGACGACCTTTTTGAGGCACGGGGGTATCATAAAGCCAACTTGCAACTTCGGACTGCTATTGAGGAATTCCTAATGGAAAAACCCTGATAACACTTGGATCAAAACCTGGACCCCATGCTAAATAGCTTCAAGCGCGACTAACGGGGCTGATAATTCCACAGTTTCATCATCATCATCCTATAATGTTCCCAAAGCTGGGACACAGGCCTCCTCTCTATGAGAGGGAGTGGGCTGTAATCCACCACGCGGGCCCAGTGCGGGTTGGTAGATGTCACATGTCTTCGAATTTTTAGTTCCAGGACATGCCGGTTTGCTCACGATGTTTTCCTTCGCCGTTTTTGAGGGCAGCGGTGATGAAATAAATTACACCCTATACCCAATCGAACCCACGGCTTACTGCTCATAAGTCGGGGCTGCCAGCACTGGGCCACCGCTGCTCTGATATATTCCAGAGTTTACAAGTACGATTTTTTTTTTAGAATGGACGTTATTCAAGCAAGTAAGATGTTAACAGAAAACAATATTGCTATAAATTAATTACAAGGCGCCTAAAATTAAATCATTTACTTTAGAATGGATTTTATTTGTGCTACCTGGTAACTAGGTTGCGGAAGTCAGATAAGCTGCCTGTCGCTCTATCTGCGTCTAGTATGACTGGAAGCTGACCCAAAAATAATTGGGCCTTTTGGCTAGACAATTGATGAATTGTCTTTAACTTAAGGGGAAGCGTCAGGGTAGCCTAAGCGCCAGGATAGACGGAACGGCTGCTGAAATTCAATTTTCCTCATGTTTTTTTGCAATTAGGAGGTCAGTGTCAGGCTTTTATGTTGATTAAATTTGATCTTCTTCTTCTTTGCGTGTCCGTATTTATTCATTTAATCCCATTGCATGAATATTTCCTGAAAGAGTATTTTAATGGGATTAAATGAACTTAGTGGTAGTGGTTATTGATGATTTTAATGATTATAATTCTGATAATACGTGCGTTTTACGGCGAATCATATTTTGTTCAACATACGGCCTGCCACTGACCGGCAAATAGCTAAAAACGTAAGTTTCTTTTTATTTTACGGGGTTGTGCGTTGTTTCATCGCTAATTGTTTAATCGAATTTTGTTTCACATAAATTGTTTCTCATATTATCATTTCATAGAATAATTAATACGCAGAATACTTACTTTGAAGAAATTTAAATCATCGATTTTTGTTTCAAATAAAGTTTAATGTTAGAATATTCATATCATAGAATAACAAATCAAATATTATTTTTCCACATACTGTTTGTTTCACATAAAACTTATTACGAAGAATAACATTTTAATCGACTGACAGTTTCTAAAATTCAAACCTTTGAAAAATGCATACCCTCCTACAAAATTACAACACCGGGTTCACAAAAATAATGCGGGTAAATTATTGTCAAGCAGGAAAACAATCTTGTTATTCTCACTAATGGTGTCCATGCCTGTTGCATGCAGCATGCAGCAAGCATGCAACTTGCAGCATGTAACATGCAACAGGCAAGGTTTCTGTCACGGCTCCGGCGCTGCGGGGCTCCGGCGGCCCCACGCAAGTTTATCGTCGCAGATGGTATTAACGCTCACCACCGCAGCTTCGGCTTGCTGGCCGGCAAGCCGGCCAGCCTCAGCCGCGGCGGCGATCATTAGAAACCACCTGCTCTTCAACTCGCGGGCCGCCTCCTCCCTCCGCGCCTACGCGGGCTTAAATTACACTCTAGGGGTAGGGCAAACAAGATTACGTGGAGTCTGTTTTGCAGCCATTCGTTTCTGCCACTAACTTTAGTAGTACAACATATTGACTTTTAAAGACAATATTTTAATTTAAGGTTAATAATTTCGTTGAAATAAAATACCATGGAAACATAGATCGAACAAACAATATTCGTTGAAAAATAATTCTGCTGTTTGATGAGTTGGTCAAATAAAAAAATGTGATTGTAAAATTCTTTGAATTGTGTTTCTGCAAAATATTTTTCATTCAAGTAAATAGTAGTCGAAACAAAAATATTCGAAATAAAAATACGGGGACTAAATATTAAATGAAACATTTTCTGGGAAACGAAATTCTGTCAAATTTCTGTCTGCGAAAGAAGGTGACACCATTTTACGGGCTTCGTTGGCGGTTCCACCTTAAGCTATCAATATCAAAAGTAACTTAAAGTCAAGAAATAGTTTTAGTCTTAAACCGATGAAGGGCTAATGTGAAATTTTCTCTTTGTGCTTGTTAACATCAAAGGACCTTTCAGCCATTTAGCCAACAAACATAGAGGGTAAAATATTCAAGAATTAAAAGAGGATACCTACATGGAATTTTCAATTTAGTACAAATATTTGATATTACAATACGAAAATAATTATGTCTACCTTTCTGTACCTTTTGGTACATCCATCACCAGTTTTGTTTAAATCCCATGTAGTTAAATAGGGAGAGCATATTGCCATCAACCGATCTCAAAACTAGATTCCATAGCTGTTGCTGTATTTGAAAAAAGGGTAACATTAAAACGTCACAGTTTTAAGTAGCTTTCAAGTTATCGTTTAATTTAAACAAATGTTTGGTTTGCTACCGTTTCGGTTTCGTTGGTTTGGAGTAGAGGTTCGTTGGTTTGGAGTAGAGGTTCGTTGGTTACGGGTTCGTCGGTTTGGAGTTCGGGGTCCTCTACAAATTCTACTGTACATGGACCATCGTGAAAATATCCCCAGGCACCTAGAAACAATACAATAATATTACATAACACCACACCTGATTATCTGAAGGTTCAGGCGGTAATACACATCTAACCTATCCTCAATCTTGAGTTACATGGTATAAAACAAAGTGGCACCTTTTAAACTTCGCAACGGATTTTTTCATCAATAGACAGAATGAATCAAGAGGAAGGTTTATATATAATTTATCCCTCTGCCCAGAGGATGTATAGAGGCGGATGAAACACAGCAACAGCAACAACAGCTCACAGCACATGTGCTCGTGGACTGCAGAAGCGTAGCAGATCAACGGGCACAGACTCTTCAATTGCCGGCATCATTCACGGAAGCCTGCAGCAGCCTGAAAAGGCTGCTAGCTTTCTAGGTGGAACGGGGATGGTTGGAGTAACAAGAGGATTTTCAGACGTACGATGGCCTAATAAAGAGGCTAAGTGCGGAAACAGCCCAGCTAACCTAACCTATGTATAATTTATTCCAGATGAACATATCCAAATGTCCACGTGAACGAAGTCTTGGGCAGCAGCTAGTCCTGCTTTAAATGTGTAAATTTGGATGGACGGATGTTTGTCACTGAATCATGCCAGAACAGCTTAACAGATTTGGCTGAAATTTGGGACACATATAGTTTACTAGCTGTCCCGCGCAACTTCTTGCAATTGATGATATATAGCTAGCCTTCCTCGATAAATGAGCTAACTAACACAGATTTTTTTTTTCTGAGATTAGCGCGTTCAAGCAAAGAAGCAAACAAACTCTTCAGCTTCATTATTAGAACGAGTATTAGATTAGATAATCTAGATATTAACGTTTTTTTATTTCGGTATTGTCCCAGTTGCGGTCATAGGTAGTCACCCATATTTGGTCCAACCATGAGTCCCATATAATGTAATAGGGGGCGAGCCTATCGTCAACAATCGGCCGCAAATAAGGACTTCAGGCTGTAACAGAGATTTTCCTGATAGGAACAATCTATTACACTTTCTCTGACCTGGATCTTTTTGCTTAGGCGTCCCTTAATTTTGGCGAAAACGGTCATGAGCCTCCTAGTCCTGTTTATATGTGGCTCTAATCTCCTTTGATCCAGGAAGCCTGAACTTATTATACAGATAATCTTAATAGGCAATTACAAGCCTTAATGAGAATTCAGCTATTTACTACGTAAGTAGATAATGCCTCGGAGTAGTTTGGCTATTTAGATAATGAACTAGTTGTGCTCTTGGTTTTGCTCGCATATATGTATGAGCTGATAAGGGACCTAGAGGGGCTTTCTGTGTGGTAATCGATTGTCATAGTATACGAATTTGATGCGGAAGAATGAAGAAATTTTCATGGAGAAAGTTTTGAGTATGAATGTATGGTAGGGGAAGATGGCCGCCCACCCGCCCGATTATGATGATTAATGGCATTATCGAAGACATACTTCGAAATGTTTCTTGTGTAGTTCAGCAACAGCGATGATCGCTCAGTGCTGGGACTTCCCGTGAACAATTCTTCTGTACGGATTGAACGTGCTCTGTTAACGAGTTGATAGCGGCCGTCGTATCTGTGATCAAGACTATGTGATGTATGTGACTATGTGATTTTTTTCTATTACTACCTTTTGTAGTGAGCAATCGACTTATTGTCGGGCCTACGCTGTCCGCCCATACTTAAGTACTAACGCTGTAACTTCAAATATTGTAAAACCAAATGATTTTAAAAGAGTAACCATGGAGTTACTTGCCGGTTCTTCTCCATAGGAAACGACCAACCCGAACCGTGCACCTTTTGTTGACGTTTTATAAGTGCCCATGTAGGCCTATGTAAAATAAAATATTTTGATTTTGATTTTGATCTGGCATGTGGGAAAAGTCCAGTAACATATTTTTGTTTATCTTATTATTCTATTATATCTACTACTGGGAGAGGGCACTGGTTCTTGTAAGACAGGTCTATCACCTAGCACATGAGTCAATAACTTCACATAATTTTGTAACCTCTTTCTTGCGTAATAAAGATTATTGATATTGATACACGTTGCCCGACCTGAGTATCAAAACGAGGGCTTGAGGCTCAGCAAAAGCGCCTGCGAACATACTACCAATGAGGCAGTAATCATAACCGTAATAGCTAAAGTGTAGAGCATGAGGTCTTGGGTTCGATTCCCGGGCTGGGGAAATTGTTAATGTGTTTTCCCATCAGGAATTTCTCAGTAGCATAGTCTGGATTTGTGCCCAGCTGATGTCAATATGCTCGACCCCTATTACATAGTACTTAAACATAACTGGCGAAATGTGGCAGACCTCACTCTTCGGGGATAGCAGGCATAATCTTATGTAGCTAAAGTAAGTATTTACCGTTCTCATTTTTGCAGTTTTCATAAATCATTTCACAAATTGAACTGTAAGATCCTTTAATTGATGTTCTCTTGTCCATCGCACATATTTGGGGATCGTAATCAGGTCTGAAATCAAATATTTTACTTCACAAGTCTTATCAAAATGGGTATCGGAATATCGAGAACATTATTATCAGCTTACAGCAGTCGTACTACAGTACTACTGCTGGCCGTAAGTCGCACGCCTTTCAACTCGATTTTCGCTGCTAAAGGTGAAAACGCCAGGGCAGTACACCAAATTCAAACTCTTCTTTGCAGGGTGGTGTGGCCATAGGCCTCCCCAAAACATCGTCAAAACTCGACTCAATGACGTAGCAATGTCCGATGAAAACTAATTGCCGGTCTCAAAAATTAACAACTATTCCATACATTTTGATCGTGTCATTTTGTCTCTTTTGTAAGAAACAGTAGTTTTTTTTTTAATTACCGAGTTTTTTTTTATTTTGGTGGTTCAGAATTATATACCGAGTATATTTGTACGTCGATGTTCCTTCTACCCACCCTGTATAGTTCTTATTTCAAACTGGCCTGATGGTTTTAAATATGGAATGCTTACAAAAAAATATGTAATAAGACCTTTGTGGTCCACCTGTTTTAATTTCTCCTTACTTAGGTTTCTGAGAAGACCTACACAAGCTGTATGACTCCATGCAGTCCTCGTAAGCTAGATCCTCATCCGTCTTGTTATACATCTTGTCCATTAGGCCAGGAGGCAACTGCAGACCCTCATACGGCTTCATAGGATACGGTAATAACTCATACGGTATACCTAGCTCGTCAATTTGGTCTGATATTTGTGAAGAAGCTGATGGCAAATTAATCATTAATTCAAAGTCTATCCTCATCAATACTACGTCCTTAGTTTTTGAAGTAAGTAAGTAGGTTTTCGAACGTCGTCATCGCAGGGGGAGGAGTTCGTGGCTGATTAATTGAAGCTGCACGAGTGGATCTTCAAGGTTAAGCAACGTGTGCCGAGGACGATCCGTGGGTGGGTGACCATTTCAATCAAATAAAAGGATTTTTTCTTTTTCCTTTACATAAAGAAACTAACCGTGCCCCGACAAACTTAGTAAACTATTGATCTTGGCTGTAATTTGAAGACAAAAAGTCTTGACAGTCGTTTCAGGTAGGGAGTAAAAATCTGACAACCAGTTTTACCACGGGATACTGTTATTCCCAGTAACAGGGTTTTTTTTTTTTTAATTTTGCCCCACACTAGGAATTTTTCCTGTATCGTGGGTGCGTTTACAAACATTTAAACTCACATACACAAACAGCCAGACCCGGAACAACTATCTGTAGGCCATACAAATATTTGTTCCGTGCGGAGATAGAACCCGCGACACGCAGCGCAGCAGTCGAAAGCTCATCCACTGCGCCAACCGTGTCGTCAAAGATAGGCAGTCCCTCCATGTAAAATACTGGTATTCAGTTCTATCTGGTTAGGGTTACCGGATTGGCCAGAAAATGCGGCATAATATAGATAAGCCTGGAAAAACATAGGAGAAACCTTTGTTCACTGTTCACCTGTGGAACCACACTTTGCTCGACCCGGGAATTGAACCCAGGACTCATGTTTAGCAGTATCGCTTGTTACCACTAGAAGAACGACCAATCAAATTTATTACATTATCCACCTGCACTTACCTAACAACAAAATGAGTTTTATTAAAATACTCATGTTTTGTCCGAAAAATAATTTTAAATCAAACATACCTACCATTACCACCACAAAGCAATGAATAACAACTCCATAATTAACTTGAGTTATTACTCATTTGTATTTGAGTGCAATTATGAGAAAATTAATGAGTCGTCAAATGGTGACTTTAATGACCCCCTACATTGATTAGAAATCGGTACACGTACTCTTAGCCTATGTTCACAAGAAGTCGAACTCCATATTTTTAACTCGCTTTTATTAGGAGCAACTGTAACTAACTACATTCTTCTTCTTCGTCGTTCCCTCGCTGCTCAGGATTGCCACCACATATGACACGTCTCCAAGCCATGCGGTCTCCTGCAGTGTGAACCGCTCGGTACAAGCTGACTCCAACAGCCTTCTTGATCAAGTCTGACCATCTTGCCAGTGCTTGTGCCTTTCCATACAATGCTTAGGCGAACGCATAATACTCGTATATCCGAAAAAGCTGAGGGCACGTGCAAGGGTGAATCTAATGCTTAAAATCTTTGGTTAGGAGGAGCTCGTGGCTAAATAATAACAGCCGCACGGGTCGATCTTTAAGGTTAAGCCGTGCTTGCCGAGGTTGGTCCGTGGATGGGTGACCATAATTACATACCGAGTTTCCCCCGTGCCTCGGAAAGCACGTTAAGGCGTTGGTCCCGGCTATCATTTGTAGATCTTTGACAGTCGTTAGGAGTAGTCAGATGCCAAAACTCTGACATCCAGTCTTACCAAGGGGTATGGTATTACCCAGTTACTGGGTTGTGGAGGTCAGATAGGCAGTCGCTTCATGTAAAACACTGGTAAAAGGCTAGGCAGATGATGATGGTTAGAAGTTTTTGTAACCGTTAGAATGAAAATACACTGCAAAATGTTAAAAACAAAAGAGAACAAAAAAAAATTGTTCCAATCTTTTTCTAGTTGGCTTTTGTCTGTAAGTACCTGCATAACACGTTGAATTTCCGATGATTTCTGCTAAGGTTCTATTTCCGATGACAACATATACATAAAGGTCCTTTAGAAATAAATAAAACGGAACAAATATTTTATCTTCAACACTTTTATTTAATAAAAAAAGATTCTTACAATTATATAATCGAAATAAGGCTTCGTATCAAATATTAGCACTGTACGTTTTGGGCTCAAGAAAACGTATAGTACAATATTATCATAATTAAGTACAATAATACAATATATCTACAGATATTTACAGGTGAAATTATCGTCTAATAACTTGAAAATAAAGGAACTTTTTACACCGTTAAGATTAGTTAAAAAATTGACACTATTAAAGTTCAAATACTTTGCATCTCAACACTGATTGGTTCATGCTATTTGCAGCAGGCCTTTAGTCAGAAAATCTGGGAGCACTGTGAGGTCTTCGTGTTGGCGGTGACAGTGTGTTCCAACTGCGCCAGTGCCGTCAACTCTGTGTCCATTTTCCTACTCTTTATCCTTGTATTCTTATTCAACTGTCTCTTTTTACAGCAGCACAGTATCTCCTCAAACTCTTTTCGGAAATTGTCGTTCAACCACCCGTATAGTAAAGGATTTGAAACTGCGCTTGACATCCCAAACATATGGCAGACCGCATAAGTTATTGTCATAGTCTTCTCATCCATAAAAGGCTGAGCACTGAAGTCTGCTACCAAGTTAAAGACGTTCAGGGGCAGCCAACTTATGACGTAAGTAACAGCTATGGCTATGAGAATTGCCGGGGTTTTTCTTGTCGTTCGTCTTCTCCCTCTTAATCTCCTATGTATTTGAACATGCGCCAGTACTACGACTAAAACGGGCAATAAGTATTGAAAGATTAAACTAAATACGGAGTAGATAGCTCGCCCGTCTGGGATAGGCCAGTCTTCTATGCAGAAACTGAGAGAATCCATCCCGATGAGACCGAGGTAGTGAGTCTTGAGGTTTCTGAAGACGAATAACGGTGATGCGAGGGTGAATGCAGTCACCCAGATGCATAACATCGTGATGAGGGCACCCATCGTTTGGAGACCAGGTCGGGTTGGATACACGATCAGCTGGGGACAAAATAAAGAATGTAAGTCATTTATGCAAGGCAATGGAAATGATTTTGGGCAGAAATATACAAAAATAATTCTGCCCAAATTATTTGTTAAGGAAGCCTATCGACCGAATTTGTTCGTGTATTCCAATCACAACTGTCATTTTGTGACAGTTGCATGAAATGGACATAACGCGGCATATTGACGTAGAGAGTCCATTTGCCTAAAGTGTAAATTGATGGTGTTCTATATTCGAAGCTCACTTGTGTCATGCTGTTTGTTGATTACAGGGACTAATTGATGCTACTGAATACGCTAAAGTTGTTACTCAGATCTAGGCCGACTCAATTTAGATTGCCATGGATGCACTAAGAAGAATAATTTACTAAGGAAAAATTTTATGAAAGTATTATAAATTTTACATTCGACATTTCAAAGGTTGCTCGCTATTAGCTATATCTTCACGTGTCGCAAAGATTGTTTACGTATTGAAGATTTTGACATACCTAAAAACAAAACTGATTGAATTCAAATTGACAGATTTACAGGCGATACATCTCACGGTATCGACAATAGATTAAAAGATTGATAGCAGGATTAAATTGTTACATATTGACGACATGACTTAACATTTCTTGAACATGTCAATCATATTATATGTTGCGTTTTATAGAGGTTTAGATAGGGCTTATCTATAGAGTGTGTAGGGTTCATTACTACGCCCCACAGATAAAGTTATTGATATGCTAGTTCATGAGAAATTCATTTATTCTATAGTTGTGTTAGGTAGGATACTTAGACAGAAACATAATAACGAAAACATGATAGAGCCATAAAATAGTAGATTATGCACCAAGGGGATAAAGTAGTGTCTTATGTAGCGGGCGCCGTATTGAATCTCGAGCAAAACGAAGGATTCTAGCGTTAACTCCCGAGCAAAGCGAGGGAGTTAAGACAAGAATCCTGAGTGCAGCGTGGGAATCAAGGTCGCCCAAGACGAAGGCACCTTTATCCCCGAGGTTAATACTCTACTTTTCACACCATCTACGAGAGAATAAAAGCAGTAGTACTAGAATCAAGTACTCCGGAGTCAAATCACTATCGTCACTCAACATTTTTGTGAGAATTTGCAATATTTTAAGTAATTTGTTGTATAACAATGAACAAAGCAAAGCAATTTCCAGTACTCGCGCCTCTTTTTAATTTCTGTGCTATTTTTCTTTTAATTATATTCTATCTCATGGTGGCCAGTTCGATTTTCGAACAATTAATTTTTTAGTGCAGATCATAAATGGTGAATGCCCTGACGTGACATTGGCTGAATGCACAAACCGTGCGAAGCCAAAGTGGAAGAAAAAAAAATGGTGAATGCGTGAATATTTGTATGCGATTTATGTTCCAAATTCAAATTACATTATTGACCAGCGGGTCATAATGAAATTCAGTAGAATATTATTGCCCTGCTAGACCTCAGGTCGTTAATGACTTACTTTAGGTTAGGTTTGCATGACATATAATTTGACATTATCGAGCAGGTGGTGTGAAAAAAAATTAAAACGTATTTGATATCTGTGGAAGGGCCGAGGTTTTTGTGTAAAAAAAGATATACGTTTTGAGCCATTTAGGGTCGAAACGCTCGGGTCTTAAGGCCCAAGTGTGCGTCTCCTTCCTAAGGCAAAAAAAAAATCAATTTAACTGTGATCTTTATATTTTGTTACTTTAATCGCACACAATCACAGTCTTTTCAAAATGATTTGTCTTTAATTTGACAGTCATTAGTTTTCTCACTAATTAAGACAGATATCATAATACTATTTTGACTAATTTACGTTTTTTTTTAATACCTGATTGTTTTTAGTATTTTGCTCTTTCATTAATATTCAGATATTTCTTCCTAAAGGTAACATAATTAATAACCAGATTTCCTGTTCCTTTGCTCAATAAACAAGATTGTACGCATTAACTCTGGGTAAAGCAATTCTAATTAAGGACTTCATATTTTTGTTTACTAGTGATTGTGATATTAAAGTCATCCATTACACAGGTAATGTCAGTGCAGATACGACACTTAGCGCGGGAGCAGACGATCCATCAACCAACTTCACAGTGATGGATGTTTGTTACTGTTTCACGAAAAACTACTGAACGGATTTAACTGAAACTTCTCAGTAATATAGCTTGAACATAAGAATAATGCCTAGATAGTCTAAAAAGGAATTGTGTATAAAAAAAAACTACATGATTCATGCCGCGGGCAGAAACTAGTAATAAATATGAAGATAACAAAAGCATACAAAAAGTAAATTTTATAGAGAATTCAAATGATATACCAGAACGAATGTTCTGGGAAACGAATTTCGATGAAAGTGGCTAAAGTCCAGATGTTATTGTGAATCTGTGATACACTGTTTGATCCAAACAATGTTTATGTTAGTTAAGGTTTAGGAAGTCAGGAACATAATATTTGTTATAGATTTCAGATTGGAATATATAATGCAAACGATCCTTTGAAGTGTAGCTTAGAATCAATTACACGTGCGTTTACTTTCCCGAATAGATTTTGAACCGTTAATAGATTTCAGATTGCAAACGGTATCAATGGATTTGCTACCTAATAGAATGTATTAATACAAAATTAGTGGTGCGGTGATGACCCAGTATCGGTCTCAAATTACGAATTATAGATCGTCGGTACGAACCCGAGATGATTTTTTGGTATACGAACTTGGATCCGCAATCTACGGCGTATCGAAACCACGGTTGGCGCAGTAGTCGAGCAATCGACTGGTGGGCTGCGTATCGCGGGTTCGATCCACGCACGGAACAAATATTTGTATGGCTTACAGATAGTTGTTCCGGGTCTGGTTGTTTGTGTATGTGAGTTTAAATGTTTGTAAACGCACCCAAGATACAGGAGAAATACCAAGTGTACGGCAATGTTAAAAAAAACCGGCCAATTGCGATTCGGACTACACCGAGGGTGTCGTACAAACCAAAATAACTGAAGAGAATAAATAAAAATATGTGATCTAACTAAAAATTTAAGGTTTTCCGAATTTTTCCTATAAAACACTGCTTCATGCCAAATTTCAAGATTCTAGGTCGACTGGAAGTACCCTTTAGGTTTTGATTCCCTTGCGAATAGTTGCGAGTTTGAAAATATGCAGCTTAAATTGCTGTTTCATTTGATTGCGTTGACATAGAAGTTTTATTTTGTTACACCTTAAAGGTATTATAGACTTGAATATTTGATATGAATTTCAATTTAATACCTTTACGCGTTCATGAGGAAAGAGGTAGTAAGTTTAAAATTATCGAAAATATTTTTATTTTATGATGTAACAAAAAAAATACGGTTTTTGCAATTACTCATTTATCTATGTTACAAGAAATTGCTTCGTACCAAATTTCAAGATTCTGAGTTCACTGTAAGTACCTTGTAGGTTTTGATTCACTTGCGAGAGTCGAAAATTTGCGGAAATTTGCGGCATAAACGGCTGTATCTTTTGATTGCGTTGGTTTAGAAGTTTGATTTTTTAACAGCTCTAAGGGACAGTAAATTTGAGTATTTGATATAAATTCCAGCTTGATACCTCCACGCGTTCCTGAGAAACGGGTCTTGACAGACAGACAGACGGACGGTCAACAAAGTGATCCTATAAGGGTTCCGTTGTTTTCCTTTCCAGGTACGGAACCCTAAAAAAAACTTGACTAAAGATATCTAAAAAAAAATGGTGTTGAGGTCGTTTTGTCTCGGATCAGTATTCCGACTATAACGGGATTGCGTGGAACCACGTTCAAGTAAAGGAAATATTAATTCATCATTACCAACACCCTCAAAATGGCAAGGAAAAAATCTTGAAGAAACCAGCATGTCCTAGAACCAAAACTTCGAAATCATGCAACTTTAACCAACGTAAAGGAGGTCTATGTCCTATCGATGGGATCAATAAGCTGATTTTGCTTAATTCTCCGTATAGATTTTGATCATTTAATAGATAGCAGATTAAAAGCGATTTCAATGGATTTTCCCATCTAATACAAAATTCTATTAGCGTTTTCTAATGGAAAAGCTTTACAATTCTATTTTGGTTTCGATCTCTATTGCATGGGACTTAATTAAAATATATCTGGCGGATTAGCTTAGCCTAACCCTTCGGAGGTATGCGTACGTTTGGCGTCTTGTTATACAATGTAACGAACAGTTTATGATTCATCATCATCATCAGCCCATATTGTTCCCACTGCTGGGATGCAGGCCTCCTCTCTATGAGAGGGAATGGGCTGTAATCCACCACGCGGGCCCAGTGCGGGTTGGTAGATGTCACATGTCTTCGATTTTTTAGTTCTAGGACATGCCGGTTTCCTCAAGATGTTTTCCTTCACCGTTTTGAGAGCAGCAGTGATGAAATAAATTACACAAAGTAATGCGCCTGCCTGGATTCGAACCTACGACTTACTGCTCGTAAGTCGGGGCTGCTACCACTTGGCCACCGCTGCTCACTTGGCCACCGCTGCTCTATGATTACATAATACGTTATGTTACATTTAATCGAATGTTTAAACAGTTTTTTTTTTAATAGTCGCTTCTATTTATTTATCTTATTATTCCATACTTATGTTCATCTTTGTGAACCTTTGTTTTAGTATTCACAGTGTAATTAAACTGTTACACTATTTTTCGAAAATGTTTTTTTATAACTTTTCAGACCAATGTATCCTGCTTATGCATATGAAGTTTCATTAAAAATCGGTTCAGTCCGGGAGTCCACTTTGTTTTGTGTTTGTGCTAAGCGGTCTATTTAGCGGTTCCCCGTCTCTACGACGCTTGGAATAATTTATTTTTTTGAGTTCTTTTGCGCGGAGGTTTTTTTTAAATTTTGAAGTTAATTATTATTTCATGCTTTTTAAACTTATATTATACAAGGTGTTGTTTTGCATCCTCGTCAAAATTCAGGAGGTTGTCACAAAATACATAAATCAATTAAAATTACGGTACCTAGTTGATTATTAATAAACGCTGATCTTTTGGTTGTTTATGCGTGTCAGTATTTCAGAGTAACCTCCATAATGAGGTTTAGGGAATAGGAATTATCGAATAAACGTTTGAGATTGTTTGTATGTGTGGAAGCGCGGTTATAGGGCGAAATTCAGATGGCCCGCGTTTAAAACACGGGTGGTCCACACTTACCCATTTCCGTCAATATGAAAAATAAAAAATTACCTACCCATTTTATTATTGATTCGTGACGAGAATCATTCATTCTTCTCCTTGAATTTGACGAGGTTGCAAAACAACACCTTGTATTTTATTAGCCTTGACTGTCCCATTCTCAGGCAAAGGCCTACCCCCAGTTCTTCTACGTTTCTCGTTGTTGCGCAATTAACAAAAACAGAGTAAGTTATAACTTTAAAAAATTCTAAACCTTTAGCGAAGAGTGGGGGGGGGGGCGTGCGCCCCCCCCACTCTTGACAAGATTTCAAATTTCGTATCAACCAGACCTGTGGAAGTTGTTTATATCCCTTTATCAAGTAGAAAAGAAATGATGATATTCAAACGGCTGAGCAGATTTGTTTGAAACATAACTAAGAACACTCTTGATTAAAACACCTTTCAAACGACACCAATTTTATCGGAATCGGTGTATAAGTTCAGGAGCTACGATGCCACAGACAGACATACAGATACACACGTCAAACTAATAACACCCCTCTTTTTGGTCGGGGCTTAAAATGACTGTGTCTGTAACTACAGTTTAGTAAATTTATTCTTATCCTTAATGCTCCGCTCCTGTTGGTCGTACTGTGATTTTAAATAGACTATATTCTTCCTCAATAAATAGGCTATTTAACACTAAAATGTATTTTTTATTTTGGACCGGTTTTTCTCGAGATTAGCACGTTCAACAAACAAACTCTTCCGCTCTGTAACAGTAAAGTTTAGTAAATTTATTCTTATCCTTGATGCTCCGCTCCTGTTGGTCGTACTGTGATTTTAAATAGACTATATTCTTGCTCAATAAATAGGCTATCTAACACTAAATTTTTTATTTTTATTTTGGACCGGTTTTTCTCGAGATTAGCACGTTCAACAAACAAACTCTCCAGCTCTATAACATTAGTATAGATAACCAAAGCAACCATTTTTTTCGACTATGTGTGTTTTATAGCAATTGCTGCTCGAGAATTGAATATGAAATGGGTAGTTGATATCGAGCGATTTATGCACTAGCACAGTGCCGCTGAAGCAACAATAGACTTTCTATTGTATCTGACGTACAATAGCATAAGAGCCTGAAGGATTTAGAGTCAAAGATGCTCGTTTATGGAATATTTTTAGAAAATGTAGGAAGCAAATATAATATGAATAAATGCGCTATTTCTGATACAAACGACAAAGGGTTTAATAAAGAGAGTAGAGAAAAAAAAACCACACAAAAAGATGCCTTTTTCTTTAAGCAAAGCAGAAGCTATTTTATAATTGTCACTTGCTAGTATTTTTTATAAATTTTACACCTTTTCATTCACTTATAAGGTCAAACAAGCATTACGGTTCAGGCTACGCATCGTTTTTTTTTCTAAAACTTTACCAATAAGTTCAGTTTACCTATAGTCAGCATTTCCTATCACATTAGTTTTACAATTCATCATCAGCATTTCGCCTCCTTTATCCTAATTTATTGCACAGCTTACTACAACATGCCTCCTTCTACGATTACTTTTCATTCCATCGGCCACCTCCTTGCTAACCATATCCTCTTTATAATCATATCACTTGTAGGTTTTGGTTGCTGAGACCGAACTAAGATGTATGGAATCTGAAAGCTGGGTTCCCACAGATTCTTGCTTTACATGCATGACTGCACATTTGTCAACAGTACTGTGGTCCACACTAAATTGCATCCTGATGGCGCTACTGATAGTTTATTCTGGTTACTATTAAGATATCATTATCTGCCGATTCCAATGTGACAAAGGCTTTCTCTGTGTGAGATAAAACTTAAAAGGTTTTTCCCAATATTGTTCGGTAAACTATACCAAAACCGGTAAGGTCAGGTGTGTAGTAGTCGCAAAGTAATAAATCAAAATCCATTTATTCAAACTAGGCTGACAATCAGCACTTTTTGAACGTTATAATTACAAGAGAGACAGTCCCCCAAAACGCGCGCTCTTCGCCACTTCCCAGTGCTTTAGCTGGGAAGAAGAAGTGGCGGAACAAACTCCCCAACAAGACAACTGTCTGTTAGGTTAGAAGAACCAGATTCTATACAATAGTGTTCAAGTTTATATAAACAAGAAATCCATTTCATCAAATTAACGTCACATGTCAGCTAGCACACACCAATAATAAAATAAAATATTAAAAATATACTCAAGAATAAATAAAGCCTTCAGACATAAAGGGCGTGCCCGCTTACACGTGCATAGAGACGAATAAAATAAAAATTAAATTAAATAAAAAAATTAAATAAAAAATAAAGTAAAAAAATCTATGCGTGAGGTTATATAATATCAGTAAACTAATTTGGAGAAAGAAAGAACATAAACATTGTCTTGAGTTCAACCCAGCGACCAACTATTCTTATCGATTAAGTAGTCGTTAATGGAATAGTAGGCCTTTGAACAAAGGTTAGATTTTACTTTAGCTTTAAACACATTAAAAGGCAAGTCTAGAAAGGAAGATGGTAATAATCGTAGCAAGTGGCGTTCTGTGTGTTCTGCCCACCATCATAGGAAAAAGGCTTGAGTTTATGTATGTATACCAAACACTGAAAATTCCACATAAGACAGCTTGTAAATTCCAAGAATAGCATTAAACACTAACTTATTTTTGTTCTACCTCAATTGACTATAATTCTGAAAACCCGGATCTAAAATCGGTTGAAGTAATGTTAAGCGGATTACGTAAATCCGATTCGATGGAAATAGCGTTACGAGCTCATTATGACGTCACTAGCGCAGCTAGAAGGAAGTACCTATAGGTTTGTGGAGGATCAAAGAATTGGTAGAAACGTGTGATGTATCAATGGGGTTAATGAAATTAAAAATGATAATACTCTGAATAAGAACTAACTAAAATTATTATCCTTTTGACCTAAGTAGAGCAAAGACGCAAAAGGTAATTTAAAACCTAGAAATAAAGATAAATAAATTGAAAACACTTGAATAGCCTTAACAAATCTGATACTCTGTACAATGCACATATGATTTCATAAATTGATTCAATTTTCTCTCTTGGAATATAAAATTGTTGTTGATACAAGTTATTACCGAGAATTCCAAGGTTGGAAATTGCTTTTGTTGCATCAGGTAGATTTATTTATCTATTATATTAATACCTACATCATTTTTATCTACTTGATATGACAAATGTACTAATGTCATGAATTATTCCAATCAAGTATCAAAGAAAACCAAATACATAAAAAAATGGGACCACTGCGCAACCTTCTTCAACCAAATGAAGAAAAAAACTTAAATCGGACCAGTAACCACTGAGAAAACGGTTTACATAAAAAAGATGCTACTCGAATACTTAACCACCTCCATTTAAGAAGTCGGTTAAAAAGTAAGATACTTTAGAAAAATATTCTTCATTGCACACTGAGAGGAAGAACAC
Source organism: Cerastis leucographa (assembly GCA_963082945.1). Taxonomy (NCBI): domain Eukaryota; kingdom Metazoa; phylum Arthropoda; class Insecta; order Lepidoptera; family Noctuidae; genus Cerastis; species Cerastis leucographa. The sequence goes on from OY720370.1 coordinate 7,063,512, forward strand.
ATTGACAATAATAATAGTATATAGTGTCGTGCTCTTAGATATGAGAAATAAGTGTTTTAGATTTCTATGGTTGTACTAAATAGCAGGGATGTTATGGAGCTCCGTAACCGTAACCGTATCCTTTTCACAAGTTTCGGATAGTTTCGTATAAGGACGGAGTCTAAAAACAAACGACATGTTGTTTCGACAGGTTTTTGTTTCACGTAATTATTATAACATCTCTAAAAAATTACTTACCTATATAACTGATAATAAATACCAAAAGGTTGACTAGACAAAACCTATAAATAAAACCAAATTATTACATACTATTTGTGTTTATATTTTACTTCAATCTAATATCCGTAACCGAAACTATCCGAAACTAACGGATAATCCGAAATAGTTACATAAATATCCGTAACCGTATCCGAAACCCATATAATATTATTCCTTTAACCATATCCGTATCCAGATCCGAAATATCATATCCATAACATCTCTGCTAAATAATTATGTTAGAGAGATTTTTTACTTGTAATCATCTCTGAAGTGAATATTATGAAGTAAGTTCGTGTTCTAAAAAAAGTGTCTGACATAACTTCAACAACATGCAAACACTGACTAACCCAAAATAACAAAACACACACAAACACAATCAAGTCAGTACCAACCTGATATCTGTCCAATGCAATCGCCGTAATGGATATGGTTGACACAAATATAGATATTGCCTGTATCGCTCCACATGCTTTGCACAGACTTGGCCAATCTGGTAGTGGCCAATGTTTGGTCAAAAGTTCCATCAATGTCAAAGGTGTCCCCACGCAGCACACTAAGGCATCGGATACCGCCAGATTCACGATAAACATGTTTCTGGCGGTCCTCATCACTGGTTTTCTAACTACCTGTAAAGTAAAAATTGTTACAGTTAGTAGATGTTACTGAAAAGCCAGACATGGCTCAGAAGTGATTTTATAGGTCTTCTAACGTATGTTGAAGTTTTGGTCTATATCGATGATGTATTCATTCATTGCTTCTTGCCTTGTAAATCTAATTTTTGTAAGCGCGACAGCTCAGTATGTGGTCTTGGGTTCGATTCTCGGGTTGGGTAAAGGGCTATTGAGTTTTACCATCATGAATTTCCCAGCAGCAGCCACGGAGTTTGGATTTGTGCCCGGTTGATCGCAATAGGCTCGCCCCTATTACAATGTGGCCACAGGAACATTCAAAACATTTCCGTGGGTTGATTCTGTACATAACTGGCGCAATGCTGCGAGCATAGACTAGTTTAACATAAAAATCGTTGAAACATACCATGGCAACCAAACGCTTTCATCATATTTATCTGGAATTTTTGTCACAAAATTCTAAATAATTATCTGGAATTTCATCCGTATTGATTAAATCATCTGTGCTCTGGCATTTTTATGAAAATTATCTAGAACATACCAAAATCAATACGCAGCTATCGTAAAATATTTCAATGTTATCTGTATTGTATTCGTGCTCTGGCAATAGAAAACTGTTGATAATAAAACAGACAGCCATTTTATCAGTGTCACTTACAACTGGTGATGTAGTATAATCCCTATTAATGTTGTTACCAATCTGTTTTTGTCAATCAAGCTTTGCTAAGATATCTTTTATTCTATCAGCCGCTTTAGAAACTCCATTATATATTTTTTCGTCTACTGATATGGTAATGGCATGTATATTTGTATTCTGCTCGTTATCTATCTCAGTGAAAATATTATGAAATATTGGGGTAGCATATATATGGTAGGTTACAAAAAATTTGTAAGAGAATTTCGTTGTGTGTTGAATTTTTTCGTAACAAGACAAGTTGTTTTTGTATTCTGGCAGGTTGAATTGAATTACAATTTCAAAGTAAAGTACTTGGAAACTTGCTGGTGATATATTAGAATCCTATGCTAATATTAGCAAAATTGATTTCTTTTCTGTCTCGTTGGTGTAGTGGCTGTTACTGGGTTCGATTCCCAGATCTAAAAAGTGTTATTGAGATTTTTCAGAAATTTCTGAGTAGCAGCCACTGAGTCTAAATTTGTGCCCGATTGATGGCAATACGTTCGCCCCTATTACATTGGACTTAAACATAACTTGCGAAATGTGGGTGTATTACAGATTAAATAATATCTTGTGTACAAAATACAAAGTAAATATTTGCATCACAATCCTGCTCTGCCATATTTAAATCTCATGCATTATAGAGGAAGCTCCAGGTGCTCTGAATCTTGAATTACTTGAAATTAATCGGAGCCTGGAACGATAAAGCGTCCGAATAATTTCCTCCTCATTATGAATTAAAATGCATCGTTAGGGGCCAGTTGTTCAGGAAATTGCAAAATTGTTTTTAGTCTTTTAATTTACGTTTTATTTTTTATTGTATTCCTTTTGAAACTGGTTATGTCCGTCAAGCAGTATTCTCTTAAAAATAAAATGTTATACCAGTTTTTACTTTTGCGTAGGTCATTGCGATTACCTTTAAATTTTGAGTATGAATGTGTTTTTGGTATAAGAGTAGTGGAAGACTAAAGAAACGTTATGGACTGTGTGAAGGATGATTGTGGGAAGAAAGGAGGTGTCTGTTGAGATGACGATTAATAGAGAAGTATGGAAGAAGAATAAAAGTATGTTGATGATGACCAGTTTTAACCGTTCTACATTCTTAAAATTATCTAGAAACTAGAAAGAAATCACAATATTAATATCTATTAATAGGTATCTATTAATCCAAACATAATCCCCACCTACTAAAACAATGCCTTACTAAAATATAATACAGTAATAGTATTACGCCTTACCGCTGAGCACGAAATGATTTCATCTCAATAAACAGAACCCCAATATTGCAATATTTATGTTTTCGTCCCTCCCGGTATCAGATTGGTAACAAAAAATAAGAATAAATCCGGGATTGGCAAAACCCAAACGGCATTTGCAATGTTTGTGTTACTCAAGTTCCGGGGTCAGCAAAACAGTCGTTTTGTTTTTGGTGAGAAAACTGGTAGAAATAATGGAAGAATTATGTTTGTCAATCTATCATTTGGTAATGGAGAAAAATATGGAGTTAGAAAATGAAAAAGTTAGGACAGATATAACTATTGGCGAAATATGTCATAATTTAAATGACTATTGGCCTTTTGCCAGAAATGTGTTGTTTGGCAAGAACTCTTTATACAGATTAGATACACAACTTGCATTAATCACAGTCATATATAATACAACCTGTTTTTTTTTTATATCCCATAACTCTAGGATATGATTGAGACCATATCAAAGAATCAACTGGCATAATTATGAATTATGTTTCAATCATACTTTTTTTTTTGTTATTTCGCATTTTCTTAGCTTTAAATGATTTATTGGTTTGAATAAAAAGAATTACTCGTATTTATCAATGAAACTACTTTTATTTTACTGCACTACTGCGAAGTTTGGCCACCTCGCAAAACTAAAGATTCGTCATACTGGTGACAATTTTTGACCTAAGTAAATAATGATTGATGATATCTCCGAAACTATGCATTTTTAGTCCGCCTTTTCTTAGGAGTTTTTGTATTATTTTTACATACAGAATAGAACCCCAGAGTTATGGAATATAAAAAAAAAAACAGGTTGTATTGTTGACATCACTCCTACGTAAAAGAGAGTCAGATACCGAGCCCGTTCTCAAACAATATAATAGGGGATCGGACTGGGTAAAGAAAACGACATTCTATTTTGTCCGTCAGACAGGTAATACAAAAATATTAAACACGTATTTTTTGTTTTATCAAAATATCAAAAAATTACTTAGTTAAAACTCATTAAAGTTGGAGAGTGGCGGCTTACTACGTCACAAGTAGGTATAAAACTTACCTACATGTGACGTCATGCGCCATTTCAACTCAATATTATCTCCGTAATTTTATGACCACGTGAATAAAGAAAAAATACGTGTACAATACTTTTCAATAAACTACTTGACAGACAAAGAAAAAAAAATTGGATTATCCCCTATTTAAGAAATATATAAATAACACAAATCCTATCCGCACGACTAGACACAGGTATACCTCATTAGTGCTATACATTTTGCCAGTAAATTTTCAGGATCATGTAACAGTGGGCCATCTTTTACCGGGTACAAAGCCACACTGCAAGCTATTACTGAGAAATATCACCCAATAACACTTTGCCCAATCTGGAAATCAAACCCAATATCTGGTGGCCTACCATGATTGTCTTAAAACATTATTGTTTCATTCTTATTCCAGAGTCGAAAGAGACGGAGATATACAGGAAGTCTAGCTCCATCTCTTTCCCACTCTGGAATAAGAATGTTTTAAGACGTCATAGCGCCTGTTAGGTTTTGATAGAAACAACAATTCCACTTCACCATAGCCCTCACTATGCATCTTAATACGGTCGTTGGCTACTGTAACCAACCGCGGAGCCTCCCCAACATAATTTTGTAATATTTTTTTGTTGTTCGTCATGTGACAGGTCGCACCGGGGTCGATATACCAAGAATCAGAGTTGATATTTACAGCTAATACCCCCCTGATTACTGAGGCATATCGCTTACGAAAACTAGATCAACGTAGAAAAGAAATTTCTCACAAGAAAACATAAAAAACTTACAGAAATAACAACTAGTGCATTGCCAACACCACCGATGACTACCAGGATGCCATAGAATGTGAGAAGTAACGCCCTCGTCGGATCATCCACTTTCTTGTTCTGCGCAAACTTTTCTAGAAGAATGTTCGGGTCCTGTATGCCTCTGGAAGCTTCTATCAGCCATCGCGCTGATGCGTTTAGTGTGAGGTTCTGGTTGGGCTCCAGCCCCTGAAACAAAGACAAAACGTGTGTTATTTTTGAAGAAAATTAATTAATTTATTTTTGCGGACACAGGATAATCGAATCCGATAGTTTTTCTTGTCGCCGTAAAAAAATATTTGTATACTTTAGTACGAGTTATAATTGTAAACTGTATTTCGAGTTACTGTTAAATTATTAAACATGAAAACGTGATGTGTTTTGATTTCATCTCATGCTTTACGGCATAATTATTGCACATGGATAAAAAGTCTACTAACTTGAGTAAAAGAACAAGAAATACGAACCTTCTATAAATTTCAGTCGAAACAAAAACATGCAAATCAATAAAAATTAAAGACTAACTTCCGTACGCAATGCTTACAAGTATTGCGTACAGAATATTGCCTTTTTGAGGTTTACGATTATAATAGGGATGATGACTGGGTAAAGAAAACGAAATTCTATTTTGTCCGTCAATCAGGTAATACAAAAATATTAGATACGTATTTTTTGTTTTATCAAGTTAACAAAAAAATACTTAGTTAAAACGCATTAAAGTTGGAGAGTGGGGGCTCACTACGTCACAACTAGGTATAAAATGTACTGAGCCGTGACGTCATGCGCCATTTCAACTCAAAATATCTCCGTAATTTTAAGATTACGTGAAAAAAGAAAAAATACGTGTCAAATACTTTTTAATAATCTACCCGATACACAAATAAAAAAAATGAGTCACCATCCCTATTTTACACATTACATAAAAAACCAGTTCAGTTGATTATCTTAAGTAACCCTTATAAACAACAACACCATTACAATAGCTAACATACTTATGTATTACATTATCTCGCTACTACGTAACGGCTTAGTACAGAATTGATTCGCAATTTGTATCCCATAATATTTGCAAACAAAGGATATTGAATAGATTCACATAAGCGGACCGAAGACACGTCCTATAATAACAATATTATGATACCGTAATATAGGATACAGAATTACTTCAAACAACGGAATATTTGGAGTCATTTTGGATCCCAAAGCTGTTTTGAATATTGCTTGGAGGCATGTTTTTATAAGGAAACATACTGTGTCCCTAATCTAAATAAATGGATATGATACAGTCGAAGTCTATAAGATGCAAATTCAGCAGTCCCCGGTAGAATTTAGTTTGCAATTTTAGCCGTTACTTTTAAAGGTTTTAGGATAATAGAAAAAACAGTAAAAAAAAAATAGAGTAAAAATAGACGATGATCTAAAAGTAGCATTTTTGGATTGTATAATAATCCCCTTAACAGAATCCATTGATATGTGATTCCAACTTATTTTCGGTAACTGCAAATAGAAAAGTAAATCATCTGTGTATGTATAAGTTTTACAAGGCTTGCGGCGACTTTTTTCTTGCGCTCAAATTAAATTGTAAGTTGTATTAAGTCTAAATAATCAATAGACAACAGTTTGTAATCTCTTACATAAAACCTTCCTAGAAAAAGCAATTATTTCCTCCCTCATTATTGAGTAATCCTCCCAAGTTTTCAAAAGATGTTTATTACTTGCCAAGATCTTAGTGTCAGTAAAGTACAACAAGTATTACGTCTTCGGTTTATATTTAAACCAGTTGTCCCACGCAACTTCGTCTGCGTCACATTTTCCCCGTTTTCGCAACATTTTTCATTGCTGTTGCACTCCTATTGGTCGTAGCGTGATGATATATAGCCTATGTCCTTCCCGAGGTTGAAATATATCTTTTTGCCAAATTTCATTAAGATCCAATCAGCCGTTTAGTCGTGAAAAGGTAACAAACAAACAAACATTCAAACAAACAGAGTGACATACGCTTTATAATATTATAAGTAATAAGTATGGAAGTAATAAGTATGGATTATTAGGGCCCTCCCTCAATAAGACTTTTTGTAGCTATGCAGAAGTTTGCTTCACGCTCCTAACCACGAACTGTATCGTAACCAAGCCGTAAGCCAATATTAAGGGCGGTTTCAGATTTGCACGTTTCGGCTATTAAATGCTCGTTTTTGGAAACGCGTACGAGCATTAGCGGACTTATAAGCTCAACGTATAACACCGTAATAGACGCCTCCTTGCGAATCCATTCAGCCCGCGCGACTACGCCGTAATAACCGCGTTCGGTTTTTTGAAGCGCAAAGTGTAAGCGCGAAAGCCAGCTAATACGCGCAAAACAATACGCTAGTCTGAAATTACTCTAATACAAAAATGCCTCTTCGTCTCTTTGTCTTCTCAATGCCGTCAGAACCAGCCGCGTGAATTGTCTTCGATTGTCGTTGAATAGAATCCCGAGATCCTGCCGTGCTGCTAAAACTAGCCTGTAACGTTTAACGAGGACGTTACGTTTTAGGTACCTCCGAGATTTTACCGACATATTCATTCTCGATTGCCTATTATATTTTGATCGATTATTTTGATTACTACGTGAATGCTACTTTTCTTACATTCCAGATTGTAAAATGCTGCTCTCATTTTGTGATTTCCTTAAAACTGACGGATTTCATGATCCGCGTTCTAACTATAGTTAACATCTGGGCCCAGGAATGCCTCTCTCTTTTCATCTTCTAGGCCTGTTAGGCTGTACACTGTCTGTCCTTGAGCGAAATATGTATCATATTCCTATATATAGCTGGAAAAAAAAGAAATATCTAAACAAAAGCTAAAACAGAACAATACTATTTACACACTCTTTTAAATCAAAAAATGTTAGAAAATCTTGTTTACATAAATCATGTTACGAATTACAAATATGTGAGAACGATGTAGAAATACGGGCAAGTTAAGAGCGTCCAGAGTCAAAAATTAAATCAGTAATTTAAAAATAAAGTAATTAAAATAAACCGTGGCAGCTAAGAGATGACCAGTCACAACTGACAGCGCCCGATCACGAATATGACGCATGTGTCAGCCATCATTCAACTCAACCATTTTGAAGGGAACTAAATGACCTGATGACAATGAATTTTATAATAGTACCTACCTCGTTTTACCGTTTTCAGGGCAAATTTTACTTTTTGCTCTATTATAGTTTAGGAGTTTCAGTACATACAAGTGTGCGTTAACCTTAAAATAAAATCAGAATACTTGAAACTGACATTTCTTTGCATATTGGATTGTAGAAAAGTTTCCTATAAAATGGAATAAAATTCAATTTACGTTCTGTTTGTTCTCTATTGTTAGCCTGTCATACTTCAGTGCTGGGTTCAAGCTTTGATGTTTAACTTCAATAGTCTTTGATTTCATAATAGTACCTACCACGTTTTATCGTTTTTACGTCAAATTTTACTTTTTGCTCCATTATAGTTTAATTAAGGGTTTTGTTTAATATAATACCCTTCTGGGCCAGGCAGGCTGTACCAAGTAGTTTCAGACTTTGTTCAACTTTAAGATGTTACATTTTGTTGGATGAGTGAATTTTTCTTTAGAACATAAGTCTCGTTTCCCATTTACATAAAAAAAAAACAGTAAAGTTTTTTTCAAGTTTTAAAGTATTCAGCAAACAATCCACTCAGCCTAAAGCAGACCACTACACATACATACACATGCACATAGGACATACTTAGGGCTCTCCCAAGCTACGCCACAATACCTTATCATCTGACCTATAATTCTACACAGGCGACAAAACAAACAAATACAAAAGCAAAAACTCTTCATACCATGAAAATAAAAACTCCTCACTGGTTAATGATCAAAATTATTCATTCCCAACCCAAACCTGAACTTTCAAGCAACAAAAACCATAATCACGTCAACTCCAGAAAAAAAAAGATGGCGCCTATTATATTTAATACGTCCCTTGACTGCCTAAGTTACATTGAGTTACGGTATTCCAGTAAAACGGGTCCGACGAAAAACGGCCCAGGGTAGTTGATCTCATAATTATTAGGAATGTCAGGTGGAAAACAGGTAATTGAAATTTGTTGGATCATATAAATGGGGGGATTTCGGAAAAATATTATCAAGGATTGGTAAGTAAAGTATTGGATTTACGCGAAATTTGCTATCTTTTTTAACATTATGTGGTTTTGTTTAGGTGTTCTTATTTATTATAGAGAATATATCAATAGCTTATACTCGGCTTCAACTGCCTAAGCTTTCCACAGCTATATTGGTGTTGGCTTCCAGTCTAATCGAATGCAAATTAATGCTAAATTACGATAACTTGCGTAACGCTGTTTGTCGCAATAGTAATACTTTTGTATCACAATAGCGACAAACAGCGATAGCTCATAACAGTAGTTACAGCTCAGTTCACAGAGACATGTGGTTATCTGTACATAGATGTGTACTCATACAATTATATTATGTACGAATATAGCCGACTAAATCGATTTGCATTACACGGCTTAAATACGAACAGTGGCAAGTGGCTCATCAATTAAAGTCCGTGACTGTACATACTTATTATCTGGTGCAATGTTCCAATGAAAAGTAACACGCGGGAAACATGTATTAAGGCCATATCCAGACGCATTGGCTGCTACTGAGACTAGATAAAAAAAATAACTAAAAAACTCAATCAACCAATTATTTATTTCCATCGAATAGTAAATTACATGAAGTAGCCAAAAAATTACAGTTTCAAAAACTTCTTCAACAAACCGTGTCGAAATAGCTATATATTTATCAATAAAAGCTCCTAATACTTAGTAAAGTGAAGAGGCTTCGTAAATCAATCAATTTGGATGAATTGACTAGCAGAATTAGTAAGTGAGTTAGGTCCTCGAAATACATGAAAACAGACTTGAAATGAGAATCTGTTTTAAATAATAATGGTTATAATTAAGTATGTATCTACGTTGTTTAACTGAGTGATTGGTAAAAACATGTTTGAAGAATAAACTCTTTGAGGAGAGGTGTTTACCCTCCTGTGGGCTAGTTTATACTGGTAATTATTATAAAAGGTATAAACGGATCATTTGTACATAGTGCTTGGTTGCGCAGCAATAATTTTTGCGTAAGATTTGATAATCTTACGCAAAAATTATTGCTGGAAAACGAACTCAAAACATTGTGGTGATAGATACATTGAATAGTAAACGGGTCATGGAGGTATTTAAGTAAGAAGTGGGATGTATTCCTATATAGGATAACTTCAAAGCATTAAAAAAAACTTCTTAAAAAATTGGAACTTTGACCTCCAATATCTCCGTAGCTAGAAGGTTTCCAACAATTGTCCAGAAAAAAATTGCAATAAAGTGTCAAAATAAGTGTCTTTTGGCATCATTAAAGATATATTTACACCCTTATTTTTCCTTTATTTATTTTTTTACATATTAATTACTTTTTTAAATATTTATACAAAATCGTTAGTTTTAAAACCTTTATTATTAATCTCGGTTATCAATTCCTTATGCAAATCTTTAACTAGAATTATATTCTTCGTTTTTTTTCCCCTTCGTATTGCATAATCAGCGTTACCCAATTGAAGGGACACAAGCCTTCTCTTTGTGAGTCGGAGGGAGCCATCGTTCACTAGGTTTAGGATAGGTTAAAGGAAGACACATGTGACATCCATGTGATTCAAATAAAGTGATATCAAGGGGTCGGGCTGTTTGTGTACCTGAGTTTAAATGTTTGTTAACGCACCGACGGTACAGGAGAAATACTAAATTGAAAATTCTAAAATTCTTGTGGGGCAAAGTTTAAATAAAAATGTCACGAGCAATCTAAATATTTGATACTAACTAAGACCTACAGAATAGGGGATCGGACTGGGTAAAGAAAACGACATTCTATTTTGTCCGTCAGACAGGTAATACAAAAATATTAGACACGTATTTTTTGTTTTATCAAAATATCAAAAAATTAATTAGTTAGAACTCATTAAAGTTGGAGAGTGGGGGCTTACTACGTCACAAGTGGGTATAAAACTTACATACATGTGACGTCATGCGCCATTTCAACTCAATATATCTCCGTAATTTTATGACCACGTGAAAAAAGAAAAAATACGTGTCCAATACTTTTCAATAAACTACCCGACGGACAAAGAAAAAAAAAATAGGAGTATCCCCTATTGCCGGAATTATAACTTGGGGTCGGCACAACTTGTTTATCACTTCTATCCCCGGCCTCCAATCTATCATTTACTCCTCGTTTGTTTATATCACTCCAAAAATGATCCCATCCATCTTATCTTCGATCTAACCTTTGAAGATTTTACTGTAATGGAAGCTAAGTCGGGAGAGACTTAAGGGGCTCTTTCCAAAAGTTAGTTTTATACGATACTTGTGACTCGCTCCTGTTTCGCACGGATTTTATTATATTAGTAAGTGGAATACAAAATTCACAAAACATAATAAGTATATAATGTCGCAATCGAATCGGGTCCGGTCATTAGTTCGGACTTAATCGCAAGCGCGTCAATGTTGACCTACAAGGCGCTAATACAGACTTGAGATGTTTTAAGCTCATAGCGAGGACGACATTTAGTGTCTGATTGCAGCAGAGTTAAGACGACCTGGAACTGTTTCCGATTCATTGTCCCCAGTGTTACTGTGTTAAATTGTAATTTCGAGTAATTTAATTAGCAGTGTAAGTTTAATAAGCAGTGTATCGCACCCAGCGTGTTTTCGTTGCAGGTAACCCATCTTCTGCCCACATGATATCCGAAACTAACGGAATAAATCCTGATAAACCAATACATAAATCTCTAAATAATGTTAAAAATCACATAACATTACTTAAAAGCAACTTTGATTATTCATCATCATAATCATCAGCCTATAATGTTCCCACTGCTGGGACACAGGCCTCCTCTCTATGAGAGGGAGTGGGCTGTAATCTACCACGCGGGCCCAGTGCGGGTTGGTAGATGTCACATGTCTTTGAATTTTTAGTTTTAGGTTATGCCGGTTTCCTCACGATGTTTTCCTTCACCGTTTTTGAGGGCAGCGTTGATGAAATAAATTACAAAAAGTAGTGCGCCTGTCTGGGTTCGAACCCACGGCTTACTCGGGGCTGCCACCACTGGGCCACCGCCGCGCTCGGAAGAAACCAACACATAAATCGCTAAATAAAGTTAAAAATCACATACCATTACCTTAAAGCAATTTTGATTAGTATCACAGGATATTTTACCAGCCCACATTTGAAAATGATTGTCAATTCAGGGTTAAATTTGATATCAATAATGCGAAAAATTGCGACTTAAAACTATTTCGAAAGTCCAGATCAACAGAATTTCAAGTCAAATAAAACCCAATACGATGTAAATTCAGAAAAGGCTCCAGGCTACCATAAGTGTCTATTGGCTACAAAATATAAGTCTGTAAATCGAGAAAAGATAGCTCTATTTTATATTTATTGAACGCAGGCAACCTCTGAGACCTGAGAAAGATAGATTCTTTTATAAGATTTCAAGCACGTTTTGAACATAAATCTGTAAAGTCTCATAATGATTGTCAATTATTCTTAATAATTTACTCAAAGTGACGTTAAGCTAAAAATAAAACTTATCTAGAATACTAAGAGGATTTAGTACAATATATTACATGATCAGTATTTGGTCTGATGAACAGTAACTGCTGGGATTCAGGCCTCTTTTGTATGACAGGAGAGGGCTGTTCAATTCAAAATTTATTCCCTGAACTTAAGTTACATAATATGTAACATTAGCTTCTGCCCACGGCTTCGCCCGCGTTTTTAATAATAATGTCGTAATTGTCCCGCGGGATCACACTACCGGGATAAAAATGTATCCTATGTGCTATTCTAGACTATTATCTATCCCTGTGCCAAATTTCATCCAGATCCATTCAGTAGTTTTTAAGTAAAAGAGTCAGAACATCCATCCATCCATCCATCCATACTTGCAAACTTCCGCGTTTTTAGGATAATGCTGTAAATTATACGGAATCCGTGTACAATCTATTGGGATACAATTTAGACCATGCAAATACATGCTTACATAAAAACGCGCCTGGAATACCCGAAAAATTAGGCAGAGATGTACCTAATATAGGTACACCCACGTCTTTAAGACGCCAACACTTAGCATATTTAACCCGGCGGGAGTGTGGTGACAAAATATTTCATCGAGCATGTGGCGGGGTATGACATGCCCGTAAACTAAACTGCCTGTATATGATTATAATAATCAAAATTAGTTGAAATTTTAATTTTATTTATTAAAACACAATCCCTATACTTATATTTATATGAAAAACTTAGTCATATTATTATATTTTAATAGTTTTTATTACCAAAGTTCAGGGACAAATTTTAAGTTTCAAATCAAAACAGTCTTCGATAAGAGCATCAATCCTATTAAAATAAACTAATATCACTAAATTAAACAAAATAAAACTCTAAAAGACATAAAGAACAAGAGATCTTGAATAAAAACCATTAAAATAACTAAAGTTATCATTAAGAACTCGATTCAGAATTAGCACCGTTTTTGCAGGAAAAAATAGCGTGTTCAAGACAAATGGCCTTGCTCGATTCATCTGAAGAATTTTCTAATAGATCGTATAATATAGACCTAAGTCTATTTTCCCTATTGTTTTCACCCATATTTGTCAAAAGCCTAAAAAAGACAAGAAATAATAAAATTAAACGTAAGAATGTTATGATTAAAACTACACGTAAACTATGTGGCGGGGTGTCACATACCCCACGTACATATAATCATGTGTATCTCGAACGCCGGCTGACGCCACACTTCGATCACGCCACTGTGCCTTCCTGCACAACCTCAGCTCCAGCTACGCGAAGGCGCTAACACGTAACTTACAATAATAAAAATGTACGCCAGCAAAAAGAATTGGTGGGGTATGCTACACCCCGCCACACTCCCGCCGGGTTAAAACATCAAAAGACATAATTTTTCCTACTTTGTTTTTGTTACATGAAGGTGATTTAATTGGTTTCCTGTTGTCTAAGCATCTGTGAGATCTACTAAGAAAAGAAAATTACAATGGGCGACGAAATAATGAGATAGGAATGAGTATTTACGTTATAATGACGTAATTATGTGCAGAGAGATAAATGTATAAAGTGTTTGATAGACTCGTGTTTACATAACATTAAATCACGCCTGTAATTCCCAAACGTAAACAGAAAAGTACACTCATATTTCGCCAGTTATGTTTAAGTTCCTTGTTAGGAGGCGAGGCTTATTACCATCAACCGTGCACAAATCGACAGTGCGTGGCTGCTTTTGAGAAATTCCTGAGGTAAAAACCCAATATCAATTTACTATATTTTTTGCATTTGATTTTGATATTTGATTGCATTGAGGAGTTCGTGGCTAAATTATAATAGCCGCACGGGTCGATCTTTAAGGTTAAGCCGTGCTTGCCGAGGTTAGTCCGTGGATGGGTGACCATAATTACATACCGAGTTTCCTCCGTGCCTCGGAAAGCACGTTAAGCCGTTGGTCCTGGCTGTCATTTGTAGATCTTTGACAGTCGTTACGAGTAGTCAGAAGCCAAAAGTCTGACATCCAGTCTTACCAAGGGGTGTCGTATCGTACTACCCAGTTACTGGGTTGTGGAGGTCAGACAGGCAGTCGCTTCACGAAAAATACTGGCACTCAGCTGCAACCGGTTAGACTGGAAGCCGACCCCAAGATACTTTGGGAAAAGGCTAGGCAGATGATGGTGATGATTTGATTGCATTGTTGAAGCCAAGCAATACTAGAAAAACATCTGTTTTAATCCCCATCATCGTCTGCCTAGCCTTTAGTAAGACTGGCTGACAGACTTTCAAGCCACTGACTACTTAACGACTATCATAGACCTACAATTAACAGCCGGGACCAACGGCTTAACGTGCTTTCCGACGTACGTTGGAAACTCGGTTTCTAATGGGTGGTCACCTATTCACGGCCCAACATAGGTCTGCGAGGCTTAATCTGAATCGGCTGTTATTATTTAACTACGAGCTCCTACCTTCTTATGTTTTTAATGCCCATACCTTAAAATACAGTATGTTAGGTTAAACGAGGAACATATTGAGGGAGGGTATTCAGTATTCGATTCTCGTCCCAAATATGTAAAAAACCTATAACGTATATAGAAGAATTTTTAATGTTTTGTTTAGTGCCTAGATATTTTGGACTGTCCTAAGCCAGGTAAGTTTAACGTATGAAGGGAAAAAGGATTATACCTAAGAGTCATTGACCCGCTCACATGTTCTGCGATAGTATTAAGTTGCTAGCGCAAGGGTGTATACACGTTGCGTGACATTTGCGAAAATTTTGGTATGGTTATGTCTGTTATTTATCAGTGTTTTTTTTTTTGTTTATATTTTTATTAGTATCATGTTAGCATGTACTATTATGGGTTTGAATATGTCCCTCGTTTAAACTAACATACTGTATAATATAAATCCACCTTCCAAAGAATCTCATTCAAAAATACAGACAAAACTTAACAAGACCACTAAACTAATTCCGTAAAACACCAGAAAAGAAAGAAAACACTTTCTTTTCTTTTTATCATCGTATCTTTTATCTTTATTATGCGGTTCTCTAGAAAATCTTAAATGTTTACATTTGTATGCAAACTGTCTTAACGTGCCCTGTTGAATGAAATTACTTTTATTGGGCGAGATTTCTTTTTATTTGTTGAGGTCAGGATACTGGACAGAAGATTTTGGATGATAAGTAGATAGCGAAGGGATACATATATAATTTGAAAAAGCCTATTTATGTTTGATTCTGGACAAAGGTTCATGCAAAGTTTCACAATGAGATCAAATTAAGGTTCATACAATGAGACCAAATTAATGGCCGTATCATTAACGCTGGAAACGGCCGGCATATTTACTATTTGTTTTGATTTGCAGATATTTTAAGACACTGACTGACTAAGACTGCCAAGAGCCTGGAATCCATTGGTTTAACTGTGAAAATCCGAAAAATGTTCGCGAGCGGACACAGTGAGTTCCGTGTGTCGGGAACAGAATCGAGTTGTGAGTGACATTGGGAGCGGAACTGAGTGCCACAAAAACGAACAAGAAAGAGGGTAGACCGATTAGTCTGCTCATAAACAGCTACCCGCAATTCAGTTTATCCGTGATCATGGTGCTTGCAACAGCGCCGAAGTTTCGTGAACTCAAAACAAATAGTAAAACCCAATAGGGATGATGACTGGGTAAAGAAAACGAAATTCTATTTTGTCCGTCAATCAAAAATACAAAAATATTAGATACGTATTTTTTGTTTTATCGAGTTAACAAAAGAATACTTAGTTAAAACGCATTAAAGTTGGAGAGTGGGGGCTAACTACTGACGTAGTTACTACTACCTAGTTACAACTAGGTATAAAATGTACTGAGCCGTGACGTCATGTGTCATTTCAACTCAAAGTATCTCCGTAATTTTACTATTACGTGAAAAAAGAAAAAATACGTGTCAAATACTTTTTAATAATCTACCCGATAAACAAATTAAAAAAATGAGTCACCATCCCTATTCGCTCGCCGTTGTACGTAAGTTTTTATATTGCAATCTGTATATTTACTTTTAATTTTGTGTGCAATAAAGAATAAGAATAGTAAAAATGGTAAATATCCGTTTTTCCGTGTCAATCATAGTGTTAATAAAAACTTTAAATACTGGCAGATTATTAAATTAGTGTCGTATTTTTTCTTTTTTAAACCACTGTAGAATTAGTAGCAAGCTGGGGGACTTTAGGAACTTGGCAAAGCCTTACTTGTTTGGAGAACACTTGAAGAAGCTCTGTACTTTTAAGATCTAATAATTCAACATAATAATATTAACATGCTGCGCTAACCTCAAACAACAACTGTTGTGAAGGCTGATGATGGCAGAACGGAGATTTATTGTCACCAAAAAAAACCGCACAAATTAATACTAAAATAAATATATAAACGTAACAAACGCGTAATACCAGCCATCGATCTCCACATTGCTGTGGAAGTGAGCATCAGAACCAGAAGCACTCGTTTCAACCACCACAAGTATTCATATATCACAAAAAGCCATTTAGCCATTCATCGTTCAGCCGTTCAGCCATTACATTAACGCTAACAACCAGACACACGTTAATAAATTAAAACGGTCGCCACATAAAGTTTATTGCACAATATTTGACGTGATGTTCGCCGCCATAACTTTGATGATAAAGCTCCACTTTACGCGTACTTCGTGTATGTGGAACATTGTTGTTTTATAGTACCGACGGTTATTGGTTGATACTGTATACAAGGTGTTGTTTTTCATCCTCGTCAAATTCAAGGAGGTAACTATGCTAATGATTCTCGTTCCGAATCAATTTTTTTTTTTTTTCTCATTTACGGAATTCGGTAAGTGTGAACCACCTGTGTTTTAAACGCGGGCAGTCTGATTCTCGCCCTAAAACCGCGTTTCCACAAATACAAACAATCACAAATGTTTATTCGGTAATTTATTATTGCCTAAACCACGTTAAGGGGGTTATTCTGAAATACTGACAAACATAAACAACCAAAAAAATCATAATTAATTAGGTGCCGTAATTTTAATTGATTATTTATGTCTTTTGTGACAACCTCCTGAATTTTGACAAGGATGCAAAACAACACCTTGTATACATGACATAGCATCAGCCTGTTAATCCCCGAACGGTTAGGCAGAGGTATACCTAATAGAACACCCACATTTCGCCAGTTATGTTAAAGTCTCATGTCAATAGGGGTGACCCTATTACCATTATAAATCCAGACTCCGTTGCTGCTACTGACAAGTTCCTAATGGAAAAACCCAATATCACTTTGCCCAACCTGAGAATCGAACCCAGGACCTCATGCTCAGGACTCGCTCTTACGGACACTAGACCAACGATATTGATATTATATATTAAACGCTTATAGTGGTGTCCGATAAGTCGATATAGTGTCCCAAAACAGCAACAAAATAAAAATCCTCCCGATGGTTGGCGGTGTCTGAACAGAGACTTCACGTAAACTCAAACTCAAAGCATTTATTTCAATTAGACCATTAGAGGCACTTTTGAAAGTCAAAAACAAAAGAAAAAGCGAAGCTTTAGTCCCAGTGACAAGGCAACTTGTGAAAGTACTGTAGTTGCCCATACCAAAGCGTAGATCTCTATGGAGAAGAATGGACAAGAAATTCCATGGACATTCTTTTACATCAAAATATGTTAGAAAATCTTGGTTACATCATTCATTTTGAGAATTACAAATATGTGAGAACGATGTAGAAATACGTGCAAGTTAAGAGTGTCCACAGTAAAAGATTAAATCAATAATTAAAAAATAAAGTAATTAAAATAAACCGTGGCAGCTAAGTACTGTAGGAGGGGCGGGGGCGGTTTCGGAGGGGCGTATGTAGGAGATATAAGTGCGCCTAAGTGTGTTCTTGAGGAGCACGCTTAAGTCGATCTTAAGGTTAAACCGCGCTAGCCTAGGTTGGCCCGTGGATTGGTGACCAACCATAACATACCAACTTTCCTCCGTGTCACGGAAAGCAAGTTAAGCCGTTGGTCCTGGCTGCCGTTTCTAGATCTTTGACAGTCGTTACAGGTAGACAGTGCTCCTAGTCTGACAACCAGTCTTACCAGAGGATTTTGTATTACCGAGTATAAACTAGGCTACGGGGGGTTAGATAGACAGTCGCTCCATATAAGATACTGGTATTCAGTATGCATCGGTTTATACTGAATTATCTTGGTGGTGCCAAGTCACTAGAAACAAAATTCCGAAAAAAAAAATATGAGGAACTTCTCAGTACCTCCTGAGAAGTTATTGATGGAAAATGTGTACTGAACCACTTTATGTATGGAAGGCGGACCGTTGACCTGGTGAATTTACTGAAATCTTTGGTTACGCGAAGTAGAAGTGTGGTGTCACTTGGTGAGCCCTATTCCCAGTAACTGTTTTTTTTTCGGCTTAACATGATAACGATACTGTTTACCAGCTTTTAGACCAATACGCGTGAGGCACAACGTGCTCATGTGAAAAATGGTAATGAAATGAGGTAGGTGTTCAAGAATTTATCTTAAATTCTGGATAAAATTAAAATCACTCATGCTTACATAAATTTAAAAATACATGCACAAAAAAAGGTGATAAAAGGAGGCTTTCAAAAGTGTTTCTAATATTCAGGGTAAACCCATTAGTAGGCGTTATTTTCCACATCAAATCTTTTTCATCGGAATGTTTTAACAGAAAAGGAAAATGGATTTTCTACTCACATGGTACTTTGAAAATATGACATTGATAGGTAATTTAAACTTAATACATAACAAGGAGAAAATAATATCGTTCGCCCCCTATTACATGGAACTTAAGCGTACTATTAGGTACACTTCTGCCAAATCCTTCAGGGATTACAGGCGTGATGTTATATTATACTTCTACACAATTATTACAAATGAAAAACTAACTTAGTCCGTTCATTAAAATAACTTAGTCTGTTCGTCCATCTGTCTCCCTGACTGTTACTTGAGTGGCCCAGTTCTGGGCAGACACAATTTAGATTGCCATCAACAACCTAAAAAAAATATGTCTTCACGGCTAAACAATGGATCTGGACGTTTGGAACACAGGTGCCCTGGGTAGGAGATACCTACGTTACTTTTTTAACGCATCATCTGCCTAGCATTTTCCCCAACTATCTTAGGGTCGGCTTCCAGTCTAACCGGATGCATCTGAGTACCAGTATTTTACATGAAGCGACTGCTTTATCTAACCTCCACAACCCAGTAACTGGGTAATACGATAAAACCCCTTGGTAAAACTGGATGTCAGACTTTTGGCTTCTGACTACTCGTAACGACTGTCAAAGATCTACAAATGACAGCCGGGACCAACGGCTTAACGTGCTTTCTGAGGCTCGGAGGAAACTCGGTATGTAATTATGGTCCACCACGGACCAACCTCTGCAAGCAAGGTTTAACCTTAAAAATCGGTGCGGCGGTTATTATTTAGCCAGGAATTTTTAACTATTGCAATACATTAATTTTCGATATACACGCAGGCGATGCCGCGGGTTAAAACTCAGTCTTCCATAAGAAACTCTTTGCAATGGTCACGTCGTCGCTCGCAGCTGTCACAGGACGTCGCATGAGTGTAGAAGTTTTGGGTATTTTACTTTCCCTAAAGAGATCCTTCATAAGGAAGTCTACCGATACGTGTTGTGGTTTTTGGAACGAAGTTCCTTATCGCGCGTTGTGAAAGGGGGCTAGACGGAAAAAAATCTTACGAAAAGTTGTCACGACCCTTTTTGCTATAGTAAGCTATTGTAAGCTTTATTTCTTTAAAATAAAGTTGAAATTTCCTTAAATTACGTACAATTGGGGTATGTATGTGAGTAAGGATAGATATGATTATTATTTTGAGTGACCGAACTACAAAGTACAAATTCGGTTGTGCAGTTAAGTAAGACGTATTGCTTCGAATTAAGGATTAATCTTCCTTAAATTAAATATTTTATTTTTCGCACACTAACTTAAATCTAAAATGTATTGATATTATGTACGTGAAAGGAACTTCGTTCCATCCGGGTGTCCCTTGACACCTCTCAAGTTTTTTATTTAACCCTTTTATCCTTTGTATTCATGTACGAAAAAATATGGAATATTATGTTTAATGTGTTCGCGTGCAGTCATAAATTATCTCAGGGGAAGGTGCTTTTTTTTGGATAGTCACAAGGTTACTTTCGCATTTCAATCATGAAGTAAGTCTTGTATGGAAATAAGGATGTAGAAGATAGAATAACAGAGAGAAAATATACAGGGAATGACTCTCATCCCGAATCAATAATAAAATGGGTAGGTTTTTTTTTTTTTTTTTTCTTATTTACGGAAATCGGTAGGTGTTGAACCACCCGTGTTTTAAACTCGGCCCGTCTGATTCTCACCCTTTTTTTTTTTGTTTTTTTTTGCGGATGGGAAATCATCAAATGACTTCTCCCGCTCTGGGCGGAGTTCCTGTTCCTTCTGTCTGATTCTCACCCTATAACCACGCTTCCACACATACAAACAATCTCAAATGTTTATTGGATAATTTCTTATTCCCGAACCCACGTTAGTGGGTATTCTGAGATATTGACAAACTTAAACAACCAAAAAAAAAAAAACGTTTTTAATCGTCAACTAGGTACCGTAATTTAATTGATTATTCAACAACATCCTAAATTTTGACGAGGATGCAAAACAACATCTTGTATATTAAATAAAATATTGATTTAACTAGCATTGTGTGGCTAATGTGTTAAAAAGAAGAAAAAGAACAAGGCAATTCACTACAAAAATATTTCCAGAAAATATAAAAATGCATAAAACACTAAGTTGGACTAGGAAATATTCTAGTACACTATAAAAGTATAACTCCCTATTGGAACTCCCGTAAAGTGTTTTATTTTTATTGCTACGAGTATTTTATGTTGTTCCTGATTGGACGGAACTATACCATTCGGAATACCTGTATTTTTCTAGAAAATAAAATCTCGACTACAATATACTGTTTATGTTGTTTTTATTAGGTTCCTGTTTCTGTTTATACAAGATGTTGTTTTGCGTACTCATCAAATTCAAGGTGGTAGCTATGCTAATGATTCTCGACCTGAATCAATAATAAAATGGGAAGGTAATTTTTGTTTTTTTCTTATTTTCCGAAATCGGTAAGCGTGAACCACTCGTGTTTTAAACGCGGCGATCCTCCGCGATCCTTTCCCTATAACCGTGCTTTCACACATACAAACAATCTCAAACGTTTATTCGATATTTTTTTATTCCCTAAACCACGTTAAGGCGGTTATTCTGGCATACTGACAAACTTAAACAACCAAAAAATCAGTGTTTATTAATAATTAACTGGGTACCATAATTTAAATTGATTTTACATGTCTTTTGTGACAACCTCCTGAATTTTGACGAAGATGAAAAACAACACTTTGTATACTTGGCTATAAGCCGATACACAGGTACAAGTTTTGAAAGAGAAATTCTGCAGGCTGCGACACAATTGATACGAGCACAGTTGAATGCGACGCCTTTGAGTTTTAAATCACATCTAGGTTTTATGTACCAGTGCTTTAGGTATTCTAAGACTTAAAATATGCGAGTATTTGAACGTTATTAAATTAAAACATTTTTATGTAGATGCAGTATGTAAGGAAACTGTTTTATTATACGACTAAATTAAATAACTTACTACACACAAACATCCTTCATTTAAGTAGGTAATAAGTATCGTTTATATTATTTATCCGCGTTAATTACGTAGATTTCCAAGAGGTGCTAAGTACGTCTTTCATTTTTTTTGACGATGTCGCTGCTAATTAAAAGTTTCTTAATTTTCGATAAACTAGCAGTACAAGTTGGTAAACCCCTTATTATTTTGCTTTTTTGTCTGTTGAATCTGTAGGTAAAATAATACTTTTTTCATGCCCGATTCCAATACCGGTCTGGTCCCCAGTGTGTTTTCATTTCTTACGATTTTGCGTAGTATATAGTCTCTCGCGTAACTTGTTTATTCAAAACCATACTTTTACCTTCAGAAGAAGCTCTAAGGGGTTATAAGGTTTGTTGTTCTAAGAACACAGATAAATTCCTTTTATATATTTGTATTTATAACTTTAATCTTAGAAGTGAAACAGGCCTAGGTTCTTAGTTAATCTATTCCACTACACAAACACCCGAAATTTGGCCAAGAATAGTCCCAAAGATTCGTCCTTGGGAGTTCCGGACAGAGAGATCTGAGACCGAATTATACCAAAATATTAAGTCATCGGCATATGCATGCTTTACATGTATGGTACATATTTGCATCATAAAATTAATTGAAATAAGTTCAACAAAATAATGTTTTGTTTTTATTTTAATGCATGTGCATTTGCATTATAATCTGGTCTGTTATGATTACAGATACCTTCAACTTGGTTTACATTATCCTTTACTTCCTCAAAAAGCATTTAACATTTTATAAAGTTATAACACTTCCAAAAATTGGGCCGAAAATTATGTTATTGAATATTTCACGAACCCAAAATCAGTCTCCATTATATTTGAAAAGAGGAATGTTAACGAAGCTGAAAATGTTGTAATGATGGCTTCGAACATAATTCAATTTATCCTGCTTTGGCATTTTTGTGACACTTAAATTTTTGACAGTTCAATTATTATTGATGGAGCAATCAAGGATTTATTGGGGCGTCGAATCTATTTAATTTTTAGCTGAGAAAACTGTTCCATCATAATCTGCCTAGCCTTTTTCCAACTTGTTACGATCGGGTTCCAGTATAACCGGATGCAGCTGATTACTGCCTATTTGACCTCCACAACCCAGTCAGTACTGAGTAATACGATACTCCTTGGTTAGACGGTTTGTCAGACTTTCGGGCCACTTACTACCTGTAACGTCTGTGAAAGATCTTCAAATGATAGCCGGAACCAACTGTTTAAGGTGCTTCCCGAGGCTGGGAGGAATCTTAGTATTTAATGGGTGGTCACCCATCTACAAATTTACGGAGAGAGACAAAAAATAGCAACGTGAATAAAAAGTTACCAGTTGGGATGTACACATAAAATGTTTTGTTTTGGACCACCCGTTGCTTTTTAGGGTTCCGTAGCCAAATGGCAAAAAACGGAACCCTTATAGATTCGTCATGTCTGTCTGTATGTCTGTCTGTCCGTCCGTATGTCACAGCAACTTTATTCCGAAACTATTAGGACTACACAGCTGAAACTTGGTAGGTAGATGTATTCTGTGAACCGCATTATGATTTTTGTACAAAATTTAAAAAAAAAATATAGATAAGGATAATAATATCCTTGCCCCACATGGAACTGAAACTAAAAAAAAAAAAAACTATCAAATTACTATGAAAAACAAATTTAGTTTTGCGGTTGAGTGAAGGTTTACTAATGAATGATCATTCAAAACATTGTTATTATATTGTTTGGGGCTATGGAACCCAGTGTGCGAGTAAGACTCGCACTTGGCCCGTTTTTTGTTTTGGAGCCGAATGTTGGAGCGCCTGGGAGTTAATAAAATAATTCTGGAATATCAACTCTCGGCACTAAGTCGAATATTGAAATGCAACATCGTGTAAACAGGCATAAATGTCACGTTGACATTCGCCATACATTAAAAAACAAATTAAGGATTGCATGTTTGGTTTGAAAAGGGCTACAGTAAAACTATGAACTATGATGGATGACTGGCTGCTTTAGTGGTTACAAGATCCAGCTTAGTGCCGATCAAGCAGACACAGCATGCACAACCAGATGGACAGAGAAAAAAAATACAGATACAGATGGACAAAAAGACATACGTAGAGACGGACCGATTGAGGCCGCGATAACAAACGACAGAGAACCATTAGCAACCATTGGATAAGGTGCCAAATAAATTCAGGTCGAAGACAGTCGAGGGGCAAAGTAACTAATATTTAACCAAATTATACAGAAGCGATGGAAAAGTACGTAACACAGCCACGAGCCACAAAAAAATAGTGACAAGTACTGTGAAATGGGGCTAATTAAGAACCACGGATCCTAATGGAGATTAACAATGTTTTCTTACAACTTTACCCTAAGTAATTACACTGAAAACACAATTATTTTACCGAGTAACGAGGTCCGGAATAATAAAAATGTGGCTGGATACTATAGTATCTGCCTACTACAGACACTCTATACTCACACTTATCATCCATATTCATACTTTTATTGGTTTTACATTAGCATTTTACGATTCGTTTAGTTTTTATAAATATTTTCTTAGTTTTCTTTGTTGTGACATTGTTTACATCATAACTTGTCAGTTGTCATTTACTTTTATTTTTGATTCTTACCAGCCAAACTCTCTATGAAGGTTTCATTTAGATTATATATTACTAAAAAATATTATCACCAATTCGTTAGTTCAATTGTTGTATTTTATAGTTAATTGCGAATATTTGCTGTGTAAAGATATTCTGAGTTATATTTATAAAAATATTATGTGCAGGGTTTTTGACCAATTGTTACTGGCTGCTTTGAATACTGGCAGGTTGCGTATTACTAGAGCGCAGCAGTTTTGAATCTGAAAAAGAGATTTGAAGAAAGAAACGGAGGATAAATGATTTATGTTGTACACCGCCCGATTTATACCCGATATGTGAAGCCCGTTATGGAAAGTTTACTAAAAAAAGTTTTGTAGACTTGTGTCGACTGAAGAAAAGAAACATTTCTTTTCTACATTCTTAATATCGCCATGCTTGGGACGATAGAAATATCTGTCAAATTGTCGATTCTTCCGTAGACATAGCTCGTTTCTACGGCGGTCATGCTAGGCCGGCAGGGGATAAAAGGGATTTCTGACGGATGCCCTGGTTCTAGTCTGGAGTTAAGAGTTCGGTTCAGTCTGGAGACAAGAAATCAGTTTAGTCTGAAGTTAAGAATTCAGCTAAGTCTAGAGTTTGGAGTCAAGATCTGTCATATCTTGAGTTTTGAGCACAGCCTACTGGAGTCATGGAGCGGTCTTCATTTGGTGCTGTCGTGGCTGCTGCTATCTGCTATAAGGAAGCTGCTCTGCGAATTGACGAGCCTGGCACTGGGGCTCGGTACGTGTCTGCTGGAAGCTACTCTGAATTGACGAGCCTGGCACTGGGGCTCGGTACGTGTCTGCTGGAAGCTGCTCTGCGTGCTGACGAGCCTGGCACTGGAGCGGTACGTGTTTGCTGGTGGGTCCTGCCAAGCCGCCCTGCATCAAGTTCGTCGTGGTCAAGCTCATCTTGATCAAGCCAGCTTTCTACAACTGGATGTTTGTCTTCAGATACTATCACGCTCAGAGATTTGCGGAGACATTCAAATCATTCCCGGTTAACCTGCCCTTCACTTTTTTATTAATTTATTGTATTTTTCATATCATCATTTATTAAATTCATTTTCCCCTAATAACCTTTTTTAATGTACAAATCTGTTTACTCCTTTCATCACGAGAAGCAAGCACGTTTGTTACAATACTTGTTGTGTTTAAGAGCTTTTTGTTTGTTGAGAGGGATTTTACAGAAAAAAAAACGGACAAGTGCGAGTCGGACTCGCACACCGAGGGTTCCGTACAAACTATGGTAATAAAAAAATAATTTTAAAATATTTTTATATGATGTAACAATAAAAATACGGTTTTCGCAATTTTTCCTTTATCTGTGCTATAAGACGTTGCTTTGTGCCAAATTTCAAGATTTTGAATTAACGGTAAGTACCCTGTAGGTTTTGATTCCCTTGCGTGTGTCGAAAATTTGCGGAAATTTGCGGCATGAACGGCTGTATCTTTTGATTGCGTTGGCTTAGAAGTTTGATTTTTTCACAGCTCCAAGGGACAGTAGACTTGAGTATTTGATTTAAATTTCAGCTTGATACCTTTACGCGTTCCTGAGAAAAAGGGTCTTGACAGACAGACAGACGGATGGACAACAAAGTGATCCTATAAAGGTTCCGTTTTTTCCTTTCGAGGTACAGAACCCTAAAAAGAGGCACTAATGATTAAAGATTAGCTACTTATAACTTGAAAATTGTCATCGCTTTGTTAAAGATAAAAACAAGTCAGTAATGATTATTGCTGGAATGTAATTATTATCTTTAACTCTTCAAGATCAGTTAATTGATTATATTATCATTATCTCAAGTTAAATTTCATAACATAATATGGCGCCTGTAATATCCGAAGAGTTAGGCAGAGGTTTGGCGGTCCGTTTTTGGTATAAAAAAACTAATGACCATACGTATGTTTGATAATATAATCAGGTTATCAAATCTACAAGGGGACACAAGCGCTACGTATATGACTGTATGAGGTATACTGGGTTTCATTCTTAGTTTGAACAAAGTAATATTGGATACTTCCTGCCTGCCAGGGCTGCGGGTCTGTTCGAAAGATATACCGTGGCCCTGGAACACAAAGGGCTAAGAAGGAACACGGATGGGTTTTAGTCAGTACAAGTCTGACACTCCCTTCCGCTCCGACCAGAGCGGGAGGAGTCATTGGATGATTTCCCATCCGAAAAAAAAGGTCTAGGTCAGCAGTCGTACTTTCCACTATACCAATGAGGCAGTCTGAAAATCTAGGAATTCCAGGAATTTCTCAGTACCAATCTACTTCTAGATAAAAATCTAATTTGGACTCATTACATGAGGCTCAAAAATAAATGACGTGATGTGGGTGAGCTGCTTACCCCTTCTTGAAACTTTAAGTTATATTATCTAGTACACTCTACAAAAAAGTAGGCAAACCCTCGCGACTCAATATTCTGCTGCGCCATCATTTTCTGATCCGAGACGGTAAGTAGGTCAAACGGTCTCGCTTTAGGTACTTCAAAGACTTTAAATTGTGATACTGTGTGAAATAAAAGTTTGAAATAAGAATTTATGGTTGTTTTCAAGCGATTCATAGGTCAACATGTCAATTTAAAAAAAAAAAAGGATCTATTTGCGCGTTTTTAAAATTGGAATTAACGCGGCCATCTTGTTTTTCCACTAAGTTTCACAAAATGTTTACAAATAAGGTTGGAACAGGGGCAAGATGGAGAATTATGATGAAGAATCCACTGTAAATGTCATTTAACCACCAAAAGATATTTGGTGTGTTAAACGAATACTATATAAGATGTGTTTATGATTAGTGGTTTTAAAATAAACAAAATTTTATTTGGTTATGGGCGTTTAAGAGCGTTTACGTCTTACGACATTTCATACCAACTTTCAAGTCGTTATTTTCCGAAATGACTGAACTGATTTTGATGAAACTTCGTACACATAAGCAGGATACACAGATCTAAAAAGTTACTAAAAAACATTTTCGAAAAATAGTGTTACAGTTAAATTAGACCAAATTTAAATTTTCTATAGAAACAGAAAATTCCAATTATCTCTTGTTTTAAAACACATTTTAAAAATATTTTTTAGTAACTTTTTAGACCTATGTATTCTGCTTATGCGTATTAAGTTTCATTTAAATCGGTTCAGTCATTTCGGAAAAAAACTACTTGAAAGTTTGTATGAAAAGCGGTAAGGAATAAACGCTCTTAAACTAGTGGTAATCGTTTTCAATTCGATTGATATTAATTCTTCAACTATTTTCAACCGTATGGACACAAGTTTTTCGGTAGTTTTTGGCTCTAAAGTTAAAAAATTACTCACGGTTCTGCTTTACAAGTAATTATTTAGTGTCTGAACTTGTTTATTTACTCAAATACATATTTTTTTCTTACCATACACATATTTTTTTTTTATTTGTTGTTAATTTGTCAAGGATTTGCCAATGAGAGCTGGGATTGATGGCTTGATAAAATGCCTACCGAGGCAACGCCCCTTTATGCTTCTCAGTAGGAAATGAACGGTCCAGCTACAGACTGACGTTCTCAAACTAGATAAACCCATGCAGTTATAGGAAAGCTAGGTAACAATAGTGTATAGGTAGGTGTGAAAGGTTTCATACTGACCCAACTATTTCGCCACTGACGATCCGGCAGCTGTAGTGGGACAAAAAGTTAGGTTAGATTCAGTTTTCTTTAGTTCGCGTTCCTACCTAACGTATAGTCAGCCGCTGTTTGTGATCCCACGCCCTAATCAAAGCGATTGTTGCGTTCATTTGGTTTGGTAATACCGATATCGTGGTCGTCGACACCGTGACAAATGATCGCGGAGTTCGCTTAAGTTACAACGCAGGATATGGTTAACAAAGATTTGAAATAAAGTCTGCAAACAGCAAGCACGGTGATCAATGCTAGTTGCTTCATCATCATCATCAGCCTATAATTTTACCACTGCTTGGTCACAGGCCTCCTCTCTATGAGAGGGAGTGGGCTGTAATCCACCACGCGGGCCCAGTGCGGGTTGGTAGATGTCACATGTCTTCGATTTTTTAGTTCTAGGACATGCCGGTTTCCTCACGATGTTTTGCTACACCGTTTTTGAGAGCAGAGGTGATGAAATAAATTACACAAAGTAATGCGCCTGCCTGGGTTCGAACCCGCGGCTTACTGCTCGTAAGTCGGGGCTGCCACCACTGGGCCATCGCTGCTCTCACTAGCTAGTTGCTTATTTTTACAAAAAGATTACCTTCCCTTGGGCAGTAAAAAGCTAGACAAATATCTTGTGTATTGTATGAATTTGTATGTACAGCATTCTTAATAACATAACCACGTAGCAAGCGTGCTTGTGACAATGTGTGACATCATCATAGATCCCTAAGGACGAGATTACACGTTGTAGAAGCGGTGGAAATAAACAGTAAAGTGACGTTTTGTTGCATTTTAAAATTGTGGGAGTATCACAGCTACGGAAGATTTTATGGAGACTAAAAACATTTTGTGGGTACGGAGCATTTGAGCTGTTAATATAAATAAAGTCAATGTGTATTTCTAAACTCATGTGCCATTGTAAACGGCGTGTGCAAAATGAATTGCACCGAGTCAGCATAGCGTCAATTAAATAAGATAAGGTAGAATTGGTCCCTGGTCCCAGTTTCGAAGTGGGACGAGTTGCCTTCTAATCCATTCTGACACCTTTCGCCATTTTCACCATTCTGGTAAGTGAATTTTTAGCGATTTTGACATTTTGTTGCTATATAATCGGAAGACCCGTTGTTTCCTAGCCATCAAGAAACAAGCAACGGCTCTGTAATTTGAAGTGCACACGGATTTATAAAATGTACCATTCCCTAGGTATAATTTTATGCAGTTTTTTCACTTTCCTGTAAAGTTACCATTTTTGACTTACGTAGTGTTAGTAGGTACTTAAGCGACGATAATCCCACCAAATTTTTACATACAGCTACAAGCTGATTTCGATCCAAAGCGATGGCATTACGGTGCTTATTTATTTAGTGTAGTTCTAATTTCGTGGAAAGAACGGTGTATCATTGTGTTTGAGACGATGGATGCTGATCCGGTGCAGTGCTTATAAAGTGTAAAGACGTATTGGCAATAGTAATTTTTACTTATATCAAAATCATTTATTTCAAGTAGGCCAGTTATAGGCACTTTTGAATAGTAGAACAACAATAAAAATGAAGCTACAGTCCCAGTCACAAGACATAATTATTATAAAAATATTATGTTAAGTTCATTATATTTAATTCAAATTACATTCAGTTTCATCCGGTAAGACTGGAAGCCAACCCAAAAATAGTTGGGAAATGGCTAGGCTGATGATGATATTTAAATTTAAGATTTTATAAACGGCCAAATCAAACTCAAAGCATTTATTTAAAAAAACTGCACAGATGAGCACTACGTCTGTGCAGTTAATGCTTAGTCTGCAACGTTTCATCTGCTGATTCACTATTGTACTAGTAGTCTAATGGACCGAATGAGATATATCTACCAACGTTTTTAAAAATAGTGACAAAGATACGAACTGAAATTAGACCGTTACAGGAACGTTTGAAAGACAAAAAACAAAAAAAAATGCGAAGGTACAGTCCCAGACACAAGGCCTAATAACTTGTGAAAGTACTGTAGTTGCCCATTCCAAAGCGTAGATCTCTATGGAGAAGAATGGGCAAGAAACTCCATGGACACTCTTTTAAATCAGAATCAATAATCTAGATTAAGTATTGGCGACATTATTTCATACTCATCATCTTCCTGTCTTCCCTGTCCTATTCTACTTGGGGTTGAGGCAACACGTTTTCTCGTTCCGTTCTCTCTTGTCAGATGTCACGGTATCATGTACTCCTTTCTTAAATAATCCATGCATCTTTTCTTACATTATTTCATACTACAACAAATAATTTCATAAAGCTTATTCAAATCTATCTTTTTAATTTTTTTTTTTTTTAGGGTTCCGTACCCAAAGGGTCAAACGTGACCCTATTACTGAGACTTTACTGTCCCTCTGTCACCAGGCTATATCTCATGAATTGTGATAGTTACCCAGTTGAAATTTCTACAGATCATGTATTTCTGTTGCCGCTATAACAACAAATACTAAACACAGACAAAAATAAATATTTAAGGGGGGCTCCCATGCAAAAAAAAAGACTTTTTTGCTCGTTTTTATAAATAAAGGTCCGGAACCCTTCGTGCGCGATTCCGACTCGCACTTGGCCGGCTTTTTTTTTACTTTATAATTACTTCTTAAAATTACCTTTTTTTAATACGCTACACCCAACAAAACGTAACTTAAAAACAAAATGGCGTCCATAAGTCAATATGGCGACAGAGCTCAGCATATAAAACTTTGCCAATATCCCCAAGTTATTATACGTCATGCATATTCATCAAGTCGGGATTATAGACGTCGCTACTGCAATTTATTCATTAAATATCTTCATAAGTTGTTGGTGTTGCAATGCTTGTGAGAGATAGAATGACTTGACTGGGATATTTCTGCGTTATTTGTCGAAATGAAGAGGGTGAAAAAATTAAAATGTTAATTTTTTAAAGGTAGGTAGCTGGATTGGATTATAATTATAAAGGGTGTAAAAGTAAAGAAGGTCGTGGCTAAATAATAACAGCCGTACGGGTCGATCTTCAAGTTTAAGCCGTGCTTGCCGAGGTCGGTCCGTGGATGGGTGCCCATAATTACATACCGAGTTTCCTCCGTGCCTCGGAAAGCACGTTAAGCCGATAGTCTCATCAGTCATTTGTAGATCTTTGACAGTTGTTACAAGTAGTCAGAAGCCGAAAGTCTGACATCCAGTCTTACCAAGGGGTTTCGTATTACTCAGTTACTGGGTTGTGGAGGTCAGAATATAGGCAGTCGCTTCATGTAAAATACTGAGGCTCAGCTGCATCCAGTTAGATGGGAACCCAACCCCAACAAATTTTGGGAAAAGGCTAGGCAGATGATGAAGGGTGTAAAAATATTACCCCTTATCGAAGCCGAAATGCACTTGTTTTCCGATAATTACGTTTTTTTTTGTTCTAGACCATACCTGGGAACTTTCTAGTTACTGAGATTTTGCGGGTCAAAGTTCCAAATTTGTGAAATTTTTATTTATTTTTAAAAGAAGATTTTATGTTATAACTTTACTTCTTCAAGTATTTAATTCATCCATCAGTACAATGATTTGAGTGCATCACTGTTGTATAACTCAGTGGGATTAACAAAAAACAAAAACTCAAAAAAAAATGTGTTGGTCGGATTTTCTTTTTCATATTACCTTTCTTCTCCACACCTCAATGATCTCTAAAAAAAGGCCCATGAAAATCCGAACATTATTAACTTCGATCCACTTGTTTGTCTAATTTACACTCAGCTAATTATTATGCGTCCACCATTATTATGGCCGACAGAATGTTACTTTATCCAGACTTTCAAGGATTCTAAGCTTCACACCAAAGACCCATAATTAAGCTAGTCTTATAACAGCAAGTCTCGTAACAGTACAAGACTTGCCGGTTTTGAATTTATTAATCTTCATAAAAAACTAAGAACATAATAACTTTTTGATCTCAAGGTCATCTTTTTAAATAGCCAATAAATGTACAGAATATGTAATCATATTATTTATGTTAAATAACTTGGATATATTTATCACCACAAGCGCGGCACCAAAATCGTCGTTAAACTCCTCAAAAAGAATTCCAGATTCGAAATCGAGATTTATGACCAAACGTTTTTATAAAAGATAACCTAGATCTTACCACCTCACGGATAGAAAGTAGATAATATCATATTACTAAGAACTGTCCTCTCTAAGAGCTGTTTGGATTCGCACGTGATCATACGGAAAGATACGTGACGGCTTACTAACGAATGAGGTGGCGCGTGTTTGTGTCAGAAGATTTGCGGAAGTCCCTTAGTAGCTAATATAACTTGTGTCGGAGGGGATTAAGCACGTACTGGTAGCCTTTTATAATAAGTTTATTAATGTAGAATGACGTGTTCATAAAATGAATATAACAAAAGACTTTTATCGTGACTTCCTGCATGAACAGTTGTGAGATAAAAGTAAGCTGTTCTACGATTTGTGTCTATGAAAGGGTTCAGTGAATGACAGGTTCATCGATTAACTGATGAAGGACAGCCTTAACTTTTAAACGCCTCGGAATAGGTAATACGACGATTTAAGAAGGCCACAAAATTCTTTATTTTCTGCAGAAAGCATTATATTATTATCCTGACAAAGTGGCTGTGCTCTGGGGAGATGACTAGCAGTGGACGTGTGCTAGGTGACGTGTGTCGATGGTAGAGTATACGGTCGAGGTACGAGGCGTCACCGCACAAATACGTTACAACCAGCGAAGTCACGTTCCTGTCCATACCTGGTTTAACAACCATCTCAAAGTTTTGGACCACTGGCAGTCAGGTTTTAAGTGTTTAAAGTGCTTTCCGAGACCCGGAGGTAATTCGGAATGTAATGGACAGCTAACCTACAGACCGTTCTTGGCAATGTCAAGGTCTTAAACCTGATGATCAACCAGTGCGGTTGAACATCAATCAACCTGATATTATTTAGTCACAAGTGACCAAGTTTAACCGAACCTTACATTATACACGGTGTAAATCACCTCATAACGAAGCCGTCAACCAAGCATTCTGTACATGAAACTAAGTAACTTCACGCAAAAATTATTGCTGGGAAACGACTTTTTTTTGGGGGGTGTAAAATCATGTTTTGCGGTAGAACTCAATGTAACGCAATCAAAACATTGTGCTGATGGACGGATTGAATATACGGGGTTTGTATAGGTGTTTAAAGTAAAAATCTTACATTAAAAACTTGTATTTATAAAAATACTTGTCAAAAAGTTGGAACTTTGACCCCTAATATCTCCGTAACTAGAAGGTTCCCAGGTATCGTGTAGAACAAAAAAATGATCGCAATGACGGGGAGAATCAGTGCCTTTCGGCTTCGTTAAGAGGTGTTTTACACCTTTTATATGCATTATTAATCGTAGTTTTTCTTAAAGGAAAGCAGTAAACAGAGAAATAAGACTAAAGTTTAAATTCAAGTGAAAAGGCCATAATTGCCAGAGTTTTAAGTGCCAGCGAGCGAGTCCAGGCCGTTAGGCAACTATTAACTGCTGAAACTTTGAAGTATAATGTGTTGTTTCCGTGTTTACTTTGTAGTTTTTCTTTGAAAAGTTTTACGTAAGCGACGAGCTGATTTGGTAGCTTAAAATTTTTAAGAAAAGATGTACAGCAGCAATCCTTCATGAAATTTAGATAAAATATTATTGCAGCTAACGCCAAAGCTAGAAGGTAGCACAATCAGCCTATAATGATCCTACTGCTGGGAACACAACTCTTCTCTTTGAGAGGAAATAGTTTGTAATCCACTACGTGGGACCAGTATGATATTTCAATTGCTCTCAAAACGGTGAATGAAAACATCGTGAGAAAACCGGCATGTCTTAAAACCAAAAATTCGATGAAATTTGTGTCATCTCAGGTTGGTAGATGACACAAATTTCATCGAATTTTTGGTTTTGAGCAATTGAAATATCATCATCATCTGCCTAGCCTTCCCAAAGCTATGTTGGGGTCGGCTTCCAGTCCAACTGCAGGTGAATATTAGTATTTTACATGACAGCCTATCTGACCTCCACAACCCAGATAGTACTGGGAAATACGGTAGGTACCCTTTGGTAAGACTTGTTGACCTGTAACGACTGTCAAAGATCTTCAAATGACAGCCGGGATCAACGGCTTAACGTGCTTTTCGAGTCACGGACGAAACTCGGTATGTAATTCGTGGTCAAGTGCGGATCGACCTGTTTCTTTGAGATTTCCAGTGAATCGTCCACACGGAAACACACCAAGATAAACATTTCCAGTTATAATGACCTCGTTTTGTATGCATTTCTAATACAGTAAGAGATCCGCGTAAACTGGTGGCCGTGCGTTCCTATACTGGTTGATATGCAAATGTCTGTAAATTAAACCCCGGACTTATTCTAACTCCAAAATCTTCCACAGAAAATAACAAATCAGCTCCGAATAACTCCCATCGGCCATGAAAATAAATTCAATAACTAAAAGGTTTCCAGCTACAAAGTAATGAGGTGCCTTGTATTCTTTGTTACATAAACAAGAATAAATTTTAAGACCGCAGTACAAATTCTAATAGCTTATTTCTATTGTATGGAAACATGGAACTCTTTTCTAGATTGCGTTGAAAGGATAACAGTTAACGTTTTTTTTTAGGTTACTTTGTTATTCGCTTTCAAAGCTTTCGAATTTCGAAAAAGAATTATTAAAGTTGGCGAGGTTGTAAAAACAAAAGTCGTTTCTGGAGGCCTACTCTCTTTCTCCGAAACGTAACTTCGGCAACGAACGAAAATTAAAGTACGTAGTTACGTTTGTGACCCTAGTCTATATAATTTGAGGACGCAGACAAGAAGTTCGAATTCACAGACAATTAACGTGAACGAATGTATTGAATGTTCTTGTGTACGTCCGCAAATGATAGGGAGTAGGGTCACAAACGTAACTACGTTTAATTTTCGTTCGTTGCCGAAGTTACGTTTCGGAGAAAGAGAGTAGGCCTCCAGAACTCTAGGAATTTCTTCTGTATCGTGGGTACAAACAAACATTTAAAACTCAAGAAAGATGAGTCTTTTCTCCAGGTCCAGAATCTAAACATCATAAAATTCGAGGCATTATAATGCCTTGTTCGTCTGATATTAAAAACGGTTTTATTTTTACACTGACCTTTCCTATTCTGTTTTGCCGGTTATATTTAAATCGGTACGTGTTTGCCCTTACATATACATTTTTATCGCAGTATATTTTTATCGATTAGGCAGCCTTTGGATGTTTTTTTATTATATTGTATAAAAATGGGGTGTGTAAGTAAACTTTTTATTGCTTCGGTCCCTTTCCACAATGTTTGCATATTCGATATTAAAATATTTATATTGGTATGCCAGATGGTATCAAAGGTCATGCGAAGGGTTGACTTGAAGTAATGTTTATTAGACCTACTTTTACCATTATTTTAGGTATCCAAAAATATCTTGCCATCTCAGTATCAAAGTAATCCAGGATAATAACCAAATTGTTGTCACAAAAAAGCCACTATTTACTGAGTACCTTTACCTTTACCTTATCTTTCATTGACGCGAATTTACCCTGGTGGTCGAGTGAATGTCATGCTCACTTGAATGTCACGCTGATGCTGATGGCGGATGTGTCGGGTCATTTAGTTCCCTTCAATAGGAATGATTAATCTTTAGTTGAATGATGGCTGATCCATGAGTCATGTTCGTGAACGGGCGCTATCAGTTGTGCCTGGTCATCTCTTCGTTGCCACCCCTTAAGTTCAAACTATTTTTTTTATTTTTGAATTGTCTTTTTTGTATTTACTATGGATACTTTTAACGTGCACGTCCTGCTAAATCGTTCACACATAATTTACTATCTCAACATGGAGTTTCTAGCCCATTCTTCTCCATAGAGATCGACGGTTTGGAATAGGCAACTACAGTACTTTCACAAGTTATTATGCCTTGTGACTGGGACTGTAGCTTCGCATTTTTTGTTTTTTGACTATCAAAAGTGCCTGTTGGTCTAATTGAAATAAAAGATTTGAGTTTGAGTTTATGTTGGCAATTTATAAAATCTGAAATTTTAATATCATCATCTACCCAGCCTTTTCAACTATGTTTGGGTCGGCTTCCAGTCTTACCGGATGCAACTGAATAAAATATCATTATTTTACATGGAGCGACTGCCTATCTGACCGTCATAACCCAGTTAGTATTCGGTATTATGATACCCCTTAGTAAGACTAGTTGTTAGACTTTCTTGTTACTGACTACCTGTAACGACTGTCATGATTTATAAATGGCAGCCGGAACAAACGGCTTAACGTGCTTTCCGTGGCATGGAGGAAACTCGATATGTAATGGGTGGTCACCCATACACAGACCAACTTAGGTAAGTACTGCTTAACCGAAAGAAAGACCCGAGCGACTGATAGTATCAAAACAAGAAACATTAATTAATTTGAAGTCATATCTTTATAAAACTTTCATTTTAAACTCAGCATGAAAGTGGGTGTCACCTTGTTTCGCAGACAGAAATTTCACAGAATTTCGTTTCGCAGAAAATGTTTCACATAATATTTGGTCCTCGTATTTTTTTTTGAATATTTTTGTTTCAACTACTATTTACTTGAATGAAACATATTTTACAGAAACACATTTCAATGAATTTTATAATCACATTTTTTTATTTAACAAATTTATCAAACAGTATAATTACTTTTGAACGAATATTGTTTGTTCAATGTAATTATGTTTCCATGGTGTTTTATTTCAAAGAAATTATTAACCTTAAATTAAAATATTATCCTCAAAAGTCAATATGTTGTACTACAAAAGTTAGTGACAGAAACGAATGGCTGCAAACCAGACTCCACGTAGTCTTGTCTTCCCTACCCCTAGTGTAATTTAATCCCGCGTAGGCGCGGAGGGATGAGCTGCAGGTGGTGAGCGTTAATATCATCAAACGTCTGTTTTGGTAATGATGTCTTGTCCTTTGATTATAAATTATGAAAGTTCAACAGGAATACAATTCTTCTTACCTTTTATATCTATAAGATCTAATAAACTCAAAGGGCAATCATCTAAAAACATAAAAGACCTGTTATTGCCAAACGAAAGAAAAATAAAGAAAGATTCAAAAGAATCCGTAAAAGTTTCAGAATTTAAAAACAGTTGACTTTACAAAGGTTTCAAAGTCTACAAACTTTTTGTAAACAAGTTTCTGTCTGTTTCCTTATTAGGGGAAAAAATATCTTAAAAGAAAAGTCTTCTGAAAGAATACGAATATAAATCGGTTGATTGCTACCAATTTCCTGTTAAAAAAAAAAAGTTATTGCCTGATATTATTATTATTTATTGCCAGGGCTTTTTCAATGAATCTGATTGTGTCTTGTCCAATTGAATTTTGGTTTGATTGAATGTACAAAGTGTAAATGGACCTTTCATGAACCCGTCAACTACAAGGCAAATTAAGTGAATTAATGCAAAAATGTTTGCGGCTTTTTTTTGACTCCACGTTTTACGGTAGGGTAGAACTCAGTGTAACAAAATCAAAACATTGTGCTGATAGGTGTATTGAATAGTGCAGGGGTCACGGAGGTATTTAAAGTAATATACAACATTAATACTTATATTTAAAAAAAAGAAACTTGTAAAAAGTTGACTTCCCCGAATTTCTCCGTAGCAGAAAAGTTAAAGAAATAAAAATGACGGGAAGAACAAGACAGTGTCTTTCGGCTTCGTTAAGGTTGTATTTACATACTTTACATAGTAAAAGACGCATTATCGGCCTGTAATGTGCAAACTTTTGGTATACTAAGGGAACAGACCTCTTCTCTATGAGAGTAAGTGGGATGTTCATTTCCCATGAGGTAAGTGTGGGTTTGTTATAGATGTCATAATGTGTTATTTTTTTTTTGTTCTAGGTCATGCTAGTTGCCTCACGTTGTTGTCATTCATCGTTTTGCAAACCAATCAAATCGAAATATTTTATTTCACATAGGCCTACATGGACACTAATAAAACTTCAAAAGACGGCTCTGGTTGGTCGTTACAAAGAATCGGAAGAATCTCTATAGTATTTATTAACTTTGGTACTTAAATAGCTCTTGAACGCGGTTTGTATTTTGCCATTAGTGTATTTTTACATTTTGCGTCATCGCCAAAACACAAAACCTAGATAAATATAAACCAGACTCCACGTAGTCTTGTCTGCCCTACCCCTAGTGTAATTTAATCCCGCGTAGTTGCGGAGGGATGAAGCGGCCCGCGAGCTGAGGAGCAGGTGGTATCTAGCGCTCGCCGGCGCGTAAAAAATAGCGTATAATAATAATAATAATAGCGTATTAAAATAATGGTCACTCTAAAAGACATTAAAAAAAAACTATTTCTTGCGAAAGTATGTCAATCGTGCCTAATGCAGTTGAGAACCTGCAACTATCACGCTATCGCAAGAATAAGTTTACACAGAAATAGCTTTTATTTCCACTACTCTTAGTTCCATTTACAAGGTCTTCAATACTTTCAACTTAAATAGAGTTCAATTAGATGGAATTGATGCGTTTTTCTACATAAATGCATATGCGGAGTATGCTCAGTATTTGAAGTTTTCTTGTTCGGTTTGTCGAATAGCAAAATCAAATTTGAAATACAGACTAACTTTTGGCCTGTGGCTTCGCTCATCATTAAGTCCTCACTACCCGGATATCAGTTTCCTCTCTTGTAACCCTTGTTATAAGACTGAATGGATTCGGATGATAATTAATTCGCATATAGACAAAGGCGTGGCAAGCAATAAAACTTTTATTTTAACACTAGCTTCTGCCCAGGCTTCGCCCGCGTTTTTTCGGTAATTGTCCCGTGGGATCACACTACCGATAAAAAGTATCCTGTGTGTGTGTGTGCTATTCCAGACTATTATCTATTCCTGTGCCAAATTTCATCCAGATCCATCCAGTAGTTTTTACGTGAAAGAGTAACAAACATCCATCCATTCATACTTACAAACTTTCGCGTTTATAATATTAGTAGGATTACATTAATCTCCTCTTCTTTCGTGTCCATGGATTACTTGTTTCAATTTCTGGGGCGCGCGAATCGCGATGTCTTTTACGTCGTCTGACACTCCAAAAAGTGGGACATCGTCTGGTCGAGAGCACCGCATTTACACTGTGCGTTGGAAGGACATTAAATTCGCGATATTGCCATTTTCTTTTTACATTTATTAGTGATAATCTTGGAATATTCGTTTGCAGCTTGGCTTAGCCTGAATTGTGCCGAGCCGAGCTGAACATGATTCATCAAAGGTGGATAGAAACTCAGAGGTTAAGGCTTTGCCTCTCATGCACGAGGTTGTGAGTTTTGGTACCAATGTCATTCATCCGGGCCAATACCAATGCTAATTTTTGAATTTATTATGTACTTTCTAAGTTTATCTTGGACATCACTGACATCGGTGAAGGAAAACTTCGTGTGGAAACCTAGATTTATAGTTAATGTAAGTCTGAAATCCCCAACTCCTTTACAGCAACCATGGTCAAAGCAGTCTTTTCCCAACAGTACCAATACCAGCCTATTACTAGAAATAGGTTGATATTATATTGATGAAAACCGAACATGTAGTTGTTTCGTGTCGAATTTCTTGTCTAACAAGCACTGCTGAATCGGATGCACCGAGCGAAACTTACGTGAGTGTAGAAAGCTTTACCTTTTTTTTTTTTGCGGATGGGAAATCATCAAATGACTTCTCCCGCTCTGGGCGGAGCGGGAGGGAGTGTCAGACTTGACTGACTAAAACCCACCCATGTTCCTTCTAAGCCCTTTTTGTTCCAGGGCCGCGGTATCTCTTTCGAACAACCCGCAGCCCTGGCAGGCATCGGCCCTTTCGGACCCCTTCCGGTTTGCTGACATCTCCTTGAGGCGCGCATGGAACACGTACGCGCCGTCGACACGGCCTGTCGTCATGAGACGGACGGACGGTGAGCTAGCCCATTACTCACCGTCCACAGGCTCGCAGAAAGCTTTACCTAACGAGAAATTTGTTTTCCTTTCATTCACAACTACTGTATATAGACGACACGGTTAGCGCAGTGGTTGAGCGATCGACTGCTGCGCTGCGTATCGCGGGGTTCGATCCCCGCACGGAACAAATATTTGTATGGCCTACAGATAGTTGTTCCGGGTCTGGCTGTTTGTGTATGTGAGTTGAAATGTTTGTAAACGCACCCACGATACAGGAGAAAATCCTAGTGTGGGGCAACGTTTTAAAAAAAAAATAAAAAAAATATGGAGCTCCGACATATGATTGGAAACAGGTTTTTGTTTTTATTTCATAACATACTATGTACTCAGCTGTTAACATTCACGTGTGTGGTATATTTGCATACAATAAAAATAAAGTCTTAAAAGAGAGGAGTGGATATATTTGCCAATATGGTACGAAAACATACGAAGATAATACCAAAATAACAGAGGAAAACATCACATAACATCACGCCTATTTATAATATCTGAAGTGTTAGGCAGAGGTGTACCTAATAGAACAGCCACATTTTGCCAGTTATGTTTAAGTCCCATGTACTTGGGGGCGAGCTTATTACCATCAACCGGGCACAAATCCTGAATCCATAAATGTCTACTGGGAAATTCCTGATCGAAAAACTCAATAACACTTTGCTGAAACTGGGAATCGAACCCAAGACCTCATGCTCAGCAGTGGTGCTTGCTACCACTAGACCAACGGGAAAGGAAAACATTCACTAAATACTGCAATATTACTAATTAACTAAAGTGTTTTTATTTACATCGCCTAAATTAATTTATTTATTCCTACTGAAAAGGGATTATTTGTATGTATTATAATTGATATAAGTTTATTTGATCTGTTATATATGTATTTACCTTTTTATGTGTATGATTTTATATTAGCAAAATGGTTTTTTTTTTTGTACTTAACCACAATGCTATCCTATTTGACCCAAAGGTAGACTGTTAGTGAATGCCTTGTGGCATTGAGTCCGCCTACTATGTACCACTAATGTAGGTACGTGAAGTTTAAATAAATAAATAATAAAATAAATTTCGAATGGAAAAATTTAATTGCACTTCGCCCATCTGGGAATCAAACATTCTACATCGTTCTCACATATTCGTAATAGGGGTGCGGACTGGGTAGAGAAAACGACATTCTATTTTGTCCGTCAGACAGGTAATACAAAAATATTGGACACGTATTTTTTGTTTTATCAAAATTTCAAAAAAATATTTAGTTAAAACTCATTAAAGTTGGAGAGTGGGGGCTCACTACGTCACATGTAGGTATAAAACTTACCTACATGTGACGTCATGCGCCATTTCAACTCAATATATCTCCGTAAATTTATGGCCACGTGAAAAAAGAAAAAATACGTGTCCAATACTTTTCAATAGACTACCCGACATACAAAGAAAAAATGTGATCATCCCCTATTAATAACATGAATGATGTAACCAAGATTTTGTTTTTTGCCCATTGTATTGATTTTGTTTTTTGCAACTACAGTACTTTCACAAGTTATTATGCCTTGTGACGGGAACTAGCTTCACTTTTTTTTTGTTGTTTTTTTGACTTTCAAAAGTGCCTGCAATGGTCGAATTGAAATAAAATGCTATGAGTTTGAAACCAACGCAAAATAGTAACGTTTCGACCAACGGGTCGATTACAGACAGTAATAAGAATAGTTGCAATAAACCAATCTAGATTTAAGTAGGCCAACGAAAAAATACTACATCCAAATAAACAAACAGGGCAACTTACAGTGGCAATTAAGGTCACTCACTATGAAAACAAAACCGTAAACTGAGAAAGAAAAAGACGAAAAACAAACGAAAGGGAGTAATGAAAAATTCGCGCAAGTTTATGTAAACACAGCTATTGAAAACGTCGAAGGTTTTTGCTTACAAAATGCTTTATTAACTGACGCCGAGCTCAATCCCTTCCTTGTCTTTAAAAGACTTATTGAGAAACTTTATTAGTTTTCTGGGTTGTATAAAATGGAGTTACTTTTCAAGGTCTAGTCTGTTCCGGTGTTTAAATATTGAACAATTTATACTACATACATTTTTTTTTTCGGATGGGAAATCGTCAAATGACTCCTCCCGCTCTGGGCGGAGCGGAATGGAATGTAATACTTGTACTGACTAAAACCCATCCATGTTCCTTCTTAGCCCTTTGTGTTCCAGGGCCACGGTATCTCTTTCGAACAGTCCCGCAGCCCTGGCTGGCATCAGCGCTCTTGGACCCCTTCCGATTTGCTGACATCTCCTTGAGGCGCGCGTGGAACACGAACGCTCCGTCGACACGGCCTGTCGTCATAAGACGGACGGACAGTGAGCTAACCCATTACTCACCGTCCACAGGCCCGCGCCGACGGTGGCCGGGGACACTGGGTGGTCTCCGACGCCCGGGGCGTCTCCTGCGGCGGATACTATTACTACTTACTACTGGAATGTATACTACTCTTTTTTTAGCCTTTATTGCCCCACTGCTGGGCCAAGGCCTCTTCCATAGCCTACTCATCTTTCCAGCCAATCTCTTATAAACGCCTCTAAGTCATCTCGCCAGCGTTTTCTAAGCCTCCCACGCGACGACGCTGGGTAGTTACCGGATCTATATTTTACTAAGGATGTGTCCTTGATGGTTCAGTGGTCCCTAGCGCTACTGGGTGCTAAGCACGACGTTTTTGATTCCTGGATCGAGCAATGTGTTACTGGGCTTTTTCCATCATGTAATTCTTAGTTGTATTCTTAGTATCTTCACAACCATGGAGTCTGTATATACCACGGTTGATGGCAATTGGCTCCCATGCTTTTAACATTGGACTTACAAAACATAACTGGCGAAATATACGTGCACCTATTTAGGTATTGTTGCCCACATTGTTATGTTATTCTACCAGTGTTATGTCCATTTGATTAAATGTTCAATGCCGAGCGTTGAAAACCCAACAGAGTGATGTATTCAAGCATTCATTGGGTGTCGCTGAAAACGCGCACATGGCTCTTTAATTATTAAGAATAATATACATGTAACAACGCCTGTGCCGTCAAAATGTTATGTGTTGATAAATAAATTTTATTTAACTTGCTCTGTTAGTTTTATTGGTCGAATCTTGCAACTGAATTTCAAACCAGTTCTTCCTAACTGATTGAGCTGATTGTTTTCTGGTGACTAAGAATTTTAAAAAATGTTCAAACATACAATTAGACCTGGTCCCATAAAATACATACGTAACAGTAGTAAATATATCGAGTTTCTAGTGTTTGTCCTCAATTAGGTCACCGCTAAAGTTTATGGTACCTGCCTTTTATGTACGATACGATTACCTTTAGTTCTTCAATGTAAACCCCTAGAGTCACTGTAGTGTCGATTAAAAATGCTTTTGTGGTGTGATAAAATGGCGGTCTTTGGTGGTAAATAGTCTGAAAGCGTTTTTAATGTTTTTGAAGTGAAAACTTCTTTAGCGGCGTTGTGCACTTTTGTGATGGGTAAAAAATGTTAAACTCGCGTCAGGCTACGTGTCCTGATCAAAATTCGTAAGACGTACTGACATTAGGTTACGAAGAAATTTGAACTTTATGACATCTGTGATTGAGTTTGGGTTTCCAAAACTGGATAATTATCTTAAGTCACAGTATCACAATAACAGTAAATTCGGTTTCTCCAAAGAGGTAAAATTCGTAAGACGGATTGTAATAGTTCTGAAGTGTTAAATTTTTAATGTAATATAAATTGT
Organism: Cerastis leucographa; assembly: GCA_963082945.1. NCBI lineage: Eukaryota > Metazoa > Arthropoda > Insecta > Lepidoptera > Noctuidae > Cerastis > Cerastis leucographa. The sequence continues at coordinate 7,107,516 of OY720370.1, forward strand.
CATGTTCGTGTACGATAGCGCAATAAATAAATATTGTATTTTACCACATAAATGATGATGATGATAGTACTTTTATACTGATATATTTTAAAGCAATTCGTGCAAAATTATCCAAAATATCAAAATGCACAACGTTTATATTCAAGCATTCACTTCTGCCGGCACTCCCGGGGAACAACCCGTTTTTTTTTTCAATTCAATTTAGATACTGCCAGCAAGCAGACTGATGAGTAACATGAGATCCAGAGTTGGATAACCGGTCGGACAAAGTGTTATAGGGTTTTTCCATGAGAAAATTATCAGTGGCAGCCACGGAGTCTGATTTATGGCCGCTTGATGGCATTAGGCTCGTCCCCTATTACGTGGGACTTTAAAAACATAACTGGCGAAATGTGGGTGTACTATTAGGTACATCCAAAGATGTCACCTTACCTAAGCTAACCTGCTTTGCATGCTTGCTGCTATACATGCTGTGTTTAATGGACGAATTTAAAATCAATTGATGCTGTTTTTTTTTTTTGTGAATGGCATCTCGCAGTTCAACCTATGAGGTTGTCGTCTGCTTAACCGGACTATCCTGTGGATGCCTTGAGAGTAAGGCCTCCAGCCAGGGCATAAAAACTTACAAACTAAGCGACTACAGCTAAGGGCACCCCCTGTGGGGTACGAGCCTCGGCTTAGGGCGTCGCTGGGGGAGGACTGCATGGGGGCAGGCTGGATCTGAGTGATATCATTATTTTGGGACTGATTTAAAACTACTGGCACAGCATCGCGGGCTGGCTCGAGCGAGGGTCGGGGAGGGCAAATACCGGGACGTCGCGACGGCCTCGACGGCGAGGTCGGAAAGACGGCGGTTTGTGTCTAAACTTTTTAAGAGTACTAGTCTCTTTGCTACTTTCCTGGAGGAGGGTTTTAGCATCATCGGAGGTGACGAGAGTATGCCTCGGATGGCGTACTGAACTAATGCGCGAGGGTTCGTAACGGTTGGCCGCTGCGATCAGGGGATTACGGTGTTTAATGGCGTTATCGAAGAAACGCTTCGAAAGCCGTTTCATAAACTGGAGTATAGTGGGCATTCTAAGGTCTACGTGTAGACGGTCATTACGGACATAAAAAGGGGCTCCCGTGACTCTACGTAAGAACCGGTTCTGCAAAGTTTGCATCCTATGGATGTACTTAGGCTTGGTGTCAGCGTACACGACGCAAGCGTACGTCATAATGGGGCGGATCACCGCGGTGTAGAGGCGCAACTTGCACTTGAGTGACAACTTGCTTTTGGCTGAAGTCATGAAATGAAGCCTACCCATAGCAAAGGCAGCTCGGTCGCGAGCAGCTTTGATGTGCGCCGCGAAGGACAGGTGGTTGTCGAGTAGGACTCCTAAGTATTTGGCTTGCTTCCCCCAAGGGATAGGCTTACCGTACATAGTGATCGGGCTAGGCAATTGATGCTGGGTAGCGTCCGACATCTTATATTTGTACGCCGTTAAGGCAAAACATGACTGTAATAATTATAAGTCAATGTAACATCTTCCATGCTCTTTGTGTGTATACTCATGTTTTGGACAAATAAAATTATCTTATCTTATCTAACCTGTTGGGGATTGCAGGCCAGCTGACCTACCATGACGTCTTAAAACATTATTGTTTTACTCTTTTTCGAGTGTGGAAAAGAGATGGCGCTAGACATCCTGTATAGCTCCGTTTCTTTCCCACACTGGAATAAGAGTAAAACAATACTGCTTTAAGACGTCATGGTAGGCCAGCAGTTGTGGCGATGATAATAAATATGTAGAAAAAAAAGCAGGGCATAAGTCATGCCTCTTTTAATAACATTAGGCGATACTTAAATTAATTCCTAAATAAAAGTGAACTGTGCAAGATTTTGATTTTCAGCAGTGCTTATAATATTTGAGCTTCAATTTAACTATCGCTCAGAGTGAATGAAACTTTTCATGCTAACGATACACTGTTAGTCAGGTAAGAGGTACATTGTTAAAGATTGTAGTTATTACAGCTTCCTGTAGGTTTCAAAAATTGATAACATCATCGAACACTACAAACTTAAAGCTGGTTAAAAACTTATTTAACTTTACAACTTGTTTGCTCGAAAAAACAGATGTACCTAACTCTACATTTTGCCGTCTCCACAGTGCGCAGTAACTTTTAAAAAGGGACACAAAAATCACCCATTATCCTGAGTACCCAGTACTTGATACTTCACCCCACAAAGCTTGAGAGGTCTAAGTGGTATCAGCACTGAGTGCTTCCGATTCACTCTAAGTCACGTCCAGGTGGCAGTATTGTTTTAACCTTATTCCAGAGTGGGAAAGAGATGGCGCTACACGTACTCTATAGCTCCGTCTCTTTTCCATACTTGAATCAAATTAAAACAATACAGCTATAAGACGATTCATAGTGACCCCCAGGACTACCACCTATGCACACTTTAGCGCCAAAATAGATGCTTTCACAACAAAATTCAACTAAAAATTCTTGGTAGGGAAAGAGATAGCGCTATACGCACTCTATAGCTCCGTCTCTTTTCCACACTGGAATAAGATTAAAACAATATGGCTTTAAGACGTCATAGTGACCCCCAAGACTACCACCTATGCACACTTTAGCGCTAAAATAGATGCTTTCACAATTCAACTAAGACTTCTTGGTAGGGAAAGAGATGGCGCTATACGCACTCTATAGCTCCGTCTCTTTTCCACACTCGAATAAGATTAAAACAATGCTGCTTTAAGACGTCATAGTGACACCCCAGGACTTACTTATGCAGACTTTAGCACTAAAATAGATGTTTTCACAATTTAACTAAAAAATCTTGCTAGGGATATCAGTTGATTGTCATAATTAAATATATTTTCAAGGTTTAATGTATGTTTAAAATAGAACATAAAATAGCTTGCTATCCCCAAAGGCTTAAGCAAAGGTGTACGCACGACAACCAATCATGTTATTCAGAACCAGTTTATGCGGATATCTCATTACTAGGTATATCTATGCAAAGCGAGGTCATGTTATACTGGAAATTATAGGTTGATGTGTCGCCGTGTGTACCTAAGGTAAACCTTAATTTCACCAGCTATGAATAAGCGCCTAATAAAAAGTATTGCTTCTCAAACATTCTGACCTACATAAACTGAGGCAGCCCCAGTAATTAGAATAGTACCTACTTGTGTTGGGAGAAATAATAATAGGAAGCAATAAACCGGGTACGAATCCAGAACGTACCTATGCAACTATTATGTCTCTGATCGAAAATCCAAATAAAATTTTCTCGACCAGGGAATCGATCCAAGACCTCATAAACTGCCACCATTTTCCTCTCTTTAATAAAATTAATGAATCAATTAACAAAGCCAGATGGCACCAACCTGTGGGAGACCTCAAAATGAACTTATTGACTGAATTTATTACTGCTTTAATGAAGATTACGACTCCAAAGCCAGTTACAGTCCTGAAATATTATTTGGGATTGAGTCGATGTGAATTAAAAGGTTATGATGGTGACTTTATTATACTAGCTGTCCCGCGCAACTTGGTCTGCGTCACATTTTCCCCGTTTTCGCAACATTTTTCATTGCTGCTCCGCTCCTGTTGGTCGTAGCGTGATGATATATAGCCTATGTCCTTCCTCAAGTTGAAATCTATCTTTTTGCCAAATTTCATTAAGATCCGATCAGCCGTTTAGTCGCGAAAAGGTAACAAACAAACTTACTTTCGCATTTATAATATTAGTTAGGATTCTGCAAGTCTAGTCATATTTTAAATGCCCCTCTATTAAATGGGACTTAAATATAACTGGCGAAATGTGGCTGTACTAAAGTAAACCTCCACTTAAGCTTCCAGGGATTCCAGGCGTGACGTTATGCTTTGTTAGGCCTCATCAACTTCACGCCAATTCCCATTATTTAATAATTGCAAAGGCTATTACGGATTTCTTAAAATATGACTAAGAGATCACGTCAAGACCGTCGATTCCAGGCGTGACGTTATGCTTTGTTAGGCCTCATCAACTTCACGCCAATTTCCATTATTTAATTAAATTGCAAAGGCTATTACGGGTTTCTTAAAATATGACTGAGAGATCACGTCAAGACCGTCGACAGTTATGTAAATTTTATTTGGGAAAACAGTTGAGTTCGTCTTTCCATCGTCTTTAATGTCAAGCTTAATGATGATACCAAGCCTTCTTCTTCATGGGGTTTCTGGTTTCCGCACTTAGTCCCTTAAGTGGACCATTGTGCGTGAGCCATAGTGGCCGTTATTCTAACCAGCCCACCTCCCTCCAGAAGCAGATTAGACTTCCCGGTCTTCTCAGGGTATCCGCGAGGGATCCTGGTGTTCCCAGGGTTGCCTCGCGAATCTTAGTGACACCGGTGCAGTCAAGCAGCACATGCGCCACCGTTTCCTCCGCATTCATGCATGCTCTGCACAGGGGAGTATCAGTGATTCCTAGAGTGTAGAAGTGTTTATTCAGTGAACAGTGTCCAGTGATGGTCCCCGACACCAGGCGCAGTCCATCCCTGTCCAGACGCAGAAGGCGCCTGGTCAGCTTTGTATCAAGGGACGGCATGGCTTCCTTGGCCTGCCTACATCCGGGTGTCGAGGTCCACCATTTTTCCGCTTGTGTTCGAGTGTGATCCTTTAACCAGTTTCTTAGCTGCTTGAAAGGAACGGGCACAATGGGCTCGGGTCCATAGGGTTTTGTGCTAGATCCTCTTCTGGCGAGTTCATCCGCCGCATCGTTCCCCAGGGATCCACTGTGACCTTTGATCCATTGTAGTGTTACCGTGTTGTGGCTTAGTACCGTGATTCGTTCTAGGGCGTTATGGCATTCTAGTATCAGTTTCGACGTGATCTGATTACTGTTTAGGGATTGGAGAACCGAGGCACTGTCAGAAAGTATACGAATATTGGTATACGTAACCTCTCTGGCCTCTATAGCGTGTGCCGCTTGGATAATACCTACACACTCCGCTTGGTAAACAGAGTTGAGCATTCCAAGTGGTTTGGATATTTTTATATTTAGGTCGTCGGAGAACACTCCGACACCTGTCCCGTCATCGGTTTTTGATCCATCAGTGTAGATTCTTAGCTCTTTTGTGCCTGAGTAGTCACACGACTCCGCTGTGAGTACGACGTTGTAATGTTTTTGGAAGCAGTGGGTTTTCAGGGTTCTGTCGATGGGTGATGCCATCATAGGCTGTTCTTTTATGGCATCTACTCTGATGCGTGTGTGTTTGATTCTGGAATCATTGCTTAAAGTGCCGGATGCTTCGAGTCTGAAAGTCGCTTTGGCTGCCTCCTCTCTTACGACGAGGTGTAGAGGTGGAAGCCCCAGCATCGCCTGTAAGGCGGCAGTGGGAGAAGTTCTCATACTACCGGTGATTGCTACGCAGGCAAATCTTTGTAGTTTCTCGAGATCCTTTTGTGTCGTACTAAGATTGGTCCTGGGCCACCAAACTAAAGAGCCGTATGTGATGATTGGTCGGATAACTGTGGTGTATAGCCAGTAGGTGATTTTGGGGCTAATGCCCCATTTCCTCCCAAGTAGTCTTTTGCATTGCCATAAGGCTATACTAGCTTTTGTGGTGATGTAATCAGTGTGTTTCGCCCAGTTCAGCTGTTTGTCCAAAAAGATACCCAGGTATTTGGTTTCAGTCGACAGGCTTAGTGTGGTTCCAAAGAAGCTTGGTAGCTGTAAAGTTGGCAGCTTCCTTTTCTTTGTGAAGAGGACGAGTTCGGTTTTGGTAGGGTTCACTGCTAATTTGATACCAAGCCTTTTAGCGTTCATTGTTACAATCTTATGAATGCTCATGTTGGATGTTAATCAAATAAATTGTAAATTATCTTTTATATGATGTCATAATGTAAAATAGGCGGGCTGTAGACTGGGTGGTAGATGGAGGAAAAGAAGAGAAAAAAAAAGATGCTGGAGTAGAGACCATGGACGGGACAGAGGAATGTGGGAAGACAACCTACTAGGTGGACAGACGATCTCATCAAAGTGGCCGGAAGAAACAACAAACTGGATAGCAATGACACAAAACCGCCAAAAGTGGAGAGATTCGGAAGAGACGTACAGTCATTGAGTTGCCAAAGATTGAAACAAAAAAGAAGAATCAAAAATTCTTGCTTAAATCGAATTATGTTGTACCAAAGTTTCATAAAACGAGGTGAGTACCTGGAAATGCATTTAATTACTTCAAATTACTTCCAAAACATCCTTATAAATCATTCTCTCCAAAAGCATCTGAGATTAAATGTTCTTATATTGTAATCAATCCATTTTATTGAGTGCTCCTTAAGGAAAAGATCTCTTTGGGAATGGACTTTCCAGGAAAAGAACCTTTCAAGGAAATTGATATTATAGCAAGTGGCCATTTTCCAAATGGACTTTTCAGAGCTGTAGGGTTGTAATTATACTTACTTATCAATATCATCGTTTCTAAACAACAATAAAATTGCTGCTACGAACACTATTTTGAAGCTAAGCTGTGCGCTTTTTTTTTACCAATCCGACACACTTTTTGTCGTAGGTCTAATAGTCCAAAGCGTGACTGCTTAGCGCTAGATCTTGGATTCAATGATCCGGGTCAATCCTTGGATTAGTTAACTAAGTTAAGTTTTATTAGGTCTTTCCACTAAATACTCAATCCAGAACTTCTCAAACTACAGCTATCATGTAAAATCCTTGGACGTAATGTTAAGTGCATTCAAAATTTATAATAAGGACTAAAATAAATTGTGTAAATACTAAACACCTAAATAATTGCTCAACACTTTTCATGTCAACTCGATGACCATTACTTTTCTACGTTTGAAAAATTTGTCTGCTCGCCAAAATAAATAGTGCAATGAATATTGTTAATTTCCCTATGTCACACGTCATGTGTTTCTAATTTAAGTATTTTTCAATATATGTCTACGAGGGGTAGTCCTTCATGACGTGATAATAGGTATGTAAGTACCACACATTATATACCCCACGAGTGTCAACAATGGGTCCCCAACATTTGTAGCATACCTCACATGGCCTATAAGCATGTTTGTCATAATTTAGTTCCGCGTTCTTCAAAAAACCGTAATAGGACCAAGGTCTGACTACAAAGGGCATGAGAAATTACAGGGCTTCGCATATAAGTGTGTGTTGTGTTGAATGTGCTTAGTGACGCGTAAGATTTCTCATTTATGAAGGCAAAAAGGTTTGTTACCTCTGCATTGTTCGGGATTAGGATGAACATTATACGAGATTGGAGGTAACATTGTAATTTTGTTTATTTGTATAAAAATTGGTTTGAAAAGGTTAGTGAGTATTTTTTATCAATGCAAATACGGTCTGTTTTTTTTACAAAACATAAAATGACGTCTGTAATATTTTAAAGATTATCAACGCGTACCTCTAGCACATTAATATTTCGATAGTTTTGTTTGTGTTCCCATGTATCAATCCAGACTTTGGGCTATTGAAAAACTGCTAATAGAAATACTCAACAACACTAAGCCCTATCGAAAAATCGAACACAAGACCTCGCTCTCAGCAGAAGCGTTTGCGACCACTAGACCAATAAAGCTGTTATCGATTCCATAAAGCAGTTATTGTACTTACATTCAGATTCTTCCTTCTAGTAAACTTACATACCAGCACATAATCTTACCACGACTTGTATTTTTGTCACAAAACTCACCTCGACGAAATGCAAGGAAAATAATTTTGTTTTTCTTTTACATTATTATAATATTGTTCCATATTTTTTCTGACGACTTAGCGTAATATTTTTGCCTTTTAGTGAAGAGTGAAAGCAGACAATTTTTCATCTTTTTATCTGATTTATGTAACCTAAACATTATACATTGCTTTCACTCTTATAAAACAATGTTTAGACACCGAAATAGATCTATTATGGTAATCGGTCTTTTCTAGCATAATGCAGACTAACAATAAATCTATCAAATTGTTTACAGGTGAAACCCAGACAATGTTATGGCATTTCATTCTTTAGCCCACGCAATCCGCGGAAAAAGGTCGCAGAAAAAATCTTTGGCATTTTTTCCGACTGATCGCTCGGCGGTGAATGAAAAATTCCTAACATTTGAAATGGGAATCTGTGATCGTCTTTTGTTGCCCAATCTGTCGATTTTGTGATGGTTTGTATAACATGTTTGAACAATTTTACAGGTTTGTTTTACACTTCAGCCAACTTATCTGCGCAGGCGGAAAAACACGGAACTAACATAAGTGGGCCAAGTTTGACATATCGACTACTGCCAAGCAGCACCACCTTTTAACTTCACACTTAAAGTGGTCATACTATGCAAGCATTTTCGAAGTAATTTTATCTTTGACGGCAGCCATCACATAGCAACCGTCGCGCGTCGTGGAGGCGATGCGAATATTTAGTTTCTGAAGTAAGTAACGAAACAGCCAAGCCATACATTTTTACTAATATGTAGAATTTGTGAAGTTAGGGTCGGTAGAGTTAGGCCGTGTAGATTCAGAAGCTTGCCTCTACATGAGATCTGATATCTTTTTCACAGGGCAAACCTTATGTGGTCGTCTTGGCAACATTTTACATGAAATGCTTTTTTGGTGGGATTTTAGTTCTTTTTGTAAGTTGCTAGGCAGTCTTTTAAGTACATTTATATACCTAACTTTAGTATTATATCTTATCGTATTAATTAAGTACCTATTTACAGTCGATTTACTCACCTCGTCGTCAAAGAGCGTAAATAACTGAGACCTACCATGAGACTCTTAATTAAGGCGGAGGTTCTTGTAAGTACAAATTAATAGGTTTTTAGTTACTGTGTACAGTCCCGTGTAAACTTTTATGTCCTAATTCATCAAATTGGTGAAAGTCTCATTCAAACTTCCACCCCCAATTTTATGGGATGGGGGCGAAAGCTATAAGCTTATCTGGGGGCACGGTAGTGTTTTTTGTATACTGAACTTTGTTTACATACCAAATTTCGGCTTTCTAGCACTTCGGGAAGTACCCTTACATTTTGAAGTCTCATGCAAACTTCCACCCCCCCCATTTAAGGTGATGGGGGGCGAAAGTTATAAGTTTATGTTTTTTTTTGTTGGTTGTATACTAAACTTAAATTACATACCAAATTTCAGCTTTCTAGCACTTCAGGAAGTAGCCTAACATTTTGATGATCATCAGTGTGTCAGTGACGAAATCGATGTATTTTAGAAATAAATAAAATCTAAAACATTAACCCTTTACCGCATGCTGTGACAAATTTGGAACATTGAGACTTTGTGTGTTTAATTAGTCTATTATTGATATCATATCCTGAGAATATGAACTATCTGGTACATCGGAAACCAACTCTATGAGGTTCCAAAAAAACGACGAAACACTTCGAGAAAAGGTAGGTAGTGCCCTTGCGCTTCGCTTGGCTCGTCTTGGCGGGGGCACATCCGTGCCCCCAGATTTAAAGATAGACTCATTGATTTCCAATGAGTGAGAGATCCGCATAAACTGGTATTGTTTAGCTTAGCTTGATTGGTCAACCTACGTACTGTGACCTCAACAAGGAAAGGGTTGTCCTGGTTCAAAACAAGATTTATAATGGAAACCTTACCAAACCGGAATGCGTAAAAGCTTATTCTCAAAGTAACATGGGTAAACGTGATGACTGAGGCGAGACTTCAAAAGTTTTGGAAGTAGACCGCGAGGGCTCTTCCACCAGTAACCGCACGCATGTGTTCATTTTAACATAGCTTCACTGTGAATTATTGATGAGGTTTGACACGCGAGCGAGGTGAAATTTTGTTGGCCTTACAGTATGTAATTATTTCAAGGCTAGGAAATTCTAACCATAGGGATCGTCGAACTGGTAATTATTTCACTTGTTGCATTTATTTAAAAGAATCCTCCACGGCTTCACCTGCGTTTTGTTCGGCAATTGTCCTACGGCATTGTAGGTACCTACTATCGGGAAAAAAACCAATGTGCTATTCCAGACTATTATCTATCCCTGTGCCAAATTTCATCCAGATCTATTCAGTAGTTTTTTCGTAAAAGAGTAACAAACATCCAGGCATCCATACATCCACACAAACTTTCGCATTTAAAATATTAGTGGGATAGATCCAGCTACAGGCAGGTCTAAATTATTTTTTAATGTAGATCTCAATCAAAAACAAAAACATAAAACTATGGTTCCATCCACAAGGCATAATAACTATGACAGGACAGTAGTTGCCCATTCCAAACCGAAAGCAAAAACAGAAAAGAAACTCGATGAACGGTCTTTTAGGTCAGAATTTTGTTACAAAACGCTGAATGGGTACAGATCGATGTCGTACTTCATGGGTAGTAAAGTTTTATTAATTCACTTACTCGGAAAACATCGAGAGAAACCACCCAGAAGGCATGTAAAGCCAAGTCATAGGCCCATTGGCGGCATAAAAACTCTGAGTTCAGGTTATGCACTAATCAGACGATACTGCAGAATTCACCTAAGTACTGTGTGGGAGTTAGTGTTAAAATTGATGATTCAATTAAAGTTGCGACTATACCAAAAGGCGTGAATATTCCTTCAGCACCAAAGAAGAAGACCAAAGCACCTTCGGAAAAATCAATCTCTTTCAGTCAACTTCCAAAGTATATACGAATATCATAAATAAAATTCGATATAAGCAACCTCTAACAAGGCACCAAAAACATCCCGCGGGGTTTCAAAAAATTCGGTCAACTCCTAACGAAGTTACCAACCATTCCTTAATGCTCATTTAAAAAGTTCGACCAAAAAGTTTTGCTTGAAATATGTTTCACAATGTTGCTTGTTTGTACCATTACGGCAAAGTTTTGAGGGTTGTCAACTCATTTTGCTCAGCTTTTCCTACCTCCATTTTTTTTTCATTTTGTAGTTATGAAATAAATTTACAGAGTACCTCGTTCACGCAGCGCTTTATATTTTAAAGAGTTGTTATACACCCTGTTATCATTAAAGTTTCTTGCCAGAATTAAGTACGGTAGGCCACACAAGACCACACTCACTCCACAGTTACGTGACCCACGTACAGTTACAGAACGATGCGATAAAAAAAATGCACAAGCGTGCGACCTAGACGTAAATTGACACGATTAGGAAGGAGGCACCTATATATTTGTATCAATTTCTTTATCTAATAATTCTCGCAGCAGCATTTCCTTGAATTAAATTTCAAAGCGAGTTTTTGACTTGTCAAAAAGTCAGCCTTCTTTTATTGGAAAACGACCACCAATCCGTAACCAAATACTTTTCCCCTCCTCTCGATGGCTAAAAGCGTTATATATACAACAGAACATAAGTACTACCGTTACTTACAGCCAGTACTTCCGAACTGGGTCAGTGGACCCTCGAAATGAGAGCCTACCCTTTATGAGTCCTATTCAGACCTCTTCATTCAAAAAATTTGGTGTGTACAGAAAATTCTTTGAAGTGTGAAGGAGAAATATTAGGTGGCTGTAATATCAAGTGTTTGAGAGATATTTCTCTCGGTTTATATTATTGTAATATTACAATCATTTGAATTTAGGAAGAGATCAAAGAATTCACGGACCGTCCACATCCTTCTACCTCGAACCAAATTTATTTGGGCTAAACACAGCATAATTATCTAATGTCTCTACTCCCTCTCTCTGTACAACTTTTTATCAAAAGATGAAAGGTTTATTTTATGTAAAGGTTTGGTTTGTGTATGTTTAAGAGGCTCATTGGCAATGAGGCACTGGTCAAATCTAAGCTCCAGAGCCTTGAACATCGTCGCCGAGTTGCCAGCCTATTGGTTTTTTACCGGTTACTTTTCGGGGAGTGTGCGATGGAATTGCATGACCTAATTCCAGCTAGCTCGTTTCATCATCGGACTACCAAACGTACGGCGATGCGCTATCGGTACATGGTGGACATCCCACCTATACGCACTAAGCGCTTTGGGAATACTTTTATTATGCGTACCGCTAAGGAGTGGAATTCCCTGCCGGAGTCTGTGTTTCCCGATAGCTACAATCTGGGGGTCTTCAAGTCAAGAGTGAATAGGTTTTTTCTAGGCAAGCGTGCTTCACCGTCGACCACATAATCGCTTACCATCAGGTGAGATAGTGGTCAAACGCGAGCCTATTTATAATAAAAAAAAATGTGTTTCGTTACCCAAATTAATACTTATTTTCATTAATTTTATATTTAACTACATAACATCGATACATTTTTTAGATAAGTCATCTTTGCCGCATAAAAGCGATATGTCCTGCAGTTGACTGTGATCTACGATTGACCGAGTCGATTATTTACTTCACTTTTGCCCACCCTTTTAGTAAATACACTCATGTTGATGATATTTCTAAGTTGTTTGTTTAGTCCTTGCCAAACATGGCAAGTATTGGTGCTAATGGCCGAGATTGTTATCGTTAAGTCTTCAATGGAAGTGTCATTCAATTCTTATCTTATCAGACGTCGCAATATCGATACCAAATAATTTACAAGTAGAAACATATTACGTGTTGGAGATAAAATATTGGTGTTAGAGAACATAACACATTATTATTAGCCAAATATGGTTTGTTACTGTCTCGCGGCTAAGGCTGCGGTTCCACTGAGGCGGAGCGGAGACGAGCCGTGCCGCGATTCACCAATCACATGGATTGAAATCCACATTTATTCTCCACTTCACTTCACTTCAAGCCACGCCCCCTTAAATATTTATTTTATCCTGTTTTTAGTATATTTTTGTTATATCGGCAATAGAAATACATAATCTGTAGAAATTTCTACTGGCTAACTATCACGGTTCATGAGATACAGCCTGGTGACAGAAGAACGGACAGCGAAGTCTCAGTAATAGGGTCCCGTTTGACCCTTTGAGTACGGAACCCTAAAAACGACTACTTGTACTGTTTAACAAAGTCATCAAGGTCGAGGTTAACCAGGGTTCAAATTCATAAACTCGGTGAGTCCCTAGCTTCCTGATTACAAATATTTATATACCTAGCCTTTCCACAAATCACCCAAATCGATATAATATTAAGGTGACGTCAAACACAAACAAAGAAAAGGGTGAAAAACCAAACTTTCTAAAGAAAAAATATTATTCTATAACCTAACATTCATATGTTACCCTGTCCTATCAGTCAGAGGAAATTGATCATTACCGTGACCCACATAAGTTTCCGTTTTGCGTCACACATGCATCCTGTCACTTAACGGCCTTTCATTTTCTTTACCCGTAAATAAAGCTTGGTATCGACGATCTTAATGGTTTGTTGGGGAAAATGTCTTTCCTCATTATAAGGGGAATCGATGATATTTTTATCATGTAATGCTAAATATGTTTGCGGTTTTGAACCTAGTGTGTATTTTATGTAGGTTTTATTTGCCGTGACCATCGGGGCTGTGATCTCTGCTCCTTCATGGAATATAGAAGCGATTCCTGTGATCATTATTTTCATAGCAACGCTGCAAATAAAAACCTGTTTATTATTTTTCTAAAATCAATAAAATCTAAAATTCTGAAACACGTATACAATACAAAAATTCATGTAAGCTGGTTTTTTGCGTGGTTGTTATGTTGAAAACAAAATTAATTAGCGTAAACTAGTAAGACCAAAGTATTGAAGTCCCATCGAAACTCCTATTTTTTTTCCCAGCTAGCATGAAAACAAACAAATATCCACCATTTTCGATTCACAAAACGAATTTATAGAAATTGGAAACGCATTCATGGTACAATACTTTACGTGACAAGGATTTGCGCTTAAATGTACATCTTTTCACATTTTCGTCAAAGCAATTTGTCAATTTATTGACTCTAGCCTTATCCCAAATAAATGTTTAGAAAGCCTAGTTTTTAAATCCATTTGTATTCCAGACTACGATGTCCTCTTAACCCTTTTTTCGAGTAAATTCAATTTCAACTTATAATGTTTTCTTAAGTAAAAAACGGTAAGATGTAGGCACAAAGTAAATACTTTTTGGATCGAATACACTTTGTGACTTCTTAGAGAAACCTTTTTTTTGCATAGGTACCTACTATTTATGGTGATGCGAACCCTTTTCGGATGACAGATGGATGAAGTTGGTGTTGGTTTTGAATATCGAATGACCACTTTAATTGGACAGTTCAAGGTGGCACTGATTCATCATCATCTGCCTAGCTTTTTCCCAAACTATCTCGGGTTCGGCTTTCAGTCAAACTGGATGCAGCTGTTTACCAGTATTTTACATGAAGCGACTGCCTATCTGACCTCCACAATCCAGTAACTGGGTAATGCGATACCCTTTAGTAAGACTGAATGTCAGACTTTTTGTTTCTGACTACTCGTAACAACTCGTACGATTTGTAGGTCTTTGTCAACAAAGATCTACAAATGACAGCCAGAACCAACGGCCTAACGTGCTTTCCCAAGCACTGAAGAAATGATAGACATGTCAAACCCAGTTTTTTTTTTCCGGTGTTTTCCCACCGGCACACATAAGTTGTTTGAAGTTTAGATTGTTTATGTCCGAATTCCGACTTATCAACAGGTAAGTATTCTTTAAAATCCTTTTTTTGAAATTTGGATTTTATATTAATTCTTAAATCGTTGGCTTTGGGTGGAGTTTTAACAAGTAATTGCGGGCAACTGGAATAATACAATTTTTTTTTCAGACCCAATAGACTAAATCTCATCACCACCAATATTTCATTTACCAACATCCCAAAGCAACCCACACACGCACACTGACATATAATTATACCGCCTCACGTTTAATGTGACAGAGGCTTTACTAAGGATCGCAAGTGTGATGTTATTTGTCCAAACACAGTTCCCGCGCCTTCCGGTAATCCCGACTATTCGACCCTAAACCGATGCGAGAGGGATAACAGTTTTAATCGAGACCCGTCCGAGAAACCGGGATCAACGGTTCTTTTTCGGGGTGTTGTGCTGTAAAATGAAGGGCAATAATAGTTATACAAGCTGTTGTTTTGCAACCTTGTCAAATTCAAACATAAAATAACTATGGTAATGATTCTCGAACCGAATCAAGAATAAAGTGGGTTGGGTTTTTTTTTATTGACCAAAATCCGTACGTGAGATGTGATTCACCCGTGTTTTAAACGCGGGCCGTCTGATTCTCGCCCTATAACCGCGCTTCCGCACATAAAAACAATCTCAAACGTTAATTAGATAATTTATTATTCTCTTAACCACGTTATGGGGGTTAATCTGAAATTCAGACTAACATAAACAACCAAAAAAATTAGCATTTATTAAAAATTAACTATGTACCATTATTTGAATTGATTATTTATTTATGTCTTTTGCGATAACCTCCTGAATTTTGACGAGGATGCAAAACAACACCTTGAAAAGAATGTTGTTGAGAGTAGTGTATCATAGTTTATGTACAAATGAATTAGTTAACTCTATGTCATATTAATAGATCAAGCTAATGCTCGCGGCTTCACCCGCATGAAGTGTATATGTTAATACAGGGTTTAAACTACCTGTATGCCAAATTTCATCAAAATCTGTATAGAAATTATTGCGTAAACATCCATATACAGCATCCATTCTGACAAACTTTCGCATTTATAATAGTAGAAACACAACTGACTAATTTTGGACGAAACTACAAAGTTTTTAGGTATTTTTATTTAGCGCCCAAAGAGAGATCGATCAATCATTTGTTACACAGAAAATCTAACATATTATCCGCAGTGCTATCTTAAATTTTATATTTTATGCAGTAAATCGTGATTAAATATTATGTAAGCTTCCTCATAATATAATCAAACTAAAAAACCATCGTGCGTTCTTCTAATTTCAAAGCCATTCCCGTCAAAATTCGAATAAATATATAAACATTATCTTAAAAAATATTATATCAGCTCTCAACACTTGGCTTATTCAACAAATAGTCTCAGGCAAGTCTACTTAATCAAGTGTTTTAATATTAACAGCAATTAATAATAAATTAAGACATGTTTTACTAAAACATTGAGCATCTGGTGTATGTCAAAATATTATGATTAGTTTTTTTAGGGAAGTCTCGTGAAATACCAACATATTGCTAAATTCTGCTTTGCTTAAGCTTTTAAAAATCATGAGGTAATATTTTAATGGCGGAAACTATATAATCAGATTATGATTATAATAGGTAATACAAGATGTTGTTTTGCATTCTTGCTAAAATTCAGAAGGTTGTCACAAAAGACATAATCAATTTATAATTACGGTACCTAGTTAATTAATAAGAAACGCTGATTTTTATGGTTGTTTAAGTTTGTCAGTATTACAGAATAACCCCCTTAACGTGGTTTAGGGAATAAGATATAAACGTTTGAGATTGTTTGTATGTGTGAAAGCGCAGTTATAGGATGAGAATCAGACGGGCTGCGTTTAAAACACGGGTATTTTACTTACCGATTTTCGTAACTAAGAAAAAAAAATCCTGTCCATTTTAATATTGATTCGAATAAAGAATTTTTAGCATAGTTACTTCCTTGAATTTGACGAGGATTCAAAACAACACTTGTATTTTTAAAGTGTGATGTTTGTATTAGGCTATTTAAATATTATAAGTAGTTCGTAAATATCGAATTAATACTTCTTATTGATACTAACACACAACATTTTATTTTGTGTTTGAGATTATTTGTAATGTACACTGAATGAAGTTTTCCCTTAAATAAAACAGAGCTTACTTTAATAATAATCGCAATTGTTAACAACGTTTTTGCACATAATTATTTTAGTAACTATACTACATAATTATACTGACTTGCTCGACGTTCCAATACTTTTATAGATGCCCAAAATTTTTTTTCATACTTGCGCCTCCCCTACAGTCTTTATGAATAACATGTAGGGAAATGTACGTGCGGATACAGAATAATTTTACGTTAGTCGATTATCTGTAACAGCTACAACCACGCCATTCAGCGGTTATTTCCACCGAAAAAATACAAGAATATTTTGTACACAGCCCCCGATCACACGCCAACAAAATATAAAAATACAACGCACATAAAAACCTGGTATACACGACTGTACCGCCACATAAATCTGCCTATCACACCGTAACGTAACGTTAAAAGAACATTCGGAACTTTGAATTTATTAGTTGTAGACGTATTGCTCGTAAAATGGTTATGTACCTATTTTATAGGCAGTGAGGCCTGTGTTTCTCAATGGATTTGGGAAAGGGTGTAAATTGCACCCGCTGTTAGATATCTTTCTATGAAATAGGGGTCGAGCTTATGGATATGAAGGCTGTAATTTTGAATGTTGTTATTGAAATGCAATGAAAATGGGACTGCCTGTTGGACGACATGGTTGGCGCAGTCTTAAGCGATCGAATGCTGCACTGCGTGTCGCGGGTTTAATCCATATCAAGGCACGGGACAAATTTTTGTAAGGCCTACAGATACTTGTTTCGGTTCTGGCTGTTTGTGTATGTGGGTTTAAATGTTTGTAAACGCACCCACGATACAGGAGAAATTCCTAGTGTGGGGCAACGTTTTAAAAAAATAATAATTGACTATTAATGGACTTTGGAAAATAAGTTATTTAAGCTGCATTGTTTTCACTAAGCTATATTTAGCATAACATTCAATGGTATTCTCAGTTCCTGGCTTATTATTATTATTCATATTTGATTCTAATTTACTGGTTATCCAACTGACATTATTCTGAAACGATGGCGCGTGTTAAAAACTGTAATTTCAGCCTACCCACAATAGGTGCGACTTTTTTTCAAAATTTACTGTCTGTAACCGTTCTTGTTTACAACTACGTTTTTATTCAAACGACTGCCACAAATCGTTGTGATTGAGGATGTTTGGTTTTCGGTGATTTTCAGTTGTTAGGCTTGATTGTGTGGCTGCTACGGTATAAAGTTTATAGTGGACTGAACCTGTTTTTATACTCTAAATTAGGTACGTTTTATTTAAAACGTGTGTTTGTTTTA
Source organism: Cerastis leucographa (assembly GCA_963082945.1). Lineage (NCBI taxonomy): Eukaryota > Metazoa > Arthropoda > Insecta > Lepidoptera > Noctuidae > Cerastis > Cerastis leucographa. Next base: position 7,125,474 of record OY720370.1, read on the forward strand.
GAACGTTTTTCAGTATATTTTTTTCAAATAGTGTTTGTTTTTTATTGTTGCACTGTTTATTAAAGGGTTTTTTGGCGAAATCAAGTTTTAAGATCGCTTGTGTGCTCAAAAGTTGACATGTTAAACGTTTTAAATCATAAAAAATACAAAGTCAAAAGTGCCTGTAATGGTCTAATTGAAATAAATCAATTAGACCATTACAGGCACTTTTGAAAGAAAAAAAAAACAAAATAAAACGCGAAGCTACAGTCCCAGTCACAAGGCATAATAACTTATGAAATTACTGTAGTTGTTCATTCCGTAGCGTAGATCTCTATGGAGAAGAACGGGCAAGAAACTCTATGAATGGACACTCTTTTAAATCAAAATATGTTACAGAATCTTGGTTACATCATTCATGTTAAGAATTACAAATATGTGAGAACAATGTAGAAATACGGGCAAGTTAAGAGCGTCCAGAGTAAAAGATTAAATCAGTAATTAAAAATGAAGTAATTAAAATAAACCGTGGCAGCTAAGAGATGACCAGTCACAACTGACAGCGACCGTTCACGAATATGACGCATGTATTAGCCATCATTCAACTCAATATATATACAGTGCTATGTTATAAATGGCTATAGTATGTAGGGGAAGACCAAATAAACGATAGATGGGGAATGATAGATTTGCCAATTGTTAAACAAATTTGATTTTTTTTTTTGTTTGAAAGATATTTTAGGGTTTATTTGTATGTATTATAATATATATAAGTTTATTTGATCAGTATATATATATATGTATTAGTTAGTATGTACCTATTTATGTATATCAGTTAATGTTAGCTAAATGGTATTTTTCTTATTTATTTTTTTTGTACTCTACCACAATGCTGTCCTATTTGACCCAAAGGTTGACTGGTAGAGAATGCCTTGTGGCATTAAGTCCGCCTATGTACCACCTCTGTACGTGAAGTTTAAATAAATAAATAAATAATTATCCCTTTCCTTTTTTCGTTTAAATTTGTTGAAGAACTGGTGCTGACCTTCGCAGTTATACAATAGAACATTTCGGCAAAACTGTCGTGATGCTGCAATCACGTAGATACTTATTGTTTACACAATATCATAACACAGCGCCACGCCCGTATGCTCTGAGGGGGTGTGGAGATGTGTTCAGTACACCCACGTTTTATTAGTTAGGTATGTTAAGTTCCATTTTATGGGTGATAAGCCTGTTATCATGTCAATTATTGGAAGCAATGTAAAATAAATACAAAGCAAATATTTGTACAGGAAATTACAATAAAAAATGGGAAATTAAAAGAAATCCAAAAATATAAAAACCCCTTCAAAAACACAGAAAAGTGAAAATTAACTTTAGATTTAACAGTCAGTGACAAAAAAAAACTGAATCAATAAAACAAAAGTCACCGACTTCTGAAGCTAAAGTTATTTTTCACTTTTCTGTGTTTTTGAAGTCGGTTATATTTTTTGTCAAAAATAATAAAATAATTTGTACTATTTAACCTTCGTCTGAATGTCAAGTAATTTCTTACTCCTTTATAAAATACTATGCATTTTATCGGCTGCTAAAACCCACGGAAGCAATGAAATGTGGGTAAATTGACGTGCAATCGTTCAGAACTAACAACTGGTTGGTCAACATCTTGTAGAAATAAATTGTGCAATTTAAAATGTACTAGCAACCCGCCCCTGCTTCTCGGTGATTTTTCATTTTATAAGATGCTAGTATATTTATGTATGTTATCTAAACTAATATTATAAACAGGAAAGATTTGATTGTTTGTTACGATATAACTCAAAAACTACTCGACCGATTTTAAAAATTCTTTCACCATTACAAAGCTACATAATATTTACCGAGTAATATAGGTTTATATCACAATTATTGCGGACGTAGTTGCGGGTGAAGTGCTAGTGTTTAATATTATTGATGCGTTATTCGTATTAAACACAGACCTCGCGGCTTAAGAGGGGACTCTAGTGGGCCTTTCTCCATACAAACGTATTCCGCTGTTTTCTTCATGGATATGCGGCTAGAGTAATGATTTTTTTTTCCAAAAAAATCTAATTGTTATTAAAACATGCCCCTATCATTTTCTTTTTTTTTCAAAACATAATCACTAAAAGAATTATGACAATCCAAAAACCCCAAAAAAGCCCGTTTTTACCGCCATGATCAGAGGACTATCAGACAAATTAGACAAGTTTTTAACAAAAAAAAAGAAAATAATAGATGCATAGATATACTTTTCGTCTAAATTTTGATATAAGAATTATAAACGAATACAAAACGTCTTTTGGTCAAGATTTTTGTAGGTAAAATCAGCCTGAGCTGCAGTTGTCCCTTTCGCACTTCACGAGGGCTTGGTTGGGATCAGCGCGACGGCAACAGTTTCTTCAAATACCTATTCTTCATATTCCTCGGGGCTAGAGTCCCCTCTTAATAATAACAACAGCTCGTGTGGAACTTTAGGGAAAGCCGCGCTTGCCTTGGTTGGTCCGTAGATGGGTAATCATCCATTATATACCGAGTTTCCTCAGTGCCTCGGAAAGTAAGCTAAGCCGTTAGTCCCTGCTGTCATTTGTAGATCTTTGACAGTTGTTACTGGTAGTCAGTTACCCGAAAGTCTAACAATGAGTCTTACCAAGGGGTATCGTGTTATCCAGTCTTAACTGGGTTGTGAAGGTTAGATATGCAGTTGCTCCATGTTAATTAATGATATTCAGTTGTATCCAGTAGACTGGAACGTAACCCTAACATAGTTAAAACGCTAGGCAAACGATGACTTGATGACTATTATTACACAAAAAGCTTTTGGGTTAATAGAGGATCGCACTGGGTAAAGAAAACGACATTCTATTTTGTCCGTCAGACAGGTAATACAAAAATATTAGACACGTATTTTTTGTTTTATTAAAATATCAAAAAATTACTTAGTTAGAACTCATTAAAGTTGGAGAGTGGGGGCTTACTACGTCACAAGTGGGTATAAAACTTACCTACATGTGACGTCATGCGCCATTTCAACTCAATATATCTCCGTAATTTTATGACCACGTGAAAAAAGAAAAAATACGTGTCCAATACTTTTCAATAAACTACCCGACGGACAAAGAAAAAATATATAGGATTATCCCCTATTGCTGTAAATGGTGATATTTTAAACCGCATCAAAATCATTTGCTTAGTTTGGTGCGTTAACACAGCTACAGACAGACACAAAAAGCGTTTCTATTTAATAAAACGTACAGATTTAAAAATATGAAAATAAACGTTGTTTTTCTTCAAAAACTCATCAACGTTGTTATTTATTATTTCTATTCTGACCGTTTGATTGGTCTAACCTTGTATCTATCTTCGCTTGAGGTAATCAGTGCACCTATAAAATTGGGTTATTTTTGTCTTGTCTCGCCCATCAGTGTTTCATCGGGGAATCATCCAAAATGTATTGGTCTACATCCGTATGGCAAATATAACAACGTGCCTGTATTTCCCTAAGGGTTTAGCAGATTTGTTTCATACATCCACATGTACTTGTTTGATAAAGTATATGTTTAGACCGCGTGTGTAAATAAAACGATCGCCTGGATTATTATGTTAATTGACAATAAATCCCGTCACTCGGAAAGCAATGTAAGCCGTTGGTCCCAGATGTCATTTGCAGATCTTTGTCAGTCGTTACAGGTACACAGTGCCCTAAAAATCTGACAACCAGGCTTACCTGGTTGACCCCGTCAGTACTGGGTTGTGGAGGTCAGATAAGCAGTCGCTCCATGTAAAATATTGGTATTCAACTGCATCTGGTGAGACTGAAAGCTGACCCCAACATAATTGGGGTAAGACTTAGTAGATGTTGATGATGATAATACGTAAATGTGATTTTCATTTGCCGTAAAGTATGTTGTAGTAGACTACCAATGATTCTTACCTATTAACGCTGGGTTTTTGTACATTCGTCACAAAGTAAACTCGCCACTGAAAAAAGTAAGTATATGTAAATTTTCCACAGCTCTATTTTCATGAAGTAAATTCGTCACATATAAATTTTTATCGTTACTACTGCGTACAAGTTCGTGATATAGCATGTGCAGGAGCGCAAGAGAAAAGAAAGATGTATGGTAAGGTACTGTTAGTTCTTTTTCGAAGGTTATCTTAAAGTTAATTTTAGAAATCATTATTTATCTTTCATTTCAAATCAATAACTTTGCTTGCTACCAGTATTTACGCAAAAAATATGCCTTTAATGAAGAATTGTGGCTACACATACTTTTAATGCATGTGGCGAATTTACTTTCACTGTATGGAGTTTACAAAAATGTGGCGAGTTTACCTTGTGACGAATGTAAATACAATAAGAAGTTCAATGCCTGTCTCGTTGGTCGGAGTCGTAAGCATGACTGCTGAGCATGATTTGTTATGTTTAAGATCCATTTAATAAGGGGAGAGCCTATTGCCATCAACCGGACACAAATCCAGACTCCGTGGCTGCTACTGATGAATTCTAGATGAGAAAACCCAATAACACTTTGCCCGAGCTGAGAATCGAACCCATGACCTAGCATGCTTCGCAGTCGCGCTTTTGACCATTCGACCAATGAGGCAGTCATGACGTTATTATAGGTACATCACTGCCGTTATGTTATGTTCAACTCCAATTAATCTAGTAACTGATATACATCTATAAAACATTATTCTCTCCATAATTATTTATCGCTTTATTGTTTATTACAGAGCATATTTAATCCATCCATTATAACATTTATTACTACTCAAGTACATAAAGGCACTCTTTCGAGGCGCCTTTTAATGCCAGTCTCAAGTTTCAAATCGATCGCAGTTGTAATTAAAAGGCATGATTCATTAGTGGTTTAAAGGATGAAGTTCAGACAGCTTTGTAATAACTAGTTAAGTTTATAGCCGCTTAAGAATAGCCTTTTTAATACAGTGACCTCATTTTTATGCTATTCTTTCAAAACTTACTAATTATCTACTTATTTTTTTTCTAACTTATTAGGGTCTCCCTAAGTCTAAGTGCTTGCAGCTGAAAGTTATTATCAATAATAACAATAAATTTATCAAAACATTTAGTATATACATCATCATCGTAATCATCATTACAGCCGAAAGACGTCCACTGCTGGACATAGGCCTCCCCCTAGAGTCACCACATTGACCCGTCTCGTGCGACTCGCATCCAGCGGATCCCCGCAACCTTCACCAGGTCATCGGTCCACCTAGTAAGAGGCTTTCCAACTCAGTACTTAGTAAATACATATACGTTAAATACAGCTCTCATCAAATCTACGTCAAGTTTATTCGTGATTTAAGCTGAACTAGATAATCCTGTGTTTCCAGTGAATAGAATGAAATGGAGCGACAACCTCTTTGACCTCCACAACCCAGTTTAGAAACTGGTTAACCATTATTAACTTGACTGGTTTACAGATTTTCTGTTTTGACTTGGCTCCTCATCATCAGTCTCTTGCCCTTATCCCAATTTATTTGTGGTCGGCGCACCATGTCTTCTTTTTACATACTTCTCTATTACTTGGCATCTCATGAGACTCCTACTTTTTTGGCATATCATCCTTCACACAATCCATCCATCGTTTCTTTGGTCTTCCTCTACTCCTATAACTATCCAGATTCATACTCAAAACTTTCCTCACGTCATTTTCCTCATTCCTCCGCATCATATGCCCATACCATGACAACCGATTACCACACATCTTTTCAGTCACCGGCGCCACTTTCTGTTTTGACTAGCTTAAGGACTGCGCTAAGCTAGTCAAAACAGAAAGTGGCGCCGGTGGGCCATCATTTTGTAGATCTTTATCAGTATAAAGATCAACAAAATGACGGCCGGGAGCAAAAGATTAACGTGCTTTTGAGCCACGTTACTTAATGATCGGTTACCTGGACATTACATGGACCAACCTCGGCAAGCATTGCTTCACCTTGAAGATAGACCCCAGCAGCTGTTACTGCTTTCCCAGAAGCCTCTTTGAATTCGATACATGAGACTTACACATAAGTGAGTAAATAAAAAAACAAACACGAATAACATTAACATAGTCTAGATTTCTCGAAGGCAAGCCTTATGTTATTTTCACAAAATATTTTTTTATTAATTCATAAACGTATTCACTGTCACATGTTTCTTTATTCAAATGAAATGAAAACATAAGATAAAACGGCATACATTACAGTACAAATCCTGAATAAAAATAAATTGCTTTCGTACTTACACGTTTACATATTATCATATTATCGTTGCTGAAACTCGTTTCACATAATCTCTATTAATGTTTCATACATATCAAAAATTCGTTCATATTTTGGTACCTTTATGCTTGAAAATTATCTCTTGAAACGTAGGCTGTATTCAATGAAAATCTGTCCATTAATGGTCGAAAAAAAAGACAGTGTTTTTACGGATGTTTTTAGCCTGAAATGTTAAGTACACTCTTTTCTCATCATTTTAAGGCACATTATTGCGACAATGGATTCAAGTTTAATTAAACGAATTTATAGTGATAAAGAGGATAAAATAAAAGAGAGGTGAATGGTTTATTTTGAAAAGCTAATGAATGAACAGAATGAATGGACTGGTGTGCTCGAAGAGGTACAAGTAAATATGGGTTTTAGAAGCTGGAGAACGCTTTACAACGCGTAATATCAGAACGATTTATCTCTAAAATCCATATATATAAGGTGTTGTTTTGCATCCTCGTCAAAATTCAGGAGGTTGTCACAAAAGACATAAATAATCAATTAAAATTACGGTAACTAGTTAATTATAAATGAATGCTGAGTTTTTTGGAAGTTTATGTTTGACAGTATTTCAGAATAACCCCACTAACGTGGTTTAGGGAATAAGAAATTATCAAATAAACGTTTGAAACTGTTTGTATTTGTAGAAGCGCGGCTATAGGGCGAAAAACAGATGGCCCGCGTTTAAAACACGGGTGATTCACACTTACCGATTTCCGTAAATGAGAAATAAAATAAAAATTACCTACCCATTTTATTTTTGATTCGGGACGAGAATCATTAGCATAGTTACCTCCTTAAATTTGACGACGATGCAAAACAACACCTTGTATTTGTAAACCTGCAAACGCTTGAATATATTATCACGTTTTAAAATTACGATAACTTTGCTCAAATGTGAGCGTTCGTACATGTCATAGAGCCCGAAATCACCGGCAACGTCTAGAGAAGGCATCATCAGCTTATAAAGTTCACAGAGCTGGGACATAAGCCTTATCTCTGTGCGAAGGAGTGGGACTATAACGTCAGTGCAGGTTGGTGGGTGTCACTAGTGAATTTTTGGTTCTAGGACATGCCACTTGCCAGTTTTCTTTCAACGTTTATAGTGTAGTGATGATGAGGTAAATTACATAAGTGAAGCCTACCTTGAGTCGAACCATCGACAAGTAAGTGGTGGTTTCCGGCACTATTATGGATACCAGCTGTCGAAGAGAAATAGACGATAAAACGCATGGCGACCAATCCAGCTATCCAAAACCAGTTTATGCAGATCCCTTATGGTACGGGAAATCTATACAAAGTGAGAGCATTTTATGCTGGACATGTATAGTCTGATTTGTCACCGAATGTACTAACAAAATTTCTGGCACCGAAATTGCGTTGAGCCCACAACTTCTGTTCAACGAAACACGATCAAAATTCAAAACTATCAATTTCGACAAAGTGTTGTTTTGCATCCTCGTCAAATTCAAGGAGGTTACTATGCTAATGATTCTCATTCCGAATCAATAATAAAATGGGTCTGTAATTTTTTTTTTCTTATTTACCGAAAACGGTAAGTTTGAACCACCCGTGTTTTAAACGTGGGCCGTTTGATTCTAACCTTATAACCGCGCTTCTACAAATACAAACAATCTCAAACGTTTATTCGATAATTTCTTATTTTCTAAACCATGTTAAGAGGGTTATTCTGAAATACTGATAAATATAATTAACCAAAAAAATCAGGTTTTATTAATAATTAAGGGACCGCAATTTTTAATTGATTATTTATGTCTTGTGTGACAACCTCCTGAATTTTGACGAGGATGCAAAACAACACCTTGTATATATCATTAGTTACGTAGTGAGGTAACACGCAGGGTTTATTAAAAGTATTGATAATGCAGGGTCTAATTGCGCCGAGGCCTCCGCGCTCTAAGGATGTCTTATAAAATATTTTTCGCGAAAATCGTTCCGTTAGGCTTGTCAGCAAATATAGAAGGTAACTGGGTAAGATGGGTAATCTTTTTTCGGTAACTTAGAAATTGTATTCCGCATCCGTGGGTAGGGTATAGAAAACGTCTATTTGGGTAATGGTGCGCGTAAATGTTCCAATAAAGAGGGTCGTTCTGGGAATTATGTGAAAGGAACAGATTTTTGGGGTTTGTTGGGAGATTTGCGTAGTATTGACTGGTGGAACTTCCTTAGGTTTTGTAAATTCTGCTGTTATTATCATATCTGTCTGTTGGGAGCAGCGGTGGCCCAGTAGTGGCAGCACCGACTTACGAGCTGTAAGCCGTGGGTTCGAATCCAGGCAGACGCACTACTTTGTGTAATTTATTTCGTCACCGCTGCCCTCAAAAACGGCGTCGGAAAACATCGTGAGTAAACCGGCATGTCTTAGAACTAAAAATTTTAAAATATGTGACATCTACCAACCCGCACTAGGCGCGCGTGGTGGATTACAGCTCACTCCCTCTCATAGAGAGGAGGCCTGTGTCCCAGCAGGGGTAACATTGTAGGCTGATGATGATGATTATCATCTGCCTAGCCTTTCTCTAACTATGTTGGAGTCGGCTTCCAGTGTAATCGGATGCAGCTGAATACCAATATATTATATGGAGTGACTGTCTATCTGACCTCCACAACCTAACAAGTGCTAAGAAATACGATACCCGTTTTTAACACCGGTTGACAGACTTTCGGGTCACTGACAGTAACCACTGTGAAGGATCAGCAGCTTAACTTATTTTCCGAGGCACGGAGGAAAACCGGTATGTAATGGTTACCCATCCTCTGACGGACATCGGCAACAGTGGCTTGACTTCGAAAATCGACAAGTGCAGCTGCTATTATACATCGTAATAATAATAGTAAACCGCACATCCACATTTAGTGCCCACGTACGGTAACTCGAGTTCAGTTCAACTTTAACGGTGGTTTAACCCGACAGGTTATGTCTGCAGCATTAAATTTAACTACTCTATCTCTTTTTAGTATCGCTCGGTAGTTTGCTTAACCTCAAGTGAATACGTTTTAAATATTTATGCAAAGGCGGAATGAGGTTTCGATTCGAGAGGAGGATTTTTGTGCTTGGAGTTTGGGAAAAGAATGTTAAAATAAAGTTTTATGGTCGTTTTATGTATGCTGGCTGACAGCCCTTAAGAGCGTTTACGTCTTACGACATTTGATACAAACATTCAAGTCCTTATCTTCCGAAATGACTGAACCGATTTTAATGAAACTTCATACGCATAAGCATGATACATTTATGACTAAACAGTTACTAAAAACATATTCGAAAAATAGTGATACAGTTAAATAAGACTAGATAAATTATCTATAGGAACAGAAATTTCCAATTATCTTTTTGTTTAAAAGACATTTCGAAAAAAAATTTTAGTCACTTTAACGTATTTAGTTTAATTGAAATCGGTTCAGTCATTTCGGAAAATACGGACTTGAAAGTTTGTATGAAATGCCGTAAAGTGTAAAGTAAAAGTGTGTACGTCATAAAAGCATTTCAAGCATACGATAATCGAGTTATAATCATCGAAACTATATTATTTTTCTCGAATTATCTTCTTACGTTCTTTTTTCATTGATTCGATTTGACATGTACTTAAAAACAAATAACTGATTGGTCAAGTGGTTGTAAGTACAAATGTTGAACTTGAGGTACTGAGTTCCGTTAGAGTCGGGTGAAAAAACCCAATAATACTTTTATTGGGTTTTTTCACCACGAAATAAACCCAGTTGCAGCCACAGAGTCTGAATTTGTGCACGGTTGATTCGAATATGACAATGCGGACTTAAAAAACATGACTGGAAAAATGTGGGTGTATTTTTCGGTTTAAACGTTAGGGGTAATTACAGGCGTGATTTTATGTTTTGTAAACACGAATTTATCAAACATTTTATACAGGGTTATTTGTAAAACCTCGGCAACGACTATGCTACGGCTATGCTCCCCTCCTACTATCGCTTTCTTTTGCTTTGCATAGACGTAACATTTTGAGCGTTATTTTTTTTTTTTTTGTATGAAAATCTGTTGAAATAAACTCTGACGAATTTTTAAAAGTCATAGAACAAAAGTTGTTGATTTTGATGTTAGCAACATAATCCTGAGAGGTTGCCGGTTGTTAACAAATAACCCTATATATTTATCTCTCTGTACATAATTACGTAAATACTCATTCCTATCTCATTATTTCGTCGCCCATTGTAATTTACTTTCCTAAGTAGATCTCGCAAATGCTTAGACAACAGGAAACAAATTAAATCACCTTCTTATAACATAAACAAAGTAGGGAAATTATGTCTTTTGATGTTTCAAATAAGCTAAGTGTTGGCGTCTTAAAGATTTAAGCCCGTTTTCAAGAACACTTAAGCGACAACTAAATGTAATGCTTAAACAAACACGTGCCATTGGATTTTCACGACTGGACTCGGTGTCGTGAGTTCAAAATCCAACAGCGCAATTTAGATGTCGCCTAGGGTTAGTTCAACGGAAATTACTGTTTCTTGAAGAAAATGATGTCTTTGAGAATAATGCTATTCGAGTGGAAAGAATTGGATTAGTATTTGAGTGAGTTTATAACAAAGCATCTCGTTGAATTTTCTTGTTAAATTTTAGAGTAACTCTATAGAAAATTCAACGAACACCATTATTTATCTTCGAGAAAAGACTTCTTCTTCTGCTATAGAGAAACATTATTAATAAAATCTTTATATTTAGAATCCGTTTAGTTAGCTTCTACGATATCGATATGAATATTGTGAGTGTATCGTAGAGGCCAGTTTTGGAAAACTCAGATTAAAAATATTTGATTTCACACAAACCGATATCGGTACCTACTTATATAAAGTCAACGGCCATAAGGTTCAAATTAGTCAGTAAGACTGGAAGCCTACCCAAAAATAACTTGAAAAGGTGTATACATGCAAATAGATGTCTTGTAAGGGTATAAAAATACCCGTAACGAACCCGAAGGTACTGGTTCCCCCGTCAATGCAATCATTTTTGTTCTAGACCATACGAACTTTCTAGTTACGGAGATAAGGTTCAAACTTGTATGTAAGTTATGTAAAACAAGTTTTTAATGTTTTATCTTTACTTTAAATACCTCTTTATGGGTATGAGGAACAGGGCGTAAAGTTCCTCAATACTCCGTTGAAGACGGAGGATCTTCCGACCAGACAGGTGTTATGTCTGGTGAGCATCTGCCTGATAGTTGTTGCCGGGTTTCTCTATATACTCTTAAGTCGATGTAAACTTTGCTTGCGAGATGTAGGAAATTGACGTTAGTTCTTCCGTCGTGTTATAGATGGCGCTGTAGTACTTTTTGTAGGAAGTTGCTTTTTTGTATCGCTACACCATGACCCCCGCACTGTTCAATGCATCCAAAAGCATAATGTTTCGAGAGCGTTACGTTAAGTCCTACTGTAAACGGAACGTGATTTTTCACCCCAAAAAAAGACGTTTTCCAGCAACAATTTTTGTCTAGAGTTACCTAGATGAGAATGCTTGGTTGACGGCTTCGTGAAGAGTCGTTTTCACCTTGTAGGTAAATGGTACAGGGCGTTAAATACGCCCTGAAGTTATAATCTCTGAACACGTAAGGAGTCTGATCAGTGTTGGCAACACCAACACAAATATTATTAATTTTTAGTTTCTGGCAACACCAATGACTTCCGTTCTCCTCCATGGTGTGCGCTGCCGTACCTAATATATCCTAGTGGTGAAAAACTATATAAATTATAGAAAAGAACAGTTTCCTTAGTGCGTAATAAGTGATTTAAATATAACGCTGTACTGTATGTGTGTGTGGTGAGAAAATAAACTGTGCCCCTTGAGTATTCGACTTTCACTGTCTGAAGAAGACAACCAGCCCCTCAGCTACCCCGAGCGGCACATCAAGCAAATTATACAATCAGTTTAAATTATTTTCCTAATAAAATTCTCAAGAACTCCATGATCTCATTCCACCGGCCCCTTCTACCATCGGACATCTAGACGCACTGCAAGTTACCATCCCTAACTTATTGCTATTCCAACAATTCGCACTAAGCGTTTTCAAACGTCTTTTATAATGCGTACAGCAAAGGAGTGGAACTCTCTGCCTGTGTCTGTGTTTCCGAATGTTGACAACCCTAATCTCTTTAAAGCTAGAGTGAAAAGGCTTCTTCTGGGTGAGCTCGTACTATCGTTGACTTTGTCTGAACCCAGAGCAAATAACAAATAAAAAAAATATACATACACAAGAACATAAAACCTCCAGCTTTTTTAAAGTCGGTTCAAAATGAAATAGTGATGAACGATTAGGAAATAAGTTTAATACAGATTAATGTACAAAATACAATAGCTTACTTGTATAGGAAACAAAAGTCAATCATAAAAAATTTCTGCGGTGTAATGCTACAAGATTATGCAAACACTTTTCCCACATACAAATTAACTTTAGCCAGTGGTTTAAAAAAATATCAAAAAATTCTGGCCCACCGGTATCGGGTACACGAAAGGGCCTAACAATACAAGCCGTGTCCCAGAGTACTGCTTTCTGAATCAAGCCCTTGATCCAGCTGCCTAACGAGAGCCTCATCAAGTATTGGTCGAGGCTCTTGGCAATTAGGCCATTGGCTGATATGACTATCGGCACAGTGATTGTGGACTCGCTGATTGTGGACTCCATCCCACAAATATCGACAACCTTGCGAGCCAGGTCAAGATACTTGATTTGCTTATCTTTCTCGACTTTTCATGATAAATATTCATTTTAATGCATTCATCGTTAGTTGTGTCTTTTAGCAGTGATTTGACTAAATTGGCATTGTAGTTCGCGGCTGACGTTACCCTAACTGGTTGTGTCTTACTTTGGGCATTTGCTAAACTCCTTTCTAAATGGAAAACGTATATGCAAACTCATCCAGTGCAGTTGGAGTTGCGAAAACTAATACCCAGTTTCTGAATTGTAAATGATTTGAAGTTGAGAATTGGTCAAACTCTTCTATAGTTCAATCTAGCTATCGAAATTAAATTAGCCATCTAAAATTTTAGATTTAAATTTGCTTGTTTGCGATAATGACACAAGTCGAAACATAAGAAATACGGGACAGAGTTTTTTTAAGTCAGACAAAAAAATATTTTCATTATATTATTGCCAATATTATTTCGCATAGAAATCTTTTATCAAAAGATGAAAGGTTTAAAAATAAATCTTTCATCTTTTGGTAAAAGGTAAAGTAAGTAAAAATAAATTATTAATTTAATACTTACTTTCGTTAATTTTATACTAGACTACAAAAAATATTGGAAAATCAAAAATTTTAGGTTCAGTCATCTTTGTCGTAAAAGAGCGAATTGTCAATTTACAAATCAGGTTACTACGGGGTTGAAAATAAAATACATGATGATTCTATTTCTTATGAAAAATACGTCAGCGATTGAAGTAATTAGGTAACAAAAAGAAATGGAGAAAGTACCATAGTTTTATCATTCTTCTTTACTTCTTTTCCAACTTTCCCGTCGTTTGAAACTTTATATTATGCTGAACATCAACCAGCATAAATAGAAAGTGAAATAACTTATGTGCGGTAGATTTTATTACCACTCGTTAATTCTGGAAAAATATACAGCACTAAAATATATTGAATGAGTTTTAGTGGGAACACTAAATTAGCGAATGTTATTATTTAGTTCTTCTTTAAACACAGTTTTTAGTAGACTAAAATACAGTTGTTATTTTTTTTTTTGTCAAAAGGAACATGAAAATCGGAATTCCCCTTAAAAAAACCCTCATCTCTTAGGCATAAAGCATGTTTCATTTTTTATATTTTTTATCATAAAACAATCTGAAAAGATAGATAAACTTATTGAACAAATGGGCAATATGATGACACTACTCACAACAGTTATTAGTAAACTAGTACGATAAATGGCTACCCTAAAGATTGCAACGTGGAATGTTAATGGTCTCATGTACCACAGGCAAGAAGTTCAAACAATGATAAAACTACACAACATTGATGTCCTGTTGGTCTCCGAAACACACCTAACAACAAAAACTTACTTTGTTATGGATAATTACTTAACATACTCGACCTGCCATCCGGATGGAACGGCGCATGCAGGTACTGCCGTCATAATAAGAAAAAGTATCAAGCATGACCTTATTCAAGAATACAAAACCCCTGAGATACAAGCAACGTCAATCTTAGTACACGATAAAAAGGGATCAATAACCTTGTCAGCCATATATTGCCCACCAAGACATTCTCTGAAAGAACAAGACTTCACACAATACTTTAAGACACTCGGCCAGAGGTTCCTAGCTGGATGTGACTGGAATGCAAAAAATACACATTGGGGATCACGTCTGACTGTCACAAGGGGTAGGGAACTGAAATTAAGCTTAGATAATAACAAGCTGCAAATACTAAGCACAGGACAACCAACATACTGGCCTACAGACCCAAAAAAGTTGCCAGATCTCTTGGACTTCTTTATATTTAAGGGTCTCTCAAACTTATACCTGAACGTAGAAAGCTGTCTCGATAGTAGCTCTGATCACACACCTGTAATAGGAACGATAAGCACAACAATAATAACAAGACCAAGAAAGCAATGCCTATATAACAAGCAGACAGACTGGGATGCTTTCAGAACGTTCATTGAGTCCAAGCTTAATTTAGGAGTGGCACTTAAAACAGGTGATGACATTGACTCGGCCACTACATATTTTACTAACCTAATACAACAGGCAGCATGGAAGTGTACACCGGAGGCGAAGCTTAATACCGGCAGTAAAGATATTCCAAAAGAAATCAAAGAGAAAGTACTGGAAAAGAGAAGACTTAGAAGGGTATGGCACAACAGTCAACATCCTTCTGACAAGAAAGCACTTAATACCATATCCTCAGAATTAAAACTCTTCCTTAAGAACATCGAAGCTGACACTTTGAAAAACAAGCTGGAAAACTTGTCCACTTCAGCCAAAAATGAATATTCCCTTTGGACCGCAGTCAAGACAAGCAAGGCAGCACCTATGCCAGCACAGCACCCCTTGAAATTAGAAAACAATACCTGGGCCAGAACAGATGAGGAAAGAGCTCAAGCCTTTGGTACATTTCTCAAAAAAGTTTTCAGACCTAATGACGGTTCTGCGGAAGCTGAACAAGAAATTAACAACTTCCTGAACACAGATCTTCAGTTAAGCCCACCGGTACAGAGTTGCTCACCTAAGGAAGTCTACAACGAGATAAGGAAATTGGACAGAAAAAAGGCTCCAGGATTTTGTCTGATTACGGCTGAATTGCTGCAACAATTGCCTAGAAAGGCTATAGTTTTTCTAACGCAGTTGTTTAATAGTATCTTAAGGCTGTCATACTATCCCACATTATGGAAAGTCTCAGAAATCATAATGATTCTAAAACCAGGAAAACCACCCCACCTAGTATCATCCTACAGACCGATAAGTCTCCTACCGGTAATCTCAAAACTGTTTGAAAAAGTCCTCTCTCGTAGATTAAATCTTGTATTGGACGAGAACAAGGTTATCCCAGAGCACCAGTTCGGATTTAGACGTGCACATTCCACAACAGAGCAAGTCCATAGAGTTGTCACCAAGATACGAAATGCACTGGAGAAGAAGGAATATTGCTCTGCAGTCTTCTTGGATGTCCAACAGGCGTTCGACAAAGTCTGGCACCCGGGCCTTTTATTTAAGCTTAAAAGTACTCTCCCACACAATCTTTACCTACTTATGAAATCGTACTTAAGTAATAGAATATTCAGAGTAAAGATCAACGATTCATACTCCTCCTGCTATGAAATAAAAGCAGGTGTGCCACAGGGCTCTGTGCTGGGCCCAGTGCTGTATTTGTTGTACACTGCTGACCTACCAAATACAGACAGTGTTCTCTCAGCAACTTTCGCTGATGACACTGCAGCCCTTTGTAGTGACCATGATCCGAACAAAGCCTCGCAAAGACTACAGGTACACCTTAACAAAATTAACACTTGGATGGAGAAATGGCGTATTAAAGCGAGTGTTAGTAAATCTGTACACATAACGTTCACTCTTCGAAAGGGAAATTGTGCACCAGTCAAACTCGGAAACGATGTATTGCCCCAACAAGACACAGCCAAATACCTCGGTATGCATCTAGATAGAAAACAGACCTGGAGACATCACATAGTGAAAAAACGAGATGAGCTGAACCGACGTCTGCATACACTCAAATGGCTACTAGGAAGAAACTCACAAGTATCTCTTGATAATAAAATACTCATATATAAGACCATTTTGAAGCCAGTATGGACCTATGGAATCGAACTCTGGGGAACAGCCAAAAACTCCAATGTAGAAATCCTACAAAGGTTCCAAAATAAGGTGCTGAAAACAATAACAAATACTCCATGGTTTACTAAAATATCTGAGCTGCATGACTTCATCAAAATCAACACAATTAAGGAAGAGATTGAGGACAGAACTAAGCTCTATAGGGTGCGCATTGAAAACCACGCCAACAGTCTGGCTTCTGTACTGACCAATCCACTAGAACACCGTCGACTGAAAAGACAGCATACATGGGACACAGCCTGATAAAATCAAGTAGCAAGTAGAGGGTCGGTTGTCACTGGAGAACCGTACCCGAATCGCCAATAAGCACTGAACGCATCTGCTAATGGCTTGAGAAGCCGATCGCAAGATAATTATAATATAAATAAAATATATTTTTTCATATTTATCGGTCTAACGCTTGATCAAAATAGCATTATGAGTACGTATGTATACATCGTTAGTAATTCTCTGTAATGTTTATTATTTATTATTGTCGGTAACAATATACGGAAAAAAAACGGATTATCACGAAAGATTTTTTCCCAGAATTAGTTCAACATAACAATCTAAGAAGCAGATTACAGTAGACAACGACATACGATATTTATATTATTTCGTAAACGAACGGGACATATAAATAACGTTTATTTTTGTGTTTGGTTTTTAGGTTTGCTTCAAAATAAGCTTTGTTTTGTACAGTCGGCATCAGAAGTCTGTTAACACTTATCAATATTACACCAAGTTTTGTGCTGGTCAGTGTGATCTAATGTAATATTGTT
Source organism: Cerastis leucographa (assembly GCA_963082945.1). Lineage (NCBI taxonomy): Eukaryota > Metazoa > Arthropoda > Insecta > Lepidoptera > Noctuidae > Cerastis > Cerastis leucographa. Next base: position 7,142,857 of record OY720370.1, read on the forward strand.
TTGCATATTTGTGTAACCATTGATGAAAATATTGATATACCTTTAACTCCAGTCTGTTAATATGGATCGTTCAAAAACTAAGGCGTCTTAAAATTTCGGATATGCATAGCGACTTTCGATGCTGGCCGAGCATAGATCTTAAGACGCATGAAAAAAATCTAACTATTATCGATGTTTTGTTTTTTTAACACACTTTACAAAACAGAGTGAGAGTAGAGGAAGACCAAAGAAATGATGGATGGACTTTGTGAAGGATGATAATAATATGGCTGGAGAGAGAGAGTGACTGAAATGACGAGTAACAGAGGACTATGAAAGCAGAAGACAAGCTGCGCCGACCCCAAATAAATTGGTATAATTGCAGAGCCATTCATCATCAGCACCTCTTGGTCAATGAAATTCAAGCATTCCAAAAGATATTTTCTAACTGTACCGTCTTTGAGCTCATAAATCATTTTAATTAGCTCATATATAATTTTTAAAGATTTTGTAACATATTTTGATTTAAAAGAGTGTCCATGGAGTTTCTTGCCCATTCTTCTCCATAGAGATCTACGCTACGGAATGGGCAACTACAGTACTTTCACAAGTTATTATGCCGTGTGACTGGGACTGTAGCTTCGCGTTTTATTTTGTTTTTTGACTTTCAAAAGTGCCTGTAATGTAATGTAATGTAATGTAATGTAATGTAATGTAAAGTGCCTGCTTTGACTTTGACTTTAATATTGTCACAAAATACCTATGAAAGTATAAAGTGTATTGCTATTTAATACCATCAGCTCATCAACTCGAAATCGAGTCCAAATTAAGAAAGAAATTGTACCTCGAATTCGTTTAAAAGCTGAACTCATAATAATGAGTTCATAGTGGTTTATATATATATATATATATATATATAAACCACTGTAAATAAAAATACTAAGATTGTTTGCTAAAAAATACTGCAATGACGGGGAGCAAAACAGCCTTTCGGCTGCGTCAAGGCTCATTTCACAGTCATTAAATTTCAGCCTCAGTCTGACATACTATAACAAGTTATGCTTCACCTACTTCCTTTTATAATATTTAGACCCCATATCAAATACTTCCGTATCAGTATCTCCATTATCATTTAGTTATCACCAGAAGTGTGCCGTTATCGAATTACTGCCGTATTTTATAGTCCATAAAGTATATCTTTGTTTGTTTACCGATCTCATAATGTGCTTTCTATAGAGGCCATAATAGAGAATAGGTTGTTCAGGAAGTCTAATGTTTAGACATTACGAACGTATAGTATTATGGACGTCGTAACATTTAAAGATGGCCGACTGGATGACGGTAAAGTAGCTTCAGTAAAAAAAGTTTTGTGTGTATCTAATAAAATAGATTGTAGCATGTTTGTTACTTTTTAACCGAATACCTTGTTGGTGAAGAGCTCCAAGGTATTACTGAGCTTGAGGTCCTGCCGTCCTGGGTTCGATTACCGGATTAGTCGGCAAAGTATTGTTGGAATTTCTGAGTAGCACCCGTGCAGTCTGGATTAATGCTCGGTTGATAGCAAAAGGCTCGCCCCCTATTACATGGGACTTCAACATAACTGGCGAAACGTGGGTGTCCTATTAGAGGTACATCTCTGCCTAAAGGTTTTTTTTTCGGATGGTAAATCATCAAATGACTCCTCCCGCTCTGGGCGGAGCGGAACAGAGTGTCAGACTTGTACTGACTAAAACCCATCCATGTTCCTTCTTAGCTCTTTGTGTTCCAGGGCCACGGTATCTCTTTCAAACAGTCCCGCAGCCCTGGCAGGCATCGGCCCTCTCGGACCCCTTCCGGATTGCAGACATCTCCTGAGGCACGCGTGGAACACGTACGCGCCGTCGACACGGCCTGTCGTCATGAGACGGACGGACGGTGAGCTAGCCCATTACTCACCATCCACAGGCCCGCGCCTACGGTGGCCGGGGGCCAGTGGGTGGGTCCCGACGCCCGGGCCGTCTCCCGCGGCGGCTGGGACGTGAGGTTCTCTCCCTCTCACGTTCCGCCACCTGCTTTGCTAGCATGACTGCTTCGCAGAAGGAGGCAACGGCTTACCATTCCCTCTCACTCCGGACCATGGATTGAACCAGGGTCGGACGGACATGATTACATGCATGATGTTATATTAAGTTGGTAACAATCGATTTTTTCTACACAAAGTCCTCGGGATTACGGCCCAACCCCGCATTCCTACATATTTAAAAAGAGGAACAGGAGCCGTTCGAGCTGAGGGAACATTAAACGCTGATACCTAACTTATGCATGTTTATTACTTCGTACGTGGTTCGTAACAACGATCGATTTCTTGTTGTTCCCGTTATTATGATCCAAGATCTTGTTAGGTATACGTCGAATAAGGATAAGGCCGGAACTTACTTAAGAGGGTATGGCATTAATATTAGATAACCTTATAAAGGTTGGCTGGTTTAATAATCCATGTTTAACGTACTGGGTTTTTTACTTAAAGATCCCTAATATTACACTACTCTCAACAACTCTTTGAAGCGTACTTCTAGGGTTAAGCCCTTTTCGGGCGTAACCACTGACATTATACTATTGATAGGGAATAAATATATGGATAGAGATGGAATATACTATATTGTATTGAAATCAAAAGTGACACATGGCTGTTTGACAGTATTGCTAATTCAATGAATACGACGCCAGTCTTGTCACTGATAGCGATATCTTCCAGACAACCTTTTCTTATTGGAGAGCCCAGATGTTTTTTAAGTAAGCATCATCATCTGCCTTCAGCGTCTATCTAACGGGATACAGCTTAATTCCAGTATTTTACATGGTGCGGCTGCCTATCTGACCTCCACAAACCAGTTAGTACAGGATAATACGATACCCCTTGTACTACTCACGATAGTGCCGCTCCGACCTCCTTAAGACAGTGAGCATTCTAGTCTTTTTTAGTAAGCACATTCATCATAAAAACAGGCAAAGCTTAAAGTAAAAGTTTAACCTGTTTAAGTCGCTGAACAAAGTTTCTGAACAGCCCTTTGTTAATTTTTGGTGCCAAACTGAAGTGGGCTTCTGGTTGCCTAAGGGCTGCTGTCCGAAGTTTTAGAAGGATACTTTTGGCGTTCTCTCGTCACGACTTACCATTCTCACCTAACAAGATGTCATGCTGAATATGCTTGCTGCAAAACTGTCTGGGTCCCCCCCACGGTTTGTAGTATGCATAACACTTTTTGTGAAAAAACCGCCCTTTAAATGCAACCAAGCTTCCAAGTATTTAAGTTTATCTTTATTTCTAATGATCTTTATTTGCTTTATCGTTAATTCCGTGGCGTTTATATCTTAATCTTAGTATATACGTAAAAGATTTGATCCTGATCAAGGCTTTATCCTCTTTTTGAACATTCGAATGGAGTCTGTTCCAATTTTATGATACTCATATTGCAAAGAAAGAAACAATAGACAGCCACAAAAAAGGATCAAAGCATTACAATATAAATCTATTACATACTAAAATGGGATAAAAAGATACGAGCGTCCTCTACCAAGCCTTAGAGAGTTATTCACGTGAAAAGATGAGTGAAGATAATTTGAAAAGGACCCTATCTCTCGTACATCTGAAGTGGAAACGCCGGAACTCGGAGATTATGTGCGAAATAAGCAAAATGGCCGGCAAGCTTTGTGGTCCAATCGTAGTATGCCATATTTTTCTATTTGGAAATCTGTGTGGAAGCAAATTTAAGCTGTCAAGTGCAGTTGGACTACGTATTTCGACAGCCAAAGTTGCAGCTCCAGAATACGCTGTAGGTTGAAGTATATGCAAACTGTACTCGTACCACAAAACTTCTTTCTTGTTGACGCTTTTAATATTAAAATAATTTTGCTTTAAAATACAATATACTTGAAGTTCAATTTGATAAGTGCTAATGACTAGTTCAACTCAGTAAAATGGACATAAGCCTTCGATTTTAATGGATAATACGGACATTCGAGACGCAGCCCCTGACAGATAACGTACAGACGCCAAGCTCAAGCTACCCGAAATAGTCAAATTTTCCCAATCCATCTTGAAACAGATTCTTTAAAGATATGGTTGAAAATCTATCAAAGAAATTGAACAGATTGTTGTATCTTGATTTGCTGGCTGGCGTCTGTACTAACGTCTCTGTCATTGTCCGGTATACACAACTTGTCAATGTCGATTTGGATAAACAGTTATGTAGCATTCTCTAGTTTACTAAGATTTGGGCATAATTTGTCTGCAAGACTGAATTGTAAAGGCTGTACTTAGTTTAATGTCTGACATAATATTTGCTTTTTTTGTTGTCTTTTTATTTAATTTTGTTTTATTTTTTTGTCCTGTCCGAGTCTAATAAATACTTTTTTTCTATCTTTATTGTTCTATGACGAAAAGGAGTAAAAATCCACAATCATCAGAAAGAAAACTGCCGAAATGGGGTACCATTACATTTTCAAGCCATTATCGCCTCTATAACTATTGTGAAGGAACCTGCCCCCGTATTCACAAACGCTCGGATTCGATTTCAATTCGGAAAATCGTATGTGTATCTCGCTCGCTTTCGTAATGCCAAAACAAGATAGATAATAATAGATAATGCTAAATTACCTGTACAGGTAATTTAGCAGATTATGGTTAACTATCCGTGCGAGTTCAATAACGTGTAGGTGCAGTTAGCAATCCATTGTCTATAGTTAGACGGATTCAGGTTGAACGTAAAGTTACGAAAGGCTAATTTCACAAAAGTAGTGGACACAGTGAGTTTCGTGTGTCGGGAACAGAATCGAGTTGTGAGTGTCAGTGGTAGCAAAAAACGAACAAGAAAGAGGGTAGACCGATTTTTCTGCTCACAAACACCCACCCGCAATAATTTCAGTTTATCCGTGATCATGGCGTTTGCAAAAGCACCGAAATATCGGGAACTCAAAACAAATAATAAACATAGTAAATATCCCGTTACAAGTGTTATTGATAGTGTTAGTGACCATATCAGTTTAAAAACTTATAAGGCTAATTTCAGTTATATAAATATATTTTACGTAAAATTGAATACCAATTCGTTTTTCGAGCGGTCTTCCAAAATGTAGTCATTACACGCTGCACTAGGATAGCGTAAATGTGCTACAACTATGTCACGTTTATGCTAAATTAGCGTGTATGGAGCGTTTAAGTTCAGTGATGCTAAACAAGCTACAGATACGAATGTACATTTTTTTTTTTAAACGTTGGCAATGACTGCATTACTCATGTAAATGAAAAACTGTTACAATGAGGCCGAACATGAAATCGCGAAGAAACATCAGCTACTCCATACATTTGGTCGCATATTTCATAGTTTGTCCCATAGTAAAAGTTGCTCATATTTATGAGTATTTCATTCCCTTAAAATCGCCCACGTTTAACCAATCATTGTGTATCGGTGGAAGTGTTAGGAAGCTTGTGTTAGGAGTGGACTTAAGCCAACAGCATGACAAACTAATAAATATTAGATTTTGTATTATTTACACGTGTTATAATTTTATACTATGTGCAAGTTAGTATAATAAAGCGTGTTTATAAAAATAAAAAAAGAGTACTGACCCATGCCTCAAATGAATTATTATCCATCTTGTTCTGGGGCTGAAATAAAAGAAAAAAATAAATTTATAAAAATGAATAATAACATAGGACGAGTAAGTGTTAAAAAAAAACTTATATATCGTCGGTGTTGTCGGTGACGAGGCCAGATCAATTTTAATTGATCACTTCATGATGTATGATCTGGCCACAACATATCGAAAGCCTCAAACAATAACACCCCTCTTTTTCGGTCGGGGGTTAAAAATACAACTATGAACCAAAAACTTTTCAAGGACTCTTGTTTTCATATTTATACCAAAGTAAACTACTAAACAGGTTTAGTTACAAATTATAAATTCAATTATTAACAATACGGCGCCATTTTCCACACAGTGGGATGACGCCTGTCAAAAGAGCCATTGTTAAAATCTCAGTTGTCATAAAATATTTGCTAATCTTAATTTTTACTATAGCTCTAGCTAAAGCCTTTTGTTTAAAAAAATACTCTTTTAGTTGTCACAAAGATAAGCTATCTAAGCAGTAGTTAACAAGCAGGTCAATAGATGGTGCTTAGTCTCTTGACAATCGATACGTAGGTCTTTATAATAATTGTACTGCCGCCACACAGATGGCATGGCAGGTTCATCAACATTACCACAAATGAGAATAGATAGTCTTAGCAGATAGACGCTCTTGCGGCGACAAATACGGAATACATACAATATATAAATAGATAAACATACATAGTTATGAAATACTACATACATACTATTAACATGTTGACAGGAAATGTTCTCTTATTCCTTTCTTGAACATGTTCAACGAAGGGCTATCCCGCAAGGAGTGTGGAAATGAATTCCAAAGGCGCAAAGCACGAACAGTAAATTGAATGACAAGCATCAGAAAATGTCAAGGTTAGAATCTTTACAGGTGCTTAGCTACTAATAAATTTAAAACAATTGTTTATTTCAAACATTTTCTTTTATACGGATTCTATACAATTATTTTTATTAGGGTTTTACAAATATTTTACGTTTGATTTTGGATTATATAGTGATGTTTAATCTCACTGTTTTAAGGTTGCCGTTTGCTTGCTTTTTACTTTACTGAAAGGACGGAATAAACAAAACTATAAAACAAAGTAATTCAGTAATGAGTATATTGCGTGTGTCAAAAAAATATTTACTGGATACTTTCTACGTTTATATGGGATTGTCACTGGAAAGTGAATTATTATGATATTTAATTTGATTGTGATAAATGAAAGCTAATTACAATATACTATTTACTCGTATATTAGAAGAGCAATGCTTTTGTTTTGTTTTTGGGGTTTCACTTAAAGAAAAGCATTGCTACTGTCCTGGGGCCTGTCAGTGTGGACAAGAATAAACTGGCCTCTTACTCGTGTTGATTATCGTTGCGCCAAGTCAAAGAGTAAAGGAAATACAATATAATACTAAAACTCCTAGAATAGGTGGTACAAAAACGCATAGTTTCGGAGATATCATCAATCATAATTTACTTAGGTCAAAAATTGTCACCAGTATGACGAATCTATACTTTTGCGAGGTTGCCAAACTTCGCAGTAGTGTAAATAGTAGTCGTTTTATTAATAAATACGAGTAATTCTTTTTATTCAAACCAATAATTCATATTTAAAGCTAAGAAAATGCGAAAATACAAAAAAAAATGTGATGATTGAAACATAATTCATATGCCAGTTGATGCTTTGATATGGTCTTAATCATATCCTAGAGTTATGGGATATAAAAAGACAGGTTATATACAAATTTCCACCAATTTTGTTCAAACTCTACTAAAATCATAAGGTGTAATTTGGTCCTTGCCAATCTTGTATCTCGTGAAGTACTATATTAAGCTAACATCCTGGCTGTTACTAATTACAAAAATGTTACGTAAATGTCAAGGACTGTTCCCTAAAAAAAATAACTATTACTTATTAATGTAGACGTATATTACGAAATATATAAGTCTGGCCGAGTGATACTAACATCAATAATTAGTAAGTACAACGAGACATTTTCTCATTAGTAGATAATAATATCTCCCTAACATACATTCATAAAAAATACTATAAATGGTAAGTAGGTACTGTCCGCTATTATTTTATTTGGATCCAATAACGTAAGAACTGGTGCCTGTTAATTATGTGTAATCTATATATATAAAAGAAAGTCGTGTTAGTTACTTCACTTATAACTCAAGAACGGCTGAACCGATTTAGCTGAAAATTGGCAGGGAGGTAGTTTAGAGCCAGGAGAAGGACATAGGATACGGTAGGGTAGGGTAGGGTAGGGTAGGTAGGTAGGATAGGGTAGGTAGGTAGGGTAGGGTAGGTAGGTAGGGTAGGGTAGGTAGGTAGGGTAGGTTAGGTAGGGTAGGTAGGTAGGGTAGGGTAGGTAGGTAGGGTAGGGTATGTAGGTAGGTAGGGTAGGTAGGTAGGGTAGGGTAGGTAGGTGGGTAGGGTAGGTAGGTAGGGTAGGGTAGGTAGGTAGGGTAGGGTAGGTAGGTAGGGTAGGGTAGGTAGGTAGGGTAGGGTAGGGTAGGTAGGTAGGGTAGGGTAGGTAGGTAGGGTAGGTAGGTAGTAAGGGTAGGGTAGGGTAGGGTAGAGTAGGTAGGTAGGGTAGGGTAGAGTAGGTAGGTAGGTAGCGTCGGGTAGGGTAGGTAGGATAGGGTAGGTAGGTCGGATAGGGTAGGTGGGTAGTAAAAAGTGCATTGCAACGCATGCTGGGTACAGCTAGTTATTTATAAATGAAAGTACAAGAATATTAGAATAGAATAGAATTTAACGTAATTACTGAAAATTATCAAAACATTATAACTGTTTTAAAATACCGCTATCATTGAATATTATTCTACAAGGTGTTGTTTTGCATCCTCGTCAAATTCAAGGAGGTAACTATACTAATGATTCTCGTCCCGAATCAATAATAAAATGGGTAGATATTTTTTTTTTCTTATTTTCGGAAATCGGTAAGTGGAACCACCCGTGTTTTAAACGCGGCCGCGGCCCGTCTGGTTCTAGCCCTATAACCTCGTTTACACACATACATACAATCTCAAACGTTTAATTGATAATTTCTTAATCCCTAAACCACGTTAAGGGGGTTATTCTGAAATATTGACAAACTTAAACAACCAAAAAAATCAGCGTTTATTAATAATTAACAAGGTACCGCAATTTTAATTGATTATTTATGTCTTTTGTGACCACCTCCTGAAATTTGACGAGGATGTAAAACAACACCTTGTATAATTTCATTTTTAATACTCTGTCTGCAATCGTTTCGTTTCTACAACAAAGTTTTTTTTTATTATTCATTATATAGGTTCACCAACAGTTCTAGATTTACGCAGTCGCCAATTACTGGTCAAACAGCTTTCATAAAAATAACTCATTCGCCGAGTATGGCTGGATTTCACTAATGAACAGATTCTTATCTGGAAAATACAAAACAAATTACTCAGATCAGTCAAGTAAACGTTCAGTCCAATACCAAGGTAGTATACCTACTCCTCTACTTCCAGAATACTTGCTTGTGGTGTGCCGCAAGGTTCTGTATTGGGTCCTTTGTTGTTTATATGTTACAATAATGACCTTCCCCAAGTAATCAGGCATCAAATGTCCCTTTTCGCTGTTGACAGCACAGTTATAATTGACAACAGTAACATGAAAGACATAGAAGAAAAGATTAACGCAACCCTTAGTTCTGTTATTAATTAGTTAAATGCTAATAACCCTATAATAAACCTTGACAAACAAAAATTATGATTTGAAATTAAGAAAAAATTAAAAATCACACATTCAAATAAACTATATAGAAGCTAAAGTACTTGAAACAAATGTAACCAAATTTCTGGGGCACTTTATAGATAACCATATGTCATGGAGAACTCAAATAGTCAGGCACTTTGGAAAATTAGTAAGTTTTCCTACGCTTTTTATATGCTAGGTAAAATTGTAAATAAGACCGCATTACTACCGGCTTATCACGGTTATGCCGAATCTACTCTGAGGTATGGACTAATGTTTTGGGGTAATGCCTATAAGATTTATGACCATTTTTGAACGCGGGACGAAGTGTGAATAGGACAAAGTGCACATAACCCAGTTCATGATGTTCTTATATCATAGAAAAAGTGTATTAGAATTATATGCAAAATAAAATTTACAGAATCAAATTCAAATTCATTTATTTTGTGAACATAAGTGAAAAATAGGTGGTAAAATATAATATAACATTCAGAAACTATCTATGTTCCGCTGTTAAGCATACAAAATGTTTCTATAAATTAGGTAGGTACATGAAATTAAATTTACATCAAGAAAATAATAGTCTCAATGAAGAAACAATACAATTTGGTTAATTAGTTAAATCATTAAAATCATCAAAAAAGATTACATTGCATAAAATGTCAGCTATAATGTCAAAATTAAAATTACATGCATAAAATGTCAGAGTTATGTCAATATAAGTAAAAGTCAAAGTGTATGAGCGAATCATGCAAGCAACATATTCAAAAATTTCAAAATATTGACAGTAGCATCACTTTACATCTATGAATCCTGTATTTTTGTCAAGAAGTTCAAGAACAATATGTACTATAATTCTGTTGAAAGTATGCGTCGCTCAGATAAACTGCACACATTGCCTACTAAAACAGAGTTATATGTTAGATGATATGATATGATATGATAGATAGAGTCTGAATGATATATATTTTACCACCAATTTTTTACTGATGTTCACAAAAACATCAGTAAAAAATTGGTTCGTTGCGCGTTCAAGAGCCGCTGTCAGTGTCATTACTCCACGACAACGATGTCCCTGAGAGCCCTTGAACACGGTTCTGATTGACTAATCACGTTCAGTATCATTGGTGTAATCCACTCTATGTCATAACAAAACATCAAGCCTGTAATCCCTGAAAGGTTATTCAGAGGTGAACGTTCACACGTACACTCTCATATCGCCAGTTATTTTTAAGTCCCATGTAATAGGGATGATGACTGGGTAAAGAAAACGAAATTCTATTTTGTCCGTCAATCAGGTAATACAAAAATATTAGATACGTATTTTTTGTTTTATCAATTTAACAAATAAATACTTAGGCAGAACGCATTAAAGTTGGAGAGTGGGGGCTCACTACGTCACAACTAGGTATAAAATGTACTGAGCCGTGACGTCATGCGCCATTTCAAATCAAAATATCTCCGTAATTTTAAGATTACGTGAAAAAAGAAAAAATACGTGTCAAATACTTTTTAATAATCTACCCGACAGACAAATAAAAAAAAATGAGTCACCATCCCTATATTAGTCGAGCCTTTGCCATCAACCGAGTAAAAATTCAGAGTCAACTGCTGCTGCTACTGAGAATTTCTAGATGGAAAAACCCAAAAACACTTTGCACTACCTGGAAATCGAACTCAATACTTCATAGCTCAGCAGTTGTGTTTGCGACTCCTAGATCAACGAGGCCATCGAACTCAAACTCAAGCTCAAGGCATTTATTTCAATTAGACCATTACAGGCACTCTAGAATACCAACAAAAAAAAAAAAACAAAGAAAAGCGAAGCTACAGTCCCAGTCACAAGGCATTATAACTTGTGAAAGTACTGTAGATGCTCATTCTAAGCCGTCGATCTCTATGGAGAAGAATAAAAGTCAAAGTCATCCCTCTAAGTTATAACTAAGAACGATAAAAAATAATTATAGCTTCATAAAATGTTATTATTAATCATGATATTTAAGGGGGAACATTAAACGAGCCTGCACGAGTGAAGATACTTAATACACCCTTTGCACAGTCAGCTCTGTAAGCGATCTTGCTAACGACCTAATATTTGTTACCCACTCAAGTAGAAAATTCCCGGGATAACTAGCTGTCAGCTAGGTTGCAGAATTGATATTCATTTTCCAAAGTTTTTGAACCTAACATCTTGTACGTGACGATGGGAAGAGACGAGACGGCATAATAAGGGTATCGACGCTGATGCCTTGGAAGGTGGGTTGGCCTTTGGTGTGGGATGCAACCTGCGTCGATACCCTTGCGCCATCTCCTGTTGCAAGCATGGTGGGCTGTGCTGGAGCTGCTGCTGCGACTGCTGAGAGCCTCAAACGGCGTAAATACTGTAACCTATGGCAATTACAGTTTTGAGCCGTTTGGGGTCGAAACGCTCGAGTCATGGGTCACTTGGAAAAAAAAAATAAGAAAGAAAATAAGAAATTTCCTTAAAAAGGAGATGCGCATCTCCTTGTAGGAAATTTCTCGCCAACTTGTTGACACTTCGCGAGACTCGAGGGCTGGCTCTTTCTTTGGGCAAAGAATTAGCATTGCCATTCAACGTGGCAATGCTGCCAGTCGTCTGGGCACGTTTTCAGATGACAGCGATGTGGAGGAGTAATTTGTCGCTTAAGCGCTCTGTTGTTTTTAAGTTATTTAGTTTATGTAAATATTTAGTTTTAGAAAATAATTAATTATAAGAAAGGTGGCTATAACATTTTAGATTCTTAGAAGAACTTCTTTTTCAAAGCATATTAATAAAAATAAAATACTTTTAAGGCTTTTTCTTAGTGTGTATTATTTTATACAAGGTAGAAGCAATATCGTTCGCAAATTTATAAAATAAGTAATGAGTACATGAGAGGAAGTCTGAAAGTGGCGCCGGTGACTGAAAAGTTGAAAAGTTGTGTGGTAATTAACTGTCGTGGTATGGGCAAGTAATGCGGGGGAATGAGGAAAATGTCGTGAGGAAAGATTTGAGTACGAATGTGGATGGGTATAAGAGTGGATGAAGACCAAAGAAACGAGGCATGGATAATGTAATGGCAAAAAATGTGTTTCTGATGAGATGACGAGTAATAGAGAAGTATGGAAAAAGAAAACATGCTGCGGCGACTCCAAATAAATTGGTATAAGAGCAGCAGAATGATGAGAAGAAACATCGTATTACAAACTTTTAACATGGATTCAGTACAATATTCCAGCGTAGAACTATTTCCCCGTGTTTGTTTAAATTGATCCATACATTTTGACCTGATTTGTTCACTTTGTACACTTTGCCCGACCCGTGAATCGAACCCCGGACCACAAGCTCAGCAGTGCGTTGCGACCAATAGACCAACGAGGCAGGAATATAACGTCAAGAATTTTTATCAATGCTTAGGCAGATACACCTGCCATGAGGTACCGGTGAAATGTGGGAGAATATATCAATTATACAGTTCTGCTTACCCCTTTAGGAGAATACTTGCGTGATGACATTCACTGACCCCTTCAGAGTTCGTTAGCTCAATCCTGTGACCGTTATAAGCATAATATTATTTAGAAGTATTTTGATAAAAATATCACAGTCACTTTTTATCTGCTGTCGGGGTCCAGATATTCATGTTTGTGTATGTCAACTCAAAACAGTGATGTTATCTTAATTTGTGTGTTTTTAACGAAAATCATATATTTATCATCAATCATTATTTTAACGATACCATAGTTGGTTTAACCTAATAGTAGTAATAAATTATCATGGCAGGGTAACAGCCCGTTCACGACAATGTTTTATAGTCAAATGGCTACTGGTCAAAACAAGCGAATGTCAACTTGTACCAAAACTCGCAATTGTAAACGTTATGCATCACTACCCTATTAACTGGTCCTGTATTATGATACGCGTGCCATATGATGTTTAGCGACAGTTAGTACGTTTAGCGACAAATATTAATTTCAAATGCGAGTTTTTGGTACAAGTTCACATTTCATAAATTCAAGTCGGGACATTGGTCTTTACAAATGTAAAAACACACACGACACGACACATGCGTGGTTCATTTGTTTCCTTCACTGGAAAAATCGCATCGTGAAGATGCGTCTTGGCAAAATGCTCTAAGCAATTTCTTTCATTTGCTTTACCACAGTCATGACAACACGTGCGTCGCTTGAGCGTTTATCGCGTGGCCCAAAAGTTAAGAAAAAATTGAGCCTAAGCTTAGTCAAACCAGCTTGTATGTCCAGGGGTTTGATTCCAAAGCCGGGCAAAATGTTATTAGCCTTTTCTTTCAGTTTGGATTGGTGCCTGGTTGCTGGCAATAGGTTTTTCCGCTAAGGGTGGATCAAATATGCCTAATCCTCCAGAAATTACAGCCGTGCTGCTATGCTCGTAATAAAAGACATAAAATTTAATCAAAGTTTGTATGTCAATCTCTTAATATTGTCTCCCTAATTTATCCTGCTCTAGTATCTTTAGCTTAATCTAGACATTTGAACTTTATGTCTTCATTACTCCTGTAGCAGTATTTACTTCGTCTATGTTACACTTACATCCTGATACCTAGAGCTATTGCTTTGGGACGACTTTGAATTACACTGCTAGGGTTGTCTATTTATTTGACTTGTTATTAAGACATCAAGAATGTTGGCACAGTTACTCAGCGATTGGCTGCCGCGCTGCGTGCCCGGAGTTCGATTCCCGCACGGAAAAAAATATTTGTATGGCCTATATCTAGATAGAGGCCCACCTAGGTACAACTAGTTGTACCGGGCTTGGCTGTTTGTGGGTTTAAATGTTACTTAGCTCCCTCACGATACAGGAGAAATTCCAGGTGTGGGGAAACGTTAAAAAAAATGACTGTGAATCAGTACCTACTTTGCGAACGTCAAAATAACTTGATACAGTCCGCCAAAATGCTCGACCTTTGTTGTCCTTTCCGATTGTTTTGGCAAAGGAGAAGTGGCAGAAAAAACTCCCTAGCAACATATCTGTCTGTTATGTAATGTAACGAAGTCAATAAGTCTAGTTTCTCTTTGAGTCTGAGTCTGATTTCAAATAATTGCTTTCCAGATAGTCAGATATTGTTAAAATAATCCATCCAGCCTTGTAGCCATGATAAAATAATAATATTTTCATCAGCTTAAATCTGTTCATAGTCTTTTATAACTTTCCAAGTAATTATAGAAAGTGTCGATTGTTCATGAAATAATCTTCTGTGTTAATAATTTCTCAGAGGACGGTTGTTTTTCGCAAAACTTCTCTTTACAATTTTATCTTGTAAAGATTAATTTAATAAATACGACAAACGACTTTCATAATCAATTAGCAAACTTTAAACTAACATTTTTTTTTTTTTGATTTCTTATAATTTGTTTCATAAGAACTTTAGTAGCAGTTGTCATTTTTCTTTAGAATAAAACTTTAGCTTGATTGGGTTATTCACCAACTCGACAAGAAAGATTGGACACACGAGTGTCCAGTTGGTGAAACTCAAAAAGAGAAAGATAGAAGAATTGGCTCCTACGATCAATAAGATCGTGGTTGTTATCATATCAAGAAAATTTTTCTTGTTGACTATACAAAATCACACAATTTTAATCAAAAATGCATTAGGTCGACTGGAACCGCGGGTCCTACCTGTGCGGGATCAGTTGACTAAAGAGCCAAAAATAATAATGTTCATTAATGCAATGAACGAGGCAATTATCAACCTGACTGTACCTACCTTATTTTGCAAAAAAAACTGGGTGTGTCCAGTTGGCGAAAACATAAAAGTGATTTTAATTAAGTTTCACTATCTGGACAGGCGTAAAAATCTTGGCGTGTCCAGATGACGAAATAATAAGTGATACTAATTTCGAGTTTCACCAACTGGACACACTTGTCTCCAGTCTCTCGTGTCGAGTTGGTGACAAATCCACTTAATTTTAATAGAACATAATAATCACCTATGATGATGTACCTATTTTTCAAGCATAAATTATGTTCTTTTTGATTCAGAAGCATATCAACTGAAATAAATGCGCCAAGACCAGAGCACACAAGCTTAGAGGTTAGACTGACGAGGAATTGGCCAGAGACTAAAGCCATGATAGCTTCGAGATTGGTGGACAGGAAAAGCAGTCCACCTTCAACTAAAGATAGGACAAAAATGTTGACTCTTACACTTGTATTCTTAGTCATGAACTGAACATAAGTTGGACTAACGACGCCTACATTCCGCCCTATTTGTTTATAAATTTACATATAAACGAATAGTTTTCATCTGTCAAATTTACCTGAAAACTATTAATTTAATACATCTTTTACACTGATTAAAGTGACATATGACATCTTTAACATTGATTGAAGTAGGACGCAACTAAAGGTTTAACAAAGATGGAGGAGGTACCTTATTCGAAGATCCGTCAATAGGGGATCGGACTGGGTAAAGAAAACGACATTCTATGTCCGTCAGACAGGTAATACAAAAATATTAGACACGTATTTTTTGTTTTCTCAAAATGTCAAAAAATTACTTAGTTAGAACTCATTAAAGTTGGAGAGTGGGGGCTTACTACGTCACAAGTGGGTATAAAACTTACCTACATGTGACGTCATGCGCCATTTCAACTCAATATATCTCCGTAATTTTATGACCACGTGAAAAAAGAGAAAATACGTGTCCAATACTTTTCAATAAACTACCCGACGGACAAAGAAAAAAAAAGTAGGAATATCCCCTATTGAGGCCAAGAAGTTCTAGGAATACGATTTGTTTTCAACAAAATTATGCATAGTTGTTCTACAAACGCCAAAGAAGGTTTCTGAAAAAAAAAAGGGCTTGCAACGCTAGGCACAACTAGTCACTAATAATAACTCACTTCAAGCACTTTTTTTTATTGCCGTACATTTAAATAAGAATACGAAGAGAAAATAATCACATTTCTGAAACTTCTAGTAGCTGTACTAATACATTGAAAGTCTAAAACAAGTCTACCTAATCTTCCTAAGTACCAATAGAAACAAAAAGGGGCTCCAATCACCAATGTTTTCCTCCCACGTGTAAGAACTTTATCTAAACTAATATTATAAAGTGGTTAAAATGTGTTTGTATCTTGAGGAAACCTTTGGAACTCAAAAATCAAAATCAATATAGATAGATAGTATGGACATCGTAGGCCCGACAATAAGTCGTTGCTTACTACAAAACGTAAAACAATATGAAAAGTTACCAAGGATAAGGAAAAAAGGATTGTGTGGTTTTATGAAACCACGGTAAAAGTGAAACTATTTTTCACACTATAGCGCGGAGTAGGGATAATGTGGAAGGCGTTTTGACGAGCGCCTTTCACTTTATCCCTACTCCGCGGCCCAACGTCACGCGACATGCAACACACAGACGAAAAAGTTTGAGATGATGTAATAAAAGTTTCATTTAAAAAAAAAACGAATGATTCGATTCCGAAAATTATTTCAAGATCAGGAAGCTACTTGCAAATTTAAAACGTTTCACTGGGTTAATTTTCATACATAAAGGGAGCGACGCTGCTAGCAAAAGCTAGTTTAAGACATAGCAGTAATTCAACCACAAGGGGATTCAGTTGATCTGCTACTAATTTTATTGGTCAATTTTACAACTGAGCTCGGTTTTATTAGACGCCTAGCTTTAAACTGTTTCTATCTAGGTTCTCGCCAAAAGGTTTTTATTGCGGTATTGTTTGACCTTGATTTGCAAACGTTTTGTTTAGGGAAAACTTTACAATTGGCTCTGCATTGAGGAAAGATATTAAACCGGAATTGACATGACGTGCTCGTCAACAGTCACCTTCTTCCTAGCCATGTCATCCTTCACACCATGGAATTTCTTGCCGGTTCTTCTCCATAGGAAATGACCTACCCGAACCGAGCACCTTTTTGTCGAACTTTTTATAAGTGCCCATGAAGGCCTATGTGAAATTAAAAGTTTTTTTTTTTTTTACATTTCACACAGTCCACCTATCGTTTCTTTGGTCTTCCTCTACTCTAATACTTAACCACATTTATACTTCAAAATGATTCAAAAGAGTCTGTCGTTTACATATTTGAGAAGACATGAAAAAACAATCTAAATCAAAAGTCATTTATTCAAACTAGGCTGATATGTACAACAAAACAGATAAATTAAACCCATTGCACAGTTAAAAGAAACATATTTATAATGGGTAATGATAAAATCTAATCTAATCTAAACAAATAAATAAAAATTGAAGTGTCTGTTTGTACGAGTAGTATTAAAATAACCGTTTTTTACTACATGCATATGAATGTACGGTACATATACAAAAATATATTTTTTTACAATTTTTGTCAGTCTGTCTGTCTGTTTGTTTCGGCTAATCTCTGGAATGGCTGGACCGATTTTGACGGGACTTCCACTGGCAGAAAGCTGATGTAATGAGAAGTAACTTAGGCAACTTCAATTTTAGAAAATTTTAATTGCACTTGGACGAAGTCGCAGGCCGTATTGTGCTACACAAAGGCATTTAAAACTTAACTTGTGGTTTACAAAGGACAATGAAAAATGAGTTCCTGTTAAATAAAAATTGGGCAAATAAAAATAATAAAAATTGATGAATCGAACCCTTTGCTATAAAAAACACACACACACTGTATTATTACAGCATTCGATATTGTCGCTAATAAGGATCATAATCTGGGAAGTAATGACATACGGGAACATGTTTAATTTAAATCTGATTCATCTTTTTAATTAATGTCCTTAATTGATGAATAACACACAGTGCAGTTGTGATAACCAGGTAAGAGCTTTAAGTATCGATAATAAACTAACTGAATACATTAAAACAATTAAAAACTAGTAACTAAAATAACTAAACTAACCAACTATAAAAAAGGGAATCAAACGCTGTTAGCTGGCAATGTGCCCAAGAGACTGGCGGCGGCGTTGCCACGTTGTATGGTAAGGTAGTAACGAGGATTTGTTACTTTACAGCCCTTTACACGTAAGAAATACACAGTACCAACAATAAGATGTATTTCATAGATACTAACGAACTAGTTTTCTTGCCAACTTGAATAATTTCGGAGAAGGAACACCGAAACATTTTGTTACATAACAACGACCACACAAATTGCGTCGGACATCTATCCGGCGCAGACTAAGCTTGAAATGATTGTTACGAAACACACAATTTAAGGAGTTATGTAAATATGGAGTAATTCTGTTCCTTATTTAGTTTAATCATCTAGAGGAGCTCGTGGCTAAATAATAACAACCGCATGAGTCAATCTTAAAGGTTAAGCCGTGCTTGCAAAGGTTGGTCCGTGGATGGGTGACCATAATTACATACCGAGTTTCCTCCGTGCCTCGGAAAACACATTAAGCCGTTGGTCCCGGCTGTCATTTGTAGATCTTTGACAGTCTTTACGAGTAGTCAGAAGCCAAAAGTCTGACATCCAGTCTTACGAAGAAGTATCGTATTAGTCAGTTAAAACTCAAACTCAAACTCAAACTCAAATTCTTTATTGCATTCATGTGTATACATTTAGTTGTTACATATACGTTAGTAAGTTCCAACATGAAACCCGGTTAGGGCACGGCAACATAAACATTATAAAATTGGTAATAACTTAACGGTTAACGTGTATTTATTAATTATTATACTTTATTTATTTGTATCCGTTATTATAATTTCATTAATTTGTATGAATTATTATATTTTATTAATTTATATTCTCGATTGTTTTATTTTTTATTAATTTCTATGTATTATTTTATTTTTGTACTATCTATCATATTCACATTTTTGATTCTAAGTATTCTGCGACCGAGTAAAAGCATTTTTGTGTTAAATATTCTTTTAATTTTCTGTTAAATGTATTGAATTTAGGTTCTTCTTTAATTTGTTCGGGTAATTTGTTAAAGATTTTTACTGCCATGTAATATGGGCTATGGTAAAGCATTTTGATCCGAGATGGTGGAAGATACAGTCTATTTTTATGGCGTGTGTTAACGTTATGCATGTCTTTTGTTTTGGGGAAAATGTTGCTATTTTTAAATACAAATATGCAAAGGTCATGAATGTATATAGAAGGTAAAGTTAGGAGTTTTAATTTAACAAAATATGGCCTACAGCTTTCGGTATTGTCAATGTGCGCCAGGATTCTAACACATTTTTTTTGAAGTATAAATACTTCGCTTGCATTTACGCTGTTCCCCCATAACATCACTCCATATCTTAGCCACGAGTTAGCGTAGGCGTAGTATGCCGATAGTGCCGTTTCTGTATTTGTGCTGTGCTTAAGTTGAAACAAGGCGTAAGTAAATTTAGATAATTTTAATTTTACTGTTTCTATGTGCTTTTTCCAATTGAGATGTGTGTCTATGTTTATACCGAGTAGGTTAAATGTAGTTACTAATTCGATAGGGGTGTCATTAAAAATTACATTATTATTTAGGGGGGGGGCTTTGTACGACCTAAATTGTATCATTTTGGTTTTTTTACAGTTAATTTCTAAATTGTGATCTTGTAGCCAAAGTGTTACCAACTGGAGAGTATTTTGTAAGATTGCATTTGGGTCAGAATTTTTGTCACATTTCACAAGTATGGAGATATCATCGGCGAAAAGTACTGGTAATGTAGTTTGTTTGTTTAATATTTTTGGGAGGTCATTGATATATATTAGGAATAGTATGCAGCCCAGAACGCTGCCTTGAGGGATGGAGCATGTGAGATTTCTCACCTGGGACCGCACTGTTATTGTCTCCCTATCTTTAATATTGTGGTGTTCAATCTGGACTATTTGTTTCCTGCTGTTTAAATATGATTTGAACCAATTGTAAGCCGGGCCACGTACACCAGAACCGTAAAGTTTTGTTAATAATATAGTGTATGAGACTTTATCATAGGCTTTTGACATATCGAGTAGCAGGCCTAATGCATACCTTTTGTCATTTATTTGTTGGAGAGCTGTTTGGACATATTTGTAAACTGCACATGTTGTGGATCTTGTTTTCCTAAAACCATTTTGACTGTCATCAAGAATATTGTATTTTTCTAAGAAAAAGTTTAGTCTGTTACACATAGCCTTTTCAAAAATCTTCGAAAAGGTCGGCAACAACGCTATGGGTCTATAATTACTAGGGGTGTGGATATCATCTTTTTTATGTATTGGTTTTACTAGGGAAATTTTTAGCAAGTCGGGAAATTCTCCAAACTCAAAACTTTGGTTTATTAGGAATGTGAGTGGTGCTGACAATTCTTCTGCACATTGTTTTACTAAAATAGGGGGTATGTCGTCTATTCCGCAGCTGTGCTTATTTTTTGTTTGTTTTATAATATTAAATATTTCTTTTTGATTTACTGGGCGGAGATACATTGACGTAGTTGGTGAGTACATTACTGGACGTCCAGTTTTTAAGGGATTATTTGTATTTGTATCTGTTGTTGTTTCACCTACTGTAGCAAAAAAGTCATTAAATATATTTGATACATTTTTAGGGCATGAAGTAGTTGTACTGTTTACTTTTAGTGATATATTTTCATACTGCCTTGTCTTAGTTTTGCCAGTTTTGTTATTTATAATATTCCACATAGTTTTAGTTTTGTTATCAGACTTTTTCATCTGTCTGGTATATTCTATTTTCCTTGAAAGTGTTATGCTACGTTTTAATATTTTGCTAAATTTGTTATGATATGTTTTTATGATATTAGATTTTGATTCGTTTAGTAAAATTCTCAGTACTCTTTTGTGTTTGCATGATTTTTTTAGCCCTGTTGTCATCCATCCTTTTGATTTTTTTGGTTTTAATTTCACTCTTTGTTTTGGTATTATTTTATCTAAAAGCTGTGTTAAAGTTGTGATAAATGCATAGTAGTTTTCGTTAACATTTTTATTTGTATTTATAGTATTTCCCCAATCAATTTTACTTAATGCATTTTTAAAGTTTATCATGTTTTTATCTGTAAATAATCTTTTTTGTTTATACCATATTCTGTTGTTGTTTGTATATAAGAAGTTGGTATTTAATTTTAAGTTAATAGATTTGTGATCGGAGAGTCCGTAGTCTTCGACACATTCTTTCTTTATTAAGGGTTTATAGTTGGTAAAGACTAAATCAATGCAAGTGGAAGTAGTTTTTGTTATCCGTGTGGGTTCGCGAATTATTTGTTTAAGATTGTGTGAGCGCATTAAGGTAAGGAGGTTCTGTGTTTGTTTATTATTTTCAAGTATATTAATATTGAAATCTCCGCCAATTATGATATATTTATTTCTATCTCTAGTAATTAATCTGTTTAAAAGCTTTTCCATTTGCTCGTAAAATATATTTATATGGCGATCTGGTCTGTATAATCCTATAAATATACAATTTAATTCAGGAACTTCAATTGCACAAATTTCTATTATAAATTCTTTGGAATAGTTAACTATATCTATTCTTTCTATAAATCTTACATCTTCTCTTATAATTAAGCAAACACCTCCACCTTCTCTAGCTTTTCTACAGAATTGGGATGCAATTTTATATCCTTGAAGCGATACAGAGTTACAAAAATACTCATTTCTCCATACTTCTGATAAGGATAGTATATCAATGTTTTTTTCTAGTAACAATTGTTCAATTAAATCTATCTTATTTCCTAGACTTTGTATGTTTTGGAAGGTTATCGTAATATCATTAACGAAATGTCTTATTTATTACACTTTTTGACTTATTTACTTTTTGCTGTGAGATGCTGGGGTTGGGTTGTGAGTACGACGAATGCGGAGTCGGTGTATTTCCTCTCTCTATGACGGGTGGCATATGTTCTATAATTTTATTTTCCATAAGGCTTTGGTTTTGTGTCGTTTCTGTTTTTGCTTCATCGGGACTGATAAATTCTTTTCCATTTATGAACAATTTGTTGTTTCTGATAATAGCATAATCTCCATTTTTCCGTGCCTTTATAAGCTTTTGTCTTAGTTCATTCCTTTCCTCAAGTGTTTTCCTGTCCATATATTTTTCGATAGTTATTCCAGTATTCTTAAAGAAACTTGCATTCTCCAGTATGTAGTTGGTCATTCTCTTGCTTATCAATTCAATAGCGAGTGGCCTTCTATTTCCTCTTTTCCCGATTCGTTTAATGTCTTCTATATAAGGATCTATATCTATACCCATAACTTCGTAAAACAGTCTAAAAGTCCGTTCATACAGGTTTGTTTCAGTCTCTCGATGTTCTTCTGTTAATCCGTAAATTACAATTTTTTTGGTTTTTTCTAGGTCCTGAAGTTTTTCTTGGATATTTTCTATTTTTTTATCGACTTTATTTATTTCTTCTTGATAGGCTTTCTGGGCTGTTATAAACGTAGGGCTGTTTAATACGCTGTGTTCGTTCTGAATATTTTTGATGGCATTTTTAATTTCAATTTGGATTGTTTGTTTGACATCTGCTAGTATTGTTGATTTGATCTTATCTAATTTAGCATCTAGTAGCAAGCTGATGTTATTCAATGTTAAGTGCTCATTCTCCTTAATGTTTGTACAGCCGTTTCCAGACTTAATATAATCGTTTATTTTATTAGTTATAGTGTCACCAATGATTTCATCTACAGAGAGACTATGATCCTCGGGACTATGTATGTCAAATTCTCCCAAACTCAGATTTACAGTTGGTTTTTGGCGCAGTGTAATGTTTGCATCAATTGACTCAATTTGAGTGCTACTTTGAATGAGTTCTTTTAAAGGGGTGTTTATATTGTTTCCTTTAGGCATTTTGCATACACAGCTCTGACATTTCCAATTAGATTTGTGATAAGCTGTCATGGTGGTATAAAAGTGACTTTCTGGAATATTCGCGCATGTCAAGTCATAGTAAGCACTACAAAGGGTGCACTTGAGAAATTCTTCATTTGGAGTGTCTTGGTAGCAGCCTGCACACTGGACCATGGTCACAGAAGAAGATATAGGTAGTTTTTAACTATTGGCTACTCCCTCTTGAGAGCGATAATCTGAGTTACGGCGTTAATGTTAGGTTGATAAGTTGCTTTGCTTTGCCGAATTTATCTTTCAGATTTGAGTACTTAATAAAGTTTGTTACTTGGACATAATAGGAAGTGCCCTTTCAGCAATAGTTAACTGTTTAGTTAGTTAGTGTTCCGGTGCACGATGTTGTGTAGGTAGGTACTCGTACCTGATATTTTTGTGGAAGCGGTCAAGCGAATTGAACATAACAGCGACCTTCGCAGCGCAGTGCAAAAGGAGCGTTCAATCGAGTCATCCGTAAGGCAGCGATGAAAGCGCGACGAATGTGAGTAACACAGTGAGCAGCTGACAGCGCAGCGACCACCGCAGCGCAAAGCGAACGCGTGCGTCCAGTGTATAGACTTGTTAAGCAGCGCTGAAAGCGCGGCAAGCACAGGCAAGCGGGCGGCAGGACACAGTCGTTATTAAAATTGTTTTGAATGTTTTTCACTAATAACTCTGGTAATAATCCATCGAATTTAATCGATCAAACGTCACTATACAGTCCTTGTTTCCGGTCACATTGTTATGCAAGTCTCACTAGATTATCGGAACTTTAAACCACTTTTATCGCGAAATTATTACGGAGCAAGCAAACGAGATGTTGCTTCGTTAACGTTGCCGGACGGTTCTGGGTGATGGAGGTCAGATAGGCAGACATCATGTAAAATACTGGAACTTAACTGCATCCGGTAACACTGGAAGCTGACCCCAAGATACTTTGGGAAAAGGCTAGGCAGATGATGATTTAGTTTATTCATCATCTGCCTAGCCTTTACCCAACTATGTTGGCGTCCTGTCTAATCGTATGCAGCTGAGTATTATTATTTTACAAAGAACGATTGGCGGGACCACACAGCAGCATATAGTGCTTCCCGAGTCTCGATTTATATTATAATGCAATGCCCATTACTCATCCACACAAAAATCTTAGCAAGTGTAGCTTCTCCGGACGAAGTGTTATTGGGTTATTCAGGAAATTCTCAGTAGTCCTCGGAACTGTCTGTCGCGGAGACATATTGTGTCTGGTTAATGGTTCGCTTGCTTTTATATGGGACTCAAACATAACTTTAAGACATGTAGGTGTATTATCAGGA
The DNA here is from genome assembly GCA_963082945.1 of Cerastis leucographa. Taxonomy (NCBI): domain Eukaryota; kingdom Metazoa; phylum Arthropoda; class Insecta; order Lepidoptera; family Noctuidae; genus Cerastis; species Cerastis leucographa. The sequence continues at coordinate 7,167,292 of OY720370.1, forward strand.
ACCTACACCTCTGCTTAGCTCTTCTGTGATTTCAACAATTATTCAATAAGTCACAATAATAAATACTTCTTATCATAAGCGTAATCCTTTTGGCGGGTGGAGCTAAGGATTAAAGTAGCTTACCTCTTTTAATAAAATTAGAGTTCATAATTCATGTTTCATCCTTACCACGGAACTTTTAAATAGGCTTGCAATGGATACTAACCAGCATCATCATCAGCCTATAATGTTCCCACTGTTGGGACATAGTTCTCCTCTTTAGAGAGGGAGTGCCACGCGAGCCCAGTGCGGGTTGGTAGATGTCACATGTCATCGAGTTTTTAGTTCTAGGACATGCCGGTTTCCTCACGATGTTTTCCTTTACCGTTTTTGAGAGCAGCGGGTATGAAATAAATTACACAAATAATGTGCCTGCCTGGTTTCGATCCCACGGCTTACTGCTCGTAAATCGGGGCTGCCACCACTGGGCCACCGCTGCCCAGCATGATGACATAATAAAAAGCTAACATTATTATAAGCTAACGTTATTTTCTATGATAATAAATGATTAACGTTTAAAATAAAGTTTACGTTCTCTTGGTTGAAATTTTAATGTAAACATTTTGAAATAATTTGTGGAAGAATTTAATTCTGATTTTAGGGCGATGATATTTTTAGCTAGTGTCTGGTGTGCGATTGTTTACTAACATACTTTTTGGTGTTGAAAGAAATATTAGGATGTTGCGTTTTGGCTGATTTTTCTTTAAAAACTATAAGTAGTTAGATTACTAGATTTATTGTGAAAGATTTTGGACTGTGTATACGTTACTTTTTAAGAAATTATGCTTTTAATATTTAGAATAAGTTACTAATACATAGTTATATTTTTTAGTAGGTGAGCTTACTTGTACAATATGTAGCTTACAATTAACATAATCACATGTTATTATTATTTCCTTTATTCATCTAGTATCTCATTTATTTATATTTTTACATATTTCTTAAAAATACTTTGGAAAAAAACCTTTCAAAATATTAAAAAAAAACGGTTTCCTCCGGTGTCGGGAGCAGGGTCCAAGCTACCGGTGGTTACGACCGCAGAGACAAGAACCTCCTCACAATGCGGGCCGTATCGAGGAGTACTGCCTTCTGAATCTGGCTCTTGATCCAACTACCAAGTGAGAGCTTCGACAGATGTTCGTCAAGGCTTTTAGTCATCAGTCCATTGGTCGTAACGACAATCTGGTTCTGTTACTCTACCACTGACTTGCAGCCTACCGTACACACGGTGACACACCAAGCTAAAACATCCAGTAGGTATATCATGGCCTCGCTATGTAATAGATTTCACGTACAACGAGAGATCCGCATAAACTGGTTTTTTTAGCATAGTATAAGTCATGCGTAAGTGCTCCTAATCAATTAAAGTCAGGAAAACCTCTTTCGTGTTTTCCACCTATTATGACGCATAGTTTCACGTATTATCATAATCTGAACCTGAATTCTTATAATAAATTCTAAATACTGTGCGTTGGAGTATTCATTACTATGTTACTACCGAAATTATCTTTATGACCAGAAATTTCTACTAAAAGGCACGATATTTCAACATGGCACCCTAAGTTTAATAATGTCGCTCGTAATTAACTCGTAATTCTAGCGTTGCGTGCTGGTAATTGGTAGGTAACTATTGTTTAAAAGGTGGCCAACGCAACTTGAGATTAGTTTCAGGTGGATTTTTTTTCAAGGTCAAAGCGTGATTTTTCAGCCATTTAGGTAAATTATTCAAGGTCAATACAGTATGTAGGCATTTAAAAATACTTTAACTTAATTATTAAATTCAGCTTATCACAGTATACAGTAGACCACACGTCAGTAGCAATAAAATCGTATATCTGTCATCTTGTTTTAAATTCCATAGGTACTACAGTGTCCCAGTTCAAAGTCAAAATTTTACCACAGATTAGTAGTCGACTGAATTTCTTCGGCATAAGAGCTTCCTAAATAGCACATTTCGCACAATATTCATATTAAATTGCCAATAGTTCAGGAGGAAATTGAAATTTTTGGAATCCACGAAGAAAGAATAAGAATATTTTTTTTTACGACAACATCACAATATTTTATTTTATTCATCTAAATAAATCGTTGTTTTTATGGTCGTATCTTGGGGACGTTAAAATGTAATTATAATAATATTCCTCCTTCCTTCTTTGCCATATTGCCTTTCGCTGTACATTCAAAAGCTTCTGTTATTAAATGTTTTAGCTTAAATACAAGGTGTAAACGGCCTCTTCACGAGGCCACTAACCAAGCTTTTTGTACATCAAACTTACTAACTCTACGAAAGAAATATTGCGAGGAAACGACTTTATGGGTGAAAAATCACGTTTCAGGAACTCAACGCACGTGCTGATGGATGAATTAAATAGTACCTACGCGGCCATGGAGGTATTAAAAGTATAGTACATTATGGTACTAGTGTGTAATGTTGGTGATTACCGCTGAGGCGCCATTGAGACCCGAGCCGTTAGGTGAGGGTCTTAAGAGAGCCGAGGACGGTAATCACCAATACACACGTGTATCATACGACGTTTTTCAACACACTTGTGAATAGAATAACAATAAAAACTCATTTTATTTAGTAAATAATAGATATTTTTCCTTGGAGTTTTCAGGTTGTAAACTTTCCATATCGTTAAGGGCTTCACATATCGGGTTTATATCGGGCGGTGTACAACATAAATCATTTTCTTCGTAACTAGTAAATAACTATAATTTCAACAGTGAAAAAGAGTTTTGAAAAATGATTCGCTATGGTGGGAAAAATTAATCAGTTTTCCTATGCGCGCGCATTGCGATCAGCCACAAACTAAAAGGCTGAGGTTTTTTTTATTTTCCGCGCATAGGGTTTGCGCTTATTCTACCACGTACAAAATGGGGAATTTAAAGTTTTCTTTTATTACAGAGAAAACAAAAGTTATATTAGAGTGAAAGTTTTATTTATTAAACACGAAGGAGTTCAAATTATCTATTTAAATAAGAAGTTGCGCGAAATGAGCAAGCAATTTAAGAAAAACTTTTTTAAGAACAAAGCACCTCAACCAATAAAATTAAAAAAAAAATCTATAACTCACATAGCAATGAAAAAGTCACAGTTTGATTATGGGTGTCATTCTGTGCCTAATTGCGGTGACCATCACTTTATGAGCAAGTGTGTTGAAAAAGTAATTATAACATCAAAAACTTATATTAAGAAATAAATAACAAAAAAAAAAGTAAAAAAGAAGTAACTTTGACCTCCAATTCCTTCTTAACTAGAAGGTCCCAGGTTTGGCCCGCAAAAATAAAATGATTTCAATGACGGATGGGGAGAACTTGGGCCTTTCGGCTTCGTAAAGCGTATTTTTACTGGCCGCTACAAAATAAAACTCTTGTATTTTATTACACGGGTTGTTCAAGCATAATTTTACCATAATTTACTTTGGAGTTCTGATTGCGAAACTTTGTTTTCGATCTTTCCATCTCTCAATAATAACTTTCTTATTATAGATAAAGTTAATCTCAGTTTTTTTTAATAAGTATTTTTTATGAATAAAGTGAAGATGCATTGTGTGTCATTTGAATGAGATGAAAAGGAAGAAGAAAATACTAAAAAGAAAACGATGAAAACAATAAGATTTACAAAAAAATCGAGCAAAGAAAATTAAACTCAGAAACACCCCTAGAAAAGTAAACACAAATTCATCTATTTCAGAATCAACGCTAGCATTGTTCATCACGAGCAGCATCATCATGTCATGCATCAGCATGTCGGTTGAAACGTTAAACCAGCAGCTTTTATGAATTAACTTTAACTGGAAGTGTTGGCACAATTCCATGGCCAATTGTGATGTTTTAATTAATAGCTCTTGTAGTTAGTGGTTTTGTGTGTCTTTACTGAACTGGTTCAAGTACTTTGATACTCTATTATGATTTATGGGACCGCAATTCACTACAACATGAGCATGACTGGTAAAATTGCGGTTTTGACTGGTAAAACCTTGCAATAAAGGTCTCTAGGGTTTAGCATTTCATTGAATATACGAGTACCCTAGATCAGCAAACTAAAAAAGAAAATTGCTGCCATTCGCGGGGTGTTGGGTAAGGAGTATTTATAAACGTATGTTTGTCGATAGGTAACGGTAACCGTTAACCAAACACACTGTATAGGTACGAAATTATGATGGGGATGGCTTCCAGTGTAACCAGATGTAGCTGTACTTACCATTTTAATGTCATGTCTGTATTTACCGAAAAGAAACAAAAAATACTTGAATTTAGAACGATCAATAACGGCAAACGTGTGATGACCATTTTCAATGTAATTTATTGGTATTTTCAGAACACTGACGATAGAAAAAGAAGACGGATAACAAAACTATCCCGTTTTAAATTCCTAAGAACTTCCCTAGGAATTTACTTACACTCCCGTTTCACCATTCATTTCTTAATAAGCAATTTTTAAGCACCTACATTCCTAGCACTTTTTTTCGTTTTTTTAACAAGTTCATTGTCTGTCAATATCATTAGTAGTCATCGTAACCGTCAAAGACCCAAAGTAAGATAATAATAATCTATCGTAAATCCACTTGCATTCATAAATACAGCCTTTTCCATTCAAAAATTAGAAGCAGGCTATCATAATCTCCCCACTTCAATATTTCACTCCATAAGGAAAAACCAACGTAAAATTTTCTTTTGTTTTCTTTCAGTAATCCGCCATGACAGATTCTGAAGCCATTTGGATAGAGATGAAAGCCCATCCTTACCATTCATCTTTCTTTACGCATCCATGAAAAATTCGTTCTGGCACTTCCGTGAAAATGTTTTGAAAGTGTTTTATTTGCGAAAACCTTAATTTTTGCGGTCAAACAGCATTATTATTGCTGTACTGAGTTTTAGTTTGACATTATTACGAAAAAGGTTATTAAAAATAGTTTTTACAAAATAAATAGGTTTGGAGTTTCCTATTTGCCTACTCTGAGAAGAAACACTGAAAGGAATACAGAGGTCTCTTTTAAAGTCCAGATATTGTCTTGGTCAGAGGAGCTTGTGGCTAAATAATAACAGCCGCCCGGGTCGATCTTTAAGGTTAAGCCGTGCTTGCCGAGGTTGGTCCGTGGATGGGTGACCATCATTACATACCGAGTTTCCTCCGTGCCTCGGAAAGCACGTTAAGCCGTTGGTCCCGGCTGTGTTTGTAGATCTTTGACAGTCGTTACGAGTAGTCAGAAGCAAAAAAAAAGTCTGACATCCAGTCTTACCAAGGGGTATCGTATTACCCAGTTACTGGGTTGTGGAGGTCAGATAGGCAGTCGCTTCATGTAAAATACTGGTACTCAGCTGCATCCGGTTAGACTGGAAGCCGACCCCAAGAGAGTTTGGGAAAAGGCTAGGCAGATGATGATATTGTCTTGGTCAGATCCAGACACTTTGAGAGGAAAAATACGGAGGTCATTCAGTTTTCTATTTTAATCTCGGGGTTACAGGTAATGTACAGATGACAGTGGACCGAAGGTCAAATCAAATCAAAATATTTTTATTTCACATAGGGTTACATGGGCACTTGTAAAACGTCGACAAAAAGGTGCTCGGTTTGAGTAGGTCATTTCCTATGGAGAAGAACCGGCATGAAACTCCATGGTTACTCTTTTAAAATCATTTGGTTTTACATTTTTTCTATGTTACAGCGTTAGTACTTAAGTATGGCAGGACATCGTAGGCCCGACAATAAGTCGTTGCTTACTACAAAACGTAGAACAAATTTAAAGCTTCCAAGGATCTTGGAATCTATAAGGCCTAAAATGTCCACACCTTTACCTTAGCTACGCAGATTGGCTGATTATTGAGATTACGGCCAGCTCGAGATAATTAAGGCAATATTTCTCATCCGCAATTTCAGAAAAAGATTAAGTCTTAACAACATCTATGCCTTAAAGCTTCTCAAAGCCTTATTAAGGTTGTATCTATCAATATATTATTATTTATTGGAAATTCTTATTATATTTATTTTTTCTTAATAAGTATCTTATCGACTTCGCAATCAGGAAATTTCCAGATTATTAATATTGCTCAGCATATATTTTCTGGTTGAAGTCCGTTTTGACTATGCTAATTCTTTTAGATGCAATATGGGTTACAAGATACCAATGAACTAAATATATGGCGATAATAAATTAACTGCAATAAGTGGGGTTATAGTACTCATCATTATATACAACATTAACTATGGGGCCATCCCCTAAATCACGATAATAAAATCAGTTGTTCAGTATATTTTGACGAGTTATGCGCACATAAATGTATGGGGAAGTCGATTTTTTTTTTTTGTGATTTGAATCCCGTCCTAATGATGAGTACAATGACCCCTTAAATTTCTTGCAGTTTAACACCTTATATAAAGAAAACAAAACAATATTATTTTTGTGTCGGTACAATTCATACAAGAATAGACCATTTTACTCCGGAACAAAGTTGAAATCATACGATTGGGTTCCTATCAAAATCTTATCTCATCCACGGCCATCCTCTGACATTTTTATCTTGTTATCGAAAAATCTTCAGTCAGCATATTTTGTAGTACTTCATTGACTCGAAAATGTCGCATGTTTCTATCACTCTTTCCATTTCCATTTTTCACTTTACTAACAATGTTTTTGTGTGAAAATGAAAACATAATATGTAAGGAAGAATTCAATTTAGTTCTACTAATAATAAAGCTGAAGAGTTTGTTTGTTTGCTTGAACGCGCTAATCTCAGGAACTTCTGATCCGATTTGAAAAATTCTTTCAGTGTGAGAAAGCGCATTTATCGAGAAAGGCTTTAGATTATGTATTATCACACTACGACCAATAGGAGAGGAGCAACAACGAAAAATGTTGCGAAAACGGGGAAAATGTTAGGCAGACGAAGTTGCGCGGGACAGCTACTTTAGTTTTAAATTACTTCGTAATCAGCATATAAAAATGTCTTTTACTTAGGTCCGGTGTCATTACAATCGATTAAATGAGTTTAGCACTAAGCATAATTGTTAAGAAAATCATTCTATCTCTACCACTTTCAAAAGATGACGATGTGTGAAAACGCTGATCGTTAAAGCCAAGTAATGAGTGATATGCGGTGCAAGCGGGCATTCATTCATTCATTCATTTATTTCAGTAACAATTTTTACATTGTATCGAAATTTTACACAAAATTATAAATTAAAATTAAAGAATTACAATAAAATCAGTGATAAAACAGGAACCAAATAAATAAATTAAAAAGTAAATGTCAAATAAATAATGTAAACTCAAATCAGAATCATCCAATACAAATAATAATCAAAAATAATAATCTCAAATTATAAATATTACTCGGGCCTTAAATCTTTGTGTATTTATTTGAAAGCGGTCGTAAGTTCATTAGGTTCGATACCTAGGTTGTAGTGTTGGCTTTTCCATCAGGAATTTCTCAGTAGTAGCACGTATTCTGAATTGGTGTGAACTTGATAGAAATAGGGTCCCCCTGTATTACATGGGGTTTAAACATGACTGGTGACATCTTACACCTCCGCCATATCCTACGGGCATAGACAGTAGTTTTTGCATGAAAGAGTAACAAACATCCATCCATCCATACTTACAAACTTTCGCGTTTATAATATTAGTAGGATTCAGTCACGGAACACATTACAAACCAAAACGCTGAGGCCATCATCCTACAAGTAGGTACTAACAATAAAATTAGGTTTTCAGTCGGAATGGGCCATCTAATCACAATTTAACGCCTCCCGTGTGAGCTATTTTCTTTTATTTCTACTTTGTCACCGGTTTCTGAATATTTATTTATCCAACATGTGAGGAAAGTTCGTTTTTCCTATGAGTTTTGATTTTGAGTCTTGAGCGAAAGAAGGATTGAAAAATAGAATCACGAGCGCAGCGAGTGATTATAAATTTCAATCCTGAGTAAGCGAAAGACTCAACAAAACGAATAGCAAATGAACTTGCTCACAAGTTGCATACAAAACTTTTCACCACTCCCAGCAAGAAAGTATTCAGTCATCATAGGTAAATAAATTAAATAGTCACAAAGCAAATCAAAATAATTCTTTTTTCGAATTTTTGCTTCTAATGTCCTTCTTTCACATGCTTCTTTCTTTGAGTGCGTTCAAAAATTATAATCCTAAATTTCAATATTTTATCAAACTTTTTTAATGTTTCTGAACTTATACACTTACAATAATTTGATATATTTTATAAAAAACATTTATAAATATTTCTATTCTAAGCATAAAATTATTTATTTTTGAAAATATCTTTAAAACTTAACATAAAAATATCAAGCAAAGTTAATTTCTGAACGGGATCATTACTTTCCTCACTGTTCAAACAGTGAGGAAAAACCAATTTTCCTCACTGTTTTCGTAGAGGAAAGACACTTCTTTCGTGCGGGAGTGGTGAAATAGTTATTTATCCAACATGTGAGGAAAGTTCGTTTTTCCTATGAGTTTTGATTTTGAGTCCTGAGTAAGCGAAAGACTCAACAAAACGAATAGCAAATGAACTTGCTCACATGTTGCATACAAAAGTTTTCACCACTCCCAGCAAGAAAGTATTCAGTCATCATAGGTAAATAAATTAAATAGTCACAAAGCAAATCAAAATAATTCTTTTTTCGAACTTTTGCTTCCAATGTCCTTCTTTCACAGGCTTCTTTCTTTGAGTGCGTTTAAAAATTATAATCCTAAATTTGACGATGTATTTTTTTCAATATTTTATCAAACTTTTTTAATGTTTCTGAACTTATACACTTACAATAATTTGATAAATTTTATAAAAAACATTAATCTTAACTTATAAATATTTCTATTCTAAGCATAAAATGATTTATTTTTTAAAATATCTTTAAAACTTAACATAAAAAAAATCAAGCAAAGTTAATTTCTGAACGGGACCATTACTTTCCTCACTGTTCAAACAGTGAGGAAAAACCAATTTTCCTCACTGTTTTCGTAGAGGAAAGACACTTCTTTCGTGCGGGAGTGGTGAAAAGTCTATTTACTTTAATGCGTTGTCAAGTGCTTTGATTGGCTATTTGGGTTTGTGTCAACCAATCAAAACGGTCACAGATTAAAAAGATAGAATGTTCGTTCTTCAAAAGATGTTTTGACGTGTTTTGGGAGAGGCTTTCCAACAGTGACTGAGACGGGCTGAGTTGATCGAGTGAACGAATTAGAACAGTTAACGTACATAAAGTTCTATCGTTATGTGAATAAGGAAGCTTTTCAAATCTCGCAAGTATAGGCTTTCCATTAGGTCCAATCAACTCTATTTGATGATATGGTCCGTAAAGTCATTGTTTGAATCATTAAAGCTAGTAAACCTTTAATGATTCAAACAATGACCCTTGCTTGCCTGCCTTGCTTGCCCTTGCCCTTTTGTAATATGGCTGGAAAACCAGGAATATTTGATATCCACTGGTGATGTTGCATGCTAGAAATGGCAAAGAGTCCTTTGGATTTTCCGTCAGGAATTTGAGTCTGTCCAGATTGATACCCGATTTATGGCAATAGACTCGCTAACTTAGGCACTGCGTAGACGTGAGTCTTGTGTTGGATTCAAGCTACCAATGAATATATATATATAACCAGTATGACTCACACTCCCTGCGCAGACGTAAACTGAGTCCGAGCAGAAATTCGAATTCACAGACAACGAATGTATTGAATGTTATTGTGTGCGTCCGCAAATTATATCGAGTTGGGTCACAAACGTAACTACGTTTAATTTTCGTTCGTTGCCGAAGTTACGTTTCGGAGAAAGAGAGTAGACCTCCAGGACACAGCAACTACGGTTTCCTGTGACGGTGTGTCGTGTCGGTAACAAAACGTGTCTACGTTTGCGCAGCCCCGTAGACATGGGACTTAAAACATAACAATCGAAATGTAGGTATACTTTCAGGTAAATCTTTGCCCAATCCTTCGGGATTATAGGCGTGAAGATATGTGGAAATAACAAGAATTTTCCTTCTTTCGATGACAGTAAACCATTAGAATTTCTATTGCACAATAACGATCTAGCACCTATCTGGTTATCATAGCAATAAAAAGTTATAGTTACTATAAAGATAAATATTTTATTTCTATTATAAAATGCTGCGTCAATGTTGATGTAAATATGGCGCAGACTATGGTTTAGGTAAATAGGTTATTACCACTTTTTAATAAATGATAATAATTCATGTGAATGAGTGCTGAGAGCTTTTCAGTTTTCTACATGTACCGAGTTGCATTTAAAGAAAAAGGTGAGGATGAACTAAAAATACAAAAATACAAGTTTAATAGGGGATAGTCCAATTTTTTTTTCTATGTCCGTCGGGTAGTTTATTGAAAAGTATTGGACACGTATTTTTTCTTTTTTCACGTAGTCATAAAATTACGGAGATTTATTGAGTTGAAATCGCGCATGACGTCACATATAGGTAAGTTTTATACCTACTTGTGACGTAGTAAGCCCCCACTCTCCAACTTTAATGAGTTTTAACTAAGTAATTTTTTGATATTTTGATAAAACAAAAAATACGTGTCTAATATTTTTGTATTACCTGTCTGACGGACAAAATAGAATGTCGTTTTCTTTACCCAGTCCGGTCCCCTATTGGACATTTTTTCTTTGAATCCACCTTTTGGTAGTGCTGAAATAAAAGTTTTATTTTTCAAGTAATTACCTACTTATCTACCTTCTCTTGGCTTTGTTTATCACATATCTCATAACTTTTTTTATTTGTAGATATATTCTAATAACATTTTTCATATTTTTTTAAAAAAGGAACTTTCTCCATTTTGAAACTGTTCATCATCAACACCCCTCAGTTAACCCCAAAATTATTCAAGCATCAAAAGGTCCTTATATTACTGTATGCTCCTAGGTAGTTATTAGATAGACAATCTAGCATCATTTCAATTTAAGACCTTAGTCTAATTGACGCCAGTGTGATCACGTAATTGACAGCAAATTGACCACATTAAATTTATGTCAGAGAGGCCGTCTACTAACCTCAAGGTCAAGTCTAGTTTATCAGAAATATTCATATTGTTCTTGATTAATCAGAGTAAAAATAATCACAGCCAAGGTCAGTAAAAACGCTGATGATGAAGTCTGTGTATGTCCTTCAGACTTCATTGGAGTTGCTCTTCAGATAGGACAGATGCTTAGTCTTCGAACTGACGATCGTGATTGTTCGATTAAATGTATGAACAAGGACGAAGCAGAAAGAGTATGTGAGGATAACAGATGGCTTTGTAGCGGCACCACACAACATACAACATAGGTCGCAACTCCCCACTAGCAAAGATGTGTGACAACCTGAATTCACTTATTAAGTCCATTCCTGAGACTGATATATTTGGTGACTCTAAGGTGAAATTTAAATCGAGAATCCTCGCATCCCTATGTGCTATCAAGTTTCCTGATCAAGTCAGTGGTCCAAAAAGTTAACTTCGTTTGTATCTGTATTCACTGTTCTACTACTTTTATGTTTTCCGTTTTATTGTATGGATTGTATGTCATTGTTTTTACATCGTGTCTCTTTGTAGTAGTGCATAAATAATCTGGCGTGTTTTTGTCAATGTGGTGTTTGCCCGTAATTGGCATATAGTATATTAGAATATTACCATAAGATTCAATGTATCTATGTCCATATAAGTGCTGTGGGTGAACCTTAAATAATTAAACATAGTCAAAAAAGTATATATGCCACAAATAGAGAACTAACATCAAAGTACCTAAATGGCGATATTAAATTTCTCCGCGATTAAAGTCAATTTAGAAATACCTGTCAATAATTGTTGGGCAGTAGCCGAAAAGACATAACACCAGTCTGGTCGAAGGAACCTTCCTTCCTTTATATGGAGAATGAAGAACTTTACACCCTGTTCTTCATATCCTGTTCTTCATGCCCACGTCCATGGGCAAAAGGAACGAGTTTATGTGTGTAGTGTGTACTTCATCATCATCATCATCATCATCAGCCTTTATTGTTCCCATTGCTGGGACACAGGCCTCCTATCTATGAGATGGAGCGGGCTGTAATCCACCACGCTGGCCCAGTGCGGGTTGGTAGATGTCACATGCCTTCGAATTTTTAGTTCTAGGACATGCCAATGTTTTCCTTCGCCGTTTTTGAGGGTAGCGGTGATGAAATAAATTAGGTACACAAAGTAATGAACCCACGGCATACTGCTCGTAAGTTGGGGCTGCCACTACTGGGCCACCGCTGCTCTCACAGTGTGTACCTACGGCTGATAATCTTCTAAGAATCCGGTGGTCTTCTTACTAAACTTCTGCATTAAAATCTGCTTCAAGACTTTTTAATGCTTATACAGAACATTGTTGTTGGGTCACTATTTCCCGACAATCTTATAAAGGGTGTAAAACACCTCTTAACGAAGCCGAAAGGCACTGGATCTCCCTGCCATTGCGATTTTTTTTTTGTGCTACACCATACCTGGGAACCTTCTAGTTACGGAGATATTAGGGGTCAAAGTTCCAACTTTTTGACAAGTTTTAAATACAAGTTTTTAATGTAAGATTTTTACTTTAAACACCTCCACGACCCCGTACTATTCAATCCGTCCATCAGCACAATGTTTTGAGTGCGTTACATTGAGTTCTACCACAAAACATGATTTTACACCCCCCAGAAAAAAGTCAAATCCCAGCAATAATTTTTGCGTAAAGTTACTTAGTTTCATGTACATAATGCTAGGTTGTCGGCTTTGTGATGAGGTGATTTACACCGTGTATATAAAATTCTCGTGTCACAATGTTGGTTACCATACTCCTCCGAAACGGCCGAACCGATTTTTATAAAATTTTGTGCGCATATCGGGTAGGTCTGAGAATCGGCCAACATCTATTTTTCAAACCCATCAAAATTTCCAAGCGAACGAAGTCGCGGGCAGCAGCTAGTTTACTAATACAATTCCAAAATACCATTCTCCTACCTTCTGAAAAACTCGCACAAGTGGCATGTGACTGTCAGACCCAAATCACGACACCAACAGAAATGTTATTAAAACTAAGGGATGACAGAAATCACCAGGGACCGGGCAACATGAATTTAACATACACACCTATGTTTGTTAATTTTGAAAAGGTTCTATGTTGCATGACTTGACTTAAATTTTGTTTGTGTACAAAATGTAACTTTTGTTTGACTTCATCCATGGTGAAACCATCTCCTAACGAGTCGGTTTAGAGATGGTTTTCTCATGTATTTGGAACATGACATGCATTCGCAAACTTAGTACATTATTATTATTTAAGTTCTGTATTTTTCTGCAGGCACAGATAAGCTGGTCCTCGGATAGACATCATCAGGTCTTCTAATATAAACTGATGTCAACGCATCGAATCGCAAAACTATCGTCAGGTCTGTGCAACTGCACACGCCATAAGAAACAATGCTTCCTAGGCATTGCCGTACGTCATGTCGTGTGTTTTTAAATTATTGTTCAAAAAACTCTCTACATTATGGCAAATAAGTTAATGTTTGTCTATACATATAAGCAAAGACATTCAAATCTTTACGAGCGACATATAAGATACAAATAACATAATAAGATAATACTAGAAAATTATTCAACCAATAAATTGTACATAACAAGCTTTGGAACGACCTAATCATAATATTTAGCCTGATTCTCTCATAAATACAAGAAGTGGGGCAGTGTTTTGCAGATAAATATTCCTAAATAGTTCTTTAGATATAATTTGGTTGCATATCTTGGTCTCTAAAAAATGATTTTCATGATCTTTGACCGTCGTTACAGGTAGTCAGTTGCCTGAAAGTCTGACAATCAGTCTTACCAAAAGGTATCGTATGACTCAGTTCTAACTGGGTTGTGGAGTTCAGATAGGCAGTCACTCAATGTAAAATAATGCTAAATAATGCAGCTGCGTCCAGTTAGACTAGAAGCCGACACACAAATATAGTTGGGAAAAGGCTTGGCAGATAATGATTAGTTTCCGATATCCTATAAGATAGTTTGTTCAAGATAGTTGTTCGACATAGAAGAAAAACCTATGACCAACAGAAGACTGCGATAAGGTAAGTTAAGATTAATATAATTAACATAACATAACTTCACTCCTGTAATCCCCTAAGGGCCTTTTCATTTTCATGCGTGTTTGCGCCCGCATGCAGGCCAGGCAACCATGTTTGTTGCGGGCCGCACGCAGAGCAGATTATTGTTGCCTCGCCGGCGCGCGTTGTGCGCGCATGACAATAAAACATGTATGATACGATAGGTTGCGGGCAGCACGCATGTGCGCCTGGCACGCGGGTGCAAACACGCATGACAATACAAAGGCCCTAAAAGTGAGAGGCAAAGGTGTAACTTATAAATATAACACCAACATTTAGCCAGCAAAAGGGGCCGCCTATTGCCATCAATCGGGCACAAATTGACAGACTCCGTGACTGCTAGTGAGAAAATACTGATGGGAAAACCAAATAACACATTGCCTGACCTAGAAATCGAACTCGGGACCTGCGGCTGAAGCTCAGCAGTTGCAATTTCGTCGAGCAGACCATTGAGGCAGTCAGTATCAATAATCTTCCTACACAAGAAAGTGGTTACTAAATTGTGTGGTACACCTGTGTTACAAAAACGAGTAGCATCTGTAATTGATTGATATTGTTCTTTAGAGGCGAATGAGGAACAGGGTGTAAAGTTCCTCGATACTCCTTAAAGAAGGGAGGATCTTCCAACCAGACAGGTGTTATGTCTGGTGGGCATCTGCCCTACAGTTGCTGTTGGGTGTCTCTATATACTCTTAAGTCGATGTAAACTTTGCTTGCGAGATTCAGACCATATTAGTTCTTAAATTTTATCATAGATGGCACTATAGTACATTTTGTTATAAGTTGCTTATTGTAGGTCGCTATATCACTCCTCCCCGGAGACCGGAGGTCGATAGTGGAATGAGTCATCTTGTCCTTTTGAAGCTGGCTGGTTGTGAGACTCGCTGCCCGAAAGCGTCATGCATGGCGCTGTAGTACTTTGTGTTATTAGTTTGTTTTTAGTAGGTCGTTACAGTTAAATCATCCTGAACCGCTTTGTATAATGTATGTTCTTTGAAAAACCAGATAGTCTGTGTTAAAATAACTACGTATGTATAGTGTTCAGAAAATGCCATATGTTCGGATCAAAACGTGAGTCCAATATCAAATGCCCTGAGAACTCAGATAAGTGCCACTTGTAGGTAACATTTATCTCGACCAGTATCGCTGATAGATGAAGTGTAAAGTATTTACCTACTACCAACACTTCAATAGTATGAATACAACGAGTTCACTTGAAATTCTTTGTTAAGAGGTATGATTACTACCATTGTATTATTTGATACAATATAGGGCAAAAACAAAAAAAATATAGTTATATTCATATTTTATTTTAAATGACTGCGGAGATGACAAGTAACAAAGAAGTGTGGAAGAAGACATGCTGCGCCGACCCCAAATAAATTGGGATAAGTTCAGGAGAATGATGATGAAGATTCTATTGGGCAGAAGCATGAAAAATTAACTATGGTGATGAGACAATGTTGAATTATCCTAATAACTTATTTAACACTCACAGGGATGGAGAATTTTGTACTGTAATACAAACTAAGCTATAAAGAGCGTTTACGCCTTGCGACATTTCATACAAACTTTAAAAGTCCTTATTTTCCGAAATGACTGAACCGATTTTAATGAAACTTCATACACATAAGCAGGATACATAGGTCTAAAAAGTAACTAAAAACCATTTTCGAAATGCCTTTAAAAAAATATATAATTGTAAACTTCTGTTTCTATAGATAATTTATAATCGGTCTAAGCGACGTATTGCATAGTTAGCTAGAGTAAAGAACGTACAAAAAAAGTTTAATTAAGGTTTATTACTAGTATTTTTGCAAAGGTTTCTTCTAGTAATCCATCTTGTCCTTCTTATTTTTCTTATAGTCAGTGCTTACCTAGTGTCAGAGTTTTTATGCCGCCCATGGGCCTCTGACTTGGCTTTACATGCTGTTAAGAAATATATGTCAGTCATGCTGGTTTGGTATAACAATGTTTTCCTTCACAGAAGCAAGTTATAACTATACCGACAGGCACATGAGTCCAAAAATTAAGAGATACGATTTTTGGTTCGAACTCCAAGACCACGTACGACGGCTACACAACTAGGATATCACTGCGTGTCCACACAAGGCTTGTCCTAGAACTATGGCATCCACCAATCAGAACTGGTCCCGTTTTGTGGGCTATTGCCCTTTTCCTGTCACAGTTGAGGCTGGTGTTTTAGCACTCGGAACGCATACATTGGTAGGTCAAGAATCCGGGCTGGGATCGGGATATATTCTTCTACCTGACCTGACATGCAAATCAAACCCATATAGGATCAACCAAACACTGAACCTAAAACTTCACGAGCATACTTAAATAATGTTGATAACACAACGCACACAATAATGTTGACATTCTAGGCCATAAACAAATGAATTAATCAGTACTGATTGCAATCACCTTAATTAAATCTGATTCGCTTTGAGTCCTGGATTTAACACAACCACAAAAATGTCGATTCGCGAAACAAATGACATCTGTTTTTAAAAAGTTTACGCTTGACCTGGAGGTTCTTCAAGTACCTACACTTAAAACTAAAAGTGAAACGCTTTTAGTTACAAACAAAATCATATTTATTTTACTCAAATTGTAAATTTATGCTAACATATTCTAACAGAAAAACAACAAGGCTATATATACAAACTAATAAACTAATGAAATATTAAAAAAAGTATATAAAAGGGGTTTGGGTAAAAGTGGCATGATTTTTTTTAAGTCTGCGGCCACTAATGCATGCTTATTTTTCGGTATAATAGCTTGGGAGAAGAGATGGGAAGGAAAAAACTAACCCTCGACTTATAAGTAACGAAATGTGTTTCACTTTTTGTTTTAAGTGTATTTGACCAACCTCCAAGTCAAGCGTAAACTTTTTTTAAACAGATGTCATTTGTTTGGCAAATCGACGTGGGAGATGAGATGGGACTAAACCAAATATTTATTTCTTTGATGTGATTTTAACTCCGAAAACAAAACTTAAACCGGAGTAAAATTGTGCCAAACTTAACCCTCGGAAAACATTTAGACGGTTAGTTGAAACATAATGTGAAAATAATTAATAAAGATTTCGTTTTGAATTCGACCCATTACTACAAATCATCTTATCTCTGTCTTTTCTCAACTAAACTTTGCAGAACCGGTTCTTACGTAGAGTCACGGCAGCCCCTTTTTATGTCCGTAATGACCGTCTACACGTAGACCTTAGAATGCCCACCATTTTTGAGTTTATGAAACGTCTTTCGAAGCGTTTCTTCAATAACGCCATTAAGCACTGTAATACCCAGATCGCAGCGGCGGCCGCCCGTTACGAACCCTCGCGCATTAGTACAGTACGCCGTCCTAGGCATACCCTCGTCACTCCAGATGATGCTATCACCCTCCTCCAGGAGAGTAGCAAAGAGACTAGCACTTTTAAAAAGTTCCGACTCAAACCACCGTCTTTCCGACCTCGCCGTCGAGGTCCGTAGCGACGTCCCGGTCCATGCCCTCCCCGACCCTCACTCGAGCCAGCCCGCGATGCTGTGCCAGTAGTT
Organism: Cerastis leucographa; assembly: GCA_963082945.1. Lineage (NCBI taxonomy): Eukaryota > Metazoa > Arthropoda > Insecta > Lepidoptera > Noctuidae > Cerastis > Cerastis leucographa. The sequence continues at coordinate 7,184,997 of OY720370.1, forward strand.
TTAAATCAGCCCCTAAATAATGATACCATTCAGATCCAGCCTGTCCCCATGCAGTCCTTCCCCAGCGACGCCCTAAGCCGAGGTTCGTACCCCACAGGGGGTGCCCTTAGCGTGCAGTCGCTTAGTTTGTAAGTTTTTATGCCCTGGCTGGAGGCCTCACTCTTAAGGCACCCACAGGATAGTCCGGTTAAGCAGACGACAACCTCATAGGTTGAACTGCGAGATGCCATTCACAATTTTTTTTTCTTTTCTCAACTATTAAAAAAATTGTTATTGTTAATTTTTGTTGTTACCCTTATTTTTTAATTTTATGTTAAAGCAAACTTTAACCGAGTGATAACAATGTGTATAACCACAAACTGTGCATGTGGTGTTAGCCTTTAATTAATTGTTACACTTATAAATGCAGGTGAAATGATATTATAAATGTACTGTGTAAACAATTGTTGGCTAACCAAATAAATAAATAAACTATATTATATTATAGAGTGAGCTACCAGTTTAAGCCGAATGCAGCTGAATATCAGTATTTTACATGGAGCTTCTGTTTATCTGACCTCAAATACCAAGTTTTTGGGTATATTCCCATCACTACGCATAAAATACATGAAATAAGGCAACCATTTAATTCGAATCAACGACTGAAGTTATATGATAACTAAATCCTCTAGAAATACTGTTTTAAATATATGGAGTTGCGGGAACCATCCCGATTTGCAATAGGTACAATAGAACTACATCCAAACCATTTATTACAAGTAGGCCAGTTACAGGCACTTATGACAAATAAAAACCTCTATGGAGAAGAATAACCAAGAAACTCCATGGACACTCTTTTAAAATTCGTAAAAACTAAACTCCACTAACTACGACATTAAAATTTCAATACACCCTCAATCGGAAGCCACAGAATAGTTGGACAGCGTCAACACGACTGTTTGCTTTGACACTGTCCGTAACTACCCGAACTGAAGGCAAATATGCGAACAAACAGACAATACGGTCAGTCAAACGGATTTCAAACTCGTTTGACGATTACAGAATTGAGTCACTAGAGTATTTTGTATATAGTACACTACGTTGTTTCCCACGGTTGTTACATCTTGATAACATCCTCGAGATTTTTGTTTTTTGTTTTTTTTTTAGCTTTACTGAGCGTTTACGTCTTATGACATTTCATTCAAAATTTCAAGTCCTTATTTTCCAAAATGACTGAACTGATTTTAATGACGCTCTGAAACCCACAGAGATACAAACGCTTAATAAAAACTTGAGAGGTGTCAAGGGACACCCGGATGGAACGAAGTTCCTTTCACGTACATAATATCAATACATTTTAGATTTAAGTTAGTGTGCGAAAAATAAAATATTTAATTTAAGGAAGATTAATCCTTAATTCGAAGCAATACGTCTTACTTAACTGCACAACCGAATTTGTACTTTGTAGTTCGGTCACTCAAAATAATAATCATATCTATCCTTACTCACATACACACCCCAATTGTACGTAATTTAAGGAAATTTCAACTTTATTTTAAAGAAATAAAGCTTACAATAGCTTACTATAGCAAAAAGTGTCGTGACAACTTTTCGTAAGAATTTTTTCCGTCTAGCCCCCTTTCACAACGCGCGATAAGGAACTTCGTTCCAATAATTGTGAAAAACCACGGTAACTACCGGTATAAAAGCGCTTACATGAAAAGTGACTTAATGCTATAATGTGTTCTTTAGATATCTGTACATAAATGTATTTAGTGTCACTATGTACAGGGCAGCGCTCCCGTGCCTCGGAAAGCATGTTAAACCGTTGGTCCCGGCTGTGACATTACAATGTCACTAAAACCAGGCCGTTAAGAAATGAAGTCGATCTACCGATTAGTTATAATAACACTAGTGAAATTGTAATGGCTTCGACAATATACCTACGACATACATAACAAGGAAACGCTGTCTTTCAAACTGATTAAATAGATATACTTGGTTGTACCACATTTAAATAAAATTCGTGTAAGATACCTACCATTGTTTACACTGTGAATTCAAGAACATCACAAACAGACGAACCACATGAATTGAATACTATAATATTGTAGAAGCTAACTCTAAAACTACTCAACAAATGGAATCGCACCGTTGCGCGTTGGCTTTAAATGGAAAAAAACCATCACGCAAATTGGAAATCGGTGCACATTCAAGGTATGGAAAAACTCCAATGAGCCACAGACTGTGAAACACCTTTAAATCGACTTTTGCGTAAACACCAACATTGTCAATATGGCTGCCTTTGGTATTAGAAAACGATGAGGATGGAAATTTATTTTAATTACTTTATTTTTTAATTACTGATTTAATCTTTTACTCTGGACGCTCTTAACTTGCCCGTATGTCTACATTGTTCTCACATATTTTTAATTCTTAACATGAATGATGTAACCAAGATTTTGTAACATATTTTGATTTAAAAGAGTGTCCATGGAGTTTCTTGCCCATTCTTCTCCATAGAGATCTACGCTACGGAATGGGCAACATAAGTACTTTCACAAGTTATTATGCCTTGTGACTGGGACTGTAGCTTCGCGTTTTATTTTGTTTTTTTGACTTTCAAAAGTGCCTGTAATGGTCTAATTGAAATAAATGCTTTGACTTTGACTTTGTAGGTAATAAAAAAACACTGCACAGCATAACATCGAACTTTTTTAAAGTTCAAAAGTATTCTATTCCACTTTCTCAAAGCACAAGATCACTCACTCCTTTTTTTTTAATAATCATGCGTAACACAATCCATTAATCTTCTCTTTTGTTTTCGTCTTCCTAATCCATCTCCATTTACAGTGATCACTCTTTTAGTCACATGTGTTTGTATACAGGGTGTAACGGAAAGGGTATATACATCCTTAAGGGTGTGCTACAGACCATCAAACTGAACATGTTTCTCATCATAAAAAAATTTTTGCAGCAAAAAAAAAAAATCAGCTGCCTATACATTTGGGTCGAATAGGTATTGCAATTTTCTATGGGGAAGCACATATTTTTTTTGCTGCAAAATTTTTTTTATGATGAGAAACATGTTCAGTTTGAGGGTCTGTAGCATACCCTTAAGGATGTATATACCCTTTCCGTTACACCCTGTATATATTATATAACAATCGAATCATGAACACAATATTTCACACAGTTTTCCTTTCTCGGAGAGAGCTGAAATATCTCTCACCCGTGAAGTATTTTAATAAATGAACATAGAGTAGGTATTACATACTACTAATGCTTCAGAAAACTTTATCTTTGAGTTGATTGATTAAGTTAGCATTAATAAAAACACCATACACTTTAAGACAATCTTTCTCATCGAACTTTAGTCTTAGTAAAATGTCTTGGAAGTAATATCAAATTCGTTTGTTAGGAACTTCAAAAAGTTCCATCTCTCAGTATATTTTACACTGCCTGTGACAGTGTGAGGTTCACCAAAATGGGCTTCAATACGGAAGTAATTAAGACAAGAGGTGTTGGTAGGACCGATGTTATCAAAATAATCAATAATATTCGAACTATTGAACTCATTTCTTTCCGTAAAAGTTTGATGGGCCCTTTTATAATGGTCCATTGTCATAACTGAATATAAATCAACTACGCTTTCAGAATATCTATGATATTATAAACAGCTTACTACTGCAAATAACGCAAAGTAAGAGCGAAGAGAAAGCAAATCACTAAACAAGGTTCTTAATTTTTATGTTCAATATAATTGATGCCTGCACTCTTCGTGGAATCCCAAATAAATTGCATAATTATGAAAAAAACCAAATCCATCGAAAGAGCTAAACTAAGAACTAGAAAGATTTAAAAAAAAAAAACAGAAAGTTTGTTTCTAAGTGAATAAAAAAAACTCGTGTTGTCTTTGAAAAAAGTTTTTCCTTATTCCCAAAGAAAGAAAAAACCATCCAAACTATGTTATACTCGTGAGTATATTCGTATTTATGTACGCCAATAAGTTTCGTGAGGCATAATATTAAATTTATTATTCATTATTTATTTTGTCATTCATATCTAAGTCCAGGTCCATTTGTATGCTAAACCATTGCTACGTGCGTGAGCTATTAATATTGCGTGTGGGTGGTATTTCATAATGGGTCCATAGGACGAGCCTATTGAGCTGCGGTCGGCAACAGCCGGACCGCGGAAGGTCGGACTTTGGACCGCCAAAAATTGTAAAATATATCTAGCTTGGACCCAGTGGCGGCTAAGGTTAGGCCAAAAAAACCAGGAGGGCTACTCTCTTTCTCCGAAACGTAACTTCGGCAACGAACGAAAATTAAACGTAGTTATGTTTGTGACCGTACTCTATATAATTTGCGGACGCACACAAGAAGTTCGAATTTACAGACAACGAATGTATTGAATGTTATTGTGTGCGTCCGCAAATTATATACAGTAGGGTCAAAAACGTAACTACGTTTAATTTTCGTTCGTTGCCGAAGTTACGTTTCGGAGAAAGAGAGTAGCCCTCCAGGGCCGTTCCAAAGCTCGTTGGGTCGACGATATCGTCAAAGTTGCGGGGAACACCTGGATAAGGGACGAACAGAACCGGGAAGTGTGGCAGAAAAAAGGGGAGGCCTATACCCAGCAGTGGGTTATTCTGGGCAGATATCATGATGATGATGATACCTAGCTTCTCAATTTAAATATTTTTTTATACAATTATAATTGGGTATTACAGAGATTGGATCTTTTTTTAAATATGCTGAATAATCCTATTTTTTTTATTTAAACTAAACTTACAATTGTGGTGCATAGGTGGACTTAATGCCACAAGGCATTCACTACCTGTCAACCTTTGGGTTAAATTGGACAATATTGTGGTCTATACTACAATGTTGTCCTATTTATTGTGCCCTTAATGTTTAAAAAACCTACAATATAAAACGATACAATATCGTACGTGAGTTCATAGATTTACAGAACGTGATAGAAATCTATTTTTTTAATGACGCTAAAAATATTAAAATTATCATCATTCAATTTCATATCATCAGCATTTTGACCCACATTTTTTGGAACGGTAGTCTTACGTCTTAACGGTAGTCTTTACATTTTATGATTTAACTCAAAACTACCGACAGTTTTGAGTTAAATCATAAAATTTTATGACCAAATAAAATTAACGGAAATTTTAAAGAATACAATACACGAGAGAAATAAGTATCGCATTAAATTGTCTATCAAGATATTTAATGCCCTAAAAACCAATCGGTTTCAACTCAAAAGTTTTTAAAAAGCCTCAGAACTTTAATATAATTTCGAAGCACAAAACACATTTAATTTCAAACGATAAGTATTCCTATATTTTGAACGAAGCAGTAAAAGTAAAAACAAAAATAGGTACTTACTATGTCATCATAAAAAGGCATCAGGATAGTTAGTATGCGCTTGATGTGATAATAACATAACGTCCAGTTCACTTCTAATCCACCGCACAGAGGCTGCTCAGGCCCAAGAACATTTTTGTCACCTATTTTGACCGATTAACATGTCACCACATCGAAAAAAATAACACTGCACTCAACTTTGCAACACGCCAAATGAAAACGAAAAAAAAAGTCAACCAAAAAATATTCAAATAAAAACTAAAAAAATGAACAAAAACTATTTTTTATACGTTCCAATATTTTTGAGTTTTGATAGTAGCGCGGATTTTTATTTTAGTTGTTAGATAGACACTTTGAAAAGACGTAGGTAGTATTTGAACTGAAAGTTTCGTAAGGTCGGAGCGCTGAAAAGACGTTAGGTCGCTACGGCAGCTGAAACCAAACTGAAGCGACGGAGCCAACCTGAAAATTATCTGTGACAGAGTTAAATACGCTCCCAGTGTGTTAGAAATAATTCAACGGTTCTGAACGCTCGATCATTTATTTAATATTGTGTATTGATTGATGAAACAACATAAATACTTTATTTCACAGATTTTAGTGATTGATAAACTAACTGTATCGAACTCTGTGAAAAAAGGTAGCGATAAATTTTACTGGAAATACCTCATTTATTAAAATATAACGTTTTTCTTTAATGTTTTGGCTGTTGTTTTAAAATATTTGTGTTATTTAATGTTGCTTGTCGTTTTGGGATATTTTTTTTATTTACTATTATCCGTGTTTGTTTGTATAAGTGGGAATCGACTGCTATTGTATGAACGTTTTTTTTCTGCGGTTGTTCATTCAACATGCTTTTAAAGTTAGATTATGTTGTTTGTTGTATTTGTTATGTTTGAAGTGCACGTCCATATTTATTTTAATCTAGACTATTTATTTTGATTGAATTTTTTATTTTTTTTCACTAATTGTCTATCTAAACTTTTGATCCAGGTTTATTTTACTTTATACAGTTTTCTTTATCGGTATTTTTATTTTTAATTTGAATGTTACTGCCTCGTTGGTCGAGCGGTCGTTAGCGCGACTGCGGAGCATGATGTCCTGGGTTTGATTCCAGGATTGGGCAAAGTGTTATAAGTTTTTCCATTAGAAATTTCTCAGTAGAAGCCACGGAGTCTGGATTTGTGCTCGGTTGATGGCAGTAGAGTTGCCCTCTATCATATGGGACTTAGAACGTAACTGGTGAAATGTGGGTGTACTACCTACTAGGCACACCTCTCTCTGCCTAACCCTTCGGGGATTTTATGTTATGTTACATTGAATTATAGTTACGTTCTTTTTGAAGTGAAACTTCTTATGCGACTTCCAACAAGTTTAACGCTAGCATGCAGGGGGAATAATTTCTATCACCCACTAAGAGATGGCAGTATTACAAGATTTGTGACTACGTAGTTCTACTAGCTACGCAAGATGGCGTGCAAACATTCATGCATTCGACTCTTCGGTGTAACCAGCCTTCGCTCAATTTCCACGAGCAGAATAACCTCGATAAACTTATGCAGTAAAAATAATACAACAAGAAAACAACAAAATATTATTTAGAAGCTCGTATTATGAAGTTTCACTTCTTCCGCGCGGAGGGAATCCACGCACATTTTTTTTCTGGAGGTCGGTCAGTGGTTAAACGGAGGGGCGTTGATGATGAACATTTTCAAAATGAAGAGGGTTCCAATTTTTTTATGGGTTCAGTTTTTTCATTTAGATAGGAAGAAGGAGCTCGTGGCTAAATAATAACAAGCGCACGGGTCAATCTTTAAGGTGAAGCCGTGCTTGTCGAGGTTGGTCCGTGGATGGCTTTCATAATTACATACCGAGTTTCCTCCGTGCCCCGGAAAGCACGTTAAGCTGTTGGTCTCGGCGGTCATTTGTAGATCTTTGACAGTCCTTACGAGTAGTCAGAAGCCAAAAGTCTGACATCCAGTCCTACTAAGAAATATCGTATTACCCAGTTACTGGGTTGTGGAGGTCAGCTAGGCAGTCGCTTCATGTAAAATACTGGTACTCAGCTGCATCTGGTTAGACTGGAAGCCGACCCCAAGGTAGTTTGGGAAAAGGCTAGGCAGATGATGATGATGAGTTACGTTTTTTCTTCGCAGGGTGGCTTATAGCAGCTGAAAAAGAGTTTCCGACGTTATTTTATATTAACCTTAGTGTAATAGCGTTCAATTGGAAAAAAACATATTATTATCCAGCAGTGAATTGCTGTAGGCTGATGCATATGATTACTTAGCATACTTACCCGTGCATTTTTAAACTCTCCCCGTTTTTTCCAGTAAATTGCGAAACGCTTGTCGAGTTTTAATATGAAATAGGTACTAATATTACTTTGTTATAGAATGGGTTTTTCTCGTTTTCTTTACACATAATATTTTTATTCACTTTTTAGGGTTCCGTACCCAAAAGGAAAAACAGGACCCTATTACTGAGACTTCGCTCTCCTTTTGTCACCAGGCTGTATCTCATGAACTGTGATTTTAGCCACTTGAAATTTCTAGAGATTATGTATTTCTGTTGATGCTATAACAACAAATACTAAAAACAGAATAAAATAAATATTCAAGTGGGTTCCCATACAAAAAATGCTCGTTTTTATATATAATGGCACGGAACCCTTAGTGCGCGAGTCCGATTCGCACTTGGCCGGTTTTTTGTATTGATTGAAGTTTATTAAGGTTCATGATTGTAATATAACATTGACCAAACACACACCAATCACATTCCCAATGGCCCAACATGTTCACACGACAACATCCATAACCGCGTTACTTCCTTCTTCGTCGCGTTACGCGCACAAGGATGAAGCAATGAACACAGTACAAGCGACTGTGTGCTGAGCCATTATACCTGAGCGTTATTGCTTGTAGTAGTACTTTTATGCCGTCATTAAAGATGGTCGTGAGAATTTCTGGTATGTCATTGTATAGCATTACTTTTTATAAGTATATTAAAGGTGTGAATGAGGATAGGCAGAATGCTCTTTTGTGTCATCATGCCTATAACCTTCGAAAGGAGGATATGAGTTTAACTATCTACAAGATGTTTATTTTGCATCCTCGTCAAAATTCAGGAGGTTTCACCAAAGATATAAATAAATAATAAACACTGATTATTTTGGTTGTTTAAGTTTTTCAGCATTACAGAATAACTCCTTAATGTGGTTTAGGGAAAAATAATAATCGAATAAACGTTTGAGATTGTTTGTATGTGTAAAAACGCGGTTATAGGGCGAGCATCAGACGGGCTGCGTTTTAAAAAACGGGAGGTTCATACTTACCGAAATCTGTAAATAGGCAAAAAAAAAACTACCTATTTTATTATTGATTCGGGTTGAGAATCACTAGCATAGTTAACTCCTTGAATTTGTCAAGGATGCTAAACAACAGCTTGTATAATGTAGTGACATTTCACCAGTTATATAGTAGGGGGCGAGCCTAATGCCCATCACACGTACTTACATATCCAGTTTCCGTCATCCTACTGATAAATTCTTGACGAAAAACGCAGTAAGTTTTTGCCTGATTACGATTGATGACAGTACCTAGGTTTTTTTGTTGTTTTGCCATCAACTGGGCACAAATTCAAATTTCAAAATGCTTGTGAAAAAATTCTAATGAAAACAGATAGTAACACTTAACCTAAATAGGAAATCTAACTCAACCATTTTTTCACTCCATTCTCATCGGAATGAGAACAAGAAATAAGTACATAAGAGAAAGTCTGAAAGTGGAGTCGATGACTGAAAAGTTTTGTAGCAATTGTTTTATGTATGTCATGTGATGCGGAGGAATTTTGAAAATGGTGTGAGGAAAGTTTTGAGTACGAATGTGGATGGGTATAAGAGTAGAGCAAGACCAAAAAAAACGATGGATGGACTGTGTCATCATCAGCCTATAAAGTTCCCACTTCTGGGACACTGGCCTCCTTTCTATGAGAGGGAGTGGGCTATAATCCACCACGCTGGCCCAGTGCGGGTTGGTAGATGTCACATGTCTTCGAATTTTTAATTCTAGGACATGCCGGTTTTCTTTAGATGTTTTTCTTCACCGTTTTTAAGGGCAGCGGTGATGAAATAAATTATACAAAGTAATGCGCCTGCCGGAGTTCGAACCCACGGCTCGTAAGTTGGGGCTGCCACCACTGGGCTATCGCTGCTCAATGATGATTTGAATTTGATTGAATGATTGATGGACTGTGTGAAGGGTGATATCGCATTACAAAAAGATGTGTCTAATGAGATAACAAGTGAAACAGAAATTTGGAGGAAGAAGACATGCTGCGCCGACCCCAAATAAATTAGAATTAGGACAGAAGAGTGATGATTAATAAACTCGGAATTTAAATAAAACCGGCATGATAAAGCTTGCTCCATTTCCCTCAAGACCAAGCCTTGTCACAGTTACCATTCCATGAATGTACTATTCTGAGTAATTGTGACCTAGCGCATTATTTTCTATGGGTATGTTAAAGGATAATTTTCAGAGGGTTAAGCCGAAAGTTCTATTTAGAAATGTTACGTGTTTTGTTTTGTTATAATCATGGAAGGCATTAACTTCTACTAGGAAATGCTAAGGATAATTTTCAGAGAGTAAGCCGAAAGTTTTTCTGTAGTAATTTTTCGTGTTATAGTGTTGTGTTGTAATCATGGTAGGCATTAACTTCTACTAGGATATGCTATCCTGCAAGGTAATTGGAAAGGAATTGCTTAGCCTTTTTCCAATTATCTTGGGTCCGAATACCCGCATTTACATGGAGTGACTGCCTATCTGGATCCGGATTTTGGAAATCAGATTGCCATGTCACGGGAAGTAAGTTTGAGGAAGTCAGGTAGTCAGAGCTAATAACAACTTTAATAAACGAATTTCATAAACTACTGAACGGATTTGGATGAAATTTGGCACACAGAAAGTAGACCTCCAGTAGAGTACCTGGATTAATACATAAGACTTTCTTGGTATTATATTCCCGTGGGTCAGTTACCAAACTTCACGCGGGCGAAGTCGTAGACATAAGTTAGTCCGTTACAATCGCAAGTCAGTTAGCAGATCCCCGATTAATGTTATTCCTTCTATGTTTTCTCTATTTTGACTGCCTCTTTGGTCAAGTGGTCGTTTTTCCATCAGGGATTGCCCAATAGCAGCTACGGAGGATTTGTGCCCGTTGGTTGGCATTAAGCTCGTCCCATTTACATCTGCCTAGCCTTTTCCGAAACTATCTTGCAGTCGGCTTCCAGTCAAACCGGATGCAACTGAGTACCAGAATTTTACATGCAGTGACTGCCTATCTGACCTCCACAAACCAGTAACTGGGTAATACGATACCCCTTTTTTTTTTTTTTTTTGCTGAAGCGAATTCATCAAATGACTTCTCCCGCTCTGGGCGGAGCGGGAGGGAGTGTCAGACTTGACTGACTAAAACCCACCCATGTTCCTTCTTAGCCCTTTGTGTTCCAGGGCCGCGGTATCTCTTTCGAACAACCCGCAGCCCTGGCAGGCATCGGCCCTTTTGGACCCCTTCCGGTTTGCTGACATCTCCTTGAGGCGCGCGTGGAACACGTACGCGCCCGGGCGTTTCCTCCCGCACGATTCGGTGCAGGAACCTCCCGAAACAACCGTGTCCGGTGAGGACCTGCGTCAGGCGGAAGGTGAGGGCGCCGTGCCGCCTCTCTAGCCACTCCTCAAAGAGAGGACTTATCGCCACTATTGTGGCGTGCCCTGCACGTGGTTGCGACAGTCGCTGTCTCCATGTCGCCATGAGATCGTGCCGGAGGTCTGTCCGCTGAGCGATAATTTGCCGCGGCAGCGGAGTTTCCCCCCGGCGTAGTGCCTCCGCGCGCCATTCATGCAGGCGCGCGAGGACCATCGCCTCCAGATCCCATGGCGGCAATCCGGCCAAGAGGCTCGCCGCCTCGCCGGAGATCGTGCGGTACCCCTGGATCAGCCTTACGGCTACCACCTTCTGGGGCGCGTTCAGGTAATGGGCGGCTCGCCGCCTCAAAGAACGCGCCCACACCGGGGCCCCAATACGATACCCCTTAGGAAGACTGGTTGACAGACTTTTGGCTTCTGACTACTCGTGACGACTGTCAAAGATCTACAAATGACAGCCGAGACCAACGGCTTAACGTGTTTTCCGAGGCACGGAGGAAACTCGGTATGTAATTATGGTCACCCATCCACGGACCAACCTCGGCAAGCACGGAATACCTTAAAGATCGACCCGTGCGGCTGTTATTAATTAGCCAAAAACTCCTCTCTCCATTTACTTGGGACTTAATTATAACTGGCGAAATGTCAGTCTACTATTAGGTACACTTCTGGCTAACTATTTGGGTATTACAGGCGTTTTATTATGTTTGTTTTTAAAAGCGTGGTGATTATGGATATTTGTTGGGAGGTTAATGTACATTGGTATGTTTCAACGTTTGACCAAGTTGCGTGATCATCATTGGTGGAGGTAACTGACCCCGCCTCTACTTCTTCGTCACACACGGTCGTCGCAGCTAATTGGACGCAACAATCGAACATCTACATCGCACACTGTCAGGTTTTTTTTAATATAATATTAAATAAACTGTCAACAAAATGAATTGCCCAGCTTGCAAGCAGGAAATAAAATATGCTGGAGAGACTCTGAAATGCACAGGGTGCTCTAGTAAATACCACTATGCATGCCTAAATATGACATCTGCCTATTACTTAAAAATAGCTTCGAGCTTCTCAAATGTTGGCGCTGCCAAGATTGTACTAATGTCACTCGTCGCTATAGAAATGACAATACCCCGATCCGGAAATCTAACATACCACCACTAAACGACACTACAATGTCGATTGACGATGCACTTGATGATCAAAACACAAGCATTACCACTAATATTGAGTGTAAAACCCCCGACCATAATACCCAAACCACTACAAAAACGCAGAAAACCCCACCGCAAGGACTTTCAATTACTTTAGATAGTCTCAGTAAACTATTAGACTCTAAACTGGAGAAGAATAATCAATCCCTACTCTCTGTATTAAAGAACACAATCCAAAACGAAATACAAAAAACTAGCACAGACTTAAAGAAAGATATTTATAAAGATACCCACAAGCTAACAAACCAACAAGAAATAATGAAAAATGTACTAAAAACACTAAACGAGAAAGTAGAAATTTTAAAAGAAGAAAACGCAGAACTTAAACAACAACTAAAAGAAATAAAACAAAATATGACACATGAAACAGTAGACAACCCACAACAAGATAATAACAATAAAAAAATCGTACTATTCGGACTTACAGAATACGAAAAAGAAACAGAAAACGAACTAGAGTATCGTGTGATTGAAGCATTTAGAGATATTTTAAATGTTGACCTGACTGGATACATTGAAGAGCTTTCACGCATAGGAAGAAACAACAACTTTAGGAGACCCATCATTATTGACCTTCTAAGCAAACGAATGACGAAATACGTATTACATAACGCAATGTACTTCAAACATACCGGACTGTTCATTTCCGAATACCTAAATGAGACTGCACTTCGACAAAAAAAGACATTACATGAAAAACTACGCTTAGCAAGACAACGGGGACACCACGCAATAATAAAAAATAACCAATTAATAATAGACGGCCGACGACAAGAATTCCCTGAAACCACCAAACAAAACTACATAACAAAAAAAACTGACTCCAACCAGCCTATAAATTCGCAAATATACGACATACCCAACGAAAGTAAACTATACGAACGCAACATTGACCTCTCAGCGACAAACATGAGTGAAATAAACACTTTTCGTCACCCAAGATATTGATATCACAGTATTATTTCAAAATATGCAAAGTATCAACAATAAACTACACTTGATAGAAGCATTTATCGACGAAAACAACGGACACTACCAGGCACTTTGCTTATCGGAAACATGGTTATCACAAGGGAAGAAAGAATTAATTAACTGCAATAAATACATCCTCGCTGCGTCATACTGTCGACAGAACTACGAAGGCGGCGGAGTATGTATACTAGTGCGCGACGACTTGGAATTTATTGAGCGAAAGGACATTATGGATAAGTCGGTGGAATACATTATAGAAGTATGTGCCATAGAATTGCCTAAATTTAAAACTATTCTTATAACCCTATATTGGAACAATAGACAGCCTGATGTATTTTATAGACAATTAAAACAAATTTTAGAACTACTATTAAAAAAATATAATAAAAATAAAATCATATTCGGTGGCGATTTCAACACAAATATCTTGGAAAATAGCTTGCAAACTAAAACACTAATAAACTTAATGCTAGAATATAACTTCACCCAATGTATTAAGAAACCAACACGAGTGACAGACACTACTTCAACCTGCCTTGATCTAGTATTCATAAACTTTATCTCTGAATTAATAACTACGCAGGTACACGATTACGGTTTTTCCGATCATAAAGGAACAATAGTAAATTTAAAAAAACTAGACGCCATGCCTAACACGTGCAAAGACTGGAAAACTCAAAAACGAATTTTTAATCAGCAAAATATGGAAAAATTTAAACTTGCGTTAAAAAACATTAATTGGAACATAATTATAAGCTCAGAAAAAACAATGGATGAAAATTATAACTCGTTTGAAACCTTTTTACTCAAAATATTAAATGATTGTATACCCAAAAAAACAATAAAACTAAAGCAAAACAAAATAAACGATTGTTGAGAATTCTTACTTCTTACTCTAACAATCCTGTCTTAGCAAAACAATATAAAATGTATGAAAAAACCCTTAAGCGAACAGTTATTAAATCAAAAAAATTACAATATATTCGGCAAATTAAAAATTCAACCAATAAAACAAAAACGATGTGGAAAATAATTAAAGAGCGCACTAATAAAAACATGACTAAGGTACAACAAAACATAAAATTGACAATCCATAATAAACTAACGTCTGACCCAAAACAAGTTTCTAACACATTCAATAATTTTTTTGCATCAGTAGGACAAACAAGGCGGAGTGGGGACGCAGAGCCACGCGGCCGGCCCGTGATCCAGCCATCTGATAACACTATGTTTTTACATCCACCCACACCGCAGGAAATCAAAAATATAATAAAACACCTTAAAGGCAAATACAGTTACGGATTTGACGAACTACCCCCCATTTTAATAAAAATGTGTGCTGAAGAACTGACATTACCATTTTATCTATTAATCAATCAATCATTTTCTGAAGGAATATTCCCAGACGCACTAAAAAAATCGATTATAAAACCAATCTACAAGAAAAACTCGAAGTCTGACCCAAATAATTACCGTCCTATTGCCCTATTACCGACGTCATCAAAAATTTTTGAAAAAGCAATGTGCAAGCGCGTTTATAACTTCTGCGAAAAATTTAATATTTTCGATGATTCTCAAAATGGTTTTCGGAAAAAAAGATCCACGATTTTAGCTACATATAAATTTACACAACATATACTTAACGTTTTAAATAATAAAAAAATATGCGATTGGAATCTTACTTGACATGACCAAGGCTTACGACAAAGTACTACAATATTTTACTTGACAAACTGTACGGAATTGGCGTTAGAGGCATAACTCATAAATGGGTCGCATCCTACCTACAAAACCGTGAACAAGTCGTAGAAATTGAACATTGGAATCACGACACGGGGGAACTTAGCCAAATACGATCTCATGCACTTTGTATTAAAAACTCGATTCCTCAAGGTAGTGTTACTGGCTGTTTATTATTCTTAATTTATATTAACGATCTCCCCAAAATTATGACGGAATCGTGCGTACTGTTCGCCGATGACATCTCCGTAATGACTTCCTGTAATGACTCACAACACTTACATGACAATTTAAATACAATTATATCAATTATACAAAATTGGATGAAAGACCACAATTTACAAATTAATTTCTCAAAAACCAAAATAATGCAATTTAGGCCATATCAAAAAAAACCCTTAGAAATAAATTTTACGTTTGACGGTGCAAAATTGGAATGTGTAGACATTTTTACCTTGTTAGGTCTAGACTTAGATAAACATATGACCTGGAAAGCTCACATCCAGAAAATCAAGTTAAAACTTTCCAGTTTTATTTATGCACTACGTGAGCTTAAAAAAAACAACAGATTTAAAAACTGCCCTATCCACTTACTACGCATACGCATACGCGTGGCTTGGTTATGGAATTATTCTTTGGGGAAATAGTGTGGACGTCAATGATTTGTTTATCCTACAGAAAAAATGCATTCGAATATTGGTACATATTAACAATGATGATAGTTGTAGGCCATATTTTAAGAAACTTGACATCCTAACTTTAACATCAATATATTATATTTTAGAAATCTGTAAATTTGTACGACAATACCCATACTTCTTCATTAAAATCACCGACCAGCCACGACGATATGCTCCGCGTTCAAGATTTAAAAACACGCTCGTAATACCCCAATCAAAACTAAAATTGCACAGCACTAGCCCGCATGTTACAGCAATAAAAATCTACAACAAAATCCCCAATGACATACGAATGGAAGAAAATGATAAAATTTTTATAAAACGAATCAGAAAACTGTTAATTGATAAATGTTATTACACGTTAAACGATTTTTTTAATGATGACATGTAAATGGGATGACTTTTAGTATTTTGTATACTGATTATTAATTACCAAGTAAAAATGCGCTGGTTCTTGGTAGAGAAAACAAAAGTGTAATTCAGTCAATCAAAAATCATAAACAATCGGTATCAAAAACATAGACAAAAAGTATCAAAAGAGAAAAAATATGTAAAAGCCTAGTGTGGACTTGCACATTCTCCCCTTTTTTTATTAAATGGGCTGCTTAATAAGCTTTTGGAGGGGCCTCCTGAATGTGCCGGCTTCAGTGGCAACATCGGCCACCCGTACTATTCCATCTCTGCCGGGGAACAACTTCGCGACTCGGCCTTTGGGCCATGAGCCCCGCGGTAAATTTGAGTCGCATATCACGACCACATCTCCCACCACTATTGACGGTGCGCTGCCTCCACCCCTTCTGGGTGACAGCGAAGGCAGGTACTCTCTAACCCATCGCTGCCAGAAATGATCAGCTAGTCTGAGTGCCCTCCGCCAATGACTTCTGCTCGAGAGATCAGAGTCCTGTAGAGTGGCTGGAATGGGACGTCCTGGTGATCCATTTAGGAGAAAGTGAGCTGGGGTTAGTGCTTCTTCAGCATTAGCATCGAGTGAGATAACGGTTAGTGGCCGTGAATTTACCAAGGCTTCAGCTTCAGCTAACATAGTTCTTAGTACTTCATCAGAGGGAGTCCGCTCATGGAGTGATACTTTCAACGCTCCCTTGACACTTCGGATAAGGCGCTCCCAAGCTCCACCCATAAATGGTGCCGAGGGCGGTATGAAACGCCAGTTTATAGACTCGTTGGCAGCGTAGTCTTCAACAGCATCACCGTATAACTCTCGCAGTTCCCGGCTGGCCCCAACAAAGGCAGTTCCGTTGTCGGACCAAATCTCCAATGGGGTTCCTCGGAGTGACACGAAGCGGCGTAGGCACATGATTGCTGAGTCAGTCGATAAGCTGTGCACCAGATCCAAATGTACGGCGCGGACGACCAAGCATGTGAATAAGGCTACGTAGCGCTTCTCCTTTCTTCTGCCAACCGTGACATAAACGGGCCCAAAATAATCGAGACCAGTGAATGAGAAGGCTCTTTGATGATGAGCTAAGCGAGCTTCTGGCAGAGTTCCCATAGGTGGTTGGAACGGTCTAGCACGTCGCAATTTGCACAGCTGACAGGTATGGGCTACGAATCGAGCAGCGTTTCTGAGTCCAATAATCCAGTAACGTTGGTGAAGCTCGTTGATTACCAAATCTAGGTGTGAATGCGCGGCCTTCTGATGATATCTATGAATCAAAAGACGAACTGCCGGGTGTTTTCCATACAAAATTAATGGACGCTTAACGTCGTCTGTAACGGCTGAGGCGGCAACAATGCGGCTTGACATTCGCAGCTGATTATTATCATCAATGAATGGCGACAGCTTGAACAGGCGGCTATTACTAGGCAACGGCTGTTGGTTCTTAATTCGCAAAAAATCTGGACTGGACTGCACCAAGAATACATATTATATAACCGTTAAAAAATTTTTGTCTCCGATGCTGACCCGGCGGCGTATTGCCAAACTGTATACTGACCCAGGCACCCGTAGGCTGTACTGAACTACATCGTGCTCATTATAATAATCACAAATAATTGGAGCAAAGTGCATACGAGCTCAGAGCAATCTGAGAAGGTATGCATTTTGCTCGCAACAAATTAGAGCAAAGTACATACGAGCTCAGAGCAAATTTTTAAGATATTACTCTCTTCTCTCTCTTCTTTCTTTCATATTACTATACGTTGGTTTAAAGGAAAAAAACAAACAAGTCACCGACTTTCGAAATTAAAGTTATTTGCAATTCATATTGTGTTTCGTTTGGAAATCGGTTCTATTTTTAGGGATTGGTTTTCGAAACAAAACGACGGAATTTCCATTGAATACATTGTCCGTTGTGGAACCAAAAAACAATTACAACAACGGACGGTTTTTTGTATTCATTTGTGTTCACATGTTTCAGTGATGCATAGAAAAAAAATATGAAACAATGTTTCATACATTAACCCTCTGCGGCTGACGTAGTAGTCCAACAGACACCGCGAAATACAAAATCCCGTTTTTTACCGGCAATTTTCAAATTTGAGCGCCGCCGCTGCGAGTACCTTATTGTAGTGGGCTCACACGTCGGTCAGGGTGCGACAGGCGGTAGCAGTGAGCGCACGCGTGCGTAGCGGAAGAAAGGTGTCCACGAGACTACCACGTCAGCGTTATGGCAAGTGTCCACGAGACTACCACCTCAGTCAAATGGTTTTATCTTTATAGTGTCTCCTAAGCAACCACGTCAGCCAATAAGTTTAAATGATGTATTATTTCGAGTAATTTTCGAATTTTCAAAAAAATAAATCATTTAAATAACTAGATTGCAGACTATAGAAAAGGTGGAGTGGACGAGGTAGATAAAAAGTGCTCGATATACATGTTGTTGCAGTCGTAAAACTCGTCGTTGCCGTATGGCAATCTTTCAAAGGATTCTGGACATGGCAGGCATAAATAGCTTTGTATTGTATCAAAGTTGTAATGACAGTGATGGCAAAAGGAGGAGAGGAACTTTTTTATTGAATATGGCCAGAGACATAGTGCCGGATCATATCAAAAACCGAGTGTATAATGCAAGATTGCCAAGGGAGCTGCGAATAACTATCACTAGAGTTTTAGGCAAGGATCCACCACCAGTAGTTCGGTCTGTTCCACCAAGTGGCAAAAAAATATGTTATGTTTGTCCAACAAAAATAAAAAGACAAACTAAATACCGTTGCTGTGATTGTTCGAAGCCAATTTGCCTTCAGTGCTCCAAGCCACTGTGTGATAGTTGTCAAACAAAGCTGTGATTTTGAAACTCTCCAGTTTTTAAGTTGACCAACGAATGTATCTCATTTTTCCTAGACTGATTAATGAAATTGTGAACTTTTAAAATGTATAATGTTTAATTTAAAAAAGTTAATTTTGTAATTTTTTATATGTCATAAATGTCTAAGTAGAAACTTATAGACTGATTTGTGTTAAGTAAATAATCGTTGTTTAGTTTTGAAAATAAAAATAGTTTCTTTTTATTTCAAGTAAATTTAATTTATAAAATAGGCTATAAATCTAATAAATATGAATAAATTTGCTGCATACTTTAATTCTACAAAAATATTTGCTGTTGAAATGGTGTCTCGTGTACTACCACGCCAGTTGAATTGTAAAAATTGAGCCACGTCAGTCGCAGAGGGTTAAGTTACCATCAGACGGTATAGTAGTGTTTCGAATAGGTACGGTTTGTAAGAGTTTGCATGTTTAAAAAACATGATCTTTTTCTTTGTTACCTTTCATATGTTTTATACGATTAATATCGGTTTTGAGTTGGTCGGGATCCCGGTCAATGGCTAGTAGGGTCACCCCTTATTAAATCGGATAAGCTAACTGGCAAAATATAGGCGTGCTATAAGTAAAGCTCTGCCTAAGCTGTCGGTGAAAATAGACGTAATATTTTGTTTGTGTGTCAGGCTTTAATGCTATTAAACAATTTCTCTGGGACTCGCCAAGCTTCATTGTCCTGACCATTTTCTTGTGGTAGCTATTTTTACTCCGGACTGGCTCTTGCCCCTCTAACTTAACCCGCGGAAAATGTTTATTTTTTTATCTGAATCCGATTTTGTTTCATGGGTTTGCACGGATCCCTAATTCTTTTTCCCAAATAAAAGTAGCCTACTACTTAATTTTCATGACATCAGCTATTTTCCAGCAAAAGTCGTATCAAAACCGTTCCAGCCGTTTAGGAGATTAGATAGGAATTAAAATGTTTCATGACATTGCCACCAAAATTAACATAGGCGCCATTACTTCATACGTTTTGGTCATTACGTTTTCTATGAAGAAATATATATCCCTTGAAGATAATCCTGCTTTTCACACAAAAGATTCGGTTTTATCTCTCGGATGTCGATATTACTTCAACAGTTTTACTATCACTACTGAAGTAAGTAGGTATCGAGATAAACCAGATCGTTACCTAGGTCAATGCTTTCAGTCTAGATTTCAGGCTGTTTTCCGAGTCTTTCTGACGAAAATATATATTGGAAAAGTGTGAAATTAGGTTTATTGTATAGTTGGCTGAACGGATTTAAATGAAATTTTGCATACGGGACCATGACTTAGGCCATTAAGGCTTTGTTACGGGTGTTCTAGTGTCGTTGACTGATATCCTGGTAATTGTTGTAACCACTGTTAGATTCAATAGTTTAAGAGCGTTTACGCCTTTCTTCAATTTCATATAAATTTTCAAGTCCTTATTGTATGAAATGACTGAACCGATTTTAATGAAACTTCATTCGCATAAACAAGATACATAGGTCTAAAAAGTTATTAAATAAAATTGTCGTGAAATAGTGTTACAGCTGAATTAAACCGATTATAAATTACCTATAGGAACAGTTTCTAATTATCATTTTTTTAAGATTTTGCGAAAAAAAATTAGTAACTTTTTAGACCTATGTGTCCTACTTAAGCGTATGAAGTTTCATTAAAATCGTTTCAATAAAATTTATGAAAAATAAGGACTTGAAATTTTGTATGAAATGCCGTAAGTTCTCGGCTAGAATAGGGGTGCGGACTGGGTAAAGAAAACGACATTCTATTTTGTCCGTCAGACAGGTAATACAAAAATATTAGACACGTATTTTTTGTTTTATCAAAATATCAAAAAAATACTTAGTTAAAACTCATTAAAGTTGGAGAGTGGGGGCTTACTACGTCACAAGTAGGTATAAAACTTTCCTACATGTGACGTCATGCGCCATTTCAACTCAATATGTCTCCGTAATTTTATGACCACGTGAAAAAGGAAAAAAATACGTGTCCAATACTTTTCAATAAACTACCCGACGGACAAAGAAAAAAAATTGGATTATCCCCTATTATGATCCAATTTTTTAAACCAAATAAAAAAAAAGATTAATTAAACATCTGAAACTATTTGGTAAACAGTTTTTTTTTTTGAAAATTGAATAAAACATGAAGCTTATTTCAGTCAAAACTTCTAAGCTTTATAAGTAACTATACGTAAATTTACTCGACACAAAGTCATAAACTGCAAATTCAAATAAAAACATGCTAACTACAGCTATGTTCGTAACAGTAAACATTAATAAAAAAAATGTGAGTACTACCAACATAATAACAAGAAAAAATAAAATGGCGGAAAAGTGCATCAGCTGGTCTTAATTGAGGAAAAAGGAGTATTATATTATTGTTATGTTGGAGACACAGCTTTTTAAGCCAAGCTAAAAGCGTCTCTTTTGTTAAAAGCTATTTTTAATAAAGATACATTATGTTAGAAATAGTCTGACACAAGGCGTCGACAACGCAACACGAAGACTCTACCAAAACGACAAAAAATAACATTATTTCATTCCACATAACCCGAATCTAGAATGGAATGTTCTGAATTCAGAATATTTCAAGCTCTTTGAATATAAAATGAATGTTTGTAGCCCAACTTGAATAGAAACTGTCTGGCGGGTAATCACGGCCAGAATGAATGAAAAAAAAACTTTAGTTCATGAGCGCTTTCATAGTTTTGAAATTGTTTTTAAAAAAGTAAAAAAATATTTAAAATTTTAAAAACATATTTTTGTATTAACTTTTTTACTAAGAGAGAATTTAAGAAAAACTGAAAGTAGGTTTTACAATATATTAAGTTATTAAAATGCCATGGTCACACTATGATCACCAACAGACTGGATTGAACTTATGTCTGTATCCTTTTATGTATCGATGTTTTCCTTCGCCGTTTTTGAGGGCAGCGGTGATGAAATAAATTACACAAAGTAATGTGCCTGCCTGTGTTCAAACCCATGGATTACTGCTCGTAAGTCGGGGCTGCCACCACTGGGACACCGCTGCTCTCATGAGTCTTGTTACTTGAATTAAACAATTTTTTATCATTAAGTTGCTCAGTTACCAACACAGCTTTCAGAGCAAGCTAGCTGAAGTGGCAGAGGATAGCCGCCGATAGCCCGATAGCCTTTGGACTTTGGAGCAACTGAGTCCTTAAGTGCAGACCGCGTATTAAACTTAAGTGGCAGTAGGCAGGGCACATTGCTCGCAGAACGGATGAGCGACGGGGCCGAAAAGTTCTGGAATGGCGACCGCGCAAACCGGAAGACGATGCATTGGAAGGCCTCCCACTAGGTGGACCGATGACCTGGTGAAGGTTGGAGGGATCCGCTGGATGTGAGTCGCGCGGGACCGGTCAATGTGCGACACTTGGGGGAGGCCTATGTCCAGCAGTGGACGTCTTTCGGCTGAAATGATGATGAAATAATGATGAAGTGGGCACAAATCTAAACTTCGTCGCTGCTACTTAAAATTCCCTGTCGAAAAAACTCAATAACACTTTGCCGGACCTGGGCATCGAACCCGGGACTTCAAGCTCAGTAGTCCTGAACCTGCGACTACTGAACCAACGAGTGTGAGTATTTTGCTTCCAACATAAACCTTAAAGTTTAATGTTTAAGGCTTAAACCGATGAGAATAAAGGTATTGCAAAATCAAGGCTAAAAATAACAAACAAAGGATATTACTGCTACAAGGATAAAGGCGATGTCAATGTCAAACGTTTATGATAGACGTGCGATGTAATTGTTTCTGGCAACTGAAAATTGTGAAATGTTAACGGGAATAATTTCCGGAATTTTCCCAAAATGTTTTACAATTACAAACCTTCTTGGACGTCTTGACATAACAAAATGTTGCTAAATAATATCTATAATGTTGATTTACGAGGTCAAAAGCTGTGAGGTCTCGGGTTGTTGTAACAGTAAAGCTAAATGCAGAAGTCAAATCTTTTTCTCAGCGTGTCGATGATAATTTAAATTCAGCCGGTTCGAAATTTGGCGGCCGAGTTTAGCACGTTGAGTAGCGTCCATCAGCTCCCGTGATGCGCAAGCAACAAGACAGGCAGGACACGTGCTCAAACGTGCTGCAATTTGTCGCCAAGACGAAACCTGCTGTGTTGCAAACGAAACGACAAGTAGAAAATTAAAAAGGTAAAAGCAGAGTCGATCAGCATCGAGCGCGACTAAAGGCGCTATGATAGACCACGAACAGCAGGTTCTACAGAAGAACACATACGATGCGGACGGCTTCATAAAGGTCGAGAGAAAGAGGAAACCTACGAGTCGCAACCAGTGTGGGACGGCGCCAGCAGGATCTAACATACTGCTACGTCCTGCAATACTGGCAATGACGCAGCTGTACGTGTCCCGTTTGCACCACTCTACGAAGACGGAGGACAGCGTACGGGTGAAGACTAACTGAACCTTGAGGGTAAAGTAGCTGGCGGCGCACCATAACACCAATTGCAAGTCGTTCGTGGTGTGCGTTCCGGGTCACAGTTTAGCCCAAAGGTGTGCTGTATCGGCGTTTCCACGGCCATTTACGTGATACCTCGCAGAGTAACACAACGCCGTCACTTCGTGTGTTTTTATACTTATATATGTATTGAGATACATGGGCCTTAGTTTCCTGAAATAAAGGATATTGTATTGTATTGTATTAGGCACCTATCTATGCATTTTCATCCAAACTAAACGTGTATGCAAAGTGTCAGCTCAATGGGTTGGGACAAAGCAACAAACAAAATTTATAAAATTGCATGAAAAAATGCATCAATATTTCAAACTTGGTACATTTATTTTGGTTCTTTTTTCCGCTTGCAGCTTTTAACTTCGTTAAAGTGTACCGTCAGATTTAATGGTATTAACATACGGTTCTGTTTTGTATAAATTTTTTTTACCAGTCGAACTTTACTATAGGGTTTTACCGAGTTGGCATACTGCATTTCCTTCTACAATATCATTATTGTTATTAAATTCAACCGTGTTTCTAAATAGTCAAGGTAGGAAATACTAAACGGCGACAAAGGTTCAACCGTCTGATTTACTGTGAAATAATATCGTATAATTATTTGAATGGAAAATTGCCTTTTGTGAGCACTGACCTGGAAGGACTAAAGACCAAAGGATTTGTCTTGTCTTCGATTTAATTAATAATAGTTAGAAGACACTGAAGACAGTGATTGGGGAGCGAAAATTATTTGTATTTTATAACAAATAAATAAAATTGAAGTGTCTGTTTGTAGTATTAAAATAACCGCTTTTTACTACATGCATATGAAAATAACATTTTTTTAAATTATTGTCTGTCCTTATGTTTGATCTGGCTAATCTCTGCAACGGCTAGACCGATTTTGACGGGACTTTCACTGGCAGATAGGTGATGTAATAAGGAAGCTACTTCTATTTTAGAATAATAAATAATAATAATTTAAAATAAAAATGCAAAAAGGATGAAAAACTAAATAACTTTTTTGTTAAATTCGAACGACGAACTCACGGGCACAGCTAGTGTATAGATATAGATATATGTTCATTCTGTTACAACACAATCCTCAAGTCTTAACCAAAACATCACATTAGCCCCTGCTCATCCCATAAAGGAAATAGAGCGTAAAGATAAGCAGAATCACAATGCCCAGCGGAGGTGTCAAATTAAGGTGGCCATTACACTGACAATGGGGTGTCATTGACGTTAATATATTGACATGACAGTGTTTAGGATCGGACACTCACACCGCGAAATATGGGTCGTCGGCAGCTAAAGATAAAACTTACTGACGTATATGGGTATAAGAACATGACAAAATGTTTTGCAGGGAAAATAAGAAAACCATTGACACATGTTTTGTTGAGATTCGATTAAAACGAATGGTATTTTTGTTATCAAAGTAGGCAAAGAATTTGCATTGACAAAGACAGTCTCTCAAAATGCAGGCCATTTCCCGCATTCTAAAGTCACAAAACAATCATAAAGAAACCGCAGTTTGGCATCGGCAACAAAACATAATAAGACTTATTTTCGCCATGGACAGGAAGGTCATTGTTACGAATGCATCACCCATGTTCTTCGGCTATGAGACTATACAATCGACTATGTAAGTAAAAAATATTTTATTTATTTTTTATATTTTTGGTGTAAAAAATTTCGTTTCATGTTAAGACTCAATGTAACGCACACAAGACATTGTGCTGATGGCTACGGGGGTCGTGAAGGTTTTAAGTGAAGTCATAAAATTAAAAAGTTGTTTAAAAAAAAGAGTAATAGTTGGAAGTTTGACCCCAATACCTCCATAACTAGAAGGTTCCCAGGTATGGCCTGGAACAAAAAAAATCGAAATGACGGGGAAAACAACTGCCTGTCGGCTTCATTGAGGGTATTTTTACAAGGAGTAATTTTTTAACACGTTGACCACTATTTTTATTAACCACATGTTAGTGTATTTTAATTAACCACTAACATCCTATCAAATTTTAAACCAAAAATATAACTCTTGCAACCAAAATGAAATCTGGCACGTAAACCACAAAGATGAAAAGTTACAGCGGTGGCCATGATTGAATTATTTTCCACTTAATATTAATATTTCAACAACGTTTAAAGCAAATAAATGCAATTAAAATGTTTCGGTCGTGGACTATAAATTGAGGCGAAAGCTTGGAATATTTTTAACGTGAAAATTCTTTACAAAAAATATTAAAGTATTTAATATTTTGTAAAGAATTTTCACGTCTTTACATTATTCAATTAATTAAATTTTCAGGTTTCGTTGAGTTTTGTTTTATGTGTGTTTTTTTAGGGTTCCGTACCCAAAGGGTCAAACGGGACCCTATTATTGAGACTTCGCTTCCGTCCGATCGTCCGTCTGTCACAATTATGTATCTCATGAACCGTGATAGGTAGCCAGTTGAAATTTCTACAGATTATGTATTTCTGTTGCCGCTATAATAACAAATACTAAAAACAGAATAAAATAATATTTAAGGGGGCTCCCATACAAAAAAGTGTAGTTTTTCTTATAGTTTTAATAAATAATGGTAAGGTATTGGTAATGTACGGAACCCTTCATGCGCGAGTCTGACTCGCACTGTGTTTTAAACGCGGCCCGTCTTAATCTCGCCCTATAACCGCGCTTTGACACATACAAAAAATCTCAAACATTTATTCGATAATTTCTTATTACCTAAATTATATATAAAATAACCATTCTGAAACACTAGTACATTTAAAAAACCAAAAAAATCAGCGTTTATAAATAATTAACTAGGTCCTGAATTTTGACGCATGTAAAACAATACCTTATATAATACACAAACTTAATAAAAGTAAAACATAATAAAAACTCTGCTTCTATTTCAGGCTAAACAGACGCAGCTTGTTAATTTTAATAATGTCCACTTACCGTCAACTTAGCTTATAATGTGCTCCAGGCAGGCTTGTTTGTGAAAATGAATTTCACGGACTGTCCAGAACACCAGGTAATATCCGGGTACCTTAAAATCTCTTTTAAACCGTAGTCGTCTAAATTAGTTTCTAGCGTCCTATTAAAACTTTGAGGAAAGGTTGCAAAAACCGGTAATAGTACCGTAGAGCAAAGGTCAACGTACAGGTCACGTACGGGTATGTGTGTATACTCATCATCATCTGCCTAGCCTTTTCCCAAACTATCTTGGGGTCGGCTTCCAGAATAACCGGATTCAGTTGAGTACCAGTTTTTTACATGAAGCGACTGCCTATCTGACCTCCACAACCCAGTAACTGTCATGGGTTATACGATACCCCTTGGTAAGACTGGATGTCAGATTTTTGGCTTCTGACTACTCGTAACAACTGTCAAAGATCTTCAATTGACATTCGGGACCAACTGCTTAACGTGCTTTCCGAGGAACGGAGGAAACTCGGTATGTAATTATGGTCACCCATCCACGGACCAACCTTGGCAAGCACGGCTTAACCTTAAAGATCGACCCGGGCGGCTGTTATTGTTTAGCCACGAGCTCCTCAAAATCCCAACAAAATCATGCTCACTGAAAAAACGGAAACGTATGTTTGTATATTTAATAGCGTTCTCGGAAACAGAGGGAATAACGAAAAAAAACACGCGCGTTTGCTATTTTTAAAGCAATTGAACTTCAACTAATAACCAGGAACGGATTTGTTTAGTTTTATGCGAACGTTTAACTCAAGGTAAAAAAACAAATTTTATCGTGTCGGTTACTGGAACAAGACTTTTTTACCAAAAATCTTTTATGATGCCTTTATTTCATAAATATAATATATAAGACATTTGTACTCCCTGAAGAGTGAGCCAGATTTGTACCTAATAAATAGTACACAGTACAATATAGTGTGTATTAGTATTCTTATATTGTATTTTATATTTGAAATAGTTATTTGCTTTATGTATGTAATTCTCTCTTCTTCTTTCACACACTATGTCTGCATCTCTTTTTTTTTTAATATCTCCTTTCACAGGCATGCTGGAAGAGATTTCGTTAGAAATAAGCTTCACCTTTGTACCTATTTTCTGTTCCTTTCTTCTTCTTGTGTATTGTGTACACATAAATTGTTAAAATAAATACACTCATATTTTGCCAGTTAAGTTTAAGTCTCATGTAACAGGGCGCGAGTCCGTTGTCTCTGTGATATTCCTGATGAGAAAACCAAATAAAACTTAGTCCAACCTGGGACTCGATCCCAGGAACTAATGCTCAGCAGTAGCGTTTGTGACCACTGCATCAAAGAGGCAGTCATAACATTATCTGGGCCGATAAAAGTTCACGATCTACGAACGACAGCTGGGACCTTAAACAGTATTACGTATTTTCCGAAGCATGAAAGGGTCTCGATTTGTAAAGAACGGTCACCTATCCACGAACTGACCGCAGCACGTCTGCTTTACTAAAAATATCAACCAGTACGGCTGTTTTATTTAGCCTCAAAGCCCGAATTATAGCTAAAGCTAGGTGCATTAACCGTAGAACTGTTTAGTGGAACTAGTGGGAAATAACCGTATTTTTGACTCCACTGTCCCTGAAAAAGTTTATACCTTTCTGATAAAAATCTCATTCATTTGACTGCAGAACATGACTCTCCTGACCTACAATATCCTAATGACTTTTTAATAAGACATAACTAATATGAAACAGTCATTACTCTCCTCGTATGTTTTTCTTCGTTTCTCGCAAACATTTAATTGCTATCAAAAAGATCTGGGAACTATTTTAAGATTTTACTACACTGAGATTATTTTGAATTTCCGAGTGGGACGATGAACTCAAAACTAATCTTTTCCAGATTGTAGATTAAAAATAGCACCGCCTACGGTGTAGGGGTGTCTTTGCAATAGGTGGAAGTTTTTCTACCTACGTAGGTGGAGTAGGGTAGGTAGCCAACCTACCTACCTCCCTACCTACCCTACCCTACCTTTCTCACCTTTTAAACCTTCCCTGGACTACGACAAACATTTAAAAACCAAAATCAGCTAAATCGGCCCACCCGTTCACGAGTTTTAGCGAGACAAACGACCCTCAATTGATTGTTATATCTATATATATAAAAGAAAGTCGTGTTAGTTACTTCACTTATAACTCAAGAACGGCTGAACCGATTTGACTGAAAATTGGTGGGGAGGTAGCTTAGAACCAGGAGACGGACATAGGATACGGTAGGGTAGGGTAGGTAGGTAGGGTAGGGTAGGGTAGGTAGGTAGGGTAGGGTAGGTAGGTAGGGTAGGTAGGTAGGGCAGGTAGGTAGGGTAGGGTAGGTAGGTAGGGTAGGGTAGGTAGGTAGTGTAGGGTAGGTAGGTAGGGTAGGGTAGGTAGGTAGGTAGGGTAGGGTAGGTAGGTAGGGTAGGGTAGGTAGGTAGGGTAGGGTAGGTAGGTAGGGTAGGGTAGGGTAGGTAGGTAGGGTAGGGTAGGTAGGTAGGGTAGGGTGGGTAGGTAGGTAGGGTAGGGTAGGTAGGTAGGGTAGGTAGGTAGTAAGGGTAGGGTAGGGTAGGGTAGAGTAGGTAGGTAGGGTAGGGTAGAGTAGGTAGGTAGGTAGCGTAGGGTAGGGTAGGTAGGATAGGGTAGGTGGGTAGTAAAAAGTGCATTGCAACGCATGCTGGGTACAGCTAGTATATAGATAAATGTTCATTATTTACAAACTAGAAATAGGTCTTTATTTTTTGTTGCTTTTTTTGCGGATGGGAAATCATCAAATGACTTCTCCCGCTCTGGGCGGAGCGGGAGGGAGTGTCAGACTTGACTGACTAAAACCCACCCATGTTCCTTCTTAGCCCTTTGTGTTCCAGGGCCGCGGTATCTCTTTCGAACAACCCGCAGCCCTGGCAGGAACTAGAAATAGGTCTAAAGTAATAATAATAAAAATATGTCCACATTTCTGTCAACAGGAAAAGTGCCCAGAACGCTGGCTGCATTACGACGTTGGATGGCAATGCTGATTCTTTGGCATTGGTCATACATACTTCCCAGGTATACCTTTCTCTTTTAGAGCCTACCACAAATCCACACGAGGTACCTGGTCGTATGACTTTTCGAGGTCGATGAATACCACGTGCAAGTTTTTGTGCACACTTCTATATTTTTCGTACAGCTGGCGGATGGAAAAAATGGCATACGTCGTTCCCCGACCAGGCCATAAAACCGTATAGATTTCTTAAAATTTCGTTCTCTTCTCTTAGTCGTCTTTCAATAACTTTCTCTGAAACATTCATATTATGTGCCATTAGATTTATTCCTCTGTAGTTATTGCACTCCAGCACGTCACCTTTGTTCTTAAATATGGGTACCAGCGAATTGTTGCACCCTTCGCCAGGCAACTTCCAGCAACAACTTATTGAAGAATAAAGGTAACCCCGTCCATCCATCTACTCGTAATAACTTCCACACTGCAACTGGTATACCATTAGGTCCTAAAATACATATGTAGTTAAAATAATTCTTATTTCGGCATCCGGCTACTTGATCGTTGAGTCTGCGACCACTGGTGGACAATGCCAATTATTCAAGAGGCACCTGCCTCCAGTGGTGATGAAGGTAGGAGCAAATTGGACCGATTATGATGCATCTACCACTATTACACCAGTATAGGCCGGTGCGGTAGAATAATGCGAAAATTGTAAGGAAAGATAAATGGATGGATGTATAGGACACGAAGAACAGGGTGTAAAGTTCTTCATCCGCCATAGAAAAGGGAGGATTCTCCGATCAGACGGGTGTCTGGTACTGCCCGAAACATTGTTGTCGGCTTTTTCTATATTATTGCCCAGGTTACTTGAATTTAGAATTAACGATTTAGAATGTTGATGTTAGTTTTTCATTTGTGGCATAGATGGCACTGTAGTACTTTTTGCAGTGCACTACAAATGGATGTTTGCTCTCCTCTTTCACGTACAAACTACTGAACGGGTTTGGATGAAATTTGACTAACAGATGGTTTATAACCTGGAGTAACATATAGGATACTTTTTATTCCGGTGGTACAATCCCGTAGGATAACTACCGAATACCTCGCAGGTCAAGCCGCAGGCATAAACGATTCATTATTTTACGTTTTTTGCCATAACTTGTGACGCAGTTTTCAGTTGATCGAAATTTAATACATCCCAATTAAATGTAAAAATAAATAATTACTACGTTCTTTTTTTTCAGTGAATTACATTTTCACGCTTTTTTATAGCAAATATAATTTTGAGAGCTACGTATATTGATGTTCAAAAGATAATATTATAGTCATTATTTCAAGAAATTTGAATTAATATAATGTGGTAAGTTCCTAAAATCATAGATTATGGAATTAACAGTGATAATGGGTTTTCCATTAGGGAATCCGAAGAAGCAACCCGGATACTTATGTCGGTACCGGTTGGTGGCAATAGGTTTACGGTCTATGAATAATAAATCTGTTAATTTTGCAAGTAGGTTCTTACAAAACCCTTTCACACTTAAGTTTTTTTTTTTATAAAACCTGTTGGGACCTGTTTCTCGTACCTGACCACACTGAGAAGAAACAGCCGAAACGAACTTAAAGGTCATAGTCTCTTAAGACTTCCAGACATAATAGTCTTAGTCTTCCAGACATAATCTTTATCAAATCACATGAAGATGCAGTACCTAAGTGAATTAACTGAACTGAACTGGTGAATTTTGAGGGAGTCTAGTGTGCTGTGTGTTGCATAATAAATATTATTATGCGACATTTAGGTGTATGAGGAACAGTTCTTCAATACTCTATTGAATAGTGAGGATCCTCCGACCAGACAGTTGTTATGTCTGGTGGGGAACTGCCCGACAGTGGTTGTTGGGTTTCTCTATATACTCTTAAGTCAATGTAAACTCTGCTTGCGCGAAGGAGGTAATTGATGTTAGTCCTTCCGTCGTGTCATAGATGGCGTTGTAGTACTTTTTGTAGTAAGTTGCGTTTCAACGTCGCTACAGACATTCTATCAGCGATACAAAATTTGGAATCATTAAGTTAGACTTAGAAGTGTTATTGGGTTTTTCCATCGGGAATTTTTCAATAGCAGCCACGGAGTCAGGATTTGTGCCCAGTTTATATCAATAGGCCCGCCTCCTATTACATGGAATTTAAACATACCTGGCAAAATGTGGGTGTACTTGATAGGTACCTGAACCTCTAAACCTCAGCCTATCTCTTCGGGGATTACAGGCGTGATGTTATGCTAAATGAGACTGCAAATACTCAAAAGGTGGGACTAAGTTTATATTGGTCGGATGGTCGGTGATGTGGTCGGAAAAAATGCCTTCTAATGAAGGCAAAGAAAAACGTCTTTGTTAATACATAGACGTTTTTCTGACATTTGTCAAAGTCAAAGCATTTATTTCAATTAAAACATTACAGGCACTTTTGAAAGTCAAAAAATAAACAAAATAAAACACGAAGCTACAGTCCCAGTCACAAGGCATAATAACTTATGAAAGTACTGTAGTTGCCCATTCCGTAGCATAGAGATCTCTATGGAGAAGAATGGGCAAGAAACTCCATGGAGACTCTTTTAAATCAAAATATGTTACAAAAACTTGGTTACATCATTCATGTTAAGAATTACAAATATGTGAGAACAATGTAGAAATACGGGCAAGTTAAGAGCATCCAGAGAAAAAGATTAAATCAGTAATTAAAAATAAAGTAATTAAAATAAACCGTGGCAGCTAAGAGATGACCGGTCACAACTGACGGCGCCCGTTCACGAACATGATGAATTTTGCGAATTAATTTTAAATAATTAAGGTTAATAATTGAGGTTTTCATGAACAATTTTATACATTTTTCTGTATACATTACCGATGACAAAAGAAATCTTAGTGTTGAAATACCGAATTTCAAGACTAAGATTTTTTTCGTCATTATAAAAATTGATGACGAAAATAGCAGATTTTTTTTGTACTAGCCTACATCGTTTGCCACTGCTGGGCAAGGGCATCCCCTTTTTCTTTCCATACCTCTCTATTCTATGCAATCTCTGACCCTGTAAGCCCCGCAAACATGATCAGATCGTTACAGTATATTACACAAAATGTTCAAGGTCAACTAAACAATTCATATTTCTTCAAATAGAAACCTTGAAACTTACTCATAACACATTGATCCTATATTTTACTTCAAAACCCAAGATCAATGTGTTTCCAACGATCTTGAGTTCAAATTGTGAAGGAATACTAAACAGATCCGAGTCATGTCCGTATATAAACATAAAACAGCGTTTGATGTTGTAGAAGTACGAAATTATGGATATGAATGGCTGTTTTGATTTGCTGGCCGGCGCTGCGATTGGACGCCGCACGCAGAGCCATACAACGATTGGCCAATTCTTTGTACAAGGACTCAAGGTCCCCCTTTCTTCGAAGGTCATACCACACAGAGAACACCTATTTAATAATGACAGACAGTACTGTACATAATATGTAATGGTTGGTCACCCATCCACTGACCATCCTTGGCAAACGCTGCTTGAACGCTTGAACGCTGCATTGAAGATCGACCCATGCAGCTGTTCACTGCTGGGACACAGGCCTCCTCTCTATGAGAGGTAGTGGGCTGTAATCCACCACGCGGGCCCAGTGCGGGTTGGTAGATATCACATATCTTCGAATTTTTAGTAGAACTAGAACATCAGTAAACATAAAGATGTTTGCCTTCAACGTTTTTGAGAGCAGCGGTGATGAAATAAATTGCAAAAAGTAATGGGCCTGCCTGGGTTCGAACCCACGGCCTACTGCTCGTAAGTCGGGGCTGCCACCACTGGGCTACCGCTGCTCTCAGCTGTTATTATTTAGCCAGAAAGGTATCCGTTTATTAAAATCTTAAAAAAAAAAAAAAACGTTTATTTCAATTACCATTACAATAGGTATTTCGATTTCGACCTTTTAAGCAAGGAATTGCTTGTATTAGGGGACTCTGCACTTCCACTTGTCATTTTAAAAAACATGAAAGGCGAATAGTAGCTAAATTAATCTTAGTAGCTTAAAATGCCTCATTTCTTTAATTTCTTGACTCCACGTCGTATATTTACGATAATCCTCACAGCTGTAGCAACATGGCGGATTGTGGAGGCTGAGCGCTTATTAGCTGATTCGTAAGTGAACTTGTTTGATGTGAGCTTTTAATGTAAGCTCGTTAATTAAAATATAATGAACAAACCGATTTGTTAGCATATTTTGTATAAATTGAGTGGTAGGTATCGTCATCAGCATCTGTCTAGCCTTTTACCAAATTTATTGGAGTCGGCTTCCAGTTTTACTTTATATTTACATGGAGGGACTGCCTATCTGACCTCCACAACCCAGTACTAGTTGTGGGTGACTCTTTTGTTAGTCTTTTGGGCCACAGACTACTTGTAACGACAATCAAAGACATAGGTACAAATGACAGCCGGGACCAACGGCTGAATGTGAAAAATGTTTTTTTGGGAAAGTGGTTTGTTATCATGAGTACTATCATGTGTTTAGGTATCGGTCACTAATTACCAGTAACCCATACATTTCCAGAATAACGTGGCCTCGCTTTGTATAGATTACCGGTTCAATGAGAGGTCCACGTAGTTGGCATAGCTTGATTGGTACATATTGTTTTAAAGGGTGCATTAAATTCGTTCGCTATTTAGTTCGTTCTCGAATTTAAACACACTTCATCAATTATAATGCATGTTTACGGACTATGTTGTTACTCTATGCTGTTGAGTTTGTAGTGTAATTATTTTGTTTACCGTTTGTCCATTCATATTTCACGTGGGTATGCGCTGTATTTGCTCTTAAGTTGATTTCTGTGAAGAGTGCTTTCAATTGTTAAATTTATTTTCATTGAAATGTTTGTTTATAAAAAGATATCTGTTATTACTACTTATCTAATATTCTGATTGATTGAGTATTCATGACATTTCAGAGACATTTTTTTTAAATAACTGTACCTGTACTGTACAGTTATATTTACTGTACTGTACTGTACTGTAACTGTTTAATGTGTGCTAGACGCCCCAGAGATGCCGGAATTAAACAATTATCAACAAAAAAGACGCCTTCCCATACAAAATTACAATAACCACACAGTTGAAATGTGTGCAAAACTTTTAATTGACCTTTCGTTTGGTTGGGATTCGACTTGAGAAGATTGATGAAACTTACTTACAGACATCCCGTGGAAGTCGTGGAAGGTTCGATACGATTCACAGTTGATTGTTTTAAATGAAGCTAGCCAAAAAACAATACAATGTCAACTAATCAAATGTAAGTGTCAAAGAAACATAAAGGGGCTTCTTTATTTGAGAATCGAGATTTAAATCTAAAAGCACAACACACACAAGGACTGGGTGTGGGCTAGCTAAACTTGTCCATTGGCCACTCCGTCCGCCCGGTGCTCGATCCTTGAGGACCCGAGCTTTTGTAAGCATGATTCTACGGGCTGTCAAAAGAATACTTTCTATCTTATCCAACGGGAGGTGATGAAAATTTGAGCTCTGGACCTTCAATGGGTAAAGGCGACTCTGAGTGCTAGTCGGGCCCGGGTCCAGATATATACACGAAATTACACCAGTCGTACTCCTGTCCCGACCCACGCCCGAGTGGGCGTACCGCTCCCTGTGTGTTTTGTGGTTCATTGTAGACATAAAGTCTAGTCCACACACAATCTAAATTAACGATATATACTAGGTGCTAAACTGCTGCATATTATGCCAACGTCTGATGTAGTAGAAAGGTCAAGTGCCTGTAGTGGTCGTTCAGACTAGCATAGACTTGGCACGAGTCAATTCCTGTTGGTTATAATATCTGACTAGTGACTAATACATGTTCGTAGTTTAGTGATTGTGGTGTAAATTGAAATATTTTTGTTCTTGGGTTACGTCGTTTCGTTGGACAAAATTTAATTGAATCCCTTCTCTACTGAATCAAAATAAAACAAGAGAAATGATTTCGTATTCCGATTGCCTCAAATCAACTACAGAAAAAGTATTTTTTTTTATGCTGTCTTGGCTTACGTACGTTTTTTCTCAGAGGACCACTGAAGTCAGCGCTGTGCCCTCCCCCCCCCTTTCATAGCCCAGCGCATAGTCCCCACGTGCATGCTGTAATGTTTTTTGTTCCATTCTGCTGTATTTATATAAAGTAATTGTAGTTTTTTTTGTTATTTAGTTTTATTATCCAGTCTTTCACAGCCCCCAACATCAATTTATCATCAACATTATTCATCATTCTCTTGCCCTTGCCCCAATTTATTTGGGGTCGGCGCAGCAAGTCTTCTTCTTCCATACTTCTCTGTTACTCGTCATATCATCTTGCCATATCATCATCAATTCACTGCGAATTATGTAAACGTTGAGAAGAAATATAAAACCAGTATGAATAATTTATAAGAGCACATTAACAAATAAATTGTAAAGAATTCCTTTAGAATAGCCCTCATAAGTAATTCATTTTGTTTGGTGACAAGGGGTCTGCCTTGCTCAAAGCTTGGGTAAATCTTTCAGGATTACGTCCTTCCTTTGTACTAACATAAAACGCCTTTCCTTGTGGCCTTTTATTTATACCTTACCCACAGCTTTCCATGTTATTTTCGGCCATTGTTCATATTTAATCTTTCGATTCCGATAAAACGCTGATAAGCCGAAAATACACTTTCTATATAAAGATACTGTTAATAGAAATAAACCTACCGAATTCGATAATACTGTCGTAGTCTATACTGGCAACAAACAAATCAGATTTGATGAGACAAAAATTTAATTTTCAATATTAATAGTTATAGTTAACCATACGTCGCCGTCGTTGACAACGCTTTGGCTGTGGACACTGTGAACAGGCTCTCGGAGTGGAGACACGATACAATAAAATTTCCGCGAAAAAAAAAAAATAGCATTTCAGGTTTATCTTTTTGCAAGCACATTAAGTACCCATCATTAATAAATTCCTAAAATAAAGTAATTATGTGTGTGAAACAAGTTTTCCCAATTTTAATTCAGATCCACCCTGTCCCCATGCTGTCCTCGCCCAGCGACGCCCTAAGCCGAGGCTCTTACCCCACAGGGGGTGCCCTTAGCGTGTAGTCGCTTGATTTGTAAGTAGTTGTATGCTGCAGCTGGAGGCCTTACACTCAAGGCACCAACAGGATAGTCCGTTTAAGCAGACTTCCACCTCTTAGGTTGAACTGCGAGCTGCCATACAAAAAAAATACAAAAAAGAATTTTAAAATGGTCGCGAGAGCCTTTGGTTAATGGAGAGTAAGTCAAGGCTATCGCACCCAGAGACAAGTTTTTATGAGTAAAGTGCAACATGGAAAAGTTAAGCTGACAACACTAACACACGTATTTAATTTCACAAACAGCCGAGTTGAAATACTGGCTATCTATAAACTGTGTAACCATTACTATTCGCTAGAGATTGAAGTACGTCAGTAAGTAGGTAACATACATGAAAACGGGTTCGAAAATAAATAGATATGACGTTGGAGTGAAAACTTATAAATAGGGTTGAAAAGGGGAACGGATTTATTTGGAAATACAGGTGTTGGTGTTACTCAGAAGTATGCACAAAAAATTATGTAATTGTGAGGTGTCTACATGTGCCAGGATTTGGCAAAGCCACAAGCTTATTGGAATGCTTCTTGTTTACTGTTGCAGAAGCTTAGAAGGGGCTTGTGGCTACATATGAGCAACCACATGGGTCTCTCTTTAAGGTAATCAGTGCTTGCAGTCAGTGGGTCGTCTTAGGGGCGGATTTTTAGGGGTTGATTACTTGGGTCAGTCCATGGATGGTCTATAGTCAATTAACCCTTGTATACTCGCCCCAATTTTTAAAACAACTATACTCACGTACGGTCTGACAGACCCAAATTTCAGAACTCCATATCGGATGTTTTTTTTTAAAAATAAATATTACGGTGATATTAGTTTTTCTGGGGATATACTAATAAGTATCGTAAAAAATGTAATTAACTGACAATATACCGATCATTTATTGAGTAATACGGGATTAAAACAGATTTAACCCACATTTTGCCAGTTATGTTTAGGACTTATGTTATAGGAGTGAGCCTATTGCCATCAACCGGGCACAAATTTCAATCCGGGGGTGGCAATTAGGCTCACCTCTGCATAACCCTCCAGGGATTACAGGCGTGATTTTATGGTAATTACTATACGCCTACATAACAGTACTATTCTATATCAAAACTATATTTTGCTCTTGACTTAGTTCGCGTAGTCGAAAATCAGCCCAAATATTTTCATCCGCTAAATGATAAATTATGTTTATTTTGCAAGTAGGTTTTTACAAACACTTTTACACGTCATTTTTTTTTAAGCTAGATGGGGCCGGTGTTTCGTACCTGACTACTCTGAGAAGAAACAGCCGAAACAAACTCAGAGGTTCTCTGTTAACTTGTTACTCTTTTAAAGTCCAGACGTTGCTCAATTTACATTTTACATGAGGACTATGCAGATTAGTATCTGAAATGGTCTTTTGAAGAAAGAACCACACAGATTTGAGTGGACCTGTCCAGTCAGTGCAAGCATTTGTCAGTTATCGTGTAGCTCGACTTATAAGTCAAGGAGCTCAACGAAACGACGAACAATACCAAAGAAAGGACATTTGGGTAGGTCGCTTAAAGTACTCAAACTGCCAGATAGTGGTGGGATAAAAATAATGTGACCTGCATGGTCCTCACATTCACAATAATTATAATAATTAATTATAATTAATTAATATAACTGTGCTCGTATTAAATTTTGTTCTAAAAACTTTAAGTAACACAAATTCCATGGCTTTCATGTGGGTAGGCAAAACTAAAATTCACGAAAAGAAAATTTCTGACACGATTTCGTTGAAGTAATAAGCAAGTAACACAGATTGTAGACTCCACACAGATTTTCTCATTACAGCATTGTCAGAGTTCTTAATTCCCGAATCTGAGTGGAAAATAACCGTAAGACGTGTTCGTATTACATTTTATTACAACTTAAAGCTAAAACGTGCATACCTATATGGTTCGTACACAAAACAAAAAAAACTTGCAAAACTTCTGAAACATTCGGAATGATTCCGGAATACTTCTGGGAAAGTTTCTTTTAATCGGAATTATTCAAAATGAATTTAATTAAGTTTTTTTTTTTTTTGCCGAAAAATCGTATTTTGCTTCGATCGCCGCTGCCGCCGCGCCGCGCGCGCCCGACTGCCACGAGTCGTGCGTGCAGGCGATGGCGGTGCGGGGTGCGGTAAGAGGGGAGATACTCCCCGGAGAAGTTTTCCCCCCCGCGAGAAAGATTCATACCCCGCAATCGAATGTTTCCGAATATTTCGCCCGAATAATTCAATGGGAATAAACGTGTTTGTTTGTGGTGTAGTGGGTGAGTTAATTATTATTCAGTTAATATACCTACCGCTCACAACACAACTAAAGATAATATAATTTACAACTTCCAAGCGCGAAATAGGTAGTAAGGTCGATTTTCCTGGTTTTTTTTGACAGTTGAAATATTCCCAAAGTTTCGGAATATTTCGGAATACTTCCGAAGTATTCGACGGGAATGATTCGGAATTTTTCCCGCCAGCATCTATAGTTCGTACACGTTACATTGTCATTAGTTTTTAAGCGGACTGGGTAAAGAAAACGACATTCTATTTTGTCCGTCAGACAGGTAATACAAAAATATTAGACACGTATGTTTTGTTTTATCAAAATATCAAAAAATTGAATGTGTGAAAAATAATATGAAAGAAAAAGGAGTAAATGATAACATGACGAATGACAGAGGAGTATGGAGAAAAGAGACGTGTTGCGCCGTCCCCAAATGAAATGGGACAAGGGCAGGAAGATGATGATGAAAATATCAAAAAATTACTTAGTTAAAACTCATTAAAGTTGGAAAGTGGGGGCTTACTACGTCACAAGTAGGTATAAAACTTACCTACATGTGACGTCATGCGCCATTTCAACTCAATATATGAAAGTCTAAATTTTTATTTCATTACATTTTACAAATTAATATTATTTTTAAAACTAGATAACTAAAAAAACAACAAATTATAAAAGGGCGTCAAAAAACTCCTCCTCAACGCTGTCAACTGGTAACGTGCCCAAGAGACTGGCGGCGTTGCCACGTTGTATGGCAATACTTAGCCTCTGGCCAAAGTAAAACCCAGCCCTTGGGTCACGGGAAGTGTCAACTAGGCTATCTCCGTAATTTTATGACCACGTGAAAAAAGAAAAAATACGTGTCCAATACTTTTCAATAAACTACCCGACGGACAAAGAAAAAAAAATTGGATTATCCCCTATTGCTACGTCGTATGTGAAGTTTTTGTTTTGTTGACGTTTGTATAGTATTGTAGCAGCCACGGTGTCTGAATGTGTGTCCAGTAGATGGGAATAGGCTCGACCCCTATTACGTGAAACGTTCACTAACCCTTCGGGGATGACAGGTGATGGTATTTTTTTTTTATTTGTGACCAGCATCAGCTACACGCAGAGGTATGTTGTAGGATGTGGCAGTTTCAGTGAGGTCATCTCCTCATCAGTAGACCATAGTAGTGGATTATATGATCAATTATGTCCTCCCGCTTTAGCCGTTTTTTGTAGCTTCTAGTTGTTAGACTAGCCGACAATTTGTTGGGGTGCCTTACCAGCTTCCCTTTGTATGTCTCTGTAGTGTTATGACTCTCTTCCTTCACCGTGCTCATCCCCAGATGATGGTGTATTTCTGCGTTGGTGATGTACCATGGGACATTGCATAGGTTTCTGAGGATCATGTTCTGCATTCGCTGTATTATTATGATATAGGAGTCACAAGCACTGCTCCAGAGTTGTATACATCCAGACTGGTTTAAGGACACTCTTGTATATGAGTAGTTTTCTTGTCCACATTTTAGCTTGCTGTTTCGGCTAGGTGATGTTATTTGATTACTTATATTGTATCGCTTAAGTACACATAAATTCGTCTCAAGACCTATTACTACGGTGAGGGATCATTATATCATTTAAATCTTTGGTATAATGTGATTTTCGTCACCATTCATAGTTATTAAAGTTAATATTGATGTTACTTGGTGTAATTTGATCTTGAAACAGATCGTACAGGAAAAATATTATCATCGTCATCAAGGAAATGAGAGCTTCCTAATTGTTATGTTTTTCTATGGAAAGCATTTTTGTTTGTCAATTCGTTTACCAAGAATGGCATACATTTTTAGGGTCCCGTAACCAAATGCACACACGGAATCATAATGATTTCATCCTCTCCGTCCTTCCTATATTTCTAGATTCCACACAGGCAAAGACTTACCAATTTGTCTGTTGTATGTTAGCTTACTGTTTTCAGTCATCATTCTTCTGCCCTTATCCCAATTTATTTAGGGTCGGCGCAGCATGTCTTATTCTTCCATACTTCCCGATTCTTTATCTTAACAGTCACTTCCTTTCTTAGCCATTTCAGCCTTCATACAGTGCATCTATCGTTTCTGTGTTCACTGTTCTCTTATAAACACAAAAAGTTGAACACTAGTTGAGGTAAGGAAAGGGCAAATCTAAGGATTTCATTTTTTTCTTAAGACGCTTTTGTAAGAGCAGTTGTACCATAATACTTAATTACCACAGATGCAACTATATCACATTTACAACAGCTATACTCGCGGTTTACCTTCGTCGACATGATAATAGACTATGCAATAAAACGGTTTGAGCATTACAAAGCAATGCAATAAAAACAATTGTTAAATAAACATGTCTGAAGCTTACCTTTGAGATCAACGCACAGTTAGAAGCACTGCTAGGGATAAATTTGATGAAACTCCATACTATGCAACACACTTAAAAGTACATATTGTAATGGTTTCACCAGAGTTGTGAATCAGCTAGTAAAACTGAGGTATTATCAATACGGTGTAATTGTTACTTCTAATGATGCAAATGAAACATAATCAATCCCATCCTTCCCTCCAGTGGACAAGGGAAAGTATTGACTATTTTCCCATCTGCCCATTCGAAAATGGGGTACAGGGGTGGATGGACCCAGTCTTTTTAAGTGTGCTGTGAGCTTAAGCGGTGTAGTAAAACAATAGTAATACATACGTACACATGTTGGAAGCTGACGTTCAATCACTTGTGTTTATTGTTGTATTCTCAGCTAAATGATTGCCACAGATTGTGCCAGCATTGTGTGCTGTTTAGGTAATTTACATATGCATTGAGATTCGATAGTAATTAAGCTAGTTCACAGAGTTATTATCGATGGATCAGTTGTTGAGTTGTTGTCAGTTGTTGATGATATTATTAACATAACGCATAATCAAGTATGCAGTACTCTGCAATGCCCGAAAGATTAGGCAAAAGTGTCCCTAAAAGGCCTAATAATACATGCACTTACATTTTGCTGGCTATATTAAAGTCCAATGTAATAAAGGCGAGCCTATTGCCATCAATTGGGCTCAAATATAAAATACAACTACGACTGATGCTGAGAAATTCCTGCTAGAAAATCCGAATAACAACCTGGGAATTGAACCCAGGACCTCATGCTACACAGTCGCGCTTGCGACCACGTCACCTTTGAAACAAACAATCGAGTTAAAATTAAGTAGGGAACCATTATATGTAAGCTCCAGAGGTAATAAGGACTAACATACCGCCTACTTATTCCACTAGTCATTAAATGCGTTTTGTAGCGAATCATACTACTTCTCATTTTCGAAGATTTCACTGTCTTGCCCGTCCTGCACCTTTCAGGATTTAATCTAAGCAAATTTTAGACCTATATATATATATATAGCTACATATTGGACTAACACAATTTGAGCTTCATCAATACGAAAAGAAGACGATGATTTGACGGAAAGAGAATGTTTTAAGTACGTCAAGTACTAATGCTTAAAGGTATTGTTGTGCAATCGGACTCGCTTACGACGCACGATCGCGCGGAAGATCCGCGCCCTCCGCCTAAACGCGCGGAACGGGTGCACTGCCAATACATCTGCCCGACCGCACAGACGAGTGGTGCCTCGTGAGATCTATATGTCGAGGTGATTTTATTTCGTTAGACTCGGTTATCATGTGGGCAGAACATGGGTTTCGTGCTATGTAAACACACACTACAGAAAGTACACTGCTTTTATCAAACAAACAAATTACTTAAAATTACAATCCAACACAATAACAATAGGCACCATGAATCGGGATACAGTTTCGGGACGTCTTGACTCCGCCGCGATCAGACACTGACTGTCCTCCTCGCTGCGAGCTCGAAACATCACGACTCTGTAGTAAGCGCGCTTAAGTGTGGGTAGACCGGTAAGTAAGTCGCTTTTGGCGCGCTTTCGTTTCATGTCTGTACTAATGACCGGCTCCGACATATATAACTTTAATTAAATCTCAACATACACTTTGGAACTGTTAAGAAGTCTACCAGTCAGAAATTTGAGTTAAAAGAGAATGTATAAGAAATTTGACCATTCAAACAAACTGGTACCTTACTAAATCCTTGAACTATTTAATTATGAAAACTTTTCTTTGGCACCATCTGTTGCTGTCTTCCAGCCATTTCCTTTGAATGCAGTAGCTATCTTGAAAATAATAAGAAACTTTTCCGCTCCTTTCTTGACTGAAACTGCAATTTATTTCCGCATTTTTTTCGAATACTTCTTTGTTCAGTGAACAGCAAAGACAACTATTATATCTTATTCTAGAAGACTATTTGACATTTTGACTGGAAATTCCTACCAAAGTACGCTGTTCTTACGCGGCGCTGCCGTCTCGAACCAGCCAAGTTAGACTCTAAAAATAAGTAGCGTCTAATACATCGTGCCACCACTTTGGAAGCTGGCCACGACGCCGGCACCTTCCACCTTTAGGGACCCATTATGTAGGCAGACTCTTGCTCACTTGTTCAGCGGTCACTGTGCATGCGACTGACGTGTGTAAAAAAAGATACTTATCATCAAAAATTTGATGATAAGTATCTTTTATCTAAGTATCTTATTGGTATGTATCTCTTAATTTCTCCTGTATCGCGGGTGCGTTTACAAACATTGAAACTCACAGACACAATCAGCCAGACCCGGAAAAAATATCTGTAGACCATACAAATATTTGTTACGAGCGGGTATCATGGGCGACACGCAGCGCAATAGTCAATCGGTCAGCTACTGCGCCAATCGTTCTGTCTGAACAAACAGAACAATATTATACACCGTGTAAATCACCTCATCACGAAGCCGTCAACCAAGCATTCTGTACATGAAACTAAGTAACTTTACGCAAAAATTATTGCTCGGAAACGACGTTTTTTTGGGGGGTGTAAAATCATGTTTTGTGGTAGAACTCAATGTAACGCACTCAAAACATTGTGCTGATGGACGGATTGAATAGTACGGGGGTCATGGAGGTGTTTAAAGTAATAATCTTACATTAAAATCTTTTATTTAAAAAAAATACTTCTCATAAAGTTGGAACTTTGACCCCTAATATCTCCGTAACTAGAAGGTTCCCAGGTATGGTATAGACAAAAAAAATATGATCGCAATGACAGGGAGAACCATTGCCTTTCGGCTTCGTTAAGAGGTGTTTTACACCCTTTATTTTAATCAGCGCTAAAAGTATTTATTTTAAATTCAGGTGCAAACGACCTTCAAACTGTATGGTTCTAAACGTGCGACAACAACAATGTAGTTTGTCCACATAAAAGTAGCAGTAACAACCAACTGAGCCAGAGCATCTCTTACACAAACAAAGTAAGTAAAATCCAGTAATTTACCACGAAAGTTATAACGGAAGCAGTGATTAAATGATTTTACGACGCACTGACTTAGGGCTGTTTTATTGAACTGCAATGTGAATAATGGACACAGAAGGTTGAGTTCAAACAGTCCTCAAAAATACGTAGGTAGATGTTAATTTATGTATCCAGTTACCAGGTCATATCCACG
The DNA here is from genome assembly GCA_963082945.1 of Cerastis leucographa. Lineage (NCBI taxonomy): Eukaryota > Metazoa > Arthropoda > Insecta > Lepidoptera > Noctuidae > Cerastis > Cerastis leucographa. The sequence continues at coordinate 7,229,393 of OY720370.1, forward strand.
TCTGGAAGCTTACATCTACAAAATAGTCAAAACCTAGGAATATGATGATGGCAAGATAGTCTAATGACTGATCAATAATACATATGTCGGATCCGGTCATTAGTACAGACAGAAAATGAATCGGCAAGCGAGCAAAAGGTGGCATCACGCGACCTACTTACCCACACCTAAAGCGCGCTTCTACAGAGTCGTGATGTTTCGAGCTTGCAGCAAGGACGACAGTTTAGTGTTTGATCGCGGCGGAGTCAAGACATCCCAGAACTGTACCCGATTCATGGTGCGTAGTGTTATCGTGTTGGATTGTAATTTCAAGTAATTTGTTAGTTCGCTAAAAGCAGTGTAGTGCTTGTTTTTATAGCACGAAACCCATATTCTGCCCACAGACATGATGTAACGGAATAAATAAACACAATACGTCACATATTATAAGCCACAGTCATTTCTAAAAGTCGACTCAGATTGTAGTCTGTTTATGGAAGCCAAGTTGTGCAAATCTATGTTTAACAATCATCGATTTCAATGTTATCTATAACATTTAAAATTTAAATGATTTAATGACTAATTGCGACAGTAGTTTGCGGGGGTAACGCACACGTAGGCAATTGCCGAACTCCAAGCGGGCGAAGCCGCGAGCAGAAGCTAGTAAACATATGAGGTTTATGAAGTCTCCTTGGATGAGTGAACTCGCAAAGATAAGAAACGCATTTGTTTAATAATAATTGAATGCGGTGTTCTCGACTAGACCAGATGGCACACTTGAAAAATGTATGACAAAAGAATAGTTTATTTACTTATCTAAACTTCATGTACAACAATGAGACATTGTGAGCCAAAAAGGAATAAAACACCTCCCATAAGTGTATTTTTTTTCGACTTAAATTATTAACTCATGTAACTATTTTGAACTAAAAACTTTGGGCAATTAATTTACACAGAACTTTTGTTTTCTTTATTACAGATTGGCACCCTACAAAGGTTTAATTAAAACTGTTTTTTTTACAACTGGACCGCCCCGCCGCCGCGCCGCCGCCGCTGTTCCCCGTTTTGATCGATTCTTTACCAGCTTTATGCCCACGGCTTTGCCTAAGTTTTTTTTTTTCAGTAATTGTCCCACGGGATCGTACTTGTGGGATAAAAAGTATCCTATGTGCTATCCCAGACTATTATCTATCCCTGTGCCAAATTTCATTCAGATCCATTCAGTAGTTTTTGCGTTTAAGAGTCACTAAATTATGCCATACATCTATAAATTCAGACATTCATACATCCTCACAAACTTTCACAATTACAATATTAGTAGAACTCTTTTGTCTTGTAGGTTTGTTTATAAAGATCCTAGAATTTTGTTCTTCATGGAAACCGTAGGCGTAGTTTCCCCAAGTGTTATTTAAGTGAGAATTTAAGCGAAAGTGCCTTCGTAACTTGTTCACTTAGAAAATACCTGGAAAACTAGAAAATGTTGTTTTTCATAGCGTTCTTAAAGTCGTTATTTGTTTGCTAGAAGGTAACCTGGAAGGTTTTATAATTCACGGTAATTTTCTTGAATATCTTTTGATTAAAACTGTCGAAGTTTTAAGATTATTTGTTTAAACATTAGGGTCAGTTCACACCGAGACGCGACGCGACGTGACGCTGCGCGCACACTTTAAAAGAGCGATTCAAAATATAACTTTATTTTCTACACGAAAAGATACACATTTCGTTTTGAGAATTCAGAATACGTTGCGCCATGCAGCGCTGCGCCGCGCGACGCCTCGCGGCGTAGAGCGACGCAGCGCGGCGCCGCGCTGCGTCGAGCGGCCTCGTGAGGTAGATTTCAGTAGAAATCAGAATACGTTGCGCCATGCAGCGCTGCGCCTCGCGGCGTAGAGCGACGCAGCGTGAAATCACTGGCCTCTTCAAGTATCGTCGCGTCGCGTCGCGTCTCGGTGTGAACTGACCCTTAGTCCCATGTATAACAGAGTTGCAGCGCAGTATAAACCAACCATAAACGAACCTTATCATAAAAACTCTTAGACCAATCCATTTGCGTATGCACCGGTCGCTGAAAACATTTTTATTGAATTTTGGTCTGAGCATAAAAGTTTTATGTACGTACTTGTCCGCTGGTTCACGCCTTTTGAAATAAGAGGGTTGGTAGACATAAAATGTCTGATGTTGATAATTGATTGAATGTGTAAAAGCATTAAGTACCAGTGTAACAACATTAAGTGAAAATTGATGCTGTATTACTTGGACACTGTTTTGGCACTGTAATGTTAGGTCGATGTCTTTTTTTTGTACTGGGTGAAAGGTCATCATTAAAGACAATAAGAGCTTATGTGTTTTTTTTTTTTAAATAGAAACACTGGTAGAGGACACTCTATAGTAGAATCGTTTTAAGGCTCCCGCAGACAGGCACGACGCGACACGCGCGACAGCGCGACTCGGCATAGCGGTGTTGCCACGTCGAATCGATTACTTGATCCTAACGACTGGACGCGGCTGCATAAAAAACACAGGTATTCTAAGTCATGAACTGAACTTAAGTCAGACTAACCACGTTACGCCTACATTCCGCCCTGTTTGTTTATAAGTTGACATATAAACGCTTACTTTTCATCTGTCAAATTTGAAGTACCGGAAGACTATTCATTATATACATCTTTAACATTAATTTAAGTGAGAAATGACATTGATTGAAGCGGGATGCAGTTATGGATTCGACAAAGATAGGTAGCTGGAGGAGGTACCTTATTCGAAAATCCGCCAATTGCGGCCAAAAAATTCTAGGAATACGATTTGGTGCGTATGTGCGTGTTTGTCATAGCAATACAGTTCAACTAAATCAAAAAATGGACTGCGTTTGTGCCGTGCTCTCGAAAAGTGATAATAAAATCAGTAACGCGTCGCGTCGCGCCTTTGTGAACAGTAGCTCACACTTCATGGAAATTGTTCTACGTAGGTTTTTTCAGCTGGCAAAAATAGTGAATGTGAACTTGTACCAAAATCTCGCAATTGTTAACGACATCTATCGCTACCCTTTGTAATTGTCGCTAAATATCATGCCTAATGCGTATCATAATACAGGCATTATGATACACCGACACACAAACAGGTTAATTATTTTTTTTATATTTTGTGATGAATGTGCCTTCCTGTGTATTTGTGAGGTTCCATTAAAACCATACATTGCCTTTAGCTACGTTGTTCCCCTTAAATGAAATCGTATGTCAAAAGGAAATTTGACCTCTAAGGTCAAGTTTTCTTTTAAAATACAGGGTTATAGACGTATAATTTATGGACCTAATAAAAATGAGCAAACGATGTAAAGTAATGGTCTAGACTAGCTTTTTAATGGAAAGATTTAGTACCATGGCACTTTACAGATTCTCGTTTTGACTGAAATGATAAAAGGCAGTAAACTCAAGAGGTTATGAAAAATCCAGCAAAGTACGAGTCCAACTCGCACATGGTTCCGTAGTACCAAACAATTTTATAATAGCAATATTTTAACGCTCATTCATTCAAAATTAATTTCACCTAACACAAGTATCTCCTTGCTTAAAAGGATATCTCCAAATCATGTATGTTTAAGAATCATGGTATTGAAATAAACAATTATATTTTTTTTTATTTACATATCTTAAAGCCAAATATTAAATCTTATTCAAACCTTTCGTTGAAAGTTCTTTTAACGATCTACAAAACCACATTTTTTTAGAATTTTCCTCCTGTAACTTTAAAAATTTGAAGGACAAAGCTAATACAATACAGCGGGTTACAGACTGCTTACATCTTGTTAACTGTGTGAATGGCTGACTGAAATAACAGAAGGTAATGAAATTGAATGACATGCGATTGATAGTCAGCTTATTGTTTACATCTTTACAGTCCTTATACCTCTGGCGACAACCATATCGCAACGACAATAAAGACGGCACGGTTGGCGCAGTGGTTGAGCGATTGACTGTTGCGCCGCGTGTCACGGATTAGATCCCCGCACGGAACAAATATTTGTATGGCCTACAGATAGTTGTTTCGGGTCTGGCTGTTTGTGTAGGTATGTGAGTTTAAATGTTTGTAAACGCACCCACGACGCAGGAGAAATTCCAAGTGTGGGGCAAGGTTTTTCTTTTATTAAAAAAAAAAAAGATCAAAATCATCAAAATCTATGGTATACAAGGTGTAAGAGATTCCAACGTGAAAACGCTTATCATGTACTCAGTACATCATTCTGAACCGAAAGACTGAAGATTTCTATGCTGTGGGGTTCAGAATGATGTAACGAGTACGCGTTTTTGCGTCGGTGTAGCTTACACCCTGTATACAATCTTTGCCAGGACTGATACAGAGTGGAAGCACAAACGGTTCCCAGGTCTTCAGTACATTATATAGAAAATTGTCATCGGTAATTAAATTTAAAAAAAAAACTGCTGTTTCCTGCCAAGTGCAATACCTAAAAAATGTAGTTTCAGATGTTCATAGAAAATTAATAAATATGTTTGTTCTTTTGTAGAAAAACTACACACAGGGACACATCAAGCTCAACATCAAGCATTTGACGGCACGGTTGGCGCAGTGATTGAGCGATAGACAGCTGCGCTGCGTGTCGCGGGTTCAATCCCCGTACGGAACAAATAGCTGTATGGCCTACAGATAGTTTTCCCGGGTCAGGCTGTTTGTGTTTGTGACTATAAATGTTTGTAAACGCACCCACGATACAGGAGAAATTCTTAGTGTGGGGAAAAGTTATAATGATAAAAAAAACTGCCCGTTTCAATATAACATGGCCTCGCTTTGTATAAATTGGTCCGTACAGTGAGAGATCTGCATAAACTGGTTTTGTATAACTTATCTAGGGACCTTGAAGGTATTTCTACGCAAGCAAAACTCCTTACAAAAAAACATCGGGACACAGCTCAAATGGCAGATGTAACAAATTTACTTCTTCCTCGAGATGAAAAGGAAGTAAGTAGAATTGTGCAGTCACGGACTTTAATTGATAAGCCACTTTGAAACTTTCTAATTTTGCAGTTTTATCCATTCACGAAATTAACCGATTAAACCCGAACTTAAACCGCATGCTCGTAAACAAGGTGACATATTACTAATAATCGGAAATAGTCTTATCCATAGTATTTGAAGAATTACTAATAAGTTGTCTATGAAAAATCCATAAAATGTTACATACTTTTATCCAATCTATTTCTTACTGACCGCCTTTGAATAAGAGCTCATTATATACTCTTTATTTTTGAAAACGTTGGATAGGTTTCAGACAGTTGAAATGTCGATGTCAGACAGGATTATTTCCTTTTTTGGTGAATTGAATAATTGTCATTAACGTCATATTGGACGCTACGCGTTACTATGGAGTCGCTAAAACAAATTGTCGCTAGGTAACGGTTGCTAGACCTGCAATTGGTTGGCTTTGGGTAGCCGAATACACCCGATTTGCATTACACGGCTAAAATACGAACAGTGGCAAGTGGCTTATCAATTAAAGTCCGTGACTGTACATTAAAAAAGGTTATTAGGGGAAAATGAATTTAATAAATGATGATATGAAGAATACAATAAATTATTAAAAAAAGTGAAGGGCAGGTTAACCGGGAACGTTTTGAATGTCTCCGCAAATCTCTGAGCGTGATAGTAACTGAAGACAAACATCCAGATGTAGAAAGCTGGCTTGATCAAGATGAGCTTGACCACGACGAACTTGATGCAGGGCGGCTTGGCAGGACCCACCAGCAGACACGTACCGCCCCAGTGCCAGGCTCGTCAGCTCGCAGAGCAGCTTCCAGCAGACACGTACCGAGCCCCAGTGCCAGGCTCGTCAGTTCGCAGAGCAGCTTCGAGCAGACACGTACCGAGCCCCAGTGCCAGGCTCGTCAGTTCGCAGAGCAGCTTCCTCACAGCAGCTAGCAGCAGCCACGGCAGCACCAAATGAAGACCACTCCTTAACTTAACTAGGCTGTGCTCAAAACTCAAGATATGACTGAGATCTTGACTCCAAACTCTAGACTTAGCTGATTTATTAACTTCAGACTAAACTGACTTCTTGTCTCCAGACTGAACTAGGGCATCCCTCATAAATCCCTTTTATACCCTGATCCTCCGTTTTTTTCTTCAAATTTCTTTCTCAGATTCAAAACTGCTGCGCTCTAGTAAGACGCAACCTGCCAGTATTCAAAGCAGCCAGTAACAATTGGTCAAAAACCTTGCGCATAATATTTTTATAAATATAACTCAGAATATCTTTACACAGCAAATATTCACAATTAACTATAAAATACAACAATTGAACTCACGAATTGATGATAATAATTTTTAGTAATATATAATCTAAATGAAACCTTCATAGAGAGTTTGGCTGGTAACAATTAAAAATAAAAGTAAATGACAGCTGACAAGTTCGATGTAAACAATGTCACAACAAAGAAAACTAAGAAAATATTTATAAAAATGAACAATTCGTAAAATGCTAATGTAAAACCAATAAAAGTATGATTATGGATGATAAGTGTGAGTATAAAGTATCTGTAGTAAGCAGATACTATACAGAGTACATCATAAATCAATTTGCCGAAAGTACTTTATAAAATCATAGGATTGGCATATTCGCCTACTCAGGCTGAAATAGACAGATTCAGATATTACTGAATAGAAATATTTGAGTAAGAATGTGTGTTATCTGAATATTTAGGCAAAAAATGCAATATTTAATGGAAAGGAATTAGTCATAGTTTTTGGCGTTAAATTCTGAAATAAAAAATAGAAAACGCGTATGAAATCCTCTAAACGTTTTTTTTATGTCAGCTTGCTCTGGGCAAAAGCGTCCTCATGGCTTTTTAATTATCCTTAACATTTGTCACGCCAGCCTGCCACGGTTAGTACTGTTTTGTATTCCCTCAATAACATAAGTTATTGAGAGATGGGTTTGCTTTTGAAGTTAATCTGGTAAAGTCATCAATGATAACATTATAAAATTCTACTTATTTTTCCCATACTTTCCACTCCCGCTCTTTCAATGACAAACGGTTGCATGTATGGTAAACTATAATTGCAGTACACCATGACAAGGTAGGTATATATCGTCCCGTTTGAACTTTTCATGAATATCATAGATCGAAAACAGCGCAATATCTTGTTTTATTTAGTTCGTTTTTACGGTTTGTTCGACGGTATACATATATTTTTGTTTCATACCTGAATTTGCTTGAAAATCTTAAGGACCTTGCCCATTATCCATTCGGTTTTTCAGTTCGTCAAAGGTAGGTTTATACCAAATGAATATTATACCTCAAGAATAATATAATTCTATGTTGATAATAACCAATAACAATGGAAGAATGATCTACATAAAAACAATTTAGCTTTTAGTCGGCTTCATACCAAACGGTCAATCAAAACACCATGATGAAAAACACTCGAATTTGGACTTCTAGACGTACTTAATAAAAATATCATATTTCAAATGGGGCCGTTTAGCAATTAGACTAATTTCTATCTTACAGTTTTACGGCTTTGTCTCTATTAACGTAACAGTAGATAACGGTAATCTCTAATTATTTATTTCGGAACTTTGTACAATAAACACAGTTTACTTGGAAAGTTGGTAACAATATTCAACAAAACAGCTTTTAGTTAACTCTAGTAAAACAGGAGTTGAAAACGGTTTAGAATTTCCCCTTTAACTTAAACATTTAATTAATTTTACACTTCTTCTTTTTAGCGTGTCTATGGCAATCAAAGTTCGGCTAGAACTGTCTGAAATGGTTAACAACAAGCACAATCAGTATAATCCATAGATATGAATAAATTCTTTAAATTACGACATTCTATCGGGGAAACAATAGTACCTACATTGTTACCCTAGGGATGAAAGTAAATTATTTAGTCCCGAGACGGGGTTTGGTCTTTAACCCGAGGTAAACACTGTACTTTTCATTACGAATACAAGGAAAGTAAAAATAAAAACATGGATTAGCTAAAGTCAAAATGAGTAAATTTTATTTTACATAAATCAACAACTTTTCCCGCCTATTTTGTTTTTTTTTTCTGTGGCCAGCCAGCTATTCAGCCATTATTTTTCATTTTCATCATTGAAAAAATGGTAAATATTTTGCCCAAATCTATGTTATTTTAAAGAAATTGTTTATTCAACTAAATTATAATAAAGTTATAAGTAAAATATAGATTCTTTAATAATTACTTAACTTTAAGTTATTTCAATTTTACATCGTGGCTGCATAGAAAGTTGGAACATGGTTCAATAAAAATGTGAAAATAGAACTAGTTTTTTCAACTTCAGACCTACTTTCAGAGTATGAGCAATGAAAAGTATTTTTAATTTAAAATCGAGGTATTCACATTACGTTTAAAAAGCGCACTCGTGCTAGGGCCTCTGTTCCTACAATTTCTCCAGAATTTTGTAAATTTGTGACAAATTCAGATGTTTTTTTGTTACAGCCGATACCATAAAAACATTATATCAGAACATCATACCTGTTTCCTCAAAGGTTTTGTCGGAGATGTACCTACTATGGAACACCCGCATATCTGAGTTACCTTTAAATCATATTTAATAGAGAGTGAGCCTATGGCCACCAAAATCCTGACTTCAGACGGATGCAAAACAAGGTGTTGTTTTGCATCCTCGTCAAAATTCAGGAGGTTGCCACAAAAGACATACATAACCAATTTTAATTACGAGACTTAATTTATAATTTAAAAATGCTGCTATTTTTTGTTGTTTAAATTGGTCAGTATTCCAGAATTTCACCCTTAACGTGGTTTATGGAATAAGAAATTATCAAATAAACGTTTGAGATTGTTTGTATGTGTGAATGCGCAGTTATAGGGCGAGGGTCACGTTTTAAACACGGGTGGTTCACACTTACCGATTTCCGTAAATAAAACAAAAAAATACCTACCCATTTCCTTATTGATCCGGATCGAGAATCATTAGCATATTTACCTACTTGTATTTGAGCAGAATGCAAAACAACAACTTGTATATTGCTACCGAAAAAATCCTGATGGATGGCTGGATGGATTTTACTGGAGTAACATGGTAAGTTCCAAAAGGATCCGGCCTACACACATTAGAGTAATCATAGACACAAAACTGTCATGTCACTAAATTACTGCAGTTTTCTCTAGTTACTCACAATAAAATAGCAATATTTTTGTTCTTTCTTTACTTCAACTCATTTTTGTTTGGATATTCTACATTTATATCTTTAAATAAAGTAGAAGCCGGAAAATTTTGCAGCTTACTGATATGCGAATTTCCAACAATTCTAGATTTTTTCTGTAACAAACCGACGAAATAACCGGACTGGCGAGTGTACAAGCAGCTTATATAAAACCACAAAATGACATCAATACGGGACGTGAAGCCCACTACGTGACGAGTGTGCAAGCGTTCCCATTCAAATACTGCACATGCTCTGAATTTATTAACAGGACGTGATCTAGCGAGTTATTTCTCTATTTGTCAAAGAATAAGGTTCATTTTTTCAGCAGACTTGAATGGCTTTTAAATGAGTTTAAAATATGATTTTCTGCTCTATTAAATGGCTTGTCGTGAAATCTTTTTATAAATGCAATGAAAAATCATAATCCATTGTCGTTAAAAAGAAACTTACTTAACTTTCTTAGGTACCATTTAATCTTTATAAATAAAAATGATTCGCCGAAATGTATGTAAGTACGCGCATAACTTCCGAACAACAGCACCAAATTGGGTAATTCCTTTTTTTGGTGATCGTTATTGTAAAGACAAGGTTTGTATAATATTAAGAAAATTTAAGGGTAGGAGGGTAGGGTAAGGTAGGGTAGGTAGTTAGGGTAGGGTAGCGTAGGTAGCGTAGGTAGCGTAAGTAGGTAGGGTAGGAGGTAGGTAGGTAGGAAAAAGTGTATTGCAAAGCATGCCGGCTACAGCTAGTACTATTATAAATTTGAAAGTTTGTGAGGATATTATTTACTTTCACGCAAAAAGTACTGCACGTATTAGGCACACAGGTAGTTTATAACCTGGATTAACGCAACGGATAGAATACGTCATTCCAGTAAACTGGGATCCCGGGGGACAAATTTCTTTACGTTTCCTAACAATAATTTTTGCGTAGTTTTACTTAGTTTTATGTACAGAAATGTGCTCGGCTGACGGCTTCATGGACGGTCCGTTTGCACCTTGTCTCATTAGCATTTTATTAGAACTGAAGCACAATATAAAATAAAACGCCTGCTTTCATAGATCTTCTTGTATTTTATTTCATCAATTAATTAACATCTTTCTCGTTTATACACGTGCCAGTCTGTAATAAAAAGAAAATATTATTTTTAGTACTCTTATAATGTAACAAGAAAATTCATCATTTAGTACTCATGTAATATAACGGGAAAGTTCTTAATTTTTCCTGATTAAAAACTACTGTTAGGCACACAATTCATAATTGCTTACTAGAATTTTAGCGTGGATGACCATGAGGTAGGTACTTTTATTTGTACAAATTATTACATCAGAACCCTACTGATCTCAAAAAAATGTAGGACAACATCATAAGTACGACATAAATATACAAGAGGCGTGGCTAAATATTAACAGCCGCCTGGGTCGATTTTCAGGTTAAACCACGCTTCCTTAGGTTGGTTCGTGGTTAGGTGACCACCTATTACATACTAAGTATCCTCCGTACCCCGGAAAGCACGTTAAGCCGTTGGTCCCTGCTACCATTTCTTGATTTTTTACTGTCATTACAAGTAGTTCGTGTCCCGAAACTCTGAAAACCAGTCTCATTAAGAATATTACCCAGTAGTAACTGGATTGTGGAGATCAGATAGGCAGTCGTTCCATGGAAAATACTGGTATTCAGCTGAATCCAGTTAGACTGGAAGCCGACCCCAACATAGTTGGCAAAAGGCTAGACAAATGATGGTAACATAATTATCCTAGAACCAAAAATTCGAAGTCTAGTGACACACACCAACCCACACCTGGCCTGTGTGATTACGGACTAGAATCACATAGAGAGGAGAAACTGTGTCCCAGCAGTGGGAACATGCTGTGTGTTGTTTTAGCAAAGGTGACAGAGATTAAGATGTTATGCCCTTTATGCCCACTTGCCTTTTGCCCAGTGTTAGATAGCCCATGTATCGAGGAAGGCTATATATCATCACGCTACGACCAATAAGAGCGGAGCAGCAATGAAAAATGATGCATAAACGGGGAAAATGTGACGCAGACGAAGTTGCGCCGGACAGCTAGTAGTTTATAAACTAAGTTTGCTTGCATCGGTGTCGTGGACTCGCCGCCTGACCGCCGTCGCGTACGGACGTGCCGCTACCTGCTCGCATTCCCGCTCGCTATCAGTGTGTGTCATCGGTTCGTCGCTTCCCAGTGTCGTGACGTCATCAGTTGTCTTTCGACTACACCCCCGAACAATTGCTGTCTTTTTATTAAGACAGCACTTGCTCATTTGCTTCGGATATTATTCCGATTTAACTTCCTTTGCCCCATCAGGGAAAAATCCTCAATTTCGAGGTTCTTGGTGGGAAACCTAACGGTGCCAACGAAACCGAGAGAGGGTGGTGACCCAACCCGCCCGCCTAACCCCTTCAGGGTCTAGGTGAAAAATTGGGCTCCGTCGCGTTCGCATGCGCCGCCGATATACTGTGCTAGTGTTTCCCGTTTGAACAAGTTCCTGAAAGCAAAGTTCCCTGGACTGGAGTTGGAGTTGCTACCAAGCCAGGACCCTCGGACTGTGCCTGCGGGAAGGTTGAAGCGGGTGAGTCACTGATTCAGTAAATTCCCTAAATAATTGGTCAAGAAATTAGGTTGTTAGGCGCGCTGAGCTTCACTCAAATGTCCGCTAACTTTTAGCCGATAAAATGTCGTCCCTCGACGACACAGATAAAGCGCTTTTGCGCTTTTTCTTGCGCGTCTTCACGACAGACCCATGTTTACAAAAATATGGGTCAGAAATTGCTGCCATTCAGCAAACCACCGATACCGTCACTGACTTCAGTGACGCGCTCGAGAGCCCCTTGTCACCGCCACCTGCCGACAGAGGCTTACCGCCAGCCGTCGCCGCCGCGATTAAGGCAACTCCAAGACCCATTGTAGTGAAACCCATTGTTTCGCAAACAAAGGTCCAGTCCGCACCTGCGTCCATTGTTCCCGTTTCTGAGAACATGGACAAAGGCTCACCGCCAGCCGTCGCCGCCGCGATTCCGGCTAACCCCGGACCCATTGTTAAGCAAACAATGGATCAGTCCGCACCTGCGTCCATTGTTCCCATTTCGGAGAAAATGGACACAACTGTGCCAGTCTCCGACTCGGAATCGGTTATAGATTCCTGCTCTGCTTCCTCGTCCTCTGAAGACGACTATCAAGTCGTCGGAAAGGGCAAGAGGAAAAAGGGCAAAAACTCTCAGGCCACCATGGCCAAAAAATTAGTCGCGCTCCCTCTCATCCCCTCTCCCGAGGCCTCCCGCCCCACCTCCCCGGTCCCCGCACCAAAGTCCGCCGCTGCTCATACCAGCAGACCATCCAGCCCTAAGGCTAACTCTTCAGCCGCTTCTTCAAAGAAGCTGAAGCCCCCTCCCCCGTTGTTCATTCAGGACAAAGGGAAATGGACAGACGTGTCCAAAATGTGTGTTGAGCGCCGCATTCAATACACTAGCGCAAAAAGCACCCAGCAGGGTATCAAAGTGGTAGTCCCTACGACCACCGACTTCAGGGAACTAACCCGTCAGCTGATCGGAAGGCACATAGCCTTCCATACATACTCCCTTCCAGAGGAGAAGCCCACCCGCGTGGTGATCAGGCGGATCCCGAAGGAAATCCCCACGGAGGACATCCTAAACGACCTCCAAGGCCAGGACATCCCGGTCGCAGCCGTCCACCGCCTTCATAAGGCGAGAGGTGGAGACCAGTACGATATGGTACTGGTCATCTGTGACCCAGTAGAAGGACACCACCCGATCTTCAAAGTGAGGTCGGTATGCTCCCTCACAGGCATCTCAATAGAGAAGCCTTACCGCTCAACCGTAGTAGGGCAGTGCCACCGCTGCCAGCTGTACGGACACAGCCAAGCCAACTGCCATGCGCCGCACAGATGCGTAAAGTGTCTAGGCGACCATGGTACGGCAGACTGCCCCCGTCCCAAAGACAAATCGCTATGCACGGAGCCACCGAGCTGTTTGCTTTGCGGCCAGTCGGGCCACCCGGCTAACTACCGCGGCTGCCCGAAAGCCCCCAAAGGCTCCTCCTCTAAACTGGCGAAGCGTGCAAACGCCCGCCAGCAGAGAGAAAGCCCATCGGTGAGGCTACCAACTGCACAGATGCCGGAGAGACTCAGCCCTCAGAGGCCCTCTCCCTGGACCTCGCTGAACCACCAGAGAGCCTTCCCGGCGCTCGGCAAAGCAGAGTCCAGCCCCATTCCCGGGCTATTAGATGCCCCTGTCCCCACTCCCGTGGCCCAAGCGAGCGCACCGGCGCCCGCTCGTCCCGCGCCTCCCAGCCCCGCGGCCGCGGTCTCCTCTCCTAACGTAACTTTAGAAACGTTAGCAAAGTTAGTCACCCCCGAAGCAGACCGCATGGCGGCAGATCTCAGGGAGGCTAACACTGACGGTGATAAGCTTAAAATTATCCTCAAGTCCCTAATCAAGTTAGGCGAAGCCTTCAGCGGCATTAATCTTTAATTTCAATGGATAATACGAGATTAACGTGTACCAAACCCCGATCCCTTAAATTAGGGTACTTTAATGCCAATGGCATTAGAGGCCAGCGTGATGAAATCGCCACCTTCCTCCGTGACCATCAAATTGATATCCTCCTCATACAGGAGACCTTCCTCAAGCCCAGTCACCGCGATCCGAGAATTGCCAACTATCGCATAGTTCGCAACGATCGGTCACGTTGCCACAAGGGCGGTACTCTAATCTATTATAGAAAGGAACTGCACTGCATCCCCTTAGATCCCCCTCCCATGGAGTCTCTGCTCGAGACTTCAGTTTGTCGACTAGGCATGACCGGTCATCAATCGATCACTATCGCCTCCGCGTACATCCCTCCCGGCGGCACGTCCGAGGAGCACACTCTGTTCACCAAAGACCTTGCCGTCCTCTTCGGCTTGAGTGACTCCGCTATCATAGCGGGCGACCTCAACGCCAAACACCCCGCCTGGAACAGCACGACGACCTCTGCCAGAGGACGTCACGTGTATAACCTGGGTGAGTCCCTCAACTTCGATCCCATCGCTCCTATGGAGCACACTCACTATCCCCACGACCCCGACCAACGTCCGGACGTTCTCGACATAGCGCTACTCAAGAATGTCAACCTTAAGTTGCATTCCATCGAGACTTTACATGAGCTTAACTCAGACCATCGACCAGTGCTCATGCACTTAGTTCCCCGCTCGGGTCCCTCTGACCCCAGCCAGCCCCCGCCGACCCAAGTGATAACCGACTGGAGGAAAGTCAGCGAAAAGCTGAAATCCACCACGTCGCCTCACCTGGAGGCCATCCCCGACCACATTGTCTCAGTCGCAGACACGACGGCCGCCATCAACTCGTTTACAGAACACGTGCAATCCGTACTAAAGGATTGCTCACGGGAAGTTCCAGCAATGAGCGATCAACGCTGGATTCTACCCGCTGACGTACGTGAACTGATAACCGAGAAGAACGCGGCCATCCGTGCCTACAGCAACTTTCCCTGCGACGCGAACAAAGCTCACATGCGTTATTTACAGCGTGCTGTAAAGAAGCGCACTAGTGAGCATCGTTCAGATCAATGGGACAAGACGCTTAGCGAGCTCGAGCCTACCCACCTAGCCTTCTGGCAGCTCCAACGCAAGTTGCGCTCCACCGAAGAGGCTTCGATGCCTCCCCTCACCCGACCCGATAAGAGCGTCGCATTCGACGACTCTGAGAAGGCCGAATGCCTAGCCGACAGCCTGGAGTCCCAGTGCTCCCCCAGCTCTCAACCAGTAGACAAGCGACATCTCGATGAGTTGAACGCATTCGTCGAACGTAAAGCCACCCTCCCTCCCGTAGAAGACCCTGATGATCCTCTGCCTTCGGTCACAGCTGACGAAGTGCAAGACATCATTAATAAGCTTCAACCGCGAAAAGCACCCGGCTCCGACGGAATCACCAATAGGGTGTTAAAACTCCTCCCCGCTCAGCTCGTCGTGTTAATGGCGGCCATCTTCAATGGCGCCCTGAGCAACAACGCCTTTCCCCAAATATGGAAAGAGGCCACTGTCATCGGTTTCGCCAAGCCAGGCAAACCCAAGTCTGAGCCCTCAAGCTACAGACCTATCAGTCTCCTGAACGCACTCGGCAAAATCTACGAGAGACTCATTTATAAGCGACTCAAAGACTTCGCCGAGGCTAAGAGTCTCATCCCCAACGAGCAGTTCGGCTTCAGGACCGGACACTCCTGCATTCAACAGGCCCATCGCATCGTAGAACACTTGAGCGCTGGCTTCCAGCGTGGAGCGATGACGGGTGTGTTGTACTACGACATAGCAAAGGCTTTCGACAAAGTCTGGCACAACGGCTTATTATATAAGCTGTACAAACTGGGAGTGCCGGACCGTCTCGTGCTCATCTTACGAGACTTTCTGTCGGATCGCACCTTCCGCTATCGCATCGGGAAGGCACTGTCTTCCCCCCACCCCATTAGAGCCGGAGTCCCTCAGGGCTCCGTCGTCTCTCCCCTTATTTTTACTCTGTTCACCAGTGACATCCCCAAGAGCAAGAAGGCTCAGTTAGCCCTGTTCGCGGATGACACGGCCATTTATTACAGTGGCCGCAGTCACGACGCTATCTATAGCACCCTCCAAACCTCAGCCAACGTCTTAGGCGCTTGGTTCCGGAAATGGAGAATCGAGGTGAACCCCGACAAGAGCCAGGCAGTTCTTTTCTCTAAACAGCGTAAAATTAAGCCACCCGCGCTCAGCCCGATCACTATGTACGGTAAGCCTATCCCTTGGGAGAAGCAAGCCAAGTACTTAGGAGTCATACTTGACAACCACTTGTCTTTCGCGGCGCACATCAAAGCAGCTCGCGACCGAGCTGCGTTTGCTATGGGTAGGCTTCATTTCATGATTTCGGCAAAAAGCAAGTTGTCACTCAAGTGCAAGTTGCGCCTTTATACCGCGGTGATCCGCCCCATTATGACGTACGCTTGCGTCGTGTACGCTCACACCAAGCCTAAGTACATCCATAGGATGCAAGTTTTACAGAACCGGTTCTTACGTAGAGTCACGGGAGCCCCTTTTTATGTCCGTAATGACCGTCTACACGTAGACCTTAGAATGCCCACCGTCCTTCAGTTTATGAAACGTCTTTCGAAGCGTTTCTTCGATAACGCCATTAAACACCGTAATCCCCTGATCGCAGCGGCCGCCCGTTACGAACCCTCGCGCATTAGTACAGTACGCCGTCCTAGGCATACCCTTGTCACTCCAGATGATGCTATCACCCTCCTCCAGGAGAGTAGCAAAGAGACTAGCACTCTTAAAAAGTTCCGACTCAAACCGCCGTCTTTCCGACCTCGCCGTCGAGGTCCGTCGCGACGTCCCGGTCCATGCCCTCCCCGACCCTCGCTCGAGCCAGCCCGCGATTCTGTGCCAGTAGTTTTAAATCAGCCCCTAAATAATGATACCATTCAGATCCAGCCTGTCCCCATGCAGTCCTCCCCCAGCGACGCCCTAAGCCGAGGATCGTACCCCACAGGGGGTGCCCTTAGCGTGCAGTCGCTTAGTTTGTAAGTTTTTATGCCCTGGCTGGAGGCCTTACTCTAAAGGCACCCACAGGATAGTCCGGTTAAGCAGACGACAACCTCATAGGTTGAACTGCGAGATGCCATTCAAAAAAAAAAAAAAAACATCGGTGTCGTGGTCACGTTGGTATTAGCCGCGGCTTGAATAAAATGGAGAACAGAAAGTAATCCACGAGATTGAAGTATCCTATGTAAGGTCATGGTATAACTTTGTGCCAAAACTCATTTAGCTGCTAAGTCTTTGAAAAAAGGTTAAGGAGTTATATTGGATCAATCAATTTCGTATGTCTTCCTATAGTTTGAAGACAAAAAGGACAAAACCTCATGAAGCTCTTTGTTCAATCTTATTTTCTTTGGCATCCAGCCAGGTAGAGAGGTAGGCTGAAACACAGCCATCCTTGACTATGAATGTATGAATAACTGCCAGATATGTACTTAATTCTAAAATTTTTGTGGCTTTTTGCCAGCGTGGCATTTACTTTAGTTACTGGCTTTGCAAATCGGGTTTAATTTCTTATTTTATTAGATTTCACCAACCAATCATTTTAACGTGAATTTAGTAAGGCTAAAATATCTTCCATTTTATTAGTTTGATTTAAGCTTGACTTCAGAAATGAGCATAAAAGGGAGATAGAGAGTTTATAATGAAATAATGAACAGTACTTTTGTGCTCTTCCTGTCAAGTATTTTACGTGTAAATTAATAAATAAATGAAACAAAAACCATAAAGTACATAATTATTATGTTTTTAGTTCCATTTAGTCATCCTCATCATCAGCCTAAAATGTTCCCACTGCTGGGACACAGGCATCCTCTCTATAAGAGGGAGTGGGCTGTAATCAACCACGCGGGCCCAGTGCTGGTTGGTAGATGTCAGTGTTCACCGTTTTTGAGAGCAGCGGTGATGAAATAAATTACAGAAAGTAATGCGCCTGCCTGGGTTCGAACCCACGACTTACTGCTAGTAAGTCGGGGCTGTCACCACTGGGCCATCACTGCTCTCATTGCTAGTAAGTCGTTCAATCTAGTGTCGAGTACATTCCCATCAACCGGGCACAAAAACCAGACGACCAGACTCCTTGGGATACTACTAAGAAATTCAGAACGTTTATGATCTATACTAATATTACGACCGCACGAAGCCGCGGTAAAAGCTTCTTCCTTCACGAGAAAAACGATATTAATGTACCCCTATTAAGCCCTTAAAAAGCCCTTTTATCTTCGCAGTCTATTAAATTACATCCTTTTTGGTCACCAAATTTTCTATTCAAATTAGACGAAAATTAATACGTAGGAACCACTTTACTTTATAATTGCCTTTTAAATAGAACGTAATAATTAATAAGTTGTCCCCTTTTCGTGACCTCTCCTTATTTTAGCTAGTATTTATTTGAAAGTGGGTTCGGCTAAAGACGGTAACATACTTACGTGTCGTGGCGTGTCGTGTCGCGCCAGAAGCAAATCGGTTTCATACATTTAATATGGTTAGGAACATAATTGGCGTGTCGTGTCGCAACGATGTATGAAACCGAATGCTTCTGGCGCGTCACGACACGCCACGACACGTAAGTGTGTTTCGGCCTTAAGTTAAACTTGCACGTGTGGGGTATGTTTCAATAAAATCTTGTTGTATTTTAAAAGCAGAATTCCTAATTTTATGGTCATTCCCTGTCCTTCTTAAAAAATTATTTGGGGTCGACGCAGCATGTCTTCTATTTCCATACTTCTCTATGACTCGTTATCCGAGCAGTTACCTCCTTTCTGCCTATAATGATTATAATCCTTTACACAGTTCGTCCATCGTTTCTTTGGTCAACCTACACGGTGTAAATCACCTCATCACGAAGCCGTCAACCAAGCATTGTGTACATGAAACTGAGTAACTTTACGAAAAAATTATTGCTGGGAAATGACTTTTTTTGGGGGGTGTAAAATCATGTTTTGTGGTAGAACTCAATGTAACGCACTCAAAACATTGTGCTGATGGACGGATTGAATAGTACGGGGGTCGTGGAGGTGTTTAAAGTAAAAATCTTACATTAATTAAAAAAAAACTTGTCAAAAAGTTGTAAATTTGACCCCTAATATCTCCGTAACTAGAAGGTTCCCAGGTATGGTGAAGAACAAAAAAATGATCGCAATGACAGGGAGAACCAGTGCCTTTCGGCTTCGTTAAGAGGTGTTTTACACCCTTTATACATGTAGCTATCCACATTCATACTCAAACTTTCCTCACGACATTTGCCTCATTCCTCCGCATCACATGCCCATACCACGACAATCGATTACTAAACAACTTTTCAGTCACCGGCAACACTTTTAGACTTTTTTTTTTTGTAATTTATAGCTCCTTTATTAAAAATATTTTGTAGTCTATGAAAAACACAGTTTTTTTTCCAAAGTGCTCATTTATAAATAACAGTATGATTATTCCATACAACGCAAACCTCTAGAGGTTTATCTGTGTGTGCGAGCTATTAATTCATTAATCATTAGCAGATATTGATGTTTTTTTTTTAAAATAGAATAAGTACTTACAATCATGATAATTACTAATCAAAACGCTACTTTACGCAAGGTAAGCCTTTGCGTAAAGAAACGTTTCAATGTACCTATACTTATAGCTTTTCGAACTCATAACATTTGTTCAATGTACATATTAATTGGCAGTCTATAAATATGTTTTCTTTTTTGTGTCGTTGTAACATCAAACCGTAATAAAATACAATGAAAGCCAATTTATGTGAAACATCACCGCCTCAGGCAAAAGCTTCATTTAATAACAAGTTCAAAGTATTCTGAAATGTAAATAAATTTACATCACTATGATATCATGTATTTGTAATTTAATTGATACAATATTACGGGTTGAGAGTTTTAATGATAATTTTGATATTAATTTTTCAAATAGATTTTTTATAAACGCATTTACGCGTCGTCTTTTTTTTTAAACTAGATGTGGCCGATGGTGTTTCGGATCTGACTACACTGGGAATCAGCCGACACAAACTCAGAGATCTCTCTTAAAGGTCAAGACATAATTATGGCCAACTCACATGAGGACTATGCAGATATGTCTCTGCTGTGGTCTTTCAAGAAAGAATCACACAGATTTAAGTGGACCTGTACAGTGTACAGCCTGTACAAGCATTCGTCAGTTGGAGTGTAGCTCGACTCATACCTCAAGAAGCGACACGACGAACAATACCAAAGAAAGGACATTTGGGTATGTCGTTTATAGTACTTAGACTGCCAGACAATCGTTAAAACAAACGGGAAAAACTCAAACAAAACCAATAACGTAACATCACACCTGATATCTTGTATGTGTTAGTAGACATAGTATATCTTTACTACACTCGCTGGATAGTTTATAAATCCCGTGACATAGAGGCGGGCCTATTGCCATCACTACCAAATACAGGTTTTGAGCTGCTGCTGAAAATACCCTGGTGGAAAAACTTAATAACACTTTGAGTACGAACGGGTTTTTCGTTTGAGCATGAAGCTTGTGACTGTGACCAAGTGGGAACAAATAAAGAAGATTAACGATTAAACATACATCAAAACGAATCTAATCGTTACCACTTAACACTAGCACTTATTTAGTATTTTTTATAGCCGTTTTATAAGCAATATGAGGCCATTATTCCACAATATTGTCCATTTTGTCTAGACTCGTTCATTAGGTTTTATTGTTATGACTATTGAAATAAACGAATTGTCACGTTCGTCATATTTGTCTTTGGACTGATATTCTTTTAATGGAAATTTAAAGAAGATTGACCTTTTGAGAAGGAGTCATTTTGCGAAAGCGAAGTTATGAGAAAGAGACATTTTACTACCAGTAGACATTTTGCGAAGGAGACATTTTGCACCTGAGCCCTTTTAACGTCATATTAATCAACACGTTTGAAATCTGTACAGTAATCTCTTATTTATTTTATGCTTCAGATATTAACTATCATTGACAGTACCTAGTTACAAGTAGTCAGTGACCCGTAACCACTCTTACCAAAGGGTTTCGTATTAACCAGTACCGAGTGGGTGGTAGAGGTCAGATAGGCAGTCGCTCCATGTAAAATACTGGTATTCAGCGGCATCCAGATAGACTGAAAGCCGACCCAAATGAAATGAAGGGACTAAGGGATGATTACTAGAATAAAAAAGCTCAAATTATTTATGAAGTGAAACTTCTTATGCGACTTCCAACAAGTTTGCGTTAAACGTTTAACGCTACCATGGAGGGGGAATAGAAAGAGACAGAGCGAGAGTGAATGCGTGGCACTCGAACGCATACGTGTAGTATAACGAAGTTTCACTTCTTCCGCGCGGAGGGACTCCACGCACTATTTTTTTTTATCAACTATTTGCTTTCATGATTACATTGGTACCTTAAAAATTTCATCCACCAGGTAAGATCAGAAGTAAAAATCAAGTATTAAATATACTATATAGTAAGTGCGCTAGCCCAGCTCAATTTCAAAATTTCACCATCGACGCACGATCGACTGTAATTTTAAAAGCCGACAAATTGATTCTCGACTTCCTAAACTTATAAAATCTATATCAATGTTCTTTAGAAATTCTGAAACTGAAATCGAAATCTGTCTGGCATTTAGATTAAGATTTTAGTATTAGAGATTGGAAAATTGAAGAATAATATTGGTGCTATGAACCTCTTAGCGGCAAAACCAATTAAGTTGAGAAGTTAATTTAAGTAATTTGGCTAGTTATTATAAGATTGTGTTTAGTGGATTAGCTGTAATAGGGGATGAGCACATTTTTTTGTTCTTTGTCTGTCGGATAGATTATTGAAAAGTATTGGACACGTATTTTTTCTTTTTTCACGTGGTCATAAAATTACGGAGATATATTGAGTTGAAATGGCGCATGACGACCCATCATGTAGGTAATTTTTATACCTACTTGTGACGTAGTGAGCCCCCACTCTCCAACTTTAATGAGTTTTAACTAAGTAATTTTTTGGTATATTGATAAAACAAAAAATACGTGTCTAATATTTTTGTATTACCTGTCTGACGGACAAAATAGAATGTCGTTTTCTTTACCCAGTCTTTCACCCCTTTTGGAAGAATAAAGATTTATGCCCATTTTATGTCTAATGGTGAAAGCGTGACTGCTGAGCATGAGGTGTTGGGTTCGATTCCAGGGTCGGGCAAAGTGTTATTTTGTTTTTCTATGAGGAATTTCACAGTAGCAGACACTGAGTTTGGATTTATGCCCGGTTGATGTCAATAGGCTAGCCTTCGATTACATGGGTCTTAAACATAACTGGGGAAATGTGGATGTACTATTAGGTACACTTCTGCCAAACCCTTCGGGGATTACAGGCGTGGCGTGGCCTGATACTATATTATAAAGCTGAAGAGTTTGTTTGTTTGTTTGCTTGAACGCGCTAATCTCAGGAACTACTGGTCCGACTTGAAGAAGAATTTTTTCAGTGTCAGATAGCTCATTTATCGAGGAAGATTATAGGCTATATATCATCGCTACGGCCAAAAGGAGCGGAGCAGCAATGAAAATTTTGCGAAATCGGGGAAAATGTGACGCAGACGAAGTTGCGTGGGACAGCTAGTAATGCAATAAAACAATTACTCTGATAGTTGAATTTTGTTCAGCATTGTCATTATCTGCTTAGCCTTTTTCCAATTGTGTTGGGTTTCCAGATTAAATAATTGTATTTTTAATAATTAAACACGTCTGCAGTCATCGGTTCTACGGCTAATATCGTCAGCCAATTGCCACTTCAGCTCACTTAGTCTGTGATCTATGTCGACCAGTCCGTAGGCACCATTATTTTACACTAGACTATGTCCGCGCCTTCGCACGCGTGGAGTTCGGTCACTGTCCCACGGGATTGTGTTACCCGGATAAAAAGTATCCTATGTAAAAGTATCCAGGTTATAAACTACCTGTGTGCCAAATTTCATCCAAATCCATTAAGTACTTTTTGCGTGAAAGAGTAACAAACATCCATCCATCCATCCATACTTACAAACTTTCGCGTTTATAATATTAGTAGGTAGGATAGAACCTATCTGGCCTCCACAACCCAGTTAGTACTGGGTACTACGATACCTCTTCGTCAGCAGTCGGGCCACTGTCTACTTTCACAACACTGTCCAAGATCTACAATTGACAGCCGAGGCCAATAGCTTAACGTGCTTTCCGAGGCACGGAGAAAACTAGTTATGTAATGGGTGGACGCATCAACCGCTTAACCCGGAAGCACGAGAGGCTGTTATTATTTTAGCCGTTTTGTTCGGCAGTATTTTTGCCATAACATTCCCACTGCTGGGAAACAAAACTTCTCTTCTGTGTGAGTTGCACCTTGAAGCATAATCAACATGGGGGAGGGGGAAATCTTTTAATTACAAAATAGGCCTAGAAAGTACTATTAGTCCTATTGTATGATAAACTTTCAAACATCACATGAAAACAACAGCCCATTTACACATTACGACTGTAAACCTCGCATCGTTGTATCGTAACGTAAACGTCCCGCACCGTGTAAATCCATTTAAATGTTTACTTCCTGTTCCAATTTCAAGTAAATTCATATTTATTTGAAGGGTTTATCATTGTTATAAATGAGAAATTATTTTTATTTTGATAATCTCTGAAAATGGAGCATGGTGTGGCTTGGATGGTGTTTGTCATTACAATTTATGGTGTTGTAGGGTGAAAAAAGGGGTTATAAATGACTGAAAAAAGGCACTTTTAACAATGCCGATCATACGTATTTATGTGACAGCAGAATACGCCTCAATATCATCTAACTAAGGCATGGAGTTGTCTCAACAACAGCCCATCTACAAACTGACCGCGGCTAGTACTGCTGCTACTTATCCTAATAAATTGATGACGTAGTAAGATACTGCATAAAAAAAAACTTACTCTTCCAAGTATTACAATTCTCATATTGCATTTCACAGTAATTTTCGAAGTTTTTGAAATCGCCTCCATAGCTACGGGCGCAGATTAACTGTTCTCTGTAACAAACCGTACATACATGAGTGAATTAATTTCATCACCACTGCTGAAAGGGCAGGAAAATGCTGACGATGACGTTCTCAAAAGGATGACGAGCGGAAGGGAGTGACAGAGTATCATTGAATGAGTGCCCAAGCTAGTCTTAGTTTGGTAAACCTTTTCGCATATTGGACATTTTAAACTATCACCTGACAGTTCTACCATAGGCCGAGGTTTTCTTGCGGGTGTGCCTCTAAAATATGTGGCAGTATGATTACTTAATTCCTCTTGGGTTTCAAAGCTCATATTGCATCCGAAACCAAACAATACTGGTTGTTTTATGTGTTTCTTTATGTTTGTTTGCTGTTATCACTGATCCAAATACCATGTAGCATTTGTAGCAAGAGAATCTTAGGAACCTCTTGTGCTTTCTCACGTGTAGAATAAAACTGTCAAGCCGTAACTTTCTTATTTTGCAGTCAGTACATCCTTGTACTGACTAAAACCCATCATGTTCCGACTTGGTCCTTTGTGTTCGAGGGCCACGGTATCTCTTTCGAACAGTCCCGCAGCCTTGGCAGGGATCGGCCCTCTCAGACCCCTTCCGATTTGCTGACATCTCCTTGAGACGCGCGTGGAACACGAACGCGCCGTCGACACGGCTTGTCGTCATAAGACGGACGGACGGTGACCTAGCACATTACTCATTGTCCACAGGCTCGCACATGTGACATCCCTTAACTCACACTAGTTTCTTGTGGTAATAATGGCTAATAGTTCACCCGCATTCCGCCAGTTTTGGTTAAGTTACTTGTAATAGGGGCGAGCCTAATACCATCAACATGGCTGCTACTGAGAAATTCCTGATAGTAAAAACCAAAAACACTGTCCGACCTAGGAAGCACATCCTGGCCCTCTACTCAGCGGTTGCACTTGTGACCACTAGACCACCAACTAGACTTGTCTCTGTCATCTCTGACCTAGACTCGAGTCAAGAGCAAACCTATCTCAAATAAAAAAAATAAAAAACCAACGAGCCAGTCATCTGATCACAATTATTTGTATTTTTTTTTTTTTATATAGTTCGCCCCACTCTAGGAATTTTTCCTGTATCGTGGGTGCGCTTACAAACATTTAAACCGACATACACAAACACCCAAAACAACTATATTTGGCCTTACAAATATTTGTTCCGTGCGGGGATCGAACCCGTGACACGTAGCGCAGCAGTCGATCGCTCTACCACTGCGCCAACCGTGCCGTCAAATGTCAATTATTGTGATGGTGCTGTACAGCACCATCACAGTATCAGAAATATGTGTGTAGATATGATAATCTGTTCCACATCCTTAAAATATGACTAGACTTTTCCAACACACGCTGTAGATAAAGAGACATTGAACCAACGAACTTGTAAGCCTTAGGACAGCGGTCTAGGAAGTTCTTGCACCCGTAGACAAAAAAGTCGGTTGCATAAAACTGTGTATCTTGAGGATAGTGGACGATCTTCTTTCTGTACTTCGCTTCCATACTGGGTAATAGGAAGAAGATACCGAAGATAAAACCTGAAGAAAAAAAAGGCAAAATTTAGGCATTAGAAATCAGTACAATATTTTTTTGGGTACCTTGCCTAAACTGGAAAAGAACCAGGGATTTTTGATACTCAGTAAATAAATCTCACTAGATTTATTAAATAAATCTCACTAGATTTATTAAATAAATCTCACTAGATTTATTTACTGAGTATCAAAAATCCCTGATTCAGTTCACTGTAGAGCAAAGACTTCGTATCTTTCCTCCCACTTATCCGATTTTTGTACTGTTCTTTATCAATCTTTAAGAATAGGATCGAGTTCGCTCCTCAATCTCCTCCTGGGTCTGCCGCGTTTCCGTTAGGGTTAAAACACTACTTTTGATATTTTGTTGAAATAAAAACTTTGCCCTAATCTTGGTATTTCTCTGGTATCCGTGCGTTTATAGACATTTAAAACAGCCAGACTCGGAACAACTATCATAATCTGTATTATTACAACAATTGAGCACGAATTCTTTAGTTAAGTCTCCAATAATGCGATAATTGAAAGATGGGGGAATCCGCTGGATGCGAGTCGTACGGGATTGGTCAATGTGGTGACACTCGGGGAGGCCTATGTCCAGCAGTGGACGTTTTTCGGCTGAAATAATGAATGCGATAATTAACCCTTAAAAATTTGTGATAAACATCTTTGTCAAGCTTTTGCTTTCTTATTCGTCCATCTGATTTTTAGGGTTCCGTACCCAAAGGGTCAAACGGGGCCGATTACTGAGACTTCGCTGTCCGTCCGTCCGTCCGTCTGTCACCAGGCTGTATCTCATAAACCGTTCTAGTTAGCCAGTTGAACTTTCTATAGATTATGTATTTCTGTTGCCGCTATAACAACAAATACTAAAAACAGAATAAAATAAAAATTTAAGGGGGCACCCATTGTGACGTTGCAAAATCTTAACGTCGACTTTTGGCGACATCTATCGGATTGTTACTATTGACATATCTCGTTAGTTCAGCCTCAGTAAAGAGATGGCGCCAAAGTCGTATGAACTTTAGTATAAGATTTAAAGTTTCTTAATTGTGACAATCAAAATTAACAACACAATTAAAGAAATAAAATATTCTAAAATTAAACTCAAGTAATTATTTCAGTTCTGATTGGTTTTCGATACAATAGTAAGATATTCCGGTTCATTGTAACTTTTAGTCGATGATTCGTTTATGGTCAGAGACTCTAGAGGACTTCGGAATTGTGTTTCCGTGATGGGAGTCGAGGCATTTTTTCCAAGACTGCAAGACAGACGACTTTGGCATTGATCGCGCTCCCTTGAGTTTTATAAACCAAATGGTGTGTCTTGGAGGGAGTCGCAGAGTCGAGATCCTTTTGCTCGCAGCCTGAGAAGACCGATGGAGTCGCAGCCTATTGATTGCTAGGTCTTGCCCCGGAATTTGCTGGTAAGACCCACGCACGTGGCCTCTTTATATTTCCTCTCGAAGTTTGAGTTCTGGTATCTTATTAGGGGGATATTGTTGCAGGTTCTGGCTTTTAGATGCTAGCCTGTAGAGGGACGCAGAAAACACGTTTTGGAGCGTGCTGACATCGATCCGGCGAGTGTGCGGATAGCGTGGCCGACCCATTTAGAGGTAGACCACGCACATTCAACGTCGTTCGTGGAAGCCATCCAGGTACATACGTCGTACATTCCTGTCGGTTCCTGATATCTCCCCGTAGGACGTGCTGAGCGCGTGGTTCTGTGTCTCACAGAACCGATGCCAAGGGGTTATTGACCCGCCGCTGAAAAGGGCTAATCACGCTATTTAAGACGCTATTTAGGACTCTGATTGACCGTTGGTTAGCGTATATTACGTGTTGAGTTTAAGTCACTGATAGAGAGAGAGCGAGAGAGAACCTCACTGGTCACTTATTGGTAGAAAGACCGTGTACTTGAGGGGTTGGTATAACTTACCGTGTATGTTACGTTTCGCACAACTAATATTTATTTAATTAACTTAAACGATTGAGCTTAAAGTTATTGGCGGTTCACCTCACGTTCCCATTACAAACGTCCCTGAGTTCGTATACTTTTTATGTCTCATGTCGATTACACGTTCACCTTGGTACGGAGACAGGGTGAGCATGTAGTGACGTGATTTTACAGGGTTGTAGGGAAGATTGTATCTTCTGTATTGCATGTAAGTACCTGCATTGTATTATTACCAATAAACTATGTATTGTATAGCAAGGTACTCGTTTAATTGAATCTTTCCCTTATTTTTATATACCCTACAAATTCACTATAGCACGGGTAGGTAATGAAACACGTCTGTGTCAAGTTGCCGTGTTACACCATACAAAGATTTTTTGCTCGGTTTTATAAATAATTGTACGGAACCCTTCGTGCGCGAGTCCGACTCACAGTTGGCCGGTTTTTTTATCAGTAATGTAGATAGATAATTGAAATATTCACAGAATACGTGTGACGCACTTTCATATTGTATATTTTCACTTACATATTTTTATTAGAAACTATAAAAAATATCGGCACGAAAACTTGGTAGTTTTATACTGAGCCGCGAAATTGAAATTGTTTTCGTATAACAAAAAACTATTGAGAGTTAAAGGAATATAACACATAAAAATTTACAAGGTTATGTTTTAGGGTCCCGTTAACAAAAAATGACAAAGGGATTACTACTACGCTGTCTGTTCGTCTGCCTCAGGACCGGGTCTTTACAACCGTTGGAAACTCGACACTGAATACATTCTTTTAACGTAGGTAATGAGGTGCGGAACCCATAATGCTTTGGTGTTTTGAGTAGGGATAGATGGAGTAGAGGAAGATCAAAGAAACGATGGATGGACTGTGTGAAGGATGATATGGCAAGAAAGGAGGTGTCTGATGAGATGAAGTGTAATAGAGAAGTATGGAAGAAGAAGATATGTTGCGCCGACCCCAAATAAATTAGTATAAAGGCAGGAGAATTATAATGATAATGGTGGCGTGGAATCGCACACTAAGTGCCAGATCTCAGGGGGGGTACTATGACGCTTAAAACATTATCGCTCCATTCCTATTCCAGAGTGGGAAAGAGATGGAGCTAGACGACCTGTATAGCTCCGTCTCTTTCACTCACCAGGCCGGTTTTTCTATCAGATGAAAACCTCATAAGAGATGATTTTTTAATTTTTAGGTAAATTTTTTACTGGCCACGGTTGAAACGGTTGTGATTCGGAAATTTTTGTTTTTCATTGAATAGAAGGAACAGTAATGAGTCGGGCATAGCTCGGGCAAATACGAATGGGAATTATTAGATTTTTATTTCGTTAACTTTTAAAAGTATATGTTAATACATTACCCACCACCCAGCCAGACATTGTGTATGATTATAGTACTGTAGACTGTTTGAAGGGAAACATAAATTTTACTATGCTTGTTTTTAAATTTGTGTGGAAATTTTAGGTTTGTGATGTACTAGTTAGCGAAGCGATAGATTTGTATTGCATTATTTTATTCGTTTTACAGTGATCAAAAAGGTTGTATTTAGATGACCCCTGCACAAATCGTAGTTATAATAGTTTTTTTTTTTATGTAAATAAAACTTTTTGCATCAGCTAATTTTAGTCTTTAATATGGGGAGGTCCTCTTTTTCCAATTAGTTTCAGGTGCTCTTTTTTCAGGACTGCAGCGCACATGATGCTGAATTTTGATGGTACGGTTGGCGCAGTGGTTGAGCGATCGAATACTGCGTTGCGTGACGTGGGTTCGATCCCCGCACGGAACAAATATTTGTATTTCCTACAGATAGTTGTTCCGGGTCTGGCTGTTTGTGTATGTGAGTTTAAATGTTTGTAAACGCACCCACGACACAGGAGAAATTCCTAGTGTTTTGTCAACGTTTTTTTTTTAAAACAAAAAAAAAACAAATGAAGCTAAAGAGGCATTAAATAATGGGGGTTTCATGAACAAAATACCCATTTTCCAGTATATTTGATGGATTTCAGCATATTTTTATTCGAAAAGTGGCGATAGCTATCGCTACGCGCAACAATGTGCCACCCACCTTAACTCCTAGCTATAAATTTCACTATTTTAATAAAATAAACCAACTTGTTCTAAATCAAATTCGCCAGTTTATCGAAACAATATTTCATAATCAAACGAAAAATAACAAACTAGTAAAGGCTTTAGGCATATAAAATTCTATTGGTAATTCCTATTCCAGTGTTATAAAAATGTTTAACTTACCTACAGTTTTTCATGAATAAAATTGAATATTAAATGTGGAAAATTTTGGGAAACTGTTTTGAGAATAAATATGGAGAAGCCAGTGGCGTTGCAGTCGACAGCAACTGCATGCAACAGTGCTGCCACGGCTTAAGATCGAAAGTGACGTCATAACTCCGACGGCAGTGGCATTAACAATTTCCTTTATTAAATTTTGCGAAATCATTTGTATGAACATAATACGTGGTAAATGTATTCCATGTCCTAACACAGATCAAGGTGTACCAAAGTTTTTAGGGTTCCGTACCTCGAAAGGAAAAAACGGAACCCTTATAGGATCACTTTGTTGTCCGTCCGTCCGTCCGTCTCTCTGTCTGTCAAGACCCTTTTTCTCAAGAACGCGTGAAGGTATCAAGCTGGATTTATATCAAATACTTAGGTCTACTGCCCCTTCGAGCTGTGAAAAATCAAACTCTAAGTCAACGCAATCAAAATATACAGCCGTTTAGGCTGCTAATTTCCGCAAATTTTCGACACTCGCAAGAGAATCAAAACCTACTTCCCGTGAACTCAGAATCTTGAAATTTAGTACAAAGCAACGTCTTATAGCACAGATAAAGGAAAAATTGCGAAAACCATAAAGTTTAGTAACATCATATAATAAAAACATTTTTAATAATTTTAAACTTACTACCCCTTATCTCATAAACGCGTAGAGGCGTAAATATTGGTGCGTAAATATTGGCTCACCGTGGGCATAAAAAACTCTTGCAAAAATAAAAGGCTATTAAAAATACTCACAACTAAAACAAACAATCCGATATTAACTCAACATTATAAAAAATATGAAAAAATTCTAAAGAAGACGGTAACGACAGCAAAAAAACTACACTACAAAAACAAAATGAATAAATCTAATAATAAAGTTAAGACAATGTGGAGCATAATAAATGAACGTACAAACAAAAAAACTGCAAGTGAGAAATGTAACATAACCCTACAAACGAATAAAAGCGTAACTTCTGAACCCAAAGAGGTTGCAAACATATTTAACGATTATTTTGCTTCTATTGGGGAGACTTCGAACAACTCGACAGGCAAACCGAAAGGATCTCCAGTTGTATGCCCTACAGAGAATACAATCTTCCTCAGCCCAATTGATCCTTACGAGGTAAATAATTTAATAAAAAACCTGAAAAATAAAAAAAGTCACGGTGTTGATGAACTTCCACCTACCTTATTAAGACAATGTGCAGATGAATTAACCTTACCATTTTATATATTATTAAATCAATCATTTGAAGAAGGATCTTTTCCCAATCTCTTAAAAAAAGCTCTTATAAAACCTATTCACAAAAAGAAATGTAAAACTGATCCGAATAATTACCGCCCCATTGCCCTCTTACCGACAGCATCCAAAATATTCGAAAAAGCTATGTGTAATCGAGTATATGCTTTTTGTGAAAAATATCATATATTTAATGACTGCCAAAACGGCTTTCGAAAAAACCGCTCCACTACCTTAGCCGTTTACAAATTTATTCAAAAAGCCCTTGACATCATTAATAATAAAAAGTACGCGATAGGACTTCTGCTTGATATGACTAAAGCATATGATAAAGTTCAATTTGAAATATTATTACATTAATTATATAGTATAGGACTCCGCGGCAAATGTTATGACTGGTTTGTATCTTATTTGAAACATAGGGAACAAATAGTTGAAATTGAACATAACAATAATAGCAAAAACGAAATAGAATTAATCAGATCCGATAGCAAAAAAATCACCGCCTCAATACCGCAAGGAAGCGTAGTAGGATGTTTCTTATTTCTTGTTTACGTAAACGACCTCCCTAATAATATACACGAGCCATGTGTCCTATTTGCTGATGACATAATTATCTATACTGACCTCATGCGAAAATAACACCAACTTAAACGATAAATTAATTTCCATACTAGATTCTACAATAAACTGGATGACGGATCACAACCTAGAAATTAACTTCAATAAAACTAAAATAATCTCATTCCACCCTCGCCAAAAAATACCAATAAAAATAAACTTTAGCTATAAAAATAATAAATTAGAGTTAGTTGATAACTTCACCCTATTAGGCTTGAACATTGATACACATATAGATTGGAAATCACACATTCAGAAAGTAAGAGCAAAAATATCTAAATTTTCATACGCCCTCCGCGAGATCAAAAAAACTACAGACCTTAAAACCGCATTAGTAACGTATTACGCGTACGCGTACGCATGGCTTAAATATGGTGTAATATTATGGGGCAACAGCACTGACGCGCCCACGCTATTTACCCTACAAAAGAAACTTATAAGAATCTTAGTAAATATTGAAGTCACCGATAGCTGTAAACCCCACTTCCAGGAACTAAAGATTCTATCCCTACCCTGTCTTTACATATTTGAAGTTTGTAAGTTTGTGCGTAAGTACCCAACATTCTTTACAAAAAGAGAGGACATACAAACGAAAATTACCTTAAGACATAAAAATAGACTAAACATACCAACATCGCGTATAAAAATACACTCCAATAGTACCTTTGTCATGGCCATAAAAATATATAATAAGTTACCCGAAATAATAAAGAACCAAGATAAATATAACATCTTTATCAATAAATTGAATCTTTTCCTTGTAAGCAAATGTTACTATAGTATAAGCGAATACTTAAATGATAAATTATAAGTAACTTCATAACTTACGCCTACCTACTTAAAATGCACATTTTTATATTTAAGTACTTTCTTTTTTTATTAAAATAAAATAAATATGGAGCGTCCAATTAAATTACTTACCATGGATATTAAATACGTATAAAATACGCAATAAATTATAATAGTAATAAAACAACAATAAATAATTTAAAAAATACATGATTTTAACAATGTTACAAATTGATTGAATAAATGTATGTAATCTTTAAAACAATAATTCTAACATTCTATTTAGTAATATTAAAACACTAATTTATTAACTAGGTAACAAAAAATATAATATATCACATTAAGCACCCAGTGTTCTTCCTCCTCTCTCCTACTTGATCTTGCTGCGCCCGACAGGGTTCATAATTGTGACTTATATAATTATTTCCCTTCCATCTATGTATTTACATTATGGTACGCAATAAAGAATTGAGAATTGAGAATTGAGGTCAGGTTTGTACGGAACTCTCGGTGCGCGAGTCCGACTCGTACTTGTCAAGTTTTTTTTTTTTTTCAACCTATTCAGCCATCATGAACTAAAAGAGTAATAAACTTGTCAGTTTCCTGTCGGAAGACAGACAGCCAGATATACAGGGTAACAGAGAGACTGAGCTACTTTCGTCTTTAAAATATTAGTATGGAAATATGGTAATGCATAACGACCTACCTTACTAAAGTAAGGAAAGTAGTGATGATTGGAATCCGAATCTACCACGACTAACAAAACTGTCAACTTATATAGAAAACGAAACCTATAGATCTCTAAACTCTTCTATTACTCACGTAGATTTAAGCGATTATCAGCGAAATTGCCGTATTTACGTATCTCAGGCGATACGTGATCTGTTGCCATTTTGATGAAACCTGAGACATAGAATAATACCTTACAGAAGGTTGACTTTTAGAAGTTCTTACAGTGAGTGAGTGCAAACACTCTCGCGACTGTCATTTGTTTGAGATTGCTGCGTTACCAAAATTATGGATTACTAAATTATTATGCTCTTAGAGAAACATAATCTTATATAATTATTTTTTTTTGTGTCACAATGTTAGTTACTGTTACCGTACTCCTCCGAAACGGCTGAACCGATTTATATGAAATTTTGTGTGCATATCAGGTAGGTCTGCGAATGAGCCAACATCAATTTTTCATACCTCTAAAACCCATCAAATTTTCCAAGCGAAAGAAGTCGCGGGCAGTAGCTAGTTTATTATAAGGAACACGCTCAACAATGAGACTGTCTTCCACATTCGTTCCAAGTAGTCAGGGCCCGACAGTTTGACAACCAGTCTTACCAAGGGGTTTCGTGTTGCCAGTACCTGAGTTGTGGAGGTCAGGCATTCGGTGCATGTAAAATGCTGGTATTTAGCTGCATGTGGTTAGACCGGAAGCTTTCCACATAGGTGGAAAAAGATTAAGCGAGATGATAATGAGACCAAAGGAATGTCACCCCCGAGAAAACCATTTTTTTTAATATTAATCTACTTTTGACCTCAATTTTGTTCTGGGGACAGACTAGAGATGAGGTCGACGATGCAACGAGCTAACCAAAACAAGTCTATTTTCAAACCAAAAGAAGCCTATTAACTCGCAACGTTAATACAGTGGGGTCATATAAACTCGGGAACATCGACACAGGCAGGGAACTTTATATAAAATGAGCAACGACAGTGTACTACGACAAAGCGGGGTAGAACAAACTTTCGTGCTAATTCAGAAACACGAGCATTACCGGAACGCATACCTTTTTAGGTTTCCGTATCCAAATGGTCAAACGGGACCCTATTACTGAGATTTCGCCGTCCGTCTGTCCATCCGTCCGACTGTCACCAGCCGGCCTAGCATGACCGCCGTAGAAACGGGCTATGTCTACGGAAGAATCGTCAATTTGACAGATATTTCTATCGTCCCAAGCATGGCGATATTAAGAATGTAGAAAAGAAATGTCAACAAGTCTACAACGTCGAGCATGACGACCATATTTTCTCTTCTTTTGACATTTGGGGGTAGAAACATTACTTCTGACAAATGTCAAACTAGTCTTATTAAAAACTAAATACGAGAAATACGTTTTGTGGTTGCGTTGAGTTACGTTCAAAAGGTTGAAATGTTATTAAAATATTTAGGTTTAATTTCGCGAAAAAGATCCAGGCCTGGATCCAGGATGCAGAAACACCATCCCGCCCACGAAAAATGAAAAACTCGTGCAATTGGCAACTTTGTTTTGTTAACTAAACGTAATAATATTCAGGGAATATAAACATCACGTGATACGTCCCCGTTGCTATGGAAAGAATTTCTTTCTGTCTTCGTAGAAACGCGAGTCGACGGGGCACGCCATGCTCGGCCAGAAGAAATGTCAAGTTTTATAGAAAAGATTTCTTGTCGTTTCTTGGTAGAATAGAGATAGAATGGTCATGCTAGGGGGGCAGGCTGTATCTCATGAACCGTGATAGTTAGCCAGTTGAAATTTCTACAGATTATGTATTTCTGTTGATGCTATAACAACAAATACTAAAAGCAGAATAAAATAAATATTTAAGGGGCTCCCATACAAAAATGTTTTTTTTGCTCGTTTTTGTAAATAATGGTACGGAACGCATCGTGCGTTAGTCCGACTCGCTCTTGGCCGGTTTTTTTTCTTGTTTAATTGTAAGTAAGCGTATCATGTGAGTCCGACTATTTACATTCATTGTTGAAATCAGACCTTCTGTATCAACTACACTGTTTTCTTTTCTTGACAAGAGACAGTAAGTAGAAAGCTATGGGGTTAAGTGGTAGAAATTTTTAAGTTAAAGATTATGATGAATTGCTTTTCTATATTGATCTTAGGTTGGTACCTAAAGTGGGGCGACGTTGCTTTTTTTTTAAGTGCCCTGCGGTTTTGAGAATCGATTGCGGATTTGGTTTGTGGGGAAAGTCTGTCGCAGTTGTTACATTTAATTTGTTAATCTTTTTTGGTGAAGTAAATTTATAGAAAACTAGCTGTCCCGCGCAACTTCGTCTGCGTCACATTTTCCCCGTTTTCGCAACATTTTTCATTGCTGCTCCGCTCCTATTGGTCGTAGCGCGATGATATATAGCCTATGTCCTTTCCCAGGTTGAAATCTATCTTCTTGCCAAATTTCATTAAGATCCGATCAGCCGTTTAGTCGTGAAAAGGTAACAAAGAAACAAACATACATACAAACAAACAGAGTGACTTTCGCATTTATAATATTAGTATGGAATTATGGATTTATGATTGCCAGTATAGCCAGGCTATATAAAAATATAAAAGAAAAAGAGACGAAATTAAAAAAGATCCCAGAACTATTCTTCTTCTTAGCGTCTCGATGGCAATCTAAATTGTGTCGGCCCAGAACTGAGCCAATAGTTTAGCGCCCTCTATAGCGTCCATCAGTTCCTGTAGTGAACAAACAGCAGAACATGCTATTAAGTGCCGCATTGTTTGTGGAACAG
Organism: Cerastis leucographa; assembly: GCA_963082945.1. Classification (NCBI taxonomy): domain Eukaryota; kingdom Metazoa; phylum Arthropoda; class Insecta; order Lepidoptera; family Noctuidae; genus Cerastis; species Cerastis leucographa. Next base: position 7,265,132 of record OY720370.1, read on the forward strand.
CACCACATTTACAGTTCAAGTCCAACTATTTATCACACACATTGAGATTATTATCGTCTTAACACGGCTGATCAGATTTTGATGAAATTAGGCAAACAGATAGACCACGACCTCAGTTATGACCAGTGTTAGTAGGTAGATTGAGGTCATTGATCCAAAACATATATGGGCATTCCTCCGGAATTGGTTGATTATTCAAAAAAACCGTTACGTACCTAGGAATTGTATTAAAATGGGCAATATTATATTCTTCATTCACCTTCCTTTAAATTTTGAATTGAGTAGTAATAATATCACTACCAACATTAACAATATTTAATTGTATCCGCAAATACTGGAATTACTTTCCGGAAAAATGGTTTAAGCATGTTATTTTTTCTGTGTGCATTTATGATACAAATAACAAAAATCAATCCACCTACTCCGATCACTATGACACAGAATACTTCTTTTCTCGACATTATGATTTCGTGTGGTAAATTCCGACTTCCATGCGAGCAGAGCCGCTGGCGAAAGCAAGTCTATTACAATTTTCCCTTTCAAAACAAATCAAAGCTACCTCATTCGTCACAATAAAATGCGAATCCTAACCATTTATTAGCAAAATACGCTTTATTTCAGTTATCATGCAAATAGAACATTTCTCAAATAAATGTGCTTACTGTATCCGAAATAACATGCGAGTGCTACATCACAGTAAACGGGATATAAATATGTTTGATTTATGTTGTTTTTATCTATTTTTTTAAGCCCCACCAAAAAAGAGGAGTATTATAAGTTTTTATGTAAAGGGCTTGGCAGCCATATTGATTATCATGGGAGAGATCCCATAGTTACCAAAATAGTGTTCTTGCTGGGGACTTTGTTCAGCCACTTCTTCTTCCCAGCTAAAACACTAGGAAGTGGCGAAGGGCGGGCGTTTTGGGGGACTGTCTCTTGTAATTTTGACGTTGAAAAGTGCTGATTATCAGCCTAGTTTGAATAAATGACTTTTGATTTTGGTTACCAAGCCTTCCGAATTATTGTACAGTACAGGTACATACCTATCATTTTTATCTTCCAATATGTGTGTCTCTCAGTTTGTGTGTTGTTGGTGTCTTACTGGGTTGTGGAGGTCAGATAGGCAGTCGCGCTATGTAAAATACTGGTACTCAGCTACATCCGGTAAGACTGGAAGCCGACCCCGAAACAGTTAGGAAAAGGCTTGGCAGATGATGAGTGTTTGTGTGTAGTATCATAGCGGAAATATGCTATAGGGAGATAGCATTTAAAAATACTGAAATAACTAGTTTTTTTTTATGCCTGTATCCACTGGCACATTAATTCCTCAGCTGAACACTGCCTAGACATCTATGGTATTGCAGGTATACAGTCGTCCCAAAACTATACTATGTGGACTGGCTCCATACAAAACCCCCTTAGCAATTCCCAGTTTCTGAGATTGTCAAATAAAGTCATACTAGCTATTATTATTTCGTATAAATTATTTATTTTTGTATTTTCTGAACTCGGTCCTCCTAAGCTCAATATTTCAAGATATTCAAACACTAACACTATAGCTTAATTAAACTCTGGTAAGGAAGAGAACCTAGGTTACCGACGTAGCCCAAAGAATTGCCAAACTTAAGTGCCAGTGGGCAGGGCACATTGCTCGTAGAACGGATGGGCGATGGGGCCGAAAAGTTCTGGAATAGCGACCGCGAACCGGAAGACGAAGCCTCGGAAGGCCTCCCACTAGGTGGACCGATGACCTGGTGAAGGTTGCGGGGATCCACTGGATGCGAGGCGCACGGGACTGGTCAATGTGGCGTCACTTGGGGAAGGCCTATGTCCAGCAGTGGACGTCTTTCGGCTGAAATGATGATGATGATGAAGGAAGACCTAAACTGACTCGGCCTATTGCTGTCTACAGCTGAATTTGGGCCTCCCCCAAGTTATTCCACAAAGCCCTGTCCTCCGCTGTCTGCATTCACAGCAACCTAGCCACGTCTTTAGGTCGTCGGTCGATATCACTCGGGAGGAGAAAAAGGTCTAAAAACAGCAAAATTCGCATACAGAAGTATGAAAGAAGAAGACAAGACACGGAGACCCCAAATAAACTGGGATCAGGGGGGTTACTATGATGCTTAAAACATTAAATGTTCCATTCCTATTCCAGAGTGGGAAAAAGATGGAGCTAGACGACCTGTATAGCTCCGTCTCTTTTTCACTCTGGAATAAGAATGGAACAATAATGTTTTAAGACGTCATAGTACGCCACCAGGGCAGAAGGATGGTGATGACAAGTATACTGTTACTGATACTGCTGGCCTGCGTCATCCCACAGCTGAGCAAATGCATCTCCTCATGACTTCCAGTAGTTTGCAGTTCAATCCAGAGCTAAAGTGACCGATTTTTTTTTATCTTGTTCCACTTTTTGTAGTAAGCAACAACTTAATGTCGGGCCTACGCAGCTATCTGCCCATACTTGAGAACGAATACTTTTCGTATTAAGCAACGACTTATCGTCGGGCCTACACTGTCCTCCCATACTTAAGTAGTTACTAACGCTGTAACATTCAAATATTGTAAAACAAAATGATTTTAAAAGAGTAACCATGGAGTTCTTGCCGCTTCTTCTCCATAGGAAACGACCAAAACCATGCACCTTTTGTCGACGTTTTATAAGTGCCAATGTAGGCCTATGTAAAATCGGAAGGGGTCCGAGAGGGCCGATGCCTGCCAGGGCTGCGGGCTGTTCGAAAGAGATACCGTGGCCCTGGAACATAAAGGCTAAGAAGGAACATGGATGGGTTTTAGTCAGTACAAGTCTGACACCCCCTTCCGCTCTACCCAGAGCGGGAGAAGTCATTTGATGATTTCTCATCCGAAAAAAAAAGGCCTATGTAAAATAAAAATTTTTTTTTTTTTTTTTAAACGTTGCCCCACACTAGGATTTTCTCCTGTACCGTGGGTGCGTTTACAAACATTTAAACTCACATACACAAACAGCCAGACCCGAAACAACTATCTGTAGGCCATACAAATATTTGTTCCGTGCGGGGATCGAACCCGCGACACGCAGCGCAGCAGTCGATCGCTCAACCACTGCGCTAACCGTGCCGTCTTGCTCTTCCCGCCATCTTCGCCGAGGTCAGAGAAGTAAAGTTCAAATGAAACGGGAACCACCTGCCAAAGTTCGTCCAACCAATTAGGTCGTCATGGCATTAAACTATTTCTATGGCAAGGTCACCTGACAATGTTGGTCACTTTTCACGCACAGTTTATATTTAACTGTCAATTATAAATGGCTAAACGGTTAATGTTCTAATCGCGTTTTGCATGCCATGCTTGACTATTACCTTGCCCTTTTGCACTTCGGAAATGGAACTTTTATTTGTGTGAATTTAAAAATGTAATTGGGTTAACTTATTTTTGGCCATTTTTAACCGTCTTCTACAAAAGGAGAAGATTATATGGATTCTGCCGAATCTTTTTTTATATATGCTCACCGATTTCTCCGTGATTAATAGTCCGATTTATGGACTCAATATAATAATAAAGATTTATTGTTGTTGTACTAGGACTAGATTACATGGCAAAGTAGTATAAGATAAAGCACAGGCAAAATAGTTTCTTAATCTAGTTAGTGGGTGCCGTACTGGTCTCCTAGATAGGTTACAAAGTGTTTAGGAGAAACAGTTCCGAACCCGTCAAGAATGGTTGACTTATGACAGCACGTGTTAACTATGTTAGAATATAGTAATCATTCGCAAGCTACAACATGATAGACAATTTGAGACTTATAAACAAAATCAAAAGAAAAACTTAGAATCTAAAATAGCAATTTTGGAAGAAAAAAAAATTATAAAATTAAAAACTTATGAAAATAAAATGTTCAGTATTTAGGTGTGGTGTGCATATTGTTAGTGTGGTGAGTGTTTCGTTAAATTAATGTGGTGTGTGATGCATGTATGTTTCGGAGTGATCACTTTTTTTAGAAATTCTTCGGTTTCGTCGTTGCTCAGGTTAAAAAGGAAGATGCGAACAGTCTTTTTGCACTTAAAGTTTGTTAAGCCATAATTGGAAATTTTTGCGTTGATTTTATTGTAGAGTGATGGGCCACGATGGAGAGAAAACTTTTTTAGAAAAGCTGTGCGTGTAGGTGGAATTGTGCAGATTAGGTCTTTGCAGCGTTTAGAGAGTTTTTTAAATGGTGTTCATCGGTGTTGCAGACGGACTATATATAAAATATATTGTTGCCTTACATTAAGTACGCTACATGATTGATATAGTTCGAAAGTTGGGAAAAGTATCGGTCTGAACGTAGCCACTTTCAAAATAGCTCTGTGTGCGACCTCCAAAGGCTTGAGTATGGTCTTTGCAGCTCCACCCCAGCATGATATACAATAGATAAGGATGGTTTGACAAAGAGCAAAGTAAACGTTTTGGATGATGCACTGGTAGTAATGCATTATATTGAGTCCTATGGTAACACTTAATTTTTCACACAAAAAAAAGTCGTTTTTTGGCAAAAAAAAGGTCGTATCTCAGCAAAAAAGTTGTTAAGACCGTTTACGCCTTACGACATTTCGTGCAAACTTTCAAGTTCTTAATTTCCGAAATGACAGAACCGATTTTAATGAAACTTCATACTCATAAGCAAGATACATAGGTCTAAAAAGTTACTAAAATACTTTTAGGCCTTTCTATCCTGCTTATGTATATACAAGGTGTTGTTTTGCATCCTCGTCAAATTCAAGGAGGTAACTATGCTAATGATTCTCGTCCCGAATCACTAATAAAATTAGTAGGTTTTTTTTTATTTTTTTTTCCTTTTTGCGGAAATCGGAAAGTGTGAATCACCCGTGTTTTAAACATAGCCCATCTGATCCTCGCCTTATAACCTCGCTTACACACAAAATAAAAAATCTCAAACGTTTATTCGATCATTTCTTATTCCCTAAATAAAATAAACCACGTTAAGGGGTTTATTCCCAAATACTGACAAACTTAAACAACCAAAAAAATCAGCTTTTATTAATAATTAACTAGTAACCGTAATTTTAATTGATTATTTATATCTTTTGTGACAACCTCCTGAATTTTGACGAGGATGCAAAACAACACCTTGTAATAAGGACTTGAAAGTTTGTATAAAATGCCGTAAGGTGTAAACGCTCTTTTATATCAAACTAGCGTCCCGTCTGCGTCACATTTTCCCCGTTTTCGCAACATTTTTCATTGCTGCTCTGCTCCTATTCGTCGTAGCGTGATGATATATAGCCTATGTCCTTCCCCAGTTTGAAATCTATCTTCTTACCAAATTTCATTAAGATCCGATCAGCCGTTTAGTCGTGAAAAGGTAACAAACAAACATACAAACAGAGTGACATTCGCATTTATAATATTAGTATGGATTAATTAACTTTTAGTAATTCAAAAAGTAATACTTTATTTATAATATTTTACAAATTATTATTATTTTTAAAACTAGATACTTAACTAAAATAAAATAACAACAAATTATAAAAGGGCGTCAAAAAACTCCTCCTCAACGCTGTCAACTAGTAACGTGCCCAAGAGACTGGCGGCGTTGCCACGTTGTATGGCAATACTTAGCCTCTGGCCAAAGTAAAACCCAGCCCTTGGGTCACGGGAAGTTAATTAATTTGATATACGGAACTCTTAGTTGACGGCTTCGTTAAGGGTCCGTTCATGCATTGCATATATTTCTGGCCAATATGTCACCCATGCACGGACCGACCTCAGCCAGCACAGCTTAACCAACATTTGACCCGTGCTACTGTTATAATTTAGCCCCGAGCCCTATTAACATGGGTTATTTATTCACATGGCAACTAATTCCTGCTCAGTTTTGGCTGAAATTGACGTGAAAGAAACAATATTTATAAACATTGTTGTCATGTTTTGGAAACATTCATCAGGTTTAATTAATGGCATCAGCGTTTATGTATGTTTGTTAAACAGATGTTAGAAAATGTACATTCTTTTAACATAGACATAACAAAACGCCTGTAATCCCTGAAGGGTTGGGCAGAAGTGTACCTAAATAGTACGCCCACATTTCGCCATCTATGTTTAAGAGAGTTTACGCCTTACGACATTTCATACAAACTTTCAAGTCGTTATTTTCCTAAATGACTGAACTGATTTTGATGAAACTTCGTACACATAAGCAGGATACACAGATCTAAAAAGTTACTAAAAAACATTTTCGAAAAATAGTGTTACAGTTAAATTAGACCAAATTTAAATTTTCTATAGAAACAGAAAATTCCAATTATCTCTTGTTTTAAAACACATTTTGAAAATATTTTTTAGTAACTTTTTAGACCTATGTATCCTGCTTATGCGCATAAAGTTTCATTTAAATCGGTTCAGTCATTTCGGAAAAAAACTACTTGAAAGTTTGTATGAAAAGCGGTAAGGAATAAACGCTCTAAAGTCGCATGTTGAAGGGGGATGCATCTATTGCCAACAACCGGACGTAAATTCAGGGTCCATGGCTGCTAACTAAAAAAATTCTGTTGAAAAACCCCAAAAACACTTTGCCTTACTGGGCAATCGAACCCAAGAACTCATGCACAGCAGTCACGAAAACGGTCACTAGACCAATGAAGTAGTCTTCAAAACAATCTTCTTAATCACCATGAAAATAAATAGTGCGTGGCGTCCCTCCGCGCAGAAGAAGTGAAACTTCGTAATACTACACGCATGCGTTCGAGTGCCACGCATTCACTCTCGCTCTATCTCTTTCTATTCCCCCTCCATGGTAGCGTAACGTTTAACGCAACCTTATTGGAAGTCGTATAAGAAGTTTCACTTCAAAAAGTTATGATTACTAAGGTATATATTCTCGTTCATGACTACTATAAAGATAAATGAAGAGACAATGCTGTTATTAAAGTACAATACAATGACTTGATAAGTATCTCTATTTAAAAGTTTCATCTATATAATCCTTTTGATGAAGTTACTAAGTATTCATTACTAGCTGTGCCCGCGACTTCGTCCGCGTGGTAATAGATTTTTTCTAAAATAGAAGTAGTACGGAATAACTTAGGCTAAGTTACTTCTTATTACATCAGCTATCTGCCAATGAAAATCACGTCAAAATCATTGCAGCCGTTCCAGAGTTTAGCCGGAACAAACAGACAGACAGACAGACAAAAGTTGTAATTTTGGTATAATTATGTACCTACCGTATATACATTCATATGCTTGTAGTAAAAAACGGTTTTTTTAATATGATAAACATACACTTTCTTTTTATTTATTTGTATGTATAGATTGTATAGAAGATGTAGAGATATATACAATCAAATTTCTGTCTTAACGTTTTCTAAGAATAGAAAGCGATGCGAATGAATGCGAGTATTAGTAGTAGAGTAGGGTTGGTAGGGTAGGGTAGGGTTGGTAGGGTAGGTAGGTAGGGTAGGTAGGGTATGTAGGGTAGGGTATATAGGTAGAGTAGGGTAGGAAGGGTATGTAGGGTAGGGTATGGTAGGTAGGTAAAAAGTGCATTGCAACGCATGCCGGGGGCTAGTTACTATAATAATATTCTAGCCTAGGTAAGTACTTATGAATATTGCTATCTAATGCAAAATACGAAATATACGTAAAACCTCGACGCGCCAAAAAACCAAGGATATATTTTTATCGCTCGCGATTCCTGCGCTAACCAACCGCTTTTTCATAGATCGCACGAATTCAACCGTTTTCGGTGTTGCCAGCACATTTAGTCGATGACAATAAATTCAAAAGTTTTACACATCAGAACCTAACACTATAATATTATTTTCAACTAGCACACATGCTTCAGTACCTAACATGTACTGTTTACAAAATCTTACAGCACCAGCTACAAGGAAAATATAAATCATTTCCGCACGCCATATTATTGTTATGAGATACTGAAAAACATTACCAAGTATTTTCACATGAAAATATGACAAAATGTTAGAAAAAACTTGAATATTGAAGTAATACGCGATAATTCGATTACTAGCGATATGCTCAGTGTATAATATCCGAAAACTGTGCTACAAAAGTTAAATTACAAATTTAAAAAACTCCGTCCGCTTTGTTTAGTGTTTGTGCTAAGCGGTCTCCCGATGCTACGAGATGCTTGGATTAATTTTATTTTTGGTTTTTTAGAGGATTTTTTTGGCGGGGGTTTTTTTTTTAATTTGTCAATTAATTTTTATTTCATGCTTTTTAAACATAATTTTTTTTTTCTGAGCCTTGACTGTCCCACTACTGGACATAGGTCTCCTCCCATTCCTTCCAATTTTCTCGGTGATGCGCCTCTTCTCGCTAATAATCGAAAACAAGGAAAGTTATAAATTAAAAAAAAAACCCGAGCTTTTAGGGGGGAGGGGCGGGTGCAGCCTCCCCCTGACGATGCCCGTGGTGTCAAGGGACATGAATTCAAATTTTGAATCGACCAGACCCGTAGAATTTGTTTATATCCCTTTATCAAATAGAAAAGAGGTGATGAGCTTCAAACGGCAGATCAGATTTTCTCGATACATAACTAAGAACACTCTCGATTAAAACACTTTTCAAACGACACCAATTTTATCAAAATCGGTTTATCCGTTTAGGAGCTACGTTGCCACAGACACAGATACACACGTCAAACTTATAACACCCCTCTTTTTTTTGGTCGGGGGTTAGAAATGTCTGATAAAGACGCGTGGAATTTCGTTTAATATCCGTAGCTCGTATATTTTGTAAAGTTGGTATGGGAAATTGAATAAACAAATTGAACATTGGAATATGTATACTGCTTTTCTAGGTGAGCATTATTATGTAAGTTAGCACGAACGTATTGGTAAAGCTCAACAGATAATCTTAATGTAAAATCAAGTATAAGCATACTATGACTGTCCGTGGTAAATTGATTTGAATTTTCTGATATGACAGTCATTTAAAACTTGCATTTGTATGACAGCCAATCTTATCAAGGGGTATCGTATTACCTGCGTATCCCCTTGATAAGACTGGTAAGACTGGACGACTAAGAATGCCTATCTGACCTCCACAGCCCAGTTAGTAAGCATGGCTTTAAATAACGGTGAAATTTTCGTAACGTTACCTTCATTTGTAAGTGTTACCGTTAATATTAAAATAACGTTACTAGATATAACGTTATTTTTGCAAATTTTTATCGTTAATTTTTATAACCGTTAATTGCAACAAACCTTGCGAACGCCGCATTTCGTGGGTCGCTAGGTCATGGTTGAGGGAATCAGTATATGGTTAGCAACTTAGCATCTCACATACCACACACAACCTTGAATGTGACCGGGTTTTAGCTAAATTAACGGTACAGTAACGTTATTATCGTATATTAGGTTAATTGTATTTAACGTTAATTTGCTGGTAAGGTTATTAATTAACGTTATATTTTTGTAAAGTTAATAAGGTATCACATTGGAATTAACGTTAAGTAACGGATATTTTTTTGTTAGTTGGTAACGTTAACAAGCCCTGTTAGTAAGTATACTAACCGGGTTGTGAGGGTGAGATAGGCAGTCGCTCCATGTAAAGTACTTGTATTCAGATGCATCTGGTTAGACTGTAAGCAAAACTCAACACAGTTGTGAAAAGGCTAGGCAATTGATTATTTGTATGACAAGCAGGCATATGACATGATAATATTTTAGATATTTGTACTCATCAGCATCATCGTCATTTCAGCCGAAAGACGTCCACTGCTGGACATAGGCCTCCCCCAAGTGACGCCACATTGACCGGTCCCGTGCGCTTCGCATCCAGCAGATCCCCGCAACCTTCACTAGGTCATCGGTCCACCTAGTGGGAGGCCTTCCAACGCTTCGTCTTCCGGTTCGCGGTCGCCGTTCCAGAACTTTTCGGCCCCATCGCCCATCCGTTCTGCGAGCAATGTGCCCTGCCCACTGCCACTTAAGTTTGGCAATTCTTCGGGCTACGTCGGTAATCTTGGTTCTCTTGCGGATGTCCTCATATCTGATTCGATCACGCAAGGAAACTCCGAGCATAGCCCTCTCCATTGCCCTTTGGGTGACCTTAAGCCTTCTGATGAGGCCCATTGTGAGCGACCACGTTTCGGTACCGTATGTAATCACTGGCAATATAAATATTTGTACTACTTAGCTTCAATCTTCTCCAAACTCCTTTTACCAAACACCTGCGAAACGGCTGAACCGATTTTCATGAAATTTAGTGTGGATATCGGGTAGGTCTGAGAATCGGCCAACATTTATTATTCATAATCCTAAAACCCATCAAAATTTCTACGCGATCCATGTCGCGGGCAGCTGCTAGTCTTTAATATAAATGTTTAGCACGTTTTCAATTTCCTCCGATTGAACTGCTTAAAAATTTCTATTACACATTGAAGAGGGCTTACAGAAAATCTAAAAAGTAGACAGCAAGATTGTATATTATTTTCAAGAACAAATATTTTTTTGAGAGCAAAGGACTTATTGCGAACTCGAGGAGTATACGGAACGTTTTATGATTCGAACTATTTTTAACCGACTTCTAAAAAAGGAGGAGGTTCTCAATTCGGATGTTTGTATTTTTTTTTTGTTTGTTCGCGCATTATTCCGTCGCTTGCCATGCCACGCATGGCATGCGAAAGCATTATTTTGTTGGAAAAGGTATACTTCCCAAATGGTCCCATAGTCACCAAGTCGGGATCTGATGATGGAATCTTGGCGAAATCGAGGGAACTCTTCAAATTATATAGGAAAACGTACAGTGATTTTGGTATTTTCTACAACAAGTGAAGCATTTGCGTCCAATAAAAACCATTCTACCATCAGATCTGATGATGAATCCAAGAGACAGGCTTCGGAACTCCATAACAAGGCAATGAATCTTAGCTGTGTCTGGGCTTGTTGGAATTCTAACGGTATGCCCTCTCCAGGTGTATGCACCGATGACGCTGAGATTTATGATCGGATTGGGTGATTCTTCTTTAGTTTGATGCGGAATAGTTGCCATTTGGTCCCATAAAAAATTAATATAGTTTGGCCATGTAGTTTTCATTTTTTTTTTTAATGTAAATTTTCACGTATGTACACCTATTTCTCCGTGATTACTGGACCGATTTAGATGATTTTTCACTTATTTGGTAAAAAAAGCTTGCCCGGTGGAGCCATATGAATTTTATTATCTTTGCGTAGGTACTTTTTGAGTTATTCTCTTTATTATGCATTTTGTCCTTTGTCGTATGTATGGACGATGTGCTGGTGTCTAGTTACAATGTAAAAAATATACTTGACTAGGATTAAAGTGAGATACCACAAGTCCACAACTGAAAAGGCTAAAATAAAACCTTTTTACGTAAAAAAAAACTACTTTTTAGTGTTTTTTTTTTGGAAGTCGGTTATTTTTTTTTCGTAAAAAAGTTTTTATAAAATTGAAAAGACTCATTGCGAAAAAAATAGAAGAAAGGCACGCCCGACCGTCGCAGGCAACCGGTGCCAGACTCACTTTGAAATGGGTCTGAGGGTTCGACACAGACAGGTGGCAAAATCGCATACACATAGATATTAGTTTTCAAACGCGATTCAGCAACTGTAGATGCCGAACTGAATTTGAGTATAGAAGTGTGGGTGTACACTATTGTACAGTTAGTACACCTCCAACCAACCCATCAGGAATTCCAATCCTGATGTTTATGTCATATGCATATAATGTGGTGTTCCCTAGAAACACTAGATAGGGTTTAGATAAAAACCGCCATATGATCAGTAAGTAGATGACTTCTGTTATGTGCTCTCGCTGCCCGGGATAAGTGAGAACTGGTCGACACGGAATCTTAAAGCTCACGCTAAGTTTATTAGTATATGTATTATATCTTTACTATTTGGCAACCTGTCTAATCTACTTTAATTAATTATACTCTTACGTTGAAAAACTTGTCTAAGACAATCAATCAGCTTAAGGAATATACTTTTCCATCTACAATTGCTCCATTTAATATACATTACTAGTGGCTTCCCACCTGTGCGCTCTTCCTTTTTACAGTGGAACATAGTGACAACGTACCCGCGACCTAGCTTAGTGTTACTAAATAATACATAGTTGTTGCTGGACTAGTTAATACTAATCCAGCTGTTTCACTCAACTATAACCATTACAGCCCTACCTGCGCAGTCCTAACCGAAGTTACAGTGGCACAGTATCAAGTGTATTCTATTTTGCCACCTGTTTGTGTCGAGTAGAACCTTTAGGTCTAATTTAAAATGAGCCTGGCACCGGTTGCCTGCGACGCGCGACTATCGGGACTGCCTTTGTCACGTGAGATTTTAATGACTGGGGCACGTTAAATAGTGAACGCTATCATACAAGTCCATAGACATCAAAATGCTGTCACCCAAGCATTCTGTAAATCAAACTAATTAACTCTACACGTTTTTTTTTTTCCTGGGAAACGACTTAGTTTCTTGGGTGAAAAATTTATGTAAAGCGACTACATTTTACGCACTTAAAACATTGTGCTGATGGATTCATTGAATAGTATATGGGTCAAGGAGGTATGTAACTTTGGCGTATCCGCATACTCGTATTTAACAGATGACTTCTTATGAGAATGAGGGCGTTTATGTCATTTATAAACAAACTATACCTTTCAATATGTCTAATGAGGTGGATGTGGGGCGTATTGAGCTTGACTTGAGCTTAGATATCGACTAAAAATATCAGCTACATACTGCAAAATCTTTTAAAATAAAAAAAAGCAAAAAGAATAACGACCGTCTCGTTCTGAAATAGGCCTTAACACACATTTTCTACGCACATTTACTGAAGTATAATTTAGTAGTACCACGAGGAGCGCGTGGCTAAATAATAACAGCCGCACGGGTCGATCTTTAAGGTTAAGCCGTGCTTGCCGAGGTTGATCCGTGGATGGGTGACCATAATTACATACCGAGTTTCCTCCGTGCCTCGAAAAGCACGTTAAGCCGTTGGTCCCAGCTTTCATTTGTAGATCTTTGAAAGTCGTTACGAGTAAGTCAGAAGCTAAAAGTTCGACATCCAGTCTTACTAAGGGGTATCGTACGTATTACCCAGTTACTGGGTTGTGAAGGTCAGATAGACAGTCGCTTCATATGAAATACTGGTACTCAGCTGCATCCGGTTAGACTGGAAGCCGACCCCAATATGATAGTTTGGGAAAAAGGCTAGGCAGCTGATGAATTTAGTAGTACCGTCTGAAACGGTTATTATATTTAGATTTTGTTTACCGTTTACCGCGTTTGGTTTACCTTTAAATTCAAGGTTAGCATTAAAACTGATTTGAAAGAAGCGTAGAAAATGGGGCAACTGTGTGAGTGGCATAGTAATGGGAGATTGAAAGATTTATTTAGTGTTGTTCTACTAAATAATTACTTCTTAGGAAAGTGTGAATCGAAGATTTAATATATATATAATTATATATGTTTCGTGTTTTGACGAAATGCAGATGTTTTTGGAATGTTGGACTTCGAATGTTAGCTGTTTTTTAGTTGTTTTCTTAGTAGGTAAACGAACTAGAGTTGAACAGTCATGAGATTAAAATAACAGGTAGGCTGTCTAATTACTTTTTTTTTTCTGGTGGTAATGTAGCTATACGTATTCTGTCTGTAGTTGATATGCCTGGTGCTCTGGTGGTATTGCAGCTATACGTATTCTTTTTGTTTTTGACATGCCTGGTGCTCTGGTCGTATTGTAGCTATACGTATTCTGTCTGTAGTTGATATGCCTGGTGCTCTGGTGGTATTGTATCTATACGTATTTTTTCTGTTGTTGACATGCCTGGTGTGGGCTGTAATCTACCACGCGGGCACAGTGTGAGTTGGTAGATGTCACATGTCTTCGAATTTTTAGTTCTAAGACATGCCGGTTTCCTCACGATGTTTTCCTTTACCGTTTTTGAAAGCAGCGGTGATGAACTTAATCAGACAAAGTAATGTGCCTGCCTGGGTTCGAACCCACGGCTTACTGCTCGTAAGTTGTGGCTGCCACCACTGGGCCACCGCTGCTCTGCGTTGTGTACGAAGGACCTAATTCAATGAAAACAGCAACAAACGATGCACGGAGACGAACATAACATTCATAAAGTTAGATACAATCCAGAAATGTATTATAAGTTTTCAAACTGACACCTGACAACACTGACAACTGACTGTTTTCTTGTGTCGCGAACAGTATCGAGTTGTGAGTGACAGTGGTAGTGGTACGGAGCACAAAAAACGAACAAGGAAGAGGGTAGACCTGTCTGCACATAAACACCCACCCGTAATAACTTCAGTCTCAGTTTATCCGTGATCATGGCGTTTGCAACAGTGCCGAAATATCGGGAACTCGAAACAAATAATACACATTGTAAATATCCCGTTGCAAGTGTTATTAAGAGAAATGTATTGTTTGGTATCGAAAGTCCTTTCGTCTTTTTTGTAGTAACCGTGACAACTACAGAGACAGATAATTATTTCTGTAATATGAAATTTGCAATTCAATATTAATAGAAAATATTATATTCATCCTAAGGAAAAATGTGCAAATAAACAAATTACATAACGAATATGTTTGTAATCAGCGTTACATCCATATTATATTACTCTTAGCAATTAAAATATTTTCCTCATCCCTCATCGCTGTTCCACGAGATACCTAAACGCTCACGCGACTTGCGTGTTGACAGAGACCGGGGAGAAAACAAATGCAACCAGTTGTTTAGAACACGTAACTAACGGAGCGAAAGGTACTCCGTCAAGAAAACCAGTGACGCGCGAGCGCGTCAACCTTGATACAAATCGCCTCGCCCGAGGTTGTGAATAGAGCTTTAGTAAAATTGTTTTTTTTTTTTTTTTAAACGTTGCCCCACACTAGGAATTTCTCCTGTATCATGGGTGCGTTTAAAAACATTTAAACTCACATACACAAACAGCCAGACCCGGAACAACTATCTGTAGGCCATACAAATATTTGTTCCGTGCGGGGATCGAACCCGCGACACGTAGCGCAGCAGTCGATTGCTCAACCACTGCGCCAACCGTGTCGTCAAAACTTTTTACTTTTTACTACTTTCATTGATGAAAAAGATAATTATAAATATTGTAATTAGTTACATAATTTATTATGTTACCGTATGACAGTTCGTTGTAGACCTTAATTCGTACGGAAATGGGACTTTTCCAATGATGTGAATTTTCCAAGAATTCGGAGTTAGAATTTATCTAATCTCGCCAACTTTATAACACAATTATTTTCCTAATTAGAGGAGATAGGAATGGATGGATCATAATAAATTAGTATGTATGAATTGTGTGTTTTAGGGTTCCGTGCCTCAAAAGCAAAAATGAAACCCATTGGCTACGAATCCATTTGGAGGTGACTTGCTTATCGCCTAGGCATGCTACTTCGATACACGCAAGGAGCCTTGCTGTATTTCGTTTGGCTATTGAAGTAGCATGCCTCTAGGCGCAAAGCAAGGCATATGGCAGTGCGTTCGAAGCCTTTTTGGATCAGTTCGTTGTTTTTCTGTAGGTCTACAAACTTTTTCTATCTACGTTTCCTACCCACCCTTCCTACCTACACTACCTACCAATCCACCCTCCCCTCATAAACCTTCCCTGGCGTATGTAGAACAACTGTACGAAATTTCATCAAAATCGGTTCAGTACTTTCTAGGGCACGAACAGCCAAACAGACATTGATTTTTATTTAGGTATATAGATTCCTTTCTAGTCAGCTATTCCAAGATTCATTAAAATAAATGTTATTTGTTTGTCTGAACTTTTTACCTAAAAAAATATTATTTCATAACATATTTATACCACCTAGTTTGGCCCTAATCCAAATTTTATGACTTTCTAGGAACGAGGACCAACTCATAAAATTCTATTTTCATTGCTATCTAGACTTCTAGATCCAATTTTATCTCAGACCAATAACTATGTAAAATTGTCGCGCCAACAAATTCAACCCTATCTACTTAATGTGTGCTCTTCGTATTTCAATAACAGTACATAACATTACGCCTGTAATCCCCAAGGGGTTAGGAAGAGGTGTATCTAATAGAACACTGACATTTAGCCAGTGATGTTTAAGTTCCATGTGATAGGGGGCAAGCCTATTGCCATCAACTGGGTACAATTCGAGACTCCATGGCTGCTACTGAGGAATCCTTGATGGCAAAATCTAATAACACTGTAGCGACCTACAAAAAGCAACTTACAACAAGATGTACTACAGCGCCATCTATGAGAAACAGAAGAACTAATATGGTCTGAATCTCGCAAGCAAAGTTTACATCGACTTAAGACTATATAGCCGACAACAACTGTCGGGCAGTAGCCCACCAGATAACACCTGTCTGGTCGGAGGATCCTCCCTTTTCTATGGATTATCGAGGAACTTTACACCCTGTTCCTCACACCCCTAAAACTCTTTGCCAGACCCGGGAATCGATCCCAGGACCTCATGCTCAGCAGTCAAGCTTACGATCACTAAACTAAAAAGGCAGTTTTTTGTTATTCAATTTATATTTTGGTCTAGAACCCGTAGTAAGCACATTGTCCCAGCAAAACACTGGGCAATTAAACCTTTTAATATACTGTTTACAAATAAAAAATGTTTATTATTAAACTTGATTATTGAACAACTTAAAATCATTTATTTCAAGTAGGCCAGTTACAGGCACTTTTGAATTGTCAAATAGTCACAGTCACAAGACATATTATCTGTGAAAGTACTGTGGTTGCCCATTCCAAAGGTCTCTATGGAGAAGAATGGGCAAGAAACTCCATGTGACCATGTGACTTTTATTCCTTTACATACCTATATAATTATTTACACTTATTAACTAGGTATACAGCTAAAATGACGTAAAAATGTATTTATTAATTTTTAAATTATTATAAAAAGGTCATAGCTTTGCCGCGCGTTATGTAACCTTCTTTTTTTATATCAGAATCTGTTTTACTGTCATCTATCATTATTTCTGACACTACTTCTATTGTCGTTGGAACTCTGGTGTGGGTAAAAACAGAAAATTTTGTACATTATTAGTCTTCTTCTTCTTGTGTACTTGGTCTTTCTTTCTTTCTTACAACGTCTACACACCACCCTACTTACAATCTCAACATCTTCAACTCGAGGTAACTTTTCTTTGCTTTTCAGGGTTTTGTACATAAAAAGGAAAAATGGAACCCTTATAGGATCAGGAACCCTTATAGGGTCACTTTGTTGTCCGTCTGTCTGTCAAGACCCTTTATATTGGGTACGCGTAGAGGTATCAAGTTGAAATTAACCATATTGTGTAGATCTAGTATCTCTAAAAACTTATATTTCGACACTGTCTAGAGAATCAAAATGTATAGGGTATATACTTTCTGATGACCTAGAACTATAAAATTTGGCATGTAATATATTTGGCATGTTAACTACCTACAAAAACATGGAAAAATCTGAAATCTATACATTTGTACCTAACTAAATCATAAAAAAACGGTATATAATTTTTTATGATTTAATTAACGCGCATAATAAAAGTGAATTTGTACGGAACCCTCGGTGGGCGAGTCGACTCGCACTTATTTGTTTTTTTTTTACTTTTACTACTATCAAAAAGGGTGAAAACTTACCTACCTGGCCTATTCATGTCCTCCTAATTAACCACGTAGGCCGGCAATGACCTCCGTACATTGACCCTTCGGTGCGTGTTACGAAGAAAACGCAAGTGTAACGTGATACGGGGAAAATCTACGGATTATGTTGCAGCGAGTAAGTAAAAGTGTAGATTCAAGTTAGGACCGGATTTTAGAATGATCTTGGTTGAGCTTGAGTAGATTATAATCTATAGTATATGTAGATCAAAAGCTAAAGATCAAAGGGGTTTGGGTAACTTTGAATGAACCAGTGGCAGGATTTTTTTTCACAGCAGCCACAAAAATAATTGTTGCTAAGGTATAATGGAATATAATAGTAATGACTCCTAAAAGAATTTTGCCGAAAATTATATCGGAGCTTAAATGTCTTATATGTCAAAGGTTGTTCGTTGATTACCTACTGCTAATTGTTTGTACTTTTTTTTTTCATCAAATATTAACTCTTTCCTACCGTTTGCCGTATGTTATTATTTCCCGAAATTTGATCTTTAGCAGCGACACTATTGAACGGGGTAAAAATACAGGGTGTGTTTTTTTTTCCAAATTAAACGGGTTCGATTCTTGGCTAGAAAAATTCAAAAAACCAATGATGCAGTTTTAGTTTCAAAATCGGACTCGAGGCTCCTTTAAGTGTTTTTCGCTATTCCTCATAGTTTCGGATTTGGCCTTCCACCCACTTGAAAAATTCACTCTGTATATCTCGGCTCCAATGCCTTTTGGAAACATTCATAGAAGAAAATTAATGTCTTATTGTGTTCTTAATAATAAAATATTTTTGATTAGTACCCGCAGACTTTAAAAAATTATGACACTTTTTCCCAAACCGGATTAAAGGAATCCGGACTATACCACCCAAACTCTAGAACTAAGCAAAAATAATAACCTGACTGACAGATTATGTCCCATTCTGGAAATAGATCCTTTTGTCCGTAGAAAATTGGACCATCCGTCAAATCCAATCATCACAGCTTCCGTTAGGTCGTAAACCTAATTTAGCTTTCTATCCATTAAGTAAAATAAGAAAAACACCTGTTAGAAGATTTGACTTTTTTCTGTATACATGGTACACACGGCAACCAAGTTTACACAACCAGTTTATGTGGATCTCTCATTGTACGGAAAATCTGTACAAAGCGAAGCCTTGTTATACTGGCAAATGTATAGATTGATGTCTCGCCGTGTGTGTTTGAGATTTCTGACCATGAATGAATACTTTTTTTTTTTGTGTAAAGAAACACAAAAAGAAAAGTTAATATCAAATGAAAAAAAAAAAAGACAAAGAAAGTTAGATCTTAACTTCGTTTCTTCTGAGCGCAGTCGGACAGGACATACGTATGTCATCTAGTTTTAAAATACTATAATTTCACGAGTATAAGTGGATTAGGTAGGTCCAGTATTACAAAAAGTAATATTTTATTTTAAAACTGTCATAAAGCATCTCGCTCTCTACTGTTACTCGGAAAATTATTGATGAAATATAGGTCTATTGGAACACCTGTAATAACCCGTTGGGGATGACAAACATAATGTTATGCAAATGAAAAACTTCACAAAAAAACTAGTAAGTTGTTTTAATAAATTTAAATAAAAGATACTCTTAACTATTATGGTGAACCAGAGCCTTCATTCACAAAACCTATACTGCTCTGTTTCACACCCCATTAATTCACTTTTACTATCAAATCAAAGGGAAACCATCAATTTCAAACATTATACAATAATAATAAAATCAAAAGAAAAGTTAGGGAAACCACGAGCATTAGATCTGTAAGTTATACGGCGGGGGTGGTAAACCTTTTCACAAATTTGTTCAATAAAAAGTAAAAAGCCTCATCGAAAGTGCTAGTCAGAATTGTACATAAATGTCTCTAGTCCAACAAAACTTTGTATTTCTTGTATGTGTTGCTATGATTAATTAAGGCTATGGTAAAATGGATCTTGTAAAAATGCTAATTAGCTAGCTATCAATTACGTGAAATTATACTATCCTTATATAATTATAAAGGCAGTCAAATATCTGACGGCATAGGCCTTAGTAAATAAGATTTCGCTGTCACCCAAAAGATGCGAAACAAAAAAAAGCAAAACAACGATTATTAATTGCTTGAAAAAGTTTAAATTGCAAAACAAGGTGTAGAATTCATTGCCTTGACTAACATTGACACCAATTCATAAAATACAAAATTTCAGGAATTTGAAAATAAAATAATACATTCCACTGTAGTCTCTATATTTATTAATTTAAGGCATAATGTGTACCTTATTACAATGTTTACCTTAAAAAAAATGCAGAATCAGCGCAGTGCTCAGAATTTTCTTTTCAATGGTTGACAATCCCTGAGAGTCAGTTTCAATTTGTCCGGATCGTATAACTTTGTTTCTAGATCACTTAAATAGCGAATCAGGAGCGTTCGGCTGACATTGATCTTGTGGCTACTGTCGCACGCGCAACTCATTTGACATCAATATTATTTTATTTATTTTTGCATTTTTATTATTTTAAAAGTGAAGTGTTGTGTTGTAAGTGGTGTTTACGTGATTGAATACAATAAAAAGTAAGTTATTTTCTTTTGTCATTTGTAAATTATTTACGGTCTTGTTCAATCGCAGTTTACAAAAAAAGTGCCATGTTATTTTCAATCATTTATTATTCAAGGATATTATATTTGGCTTTTAGTGGCATAAAAAGGCTTTTTGAGCCCAACGTGTTGACGAGGAATAGGGGTTGCCCTATTAAGGGTTTTTTGAATGAACTATTTTTCAGAGTATTCTTCGCTTTTTTACGTGATAAATAAAAATAAGGCTGTTTACAGGACTCATAAAATCCTATTAAATAAGGATTATTTGAATGATCCGTTTATCAAAGCTCATTTTAAAAACCTCAAAAGCTTATTTTCTAAATTCAATGAAAGCATAAACAGCTTTTCAACACATTTGAAATGTAAACATAAGTATTTCGCTTTGCGCCGAAATCGTTAAGTATCAGTCAGTAATCCTTTGAAAGAAGATTTTCAAAATAATCCCTTTTTACACTTCCATTGGATTTGTGAAATCTAAGGGGTGCTTCACACCATGATGAATTTGGTTGATTTTAAAAATATTAAAAATTAAATATATTGGCGGCTTCGCCCGCGTGGATTCCGGTTGTTGTCCCACGGGTTCGAACAACCCGCATAATCCAGGTTATAAATTATCTGTGCCTAATCACGATTATTAATTAATAATTATTATTAAACCGTTCCTTCCGCGGTGGCCCATTGGTGGCAGCCCCGTCTTACGAGCCATGGGTTCAATCCCAGGCAGGCGCATTACTTTGTGTATTTTTTTTCAACACCGCTGCTCTCAAAAACGGTGAAGTTAAACATCGTGAGGAAAATTTCTCTCTGAGGGACTCACGAGGACCCATTTTGTGCGCGCCCCACTGCAGTTTTGAATCGATAGTAATCCCCAAGAATAGTTTCCGCTATAACATCAAGTTTTTTACCGTCAAGATTTAAATTTAGGTTACGTTGTGGTACATTTGGTAAAGAAAACTTAAGACATTTTGTTTTATTCGTATTCAGTAAAAAGTTTGCCGATCAGCACGGCAAAGCCGTTGTGTCGTAATTCGGTCGGCTTTATTCGTCACCAAATACTGCCGAAGCACATGTGGAGTATCTCTAAGAGTATTTACTCACGTTGAAATAATTAAAGCCTTCGCATTTCAAACTGTGTTTCATCGTAATGCTCGCTGTATTGCGGTGTAAGCACAAATTCAATTTCAATCTAAGTATGACTGAGGCGTTCCGTGCTGTTATTGTATCAGGGCTGGCATTGAAGTTAATGCATTTATTTATTAAACCATTTACAGGCGCTTTAAAAACTTTTAAGGATTTAACTGATTATTTGAGGAAGTCGTAGCTACATGGTCGATCTTTAGGTGTTATTAGGTTAAGCTGCACTTGCCTAAGTTGATCCGTGGATGGGAGACCACCCATTACCCGACTTTCCTCCGTGCCTCGGAAAACACGATAAGCCGTTGATCCCGGCTGCTAATTGAAGATCTTTGCCAGTCACTATAGGAGGTCAGTGGCCCGAAATTTTTACAACCAGTCATACCAAGGGGTATCGTACTACCCAGTACTGACTAGGCTAACGAGGTCAGATAGGCAGCCGACCCCACAATAGTTTGGGAAAAGACTAGGCAGATGATGAATCATACCATACCGCTGCTAACGTAGTTCGTGTTCAAACTACGGAATAGAAGCCTTATCTTATCATTTCAAATAACACAATTTTAACTAAGTACCAGCCCTAGCACGTTGCATAGGAATATGATCTCAAGATTGAAATCCGCCCCGTTCCGAAATACACCACATTCAAACTTGAGCAGATCCGGATTATGACAGAATCACCATCCGCTACATGTTTAGATCATGTTATTCAAGCGAAAATTTCAATGCTGTCTAAAAGATAGCAAAATCAGTCTATTATGTTGGGAACATTATGGACTGATTTTGCTATATTTTTGCTGTTGAGAAACAGGGCCTTTCCTCTGGCGTAAGAGGCAATGATTCCCACGCAGGCCCAGGACGGGTTGGTGGATGTCACTGTCTTCGATTTTTTTCACAGTTTTGAGAACAACGTTAATGAAATAAATTACAGAAATTAAAGTGCTTTCCTGGGCTTGAAGCCATGATTAGACAACGCATAAGATGGGCACTGGGCAGATCTTACTTTAATATTGGTACAAAAAGTCTTCCTTAAACAGGATTTGCTATTTTGAAAGGAGAAAAGTGTGCAGATTAATAACTTGGTGTTTTACTGTCAATATTGAAAAGAACTGACAACGCTTCTAAAAAATTAAAAACTGCTTAGTGGTTTTTGAGTTGGTAAAACATCAGGAATCAGTCTTGAATATGTGTTTCGCTCAAATTCCAACTAAATAATCACAAAACCACTTTATAAAAATGGCTAGACTGTACCCAAAATGCCTAGACAGTCAATTTTCTACCGGGCTACCGTTAGATTGATGACTACGACATCTGCACACACCATTGATTCTGTAACTAGTAGGCATTGGAGCATGACCAATGAATTTCTGAAATGGCACATGCCAACACTGTTTTTCTTTTGTTTTTTGGTATATCGTTAAGATAGGGGTAAAAGAAAGGTCTTATAATTATTTTTGACTGAAGCAGTTCGCTTATTTAAGTAATAAGATAAACAACAGTAACGAAAATTAGGCACCGAGATGCTTTCTCATTTTTAGGAGGATGCTAAGTCTATAAGTCTCCGTTGGTGTTCAACACTATTAAATCGTGAAGTTAGCAGTTGCAAGATTGTAGTCAAATAGAAATGGAAACTAACAAAGATGCGTTTTCGACAAAGATCCTATTGCAGGAAGAACGGCCCGACCCGACAATCTAGAACAGGTGTTCTTGCCACCAGGAATTAGAAGAGCCAACCCCACCTGAAGTGGGATAGAGCTAGGAAGAAGAAGAAGAACTAAGATGAGTTTTCCTAAAAAAAAAACCTTCTGAATTTCAAGTTATAGAAACGGACCAGACGGACGGCGTGATTGAAAAAAACTAGGTTGATAGTTGTAAGCCACAAAAACCAATGTCATTTCCATTTCAAGCTCAGAACTAAAAGTCAATTTCATCCAGCAAGGGCCATCGTGTAAAGACGCCTCACCACGGTGTAAAGCGCTGATTACCATCATCCACCACATAATTACTAAATGCCTCTTTTCGCCGTGTGACAAGTTAAACCATTAATTTTCACGCTAGCTGCGGCGAAATCGCAATCTCTTTGTTATTAAGAAAACTAGCATATTAGACTGATGGGGAAACTAGATTATAATAGTTGTTAAGTACAACTGGTGGCGTACCATGACGTCTTAAATCATTATTGTTCCATTCTTATTCCAAAGTGAAAAAGAGACGGAGCTATACAGGTCGTCTAGCTCCATCTCTTTCCCACTCTGGAATAGGAATGGAACAATAAGGTTTTAAGCGTCATAGTAACCCCCCAGTAATTATGTTCTTCTAAAAAGACACACACATGCAAATCATCATTCTCATTCTCCTGGCTTATCCCAATCTATTTGGGGTCGGCTCAGCATGTCTTCTTCTTCCACACCTCTCTAATACTCCTTCGGTGTGATTCTGTAAGACCTCACTTAGAACTTCGGATCTGAATCCGCTGTGAGTTTCTTGATTGGCATTCTAAAAACCCGGTTGATAATTCGAGTTTACACTAGCGCCACCACTACGAGCGTGACAGCGAGTTGAACTAAATTAACGGCGAGATTTTGACAGATAAAGTATGAGATGACGTAAGAAGTGGCATTCTGTAATGTAATTCCCCCGTCACTTTGACGCTCCCTTGGCTACAAAATCAAGGTCATTTTGAACCTTACGCAATGTGACAGTGGATAGCGATGTGAATTGTGAGTTGTCATCTGAATTTTACAGAATCGACATGCTTGACTCAGTCTGCTAGACAGCAGGTGACTGCGCATCCTTTCTAGCCATAACATCTGTCCTACAGTACATGATACATCCATCATTTCTTTGGTCGTCAACTACTTTAAGAGCCATCCACTTCATATTCAAAACTTTCCTCACTACATTGTGGTCATTTTTCACTACAAATTGTAAAACCGATTACCATACCAACTTTTCAGTGACTGGAGCCACTTTCAGTCTTCCTCTTATGTACTCAACAAAAAAATTAAAACAACCAAAAAAATTAGTGTTTATTAATAATTAACTAAGTACCGTAATTTAAATTGGAGGAGCTCGTGGCTAAATAATAACAGCCACCCGGGTCGATCTTTAAGGTTAAGCCGTGCTTGCCGAGGTTGGTCCGTGGATGGGTGACCATAATTACATACCGAGTTTCCTCCGTGCCTCGGAAAGCACGTTAAGCCGTTGGTCCCGGCTGTCATTTGTAGATCTTTGACAGTCGTTACGAGTAGTCAGAGGCCAAAAAGTCTGACATCCAGTCTTACCAAGGGGTATCGTATTACCCAGTTACTGGGTTGTGGAGGTCAGATAGGCAGTCGTTTCATGTAAAATACTGGTACTCAGCTGCATCCGGTTAGACTGGAAGCCGACCCCAAGATAGTCTGGAAAAAGGCTAGGCAGATGATGATTTATGTATTTTGCGACAACCTCCAGAATATTGACGTGGATGCAAAACAACACCTTCTATTATGTTTGCACGTACCTATGCCAATCGTTTGTGTAGCTAAGTAGCTAGTTCTAGTCATCCTACTTCATGTTAATTTCTAGACCACTATAAGCAAAACGCACAACATGATTACAATTTCACTTCTTTCAAAACAAGATTTTCTTTCCAATTGCATGGTATGTAGTTTGCGTGTTTGTAAAAAATAATTTCTATAATTTTCACTGCGGTTGAAAGTATGGGAGCACTTTGAGTACTTTCAAGAAAATTGTGGTGTCTGCTAAGTGCTTATTTACTTGGTAGCCAATAGTTGTCTCACCATTGAAGTATGGGGTGCCGTAATCATTCGTGTTATCTGCTTTAATTACGAAAAAAATGGTTTTAGAAAAGCACGTTCTGGCGCAGTCTAAAGTCGGATGGTGCAATAGTTCTACTTGTCATATAATAGACAACCACAATGGGAATCACCTATAGTTATGAAAAATATCCTTAATTTTAACATTTATCGCCCCGGAGTTAGGATTTCGGCCTGGTTGATGGCAATACGCTCGTTCCCTATTGGGACATGGGACTTAAACATAACTGGTGAAATGTGAGTGTACTATTAGGTACATCTCTGCCCCACCCTTCGGGGATTACAGGCGTGATGTTATGTCAAAACAAAAATATCATTAATTAATCATCGCCCAATTTTCTCGATTAATTGATTTTTATTTGTTTTAAAAGTCACCGTCTACCAACACAGTAATTTATTAGAAACTAGCTGTCCCGCGCAGCTTCGTCTGCGTCACATATTCCCCGTTTTCGCAACATTTTTCATTACTGCTGCGCTTTTATTGCTCGTAGCGTGAAGATATATAGCCTATGTCCTTCCCCAGGTTGAAATCTATCTTTTTGCCAAATTTCATTAAGATCTGATCAGCCGTTTAGTCGTGAAAAGGTAACAAACAAACAAACGAACAGAGTGACTTTCGCATTTATAATATTATTAGCATGGATATGGACGATTATAACGCCACAAACTTTCCAACAAGTTAATATATGTTATTATAAAACATGTGATTCAACCGAAAATTCCTAATTGATCGCCAGTTGACCCCACATAACGAGAGTTCCGTAAATTAGTGGTCCGTTTAATATGGAGTTAGTTTTAATAAGTTTCTGATTAGTAATTTACTATAGTTTGTAACTTTGGATTAATGAATGCTGTTAGAATAAATGGTATTAGAAGAGGTGATTTTGTTTTTAGAAAAGTTAAGGTCGGTTACTGCAAACTTTTCTTTGATGCTGCAACTCAGGTACTGTGTGTAGTTTTTATGATTTAATTTTTCAAGTATATATCTAATACCAAGGTAGGTATGATCCATAAAGGGGCGGAAAGGAGTATCCTATAGATTTTTTTTTTGCAGTAAGCCTAATATACTGATTACGCTTATAGCAATAAAAAAAATGCTATCGGATACGTCCATACATATTTTTTAAAATTATGAAAATAATGTATGTGAAACAAGTATTAAGATACACCTTTAGCGTGATTCTACAGAGTCGTGATAAAACATCACAAGCTCGTAGCAAGGACGACATTCAGTGTCTGATCGCTTAAGAGTCAAAACGTACGTAGTGTTACCGTGTTAAATTGCAATTTCCAGTAATTTGTTAGTTTAATAAAAGCATTGTATTGCTCCCAGTGTGTTTTCGTTTCTTGAAACCCATATTCTGCCCACATGATGTCCTAGTCTAACGGTAAAAATCCTGACAATCAAACATTAATAGTAAGAATTACAGCAGCCACAGCAGGAAATAATATTTTATGCACAATATCTTAAAAAAAAAAAAAAAAACGTGTGTTTCTGATGTACTAACGTTGCACTGTAAAGTTTCATCAACAGAGTAAAAAACATCTATCCATTCATCTTCACAAAGTTTGATGTTTATAAAAGTACATCAAGATTGAAAAGGATTACAATAAAAATAAGGTGGCCAAGTCAACATTCATCTAAATGAAACCCGTAAATCGTAGTTTATTTCAAGGCAAAATTATGATTGAACTGCTCAAGGCATTTTGTTAAATGATAAATGATGTTTATTATGCAAGTAGGTTTTTACAAACACTTTTACATGTCTTTTTTTTTTAAGCTAGATGGGGCCGGTGTTTCGTACCTGACTACTCTGAGAAGAAACAGCCGAAACAAACTCAGAGTTTCTCTGTTAACTTGTTACTCTTTTAAAGTCCAGACATTGCTCAATTTACATGAGGACTATGCAGATTAGTAACTGAAATGGTCTTTTGAAGAAAGAACCACACAGATTTGAGTGGACCTGTCCAGTCAGTGCAAGCATTTGTCAGTTATCGTGTAGCTCGACTTATAACTCAAGGTTAAACCCATCATAGCTAAGAAAATAATAACAAAACCACGAAACTTTCAGTAGACATTTCGACTTCATTTTCTCTGAAGTTTGGAATAATAATTCATAACTGAAACTGGTTTTTCAAGTCAAAACTTATGAAGTTATGATCAATTTGTTTGAATTTAAAATGTTCGTCGAAATATTGCTTTCAATTAAAATGAAATTATCAATTTGTTTGAATCAAAAATGAACGTCGAAATATTGCTTTCAATTAAAATGAAAAATAATCGTCGAAGACTTCTGCTATTTTCTTTTAAAAACCTTTTCGAATATTACAACAAATTGTTGTTTTAATGTTGCCATTATTGTCTGATTAAAAATTAGTAGGTATCTACTTTTGTTTTCCATACACATGGTATAAAAAAAAATAACAAGATTTTTTTCTATTCCATTCTAAATACAACCGTAATGAGAAATCTAATCTAAAGTTATGAAATCTAGCTGAAAATATATTTTAGTTCATATCAATACGGCACGGCTAGTGACTGAGCGAATGACTGCTGCACTGTCGCGGGTTCGATTCCGCACGAAAACAATATTTTTATGGCCTACAGTGGTTCCGTGTTCATGTGATTTATTTCCTATCCTTTATTTATTTTCTTACATATTAATTACATTTTTTAATATTTTACAAAATCTAAAAAAAAAAGGATTTCTTATTATAAATGTTTTTAAACGCACCCAAGATATACTAGAAATTTCAAAATGGGGGGGTTTCAGAACGTTTTTCGGTTTCAAATAAATATTAAATGTTTTGGTACTGTTCGCATTTCTAGAAGGACTGGTGAGCCCTTGTACATTTAACACAGTTTTCCGACTGTTAAATGCTATAAAAACTGGTAACAATATGGATTGAAAGTTGAACCGCCAAGAACCTAAAATTATTTAATGAAAAAGGGAACCAAGAGACAATAGAGGTGCGGACTGGGTAAAGAAAACGACATTCTATTTTGTCCGTCAGACAGGTAATACAAAAATATTAGACACGTATTTTTTGTTTTATCAAAATATCAAAAAATTACTTAGTTAAAACTCATTAAAGTTGGAGACTGGGGGCTTACTACGTCACAAGTAGGTATAAACCTTACCTACTTGTGATGTCATGCGCCATTTCAACTCAATATATCTCCGTAATTTTATGACCACGTGAAAAAAGAAAAAATACGTGTCCAATACTTTTCAATAAACTACCCGACGGACAAATAAAAATAAAATGGATTATCCCTATTGACATCACAAACTGACAAGATGCCAACGTCTCTGTTGCCTGCTCATTATAATCTGGATCTCTTCAAAGTTCGAGTGACTCGGCTTCTTCTAAGCAAGCGTGCTCCACCGTAGGCCCGTCATTGCTTCATATCAGGGAAGTTGCGGCAAAACGCAAGCGAGTTTTAAAAATGGTGCTTTTGTTTGTTTCATAATCTTATCAGTCGTCATAAAATAAACCAAGTTCTCTGTTTGCTACCTGATATTCTAGATGAAAACACAAAAACAACTTAACTTTGTTTGAAACAACAGAGAACACACATTAAATTTTGCTTATCGTTTAACTTTACAATAACCAAAATTTTCAGTCTGTTTAATGGTCTATAAATAATCAGAAACAGAAACTTGCTGCTTTTGTTGACAATAAGGAAATCTTATTTCATGACAAACTAAGGTAAACGCGAATAAACAGATAACGTTTGTTTCTAACTCGTTATGAGGTAAATCTTAATACTGTTCTGTTATGGTTTACAATACGCCTGCAAAATAAAAGTATGTAGGATCAAGAGTCCCGAGAGGTATATCGTCAGGGTTTGGAGTTACCATTTTATTGTGATAAACAAGGAAGGAATTAATTTTATTAGGAAGGAATTAGGAATCACCGAGATTTAATTAAAATAATAATAACCTTGTTGCCAGGATTATCCACCAGCAACTTGCTTTGAAATACAACCTTGTGGAATCAGAAGTGCCATACTATAAGTATGCGCCCGACCCAGTTCTCGATAATGGTAATATCACGTTGTATCGGGATCGACCAATCATCACTGACAGGACTATTGTTGCCAATAAGCCTGACATTGTGTTGATAGATCGATTGGAGCGTCGCGCAATGATTGTTGATATAACGGTCCCGCATGACGAGAACCTTGTGAAAGTAGAGAAAGATAAACAATTCAAGTATCTAGATCTGGCTCATGGGTTTGTGTCTGACATGTGGGACGTGGGTACAGCAGTCATTGTGCCGATAGTCGTGTCGGCCAATGGCTTAATAGCCTAAAGCTTCGACCAACATCTGCGGAGTCTTTCGCTTGGCAGTTGGATGTAGGGCTTGATTCAGAAAGCAGTACTTCTGGACACGGCACGTATTGTAAGGAGGTTCCTCTCTCAAGAGCTCTGACCACCGGTAGCCCGGACCCTGTTCCCGATGCCAGTAGGCTACTATTTTTTATATTTTTAAATGTTTTTGTATATAATTTTGTAAGAATATTTAAAAATGTAAAATGTATGTTTTTAAAATGAATAAAGGCAATAATAATAATAATAAATAATTAAATAAGAGCGTTAACGCCTTACGACATTTCATACAAACTTTCAAATCCTTATTTTCCAAAATGACTGAACCTATTTTAATGAAACTAATTCATACGCATAAACAGTATTGCAGAATGGGTCGGGAATCACTTTATTGGGTGCAACGATTACAAAATAAAAGGGATCACAGAATTAGTAGTAGACTTTCTTATATTTTTCTTCAGTGACAGTTTTTCATTTCAAAAAACAATTTCTTTTTAAAAAAAGGTGTCATAGACAATTATTTTACAATATCCTCCGGCCCCGCGAGAAAGCGGAAGAAATCTACGTAAAGTAATACATAAATAAATACTATTCGTAAATAATAAAGTGAAATAAAATCTTTAAATTTATAAATACCTAGTGGGCAATTTCACCAGCCGACCGGAACGAGTGGCGTGCATGTTAGTGGGCAGCTGCTGTGCAGGTTCAGTGGTTGGCACATCCCTATGACGAACCTCTAATGGGAAGAGGCGCTGTAGAGGTCTGATTAATTCACATCTTGCGGTTCTAACCCGCGCTACACGCCTATGACCATCCACCCCTTGCATCGTCTCAAGAACAATACCTAATGGCCATTTAACCCTCTTAACATCATCAGACCCTATCAAAACTATGTCCCCAATTTCAACTGGATTATTATTAGCCGTTGATTTCTGAGTAAGTAGAGCCAGGTATTCGCTGCGAAAACGCTGCTTCAGATCGCCACATAGGCTTTTAATATAACGCCAACGTCCAGTCAAGAGCTGACCATCAATATGACCCATATCTAGGACATCTTTCCCTTCTTTTCCTACATGTAAAAACATTGAAGGAGTCAACGGAGCTAAATTTTCCGTAGTGTCGGCTATATAGGTTATCGGCCGAGAATTAATCATCGCTTCGGTTTCACACAACACAGTCAACAGTTCATTATATTTAAGTGCTGCCTTACCAAGCACCCTTCTTAGCATCTCTTTAACCGTCCGTACCATCCTTTCCCAGAATCCTCCCCACCATGGCGCTGACGGAGGTATAAAGCGCCATTCAATCCTTTGCGTTGATGTCTCCTGTGCTATTTCATTCCACTTGATGTTCTTAAGTATTGAACTTGCTCCGCGAAAATTCGTTCCATTATCTGTATATATTATCCTTACGAAACCTCGTCTCGCCACAAACCTGCGGAACGTTAACATAAAGTCTTCTGTAGATAATGAAGAACACAAGTCTAAATGGACTGCACGGTATGTAGCGCATGTGAATAAAACGATCCAGCACTTTTCTCCTGTCTTTAAATACAGTGGACCAGCCAAGTCCTGTCACGGTCGCCAGATATTGCAGAATGGGTCGGGAATCACTTTATTGGGTGCAACGATTACAAAATAAAAGGGATCACAGAATTAGTAGTAGACTTTCTTATATTTTTCTTCAGTGACAGTTTTTCATTTCAAAAAACAATTTCTTTTTAAAAAAAGGTGTCATAGACAATTATTTTACAATAAACAGGATACATAGGTCTAAAAAGTTATTAAAAAACACATACAAAAATGACACACAATACACAAAATGGTACACAATACAAAATAATAATTAGTTATAACATAGAGCAAACTAATTGCAACACAGGTTAACAAACTTTTTAAGGTTACAGTTCGTACAGTGGCCAAGCTACCCAATTACAAAGTGTATTTGCTTGCTATCTGCAAGCTAGTACAGCTATGTCAATATACAGCAGCACTGTACCAGGTAAACCGACAGTTTTGTCGGGAGCAGGGGAGCTCTGTATTGAGTCGAATCCGAAGACCGGAAGATTAACTCGTAAAAAAATTTGGTGACTACCTACAATTTTAATTGACAACCAACACCGACGAAAAAAAAAGTGTAAGAATCTAATCCGAAAAGAAAATCTAACAGGCTTATTGTGTTCCTAAAAAAAATTGGTTTTCTCAAACCAAAACTATTACCAATTATTCGAATCAAATTAGTACATGATTCCAGAATTTTCATTTTTTGTCTTTTATTAGGGAAAAAATCAAGCAATGCAGGTGATCAAGGAGCAAACAACTAGCATACGTAGGAGTAATATTTAAACACATTCCCATTTTTATATGGCACAGCAAACAGCTGATTATTTCTTAATAACCGACGAATAGTTTCTCCAGGGCAGACTTGATCCATTTATGCTGAAATGATGGTAACAATTAACTTGTCTAACCGAAAATTATTGTACTACATTATGTTTGCCACAGGTGAACGGTTTTATTTAAAAAAGTGTATTTTAACACAACTACCTAAAAATACTTATATTTTATTATGTTACACCGTAAATTGCCAAAATCGCTTTATTCATTTCTTCAAGTATTTTTTGTTTTTCTCTTTTCAGATATTACGATGACGTCACTCAAGCCATCACTTCTTCTCCAAACCATCCTCTTAATAGCCACGTTACAAAACATCAACACATTAGAAGACGGCTACCTCCGTTACGTCAAAGATGGCTGCTTCCTAAGAGGCGAAGCCCTATCCTGTGTCAAATATAAAGCTGTCAAAATAGCTAAAAAAGCTATATTCGGAGATAGTCTAAACAAAAATGAGACTATTAAAGCTAATAATATAGTAAGCCTAGTCCCTCTAGACGATGAAACTATAGAACGACTAGGAATAAAGGAGAACAAAGAAGTGAATGATATAAAAATAAATGAAGCGAGGGGCTTTTTGTCGGAATGGGCGGAGTTGGCGAAGTACTTTATGAAGCTGGTGCAAGAATTCTTCAGGGTAAAGGGGCTGAAGGTAAATCTGCCTGAAGGTGCAAGAACTGTTGAGGAAGAAGAAGAAGATGACAGCTGTAAGTTGGATATTTTTCTGTTTTAGGTCAATGACGGCTCTGATTTCTATAAAGCTTTGTAATACGTCTAACTTTTAACTGAAGAATGTTTGGTAATTAAGATGTTGCAGAAGCATTTTTGTCTTCTCTTTAATTAGAGACAGTGTACTTCAAACAAATATTTTTTAACGTAACTTGCGTTGTTGATAGAAACTAGGAGTTTTTACGTTCATTCTCAACGTTTAATCATTATTCTCCAGCCCTTACCCCATTTCATTTCATGTCACGGCAGCTTGTATTCTTCATCCATATTTTATTTGTTACCCGTCATCTCATGAGTGACCTCCTTTCTAGCCATTTCAATCTTCACATATTCAGTTGAACCTTTGAATAATAGCAATTTTACTATAATTACTATTAATCGAAAACTATGTAAAAAACTAAGAAACATTCGTTTATTTGAATCAAAATTACATCTATTTTACATAGCAAACATTTATTAATGTCACAAAAGATTTGATAGACAGACTAAATAACCTTCTTTGTCCTGTCCAAAGTCATATCTAATGACCTTCACTGAATGAGTAACTACGAAGAAAATTATACCTCATTATCGTTGAATTATTTGCTGTCAACATCGTAGGTTATTACAAGGTTTGGTAATTTCTTTGAATTATGGTTCAGATGATTTTAATCAGAGTTAATTTGTATTGAGAATTGGGTCGTGTTAAGTTGTATGAACAATTTTATCTTTGAGATTTCGATTCATTTCTGTATATGGCAAGAAAGTATATCCTGAGATGACAAGTAATAGAGAAGTATGGGAAAAAAAGACATGCTGCGCCAATCCCAAATAAATTGGGATACAAGAGAATGATGATTTCAAGATAAAGCTCAATGCACAATAGGGGATCGGACTGGGTAAAGAAAACGAAATGTCTATTTTGTCCGTCAGACAGGTAATACAAAAATATTAGACACGTATTTTTTGTTTTATCAAAATATCAAAAAATTACTTAGTTAAAACTCATTAAAGTTGGGGAGTGGGGGCTTACTACGTCACAAGTAGGTATAAAACTTACCTACATGTGACGTCATGCGCCATTTCAACTCAATATATCTCCGTAATTTTATGACCACATGAAAAAAGAAAAAATATGTGTCCAATACTTTTCAATAAACCCGACGGACAAAGAAAAAAAAATTGGATTATTCCCTATTGCACTGCACCAGATCAGCAACAAATTACATCGAACCGATATGATGCAGTTTTAAACACGGGTGCAATTTCAGATTTGACATTCCGATTTCATACTTACCAATACTCAATTATGTTTCTATATCGCGTTGCACCACACTGGGAATTTCTCCTGTATCGTGGGTGCGTTTACAAACTGCATTTAAACTTACATACACAAACGGCCAGACTCGGAACAACTACCCATAGGTTGGATCGAACCCGCGACATGCAGCGCCGCAACCCACCGGTCAGCCACTTTGCCAACCGTGTCGACACTTCATGAGGTTATATCCAAATCAAAAGTTAGCAACGCTCAACATACCCATCTCTTGACAACACATCAAATTGGGATGGCTTACCGCGGTCGAGCCTCATAAACTCTCCAAAATATCGAACTGACCACCAATAGTAAAACTACTTTAACGTTAATACATCAAATATTTAGCAAAGAGAACATTTCAGGAACAAAATTGAGTTTGTTACAGACTGATGCACAAACTAATGGAGTGAACCAATTTATAAGGGTTCGCGGCTATTTACTAACGGAACCGTAATAAAAAGTTAACCTACGTGATCCGTTGGCTTGCGGTTTGATACTTGAACCGCATGTTAGTAGGATGCAGAAAGTTCACTCAGTGTAAAGGGTATTAGGGGTTTATTAACTACAAGATATAATAAGAATATTAAAATCAGTTTTACGTTGTAGGTAAAGTCACTAGCACTATAATACTACGGCATACACTGAGCACCTATAGTGTTGAGACAATTATAGCCTTGTGGTGTGACTGTTGGACTCCCATTAGGTTCCACACTCTCACTTTTCGGATTCATGTGCGTATTATATAATTGTCACTTGCTTCGGTGAAAGGAAAACATTGTGAGGAAACATGTCATTCCAGTCCAATTCTAAATGAAGATGTAGATGCCTACTATTCCAATAACGATTATTTAAACGATAAAAATAGTAATTGGTCGCTAGTTTGAACTTAAGACAATGTTTATGTTTTTTCTCCAAATTAGCTAACTGATATGTTATACAATTTCATGCATAGATTTTTACTTATTTTTTTATTTTACTTTGTTTTTTTCATCTGTATGAATGTGTAAGCGGGCACGCCCTTTATGTCTGGAGGCTTTATTTATTCTTAAATAAATCTTTTAATATTATATTTTTTATTACTACGGCATTAATTTGATGTTATGGAAGCATGTTTTTTGATTATATTAACTTGAACACTATTGTATAGAATCTGATTCTTCTAACCTAACAGACAGATCCGTTGCTGAGAAGTTTGTTCCACCACTTCATCAGTCTAATTTGAGTAAATGACTTTTTTATTTTGATGAGATTCAAATTCTTAACATAGTAAAGACAATTATAGTTTTTTGTAGAACTACTTGAGTCATCATCATCATCATCATTTCAGCCAAAAGACGTCCACTGCTGGACATAGGCCTCCCCCAAGTGACGCCACATTGACCGGTCCCGTGCGCTTCGCATCCAGCGGATCCCCGCAACCTTCACCAGGTCATCGGTCCACCTAGTGGGAGGCCTTCCAACGCTTCGTCTTCCGGTTCGCGGTCGCCATTCCAGAACTTTTCGGCCCCATCGCCCATCTGTTCTGCGAGCAATGTGCCCTGCCCACTGCCACTTAAGTTTGGCAATTCTTCGGGCTACGTCGGTAACCTTGGTTCTCTTGCGGATGTCCTCATTTCTGATTCGATCACGCAAGGAAACTCCGAGCATAGCCCTCTCCATTGCCCTTGGGGTGACTTTAAGCCTTCTGATGAGGCCCATTGTGAGCGACCACATTGTGAGGCTCAGTGGTCACTGGTAATCACCGACATTCAATGACAGTTAAATAACCGATAAACAGAAACCAGTAGAACCCTTGTACACATTACCAGAGTGAAATTAATGCAATACGAAATGAGGAACTAGTTTTATTTTGCCTTCTGACAGTTTTTGTGTTTGAACTCTTCCACATTCGTTGTAGGAAAACCCCAATATTGAAAACCCAAATAAATTGAGAATATGCTCGTTCGCTCGTCTTAAAATAAATGAAAATTATGATAGCCTATCCATCCACGGTCAGTTACTTAGATTCATGTCAACTTTCCTAATAATGCAGTGCCAGTGAGAGCAATGGTGGCCCAGTGGTGGCAGCCCCGATTTACGAGCAGTAAGCCGTGGGTTCAAACCTAGGCAGGCGCATTACTTTGTGTAATTTATTTCCTCACCGGTGCTCTCAAAACGGTGAATGAAAACGTCGTGAGGAAACCTGCATGCCGCAGAACTAAAAATTCGAAGACATGTGACATCTACCAACCCGCACTGGACCAGCGTGGTGGATAACAGCCCATTCCCTCTCATAGAAAGGAGGCCTGTGTCCCAGCAGTAGGAACATTATAGGCTGATGATGATGATGCAGTGCCATTAATGATTCAATCACGATTCAATGATTATTTGGCAATAAAGGATCGTCACCATCTTTTTGCCCTTATCGTTCTGGTCAGAGCAACGCGGTTTTTTCTTTCATTCTGATCTGTCTTTCATGTTATTCCTCACACAATCATGCATCTTTTCTTTGACCTTCCTTTCCATCTCCATCCATTGACATTTATTATTATGTCTCAAAAGAGTTGTGAGAGTTGAAAGAGAATAGCATGTGACTAAAATTTCAAACTTTTCTTCAACTGCGATAGTTGAAGTAAAGTTAAAATACTACTGGTTTCAAACTTCCTTAAAGCTTTGGCATTATATAAAGACATACATAAAGTGACTATCTGGCCTTCACAATCTAGTTACGGAGTAACACAAAACATATATTCTTGGATTGACTGGTCTGTTCGACGTAGTGGTTTCGGACTACCCATAACGTCTGTCAAAGATATAAGGACAAGCAGATGTTTAACGTGTTTTTCAAACCACGGTTTATAACATAACGAGTCACCTCCAATAGATAACAAACGGTTACCCATCCACGGACCGTCCTCTGTAAGCCTAGCTTAACCTTGAAATTTGCTGCAGTTCAGATCCTGACTTTGGTGACTTCTGAAAATATCCTGTTGGAAAATCCCAATAAAGCATTGTTCAACTTGAAAATCAAAACCAAGACATCATGCTCGGCAGTAACGTTTGCCACCTTTTGACCAACGAGACAGTTCATTGGCCCTTAAAACTGTGTTTGTTAAGTCTGTTTATTTGAATTCTTCAACGAAATATCAATCTAAGAAAACACAGTGTCAGGCGTGTCAGTTGCTCACCATCCGTCCGTCTTATGACGACAGGCCGTGTCGACGGCGCGTTCGTGTTCCACGCGCACCTCAAGGAGATGTCAGCAAATCGGAAGGGGTTCGAGAGGGCCGATGCCTGCCACGGCTGCGGGACTGTTCGAAAGAGATACCGTGGCCCTTGAACACAAAGAGCTAAGAAAAAACATGGATGGGTTTTTATCAGTACAAGTCTTACACTTCCTTTCGCTCCACCGACACAGAGAGGGACGGGTCATTTGATGATTTCCTATCCGTAAAAAAAGGCCTATCAGTACTCCTTGAAAGAATATAAATAGGGTCGGTCAACAGTATACGTAATAGAGAACGAATCCAAAGCCAGTAATCGAGCACAAATTCAAACTCCGAACTTCAAAGAACAACAACAAACAAAACAGATAATCTTTCCTTGTACTGTTTTCGTCTAATTCTACATTAAAACATAATTCTTGGTACCTTATTTATTCTGACTACTTGAAGCTAAGCAGTGTTATCCTGCTTTACCAAGTCTTCTTCAATCTTCTCCATTAAACTATGAAGTGGTGTTCAGAAATTGATTTGGGATTAAAGTGGCTTTAGAAAGTTTTAGCCAGAACAGTTTTAGTTCGGTTTTGTTTAGAGCGCACCCCTAGAGCGTTAGAAAAAGGCACTGTTAAATTTTCAACTTTCAGTGTTAAGCCGAGCGTTGAAAATCAAATGCGAGATAAAAACAAACCTTTACCACTTTGATACGAGCTATACGCGTGTAGCGATAGCGACTAAATGAAGAAAATTGATTAAAACGTGAATAATAAAGAAAGCGGGTGCGGGTCTGCGCGGTTCGGGCGCGGTTGGGTCGAGTCGTATTCGTCGTATGAGCTACACTGTTCATTGCCTTCACACAATACGCGGGCGTGTGTTGGCAGCGGTTCGGGCAATGTTATCCAAATAAATAAATGAACTACTTACACCGTACTATCGACCCGTCCCGCGCCCGCTTCCTGTGAGTAGCGCTAAAGCACCACAGGAGACCGCGTCGCGACAAATACAGCGCAAAGAAAACAAATGAAGCACGTTTAAGTCGCTTGACGAAAGTTGCGAGGGCGCAGCTGTGAGGCGACAGAAATAGGTACATTATCACCACTTGCTAGTTCTTTTCAGAACTTTGTAAGGGTTGGTTGTTTTTTACTGACACTTTGAAGTTTTCAAACCCACGCATCGTGAAAACCCTTGGATGATTGAAAGTCCAGCGTCCATATTCTGGATATTGTAGTTTGCAATAGGGGTGGACTGGGTAAAGAAAACGACATTCTATTTTGTCCGTCAGACAGGTAATACAAAAATATTAGACACGTATTTTTTGTTTTATCAAAATATCAAAAAAAATCTAGTTATAACTCATTAAAGTTGGAGAGTGGGGGCTTACTACGTCACCTAACTGTGACGTCTACCTACATGTGACGTCATGCGCCATTTCAACTCAATATATTATCTCCGTAATTTTATGACCACGTGAAAAAAGAAAAAATACGTGTCCAATACTTTTCAATAAACTACCCGACGACGGACAAAGAAAAAAAAATTGGATTATCCCCTATTTCTCAACATAACTTTTTCTTTCCTTTTCATGTGGTCGAGGCCTAACCTGGTGTCACAGTTTTTATGCTGCCCTTGGGCGTCTTGGTTTTCTCATGATAATTTTCTTCACCAAAACTAGTTATAATTATACAATACGCATATAAACCCGAAAAATCAGAGGTACGAATCATTATGTCTTGTTCCCACTGCTGGACACAAGTTGTCTTTCATCATTTTGAGAACAGTCGTTACGAAATTGGTGGCATCAATATATTTGATCGTACTTTGTACGATCTATAACTTATAAATTGGGACCGTTATGACTGGAACACTTCTGCTAGGTATTTCAATTGTCATCGCTTCAGGGATAATATTCTTGTTACCAAGACTACCACAAAAAGAGATCCTAATGATGATCTCAAGTTTGGTATCCCAAAAACATGGATTTGTGGGTAAATAATGAAGGCATAAATGTGTTGAGGTAATTATTTGCACATAAAAACCTTGTTGCCTCAAAGAACACGTTAATCGTTGGTTTTGATCATACGAATCCAGTCTTCAAATGCTTCCGCTGGTCTATAATAATATTATATTAAACTAGCATATACCCGCGGCGTCACCCGCGTGGAGTTCAATAATTGTCCCACGGGAACATACTATCGGGATAAATAGTATCCTATGTGTTAATCCAGGTTATAAACTACCCGAGTGCAAAATTTCATCCAAATCCATTCAGCAGTTTTTGCGTGAAAGAGTAACAAGCATCCATCCATCCATCCATCCTCACAAAATTTCGCATTTATAATATTAGTAGGATGTAAAAATAACTTATCGTGTCACGCTTTTGCGTATGGATTGGTTTCGATGATATTTAGCTGAATGGTAGGTTAAAACATAGAATACTTTTTACTAGGTTTAGACAAACTTCTACTCTAAACTGTCGTCCTTTAAGTTGTAAGACCACGTAAGAGAATTTTGGCGGTTATGACATTTTCATGCCATTTGCTAGAGAATCGGAAGACTCGTTAATCGAGTTTTTAATTTGAAGTGAACACGAATTATAAAATGGCATTTTACCATTACCTTGTTATAATTATGCAGTTCTCTCACTGCTCTGGAAAGTTGATATTTTTGACTTACTTACTTAGTTAGAACTTATAAGCGACGA
Source organism: Cerastis leucographa (assembly GCA_963082945.1). NCBI lineage: Eukaryota > Metazoa > Arthropoda > Insecta > Lepidoptera > Noctuidae > Cerastis > Cerastis leucographa. The sequence goes on from OY720370.1 coordinate 7,304,971, forward strand.
AAATTATTTACAAGTAGGTGCAAGTAAGTTAAGAATAAGACTAAATATATTAAACCATAGTTACAGTAATTTTCTAAGTCTAACATCATTAAGGATATCAGTAACAAGTTTTACTTTGACAAATTTAGATAACAGTGGTTCCCAAACTAGTTTGCGCCTGTATCTTGGGGGCCGGAGTTGCGATAACTTCAAATTAAAAACATATAATAGTAGTTGTACTAATTAGACATTTTAGTAAATTAGATCACCGTATTTAACAGAATTTTAGAAGACAATAAAAAAAAAATACAAAATATTCTAATTTTTTGGGAATAATGTGTTTATCCGTGATCATGGCGTTTGCAACAGCGCCGAAATGTCGGGAACTCGAAACAAATAATACACATGGTAAATATCCCGATGTAAGTGTTATTAATAATGTGTTTAGTTCTCACCACTCATCCATGTTTGCAAATGCTTTACTTATTAGTACCGTTTTAATCATTTCTTTTTACTGAGTCAGGAGAAAAACTTGTGTAAAAGTGGGTGTTGTTTGTTGCGAAGGCGCATTTCAGTTAACTGTGAGTTACTCATGCATTTAAAAAGTTATTTCTGTTGGGCTGTGAAGTATTATGATTGCACAAGCATTAATATGAATATATTATATTTATTAATATGAATAGGATGTTTAAAGGGTACACAGTTTCATGTATAAGCTATTCCGTAATAACAAAGCTATTTTTATTTATATAACCTTTTTTAAAGATATTCCAAATCAATTGCCATATTATTGTGACAAGTCTAAGTCTATGGTTTCTGCTTACTCAATATCCGTGGGAAAAAGGCATGGTATAAGTTTAAAATAACAATACGACCACATTTTGCAAGTTATGTTTAAGTCCCAAGTAATAGGGCCTGCTTCTATTATTTGCACAAATGCAGACTTCCTGGCTGCTGAATAATTCCTGATGGTTTTTCTCGATAATAACACTTTGCCATTTGTGATTGAAGTATGTATGTATGTAAATAGGATTATAAACATAACAGCGCTAACAAAAAAATGTCAAACTGATTTAGAATTTATAACACTTTTATTATTAAAGGTCAAATAATTTCCCACTCCCTACGATATAGGGTGAAAGTACCACTTGCGGTCGCCAACAAAGACAAACAGAGCACAGTAACCTCGCCGATAATGATGTAGCTCACCCTACTAGGCAGTGTTTATATTTGGCGTTGGTATATTGTTTGTGTTTAACCGATTGTGGCTGTTAAGGAGGATAATGCTGTTTACGTAGTGGGTTGGGTACGTAATTTGTTTTGTTTATCTGTGGGTTTGTAGATGATTTAGAAATGTTCGACTTTGTCTTATTGTTTTCGATATTTTCTGTTTTACTTTCTGTAGTGTATGTAGATATCAATATATCTCACTACAAACCGATTACAGTATTGTAACGTTGCCTCGGGCGCGCACGTCGCTCGGTTGTTAATACCGGTCCGAGTAGTGGGGCGGCAGTCGTTGTCGGACTGTCGGCCTGTGCGGTGGTGCGTTGGCGAGTCAACTATTAGTGTAACTATCAGTGGATAAATGTGCATATTTTACATTGGCGACGAGGATAAAACCGTAAGTTTTATATTTTTATAAAAAAAAAAAGTAAACTCCTACAGGGAGATAACTAATCATATTTTGGAAAGAAAAATTCAAATTACTATTACACTTCAAAAATCAAATTATGAATACACCGTGTAAATCACCTCATCACGAAGCCGTCAACCAAGCATTCAGTACATGAAACTAAGTAACTTTACGCAAAAATTATTGCTGGGAAACGACTTTATTTTTGGGGGTTGTCAAAACATGTTTTGTGGTAGAACTCAATGTAACACACTCAAAACATTGTGCTGATGGACGGATTGAATAGTACGGGGGTCGTGGAGGTGTTTAAAGTAAAAATATTACATTAAAAACTTGTATTTAAAGAAAAATACTTGTCAAAAAGTTGGAACTTTGACCCCTAATATCTCGGTAAATAGAAAGTTCCCAGGTACGGTGTAGAACAAAAAAAATGATCGCAATGACAGGGAGAACCAGTGCCTTTCGGCTTGGTTAAGATATGTTTTACACCCTTTATAATACGTTAGAATCTGTCATTGGACATATTAACTGTTAATAAATAATTTTTGTTAAGGCTAAAACAAAAAGTGGTTCGTTAATGTATTGTTTTGCAACTAATTAAATGCTATCTTGGTTGTTAAGGAAAAAACATACTGATTAAATTATTTAACATAACATTACGCCTGTGTTCCCCAAGGGGGTAGGCAGAGATGTGTGTTACAACCACGTTTCACCAATAACGTTGAGCATGCCTGTTGCCATTAACCAGACGCCAACTCGGACTCAGGTCTGTTATTGGGAGGTTCCTAATGGAGAAACTCGGTGACACTGCCCGACCTGGGAGTCGAACCAAGGACCCCATGTTTAATTATTTGATTTATACTACAGGATTAGTTCTAAAATAATAAATCGAATAGCAGTAGAATATCTCTACTGGTCATTAAATTGACAAGTCATCAAAGAACGTCGGTAATAGCAGTAGAATATTCCTACTGGTCATTAAATTGAAAAGTCATCAAAGAACGACGGTAAAAGCAGTAGAATATTTCTGCTGGTCATTAAATTGAAAAGTCGTTAAATAACGACAGTAATAGCAGTAGAATATTTCTACTGGTCATTAAATTGAAAAGTCATCAGAAAATGACTGTTATAGCAGTAGAATATATATACATACTGGTCATTAAAATGATAAGTCAAAAAATTTGGTCAGCAGGTAGTGGTACTATTGATGTACATACTGGTCATTAAATTGACAAATATTTTAACGGTGCAGCAGGAACGAGATGGGAACGCTGGAAGCGGGTACTGTTGATCTACCTGGTAGTTGCTGGAATAGAGAGTAGTGCGAAGAAACGCGCTTCGCTTTGTTGGACTAGAATTGCAGGAAATATTCTATAATATCCCAGATGCGAATGTTTCACCAGCAGATGAAGTGGACGTCTTCGCAGTGGCTATAACCAAACTCGACGCATACTTTCTACCTAAACAAAGTAAGATAATATATGAACGTCACCTTTTTCGTTTGATAAAACAAGAAGCAAATGAAAAGTTTAAAAAAATCCTAGTACGGCTTAGACAACAAGCAGAAAAATGACAGTTTAAGGGCAAAGACGATCATATAATCGATCAAATTACAGAAAAGTGTTCTAAAGGGCTCAGAAAGAGAATTCTACAAACAGGAAGCACAATAACACTGACAAATATAATTGTTGAAGCAAATACTCTTGGAGCCTTAAGTCGATAAATAGAAGAATTCGGAGGAAGCAGCACATCAACTGAGAACATAAACAGAGTGAAGAGAATAAGAGAAAATATGAGGGAAACAACAACAAATAAAACCTGGGACAAACAAACAGCTGCAACAAGACTTTTTATGGTTACGCAAGTAAGAACCCCCTCAACCTAAAGGGACCATTTGACGCAAAAATAAAAATCGCAGATAGATTAGAAAATGCAACTTTTACGTCATCGTTGATGGAACTAGAGATCTGCTTGAGAAAAAAACTGCCATGGCTATGGGTGTTCTTAAAATCGAATTAGAAATCGACCAAAAGGAAATAAAGAGTTTCCTAAATTCAAGGATCTTTTAGTGGAGGTACCAATCGATGAGAAAGTACAGCCAATTTCTCAACCATTAAGAAGGATCCCCATACCACTGGAAGAAAAAGTTGAAATCAAAATAAAAGAACTGTTGGAGAAAGAATTATTGAGGAAGTTCAAGGATCCTCAAGATCGTATCACCAATATTGCCGGTTTTGAAAAATACTGGAGATGTGCACATTTGCGTAGATATGAGGCGGGCCAATACAGCAATTTTACGTGAAAATCACCCACTATGGACAAGCTACTACCAAAAATAAAAGGTGCAAAGTAATTTGCAAAACTGGACATCAAAGATGCTTTTCACCAGATTGAATTAAATCCCGATTCTCGGCACATTACAACATTTATTACAAGTAAAGGTCTATTCAGATACAAAAGACTAATGTTTGGAATATCCTGTGCCTCGGAAATTTAAAAAAAACCCAGGAACGAATGTTATTGGGATGTAATGGCACTATTAATTTTATGGGAAGGATTTGGAAGAACATGATCGAAGATTAGAAACAGTAATGAAAACTTTAGAAGAAAATAATGTAGTACTGAGAAAAGACAAGTGCATATTCAGGGAAGAAAAGATTCAATTTTAGGACACGAATTATCACACAGAGGTGTAAAACCATTAGATAAGTACGTGACAACTATTCAATAATTTCGTCCACCTATGAATATTGGTGAGCTTTCAGAACTTCTTGGGATTAATCAATTATGTTGGAAAATGGATTCCAAATTTGGCAACAACTACTGAACCATTGAAAGAACTGCTTTGGAAGAAATAGACCAAAAACACAGGATTAAAAAATCTTTGTGGCAGTAAACAGGAATTTTCATTTAACAAATTAAAATTGACCCTGTCTAATATTCCTACTCCAGGATACTATGACGTCAAAGATCGGACTATAGTAATAGCAGATGCTAGTCCGGTAGGACTAGGAGGAGTATAAGTTCAAATTAATGATCATGGACCTCGCATTGTAGCGTATGGTCACCGGACACTAACAGACTGTGAAAGGCGATATTACCAGACAGAAAAAGAAGCCTTAGCTTTGGTCGAGGCGGTGGAACATTTTTATGTTTTTCTGTTTGGAAAAGAGTTTGAATTAGTGACCGACCATAAACCACTCGAGGTTATATTCAGTCCTAAATCAAAACCATGTGCAAGGATAAAAAGGTGGATACTACGCCTTCAAGCATATACATTAAAAGTAATATATACAGGCTTGGCAAAGAAAATGTAGCAGATAGTTTATCAAGATTGTGCAAATTAAATAAAACGACACAAGACAAGTCGGAAAACTATATACACCAAGTTGTTAAAGGAAACAGGCCAATAGCAGTATCACTGGAAGAAATTATGGAGGCATCAAAGCAAGACACGGAAATATTAAAAATAAAGGAAGGCCTTTATAACAACAAATGGGATGAAGAGGTAAAAAATTACAAAATCTTACAAAACGAATTATGCTTTTACGAAGGAATTTTATTGAGAGGCACTAGAATTGTTATTCAAAAAATTGCACAGTCACGTTCTGACAGCTACTTACGAAGGGCACCCAATACTCCTAATGAACGCGAGACTAAGAACCAAAGTTTAGTGGCCTAGATACCAGGAAACTGAGAACTTGGTCAAATGCTGCAAAGGCTGAACGTTGGTCTCTGCTCCAAATCCTCCAAACCCATTGAAGCGAAGGGCATGACCATGTTAACCTTGGGTAGATACTTGTATTGATTTGTTGGGTCCTTTACCAAGTATCGATTACATATTAGTAATCGTCGATAATTTCAGTGGATACAAGGAGGTAAAGATTTGTCGTAAAATTACCAGTGCTGACATAATAAAATGTCTATAAGAGATTTTTAGCAGACTTGGTAACCAGATGGCAGACAGTTCTACTTATAGGAGTTCACAAAAATTCTGTACTGAAAGGAATATAGTTTTGCATAATACGGTACCATACTGGCCTCAAAAGAACGGAGAAGTTGAACGTCAGAACCGAGATATTCCAAAGAAAAAAAAATTTGTCAAGTCGAGCGAAAAAACTGGCAAGAAGCTTTGTTAAAGTATGTATTTGGCTATGTATTACGGTACCCCGTATAGTGTTACAGGTATAACTCCTACAGATCATTTTTCAAACGGCAATACCGTGGCAATATACCTATGGCAGGAGACATTACACATACACTTAAACCAGAATATTCAGATGTTAGATACAGAGATCAAGAAAAGAAAGAAACTGGGAAAGAATACACAGATAAGAAAAGAAGAGCGCGTGAATGTGAACTAGTGCCTGGGGATAAAGTTTACGTCAAGAATATGGTCAAAGATAAACTAAGCCTAAATTATACCCAACTTCTCATACTGTAGAAAAGAGTAAAGGTTGACACTTATGTGTTCGAAACGATATAACTGGGAAGGTATCACGAAGAAATGTAGTTCATTTGAAGAAAGTTGAAGGGAAGTTATAAGTGACCAAAATAAAGAAATTAACATAGGAGAAGATGTAAATGAATCAGAAAATGGAATAGAAGAAGAAGAGGAAAAGGAAACATTAAATTAAAACATATTATGATTGACTAAATATTTATTGTGCTGTGATTTGGTTAAGCTAGAGATATATTCCGGTTTCATAAAAACTAGTTAAAACAAGGAAGGGATGTAGTGTATGTAGATATCAATATATCTCACTACAAACCGATTACAGTATTGTAACGTTGCCTCGGGCGCGCACGTCGCTTGGTTGTTAATACCGGTCCGAGTAGTGGGGCGGCAGTCGTTGTCGGACTGTCGGCCTGTGCGGTGGTGCGTTGGCGAGTCAACTATTAGTGTAACTATCAGTGGATAAATGTGCATATTTTACACTTTCAAACAACGAATCCCATTAGCAGCATTATGACAATTGCTCATGTTTGACAATACGTTAAAAATACATGAAATTATGAAAGGATGTCCAAATAAATAAATAATACTTCATTATACATATTGTAGCCTGTCTAAATAAATTAATACCATTCAACACCATTCTTTTCGTGTGAAAACATTGAAAAATAAAAATAAACAACTTGTAAAATCTTTTTTTTTTCTTTGATTCCCAGATATTGAAAACAATGAGGGGGATAAACGTAAGACTAAAAGTATCCAGAAACGCGAAATCAATTCAAAATCAGGTGTGTACTAACCATTCGATAAAAAACAACTTTGAAGAAGAAAATAAATAAATGACATGCGTTGTCGGATTGCCAATGTTCAGCATGAGCAAACAATGTTTAGCAAGAGAATAAAGGCGGAAACATACTTATGTGTCGTGGCGTGTCGTGACGCGCCAGAAGCATATCGGTTTCATACATTTTATATGGTTAGGGACATATTTGCATGGCGTGTCGTTGCGACACGACACGCCAAAATGTATGAAACCGATATGCTTCTGGCACGTCACGGCACGCCACGACACGTAAGTGTGTGCCTTAATTCTTTACTAAAAATAAATTAGAATGAATAATTTAGAGACAATAATAATAATTATATCGAAATTGTCTTAACTTCACTTATATTGCTAACTTGTATAGCCAAAGTATAAACCGTTGTTTATAGTTTTCGTTGAAATAAAAGAATTATAAAATTTATTGGAAATAAAGTTTAAAGTGCCTCGAAAAGCACGTTAAGCCTTTGGTCTCCGCTGTCATTTCTATAAATATTGGAACGGGTAAGAAGAAGTGGACAGGACCCTGGCTGGGGGCCTTAAAGTCAAGACACCCACAAAATAGACCGGTTAAGCAGATGACAACCTCTTAGGGGACATGCGCGATGTCATTCACAAAAAAAAAAAAAAATTGACAGCCCGAAAGTCTGAAGACTTGTCCCATTAGGAGTATTAACTAGGTTAACCCAGTAACTGGATCGTTGAAGTCAAATAGGCAGTAGTTCCATGAAGAATACTGGTATTCAGCTGCATCTAGGATTGGAAGATGAGCTCAACTCAGGATAAAGCAGACGATGATTTAATACGAGTTCTCAATTGGTTTTTGAATTCGTAATTTCACTATAAGCTTGCGTTTTTTAAAACAAGAGCAACCATACTTTAAAACAGAGATGTTTTATCATATTTTGGCACATTGTTCGTTTGTACCTTAGCCAAGTAACTGTCAGCTATTTCTTAACTTTATTTCTGCGTTGAATTCAAAATTTCTCATTTTGGCAAGGCATAATCCCATACAATTAAAAAAAAAAACGATTTTTAAGTCGATAGTTGGTATATACAAGGTGTAAATCACCTCATCACGAAGCCGTCAACCAAGCATTCTGTACATGAAACTAAGTAACTTTACGCAAAAATTATTGCTGGGAAACGACTTTTTTTGGGGGGTATAAAATCATGTTTTGTGGTAGAACTCAATGTGACGGATTGAATAGTACGGGGTCATGGAGGTGTTTAAACTAAAAATCTTACATAAAAACCTTTAAGTTAAAAAAAATCTTGTCAAAAAGTTGAAACTTTGACCCCTAATATCTCCGTAACTAGAAGGTTCCCAGGTATGGTGTAGAACAAATAGATGATCGCAATGACAGGGAGAACTAGTGCCTTTCGGCTTCGTTAAGAGGTGTTTTACACCCTTTATACATGAACCAGTTTACTATGTGTTGGTTAATAGAATGGTAATAAGAGATGAATGTGTGAATTGGGATGGATATAAGAGTAGGGCTAAAGAAAATGACAACTGAATGCTGTTTGTGGCATAAACTACGTTGTATTTTTTTTTAATAAAAATTATCCGTTCTTTTTAGAAATAATTTTAAGCGTTTCAAATTGTTTGCACGGAACTTTAATCCTTTTTATAAAATAAAAAGTAGCATCCACCATTTCAGGGTTAGCGAAATTAGCGAAACCGAAAGGCACTTTTTCTCCCCGTCATTGCGACGCATTTTTGTTCTGGACCATATCTGGTTCACAGAAACGAAAAAGTTTTTATTCAAAGACAGATAATGTCTTTAAAAATACACCTTTGCCAAATTACTTAAGTATTTTTTTACAAGGTGTTGATTTTCATCCTCTTCAAATTCTTAAAAAACTTCAAGGATGCTACTGATAGGTAATTTTTATTATTTTTCTTATTTACGGAAATCGGTAAATGTGAACCATGTATTAATCGCGGCCCGTCCGATGCTCACCCTATTGTTATTTGGGCTATTGCGCTTTCACATATACAAACAATCTCAAACGTTTATTCGATAATTTCTAATTCCCTAAACCACGTTAGGGAATTCTGATTTACTGACATACTTAAACAACCCAAAAAATCTGCGTTTTTTAATAATTCACTAGGTACCGTAATTTTAATTGATTATTTATGTCTCTTGTGGCAACCTCCTGAATTTTGACGAGGATGCAAAACAACACCATGTAGACATAATAATTATGACTACTGAGTTCATTTCCATTTATAAACCGCTCAGGCTTATTATAGTCCCGACTTACGAGCAGTAAGCCGTGGGTTCAAACCCAAGCAGGCACATTACTTTGTGTAAATTATTTCATCACTGCTGCCCTCAAAAACGGTGAAGGAAAACATCGTGAGGAAACCGGCACGTCCTAGAACTAAAAAGTCGAAGGCATGTGACATCTACCAACCCGCACTGTTCCCGCGTGGTGGATTACAGCCAACTCCCTCGCATAGAGAGGAGGCCTGTGTCCCAGCAGTATATCCCAACATCATAGGCTGATGATTATGATGATTATGAATAACTGTAGTAAATTTAATGAAAAGAAACGATAAAGGCGAAAGATCTTGAATCATCTTATTGCCCCATTAATAACACGGCCACACTAATATTTATCAGCCCCATAACGATGACAACCCATTTCCAGTCAATCAAATTGACCTATAAAAACCTATCAAACTAGACCATAAAAATATACAATTATAAATAACGACCATATCATCGTAATTACCTTAGATCGTCCGGGTCATAAGTATTTAGGCCAAAACGTGGGATTTGACCCGTTCCGACAGATGTTTTGACCCGAACTGAGTAACTGTGTAATCAAATTTAGATGAATTTGGTAGAATTTGGGGCGTGAAGTTTAAATATTTAAATGTTAAGCGATTAGTACTTAAATGTTTGGTTTTTATAATTATTTGATTTGAGTCGCACGATTGTGATTGTGAGCGGAATTAATTAGATAGTTTTTTGGATCAATGTACTAATACGCGCCGACCAGATTATAAAGCAATGAGAGTTGGAAATTTACTCTTCGAAAGTTTACATAAAATGTCCCTGTTTTATGGGGTTTCAGTTTCTTACCGCATTATTTCGGTTATTACTTTTCCAGCTTTTTAGTTAAATAGTGTGAAAGATTCCGCAGAAGGCTATCAATGATTATGACGCTAGTTATAATGATGTAATAATTGAATAATGCTGTATTTTGTATTGTTTTTGTAAAGTGTAATTAGTTTAAGTTCTGAACTGTCGCATTAGGTTAAACCCTGTAAGGATAGTTTAAGGTGTTATAAATAAATAACTTCTTTTATTCCATCTGTAAGAAATTTTGTTTTAAGTTACACACAATGAACTCACCAGCCATATATTCATTTCCAGCTCGAGGCAAGAAGAAGAAGCTAGCAGTAATCGTGCCACTGCTGACACTGTTTGCAGTACTCAAGTTGAAGCTGTTACTGATTCCCATCCTGCTGTCAGTGCTGCTAATTAAGAAGTTGCTGCTGATAGCTGCCTTATTGCTGCCAAGTGTGCTCAGCACTTTGAAGGCCTGCAAGGTATGAATATATTGACTTTGAAGTTCTATATTAATTGAGTAATAATACAAAAACGATGACTGAAACAGTGGCATAGCCACCCAATCGGTATGATGGACTGCAGCGACATATCTTATTTCTATGTCAGGCCAATCCAATTTATTTTATGTCATTTTGTCTAAACTTTTAGATTTTTCAGTAGGGTACGTCACATATTTTAAAAAAATAGGCTGAATAAGATTTAAGAGAATTAGTAAGACACTTTTTAGCCTGATCTGACTTAGTGACGAATGATTGAGACAAGATCTCGACGGAATCCACCTTCTTTGTCCGGTTAAATCATAAAATTACATTTTGTCGTCTGATGTCGAGCATCGTATCGCTCTAATAGAAAAAATTGTGCGTGGAGTCCCTCCACGCGGAAGAAGTGAAACTTCGTAATACTACTAGAGTACTAATAACTACTAGACTCTTTGGAGCCTACTGAAAAATTTCTGATTGAAAAACCCAATAACCCTTTGTAGGGCAAAGTGTTATTGGATTATTGGGTTAAAGTATTGTAGGGCAAAACCTACCCGGGCATCCCCGACCCAATCCCATGAACCTAGGACCGGATGCTCAACAGTGGCGCTTACGGCCGGTAGATCAACGAGGTAGTTTGTTAATCCCATTTTTTTTTTGCAAAATACGATACAGACCAGTTCTACTTTAATGAGTTAATTTCTGTCGTATTAATTTTTTATCATTCTCTTTGTTACATTTTTGAATACCAAATTCAAACTCAAAGCATTTATTTCAATTGGACTATACGGTCTAATTTAAATAAATGCTGGATTTTTTAGACAGGCACTTTTAAAAGTCAAAAAACAAAAAAAAAATCGTGAAGCTACAGTCTCAGTCACAAGGAAAAATAACTTGTGAAAGTGTTTTAGTTGCCCATTCCAAAGCGTAGATTTCTATGGAGAAGAAACTCCATGGACACTCTTTTAAATCAAAATATGTTACGAAATCTTGGTTACATTATAATCATGTTGAGAATTACAAATATGTGACAACGATGTAGAAATACGGGCAAGTTTAGAGCGTCCAGAGTAAAAGGTTAAGTCAGTAATTTAAAAATAATATAATTAAAATAAACTGTGGCAGCTAAGAGATGACCAGTCACTATAAATGCAACCGCAACCTATCTAACTTAAAAAAGGAGTGGTTTTACCAATGCGAATGTATTTTTTTTCATACAAGATCTTCGCGAAATTATTTTTGTTTCAACGATAAAAAGTATCCGATGTTGAAAAGGTGTACGTTAAATAAAACAGGAAAAAAATATGATTCAAACGAAATTTGGAACGTATTTTATGACCGTACCAGCACAAAATACTTAAATTCTAATTACAATCTGGGTGCCAAAAAGTAAACAAAGCCACAGGAAGTAATTGTATATTGGACCCGTTTTTCACTCAAATTAGGGCTTATCGCCAAATTTTATGACAAACCGTGACCTCGAAATGGTCTCTGACCACAAAATGGCGTTATTACGTCACGTGCGGAGGCAATTGTGGTCATTTTAAGCGCGATTGTGGGCAATTATTTTCGGGTTACTCCAAAAATATGGATTCATAACGGAATAAAATATAGAACAGGGGAAAATACTTATTTGTTGTGGAATATTGGGAAATAATTTAAATCACTAAATTTTATAACAAGAGTTATAAAATTTAGTGACACAAATGCATCTAATAAAAGTTTACGGTAGGTACTGCTACCTACCGTAAACTTTTATTAGATGCCTTTTTTTATAATGCAAATAAACGGGGAGAGAGCAGGTGCATGGCACGGGTAGGAGTCGCCACCAATTACCAACTCCTTAACAAAAAACCATTTGATTCTTTTATTCGGACCAACATTGACAGTTTTCCCTGTCTGGGAATCAAACACAAGACCCTACGCTCAGAATCTACTCTTGTGTCCGAAAGACCAACGGGGCAGTAGAAACAAACCAATGCTGTATTCTGATTAAACTTGAAGCTCCCGTATATGATATTCACAACACTAGAAAATATGAAAACCATAATTTGAATACCGGCCGTCGACCAAAAATTCGTTTAGTCAGAAATCAATTTAAACGAAATGTGTTTGGTTTACAAAGTTGATTCGTTTATTTAGGGTCGTCGGCCCAAAAACGTTGTTTCATTCCGGGTTTAATTTGTCGGGTCCGAAGCAATTAGTAGTGAGAGAGTATTACCGCTTTAATCAATATTTATTGATGATTACAATAACCAGTTTTGGAATGAAAGGGATTATGAATATTGTATTGGTTGAAATAAGCTTGAAGAACAAAGTTATTATTGTGATAGGACTGGTTGTTTGGCTGTTTATGTTTACTCGCTTTGATCTTATAGATGAATATTGTATAAGTTGAAATAAGATTGAAGATCAAAGTTAGGATTGCTTTGTTTAGCTGTTTTATTTTTCTCTCTTTGATCTTATTGAATATTAAACACAAATAATGTTTTGTAAGATGAAGAGCTCGTGGCTAAATAAAAGCAGCCGCACGGGTCGATCTTCAAGGTTAAGCCGTGCTTGCGGAGGTCGGCCCGTGGATGAGTGAACATAAATACATACCGAGTTTCCTCCGTGGCTTGGAAAGCAAGTTAAGCAGTTGGTCCAGGCTGTCATTTGTATAACTTTGACAGTCTTTACAAGTAGTCAGAAGCCGAAAGTCCGACATCCAGCTTACCATTGAGGTTACGTATTACCCAGTTACTGGGTTGTGGAGGTCAGATAGGCAGTCACTTCATGTAAAATACTGATGCTCAGCTGCATTCGGTTAGATTGAAAGTCGACCCCAACAAAGTTTGGGAAAAGGCTAGGCAGATGATGATATTCTATAGGATATTTATCAACTTTTTATTCGAGAAACGTTGCGTTTGCTTTTATGATAATCATTATCATCATTAGCAGTCTTGTTCCAACCACTTCTGAGTAAAGTCCTTCTTCTATTTTTTTACTATGCTTCCCTAGTCTTCGCGGCTCTCAACTAGGTCCTACCCACGATTTTCTGAAGATCACTGATCTTCCAGCCACCCATTGGGTCTTTGGCCTTCATTATTTTTCTTTCAATTGCGTGAATTTTGCTTTTCATTTTCATTTCTGCTCAATCCATGACTTTCTTATTTGACTTTGAACCATAGTTGCCTTTAAATATCAATATTAACGATAAGTCGCGATTACCTATCGCCTTATTATTTTCAGTGCAACTGACGTTACTCATAGAATTACTTTAAAGCTATCCTAGTTAGTTGGAAACCACTACTGTTGCCCAGCAATCGTTCTTGTCATTGATCTTCTACCCAATGAAAGCCAAGTTGACTTCTACACAAGTATTGTTTATCATTTTATTTTGCCTAATCATTACCCAGTTACTTTCTGCCCAGTCTTTGTTCCTTACTATCTTCACATAATCTATGTATATATAGTCCTTATCTGCAGTCCTGTTATTGCTCTTCTGCAAAATCAATGTCTTATTATGTTCTGATTTAACACATTGTTTCTCTCTTTACCTTATTCTTCTCCATAGTTCCCTATCTAAAATAATCTAGTTCATCATCATCTTCTTGGCCTCTTATTTGGGGTCGGCGCAATACGTTTCTTTCTTCCATTCTCCGCTGTCAATTGTTTACTCCTTTTTCTTTCATATCATTCTACACACAATCCATCCATAGTTTTTATTTAATTTATCTGTTTATGTTTTAAGTCTCTATCTCCAAAACCCTTGCTATTTTCCATGTATCTGGGCTTTACTCATAGAGGATCTAAACGCAATCCCAGCTCTTTATCAGCCACTTGCGGCACAAACGCATCAAAATAAATAATATTATCTGTATCCACTTGATAAGAGCTTTTACAGATACCAATGTCCTTGGTACGAAATTGTTTATGAAGTACCAGCGATGTGGAGATGTATGTTTGTTTGTTAGCTATTCAATCGTCAGCTGGTACCTGGATTCCTTTACATAGCAAGCAAAATCTCAAGTTCAATGAACTGGCCACCTGTGATAAAATTTGGACCGTATTGATGGAAAAATATGAAAGGATAGTATAAGTTTTTGACTTGCAGTGAGACAATACAATCTTTGAATCATACAGGTGGTGCATCAAATAGAACATAATTTTTTCCAGGTGAAGATCCGGGTCTCCTAGGTAACAAATTAATGAACTGACAGGCCTGTGTATAAAGTGTTCATCAAATTATTGTCTGTTAAAAACAGTGTAAGAACTGGAAAGTTTTTTTTTTATTGAATTCTTCCTTATAAGTGGTGTATCAGTCGCCACTATCAATGCCGCAAAAAGGAATGTGATTTTTGGTAAAATTTGATGCAGTTTTCAATAGTTTTATAGGGGAGAAAAATAAAATGCACTCCAATGGAGCAAAGTCACATAACATCAATAGTTTCACATGCAACTTTATTTTATTGAGCTCAGCACTTGTCAATCGTATGATAAGCAATTTATTTAATGTTTTACATATTTCCAAGTACTTTGTATGCATTGTGCAACTATGATTTGTCATTATTAAGATTCATCATTATTAAAAGCTTCGTTAATCAAGTCAATGTTTTAAAACCTTCATTATACTGAACTTTTTCAGCGATAAAGTCAGATTTTAGTATTATTATAAATCAGTATGTACAAAAGCACCAACCCGCACTGGGCCCACGAGGTGGATTACAGCCAACTCTCTCTCAAAGAGAGGAGGTCTGAGTCCCAGCAGTGGGAACATTATAGGCTGATGATGATGATGTACCAAAGACTGCCACGTTGGTCTAGTGGTTGCAAGCGCAATTGTCGAGTACGAGGTCCTGGGTTTGATTCCCGGGACGGGCTAAGTGTTATTGGGTTTTTACATCAGAAATTGCAGTCATAGAGTCTCTATTTGTGCCTGATTAATGGCAATAGGCTCGCACCTATTACATGGGACTTAAATATAACTGGCGAAAGTTAGGTGTTCTAATGGGTACACCTCTGCCTAACACTTTGGATTACAGGCGTGATGTTATAATGGCACCTTTTCAACATTTAATATTTATAAGTGTGCTTACTAATGAGGAATTAAGTAACTCAAGATCCTTCCTAATAATATTAAAGAACATAGACAAACTCCACTATCATAAAATATAGCTTTTCTCATATTTGTTTCTCCACAACACAAACGATATAATGAAACTGTCAACTCTACATTCAACACAGTCAGTCTAAAAATAATATTTTCAGTTTTGTGGCCATTTTATTAAAATGCCCCACGCAAAATTTATTGCTTTGCTTTTCTGAAATCAATATTTTTCTCCATTGTATAAAAACGCTTCGCAATAATCGCTTGTTCGCGCGAACCCAAACACGTCATCAGAGGGGGTAACTATGACGGCTGAAAGCAGTATTGTTTTAATGTCATTCCACTGTGGGAAAGAGATGGAGCTAGAGTGGGCGTCTAGCGCCATCTTTTTCCCATTCTAGAATAAGATTAAAACAGCAGCTTTAAGGGGTTGCACGACATTGGTCAAATCAGATATTCGTCAAATCGGCAATTCGTCATATTTGATATTGGTCAAAGCTGTAATTCGTCAAATCGTCATTTTGTCCAATTACGAAATTTGCCAAATACGCTACTGGTCAAGTCCATGTACAGTCGATATAAACATGCGTTTTGAATTCACATAACTTATTAGTCGGAACTTACAAAAAGAAAAGTCGCCTGCTGTAGGTTTCTATTACATCATTAAAATGTATTAAATAGTAATTGAGTATTCTGAGGTTTAATTTGTTTCGATTGTTACTGAGCAATGCCAAAAAAAGGATTTCTCAGGACATGTGGTGTTGTTCAAATGAATGCCTTCGTACCACATACGCAGTCGAGGCTCCATCTAACATCATAAAAGATGACAAAATAGAAAAAAAATAATAGAAAAATTTAAATGAAAAATTAATGGAAAATTACATGCGTTAAAGTTTTTAAAACAGTTGTGTTTGGTATGAATTATATGTAAATAAATATGAATTGAATAAATGAGTAAAAAAAAAACATGAGGTACTTTTATTTTTACAGTTGATAGTACTTAAATGACTTGACCAATGGCGTATTTGGCAAATTCCGTAATTGGACAAAATGACGATTTGACGAATTACAGCTTTGACCAATATCAAATATGACGAATTGCCGATTTGACGAATATCTGATTTGACCAATGTCGTGCAACCCGCTTTAAGGGCCCTCGCTCACGGCGACTTTTTGTAGCGATGCAGTACCGATGCTGTCGCGCGTCCGCATCGATACAGTCGCGATACTGCCCGCTTCTGTAGCGCGTTGCAAATGCGACTAACCCGCGTTAGTAGCGATGCAGTCGCGCATTTCGTAAACGCGCGTCAGCATCGCTACAAAAAGTCGCCGTGAGCGAGGGCCCTAAGACTTCAAGGTAGGCCACCAGCTGGCCTACCTAAAAATTATTGTTTTATGTACTCCTTTTCCAGTGTGGGAAAGAGATGCCGCTAGACATAGTTTATAGCTCCGTCTCTTTCCCACGATGGAATAAGAGTAAAACAATACTGCTGTAAGAAGTCATCATGTCAGTTCCGTTATTCCAAACAAATAAGTGAAAAATTTCTGCATATTAGAGCGATGTTCGCTTATTTCAGGTCATGATGTTTATTTCCAACATTAACAAATAAAAAGAAAATGATAGACAAATGCATACGTTTTCATTTTTATTGGATACTAGCTGTTACCCGCGACTGCGTTCGCATAGAAATTTTGATGTGTATGTGTGAGAGAAAAAAAAATACTATGTCCTTTCCCAGGATATAGTCTATCTCCCTCCCAAACTTCATTACGAACCGATCAGCCGTTTAGTCGTAACAAAGCAACAAACAAACAGAGTTACTTTCTCATTTATAATATTAGTATGTATGTATGGATGGCGTACGTAAGCCACGCTCAAACTTGTATGACATACGAAGGGACTAACAGAGAGTGATAGCGGCATTTTAAACCTACGTATCTCGTGGGTGTTTGAAAGGGCATTGATATATTTGGATTTTATCTACCGAATAAAAAATACCCACTATTTTAAAATACATGGTGGAAGAGACGCGTAAACGGTAACCACTTCCTCGAAAACGGTTACAGTACATCACTATTAGTTAAAAAAAAAAAACATCTTTTTCAAACATTTTTACCGTATAGGTATTGCAGTATTGTAGGCAACAGCGGATTTTTGTTTAGGTTTTAAAATCGTGGTCTCGTTATCCCCATCACTACCACGCCCCTTTGATGGACAATCAAACGAGACGTCTATAATTTTAGTCCCGTTGTCCCCCACGTGGCAACGAGAAGTCTGTTATTTTACTCCCATTGTTTTCATTCATCATCATCATCATCATTATTTGAGCCAAAAGACGTCCACTGCTGGACATAGACCTCCACTAAGTGTCGCCACATTGACCGATCCCGTGCGACTCGCATCCAGCGGATTCCCGCAACCTTCACCAGGTCATCGGCGCACCTAATGGAAGGCCTTCCAACGCATCGTTCATTCTAGAACTTTTTGGCCCTATCGGCCATCCGTTCTGCGAGCTATGTGCCCTGCCCACTGCCACTTGTTTTCATTCGATCGGACCCAATAACTATTTTTTTTTCTTTTCTTTTTTCTTTTTCTTTTCTTTTTTTTCTTTTTTTTTTCTTTTTTTCTTTTTTTTTCTTTTTTTTTCTTCTTCATTTAATAATACCATACCAAACATTATATAATTTGCTTTTTTTTCTATCTTTACAGCAGCACCATCACCCGATGTCGTACTCGTACTTTGGAGCCAGTGACACCAGCGACTACTCACAAGACTATAACAATAATTACGCCTACTCAGCCAGCGGGGGTTACGGCAAAGACTGGGCTTCCAATCGGGCATATAACTTGATGAAGCATCGGCCTACTCCGTCACCTAGTTATATTACTGCTCCGGGTGCTGTGGCGTAGAGGCCAAAAGAATTATAGGTGATAAGAGCGTATTTATTGATTTTTATTTAAGAATGTTAATGAATGATTGATAAAAGTAGCCGTCATGGTCCCCAATTTCGGCCATGCCCTAAATATCCCTGTCAGCTACAGGTTGCAGAGACAACGACGCTAAAACGGTTTACAAGTATTCAATACGTTATTCCGAACCCCCCATAGAAATTTATTGTAGGTTATTAAAAAAATACCGGCTAAGTGCGAGTCGGACTCGCGCTCGAAGAGTTCCGTACCATTATTTATAAAAACGAGCAAAAAAAACACTTTTTTGTATGGGAGCCCCCCTTAAATATTTATTTAATTCTGTTTTTAGTATTTTTTGTTATAGCAGCTACAAAAATACATAATCTGTAGTTGTACTGGCTAATTATCACGGTTTATGAGATACAGCCTGGTGACAGACGGACGGACGGACGGACAGCGAAGTCTCAGTAATAGGGTCCCGTTTGACCGTTTGGGTACGGAACCATAAAAACAACTGTTTTATACAAAAATGATACTACGGTCAGAATGTATAGAACAGGTGATTTTTTTGACCGATGAATAACCTTGTGTGCAGAATGATAAAATGAAAATGTGGTGACCGTTTTTACGTTGTAGTTCCTTCCACCTTGTATATTTTGTAATTTAAACTCATCTCGTTTTTTTTTTAGAACTGTGACACTATAATAAACAAATGTTAACGAACGAAGTACCTACGTACTTCAAGTGGAACATAAATCCGAAAATAAATTTATCCATCGTAGATGTGTGTGACGTGTGGAGACACCCGTGCAGTTTGGTGATGATGTAACAATGCAGTATTCGAGAAATTATCTGATTCGGTGTGTAACCAAAAGTCGACCTAACTGGAATTGAAATAGAGGGAATAATTCAACGGAATAAAACCGTCTTCCAATACTGCGAAATGTTACTTTAATTTGACCATTCTTAATGACTGTTTTATTTTGTTATGCTTCATGTACAGTAGATTGCACTCCAGTGGTAATACTTTGGCTCTCGGCTGGTCTTGCTTAGCTTATTCCAGTTTTATTACACAGAATTGCAGCCTACTGCACATTAAACCATAGAACGTCACCATAGAGAAACAGCTTTTCTGTTTTTTTTTGTGCTCCGTTTTTAAAGTATTAAAAAAAAAAGCGAAAAAGCTTTTAGTAAGTATGGTTGCCATCCTAAACGAAGTATTTCCTTAGCCTTTCCGGTTTTCATCAGAGTGTCCATGCAGAAATGCAACTTGTATATCAAACCAAACACTATCAAATATACCTACTCGGGAAATGAAACCCTCATAACCAAGTCATCTATTACCACAATGTTGCTCCGTATCTGTATTTATTTATATGTTATTCTGCACGTTTTCATGATTACGTCATCAACTGCGTTCACTCGTGCATGTCAATTCCGCATGTGGTACAATCATGTAATACTGCCCTTTTCGTGTCGGGAAAATGTATTTTTGTTTATTTATTGTTCATTTTTAGGGTTCCGTACCAAATCAAAGGGTCAAACGGGACCCTATTACTGAGACTTCGCTGTCCGTCCGTCCGTCCGTCCGTCTGTCACCAGGCTGTATCTCATGAACCGTGATAGTTAGCCAGTTAAAATTTCTACAGATAATGTATTTTTGTTGATGCTGGACTTGGTTTAAGGGGGCTCCCTATACAAAAAAGTGATTTTTTTACTCGTTTTTATAAATAACTAGCTGTCCCGCGCAACTTCGTCAGCGTCACATTTTCTCCGTTTTCGCAACATTTTTCTTTGCTGCTCCGCTCCTATTAGTCGTATTTAGCCTATGTTACTGCATATATAGCCTATGTTACTTCTAATACCTCCAAAAATATGTTTACAAAGTTTCATGATGATCGGTTGAGTAGTTTTCGCGTGAAAGCGTAGCAAACAAACTTTCTTTCGCATTTATAATATTAGTTAGGATGGTACAGAACCCTTCGTGCGCGAGTCCGACCCGCACGTGGCCAGTTTTTTAAATCCCATTTATAGGTGCTTTCAAACCCATCAGACTGGATGCTGTACAAAGGTCTAAACACAGCACTTTGACAGAATTGATCTGAATGCACCATGGATGGATTTGTACTCAATAAATGATGTACATCAAAATCTGTCATTGCTTAGTTGGTCGAGTGGTTGCAAGCGCGTCTGCTGAGCATGAGGACCTGGGTTCGATTCCCGGGTTAAACAAAGTGTTATTGAGTTTTTCCATAAGGAATTTATCAGTAGTCTGGATTTGTGCCTGGTTGATGGGAATAGGCACGAGCCCGATTACATGGGACTTAAACATAACTAAATAGCGATATATGGGTGTATTTAGTACACCTCTGCCTAAACCTTTAGGGATTACAGGCGTGATGTTATGTTATGTTATGTCCGGTGTCCGCAGCAAGTCCGTAGTCCAGTCCGGTTGACCACACCCATATGAATTTGGCACATTATGCAAAAAAATAAAACATTTTTACTTTGATATAATTATGGGTTCTTTCAAAAAAGTCACGTTTTGTTTGATGATATGTATGAATACTGTAATATCGTGTCTATTGTCTGTTTGGTAAGGTTTAAGATTGTACGACTAAAAATAATATTTTTAAGTAATTTTAGATTTTTTTTTTATTATGATTAAGCACTGTCTTATACTGCATGTATTTACCATAGATTTTAAGACTGTCTATTTTAGTTTAATTTAATAATTTATTTTAATATTACGTTTAGAATTAATACAATATTTATTGATTTATGACAAAATAATGTACAAAGATTTTTACTATTAAAGATTTTGAAAACAAGCAAAATTGTCTTCTTTGTCTTCATGAAATCTCCCGGTTGATGGCAATAGGCTCGCCGCCTATTACATCGTACTTAAACATAACTGGCGAAATATGGGTGTACTATAATAAGGTACATCTTTGCCTCAACATCATAATCATCAGCCTACAATATTCCCACTGGTAGATGTCACATGTCTTCGAATTTATAGTTCTAGGACATGCCGGTTTCCTCACGATGTTATCCTTCACCGTTTTTGAGAGCGGTGACGAAATAAATTACGCAAAGTAATGCGCCTGTCTGGGTTCGAACCCACGGCTTATTGGTCGTTAGTCGGGGCTGCCACCACTGGGCCACCGCTGCCTCTACCTCACCCTTCGGGAATTAGAGGCGTGATGTTGTCTTCATGAAATCAGAAAAATGGCGTGAGAAAAAAGCTGTATGAGTAGGAGAGACCAAAAAACGATGGAAAAAATGTTGGAAGGATGATATTGCTAGAAAGATAAGTATTTAGGAACACGAAGACCATTCTGAGCCGATTCCTAAAAAAATTGGGCAAAGGTAAGAGACTAACATTAAATAATCAACGGTATCGTATTAAATTAAATTAAAAACAATAAATTTATTTTGTCATCGCAAACAGTACAGTGAACAGGAATTATTTAATCTATGAAACAGGTAAACAATTGTGAGAGACTGGTGCCCGAAACAGGCATACAATATCTGTGTTAAGAGTCACCAGGCTCCCCAAGACCTCAAAAGTCGACTTTTTAAAGTTAACATTTTATCTAACCGTGTAACAAAGCCTAGGACTTACACGTTTGAAACTAAATTAAATTAATAGATAAACAACTACTCGAAAGTGATGAAAAAACTTAAAAACTAGGTATAGAATGTAGTGCACAACAAAAAATTACAAATTAAATAAAAACATTAAGTAATTAAAAATAAATTAAAATAATTTCCCAGTACTAAGTGGGTTGTGGAGGTCAGATAGGCAGTCGCTCCATGTAAAAAACTGATATTCAGGTGCATCTGGTTAAACTGAAAGGCGACTCCAACGTAATTGGGAAAGTCTAGGCAGATGATGAGCGGCAAGAGAATGATTATTTCTCTTCATGATATGATTAAGATAGGAAGGTCTACCTTTCTATACAAATAAACAGCTTTACAATCATAGTTCTTGATAGTTTTGAACGTAATTGGGTAAAATCTCGGCAGATGATGCAGGGCAAGAGAATGATTATTTCTCTTAATAAAACAAGTAAGATACGACGGCCTACCTTTCTATACAAATAAACAGCTTTACAATCATAGTTCTTGATAGTTTTGAAAGCAAACAAATATTACACGAAAACTTTTCCAGTTACCAAACTACAGGAAACCGAGAAGCCATAAGAGGGTTTGGCCCAAAGCGTTTACTTGGACAGTAAAAACTTTTATTGCTTGTCGAAATTGACCCTTTTGATCTTTGAAACTGATTTGATACGTTTCCTATCTGTTGTACTTGTATTGTTTGATTAAACTGAAGTTTGTGGACATATTGTATGTATTTTGTTCGACCAAAACCAATACAATAGTTCTCAGTAGTATTAATTTCACTGCCTCGTTGGTTCAGTGGTCGCAGGCACGACTGCCGAGCATAAGGTCCTTTTTTTTACGGATGTGAAATCATCAAATGAATCCTACCGCTCTGGGCGGAGCGGAAGGGAGTGTCAGATTTGTACTGACTAAAACCCATCCATGTTCCTTCTTAGCCCTTTGTGTTTCAGGGCCACGGTATCTCTTTTGAACAGTCCCGCAGCTTTGAACATTCCCGCAGCCCTGAATAGTCCCGCATCCCTGAACAGTCCCGGAGCCCTGACCAGTCCCGCAACCCTGAACAGTCCCGCAGCCCCGAATAGTCCCGCATCCCTGAATAATCCCGCAGCCCTGAACAGTCCCGCATCCTTGAACAGTCCCGCAGCCCTGAATAGTCCCGCATCCCTGAACAGACCCGCAGCTCTGAACAGTCCCGCATCCCTGAACAGTCCCGCAGCCCTAAACAGTCCCGCATCCCTGAACAGTCTCGCATCCCTGAACAGTCCCGCATCTCTGAACAGTCCCGCAGCCCTGGAGCAAAAGGTCCTGGCTTCGAACCCAAGGTCAGACAAAGTCTTATTGGGTCTTTCCATCAGAAATTTCTCAGCCACGGAGTCTGAATTTGTGCCCGGTTGATGGAAATATGCTCGCACCCTATTACATGGGACTTAAACATAATTGGCGAAATGTGTGTGTATTATTAGATACAACCTAGGCCTCTGCCTACCCTTCTTATAGAAGGGTTTGACGTGATGTTATCTTATCTTACTCGATGCTCGATGGAGGAGCTCGTGGCTAAATAATGACAGCCGCACGGGTCAATCTTGCCTTGCTTGCCGAAGTTGGTCCGTGGATGGGTGACCATAATTACATACCGAGTTTCCTCCGTGCCTCCGAAAGCACGTTAAGCCGTTGGTCCCGGCTGTCATTTGTAGATCTTTGACAGTCGTTACGAGTATTCAGAAGCCGAAAGTCTGACATTCAGTCTTACTAAGGAGTATCGTATTACTCAGTTACTGGGTTGTGGAAGTCAGATTGGCAGTAGCTTTGTGTAAAATACTGCTACTCAGCTGCATCTAGTTAGACAGGAAGCCGTCCCCAAGATAGTTTGGGAAAAGGCTAGGCAGATGATGTTATCTTATCTTACTATTATAATGCGAAAGTTTGTGAGGATGGTTTGTGACTCTTTTACTCAAAAACTACTGAACGGATTTGAGTGAAATATGGCACTCAAATATAACCTAGATTAATACATAAGACACTTTTTTAACCCTGGAATATCAATCAATCGAATCATTTAATTCGGATAACAAAGACCACATAACATATACCTACCTTACAAACTATCGTACATATTTACAAAAAATCGCGTGGAATTGTCGAACTCCACAAACCCGCTGTTATAAGTTGGTGTCTAAATAATTAAGTTACAATTATTAATAAATCATAAAAAAAGATTAATGACACTATTGGTCGTGCTGAAAACTTTTGATCATTCCAAGAATAACACAGTTCTTAACTTCTAGACTCCCATTAACTTAACACAGCAGTACCAGGAACACATAATCCACTGGTATGCATCACAACTCCCGTCCCGCCTCATAAACATTTACTGCACATTCTCAACCTCTTTATTGACAACCTATAAATGGAATGAAGTGTCCTTAACTTTAGCACCACTTGTTCTCTTTTATGAACACCTGGTAGCTCATGAACAAGTATCATTGGAAATGTTAACATCGTCTTGTTCGGTCTTTTCTTTTACGGTCTTCGCACTTTGACGACGAGCAAGAGATCACCGTGTGCCTAGATAATTACCAACTGTGGATCCTAACGGGAAGTAGCTAACCAAGCACAAATCTTTGTTTACGACCTGCTACTCCTAAACTGGTGAAAAAAAAGACAATAACTTGCCCAACTCGGGAATCGAAGACAGGACCTCATGCTTGGCAGTAACGCGTTTAACCACTATACCATCGAAGCACCTCATCATTAGCCTATAATTTTCCCACTGCTGGGACACAGGCCTCCTCTCTATGAGAGGGAGTGGGCTGTAATCCACCACGCGGCCCCAGTGCGGGTTGGTAGATGTCATATGTTTTCGAATTTTTAGTTTTAGGACATGTCGGTTTCCTCACGATGTTTTTACTTCACCGTTTTTGAGAGCAGCTACATAAGAAGAATACATTAATAATCCTAGATAACACATTTCTATACCGAGGACGCCTCGGGAAAAAGGCAAATAAAGAATTCTTCCTAAGTGTAAATAATAAACACACAGTTCTAAAAGGTACCTACATAAATAAACATTTTACTTCGAGTGTCGGAGGTACATAGGCACTAAGAACCTGTCAGGAACGCTCGGAACAAACATTCGATCGCTCTTGGAGAAACGGAACAAACAATTTGTTCCTAAGTCCGGATGTAAACGCGCCATTCTAGGATAAAAGTTCATATAGCAACTAGCACAAGACGGAAAAAATTGTTGAAATTAACAAAAATATTGTAATAACACAAGCAAATTCATTGTAAAAATAAAAAAAATACTGAAATTTACCAAACCTTGAAATTAATTCCAACTCTTTTCTTCCATAATTAAAGACTCAACATAAAACACCGAAGGCTTTATTTCAAACAGTCACTTCCGCTTCAATTTGAGGCAGTAAAAAAAAACAATAATTCATTTCCCCGACCTTTTTCAGGCCCTTCGGCCTTTCTACGACTTTATTTTTGTTGAAATGAAAGAAAAACAGAATGCAGATTGATAAAATTAATTTGATAAAATAAGTCTCCTTTGGAAAGTTTTGGTTACACAATATTAATAACATAACGTCAGTAAACCCCGAAGGATTAAGCAGAGGTGTACCTAAAAGGACACCCACATTTTCATCAGCTATGTTAAAGTCCCTGCATCTAATAGCGGGCGAGCTCATTGTTATCAATCGGGCACGGCTGCAGACTGCGTGGCTACTAATGAGAAATTCCTGAAGGAAAAACCCAATAACAATTGTCGGAACCGGGAAACAGAACCCAGGTCCTCATGCTCAATAGTCGCGCCTGTGACCACTAGACCAACGAGGCATTTATTAAAACCTCAAAAATAACCTCTTAAATAAACCTGCCTCCCCCATTGCTGCTAAGAGGCATCTCATCGTGAGAAAAAATATCATTTGCTCCATAGATTTGGTTCGAGCACTTATAGAAATTTTGTATGGGGATTCTGCAATTTGGATATTGGTCCTGTGGAGAAAATGGTTCAGTTTGATGGCTTGTACCTACTACCTTTAAAATAAATGATTACACTTCTGAAACATGATTTATACATATTAGTCGCTTATATAATAAAATACTACTGAAAACTGGAAAGCTTATGTTAAAATATCCAAACGACTTTATTATGTTTGAGAGAAAACTTAATTTTAACAGCACAGCTGCGAAGGACTTAAAACATCCTGAAGCAGAAACTTATAATTTTACACCCTAAGTGCTAAAGAAAATAAAGTTTCAGGGAATAAAATATAGTGATGTTTATCACCCTATAAGAACATCAAAATGTATCTCAAGCGACCACTCGAGAGTATGTCTATTAATAGTGATGTGACATAAATTCCCGCGATGCGGGATTTCTGTGATCCCGGGAATTCATTTGTCAATGTAACACAGTAACGATTGCATGAATGCAGAGGATCTCGTATAGTGTATTGTTGGACATAAGATAAATGGCTGTTTTTTCATGTAGATGACAATATTAATTTGTGCATAAAATGAAACGTACCAAAATTGGCAATACTCTTACTGTTTTTTTTATTTAATAGGATTCAATTATGTAATAAATCGGTTAATTACCTTGTCTGGCACAGAAATGTACTCCATAGTAGCAAAGCAATTGCAGTCTCTCTTTGTGTTGATATCAAGCAAAAACTGTTTGAGAAGGTTCAAGGCATGTAACTTTCAGTAATTTGTTCAGTTTCTTTTCAGATCTGTTTTGGATGTAGGTGTAGGTAGTACCTACAATAGGATTAGGTACACTTTTACATTATCCTTCCTTAGTACATTGATTCTTATTAACGTCTATGTCTGAAAAGCAGGTAATATATCGTTCATTACGTTGTTTTAATTTTGATTTTGACACACAGAGTTTCTTCAGTGACTAGAATAGAACTTTAATTACTGGCCCGAAAACAACCAGTAAGACTGGCTGTTTTCGGGTCAAGGGATATCGTATAACGCAGTTCTAACTGGGCTGTGGAGGTCAGATAGGCAGTCGTTCCGTGTAAAATACTGGTATTCAGCTGCATCTGGCTAGACTGGAAGCCGACTCAAACGTAGCTGGGAAGTAGCTAGGCCGATCATGACAATGTATTAATGGTGGAGTCCAACTCAGTCTTAAAACCCGGAAAAAGTTTAACAGCACGTCACTATTTCAGTACTTTTGTAACTTTACGACTTCACTCAAGCGACCCGTGACTTTTATACGATCTACAACGTGATTGTGCTTTGAGGAAACTCCAATTTTATATTTTGGAGCCTTTCATACTAAGGTTGTAATAAAATAGTAAAGGAAATGGCTTTACGGTTTTAGATACATTAAAATTGAGGTCGTAAACTTTATTGTGAGTATTATGACTTTACTTGGTAATGCTTGCGCCTGAATTTTTTAATAGCAATTTGTTTTAAAGCAACAGTTTTTTGCAACTACATGTGTGTGTATGACCAGATGTATGAACAAGGACGAAGCGAAAGGCAAGTAAGGATCGTAGAAAGTGGTTGTTTTTTACCCATTGGAAAAAGAGACGTGAGTTTATGTAATTTAAAGCAATATTTTGCGTGTCTTACTTTGTCAGGCGCAGGTGACATTTCAAACTTCTTGTTCCTTTGTGCAGTCCACTTCAAACTATCTAACTGCATCAAAATAAAGCATGCTTTATTTTTAGTGTATTCTGTCAGAACTGGGAGGAGGTCTTGCGGATAGGCGAGCAACGGAAATAGTGGAGGGAGGCGTTTGTACAGGAGTAGGACAGCACCGGCTAGGAAAAAATTCTATGGTCGACTATTTATACATACATAGATACTATTGCCAACTATTTTTTATAATTTTATACTTAAAAAATATGTAGTTTATAACAGTATATAATACAATCGTTACTAATAGTGTTCGTATCCATTTGAAAATATTATTATAGTTTAGGTCATTTTTAGGGTTCCGTAGCCGAACGGCAAAAAACGGAACTCTTATAGATTCGTCATGTCTGTCTGTCCGTCCGTATATCACAGCCACTTTATTCCGAAACTATTAGGATTACACAGCTGAAACTTGGTAGGTAGGTGTATTCTGTTAACCGCTTTATGATTTTATACAAAAATAAAAAAAATATAGATAAGGATAATAATATCCTTCCCCCACATGGAACTGAAACTAAAAAAAAAAAACTATTATACCTATACGTGTGGGGTGTCTGTAGATAGGTCTTTAAAAATGACATAGAGGTTCCTAAAACCATTTTTGGGTTGAATAAGATATGATATTTAGTTTTTGAGATATGGGACTTTTTCACCAAACTGCAGCAGTAACTTTGTTTTTGATTAACTTACTATGAAAAACAAATTTAGTTTTGCGGTTGAGTGGAAGTTTACTAATGAATGACAGTTCAAAACATTGTTATTATATTGTTTGGGGCTATGGAACCCTGTGTGCGAGTAATAATAATATAATAATAAACTTTTATTTTCTCTTCCACAAAGGCAAGAATATGAAGACACATTACATCTAATAAATCCTTTGTGGGAGACTGGTATCTGCACTAGGAAAAACCTGTCACACAGATTACCAGGCCCCCCCCAAAAACAGTGTTTGAGTTTTAAATCTTAATAGTCACAAATTATATTAACCTTTGGTAGAAGAACATAATTAACAAAAATAAAGGGGAAAATAAATACTAAATTAAAATAAATCTTGTGGAGTATGTTATGTTAAGGTGTGTGGCGTGATGTGGTGTGGTGTGGTGTGGTGTGTGGTGTGATGTGATGTGATGAGGTGTGGTGTGGTGTGATGTGGTGTGGCGTGGTGCGGTGCTGTGTGGTGTGTTGTGTTGTGGTGCAATGTGGTTTATTGTGGTGTATTACGGTGAGATTGCTAGGCTAAATATACATTTATCTTAAAACAAGTAAGAGGTTTTCAGTAGTATCGTAGCCAAGGTCCAATAGATTCGTGGTGAGTACTTGCTTGCACTTTGCTTTAGTAAGAGGGTAGATTTTTAACTTAGAGTTTATTTTATTATATAAATAACTGCCAAGAAAACAAAAATTACGGCGCGAAAGACAACTTTTACACAGTTGAGTAGAACATACATTTGTCTTGATGCGTTTGTGAGCATGCAAGGATGAGTTGTAGTTCAATGAAGAATGTTTACGTAAGATTGTTTGGACGATAAACAGTTGCCTAACAGTAAGAACCTTGCACTTATCGTAGAGTTCAGTGGTAGGGTGAAAAAACGGTAAACCATGGGCTACCTTAAGCACTGCTCTTTGTGCTCGTTCGATTTTAATCATGAATGATTTAGGGGCACCTCCCCAAACAGAAATGCAATAACTAAGTACAGATTGACAGAGTGCAAAGTATACTGTTTTGAGGACTTTTGCATCAGCAACACGTCGTAGTTTTTTAAAAATGAAGATGAGCTTCCTAATTCTTTTGGACAACAGATCAATGTGGAAATTAAAGTTTAGGTTTTTGTCAATAGTTACCCCGAGGTACTTGAGGGAGTTCACTTTTTCAAGTTTAGGACATGAGCAGGAAGAGCTGTTGTTACATGAATGGGCCGTGATGTTTAATAAGGCGTCTTGTGTGAGGTGACTGTTTGCTAGTGTAAAAGTCATGTATTTTGTTTTGTCTGTATTAAGAGTGATAGTAGGTTGTTGTTGAGCCAGGTCATAACGCGTGAGAAACCCATTTGAGCAAAGTGGTATACTTCTTCCCAAGTATCCCCATAGAACAGAAGAGCCGTGTCGTCCGCGAAAGTAATTATCTTGCCGTTAGTAAGATTTAACTGACAGAGGCCATTAATAAAAATTAAAAAGAGGGTAGGCCCTAAAATACTTCCCTGGGGAATACCGATATTGACTTCGCAGTCATCACTCAACCATTCATCGACCACAACACGTTGAGCTCTTCCATTAAGGTAACTTTCGAACAATTTTAACTGTTTGCCACGAATTCCAAGGTGCTCGAGCTGTTTCAGTAAGAGTGGCGCAGAGACTGTGTCAAAAGCTTTCGCCAAGTCGAGGAAGATTGCAAGAATCTTTTTCTTCTCGTCTAACCTAGAAACTATGGTATCAGTTAATTGGTGTACGGCATCGCTTGTTGATCTACCTTTACGAAAACCATATTGTTTGTCCGATAAAAGTTTGTTTGTTTCTAGGTGATTGGTTAGTTGCTTATTTATAACTTTCTCGAGAATTTTAGATAGTGTAGGCAAAATGGATATTGGACGGTAGTTATTAACACAGTCCCTGCTACCAGACTTATGAATTGGATGAACTAGGGATTTCTTGAGATCCGAGGGAAATTCACCAGTTGAAAGACAGAGGTTGCAAATAAACTCGATGGGATAAGATAATAAGTTAGAGTATCTTTTAATTAATTCACTAGGAACATCGTCACACTTTGCGACATAAGTGGTTTTAAGAGATGCTATGACGATTTTGATCTCATCCACGTCCGTGGGCAGAAGGACAAAAGAGAAGGGACAAGTCGGCAGAGAAGAGGTCTGGTATAGGGTAGGGTCAAACCCTGTGATAGATACTGCTAAAGATTTAGCGATTCCTAAAAAGAAATGATTAATTTCATTCACAGAATTTTTGGGCTGATCTGGATCAATCAGTTCCGCCTTATCATACTCTTGCTTAACTTTTTTTAGAATGTCGTTACAAAAATTACGATAACGTGTGTAGGTTATTTTTGCAACTTCGTCATTAGGATGCTTTTTAGACTTAAGATGAAGATTGTCTCGATTCCGCATGCATCGTAGTAGTCCAGGAGTAATCCATGGCTTAATTATTCGCTTACGTCTCGGAACAGTGATATTTTTAGTGCAAGTAATCATCAAGGTGGTAAGGGTCTTAAGAAAGATAGATACAGCTTCATTAGCCCTATCTAAAGAGTAAACCCTGTCAAAGTCAATAGTTTTAATTTTTTCGTCTAGGGATGGATAATGAACACGTTTTACTGTTTTTGAAAGATGGTGTGAGGAGTTCATGTGAGAAAGGCTTATAATGACGCTGTAGTGGTCGGTTAGGGTTGTATGGGCAACAAAACATTTTACCGAAAGTTTTGCTTTGACAATTACGTGGTCAAGGCAAGTTTGAGAATGAGTTGGTATACAGTACGCAGGCAACATACCATGAGAGGCTAACAGATTAAGGTATAATTCCGATCTTGCATCTGAAGTAGATGGCGCTATGTCTATATTAATGTCACCAGTAATAAAAACATTATTGTATGACGACAGTGTTAGTAAAATATTGTTTAGTGACTCAAGAAATTTAGAGACATTTCTTTGCCCCGGGGGACGATAAATACAGAGAACCACAGTCTGCGAATTAACAATGACAATCAGACAATTTCCGTCCACAAGCAATGGTTCTATTATCTTATAGGTCAGGGATGATTTATAATAAACAATAACGCCCTCGTTTTGTGTCCTGTTATTTGTAAGACTCGCACTTGGCCCGTTTTTTTTAACCCCTGACCAAAAATGAGGGGTGTTATTATAATTTATTTTTCAGAACGAGACCTAACGAAAACGATTCCGTAGTCGGCAAAGTTGAAGCCTTTTACATTTTTTTTAGAAACAAGTCGTGTTCCTGCAGCCTAAGCTATTGGGCCCCTTTGCGGTTTCAGTCCGCTTTGGAATTATACCTTAACCGAGTCGAGCACTCAAATTCCTTGCAATTTGCCAAATGCCAACTCAGCGAAGATGCTGAACGGAGTAAGCAAATCGGTATTAGCCGATTTTAAGTGTTTAATGTGAGTTAAAGCCCAAAGTAAGATTCGGGTTGGGGGTCTCTAAGCACGAAATCCGTAGTTTCAACCGAAGCTACGTTTCCTACTCCGTATCACTTACGGACATAAGATTCGGTAGGGGCCCGAACTAAAAATGATTGATGACACGATTAGACAGTTGTCCTAACTCCTGATGTGTTTTTAAAACTCATGAATCCGGAATGTTAGGGAGTTGGGTTTATTTCGAAGTATAAAGCTAGTAACGGAGAGCAGCGGTGGCCCAGTGGTGGCAGCCCCGACTTACGAGCAGTAAGCCGTGGGTTTGAACCCAGGCAGGCGCATTACTTTGTGTAATTTATTTCTCCACTGCTGGCCGAAAAAACGGTGAAGTAAAACATCGTGAGTAAAAATTCAAAGACATGTGACATGTACCAACTCGCACTGAGCCCGCGTGGTGGATTACAGCACACTCCCTCTGATAGAGAGGAGGCGTGTGTCCTAGCAGTGGGAACATTATAGGCTGATGGTGATGATGATGATGAAGCTAGTAACGGACGGGCCCTTATTTTTGTTGGTGGAATTAGAGAGTAGGCTGCTGCTGCTTTGTTCTTCAGCAAGTAACACCGAATTAAATGTTCTTACCCACGTAAGTGTGTAATAGTAATAAATAATAATAAAGCCATTTATTTCCCAAAATATATTACATATTAAACGTTTGTAGCATTCCTTCATAAACTGTGTCATGCAGTATTTATATCACATGCAATAAGAAAACTTTACAAAACAAACAACATTTTTTAGTAACTCAATTTAAATTATTTTAGAAATGACGATTTAATATTATTGTGCATTTTTTTATTTGACATGAGCAAATATCACTTGATTTAATTAAAATCATTGTACATACGTACGTGTGTAGCAAGATGTATATCCCGTGAAAGTTCTATCACCACACCGTTCTTACAAATACAATGACATAACGTGTTGGAGTTCCGTGCTCCATCTAGACTCCAGATGGAATCGTTTGTGCCTGTAGATTCTAGAGACGATATTATGACTTTGAAACAGTGATTGCAAATTCCTTGAAATTTAATTTCTTGTGTGAATGGAGGGTGGTTTGTTACATACTGGCTCTTCGTTTGTTGAACATATTCTATGGGGGCTAAATTTGTAGTAAAAGATATCCAATAGAAAACATGGAGAGAATTTCAAATGACAAAACGTAGACACTGACATTTGGGATGGTCCATAAATTATTAGGTCTCTCAGCGTGATAAAGAATTAGATATGCTCAATTAATTGTCTTTCCAAAATATGGTCTAAAATTAACTTACCCCTAAAAGAGGTACTGTTATGGTCCTTCGACCCGGATACCATACAAGATTTTGAAGTTACGAAAAAATGTCTACGGAGGTGGAGAAAGCACTAAATGTTATGGAAGACATCGCATATAAACTTGATAAGTCTGAAATACAGCTTCGCACAGACCACACGTGTTTTATTATCAAAATGCGGCCTGTCGTCACAAAACGGACGGACGGCCATCCCATCACTAACCGTCCACAGGCCCGCGCTTTCGGTGGCCGAGGGCCATCTAGGTGGCCCCTGACCCCCGGGGCGTCTCCGGCGGTGGCTGGGACGTGAGGCTGTCTCCATCTCACGTTCCGCCACCTCCTTCGCTAGCATAAGTAATTTCAACCCTGACATTCAAACATAGTATATCGCTTACCGAGTAGGCAATGGCCGACCCATTGTTGGTTAAATAATCACATGCGTGAGGTATAGCTTGGGAAAGGCATATATCTAACAATGTACTGCGATAGACTATGATTGATTTATTTAGATACCTAATTGTGTTATTCATTTATCAAGCTCAAAAGCAAAATACACTTCGACTATAACAGTTTACCTGAAATGAAAACGGACAAACTACAAAAAATGAGACTCTTTTTTATTAAAAAAAAAGTTTACCAACCAATGCTCCCGTATATCAGCTCCCAGGTAACGAGTGTAAAAGCTTTCAATGCGTACATTGTTCGGCTTCCATTGTCACTAAGCTCACCGCAGTAACAGCCTAGTATTGCGTGTTCTTCTGTTTTAGCGGCCATTACACGTATACTCGGATTTCTGATGAGGCTACTTATTTTCACTGTAGGTAAATGGTGAGCAATTTTGGCAATGAGTGGTGCTTCCGAATCTTAGTTCTAAGCAGACATTTTTTTGTCTATCTTAATTTCATATTAACATGATGAAGAGCATCTATTTTGGCAGTGTTTTGTAAACGGATGGATGTTAGAAGTAAATGTTATCATTAGAAGAATAAAAGACGCAGCTACATTTATAATCTTCTAATGTATACAATTCTCGTGTCGCGGTGTCTGTTACAAAACTCCTCCGAAATGGCTGAACCGATTTTGTATGAAATATTGTGTGCATATCGGGTAGGTCTGAGAATCGGCCAACATCTAATTATCATACCCCTAAAAGCCATCACGAAGTCGCGGGCAGCAGCTTTTATTTATTATAAAAATACTACTTGGTCTAGAGGTCGTTAGTGCGACTGCTGAGCATGAAGTCTTAAGTTCGACTACCAGGTTGGGCTAAATGGTATTGGGATTGTGTGGCCAGCATTTGTCTCGTCCCGTATTACATGAAACTAAACATGGCGAAATGTGGGTGTCCAAGATACACCTCTGCCAAACCCTTCGGGGATTACAGGCGTGATGTTATTAGTATGTTATGAATATTCATATCGTTCCACTCTATGAAAGGCGAAAAATATCAGACCTTGTGTTTCTTTTCAAGATAGCTAATGGAACAACTGGTGTTACCGAGTTGCTTCACAAAGTGGGGCTGCGAGTGCCGTCTGTGTTCTTGCGTAGACCTCATTTATTGTCCACCCCAGTGGTAACCACTACGTACAGACGGAACTCGTACATGATGAGAGCGAGTCGTATGTACAACACAACCTGCCAGGAGGCTCCGATCGACATTTTCCATACTAGTTGTAATAAATTGAAGAAAATATTATGTGATTGCTTCTTCGAGTGTAAATAGTAATTTTACTGTTTGGTGTTATATACCTACATATGTTATCTATTATAAATTTTCAGTTTTATATACATATATTCTAATTACTACATGTGGAAACTTGTAATTGGCCATATTTTGTATAAACTATTACTAATTGCCTGCTTAGCTGTAAGTTTTCCTAAAAATAAATAAATAAATAAATAAATAAACCAAGATTTTTGGTAAAGAAACCAAGCTTGAAAACCGATTTGAGTTCTTCTACTATCTAGACCGTAATATTTGATTTTGTGAAGGAGGAGGTCATAAAAAGATCTGAGGCTCATAAAAAGGTTTAGGCCATATGAGTAGTCTGATGCCAGAAAAAATTAACGATGAGATGATCGTTTTATTATTCACTAGCTTCTGCCCGTGGCTTCCCCCGCGTGGCCTACAGGAAACAAATGTTTTTCTTGAAGTGAAAACTTCTTTAGCGGCGTTGTGCACTTTTGTGATGGGTAAAAAATGTTAAACTCTCGTCAGGACACATGACTGTAAGGTCACGTAGGTTGCGAAGGAATTTGAACTTTATGACATCTGTCATTGAGTTTGGGTTTCCAAAACTGGAAAATTCGTAAGACGGATTGACATTAGGTTACGAAGGAATTTGAACTTTATGACATCTTTCATTGAGTTTGGGTTTCCAAAACTGGAAAATTCGTAAGACGGATTGACATTAGGTTACGAAGGAATTTGAACTTTATGACATCTGTCATTGAGTTTGGGTTTCCAAAACTGGAAAATTCGTAAGACGGATTGACATTAGGTTACGAAGGAATTTGAACTTTATGACATCTGTCATTGAGTTTGGGTTTCCAAAACTGGAAAATTCGTAAGACGGATTGACATTAGGTTACGAAGGAATTTGAACTTTATGACATCTGTCATTGAGTTTGGGTTTCCAAAACTGGAAAATTCGTAAGACGGATTGACATTAGGTTACGAAGGAATTTGAACTTTATGACATCTGTCATTGAGTTTGGGTATCCAAAACTGCATAATTATCTCATGCACAAATAAAACCTTCGGTTTCTCCAAAGAATTAAAATCTTAAGACGGATTGTATTAGTTTTGAAGTGTTCATTTTTTAATGTTACATAAATTGTCATGTTTGTGTACGATAGCGCAATAAATGAAAATTGTATTTTACCACATAAATGATAGTACTTTTATAGTGATCGTGAAAAAGTATCCTTAACATTCCAAAATATCAAAAATGTACAACGCTAATATTCAAGTTTTGACTTCTGCCGGCACTCGCGGAGTGCAACCCGTTTTTTTTTGAGAGAATATCATTATAAGCGCTCTCACTTTCTCTCAATTGAATATATATACAAACTGAAAATATTTCAAACAAAGCAATAAGGATGAAGTTCTCTGTGAAACTGAACTAATCTCTGTGATGAAACTATTATGGTTTTAACAGAACTCAAAACGTGTGTGAAAAGATCTTATTAGGACACAACCACAAGTGGATAAACAATTTTTTTTTTGTTTGCTCTCCTGGGCCGTGATGTTACTCTGGAGCAGGCCACGTATGACCGTATAGAAAGCAGATCTCCCTAAGTTTACCTCTGCTAAATTAAGAGTTTGGCCTTGTGATTTATTTTTGGTCATGGCAAAGGAGAATTTGAGGTGAAACTGCACTTTTGAACTCGAAGGGTTAGTTTGATGGTGTTAAAGGAAGCCTCGGAATAAACACAGACTGCCCTCGGGAACAACCGGTCAGTAAAGTTACACAGAAAATTCAACACTCCGTTTCTAAAAACCTTTGGAATTTTGAAAAACCCTTTCTTAGCATACCTACTTTTTACAAAACACACCTTCCAGATTTCAAGTCTCTAGAACCAGCGGTATAGGCTGTGCTTTAATATCTCGGTCAGTCAGTCAGGACTCTGAATTTGATTTAATTGTATAGATTGCTAAAAAGATCTACTTTGACATAATAATAAATCAGTTCTTTTTTGTTCAACGAGCCTATCAGAGTTAATTAGGGACAGAAGGACATTGAAGCGTAATGGTATACAAGGTGTTGTATTGCATCCTCGTCAAAATTCAGGAGGTTGTCACAAAAGACATAAATAATCAATTAAAATTACGTTACCTAGTTAATCATTAATAAACGCTGATTTTTTTGGTTGATATGTTTGTCAGTATTTCAGAATAACCCCCGTAACGTGCTTTAGGGAATAAGAAAGTATGGAATAAACGTTTGAGATTGTTTGTAGGTATGTGTAAAAGCGCAGTTATAGGTGGTGCACACTTACCGATTTCCCAAATTAAGAAAAAGAAAAAAAAATACCTATCCATTTTATTATTGATTCGGGACTAGGTTCATTAGCATAGTTACTTCCTTGAATTTGACGAGGATACAAAACAAAATATTGTATATTATATTATATCGTAATTAGATACAGACAAATCGTCGCTAAAGTTCTAACACCACGGAAGTCAAAAATAGCAACTTTACAGGAACAAAGTGAAAGAGTGCACAAAACTGCATAATTATTATAAATAGATAACGGTAAAAAACATTTTAATTTGTGATCACTTCAAATTAGGCGTTGCTTAAATCTAAAAAAAAGATGTTGCATAATTCTAAAAAAACACGTTGCATATTTGCTTAAATCTAATTGGCTGAAACAACGCGTCTTCTGGTTCTCTAGCAAACGGCATCAAAATGTCAATACCGCTAAAAACCACTTATGTACCTACATGGTTTTCGAACTTAGACGACGAAATATTTCACCAAACAATAAAATTCTAAATTGACCACTGACAGTGTTTATGACTTTTTATAACCGAGTCTAAACACGATGACTGTCACGCATCACAAAAAAACGCAAAGGTTTTTTTATTCAAACGTATTGAAACTCCAGCAAAAACCTGCTAATTGACTACTTATCGATCGTTTTGAATCAATTATATTGAACGGCAAACACCCAATTAAAATGAATACACGTTCAAGTCAATTATGTTTAAGACACTTCAATGACGACTTTTAACGAGGCAACATTATTTTTAGGTATTTAGTAACATTTCACAGAGTAAGGTAAATGTGTAGGTACGCCAGCCAAATATATTATTTTCGCCAAGACTTTTTATCTTCATTTTCTGCCTAGCCTATTCCCAGAAATTTCAAATGTAAAACTCACGTTACACGTTAGCCTGACTTGGGAAACGAAATCAGGAGGCCTACTCTCTTTCTCCGAAACGTAACTTCGGCAACAAACGAAAATTAAACGTAGTTACGTTTCTGACTCTATTCTATATAATTTACGGACGCACACAATAACATTCAATACATTCGTTCACGTTAATTGTCTGTGAATTCGAACTTCTTGTGTGCGTCCGCCAATTATGTAGTAGGGTCACAAACGTAACTACGTTTAATTTTCGTTCGTTGCCGAAGTTACGTTTCGGAGAAAGAGAGTAGACCTCCAGGCTCCACTAAACCAGAGACATTCTGCAATACGATTAAAAATGAAAACAGTGCCTATCTCAAATATCTGCCTCCGCTGTCCTCCCATACTTAAGTACTAACGCTGTAACATTCAAATATTGTAAAAGCAAATGATTTTAAAAGAGTAACCATGGAGTTTCTTGTCAGTCCTTCTCCATAGGAAACGACCAACCCGAACCGTGTACCCTTTGTCCACGTTTTACAGGGTTATTTGTAAAATACCGGCAACCTCTTAAGAGGTCATTCTACTCATCATTATGAACAACTTTTACTATGAGACCAAACCTGAAATCGCGAAAAAAAATTCAGGTGTTCCGTACTTTATGTTCACATAACTCGTCAAAATGTAGGGAACAGCAGATTATTTTTTTCACGATATCGGATTTGGTCTCATAGTAAAAGTTGTTCATAATGATGAGTAGAATGACCTCTTAAGAGGTTGTCGGTGTTTTACAAATAACCCTGTATAAGTGCCCATGTAGGCCAATGTAAAATAAAATATTTTGACTTTTGATCTATGTGATTACTATAAGTTAATTTTAATTTACATTTTTGGGTAAGTAGTTTCGGGTAAGTTCAAGGTATTTGCACTTATGTACAAACACAGCGCTCTAAAACGAATGACCACTAACCACTCACTACGGTTCAAAACATTTGCTCACTGTCAGAATGTTGTCTTTATTTTCTCAATCCTAGCAACGTTTTGGCCACGATCCAATCCTTTTACGTCGAAATGTCATCGGTGTTACATAAAATCTGTATTTATTTGAACCGACAGAGAGTTAATCCATGTCTACCACTTCGTAAATATTTTTTTATTATTCTATTATCTTCCTTGGCCGTTTGAGAGCAGTGCATATGATTTCCATAAAGTAACGGCCTGTATAACATCGTGGTTATTTTGCCTGGGGCCAAAATCGTCGACTCCACATCGTGGTTGCGATGTGGAGTCCTAACACTGCCAGAAGGCGACGCGATAGTCCTCAAAGTAGATGGCGGGTCGAGCTGGATAGAACCAACGACCGGGGCTCAACCATCCTTGCATTGTATAAATTCAATTTAGTATTATATAACTGCATACACTCGCCGCCTGACCGCCGTGAACCCCGACAAGAGCCAGGCAGTTCTTTACTCTAAACAGCGTAAAATTAAGCCACCCGCGCTCAGCCCGATCACTATGTACGGTAAGCCTATCCCTTGGGAGAAGCAAGCCAAGTACTTAGGAGTCATACTTGACAACCACTTGTCTTTCGCGGCGCACATCAAAGCAGCTCGCGACCGAGCTGCGTTTGCTATGGGTAGGCTTCATTTCATGATTTCGGCAAAAAGCAAGTTGTCACTCAAATGCAAATTGCGCCTTTATACCGCGGTGATCCGCCCCATTATGACGTACGCTTGCGTCGTGTACGCTCACACCAAGCCTAAGTACATCCATAGGATGCAAATTTTACAGAACCGGTTCTTACGTAGAGTCACGGGAGCCCCTTTTTATGTCCGTAATGACCGTCTACACGTAGACCTTAGAATGCCCACCGTCCTTCAGTTTATGAAACGCCTTTCGAAGCGTTTCTTCGATAACGCCATTAAACACCGTAATCCCCTGATCGCAGCGGCCGCCCGTTACGAACCCTCGCGCATTAGTACAGTACGCCGTCCTAGGCATACCCTTGTCACTCCAGATGATGCTATCACCCTCCTCCAGGAGAGTAGCAAAGAGACTAGCACTCTTAAAAAGTTCCGCCTCAAACCGCCGTCTTTCCGACCTCGCCGTCGAGGTCCGTCGCGACGTCCCGGTCCATGCCCTCCCCGACCCTCGCTCGAGCCAGCCCGCGATGCTGTGCCAGTAGTTTTAAATCAGCCCCTAAATAATGATACCATTCAGATCCAGCCTGTCCCCATGCAGTCCTCCCCCAGCGACGCCCTAAGCCGAGGTTCGTACCCCACAGGGGGTGCCCTTAGCGTGCAGTCGCTTAGTTTGTAAGTTTTTATGCCCTGGCTGGAGGCCTTACTCTAAAGGCACCCACAGGATAGTCCGGTTAAGCAGACGACAACCTCATAGGTTGAACTGCGAGATGCCATTAAAAAAAAAAAAAAAAAAAAAAAAACCTGACCGCCGTCGCGTACGGACGTGCCGCTACCTGCTCGCATTCCCGCTCGCTATCAGTGTGTGTCATCGGTTCGTCGCTTCCCAGTGTCGTGACGTCATCAGTTGTCTTTCGACTACACCCCCGAACAATTGCTGTCTTTTTATTAAGACAGCACTTGCTCATTTGCTTCGGATATTATTCCGATTTAACTTCCTTTGCCCCATCAGGGTAAAATCCTCAATTTCGAGGTTCTTGGTGGGAAACCTAACGGTGCCAACGAAACCGAGAGAGGGTGGTGACCCAACCCGCCCGCCTAACCCCTTCAGGGTCTAGGTGAAAAATTGGGCTCCGTCGTGTTCGCATGCGCCGCCGATATACTGTGCTAGTGTTTCCCGTTTGAACAAGTTCCTGAAAGCAAAGTTCCCTGGACTGGAGTTGGAGTTGCTACCAAGCCAGGACCCTCGGACTGTGCCTGCGGGAAGCGGGTGAGTCACTGATTCAGTAAATTCCCTAAATAATTGGTCAAGAAATTAGGTTTTTAGGCGCGCTGAGCTTCACTCAAATGTCCGCTAACTTTTAGCCGCAGATAAAGCGCTTTTGCGCTTTTTCTTGCGCGTCTTCACGACCGACCCATATTTACAAAAATATGGGTCAGAAATTGCTGCCATTCAGCAAACCACCGATACCGTCACTGACTTCAGTGACGCGCTCGAGAGCCCCTTGTCACCGCCACCTGCCGACAGAGGCTTACCGCCAGCCGTCGCCGCCGCGATTAAGGCAACTCCAAGACCCATTGTAGTGAAACCCATTGTTTCGCAAACAAAGGTCCAGTCCGCACCTGCGTCCATTGTTCCCGTTTCTGAGAACATGGACAAAGGCTCACCGCCAGCCGTCGCCGCCGCGATTCCGGCTAACCCCGGACCCATTGTTAAGCAAACAATGGATCAGTCCGCACCTGCGTCCATTGTTCCCATTTCGGAGAAAATGGACACAACTGTGCCAGTCTCCGACTCGGAATCGGTTATAGATTCCTGCTCTGCTTCCTCGTCCTCTGAAGACGACTATCAAGTCGTCGGAAAGGGCAAGAGGAAAAAGGGCAAAAACTCTCAGGCCACCATGGCCAAAAAATTAGTCGCGCTCCCTCTCATCCCCTCTCCCGAGGCCTCCCGCCCCACCTCCCCGGTCCCCGCACCAAAGTCCGCCGCTGCTCATACCAGCAGACCATCCAGCCCTAAGGCTAACTCTTCAGCCGCTTCTTCAAAGAAGCTGAAGCCCCCTCCCCCGTTGTTCATTCAGGACAAAGGGAAATGGACAGACGTGTCCAAAATGTGTGTTGAGCGCCGCATTCAATACACTAGCGCAAAAAGCACCCAGCAGGGTATCAAAGTGGTAGTCCCTACGACCACCGACTTCAGGGAACTAACCCGTCAGCTGATCGGAAGGCACATAGCCTTCCATACATACTCCCTTCCAGAGGAGAAGCCCACCCGCATGGTGATCAGGCGGATCCCGAAGGAAATCCCCACGGAGGACATCCTAAACGACCTCCAAGGCCAGGACATCCCGGTCGCAGCCGTCCACCGCCTTCATAAGGCGAGAGGTGGAGACCAGTACGATATGGTACTGGTCATCTGTGACCCAGTAGAAGGACACCACCCGATCTTCAAAGTGAAGTCGGTATGCTCCCTCACAGGCATCTCAATAGAGAAGCCTTACCGCTCAACCGTAGTAGGGCAGTGCCACCGCTGCCAGCTGTACGGACACAGCCAAGCCAACTGCCATGCGCCGCACAGATGCGTAAAGTGTCTAGGCGACCATGGTACGGCAGACTGCCTCCGTCCCAAAGACAAATCGCTATGCACGGAGCCACCGAGCTGTGTGCTTTGCGGCCAGTCGGGCCACCCGGCTAACTACCGCGGCTGCCCGAAAGCCCCCAAAGGCTCCTCCTCTAAACTGGCGAAGCGTGCAAACGCCCGCCAGCAGAGAGAAAGCCCATCGGTGAGGCTACCAACTGCACAGATGCCGGAGAGACTCAGCCCTCAGAGGCCCTCTCCCTGGACCTCGCTGAACCACCAGAGAGCCTTCCCGGCACTCGGCAAAGCAAAGTCCAGCCCCATTCCCGGGCTATTAGATGCCCCTGTCCCCACTCCCGTGGCCCAAGCGAGCGCACCGGCGCCCGCTCGTCCCGCGCCTCCCGGCCCCGCGGCCGCGGTCTCCTCTCCTAACGTAACTTTAGAAACGTTAGCAAAGTTAGTCACCCCCGAAGCAGACCGCATGGCGACAGATCTCAGGGAGGCTAACACTGACGGTGATAAGCTTAAAATTATCCTCAAGTCCCTAATCAAGTTAGGCGAAGCCTTCAGCGGCATTAATCTTTAATTTCAATGGATAATACGAGATTAACGTGTACCAAACCCCGATCCCTTAAATTAGGGTACTTTAATGCCAATGGCATTAGAGGCCAGCGTGATGAAATCGCCACCTTCCTCCGTGACCATCAAATTGATATCCTCCTCATACAGGAGACCTTCCTCAAGCCCAGTCACCGCGATCCGAGAATTGCCAACTATCGCATAGTTCGCAACGATCGGTCACGTTGCCACAAGGGCGGTACTCTAATCTATTATAGAAAGGAACTGCACTGCATCCCCTTAGATCCCCCTCCCATGGAGTCTCTGCTCGAGACTTCAGTTTGTCGACTAGGCATGACCGGTCATCAATCGATCACTATCGCCTCCGCGTACATCCCTCCCGGCGGCACGTCCGAGGAGCACACTCTGTTCACCAAAGACCTTGCCGTCCTCTTCGGCTTGAGTGACTCCGTTATCATAGCGGGCGACCTCAACGCCAAACACCCCGCCTGGAACAGCACGACGACCTCTGCCAGAGGACGTCACGTGTATAACCTGGGTGAGTCCCTCAACTTCGATCCCATCGCTCCTATGGAGCACACTCACTATCCCCACGACCCCGACCAACGTCCGGACGTTCTCGACATAGCGCTACTCAAGAATGTCAACCTTAAGTTGCATTCCATCGAGACTTTACATGAGCTTAACTCAGACCATCGACCAGTGCTCATGCACTTAGTTCCCCGCTCGGGTCCCTCTGACCCCAGCCAGCCCCCGCCGACCCAAGTGATAACCGACTGGAGGAAAGTCAGCGAAAAGCTGAAATCCACCACGTCGCCTCACCTGGAGGCCATCCCCGACCACATTGTCTCAGTCGCAGACACGACGGCCGCCATCAACTCGTTTACAGAACACGTGCAATCCGTACTAAAGGATTGCTCACGGGAAGTTCCAGCAATGAGCGATCAACGCTGGATTCTACCCGCTGACGTACGTGAACTGATAACCGAGAAGAACGCGGCCATCCGTGCCTACAGCAACTTTCCCTGCGACGCGAACAAAGCTCACATGCGTTATTTACAGCGTGCTGTAAAGAAGCGCACTAGTGAGCATCGTTCAGATCAATGGGACAAGACGCTTAGCGAGCTCGAGCCTACCCACCTAGCCTTCTGGCAGCTCCAACGCAAGTTGCGCTCCACCGAAGAGGCTTCGATGCCTCCCCTCACCCGACCCGATAAGAGCGTCGCATTCGACGACTCTGAGAAGGCCGAATGCCTAGCCGACAGCCTGGAGTCCCAGTGCTCCCCCAGCTCTCAACCAGTAGACAAGCGACATCTCGATGAGGTGAACGCATTCGTCGAACGTAAAGCCGCCCTCCCTCCCGTAGAAGACCCTGATGATCCTCTGCCTTCGGTCACAGCTGACGAAGTGCAAGACATCATTAATAAGCTTCAACCGCGGAAAGCACCCGGCTCCGACGGAATCACCAATAGGGTGTTAAAACTCCTCCCCGCTCAGCTCGTCGTGTTAATGGCGGCCATCTTCAATGGCGCCCTGAGCAACAACGCCTTTCCCCAAATATGGAAAGAGGCCACTGTCATCGGTTTCGCCAAGCCAGGCAAACCCAAGTCTGAGCCCTCAAGCTACAGACCTATCAGTCTCCTGAACGCACTCGGCAAAATCTACGAGAGACTTATTTATAAGCGACTCAAAGACTTCGCCGAGGCTAAGAGTCTCATCCCCAACGAGCAGTTCGGCTTCAGGACCGGACACTCCTGCATTCAACAGGCCCATCGCATCGTAGAACACTTGAGCGCTGGCTTCCAGCGTGGAGCGATGACGGGTGTGTTGTACTTCGACATAGCAAAGGCTTTCGACAAAGTCTGGCACAACGGCTTATTATATAAGCTGTACAAACTGGGAGTGCCGGACCGTCTCGTGCTCATCTTACGAGACTTTCTGTCGGATCGCACCTTCCGCTATCGCATCGGGAAGGCACTGTCTTCCCCCCACCCCATTAGAGCCGGAGTCCCTCAGGGCTCCGTCGTCTCTCCCCTTATCTTTACTCTGT
The DNA here is from genome assembly GCA_963082945.1 of Cerastis leucographa. Taxonomy (NCBI): domain Eukaryota; kingdom Metazoa; phylum Arthropoda; class Insecta; order Lepidoptera; family Noctuidae; genus Cerastis; species Cerastis leucographa. Next base: position 7,349,867 of record OY720370.1, read on the forward strand.
TCACCAGTGACATCCCCAAGAGCAAGAAGGCTCAGTTAGCCCTGTTCGCGGACGACACGGCCATTTATTACACTGGCCGCAGTCACGACGCTATCTATAGCACCCTCCAAACCTCAGCCAACGTCTTAGACGCTTGGTTCCGGAAATGGAGAATCGAGGTGAACCCCGACAAGAGCCAGGCAGTTCTTTTCTCTAAACAGCGTAAAATTAAGCCACCCGCGCTCAGCCCGATCACTATGTACGGTAAGCCTATCCCTTGGGAGAAGCAAGCCAAGTACTTAGGAGTCATACTTGACAACCACTTGTCTTTCGCGGCGCACATCAAAGCAGCTCGCGACCGAGCTGCGTTTGCTATGGGTAGGCTTCATTTCATGATTTCGGCAAAAAGCAAGTTGTCACTCAAGTGCAAGTTGCGCCTTTATACCGCGGTGATCCGCCCCATTATGACGTACGCTTGCGTCGTGTACGCTCACACCAAGCCTAAGTACATCCATAGGATGCAAGTTTTACAGAACCGGTTCTTACGTAGAGTCACGGGAGCCCCTTTTTATGTCCGTAATGACCGTCTACACGTAGACCTTAGAATGCCCACCGTCCTTCAGTTTATGAAACGTCTTTCGAAGCGTTTCTTCGATAACGCCATTAAACACCGTAATCCCCTGATCGCAGCGGCCGCCCGTTACGAACCCTCGCGCATTAGTAAAGTACGCCGTCCTAGGCATACCCTTGTCACTCCAGATGATGCTATCACCCTCCTCCAGGAGAGTAGCAAAGAGACTAGCACTCTTAAAAAGTTCCGACTCAAACCGCCGTCTTTCCGACCTCGCCGTCGAGGTCCGTCGCGACGTCCCGGTCCGTGCCCTCCCCGACCCTCGCTCGAGCCAGCCCGCGATGCTGTGCCAGTAGTTTTAAATCAGCCCCTAAATAATGATACCATTCAGATCCAGCCTGTCCCCATGCAGTCTTCCCCCAGCGACGCCCTAAGCCGAGGTTCGTACCCCACAGGGGGTGCCCTTAGCGTGCAGTCGCTTAGTTTGTAAGTTTTTATGCCCTGGCTGGAGGCCTTACTCTAAAGGCACCCACAGGATAGTCCGGTTAAGCAGACGACAACCTCATAGGTTGAACTGCGAGATGCCATTCAAAAAAAAAAAAAAATAACTGCATAGCCCATATTGTGTGAGTACTATGTACTAGCTATCATTTACTGGAAACCTACGTCTTTTATTGACTTGAATGTGCCCTGGCGGTTGAGAGTATGTCATGCTCACTTAAATGTCACGCTGATGGTGGCGAGTGTGTCGGGTCATTTAGTTCCCTTCAAAATGGTTGAGTTGAATGATGGCTGATCCATTCGTCATGTTTGTGAACGGGCGCTATCAGTTGTGCCTGGTCATCTCTTAGTTGCCACGGCTTATTTCGAACTATTTTTTTTAATTTTTAATTTTCTTTTTATTTTACTATGGACACTTTTAACGTGCACGTCTTGCTACATCGTTCTCACATAATGTACCATCTCAACATGAATGATGTAACCAAGGTTTTTGTAACAAGGTTCTGATTTAAAAGAGTGTCCTTGGAGTTTCTTGCCCATTCTTCTCCATAGAGATCTACGCTTTGGAATGGGCAACTACAGTACTTTCACAGTTATTATGTCTTGTGACTGGGACTGTAGCTTCATTTTTGTTGTTGTTTGACTATTTAAAAGTGCCTGTAATTGGCTTACTTGAAATAAATGATTTTCTTTTGACTTGGTGGTCCACATTGGCCCTGGATAAAAGGATTTGGAAGTCATGGGGAGATCCCTTTGCCCAGCTCTGGGATGACACAGGCTAACTGAAACAGTAACGGCCCGTGTGGGAACTCTCGAACATACAACATAAAACTCGTATTTCGCTAGCGTTTACACTATTGGCTGTCGTTATCAGTCAAATTTACAGACCATATTAAATTTTGGTTGATGTAATTGGGTTTCTCAATCAGGAATGTTTCAGTGCGGAATCAGGTTTTTCTCCGGTTTATGTAATTAAAAGAAAATATGTGTGCGTATTAGAGGCATACGCGTTATGATAAATATTAACTTGGTAACTTTTTATCTTGTTCTACGTTTTGTAGTAAGCAACGACTTATTGTCGGGCCTACGATGTCCACTCATACTTAAGTGCCAATGCTGTAACATAGAAAAATTGTAAAGCCAAATGATTTTAAAAGAGTAACCATGGAGTTTCTTGCCGGTTCTTCTCCATAGGAAACGACCAACCCGAACCGAGCACCTTTTTGTCGACGTTTTACAAGTGCCCATGTAGGCCTATGTGAAATAAAAATATTTTGATTTTGATTGATTTTGATTATTTCATAATAAATACCCCTTCTTTTTCAACATCTTGGCAAATTCATCGGAATCCAATTATGATATCCATAAATAAACATAGGATTGTTGAAAAAGAATGAGAGTCCTCCACTGACAGCATGAATATTAACTCGACATTACAGCGGGGAAAATCGTATGAAAAACTGACCAAGAGCGATTTGATTGTGAGTGGGTTCCGTTGCTTTTCTCTTTAGTTATTTTTATTGATTAAAAAATCTGGTTTTATTTTGCGATGTCTATTATCATATAGGCAAACAGAGACCTATAGCTGATGCCGAGAAGACCCGATGTGAATTATGGTGATGGAAGAGTTTCATAGAATAAGCACACAGTCACAGCTTGTCGTGATGTTTTCGAAGAATGATGTCCTCTGTCTCAATTAAGTTGAAATCTTACTTATCTCAGGCAAAGAGAGACACCTAAACAATAATAAAGTAATTTGATCGGGTATTTATAATAATTATTAATTTACTATTTATTGCACTTAGTAAGTAAATGTACTGCCTTTTATGTTACAGGCTTTTTTTACCAGTCCTGTGGTACGTAGTGTTCTGAAAATTGAGGATTCAATATTCGTTTGTATTATAAGTACTTTAAACGTCTTTTCATACATCTTGAAGAAGGTCAACGATAAGACGACTTAAGTATATATTAATCCATTTCCAGGCAAAAAAAAGACAAGATAAAATAGAATATTAAAAAGAAAGTAACGAGCGTAACAACTGGAGATTTTCTTTCATGAAAAGTTATTAAAATGAAGTTTCAAAGGTCACTGACACCGAATCAACTTTGAGACTTAGCTGAAATGGTACTTCGTCTTTATTTTTATAGGTAATCTGGCCTACAGTTCCAATTGAATCTTTTTGAGATTATCAAGTCAAGTTTAGGGAATAAATTCGAGACGAACTTCGAATTGAACTGAGAAAGTGGTTATTTGGTTTTGTCGACACATTTAACTTTTGCGTATTACTGTACTGTACGAAATATAGTACAAAATAATGGAAATGATCAAACAGTGTAACATTATTTAAGGGATGGAGTATATACAATAATTGCGCTGAATCATGCCCGCAATGCCGATGCCCGCTACGCCGGCGCCGCCGCCGTTTCGCGAAACAAATGACATCTGTTTTAAAAAGTTTAAGCTTGACCTCGAGGGTGGTCGAATGCACATAAAACAAAAAGTGAAACACTTTTAGTTCCTAATAAAATCATATTTATTTTACCCAAATTATAAATGTATTATTCTAACAGAGAAATAACTAGGCTATTCTCCAAATCATTGACTAAAATCGTCTTTTTGGTACTAGGCTTGCATACATTCAAGTTAATTCTAAAATATTGAAATATAGGTTAAACTAATTATTGAAATACCATCTTCAATTCATGCAAGCTTGTTTACTGCACATATCTTCTGAAAAACATAGAGGGAGTCATTCATTGCGTTTACTGTGTTACAAATGTTAAATTTATAATCTACAATGTATACAGTGCACTGTGTTCTTGTTTTATATAAAAAAAAAAATCATTATTATTTTATAAAAGACAGTCATGCCAAATTTCGATCGGTGTCAATGTCAAAGATTTGTGTATCCTGCTGAAAATCTTGTAGAAAAAGAAAAAGCTTTGAACTTTAAAGACAAGTCACGTATAGTGATCGATGGTTTTTAAAAAAATATAAGGGAACTATTAAGGAACAATTTCTATTTTGCAATGGCAGCGGCCCGCCTTAATGCGCGTTAGACTTGAATCTTTTCCACACAAAGTCAGTGATACTGAGAAAATACACATTAAATATCTTAAATCACAAGCGTTGAACCACTAAAACAACATCATCTGCCCGGTTTTCCCCAACTATATCGGCTTCCAGTCTAACTGGATGCAGCTGAATACCAGTATTTTACATGGAAAGACTGTCCATCACACGACCCAGTCAGTACTGGGTATTACGATTCCCCTTGGTAAGACTAACCAGAACCAATAAGGAACTCTAAAAAAAATACTTTCGAGCTGCAATGATCTTGTAAATGTCTCGCGTGGAAAGTACGTCACGACAATCGCACACGCAACCGAATACCAGTATCGTGATTATCTATGTATTATGTATACAGAATATACATGAGCGATGGAAAATGTAGGGAGATGCTATTTTTAGTCAGTGGTTTGTGGGTTTCCAATTCTTCTTCTTCTTTTTTTTAGCGTGTCGATGGCAATCTAATTTGTATCGGCCCCGAACTGAGCCACTAGTTTGACGCACTTTTGCACTGGACAAGTAACTGTCTGAAACCGTACTGTCGTCTGCTTTCCCAACAAGACCAGTCTATAAATTTAGGATACAATAAAATAAGATAGTACATAAGAGTGGAAGTAAAATAGAAAAGTAAGTCTGTAATCATCATCATCATCATCATATCAGCCGTAGGACGTCCACTGCTGGACATAGGCCTCCCCCATGGATTTCCAACAGGACCGGTTTGAAGCGGTCTGCGCCCAGCGTCTTCCGGCGACCTTGACTAGCTCGTCGGTCCACCTAGCTGGTGGACGTCCTACGCTGCGGTTGCCGGTGGCCGCGGTGATGATGATGATGATGAAGTCTGTAATATGCTACAGAAATAAAATATAAGACACTATGATACATTAATAGAAAAGTAAGCAATGTAATAGTAAATAAGAATAGAATATAAGATTTTTTTTTACTATAAATAAAGATAAGTTGCCAAAAGACCAGTCTGAAGTAAGTCATTGATGTGCAGCAGGAAAAGAGTTGCAGAGAGAACAGACCCCTGAGAAACTCCGGCATCCAATAGCTATGAAGTCAGAGGAGCAGCCGTCAACGACTACTCGGATTTACCGACCGTTACTTCGTAAGTCTGATATCCAGCTAGAAAAATCAGCTGCGATGCCATAAGCAGGAAGAAATTTTAATACCATTTGTTTCTGAAATTAACAAACAACAGGACACGCAAGACACGCAACTACAGGACACACAAGACACGATTATTATTATTATTTATTTATTTATCAAACAATTTTTATACAAACTTTCATTTAAAAACTAAGCCCCACAAAACTGTTTTCACAGTTTGTCTGTAGGAACGGAACGATATTAAAAAATAAAATAAAAATAAACAATGTTAAACTAATATTACTCAATCAACAAATCTTAGAAACTACTTATTATACCCTCTCCCAGCAATCTGCAAATCACCTTCTTAATAAAAAAAAATAAAAAAAAAATAAGTATGGTTTACAGACTCCTGAGAAAGAATAGTTTAAGCGATTTTGAAAACTTACTTTTCATTTTCTGACTTCTTATATCAGCAGGCAATTGGTTGAGAAGGTATGGTACCATATCGATTTTAAGAGCCTTATCGTTTGCGGAACAGCTCCACATTTAAAACTCCAGGGCAGAGTCGTTAATAAATCTCGACCTGAGCAGGTTTACCTTGCTGCGATCAACATGGTTCCGGGGTCTATTTTAAGTCTTCCAGGTTAGCCATGGCAACTCATGTCCAGGTGGTAGACTTTGAGCAGGTGGAACGAATGGGTTAGGTAAGGATGCACTACCTCGCCACAGCTTTAGTCCACAGCTTCATTTCCAATTTGGAAGTCTATTTGTACAATAACGTTCCCACTCAAAGTTGAAATACAGAGACCGAGTGGTCCGTAATAGAGACGCGCTAAGATGACTGAAAAGTTCAGTGAAAAAGCCATTTACTTCAAAGTCTTTTGGGCACATTACCAGCTGACAGCGTTGAGGAGCAGCTTTTAGGCGCCCTTTTATAGTTTACTAGCTGTCCCGCGCAACTTCGTCTGCGTCACATTTTCCCCGTTTTCGCAAGATTTTTCATTGCTTGTCCGCTTCTATTGGTCGTAGCGTCATGATTTACCTTTAGCCTTCCTCGATAAATAGGCTATATAACACTGAAAGATTTAAATCGGACCAGTACTTCCTGAGATTAGCGCGTTCAAACAAACTCTTCAGCTTTATTATTAGTATATTAGATTAGATGAGATAAGATTGTTATTTTAGTTTTTCAATTTATTAGTTTTTTAATCATTGTAATGTATTTAGTTAGGTCCCTTTTATGAAATAAACATGAATAACCTTGAATAAAAGATAATTCAATGAGATTCAATTAACTTAGATGGTTGTGTTGATGATTTTAATGATTATAACTCTGTAAAGCCATATTATGTTACGGTCGCGAATCAATTTTAATCAACATAAAACTTGACAATGACCTGCAAAATTGCAAAATGAATATCGAGAGCTACCACCGTAATAACAACGTGTCCTGTGATGTATGTTGTTTGCATGCCATATGTCATTTTACTAAGACGAGACCACTTTCCTAGCTGTGGGCACATTAGAGGCTCAGTATGCAATGATCGCAGATAGCTGTCTATAGTTTTTACCTATTACCATGGGAGAAATAACCGAGTATTTGATGGATCGGAAAAAATATATGGTGAAGACACGAAGGTCTAATTTGTTATAAAAGAGTTATGAGGCATTGCAGGTTGTAAGTTACTAGGCGTTCAGTCACTGATGAAAAATACGTACACACGGCGACACGATAAGCTGTACATTTCCAGTATAACCTCACTTTGTACAGATCTCCCGTTTAATGAGAGATCCACATATACTTTCTATGCCTTGATTGGTCGCCGTGCGAAACATTTCCAACAAAAAATATTAACTAAAGTTATAACGTAAATACATTTAAATATTTAAAGGCTTTTACCCGCCCCAACAGATTTACAAATGATTTGTGGCACCAGATTTAATTAGATATTGCCTTGCTTTTTACGGCACCATCCTTGACCACGACACAAGTCAATATGGCTGCCCGCAACGACTTGACGTTCCGCCAGAGAGAATTGTAGACCGCTTCTCTCTCGTCTGAGGTCACAGTTTAGTTTGCAACGTGAATCATATGTAGCCTCCTTGCAAAGGCGCTGTCATATTCATAAAGATTTAACAAGACCGTCAATTACACACGTGGAACGATAAAGTTTATTTATCGAACACAATTTCAGCAAACAATAAAAAGAGCATTCGTTTGTTTGGAATCAATTTATCTGCATTGTTTTTATTTGCCAAGAGAGTAGTGGTTATTTCCTAGACTTGTGAGTTACATACGGGAATAAATATCAATACGGCCTACAGATAGTTGTTCCAGGTCTGGCTGTTCGTGTATGTGAGTTTTAATGTTTTTAGCTACACCCGCGATGCAGGAAAAATTCCTAGGGTAGGTCAAAGGTAAAAAAAAAAGTTTACTGGTCCTTGTTGTTTGCCCCTGACTGGTGTAATAATGTATTTCGTCATCACTGCTCTCAAACGGTGATGATAAAAACATCGTGTGGAAACTATAGTACCTACTGTTAATTTCTGAAAAACTAAAAGAAATGTAGATAAAGAAAATGAATGTAAAGAATGTAGGTAAAGAACAGGAAGAGGAAAATGTGTTTATGTGTTTCATCATCATGTGCCTAGCCTTTTCTCAAACTATCTTGAGGTCCGATTCCAGTCTAGCCGGATGCAGCTGAGTACCAGTATTTTACATGAAGCGACTGCCTATCTGACCTCTACAACCCAGTAAGTGGGTAATACGATACTCCGTAGTAAGACTATATGTCAAACTTTTGACTTCTAACTACTCATAACGACTGTCAAAGATCTACAAATGACAGACAAAACCAACGGCTTAACGTGCTTTCCGAGGCACGGAGGAAACTCATTATGTAATTGTGGTCACCCATCCCCGTGGTTAGTCCGTACCAACCTCGGCAAACATGGCTTTACCTTAAAGATCGACCCGTGCGGCTGTTATTATTTAGCAACGAACTCCTCCTAATGTGTTTATGAGATTAGACGAATTATAAAGGGTGTAAAACACCTCTTAACGAAGCCGAAAGGCACTGGTTCTCCCTGTCATGGCGATAATTTTTTTGTTCTACACCATACCTGGGAACCTTCTAGTTACGGAAATATTAGGGGTCAAAGTTTCAACTTTTTGACAAGATTTTTTTTAACTTAAAGGTTTTTATGTTATATTTTTACTTTTAACACCTCCACTACCCCCGTACTATTTAATCCGTCCATCAGCACAATGTTTTGAGTGCGTTACATTGAGTTCTACCACAAAACATGATTTTACACCCCCCAAAAAAAAGTCGTTTCCCAGCAATATTTTTTGCGTAAAGTTACTTAGTTTAATGTACAGAATGCTTGGTTGACGGCTTCGTGATGAGGTGATTTACACCCTGTATTAATTAAGCTCTTGCCCGCGGCTTTGTTCGCGAGGAAATTTTGAAGTAGATGTGTAAGAAAAAAAAACCTACGAACTAATCTTAGACCTACCAAATATACACAAAAAAATCCGCCATTTCGGAGGAGGTCGATAGCAAATTAATATTGTGACACGAGATCTATATACTCGTATATTACTTATAAGTAAATATATGATCTAAGTTAATATTATTATAAACTTTTAATTAGGGATTGACAATTTCAGCAAAAAACGAAAAGAGTTTTTATAATTTTGTCCTGAATTCATTTTATTCGCATGTGTTATTTATTTAACGATAAAGTTCCTTAAATAAATGATTGTTCACATTGAATTTCTGACACCGAATACGTTCCAATTAAAAATGTGTGCAATTATTGGTAAAGTTATTTTTTAATTAAAACAGTAGGTATGTTTTTCTTTTAACATTTTCGTAAAATTAACGAATGGTTTGTCCCATAGTACGTACGCCTATTATCATGATGAATAACTTATTCATAATATTTTGTTAAGCAATTTTGAAACTATTACAAAGAAAATAAATAATTAACGCTACTTGGTTGGTCTAGTGGTCGCAAACTGAACGGCTGCGGTCCTAAGTTCGATTCCCAGATAAGGAAAATGGAATTTTCGTCTGCAATTTCTCAGTAGCAGTCTGGAGTCTTTTATTACATAACTAGCTGCTGCCCGCGAAGTCGTTCGCGTGGAAACTTTTGATGGGTTTTTAGGGGTATAAAAATAGGCGTTGGCCGATTCTCAGACCTACCCGATATGCACACAAAATTTCATACAAATCGGTTCAGCCGTTTCGGAGGAGTTTGGTAACAAACACCGCGACACAAGAATTTTATATATTAGATTACAGATTACATGACAATGATAATAAACACGATTTAGATTGACGGCATTTTATTTCTCGTTTTCTTTTCAGCAAACCCATTCATTTAATACCCATATCATGGAAATGCATAAAAAATAACTAGTTTGCCATCTTTCCGCCATATTATTAGATTCAGAATGGCGTCACTTAGCTACTAACCATGCTTTGTCATCCAAACTAAACATCTTCAACATTCTCCGGAGTTTATCCCAATTTATTTTGGCTCGGCGCTGCTTGTCTTCTTCTTCCATACTTATCTATTAGAGGGCACGTGGAATGGCTGCTTATCCGGAATTCACAACCCAGTTCCTGGATAAAACAATATCCAAAATCAAACTAGTGAAAGCCAAAGCTAAATTTTCCAATGGCCCGCGAACTACCACGAAGAACACTTAGATAATAATAAAAACTATTTTCAAAACTGGTATTGTTTTCTGAACCATACAATATAGATAGGTAGCTGGTAGGTATGGGAAAATGTGCCCGGCAAAGTTTTGGTCGCGTACGACTTTTAGTTATAACATTTTATTGGCTATTCCACATACCGAGTTACCGAAAACTTAGTTTTCTGGAAACCAGCCAACAATTGTTGTGATGGACGGCTTTTGCAGGAATTCTAAGCTGGATTGGAAATATTTTTGCTGCAAGTATGATAGAACATTTTATATAGAAGTTATTGACATTGAGACTTAAGTTCTGAAGTTACGTCAAAACTCTGTGTCATTTGTCAGGAATTTCTTGGTAGAAGCCTCGAGTCTGAATTTTTGCCCGGTTGCTGGCATTGATAAATGATATTTATTTCTGTAGTTTGTTTTAAAAAACATTTTTTCCCGTCTCGACATATATATTTTTAAAAGATTTCTCCGTGAACGAGCACCGAAATAAACTGAGGTAAGTAAATTACTTGATAGGTTTACTTTATCAACTATTACAAGAAACTCAAACAGAACAGAAGTTGGTTCACCAAAGACACACGTCTGCCTGACTCTTGCGGTATTACAGGCATAAAGCTATGTTTATGTTATGTTTGAAATATGTGTACTTGTTTATGTAAAGAAACATAAAATTGAGCATATATTTAATTTAACAATTGACATGCGAATATATCAAAAGTATGTACGAAGCACGTCATATCTTAATTGTTTTCTAATTACTTGCTCCCAACGCACGTCAAAACAATCAAGCATTTTTTTCAACGCACGTTCATAATGAAATATTACTTAGCCACTTAGCAATAGTGAAGCTCGTTTAAACGTGACATTTCACAGTAAATTGCATTTTAACTGCAAAAGTCGAGAGACGTCGCTCTTTTTACAATGCGTGACAAAGTTTTTAATGATTTAAATTATTTGTTTTTGTTGGCAAAGGTTGACCACCTCTGGCGTGTAGACTGCAGACAGGCGTTAATGCTGTTAAGTTTTTTTTGTCGATTTATTTGGATGAATCGATGGAATATCGATGTGACTGGTCGTTTTATTTTTGGTAAGGTTCCGTAGTTCATAAGATTTATGTAAAAAAATACCCGAATAAAATATATTTGCTCTTTGAACCAATCATACACATAAAAGTACAATTTCGAAGTAGAACTCAATCACAAGCGGTATCCACCTATGGCTATGACAGAATGCAAATTAATACAAGAATTTCACATAGAACATCTGCCTATCTGACGTCCACAACCCAGTTAGTACGGGGTAATACGGATATTTAGTCTGAACGGCCCAAAGCGAATGGACCGCGCGCAATTTGACCGAAATCAAATTAGTCTACATTTGAAAGGACCGATGATAAAATGATACGATACCCTTTGACAAAACTGGCTGTGTCGGTGTAAAAAAACTTTTCTGTCTTTTTTTATATTATAAGCAACTACCTAATATTAAAAATCTAAATGCAAAAATCTGTAGCGAAGACATCGATAAGAAAAAGATGGCAATCAATTCGGGAGTATGAAAGCTTTCCCCTCTTCAATAATCATTTATTCCAAGATTCTAAAATCCTTGATCTTTTTAATAAAAGATTTTATTCAGAAATTAAGTTAAAATGTTCATTATCAATGATGGATGACATAATAATGTGTCAGCCTCCGTCCTGCCTAATAATGTTGCATTAGACGACATTTTGATGTCATCGATTCACCAGCCAGCTCTTTGCGATATTGTGAGAAAATAATTATTTCATACGAGTATCTTTACCTTAAAATCGATTTCGGTGGGCAAGCCGGTTAGAGAAACCCAATAACGTTTTGTCCGACGCGGGATTCGAACCCAAAACCTCATGTACAGCAGTAGCTAGCGACCAATTGACTAACGAGATACTTTAGAGCGTATGCAATGTTGAAAGTCACTGTAGACATATGAGTTGCTTTAAAAACAGTGGATGAAACATTTCTATGTTTTTTTTTCTTTTTTTGGAAAAACGTTGCTCCTCACTAGGAATTTTTCCAGTATCGTGGGTTCGTTTACAAACATTTAAACTCACATACACAAACAGCCAGACCCGGAACAACTATCTGTAGGCCATACAAATATTTGTTCCGTGCGGGGATAGAACCCGCGACACGCAGCGCAGCAGTCGATCGCTCAACCACAGCGCCAACCGTGCCGTCAAATATAATTCATTTTCATATTCATTGTATTTGACGTTCCAAACTTTTAAAATGGTGTTAAAAACAGTGGCTGAAACAAATCTAAGAATTCATTTTCATCTTCATTTTTAACCCCCGACAAAAAAAGAGGGGTGTTATAAGTTTGACGTGTGTATCTGTGTGTCTGTGTATCTGTGTATCTGTGTATCTGTGTATCTGTGTATCTGTGTATCTGTGTATCTGTGTATCTGTGTATCTGTGTATATGTGTATCTGTGTATCTGTGTATCTGTGTATCTGTGTATCTGTGTATCTGTGTATCTGTGTATCTGTGTATCTGTGTATCTGTGTATCCGTGTATCCGTGTATCTGTGTATCTGTGTATCTGTGTATCTGTGTATCTGTGTATCTGTGTATCTGTGTATCTGTGTATCTGTGTATCTGTGTATCTGTGTATCTGTGTATCTGTGTATCTGTGTATCTGTGTATCTGTGTATCTGTGTATCTGTGTATCTGTGTATCTGTGTATCTGTGTATCTGTGTATCTGTGTATCTGTGTATCTGTGTATCTGTGTATCTGTGTATCTGTGTATCTGTGTATCTGTGTATCTGTGTATCTGTGTATCTGTGTATCTGTGTATCTGTGTATCTGTGTATCTGTGTATCTGTGTATCTGTGTATCTGTGTATCTGTGTATCTGTGTATCTGTGTATCTGTGTATCTGTGTATCTGTGTATCTGTGTATCTGTGTATCTGTGTATCTGTGTATCTGTGTATCTGTGTATCTGTGTATCTGTGTATCTGTGTATCTGTGTATCTGTGTATCTGTGTATCTGTGTATCTGTGTATCTGTGTATCTGTGTATCTGTGTATCTGTGTATCTGTGTATCTGTGTATCTGTGTATCTGTGTATCTGTGTATCTGTGTATCTGTGTATCTGTGTATCTGTGTATCTGTGTATCTGTGTATCTGTGTATCTGTGTATCTGTGTATCTGTGTATCTGTGTATCTGTGTATCTGTGTATCTGTGTATCTGTGTATCTGTGTATCTGTGTGTCTGTCTGTGGCATCGTAGCTCCTAAACGGATGAACCGATTTTGATAAAATTGGTTTCGTTTGAAAGGTGTTTTAATCGAGAGTGTTCTTAGCTATGTTTCGAGAAAATCTGCCCAGCCGTTTGAAGGTGATCACCACTTTTCTAGTTGAAGGGAAATAAACAACTTTCCCAGGTCTGGTCGATTCGAAATTTGAAATCATGTTACTTGTCACTATGGGCATCGCTGGCAGGGGGGGGGCTGCACCCTCCCCCCCCCCGAAAAGCTCGGGTTTTTTTTTAATTTATAACTTTTCTTGTTTTCGTTAAGTTTAAAAAGCATGAAATAAAAATTAAATTAAAAATTTAAAAAACCCCCGACCCGAAAAACCTCTAAAAAACCTAAATTAAAATAATCCAAGCGTCTTAGCGTCGGGGGACCGCTAAGTAGGCCGCTTAGTACAAGCACAAAACAAAGCGGACCCCCGACGCTAAGACGCTTGGATTATTTTATTTTAGGTTTTTTAGAGGTTTTTCGGGTCGAGGGTTTTTTAAATTTTTAATTTTATTTGACGTTCCACAATGTTAAAATGGTGTTAAATTGTTGTGTACGCTGATATTTTGACGATCGCTGTCCTTATTTCTCCGCGAATTCAATCCGAGTGAATGTTTTCTAAACGAATGTGTACTAGTATATTTAAAAAAATTGAATACTTAAAAGGCGTTCGTTTCGTCTTCAGTAAGCAGACACAGAATAAGGGCCGTAAAATACATCGCATTTTTTTAGATATTCGATAAAATATGAACTATCTTTTTATATTTAATTTGGTCTAGTATTTTTCGCTGAATACTTCACAGCATGAGACAAGGCAATTGATGTACTATGTGAAAGATTAACACACTATGGCTAGAAAGCGTTTGACAACTAAGATAAACACTAATAGAAGAAAAAGACGACCGGTGCCGACCCCAAATAAATTGGAATAAGGGCTGGAGAAAGATGATAAGACGATGCAACTCGCCGCAAGTCCTCTTGCACAGATGACTTTAACCGTATAAATCAGCTGACTTTTACAAAATGGCGTCTCGGACAAGAAACAGCTGATGCATTCTGTAACGCCAATACGTGGAATACATAATTACATATCTTTAGCTACGCATGCGTTAAGTCTGTCCTGCGGTTTTGTCTGGTTGATTTAATATTTCATATACATTGTACTGCGGTGTTCTGAGCTTTGATTAATAAAGGTTCGTTCTATTTGTTATGGTTAATGAACTTTAAACTATACGGATAAATTTCATAGAAGGTAAGTACCTGTACGGATTCCGCAAGTCATAAAAACCGGCCAAATGTGAGCCGGACTCGCGTACGTAAGGTTTCGTACCATGATTTATAAAAACGAGCAAAAATATCACTTTTTTGTACGGGAGCCCCCTTTTTTTTTTTTTTTTCCGGATGGGACGGGAGCCCCCTTAAATATTTATTTTATTCTGTTTTTAGTATTTGTTATTATAGCATCAACAGAAATCTGTAGGAATATCAACTGGCTAACTACGAGTATCACAGTTCATGAGATACAGCTTGTTGACAGACGGACAGCGAAGTCTTAGTAATAGGGTCCCGTTTGACCCTTTGGGTACGGAACCCTAAAAAGCATAATTAATACAAACTTTTATTGGATTTTCCCGTCAGGAATCTCTCAGTAGCAGCCACGGAGTCTGTATTTGTGCCCGGTAGATGGCAATAGGCTCACCCCCTATGGGACGTAAACATAACTGGGGTGGGGGGGGGTACCTCTGCCTAACCCTAAGAGAGTTACAGGTGTGATGTTATCGCTTGAAAAGTGTTAAATATAAGTTTCGATTCTAATCTTAGCATTTTTATTTAACACTAGCTGTCCCGCGCAACTTGGTCTGCGTCACATTTTCCCCGCAACAATTTTCATTGCTGCACCGTTTCATTGGTCGTCGCGTGATGATATTATAGTCTTTGTCCTTCCCCAGGTTGAAATCTATCTTCTTGCTAAATTTTATTAAAATCCGATTAGCCGTTTAGTCGTTAGTCGTAAAAAGGTAACAAACAAACATACAAACATAAAAACATACAAACAAACAAACAGAGTGACTTTCGCATTTATATAATATTAGTATGGAAGTATGGATGATGTGTTACTATTTTTGCTAACAATATATAGACTCAACAATTCAATTAAAAACAGTTTCCCTCCATTAAATAGTAAAACATTAACAGACAAAATATCTCACACCCTATAATAATTATTAATACCTAGTTCTAGCAAAGCCAGCACCCGACATCCTATGATCGAAAACCAATTACCGAGGACGTCTCAATTTGAAGGGTTTCTAATAGATCAGTTTTCTAGATTACTTGTCAAATTGGATAATGGAACTATTTCATTACTTGTAAATAGGTTTTAGAAAAGGTTTTTCTTTTCACTAGGTATGAGTTATAATATCCACAAGCTAGACTATTAAACACTAGCTGTCCCGCGCAACTTCGTCTGCGTCACATTCTCCCCGTTTTCGCAACATTTTTCATTGCTGCTCCGCTCTTATTGGTCGTAGTGTGATGATATATAGCCTATTTCCTTTCCTAGGTTGAAATCTATCTTCTTGCTAAATTTCATTAAGATCCGATCAGCCGTTTAGTCGTGAAAAGGTAACAAACAAACAAACATACAAACAAACAGAGTGAAATTCGCATTTATAATATTAGTATCGATGTCATACTGCAATCGGTGGTATTATTTTTAGCTAAATGGATTTTTTATACAGGATTGCTCCGTAGATAGGTAAGACATAGATACAATTTTACCAATTAATACAATAGTCAAATCGCTTTAACAAGGCAAGACAAGTGAATAACAACTTGTACCAAAAACTCGGAATTGTAAACGATAGCTGTCGCTACCCATACTCTCTGTCGCTAAATATCATGACAAACGCGTATCATACTACACTGCTAGGTCCAGACTCCATCGTATCGGAGACGATACAAGAGGTGAGGAGATGTCTTGTAAGCTACCAATCGAATTTTGTTATTTACACTTTTTGTCTTCGCTTAACTTTATTAGCAGCAGTTGAGCAGACAGGAGATGGGTTGTCTCGTAATTGTTTAGGCCAACGAGGAGAAGAGACGTGAGCGGCGTGCGGTGCGCGGTGTGCTGTGAGCGGTGTGCCACTGGCGGCGTGCCACTTTGCACATCTCCGCACAGTTTCAGTGAATACACCCTAGCTTTTACGCATCTCTTCAACTCTCCTCCCTGTACAGCTTCGGTGGATACACCCTAGCTTTTACGCATCTCCGCTTCACACATTACCACTCGTCTCTGCTTTAGTGGAGTCTCGGCCTAACGGTACACGTCAGATACATATGTACGCTAAAACAAATAGACCTCTGATTTTGTATCATTGGCATCAGTCACATAACAACAACCTAATTTTAAAGGGATTGATAATCAATGTGATGATGCCAATGATACAAAATCAGAGGTCTATTTGTTTTGAACTAATAATAACTGCAAAATATACGCGCGCTCTTGTTTTTATACTTTTGTCATACCCTAGAAGAAATAAAGTCATTCACCCCAGACAGTTGTGACCTACAATTATCAGGAGTGTTCTTGCTCTCTTACGTATAAACGTTGATAGAGAAAACTAAAATTAAAACAGCCCACGTTGGTTTCATTTTATTTTCTTACGGAACTTCTTTTGAGGCTTAGGTGGCACGTGGGACTGAAAATGTAGTATCGGCACTGTAAATAGAACTTTGATTGAAACGGAATTAAGTCGTTAACTGTAATGACAGAAGCTTATACGAAAGGATCTAGGAGTGGGTAGTATAACGTCTATTTTGAAATTCCTGTTTTGATTGATGATAGTCCTGTTCAATTGAATGTCAACCAATTATAACAAATGCAATTGCAGATTCAATTATATTCAGAATTACAAGTAGGTACTATTGAAAACTAAAGCACTTATTCGTTGACATGTTTGGAAAATAAATCGTAAATTATTTTTTGAATATTTTAACTGGTCGGTTCAAATATTTATTTTTTTGTAAGCCAGTATTTTAGGTTTAAATTAAACTATTATTACACAATTCCTGACGACCACGAGGAAAGACACTGTCAAAATAATAATTGCACTTAGAAAATTATAACACACATTTATAATTTTACAGAATTTCGACTCTATTCGTGTGTTTTTTTCAGTCAGACCGTTTATATTTTTTCGAAAAGTATAAAATTACGTTTGACTGATTTAATAATAATATAATAATAATAAGCTGGCAACACTTACGTCACATAAACGTCTTCTTTTCTGATTTACCATTTTACAAGAAATTTAATATTTAATAGTTGAACCTGTGATTTTAAATAACACCATTGAATTCCAATAGACTTCTCCAATATAAATTATCACCATAATGGCAAAATCTTTCCAAAAAACAAAAAAATCACAACCATTCCCAAAAGATTGATCTGACATACAATGTCAGACCACGTCAAAAGAAAATTTTTAACAAAAAATTAAAACTATCTATAATGAAGAACGAAGAATAATGTTGACAAGATCAGCTGCTGCTCTTCGTGCACGCCTACCGCATCCGGACTCGTCGCCCCGCTCCGCCTCGCCGCCGCCGGAACCCAGCCTCACCGTGAGTGTTGTGACACCGGCCGTGGCAGTTGCGTCGAGCGACAGCGACGAGTACTTCTCTCCGCCCACGACGCCACCACCTGTTCGTCGACGGGGAGGACGCCGGCCGCCGGACGGTTTAGGACCTCGAGGCCCACCGGCCTCTGATAGGGTCCCAGCTCCCGGCGGAAGTGTGCAGCGCATGCGATGGACGCGAACCATCAACGAAAATGTCATGCGCTCATACTATGGGGCTACAGAGGGAGGAAACAACCTGACCGCGTACCGTGTTCGGATGCTCTCTCTGTTTCAGGTGCTTGAGCCAGCTGTCAACGTGTCGGCGCAACGATTATCGGATCAGGTGCGGGTCATCCAACGTAATCATATGTTGGACGACACCGTACTTGATCGCCTGCGAACTGAAATGCAGAGTAGCCACGTCATTGTCCCTCCGTCACAGGCTGTGGTTCCACCACAGTCTAATCAGTTATTCGATCGCGCTGACGAAGTGAGTAATGACATGGCTACTAATGTAAGTACCCAGTGCAGTGAGGAAATGAGGAGTGCTTTGGAAGGTGCGATTAGAGAATATCGGTACATGTCGCCTGAACTTAGACCACGTTTACCTCGTTTGCCCATGCATAACAGAAATAGGGCGCTGGTGGCTGTTCTGGATTCGCAGTTGTCAAACTATTTTGATAACTGCGAAGACCTCACTGATGCTCACTCGATCCTGTACTGTGCGGCTGTAGCGGCATGTCGTGTAGCTCATGTCAAATTTTCTAATGATAAAGCTACACGATCTAAACCTGTCGTACCGGCTTGGCAGTGCAGGATTGAGCGACGTATTAGTGGGGCCAGAACACTCATCGGCAAACTAATCTGCTTCAGGGAGGGCAACAATCGCCCTCGAGTGATGCGTTTTGTGAAGCGGGCATTTGCAGGGACTGATATTAGTCCTCAAGACTATATGTCCCGTATCACAGAACGCATCGACTTCCTGAAGCAGAAAGTGTATGCATGGGCAAACCGTATCCGTAGGTATAAGCGGAGGGTGGAACGATACACTCTGAATCGCACATTCCAAAGAGACGAAAGGTGGGTTTATAGGAGTTGGGAGCGACCGGACCAAGGTGTGGCCGACACGCGCCTGCCGGATGATGACGTCATGTGTGCGTTTTGGCGCAGTATCTGGTCGGTGCCTGTCAGCCATACCGAGGGTGAATGGACTCGAGAAGTCGAGCGAGTGTGCGATCCAGTACCAGAAATGGGGGCAATCTCTATCAGCCCCCAAGACGTAGCTCGTGCAGTCCGTCCGTTACCTAACTGGAAATCTCCAGGACCGGACGGGCTGCACAACTTCTGGATTAAATGGTTTGCGAGGTCGCATACTCGCTTGGCGGCCCTATTCCAGTCAGCCTTAGAGTCAGGGTCGCTGCCCGAGTTCCTAACTACTGGAATAACCCACCTGCTCCATAAATCAGGTAGTACTGCGGAGCCCAAAAATTATAGACCTATTACTTGTCTTCCGACAGTGTATAAAGTTCTTACATCCATTTTGAGAGCTAAAATTTGTAAACACATTGATGACAATTCGATCATGTCCGCTTCTCAGAATGGATGTAGGAACGGGTCCCGCGGTACTAAGGAGCTGCTCCTCATTGATATGGCCATTAACCAACAGGTTCGACGTTCCCGAAGGGATCTGTCGACATGTTGGATAGATTATAAGAAGGCCTATGACTCGGTGCCACATACATGGCTCATGAGGGTGCTAGAATTGTATAAAATTGATGCAACTCTGCGCACCTTCCTGATGTCGTGTATGGGGCAATGGAGGACAGTCCTTCGCTATCCAGGATGTCGACAGATACAGGGGAACAGCGAACCAATAAGGATCGAGCGTGGTATTTTTCAGGGCGATAGTTTGAGTCCGCTTTGGTTCTGCTTAACCTTGAATCCTCTAAGCACACTGCTGGAGGAGTCAGGTTTGGGCTTTCGATTGAAGAGAGGTGGTCAAGTTATATCTCACCTTCTTTACATGGATGACCTGAAACTCTTTGCCCCCAACAACTTGCAATTGATGGAACTACTGAGGGTAACAGAAACTTTCAGTAGCGCCATCAGGATGGAATTTGGTGTGGACAAATGTGCGGTCATGCATGTAAAGCGAGGGAGGATTGTGGAATCTGCGGGAACCCAGCTCTCAGATTCCATAAATCTTAGATCCCTCTCAGCAACCGAAACCTACAAGTATTTGGGTATGTCGGAAGCGCTGGGCATCAATTCTGTTGACATGAAGCAATCGTTGAAGGAGCGCTTCTTTGGCCGCCTGAGAAAAGTATTTAATAGTCTTTTATCAGGCGGAAATAAGGTGCGTGCCTTCAACGGTTGGGTCATGCCGGTTTTGATGTACACTTTCGGCGTACTCAAATGGACTCAAACAGAACTAGACGCCCTGGATAGGAAGGTCCGTACATTGTTGACGGCATATCGAATGCATCACCCACGTTCCTCGGTTATGAGACTGTATATCCCCCGGAGTTGTGGAGGTCGAGGCTTTTTAAACGCTAAGACTCTCCACAATCGCGAGATATGCAGTCTCAGGGAATATTTCCTAGAAGCCGACGTGGGGATGCATCGAGATGTGGTCGCGATGGACAAGGCCCTCACCCCGCTCTCCTTGGCTAAAGAGAACTGGCGCAAACCTGCAGTGCTTGACACTAATGACCGCAGGGAAGTATGGCAGAGTAAGGAGCTTCACGGACGCTGCTTCAGTGCCCTGCATGGACTTGATGTAGACCATGCAGCGTCCGTAGCCTGGCTACGTTCCGGGGAACTCTTTGGAGAAACCGAAGGTTTTGTTTGTGCAATTATGGATGAAGTTATGATGACGAATAACTACCGGAAATTTATTGTGAAGGATGGCACGGTTGACATATGTCGGGCATGCCACCGTCCGGGCGAATCGATCCGTCACATTATCTCCGGGTGTTCTCGTCTGGCCAACGGAGAATACTTGCATAGACACAACCTTGTAGCCAGGATTATTCATCAGCAACTTGCTCTGAAATACAGCCTTGTGGAATCGGAAGTGCCGTACTATAGGTATGTGCCCGACCCAGTTCTCGAAAATGGCAATATCACACTGTATTGGGATCAATCCATCATCACTGACAGGACTATTGTAGCCAATAAGCCTGATATAGTGGTGGTGGATCGATCAGAGCGGCGCGCAATGATTGTTGACATAACGGTTCCACATGACGGGAACCTCGTGAAGGCCGAGAAAGATAAGCAAATCAAGTATCTTGACTTGGCTCGCGAGGTTGTCGACATGTGGGATGTTGACTCAGCGATCATTGTGCCGATAGTCGTATCAGCCAATGGCCTAATTGCCAAGAGCCTCGACCAACATCTGATGAGGCTCTCGTTAGGCAGCTGGATCAAGGGCTTGATTCAGAAAGCGGTACTCCTGGACACGGCTCGTATTGTTAGGAGGTTCCTTTCTCTGGAGCCCTGACCGCCGGTAGCTTGGACCCTGTTCCCGATACCGGTGGGCTACAATTTTTTATATTTTTAAATGTTTTTTTTATTTATTTTTTATTTATGAGAAATATTTAAAAATGTATTAAATTTGTATATATTAATGAATAAAGGGAATAATAATTTAAAGCCAGTGACAAACACACAAACACAAATACACAATTTCTTCCTATTGCACCTAAGCCCCACTGCTTGGAATCAGTGATGCGTCTTCATATATAAAACTATACTATAGCACTTTCAAGCATTTGGTTTACTCGCGTCAGCCACTAGAAGCATCGCCTGAATTTGTGTTAGTGAAGTGAAAAGACAATAATATCGATAAAAATGAAGAGCGCGTACCTTTTAGCGGTCCTGATTTTCGGTATCGTGAGAGCGAGTGAAATCGATAAGGAGGTGAGAAAACTGATTTTTTTTCTTCGGCTAAAGTGTATTTTGTGGTGCGTTGGCGTTGTCGATAATTATTGTGTATTTTACGACATTCAGAAGTGAAAAATATATTAAAGTTAGGAATAGAAATGTTAAAAATGATTATTACAGATGCTACCAGACCTAATATTGACTTAAGATAAGGTGTTTAGATTAAAGTGAAAATCAAACGATTTCACGGTCAATTGGGCTCCTTAAAAAGTCTGTCAAAGTCTTGTCAAAGATTTATAAATGTCAATTAGGCCACTTTTGAACGTGAAACTGTACAGAGAAATAAAATTGATTCTAGATAATAGTTCCTGCGGTATCATTATTTTAAATTAAGTTTAATTAGTATGAATTCTAAAAGGAACAAAATTATTTGTTGTTATTAATTTTCTTTGAACAGGTACTGTGAATTTACTTCTCTTGAAATCAATACCTTATTCAATTAATTAGACATTTACGTCTCAAATGAAAATAACTGCTGCAAACGTACTCTGATAAAATTTTCCAAATTATTTTGGAGAAGTCGTATTTTGAATGAATAAGTTAATTAATTAAAATTTCGATTAAAACTGATTCCGACTGCTTCAAATAAAATTAAAATTGAATTAATGAATCAACATTTCCTAAATGTTTTCTTTTATTTTTATTGGCAGATATAATTTTCCTTTTGATTTGAAAAACTTTTAGTTTTGTGAAAAATTTGGTGTCAGTTTCAATTGCTACAGCTATATGAAGGCGTTGTTTGTAAAACATAGTGAAATCTTTCGGATGAATTGTATAAAAATGACATGACCTCGCTTTGTATTGATTTCCAGTGCAATGAGAGATCCGTATAAAATGGTGTTGTATAGCTTGATTGGTCGTCGCGCGTACAATTATTTTTGGGTATTTACGGAGCTTATTTCATTATTTACATTACTGAACTTTTGTTACTTAAAAGAGTCGCAACACAAATAGTTTACCTTCTATTTTAGATGTCTACTGCCCTGATTCGCCCTACCATGGCGTTTTTGTTTTACTATTTTTCTAGTGTGGGAAAGAGACGGAGCTTTTCAGGATGTCTAGCGCCATCTCCTTCCCACACTGGAAAAAGAGTAAAACAATATTGTTTTAAGATTTAAGAGGTCATGATAAGCCAGCAGGTCTACTTTAACATATTCTATAGTACTATTTTTCATCAAGACATCTTGAAACATCAGTTTAATCGGTAGGAGTTTAAAAATAACTTCGCATAAATGTTAAAACTGATTCTTCAGTACTATTATTTTATTAATTTGATATCTTGACATACCGTGTTTTTAAGTCCTTTGTTAAGGTAATCGTATTGTTTAAACAAGTGACTTGGAATCAATAGTTTTAGGAATTCAGTATGCTCATTTTATTCAAGGTGTTGTTTCGCCACCACGCCAAATTTCAGGAGGTGGTCACGAAAGACATAAATAATTAATCAAAATTACGGTACCTAGTTAATTATTAATTAACGTTGATTTTTTTTGGTTATTTAAGTTTGTCAGTATTTCAGAATAACCCCCTTAACGTGGTTTAGGGACTAGGAAATTATCGAATAAACGTTTGAGATTATTTGTATGTGTGTAAGCGAGGTTATAAGGTAAGAACCAGACGGGCTACGTTTAAAACACGGGTGGTTCACACTTACTGATTTCTATAAAAAAGAAAAATTACCTACCCATTTTATTATTGATTCGGGACGAGAATCATTAGCATAGTTACCCCCTTGAATTTGACTAGGATGCAAAACAACACCTTGTATACCAATTGACTCACGTGGTCAGAAGCCCGAAAGTCATGTCTTCCGAAGTGCCGACGCATGGTTTTTTTTTTTTTTTGCTTTTTAGAGGTTTTGTCTGCCGGGGGTTTTTAAAATTTCCAATTTCATTTTTATTTCATGCTTTTTAAACTTAAATAATTTTTCTTAGCCTTGGCTGTCTCACTCCTGGGCACAGGACTCGTCCCATTCCTTCCACTTTTCTCGGTGTTGCGCCTCTTCTCGCTACTTAACGAAAACAAGGAAAGTTATAAATAAAAAAAAAAACCGTTCTTTTAGGGAGGTGGGGTTGTCTATCCCCCCTCCTGGCGATGCCCATGGTGACAAGTGACAAGAATTCAAATTTCGAATCGACCCGATCCGTAAAACTTGTTTATGTCCCGTCATCAACTAGAAAAGAGGTGATGACCTTCAAACAGCTGAGTAGATTTTCTCGAAACATAGCTAAAATTACTTTCGATTAAAGCACCTTTTCAAACGAAATCAATTTTATCAAAATCGGTTCATCCGTTTAGGAGCTACGATGCCACAGATAGACACACAGATACACAGATACACAGACACACAGATACACAGATACACAGACACGCAGATACACAGATACACAGACACACAGATACACACGTCAAACTTATAACACCCCTCTTTTTTGGCTCTTTTTCGGTCGGTGCGATCAATACACATCATTAAGAAGGCACAAATCTTTTAAACACTCGTTTATTATTTCCGGATCCCATAATACGTCCTCGAAATTTTATCTCATTTTTTCCTCACTCACACGCATAATCCCTTTGTTGGTATCGGTAAAAAAGGTTTTTTCTTAAGCGGGGATAATATTCGATTATTGGAAGATTATCGGGAAATATGTGCTTTTGTTCAAGTTTAGGATCGGTATAATCACCTTTTATATGAATTTTCTTGGGATTGAAGAGTTTTTTATCCGCGAACGAAGGAAGATTGTTATATTTATAAGATTTTGACGGTTTTATATCAAAAACGTGCAAAGATTTTATATTCGATTTTTACTTCCGATACAATGAATCCATTTAAGGGTGGAAACGGGGCGTTCATATGAAATGGGCATAGAACATAACATAATATCTAGAAAGAAAGAAACATTTTGCCAGTTATGTTGTAAGTCCCATGTGGTGGGCGCGTTTTCTTATAGGCTATTAGAAAACCCAATATCACTCTGACCAGCCCAGGACTCGAACCTAGGACCTCTCAGCAGTCGCTCTAACGACCACTCGACCAACGATGCACATGAATCATCTGTAAAAACATTAAATAATTTACCGACCGAATTTCGGCCACAGCGCGCAAGATTAGACAAGTAAATATCCGCACACTCCTTGTTTCCTCAATTGCATCAGCTAATGCCATATGGTAGGATGGGTTTAATTTCATGTTATATTTGCGAACAGTCACAGTTCCCATATACAAGGTGTTGTTTTGCATCCTCGACAAATTCAAAGAGGTATCTATGCTTATGATTCTCGACCCGAATCAATAATAAAATGGGTTGTTTTTTTTTTCTTATAAATTACGGAAATCGGTAAGTGTGAACCACCCGTGTTTTAAACGCGGTCCGTCTGATCCTCGCCCTGTAACCGCGGTTTCATACATACAAACAATTTCAAACGTTTATTCGATAATTTCTTATTCCCTAAACCACGTTAAGGGGGTTATTCTGAAATACTGACAAACTTAAACAACCAAAACAATCAGCGTTTATTAGTTATGAACCTAGGTACCGTAATTTTAATTGATTATTTATGTATTTTGTGACATCCTCTTAAATTTTGACAAGGATGCAAAAACAACACCTTGTATATGCAAACGGTCACAGTTCCCATACATAACAAAGTTACTTTAAGAAGGTGATAAGAACTTATCAAAAATGCCATATCTTATTCTTAGCGTAACGACGGCAAAAAAATCAAATACGTTTGGCTCAAAATTACTGATGACATCAAAGGGTCACCAAGAGTGCAGGACGTGTCAGGGCATGCGGTGCAAGATAGGCCATTATCAGTGTGAAGACGCCACCGCTACATCTAAGATTTACAAAAATGAGTTACTGAGCTTTTGCCAGCGGCTTCGCACCCGTTATGTACGGTAATTAACTCACGAGAACGTTTAAAACGTAACCTATGACATTTGTGGTTAATGTAGCTTCCCGTTGGTGAAAGAATTTTCGTAAACGCATCGGTAGATCCAAAGATTAAACCTTACATACATCTTTAAAATGTTAGCGTAGTAAGTATAAAAGCAGAACAGCGGTGGCCCAGTGGTGGCAGCCCCGACTTATGAGCAGTAAGCCGTGGGTTCGAACCCAGGCAGGAGCAAAACGGTGAAGGATAACATCGTGAGGAAACCGGCATGTTCTAGAACTAAAACTTCGAAGACATGTGACATCTACCAACCCGCACTGGCCCGCGTGGTGGATTACAGCCTACTCCCTCTTATAGAGAGGAGGCCTGTGTCCCAGCAGTGGAAACATTATAGGCTGATGATGATGATGATGAAGTACAAAAACTTCGAAGATAAGAATCTACAGTACCGAAAAATTATAATTAAACACACCTATATCATTAAGACGAAGCGTAGAAAGCTAACAGCAGTCTAATTACCACGTTAGCGAATGCCACAGATCACGATTATCGGTATTTCACTGAAAGCGGTTCTCTGTTACACATGAGTGCGTGCACGCAACGCTAGCTAATGAATTTTCTTTAAATTGTGATGGTGCATTGTCTTGAGACATACGAACATTTAAATTGGTCAATATTTTGTGTTTTTTTTTGTTTCTTATTCTACTGATGACTTTGAAAGATATAAGCGGACTTTGTTTTATACTATGTAAAGACTAGCAATATTTTTTAAGTTAGTCGGATGATTTCTGTTAGATGCAAAACTGACCCCGTCCCGCGTTGACTGCACCGCCATAACACCGCCGGCTGACCAGCACCGTAATTATTTATGTCGCCTGAAAGTCTTAATTTTTGGTGATAACTCCTAAGATATTAATTTAATTCATATATTGTTAATTTCTCGTCACTCGTAAATGTGGTTTTCTTGAATATTTTTACGTCGAGTTGTCTGCGAAAATAGTATCAGTTACCAATGACGAAATAAGTTAATCTTAAAATTCGTCATTTTTGAAATATTTCAAGAAAATAGGAATCCCACCAAAAACATTTCATGAAAATGTTGCCAAGACGACCACATAAGGTTTGCCGTGTGAAAAAGATATCAGATCTCATGTAAAGCCAAGCTTCTGAATCTACACGGCCTAACTCTATCGACACTTACTTCAAAAATTCTACATATCAGTAAAAATGTATGGCTTCGCCGTTTCGCTACCGTCGTGGAGGTGATGCGAATATTTAGTTTCTGAAGTAAGTAACGAAACAGCCAAACCATACATTTTGTAGCTATTCAATTGAGACTTTGTATGTTTAATTAGTCTGTTATTGACATCATATCCTGAGAATATGAACTATCTGGTACATCGGAAAACAACTCTATGAGGGTTCAAAAAAACGACGAAACACTTCGAGAAAAGGTAGGTAGTGCCCATGCCCTTCGCTTGGCCCGTCCTGGCGGGGGCACTACCGTGCCCCCAGATTTTAAATAAAAAACATAGAATATGCATCTCATCGACAACAAATAAACAGACTCAATTGGCGTTTAATGTACACATACAGGTCACACTATTACGCTATAATATAAATTTGTCGAAATTCAAGTTATTCATAAATGAAAAAATATATATCCAAAGGAACTAAAATATACTACTTAAGGCATTCGTTTTTCTACTTTCTTCTCCACTCCTCAAGGACCTTACAAAAAAGTCTCATGTAATCGGACTACTATAAACTTCGTTATACCTTACGGCTAAATATAAAACAAAACGTTTGCTGAAACGGCTCTCACGTTTTCCAACCAACAAAAAAGTATCAAGTCTTCGTCTGTAGAGTTTCCGTTCTACAATAATGTTATTTTCAGACTGTTACAAAAACTGTCGTTCTATCAAAGCGATTTCTCGCGAAAAATATGTTCGCTATTGAATGCGAAAACATTTTGCTAATATTTGATGACAAAATATGGCTGTGTAACGTGGAGCCGTAGATTATACAAGGTGTTGTTTTGCAACCTCGTCAAATTTCAGGAGGTGGTCAAGAACGACATAAATAATCAATTAAAATTACGGTACCTAGTTAATTATTAATTAACGCTGTTTTTTTTAGTTATTTAAGTTTGTCAGGTTTTCAGAATAACCCCCTTAACGTGGTTTAGGCACTAGGAAATTATCGAATAAATGTTTGAGATTGTTTGTAAGTGTGTAAGCGAGGTTATAAGGCAAGAACAAGACGGGCCGCGTTTAAAACACGGGTGTTTCACACTTGCCGATTTCCGTAAAAAAGAAAAAAAAAGGAAAATTTCCTACCTATTTTATTATTGATTCGGGACGAGAATCATAAGCATAGTTACCCCCTTGAATTTGACGAGGATGCAAAACAACACCTTGTATATGTAGTCACTGAAATATTTTTGTGATACCTAGATGTTTTTGTATCAAATCTGATAATGGCCAATTAGTTGTGAGTGTTGTGACTGGTTTTTTGGCTGCTTAGTAAAAAAAGGAACCCATAATAGTTCTGTTTGTTCCAAAGCTGTTGCTACTTTAAGTTTCAAGTAAGTTAGAAGAAGTTTAAAGTTGGCTTTCAGAAGACTCGTTATGAATACGGTGAAAGTTGTGGAAATGAACTTCTGTTTAAAATTTTCTAGAAGGTTGCTTCACGGCTTTATAAGTATTTTCTTACAAATATAACTTGACCAGCTGGCTTACCATGAAGTCTTAAAACATTATTGTTTTACTCCTTTTCCAGTGTGGGAAAGAGATGGCGCTAGACATCCTGTATAGATCCGTCTCTTTCTCACACTGGAATAAGAGTGAACAATACTGCTTTAAGACGTCATGGTAGACGAGCTGGCCTTCTAGACAAGTCGCAATTGCTTTCAAAACGATTAGTTTTTTTTTTTTAACAAGTTTTAGGATTGACATAGCTTTTGGTAGCATATGACGATTCTGTATATTTTTGACTTCAGCGTTATCGTTGATAGAATGTTGCTTTGTCTAAATCCTCAGTCTTATTTAGGTTTCTGTACCCAACCCAATGATGATAGGGCTCTGTTACTAGGCATCCCCGACCCGACGGTTTACCTATCACAAAACCGTATCGTTTTACCTAATACGTGTTAATATGATTTCTTTTACGGCAAATAATATAATAAGGTAGAAATACATTTTGTGGTAAGAAACCTATTTTGTGCGAGACTGTTGATTGTGATTTTTTAATAAAACTTACACTGCCACTTCCGAGATATCTTCCGTGATTTTCAATATATGTGAACTTCTGGTATTTCGACGTTGTTACTATAAACACTTTTATGATTGACAATTTCTATTTGAAGCCCTCTTTCCTCTTCCCTTTTCGCTTAAAATCTATTTCTGTGTTTTGATATATTACCCAATAAATACGTTCCAGTTTATCTTATAAAAAAACATCTGCCAACTACAGCATAACGGACACCTCCAAGCGAACGCAAGCAATGCGTATCTTAATCAATTATTACAGTAAAAGCTAATTAGTAATGCATCACTGCTGAAGCCATCGTATTGGAAATCATAATAACCACACAGTTCCATATTCAAGGTTAAACAATGCGTGCTGAGGTCGGTCTATTGATAGGTGAACATCCCTAACCTCTTTCTGAAACCTCTGACTGTAAGAACCCCTGGAATCACGTAAAGTGGTTGGAACAGAGGATTTGTAGATCTTTGACAGCCATAAAGTCGGACTGCCTATCTGACCTCCACCACCCAGTTAGTACTGAGTAGAACGATACCCCAAGGGGTAAAACTGACCGAAAGTTAAGTCAAGAAAAGTCAAGTTTACCGAATGTCTGACAACCAGTCTTACCAAGGAAAGACTGGTTGTCAGACTTTTGAGCCACTGAATAAGCTGTAACGACTACCAAAGATCTTCAAACGACAGCCGAGACCAACGGCTTAACGTGCTTTTCGAGGCACAGAGGGACCTCAGTATTTAAGGATGTAATGATGGTAACCCATCCACAGACCAACCTAGGCAAACGCGGTTTAACTTGAAGATTGATCCGACCGCCTGTTGTTATTTAGCCACGAGTTCCTCAATAAATTACGACTAAACGTCAGAATTCAGAGAACAATTATTCTTCAAATTATTCTGAGAATCAGAACGTCAAATTATTTGTGATCGTCCCTCAAAACGCCTACCATACACAACTTCCTACCTTTTAGCTCGCCAGAACTAGTAGTACCTGTGGTAAACTTATGTATGATATATCTATATCTGTGGGTAGAACACACTCCAGAGCAAGCTTTACTTACGTAGAATATAATATTAGAATTATCACATAGTATGTGATACCAAACGTCATGGGTCTTGTTAATTACAACGCTTTCCTGGAAACTTGCTTAGCTATTTGCTCAAGTGTAAACCAGCGTCTGGCTCTGGGCCTGCGGTGTGGCTTGTGGTTCACTTCTGCTTATAGCAACAATCTTCTCGAAACTTGACTAGATATTTGCTGAAGTGTGAGGGACTCGCTCTGGGCCTGCGTAGTGGCTTGTAGCTCACTTCTCCTTATATCAACGTTTTTCTAGTAACTTGACTAGGTTTTTGCTCAAGTGTACCGATTTCGTGTTACCCAGTAATAACTGGGTTGTGGAGGTCAGTTACGCAGATGCTCCATTTTTTTTTTTTTTTTTTTGAATGGCATCTCGCAGTTCAACCTATGAGGTTGTCGTCTGTTTAACCGGACTATCCTGTGGGTGCCTTTAGAGTAAGGCCTCCAGCCAGGCCATAAAAACTTACAAACTAAGCGACTACACGCTAAGTGCACCCCCTGTGGGGTACGAACCTCGGCTTAGGGCGTCGCTGGGGGAGGACTGCATGGGGACAGGCTGGATCTGAATGGTATTATTATTTAGGGTCTGACTTAAAACTACTGGCACAGCATCGCGGGCTGGCTCGAGCAAGGGTCGGGGAGGGCATGGACCGGGACGTCGCGACGGACCTCAACGGCGAGGTCGGAAAGACGGCGGTTTGAGTCGGAACTTTTTAAGAGTGCTAGTCTCTTTGCTACTCTCCTGGAGGAGGGTGATAGCATCATCTGGAGTGACGAGGGTATGCCTAGGACGGCGTACTGCACTAATGCGCGAGGGTTCGTAACGGGCGGCCGCTGCGATTAGGGGATTACGGTGCTTAATGGCGTCATCGAAGAAACGCTTCGATAGACGTTTCATAAACTGAAGGACGGTGGGCATTCTAAGGTCTACGTGTAGACGGTCATTACGGACATAAAAAGGGGCTCCCGTGACTCTACGTAAGATCCGGTTCTGCAAAGTTTGCATCCTATGGATGTACTTAGGCTTGGTGTGAGCGTACACGACGCAAGCGTACGTCATAATGGGGGCAGATGCTCCATGTAAGATACTGATATTTAGCTGTAACCGGTAAGACTGCCGACTCCAATAAGCTAACCAATATTTCAGCTGCCAAGCAAGATATTATACAAAACACACACACTGAAACCAATCTTAGTAATATGTTGTCCTGTCTGAAGTTTCGGTACTGGACCCCAAAAAATGCATAGAAAAGATAATTATAACACGCCAGCCGTAATTACTGAATTTGACGACATAAATTGTATTACACGTCAATTTCAGCAGCACGTAATACAAATTAATGTTGATGAGAATTTGCTCTTAAAGGAATGATTTGGTAATTACCGGTACTTTATGATTGTCACCAAAAGTACTTTGTGTTATTATTTTAGTGACCCCATAATTTGTTGCGTACTTTTATGGCACTAGAAATTTTTATCATGAAATTACTTAAT
Source organism: Cerastis leucographa (assembly GCA_963082945.1). Taxonomy (NCBI): domain Eukaryota; kingdom Metazoa; phylum Arthropoda; class Insecta; order Lepidoptera; family Noctuidae; genus Cerastis; species Cerastis leucographa. The sequence goes on from OY720370.1 coordinate 7,381,385, forward strand.
GTGTATTTGGTACGTTTATGGTATCTATTCTATTTTATGGACAAGGAGTGTTGGTACTGTCGTAAACGGCCATGGTGAATTCGTACAATTAACAGCCATTGAAGTTGATGACATAATTATATTTTATCTTCTATTTTCATTTTGTATTTATTTTTAAACACGTTAAGCCGTTGGTACCGGCTGTCATTTGGAGAATTTTGACAGTTGTTATAGGTAGTCAGTTTCCAGAAAGTTTGACAACCAGTTTTACCAAGGGGTATCGTATACCTAGTACTAATTAGGTTGTTTGCGGTCACATGGTACTTGATCTATGTAAAATACTGGTATTCAGCTGCATACGGTAAGACTGGCAGCCGACCCTAATATAGTAGGAAGGCTAGGCTGATGATTAATTTTTAAACAAAACAAACGCCTTTCTGAGTGGCCTTAAATGGAAAACGACGTTTTAAGAATGTGTTAACAGTATGATAGCGTCACTTCTAATGAAGCAAACTATTCAAAATCGTCGTGAGAAATAAACAGAAAAAATGGCACTCGATCCATATAAAATCCTCGAGATCGCACTTTTTTCTTTCGCAAACCCGTTTTATCATCCTTTTCTTAATTGAGCCACAAATAATCAAGGCTTAACGCGTAGAAATGTACATTGTAATAATCTGCTGAGTCCTCAATTTCCTTAATAATTAAATACTCACACAAACTCATTAAGCACAGAGGAAATAGGGAACGATAAGAGACCCTATTCCTTCCATAATCCTCGTTGATGTCGTGGAAGAATGCCTTAAGTGGATATGTGAATGTTAGACTTGAGATCGGTATTATAAATGATTGACTTGAAGAGTATAGGAAAAAAAGAAACCAACCTTGTTTATTTCGCATCCCCAGCAAATAACACATTAAAAAATACACACATTATAAAGAAAAAGTTAAATTTTGGATCGGATTCACAAAATTCTTTTACTGAAGGGAAGACACGTTATGCCCGAGTGCCTTACGAAATAATTAAAATGTTTCTATGGGAAATTTTTAAAAGCCGCGGACAAAAGGTAGTAAAATATAGCCCGCCATAACACAACCCGCACAACTTGGTTATTATTGTATAGAATATTTAAAAAATACAGTTTATAAGTATACTTTCAAGTAGTAAAACTACTTTTAACAAACAGCCTTAAAAGCAAGTTTACACTGTCAGCTTTGTGTGCAACGAAAACAACAATTAAGGCTATAGTCTACTTGTACAAAACTCATAAAGTCACTGTGAAAACAAAAACAAATCGTGTCGTGCTTCGTGAAGGGTCTGGGACCTGTAACCACCGGCAAAGATCTACACCTTGTAGATCTTTGCCGGTCGTTACAGTTCATCAGTGGTCGGTCAAGAGGTATCCTATCACCCAGAACTATATGGGTTGTGGAGGTCAGATAAGAAATTGCTCCAAATTAAATACTGGTACAACTTAACTGCAATCTGGTTTTGGAATTTGGAGATTGGAAGCCGATACCAAGAAAGTTGGGTAAAAGCTAGGCAGATGATGATGATTAACGCATTTAGTGATCAGAATTAGTGCCAGACCTTAATACTTTAAAGACTCCTTTAAAAAATACTCCTTTAATGGAAATTTTAAGCCGTTCCTAGAACCAAACTTAAAGCTAATGGATTTATCATTATTAATGAGCTTCCTTTGTGTGGGAAGAATCGTATCAAACTTAATTGAATAGTAATTATTAATATCATAATTAACTAACTATTAGTAGAGTGGCTTGGTTATTTGGTTTGCTACTTAAAGTTCAAGCAATTTAAGTAGCACGTGTAAGAAGATTAAAATTTGGTTCAATTATCCTTTTTCATTTGAAATGGCGTCTATGAAGTACTCAAAACAGTTACTGAATGAAAAATCGCTAGTTATTGTCCGAATTCCATTAAATATACACGATTCATTAACCACCAACCTGTAAGCATGAGATCCTCGGTCTGATTCCCAGGTTGGGCAACGTATTTATGTCAAGAATTTCTCAATTATAGCAGCCATGGAGCACGAATTCGTGCCCGGTTGATGGCATTGGGCTCGCTCCCCTATGAAATGGGACTTTATTACAACTTACGAAATTTGAGTGCACTATTAGGTACACCCTCTGCCTAACCCTTCGGGAGTTACAGGCGTGATTATGTTGTAGCGACCTACAAAAAAGTAACATATAACAAAGAAGTACTACAGCGCCAACTATGATAAAACTGAAGTACTAATAGGTCTAAATCTCAAAAGCAAAGTTTACATCGACTTAAGACTTTATAGAGTAACCCTCCAACAATAGGGGATCGGACTGGGTAAAGAAAACGACATTCTATTTTGTCCGTCAGACAGGTAATACAAAAATATTAGACACGTATTTTTGTTTTATCAAAATATCAAAAAATTACTTAGTTAGAACTCATTAAAGTTGGAGAGTGGGGGCTTACTACGTCACAAGTAGGTATAAAACTTACCTACATGTGACGTCATGCGCCATTTCAACTCAATATATCTCTGTAATTTTATGACCACGTGAAAAAAGAAAAAATACGTGTCCAATACTTTTCAATAAACTACACGACGGACAAAGAAAAAAAAATAGGATTATCCCCTATTGCAGGGCAGCTGCCCAGACCTAACACCTGTTTGGTCGGTGAATCCTCGCTTTTATATAGGGTATGAAGAACTTTCCACCCTGTTCCAAATACCCCTAAAATGTCATGCTATCTATGTCTGAAAAACTAATCAATAGATAACAAAGTTTACTGTATAGTGAAATGCGTTATACCGAGCTCTATTCTTATTAACATGACTCGCTGGCTACCCTAGGTAATAACTGGGAATTTATCACTGACCGCTAGTACATGGATATTTTACAATATTCACATTTACTGGAAAGGCGTTTGGCTTTTTATTCTGAAATAAGTAATGTTGAAGAGACCTCATCTGCCAGCCATTTCTCATCTATGCTGAGGTCGGTTTCCAGTCTAAATACCAGGATTTTACATGGAGCGACTGTCAATCTGACCTCCACAACCCAGTTTAATATAAACGTATCGGAATGACGCGTGACGGTAAGAACATTTGTGTCTTTCGATTTCGTTAATTAAGGGTACTTTTGCACCCATTATGTAATAAGATCTATGAAATTCAAGCTTCTACATAGTTTGACTGATTGATAAAAGAGAAGTAAATGCAAAAAAAAATGAAATACAAGATTTTGTCAACGTAAAACTTAAGCACTAAGGTATGCTAATCAAATCAAGGAACATCTGAAATCTAGCGCCCTTGGCTTGTACGCACGGAGAATAATAAAAAACTTGAGAGGTGTCAAGGGACACGCGGATGGAACGAAGTTCCAAAAATAATCGTCGCGACACCACACTGTTCAATGCGAAATAGAAATGAAAATATCTGGCTTGCTTTCTATAAGAGAGAGAGAGACAGACAGAGAAACATGCGACGCCGCACAGCTTACAATAGCTTACTATAGCAAAAAGTGTCGTGACAACTTTTCGTAAGATTTTTTTCCGTCTAGCCCCCTTTCACAACGCGCGATAAGGAACTTCGTTCCAATAATCAAGCTTAACGAAACCGGTTAGTACGGATCTCTCATTGTACAGGAAATATTTACAAAAGAAGGCCATTTTATACTGGAAAGGTATAGTTTGATGTCACATAATATTATTTATGTTTTGTATGTGTCACATATGTACACCGATATGTATGTGTCTGTGAAGTTTTATACCTTTAGTGTCCTAAGTTAAGTGAAAGATAAACTTCCTAACTTAGTTTGTTCAAGTTAGTGTAGGCTCTTGATAGTACGTATCCATTGCTTGATTGTGACATTTCTACTGAATATTAGATTCCTAACCATTATAAGCAAGAGACGTTGTTTATAAAGTTGAAAATAAAAGGCGTTTTCGAAGCAATTTTTTTTTTTAATTCCTGACATGCGGTATCATCTATTTATGTCTTTTAAATATAAAATACGTGTTTATCTACTTCGGTTTCGTTATATTCGAATTACAAAATTGACAGCGGTTTCATTATGATACCAATAACGACATCGGGTTGCATTATGTCAATCGTCATAAATTCTAAAACACAAGCAAAGACATTCTGAACGTACAGCCAGGTAGGTACCTTACTTCTAAATCGAGACAATGTAAATGATGTTTTTAAAAATGGAACAACTTTAGAACAAAAGTATCGTATACTATTTGGCTGTTGCGGCTACAAGATCTTTGTCTTGTAACAGTTGCATAAATAGCTATTATCTACCTTTTAATCAATAGCTTTAAGCAATAATACCAGCACTAACTAATAAGAATAGTCCATTTTTATAATCAAAAGAAAATTGACACTGGAACGGAATCTGGTTGATACAATGGTTGTTAAAGGTTGTACTTTGTCCTCCTTTTGCTCCTCTTCATGTCATATCATGTCAATCACTGCTGAGGGTCGTGAATCCCCCGACGTAGTCATCCCCTGCTTGACGATGTTTCATAATCTGTGCCTTTCTTTGGCATTGAGAAGCACGTTGTCGATTGTACACTATACCTACCTACTGTTAGCTTGCTGTTAGCTTTTGTCATCCCACTGCTGAGCAAAAGCTTCTCCCCATGCCTTCCAAATCCTTCGATCCAGGGCTAATGTAGTTAGGTCGTTGGTTCTGTCCAGCTTGTTATTATTATTATTTTATTATTAAACAAGTTGCTGGTCCGCTTTATGCAATTAGTTCACCTTAATAGATGTCATGAGGACATGATGACATAAGGCCTAAACCATCATCGTCATACACGCTATAAAAACTGTCTTTTGTCACTCGAAATCCCGTAAAGTGAAACAAAGTGAAAACAGTTCCACCCGGGTCTTAACACTGTGAGGAACGCCCGGAGTACACGTTGGAGCACATTGTGGAAGTCTGCTCCGCTTGGGCTGAGCACCGCTGTGTCCTCTCAAGTCCGGCCCTGGTTCAACCCATATTCTGGAGCGAGAGGGAATGGGAAGCCGTCACCACCTTCTGCGAAGCAGTCATGCTAGGGAAGGTGGCGGCACGTGAATGGGAGAGAGCCTCACGTCCAAGCCACTGCGGGAGATGCCCCGGGCGTCGGGGGCCACCTAAAAGCCGTCTGCCACCGAGATACCGTGGCCCTGGAACACAAAGAGCTCTAGCCCTGACACTCCCTTCCGCTCCACCCAGAGCGGGAGGGGTCATTTAATGATTTTCAAACAGTAAAAAAAAGGCATACCGTTCCACCCACAGTGCTCATTTGCTCAACCCTTGCTAACTGTTCACAAGTGTTCACGGTTACTCGTGTAACTCGTGGCTAAACATCGGAACTTTATAATTAGGTTTTCACTTGTCGCTATAATTATCAACGACTCTAGTCGATACTAAAGTTTCATTAACATTGTTGAGTGGGTAACAAGTTAAAAGCTATAAGCGATTTGTAACTTGAACACGTTTAAAATCCATCGTTTAAATTTTGTCAATTTAGATACTCTTAAAAATACTGGTTTTGTTATTATTATTTTTTTCAAGATGGAAAAGCGATATTGTCTAGATAACGTTGTATAGTTAAATTAAAATTTTGCACGAACTAAGACATTCTAATTTTACTCTGTGTTGGTGCAAAACAGTGGCAACCAACGCAGTAGATTAGAGAATACGAGGGACAAAAACAATGAATCTAAGTTTTAAAACTGACATGGTCACTGACACTATCAATAACACTTGTAACGTGATCACGTTAACCGGTTAATCGGTAAACCGGTTTATCCGTGATCATGGCGCATTGCTACAGCGCCGAAATATCGGGACCTCAAAACAAATAATAAACATGGTAAATATCCCGTTACAAGTGTTATTGATAACAATTAATCTATTAATTAGCTTATAATTTCTAATTCCTCCCAAAAATCTTCAAATTACAAGCAATAACTTCACAAAAAGTACTACAACATGTTTTGCATGCCGCTCTACTAATCAGTCTCCCCTGCAATTAGTACAAAATCACTATCTTTATGAAAGTGCTCGCTTTCTCTCATAACTTGGACGTTGTCACTCAATACGAGGTATCAATTGTCTGGAAAGTGGGGCAGTGTGATGTGTAGCGTGTGAATTATATCTTCAGTGTTAAGGGGTGTACTCGTAAGAGTCGATTAATTAATAAGATATTTTGCTTTTTTTTTTTTTTCATTATTTGATTGGATTTTCATTGCTTAATTTGTATAGTTTTATATTTCGTTCTGACCTGCAAAACAGCTTAAATTATTAATGGTATTTCTGTTTGTCAGCCTATTGAAATTGAAATTATAATCTTATCAATATCATTAATCGATTTTCTTACTATCAATATACTTAATTATATCAGGAATTAAATAATAAAATCAAGGTTTTACCTTCGACACTACCACGACGAATAGTGTATACCTACGTTAGTTTACCGAATTACATAAGTCAAGACCTAACCTTAAAAACCCTGCAGTAAGTGAAACAAAAATTATGTAAGCCGTTGCACTCCTTTCGTTTTAATAACTTAAATTACAAGAGGGCCATAAAAATCAGGCAAAGGATAATTATACTTTTGGACCCCCGACCGTAATTTTCGTGGCAAAGTAGTCGAATGCTACATTGGAGTAAAGACACGCCTATTTCAGGTTACTGTAGACTTATGTTACAATTTAAGGCCCGTTTTAGGAAACATCTAAACGTGTCCATAAAAAAGGCCACAGTGTATTTTCAACGTTTAGCTCAACGCTGAGAGTTGAAACTAACATAACATAATACATTATACAAGGTGTTCCTCTAAGGGTTAGGCAGACGTGTACCTAATAGTACCCACATTTCGCCAGTTTTGTTAAGGTCCCATGTAAAAGGGGGCGAGCCTAATGCAATTAAGCGGGCACAAGCCAGCCCCCGTGGCTGCTACTGAGAAGTTCCTGATGTAATAACAATTTACCCGACCCGGGAATCGAACAAATGGCCTCTTACTCAGCAGTCACGCTTGTGACCACTGTAGCAGCTACAGAGTCTGGATTTGTGCCCTTTTGAAGACAATAAGATCGCTGTGGTTGATCCGTGGATGGGTAACCATAATTACATACCGAGATTCCTCCGTGCCTCGGAAAGTACGTTAAGCCGTTGGTCCCGGTTGTCATTTTTAGATCTTTGACAGTCGTTACGAGTAGTCAGAAGCCATAAGTCAAATCTGTTTAGACTGGAAGCCGATCCCAAGATAATTTGGGGAAAGACAGATGGTGATTTTATTTTGCTCTTCAACAAGTAGTACACTATACATATTACAAAAAACATTTCCAACTTAAATCTAAGTGCCCCATGACTTAAAGAAGAGCACCACATGCGCTATACAAGGTGTTATTTTGCATTCTTGACAAATTTCAGGTGGTGGTCACAAAAGACATAAATAATCAATTAAATTTACGGTACTAAGTTAATTATTAATAAACGCTGATTTTTAAGGTTGTTTAAGTTTGTCAATTTTTCAGAATAACCCCCTTAACGTGGTTTAGGGAATAATAAATTATCGAATAAATGTTTGAGATTGTTTGTATGTGTGTAAGCGAGGTTATAGGGCGAGAACCAGACGGTCCGCGTTTAAAACACGAGTGGTTCACATTTACCGATTCCCGTAAATAAGAAAAAAAATAAAAATTACCAACCCATTTTATTATTGATACGGGATAAGAATCATTAGCATAGTTACCTCCTTGAAATTGACGAGGATGCAAAACAACACCTTGTATTGTGCGCCTACAGCTAAGAGCTACTTGAACAATATAACAAAAAAAAAACAGGAACATCTCTGTTTATCCCTTCGGGAATTAAAGGCGTGATGTTATGTTATGTTTTTCCTACAAATAAACATGATAATTAACTTCACCTTAACTCCTCATTTCTCGTCAATAAATCAAAGTAATCACACGGTCATTGTATAACAATTAAACAGTAGTAAAGCTGATCATCTCATAAAAACGTAACATTGATCATCTGACAGCCTTTGTGGCAGCTTTTTGTGGTACATTGTAATGGAATTCTGAGGAAGGAAGAGTGGATATTGTATATGGTGGAAAAGATATTTGAAAGTGTAATTTATTGATACGGAGGAACTTGTGACTAAATAATAACAGCTGCTCTGGTAGATGTTCAGAGGTAAGCCATGCTTGCCAAGGTCAGTCTTTGAATGAGTCATGACCATCATTACATACCGAGTTTCCTCCATGTCTCAGATTGAACGTTAAGCCGTCGGTTCTGGCTGTCATTTGCAGATCTTTAATAGTCGATCTTTAATAGTCGTATTCAGTGGTCCGTGTAAAATAAATAAATAAAAAGAATAAAATAATATAAATTGTTCAAAGTCAAAGTCAAAGCATTTATTTCAAGTAGACCATTACAGGCACTTTTGAAAGTCATAAAAACAAAATAAAACGCGAAGCTACAGTCCCAGTAACAAGGCATAATAACATCATTCATGTTAAGAATTAAAAATATGTGAGAACGATGTAGAAATACGGGCAAGTTAAGAGCGTCCAGAGTAAAAGATTAAATCAGTAATTAAAAAATAAAGTAATTAAAATAAACCGTGGCAGCTAAGAGATGATCAGTCACAACTGACAGCGCCCGTTCACGAACATGACGCATGTCATGTTTCAGCCATCATTCAACTCAAACATTTTGAAAGGAACTAAACGACCCGACACACCCGCCACCATCAGCGTGACATTTAAGTGAGCATGACATTCACTCAACCACCAGGGTAATTTCGCGTCAATGAAAGATGTAGGTACTCATTAAACGGTGGCTTTACAGTACATGGTACTCACACTGTACTCACATGTTCATCAATAAGTATAAAAAATCATCATCTGCCTAGCCTTTTTCCAAACTAACTTGGGGTCGGCTTCCAGTCTAACCGGATGCAGCTGAGTACCAGTATTTTACATGAAGCAACTGCCTATCTGACCTCCACAACCCAGTACCTAGGCAATACGATACCCCTTGGTAAGACTGGATGTCAGACTTTTGGCTTCTGACTGTTCGTAACGACTGTCAAAGATCTACAAATGACAGCCGGGACCAACGGCTTAACGTGCTTTCCGAGGCACGGAGGAAACTCGTTATGTAATTATGGTCACCCATTTACGGACCAACCTCGGCAAGCACGGCTTAACCTTAAAGATCGACCCGTGCGGCTGTCATTATTTAGCCACGAGCTCCTCAAAAAAATGTGTGTCATAAATTAATATTCAACTTAGATAGCACAGTAACCGCATTTCAGTAGATTTCACCCGTGCAAAGCAGGTGTAACCGAGAACCAGAGTTGTCGACATAGATCACAGAATAAGTAAGCTGAAGTGGCAATGGGCCGGCCTTATTAGCCGTAGAATCCATGATCGTTGGAGTAGACGTGTTTTTGAGTGGAAACCAAAGAGACGCCATCAGGTTTGGCGGAGCGACGACCTTCTTAGGATGAACGGTAGCAACTGGATGAGAGTTACCGAGAATCAAATTAGATGGCATATGATTGAAGAGGCCTATGTCCAGGAATGGACTGTAAGATGTGGTGCCAATTGTCTCCAAATATACCGGCTGTGTGCAATCCTGACTTCAATTTTTGCTACGGCTACGGAACCCTAAAAAGCGACAATAGTTCGTTGGCTTTTATTCCTTTTCCTTTTACTATATTCCTTATAAGTCGATTCCTTGATTGCCAAATCTCACAAAATGTTCAGTGAGAACTTGTTATTATGTCCTCTTTCAAATAAGCTGACTTTGATTTAGTTATCACTAGATTCATGTCGCACCACCGTGATGTCGATCTTCGGTTTGTCGCACTAGGGTGATGTCGAGCTACAGTTTGTCGCACAAGCGTGCATTCGACCTATAGTGAGTCGCAATACAGTTTTGTCGCACAAGCGTTAATCGCGCTTCAGTGTGTCGACCTCACGTTATACACTCGTAGGCATGATGGACTCAGGTGTCGGTTGCAAGTAACTTATAATTTAATTTGGTTTCTGGATTAATAAAACTACTTGTTTGTTTTGAGAACAGCGCCGAACTAATTGAACAGTATTAGTTCGTATTTCAAAGCCGTTGATGGATTAATCTGGATTAGCTTTTACTAGTATATTCGTTTGGAGTAGTTTGCAATCTACTTTAGTGATCAAAATGTTATTGTTTAAATCTAAAACTTAATATCAACAATTTGGGTAGTTGATAAACTGAATAATCCTAACAAATTTCTTATACTTAAAATAGCAGAGTTGTTTTTTAAAATAAACTATAAGGTTTTTTTTTGGCAACGAAAAAAATATTTTGCCTATAAACGGATATTAAATTCTACGAATAATATAAATGCGAAAGTTTGTGAGGATGTATGTATGTTTGTGACTCTTTCACGCAAAAACTACTGAGTTGGTTTTGAACGAAATTTGGCATAAGGATAGATAATAGTCTGGAATAGCATAGGATACTTTTTACACCGGTAGCAAGGTCCCGTAGGACAATTTCCAAACAAAACCGGGCGTAGCCGTAGGCATTAGCTAGTACATACATAACAAACTTACGTTGGCAGTAGAAAAAACTTAACTGAATATTATAGTTTTCTACTACTTAAATAATGATATTAGAACTCCTAAAATATTTCAGCTATGTTGTTGAAAATGCCAGTCACTTAGACGAAATTAAACGAAATAATATAATACTATCTATTTCATTTACTTGTTTTTCTTTTGAGAGCAAAACAAGGATAGAAAAGAGCAAAATATGTTATTGATGATAGAGAAATCCAATGGATTAATGTGTTTGTAAGAGGTCCTTATGTCAGGTTCCACAGGATTTATCACCGTAGACTATCACCAAAAATGTTCAACGGGTTTACTCTTAGTGGTCTAAGTATTTTCTTATGACATTTAGTATTAGTGACCCGTCCTAGCTTCGCGCGGGTCCAATAAACTGTGGAAAATATTATTTTATTTTAATTATTATTTCCTTTTATATTTATTTATTTTAATTAAAATATACAAGGTGTTGTTTTGCATCCTTGTCAAATTCATCTTATTTGTAATATTTTTCCACTTTCACTTCTCCCGTTGTTTTTATTAATGTTCACTGTATAATTATTGAGGAGCTCGTGGCTAAATAATAACAGCCGCCCGGGTCGATCTTTAAGGTTAAGCCGTGCTTGCCGAGGTTGGTCCGTGGATGGGTGACCATCATTACATACCGAGTTTCCTCCGTGCCTCAGAAAGCACGTTAAGCCGTTGGTCCCGGCTGTCATTTGTAGATCTTTGACAGTCGTTACGAGTAGTCAGAAGCCAAAAAAAAGTCTGACATCCAGTCTTACCAAGGGGTATCGTATTACCCAGTTACTAGGTTGTGGAGGTCAGATAGGCAGTCGCTTCATGTAAAATACTGGTACTCAGCTGCATCCGGTTAGACTGGAAGCCGACCCCAAGAGAGTTTGGGAAAAGGCTAGGCAGATGATGACTGTATAATTATTAGTTTTTTTTTTATGTGCCAAAACGATCGAGCCATCCAGTCAAGTTATACCTACATGTGACATGTGATTTTTATTTATTTAGAAGATTGCGGAATTGGCCTGCTTCATTGACATTATTTAATTCAATATATCCTATTTCCAGACGAAAGCCCCAGAAGAATCCCTGAAGCGAGGGCTGATAAACAAATGCGTGCAGCGGGAGACATCCTCGTGCATCGCCATCGAGCTAGTGGGGTACGTCGACCGGATGCTCCGGACAGCATCCTTCCAACTGGGCGAAGATGTCATGATTGTTGATGAGAGGTAAGCAATTTACTTTAACTTCGACATCACAGACTTTGATATACTATTACATAGGTGCAAAAGTTTGCAGCCTACACACATTAGATAAATCAGAGGTACAAAACTATTGTCACAAAATTACTGAAGTTTTCTCTAGTTACCCACAGTAGAGAAGTAATATTTTTGTTTAATCTAGTCTCCGTTTATTTCAATCCATATTTGTTAGGTTAATCCTAAATTTCGTAGTTGAAGCCTTTGATTTTTTGGACTTTACCATGTATGAGCATTTATTTCAATAAGACCATTACAGGCACTATTAAATGTCAAAAAAAAAAAAATTAAGCGAAGCTACAGACAGAAGGCCTAATAACTTGTGAACGTTCTGTAGTTACCCAAAGCGTAGATCTCTTTGGAGAAGAATGGGCAAGAAACTCCATGGACACTCTTTTAAATCGAAATATTGTTAGATAATCTTTTTCTAATAAAAACAGTATCGGCGAGTCTCGCGGGATTAGACAGCTCGGTGGTTGAATCATGTTAAGATTTGACCAGTATGTCAAAGTCAAAGCATTTATTTCAATTAGACCATTACAGGCACTTTTGAAAGTCAAAAAACAAATAAAACGCGAAGCTACAGTCCCAGTCACAAGGCATAATAACTTGTGAAAGTACTGTAGTTGCCCATTCCGTAGCGTAGATCTATATGGAGAAGAATGGGCAAGAAACTCCATGTACACTCTTTTAAATCAAAATATGTTACAAAATCTTGGTTACATCATTCATGTTAAGAATTACAAATATGTGAGAACGATGTAGAAATACGGGCAAGTTAAGAGCGTCCAGAGTAAAAGATTAAATCAGTAATAAAAAAATGTACCTAATTAAAATAAACCGTGGCAGCTAAGAGATGACCACTCACAACTGACAGCGCCCGTTCACAAACATGACGAATGTATGTGAGAATGATGTAGAAAGTCGTACAGGAAAACGTCGTGAACCTAGACTTAAAGTTAGTACAAGTCCGAAATTATAAATCAAACTAACATTAATGCAGTGATCAGTGCGTTCACTGAGAAAAGACCTTAACCCTGCGGGGGGATAATAACAGGCGCGTATCATAAGGAATTAGCAGATGAGAATCCCTCTCTCATCATCCCTCCTTAGGTACTTTTTGGTGCATACGACATTAAGAGGGTTTTACAAAGATATTAAGGAAGAAGAGTAAGCCCTGTTCGCGAAAGTAGTGCGGTACTGCACCGAGTAGACCCAACAAGCTGCTGCGCCCTGCTGTGCCTAGGACGCAGCTGTACGTTTCAGGTCTGCGATTGAAGAAGTCGTGCAGTATTTAAAAGTAAAGACCAAATGGACTCTAAGGGTTGAGAGCTTAAAATCGCGCCACAACATCAACTTTAAAGGCGGAAACATACTTATGTGTCATGGCGTGGCGCGCCAGAAGCAAATCGCTTTCATACATTTAATATGGTTAGGGACATATTTGCATGGCGTGTCGTGTCGCAACGATGTATGAAACCGAATACTTCTGGCGCGTCACGACACGCCACGACACGTAAGTGTGTTTCCGCCTTAAGTCGTTCGTGGTACGAGTTCCAACCCACCATCTGCAGGCCTGCTTGAAAGAGGACTTTTGGCCGAACGGTGTCGTATATCAACGTTTTCGAGGACGGTAACGCGACACCACGCAGGGAACCACGACGCCGACAACATTACGTGTTTAGTTATAGTTTAATAAGGTTTTTAGTATGTATTAGTTTATTTTTATAGTATAATATATATTATTTTGTGTACCTAAAATGATTGATTGATAATTATAGAAGAATATGTTTTGTTATCAGATAGTTCAGAAATAGTAGCAGGTAGAAGTGGCATCAAGCAGTTAGTACTAGATTTCCTTAAAGCATAAAAAAAATTGGTTGCATTAATTACAGTATTTTTGAACAAAGTACGCCTAATGCTATTGCCCATAGCCCAGTCCATCTATGTTGTGTTGAGGCCGATGATGTTTCACCAACATTTCCAAGGCCAATAAAATATCTTATAGTATCTGTCTACTACAGACACTTTATACTCACACTTATCATCCATATTCATACTTTTATTGGTTTTACATTAGCATTTTACCAAGCGTTTAATTTTTATAAATATTTTCTTCATATCCTTTGTTGTGACATTTTTTACTTCAAATTTTGTCAACTGTCATTTACTTTTATTTTTTTATTGTTACCAGCCAAATTCTCTATGAACGTTTCATTTAGATTATATATCACTTAAAATGATTATCATCAATTCCTGAGTTCAATATTGTTGTATTTTATAGTTAATTGCGAATATTTGCTGTGTAAATATATTCTGAGTTATATTTATAAAAATATTATGTGCAAGGTTTTTGACTAATTGTTACTGGCTGTTTTTAATACTGGCAGGTTGCGTCTTTCTAGCGCAGCAGTTTTGAATCTGAGAAATAAATTTGAAAAAGAAACGGAGGATGAGGTTTGGAAGACAGTTTTTTGGATGGTACTGGGGAGAGTCAAGAGACAGTCAAGCTTGAGTTAAGGAGAGTCTGAATCTGAATCTGACGAGTCACTATTGTCCAGTAGATCTCACTACAGACTCCTGAGACCTTTACTACTAGTCTTCAGGAGCTGATCTACGTTCCTGACTACTACTGTGGATCTTCAGAAGCTAAACTACGTTCCTGAGTACTACTGTAGATCTTTAGAAGCTATACTACGTTCCTGAGTACTACTGTGGATCTTCAGAAGCTGAACTACGTTCCTGACTACTACTATGGATCTTCAGACGCTATACTACGTTCCTGAGTACTACTGTGGATCTTCAGAAGCTAAACTACGTTCCTGAGTACTACTGTGGATCTTCAGAAGCTATACTACGTTCCTGAGTACTACTGTGGATCTTCAGAAGCTGAACTACGTTTCTGAGTACTACTACGGATCTTCTGAAGCTGATCTGCATTCCTGAGTACTCATCTCGCCTCATCACTATACTGTTCTGACAATCGGGTTGGTTGTCAGATCTCTCCTCTTCTGTTTAGTTGGTCTTCATTTTTTCAGTTTGCCTTTTTAAAGACATTAAGTATGAATGATAAGCAGGTTTTTAATAATTTGTTGTATTTTTCATCTCATTTAATAATATATTCATTTTCCCTTTTTAACTTTTTTAATGTAAAAATTAGCTTCTTTCTTTTTCATCACAAGGAATAAGCAAATTCGTTACAATCTCAAAATATTTGCGGTTTAATGAAGAGCATGTGCTTTTTAAATAAAACCACAAAACATGATTTTATTCTTCTTAGTCTGTCTGACTAATAAAACAAAAAGATGATAAGTTAATCCCGTGTTACAAGCAATCTCTACGCAACGACTGTATTTTCAAAACAAACATCTTGACCGGGAAACTCAATGAGAGTATAAACAAGGAAAAAGAGTTCCAAATCTCATAAATTACGAGGGCAGTCAAACAAAAGTAGAAAATGTACCAAAACGTTTCCAATCCCTAAACTCTTGGGGAAAGTCCTTGAAGAGGTTCTAATTCGAAAGTAAACAACCCTGAATTATACCGTAATTAATAAGAAACTTTTTATCTTAAACTCCATCAAACTGTTTCGGATTCACGGAATTCTTTTCAAAGATTTTTTCGGGAATAAAGGATTTATATTGGGATCTGAAGTTTCTTGTCATACAAGACTTGTTACTTACTGGTTCTTTAATGATTTATTGTGTTTCATTTATCGTGGTATGTGATGCGGAGGAATGAGGAAAACGTCGTGAGAAAAGTTTTGAGTATGAATGTGGATGTTTATAGGAGTAGAGGAAGCCCAAAGAAACGATGGATGGACTGTGTGAAGAATGATATGGCAAGAAAGGACGTGTCTGATGAGATGACAAGTAATAGAGAAGTATGGAAGAAGAAGACATGCTGCGCCGACCCCAAATAAATTGGGATAAGGGCAAGAAAATGATGATGTGTTTCATTTATTCATTTTTTTATTGTATTTATTTTTTAATCTTATTTTTACAAGGTTTTGGTCGAGGCTCTTGGCAATTAGGCCATTGGCTGATACGACTATCGGCACAATGAACGCTGAGTTCACATCCCACATGTCAAGAACCTCGTGAATCAAGTCAAGATACTTGATTTGCTTATCACTTTCGGCTTTCACGAGGTTCTCGTCATGTGGAACCATTAAGTCATTATTGTATTCATTTTTATGGTTTGGTTGCTTTGCGTTCCCAATCCCCCATATAAAATGTAGGCCGTTGTGTCGGGCGAGTTACTGCTCGACAGTGGCTGTTGTATTTTTCTCTAAGATCTTACTCGCGGAGAACCTTCCTTTGCGTCGTATATAGCGATGTTTTACTTTGTTCATATGACGCTATAAAATGAAGCATTCGCTCGACCATTCGCTTTGATTAAGGCATGGGCTCTAACGGCGCGAAGACTTTACATATGATTAATTTATTTTACCATTACTTTTGGTGTGTGTTAACTATTGAAGTCTAGCGAATTAGATATGAGCATATCGCCTCATATAAAAATTCGAAAAAATTAACAGTCGAAAAACTATTTTCCAGCCATGGCGTCGCAGCAGAAATCCCAGTGAAATCAGAAACCCTGGCGAGAGCCGGTACATCCCTCGAAGACCAGGCACAGCAGCTGATTATGGACAAGCTCTGGCACTTTGTCAGCTCCAGATCCCTGAGGTACAGGCTGCTCAATGATGCAGACCTCGTCATCTCTGGCAAGCAGGAGAAGGATGGGAGCCTTGGTGTTGGTAAGTGAAAAAGACTCATTTGCATCCATTAAATGCCTATAAAATGCAAAAAATATTGATATATTCGAACAGTGTTAATAATTCAGATCATATGGGCAGTCGTTCCATGTAAAATACTGGACAGTATTTAGCTGCAACCGGTTATATTGAAAGTCGATCCCAAAATGGCTGAAACGAAAATCCCGTCTGCAGTTTTACAGCACTTTATTCAACAGCTTTTTTTACGTTCCAGGTGTATCAATGAAGCCACCAAAAGTATACGAAAGCGGCCGAGGCCGTCAGAAGCCATTCGGACCCGTTTTGGCCTTAGCCGCGTTGAAGTTCGGTCTGTTCGGGGCCCTCACGTTCAAAGTCCTGGCCCTCATGGTCGGGAAGGCCCTCCTCATCTCCAAGATAGCCCTGTTATTGTCAACCATCATTGGACTGAAGAAGCTTTTCTCTTCTCAGGTGAACGACTGATTCTGATTTAGCATGTTGCATGAATTGATTAAATATTGAAAACGTGTCTCTTTTGTTTTTCTTTACTTTGCTGACGGTCTTGACTTTTTCGGACTTTTTTCTTTGACTGGTGACTTAGTGAATTTCAATTGTTTTCTTTTTTGAAAATAATGGTGCGGTCAAACTGGTAGTAAACTAGAAGAATTGTGGACGCAGCTTGAGAGACTGGACTCTAACAGATAATGTGTTAAAGTATCTGTTGGTGTCCGGTGTCCGCAAGTAGTCCTCAATCTGTTCGTACCGGTTTGACTAGGATATTTTTATTGAGAATTTCATGTGTTCTTTTTAGGATTTTTTATTTGTTTTCACTGCATGTGCATTTTTGCATGTTTTTAGTAATTATTGAATTTGCATGAATTTTGACAAAAAGTTCAATCAAGTCACTCCATGTAAAATACTGGCCTTAAGTTGGATCTGACTGATCGACTGGTAGCCAACCCCAATACGTTTGAGAAAGTATTGTTTTTGCGATAATTGCCATTTTCCTTACAATGAAAATCCCGATAGTTTTAAAAAGTTATATTATAAGCCTTTATTGTACACACATGGACAATAATTATAGGCTTGTTGATAAGCAAATGGCTGCTCTCGTTCCTCTTAAAGACCAAATTCTAAAAGCCAACAAAAACTTTAAAAAAGTTAGGCATAGACTGGATTTCACAGGAAATGCCAGTGGATTTTCGTCTTTACGAGTATCCCAATATGATTTAGTGGAACAGCACGAATAAAGTATTGTGCAGCTTTCTCAAAAGTAGTACCGAAAAGAAATTCAATCATATTTTGCATGCGTTGTTTTGAAGTGCTGAATATTTCTGTAGAAATTGGCTTCTGCTGCTGGTGAGGGACAAGCAATTTAAAAATGGTGAATTGATTTATGTTCCACATTTTTAACGGGAATGGGAAACTCGAAAGAAAAAAACTAGATATTGTCGTGAAGTGATTTTGTTTCCTTCTGGCAGTGGCCTCACTAATTTTTTTTATGGTTTTTTACCAATTGTTGAAAGAAAACAGTAGCTACTGTCAATGTTGACGATAATGACCAATAGATCTTATTGATCGGAAGTAAATCTTATAGCCGTTACAACTTACGTCAACAAATCAACGTATAGTTAGGTTATGCAAAAAGTAAATAGTATCTTACGTTGTCCCGTTACAGCCTCAGATTTTCAGAAGCAAATTTGTGAGGTTCAAATCTATTTTTTCAATACATGCTGGCAAAATCAGATGTGACTTTGGGGAAATCTATAGCAAAAGGACCCAGGCAGATTCCATGAAGTAAAAGCAATAATAATAAGCATGCCATGGACCCAAATATTGCTATATTGGTCTGTTAATTAGAGTTGGATAAACGTTACGCATTGGCGAATTGGTGTCGCTACTTAAGCCTCATCTAGTCGATAATATTGATTTGGTTTTTGACTTACTTACTGCCTTGCGTAGGTAAGACATTTTAGTTTCGCAGATGAAACGGACGTAAACATCATAAAAAAAAAAAATGGACACAATATGCAGCTCTCAGTCGCCTATAATCGTCTTAAACGAAATAATTAACCATATGTTACGTGAGTACTGTGACCGCATGCAAAAAAAAATGCGGACGTTTTTAATTTCTCGTCAAAAAGGGTACGTTGATGTATTTTTAAATATTAGACAGATTATACTAAGCTGGGTAAACGTAATTTAACAGGAGTCAGGAAGCAGAAAAATGTAATTTAGAAATTAAAACATCGTCGGTTTTTTATATTTTCCCTAAAATTAGGGTGCGTGACTTTTTAAAGGGGATCAGCAGAAGTTGGGCGGATGTCAACAGCTTTTGATGTGGGGATTTACAGTAGCCCTTTTTATTTTTCATTAATGTATAATCCAGCTCGGGGTTAATAAGGTGGATCGAAGGTTAGCTAGGCCTGCCGATGTTTGTAAGTGAATGCGTAACCATCTTTTTAATATCGAGACCCCTTCTTGCCTCGGGTTCTGGAGGTCATATGGGCAGTCGCTTCATGAAAAATACCGCTTCATAAATTTAGCTGCATCCGATTAGACTGGAAGCCGGTATAGTTAGGAAAAGGTTGGACAATCCAAATCCTCATCATCTGCCTAGCCTTTTCCCAAACTATTTTCGGGTCAGCTTCCAGTCTAACCGGGTGCAGCTGAGTACCAGTATTACCTATCTGACCTCCACAACCCAGTAACTGGGTAATACGGATACCCCTTGGTAAGACTGGATGTCAGACTTTTGGCTTATGACTACTCGACGTAACGACTGTCAAATATCTTCAAATGACAGCAGGAACAGCACCAACAGCTTAACGTGCTTTCCGAGGCACGGAGGAAACTCGGTATGTAATTATGGTAACCCATCCACGGATCAACCTTGGCAAGCACGGCTTAAGTTTGAAGATCGACCCGTGCGACTGTTATTATTTAGCCACAAGCTCCTTAAAAATAACTAAGATATTTCGAAACTGCTACATTTTATTACTGCAAATGGTAAAAGGATTCTCCGCTTAAGAGTTATTCCGTGAAAATAAAGCAAGAATTTAAATTAAATTCACAGAGAATCCAGACTTCATGATATTAAAATGGCGTCGAACTTCGTTTTTTAATTTTAAGAGGTGACTGAGAATTTAGCAGCTCTAAATTAGAAATGCAGTGTTCGATACAGGTTATAAAGTATTTTTATAGGATGGAGCAGAGAATAAAGCACTAGCATTCCGAAAACTGCAGCAATATAAATTGGTAATAGTATTTTTATTAACACGCCACCCAAATAAAACATCTATTTTACGAATAAAACCGTTGTTTATGGATTATAAGAAATTTTAATTTGACTCTAAAAAGAAGAGGAACAGAGAACTTGTTCTTAATGTGTTTAATACACAATGTTTATAATAGGGATGGTGACTCATTTTTTTTTTTGTTTATCGGGTAGATTATTAAAAAGTATTTGACACGTATTTTTTTCTTTTTTCACGTAATCGTAAAATTACAGAGATATTTTGAGTTGAAATGGCGCATGACGTCACGGCTCAGTACATTTTATACCTAGTTGTGACGTAGTGAGCCCCCACTCTCCAACTTTAATGCGTTTTATCTTAGTATTTTTTTGTTAACTTGATAAAACAAAAATACGTATCTAATATTTTTGTATTACCTGATTGACGGACAAAATAGAATTTCGTTTTCTTTACCCAGTCATCATCCCTATTACCTGAGTAAAAAAGTAGTATACGAGTGCTAGTCACAAAGATTGTATCATTTTTCAATCTGGGCTTACGACAAAACACAAACATTGCAGATTAAAAACTTCTTTTTTCGGTTGGATTAAATACAGTTACAAAGAAAAGTGTCAGCTAAAAGTGCTGCCCCAAACTTAGCTCGGACTAAAATGAAATTAAAATTTTGTTATTTTTCAAATAAGGAATCTACTGAATGTGGTTAACAGACACACTACCAAAGTTCCATCAAATTATAAGTTGAAAGGCGACTGATAACTTTTCTTTCAAACGAAATGCACTATTGTTTAAATATGTTCTCCTTCTCACAAACGAGTTTCAGTGGTTAAGTAGATACCTAAACTATCTATGAACTAACTAAAACTTATCCCGCAAAGAGGTACTTCAGTAAAAAGTACTTAATACTTTAGAAAAAGATACGAATTTTTCATCACCATTCAGGTAGAACTTTTTAAAGTTTTATTAGCATAAGCAAAAAGGCCTTTAAGCTAAAAACCCTATTCAAATCAGTAATATTTTACCCTGAACATACAAGTTATAAGGGTAGGCATAAATTTGAAGGGTAAGATGGTCTCACGGCAGCCGGGCTTTTGATAAATTAAAATGGCCGACGGATGGTGCCTACTTTCCTTAGGATTTTGAAACGTATAGCAAAGTATTTAAAAAAAAAAGAAGTAATGATGAAAGTAACATTGTAAGCTGCAGGTACACGGTAAATGGCATACTTAATAAACCATTGAGCAGCACGCGTATCATGACTGTACTCACTGTAGAAACGAGTCTTGTCTACGGAAGAATTGCAAACTGACACATTTTCATAGTCTATCTGTCAATATCTGACGGCACGGTTAGCGCAGTGGTTGAGCGATTAACTGCTGCGCTGCGAGTCGCGGGTTCGATCCCCGCTCGGAACCAATATTTGTATGACCTACAGATAGTAATATACTTTCCACTCGCAGGTCTGCTGGAAGAAATTTCTTTTGAAATAAGCCGTGCCTTTGTGCTCTTGTATCTTAGTGTATTGTCCTGTTAAGTGTTTTGTGTGTACATAAATAAATAGTTGTTCCGGTTCTGGCCGTTTCTGTATGTGAGTTTAAATAATTAAAAAACGCACCCATGATAAAGGAAAAATTACAAGTGTGGGACAACGTTTTTTTTAAAAGATATGTCGGTCTTCCGTTAAAAAAACTTGTTTCTAGTGTCATGGTGATGCTACGCGTGCTGGTTCAGTGCGAAAATGCATTTTTCTTGGGCAACGCTAGCGTCGATTGTACAATCGACGACAGCGTTGCCTATTGATTAACAAAATGTGTTATCAAAATAGTTTATCTAAAAATATCCCTTTATTAGTCGTCCAAACCATTTTTTCTGCCATCGATTAATATTAATAATACCAATATTCAAAATATGCATTAAAATGCAATTTGGACATGGAGTTGCGGATACCAGCCCGTTATATTCATTTTAGAATTCCTCATGAGACCACAACATTATTATTACACCTACATATTGTAAGTAAAAACTGGATTTCTGCTCTTTAATGAGTACTTTTCAGGGTAAACCCCTTTCACTCGTTTTTATAATTTTGTTTAAATTACGTTTGGTTTTCGAAGTAAATTTCTGGGAAAATTAACAAAATTTCGTCTTCCTCGGGCAATGATTTTACCAACATTTTATGAGTAGGGTTTCATTGCAAATAACATGTAATTAAATAATTTGTTTGAGTCCCGGGAATTCAGAACCTACATTAGCACCCAAATTAAGAGTTTGTTTGATCTAAATATTTTAATTGTAAATGATCGTAGCCCATGTCAATGAATGTTCTTGACTTAACAGTTAATTACGAGACGCCTCAGGCTATTTTTATTACTTTGCTTGTAGACATTACTAAAGGTTAAAAATACTTAAGTCTCAATTGCACAAAGGCACACGTTTTCAGCATAAGTATGGCAGTTTGTTGTACTTCCAAGAACAAAGGATGAACCACTGAAAAAAAATAGGGTTCGCCAACGATTTAAATCGTTCAAGTGCCCTCACCGTACTTAAGTCGCTAGAGTGTTAACACTGACAAGAGTGAGCTTACACATTCCCCGTAGAACCATAGATACGACCTTCACAACATTTTTTTTTTCCTAGCGTACTCGGGCTAAAGGCCTCCGTCCAGTCTTAAAACTTTTTTGGGTTTTGGTAGCATTAAACGTGACCAGATTGGCATCGCCCCATTCGGAGACTGCCAGCAAGGACAGGTTCAAACGCTCCACCATGGCCTCACGGAGAGACCGGATCTGAGGCCCGGTAGCCCGTGCGTTAGACAAGTATCTCTCAGCAACAGTGCTGTCGTCTGCATACCCAAAGGTGCCGGTCTTAGCAGATCGTCAATGTGCAGCAAGAATAATGTTGCTGAGAGCAATATGCAGTTGCATTATGCAGCATTAATATGCAGTTGGTCCGACGAGCAGCCATCGATAACCACTCGAATGAACCGATCTCTCAGGAAGTATAATTCTCAGGAAGCGTAATTTCTAAGAAGTATGACTTCGTTGCATGCCTTACATTTTACATACCTCTAAAAACAGATTATTACATACAAGTTGATAATACAGTATTTTTTTTATCCATTAAGTTATTTTTATGTAATTGTATATTTTTTTTATCAACTCCAGTAACCAACAAAATAGTCGTATAACAAACCACATTTTCTCAAGGTTTTTCTTTAATACATTACGTCTTGGCATTCCATTATGATCGTTCAACGAAAACATACTGTTCAAACTTGATCATCCATCTTATTACACGTGATTATGAACAGTGAATGGATCATTTCCAGGCCTTCTTAATAAAAGCTTTGTATGAAATACGAGATTACACATCATACATTATATTTTACTGACATATTTCGATGGGACTAATAGACCAAGAAGACATCTATCGTCTATTAGTCCTATCGAAATATTCATTCAGAGAATAATTAAAAGAATCCGACTGTTTTCTTGGTCTCTTAGTCCCAAACACGACTTAAAAATAACTAGCAAAATGCGAAAGTACTGTCGGTTCACTTTTGTCTAAAATCTACGTAAAATGAATCTAGTTTTCTTTTATAGCCGAATTAATGTATCGTGAATTAAAAAAGTAGATTAACTGGTTTTTCGTACTAATATAAGTTCACCATAACCTATTTTTTAGCAAGAAAAGTATTATGAAAACATAGGCTAGGGAGCTATTATCATAGGTAAATAACAGAAGATACTGAACGCCCTGAAACCATGGATTAAATAATAAAAAATAAACACATTTTTTATATTTGTTATTCGCTTATTTTTAATAAACCAAAGCAACATGCCTAAGAGATATTTCTTGACGGCATTAAAAGCCAGGTCAGAGAACTATGTACCACAAAAACACTCTGACGTCAAATTAGGTATTAACCACAGGAAAGGAAGAAGAATAATACTAAGATAACACCCTTTCCTAACTGAACTTCACAAATTGCATTCTTCTAACCTAACAAACAGATATATACTTGTTCATCCCAGCTTTATTCTCAAATTGGGGGGCTGTCTAATATTTCAGGCCAATTTGAATAAACGACTTTTAATTTTGCATGTATTATTTTTACAAAGTACACTTTATTTAAAACACAGTATATTTATGCATATTACAAACACCTGGCACTTTTAAATGAAAATATAATTTATTTGCTTTGCTTTAGTAGGTAGTGTAATTTTGGTAGTTAGTTTTATTAACTTGTACTAGCTGCGCCCCGTGGTTTCCCCCACGCATGCCAGGATAAAAGCATATGTGTTAATCCAGGGTATAAGCTATCTTCATACCAAATTTCATCCAAATCCGTTCAGCCACTGAGGCGTGAAGGAGTGACAAACATACCAACACACACACTCACTCACAAACTTTCGCCTTTATAATATTAAGTCTAATGCATGTATTTTAAAGTTGGTTCGCTTTTTAGTGCCAATATCAGTTATTTATTTTAAAATGTATTTTTAGTTCTTTTTCAGTTGAATGCTGTTAAAGTATTTTTTGCTTTCATATTATTTTGGCGAATGATATTGACACTTTGTTTTGCATGAAGACCTTACCTATTATTATAATTTTGCCCGATATTATGAGACAAGTATTTCTTTTAAATTTTTTGTGCAGGCTGTTTCCAAATTTTTGTACATAAATTGTGTAATAGAATAAAACTGAATTTGAATATATTTTTTTGGTACCATGTCACACGGATACGAATCTAAAAACAGCCTGTACATTTTAATTATTTACATTTATTTTCCTTCTAACAACTGTGATTAGTATTTTCTAACAAGCCCCAAATTAACTTTTGTAAATACTTCATAACGAATGATATCAATGTACTGTTTCTTTTCTTTACAGTCAATCGATTCAAGACAATCGTTTGGAACTGAGTAAACCAATCTTTTAATGAAAGTAAAATTAACTTAAATTAAAAGAAATTAAAGTACGAATACTTTTCAGGCTCATGTCAAAAAGGACTAAGTCAATTGGATCAATGACACTGAATGGAGTTAACGGCGATACTTACCTCAACAAATAACCATAAAATGAGGCTTATTACACAATTTATTTGCTAGGATAAGATGACTTCGCAAATACGGGAGATAAAATGGAAAGTACAACACAGACATAAAAACATCTCAAGACTTGTGTGTATGACTGTACCAAATAAAATGTCAATGCAAAACATTACACGTTTTGGTTTCACAGCTGTCGGGTAAATACACCAAAGATACAAAAAGCAAACCTTTTTAGAAGTGTTGTGTACCATCTATAGTAAACAGCAATGTTTTTAGTTGTTGTTGTATGTAATTATTATGGTTTTGGTACCCGAGTCAATATAAAAAGTACCAAAATGACCGAAAATATGGGAATGATACTAACCCACCAAAAAACGCAGTGAAGCTTAGGAAAAGTGTAATAGGTTTTATTTGTGTAAAAGTTGACAAAAAGTTCCAAAGAAATTGAAAAAGAAAAAAATGTGACTTATTAAAAATAGTAAAAAAAAGTTTTAGCAAATAAGTCAAGCACGAAGAGCTAAAAAGTGTAATTCTGCGTATATTTTTTTAACAGATAAAATACAGCTCGTTTTTAGTCAACTTTTATTATATTATTATTATTCAATTAATTAAGAATACACGTATTATTAATGTAAATAACACTATTTATTTATTTTTAACATGTTAACTTTAGACGTACTTACTAACTTGTACAATGATGCTAATTTCGCATTTAAATAACTAAGCATTTGCCTTAATTAAAATATTAATTTATTAAAATTGCATTAATTGTACTAATTTATTTATTATGGAATAAACGAAATGAATACTAACACTTTTGTTTTCATGTGTACCTAATAACCTAACTATCCTGACGTTTGGTGTTCAAGAAAATAACATGGTGGAAAATAATAAGAATAGCATAATGCATAAAAAATATTTAATCCAGTGTATTAAATACAGTGGTTTAATACAGTGTATTAAATCATTTTGGTCTATGAAATATTGCTAAAGATTGTTTCATTATTTTTTATTTGTTTAAACATTGAATATCTTAAAGGAGCATGCAATCTATTACATCGTTTGAGTCCAATCTTGTTTAGCTGTAAGTATAATTCATTACATTATATCATCAAATCTCTAGGCAAATAAAATTTTAAAATAAATTGAGGACCTTGTGGCAAATAGGTAAGCGTAAGTTTATACAGAGCGAATTGAAGGTGGTTCTTCTAACCAAAACAAGTACCAAATGTATGTTTCCAAAGTGTCCAAAACTATTTTGGCCGTCGAATCAAAGCAAGGAAAACCTGTCAGGTGGAGATTCATAGATGACTCTGCATTGGAGTGTTAATTTGGGCAACGATGGGACCCTTGAAATCGTGTCCTGCCTGTGCTATTATTTGCAAATCACAGGAGCTACTGAAATACGATACTAAAAGCGCCAAACTCATCGCCAAATTTTGGGCTGAAACGATTTGAATTGTCATCGACACGCTAAGAAAAACCTAAGGAAAACCTGTCATCAACTCAAAAAATCATACCCTGTGTTTCGCAAACCTGCTCAAAGCCATCAAGTGCAAATTAAATCTGAAAATCGATATCGATTCGACCATGAAATCTTAAGACTCATAATAGTGCGAGCTTATGACATACAAAGTTGAAGCGAATTCCAGATTTAGTCACATAATGAGTACTTAATGACTTCCGAATCAATCTGTACAGGTTTCCTAGAATTATAAGTAACAGATTTTAGCGTAGGTACCTCAAAGGTTTTCTCATGACATTGATCATTACAATTTTATAATGATACTATTTTTAGAAATACCCATTTAGGTGTCTATTTGGCCTGTGATTTGGCAAGAGTTTTTGGGTTTAATGTAAAAAAGCTCTCTTTATACAAGGTACTCCTTTACAATGAACTTTACGAGATCAAATTCCTATAGCTACTACAGTTCAATTACTCCAAAAATTTTAAAATAAAATATTAAAACAATTTGAATTTAGTCGAATTACATGAAACTTATCTGTTCGTAGACATATTTGTTTACAAATAAGGCTCGGGCCTCATTAGTAAGTTGCGTTTTGTCGTATCGGACGGATCGTATGCCACACTTGTGCTGCCACGACGCACGACGTCGCGTCGTGACACAATAGGGCGACATAAGCCATTGCAGTACACCAGCACAGCATCTTAGTGTGGATCTCAATCCTAATTCGACAAAAGATCTGAACAAACGTGTTCTATTGTTCCTTTTTTTACGCCAACGCTGAAACAAAATGCAGAAACAACAATAAAACATTCTGGATATCTCCCCTGATTGTATTAAAAACTGTCCGGAGCTCCAACAGTACAGCGCATCACCCTGTTCCCGCTTCGTCTCTCGTCCGTCGATCTGTTGAAACGAAACAACGCCTATTGTGGCATGTCACTGACGACGCAACGCAATGCACTAATGAGACCTCAGCCTAACTTGTATTAATGGAGTACATAGTAATGTTGTAGAATATCCAATGAAATCTATACTTTGTTGAGGACTTGGTTACAATTCAATTTTAGGTAATCTAAAATGAAATTAAAAACAGAGACAAAAGTGTTGAATACTGACCATACATTAGAGTTAATCGGCATTACGATGCTTACAGTGATAAATTAGATAAATGCCTTTGAAAATTATCGGTCAAAGCTGTACAAATTAATTCATTGATTGCGTACCTACTACAGATACCAGTCACAGATAGATACTTCAGTACATTGATTTGTGTCAGAGTGCAAAGCGATGTCCACAATACCGCCGTATTGTCCGTAGTATCGTACTAATAAGTTTAGTAATTGCAAAAGGCATTGATGTATCAGTTTAAATCATCTCAGGCTATTTCCTGAGATGATTTAAAGTCATACATCAATGCCTCTTTCATTAAAACTCATACATCATTCTCATTTAAACTCATACATCTCTGCACTCTTACCTATTGGTAAGAGTTAAGATACCTCTTGCCTGTTGCCTGAGATGATTCAATCTATTTGACTTTTAAACATGTAATCAATCAATTTTATTAATTCATCCACTGAACAAGACAGTAATCCTTACACAGTCACTGTGTGTCAATACTGAAACAATTTTTAAAACGGTTCTTAGCAGATAGTCTAGAAAACTTTCTTCCTTATTTAATTAATTAGACTTTCAACGAGAAATGCTACAGGCAACACGTGTAGCCTAGAAGTTTACCCATTACGTCACATTACAAGCTACCTACTCAGATGTATCCGGCTCGAAGGCCCTGTCCTTCTCTGCACTAAATATGATTAGCAAACTGTAGGACACTTTAGCGCTAGACGTGGGTGGAAGAACAACGCTGGAATATGTCCTTCATGGTTTATTAACGAAACCTTACATTTTCTTGCTAGAATAACGGTTGCATTAAGAAAATCATTTGGCATGTCGGAGCACGTATAGTCTTCAAGTACACTCCAGGGCTGTAGGTATTACATTTATAAAATAAGTAAAACTATAGTCATCTTCACTGGAATTTCTTTAGTAAAATAAGGCTGCTCCCGTCATCCTGTCCTGGTTTCGAATCCAGACAGGCACTATACTTTGCGTTCTTTTCATCACCTCTGCTCTGAAAAATGTGCCAGGAAACATGGTGAGGTGACCAGCATTGCCAAAATTGCCAAAAATACGAAGATATGTGAAATCCGTCCACCTGAACCGGGTTCGCGTAGTCTCGACGAAACATCAAGCCCATATCCAGTATAACATGACCTCGAAGCTAATACAAAATGAACTTCCCGTACAATGCGAGATCAGCGTATACTGGTTTTGACTGGTCGTCGTGCGTACCTACTATACTCCACCCCTTCTACGGCACATGTCTCTCTTCCCACAGAAGAGAGACTTGCAGTGGTATGATCGTTATACTAGGAGGTTGTCAGTGTTTTACAAATAGCCCTGTATTCTGATTCTGTCTTGATGTTATGTAAATAGGGTAATTAATGCTATTTGTCAGTTAGTTCTATTTCCATATGTGACGTTATGGTTGGCTCAATGGCTGAGCGATAGGCTGCTGCGTTGCGTGTCGCGGGTTCGACACCCGCACGGATAAAATTATATTTTTTTATGATCTGCAGATCAGTTGATCCAAGCCTGGCTGTTTGTGTTTTGTTTTTAAATGTGATTTTTTTGAACTAAATAATCCCACGTACAACCAAGTTCAAGGGTTGACAACAAAGAAGTCATCAAACACATAGGTAATTAACAGGATTCCTTTAGGTTCGAACCCTATTGTTTCAGAAAGGGTTGGCTATTGTCCTATGTGTCAGGTCATTTATATGGAAGACAGGGGAACACTCAATTAAATAGGGTACTCAGGTAGTAGACTCTGTTTAAGCTAGACTTTGAAGGGTTTTAATTTAGGGAACATGTTTTATTAAGGTAGAAATTGGAGAAAATGAAATTATATTTCAATACCAAAGTATTACTGCTTCGTTGGTCGAGTGATCGCAAGCACGACTTGCAGAACGTGAGGACCTGGGTTCGATTCCCGGGTCGGGCAATGTGTTATTGGGTTATTCCAACAGGAATTTCTCAGTAGCAGCCGCAGAGTCTGGATTTGTGGCCAGTTGATGGCAATAGGCTCGCCCCCTATTACATGGGACTTAATACATAACTGGCGAAGTTTTGGTGTACTATTATGTATACCTCTGCTTATCCCTTCGGGGATTACAGGCGTGATGTTATGTTATTGAATGTTACTCAGATATGCAGAATATGGAACCACCGCGCTCTGGCAGCATTTAAGTCTTTAAAATGCAGCATTTAAGTCTTTAAATGCTGCCAAAGCGCGGTTGTCTAGCAGTAAAAAATAGATTTGCTACAAACTTAATTGTTACTACTAAAGTACATTGAGCTTATAAATCTTCTGTCGCAGACTGATTTAAAGTTCCATACGTCATTTGTGTCCTAAACGCAACGCGTATAGGAAATGTTTACAATG
Source organism: Cerastis leucographa (assembly GCA_963082945.1). Taxonomy (NCBI): domain Eukaryota; kingdom Metazoa; phylum Arthropoda; class Insecta; order Lepidoptera; family Noctuidae; genus Cerastis; species Cerastis leucographa. The sequence goes on from OY720370.1 coordinate 7,411,271, forward strand.
TCACCTTGAGCGTAGGCTTGGATGCCGTGTCGACTGCGCGTTTGTGTTCCACGCGCGCCTCAAGGAGATGTCAGCAAACCGGAAGGGGTCCGAGAGGGCCGATGCCTGCCAAGGCTGCGGGAATGTTCGAAAGAGATACCGTGGCCCTGGAACACAAAGGGCTAACAAGGAACGTGGGTGGGTTTTAGTCAGTACAAGTCTGACACTCCCTCCCGCTCCGCCCAAAGCGGTTATTTGATGATTTCCCATCCGTCAAAAAAAAAGCGTAGGCTTGGATCGATATAATATCAACTGATGGTTAGGGTAGATGTGGGCAACAATCAAACAATTGACGATAGTATTGGTGTTGCCATATTGCAATGGGAGGACAGAAATCTTTTAGGCTCTGTTAGAAATCATCGCATTAAAAATCTGTTATAATCTGAATAGACTAACATGCAATAGTGCCACTGGCACTGCATGTAAGGCTTTGCAGACCATTACAGATTTTTCACCGACCTACTGTTTAGGATTATTTTCTCTCATTCCTTCTCCGTATGAGAACAAAGAAGCGTTAATCCTGCAGTGGGGAAGTAATATAATGTAAATTATTATTCATCGTTTAAAATGATGCGTGTCTGCGCATTATAATTACTTCTTTGTATTAATAAATCGGGATTGTGTATGAGCATCACACGCAACACAAGTACATTTTAGTAGAACTGTATTATGAGACTTCTTCAATGTTCTACCATCTACCACCTTTTTGCCGCCAGCCAACATTGCTATGCAGTAGTCAACAGGCACATAGTCATAAATTAAAAACAGAACTATCTTCTCGATATAAGCACTACACCTGCACGTCGGACTAATGTTAAATATCAATTGGCCATATTATTCATCTATTATTTTCATCGAAAGATTCCATACCAGTCAAATGATTATCTTGGACTCTGTAAGAAGTATCATCTGCTTCTACTGGTAGATCGACGTAAAATTGCTGACTGTGTATTCTTGTTAAAATCCTCAATTACAATATTGAAAACCCTGAATTATAGTCAAAATTTTATTTTATCACCTATACGTATAGGTAGGTACCTCATACATCTTCGAATTATAGGTATTACAATTATATTGTGCGTGCAAGCAGAAATTTCAATGATCTATGCATGCAATTTGATTTAGATTCATTCACAATTAGTGTGAATTCGGCCAGAAGGTGCTTAAGCCTCAAATTCAAGAAGCAGTTGGTTATATTGTGTGTTTTTGTTTTTATTATTTTCTCTATTATTTTTGTTCAAACCAAGTATGTATAGTGCTTTTTAGTTTACTTTAATTAAAGCGATATGTTTTTTGTTTCTTAGTGTACTTTAATTAAAGCGCTATTTATATTAAAATATGTTTTATAAATTGTATTTTATGTCTATACGTGAGTATTTGTAATTGGCTCTCCTGGTGACTATTATTCCCGTTTTAGTTTGTTTTATTAGCTGTAAATTATTGGTATTCGTTACTATGGTATCGCAATATCTTTGCAAAAGACTTTTATGACAGCATCACGTCTGTAATCCTGTTTACCTAGCAGTACAGTCACATTTCACCAGTTATGTTTTTAGATCCCATGTAAGAGCCAATTGCCATCAACCGGGCACAACTCTGATCTCCGTGGCTTCTACAGAGAATATGAACAAGTTCGAAGCAAAAGGAGTCTATTCAATATATACACCAAGTGGCGTTCTATACGTTTAACAACTTATGCTTATTGGAAACAGGCATGGGTTTGTATAGGCTGACATAAAGTGACGAAAACAGAACAATGTATAAATATTAGTGTCCTAGTGTAGGGTAAAGGCTTCTTCTGATACCAAGAAAGTATGGATATTGGTAGTCCCACAACACATGCTCGAGGCAGGTTGATGACTTTAGTTTCATGGGCCATTCTTATAAAAAAATCCATCCTTTTCATGAAATCGTAAAACGTGTACCAATAAAATAGTCTAGAAGACCATTGACACCGTATACATTTCTATATTTCTTCCAATACACAATAACAAAGACAATAGCGAGGAGGTTTGATTGAAAATAAATTGAATTTCGTTTCGCAAAGGTTCAATGTGTCAAAACGATTTATTGGATTCTTCGTGAAATGTGAGACCGATGTGCTGGAAAAGGCTCGGCTTGTAGGCGACTTCGCTATGAAACATATACTAATTATGAGGCTGAGACATATTTGATTGACATGCTAAAACAAGATTCTTCAATCAGACTTATAAGACTTTATTTGCATTGTTTGTAAAATTATGTAGCTAAATAATAACAGCCGCACGGGTCGATCTTGAAGGTTAGGCCGTACTTGCCGAGGTTGTTGTGGATGGGTGCCCACCCATCCACGGAACAACCTCGTTTCCGAGGCACGGACGAAACTCGGTATGCAATAGGGGATAATCCAATTTTTTTTTCTTTGTCCGTCGGGTAGTTTATTGAAAAGTATTGGACACGTATTTTTTCTTTTTTCACGTGGTCAAAAAATTACGAAGATATATTGAGTTGAAATGGCGCATGACGTCACATGTAGGTAAGTTTTATACCTACTTGTGACGTAGTAAGCCCCCACTCTCCAACTTTAATGTGTTTTAACTAAGTAATTTTTTGATATTTTGATAAAACAAAAAATACGTGCCTAATATTTTTGTATTACCTGTCTGACGGACAAAATAGAATGTCGTTTTCTTTACCCAGTCCGGTCCCCTATTATGGTCATAATTACGTACGGAGTTTCCACCGTGCCTCGGAAAGCATGTTAAGCCGTTGGTCCCGGCCGATACGAGTAGTCAGAAGCCAAAAGTCTGACATCCGGTCTTACAAAGGGGTTCATATTTCCCAGCGACCACCTATCTGACCTAGGATTATGGAGGTCAGATAGGTAGTCGGTTCATGTGAAATACTGGTACTTAGCGGAATCCAGTTAGACTGGAAGCCAACACCAAGATAGTTTGGGAAAAAGCTAGGCAGATGATGATGTTCGTAAAACTAAATATGAGTTTTCTTTGTACTAATTCTCCTACAGTGTACCTAGCCTTAAAACTTAACTGGTGCTACACACAAGGTCGAGTCAGTCTGATGTGTCATAGGTTGGGTGGCCGCTCGGCTTTGGGGAGGCTCAGGCCTACCGGAATATGTATACCTTATATCACAAAATATTAATCACTAGTAACCTAAATGAAATAAAAGAAAGAATATCCAAAATACTGCCTGTATACAAAGAGAATCAATGATATTATGTAGGCCCAAGAGTTTTACACCAAGCGCCTGCCATTGGACCTCCGCAACTGTGAGGAGGTCAGGTACAGTTGCGGAGGTCAAATGGTAGGCGCTTGTTTGAAGAAGAGAAAAACGTTGGAGTCTATAAAATCTTTAATATAATAATGGTCTTACTAATCTGCTAACATAAATTAATAATTCAGCTACTAACTTTTTTTTCTTATTTATTTTTAACCATTTTTTTTTGTGATGAATTTGCTCTTGATTCTAGTCTAGGTCCGAGATGACAGAGACAAAGTCGACGATGGTACGAGCTTACCCAGAAGAAACACAACTTCTAAAAAAGGAGGTGGCTATGTATTAAAAAAAACCATAAAAGTGTAAAATAACTTTCCTTACGGAAGTCGCTGGACTGTAAGTCAATGAAACAAATAAAAGTCAACTTTATTGTTGTTTATTTTTTGGGAGTCAGTTAGATTGTTTGTAAACGCACCCAAGATACAGGAGTAATTCCTAGTGTGGGGAAAAAAAGGCATCTTCTTCTTCTTCGACAAAATCAATTCAACTTACATCGACTTTCTTCTAATACTTTACCACTGGCACGTCGCGCAGGGCTATTCGTGGCAGCGATCAGGCTATTTTGACGGGTTTGACTGCATGTTTTGGTCATTAAACAGGAGACAGAAATAAAGGTGTGCCAAAACAGCCAGCATAAGGAGCCCTAACATAGCCAAAATGTATCGTGGCTGAACTTGTAGAAGATGTCAGGACAGGCGAGACAATCCAAACGAACAGTGGTCAACATTAGGTCTGGATTGGAAGAGCTGGTCTTGGTAATATTTTGCTCTGTAGTGTGATGATGGCGGTTAACATTTACAGTAACGTTAACTTACCTTTATCTATCAGTATAGTGCTTCATCTAACCTACATCTTTGGAGGTAGCAGTTCAGTGCACTCTCGTCCCAACATTTGAGCCAGGGCGACTGTGAGAGTCTATACAGGATGGAAGAGACACCGACGTACAAACGGTTACCAAATATTCAAAAACATCATTCTGGGCCCCGCCACAGAATCTTTTTACCAGTAGTTAAAAAAACCATACTGTTTTCTACAACAGTGCAATAACTACACGGTCAAAATGTATGGAACAGCATGTTTTTTCATAAATTACGACGAAAACTTTTGTTTTCGCGGCGGTGCGGTGTCCATTCCAACCTGTATAGGAGCGCTCGCTTCGGTGATCCTTGCTTGGCTGTACCCTCTCGCCCTCATCCTGTTTCAGAGTATCTCGGCAAGAATGAACAGCCACCATTACAGTTCTAAAAATTGAGAATTTGGGCAGTTAAGTGAAAGAGTATTGCTTTTTAAATAACTGTAATTTTGCTTCTTTTTACAGAAAAAGGATGTGACATACGAGGTATTTACGGATTCGAGTTTATACTTCGACTGGAGCAACTGGAAGAGAAACACCATGAAGCACCTACTACTGCCAGATAGCTTGCGAGGAGCATAAAAAGCATAATTATATAGTTTCAACTTCATTTACTTCTAGGCGTAACGTACACTACAAAATAAGCCATCACATAATATAAGCCATCACATATTTTGAAATTATCCTTCTTAATGAATAGAACTTCAAAGATAAATATAGTGAATAATTTCGCATGTCGTTTTCTTTAGATACTGCCAAATCAATATGATCTTCCTTCCCTTGCCCCATATTACTCGGGGGTCGGCGCAACACGTTATTTACTTCCATGCTCCTATGTCAACCGACACGCTATCACGTACTCCTTTTTCTTTCATATCATTCTGCTTGCTTCTTACCCAACAGGTAGTAAAGCGTTCTGGTCCCTGGCCAAGTCGGTCGAGTCGAACTTCTGCCGTCCCTCACTACCACCACTGCTGAAACCCGATGGGTGCTGGCCCACTCCGCTAAAGAGAAGGCAAATTTATTTGCCTCCCTTTTTGCGGAATCTTCACGTCTGAATCCAGGTGGCGCGCGGCCGCCTCCTTTTCCTGATGGATGCGAGACGAGTATGTCGGATATTCGCATCCATCAGAACGACGTTCGCAGAGTGCTCCGCAACCTCGACGTGAACAAGGCTAGTGGCCCTGACGGTATACCAGCAATTGTCCTTAGAACCTGTGCGCCTGAATTGTCTCCGATCCTGACTCGCCTGTTCCGCCTTTCTTACGAAACTGGAAAAGTGCCGAATGCTTGGAAGCAAGCCAACGTACAGCCCGTGCCCAAGAAGGGCAGTCGAGCTGACCCGGCCAACTACAGACCTATCTCTATAACGTCCATACTCTGTAAGAGTATGGAACGTGTACTCAATTGTAAGCTCCTAGCATACCTAGAAATTAACGATATCCTAAGTGACCGCCAATACGGCTTCCGACGTAATCGGTCTACTGGGGATCTTCTAGCGTATGCCGTTCACATATGGAGTGAGGCCATCGAGAGGCACGGGGAAGCGATTGCCGTCTCCCTCGACATCTCCAAGGCTTTTGATAGGGTCTGGCATGAAAGCCTTATCGGTAAGCTTCCTTCATTCGGTCTACCCGGTGGTCTGTGTGATTGGATTGCAGACTTCCTGAGAGATCGGTCCATTCGAGTGGTTATCGATGGCTGCTCGTCGGACCAACTGCATATTAATGCTGGGGTCCCTCAGGGGTCCGTACTCTCAGCAACTTTATTCTTGCTGCACATTGACGATCTGCTAAAACCCGGCACCTTTGGGTATGCAGACGACAGCACTGTTGCTGAGAGATACTTGTCTAACGCACGGGCTACTGGGCCCCAGATCCGGTCTCTCCGTGAGGCCATGGTGGAGCGTTTGAACCTGTCCTTGCAGGCAGTCTCCGGATGGGGCGATGCCAATCTGGTCACGTTTAATGCTACCAAAACCCAGGCGTGTCTTTTTTCCGCAAAAAAGAGCCAATTTCACCCTGCTCCAACTTTCCGAGTTGTCACCGTGCCAATAGCAGACCATCTTGAGCTTCTTGGCATAACTTTAACATCAGCCCTCAATTTTGGCTCATATATTGAGGCAAAGGCACAGCTGGCTGCCAAAAAGTTGGGGGTCCTTGCAAAGGTGATAAGGTACTTCACGCCAGAACAGCTGCTCAGCTTGTAGCAAGCGCAAGTTCGTTCATGCATGGAGTACTGTTCTCATCTCTGGGACGGATCTGCAAAATACCAGCTTGATGCACTTGAGTCGGTTGAAAAGCGGGCCAAGAGGCTCATTGGCAATGAGGCACTGGTCAAATCTAAGCTCCAGAGCCTTAAACATCGTCGCCGAGTTGCCAGCCTGTCGGTTTTTTACCGGTTACATTTCGGGGAGTGTGCGATGGAATTGCATGACCTAATTCCAGCTAGCCCGTTTCATCATCGGACTACCAGACGTACGGCGATGCGCCATCGGTACATGGTGGACATCCCACCTATACGCACTAAGCGCTTTGGATTTTTTTTACTCGCACTAAATACTTTTATTATGCGTACCGTACTAAGGAGTGGAATTCCCTGCCGGAGTCTGTGTTTCCCGATAGCTACAATCTGGGGGTCTTCAAGTCAAGAGTGAATAGGTTTCTTCTAGGCAAGCGTGCTTCACCGTCGACCACATCATCGCTTACCATCAGGTGAGATAGTAGTCAAACGCGAGCCTATTTATAATAAAAAAAAAAAAAAATTCGTCACACAATAAGAAATCTTTCGATTATGCCAAATAAACTTAAAAAATTCCGCACGAGTCATGAATCTATAAGAAATTCCTATCGCTATCCTTATTTATTCCTCATATTCCAATAATGTTCCAGGACAAGCCATTGAAACCGTACGTATTTCTGGAGTGCAGACATAAAGCGTGGATTCCAAGATATTTCTTATTACACGAGCAAGTTTATTAATAAACGTCACGATTAGACTCTTTCAATAGTCTGCCTCGTAATGGACGATTCAAGGCGTACAAGAAGAGAAGTACAGCATCCTTTTTGTGTTAATAACACCTTACTGTGAACACCAATCCTACTAAATCTGGTGATTTTATAAAAGTTTTGTACTCCCTCCCCGCATACTTAAAGTAAATGATAATATTGTACAATTAAATAATTTCTAAAGAGCAACTATGGTGTTTCTTGCCAGTTCTTCTCCATGGAAAACGACCAACCCAATCGGTGCACCTAGTCTCGACATAATCATAAGTACCCATGCAGACCAAAGTGAATAAAAACGGAACTTTTTACCATCTTACCATCTCTTATTACTGGAACCGCTGGCCTACCATGACGTATTCTGGACCAAGTTTAGACATAGACACACAATCAATGCTCGCGATCCGTGTGGCAATAAAGTAGAGCAAATGTATGTGTATGGTAGTTTTCAAAACTAATTATATTAAAATAATTACTTTCAACCTAGGAAAGCAAGCAATTTAATTACCAGACGTAGCAACTGCACGTTTAAAATAAATATGACTCGACACCAGAACTTAATTAGACTGCAGCAATCACTACCCAACAAAACACTGGAAGTTGGATCATGTTTCCGTTAAATTAACTGCATTTAACGTGATCGTCTTGAATTACGGTTAATTTTAACTATTCATCTTTCAATTCCAAACTTTACTAAGTATTGTTTGTATTGTTGTATACTTTACTTTGTATTTAATGTTTGCAATAAATGATGCGTTGTTCTAACATCATCATCATCATCATTTCAGCCGAAAGACGTCCACTGCTGGACATAGGCCTCCCCCAAGTGTCGCCACATTGACTGGTCCCGTGCGGCTCGCATCCAGCGGATCCCCGCAACCTTCACCAGGTCATCGGTCCATTTAGTTCTAACATGCCTTAGGCTTATTTAAACGGGTTCTAGGTTTTATATCTTATTCCTATTAAAGTACCTATTTGCTTTTTACAGTGGTAGTCCCGGAAAACTTGGTTAGAAAACTTGGGTAAGATAATCTGATAATGCCAACACGTTTTAAATAAGCGTATTGTGATCAATTACATACCGTACTTATTTGTGACAAGGGGCTTTTGCTAAACCTACCGGAGGAAAAACAACTGTTCTTTTACTCCAAGTAAGCCCTTAGTTTTCTTCAAGAAAACAATAAAATATCTCCTCACTGTAACTAGCTAGACTAAAGTTAAATCCTTCAATTAAAATCCTTCCAAACACCACGCAGAAGCTTTTCAATAACTTCCAACCCAATCTTGATTCTCCAGAACTGACAAACGGCCTTCCTTCTATCCCAACATCAGTTTCTACTTAGTATTCTTTGAGTAGTTTCTTGCCTCAACGGGGGTAGATAATAGGTTTCACAATTTGTCATTCCCTCGAGAAAAAACTTTGCTTTTATCACTTTAGTGATATATTTTTAATCGTGTATTTTCCGTCTTGACCAGCTGATGAGGGTAAACTTACTTGGAAAGATTTGCTAATGTGAAATAATCTTGCCTTAAGTAAGTGGAAATACTTCAATTTCCTTTTTATCCTTGGTAATGCAATTATTTTGTTTGCGTGAATCTGGTTCCGAGTGCTTTTCCATTTGCTTCAATCGATTGAATTAGTCTTTTTTAGAATTATGCTACAAAGTGAACTTGGACACTAACTAACCAAGACTAGATAACCATAGAACTACAATGGAGTCGGCTGTAAATCAATCTAATCGAATGCCAGTTCCAGCAGTACGACAAACCACCCAGTTATTTTAATTTTACTTTCATGTTTAGGTTTGAATTCAGCTAGATGTTCGTGTTGATCCCGGTGGCAGTTCCTAAGAGGTAAAATCAAATCAAACAAAACAATGACTTTGTTAATATTATTTTATTTAACTAAGTGCTGAATAAATAAGTCTTAACAACTTAAATTAAAATAAATTACAATACAAATAATTAAAATAAAGTCGACGGGCTCGCGCATTTCAAAAAATAAGTATTCAGTCTTAAGGGTGGGAGTTGCAATGTCTTAAAATCTGGACAAGATAATTACCAAATGGAAGCAAAAAGAGAATTTCAAGGTCCAAGAGAATAAGACACTGCTGTTGTATTCAAGCTAAATGCCAGACTGCCACGTTTATCACAAAAATCGGATCAAGCCACGTGACAGGCTGGCATTTAGCTTGGCATTATGCTTGGCATTAAATTATCGCCACTTGATCCATGGGTGTCCAATTTTGTTTACTGGGACGGCGGCATTGTGATGGGGGGACCGTACATCTGTGGCATTACGTACATGGGCATAGTCATGGTCTGGGCTGGATTCAATGGCGGTGCCGGAAAGCCGAATAGGATTCTGAAGTAGCGCGCGACTGTCCATAAAACATTGGACGTCTCCGGTAGCCTATAACATAATGATCATGATTATATATTACAGAACAGTGCAAATATCAATTCAAATTTTTGTTGGCCGAGTGGAATTTTGGGTGCCCAGTTACTGAAATTATGGTAAAAGGCATACAGCTTAAGTACAGCGAAGATATACATCAAACAGAATAAAAATATATATAAAACAGAATTAATAACCTTCTAAAATAATCAGTAACTGAGCATTGCTAGGAAATCAACTCGATATTTGATTATAAACCAATCTTTAGCAAAATATTGTTTCAGTCATAAACATTGCAGGTGTCATCGAGTTAAATTCCATTAGCAAAAGTTATAATTCTCATTGATATTTACAAAACAAAAACCCTCTTAAAATCTAAACATCAGTGGGACATCATTATCGTATAAATATCCTGAAATAAAAACCATCACCAACAAAAATATTGTAATTACAATAAATGCTTCTATAAATGCAAATAACATAACTACTGAAAATTACATACAATTTCAAATTACAGGTTTCACTTCTTCAGTAGATAAAGAAGTAGTTGATTGAATTATTTTTTCTGTTGTATTTTCAGTAGTATTTTCTACAGTACGTGTACATTTTGATGCAATATTAGATTTATCCATTTTATTTTTATATTTTCTCCTTCTTCGTCTTCTCATCTTTAGATCATCTTCAAATATATGATTTTCTAAAGCTTCATTTACTTTGAGAAGACCATCAAAGACATCTAGGGTCAACATGACCATATTATAAGCTGCTGTGTAATAGCCTGGTTCGCTAGATTTCAAGGATTGTTTAAGTACTGATTTAGTATATTCATTTGACTGTTGAATTAGCTGTCCTATCGGATCTGTGGTAAAAAATATTTCGAGGATATCGAAAAAACTTCTGCCTGTACTTTTTGAGTCGGTTTCGTTGTGAGATCTTGCACTGACGTTATGGTATTTTGAACTAAAATCTAAACTTCTTTTTGATCTAACTCGTCGTTTCTTGTTATGTTTTCTACGAAATCTTCTCCTGTGTGGAATTAAATTAGTTACATTTTCTGAGAAAGTATTGGTATTAGTACTGGTATTATTCAATACAACTATTGGTTTCCAGTCAGAATCTTTAAAAACTGCGGTGGTTACAACTTCAGAAGCTTCCTTTCTGTATGACTTCAGTCTACTATTATTAGGTTTATAAAAAATATTAGGATTCACAAAGTATTTGACCCTAGGATAAAAATAAGTGTTAGGATAGTTATACTTATACTTTTTAGTTTTGACATAATCGTACAAATCCTTATTCTGTTTCAACCTTTCTAAACTAACTTTTAAATCCGCGTATTTCTTGGGCCTATTCCTATTCTTTCTATGTGTCATTTTCCTCTGAGCTATATTTCTAGGTTGTGGGACTAGTATCTGTCTAGGTTTTTTCACAATCTCCAACTCATCCAGATCATCGTCGACAGCTTCAATGCTGTTCGTTTTCGGAACATCAGAGTTTAGACCTCGGAAGGTAGCAGGCATGGCTCCATAGAAAACGTTCGCTATCGGTTCTATTATAGATTTGACGCCGTCGATGACTGGTTCGAGGAATTTTAGTAGTTTCGACTTACCATCCCATCTTTCCGCAGCTCTCGTTGAGTTTACGAGTAACGTGGGCGCCTGTTGCGACTGCTGAGCTGTCGCGTCGCTTTGGTGTATGATTTCATTAGTCTGCCCTTGTGCTCCCATAGCGGTGGGGCTATACATTTCTGGGGACGCGAATTGTGGGCTCACTCCGCTAACGGAGTATGCGTGCGAGGAGGCGCTCGGAAAATCGATCGGATATTGCGAGTACAGATACGGGTGGTTTTGTAAACCGACGCTGGAATAAACAATATTATATTGTTATCTTCAGTTGACTCACCGTTTTCGATTTTATCAATTTCACACATTGTCAAAAACATTGTCTGTGTCATTTTAAGTTTCTCTTTCATTTCTGTATTCGATATTATTTTCTTCATATGCATTATTGTCTTTGTCAAGTCTTGTTCTCAAGTTTGTTTCATAATTTTTTGGAGTTAAATACTTTTCTCAAATTATACGTCAGATATTTTAAGTTACCTTAACTGACACGCGTTCAAATCTACCTACGCATCACACTTTATTAAATGTTTTCTTTTACTTAAATTATCTAAAACGTTCTAAGTTTATTTTCTTTACACTAAAATATGGCGTCGTTTACGTCAGACTCAACTATTTGTAAGTCTAAAACAAAACAAATTATGGCTCAAACCAGATCTCGATGCTTGAGTTTTTAGACGTAAAATTATTTGATTTTCTAATAATGTTAAAGTAAGGTCAGACTTTGGTTTCTCATTTGAATTGCTAAAAAGTGATTCTATTTATTTTTTCTATAATTTTCTTTTTTTTTTTTTTTTTTTGGGTTTATTACTCCAGTCTAACAGCAAAGTATTGATTTAAGATTTTTCAGCCAAAACAAGTGAATAATCTTAAGAATACTGATAATATGTTTTTATTGAAGCTATTTTCGGTTCAATCGCATTAAAATATTTGAACGAATATCAGTCATTGCAACTATTGTATTTTAAGTCAATATTATTTGAAGGTCTTTATAGTCATTAGTAATATTCCAGCAACGATTTTGTCAATTCCATTCCAGTTTTTATGGATATGGTATACCAGTCCCAACTTTATCATATTAGAAGTTATTTTCGTCTTTTGTCACAAAACTTTAGTCATTTAGTTGATTCTTTTTAAAACGTCATCACTGTCATCAATTGTACCTAATATTATTTGTTAATGTATCTTGTTGTCAGTCTCGTATTAAAAGTGTTTTCGTCTTTCAGCTGTAACATTTTCAGGAAAAGCATAATATTCAATGTCCTTACGGCACGTCCGTGCATTTTTCTCTACAGTGCTCAATTTGCATAGAAATGGTTCATTTACATTAAGTATATTAGTTTTCAACTGCAGTAACTACTGTACTCTTAAGAAAATAACGTTTGTGGAAAACATTGTATAATCGTAACAATTTTTTTAATAAAACTCGTTTTGCCTTGATGGGACGGGATTATTTTGTTAACACTTTAAATATTGCAAGAATTAATTTTTAGACAATGTAAATTAACCTTTATTCCCCAATATTATATGATACAAGAAGCAAGTTCCGTCAAAATTATCAACCTAAAAAATCCCATTGCTGGGACACAGGCCTCTTCTCTGTGAAAAGGTGGCCAAAATCCACTAAGCGAACCCAGTGTCACAATTCAATTGCAAATGGATCAAAATATGTTACATATTTCATGGTGACTGAATTTCGCAAATAAACTGGCAGATATAAAAGATATCCAGTCTGAATCGTTTTGTTTAACGAACAGACGACCAATTCAATGCTGCTTTAGCGGGCAGCAGTACAAATGAATTAAAAAAAAAAAAAAAAAAACAAAGTTCTATTCATTGTTTTGTGTGTAATCAATAATAGTTCCATCGGAAAAAAAATCATACATGATACATGTCTGCTACTTCCTAGCTTTTTGACAAGGCTGTATCATTATCACTTGCATAGCCTTTTACCAACTATGTACCCCAAGGTGTACTTCCAGTCTAATCGGATGCAACTGAATACCGGTATTTTACAAGGAGCGACTGCTTATCTGACCTCTACAACCCAATTTAGTAGGGTAATACGATACTCTTTCGTAAGACTGATTGTCAAACTTCAGGGCCACTGACTACCTGTAACGACTGACAAAGATCTTCAAGTAAAAGCTGGAAAAAACAACTTAACGAGCTTTCCGAGCCTTAACTTCCACTTTTCTAAGATTTACATTGATCATTATTATTTTTAACCAAATTGAGCTTGTAAACAGAATCAAAACAAACAAACTGATGATGACTTTAAACGAGTAACCATGGAGTTTCGTGCTGGTTCTTCTTCATAGGAAACGTCGTTAAATGACCAACCCAAACCGTGCACCTTTTGTCGTTTTCTAAGTGCCTATGTAGGCCTATGTAAAATAAAATGTTTTGATTTTGAACTCGCTCGTCTGCCCAAATCTAAATCCAACACAGAGAATAAGAAAGCCCATGTATTGCTTGATTTCTATTTTTACTCCAGCCAATATTTCATTCTAGTAATGTTATAAAAGGCTTATTGAAGTCTCGTCAAATATATTACGAATATCCAATATGTAACGTTTCATAAGGGAGCGTAATGGTATTAATAGGAAAAGTCTGTAAGGTGTGAGTGGGTAAAAATCAAGGGCTGCAAATAGAATTTCTGATATTAACAAGGAAAGAGGTAGGTAATGGTGTTCCTTATTCAATTTTGGCAGATTTATTTATGGAATACAGTTTCGAGCATAGGATAATTATTCACTAAGTAAAGTTTAAAAGTAAGCATAGTTGAGAAAAGGCTTAGCAGGTGTTGATAACTAAAAGTGTGTGTTATTTTTTCCCAAACACACCACAACCCACATTTCAGTCGTCACGCTAGACGTAACATTATACATTGCAACAAGAGCAACTATTTCATCTCGTGTATCACGAATAACGATGCCAGCTACAACGGAACTTTCTTCAAGCAATATATCATCGTGTGCAAGTCAGTCAGCAGTCATTCCTGTCATGCTTCGTAGATCGTATTAACATCATTTAACACTAATACATAACAAAATAGAAACGATCATATCGTATAGATGTCCAAGAAAAGTACACGTTCCGGTAATTGTCGGCTACTTACAGTGATGACGCGTGATGATCAGAACTAATACTACAAAGACGGCACGACAGAAACCGAAAATTACCGAAGCGCATACATTTTTTGGATTAACTGTACATTGAAATGAAAATATTTTTAAGGATACCAACGGAACATTGTAAAAGAAAATGCTTCAGATAATTCCACGAGGAATAATAATGATGCAATCAATATTAATTATTATTCATCGTAAAAACATTTACATTTCAATAAAGATAATGGAGGACAACCTTGAAATCAATTCTTCTCAATTAAGTTCAATTATTGTACTCGGAAAGCAGTTTTATTGGAGGTAGTAAAAGCTTCGCAAATAATGTTAAAACATTAAAATTATTAGAAAAAGAAGAGTAAAATTTTGGTTGGGAAGAGGGATTATTAAAATAAATTAACATTGATGGACTCCAATGAATAAAAACATTCTTGAGAAGTTGACTCAATAAGGAGAGGATACTGACTCAGTATAGAAGGCGACGTTTTTAGACCTTGACGTATATTACTTTTACTGTGTGTGATTTCGAAAGCCATTTTTTAATGAAAATAACTTCACAAACTACGTTTTCCGAAAATTATTAGATTAAGTATTCATAAATGAAATTAAATTCATTGCTATCATCGTCAACTTCAAACCAAATCGCATTGAAACCAATCAATTTGTAACTGGAAACCCTTATTTAATTGTTTGTCCTTTTCCTTGTCCTTATTGGGGATAACTTGACGGACCGTGAAAAAGGTGTCCAGTGACAGCTTCTATTAAGCCCATGGATGTGTGGACTAATTCCAATCAAAGTCCCCAAATTGGGGTAAATGAGGAAATTGCGCCATTTTCTATCAATGTTATATCCAAGTCATGTTTGCTTTGAAAGTCTATTTTTATTTGGTATGTGTCAGGGATATGTCTTTGCAGATACTAAAAATAAGTCCCTTCTTTGTCAGTTATCTACCCTCAAAAAACAATAAGATCACTGTGCGAAACCAGAGGCAAAGTAACTGTGAATGGACTTAAATAGACAACTATTTTTGAAGCTTTAACTCCTGAATTTAGAGTGACTTTTTGTACGAGAGCCATTCAAAGCATTGATAACTGCAACGAAAACATTTTGAATGGAAGACATGACCAACAGTTCGGAAAACAAGAAGCAGATAGACAAACAATCACAAAATAACAACGTAAGATATCTTCCTCTTTAAAACCTAGAGAATTGATTTCAAAATTGTTTAGTGAAGAAATTTTATATGCCAAGCAATTTCTCAGTGAACTATTGTCTCTTGGTATTATTAGAATTCTTCTAGCACGTGGATCCTTCTATCGTACCTTTTGTAAAATTATCTAGGACAACCACAGACACTCGGAAATGCCACGTGCGAACTACTTTCGTCTTATCCATAAGTTTAAAACCGGATAAGTAGTTTTAATTGCATCTTGAGCTATGAAAGTTTTACGGCCAGAGTTGTTTTTATGAAGAAGTTTTATTGTAAAATTGAAACAGAAGCTGCTTAGCGAAGTTTTTTTTTTAAATGACGTAGTTTGAATCAGAAGTTATTTAAAATTATGTAAACTACAAGAATTTGTAGTATGGCACCTTCTCCAGCTGTTTCTTTCTTAGTTTCCTCAATGAGTTAGATTTTAACAGCTGAGATCTTGATTTGCTCTTTTAATTATTATAAAAAAAGTATCCATGTTTTCTTTACACTTGGCATACAAAACCTCAAACCCAAAAAAAAAAAAAATACAAAATGTTTAATTAAAAAAAGCATCCCACTCTTTACTCACCCACTTCCATAAGTTTCATACAACTTCTTGACAGCCATGCCGACTGTCACTAAAAGTGCCATTTTGCTTGCAAAGAATGCCTTCAACGTGAGCGCAGTTACTATTGCCATGGCAAACATTGCCATTCCTGCTGACTTCATGCCAAAAAGCAGCGGGATTATTACTTGCATCACCTTTTTCTTTTTTCTTCGGCCTGGAATAAGAGAAGGGGTAAATTGAAAATAATATTTTTTTAAAGCTGTTCTTACCACTCAAATAACTTAGACTTAAGTATGCTGAGCCTCGTTTTAATTGTTAGGCCACAATATTTGATTGTTAGGCCTCCAATCTGTGAGAACGAGTGAAAATAAAAATCAACCGCACGGGCCCGGTACGGTTTTGTGAATGTCTAATATCTTCCTCGACGAATGCCTAGGTTCGATGGTCTTCCCATTCTTAAGTACTAACGCTGTAACATAGAAATATTGTAAAAACAAATGATTTTAAAAGAGTAACCGTGGAGTTTCTTTCCGGTTTTCTCAATAGGAATCTATTTCATATAATACTATCTATTTCATATAATACTATCTATTTCATATAATACTATCTATTTCATATAATACTATCTATTTCATATAATACTATCTATTTCATATAATACTATCTATTTCATATAATACTATCTATTTCCTTTTATTTTTAAAGGGTTTCGTTTGAGGCTTTCACAACCCATTCCACGCATCATGGATTATAATGTTTCGGGCCGTTTGCACACTGAATCTCTGTTCTCTGTTTGTTCGATACATTTGTTCAATTCTCAGTTTTGCGGTGTTATTGGGTATATTCATCAGGAATTTTCGGTTGATGGCAATAGGCTCGCCTCCTATTACATGGAATTTAAACGTAACTGACGATATGTGGGTGCACTATAAGTACAGCTCTGCCTAATTCTACTGGAATTACAGGCGTGACATTAATATGATTTAACGTTATAAATTTAAACGGACATAAGATAGAGTTGCTTTTCAAATACAAGATGCTGTTTTGCATCCTCGTTACATTCAAGGAGGTGACTATGCTGATGATTCTCGTCCCGAATCAATAATAAAATGGGTAGGTAATTTAATTTTTTATTCTGAATGACGGAAATTGGTAAGTGTGAACCACCCGTGTTTTAAACGCGGGCCGTCAGATTCTCGCCCTATAACCGCGGTTCCAAACATACAAACAATCTCAAACGTTTGTTTGATAATTTCTTATTCCCTAAACCACGTTAAGGGGGTTATTCTGAAATACTGACACACATATACAAGCAAAACAATCTGCGTTTATTATTAATTAACTAAGTATCGCAATTTAAATTGATTATTTATATCTTTTGTGACAACCTCCTGAATTTTGACGAGGATACAAAACAACATCTTGTATAACAAGTACTTCAAGAGAATTATTGTTATAAAACCTTTAGCCAAGTATTTTACATAATTTTCTACACCAAGTAAGTTATTTTACGTTGTAACTGTAGCACTATGAAATAACATAGTAGGTAATTGTAACTTGAATATTCTTCTCAGCAAGTTTATTAGTTATGTTAATAAGTTCAGTGAAATTATTTGCATATCCGTAGTGGTTTCTTTAGTTATTTTGTAGGAAAAGAAAATCACAGACCTTTTTCTTAAGAGTGGCCAAACAATAGGTATTATTTTTCTTTGAAAATTGCTAGAAATGCCGCAATAATGGCTTTCCACGGCTATATAACCTCCACTCTAAGGTATGGTATCATCCTGTGGGGTCGTTGTGTGGAGATCGATCAAGCATTCGTAATGCAAAAAAAATGTCTAAGAGCTATATTTGGGTTGAAGCAAATAGAGTCATGTCGTCCATTCTTTAGGAAATATAAAATACTAACACTACCATGTATTTATATATTAGAATCGTGCATATTTGTTTTCAAACATAAGAGACTTTTTCAGCAAGCGACAAGCCACTATGCCCCACGATCTATGTATACTAATAAGCTATTTCGACCGAGGACGAATCTAACATTTACAGGTAACAGCTGTATTATGTGCATAAAATTGTATAACAAAATACCAAATTCTATAAAAACGCTCCCATTTTCGAGATTTAAAAATAATTTTACGCGGTTTTTAATTGAAAAATGCTTTTATAGTGTACATGAGTTTCTAGACTATAAATTGTAAGTTTTTTAAATTGCTCGGTCATTTTAAATTAATATTGTTATTGTGTGACGAATCTTTCCCATTTGATTATTGACATGATTATTATTATTGGCATTTATTTTAAGTTTCTAGATTATAAATTGTAAGTTTTGTAAATTGCTTGGTCATTTTAAATTAATATTGTTATTGTGTGGCTAATCTCTCCCATTATTGACATGATTATTATTATTGACATTCATCTTGAGTTTCTATATTATAAATTGTAAGTTTTGTAAATTGCTCGGTCATTTTAAATTAATGTTGTTATTGTGTGGCGAATCTCTCCCATTTATTGACATGATTATTATTGCCAATTACGTTTTATTTTTTTCTTTGTTAATTATTATATTGACATTTACTTACTTCAATGATACAATTTTAATGGGATTATCTGTTTATTAACTGCATGACTTTGATCAATAATTAATTTAAATAAAATGTGTAACTGTATTTTATTTTTGCCGAAATTAACGGCAGAATAAGAGAACTATTTTGTACAATTTTACCAACCCTCTGTACCTTATTTTTGCAAATAAATTATTTTGTTTTGATTTGATTTGAAAAGAAAAAGAAACAGTATAGAGATAAAATTTATGCCTATGGGAAATAAAAAAAATGTACAATTCAACACTTGCAGATTGAGGGTGAAACTACCTCTAGTTTCACTAAACTCTGAATTGCAAGTGTTTGTTGTGTCGTTCATGGACATGTTGTCGATATAACCTGTGTGAATTTCTCATTAGCAGCCGCGAAGTCTGGTCTTGTGCCCGTTTGATGATAATCAGCTTGCCCCCTATTACATGGGAATAAAACGTATCTGGCGCAATGTGGGTATACTACATATTAATATAAGTCTTAAATATATTCAATAAAGACTGTGCGCAAAATGGAGTACAATGCCGAGCGATGTAGGAGGGGTGACCTGACGCTCTGTAAGCGAGCGTGATCCACCGCCGCTGTTCGGCCCGCGGCCGTTCGAATGATGATGGAAGATGAATATGTTTAGTTAGTCTTGTGCTTCATTGGTGTAATTGCTAAGTGTGGCGTTCCAGTGTAACATTTAAATAAATAAATCATAATAAATATTAGATAAACCTCTGCCCAACCTTTCGGGGATTTAGAGCAAAACTCTTCTTTCTACTCCTTTCCAACACTTCTTTAATGCAGTTTGAGATTGCTTAAGTAACATAGCATCATCATAATATTCCATGCTGATCCGGCTCTATACACGATGTTTTTTTTTCTACGAGCGTGTTACCACGTTATTGCCACTACAAAAGTTTTTCAAACATTTTCCCCAACACACATTCCTCAGCCTTCAAAAACTTCAATTCGAATCATTGGCAAAAAAATACACCAGCCCCAGCCAACAAACTAAATCACACTTTATAACAAGGTAATAAAGTTGAAAATCAAATAACGTGGTTCTCCCCAACGTTGATTTGTAGCGTAGTTAGTGCTGCTCGGATTGCGATCGGTGTCAAATCGATTCATGTCCGGTTATAAAGAAAGTTGAATCCGTATCGATTCGGAGAAAAATCGAGCAATTTTCTAATGTCTCGAGTAATACGTGATGTGCGAAATGCATGTTAAGATGATGAGCAGACGTTGTACATTAAATAAGATAATTGCGAGGAAGCTGTTGGCAAGGTCTATTAACGTTAATATTTTACAATTACTTTTTTCTTTTGATAACCTCGTTGGTCAAGTGGTCGGAAGCGGGACTGCTGAGCATGGGGGTTCGATTCCCGGGTTGGGCAAAGTGTTACTGGTTCTTAGGGTTGCGTCCCCAAAGGGACCCTATTACTGAGACTTCGCTGTCCGTCCGTCCGTCCGTCTGTCACCAGGCTGTATCTCATGAACCGTGGTAGTTAGCCAGTTGAAATTTCTACAGATTATGTATTTCTGTTGCCGCTATAACAACATATACTAAAAACGGAATGAAATAAATATTTAAGGGGGCCCCCTTACAAAAAAGTGATGTTTTTGCTCGTTTTTATTAATAATGGTACGGAACCCTTCGTACGCGAGTCCGACTTGCACTTGGCTTGTTTTTTTCATTAAAAATCTCTCAGTACGGGCACGGACTCTGACTTTGTGCCCCCTGTACATGGGATTTAAAACATAAGAAGCAAAATTTGGGTGTACTGATAGGTACAGACAGCTTCATTAAGTTCTTACCCCCCTAAAAGACATGTGCGTTCAAATCCGTGTCGGGCACAATTGGTTTTTGTATCTTGCAAAAACATTTTATTATAGTGAATTTATTGTTTTAGTGAAAAAATAAGTTGTGAAAGAAGTGAGTGAAATTCTGTTTTTAATAATGATTTTTCAATAAAACTTTAATACTTATATTATTGGGTATAACGACACGAGCAATAATGCGGTTAACATTTACACATTCATATGTAATGTATCCGGAGGTTTCAAGACCGCTTGACGTGCATGAGGTTGGAGGATCAAATCCTAGGTATGAAATTCGCTTTTTGCCATGAATTATGTTTTTTTTTAATTTTAAAGAATATTTCTTTTTTTTTAGTAATATAAAGGGTGTAAAACACCTCTTAACGAAGCCGACAGGCACTGGTTCTCCCTGTCATTGCGATCATTTTTTTGTTCTACACCATACCTGGGACCCTTCTAGTTACGAAGATATTAGGGGTCAAAGTTCCAACTTTTTGACAAGTATTTTTTTTAAAACAAGTTTTTAATGTAAGATTTTTACTTTAAACACCTCTACGACCCCGCACTATTCAATCCGTCCATCAGCACAATTTTCTGAGTGCGTTACATTGAGTTCTACCACAAAACATGATTTTACACCCACCAAAAAAAGTCGTTTCCCAGCAATAATTTTTGCGTAAAGTTACTTAGTTTCATGTACAGAATGCTTGGTTGACGGCTTCGTGATGAGGTAATTTACACGGTGTATGTATTTAAGAAAAATTAAATACTTTAATAATATTTTACCTGACACAAACGGGTCCCTAGACAAGTGACATCCTATCACGCAAACCATAAAATAGGAAGCGGTATAAATATTTTAGATTGACCAAGCTATCGTTATAATTCAAGGGTATAGGATTAATTTTATAAAGAAAACGTAAGTAAGTAAAATTAATGGATACCCTCAAATGTTAACATCTATCGATAAGACAGAGACCTAAAAATAAAGTGACTCGGACGATACTAGTTACTAATTTCGTCGCAATTGTTAAGGGCTTGCTGGCTAATTTGTTAAGCCGCCGGTATTAGTAGTACGCAACTCGGTGAAGCGATGGTTCGATCCCGGGTTGAAACATTCAGTTCTTTTTGAGTTATTCTTTAAATTATTCGAAACGAATTCAATGTTGTAGCAATGTAATATTTTAAAACATGAGGGGTTAGGACATAGTGACGCTGACTGTACATCGCTGCCAAACCCTTCAGGAATTACAGGCGTGATGAAAAGTTATGTTACTTTTCAATACTGGTTGCGTTTAGATTTGACTACCATCAAGCAGACCTTTTTTTTCGTCTTATATATAATGGCTAAAAATTAACCCACTCGACAAATAAGATTTTATGAATAAATTTACCGTTAGTACCATTGTAATTCAACGATGGCTACCTATTTAAAACTTATCATAAAGACAAGACAAATAGGCTAAGGCACTCAATAATCAAACACAATTCCGTATTTACGACAGCAACAAATATTTATACGTTTACGATCAGCGATCGAATCGAATCGTAAAACAATAAAATATCGACGTTTGTTTACTCCAAACTGAATATTTATTAGCTGTCGAGTTTATTGGTACACCCTGTATAGCTGTGAATTATTTGGAATGATAAGTATTTTCACTTCATTATTATTTTATGGTTTTCATTGTCTAAAGGGTGACTAATTCATCGACTGCCTAGCCTTTTCCCAAACTATCTTTGGGTCGGCTTCCAGTCTAACCGGATAAAACTGAGTACTAGTATTTTACATGAAGCGACCGCCTATCTGACCTCTGACCTTCACACTAGTAACTGGGTACTGGGCTGTGGAGGTCAGAACATGAAGGGTGTCTTATTATGGGCCGGTAATATTAGCCGTAGAACCGATGACCGTTGGGCTGGACGTGTTCTTGAGGGATCATCATAATCAGTTCAGATCTCTATTAGACGCAATAGTTTGTAATCAAACACGTGGGCCGAGTGAGGGCTGGCAGATGTCACATGTCCTCGAAGTTTTCGATTGTGAGGACCCGTGGGATAATTTACGACCATAACGCGAGAGAAACCATGGACAAAAGCTATTCACTAATTATAGTGAAATGGCCATTAGGCCATAGGCCTTCTCTCTGTGTATAGCTCAGAATGGCATATCACATGTCTTTAACTTTTTGGTTCTGCTACATGTCGGTGTCCTCAAAGGTTTAAATGAAAAGAGCAAAGTCTGAAATGTACATCAAACGATGCTGCCAAAAGACAATAAAATATTTCAGATTGGCACATGTTACATGCTTTGAAAATTTCGTTGCTAAACAATAACAGCCGCACGGGTCAATCTTAAAAGTTAAGCCGCGCTTGCCGACGTTGGTCCGTGGATGGGTGACCATAATTACATACCGAGTTTCCTTCGTGCCTCGGAAAGCACGTTAAGCCGTTGGTCCCGGCTGCCATTTGCAGATCTTTGACAGTCGTTACGAGTAGTCAGAAGCCAAAAGTCTGACATCCAGTCTTACCAAGGAGTATCGTATTACCCAGTTACTGGGTTGTGGAGGTCAGATAGGCAGTCGCTTCATGTAAAATACTTGTACTCAGCTGCATCCGGTTACACCGGAAGCCGACCCCAAGATAGGTTGGGAAAAGGCTTGGCAGATGATGACATGCTTTTAAAATTTATGAACAACCCCAACCAGATCGAATGCCAGCATGAATATAATATTTAATTACGACGCGACGACGTTTAAATACTTATACAGGGTGTTACGGAAAGGGTATATACATCCTTAAGGGTGTGCTACAGATTATCAAACTGAACATGTTTCACATCATAAAAAAAAAATTGCAGCAAAAAAAATATCTGCTGCCCCATAGAAAATTGCAATACCTATTCGACCCAAATGTATAGGCAGCTGATAATTTTTTTTGCTGCAATTTTTTTTTTATTATGAGAAACATGTTCAGTTTCATGGTCTGTAGCACACCCTTAAGGGTGTATATACCCTTTCCGTTACACCCTGTATACAAGCATTCGACACTGCAGAACTCGAAATTCAAAAATGTTTATAGCGCCTTTAGTCCAAGTGTTCAGGCACCCTGAATTCGACAGCGATAAATGAAAAGAGGTTGTTAATATTTCTGTCATTCCAAGACAAATAAATTCTGTTTTAGGTACAAGACTTATCGTTTTACAATCAAGGAATATAAAGGAATCGGTGTACCACATAACATGTTATTTACGATGTTGTAAATTCTACCTTTTAGTCTCGAAAAATAAGTTTGATTTTCACGCTGGATTTGACTTGAAAAATAATGGGAAATTGAACGAAAAGACGATGAAACGGTCTCTGTTTTATTACGAGGGAGGCTTTTTATATAAAAAAGTGGCTATTCAGTTATTTATAAGTCTCTTGAGTATTTGGATAAAAAAATACAGGCAAAAAACTTAAATAAATAGGTGTGTATTGTTTTTATAACACGCTTTTTATATAATAATCGAAATTTGTTAAGTCATATTATGAAATAAACGAGAACAACTTCCGACAAACTATTTTGCAGTTTGGTAGACATTTTTCATGTAAATCATTCAGATTTTTAATAATTAAATTATGGCTGATGGCATGATATCTTTTACTTAGATTTTTATTTAGAAAAAGTTAGAGTTATATTGCGTGTCCCACGCAAGATTTGAATTTGCCGCCATTTCAGAGTTGGCAACAAAAAAAAAAGACGGGTTGACCGCTGATAGTTTAGGGGTAGTAAAAATGGAGCACTACATGAGAGAACATTGTCAAGAGACATTTTTTATTTGTCCTGTAGGTACTCACTCGTTTCGATGATCAGAATTGGCCCTCTAGATCATGTGATTTGACATCACTAGCTTTATTTTTGTAATGGTTTATTTGAAGGCAAAGGTCTATGGGCCACCACTGCTGCGAGCAGTGGTGGCCCAGTGGTAGCAGCCCCGACTTACGAGCAGTAAGTCGTAGGTTCGAACCCAGGCAGGCGCATTACTTTGTGTAATTTATTTCATCACCGCTGCTCTCAAAACGGTGAAGGAAAACATCGTGAGGAAACCGGCATGTCCTAGAACTAAAAATTCGAAGACATGTGACATCTACCAACCCGCACTGGGCCCGCGTGGTGGATTACAGCCCATTCCCTCTCATAGAGAGGAGGCCTGCGTCCCAGCAGTGGGAACAATATAGGCTGATGATGAAAGGTCTATGTTAACAAACTTACATCCGTGCATTGAAGGTGGAGATGCAACACTGTATCAATGAAAATCGACCACATTTACTCAAAATGGTCATAGAAAATAACAGAATGGTGTGTATCGGCCATCATATAATATAATAAATTCAATTAAAATTTAAAAAAGACAACAATGTTTTCTGTTTAATTTAAATCATGCGTAAATTCAGGGAACCATTTTAGAATTATACCGTTACTTGTCTTGCTTGTTGGTTAATTTACTTGTGTGAATTACTTTGAACGCGCAAGTTTGTATTCACAAAAAACCTACGCTATACTCGTAAAAAACTTTCACAAAAAAAGAACTCGAAAAGATATAAATTAACACTCAAGTTATAAATCATGATCAAGGTTGGTTAATTTGAAAATTCTCCAGTAAAAATATGAGCCTTATACGACTACAGACTGTGCCTGAGTTATTTATGCCTTCCGCCGTCCAATGTTAAAAAGTTTCTTTTATTTTCAACTCTTTTTTGCTGGCATTCAAGTACCGAGATTTTCTTAGCTGAAGTTTTTCATCTTATGAAGGCTGCATTGGGTTTCTACTGATTACGTCATTTGGTATCCTTGGTAACAGTTGAATACAAAACTGAGAAAGAAACGACCTTCTGTTTTGTAACCATCGACCTATTTGATTAATAAATGACGTCGAGGTCGTATCAATTCAACTTAATTGATCTGATAGTCGCTTCTTAGACATCTCTGTCAGGTTCTTCTTTCAAATTCTGGAATTAGCAGGTCGTTGGCTGGAACTAACAATAATGATGAGCATTGGCGAGACGTGCCAATATGCTCTACATTGGAACTGTGTTTGGAGAGGGCCGATGATACCCCATTTGGCCAGATGTTATCTACAGTTGCCAACTTGGGTCCGTAAATACGTAGGAGATTTAGAATTGGACATCACCTACCAGTTTCTGAAATAGACGAATATGGGAGCAGCAGTGCAAAGATACCACACGGATTTAAATATCTGTTTTGGTTAACCAGTCGTGTTGGTTTAATTTAATTGTATAAAATAAACAAAATTAATGATTAAAAAATCATTAATTACACGCCGGTGTTCGTTTACCCGAACAAATAATTAATTTCTATTATAATTTACGTTACGTACTTTACGTTTCCTGAAATGAACAGTGTTGACACATTGTGTCGGACAATAATGAGATATCATAAACTGACAAACTCATTGGTTGGTTGGTTAAATGATGTAAGGAATTTAACAAACTATTTCCTTGCGTGACTAGAAAAATAGACTAAGTAAACATCCGACTTTCTTTCGCCGATCAGCAATTAATTTTATGTAAATGACGACAAAATCAGCGTATGTAAACATGCAACCTTCTTGCTCGAATGATCGCATAAACGGACGTTTGAATAAATGGAACAGCAGAATTTGTTAATACTGAATCGAAATTAGGAAAAAAAAGGAAGAAAGTCGAGACTAGTCATCCGAGACGAGAGACAAAGATACATACTGAAATGTCGTGTGACATACCATAAAAGTACGTCAAATCGTTTGAGAGAAAAGTAAAATGCTCTAATTAAAATAACTGCACGCCTTTTTCTTACACGCTATATTAGAAACTTATGCAATGAAAACTTGGCTGCATATAACGAAGATTCCTTTGCTGTTTTTTTTTTAAATTCCTCTTCGCTGAATGGTCGATTAATGACAGTTGTGTGTCATTTCTTTGTTAAAATTGGCCGTTATTTTGACATTGATGTGTTGTAAGTGGCGTTGTGTGTTAATGGGATTAATTAAAAAAATGCTATTACACTTTAATTGGACAATGATTGTTATTTCATTGATTTAATTGGCTGAGAGACTTCATTTTTATTAGTGCTTATGGAACACTTTCATTGTAAGGAAACGTTCATAAATACGGTACGGTTACGTTTCGGCGTCTTTGAAGGAGGAAGTGTATTTTGCATGACTTATTAAAATCTGCGTAAACGGAGAGCCGTCTAATTTGTGCTTTGAAAAATAAACAATGTCACAAATAAGATTGAAGATAGGGAAATAATTAAAGGGGAAAGGTGGAACTCAAATGATTCTGAATTGTTTGGCTCTTTGACATTGTTGTCAAAAAAAAAAGGAGGAAGTGAAGTTTCGATGTTGGGGCTAATCTTTGTAAGTACTAATCTGATTGAAGGTGAACGGTGAAGGAAAACATCGTGAGGAAAGCGGCATGTCCTAGAACTAAAAATTCGAAGACATGTGACATCTACCAACCCGCACTGGGCCCGCGTGGTGGATTACAGCCCATTCCCTCTAATAGAGAGGCCTGTGTCCCAGCAGTGGGAACATTATAGGCTGATAATGATGATGATGAATCCGATTACAAAATTCGTTCAAATTATTGTTCGATTTTTGATCTTCGAGTGCCATAAGCTATATTTAAAACGTTCCTGTGTGATAATTTCGCAGGTCAAAAGTAGTTGATTAATAAAATGAGATATTTCTTTAAAAAATCTTAATCACGGGGCATAATTCATAAAGCAATCTTTTTTTTTAAATTCAAAACGGTTTGCTCTGGCTTTAGTTTGATCTAAACGTCTAAAAGATCGAATATAACCTAACAGAATAATAACCGAGAGTATCGCTTAAGACGAGACATCGTTACGGTATGGATTAATGTTGTGGGGAAATAGTTCTGACAATAACAGAGGATATGTCGCCCAAAAAAAATGTTTACGAGCCATATACAGGATTCTATCTGCTAAATCATGTCAACCAAATAAACAATAACCAATATTTAGAAAGCTTGGTTTGTCCTTACCTACATTATACAAGGTGTTGTTTTGCATCCTAGTCAAATTCAAGGAGGTAACTATGATAATGATTCTCGTTCCGAATCAATAAAAAAAAACGGTTGTTTCACAACCGTTTTTTAAACATAGCCCGTCTGATCCTCGCCTTATAACCTCGCTTACACACAAACAAAAACTCTCAAACGTTTATTTGATCATTTCTTATTCCCCAAACCACGTTAAGGGGGTTAATCTGAAATACTGACGAACGTAAACAACCAAATAAATCAGCGTTTATTAATAATTAACCGGGTACCGTAATTTTAATTGATTATTTATGTCTTTTGTGAAAACCTCCTGAATTTTGACTAGGATGCAAAACAACACCTTGTATTTGTATGAAGCATGTGTGTTTGTTACGAAATATAAAGGATTGTTGAAAACAGCAGAGGAAATTAGCTCTCGCATCGCCGTGATCAATACAGACTTAAACTAGATAAGCTCCCTAGATTAGCGAAATATAATAAAAGCTGTCTGCGTGTCTATAATAAGTTATCTAATGCATAAAAATAATAAATTGTAGGTTATTCAATTATTAAACAGATATATAAATGGCTGAATGAAATCAATTTCTATAGTATTAAGGATTGTTTTGAATATAAATTATAATGTTTGCTAACTCAAAATTGTTTATTCGTGTAAGTTTGCATGCTTTAATTTTAAGTAAAACATGGATGATATCATATGCTATAATAACGGATCTGTAAACCAAGTTTTAAGCAAATAAATTATCTTGTCTTACCAAGTACGTAATTGTGAATCTCCACACTACAGCGATATACTTACTCTAAGTATTTCTGTAAATTGCACCTTACATAGATGTTCGCCAAGAAGTACTTACTTTTGCTCAAGTTGAGTTTGACAGTCTTTACGTCATGATAATGACTATAACACGACACTTCGTGTTCCAAAACTCCAAACAGTACAATTTACTTCTTCCATTTCACTTCCAATTGAAATTGCAAAATAATTTGTTCAAAGAATATCAAGAAATAATCCTTAAACGTTTATCATCCACACATAAAATAGCTAATGTAGCATAAAACCACATTTATTGCCACATTTTAGCGAAATAAAATTTTCGTGAAGATATTTCCAAATCTTTTTCTTGTAATACGTGATAAGTGTATAAAAGACATTTTTATTTCTTTATCTTTTATCGCATAAAATATCTACGTTTGTTTTTTTTTTTTTGTTAAGATTGTAGTGATTTTCTTCTCGTTTGAATTCAAACTCACAGCATTTGTTTCAATTTCGCTTGGTTGATGTTTTTGACGAGCTTTTATGAATTTTCCAATTCATAGCTTTCATGTTAGTTCATTTCTCAGAAGAAAAACATATTCTTCGATTTATTTTTAAACCAAAATTAAGTAAAGGCTAGTCTTCAGTGACAAATTGGTTACTTCGAAGAACTCGAAAATGTTCTTACAGCTAAACTTAAATTGCATTGAAGCGCATTGATTCTATTTAATCTATCGAGTTTCGAACCGTTTTTTTTTTTTCATAAATATTTAACAAAACATCACGCCTAATCCCCGAAAAGTCCCATGTAATAGGGGGCGACCCTATTGCTATCATCCACTCAACAAATCCAAACTCCGTCACTACTACTGAGAAATTCCTGTTGAAAAAACAATTATACTTTGTTTGACGCGAGAATGGAACCTAAAATCTGATGTAAAGCAGGTACTTTTCATTTTAGCCTATGGGAAATTCCAGGAGGTGTAAGGCTTCTCTATATTAATATTACTAGCTGTCCAGCGCAACTTCGTCTGCGTCGCATTTTCCCCGTTTTAGCAACATTTTTCATTGCTGCTCCGCTCCTATTGGTTGTAGCGTGATGATATATGGCCTATAGCCTTCCTAAATAAATGGGCTATCTAACACTGAAATAATTTTTCAAATCGGATCTGTAGTTCCTGAGATTGGCGTGTTCAAGCAAACAAGCAAACTCAGCTTAACTTCAGCTTTATAATATTAGTAAGTATAGATTTAAAGGGAGTTTTTATATTTTGAAGTACTGGTTGGAACTACTGATTCGGTTTCCAGAGTGTCATTGGTTTTTTTTTGTAGCCTTCTCTGTCCTGCTGGGCAAAGGCTTCCCCTATGGCTTTCCACTTTTCCTTGACATTTACCTTCTCGGACCAATCTGGCAAAAATGAAGCCAGTCATTGGATACAATATATAAAATCCTACCATACACGAGCGAAGCCGCTGGTAAAAGCAAGCAATTTATTAAAACTTTAAACACTTACGTAGACCCTTGTGATTTGATGGTCCCTTGTCTTCTGCTTTCTCTTCTTCGTTTTTGCTGCTTGATGTTTTCGCATTCGGATCCGAAACGTCTGGAAAAAACATAAATATAAGTTAGAACATCATCATTCGTATAACATCAAACAGATCTAAACGACTTATGGAGCGGATACTAGGAAAATTTTCATACAAAAATTTTGATGTTTTCTATTTTGAGTAACTTAGGTGTATTACGAATTTTTTCGTCTTGTCCTGTCTATTGCTAGTAAATATTTGAATATCTTTGTATTACTTAAACATTAAATCACGGGTGTAAACTTAATTGGTTACAATTTTCCCGACCTAGGAACCCAGAAATTCCTGGACCTCAAGCTTAACAGTAGCATTTGCGACCTCGGCTTCAGCATGAAAATAAAGTACCAACCTAAGAAGGTATTTCGCCGATGAAACGCTTTCATCAAAATATCTTAGAAACCACATTTAACAGCTGTCAGTGTCATCACTGTCATTGTGGAATATTGAAAATGGCAGCTCTTGAAAGAACTTTAGAAGTCCACAAAATCACGGACTTAAACGCTTATGGACTGCATACACTGCTTAGCCACAGCATAAGAGTGACTACCTACAAAAATCTGGCACACAAAACGGCCTCTATTTTCATTCATGATTTTTCAAGCAAAGACAAAAACACTTTTATTGCGTAACCGTTTGACAGCAGATCTACCACAAATCTCACCACAAAACATGGCGATGCGGTCATGTATATATGACCTTATGACGTCACATTAATGTGATGCCAAAATAAGCACTTGACAAACTTTAGTTGTCTCTCTTTTCTTAAAGAGCTACTGCTTTATTAAAAAAAAAGCTAACTTGTTTTTCCCACGTGTGTTTGTCGATATTACAGATCAAAATAATTTCTAGTTCAAGTTCTAATAACTATTTATTATTTCTTTAATAGAATACCAGCCTATGATAAAATAAAAAATACATCTGCCAAACTACAGGCAATAGTAGCTTTGGTCATAACGATGTAAATAATTCAATATTCATATCTATGCAGACTTTTAAGTATTTTAAGCTAGGTAAATTATATTAAGGCCTATTAAAAAAAAACTATAAAAGACATAGTCTTAATAAGCAGTAATTTTAATCAATTGAAATTTTAAAAACTGTAAGCCTGTTTCGCCCTAAGTTCGCCCTAAGTAAAGAACAAGAGTGAAGAAGAGTGTGTGAAGAATATCGAAGGTCCAATTTTTTGCAGTACATCTGTACTATATATAAGCAGAACTTAATATAAGCAGAGTAACTACTTACTTATTTATTTACTAGGGTTTTTAAAGAGGTCTAGTACCAGGAAGAGTAAAGATTATTTATTTATTTCGAGTACAACTTTTATGACTAGACGTACGAACGTGGACGAGGAGCTCTTGGTTAAATAATCGTACTGGTCCATCTTCAAGGTTAAGCCGCGTTTGCCTAGGTTGGTCTGTGGATGGGTGACCATCTATTACAGAGGTTCCTCTATGCCTCGGAAAACACGTTAAGCCGTTGGTTGAGGCTGTCAAGAAAATCTGACAACAAGTATTACCACGGGATATCGTCGTCACTTATTGGAGGTCAGATAGGCAGACGCTCTATGTAAAATAGGTACTGGTATTCAGCTGCATCCAGTTAGACTGGAAGACGACCTTGACATAATTATTAGGAAAAGGATAGCAGATGATGATGCTGACATATGAACGTTAACGAACCAAAAGTAATATATAAGGATCTTAGCAAGTGGCGTTCTATCGTTTCTGCCTATGTGTATTAGAAAAAGGCGTGAGTTTGTGTATTGAAGGGTGTACGTATGTACAACCTTTATCTTTAAATAAATTCACATTATAATTTTTTTAATAGTATTTTTAATTTTTTTCTGAATTATTTATATTACATATATGTATGCATTATTTACGAACTACAAATACATCTAAAATAATGAGCCAAGTGTATTTCCGTTGTATCATTTCCCATAAATTTTATTTAATATTATAAAGAAAGAATCGTTCTGTTTTTTTGTTTAGCGCCAGTAAAAGTGTAATTGAGTGGAAAAACGTGAGAAAAAAGTCCTTTTTATGTTCATTATAAAATTAACGATACAATTCAAAATAATCGTTAGAAATTTGAAAAACTGTTTTTATAATAAATTTCTTTTTTATTTTAAAAACAGTTTTTCAAATCTAGATAAATTAATGAGTTATTTGCGATAAAAATAATGTATCAATAACATTATTTTGGCACTCAAATTATCAATTCAATGTAAATTTAAAATACGTAGAAACAATATAAAACGTGGGTGGAACAAAGGAATAAAGGGACTGTAACTCACTTTAAATCTGTCCTTGGACTGTACAATCAGGCTTTTTCATAAATAAAAAAAAAAAACAGTTTTCCCAGCAAATTGAACTAAGGCTACGTAATCCAAAAGATATTTTTATCATAAAGCAATACTTTTATCTCTCTAAGGAATTTCACAGACTCACAGGACAATGACAAATTGCTCCATCAGGAAAAATCACAATTGTTCACACAGAACGTTTTCTTAGTGAACTGTCATAGTGATTAATGTGATCTTCTGGAAGGACGTAATAATTTGTACACACAATATTAAATCCATACTATTAATATTATAAACACTAAAGTAAATCTGTACGTCACTTTTTCACGCATTGACCTACAACAAAATGGATCCAAACTCAACACAAACAACTATAATTATTAGGTACTTAAAAAAGTTTAATCAAATATACCAGTTACACTTTAGCCAATTTTTTTGTGCAGGTAGAAAAACAAAGAATTAAAGACAATACCACTTAGTTTTACCTATCAAGGCATTTTTTCTTGACAAGCAACGGCACCTTGAACTGCACATTTAAAGTGGTCATACTGTACGGCAAAAAAACAGCAAATTAAACAGTGCTGTATAGCTGTTTAATTTTCTTTTTCACTTTTCTTATGTTTTTTGTACAGAACAGAGTTTTTAGATTTATCATAGGTATTTTAATATTTGAGGCTACAAAGCATAAATCATGCCAAAAACATAATTTGAGAATGAATAAATCATGTTCAAATAGTCATTATCTTCTTGAAAGGAAATTGCGTACGAAACATGTGTGAACCACAACTTTGTAAAAGTAATATTCTCACACGTTATCTTTTACGATATTACTTAGAATATGGTAACATTGGTGATTTATATTTAGCACTTGATTGAACAAAACAACTTGGAAAAAGATTAATGGAAAATAAAGAGAAGAATAAATAAATATAGAGAGAGCTTTAGTGACGGACATACAAATAAAATATTCAAAGTTAGTTATAAATACGTCCTTTTTTATATGAAGTCATGATTTTATTTAACATTGTGGTATTGACATATATATTGCTTGACAAAGCAAACGAATTTTCAATCAGTATTGAATTGAGTAGATAATTATAAATAGACAGTACTTCGTGTCTTAACCAAAGCGATCGCATAATTATGACACTCATTTGTTCAAAACTGGGAGCCATCCTCGGCAACTGCCTACTTTCGGAACGTGCTCCAGCCCAGCGCTCACTCACCGGGAGCATTCGCGTGTAATTTAACAATAGATGATTCTATTTTGTACAGAAACAAGTGACGACACGTCAGTCTCCGAGCCAGTCTCCGATTAGAAATTGATAATAGACTCTTGTTCTGCCCCCTCGTTTTCCGAAGACGACTACCAAGTTGTCGGAAAGGGCAAAAGGAAGAAGGGCAAAAACTCACAGGCCAAAATGGCCAAAAAGATCGCCGCGGTCCTTCTCCCGTGGCCTCCCCACCCCACTTCCCTGGTCTCCGCACCATCGTCCGCCACTGCTCATACCAGCAGGCCAGTCAGCCGTAGGGCTAACCCATCGACTGCTTCTTCCAAGAAGTTTAAGCCCCCTGAACAACGGGGTTGTTCATTCAGGACAAAGGGATAGACGTGTCCAAGTTGTGCGTTTAGCGCCGCATACATTACACAAGCGCTAAAAACACCCAACAGGGCATCAAAGTGGTGGTGCCTACGACCACCGACTTCAGGGAGTAAACCCGCCAACTGAACGGAAGACACATAGCGTTCCACACTAGTAAGTGTCGCTCGCGACCGAGCTGCCTTTACATGCAACGCATGGGCAGGCTTCATTTCATGATTTCGGTAAAAAGCAAATTGTCACTCAAGTTGAAGTTGCGCCTCTATACCGCAGTGATCCGTCCCATTATGACGTACGCTTGCGTCGTTTATGCACATACCAAGCCTAAGTACATCCATAGGATGCAAACCTTGCAGAACCGGTTCTTACGTAGAGTCACGGGAGCCCCTTATTATGTCCAAAATGACCGTCTACACGTAGAACTTAGAATGCCCACCGTTCTTCAGTTTATGAAACGTGTTTCGAAGCGTTTCTTCGATAATGCCATTAAGCACCGTAATCCCGTGATTACAGCGGCCGTCCGTTACGAACCTTTCCTACCTACCTAACCTACTCTTAAAAAGTTCAGACGCAAACCACCGTCTTACCGACCTCGCCGTCGAGGTCCGTCGCGACATCCCGGTCCTTGCCCTCCCTGACCCTCGCTCGAGCCAGCCCACGATGCTGTGCCACTAGTTTTAAATCAGCACCCAAGTAATGATATAATTCAGATCCATCCTGTCCCCATGCTGTCCTCCCCCAGCGACGCCCTAAGCCGAGGCTTGTACCCCACAGGGGGTGCCTTTAGCATGTAGTCGCTTAGTTTGTAAGTAGTTCTATGCCCTGGTTGGAGGCCTTACACTCAAGGCACCCACAGGATATTGGCGGCGGTGACCTCTCGCGTCCGGCCCTGGTTCAATCCATGGTCCGGAGCGAGAGGGAATGGGAAGCCGTCGCCTCCTTCTGCAAAGCAGTCATGCTAGCGAAGGAGGTGGCGGAACGTGAGAGGGAGAGAACCTCACGTCCCAGCCGCCGCGGGAGACGCCCCGGGCGTCGGGGGGCAACCAGTGGCCCCCGGCCACCGTAGGCGCGAGCCTGTGGACGGTGAGTAATGGGCTAGCTCACCGTCCGTCCGTCTCATGACGACAGGCCGTGTCGACGGCGCGTACATGTTCCACGCGCGCCTCAAGGAGATGTCAGCAAACCGGAAGGGGTCCGAAAGGGCCGATGCCTGCCAGGGCTGCGGGTTGTTCGAAAGAGATACCGCGGCCCTGGAACACAAAGGGTGAAGAAGGAACATGGGTGGGTTTTAGTCAGTACAAGTCTGACTTACTAACTTTACCTTCTATATACATTCATGACCTTTGCATATTTGTATTTAAAAATAGCAACATTTTCCCTAAAACAAAAGACATGCATAACGTTAACACACGCCATAAAAATAGACTGTATCTTCCACCATCTCGGATCAAAATGCTTTACCATAGCCCATATTACATGGCAGTAAAAATCTTTAACAAATTACCCGAACAAATTAAAGAAGAACCTAAATTCAATACATTTAACAGAAAATTAAAAGAATATTTAACACAAAAATGCTTTTACTCGGTCGCAGAATACTTAGAATCAAAAATGTGAATATAATAGATAGTACAAAAATAAAATAATACATAGAAATTAATAAAAAATTAAAACAATAGAGAATATAAATTAATAAAATATAATAATTCATACCAATTAATGAAATTATAATAACGGATACAAGTAAATAAAGTATAATAATTAATAAATACACGTTAACCGTTAAGTTATTACCAATTTTATAATGTTTATGTTGCCGTGCCCTAACCGGGTTTCATGTTGGAACTTACTAACGTATATGTAAACAACTAAATGTATACACATGAATGCAATAAAGAATTTGAGTTTGAGTTTGAGTTTGACACTCCCTCCCGCTCCGCCCAGAGCGGGAGAAGTCATTTGATGATTTCCCATCCGCAAAAAAAAAAAAAAAACGGCACCCACAGGATAGTCTGGTTAAGCAGACGACAACCTCCTAGGTTGAAGATACCATTCACAAAAAAAAAACTTACACTTTGGTTAAAAAAAAATCGTTGCAATCAATGTCAAGTTTAATTATTAATTATAGAAGTTTGATACTCAGACTGAAATCAATTTAAATATAAACAAGATACAAATTAACTTTAGATGTCTTAAGGTACCTACCTATCAATAGTAAGTAATGTAATGCCCCTTGTGTGTAATTAATATGACCAGTGACAGACAGACAACCAAATGACTATAATGATAACTTGCAATTTAGTAATTTGTTTGCAACTACTTGATTTAAAATAAATTTTCAAAGTCAGTCATTAAAGATATTCCAAGAAAAAACAAAATAATCTTTAATTAAACTATTATAGCAGAACATAAACTAGTGTCACAACACGAGATATTATAAGCCACTAAAGGAAAGAGCAAATACAGAAAAATATCCTGCCATCTAGGACATAATATCGTGCCTATTTCCCAACAATGGGGTTTATAGAAATATTTCCAATAAACGTGGTATTACTCTCGACAATACAATAGGGAATTGTAGGGGAGAGTGGATTGCGTGGTCCTCGGATTCCTTAAACCATTTCATATACAGGGTGGAAGGGTGGTGCCGACGTACAAAGAGTTACCACGTATTCTATGAACCTCCCCTGCATAAAAATTAATTAGAGGTGATTTAAAAAAAATACTATTTCTTACAAATGTGCAATACCTACACTGTCAAAATGTATGGATAAACTATTTATTTTTAAATTATCTATGATAAATTGTATGAAAAATGTCTCCGGGTTCATAATTAAGTACTATTGTTTTGCCGTAAAACGTGATTATACACCCCAAAAAAAGTTATTTCACAAAAATTTTTTTTTGCGTAGAATTACTTCACTTCGTATAATCTCTATGACATTTGTAATAATAATATATTATAATCATTTTGACATGTTGATACATAATATTTAACCAATTTTATTTTAATTTGAATGTTATCCTAATTTATTTAATTCAATGTAATCTTACTAACTAATCAAAACCCTGAAAATGTATTTGTACGCCGGAAATGGCAGAATGTTATGAACTTTTTTATCCATGTCACAATTCTGTAACAATTTTCTGAAAAATAAATGTACTATTTTTTATTTTTATTCCACTTTGTATACTGTGGAACTTGGTAATATTCAGCTCTCTGACTGAGATTTTTTTTTATTAAACGCAGAATTTCGGAAATTACCTCCTTCATCCAAACTTACCATACAATATGCATTATTTTGATGGAATCACTTTGATCTTAAGCTAACATAGCGTAGTACGAAGTTTCAATAGTATTAGTGGTCAGGTTATACTGGTTTTATAAACACTGACTAACGGCTTACTGCACGCTATATTTCCTGCGTTGCAGTAATTTTTAATCCTACGTGTGGTTTTACTAATCGAATAAAAAATCACAGAGGTCAAATGACTTTTAACCTTGAACTTGCGAGGGTCAAGGTCAAATTTGATCCTTCTTATTGACAATTATAAATGTAAGTAATAATTATAATGTAAGTCACGTAATTCAGCGACATTGCCGTAAAATCTCGCACGTTCGCACTCAATCATAATATCGTTTCTTTACTGAGTTAGTGACCGTCGCAATATTGTTTGGACAATTTTTTTTTTATGTTTAATTAATTATTTTTCTGAATTTGGTATTTGGACAGTGTTTCATTAATCATTTAAAAGTGTAGCCCATCGGCATCAGGATCAAGGTCTGCCGGGGACAAAGATCCAGAGAGAGAGGAACCTCCCCATAATGCGTGCAGTATCCTGGATTACTGCTTTCTGAATCAAGCCCCAATGAAGTGTTTGTATTTTATTATTTTGAGAATTAATTTGTGTTCGCAGTCACATAATTATTGTAGGGTTTACACCTTACAATAATTATGTGACTGCGAGCACAATTTTATGTTCTATTTATTATCATCAAGGTTCACATTGGTCGAAACAGTAGGCAATTGACACAGACATTTACTTTAGTAAGTACATTATCTGTCACTGAGCGGTTACCTATGCCGCGTAGACGATTTGTCCGTACCGTACTGGTTTATACGGTGTCAAAATCAGGTTACTAATCATTCTAGCAATAGTCACCGAAGTAGTGGTTCAGCATGTTTTTTGAAGATTTTCTTGAACTGCTTTGCGTTCTTTGGAACATGGGTTTTCAAAACTCACACTTGGATACAAGAGTTAGAAAGTGTCTGAGCACACCCTCAGATTAAGCTTCAAATGTTATCATTTTACATCATCGTCTCATCTGCCTGCCAAGCCTTTTCCTAACTATGTTGGTGCCGGCTTTCAGTTCAATAGGATGCAGCTGAATACCAGTATTTTACATGAAGCGACTGCTTATCTGACCTCCACAACCCAGTTAGTACTGGGTAATAAAATACCTTTTGGTAAAACTGGAGGTCAGTCTTTCGGGCCCCTGACAACATGTAACGACAGTAAAAGATCTGCAAATGACAGCCGGAACCAACGACTTAACGTGCTTTTATAAGGCACGGGGGAAACTCGGTGTGTAAAGGGTGGTCACGGACCAAGGACCAACCTAGGTAAGCGCGGCTTAACGTGGAAATCGACCGGAGTGGCTGTTATTGATTACCCACGTACTCCTCCGTTATCCTCTGATATAAGCTTGCGCAAATATTACTTAACACGACTTGGCACGAGAGCAAATGTACACATTGTACGTAGAATCTGGATTAATAGCCTAACGCCCTACTTAAGACATTTATCTGCTTACCCTAAGGATGAGCCTAAAAGATGTCTACCATCCATTAGCCTGGAATAGTCCTAAATTGTAGTCTTGTTTAAATATTCAGAAAATTTACGGTGGACTAGAAATCTCTTGAGATCGCCAACTGGCCGTTAGTCTCAGTCATTCGAGAGATGCGATTTTGTGCCGAACGAGCGCGCGTTTTTATTTTAAGCCATGACCGGTCGCGCGATTCGTAGGTACTCGTCAAACCGTTGCTACGTAAGTAGTAGTGACACGTTATTATATAAAGAACTTCATTCCCTAAAAGTAAACACGAAATTGTAATACCAAAATTTAGATAAACAAAAACTAGCAAGTCATTTCTTATAAACAATATACGCTTTTATAATAAGTTGCCGAAGTCAGTTACAGAACTGACCGATGGAAAGTTTAAAAATTATATCAAACGTGTCCTAATTAAAAAAGCATATTACAAAATTAAGGACTACGTTGAAGATAGAGAAGTTTGGCCTGAGCCCCTACGCACATGCGGCTTCCCTGGTAGCTCATAAAATGGCACAAATGTGTGGATGTCTCTAACTATTCTCAATCTTATTTTTATTTATTTTTTTATTTTTTTTATTTACTTTTTTCCATTATTTTTTAATCAGATGTTTTACAATCGTTTCTTAATCATTACACCATTTTGTTTAGAATAGTTACAGCACGGATGACAACATTTGTGTCACTTATTTAATCTAGTCTTTTTGCAATATCTTCTTTTTTTTTTTGTATAGACTCTTTTTCTTATTTTACCGATTGTTTGTAAATGTATGGACATTGTAGGCCTTATAGATTCCTAGATCCTTGGTAACTTTTTATCTTGTTCTACGTTTTGTAGTAAGCAACGACTTATCGTCGGGCCTACGATGTCCACTCATACTTAAGTGCCAATGCTGTAAAATAGAAAAATTGTAAAGCCAAATGATTTTAAAAGAGTAACCATGGAGTTTCTTGCCGGTTCTTCTCCATAGGAAACGACCAATCCGAACCGAGCACCTTTTTGTCGACGTTTTACAAGTGCCCATGTAGGCCTATGTGAAATAAAAATATTTTGATTTTGATTTTGAACCATTTGTTTTTTTTTTCCCTAATCGCTTTCCTGTGACGCGGGACGCTCGAATGTGTAATTCATGGGCAAGGGCTTTTGGGTTATTTTAACGAGAAAAAGAAGAAATTGTTTTTTGGCATATTTCGCTTGGTAGGTACATTTGAAGTGTCTCTAAGGGATTGATTTTGAATTGAGTTAATCCGGATGAGAATCAGACAAGTCGATATAGCCCATAGGATAAGCAAGCTTAAGTGGCAATATAAATATATTCGAGGAAGCTAACGTTTATACAATAGAAACGTTTTTGCACGGAAATGTTTTTCACTTAAAACGTAAAAAAGAATGCTTATAGCTGAAAGAACGATCGGTATTAAAAATACGAAATTGAAATTCGCAATATTAGTCATTACGACTCAAGGAAAAATTTTAATAAAATAAATATTTACAAATACACAAATAGCCAGATCCAGAACAACTACTTGTAGGCCATACAAATATTTATTCCGTTCCAGAATCGAACCCGCGACATAGAACGCAGCAGCCACTGCGCCACCCGTGCCGCAAACCTTCTGGGGTAAAATCCATACTTCCATACTAATATTATAAATTCGAATGTCACTCTGTTTGTTTGTTTGTTTGTTACCTTTTCACGAATAAAAGGCTGATCGGATCTTAATGAAACTTGGCAAGAATATAGATTTCAACCTTGGAAAGGATATAGGCTATATATCATCACGCGCTAATATCAGGAACTAATGGCCCGATTTTAAAAGTTCTTTCAGTATAGATAGCCCATTTATCGAGGAAGGCTATAAGCTATATATGACGCTACCACCAATAGGAGCGGAGCAGCAATGAAAAATGTTGCGAAAACGGGGAAAATTTGACGCAGACGAAGTTGCGCGGGACAGCTAGTTCCCAATAATGGTGAAAACCCCATCTAAATATGTCGTTTATTTTAAAAGAATAACGTAGACTCACAGGAATATCGACTTTGTTTTAAAACATAATAATTACTACATTATATTTTTTAATTTATCAACTGGGCGTGGATGGCCAAATCCGAAACTATGAGGAATAGCGACAAACACTCAAAGGAGTCTGGAGCCCGATTTCAATGAAAACTAAAACTGCATCATCGGATTTTTGAAAAATCAATAGCCGGGATAGGAATCGAACCCGTTGATTTAAAAAAAAAAATAACATATCCTATATTATAACTCCATTCGATAGTGTCACTGCTAAGGATTAAATTCTGGGAAGTAATGACATACGGAAAACAAAAAGCAAGTGTTACATTTTGTGTTTTTCATACTTAAAATCAATTAACTATAATTATGACACTCTCAACGCAGTCATTTTCACAATATTTTGTTCTTATTTCAAATTATTATTAACTCTTCGCGGCTAAAGGTAACAGTAAAACAAAAAAAAATGTAAATAATTACGATTGGAACTTAGAAGTGAGTTTTTTTATCGTCAATACTGATTTTGTTCGAAGTTTGGTTGATGACTACTAAATGTTTGCGTATTTTATCAAAAATTTACTCTTTCCTTTAGTTTTAGTTTATCTTATGCCCGCAGCTTCGCCCGCGTGGAGTTCGTTAACTGTACTACCGGGATAAACAGTTTCCAATGTGTTAATCCGGGATATAAACTATCTATAATGTGCTTAACTTCATTTAAACCCCCTAAGTTATTTTTGTATGAAAGAATAACAAACATCCATAAATTCGTCCAAAAAAAATCACATCTATCTTCTTATCTTAATCTTCTTAATATATATAAATTACGTGTCACGTTGTTTGTCCGCGATGGACTCCTAAACTACTAAACCGATTTTAATCAAATTTGTACACGGTGTGCAGTTTGATCCAACTTGAAAGATAGGATAGCATCTCAATTTATAGTCGCAATATTATTTTATTGTAAACTAGCTGTACCCAGCATGCGTTGCAATGCACTTTTTACTACCCACCTACCCTATCCGACCTACCTACCCTATCCTACCTACCCTACCCTACGCTACCTACCTACCTACTCTACCCTACCCTACCTACCTACTCTACCCTACCCTACCCTACCCTTACTACCTACCCTACCCTACCTACCTACCCTACCCTACCTACCTACCCTACCCTACCCTACCTACCTACCCTACCCTACCTACCTACCCTACCCTACCTACCTACCCTACCCTACCTACCCTACCCTACCTACCTACCTACCTTACCCTACCTACCTACCCTACCCTACCTACCTACCTACCCTACCCTACCTACCTACCCTACCTACCTACCCTACCTACCTACCCTACCTACCTACCCTACCCTACCTACCTACCCTACCCTACCCTACCTACCTACCCTACCCTACCGTATCCTATGTCCGTCTCCTGGCTCTAAACTACCTCCCTGCCAATTTTCAGCTAAATCGGTTCAGCCGTTCTTGAGTTATAAGTGAAGTAACTAACACGACTTTCTTTTATATATATAGATTATTTGTTTTGACGGTCACAGCTCAAAACAATTCTAACAGATGGCGGTATCTGTTGACTGGATTGAGTAAGTCCTACTATCCTACTTTAATATTATAAATGCGTAAGTTTGTGAGGATGGATGGATGGATGGATGTTTGTTACTCTTTCACGCAAAAACTACTGAATGGATTTGGATGAAATTTGGCACACGGGTAGTTTATAACCTGGATTAACACATAGGATTCTTTTTATCCCGATAGTATGTTCCCGTGGGACAATTATCGAATTCCACGCGGGCGACGCCGCGGGCATAAGCTAGTAATAGTATTAAGATACGGAACGAAATATGCTGTTTAACACCACTTTGTCAGTTTCATTCTTCATGTTATAAGTTTAGTTTTTATGTTAAAATAATACTACCCTATTTTTATCGTCTCCCAAAGCCATTCCTAACTATGTAGGGGTCGATTTCCGTTGAAACCAGATGCGACCAAATATTATGCGACCCAATAATAATTTAAACTCAATGCCTGCCATCTGATCTCTACTACCCAATTACTGGCAACTATCGATATTAAGTTTAGAATAATTCTCCGATTTTTGGGCCTCGTAGCCCAAGAACGAAGGTTTCTATATTAAAATAGCTGTGCCCTACCTTCATCCGCGTGAAATTATTATAAAAATATTACTCTTACCAATATTTCAATCGCTTTTTTTAACAATTTCAAGGGTTTAACCTTTTTTTGCGAGGGATCCTAATCATTTTGCTAAAATCAAAGTAGCCTTTACTTCTTTTAACTTCAAATATCTGTCAATAACAGTCTCGTCAAAATCGGTCCAGCCATTTCAGAGATTAGCCATAACAAACAGATAGACAAAAAAAAATAGGAATAGTATTCTTCTCTTGTAGGGATTCTTAGCTACTTGCTTTTCTTTTTGACCTAATTGTACCGCATCGGTGTAAAAATGCTGTTTTGTTTGACCATGTATTTGCATTGGCACTTATTGTTTTTTTTTTTCAAGAACCGACGCACGATTTTATACTTGGAGGTTTAGAAATATAGGCATATGATGAACACCGTGTAAAGTTCTTCGTCACCCAAAGAAAAGAGAGGATTCTCCTTCCAGGAGCCTCCTTCTCGGATCGACCATAAGGGTGTCTGGTGGGCTACTGCCCGACTGTTGTTGTCGAGTTTCTCAAAATGTTACAAAGCCGAAGAGAACTTTGATATCCCCATTTAGGAATTCGATGCTAGTTCTTCATTTCTAGCCTAGATGACGCTGTAGTACATTTTGTACTATGTTGCTGTAGTGTCGCTACGGAAACATGTACCGAATCTTTGATAAAACTTTGTGTCACGATGTCGCATAAACCATCCATTTGATCTAATCGACTACCATGCAGCTTTTACGCAACGTTTACATGGCACACAAAGTGTCCACGCCTTCGCTGGTTAAACATTGCTACGTAAAAACATTCAAAATTACTTAACTAAATCGTTAACTCATAAAATTGTTTACTGAGGTAAGTTTCTAAAGACCTGTTTCAGCTAATGACATTTCAAATTACTCCAGGGACTGTCGGCCATTTTGGATAAGATTTAATGTAGCACCCGTTGCTAAGTGCTTTATGACGCTCTTCGAAATAATGTGAAACTAACGAGATGCTGGTTGATCAGATCTAGGGAGTAGTTAGGCCTGATATAATAGTGCACTAGAATTTTCAGCTGGCCTACCATGTCGTCTTAAAACAGTTTTGTTTTACTCTGATTCAATTGTGCGAAAGAGACGGAGCTATACAGGATGTCTAGCGCCATTTCTTTCCCACACTGGAAAAGGAGTAAAACAATAATGTTTTAAGACGTCATTGTAAGCCAGCTGGACTGGGGATAGCAAACATTGGGTTTGTACTGTTTT
Source organism: Cerastis leucographa (assembly GCA_963082945.1). NCBI lineage: Eukaryota > Metazoa > Arthropoda > Insecta > Lepidoptera > Noctuidae > Cerastis > Cerastis leucographa. The sequence continues at coordinate 7,455,351 of OY720370.1, forward strand.
TTTTATTCCAATTTTTCTTATAGTGTGTTGATTACAATCTACTAGGAACATACAATAAAGGGCATACGTTTTAATTTTTAAAGTTCAAAAACTGATTGTCAGCCAGATTTGGATAAACCAATTTTTTAAATAATTTCTGTTGATTTGATAACTAATTACTTTCACCGATATTTTTGTGGTCGGGCGCAGTTCTGTACTAACCTTCGCAAGTCAAGTATCACGTCATCATTCAGTATCACTTACCAACTGAACATCATAATTATGTTGGCACATCAGTTCCAAAACGTGATTATGTATTCATAAGCGTGAGATTGAAGCGATTCTCTAGATTATAAGGCTTATCTGCATGAACAATGTGGATTATTCAGAGCCGTCTTATTTGAGATTCAAAATCATTTATTTCAAGTAGGCCAGTTATAGGCACTTTTGAATAGTCGAACAACACTATAAATTAAGCTACAGTCCCAGTCACAATACATAATAACTGCAAATACTGTAGTTGCCCATTCCGTAGCGTAGATCTCTATGGAGAAGAATGGGCGGGAAACTCCCAGGACTCTCCTTTAAATCAGTATCTTGTTACAAAAACCTTGGTTACTTCATTTATGTTGAGATGGTACATTATGTGGGAACAATATAGTAAGACGTGCACGTTAAAAGTGTCCATAGTAAAAACAGAAAAGACAATTCAAAAATAAAATAATTAGTTCAAAATAAGCCGTGGCAACTAAGAGATGACCAGGCACAACTGATAGCGCCCGTTCACGAATATGACGCATGGATCAGTCATAATTTAACTTAACCATTTTGAAGGGAACTAAATGACACGACACACGCGCCCCGGCTGTTATGTGTATTGTTAAATAAATCGTTGGGAAAAGGCTAGGCAGATGATGACTTCACATTTTATTATACTGACGAAATGAAAAGAGCACTAGTGAAACAGTTAAATGCAGTATTTGCTACTTTATTAAAGCGTTTTAGAATAAATTACTTACTTCTTTAGAATATAAATACTCCATGCAAAGTTTTATAACTGCACTATTATCATTTAAATAAAAGTAAACTTGCTATGAATATGATAATAGAAACATTTGTTCTGATCGGTTAATACGTGGTACGAACAGAGGATCTACATTATTATGTAGAAGAAAGAATATTGAAAGTGAGTTTTCAGAGATTGAACATTATTTTTATGTAGTTTCCTAGAATACAATATAGGCAACATATAAATTTTTTCTTAAGGGGTGTAAAAACACCCCCACCCAAACCGTTTGTACTTCTTGTCATTCCGATATTTTTTTTGGTACTATCAACTCTCTAAATCTACATAAACTTTTGAAGATATTGGAGGTCAAAGCTTGATCTTTTCACACGTTTGTTTTTAATACAAGTTTAAAAATATTATTTCTCTATTTTTCTTTTCTTTAAATACCTCTCCATGACCTAAATACTGTTACTGTTTAGATGATGATGGTGCTATCTAGCCAATTTTGGCCTCAGCGACTGGATGCGATAGCTTTCTAAGAACCACCATAGAAAGCGAGAGCTTTGGTGTGCTGCTCTTTCATATGCTCTCAAGTGGCTAGCAAATCCAATATTACATTAAGCGCTACCGTGATATAACACACCAATAAAAATCCTTTCCAGGCATGACTTTTGCACGCATCTACAAACTTGTAAATGAAAAAGGGCTTTTTTTTCGGGATATCATCAAATGACTCCACCCGCTCTGGGCAGAGCGGAAGGGAGTGTCAGACATGTACTGACTAAAACCCATCCATGTTCCTTCTCAGCCTTTTGTGTTCCAGGGTCACGGTATCTATTTCGAACAGTCCCGCAGCCCTGGCCGGCATCGGCCCTCCGGACCCCTTCCGATTTGCTGACATCTCCTTGAGGCGCGCGTGGAACACGAACGCGACGTAATTGAAAAAAGGCTTAAGAACGCATTTAGATATTGCTATTGATAAGTTATATAGTAAAAAGATACGATAAAGTTTACTACTATCCTTAGCTATTTTCTGTAGCCCATAGAGATCATCTCAATATTTTGAAAATTCTATCTTCTACCTGTTTTGGCCACTTTTTAGTATGTCAGGTGCAAAGTGTAGGCAGAAACGATATGGAGGTTTGTAATTTCAATCTATTGAACATTTTGGTTTCCCAGAAGCTATATGCATGTATAAAGGTAGAAATAACCAACATATTCATCCAACAGTTTTCAGGTTTCAGTTATCCGTTGTCTATACCAAGCGATTGTCGGACCATATATTGATTGATAGTTTTAATTGGAAACGGGAGCTTTACAGTTTATTCTGGAAACTAGTACAGCCTATTCAAAAGAAGAGATTTTTGACACTCTATACATTTTGATAATTGATTTTATATTTTTATAAAATGGCCGTCGTCCAGTTGATAAAAGATTGATAATACCCGCCAGTAGAATATTCTGTATTATGAACACTTCAATTGACACATTTCAAATACAGACTGACATAATTGGCAGTCTCAGCACAAAAAGCAATCTTTTCAAGACCACATTAGGATAGATTAGAGGAAGAGGGCGAAAAAATACTGTAGGCAATCATATAAGCTTATAGAAATACATTACTAGACAAAATTCAAATACTTATATAACAATTAATGGAGACAATGATAACAGCATTGTACGAATTAATGTCTTTGTCTTTGAAATCGTCATTTTCACATCAGCCTAAAGACGGTCTCTCCTTTACGTTATTGTTTTTTACCTCACAGATGACCAAATAGTATTAAGAACACTCCAACTAACTACATTTTGTTGGCCTATAACAATATACATGATACAATAATTTTTATGACTCTACAGTTCCACAACACACTAATATGACGATTTGCTACTCTAATCTATTGTACCGTCGCGCTTCGGTTTACTTGTGAAGTAATTTTTATATCCGAAATCGGTAAGTAGGACTATATTCCTGATCTCCACTTAAAAAACTCTGTCCTCAAAATTCTAGTCCTACAACTTATTAGAGCATAATATTGTTACTATCTATATTTCATGTGTATACTGTTTTAAGGATTACTTTTTGTTTTTATTCCTGAGAGCCAAAATAACGGTATGATATCATTTAAAATCTCCAAGTAAACCAAATCATTCTTTCATTTACAATAAAAACTGATAAACTGTAAAAAATGAATGATCAGCAATTGTGACTAGCACGTTAAAACACAGACGAGTTTGTAATAATTCGCAAAAACAACAGTTGCATTTATATAATTTGTTTCGTTGTGATAAACAATAAAAACATACACACGTTAGTACTGTTTGATCTTGAAACGGATGCTAATAACGATAGCTATATATATATATATATATTTATGATAACTGTAGTCTGAAAAGAAAGAGTAGAAAAGATTGACGCAAATAACGTTGGCAATACTAATGAAACCACTTCTCTATAACTTTCTCTTGTTACAATAATTAACGCTACTACCTACTTAACAATAACAGTACATGATAATGTAGGAGTCATAAAACCTAATTATAAATTAAAAGTCAAAGTAACGGTAGCTAAAACAATTATATTAGACCAACGTCTGCACATTGCCTTAAATGGTAACGCTGTGGTGCATCGAAGCGTGCTTACAGATGTGAATTAGCACTCTGTACACGTTAATCTGATTGCACATGACAATTCATTGGCTGTTTCTAATTTTCTTTTTGATATATAATAATTCACGATTATTTTGTTGATATTGAAGAAATTACAAGAAGAGAGGATTATGTTATAGATGCAAGTAAAGATTCTGAAATAGTTGCTAATACAGCACATAATACAAGAGAAACTAATGAAATTTTATTCTGAGTGAAATTCTTCTGATTTTGGATTTGGTTTGATGGCTTTTAGCAATAATCGTAAAATAAGAAATGGGTCTAGAATATTGGATGCTCTTGTAGAAGCAAATTTAAGAAACAAAAGAATAAAAATATTTTAAAACTGTGAGCGCTTTACATTAATTTTAATAAAGAATTCTGCCAATGTAGCTTGTTTAATCATGTTGATAATAAAAATGGTAATTATAAGGCTGAGGTTAATTAAGTTCTTAAAAGTACTTTTGTTCACGTAATAACATTAAATTAAGAAGCTTTTTTATTTCGTCGAGATTAAAAAACGAAATCTGAATCATTTTCGTGTAAAATATTCTGCGCAAACTTTTAATTACACTACTAAGTATTAATGTTTTTTTTTAAGGTCTTAAACAATATTGATGTTTTATTTCATCTAAAACCTACCTTTAGCAGTTCTTCCGTCATATATCTCCAAATCCAAGGCGTCGTTTCCGTCCGCCTGTGAGACCCTGAAGGTGTAGTCATTCCAATCAAAGCTGAATGCATGACTATCCAGGAAATTTGTCAGCCACCAATCCTTCGACCTCGCCTGCCTCGTCTTCAACGGTTCTATAGTTAGCACATTGAACACCTTCACGGATTTCTGCTGTTTCAAACTCCTCAGGATCTCCTTCGCCATATGATCGATACACGTAGCATTATCACTACAGTTCAGTTCTACAATCGCCCTAACATCCCCCATCAGCATAAAAGCGACCAAAAGGGCAAGGGGATTCATTTTCACCTATGTCTTTTTCACAAACACTGTATCACAGGTCTTCACCAATCCATTTGTGGGTCACGCCTTTCCGAACCAGCTACATCGATGGCTACTTGGTTAATGAGTCCCTCTATGCCTGCCTGATCATTTTTATCTGGCGTCACGCTGCACTGGCCACCGCGGACGGCGTGTGCATTATTTTTTTTATAGAGTTCTTCACTTGCATGCATACGCTACACCACTTTTCTTTCCACCGTACACGTTTTTATTCAAGAATTTTCCGTGATCCGCACATTTAAGGTGCTTTATCGCGAATTATTGTTGTGTGACATAAAAAATGTTTTCGTTTCGCTTTGGTATACGTCGCTAATAGGTATAGTGAATCAATATTTTACTTTCATATGTATGGTCGGCAAATTCATTTGGGTTTTATATAATGTCGCTGAAACACCTCATACCTTCTTGAAATTGTATTTTATGATTGAGTTTGACATGTTTATTAATAAAGTGTTATTTTTTTTTTTATTTTAAACAAAAAGTCAATTCTGAGTAATGTCTAGGTTTTCATATTGCAGAACAGTATGGAAAATTTTACGAGCTTTTCAATGAACCAAAAAACGTTTGCAATTATCATGGATTCATTTTAAAATAACAAAATGCAAAACAAAGAGAGCTGATTCGATTGCAGGCTTAACAGATTCTCTACGTCAAAATTTAAATAGAATTATTTTATTCACAAAATAAGCAATGAGTACCCAAGTACAAAGTGATATTCAAACTTTTTTGACCATTTTTGAAGCAAAACATCCAATATATTTTAATAAAAATTTACGGTTTTTGCTATATGAGACAAATAGGAGGCCTACGCTCAGTAGTGGGTAGAAAAAGACTGCTAATGATGTACGACGATGGTACATCAATTTATAGTATTAGCCATTGAAGTTAATTTGGAAGGCGGATCATTATCGCAACAAAAGACAAGGTAGTTCTTCATTCTTATCACATACAATTTGGCAGTATGTTTTAAAGTAGAAGCTTTTTTATTTAATGTTACAGTAATCTTTATTAGTTCCGTCAAAGTCGCAGAAAACATCTGGATAGGGACCCATAGAACTGGGAAGAAAAAAATCACCCAGCAGTGAGCGATTCCGGGCTGATTTATTGATGATGATGAATCTGTATTAAATGGTATACGGTTAGTTCGATAGAATCTACAATAACAATTTTTTTTTATTAAAGCCTTCTATTTTCTAAGGCAGTTTGCTTCTTGACTCCCATGACGTTGGTACTTAGCTATTCATCATATCCTCAATTCTTAGTAATTGGGCAAAAAATTACACCACATTTAAACCTTCAAAAATCACTTCAAACATGTAATATTTTTTTGTCTTCTTCACTATTATTTATACAGGGTGTTGTTTTGCATCCTCGTCAAATTCAAGGAGGTAACTATGCTAGTGATTCTCGTCCCTAATCAGTAATAAAATAGGTAGGTAATTTTTTTTTTTTTCGTAAATCGGTAAGTGTGAACCACCTGTATTTGAAACGCGGCCCGTCTGGTTCTTGCCTTATAACCTCGGTTACACACATAAAAACAATCTCAAACGTTTATTTCATAATTTCTTAGCACTTAAACCACGTTAAGGGGGTTATTCTGAAATACTGACAAACTTAAACAACCAAAAAAATCAGCAAAATTATAATCACTATTTCAAATTCCCAACTAATACCAAAAAGTCCCTAGTGTCACAAAATTCACTTTAAAATCAAAATCCCAATATGATTAGAGTACCGACATCTGGCACGAGTTTGCAACTCTAAACTTTAGAGCCTTAAGTTTAAGTAATTACGCATTATCACTACGAAGGCGTGACGGTAGTTGGTTAAGTGTTGCCAGTTAAAGTTCTGATTTAAATAGATTTTGCGATGGCTGGATAATTGACTAAGTGAAGTTTGGAATGTTTGGCTGTTCTACGAGTAGTTTAGTATAGTAATCTCAAGGGGAAATAATTTTCATCTAAATCTGCCTAGTCTTCCGACCACCTTGACGTCTTCGGCCCCAGTCCCATTACGCTTATTGCTTGGGTTTGTGGTCAAGCAAGTAGGCCAACAGATCTTCGCAGATTTTAAACTGAATGACTTTGGACTTCAGTACGATAACTATACAGTATGTTAGGTTAAACGAGGGACATATTGAGGGAGGGTATTCAGTATTCGATTCTCGTCCCAAATATGTAAAAAACCTATAACGTATATAGAAATTTTTGTTTAGTGCCTAGATATTTTGGACTGTCCTAAGCCAGGTAAGTTTAAAGTATGAGGGGAAAATGGATTATACCTAAGAGCCATTGCCCCGCTCACATGTTCTGCGATAGTATTAAGTCGATAGCGCAAGGGTGTATACACGTTGCGTGTCATTTGCGAAAATTTTGATATGGTTCTGTCTGTTATTTATCAGTGTTTTTTTTTGTTTATATCTTTATTAGTATCATGTTAGCATGTACTATTATGGGTTTGAATATGTCCCTCGTTTAAACTAACATACTGTATACTGTTCCAACAACGTGATTTATTAAATTGAAACACCAAAATCAATTATACCGGCTTATAGCTTTTTCCTACAACTTTTATAGAATGACATTAATGATTTAAACAGGTCAAGTTGGTGACGAACAAAACCACGAATGATGATAATAACAAATTAAATAAGTACAATAACAAAAGATGACTACAAGACCTAAGCAACAAAATGAAAAAAGGAATTGAATACGTGCTTCACTGGGAAAGAAGTTACCCTTCAACAAAAAATATGGCTCTCCAGACTAAACGTTAGTGATCGGAATAAAAATATATCCTCGCAAATGAGTTTTCTGACCACGAACTGAGAAATTTTCTTGAACTGACGACGAACAATTTAAAATGTAAAACAGCTCTAGAAAAGGCGATAATACTATTTTTCTAGAAAGTAGTTTTACTTCATTTCGAGAAAGAATCTTCTAACTAGCTGCATTATGGAATAAAGAAGCCAATGAAGAATTGAGAATATTATGAATAGGGGATAATCCTATTTTTTTTTCTTTGTCCGTCGGGTAGTTTATTGAAAAGTATTGGACACGTATTTTTTCTTTTTTCACGTGGTCATAAAATTACGGAGATATATTGAGTTGAAATGGCGCATGACGTCATATGTAGGTAAGTTTTATACCTACTTGTGACGTAGTAAGCCCCCACTCTCCAACTTTAATGAGTTCTAACTAAGTAAATTTTTGATATTTTGATAAAACAAAAAATACGTGTATAATATTTTTATATTACCTGTCTGACGGACAAAATAGAATGTCGTTTTTTTTACCCAGTCCGATCCCCTATTAAATAGCCATAGGGACTCAAGATGACAGACGTGCCGTGCCTCAGAACATTTAAATATAATATTTAAAAAAATATATAAAAATCTTTAGTACTAGGAAAATTGGGGTGGTGTATTGATAATATATTAAATCGTGTATTTTTCTTAATAACTTGACTGTACTGGTCGTCAGGTGGAGCACGGAATCTTATAGGTATCGTGCTCCTTGATGAAGCACAGGTCCGGACCAAAAAAAGGTGGTAGAATGAATCATAAAAATAAAATTAAGAGTTGTCAAATCAGGTTTTTCAACTCGATATTCTGAAAAAGTTACAACGTCTATCAACATGAAAAAATATCACTCATAAAGGGATTCATGTTTTTTATTTTGTATTGTCAGAATTTTATTTTATTAGCTACATTTTGAATAAAAAAAATGTCTTTCAAACGTCTATTAGCCCGCAAAATTTCGATGGCAAGAAATACATTTTGATCGATTCTTACACTCAAAGATAGGAAATTTAAAAATATGAGAATTCTCTTGGTAATTTTTTTTAGTCAATCTTTTTATTAATACTTACGAACTGCTTTTGCATGCTGTGTCCACGATAATATTACGTCTGGTGGCCTACCAAGACGTCTTAAAACATTATTGTTTTACTCCTTTTCCAGTGTGGGAAAGAGATGGCGCTAGATTTCCTGTATAGCTCCGTCTCTTTCCCACACTGGAATAAGAGTAAAACAATACTGCTTTAAGACATCATGATAGGCCAGCTGATCAGTTCACATATGCACGACAGGCGCGAGAACTACGCATCAGACCTTTCTGAAGATTCACACCAATAAGGCCAGCCTGAAGTATACAAGGTGTTGTTTTGCATCCTCGTAAAATTTAAGGAGGTAACAGTAACTATGCTAATGATTCTCGTCTCGAATCAATAATAAAATGGGTAGGTTTTTTTTTTTTTTCTTATTTACGGAAATCGGTAAGTGTGAATCACCCGTGTTTTATACGCGGGTCGTCTGATTCTCGCCCTATAACCGCGCTTCCACAAATACAAACAATTTCAAACGTTTATTCGATTATTTCTTATTCCCTAAACCACTTTAAGGGGGTTATTCTGAAATACTGTCAAACATAAACATCCAAAAAACTTGGCATATATTAATAATTAACGAGGTGCCGTAATTTTAATTGATAATTTATGTCTAGTGTGACAACCTCCTGAAATTTGACGAGGTTGCAAAACAACATCTTGTATATTCTACAAGAGCAGCCTTTTTCTGCATTTCTCTTCAGATCTACCTTGTACCATTTGTTAGAAGCCTTTTATTCATCCCCTCAACAAATACAGCAAATATTATTTATATATAAACAGTCGGCTCTTTCACTTTTATCAAAATTCTCTTCACCAAGTTATTCCATTATCTACCAGTATTCTCTTACGCCCAATACATTATTAACTGGATAACTGGATCTACAGTCCACACATCATTTGCCAACGGTACTTACAAATGAAAGTGTTTTTTTTTAATCGTCAGCGTATCGCACGCGATCACTGCTCTACTAACAAAAAATGAAATATATCACATTTTGTGTCCGGAACCATGCACTACTGTCTATTTTCGGCAGCCCTAGTTAGTTCACCGTTAGTTATGACTTAATTATTATCATCATTCAAAAACAATACTGTACATTTCTGATACTGAATCATCATTCATTCATAAGTCATCATCATTATCCTTGCAGGAGGCATACCTGCTCCCTCCGATATTTTGACCGTTACTTCAACAAATTTTTAGGATTTCGACTATCCGTTCATTGCAAATTGAACGCAGTTCTGACGATACAACTACAATTCAACTAAAAACCAACTACAACTGGAAGTATAATTAATATAACCTCTGGACGTAAAACTCCCTCCATTTCATCCTCTTTTCTAGATCCGTCGCTAGTTTGTTCTAACTCATGAGTGGTCAATCTCGGTTGTCATTCGTAGATCTTCAACGTTCTCGTCTAGCTCCATCTCTTTCCCACTCTGGAATAAGAATAAAACAATACTGCTTTAAGACGTCATGGTAGGCCACTAGCTGGCCTATATCAAGTCTCGTTGAGTGTTAGAATTTGCAGATTGAAATAGTTTATTAATTTGCTATTATTATATGAAAATGTACCCATATCACATAGAAGACGACGCTGTGCGCGCCAAAAAATTAAAACTTTCCGTGCAAAATTGTCGGATCAGGTGAGGAGTTGTATAGGAAGTCAAATTAGGTAGGTAGTCATGTTTAGCTTTTAGTTAGAGCATGGTACGAAACTATCAGTCAGTGAATACGGCCCGCACTTGGCTGTTATTAAAACTACGGGACCCTACATTGCGCGTAGCCCGACACGCACTTGACCGTTTTTTTTTACTACACAAATCGCAAAATAAGTCAGCGTGATCAGTTGACCAATTCAAAAATGGTCTTGGTCGATTGAGCCTGCGGGTCCCACCTGTGCGGGATCAATTGAATAAAGAGTCGTTATAGATAGTAAAGATGCTTGAAAGTCTGACAACCAAAAAGGTGTCACGTCATGTTAAAGAGTAGTATACAGTTGCAACTCGTTTAAGTAAAAGCGGTAATAGATAGGAATAGGACAGGCGAATGACAAACAAAGTAATTATCTTCTCTTCTTATAAAAATCCCCTTAATTTTATCAATCGTGTGTTCTCCAATTTAGTTATCCTTTCAATCCATCAAATCTGCATCCTCGTACACGATGGAAATTCTTTCAAGTAACAAAACAACACGTTTCTAGAACTATGTCAGTAGGTTTATGGTTGTCTCCTTTCAATCATAAGAAAAAGAAAATTACAGCGTGGTTAATCGAACGTTTACATTAAACAATATGTTTCTTTTTAACCCCCGACCAAAAAAGAGGGGTGTTATAAGTTTGACGTGTGTATCTGTGTGTCTGTCTGTGGCATCGTAGCTCCCAAACGGATGAAGCGATTTTGATAAAATTGGTGTCATTTGAAAGCTATTTTAATCGAGAGTGTTCTTAGCTATGTTTCGAGAAAATCTGCTCAGCCGTTTGAAGCTCATCGCCTCTTTTCTAGTTGATGAAGGGATTTAAACAACTTCTACGGGTCTAGTTGATTGGAAATTTGAATTCTTGTCACTTTCTCACCATGGGCATCGCCAAGGGGGTAGGCTGCACACCCCCCCTCGCCCCTATAAGCTCAAGTTTTTTTTCAAAATTATATCTTTCCTTGTTTTATGTATCTTGTTACCAAGAAAAGTGGAAGGAATGGGAGTAGACCTATGCCCAGGAGTGGGACAGTCAAGGCTAAGAAAAAATAATTTAAGTTTAAAAAGCATGAAATAAAAATTAAATTAAAAATTTAAAAAACCCCCCACGGACAAAACCTCTAAAAAACCAAAAATAAAATTAATCCAAGCGTCGTAGCGTCGCGACGCTAGCGGTCCCCCGCGTCTACTTAGCGTCGGGGGACCGCTAAGTAGACCGCTTAGTACATAAAAATATACATACAAACAAAGCGGACCCCCGACGCTACGACGCTTGGATTAATTTTATTTTTGGTTTTTTAGAGGTTTTGTCCGTCGGGGGTTTTTTAAATGTTTAATTTAATTATTGATCAACGTTGATAAGAGTCATTAATGTTCAATTATAAATGCTTCAGAAGATATAAATTGACAAGTTGATTGGACAAAATATGACACCTCTTGAAACATTATAAACAAAATCCTGAAAGTATCAGACTTATCAATCTATTGGCAGTGTTTTTTTCAGTTATAATTAAACCTGTGATAAATTTTACAAGCCATAATAAAGAGAGATTGATTGATTGAGGAGCTTGTGGCTAAATCTTCAGGTTAAACCATGATTGCCTAGGTTGGTCTGAGGATGGGTGGCACCCACCACCCATTACATACCGAGATTCTTGTTTTTTTTTTTTTATTTATTATAAATAGGCTCGCGTTTGACCACTATCTCACCTGATGGTAAGCGATGATGTGTGTGTGTGCCTTTAAGTCTTTCTTAGCCTTGACTGTCCCACTTCTGGGTATAGGCCCCTCCCATTGCTTCCACTCTTCTCGGTGTTGCACCTCTTCTCGTTAATTATCGAAAACAAGGAAAGCTATAAAAAAAAAACAAAAGGGGGTTGGCTACCCCCTCTTGCCGATGCCCATGGTGACAAGTGACCAGTTTTCAAATTTCGAATCAACCAGACCTGTGGAAGTTGTTAAGATACCTTCATCAACTAGAAAAGAAGTGATGATCTTCAAACGGTTTAGCAGATTTTCTCGAAACATAGCTAAGAACACTCTCTATTAAAACAACTTTCAAACGAAACCAATTTTATCAAAATCGGTTCATCCGTTTAGGAGTTACGATGCTACAGACAGATACACAGATCGACAGATACACACGTCAAACTTAAAACACCTTCTTTTTTGGTGGGGGGTTAAAAACACAGTCTTATTGTTGTATTTCAGTAGTTCATAATAATATTATATAATTGTTCAATGTGAATTGTGACAAAGCCATATCCATACTTCCATACTAATATAATAAATGCGAAAGTCACTCTGTTTGTTTGTTTGTATGTTTGTTTGTTACCTTTTCACGACTAAACGGCTGATCGGATCTTAATGAAATTTGGCAAGAAGATGGATTTCAACCTGGGTAAGGACATAGGCTATATATCATCACGCTACGACCAATAGGAGCGGAGCAGCAATGAAAATTTTGCGAAAACGGGGAAAATGTGACGCAGACGAAGTTGCGCGGGACAGCTAGTTATTAATATGTAACTTATGATGGTAAAGTCTATAGGTCAAATAGTGGGGCTTTCAACTTATAAATTACAGCAAAAAAAGGCTGCAATGCTCTGCGCGTACAGTATAACAACGCGTTCAGGGGTTTGTTGGGGCTCCTATGTGATGGCGGTGCAATGCCTCCGGCATGTTCGCCAACCACAGCACGGACGGCTTCCAGGCGTTGCTACGCAAAAGAACGGCGTCCCTGCAGTCTCGGGTCAAAACTAGCACCAACACACTTGGTGTCGGACAGAGTGGACAGCTAAATCTAGAGGCATTGATTTGGTCGCTCATGCATGTCCAAAATAATATTTATTTTAAATTTTACTAATATAGCTTTAGATATATGCTTACTAACATAATATGGACTTATATCATGTAATGTGTGCTAGTCTGAAATAAATATATTCTATTCTATTCTATAAATCCGCTAAGGAACACGTTTTTTTTAAACGTAATAAAACAATCTTGTTAGTAATACGTCACTGGTGGTATGGTTTACTTTGTTCTTCGAAACGGCTTCCTTTGGCGTTCAGCGGCACGTGCCTTGCGGTTGTTTTCAAAGGATGTCAATATGTAACCGAATTGACTTTACCTATATTATAATTCTCGTCCAACTTACCGCAGTGCCTCAAGACGAAAGTCTATGACCAGTGTGTGCTGCCAGTGATTACATACGGGACCGAAACGTGGTCGCTCACAATGGGCCTCATCAGAAGGCTCAAAGTCACCCAAAGGGCAATGGAGAGAGCTATGCTCGGAGTTTCCTTGCGTGATCAAATCAGAAATGAGGACATCCGCAAGAGAACCAAGGTTACCGACGTAGCCCGAAGAATTGCCAAACTTAAGTGGCAGTGGGCAGGGCACATTGCTCGCAGAACAGATGGCCGATGGGGCCGAAAAGTTCTGGAATGGCGACCGCGAACCGGGAGACGATGCGTTGGAAGGCCTCCCACTAGGTGGACCGATGACCTGGTGAAGGTTGCGGGGATCCGCTGGATGCGTGTCGCACGGGACCGGTCAATCTGGCGACACTTGAGGGAGGCCTATGTCCAGCAGTGGACGTCTTTCGGCTGAAATGATGATGATGATATTATAATTACAAAATATCCGGAAAATAGTTTATGAAATATTAAATTTAAAAAATAGCTAGTGCCAGGATGTTTTGCCATCAGCAATTTCTCAATAGCAGCAACGGAGTCTGGATTTGGGATCGTCTGCTGGTAATAGGCTCGCTACCTATTACATGGGACTTACGTAAAAATTAACTGACGTAATGTGAGTGCAGTATTGTGCCTAACACTTCTCGGCTTACTGCGTAATATTATTATGGTGAAATTAAATGTTAATATGATAACTTTCGAATGAAGATCTCCAATTAGTCAAGAGAAACACTTCAAAACGACTCTACTAAAAGGCAAAACAAAAAACCGGCCAACTGCGAGTCGGACTCGCGCACGAAGGGTTCCGTCCCATTATTTATAAAACGAGCAAAAAAATCATCTTTTTTGTATGGGGGCTCCCATACCCTTAAATATTTATTTTATTCTGTTCTTAGTACTTGTTGTTATGCGGTATAGCGGTAACAGAAATACTTAATCTGTAGAAAATTCAACTGGCTAACTATCACGGTTCATGAGATATAGCCTGGTGACAGACGGACGGACAGCGAAGTCTCAGTAATATGGTTCTCATGGTACGGAACCATAAAAATCATCAATGAGAACGACACAAAATTTGACAAACTCGGAAAAAAACAACATAATTACATAATAATATATTTATTTCTGACTATTTTCCAGTCGTATTATTGTCGCATAATATGATTTAAGGTGTGAATTCGCCAGTAATTAGGAAGTGTTCAGTGTATGAAGAGTAGGAATAAAATCAACGCACGCATGGACAGCGCCGGTACATAGTGATTAATTTCCTGTTTACAAAGATTATGAAAAATACAGAATGGTACAACGGTGTTGGTTCAGATTTTTCCCACAGCAACTGATACCGTATAAACTTACAAATAGGTGATAACATACACCCTGTAGAGTGATCCGCACTTTTAGATGAACAGGAGCCTCGCAAGATCATTCATTGAAATTACTGACAAAATACAAATATTTCTAATCATATTATTGGCTGGCAATTGTTGTTATTACTGATTGATTGAATCATTCTGTCTATTAATGGAAACTGCGTCAAAATCCTTTGCGCGTCTAAGCTTATAGACGGCGGGAAGCTTTTCTATACTACGGAAAAATTTGAGCGGGCTGTGTGGCGGGTGTTTTATTTTTCGATAAAGCGGGCTACCCTAGCGCTTCGCCCTAACTTAAGTTGAGGTCAACGTAGTCATGAGCATTGCCCTAGGTCAGCATCGCTTTAAATCGAGCACACTTATAAGCATGTAACGGCTTCGTTTCGGTTCGGGAGTAGCTAGTAATTAGCAGTCATCGTATCCCAGCCCACCCATAGAGTGTAAGATATTATTATGCTGTGTTATAATTATATATCTACTCTCTTCTCTTCTTAGTTGTTCACTCTTGACAGAGTGGTCGCGGTCATGGAGGGCACTACGGGCGCTGCTTTTGCGATCATTTTCCACCGGTCTCTTTTTAACGCATGGCGAGCATATTCCAACCACACAGGGATCTTGATGAAGTCTGTACCCTGAATCACCAAACTCTTCATGGAATCATTGTTACGGGTAACGTGTCCAAAGAATCTGAAGATTTGTAATTGCACAAGTAACGACAGTTTAAAATTGAGTTCTTTGAATATTTACACGTTAGTCTGATGAGCGGTCCAGCTTATCCTGAGCATGCGGCTACCTAACCGCCACCCAACTCTATTAGACCCTAATGAAGATCTGTCGCCTCTGCATCATAGCTACTCTGCGTCGCGGTCGGTAACGGTCGACATGTGGCACGATCCAGCTTGTAATTGCGCCGACTGTCCGAATGTTTCCGTTATCACCAGGAAATTGTTCGTTTGTTTACATTCTTAGTTATATCGGCACTTGAATTTGTGGGTTTAATGATAAAAATGTTATGTTGGAATGACTGCCGCTCGGGTCAATCTTCAGGTTCTGGTCCATGGGACCACCCATACTGAGTTATAGAAATTCTGACAACCAGCCTTACTGAGGGATGTCATATTACCTAGTAAGTACTGGGTTCTTGAGGTCAGATAAGCAGTATTTCCATATAAAATACAGGTATCCAGCTGCATCCGGTTACACTGGAAGCTGACCTCAACGTAGTTGGGAAAGGCCAGGCAGACAATGAATGATAATGAAACTTTATGTCATAAAAGTATTGCTAGTATATCTCCGAAGAGTACAACCTGCATCTCTGTTTAGCGTTTGTGGACTACGAGAAAGCCTTCGATTCGATCGAGACTTGGACTATACTGCAGTCTCTCCAGCGGTGCCAAATTGACTATCGGTACATCGAGGTGTTG
This sequence comes from Cerastis leucographa, assembly GCA_963082945.1. Taxonomy (NCBI): domain Eukaryota; kingdom Metazoa; phylum Arthropoda; class Insecta; order Lepidoptera; family Noctuidae; genus Cerastis; species Cerastis leucographa. The sequence goes on from OY720370.1 coordinate 7,471,578, forward strand.
AAGTGTTTGTACAAAAACGCCACCATGTCAGTCCGACTTCAGGACCAGACCTCGGAACCTATCCTTTTGCAGCGAGGTGTGAGACAGGGAGACGTCATATCTCCGAAACTGTTCACCGCTGCACTGGAAGATGTCTTCAAGGTTCTGGACTAGAGAGGGCTAGGCATCAACGTCAATGGCAAGTACATCTCTCACCTTCGATTTGCCGACGATATAGTGGTCATGGGTGAGACCATGGAGGACCTCAGTACAATGCTTGATGACCTCAGTAGAGCTTCCGGAAGAGTGGGTCTTAAAATGAACATGGACGAAACCAAAGTCATGTTGAATGCCCATGTAACACCCACTCCTATCAGGATCGGAGACTCTACAATCGAAGTAGTAGACGATTATGTCTACCTGGGACAAACGGTCCAGTTGGGTAGGTCTAACTTCGAGAAAGAGGTCAATCGTCGAATCCGACTCGGCTGGGCAGCGTTCGAGAAGTTGCGTAGTATCTTCTCGTCCAACTTACCGCAGTGTCTCAAGACGAAAGTCAAAAATTAAATGACCAGTGTGTATTGCCAGTGATTACATACGGAACCGAAACGTGGTCGCTCACAACGGGCCTCATCAGAAGGCTTAAAGTCACCCAAAGGGCAATGGAGAGGGCTATGCTCGGAGTTTCCTTGCGTGATCGAATCAGAAATGAAGACATCCGCAAGAGAACCAAGGTTACCGACGTAGCCCGAAGCATTGCCAAGATTAAGTTGCAGTGGGCAGGGCAAATAGCTCGCAGAACGGATGGGCGATGGGGCCGACAAGTTCTGGAATGGCGACCGCGAACTGGAACACGAAGCGTTGGAAGGCCTCCCACTAGGTGGACCGATGACCTGGTGAAGGTTGCGGGGATCCGCTGGATGCGAAGCGCACGGGACCGGTCAATGTGGCGTCACTTGGGGGAGGCCTATGTCCAGCAGTAGACGTCTTTCGGCTGAAATGATGATGATGATGATGATAGTATATCATTTTCCTGTCCTTGTGCCATGTTATATGGCATTAATTTGTCAAGTAAAGCTTGTATAATTAGATCAAAATCGCCGGTGTAGACCACAGCCGCCTAATTATTAGGCAGGCAAGATGAGGAATTACAATCAAGCGAAAGTAGTGGGCGGGTAGTAGTACTTTTCGTTTTTTTGCAAATAAGTTTTTTTTTAACCGTTTTTAGTTTCCATAAATCACATTAATCCATGTTAAGTTTCAATTTTACATTTTAAATAGAAAAAGATACCCAATACCCTTACAGTGTGCCTAAAAAAATTTGAAGAGTTCCTCCAATCTCTTCAGGATCCCATAATCAAATGCTGACCTGATAACCAAGGGACTACCTGGGAAGTAAAGCAATTCAAACAAAAAAAAACCAAATCTGTCCAGGTTTCAAATAATGCCTAGAACTTTGACTAAGGTGATTTGTTTTCGACTTTTACTATCGTTGTGTGTTATTGTTTTCATTTTAAATTACTATTCATTTATTGATTGTTATTTTTAATTATTTGTGTGTATTTTACATTCTTTTAATTTAATTTAATTTCATATAATCTAAACTAATATAATTTCATGTATTCTAATTTATTGTTTTGTGTATCCATTACTGTTTCATGCAGATTATATTCGAATGCAATGTAGATTGTTACTAAATAAATAAATAATCGGATTCGAAGATTCCAATGAATTGAAAACCTCCATTTTTCTTGAAGTTGGTTAAAAATAGCAGCCACACCAAGTTGTAACCCAATACTTCCTTCCCTTCCTTTGATCGCGCCTAGCCTCTAAATCAACCACCGTGTATCTTTTAATATCATCAACAGCTTTCATTACTTCGCACAATGTCACGTGCTTTACAAAGAAAGTGTTACCGAAACATCGCATAGATAAAAGAATAAAACTACTACCTAGCGTGAAACAGCTAGGTGTATCGAATCATTCAGGAACGCGATGTCGTGATGAACCTCCTTCCTTCTTTACATTGTGTTTCTGAACTATCTACATAATTTATTGATGCATTTATCTTTGTACCTAGTGTTTATACACGTAAAGTCACGGATATTAATGACTGGGCAAATTGACTACCAACTGTATTTTAGAATGTTTAAATGCTACTTATCGAAGAATAATTAAAACTAAATATTCAGGCAAAGTCAGACGCCCATGGGTGGCATAAAAGGTCAAGGTTGGGCAGTAACCACACGAAAAAGAAGAACATTTTTTTTTTAATAAATTTTTTTCACTTATTAAATAAACAACAGGACGCTTAGGCTTGTAAGTACTCCTCCAAATCAATGTCATCTGGAAACGTGCCTAAAAGTGTTAAATATAAACATAATAATATTTCAAATCACTGTTTTTGCAATTGGCAGACTTATTAAATGGCTATTTATGTCGTGAGAAGTCTGTGCAGGGTGTCAACATGCTTGACGATTAATTTCCCTGACGATACCTACCTTCTACAGAAAGAAATGTTAGTTGATATGGGAAAATCCGTAATAAACAGTATGATGACAGGTAATAAAGAATCAAAATACAAGATTTCGTTGGCAGGTAATGCCACTGCTTAGTGAGATATAATTTACAGAACTTAATTATGTACCGTGTAGGTATATTTATTTTGTTGGTAATATTTTGTATGTTTAATGTATTTGATCATTTCATTCTTATTCTAGTTAATTTAATGTTTTAATTTTGTATAATTTTACCTAGTTTTTTTTTATTATGTAATTGAACCCTTTTTTGTTTTAATATTATTATCTAGTTTTTTTACAATTTACTCATTTTAAGTATTTTTTAAAAAAAAAGCCAAGGCTTCATTCACCCCTGTCAATCGCTCGCTAGAGAATAAAGATTAAGTAATACTGCTTTGAAATGTAAGGTACTTTATATTATTTTTATAGCCTTTTTTGTAATAGAATATTTGTACACACACATTTGTACAGCAAATAATGCATATTTAATGAACATCATAACACACTAATACTAAGACCAACTAAACAACCCTAACAGAGAGTTGCCACCAGGCTCTATAAATGGCGTTGTGCCTTGCCGGGTGAATTCCTGATTCGCGCTATGGTTTCGTTACAAGTGGTAGTAGTATCCGGGAGCGTTTCGACGACGGTTACGCTAAACTAATAGTAACAGGATGGGTACTGTAGTCCGTGATGTAAATTGTTCTACACGTCGCGGTCGGGGTGCGACGCCCCTCCGGGTCGGCGGGTCCGGGCAGCGAAGAAGCAATTTACACAAAATTAAAAAAAAAAAATGAGATATTTTTTTTTATAAAGTCAGCCGACTTTATAAAACAAAATATCTACTAGCCACCGAATAGAATTTTCAAAGACTTAGATTTTGACCCGATCTTTTTCCTAAAATACAACAAGGTATATGAATGTTAGAAAAAAAACCCAATTGATATGTAGTTAACAAAAAAATATTTGCATCTAATATCAGGAAATAGTCTTGAATCTTTGACAGTCTTACCAAGGGGAAACGTATTACCCCATACTTACTGGGTTGTGGAGTTCACAAAGGCAGTCGCTCCATGCAAAATAAAGGTATTTGGCTGCATCTGATTAGACTGAAAACCGTTAAAAAAGCCTCATTACATACTGCAGTAGTTTCGTTAATTTTCTGAAATAAATAAAGTAAAATAGTGATAATAAAATAAAATTGAAAAGTCATGTCAATGTGCGGGCACATTAAACTAAATAAGTAAATTATTAGTGAAATAAAAACAATACCTATTCGAAGAAGATACAGTCATCGTTTAATTTGCTTCCCAATCAACTAAAATAAAACTTTTTGAAAAATAATAACAACCGCACAGGTTGATGTTCAAGGTTAAGCAGCGCTGGCCAAGTTGGGTCCGTGGATGGGTGACCACCCATTACATACCAAGTTTTTTCCATGCCTAGTAATGCACGATAAGCCGTTAGTCCCGGCTGTTATTTATAGATCTTTGGCAGTCGTTTAAAAGTCTGAGACTTTCTACCGAAAGTCTCAGACTTTGAGTTTGTGAACTTGAGTTTACTTAACATGACTTTTCTTGACTTGAGTTTCGGTCGGTTTTAACCCTTGGGCTATCATATTACCAAGTACTAACTGTGTTGTGGCGTCTGGTATGACTGGAAACCACTGGGCAAGTGATAAGAATTTTAATTAATCAATTAAAGATCCCTCTCACATAGGTCTCAAATCCAGGATAAAAAAAAACTAATACAGAACATAAAAATAATATCTGTCCCACAGACATCAAAACCTACTAATATTAAACGAACGAACTAATTATCAATATAATATGACAAGAATACAACAAAAGAAAAACGTTACGCGTAAACCAATAGAAACCCTATCCGAGCGAAAATGAGACAGCAACACAAATCGAACGTGTAAGAAAGAGGTAAATATATCTATCTCAGTGTCGCGTTAGACAGTGAAAGTGTAATCAACTCAAGCGCATGTAGAAAGCCTACAATAGTTTAATTTTCTTCTTTTTTTCCTTATTTCGGCAGCACAATAGTAACAATGATTTGGTTTTTTAGTTTGTTTATCGAAATCGAAAGTTATTATCGATCTGTTACGTCAGTTGAGACGGTTTTAAATAATATTTTGGCATGAATCACAAGCTTGTCAAAACTATTTCACTTGTATTGTGACATGCAGCTAAGCATTTGGGCTTTTTAGGGTTCCGTTGTCAAATGGCAAAAGGGAACCCTTTATAGTCCGTCTGGCTGTCTGTCCATTTGTCACAGCCATTTTACTGCGAATATATTTTGCTAGTTTGTGGTTTTACACAGTATTCATAAAGTGAAGTATTTTCTATAGAGAGCAAACGTCACACTTTCAAGGGTAGAAGAAGATTAAATCTATCGTTTCATAATTTGTATTACAATAATATAATATTGTGCATAATTTATATTGTTTAATCTCAAATATCTTAGAGTATGCTTAACTCTGGTCATAGACATCTACTATAAAAAAGTTCAAAAACTAAAACCCGCTCTAAAAATAACGCTCTAAAAAGTATGAAACAAGAATATTTATTGCCGTGGTCATACGCCATTTTGCCCTAAAGTTTATGATGTAGATGGCATACAACCACGGCGTGTGTTTAAATTTTTTGAAATATAAGCCCTTTCATCTTTTTTCCATCTACTCTACTGGTCCAGTGGTACCGTAAGTATTTGTAAAATACATATATTGCGTTCCCTACTACACTACCTAACCCCTTTTTTTATAGGTTTTTTCAGTAGTGTAGAAGGGAAGGAGGCTATAACACTGGTATTTCACACTTACCGATTTCCGTATAAATAAGAAAAAAAAATACCTACCCATTTTATTATTGGTTCGGGACGAGATTCATAAGTATAGTTACCTCCTTGAACTTGACGAGGATGCAAAACAACACCTTGTAGGTTATGCGAGCCTTTAACCAGCGGACGCTAAAGACGCTTCCAATGATATCTCATTTGTCAAAATTATGATAAGGACTTCAGAAGTTATGAGGGAACAGATGAACGTTTAGTTCCCTTCAAAATGGTTGAGTTGAATGATGGCTGATACATGCGTCATGTTCGTGAACGGGCGCTGTCAGTGGTGACTGGTCATCTCTTAGCTGCCACGGTTTATTTTAATTAAGTACTTTATATATTTTTTAATTTTTTATTACTGATTTAATCTTTTAATACTTTGGACGCTCTTAACCTGCCCGTATTTCTACATCGTTCTCACATATTTGTAATTCTTAACATGAAATGGTTATAGTAGGTATGGAAAGAGGATGTTAAGTTAAATTATTAAAACTTATAACACCCCTCTTTTTTGGTCGTGGGTTAAAAACAATGTCACACATTGTTCCAAAATCCTCATCAAAATAAGCTTTCATGTCCGCTTCAGGTAAAATGGTATTTTCACAAAATAACCAACAATATAAGCCTACGGTCCAAATGAAAAGCCGTCTGCATAAATAATCTTGTTGTGTTTAAGCCAATGTAATAATTAAGGGTCTGAGCCTAAACCAGCGCCAGGGGGGTAGTTTGTAATTAAATTGTACAACTACACAAGAAATTGAAGAGTTTATTATTTATTTATTTAGGTAACGTGAATTAAGGCTGTGTTGTTGAATTTTAGAAATAAACAAGGTGTTGTTTTGCATCGTCAAATTCAAGGAGGTAACTTTGCTAATGATTCTCGCCCCGAATCAATGATAAAATAGGTCGTAATTTTTTTATTTTTTTATTACGGAAATCGGTAAGTGTACTCTGTTTGTTTGTTTGTTTGTTACCTTTTCACGACTAAACGGCTTATCGGATCTTAAAGAAATTTGGCAAGAAGATAGATTTCAACCTGGAGAAGGACATAGGCTATATATCATTACGCTACGGCCAATAGGAGCGGAGCAGCAGTGAAAAATGTTGCGAAAACGGGGAAAATGTGACGCAGACGAAGTTGCGCGGGACTAGCTAGTCAACAATAACCTAGGAACCGTAATTTATATTGATTATTTATGTCTTTTCTGACGACCTCCTGAATTTTGACGAGGTTGCAAAACAACACCTTGTATAGACTGGACTTGCTTGTGCAAATTTTCTTCTGGCAAGTTGTGTTCTTAAATCATCTACCTAGCTTTTTCCCAATTATGTTCGGGTCCGCTTTCAGTCTCACTGGATTCACCTGAAAACCAATTATTACATGGAGCGACTGGCTCTATAATCATCATAACCCAGATAGTACAAGGGAATACAGTACTCCTTGGTAATGACTGGTTGTCAAACTTTTGGGGTCACTATGACTACCTGTAAAGACTGCCAACGACTTACAAATGACAGCCGTGACCAACGGCTTAACGTGCTTTCCGAGGCACGAAGGGAACTCAGTATGCAATGGTTGATCACCCATTTACAGACCAACCTAGGCAAGCGCGGCTGAACCGAATGATTGACCTAAGCGGCTGTTATAATTTAGCCACGAGGTCCTCTTTAATATGGTCTTATCATTCAGATTTAGCCTGTCCCCATGCTGTCCCGATGCAAACCACCGTCTTTCCGACCTCGCTGTCGAGGTCCGTCGTGACGTCCTGCTCGTTGCCCTTCCCGACCCTTGCTCGAGCCAGCCCGCGATTCTGTGCCAGTAGTATTAAATTAGCCCCTAAATAATGATATCATCCAGATCCAGCCTGTTCTCTTGCTGTCCTCCCCCAGCGACGCCCTAAGCCAAGGCTCGTACCCTACAGGGGGTGCCCTTAGCGTGTAGTCGTTTAGTTTGTAAGTTTCTTTAAGCCCTAGCTGGAGGCCTTACACTCAAGGCACCCACAGGATAGTCCGGTTAAGCAGACGACAACATCCTAGGTTGAACTGCGAGATGCCATTAAAAATAAAAGTGGTCTTAAAATGAATATGTTAATTAAATATGTATAAACTTACAAAAATATGATTGAGTAAGAATGACGCTGCTGTTTTTAATGTTGTCTGCATTGGAAACAGCAGGGTGATTGTGTGACCCACAAACAATTTCAATGCCTTTCATGCTGACATTGTGGTTTGCAATGTGAGGTTGTTACATACGCATAACATCACGTATGTTATTTCTGGATTAGATTAGATTAGATTCATTTATTAAGGATTAGACAGAGGGGCTGCTGACTGTTTGAAAGAGATACCGTGGCCCTGGAACAAAATTTTTAGAATATGTAAATAAGAGGTTTGAACCATCAAAACAAACTATCCCCTGAGACCAACCACATTGAATACTCTCAAAAATAAGGTAAGAAAACAAAAAGAAAACAAAAACAAAAGTAAGGTTTACACAGACTATAAGAGCTTGAGAAAACACGATATACGAATATAAACAAAGGTCCTTGTTTGTCTACAAATAAGGATGAAATCCACGCAAATTTCAGGACAGGTGATGAATAATATTTTTCATTACTTTTCCTCTGGCTCTTATCTCACTACAATTAGGTTCGGAATGCAGTGTATTTCTCACTCGTGGTTGTTTTTATTTATTTCTACAAGAGATTTATTTTCAAAGACTATTAAGTAAGTTCAACGTGGTTCAATTCCTATAGTAGGCGATGTTTTTTTTTATTTTTTAATCTCATCATAGAGGTATATGAATTCAAAGCCTAAATATTTTATGAATACACTAGCGGCCCGTCCCGGCTTCGCACGGGTGGACATTTTTTTTAAACATTATTTTTTTTAACGTGATTAATAAATATAATTTAACTTCATGCTAATTAAAACGTACTTACAAGACTAAATTTTTCCAAATGTTCTAAATAAACAAAACGTATTTTTTTTGTTGTTTTATATATTTTATGTTTAGGGGTGTAATTTTTTTAGTCATGTAATTTTTTTATGTATATTAATTTTAAGTTTTTATTTTGTAATAGTTTACCTTAAAGCTTCACTGTACACTATGTTGGTAGTGGTATTTGTACTCGTAGGTGATAACAAAACATTAATTTTCAGGAGATCCTACTCGAGAAAGAGCAACATACAATTGCCCATGAGAAAAGCACTCTTTCCTTAGGTTGATGCCAACCATCGAGAAAGTTTGTCCCTGGGATTTATTTATTGTAAGGGCAAACGATATCTTTACAGGAAATTGTAACCTTTTAAAAGTTATAGGCAAAATCGTCGGTATCGTCGGGATCCGCGGAATGTGAGCGAGCTGACCGGCCGCGGGGCCCATGATGATAGTTGCTACAATAACATTGTCTCTTAATTCCTTTATCAAAAGTATTGTACCATTACACATACTGGGAGGGCTTAAATTTCTCAATAGCATAACCTACCTACTATGCGAACACCCCTCTCCCACACTTCCGTGCCATCTCTCTCGCCGCGTTGCTCGCTGCGCTGCGTGGAGCCACAACGGCGTGTTAGCGTGTAATTTTTGTTTATATAGATATTTTTAATTTCGTAATATCTTTTGAATGGAATGTCTGATTTTAATAATTCAAAAAGTAATTAACAGGTATTGAAACTGTCTTGAATACGAAATAGTTTATTTGGATAAGAATTAATACAAAGGTATGGATAACATGGCCTGATTTCGATCGGCATTTCTATAAACTTTTAAAATGTAAAAAAGTAGTTATAGTGACATAACTACAATAGTTGGAGATATGGTTTTGCGAAGTTTTTTGTTGATATTGATATGTTCTATAATATTGTAGAACATTTTTTTGTTCTATCATCAATACTTTCCGCAGCGCATGTGATGAAAGACATTTTATGGCTCATTGTTTTACAGGTACTCCTTTTCTTCTCCTAAAATTGTTTGTCCGAAAATCATTTTCCATAACACGTTTGCTATAAACTTCAATAACCATAATGTTCAAAATCCCTAAATTTTGTTTAGCATAATTATCGTTAGTTCTAAAAGTATTCTGTCATAATATCGTGTACTATAATAATTGAATCTCCTAATTTTACATGACCTAAAGTCATATGTCCTAAGTATTATGTTAAATAATGTGTATTACTCCGAATGTTCATTTATAATAATTTTTTTAGGTCTAAAACATTTGCTAAAAATTAGGTTTTAGTAACAGAAACGAATCGCTGTAAATCCGACTCCACGCAGTCTTGTCCGCTCTACCCCTAGAGTGTAATTTAAAATCGCGTAGGCGCGGAGGGGCGAGGCGGCCCGGGAGTTGAGGAGCAGGTGGTTGTAACACTCGCCGCCGCGGCTGAGGCTGGCCGGCGAAGCCGGCCATCAAGCCGAAGCTGCGGAGGTGAGCGTTAAACCTATCTGCGACGATAAACTCGCGTGGGACCGCCGGAGTCCCGCAACGCCGGAGCCGTGACGGAAACCATGCCTGCTGCATGTTGCATGCTTGCTTGCATGGTGCATGCTGCGAGCTTGCTTGCATGCTGCGTGCCTTCTTGCATGCTGCATGCTTGCTTGCTTACACAAACCACATGTTCACAATCAACTGCTTTATTGAGTACATGTATACTATATTTATTTGTGTATAATAAAAATTATATATTAAATTTGTTCTAAGAATATTATTATTATAAATAAACATTAAGTAATTTGAATTTAGGACTTAAAACTTTTATTGAAAACGATTTTATGTCTTTTGTATATTATTGATTGTAATATTTATGACAAACGGATTTCGGACATATAATATTTAGAGATTTCAATTTTATGGCATGTGATATTATGTGATATTAAGTTCGGGTAAATTATCATTCGGACAAATGATGATTAGGGCAAAAAAAGTTATGGCACTTTAAATTATGGATAAAAAAGTTAGGTGACACAATAGAAAAAAGGTTTACACCTTGGGTTGGTTTTAGTAGGAATTTCTAAGGATCTCTATTTTTTTCTAGTAATAAATATAGCCTATGTTACTCAGTGATAATGTAGCTTTCTAACGGCAAAAGAAATTTTGAAATCGGTTCAGTAGTTTTTAAGTTTATTCGTTACATACAAAAATACAAATCTTTCCTCTTTATAATATTATTATTATATTATTATAGTGTAGAAGTGTAGATGTAGATTTTAATTGTGTTTATAAATATATCATAAACTAGCTGATCCCGGCATGCGTTGCAATGCACTCTTTCCTACACACTACCTACCTACTACTACCTACCTACTAATACCTACCTACTACTACCTACCACTACCTACCTACTACTACCTACCTACTAATACCTACCTACTACTACCTACCACTACCTACCTACTACTACCTACCTACTACTACCTACCTACTACTACCTACCTACTACTACCTACCTACTACTACCTACCTACCTACTACTACCTACTTACTACTACCTACCTACTACTACCTACTACTACCTACCTACTACTACCTACCTACTACTACCTACCTACTACTACCTACCTACTACTACCTACCTACTACTACCTACCTACTACTACCTACCTACTACTACCTACCTACTACTACCTACCTACTACTACCTACCTACTACTACCTACCTACTACTACCTACCTACTACTACCTACCTACTACTACCTACCTACTACTACCTACCTACTACTACCTACCTACTACTACCTACCTACCACTACCTACCTACCACTACCTACCTACTACTACCTACCTACAACTACCCACAGAAAAGTTTAAACTTTTTATAACATAACGTAGGACTAGCGGTTACGGGATCTCCCTTTATTTGTTGCTCTTTATTAACTATAGGCACTCTCACCTTCTCCAAAAATAGAAGAAAATGGAAGTCACCGAAGAAAATCTAATGTTATTTCACAATCGATAACAAAGATGCACGGAGACTAGATGTGGCACGAGAAAACTGTTGCGACTATTTGGGCTGTAATGACACTAAATACGCGCAATATACAGTATGTTAGGTTAAACGAGGGACATATTGAGGGAGGGTATTCAGTATTCGATTCTCGTCCCAATTATGTAAAAAAACCTATAACGTATATAGAAGAATTTTTAATGTTTTGTTTAGTGCCTAGATATTTTGGACTGTCCTAAGCCAGGTAAGTTTAAAGTATGAGGGGAAAATGGATTATACCTAAGAGTCATTGCCCCGCTCACATGTTCTGCGATAGTATTAAGTCGCTAGCGCAAGGGTGTATACACGTTGCGTGTCATTTGCGAAAATTTTGGTATGGTTCTGTCTGTTATTTATCAGTGTTTTATTTTTGTTTATATTTTTATTCGTATCATGTTAGCATGTACTATTATGGGTTTGAATATGTCCCTCGTTTAAACTAACATACTGTATATTATTTAACTAGCTGTCCCGCGCAACTCCATCTGCGTCACATTTTCGCCGTTTTCGAAACATTTTGCCTTGCTGCTCCGCTCCTATTGGTCGTAGCGTGATGATATATAGCCTATAACCTTCCTCGATGAATAGGCTATCTATACTGAAAGAACTTTTAAAATCGGGCCATAGTTCCTGATATTAGCGCGTTCAAGTTTGGATTACATTATAAAAATGAGTGGTAGGAATTTTCCGTAAAAACTTTATCGTTATCTATTCAATATTATAAATGTTAAGATTCGTGAATATTCTATTCATTTTCCACGTCACAATTTGCCTGCTCATGTTTGAAAATTAGATTTGTGGCCTTTTAATTAGCTTACTTCTTGATATGCATGGGATATTGTTGTCTAGAGTTGTATATGATCTTTTAAAAGACAATAACATCTAAAGTCACCGGGCCAAACTGATCAACAGACAAAAAAAGCCAAAACAAATATTCATTAATAAAATCTTTACTGTATGTTCAATGTTTCTCGACTATCACATCTAGCATATCTACATCCCTATCATCAAGTGTAACCTATTGTTTTATTTTTATTCGACAGCATTCAATGTCTCGCTTTTAATAATAGGGTTATTCTGAAATTGTTTCAAAGGTATTCTCAGACTTTAATAGAAACACAAATTTATTAAAACTTAAGTCTATTCAATCTTGTTTATGTTTTAAGAAATACAAATACTCTAGATTATTAAACAAATAAATCTAGACCAACTTAAAACAATTTTAATATCTTAAACTCATTAGTCACAGTCTGCTAAATCTCAACAATTCAGATTTTATTTTAACAAAAAAACAATTGAACTAATTCACTAAAAACTTAATAAATTCAAACAACGCTATAAACACTTGCTTTGTTTATAATAACATTATAATGACATTGACAATACAAAAGTTCTAAGTTTAATCAGAAATAAAATCATCTTGTCACTTGAAAAGTGGCAAGTGCCATGCAATTTTACACCACAAGAGGCATGGTAATAACCATAATTTTATAAACAAACAGAGTGTGTAAGTTTATTTATACTTGAGAAATGATCTGACTTCACTTGTGTTTTTTATCAGAAAAGTACAACTTAATCTTTCATCACTGCAGGTCTCCCGTGGCAAAACAGGCAAATAAAGACCCAACTTGAGGGAATTGTGGATCACAAAATGATTTATGTGAAAAAAATTGTATCACGACAGCCTTTTACAATTATGGCGGAATGCATGCTTTTGGGTTCTAAGATAAACCAGATCAAAATAAAATTCCATTTTTTCAAAGTGTTGTACATTGCGTTATCCTATACGAAAAAAGAGTTTCTCACATATGACTTACCAAGTTACCATCATATAATTTACCAACCACTCAAAAAATAAATACCGAACACAAACAGACAAACAAAACCAAAACTTTCTTACGAACAAATTGCAGAATCGCCACACTTTTTTACCACTTACAGTGATAGCTTCAAAGAAATCGTTCGTTCTTACTTCTTATTTTTTTTAACCAACTATATAAGAACTGGAGTCTCCCTTTCTTGCTTATTGCGCGAATCACCATCAGCGAGAAAATGTATAGAGAAGTGACGGTTTTTGTCGCCCTATGTGGAGTTACTCTAGCTTCATTGCTAGACGGTGATATCGACTTGATCGACGGAGTGCGGTTAGCAAAAATACCAGTGACAAACTCTTTAGAAGATGAAGGACGGTCCTTCGGAGAGAATTCTCCTCTATACAGGATGGCAAAGTTCTTGCAAGGACATGAGCTCCATGTGAAGTTACCGAATTTGATTGAAAAGGATCGCGTGACGCAGTTTTTGGCTGATTCGCTGAAGGTTGTCGATGAAAGCTATAAGGAGAATTCTGGTAAGTTTTGTGTTTTATACGAAGTGATTTTTAGTGTGTGATCAAAATGACGTGATTCATTTAGTCGAAAAGTGTCACGTCATCATTATTATTGGGAGCTTGGTTTCATCCAATTTAGTTTATGAAGTCAAAATCAATCCACGATTAATTAAGAACGTGTTCACAAGTGCTATTGCTGTAAGATCAGAGGAAGACCAAAGGATGGACTGTATGAAAGAGGATATGGCAAGAAACGAGGTTTCTGGTTAGATGACGAGTAATAGAAAAGTATGGAAGAAGAATTATGCTGCGACCCCAAATAAATTGGGATAAAGCAAGAAAATGATGACGAAGCGCTAGTGATCTATATTGATTTATGTTAAGACCGAAATTGTACCAACACTTATCGCAAATAAACTGATTTGATTTGATTTGATTTGATTGCTGAGCATGAGGTTATTGGTTTCAATCACCAGGTCATGCAAAGTATTATGAGGTTTTTCTGTCAGGAAGTTCTCAGTGGCAGTCCGATTTGTACTTTCGGTTCTTGGAGACTCTCATCCGTTGCATGGGACTTGAATATAACTAACAAATTGTATGGGTACCTTCACTTTTTTCGATTCTTGGAGACTCGCATCAGTTGCATGGGACTACATAACTGGCAAATGGTATTGGTACAATTTTTTTAATGCTTGGGGAAACAAAAGAGATTTTATGTGAAACTATCCACATTATCTGACAAGAAAATTACATCACGTGTCCCACATCTGTGGCCAAAAATAAAACCTCCGCCCGTCTCTTCATCACATAATATTTTCCCAAAACATAAAACTTCAAACAACGACCTGTCACTTAAAATGTCTGCAAAGTATGGCTGATCTAATTTCCGGTGGAACACAATTTCCGCTTTCCATCAACGTTCACTCAGCCGGGCTGACTCTAAAGTGATTGTACTTTTATAATCAATAGATTGCGGTAGGGAAATATTGTTTCTTTGTAGGGTTCCGTAGCTGAATGGAAAAAAACAGAACCCTTATAGATTCGTCATGTCTGTCTGTCTGTCTGTTTGTCCTTAAGTAACAACCACTTTATTCTGATACTAATAAGATTATACACTTGGTATGTGAATGTATTCTGTAAACCGCTTTACGATTTTCATACAAAAAATAAAATAAAAAAGATTAAGGGGGAGCTCCCCATACATGGAAATGAAACTACAAAATGTTGAATTAAAACTTCTGGCGAAAGATAGGTCTTTAAAAATGACATTGATATTCCTAAAACCTTTATGGTAAATCTTAAAGTCAATCGTTTGAAAGATAGGCACTTCCAAAGTGTTAAAATGTGTGTCCCCCCTCTTATTTCTAAAGTACGAAAAGGAAAATTCTGAAAAACTGTTGGATTCTAGAACGTAAAAAATATAACGACAATTTGTTTAAATAACATTTGATGTTTTTTGTTGTGAGATAAAGGACTTTTTCATCAAACTGCAGCAGTAACTTTTTTTTTCTTGAACATACTATGAACAGCAAATTTAGTTTTGCTATTTTTTTTTTTTCTTTATTTATTTAGGGACATTTATAACCGCAGTGCGTATGTCAGTCCCATCGTACCCTAAATACACGTTTATCATATCTGGGCCATGAATCTAAACAGACTCTTCGCATCATCGCCATTTGGTTGAGCCAGGATTTTGCTATTGAATGTTATAAAATACAACATATGAATGAGTCTTAAAAATAATTTTATTATATTTTTTGATGCTATGGAACTCTGTGCGCGTGTGAGTACGACTCGCACTTGACCGGTTTTTTTATTTGATTATGAGGAACAGAACTGGGGGATGGGCCAAGCACGTGGCAATCTCTGTTAATAAGTGGTCTATTCAGTGGCTTATATTGCTTTTGGCAATCTATACCTCACTCAACTCAACTGTGTATGTGAAGTGATGATCAAAGGTCATCACTTAAAGCAACGCCTGGTGAAGTCAAATGTGGTTGGGTAGCCAGTATTTTTTTTTTCTTTTTCGTATGGGAAATCATCAAATGACTTCTACCGCTCTGGGCGGAGCGGAATGGAGTGTCAGACTTGTACTGACTAAAACCCATCCATGTTCCTTCTTAGCCCTTTGGGTTCCAGGGCCACGGTATCTCTTTCGAACAGTCCCGCAACCCTGGCAGGCATCGGCCCTCTCGGACCCCTTACGGACCCTTCCCTTCTGGACGTACGCGCCGTCGACACGGCTTGTCGTCATGAGACGGACGGACTACCCAGTTCCCCCTGGGTTTCCAAAATCACGTTAAATCCTTAAGAGTGGCTGTCATTTTTAGATCTTTGGCAATCGTTACGGGTATTCAGGAGCCCAGAAACCTGATAATAACCTGTCTTAGGGCCTTTTTATTGTCATGCGTGTTTGTGCCCGCATGCGTGCTGCCCGCAACCTATCGTATCATACATGTTTTTACTGTCATGCGCGCCACACGCGCGCCGGCGTGGCGATAATAATCTGCTCCGCGTGCGGCCCGCAACAATCATGGCTGCCTGGCCTGCATGCGGGCGCAAACACGCATGACGATAAAAAGGCCCTTACCGTACTCTTAGGTGACTTTACACTACTGATACATAATCCGAAAATAGGAAATTTGTGTCAAAAAAATCTGCCTCTGTTACTGGTCGCCATTAAGATTGTAGGTTCAAAACCCGACAGACACGTTAATTTTTGTAATTTATCACTATTATTCTCAAAACGGTGCTAAGGGATATGAGTGGTGTAACGCGAATGGATAAAATAACAAAACAATGAGTACGTAACAGGAAGTCTGAAAGTGACGCCGTTAACTGAAAAGCTGTGTGGTGATTGGTTGTCGTGGTATGGGCACGTGATGCGGAGGAATGAGGAAGTTGCTCTGGGAAAAAAATGAGTACGAATGTGGATAGCTTTATGAGTAGATAAGACCAAAAAAATGATGATTGTTTAGACTGTGTGAAGGATGATATCGCTAGAAAGGAGGTAACTGCTGAGATGACGAGTAATTGAGAAGTATGGACGAAAACACAGAGAGACTTGTGTGGAGGCTTGTAAATGGCTTGTCGTTGTTAAATTACTATAACTTTTGTATTGTTAGCTGTAAGCCACTCAAACTCAGTTAAATAAAAGAAAACCGCACCGAGCTCAAATAAATAAGGGCAAGACAATGATAACTCTCAATACTACAACTACAATACTAGTCCGTCGTATAGCAACCCTCTCCCTCTTTCAGCAGTAAAAAAAAATGGCAGAAGAGGCTTGTGCATAAATAATAAATAAATAATAGAAAAGAAAATAAAAAATAAGAAAATTTGTTATATTTTTTTTTCTTTTTCTCATAAATAATCTTTGAAAGTCTGATTTTAAAGTATTATTAACGGTTGCCTGCGACCTTCGTTCATGTGAAATTATTATAAAATATGACTACCCGGATTTTGTTAACAAATTCAAGGCTTTTAATTTTTTTTTCGCAGATCTCTATCTTTTTTATAAAAGAAGCCTAAGTTATTCCTTATAACATCAGCGCTCAGCATCTGCTATTAAAATTACAGTTAAAATCGGTCCATCCGTTTCAGAGATTACCCAGAGCAAACAGACAGACAGACGGACACACGCTCACATTTCACTGCTGACTTCATCTTCTGGGAGCTTATTCTACGTTCTGGCTGTTCGGTTTCTTAAAGAGTTTTTATGATGGCCAAGAACTTATTACTCAATACTTTTATTGCATTCCACATGTTATTCTTGGGTGGTAAACTTATAATTAGATCATATGGACGCTGTCGGGCACAGCAAATAAGTGAAGTTGGAGAGAGGAAGCTTTTATAAATTATATACAAACAAACTACTATATTAAAATAATGATGTAGGTACTTTCTGAGGTAAACTAATATCTTGAAAGTAAAATATAGAAAGGGATATATTAAGACATGTTCATAATAAGAATTTATAAATAGTCTCGAGTAGGTACTTAAGTTTATGACTTTATAAGTCTATCACTTAGATATTCGTTTACCGAGTAGTAACTTTTATTTATCAAAAATATTTTAAGTTTTTTTTTTTTAATATGTTAATTTTTTCTCCTTTTTTAATTAATTCAGGCAATTTATTATACAATTTAATGGACATTACATAGGGACTTTTATAGTGCATTTTTAATTTAGAAATTGGTAGATATAGCCTAGCTCGGTGTCTGAGTAGAGAGCGTGTCTGGATGTCTTCGCGTTTGGAATAAAATTCCTGATGTTTCCGCACAAATTTGCATGTTTCTAAAATGTAAATACAAGGAAGGGTTACAAAATTAAGTTTCTGAGAGTAAGGTTTGCAACTATCTGTTTGCTCTATGTTTACCAGGATTCTGATCAATTTATTTTGCAGGGTGAAAAGTGTTTGTGCACCTGTGCTGTTTCCCCAAAGGGTGACACCATAGCTAAGCCATGCATAGGCATAAGCATAATAGGGTACTTAGTAGATGTTTTCTCTCCGTTTGAATAATTGATTGAAATCTTGAAGGTGCCTGTTTAAGATTAATTTGTTCCCTATTGTTACATTTTGATGGAAACAACTATTATTGAATATAGGTTTCGGTTATCGAAATTTCGCAAGACAAACTTTGAGGTTTCAAGGTTGAAGGATGATATAAGATACGGTTTAGCTAAACTTTTATCATGTATATTCGCCTTAGTTTCGGGCGCTGAAATTCTGACAGAGTTTTATTTTAATTAAGTTAGTTAATGTTTTAAACTATAGTGTTTAGTAACAACTTACTTAATTTCTTATTAATGCTATTTCTGCTCCTGTTCGTATTGGCTTTGAACAGGTTTAAGAACAGAAATATAATCATCACCAGAAATATCTATGTCTGTGTAGGTTTTTTTTTACTAAAAATGACGCAAAATAATGGTTTTCACCCCTTCTGACCGCCCGAAACGACTGTCCAGGATCTACAAAAAACAGCCAAAACCAACTGCTTACCGCGTTTTGATTCTATTTGATATTATATTCTTGTGAAATGCGTACCCCGCCCCGTGATGAAACCGAATATCAGTACTTTACATATCAACATGATTTGGGGCTTCTGACTACCCGCAACGACTGCCAAAGAGCTATGAAATGAAGAAAAATACTCATCCATGAACCGACTTATCTTAAAGATCAAACTGTCCGGCATTAGCCGCAATCCCCTCTGATACTTTGAAAACCACATCTGTTCATGTAGTCTGATGTTATCGAAATTATTTGATAAGATGGGGTATAATATATCCATCTCGGGCAGTGGAGCCCAACACAAAACATGCCACACCTTCCCGTGTTGCACAATTAATTGCACCCTCCAAGACTTGAATGAGGCAAACGACAGAGCTGTCCAGGTCGTTACGTACTGGCTGGACAAAATCTGAGTCATTGATTCGAGAAGAAGAAGAATCGAAGTTATGTATAGCAAGAGCGAAGCCGATGATGTTAATTTGTTTTCTTTTCCCAGTAACTGGCAGAGGGAAGGGCGGCGGTGGCGGAGGCGTGGCCCTGATTGGACTCATGTTCGCCAAGGCGCTTGGAGCCATGGGTATCGGTGGACTGGGTCTTCTGACTATGAAGGTAAGTTGCTGTAGAGATGTTGTGCTTGTGCAAGAAAAAAAAACAAAGTGGGCGAAATATCACGTAGATCATTAGTGACTAGCAAATGACTTTTGTAACCATCATATTATTATGCAGTAATGTATTCGGATTGTGACAGAAAAGGGTGCAGATATTTTTCCTGGTATTTTTAAATCTTTGATTATTTATTATCATGTAGTTAACGCGCCAATATTTCAACAGAATTTAAATTCGACGAATATATTTAATATTGGGTTGACCGAGTTGACAAACCAATTTTCAGCAATGAGTTTTTATTTTTCTCTTTGCCAAAAAGCGTTTGTCAATTCGAAATTCGAATGTTCAGTTACGCAATTAGACTGCGGTCATCGATGCAACTTTTTCGGGTTTCCGATGGTACGATTTTATTTTCGGGTGAAATAATCGCGTCACGAAGGCCACTGAAAAGTTCGCTCGACGATCAAGCTTTACAAAATCAGTATACGGATTTTTCATTGTATGGGAAATCTGACAGCAACTTTTTTCAAATTCTAATGAGTTTTTGAATTTGTTCCAAACAACAAGGCTTATAATTTGCGAAACATTATAATGTTTCACAAAGCGTGATGATAATAAAATAACACAGACGACAGGAGACAGGCGAAAATACGACAGTTTGACAATTTTACAAGTTACGTTCATGTATTGTGGCACCGCTCGTTACGCTCGCTTGGCTCGCGCGTTTATGGTCACAGTTCTAACCTAACCTAACTCATTTAGTTGTGTTGCTCTATATGATCCTGTTATAATGAATCTTAGTTTGGCCTAGGACGAACTAGTTTAGCCGGAAATCGGCTTTGGCCGGTACCATATATGTACATCGTTAACATTGATTAAAGTGACATATGACATCTTTAGCATTCACTGAAGTAGAACGCAACTATGGGTTTGACAAAGATAGCTAGCTACAGGAAGTTATATAGGACCTTATTCGAAGATCCGCCAATAGGGGATAATCCTATTTTTTTTTCTTTGTCCGTCGGGTAGTTTATTGAAAAGTATTGGACACGTATTTTTTCTTTTTTCACGTGGTCATAAAATTGCGGAGATATATTGAGTTTAAATGGCGCATGACGTCACGTGTAGGTAAGTTTTATACCCACTTGTGACGTAGTAAGCCCCCACTCTCCAACTTTAATGAGTTCTAACTAAGTATTTTTTTGATATTTTGAGAAAACAAAAAATACGTCTCTAATATTTTTGTATTACCTGTCTGACGGACAAAATAGAATGTCGTTTTCTTTACCCAGTCCGATCCCCTATTGCGGCCAAGAAATTCGAAGAATACGATTTGGTGGGTGTTTTCAACTGTCGTGTCAACAAAAGGTCGAGTTTGTTCAAAAATGGATTTGGGAAGGCTCTTACAATATGGGTGTTAGTCTCTGTCTATTACCTCCTCCCGCCACACCAAGCATGTACAGTATCTAGAACACGGGCCGTCGGTGTTCTTCGTCACGCTGTGCGGGCTGGCCCGCTTATCCGTAGTAATTACACACTTTTCCCAATTAAAACCACTGTACAATCATTGTATTTTGTTCGTTCTAAACACACGAAATTTCCATGAGCGCTTTTGAGTGAGTTTTGTGTTTAAAAGAGGTTAAGGTTTGATGAATTTGGACTATTAAGAATATGTCCTTATCTATTATTTTATTTGTGTATTATCTACCTAGCCTTTCTTTACTATATTGGGGTCGGCTTAAAGTCTAACTGGATACAGATAAAACAATTATTTTTCCGACCACTTGGTAGGGTGGTCGAATTTTCGGGCCACTGACTACCTGTAACGACTGTCAAAGATCTACAATTGACAGCCGGGACCAACGGCTTAACGTGCTTTCCCAGGAAACGGAGGAAACTCGGTATGTTATGGGTGGTCACCCATCCACATAAAGCCTAGGCAAGCGCGGCTTAACCTGAAATTGATTGATCCGAGCGGCTGTTATTATTAAGGCAGGAGCTCCTTATTATTAAGAATACGTAAATTTATACTTATATTAAAAAAGGAATAAGTCGGTTAAAATACGAAAGTCTCTAAGGGGATTCAAGTCTTTGCATGAGATTATGGAATCAACATTTATCAATACGTGGGACAAACCGTTCATTGTTTTGGTTTCTACAGGCGCAGTCCTAGCTACTGTTTCATACTATGATCTTTTCTTACCAAACGGTCCAGAGTTCCAGTTAGGTAACAATCATAAAGAGTTCGTATTGCACCAACTTTCCGATGATCAAAACATTTTTGCCTTCTCAATTCTTATCCCTGATAGAAAGTCACTTTTTTAGGCTCTCCGTCTATTGTGGATACTGTGGTAGTCTTGTTATAAAGTAGTGACAGCTAGATTAATAGTACATTATGGTACTAGTGTGTAATGTTGGTGATTACCGCTGAGGCGCCATTGAGACCCGAGCCGTTAGGTGAGGGTCTTAAGAGAGCCGAGGACGGTAATCACCAATACACACGTGTATCATACGACGTTTTTCAACACACTTGTGAATAAAATAACAATAAAAACTCATTTTATTTAGTAGATAATAGATATTTTTCCTAGGAGTTTTCAGGTAGTAAACTTTCCATAATGTTAAGGGCTTCACATATCGGGTTTATATCGGGCGGTGTACAACATAAATCATTTTCTTCGTAACTAGTACCTACTTGTAGACATTTTAATTAATAAATAACTATAATTTCAACAGTGAAAACGAGTTTTGAAAAATGATTCGCTATGGTGGGAAAAATTAATCAGTTTTCATATGCGCGCGCATTGCGATCAGCCATAAACTAAAGGGATGAGGTTTTTTTTTTTATTTTCCGCGCATAGGATTTGCGCTTATTCTGCCACGTACAAAATGGGGAATTTAAAGTTTTCTTTTATTACAGAGAAAACAAAAGTTATATTTGAGTGAAAGTTTTATTTATTAAACACGAACGAGTTAAAATTATCTATTTAAATAAGAAGTTGCATGAAATGAGCAAGCAATAGATTGAACACGATCTTTTTTTTTGAATAAAAACTTTTTTAAGAACAAAGCACCTCAACCAATAAAATTAAAAAAAAAAACTATACTTAACTCACTAGTGAGTTATAGCAAAGAAAAAGTCACAGTTTGATTATGGGTGTCATTCTGTGCCTAATTGCGGTGACCATAAAGACACTTTATGAGCAAGTGTGATGAAAAATAAATAAACCAATTTTATGGAATAATGTGCCATTGAATTTCTCTTAATTACAAAAGTTTTTCAGAAAATGCAATATGGATGCTGCTTATTATTTTCTAACGTCATAATTTACTCGTCATAATCCGTAGTTCTATCAACTTTGCGAAGATTGCTTTTTCATACTATCTCGACGTACCTATTTGGTAAAGGCATAAAGGCTATTTAGTAAAGGCTATTAAGGCTAGGCTATTAAAGTCTCGTTTGTACTCTCTGTATCCACCACCTTCTTTCAATTTCTTGAAAAAAAATGACGTAACCTATAAAATTAGGATCTTGAAAATAATTTTCTATTGATTTTATGCCTGGGATTGTTAAGCAGAGGTGTATTAAACACTTACATTTCACTAGTTATGTTCTAGTTCCATGTAACAGGGGCAAGCCTATTGCCGTCAACCGGGCCCAAATCCAGGCTCCGGACTGCTACTGAGAAATAACTGATGGCAAAATACAATAACACTTTTGCACGACCAGGGAGTCGAAGCCAAGATATAATGCGTAGCAGCAGCGTAGAGCAACAAAAAAGTCATTATTACTTATCACAGAATTCAAAGAGCCGGCAATTCATTACTATAAGTTAATTAGGCCAAACTCATCGTATAATATTACAGGTTTATAAGTGTGCCATAAAAGGGAAATAGTTACTATGATTATAACAATATGAGCTTTTTTATGACTTAATTAAGTTTTGCTCGGTAATTAAGAGTGTACGTAGTTGTTTCTGGTTAAATAATAAAAGCCGTACGGGTCGATATTTAAGGTTAAGTCGAGGTTGGATGACCATAATTACATTCCGAGTTTCCCCCGTGCCTCGGAAAGCACGTTAAGCCGTTGGTCCCGGCTGTCATTGGTGGATCTTTGACAGTCGTTACGAGTAGTCAGAAGCCAAAAGTCTGACATCCAGTCTTAATTTTTTTTATTATAAATAGGCTCCCGCTTGACCACTATCTCACCTGATGGTAAGCGATGATGTGGTCGACGGTGAAGCACGCTTGCCTAGAAACCTATTCACTCTTGACTTGAAGACCCCCAGATTGTAGCTATCGGTAAACACAGACTCCGGCAGGGAATTCCACTCCTTAGCGGTACGCATAATAAAAGTATTCCCAAAGCGCTTAGTGCGTATAGGTGGGATGTCCACCATGTACCGATGGCGCATCGCCGTACGCCTGGTAGTCCGATGATGAAATAGTCCGATGTTACTCAGCTGCATCCGGTTAGACTGGAAGTCGGCCCCAAGTTATTTTGGGAAAAGGCTAGGCAGATGATGTACTTGTTTCTGGTTGTTAGTTATGAGGAAAAACAGTAATTTTATTCTTTCTACGTGAGCTATAACTAAGCATAGAGAGTCTTGATCAGCGGGGGCAATGCGGTTTCATTTTTCTACAGCGACTTAGAACGTGATTGACATCAGTTTTTCAGTACTTGATGTCGGACGACCTTTGACTACTAGCTTTTGCCCGTGGCTTCACTCGCGTTAAGAGGGGACTCCAGCCCCAAAGAATTTGAAGAATAGATATTTGAAGAAACTATTGCCGTCGCGCTGTGCCCTTTCAAGCCTCCGTAAAGTGCAAAAGGGATAACTGTAGCTCAGGCTGATTTTACCTACAAAAATCATGACCAAAAGGCGTTTTGTATTCCGCTGTTTTCTTCTTCAAAACTAAACTGATCTAAATAATTCTTACATCAAAATTTAGAGGAAAAGTATATCTATGCTTCCATTATATTCTTTTTTTGTTAAAAACTTATTTAGTTTGTCTGATAGTCGTCTGAACATGGCGCGGCGGCTTGTTTTGGGGTTTTTGGATTGTCATAATTCTTTTAGTGACCATGTTTTGAAAAAAAAAAGGAAATGATAGGGGCATGTATTAATAAGGCCTGAATTTTTTGGAAAAAAATCATTGCTCTAGACGCATTATTCACGAAGAAAACAGCGGAGTACGTTTGTATGGAGAAAGGCCCACTAGAGTCCCCTCTTAATTTAAAACAATGACCGGCTCGGACACGTGGCGCTATGTATTACGGCATCTCGGCATCGGCGTCTTATCTTGACGGCTTCGTCAAGGTGCCTAATAATTGCTTGTGTGCATTAATTTTCGATGTGAAAATAAAATAATTTCAATAAATGTGCTAAAGCAATTGCAAGGTCAGGCGGAGGAGATGCTTCAATCCCACACATAGAAGAGCTTGTCTAGCCTCGGTGTTCCTCACATGGCTGTACACTCTTGCACTCACCCTGCCTCAGAGTATCTCGGCGAGAAAGCACGAGATATCTTTAAATATAACATTCTAACAGTCGTAACTTTAAAGATAACACTTTTCTTTCCACCCCCAGGCTCTAGCCGCATCAGCTCTCGCCCTTATGCTCGCAGCCATCGTCGGAGTAAAGAAGCTAACCTCCCACGAAGGAGGAGAAGACCACCAGGTCATCTACGCCGGACACCACGGCCATCACAGAAGAAGGAGGGATGTACACGACGTTACACCCCTTCCCTATAGGGGGTGGAGGCAGTACGAGGGTAGTTCGTAACGTAGATATGTTATTTGTGTGTGGGTATGTGTAATTTATTGATTTATTTATTAAATTATTGTTTTATAATGGGTTGGTGTTTTATTTTTGTTCTAATGTCTATTGTGAAAGAGAAAGGTATTTTATGTACAACTGTGTTTACCAATATGTGCAAATTATTAAGAGTATAGTAGACTATTTTATTTGAAGACCAGAAGATTTTTTGGGGAAACAAATAGTAACTTTTACACTGGAAACATGCACGAGCATGACCAAGACACTTAAAGGAATTTTGATATCTTCTGATTGTCTTTCGATGCTCCTTGCATAAAAAGGGATCCTACACTATTTAAATATTAGCATTAACTGTTTATTATTATTTGAAATCACGTTCTCGAAAACGGCTTTAACGTCTTTGCTGAATGTTGTAATATAGGAGTTTTAGGGAGGTGAAAAATCGATCTAGCCAGGTATCAGCTCATATCTAGAAAAAATAGTTTTAACTTTATTTTCACGCGAGCAGAGCTCGGGCACTCAGTTACTATTTTTATTTTTTCACAAATCTGAACAAATACAGAAAGGAGAGTTTTATTTCAAAACTATATCAACATACCTGAAAACATTTCCCTTTTTATTATCTTTCCTTTTTCCAGAATGAAGGACTGCCTTCATTTTCACCATTTGTCACACCATAAAACTTTTTTATTCAAGTCACGAACCACCCACAGGTACCATGAAATGTAGTCACGACTGTCAACACCAATTGTAGGTGAATTGCTGTGAAGCGATGGATGCGCTGAGGTTTACAAGTGGAGTGATGTTTTGATTCTGAAAGTTGAGTTTTGGTGATGGGGGAAGCGGAAAAGCTCAATAAAAAAAATGTGTAATTTATTTTATTATGACTGTCATTGTCATTCGACTGCCTTGTTGATCCGGTTTTTCCGTGGCCCGGATGATTGAATTCTTAAGTCGGGCAAAGCATTCTTGGGTTTTCCATCTGGAATTTGTCAATAGCAGTCTGGATTTGTGCCCGGTTTATGGCAATAGGCTCGTCCCCTACTATATGGGACTTAAACATAACTGGCAAAATGTGGGTTTACTAATGGGTACACCTCTGCCTAACTCTTCGGGGATTACAGGCGTGATGTTATAATAATCGATTTATTATCAGGTTACAAAGACCCATAGATAAATACCTTAACCTAAATATACATACTACTATAACAATAATTCTGTTAGTATATGAAACTTAAAACTACGTTAGTATGTCACTTCATACACACATGTTATGTACATCATTGCCACAGAAGCATTCTAATGCATGCTTCTGTGGCAATGGCATATATAGTTAGAATACATTAGTTACTGTAGTATAAACAAATAAATAAAATTGAAGTATCTGTTTGTTATATTAAAATAACCGCTTTTTACTACATGCATGTGACTTATACGGTACATATACCAAAATAACATTTTTTCAATTTTTGTCTGTCTGTCTGTTTGTTCCAGCTAATCTCAGGAACGGCTGGACCGATTTTAACGGGACTTTCACTGGCAGATAGTATATGCAATAAAAAGTAACTTGGGCTACTACTATTTAAGAAAAATTCTAATTCCACGCGGACGAAGTCGCGGGCACAGCTAGTTTATAAACTTTCCTTTTTATCCCAAGTGAGATGTCAGAAACCATGGATAGCCAACAGCTACAATCATAATGTACACATACTCCTTTCGCTTCGTTAACGTTGCGAGACTCAAGTGAAATCTTACCTTTTTTCCTTTCTGGGATCTCTCATCTCATTTTGAATGCTTTCTTAAGATCAAAGCCAGTTTTTGCAATAAGACCTTTCTGCGTAACTACTTACTTCTATTATCAGCCTTCCACGAATAGTCAGGTTATTGTTTTTTTATTAGAAACTAGCTGTCCCGCGCAACTTCGTCTGCGTCAAATTTCCCCGTTTTCGCAACATTTTTCATTGCTGCTCCGCTCCTGTTGGTTGTAGCGTGATGATATATAGCCTATGTTACTTCTAATACCTCCAAGAATATGTGTACAAAGTTTCATGATGATCGGTTGAGTAGTTTTCGTGTGAAAGCGTAACAAACAAACTTACATTCAGATTTATAATGTTAGTAGGGATGTATTTCGGTCACGTGGACACTATTATCTGTGTGTGTGTTGTGATGTACGAGTATGCGTGAAAATCTTGGAAAACGGGAAATGAGATTCTATTTATTTGTCTGGAGAATTCCATTTAGGGCCTACTATTTTGTCTTTGAAATTTAGAAGAGCGTGGATATTGTTTAAGTTTAGAATGGTACGCACGACCAATCAAGCCATGTAGAACCAGTTTATGCGGATCTCTCATTGTACGGGAAATCTATTCAAAACGAGGCCATGTTATACTAAAAATGTATAGCTCGATTTCTCAACGTGTGCAAATGGGTCATTTTTCACTTAAACAACATCGGGAGGCTTTGGTGTTAAACATGATGAAATTGATGAAAAAAACTGGCCAAGTGCGAGTTGGACTCGCGGACCGAGGGTTCCGTACAAATCTGTAGAACCCCGTACCGTATAAGTAAAAGTTATTAAAAATATTTTTATTATAATGATGTAACTAAAAATTTATGGTTTTCGCATTTTTTCCTTTATCTGTGCTATAAGACGTTGCTTCGTACCAAATTTCAAGATTCTGAGTTTGAGTGATGTTTCATTCCCTTGCGAGTGTCAAAAATTTGCGGAAATTTGCGGCATAAACGGCTGTATCTTTTGATTGCGTTGGCTTTAAGTTTGATTTTTTCACAGCTCTAAGGGACAGTTGACTTGAGTATTTAACATAAATTCCATGGTTGATACCTCCACGCGTTCCTGAGAAAAAGGGTCTTGACAGACAGACAAACGGACGGACGGACAACAAAGTGACCCTAAAAGGGTAACGTTTTTCCTTTCGAGGTACGGAACCCTAAAAAAATGCCCGGCGTTAGTTCCGACTTAAACCAAGTGTCAAAAGAATCGTGTTCACCTTTAGTATCACCTAATCAAATAACGGGCACTGGCCATCTGTAAAAGAAAGAAAACAATAAAAAGGCAAACTACCAGTTATGAAACAAAAATAATAAAAGACTACCTACAATAGTTTCTCTATCGAGAATTTTATAATAAGGCAAACAAAAGAACTAAAACTAGAATAATAAATAAAATAAAAAAGGCTAAAAACCACTTTTCTCTTGAACGAACCGATACACTTTCACTTGTTTTTAAACGATTTTATTTTATTTTATAAAAACCTTTCACCAGAAAATTGCTCTAAAATGACCAAAACTGTATTGTGTCAACGTTGCGACATTTTGAAAAGAGAATATAATTGATGCAATACTATTCTGTTGCCATGATGATATTATGTACTCTTTTACGCTTGCTTGCTGATTTTAAACGTTCTTCGCACTAGATTTTCTCCTGCATTGTGGCTTGCTTATAAATGCTAAGTCCTCTTTTCGTGTCTGTCTATGGGCTAAGGTTGTTCTTTTGAACTACGCAATGGATTTGGATGCAGTATTTATAATTATACTAGCTGTACCTGCATGCGTTGCAATGCACTTTTCCTACGCTACTCTACCTTACCCTACCTACCCCAAATTTTCTCATAAAGGGTGTAAAACACCTCTTAACGAAGCTGAAAGGCACTGGGTCTCCCTGTCCTTGCGATCATTTTTTTGTTCTAGACCATACCTGGGAACCTTCTAGTTACGGAGATAGTAAGGGTCAAAGTTCCAACTTTTTGACAAGTATTTTTTTATACAAGTTTTTAATGTAAGATATTTAAACATCTCCACGACCCCCGCACTATTTAATCCGTCCATCAACACAATGTTTTGAGTGCGTTATATTGAGTTCTACCACAAAACATGATTTTACACCCCCCAAAAAAAAGTCGTTTCCCAGTAATAATTTTTGCGTAAAGTTACTTAGTTTCATGTACAGAATGCTTGGTTGACGGCTTCGTGATGAGGTGATTTACAAGGTGTATACAAACTATGTCCCGACAATAACGAACACAAAAAAAAAGAATAATCCAATTTGGTGCAGTCGTTCGAAAGTTATGCGCATACATCCATTTCGGCGATTCATATTTATTTGTATAGACTGGCCACATATAATTTTCTTTTTAAAACTCGGTCACAACTAAAGTATTAGAAATGGCAATCAGAGTTATAGGTCTTACTTATTTGGCATTGTGTATCGTGTGACATCAGTAAACTCTCATAAATTTTATTAAAAGAAATAAATCTCCATGGTACATCCAACCGTCGTCGGACGGCGAAGGCATAAGTCTCGAGTTCAAACCCAGGACCTCTGAATTTTTGGATTGACACGCGTATTGTATATTATCATAATATATAAAAAATATCGTGAAAACAAGTACCTACCTTAAAAACCGGACCCAAAAAAGCCAGGTAAATAAAAAATTAAACGGCCATCTAGGGTCGTTTAAATGTACAAAAACAACTGTAACCTCTGCACAATTTACTTTCTTCCGCTTTCCGTGTATTCAACTGGTCGCACGTAAAATTTCATAGATGGCGCTGCGTTAACAGCTTTCACTTGACTTTCTCCGTACGACCTTTATTGTAAACACTGCCATCTAGACATTGTTTAGGAAACTACAAACTATTTTACTGTACCTTTCACCTATCTCTTCACGTGATTTCGACATAATTTCATAGAGGGCTCTGCACTATTGTTTATATGATACTTTCACGTCTTGTCCTAAGCTTGACCCTCAATGTTACATAACATTACAACATGGCTTTGAACATACATTGATCAGCTTAGTATCATCAAGCTATAACAGTACCTACTACTGTTTGCACACAGGCCTACCGACTTTATTGGGGTCGGCTTCCAATCTTACCGGATGCAGCTGAATACCAGTATTTTACATGGAGCGACTGCCTATCTGACTTCCACCACCCAGTTAATACCGAGTAATACTGTACCCCTTGGTAAGACAGACTTTCGGGCCACCTGTAACGATTGTCAAAGAACTACTCAAGACAGCCGGAACCAACTACTACGTGCTTTCCGAGACTCGGAGGAAACTTGGGATGTAATGATGGTTTTAGGAAAGTTTGACCTAGGACTAACTCGGATTGGAAAATCCAAGACGACATCATAATATGTTCAACTTGTGACAATAGCTACAGATTGCACAAGACATAGAGGTTTGGACCGAAAAAGGGAGAACTTTGACCAACACAGTGGAAAACAATTTACGCTAGGTAGTTTAGTAGACCTCGTCTAGTTTTAAAACACAATTTATTGTGACGTGTTGAATATTTGACTTGTAACGAGGATCCATACTAATATAAAAAATGCGGAAAAAAAAACATGGTTTGATTGCACGACCAAACGTCTGATCGGATCGTAATGAAAGGGAAGGAGATAGATTATATCGTGGGGAAGGACATAGGCTATCTTCTTTTGGTTTTTCCCTTCCGTACTGTATATCAAAATTTCCACGCAAACGAAGTCGTGGGGAACAGCTAGTTTAATTTTATAAATTCAGAAAAAAAAGGACACAAATACAGAACATTTTATTCTAAAACAGCAAAGAGGAAGAATTCGTACAAGTACGAGTACAGCACGCGCGCAGCCCCGCCTGATATCAAGAGTGAAGTTTACATTCATCCCACATACTGAGTATGGCGTAAAGCAGGTTACTCACGTGTAGTGATGTGCTTCAGTCGATAACTCGACAGACTATTTGAGGTCGGCGCAACACTTTTTTTTCTTCCATTCTTCCCTGCCATTCGTCATGCTAAAGGGGTATGAGGAACAGGGTGTAAAGTTCCTTATACCCTATAGAAAAGGGAGGATCCTCCGACCAGACAGGTTTTATGTCTGGTGGGCAACTGCTCGTTAGTTGTTGTCGGGTCCTTCATTCAGACCATATTCATTCTTCAGTTCGTTCATATATGGCGCTGTAGTACTTTTTATTGTAAGTTGCTTTTTGTAGGTCGCTACATGATTCGCTATTTATTACATTTTCTCCTTTTTCCTTCATTTAAGTTCTCACTCATTCCATCCATGTTTTCTTTGTCTAGCCACAACTATCGTTAACAATACATTGTTTAGTTTATATGCACAGGCATCATGGTTTTTGATTGACATAGATGTTTTGTTTAAAAAGTTTTTTTTTTTTTTTGTAAAAAATACAGAACAATAAAGTAAGTTAAATATTTGACTCCCGGACCTTATTATTCACGTGCCAAAAGGAAGTATCAATAAAAATCTTGTATCGATTTTCCTAGAGTTCCTTTCAGCACATCACTAGACAAAACAGGAAGTAGACATAGGTACAGTATGTAAAACTGTGTCACAAGGCGACAACCGAGATCTAATGATGGTGTCGACAAAAAATGTGCATCATCTACATACATAGGTACTGATATGAATTTCACTTGTACAACTTCTACACTTGTGAAGTTCCTCAATGCTTTGGACCCACTAAACAATGGTTTATATTTTCTTTCCTCTTCCTTTACATCCAGTAGCATTTTCAATCTAAGTTCGCCAACTTGAAGTTAAAATACATGGATAAAATTACTATCCACCAAAATTATACTTCAACTGTTAATTAGAAATACTTGCTGGCGACACCTACACCACCTATAAATGAAAGAAAAATGGTAATTTCTTCCTATCGGTATTTTGACCAATGGTCATGATTGACTTTTGGACATCGACGCACAAACAGTTACCTAAAACGTATTTATTACATCATTCCGAACCCTCATCAGCATTTGCCTAGCCTTTTCCAAACTAACTTGGGGTCGGCTTCCAGTCTAACCGGGTGCAGCTGAGTACCACTACTTTACATGAAGCGACAGCCTATCTGACCTCCACAACCCAGTAACTGGGTAATCCGCTACCCTTTGGTAAGACTGAATGTCAGACTTTTGGCTTCTGACTACTCGTAACGACTGTCGCAGGTCTACAAATGACAGCCGGGACCAACGGCTTAACGTACTTTCCGTATGTAACTATTGTCACCCATCTACGGACCAACCTCGGCAAGCACGGCTTAACCTTCAAGATCGACCCGTGCGGCTGTTATTATTTACCACGAGCTAACATATAATTTTTTCATCCGTATTTTTTTTTAAAACAGCTGATACTTACATTTTGACCGTGTAGGATTGCACTATGTAGTTTTTTTTTAATTATCCTCAATTTGAAATTCCATCTTTCCGGATCAAATCTCGCTTTCCTCACCAATGTAGGTCACGATATTATTACCTATTGAAGGTGAGCTAAGATTTCCCGACAGCGGACATCCTGAAGAGACGGAGGAAGTGGTCATTATGTGAGAAGCGGCACAGGCAGCTGCGGGCAATCGGGTTTCGTGGGTACAGGCGGCGACAAAATGTAGTCAACCAAGGGAAATGATAATAGTACAGTAGCAATAGTAGCGCCGCCGTTTCTTCTTGTAATTCTATAATTAAAAAATAGATTTCCTAAGAAAACGCCGCTATTCAACTCAATTTTTGTAACTTCCATCCAGCTGCTATCAACCTTACCCTACAAAGATCAACGTTCTACATAAACAGAGTTAGTCATTTCTAACGTTTACTTCAAGAACACGTTTACTCCAACGATGGTTATTGGTTCTAGGCTAAAATGGCCGATCATCAATAGTAGATTATCTTCCAGCCCTTAACCCATGTTATTTAGTATCGGCTCAGCATGATTTCTTTTTCCATACTTCTTTATTACTCGTAATCTAAGCAGTCACCTCCTTACGAGCCATATCATCCTTCGCACAGTCCACCCATCGTTTCTTTGTTCTTCCTCTTCTCTTGTAGTCATGACCTACATTAAAACTCAACATGTCCGCATCACATGTCCATACCACGTAAGTCAAAAGTAGATACCCTAAAAAAACACAGTTTTGCTGAAGTACTTTTTCTGTATTTTGCACTCGACTGTACTAAGCTAGAATCTTTTCTGGCCTTGTTGTGTTAGAAACCTAGCTCAATATACTTAGTCTGAGATACTTCACGACTCGTGATCTATACAAGGTATTAACAGAACCTCCACGAAGACGTCAACCAAGTATTCTGTATATCAAACTAAGTTACCCTACGCAAAAATGATTGCTGGGTAATTTTTTTTTCGGGGTAAAATCACATTTTACGGTAAAACTCAACGTAAAGCACTCAACACGCACACGATGGATGCATTTTTTTTTTTAAAGCATTGCCCCATACTAGGAATTTCTCCTGTATCGTGGGCGCGTTTTACAAACATTTAAACTCACATACACAAACACCCGGAACAACTAGGCCTTACAAATATTTGTTCCGTGCGGGGATCGAACCCGCGACACGCAGCGCAGCAGTCGATCGCTCAACCATTGCGCCAACCGTGCCGTAAAAAATGTGCAATGTGCATTGAAAAGAAAACGGGTCATGAGAGTATTTAAAGTAGGTACAGTTACAACAAAAAAATACTTACAAAAAAAAACCTTGTAACAAAGTTGGAACTTTGACGTCCAATATCTCAGTAATTAGAAGGTATAATGGTCTAGAACAAAAGAATGATCGCAATGACATGGAGAACAAGTGCCTTTCAGCTTCGTTAAGGGTCTTTACCACATACCCTTACCCTTTATCTACCTACTATAAAACACAGTAGGTATAAACTTAGCTGGAATGCCAATTTCCTAGCCTATAGGCTTAGCCGTTTTATCACTAGGTAGGTGTATGTAATTTCAATATAAATTATTAATTTTGATAACAGACAAGAAGGCCTATTGTTTATTGGGTCTTTTGAGTGAAAATTGCTTGACTGGTGAGCAGAATGTGTTGAGTTTTAACTCCACTAGTTGGGCCAATTTGATGTTACCAAGTTCACGAACTATTCGTGTTAAGGTTGGTCATGGTTTTTTTTAATATTGATTGGGCCTTTTCTTGACCTCAGTCGTTGTTTTGAATACAGGGATGTGGTCGACGATGCAAACCCAAAAAAAGGCTTTTAACAACAATGAAATAATTAATTTGGTTAAAGTTTAACTACGAACACTTGTTTAATACGAGTTATTTTAATTCTTAACTAGAAACGTGTTTTAATTATTTTGTGCATTATGACGCAATAGAAGGAAAGGAACAAAATATGTAACCCTCATTGTAACCCTTTCACTGCACACGAATAAAACAAATTTGGGTTCGATTAACACTTTCCACACATTCGAAAAGTAGAATAAATACGAGTACGTAGACAATAATTATTCTACGATCGTTTCCTATCCAAAATAATTGCCGTTTAGTTCGATCTATTGAATGTAAAGTGGCTTATCCTAGGTCAGCATAACATCACATCTCTAAATAGAGATTTGAGGCTAAACAGACGGAATAAAAGAGTTTTTTTTTTGGGTAAACCTTGTTGTAACTGTGCAATGGAATCAATATGTGTTTATTTGGGTTATCATATAGGTAGTTAAAAACTCTAACACCAGGCTAGGCAACAAACAAAAAAAAAACAAAAAAAAAATTGGGCGTGGAGTCCCTCCGCGCGGAAGAATTGAAACTTCGTAATACTACACGCATGCGTTCGAGTGCCACGCATTCACTCTCGCTCTGTTTCTTTCTATTCCCCCTCCATGGTAGCTTTAAACGTTTAACGCAACCTTGTTGGTAGTCGCATAAGAAGTTTCACTTCAAAAATATGGGTACTTATTTTATAAAACGAATGCCGAGTAAATTAATACAAGCTGTAAACGGATCCTAGAAGAAGCTGTCAACCAAAAATTTTGTAGATAAAACTATGTAACTCTACGCAAAAAATAGTGCTCGGAAACTATTTTTGGGTGAAAAATCACGGTCGGTTACAATCAAACATTTTGCTAATGGATTCATCGAATAGTACAAAGGTCATGGAGGTTTTTTAAAATAAGTTATAACATTAAAAATAGTTAAAAAAATTAAATTTGTGATAATGTTGGAATTTCTACCTCCAAAATCTCCGTAACTAAAAAGTATTCTGGTATTTAATGTTTATGTTCATGAAGAAGAAGATAATAGGGATGATGACTGGGTAAAGAAAACGAAATTCTATTTTGTCCGTCAATCAGGTAATACAAATATATTAGATACGTATTTTTTGTTTTATCAAGTTAGCAAAAAAGACTTAGTTAAAACGCATTAAAGTTGGAGAGTGGGGGCTCACTACGTCACAACTAGGTATAAAATGTACTGAGCCGTGACGTTATGCGCCATTTCAACTCAAAATATCTCCGTAATTTTACGATTACGTGAAAAAAGAAAAAATACGTGTCAAATACTTTTTAATAATCTACCCGATAGACAAATAAAAAAAAATGAGTCACCATCCCTATTATAATGCTGCGCCCGACCCCAAATAACTTAGAAAAAGGTTAAGGAAAATAATAAATGACGACTCAGATAAAAAAAAAAGAAATCAAGTCAACTTCTAACACTCATCACGCCACTCCATTTGATGCTCCATCACAGTCATAATATAAATGTCTAGGCAATTTACTTGGAAAGTGCGTCGCAGAACGATTTACCTCGAAACATACAAACCGGACACTGAGCGGTCTCGCGGATATTTATACGAGTTTATGTATGATGGCATTTTTAGGGATAAACTTTTGAATTGAGAGTGGAACGCGATCATTTACGAGAGCGGACGTTCTTTGAGTTGTCTTTTGCATTTTGCTTCTAAATAAATCGTCGCAGTCACGGAAAATAACATAATCAACCAATTCATCCTATTTATTTTATCCTAAAGGATAAAACAGAGAAGCCTAACTACCTGTAATCACTTTACCGAAAAAGGAAGAGTCCTAGACACTGGCTGATATTAAAAAAAAAAACATAGTAAAAACATCTATACTATATATATATTATTAATATTATAAAGCTGAAGAGTTTGTTTGTTTGCTTGAACGCGCTAATCTCAGGAACTGTTAGTCCGATTTCAAAAATTATTTCAGTGTTAGATAGCCCATTTATCAAGGAAGGCTATAAGATATATCATCACGCTACGACCAATAGGAGCGGTGCAGCAATGAAAAAAATTGCGAACACGGGGAAAATGTGACGCAGACGAAGTTGCGCTGGACAGCTAGTCATAAATAATGCTTTTCCTAACATGAAAATCAAACTCAGGACGTCCCTAGATAAGTTCTCGCAACCTTAGATAACCACTCTGAAAATCAACTTAAATATTCACACCTTTATAAAAACAAACGACAAACGAAAGTGCAATAAAACAAATACTTTCAAATACAAGTAAACGGAGGAGCGTAAACACATTGTGATTCGGAAACACGCGTGACGACCATATCAAACAGAAGTTGGTAATTTGACATAGATTTTATTCCCTTCAACGTTCGTTCACGACCTCAGGTGATACGATTTGCGACGCGACTTGCGACATGCGGGTTTGTTTATGTTCGCGTGATGTGTGGAATGCGATTTGAACTCCTACCTTTGCGTGAGTACTGTTGATTCACAAATTACGGTGCGGTGACACATAGCATGTTCCAACTCTCGCGAAAAAAATTCTACACTGTGATGAAAAGATAGATACAATGAGCAGTATGAGTGGGCGAGACAATACCATTCAAGACAAATCTCAATGTTAGAATCAATTCAGACAGAATGGGACAGTCCTTGAGCAATTTATTTATTAATTATTTATTTAACACTACGCACAACATACTACAGAGGCGGACTTAATGCCACACAATTAATTAAATGCATTTTCTACAAGTCAACGTTTGGGTGATTCAGAGACAAACAGTGGTAGGGGTATATCTGAAAATAATTATAATTTAACTCTTAGATAATACCGATAAACTACTGACTAACAATTTACTTGTTGCATTGAAAATAGGACCGTATTTCTATTGCATAAAGTAGAAAATTACAAGAATATCGACGCGGGCATCAAGCGTTGCCTTGCGTTTGTCACAAATCGCGCGTCGCTTGAGTGCGTAGTTCGTGGCCAAGGGATACGGTAACATTGAAAAGGTATGGAGGAATGAAGGTCAAGTTCAAAGCAAAAGTAAAGAATGACACTTTACAGCAGGTTGTAGTGAACTGGTCCATTTTGAGCATTTTGCTTTCACTGCGTGAAACAGTCTCGATGAAGTATGTAAATGAGGAGCACGTGGCTAAACAATAACAGCCTCAATGGTCGATCTTTAAGGTTAAGCCGTGCTTGCCGAAGTTGGCCCGTGGATGGGTGACTATAATTACATCCGTGCCTCGGAAAGCACGTTAAGCCGTTGGTCCCGGCTGTCTTTTGTAGATCTTTGACAATCGTTACGAGTAGTCAGAAGCCAAAAGTCTGACATCCAGTTTTACCAAGGGGTATCGTGTTAATTAGCCAGTTACTGGGTTGTGGAGGACAGATAGGCAGTCGCTTTATGTAAAATACTGGTACTCAGCTGCATCAGATTAGACTGGAAGCCGACCCCAAGTTAGTTTGGGAAAAAGCTAGGCAGATGATGATGATGAGAAGTACTTAAATGTACGATCGGCGTACCTCGGGCCTTAATAAAAAGCTGCATGCAATGTCATATCGAGTTCTTTTCGTTACTTCTAAGCTTCCATCATTATTGAATGATTCCATTACAGCTATTGGTGTACTAGTTCCAAAACTTAAAGTTGTACTGATACTTTTTTGTGCAGACTATTAACACCCGAATCAGACTCCTTGGGATTCTGCAGAAATGTTCAAAACTGCGTCAGCTAAATTATAAGAAAAGATAGAAAAGAATTTCTTTTGCATTAAATAACATGAAATTATGGTACACACACAGATACATTAAAAATAAACTTTAAAAACGATAAATTAAAAACCAAATGGATGTAGCATAGTAGATTTTTTCTCATCTCTCACACACAATTCGACAAATCCTGTGATACTCGCATTGCGTGTTTGTCTGCGTGTTAGCCTTAAAACTTTACAATGTTTGTAAAATTTTAAGGCTAACACGCAGACAAGTTCAAGAGAGCCCGATGTCATCGTTCTCATTTAAATAAACTATAACACAGCGTGTATTGTTTTACTTTTTATCTGACATGACATGCTTGAAGGTGACCTAGGCACGATATACTGTGGAATACTTAATTATTGACAGCCGGGTTCCCGTGGTCTAGGTTAGTAGTATTTGAGTGTGAGAAATTCTGTGTGCATGCGTTGCTATGGGGAGTTTTTCATTCACAATTTATTATAATAATCATTTTTCAAATTCCACGGTTAAAATAGGCTGCTGTTAAGTCGGTGTAACCAATTGTGTCATTTTTTCGGCTTTACTGGCCAAAATATATCTTAATTACTAGCTTTTGCCAACGGCTTCGCCCCTGTATATCATGTGGAGGGATAACAGGACTGCGGGGACATCGTTCTCGAACCTCCCCTAGCTGACTAGTTCTTGAAGACTGCTTGGCTCTCTTAGCTGGAACTGGGCTTACTTAGTCTCAGAGCTGGCTTTCGCGGTTAAAACCGCTAGCTAAGGAATGACGATTTGCTCGAACATCATACAAGTTTTAGATGCAAGAGGCACACGCAATAAAAGACTACACTTTGCTAGACGATGACGTAACAAAATAACTGTTAGATTGTTTGTGGTTAGAAGTCTATCTTGGCCTTGGCATCCGTTACCTGCAAACGGCGCATTTTATATCGTTATGGTTTTCCTAAAGCTTCGTGTTTACTTACATGCAACTTCCAAAAATACACACATCAAAAGTGTCTAGGGATCAAGCATTTTTATGCGGATTTCTTGAGATTGAGATGTGGCTTTGTAATAAATTTATGATTTTATAAATTTATATGGATCCTTTTTGGTGCATTTCATAATTTGAATCAGGAACTGTGAATCAAATTCGAGTAAAAGATGAAAATCAGCTGTCAATATTTTCCCTATAAAAACATACAACGCATTGAAGACATTATTAGTGCTACTGTTTCCCTACTACTGATTAAAACCAACGTTATTATGGAGCGACGACGTCATTTAAGCAGGGAAGAAATGCTCAGAGCCGTGGGAATGATAGAAGCTGGTTCCCGGCAACGTACTGTGGCTTTAGCTCTGAATAAAAGTCAGAGTGTTATCAGTCGACTTTGGACACGTTACCGAAGCACTGGTACCGTGGCTGAGCGCCATGGAGGACGGTATCGCTGCACCACACGGAGACAAGACCGATACATTCAAATCTTAACTCGAAGAGCTCCAACAATAACCGCCATGATGTTAGCCGTGAGGCTTCATCACTCTTCAGGGAACTTAATTAGCGACCAAACAGTCAGAAACCGCTTGCATGAAGTGAACCTTCATTCCCGAAGACCGCTACGGGTACCACCTATAGCAATGCACAATCGTAGGATTCGATATCAATGGGCTCTTGAACACAGAAATTGGGCAGAAGAACAATGGCGTTTCGTGTGCTTTTCTGATGAGTCTCGTTTTGGTATGAGACCGGATACAAGACGTATACGACACTGGAGAACCCCTGGACGCCAACAGCGATTAAAATCCTGCCAGGAAGTCCATCCTTATAGTGGTGGAACCATCATGGTATGGGCGGGTATTTGGATCGGCGGAAGAACTGAGTTGATTTGGACATTGCCGACTCGTAGTCACACCAGATTATCACACCAGTGTGACTAACAGGAATTTTTTTCTCGTTTGTCACACCACTGATTTTTCCACACCATGTATACGATAATTGCTAGTGCAGTACCTTTATGTTGTAATAAAGTCGCTCTGCTGATCGGTGTACCTCAACGCTCAAATTTATGCTGAGACGATTGTATCAGACGTCATCGTTCCTCTACAAGTGCAAATCGGTCCCTTATTTCAGTTAATGCATGATAATGCACGACCGCACACCGCAAGAGTTGTAAGACAGACTCTCGCCGCAGCTAACATCAATGTCCTGCCCTGGCCTGCTCAGTCGCCAGACTTGAACCCGATTGAGCATGCATGGGATATGCTACAGACAAGAGCTCTGCCGAATATGGAGGGTATCCAGTCGCAAGAAGACCTTTTTTTGTTGTTGCAACGAACATGGGCGGCCATTCCACAGCGTGATTTGCATGAACTCATTTTGAGTATGCCAAACCGATGTTCTTGTGTTGTTAGTGTTCGCGGTAGAAACACGGATTATTAATTGTTTAAGTTACCCAATAAAATTTTAAAGAAAACTATTATTTCAGTCTTTTTTTCGAACTTTAATGTTAGTGGTTCAAATGTCAAAAATCCTTTTATTAGAAAATGGCAAATTTCTTTATTAATGCAAAGGTGACTTGGTTTATCGTTACTGTGACAAACGAAAACACTTTATTTGATGAATCCTTAAAGAAAATTTTAATTAATATCAATCAGGAGAAAAGTTATTGCAAAAATATATGTTGATCCCTAGACACTTTTGATGTGTGTATATTCAGAAGTAAAGGCTGCATCTCAGTATTGGGATAAATTATGGGCTGATATATTTATGTTTGTAATTTTTATGGCTCCATCATCATCATCATAACCGACAACAGTCCACTGCTGGACATAAGCCTCTTTCCGTCACTTGACTCGATTTTCGGCAACTCTTATCCAGTTGCTACCATCCGCCCTGCAAATAACGTGGCTCCACCGAGCCTGAGGATGTACCTAACGCTTAGCGATTCGCGGTCTCCACTCAAGAATACGTTTAACCCAGTGGTCATCGGTTTTACGGCTAATATGGCCGCCCAGTGCAACTTCAGCTTACTTATTCTGTGAGCTATGTTGACAAGTCTGATTCTCTGTCGCATTACCTCGTTCCGGGTTCGATCCCTCAGGTCGCTGAGCAACCTTGAATTTATGGACCAACTTAAAATTTGCG
Organism: Cerastis leucographa; assembly: GCA_963082945.1. Classification (NCBI taxonomy): domain Eukaryota; kingdom Metazoa; phylum Arthropoda; class Insecta; order Lepidoptera; family Noctuidae; genus Cerastis; species Cerastis leucographa. Next base: position 7,512,535 of record OY720370.1, read on the forward strand.
ATGTGTTTGCTTTTGACTCTTGTCTAGGTCAGAGATGACTGATACAAAGTCGACGATTGTACGAGTTTACCTAGAAGAAGTATTATGACTATTTCAACTATTTCTCAAAGGTTTTGATCATTTCGGGCTGCGGGACTGTTCGAAAGAGATGCCCTGGAGCACAAAGGGCTAAGAAGGAACATTGATGGGTTTTAGTCAGTACAAGTCTGACACTCCCTTCCGCTCCGCCCAGTGTGGGAGGAGTCATTTGATGATGACTGTATTACATTACTCCGAGATTAACCATCCGAAAAAAAAATGGTTTTTGTGCATTTTCCCACAGCAATATAATTCAATACTTTCATAAATACGTTTCCAGTTTCTATTTGTAGCGATCGATTTCAAACATACTTTATTAATTAAGAAGTGAAATACTCTAATGAACAAGAAGATGACATTACAATACGTAGCACTTTCATTTGTAGTGACTGTTCCAATGATGTATAGATGAAAAGTTTATAGTCATCTGTTTGTTATTTATCATGTCGTTTTCTCGGTTCTTCTACTGAGCACCCGTTTTTGTAGTGATATTAGATGATTGTATTTATTTATGCTTCTTTCTCAGTATTAATTAACCTTTATTTAGACTTTTTTAAGAATCTGAAATGATTTATTTAACATTGAATTACATTACTGTCGGGATACTTAAATAACTCTTCACAAAATTGCCAAATCGAAAAAAGGTTGAATTTCATCTCACTTCTACTCAAATTATTATTATGCTTGACAGGCTAACTTTAATTTTAAAATAAACACTTCGGCACCATTCTAGTGGTTTCAGACGCGTGTCAAGTTTAACCGTCGCAGTTCCGCGCTCAATTAATTGAAAGTTTTTCTTTCTACACATATCTGTGCTTGATTTGAGAATTAAATTTGAAATAACTACTTGTCAAACTCAATCATTAACTATTATACAAGATGTTGTTTTGCAACGTCGTCAAAATTCAGGAGGTTGTCACACAAGACATAAATAATCAATTTAAATTACAATACTCAGTTAATTACTAATAAATGCTGTTTTTTGTTGTTGTGTAAAGGGAAATGCCCATTTGATGAAGAGGTTTTGGCCAAGTGATGCCCATGAAAGAAACCAACTATAGACATTAGGGTTGACATCACAGATCAAGAAAAAAACACTATTTTGTACATAGAACTCGGTTGGACTATTATAAATCAGCAATAAGAATTGGAGGTTAGAGAAAAAACATACTTATAGTTTTCTGATTTTTTTATTCGTTCTCATTTAAATAAGATTTTTTTGAATTCATGCACGTCATCTAAGAATTGGGCTGGGGGATTTATATTTGATTGAAACCTTGCCCAGCCCAAGAACCACACAATTGTCATCACGTGGGCATAACAGCCTACTGTCCTCCGACCAGATATACAATTGCAACAATATTGCCGTATTGCTTCTATTCCAGTTTCGTCATTTTTAATAATAATCGTAAGGAAAGTCGTCGGAAAATCAAATAGAAAAACGCAGGAGAAAAAAACCACGAGTCGCAAGCGAACAACAAACCAAACAGAAATGTGAAATGTCAATACCAATCAGTTGTCAAAAACAAAATGTCAATTACGATTGTAGGGATGTCGAAATGAGATCGATTTATCGAAGAATCGATTATCGATTATTTAATTAAATAAAACTGGAAACGAGGCATCGGTTCATTATATCGTATTTAAAAGCCCAAAAACGGACAATCATTTTTTGTCTTTAATGAAAATAACAAAAGCGAATGAACTACATAAGAAAAAAAAATATTTTCCGACAATCGATTTTTGGTAACCGTTTTTAGTTTATCGATTTTTTTAGGAAAAGGTGCATCTCTACTTCGACAGGATTTACTAACGACCGGAAGTGTCAGATGACGCAATAAACGATTGAGTTTCTTAATTAATTCTGCTTTTAATTCCGGAGGTTTCATTACAAATAAGTAATAGCAATATTTTAGTTACTAAATGGATTATTTTTCTGTACTTTCCACATTGGTGGGCAAAACATGGCCAAGATTGGGCGTTTCCCTTTGACAGTATTTCAGAATAACACCCAACGTGGTTTAGGGAATAAGAAAGTAAGGAATAAACGTTTGAGATTGTTTGTATGTGTGAAAGTACGGTTAAGGGCGTGTATCAGACGGGCCGCGTTTAAAACACGGGTGATTCACACAACTGATTACCGTAAATAAGAAAAAAAAAGAATTACCTGCTCATTTTATTATTGATTCGGGTCGAGTCGAATCATTACCATAGTTACCTCCTTGAATTTGACGTGGATGCAAAACAACAGCCTGTATAATATTACTATCATAAGTCATAAAATAGAGTTTGTTAAGCTCTCAACTTCGAACTCTTGAGTCCTCTGCTATACAATATAAATCATCTGTCAGGTACCATATTAAAAGAAAACTGACTACGCACAAATTACATACTGCAAAAAATTAACTTCCTCTATTAATTTACATCTCAACAAAAAAAAAACCGAACAATGCCTTGTAATTTCAAAAACGCACGAAAAAAATTCGCTTCCATGTCTAATCGCTACAATATCACGAAATTTCATCTGTGAGTTACAAAGAGAGATGAGTTTCAACATGTTGCGTGTGAATTTGTTTGTAAATATAACTTTCTCGTTCGTAATGTCACGTAATCTGCTTGATCGATGGGGCGTGAGTTAGTGAGAGCGGGGAGCGGAGTTCAACAGAGGTAAAAGGGCGTTCGCTATGGAGCAGTGTGCGTCGTATTTAATTTATGAATATTAGTTAAGCCTAATGTTTATTTTTTGTCATTTTATATGCACGTCATGTCCAGTCACGAACATGTATGCACTTAGCAAAATTGAAAAGTGATTTGCTCTTCAAATTACGGTTTCTACCTAAGACCTGTTTCGTAATAGTAGGGCTTCCAAAACTACATGTTCGTGAAAACGTAAAATCTTAATCAATACAGTAGGAGAAAATCACTTTTAAAAGTTGCTGCGTGTTTACATATTATTATTCGTGACTGTCCCTGCGACGGAAAAATATGTTTTCTTTGTTTCTTTTCGTTCATTGTGTATTTGTTTCAGGCTGGAGAACTTGATTACGGGTTGATGACTATTGCTTTATTAATTTTGCAAAACATATTGGTAGCATGATATTTTTTGAAAGCAGGTTCTTTATAATATGCAAGCACAAACATTAATAGCGAAAACTCACGGACGATGAAAAAATAACTCGCGGAAAGATAAAGTAACTCGCGGAAAGATAAAGACTATGTTTTATTGAACAGTTGCATACGTATATAGTAGTCTTTGAAGCACATAAATGGTATTTTCTAATAACAAAAGCGAAAAGCGAAGAGCTAATGTCCAGTCTTACCAAGGGGTATCGTATTACCCAGTTATTGGGTTGTGGAGGTCAGATAGGCAGTCGCTTCATGTAAAATACTGGTACTCAGCTGCATCCGGTTAGACTGGAAGCCGACCCCAAGATAGTTTGGGAAAAGGCTAGGCAGATGATGATGATGAAAGTGAAAAGCTAAAATAAATCTACATGTCTGTCCGTCCACCTGTCTGTCTGCTTATTACCTTATTTCGATGTTACCGCGGGTAAAAGATAGTTAATAATAACTTAAAGGTCAGTCAGTACCCAACTGATGAGCAAGCAACAAATGGGTTCCAACTCACGAACTTTCGCTCGACCGCCTGGCATCCGGTTTAGTGGTTCATTATTATCAACCACGAGCGCCTCACATTACCATTTGAGGAGCTCGTGGCTAGATAATAACAGCCACTCGGGTCGATCTTTATTTTAAGCTGCGCTTACCTAGGTTGGTCCGTGTATGGGTAACCACCCATAACGTACCGAGGTTCCTCCGCCCCTCGGAAAGCCTCACCCCTTTGAAATGACAGTAAAGACCAACGTCTTTACTGTCATTTGTAAGTCTTTAAAATCAAAATCAAAATATTTTATTTTGCATAGGCCTACATGGGCACTTGTAAAACGTCAACAAAAGGTGCACGGTTCGGGTTGGTCGTTTCCTATGGAGAAGAACCGGCAAGAAACTCCGTGGTTACTCTTTTAAAATCATTTGGTTTTACAATATTTCAAGTTACAGCGTTAGTATTTAAGTATGGGAGGACAGCGTAGGCCCGACAATAAGTCGATTGCTTACTACAGAAGGTAGTAATAGAAAAAAAAACTTTGACAGTCCCTATCGGTAGTAAGTGGTCCGAAAGTCCTACAACCAGTTTTACCAAGGGGTATCGTACGTGACCCAGTACTAACTGGGTTGTGGAGCTCAGATAGGCAGTCGGTTCATGTAAGATTCTGATAATTATTCAGCTGCATTTAGTCCAGACTGGAAGAAATATAGTTAAGGAAAGGCACATCGGTCTAGCTAGCCTTTTCCCAACCGTGATAATTATGTGATGATGATAAATATCTGGTGGCGTACCATGACGTCTTAAAACATTCTTGTTCCATTCTTATTCCAGAGTGAAAAAGAGACGGAGCTATGCACGTCGTCTAGCTCCATCTCTTTCCCACTCTGGAATAGGATTCGAACAATAATGTTTTAAGCGCCCCAGACTATTTTTTTGAAAAGGCTTCCTTTGGGCACACTTTTACTATCGGATACCACACCCTCTGCTTTCCATGAGCCGAGGTTGAGGTCAAGAGAAGTATCATTAGGTAAAGCTTACAGCAGTCCTCTGCGGGCAATTAGCGTTTCCAATTGCACGCCATTAGACATGATTCTAGACAATTTTTATCCCTCAAAATGATTGGCATACTTCTAAGAAATCTCTTCTTTCCGTTGGTCTAGCGGTTGCAATTGCGATGATGTAACTAAAACATATATGTATGATTATTAAAACATATATATGATGGTTCTGAGTTCGATGCCCAAGTCGAGCAAAGTGTTATTGAGTTTTATATTTAGAATTTTCTTGGTAGTAGCCAAGGACTCTGGATTTCCCCCGAAACAAAGGTTTAAATAAACCTAGATCGGGCAGGTCGCTACCATACATCTGATTTGAACTATGATTACTACATATGTTTTAGTTACAGTTTACTTATAAGTACTGTTTATACCATTGTATGAGAAATAATACTACTGTGCCTAAATGTAAACTTTTTGTAATACTTTTTAATAAATAAATTATTATTATAAAAATTAAATTTGAAAAATGCACGATATGCCCTTTTTGATTAAAATAATTATGCGTTATCTTAAAAAAAAAACTGATTATTATGCAAATGCATATTTGCATTTTCATAATGTACATTTGCATATAATCCGGTCTTTAGTAATGACTTATTGTGAATTTGTATGGAATAATTAAGAGGTCCTTCTGAATAACATAAAACCTCTCTAGGTTGAGTTGTTTCGTGTACAAAAGTGTTTACTACGAAAAGTGTGTACTCGCCTGTCCCGGTGCCTCGGTCGCAATGTCTCGGTGAGAGTGTGGTACACTCACCATAATAATTGGTTATTTTTATAAAATCTTAGCACTTCAGGCAATCACACTCTTTGAGAATTGTATTGATGATTCCACCAGTCTTCTTCGTAAATTTCCAAAAACATTTTAATTTTTTATGTGTCCATGGAGTTTCATGCCCATTCTTCTCCATATCTCACGCTTTGGAATGGACAACTACAGTACTTTCACAAGCTAATATGCCTTGTGACTGGGACTTTTGTATTTTTGACTTTCAAAAGTTCCTGTAATGGTCTAATTGAAATAAATTATTTGAGTTTGAGTTTATGTGTTTAGCTTATGAATTATTTTAAAATATATATTAAATGGTTGCGTTATTTCTTCAGTTTCTGCATTGAGCCCGCCAAGTTCAAAATACCATATTATTCCTTGTCTTTCAGACTTGACACGTTCTCCGTAATACAAACAGTCGAAATGTTTGCCGTTGTGGTATATTTCAGGTAGACCTAAAAAAAAAAATCACACCCCATCATCATTCGCTTAACCTTTTTTCAACTATTTTGGGGAAGGCTTCCCTTTTAACCGGATAAACGGTATTAATACCGTTTATCCGGTTCTAAATCTAGAAAAATACCGTATTAATTAATACGGTATTTTTCTAGATTTCTATACAATTACACTTACGTAGCGGCAATGCATCGACAATAGATGTTAGATGTCAACTCATCCAAATTATTTCATCCATTTCCAGTAGATTTACATTATTGTCTTTGGTTTTGAAAGTTTCAAATTGATCTTATACTACAGAAATACGTACCAGCCAGATAATCAGAACTATCTTCAAATGTATTTTGGTATGCGAATAAGCAATATTGCAATTTAATTGGACACATCCCAAACACGTTAATCAGTCCGATTTTCTTTTTATAAACGCATATTGGTATGGAATTATGATGTCTGAAAAAAAAACATATGGAATTATATTAACTCAGCAAATATCTACCAAATAACATACACAGGTGCCCCCACAGACCGATCTCGGCAAGCATTTGGCCAAGCGGCTGTTACAATAATTACTCATTAAGGAGTCTCCAAGACATTATTAAGGTGTTGAAGTAGACCGACCCACACGACGTGCCAAATTTCGTGGCGAAGCATTGCGAAAGCTACCCACCGTCACTTTTGACCACGCCAAAATCACCACCCTGACATCAAGCCTGGCCGAGATGCAGTTGAAATTGGAAGCATCGCAATCCACGACACAATTTTTGAGACGGGGTTGAGAACAATGGACCGACACCATCATATGTATTTAAGTATATAGTATTATATAAAAATCATACAAATTCCTATCACACTGCCGATATTCTGTGTAACAGTTATCGCTGGTCAAAGAGTCGTCGAAATCCTCCGAGGTTTCCGATATTTGTGAGTGCAGTTTTTGGTGAGGCTCTCTTGGCATTCCCCCTACATCATGTGACTGATGACACCCCACCACTGAAACAAAAAGTTTTAAGAAGGGCCTGTGTTGCTAAACAGTTTTCGCACATTCATCATCATCATCATCAGCCTTTAATGTTCCCACTGCTGGGACACAGGCTTCCTCTCTATGAAAGGGAGTGGGTTGTGAATACACCACTCGGGCCCAGTGCGGGTTGGTAGATGTCACATGTGTTCGACTTTTTAGTTCTAGGAAATCCCGGTTTCCTCACGATGTTTTCCTTCACCGTTTTTGAGGGCAGCGGTGATGAAATACATTACAAAAAGTAATGCGCCTGCCTGGGTCCGAACCCACGGTTTACTGCTCGTAAGTCGGGGCTGCCACCACTGGGCCACCGCTGCTCTCACATTAATTTTGCAAATTAAATTGAGTTAATGTTTCATCGGTTACTTTTGGGCAAGTGTGCTCCACCCTAGGTGAGTTGCAGCTAAACGCAAGCCTATTTAGTTTTAAAATAAAACAAAAAGGTTATCCAAAATCACCAATATGTCTGACAGACATTATTTTTCTTACAGTTCAAAAATAGTAAAATGAAAACGAATTATTTTACTAAGATATTATTTTCTTTTTTTTAATCTGCTGCCAGAAAATAATTCTATTCATACGTGTAAAACAGCATCATATGATTTATTTCATTTATTTATCAAACACCACGTGGTGTTATTCTAGAAAACCTCAAAAAAAAGGGTTGATGGTTTAAAGTAATGTCTCCTAAGGTACTCAATTGTAAGACCAAAGAAAACTGGTGCTACTGCTTTAAAAAAAATATTTTCTTACAAATATAAATCTAAAAAAAATCCTTACCACTTCCAAGAATAAAAAGAAAACCGATAATAAATCTCATTGTTGTAGTTTCACAAAATTCGTTGTAGCTGTTTTTTAGAGTCAATTTCAACGACCATGCAGTGTGACACAAAAGAGATTCTGACGAACTTGTAGAAGAAAAAATATCTGATAAGGATTAATTAGATCATAATACTAAAACCGTCTTGATTAAGATAGTATTAAGTGATTAGTAGGTATTAAAGTCTCTGTTCTCCGAATGGGTAGACACAAGCGATAGAACAGACACCAGCACATCAAGGTACAACAATCTGTCAAATTTCTTTAATAGATTTTCAACCTTATAGTTAAAGAATACGGCTCTAGTTTGGTTGAGAAAATTTGACAGTTCCATACAAATCGTGAGCTGGCCATGCTTCTCGATGAACCGATGGCCGATGGAGCAAGAAGTGTCTGAAACAGAGTTCGCGTATTGAAAGTCGCTGGATAGGTTGCTGTGACATAGTTAGGTTTAATCATGATGATGATGAATCGATTGGTACGCAGTTAAACCATAAACTTGATAAGGAAAAAAAACTCATTGTTTTAACTTATGAAGATCATCATCTTCATACACACAAATCTGTTCGAGGTAAAAGTATACGACGAAGTGCTCTTAAAGATCAATTCATTAAGAAGAAAATGAATTTCGTGATAAGTTTTAATTAGATCATGATAATAAAGTGCTTCGTTCATTCTTCAATCCGCTTGTTTTTAAGGTTCCGTAGCCAATTGGCTATAACGGAACCCTTATTTGTAGATTCGCTGTCCGTCTGTCTGTCCGTCTGTATGTCACAGCCATTTTCCTCCAGTCTGACGTGATAAAGCTATTTCGCGACGACAAAGTTCTTAATATTATATTATGTAATTGTATAATAATTATAGTACTTTTTTACCGTTTTTAGGGTTCCCTACCCAAAGGGTCAAACGGGACCCTGTTACTGAGACTTCGCTGTCCGTCTGTCACCAGTCTGTGATGAAATTTCTACAAATTATGTATTTCTGTTGATGCTTTAACAACAAAAACTAAAAACGGACTCCCATACAAAAAAGTGCTCGTTTTTATAAATAATGGTACGGCACCCTTCGTGTGCGAGTCCGACTCGCACTTGACCGGTTTTTTAATGATATTGTTTAAAAGTGATAAATCAATCGATTAAAGAATACGTATTTAATTGGCAAACCTGCATTTTATTTCGCAACACAACACAGAACAGTCACATTATCACAAGATCCCTACGCTCATATTATTTAACCCGCGCATGCTTTCACTTAACCCACTCTCGCTTCTATGCTCGGCTGACCATCACTTACTAGTAATGTGTGAAAACGAGGTGAGTTTAAGATGACTGTGGGAAATCAGATGAAGTTGCTTGTAGTGGTGATCATGATGATGTTCGTCGTAGAAGTAATTGAAAGCGGCAATGGGTTTAGTGGAAAGACAAGTGTTTCTTAAAGTTATTTTGAACCTTGCAGTGATAGCCCACTGGTGTGACCGTCAGACTGCCAAGTCATGGCGCTTAAGTTCGGAACCTGCTGTGATGATCTTACAGCTCTGATTTTTCGGAGTCATATGCGTATTGTACAAGATGTTGTTTTGTATCCTCGTGAAAATTCAGGAGGTTGTCACAAAAGACATAAATAATCAATTAAAATTACGGTATCTAGTTAATTATTAATAAACGCTGATTTTTTTGGTTAACGTGGTTTAGGGAATTAGAAATTATTGAATAAAAATGATAAATAAATGTTTGAGATTGTTTGTATGTGTGGAAGCGAGGTTATAGGGCGAGAATCAGACAGCCCGAATTAAAACACGGGTGGTTCACACTAACCGATCTCCGTCAATCAAAAAATAAAAATTAACTAGTCGTTTTATTATTGATTCGGGACGAGAATCATTAGTATAGTTACCTCCTTGAATTTGACGAGGATGCAAAACAACACCTTGTATAATTATCCCTTGCTTCGGTAAAGGAAAACGTCGTGAGGAAACCAGTATCATCATCTGCCTAGCCGTTTCCCAAACCATCTTGGGGTCGGCTTCCAGTCTAACCGGATGCAACTGAGTACCAGTATTTTACATGAAGTGACTGCCTAACTGACCTCCACAAGCTTGTGACTGGGTAACACGATACCCCTTGTTTAGACTGGATGTCAGACTTTTGGCTTCTGACTACTCGTAACGACTGCCAAAGATCTACAAATGACAGCCGGGACCAACGGCCTGACGCTTTCCGAGGCACGGAGGAAACTCGGTAAGTAATTATAGTCACCCATCCACAGACCAACCTCGACAAGCACGGCTTAACCTAAAAAATCGACCCGTGTGGCTGTTATTATTTAGCCACGAGCTCCTCGCGGAAACCAGCATCCCTGAGATATATTTAACGACGGCATATAAAGCCAAGTCAGAGGCGGCATAAAAACTGACGCTGAGTTAGCGCACTAACAACATACGAGTATTAAGAGCGTTTACGCCTTACGACATTTCATACAAACTTTCAAGTCGTTATTTTCCGAAATGACTGAACTGATTTTGATGAAACTTCGTACACATAAGCAGGATACACAGATCTAAAAAGTTACTAAAAAACATTTTCGAAAAATAGTGTTACAGTTAAATTAGACCGAATTTAAATTTTCTATAGAAACAGAAAATTCCAATTATCTCTTGTTTTATAACACATTTTGAAAATATTTTTTTGGAACTTTTTAGACCTATGTATCCTGCTTATGCGTATAAAGTTTCATTTAAATCGGTTCGGTCATTTCGGAAAAAAACTACTTGAAAGTTTGTATGAAAAGCGGTAAGGGATAAACGCTCTTAAAGAAGATTTCGAACCTTTTGTCAATAACGATACATTTGACTATTTAAAGATTCAATAGGCACATGACTTTCAAGTTTATGTCGGCTTGATTCGGTACATGCCTGCGGCAAAATTGAACGTTTATTTTTCTGCCCAGCTGTGCCGCAATAGACCAGCCCTAACATATGTGGCAGTTAATGTTCTAGAACTCACAGTTGTTTTCAAAGACGAACATTTCAATTTTTCGTTGCCAAGGTAAAGCCTAAAGAAGTGGCAATTGCTTGTATAGCGTTGCTTATTCCACAAACGCTGTTTCGTTGCTTATGTTTATCGACGCCTATAACAGTTTGACTTTTCCGCCATCGTAAACGCTTTGTACAAGGTCTTAGTATAATTTTTGTATCTTAAAAATAAATGAAAAACATTCACAACATTGTTCGGTGCTCTTATAAGTAGACCGCTTAGCGCAAACACAGAAAAAAGTGGAACCCCGACGCTATAAACGCGACGCTTAGATTAATTTTTTTTTTAGGGGTTGTTTGTGTCGGGGGTTTTTTAAATTATTGAAGTGAAAGTTCTTAGGCGACTTCCACCAAGGTTGCGTTAAACGTTTAACGCTACCCTGGAGGAGAAATAGAACGAGACAGAGCGAGAGTGAATGCGTGGCACTCGAACGCATGCGTGTATTTAGTGTATTATTACGAAGTTTCACATCTTCCGCGCGGAGGGACTCCACGCACTATTTTTTGTATTTTATCATACTTTTGCCAAGATGATGAGAAACATAACTAAATGGCTCTTGTACATCCAAACACATGCTACTAGCATCATCATCAACTTCACATAAGCCACTAACCCTGTTGTATCACATACCTCATTACACAGAAGTAGGTAAGCAAAGACTCTACCGTAAGCGCTCTACTAACATAGAGCACGTAATTATGATGGTGCTTCATTGTTGTCGTGTGAACTATACAGTAGAGCAGATGATGGGGAATGGTGGGCTGTTTTTTTATCATACATTTTAATCAATAGATTCGTAGCTACGAGCTATAGTCTCAGCGTAAGCACTACCTTAAAAGGCCAGTAATTAGATAAACAGTATCCCGACGCTCGTCCTACATTACCTGCAAGTAATGTACACAACTTTACATGCAGGAAACTAAGTTATTTTTAATAGACCGAATGAAAATTTGAAAAAAAAAAAAACATAAAAACAGATGGTGCCTTGAATTAAGTAGATCTTGGTAGCATCACTTTTGGCAAAAGGTTAATCTGCATGAATTGTAGGAATGACCCGGGAGCATAATTATCTGTTTACTGTTTGTGATTCATCATCATCATCATCATCAGCCTATATTGTTCCCACTGCTGAGACGCAGGCCTCCTCTCTATGAGAGGGAATGGGCTGTAATCCACCACGCGGGCCCAGTGCGGGTTGGTAGATGTCATATGTCTTCGAATTTTTAGTTCTAGGACATGCCGGTTTCCTCACGATGTTTTCCTTCACCGTTTTGAGAGCAGCGGTGATGAAATAAATTACACAAAGTAATGCGCCTGCCTGGGTTCGAACCTACGACTTACTGCTCGTAAGTCGGGGCTGCTACCACTGGGCCACCGCTGCTCAATGTTTGTGATTACTTCGGCGAAAATACGTATTGTATTTGCTCAATTTAAACGTGTTTCACTGATTTCTCAAATCAAATGCTCTATGAGTATAAGACTGATCAAAGCAATCAAAGGTTCACATCAAAATACCTGTATCAGTAACAGGAAGACGGACAGGAACAAGGCGCTAACTTCGAACTGAATTCTCTAAAAAACTGCACCTGTGTCCAGTCTATCTCAGCCGTGTTTTTATAAGGTCCTCGGTCTACCCAGTTGATGGTATCCTTCGCTTCGCACTGCAGGACTGGAACAAATATACAAGCTGTTATTTTGCATCCTCGTCAAAATTCAGGAGGTTGTCACAAAATATATAGATAATCAATTTAAATTGCGATTAATTAGTAAGTTAATTATTAATAAACGCTGATTTTTTTAGCTGTTTAAGTTTGTCAGTATAACAGAATGTCTTAACGTGGTTTAGGAAATAAGAGATTATCGAATAAACGTTTGAGATTGTTTGTATGTGTCAAAGCGCGGTTATAGGGGGAAAAATTAGACGGGCCGCGTTTAAAACACGGGTGGTGCACACTTATCGATTTTCGTAAATATGAAAAAAAAAAAAAAATACCTATCCTTTTTATTATTGATGATTCGGGTCAAGAATCATTAGCATAGTTACCTCTTTGAATTTGACGAGTATGCAAAACAATACCATATATAGCACCCCTCACAAACCTGTCAGTTCACTCAACTCACACTTTAATCCAACCGAACAAAATAAACAAAAGACAGCCTAATAAACCTGACATCACCAGCTGGTATTACGTACTTGTCACAACAGTAAAACCTGTCAAAACAAACCGTTAAATATTACGTATTTATGCGTAACCGTGAAGGTCAACGTTTATGTTAATAAGCTTGTGAGATTCTTGTGTGTTTAGCTTTAAGTTGTTAATTTAGTTTGGAATGAAGTGCTAATTTTATTTGCGGTAAGACCAGTTCATGTATAAGTTTATGCTGATTCATTTTCATGCTGTGACTTTTTCAGTAACGTGTATTTCCAAAAGGGAAAGTACTACTACGAGCAGCGGTGGCTCAGTGGTGGCAGACCCGACTTACTAGCAGCAGGCTAGGTTCGAACCCAGGGCAGCGGTGAAGGAATACATCGTGAGGAAACTGGCATGTCCTAGAACTAAAAGTTCGAAGACATGTGACATCTACCAACCCACACTGGGTCCGCGTGGTGGATTACAGCCCACTCCCTCTCATAGAGAGGAGGCCTGTGTCCCAGCAGAGAGAACAGTATAGGCTGATGATGATGATGATGAAGTATTACCGAGTTCTCTGGCGGTCGAAGGAAGGCAGACAAAAAAAAACTATGGATGTACTGTGTCAAGGATGATATGGCAAGAAAGGAGGTGTATGATGAGATGACGAGTTGTAGATAAGTATGGAAGAACAAGAAATACTACGCCAACCCCTAAAAAATTGTGACAAGGGCCTGAGAATAAAGTTCAACATTGATATTTTGACAAGCCAAAAAAAAACTCATTCTTATATTTAGATTAGCATTCAAAACCGAACAAAATCTTCAGTATTGATGTCAGCTGTAAAGAAAGCTGATTCTAAAATACTGAAGAAAAATGAAAGTAAGTACTTCCGACACGAAATATCAATAAAATCGTGCATAACAATTAGAAATGTAAAACACTATAATGAAGGCAGTCGGATTTAATTGTTATTGACGCAATCATTACGAGTAGACAACGTAAATTTCTATGGGTTTGTAAGTGAGGTCCCAGTGCCAGCGATAAGCGATTTAAAATGTTGTCTTAGTTTCACATGTGCATGATTTGTGCTGACCTATAAGAGATTGCTACACTGGCCGATAACTTTATTGGATGTTATCATATCTTTGTATTGCTGTATTATTACTGTTATGTAGGTGAGCTAAATAAATAAAATCACTATATTTTTGCTGAGTCCACTTACAATCCAAGAAAATATTATTCTTTCAGAACGAAAATAATAAAACGTTCAATAAAATAGAGTTTATAATCTCACCGAGTAAAAGGAAGCCAAGAAAATGAGAAATCTATACTCGAGGTTTCATTATTTTGGTGAATTTATGATTGCAGTTCAAAACCTTTTAGCAGACAGAATGATATTATGTCTCCAATGATGGAAAAGGGGAAAATGTATTAAAATGTCATAAGCTATCGAAAATGGAATGACCATCTTGTTGGAATAAGTGATTGCCACTTATAATTGCCATCTATAATGCTTTTGTGTACTTTTTACTGCTTTTTACTCATACTTTTTGCTGACTACCTTTTTGAAGTGAAACTTCTTATGTGATTTCCAACAAGTTTAACGCTACCATGGAGGGGGAATATTTTCTAAAACTCACTAAGACATAGCAGTATTACAAGATTTATGACTACGTAGTTCTACTAGGTACGCAAGATGGCGTGCAAACAGTCATGCATTCGACTCTTTGGTGCCCAGCCTTCGCTCAATTTCCATGAGTAGAATAACCTCGATAAACTTATGTAATAATTATGTAATAAAAATAATACAACAAGAAAACAAGAAAATATTATTTAGAAGCTCAATAAAATAACGAGAGTGAATGCGTGGCACTCGAACGCATGCGTGTAGTATTACGAAGTTTCACTTCATCCGCGCGGAGGGACTCCACGCACTATTTTTTTTTGTCTGGTTAGTGCCTAATCTGGTGTCAGATTTCTTATGCCGCCCATGGGCCAAGCCTCTCAAGCATGCTGGTTTCCTCACGACGTTTTCATTCACCAAAGCAAGTGATAATTGTACAATTTTGAGCAAAGTTTTGAGGAAAGCTTGGGCCATGAATCTACTGCAAAACTGACGTATCCTGTTTGTTGTGTTTGTATGACGAAAGTTACATTGAAATGTTTTTTTTTTCAGTGATCACGGTTCGTTAACAGATACCATTGATAAACCATTCAGAAGACGACAAATGCTGTAGTGTTTTGGTATCATCAGAATACAAGAAAAACACTGAAATTTTTACGATTTTTCTTTATCTGGATGCCGCCTCAGAATAAATTAAAATTATACAATACACACACTAATCCGAACTATCAGAGGTGCGTGTCTTGGGTTCGTACTCTATACCTATAACAGATGAACTTTTTGCTAGAGGCTACTGTACAAACATCATCATCTGCCTAGCCGTTTCCCAAACTATTTGAGGTCGGCTTCCAGTCTAACCGGATGCAGCTGAGTACCAGTATTTTACATGAAACGACTGCCTATCTGACCTCCACAACCCAGTAACTAGGTAGCACGATACCCCTTGGTAAGACTGGAAGTCAGACTTTTAGCTTCTGGCAACTCGTAACGACTGTCAAAGATGTACAAATGACGGGGCCAACGTCTTAACGTGCTTTCCGAAGCACGGAAGAAACTCGGTATGTAATCATGGTCACCCATCCACGGACCAACCTCGGCAAGCACGGCTTAACCTTAAAGATCGACCCGTGTGGCTGTTAATATTTAGCCACGAGCTACTTTACAAACAATCGCAAGTAAAAAGTCCGCTAAAAGTATGACCACATATCACCTTTCACATTAATATTTTGACTATGGTTGTTTATCATACAAAAGACTAGACTTTCTCCCATACAATTTAATTAGCAAAGCATTCAAATGGCGCTTGATGGTGGAGTAACGCACGGTTTCATTTTATTATTACCATTAAGAGGTAACGTCAATTATATCGAATTCACTTCAGTTAAAAGATGTTACTTTTCTTTCCCAATATGAGTGTTTTATCAGTTATTGTGGTTAGGATTCTGTGAAAAGCTACAATTTAGAAAAATAAGTACATAACTTAAAAACTAAATTCTTATTAATTTTTCGTACAAAATGAGAAAACTTAAAACAACATTCTGTAATGAAAAAAATCCGGAAAAAGCAGAAGCACCGGAGCCTGACGTAAATGTATACGACTACTAAAGACTGTGCGTATGAGGAACTTTAGTCCACTTAGGACAAAAATCCCCGATTCATGGAGAAAATATCGGCCAGTGTTCAATCATTGGCGCGTTTCTCAGTTCATCTTGTACAGTACGTCAATCTCGAGCACTCCACGCGGACGAAAATCCGCAGTATGGGTTTTTTCGTCTGATTTCTCCGTAGTTTTGTGCAGTCCAATCTGTGGATCTTTTGGATGCTCGATGCAGTCGTAAATTGTAAACGATATATTTTGACGGATAACAAAGTGACCCGACAAAGATCCCTTAACTGGGCAAATATCACGTTTGACCAACTATATTACTTAAGACCCCATCTCTAAAACCAGAAGGTACTATCAAAACAGCCACAAAACTAGCGTTGTAACAGAATGTCAAGCATATTAAAATAGCATTTCTCTTGTATGACCCTTAACATCACCGTGACAAGCAATTCATACATCACATACACGTACCCATTCATATTAGAATAACAAATATTATACAGGCTGTTCAATTAGTTTGGGTAGTGGTAACGGTCGTGACGCGAAACCCAGACAGTTGCTTTACTTTGAGAAACTTATTTTATTTTATTTATTCAAACAAAGAATAATATACTTATAGAATAATTAAAACTAAATATTTACACAAAAAATGACAAGTTTATATTAATAAAAAAACTAACAAAATTTATAAACTAATAAATTAACAACAGGACGCTTAGTACTTTTTACTTTAAGTGAATTCTTCCATCTTTGTGCTCTTAATAAGAGGTAATTATAACGAGGAAACCGGCATAATTATGCTAGACCCGAACATTTAAAGATATGTGACATCTACCAACCAGCGTGACAGATAATCCTCACAAAGAAGAGGCTTGTGTCCCACAGTGAGCACATTATAGGCTGATAATAATTATTATGCTATGCAGGCTATTCAATTTGGAATGAAGCCAAAATATGCGATTGCTGTTTCTGTTCTTAATCAAGTAGGTAGGGTTGCCAATTTAAATATTTTGTTCCGTGTGTTTATTGGCAATGATGGTAAACGAGTAGCACGTAGGTAGTTTAAATGTAAGTTTATCGAATAGCACATACCATCAGCATCGTCACCTAATACTTTTGCAAATAAAGGGTGTAAAACACCTCTTAACGAAGCCGAAAGGCACTGGTTCTCCCTGTCATTGCGATAATTTTTTTGTTCTACACCATACCTGGGAAACTTCTAGTTACGGAGATATGAGGGGTCAAAGTTCCAACTTTTTGACAAGTATTTTTTTTAATACAAGTTTTTAATGTGAGATTTTTACTTTAAACACATCCACGACCCCCGTACTATTCAATCCGTCCATCAGCACAATGTTTTGAGTGCGTTACATTGAGTTCTACCACAAAACATGATTTTACACCCCCCAAATAAAAGTCGTTTCCCAGCAATAATTTTTGCGTAAAGTTACTTAGTTTCATGAACAGAATGCTTGGTTGACGGCTTCGTGATGAGGTTATTTACACCGTGTATAGTGACTACTATTTTAATAATGACTACAGCGATTGTTATATCAATTTTTGTGTAGTGTCATGTCAAGATATAACTGTAATTTAATTGTAATCTTTTACCTTTTTCTTGATATTACAAGGTAAATTTAGAGAAGCGCTCTTCCTCTCTCAAATTGTTTAAAACTTGCTGTGCCCGACAGGGTCCATAATTGTGTTTTTTATTTAACCACATGTTAAGTGTAGAGGGAGCAGCGGTGGCCCAGTGGTAGCAGCCCCGACTTACGAGCAGTAAGTCGTAGGTTCGAACCCAGGCAGGCGCATTACTTTGTGTATTTTATTTCTTCACCGCTGCTCTCAAAAACGGTGAAGGAAAACATCGTGAGGAAAGCGGCATGTCCTAGAACTAAAAATTCGAAGACATGTGACATCTACCAACCCGCACTGTGCCCGCGTGGTGGATTACAGCCCATTCCCTCTCATAGAGAGGAGGCCTGCGTCCCAGCAGTGGGAACAATATAGGCTGATGATGAAGTGTACATTATGGATGCAATAAATGATTTGATTTGAGATAAATTGTGATGGCAGACAGCTAAGCTTTACAAACTTACAAACTACATTTAAATAAAAGTTGAAAATTTTAGACGGCCTCGTTGGTTTTGTGGTCTCAAGTGCGGCTACTGAGCATCAGGTGCTGGGTTCGATTCCCGTGTCAGGCAAAATGTTATTAGGTTTTTCCAAGAGGAATTTCTCATTAGCAGCCACGGAGTACATTTGAGCCCGGGTGATGGGAATAGGCTCACCCCCTATGACATAGGACTTAAACATAACTGGCGAAATGTGGGTGTACCATTAGGAAGCCCTCTGCCTAAGCCTTTGATTAATACGGGCGTGATGTTATGTTATTTTATGTTCTATATTTGTGAGATTTACAGGCTTCTGAACACGCTGAACGGTATAATAGGATTATATTATAAAGTGACAAGCAGCCGGCCTAGCATGACCGCCGTAGAAACGGGCTATGTCTACGGAAGAATCGACAATTTGACAGATATTTCTATCGTCCCAAGCATGGCGATATTAAGAATGTAGAAAAGAAATGTTTCTTTTCTTCAGTCGACACAAGTCTACAACGTCGAGCATGACGACCATATTTTCTCTTCTTTTGACATTTGGGGGTAGACTTCTGACAAATGTCAAACTAGTCTTAATAAAAACTAAATACGAGAAATACGTTTCGTGGTTGCGTTGAGTTACGTTCAAAAGGTTGAAATGTTATGTTAAATATTTAGGATTAATTTCGCGAAAAAGATCCAGGCCTGGATCCAGGATGCAGCAACACCATCCCGCCCACGAAAAATGAAAAACTCGTGCAATTGGAAACTTTTTTTGTTAACTAAACGTAACCTTTTAACTTTCCATAGCAACGTCCCCGTTGCTATGGAAAGAATTTCTGTCATGTCTTCGTAGAAACGCGAGTCGACGGTGCGCGCCATGCTCGGCCAGAAGAAATGACAAGTTGTAAAGAAAAGATTTCTTGTCGTTTCTTGGTAGAATAGAGATAGAACGGTCATGCTAGGGGGGCTGGACTATAATTTATAAATGGTGATACTTAAGTTTAGACTAGAAAAAAGAATCCGCGATTTGCTGAAAATTCTTTACTAATAGAAAGAGCAACAGAACAGGCCTCAAGTCTGCTATTTTTACAAACATCGTCATTCCAACCCGATCCCATTGTCATTTTGCTAAAAGTCCGTAATCTGCTAAATTCATAATGGTTTGTCAAATTCTATGCCATTTCTTTCAGTGGTTGACCATTGTGAAGTCATAATGACGCTATTATATTAGTAGATTACCAAACTTGTCAAAATCAACAATTAAGAAATCAATGATAGGCCATTCTGACACTATTGTAATAGCAGACTTGAGGCCCAGGTGGACTGGTGTGCTGGTGATTCGGCGCAGCCGTGAGAAGCACAATAATTATTCCATTTTTTGTTTAGATTTTAGTATTTTATTGTTAATTTTTGTTTAATTTTGTGTGCACGTGTGGCATGTGCCAAATAAGCTTATTTTATTTCTTTCTTTTAGACTTACCATTTTAAAATCAAAGACTAAAATAATTTACACAAAAACCACAAAATATGAAGCCTCCTGTATCCAACCACTCCATCACAAACGCAAAGCATAATCATATTCATTTCAAAAGCACTCTTACTTTACAAAATACAAAAGTAAAAATATACATACACACTTACAAATAGCGAAGTCGACGAACTTCTTCTTTAAAAAAAAAAGTGAAAGGGTTTCTCAGTTCTTCGAGATTTATTTCGGGCTCCGGATATAATAATACTTTAATTGGAGGCTGGCGATTACGTGATGTAAGTACATGAAAAACTGGTATAATGGAATGTACGACTTGTTTTTTTTATGATACGCGCAATATGACTTTGGGAGAAAAAAAAACAAGTGGATGAGGATGCTGAAAAATGTTCGGATTTTTGTCCGATGGGCAGTTATTGATTACGTTAGCTTGATTTCAGACAGTTTATAACGCATGTATGAGATAAAAAAAACTAGGATTTGAAGAAGCAAAAAAAAAAAGGAATAAGTACTTTAAATAAGTAAAAATATTCTCAAAGAATCAGCATTGCCAGCCAACGTGGCAATGCGGCCAGCCTTCTGAGCAGCGATGTCGACGAATTTTGACGCCCTGTAATTTTGCTACATGCACATTATTTTTTTGTAGTTTAGTTTAGTTTAGTAATATAATAAAATACATTTCAAAATATTCTCCATAGTGATTTGAGCATTTCTTATGACAATGAGAAATTGGTACGAATGCTTAGCAAAAACCTTAAAAAGCGTTCAAATTATTATTGTACATATAAAGTTCCAATGGGTGTAAGTATCCTTAACGAAGCCATGGCAGGCAAGCCACTTTGTTCTCCGTCATTGCGATCATTTTTCAGTTCCAGACCAAACTTGGGAACCTTCTAGTTATGGAGATATTAAGCGTCAAAGTTCCAACTTATCAACAAGTTAAAAAAATGTACTAATAATTATAACTTTACTGTAAATACCTCTACGAGTCCCCGTACTATTCAATGCATGCATCATCGGACATGCAGACCTCATCTACATCTATCCCGATTTAATTTGGGTCGACGCAGGATATCTTCTTATTCCATACAACTCCATTACTCGCCATCGCCTGCAAGAGTCAACCCCTTTCGAGCCGTATAATTTTTCAATGGAAAGTCCATTAATTATCATCAGCCTAGTCTTTGCTCAACTGACGGCACGGTTGGCGCCGTGGTTGAACGATCGACTGGAGCGCTGCGTGTCGCGGGTTCGATCACCGCACGGAACAAATATTTGTATGGCCAAAGATAGTTGTTCCGAGTCTGGCTGTTTATGTGAGTTTAAATGTCTATAAACGCACCCACGATACAGGAGAAATTCCTAGTGTGGGGGTTGCCCCACGCTAGGAATTTCTCCGGTTATTTAAAAAAAAAACGTGTTATTAAAAAAAAAAAAACAAAAAAAACTTTTTTAAGGTCTGCCTCCAGTAAACCGGATGAAGCTGAATGCAGGTAAATACCTGTATTTTACTTGGAGCGACTAGTTATCTGGCCTCCACAACCCAGATAGTACTGCGTGCGTAATACGATACCCAACATTTTTCACCCCAATTCTTCACTCAGTTCATATCGCTTATTTTGTGTCTTCGACTACTTTTATGCCTTACGTCAGGTCACACTTTTTCTACAAAGATTTAATCACTATTAATATCTAGCTGACACAGATTAGAGATAAGTCAATGTGATCTATGGCACTATTTAAAAAGTGAAGGATATCTCTCTTGCGCACCACTTAACGCTTGCACCGGAATTTTCATCTGTATAGCTTCGTGCAGATATTTTATGACTAAGCTCGAAGAAAGTTATATCCTGATGTCCAATGTTACCTAAGCATGAAAGTAGAATAATTGTGTGACTCAGGTTCCGTGAGCTTTGTTAAATATAACTAGATGTTGATACTTTTTTGAAAATGGCTTCAAAATCTATGTAAAGAGTTTTTGTTTGATTGACGGATTGACGTTGTAAAATGTATGATTGGCTTTTTTAATTAATATTGTTTTTAATTGTTTACCTTTCACCCTCGTCTGACATTTATAGAGTAACAGAGTAAGCTCAAGTGAAGCCTTCGTTCATCATTATTGATTACCTATTCGACCTTAGCACTTGACCGACGACTCAAACTCACTATTTCTCCGTTATTTCCGAACACACACATCACACACTGTGAGTTTCTTCTAGTCTGAGCTCATGGCTAAATAATAATATTACAATAAGTCTGACAATTTTGGGTATCGTATTATGCACGTAGTACTAACTGGGTTGTGAAGGTCAGATAGGTAGTCACTAGTCACTCCATGTAAAATACAGGCATTCAGATGCATTCATGTTAAGTTGAATGCACACTTGTTTCCTCTCCTATCAGACACTGTTAAATGTAACAGGCGAAATGATATGTTACGCGGACGTAAAGCCAAAACAGCTCTATTGTGGAAAAGCATATTCTGTATAGCACCGAAAGTCTATAACAAAATTCCAAAATCTATACAAGACTTACCTTTAAATGGATTTAAAAAGAAATTTAAAGACTTGCTATGTACTAAATGCTATTATAATTTAAATGACTATTTGAATGATACTTTGACATCTTAATTGAATTTAATCTCTTATAATTTGACATCCTGATCTAATTGTAATACCCTATACTTTGACATCATCATAAATGATAAATTGACATCCTGAATAATAATAATATATAATAATAAACTTTTATTTTATATATAATAGATTGTGTGTATTTATTATGTTATTTATAGCTGACATACCTCAGACTGCTTAGTGTTGCATTGAATTGTGTATTTTTAATTCGTAATTATCAAATCAATAATGTTAATTCTATTCTAATAATCTATGACCTATAATGTATAAATGTATGTACCCACCTATATTTGCACGCCACACTTGGCAGAATGTGATGATACCAATATTTAACATAAGATCATATAATGTACCATATTCTTACAAATAAATGATTATGATTATGATTATGATCCGGTATGACTGGAACTAGAGTCAAAATAGGCCAGACTGACGAAGTCTTGAGTTTCTTCACAGTATTTTCCTCTAGGTACTATAAATCGTCGGAGACATAAGTGAAAGTAGACTTTTATTAGCATTAGACCTATCTATAAGGTGTTGTTTTGCATCCTCGTCAAAATTCAGGAGGTTTTCATAAAAGACATAAATAATCTATTTAAATTAAGGTACCTATAGTAAATTCAAATTCAAAAACCCCCTAAACGTGGGTTTAGGGAATAAAAAATTATCGAATAAACGTTTGAGATTGTTTGTATGTGTGATGTCGCGGTTATGGGGCGTGGATCAGATGGGCCGTGTCATACTTACCGAATTTTGTAGAAAAAAAAAATAGAAAATACCTACCCGTTTTTTTTATTGATTCAGGTCGAGAATCATTAGCATAGTTACCTCCTTGAATTTGACGAAGATACAAAACAACACCTTGTATAATCAGCCAGTGTGTGGCAGTGCTAGGACATAGGCCTCTTCTCTTGAGAGGGCGTTGGTCATACACAACCAAGCGGGCCCAGTCCGGATGGATAGATGTATGTTCTCGAATCTTTGGTTCCTGGGCATTGCGGTTTCTGCATGATGTTTCATTTACCGTTTTTGAGAACATTTTTGGTGAAACAAACTATGGTAAAAACCTCTCAATAATTATTACATTAGGGTTAGAGTACGATAGATCGATGAATGATGGGTACTCTACGCATTGATCATAACTTATTTGCGGTTTTTGATTGTTAATTCCGAGTTTCTTCACAATGTTTTCCTGCACCATAAATCTTGTATTTCCTTAGTCGGTGAGCAAACTAATTAAGGTACTAATCAATCAATTTTGATATAATATTAACAATAATTATTGTTAAAGTGCAATCGGAATTACTTTAGTCATATAAGTTTATTGTTATATTGCAGCTTTCTAACTTTCAAGACAGGCCAATAGTTTACAGAAACTCGTTTTATGAGATTCCTGGCGTATCTATGGAAAAACCTTTTTTTTTGTAGTTTGAACCAAAGATTTAAATCTCGTGATGTAATGTTACTGTAATGACCTCTTGACCACGAGCTAAACGACTAAGAATCAAACGAATCACACGCATCTTATTAATGTGACTGCGGAGAAATCAAAATAATTAAGTTGTTTAGACACCCTGCTGCAAGTTACGAGGACACGACTAACGTAAACTAGGTGACAAGCGTGTCGGTGGCGCAAGTTGTATCGCTCAAGGAATTGAATTTTGTCTAAGGTCACGGAAAGTGTTTACAATGAAGAAAACACGTTTTAACATACCTCATGGACTGACTGTCAATACGATTTTATTAAAGTAAGCGAGACAATAGTGCTCAAATGTCAATAATAATAATAAATTCCTTTATTTCTCCTCACAATGATAGGCTGATTCTAGGTTTCACTTTTTTTTTTTTTTAGCAATTTGAGGATCTAGTGTCTGAGTTAGGCGTAAAATGCATGTATTACAAATCACCAGGTCCCCAGGTCCATTGAGCAAAAACGGTATCAGTTTTTCATGCCGTAGGAGAGGCCTTTGCACAGCAGCGGGATGATGCAGGCTAACTGTAAAAGGGTATATCAAACGATTTAAATCTTTAGTTTGAATACTTACGAACGTTGGCCACTTTCCTTAGTTATGACCTCCCAAGTACTCGTGAGTCATAAATCTGCTAGTGATGTTCTAAGAGTTATTTACATTTTAATATGCAGGATAAAAACCGAGGTTTTAAGTGTTATCGACCCTTGAGAATTTTCTTGCATTTTTTCTACTTAATTCGTTTCAGAATTAATGAGACAGGTAGATGTTGCTGAAGAGTTGTTCTTCTTTCCAGTTTTATGACTTTTTAGGTCCTCGGAAGGGCAGGTAAATGGATACTTTTGGCACTCCAACTAGTAGCGCATCATTTGTAATGGTCACGGTATTTCCTCTGACTAGGTAGGGTATTAACATCACCCATTTGGCTAGACTGTGCTTCATTATCCATTCCATCCATTTGGAGCAACCATGAGACGCACACCGCACCTTGTATACTCGTTATTTTATTTGAAGTATGTCATGGTGTTACTATAACTGTTTCGTGAATATGTTTTATTTTTCTGTATTGGCACCTTGTTTTTAGGTATATAGTTATATTTATGGAATCTGTGTCATTTAATTGTGCTTCTGTGTGTTCAGTTGTGCTCATACCGAGTTTACTCCGTGCCTCGGAAAGCACGTTAAGCCGTTGGTCCCGGATGTCATTTGTAGATCTTTGACAGTCGTTACGAGTAGTCAGAAGCCAAAAAAAGTCTGACATCCAGTCTTACCAAGGGGTATCGTATTACCCAGTTACTGGGTTGTGAAGGTCAGATAGGCAGTCGCTTCATGTCAAATACTGGTACTCGGCTGCATCCGGTTAGACTGGCTGCCGACCCCAAGAGAGTTTGGGAAAAAGCTAGGCAGATGATGATGTGTTGTGCTATGTCTTTTGTGTGTACTGAATAAATGATTTATCTATCTATCTATCATCATCATCTTTCTGCCCTTGTTACATTTTACTGGGGGTCGGAACAACACGTTTTTTTGTTCCATTCTCCTCTGTCATACGTCACGTTTTCATTTACTACTTTTTCTTTCATATCGTTCCTCATACAATCCATCCATCGTTTTCTTGGTCATCCTTTCCCTCTTCATCCATCAACATTGTTTAATATTCATCACTTTTTTTATAAATTTGTCCCTCTTTATCACATGCCCATATCATGACAGTCGATTCCCTTTTAACTTTTGTTTTACGGGCGCCACATTAAAAACTTCCTTTAATGTACTCATTCCTTGCTTTATCTATGGCTAGACTGTGCTTGCTATGGAGAGCAACGGTGGCCTTGTGTTTGCAGCCCCGACTTACGAGCAGTAAGCCGAGCAGTAATTTCATCACCGCTGCCCTCAAAAACGGTGAAGGAAATCATCATGTCCTAGAACTAAAACTTCGAAGACATCTGACATCTACCAACCCGCACTGGGCCCCCGTGGTAGATTACAGCTCACTTCCTCTCATAGAGAGGAGGTCTGTGTCCCAGCCGGGAACATTATAGGCTGATGATGAGACTGTGCTTGGATCGGCCTATTTTAGTCAGCGGTTCCTTTCCTGCAGAGGATCAAGATTGTATTGCAGCTTGCAGTCACGAGCCCCTTTCTTAAACAGTGAATATAAGTTCAGTAGGCCAGTTTCTCAGTTTACAATGACCGAGTGCCGTACGACCTTGAAACCGGAAAATCAGGTCTTACTTAATATACATAATTTAAACATTATGATAATAAAATCGAGAACAGTTTATTGTTGTTTGCGAACTTGTTTTTAAAAGGTTTATCAGATGGTAAGTAAAACAATAATATAATTTAAATGATTTTTTTAAGCATTATAAAAAAAAGATAGCCATAATAAAAAAAAATTATGATCTGGTTACAGATCTTTGCAAAAAAAAACTTATTATAAAAAGCACCTTTTGAAATTAAGCCTTACTGTAGGTATTTCTTCCTGCACTAAATACGTACCAACAACTGCATAACAATGAAACTTCTATTAGTTTTAACGTGCATTTCTTAATAAATATTTGGACGTTAATCTAGTCTCCGTATTTACTTAGACAGGCGACCTGTACAAATTCACGTCATTCTTTTTTCTTATTTCTGCTAAATTATTCAAAGCAAAAAATACAGTAAGTACAAAATATTTTGAAAGTTAATATTGAATTACGACTACTTTTCAAAATTATATAATGTACTTTTGTATATTATTTCCTTTTGCTACTTATTACATAAAAAGATAAACGACGTTTCAGTTGAAGTTAGACCAAAACTTTCTGTCTGTGTAGAATGGTGTTTCAATAAATTATCATTTCCTGTCTTTACGCTGTAAATCGTGATTGCACTCTCTTTATTGACACCGGTTCATAATTAATTAAATTAAAATTATGACAATCATAATTGAATCCTGACAGTATAATTTTGAAAATCAATTTAAAAAATATAATTGCATTATAAAATAAATTATTCGTTTAACACTTTTTACGAAAACAAACTTACTCTTAACGTCGTTTACAGTTAATTTTAACTCTGCTTTCAGTGTTTTATTAAAAGCACGAAAGTTTGTTACACCTACATGAACAGCGGCTATTTCCAGCTTGTTCCAAATATTCTGAACCAGGAGCGTCTATGTAGCTATACTCGGGAGAGACGTATGCCCAATTCCTGTTGTTATCTTTATTACTAATTCATATTTTTATATTATTAATACTATTTATACAATTTAATCTATCATATCTATTTATTTAATTTTACAATCGTATATGGGTATTTTTCCAGAAATAAAACACAGTTGATATTGTTATTTTTATTAATATCCGTCTTTCGGCCTACCGGCTGTGATGAGAATGTATGTTGTAGTATATATATACCACAAGGCATTCTATGCCAGTCAGCATAGAACGCCTTGTGGCAATAAATCCGCCTATGTACCACCAAAGTACGTGACGTTTAAATAAATAAATAATCGCGAAGCTTCATGTCATGTATGGTAAGTATTCGCAGCACCCAACCAATTCTCAAAGCATAAACAGAAACAGTTAACCATAAACCAATTCCCAACCAAACAATAACAATTAAAAAACGCAATGAACTTTCGCACTACACTGACCTACTCAAAAGTAGTTCAAACTAAAACCTCACCAATACTAAGTAGGTGGTTTAAGTAACGCCGGAAGATTTGCGAACCCATCTCAAGTTCATGACCCCCGCAATGACCGCACAAACCTTTCGTTACGAAACCTGGATGTTACTTTTACTCCCAGGCTGAGAAAGTCCAATTCGGTGGATGCCACACTTGAGGGAGGCTATATAGGAGCGTCGCGACTGCCGGCGCGCAGACGTAGCTAAAACTCACAATGAGACGGTCGACAGTCTTGCTCTTAATCGCGGTCGCACACGCGCTTCCCGCTCAAGACTCCGGTCACACAGACAACGACATAGACGGACTAACAGACTGCCTCAAAAAGGAATCAACGACATGCCTAAAATACAAATTCTTCTCGTTCGTCGACAAGATGATTGGGCAAAAGGAATCTTTCTCCCTAACCGACGGAGTCACTGTTGTCAAATCCGGTGACGTACCCACAGACACTGGAGCACCGAGGGCTTTAGATCCTGTTTCGCGGTTGAAGAACTACTTCGAAACGCATTCCTTGAGAGTAGAAGTGAAAGGTTCCGATGTGATTGACGCAGTTTCGAGTGCTGGCCGCGCGTTCGAAGATACAGTGTCATCGTTTACTGATGACAATGAAATTAGTGAAGGACGTGGGAAGAAGAAGAAGGCGCAGAAAATCCTGGGACCGTTGATAGCAGCAGTGGCTTTGAAGATGATGGCGTTGATGCCGCTAGCTATTGGAGCGATAGCATTGATTGCGGGTAAGGCGTTGCTGATCGGAAAGCTTGCGCTAGTTTTGTCGGCGATAATCGGGTTGAAAAAGTTGCTGTCTCAGCAGAAGCATGTGACTTACGAAGTGATAGCTCATCCTCATCATTCATCAAGTCATGAGTATAGTAGTGGAGGAACGAGTGGATACGGAGGTGATTCGGGAGGATCTTCGTACAGTAGCAGCGGAAGCGGGGGCAGCGGTGGTCACGGCGGCGGTGGCGGATGGGGACGCTCGCTCGAAGCTCAAAACTTAGCGTATTCCGCGCAGAAACCTTAGCGACCCGGTTCCGTGGCCCCTTTTCCTCTGATTTCTCCGATCTTCAATGTATTTAAGTATTATTTATCTTGTACGGATGTGTGTGTGCCTGCTATTTATTGAGTGAATTATTTTTTAATTTATCACTGTCATGCCATGACTCGTAAAATGTTATTATATGACGTTTTTGCCGTTTTATTTCTTAGTCACATCAAGTCATATTGATATATTTTTTTTCGAAACGTTTTCTCTATTTATTTATTTGTATATACTTCGTTTATGTTAGTATTTTAGTTGGTAATGTATATTTTTATTTAAAACTCAGTACCTGGCTTTAATATTGTTAAGTAATAATTATGTAAGACTGTGTATGTATTTCGTTATTTATGTATGTTTTCCCCACGACTACGTTAGGTATCAAAGGTTTTATTTATTTCGTATTTATTTTTATGTAGCTAATTCTTCCTAAATACTCATAATTTAAATAATTATCGTTGTAATAATGTAATTAACGATACAAAGATGTTTAATTGTTATAATTATTACAAATAAAAATATGCAATTTTGTTCGGGGTTTTATTGACGTATTTAACAATTTTGTGTACTAAATAATTAAAATAAAGTTTGCACTGCGAATAAAAAATTTAGATTTGAAGACTTAATAAATCGACCTCGTAATTCAGAGGTTAAAGGCGGAGAGCAAATGGGAGCATAAAGCAATGAGAGTACCTATTCATTTCTTCCTTGACATATTTACTACCATTCAGTTCAAAATAATATCTTTGTACTAGCTACCATCCCGTTTATATGACCTATAACCGAGTTAAGCCTTGAAACGTGCTCCACTATTTAACCGATTTCAAAAAGGAGGAGATGTGCAAAATGGACACGTTTAAATTTTCATATAGATCTGATGAAGAATTTCGGAGACAGACAACGGAACTCTTATAAAAATGACAGCAAATCAATCACGATTGCTGTTATTGCATAAATATGCATTGATAACGGAATAAAATCAAAATATCACGCCTGTACACTCGAAAGGGTTACGCAGATGTATTCAGTAGGTACAATTATCAGGGTACACCCATATTTATTTTTTCCGTTTGTTCACCGATTTCTTGGCCAATAATGGACCGTTTTTATTTTTTTATTTAATCAAAAGCCCAAAGTCCCATTGTCAGCAAGTCAGAATATGATGATGGCATCCCAGGGAAATCAAGGGCAACCCTCAAATTTTATAGGCACGTACAATGTTATTCATATACTTTATAACGCAAAGCTCTTGTTGCTGAGCTGGTGATGAAAAGTATAAGTCAGGATCTGATGGTGGAATCCCAGGAAGATCAACACTCAAATTTTATGGACATTTACAATGTTTTTTTTGACTGACTTCCAAAAGGAGCAGGTTATCAATTCATCTGAATGTTTGCACATGTTCACCGATATCTTTGCCAATTGTGATCTTATTTCATAAAGATAAGCCTATTGCCATTGCATGTATTGTTAACAATGTAAAATAAACGCATATCAAATATTTGTTTAGGATACAAACAGTCGGTGGCAAAATAACTGAATCAACAAAAGTCACCAACTTCTGAAGATAAAGTTATTTTTCACTGTTTTATGTTTTTGAAGTCGGTTTTTTTTTTTTGTTGAAAAAAAATGTCGTCTTAAATATTTTTTTCATTTCAACACTGTTCTTTACTAATAAACTATCTTTAGCTGCAATTATAACTGCATCCAAATTTAACTTCAACCAGATCCTTCCTTCAAATAAATCCAGCATTAAAATACTCGATTTGTTTTCATCGTACCAACTTTTAAGCAGTCATAAGTCTTGAGTTCGAACCCAAGACACGCACCTCTGATTTTCGGATCATGTGCGTATTGTATAATTTTAATTTATTCTGAGGCGGCCTAAAAAACTCTTGTAACACCAGATTATGGTCTAACCCCACGATAAAGAAAGATCGTAAAAAGTTCAGTGATTTTCTTGTTTTCTGGTGATACCAAACCACCACAGCTACCGTCGTCTTCTAAATGGTTTATCAATGTTATCTCTTAACGAACCGTGTGAGAAAATACATGTCGATGTAACTTTCGTCATCAAAAACAGATTACGTCAGTTTTGCAGCAGATTCATGGCCTGAGCTTTCCTCAAAATTTGGGAACCGAGGCTTTGTGGCGAAAATAGTTGATGGTACGCTAGATGACTGCTTCGTTGGTGACTGCTGAGATGACAAGTAATAAAGAATTATGTAAGAAGGAGACATGTTGCGCCGACCTCAAATAAATTGGGATAAGAGCAAAAGAATGATTATGATGTTTTCTGCCACAATTACTACAGGATTGGCATTAAGCTTTTCGATAGCATTATGTTAGTCCAACAAGTGTATGACTTTTCCATGGAGAACGTGACTTGGTATAATACAAGGTGTTGTTTTGCATCCTCGTCACATTCAAGGAGGTAACTATGCTAATGATTCAATAATAAAATGGGTGGGTTTTTTTTTTTTTCTTATTTACTGAAATCGATAAGTGTGAACCACCCGTGCTTTAAACGCGGCCCGTCTGATCCTCGCCCTAAAACCGCGCTTCCACACATACAAACAATCTCAAACGTTTTTGCAACAATTTCTTATTCTCTAAACCATGTTAAGGGGGTTATTCTGAAATAGTGACAAACATAAACAACCAAAAAAATCAGCGTTTAGTAATAATTAACTAGGAACCGTAATGTATTGATTTTTTATGTCTTTTCTGACAACCTCCTGAATTTTGACGAGGTTGCAAGACAATACCTTGTATAAGCCATCAAGTCCTTTTTGCCGTCAGATACAAAGTTGCAGATATAAACTATTCTGCCTCTCTTTAAACTGGTGCTTTACCCCTAATGGCAACTCTACTTAAATAAAATGTGCTCATAAAGGAAATAGAAATGATACTTATTTATAATGTGTGTACATACAAGTTGTATGTATGTCTGTACATCAGTTTCTCGTTACAAAGAGAGATCTAGCAAGTCTAGTAGGTATGTTAGGGTCGCTACGCACACGTTCGGGTCGGAATGAAACGGCACAGCCGGGCGGCAAAATTGGATTTATGGAAATATTACTCTTCACGTGACCATAGGGCTGGCCCTTCCTTTTTGGCCAAAGAATCAGCGACAGCGATGTCGCCGAATTTTTCGACGCCTTGTAATTTTGATACTTGTACTTTATTTTTATTTGAACTGACCTGAAAATGATCCAGCGATGGAAGATGCTGAACGGATTTTGCCGATCGGTAAGAGGCGAATGAATGCAGTATATACTGATTAGTATTCGGGCCAGTTTTGCTGTTCAACAAATTCTGCCGTCATAAATGTGACTACTGGAATAAGGTGTGATACCCTCCTTTTTTACTGATGGGAAATCATTAAGTGACCCCTCCTGCTCTGGGTGGGGCGGAAGGGACTTGTACTGAATAAAACCCATCCATGTTTCTTCTTAGCCCTTTGTGTTCTAAGGCCACGGTATCTTTCAAACAGTCCCGCAGCCCTGGCAGGCTATAATCCCCCGTTACCTAGTATAAAAAACGATGTGTTACTTTTTGTGGTATGCAGAAACGGATCTAAAAAATAACTGTTTCAGATGTATTATCGAAAATAAACAAAAAATCTAATTACTGTTCAAACTGACACTACTGCGGTTTATTATAAAAAGTTTTAAAATACTTTCAAGGAACTGGTTTTGATTGATCAAAAAACTCCAGGCATAAAGTGGTAAAACATTCTAGTGTATTATTTATTTGTGTAACTTCTTAAACGACTAGATGACAATAAAGATCGAAACGAACTTGTGCTACGCTGCGCGACGCGATACGGCAGCGAAGTGACGCAGTAGGTAAGTGATCACCGTGTGTCTTGTTAAAAAAAAACAAATAGTAAGTATCTAATCCGAGATCTACATGGTAAGGTCCAAGAGTTTTCAGCTTCAACTATAAAATTAAGGATTTATATCCAAACAAAACAGAATTTATTGAAATAAAGGCAGCATAGATTAAAAAAAAACTTTTACTGTGGGTATCAAAAGAAAACTTTAGTGATTTAGTGACATAATAGTTTTGTATCTTTGATTAATCTAATGTGTGTAGGGCGAAAACTTTTGGACCTCCGTGATATGTACAGAATCGGGGGCGTCTGCCACAGGTGCCTCGGCCACTGGGGGCCTAAGCCACGGACCCGACATAACAACAAACAAAAGCTTGTTATGTTTGTAACCTTTTCTAGCGACTCGATATAGGTTTCCGTCTTTAAGGTTCTGAAAAAACTTTTTGTAGTATATTCCATTTATGCACTGGACAGGGTATGGCTTAGTTTTTCACCCCCTTCCGTACGTACCCCGAGATCTTGGACAACTGAAGAGCAACCAACCGATTAATCGGAATTCTAAAATTTTCTAAATCGCTTCGCTCGCTAATATACAGTATGTTAGGTTAAACGAGGGACATATTGAGGGAGGGTATTCAGTATTCGATTCTCGTCCCAAATATGTAAAAACCCTATAACGTATATAGAAGAATTTTTAATGTTTTGTTTAGTGCCTAGATATTTTGGACTGTTCTAAGCCAGGTAAGTTTAAAGTATGAAGGGAAAATGGATTATACCTAAGAGTCATTGACCCGCTCACATGTTCTGCGATAATATTAAGTCGCTAGCGCAAGGGTGTATACACGTTGCGTGACATTTGCGAAAATTTTGGTATGGTTCTGTCTGCTATTTATCAATGTTTTTTTTTTTTTGTATATATTTTTATTAGTATCATGTTAGCATGTACTATTATGGGTTTGAATATGTCCCTCGTTTAAACTAACATACTGTATGTACTGTACTTTCAAACCTAAACTAATATAAAAGGAAAGTTTTGACTGTTTGTTTATTAAGATTTAACTCAAAAACTACTCGACCGATTTTAAAAATTCTTACACCATTAGAAAGCTACATCTTTACCGAGTAACATAGGCTATATTATATTACAATTTTCGCGGGTGACGTGCTGGTTATATAGCAGTTCCTGAAGAAAACAACAATAACGTTCTTATAGATAGCGCCACATAACCGAGGCGGTTATTGTGAAAATCTTAATTTAAAGCTAGTTATACAACGTGTAAATCACCTCATCACGAAGCCGTCAACCAAGCATTCTGTACATGAAACTAAGTAACTTTACGCAAAAATTATTGCTGGGAAACGATTTTTTTTTGGGGGGTGTAAAATCATGGTTTGTGGTAGAACTCAATGTAACGCACTCAAAACATTGTGCTGATGGACGGATTGAATACTACGGGGGACGTGGAGGTGTTTAAAGTAAAAGTCTTACTTTAAAAACTTGTATTTAAAAAAATACCTGTCAAAAAGTTGGAACTTTGACCCCTAATATCTCCGTAACTAAAAGGTTCCCAGGTATGGTGTAGAACAAAAAAATGATCGCAAGGTCAGGGAGAACCAGTGCCTTTCGGCTTCGTTAAGAGGTGTTTTACACCCTTTATAAATTGGGAAATATGTTCCCAAAAACGATTTTTCGGTCTCGCTATTTGTCTATAATTCGAGTTAGACTTTTTCTTTATTAATTGGCCGAATTAGTTCTATTTACGTTTTGATAGTCCAAACAGAACCTATCGGGTGCGAGGTGGCTGCTAATATTTTCGAGCTCGCTCTTGAATCCTTGTTTTTTAGGGTTCCGTACCCAAAGGGTCAAACGGGAGCCTATTACTGAGACTTCGCTGTCCGTCCGTCCGTCCGTAGATTATAGATTTTGATGCTATAACAACAAATACTAAAAACAGAATAAAATAAATATTTAAGGGGGCTTCCATACAAAAAGTGATTTTTTTGCTCTTTTTTATAAATAATGGTACGGAACCCTTCGTGCGCGAGTCCGACTCGCACTTGGCCGGTTTTTTTTCTTTCGTCGCTTCCCGACAATCTCAAACAACCTTTTTATGACGAAAAATCTTTTACGAAGCACAATAAAGTTACTTGTACGTCAAAATTTCACTTTAATTCCATTCAAACTTCGGTCATTCTCACCAAATTCATGGGAATTCGGAGATTCTATTCTAATTACATAGTAATTACTTTTATCAAGTCTCTATCATTGTTAGAATTTCACCACACTGTAATATTGTTATTCATTCCATTAATTTCTTTCTTTCCCACAATTTATTTGGAATTAAGCCCAAACTTTCGATCAGCGAAAGGGATTTCCACTACTAAAATAGCTGAATTTAAATATACGTAGTAGTATGGCATGCTTCCCACATTGGTAATTATAACAATATGGAATTGAATGTTTACTGAGGAGCTCGTGGCTACATAATAACAGACGCGTTAAAGCGTTGGTCCCGGGTGTCATTTGCAGATCTTTGGGTGGTCAGAGACCCGAAACTCTGATAACCAGCCTTAATAAGGAGTATCGCATTACCAAGCTACTGGGTTTGCAGAGGTCAGACAGGCAGTCGCTTCATGTAAAATACCGGTATTCAGCTGCATCTGGTTATTCTAGAAGCCGATCTATGAATAGTTTGGGGAAAAGGCTAGGTAGACTGATTGGAATCGATTGTTAAATGGCAACGAATAACCAGCTTTTGTAGGTGGAAGGTTGGTGAAGGAT
This sequence comes from Cerastis leucographa, assembly GCA_963082945.1. Taxonomy (NCBI): domain Eukaryota; kingdom Metazoa; phylum Arthropoda; class Insecta; order Lepidoptera; family Noctuidae; genus Cerastis; species Cerastis leucographa. Next base: position 7,547,762 of record OY720370.1, read on the forward strand.
GGTTTGTGTGAGGAATGATATGAAAGAGAAAGAACTAAATGATGCCGTAACGTCTGACAAGAGAGAAAGGAAGAAGAAAACGTATAACGCCGACTCCAAAAAGAAGGGACAAGGGCAGGAAGAAGATGAAGGTCGGCGGTTGGTGGTGTACTGGTATTTCAATGTCAAATCAATCACATCAAAATGTTTTTATTTTACATAGGCCTACATGGGCACTTATAAAACGTCGACAAAAAGGTGCTCGGTTCGGGTTGGTCGTTTCCTATGAAGAAGAACCGGCAAGAAACTCCATGGTTACTCTTTTAAAATCATTTGCTTTCTAATATTTCTATGTCATTGCGTTTGTACTTAAGTATAGGAGGACATTGTAGGCCCGACAATAAGTCGTTGATTACTACAAAGCGAAGAACAAGATAAAAAGTTACCATGGATTTGGGAATCTATAAGGCCTACAATGTCCACGCATTCACAGGCGGCCCAACTATCGCGTTGTTAACTAGATCGTGATTGATTGCTATTGAGTAGCGTTGTGGACGAGAGGCATAACTTGAAAACATAATTCTACTACCGTTGACTAAGACAGCAACGTAGAAAAAAAACAATAACTTTCTGTCAAAAGATCATAGGTATGATGCAAAACTTGGTAAGCAATTTATTTTATTACTATTGCAACTGTCATGTTTTCTACAATGTTATGCTTCCAAAATACTTAATAGGTAAAATCACAATGCAAGTTGCTTTGCGTTATTTTGTTATTTAACATACTCTAGAACTAAGTGGTCGAAAAGTGCCTGATCCTTAAATGTAAGTATTTGTTTTATTTTCCCACGTACGGAGACAGTGCGTTTTTATAATCTCCTTGTACAAATATACTATGATCACTTTAATTGACATGGTCCAAGCGATGAGAAATAAGTCACAACTTTGCATTGTATACCGAAAAAATTGTAATGAATTTGTCCCTTTTTTTATTTTCCTGGTTTTTATTTATACATTAAGAAGGTGCTAGTAATATTTCGTATTGGACTCCTATTAAAAAAAACCAATAACCAACCTAACTCGGCCTCTTACCACTCATATACCATACAAAAATGCAAAAGTTTGTGATGTATGGATGTTTCTTTTACGCAAAAACTACTGGATAGATCTGGATGAAATTGGGCACAGGGATAGACGATGGTCTAGAATAGTACACAGCAGTTTTACGTGGTAGTACGATCCCGTAGGAGAATTACCGAACAAAACGGGGGGACGTTTGATGGCACGGTTGGCGCAGCGGCTGAGCGATCGAATGCTGTGCTGCGTGTCGCGGGTTCGATCCCCGCACGGAATCACAGATAGTTGTTCCGGGTCTGGCAGTTTGTGTATGTGAGTTTAAATGTTTGTAAACGCACCCACGATACAGGAGAAATTCCTAGTGTGCAAAGGCAAAGTTTTTTTTGTCAAAAAAAAAAGAGGTGGTCTATATTGACCTTTAAATGCCTTTTATGATTAGTAATTTACGTGGTTATTACTGTTCTAGTACTGAATTGAGCTTGGCTTTAAAATGAATGAGATTCAAAGACATGACTTCATGTCTAAGTAGCTTGTTACCAATAATGGCCCATTTCCATGTCATAACATGTTATGAGAGCAGCGGTGGCCCAGTGGTGGCAGCAGACTTACGAACAGTAAGCCGTGGGGTCAAACCCAGGCAGGCTCATTACTTTGTGTGATTTATTTAATCACCGCTGCCCTTAAAAAACGGTGAAGGAAAACATCACGAGGAAACCGGCATGTCCTAGAACTTAAAAATCGAAGACATGTCACATCTACCAACCCACACCGGGCCCGCGTGGTGGATTACCAGCCCACACCCTCTCATAGAGAGGAGGCCTGTGCCCCAGCAGTGGAAACATTATAGGCTAATTAGGAACATGTTATCGATATAGGTACTGTGAGGAAATTGAACTAGGTACCAAATTATCATTATAAAATAATGTTGAAACCACTGCTTTTTCACCACGGACAACACTGTGACTGCGCCGTTGGACTAGTGGTCGCAACCACGATGGCTGAGCGTGAGGTCTTGGATTCGATTCCCGGGTTGGGCAAAGTAATATTGGGGATTTTCTTTCAGAAATTTTTCACCAGCAGCCACGACCCCTATAATATGGGACTTGAACATAACTGGCAAACTGTGGGTGTACTATCAGATACACCCTCTGCCTAACCCTGCGGGGATACCAGCTGTGATTTTATGTTTGCATTTTTAAACACGGACAAAGCTGTGCAACTTTCATGTCCTTTTGTTTAAAATAGAAATCCAATAACACCTTGACAAATGGTCCTAGAAACTTAATGCCCACAGCCAGCAAGCTGGCAGGCACGCTTTATAAATATAACTAGCCACTTGAACGAGGTGATTTAGTCTAATGGCCGCGGTGAGCGAATGAATTTATAACACTGATGTGGTATTTGCGGTCAGTACTTGAGACCTCTTTAATATGAGTAAAGATATAATAGGTATTTGTAGTTTGAACTAAGGTGTTGACTTAGAAATAAAAAGGTGGAGGGAATTTACTTTTGTTACTGATATGGCAAACATGATTTCGTTATGTCTTGCAATGACTTGATTATTGAGTCTTAACTGGTGTCTCTCTTTCAACATGAAACCATGCAATGCTGAGTCTTCTTTGCACGCCTCTTAATCCTGTACTTTCTGCTCCCAACTTAGAATGGCATCTAAGTGATTAAGAAACAGCAAAAATTAAACAAAAAGAGTTTTTTAAGAAGGATACGATCTCCTTAAGTACCAAACTAATTTACCTATTTTTTTCTTCACTAGTTTTTACAGTGGCCAAAGACAAAAATGACCTAGAAGAATTTGGAAGAGGTATTTGTCTTAAAGAGGCACAAATTCGGCTAGTAAAAATAAAAAAAAAAACACGCTGGACTAAGGCCAGCACAGACTAGCAGAGAGAAAGAGAGAGAGAGCGATTTCATCTTACCCAATTTAAATTCGTACGTAGCTAGTGGTAATAATATAATGTTTAGATATCGATCCCAAGGTATCAAAAGGCCCCTTCCTGGCCCTTTCCTGGTATTGAACATGTATTTTGTCACCATTAACTACGTATTCATTTTATTCATTAAAGTGACAAGGACTCATAATTCAATACATAAAAATACACAAAAATTCAATAATAACAAATAATACACGACACACAATTAACCATACAAACTAAAATAAGAAAATAAACATTACACCTGTCACAATTTATGTAGACAGCCGACGACTGCAGGTGACGTACAAGTCACTGCAGCGTCGTATGTATGGACAGTCGAGCCTGTCGGCAATCATCATCAGTACGCTGTTGGGGCTGCCGCGCACCCTGCGCACCAGGGACGCGCTACGCTTACGCATTGTTGCATAAAAGCAGTCTACACGAGCGGCAGCGAACATGCCCGAGGCACTACAGTGTCGCGGCAGCCCCATCAACGCTCTGAATGCGTTGTTATATTGAACGCGGAGGGCTTCGTATGCTTTTTGGGTGTGATTCACCCACAGGCTGCACGCGTACAGAGAAGTACAATAAGCCCTGAAAAGGGTCTGCTTGACCGACCTGGAACAGCGCGCAAACCTGCGAGCTATCATGTTACCCCTAACAGCCAAAGCCCTCCGCTCCCTTTCGATATCAGCATCGTCTCTGAGACCGGCTGTTACTAAATGCCCCAAGTATTTGAAATTGTCCACTTCAACCAAGGGAACACCGTACAGTTTGATGGGAGGTACTGTTATAGGACATTTAGAACCGGCCTGAAAAACCATAAACTGACTTTTCGCCACATTATATTTAAGACCGTGCTGTTCAGCATATGCCTCACAGATCCCTAACAATGTTCTCATGCCACAAACCGATGCGCTCAGCAGCACCATGTCATCTGCATAACTAATATTATTCACACAAACTCCATCAATATGACAGCCGACATGGTGACTGCTGAGGGCAACAATCAAAGCATTTACATATAGGTTAAAAAGTATATATATATATGAAATGCTCTGCCGTCCCGTCCTCAGTTCGTGCTGGCTATTAGATCTAAATAATTATAATCTAAAAACAACAAATAATTATCATGTATAGGAACAAGGCATTTGGTTATAAGGTGTTCGAAAGTGATACCGTGGTCGTGGATCACAAAGGGCTAAGAATGGACATGGATAAAGATAAAGATAAAGATATATTTATTGCTTAACTGTGTACATTAAGTTGTTATTAATAAACATTACATTTTTGGTTTCAACAGTCTACCCAAGTCGGATATGCAATAGTATTTTTGAAGTGATTTTAAGAAATTATATTTAGAATACATTATTAATTAACATTTTTTAAATTGATTTTTAAACATATTTCCATTTAACAAACATTATTTTTTATCAAAAAATTAATGCAGATTATAAAATACATTATTAATTAACATTTTTTTCAATTGATTTTTAAACATATTTCCATTCAATTGTTTAATTGCTGGCGGTAAGTGATTGTACACATGAATAGCAGTAACATAGGTACTTTTATAATACATCATATTGTTAATTACCGGTAAATTAATGTCATATTTATATTGTTTCCGAATGTTCTTTTTAGAATCTGATTTTAAATTAAAATATTGCATATTGTTTTTAACAAATAAACATAATTCGAGTATATAAATACCAGTCAGTGTCAGAAAACCCTCCGTTTTGAAGACATCTCTTAATGATTCGGTACTATACATGTTATATATTGTCTTAAGACATTTCTTCTGGAGAATAAATATGGATTGTACGTTTGTCGAGTTTCCCCAAAATATGACACCATAACTTAACAGTGGGTACACATTTCCAAAATATGCATTTTTTGTAACACTTGGATTTGTAGTTTCTGCTAGAACTGACAATGCGTAGCAAGCGCTGGATATTCTTTTATTATTTTTTTCTGGATGGGTTTTAGTCAGTACAAGTCTGACACTCCCTTTCGCTCCCCCCAGAGCGGGAAGATCCTTCCCCACGGCACAACTAGTTGTATCGTTTGTTATTTAAGGACTCCTATACCTAAAAAAAACGGAACCTCTCATGCGGTCCTCCGCTTTCGTCTATAACATACGCCACACAGCTTTCCTTATATCCAGGTCGGACATTTGCCCCTAACAGAGAAAGGTGTGCTGACTACGGTGAAATCACTCATCGCGCACGTTCGTACTGCGATAAAAGTAAAATTTTACAAGTACCTATCATCTTGTGTGTTTTATGATGGTACTTAGAAACTAATGTTGTCATGGTCATTTCGAACAGGACAAAATTCGTAGGTACCTAATAAACTAAAACTTTGACTATTTATTATACAATTCTGTCTATGAACCTTACTACTGTCTACGCACGTAGAAAAGCAACCACCAATAACAATAAGGCCCAAACTGTGAAGCTACCAAACGGCTGCGTTCATTATGACTGAGATTTATTTGAGAGTTATACAAAAAACTAAATATAAGCAAAAAATTAAATCTATATAAAAACTATTTTCACAATCAACCTTTATATTTAGAGCTTGCTTTCAAAACATATTAATTTCCTTCACCATTGTCATCGGTATCTACTAAGCTTTGTTCCACCCTGTTAGATTTCTTCTTATTTAGAATATCAAAACAGATCTCCTCGATTTTGTACTTAACTCTATCCGTAGATGACATTTTTTTTAAATCATCTTCACTATTGGCAGCCATGTTCCAGCCATTACTGAGTGTAGGTCTCTTAGTATGGTCTGTGTGAGATTCATTCACCTCTAACATAGAATGTTTTGTATGTTATCCACCCTGCTGTTAAGCAGTCATAGTCTAGTGGTGTGACCGTCGCGCGTCGGACTGTCAAGTCCGACGCGCGAGAGTGTGACCTATCTGAGTGTGACCTATGTGAGTGAGACCTATCTCAAGTTCGCCTTTGATTTTTCGAATTCATGTACGTATTGTATAATTATTACTTGCTTCGGTAAAGGAAAACATCGCGAGGAAACCAGCATGCCTGAGAGACATTTCTCGACGGCATGTAAAGCCAAGTCAGAGGCTCACAGGCGGCATAAAAACTCTGACACCAGGATATACATTATCCACACGTTATGGAAAAAAGTCCCTGCTGTTAGTCTGCTAACGCTCCTTCTAAAGTCACTTGCACGTGCAACGTCCGTATCTCAAAGAGAAACGCTAAAACATTACTCTCTGAAAGTAATTATGATGCATTAATATCTACAAAAAAAATATGAATTTTAGTACCTTTATGATCTCATTTTAACTCTCTCTTAATAATTTTATTAGGCGGTACGTTAATGTAATTAATTCAAAGTTAATTTTAAATTAAGAGGAAAACTGAGCAAAAAATAATTACTATGCATCTCGATTAATGCTGGCTTGCTGTGATTAAATAGATTAAATAAACCTATTTGGATTGTTTCTAGTTATTTTTGTATGGGATTGGAAGTTCAAGAGCGGAACTAGCATATATTTAGTCTGGGCTTCGGGGTAACAAAGAAAAATTGCGTCATCGTCATCATTTCAGCCAAAAATCATCGCCGGCAAAGACTTCTAGTAAGCTTCGTCACATCGACTGGTTTTGTAATTTTCACAGCGTGTACCGGCGGCATTTAAAAGGTCATTAAGTAAAAATTCCGCTAATAAATTGTAATTGATCAATGATTCTTAGACCTAAAGCTTCAAACCAGGGTATTTGAACGTCAGACATGCCAGACAATACTAGTAAAAGGATTGGTTAGTCTTTCTTTGCTAGCCCTAAATGAATTCCATAGTTTTATCAAGCCGGATACAGCCCCTCACCCTCAGGTAGATGGACTGACGATCTTAAAAAGATGGCTGGGTCAGACTGGCTACGAAATTCAGGAACGGAGCCAGAAGAAGAAGGAGATCCCTATCCTGCTGGATAGGGATCTTCTTCTTCTTGAGCCTGTGCTCTGTGTTAGGCCGAGTACATTGGTAATTGATTACAGACATTATTGAGACTTTTATGGTGTAAATTTAAATCAAATTAAACAGACGTATTTTAATGATCATTGAACAATCCCAAATAATAATATATAAATTATAAGTAGAGATATTTATAACCAAGACACTATCTTTCCAATCTATAGGATATAACCATTATAGAGAGAAAATATCTGATATTCGTAAACTAGGTTGGAAAAGTAGGAACTAGCCGGTTGTGAACAAGTTCTGTGCGTGTTAGGAAAACGGACGGCACATACAGAGAAATTATATTCATGCTAAGTTGGTGGGGGTGGACAGCTCTTGAGGTGTACTTTAATTTGAGGGGCTGGAACTTTTCTTTTTCTCCTTGAGCCATTTGGAGAGTAATTCAGTTTTTGTTCTTAGATCGTTTTGGTAGCGTCAGAAAAATTTGAATCATGGTGTTTTGAAGTCGAAGCTTTTATTTGAAAATATATGACGTAAATAAAATATTCAGAGACTATGGTCAGAAATGCAACACCTCGCAAACTCGCAAATAATGGCTTAATGAATGTCCAATAAGGGGGTAGTTTGATTCTTTTTGTACAGGAATTCTGAAGCTCTTCGTAGTTAGAATTTCTATCCATTCTTCGTTAGAACAACAAGACAGCCAATGAATCTCAATTTACTACTCTACAGTTCAGTTTCGTACTTTTAAACTTAATCATTTAAATAATAAAATTCTCAATAATCTAATCACAGTAATCACGTTAAATAAAACCACCTGTCCTTTCTATCACTTTCAAATAAAACAACCGTGAACACAAAACAAAAAGAACAAACAAAAAAATACTCAAAACACGAAACACGATTAAATAACAAAATAACTGCTTACCGCACAACATAAAAATAAGGCGACAAGCAGTGTAAATGCACTGCCACAGTAACCGAGTTTCGCAAAGAAAAAAAAGAAAAAACAACGCCATCTATTCATCGACGGTTGAAACAAAAAGACAACCGCTATCATGGCCGACTGTTTCATTCATCATTGCGCGAGCGCGTAACCTTGGTAAAGCTCGTTTTATGAATGAAAACATAGTTTTATTGATAAAACAAGGTACAGCATTGTTGGAATAATGATAGTAGACGTTTGTTTTGTTTTTATTTTTCTGTCTGGGAATTTAAAATTGATTTTTATAATTTTACATAAAGATAGTTTTGGGGACATATTCATGGCTTAGTATACGAAGTTTCTATTGAGCAATCAATGACCTTTCAAATTGGTAACCGTGTCTAAATTGGCGTATGGCTAAAACTTCAATCTACGTTGCACAAATTGCAATAATACAAGCACTCTAATAATAATATGATATCATCAGATCTAGACGGAGATTCACAAAATGAAACCATTAAAAAACTTAACTAGGTAATAAAAGTCAACACTAAATTACTAGACAAATTCATTCAATAGTAGACTACCACAAAAACTAACAAAAGTGCAGCAATCTAGTTGAAAAACGTACAAATAAAATAAATTCACAGAGAGTTCGTCGACTCATGATTGCGCCCGCGTTGCGGTAGAACCTTGAACTTTTGTTCGCTTTGCAAACTTGACGATGTAAACAAACGTGGCCGTGAAAATAGTTCAGTAGAGTACCAAGAGATGGCGCTGTCTTAAAGTCTTTTTTGCCAATAATATACCTAACAGTTTGGTGTAGCAATAAAAAACTGTTGTGTTTCAGATTTTAAAAGTAGCTATAATTTAAACGGTTTAAATATTCAATAAGATTTACAACGAAAACTACGAAGGGAAGTTGTGGAACTACTAGGCATTCACGATGAATGCCTTTCATTTCAACATCTTCTGTTTTTACTAGATGGCACTATGTTTTATTTGTTTTTAACATCAGCTGACTGACCAGACTGCCTCGTTACTGAGCATGAGGTCCTGGGTACGATTCCCCGGTCGGGCAAAGTGTTTTAGGGTTATTCCATCAAAAATTTCTCAGCAGCAGCCACGTAGTCCGGATTTGTGCCCGGTTGATGGCAATAGGCTCGCCCCCTATTACATGCTACTTGGACATAACTGGCAAAATGTGGGTGTAATACTAGGCAGAGGTGTACTGCCTAACCCTTCGGCAGTATGTTGAACTATCATCAACGAATATTTCACACAAAATAGTTAAGCTATAAAGGGTGTAAAACACCTCTTAACGAAGCCGAAAGGCACTGGTTCTCCCTGTCAATGTCATTGCGATCATTTTTTGTGCTACACCATACCTGGGAACCTTCTAGTTACGGAGATATTAGGGGTCAAAGTTCCAACTTTTTGACAAGTATTTTTTTAAATACAAGTTTTTAATGTAAGATTTTTGCTTTAAACACCTCCACGACCACCGTACTATTCAATCCGTCTATCAGCACAATGTTTTGAGTGCGTTACATTGAAATCTACCACAAAACATGATTTTACACCTCCCAAAAAAAAAGTCGCTTCCCAGCAATAATTTTTGCGTAAAGTTACTTAATGTCATGTACAGAATGCTTGGTTGACGGCTTCGTGATGAGGTGATTTACACCGTGTATATTTATGTTTGTTGTTTCAAAGGTAGTTGTTAGCTTTAAAACTACTTAACTATATTTTCTTAAAGCGTGTGAGTAAGGGCGTTTTCATTGTCATGCGTGTTTGCGCAGGCCAGGCACGCATGCGTGCTGCCCGCAACCTATCGTATCATGCATGTTTTTATTATCATACGCGTCAAACGCGCGCCGGCGCGGCGTGGCGAAAATAATCTGCTCTGCGGGCGGCCCGCAACAAGCATGGCCGCCTGGCCTGCACGCGGGCGCAAAAACGCATGGCAATGAAAAGGCCCTTACTAATAGTCCACAGTTCAACCCTTCTGAGATCAGCTTATAATAAATTACACTGTTACATCAACAGCAAGTCACCTACTGCTATAAAGATAAGAAGGTATTATTTCCTTTATTCATTGATCCGCTTACTTTATACATTTTTAAATATTTAAAAAAAAACAACATTAAAAAAAAAAAAACAGGTTTTCGCCGAAGTCGGGAGCAGGTCGGTTGTCTTCTTGTACCCTAAACTAACTCATTTATTCTCTAGGTTTGAATTTAGTAGGTCACCATGTCTTAAACTGTCGTTTGACGGGCCCTAAGAAATCTGATATTACAAACGAGAACCATTTTTAATGATACGAAAGAACCGTTAGCTTTGACGCTCATAATTCGTGTTCGATGATTCGGAAATTAATGTTTTCACATTCATAGTCAAAGTATAAGAGCCATGCGTTTAGGTTTCGCTTTAAATAGTAAAACCAGGCGTAATTGACTTATTTTAGACGTTAACGAGGGGATTTTTATGCTTTTGGGCTATTTTTCCATAATATAGCCTGTAGTAAACGTAGGGTTAGGCAGAGGTGAGCCTATTAGTCATCATCATTATCATCATCATCAGCTTATAATGTTCCCACTGCTGGGACAAAGGCCTCCTCTCTAGAGAGGGAGTGGGGTGTAATCCACCACGCGGGCCCAGTGCGGGTTTGTAGATGTCACATGTCTTCAAATTTTTAGTTCTAGGACATGCTGGTTTCCTCACGATGTTTTCCTTCACCGTTTTTGAGGGCAGCGGTGATGAAATAAATTACACAAAGTAATGCGCCTGCCTGGTTCGAACCCACGGCTTATTGCTCGTAAGTCGGAGCGGCCACCACTGCCTACAAATGCAGACTCCGTGGCTGTTACTGAGAAATTCCTGATTGAAAAAGCCAAAAGCACCTAAAAAATACAATGAGAATCCAACCCAGTACCTCATGCTCAGCAGTCGCGCTACCGACCAGTCAACCAACGAACCAGTCTATAGGAACAACAACGAACCAGTCTATAGGACCATCAACGAACCAGTCTATAGGACCAACAACGAACTAGTCTGTAGGACCATCAACGAACCAGTCTATAGGTTCATCAACGAGCCAGTCTGTGAGAGGCTCTATTTCCATTAGAGAAGAAATTTCTAAAAAAGTATCCTTAGAACGGTTATCAGTATCACACGACACCGCTTGTCCGTACGACGTGGATCTCATGTGAAACTGGCTTGTATGAAATTCGTTGATGCCTTACACACATATAACTAGGTTGGCGAGAAATTTATTTTAAAATATACACGGTGTAAATCACCTCATCACGAAGCCGTCAACCAAGCATTCTGTACATGAAACTAAGTAACTTTAAGCAAAAATTATTGCTGGGAAACGACTTTTATTTGAGGGGTGCAAAATCATGTTTTGTGGTAGAACTCAATGTAACGCACTCAAAACATTGTGCTGATGGACGGATTGAATAGTACGGGGGTCGTGGTGATGTTTAAAGTAAAAATCTTACATTAAAAACTTGTATTTAAAAAAATACTTGTCAAAAAGTTGGAACTTTGACCCCTAATATCTCCGTAACTAGAAGGTTCCCAGGTATGGTGTAGAACAAAAAAATGATCGCAATGACAGGGAAAACCAGTGCCTTTCGGCTTCGTTAAGAGGTGTTTTACACCCTTTATTTTCGCATCCGAATAGTTCCGCAAAGTTGGTCACAAAAAAAACACAAAAAAAAATAACAAAAATATTCGCACCTACTTTTCATACTGTTACTGTTCATTAGTATTAGATTTCCAAGAGTTGACAAATAAAGCAGGATTTTGTATCCTGATGACATGAACAAGAACGTAGAATCATCATCATAAATCGAAGATGATTAAAAAGTTATGATAAAAGCGCCAATAGTTTTGGAATACAGCCATATATAAGGAATAAATGCAGCTTCTCTAAAACAATTACATCACAACATTGAGAAACCTCGATTTCCCAAAGGGTTGTAGAGGTCAGACGCTAGCACTTAGCGTCGAACTAGAAACTTACCGTGGACATACTACAGACAATTAGATATAAATACTGTCATGTTGATTCTACTACGTTGTGCAATAGAAAGATGGAGTAGAGAAAAAATAAAAAGATAAGAGCCCACGGTCATTTGAATGTTTAGCGCTGAGTAGCAAAATCAAAATCAAAATTATTTTATTTTACATAGGCCTACATGGGCACTTATAAAACGTCAACAAAAGGCGCACGGTTCGGGTTGGTCGTTTCCTACTACGGAGAAGAACCGGCAAGAAACTCCATGGGTACTATTTAAAATCATTTGGTTTTACAATATTTGAAGTTACAGCGTTAGTACTTAAGTATGGGAGCACAACGTAGGTCCGACAATAAGTCGAATCTACAGAAGGTAGTAATAGAAAGAAAAAAAAACGCATAGCATTAAGGGAAGTTCTATAAGGACTTTAAATACTGACCTTATTGGTTATGTTCTTTAGAAAGGTCATTGTGCATAATAATCGCAACCAGTGTGCGAGAATCCTGATGAATGAGAACGAGGCGACTGGAGTATGTAAGAATCGTAGCAAGTGACGCTCCGTAGTTTTTACCTAAAACTGTACCTAGTATAAGAAAACTCAACCATGGTAATCTAAAAGTGTCTAGGGGAAACCCTAGATTCAGCCGTGACCCAGCTAGCATGTTTCAAACAACACAACATGCGTGATTTCCTCTTCATAACAGTAGAAGAAACGCAAAGGAAATGTTAACAGACGATGACTTACATACAATTTATGCACGCGATTCTGCACATCTTCAGGAAGTTGTGGATGCGGGTCATGAAAAGCTGGTGGTAGCATTTAGAATGATTATAGAGTCACGGCTTAGTAGGTAGATTAATTTATTTAACTTTGCTGGTTTTTGATTACTTCCATGAGTGCAGCATGAAGTGTATCGAAACGGACTGTAATGAGTTAATTAAGTTGGTAACAATGAAGAAATGAGTATAGAACTGACTTAAAGATTAACACAATGAATGAAAATGTGAAGGAGAAGAAAAAGGAGCGTGTAAGCATAGCAGCATGTGACGTTGTATAGTTTCTGAGATGCTAAATGGAAAAAGGAAAGAAAGAAAGAAAGAAAGAAAAAACGTTTATAGGTACATGCCACAAGTACACACAATATAAAAAAGGAAATAAGTAAAAAAACAAAAAACTTAAAACTAAACAATATTGTGTGACTCACGGCTGCACCAAATAGGCCCAGCTCAGCAAAATGCCGGACAACTAGTGCCCGACGCTGGTTTTCAACTGAACCTAAATGGTGAGTGTACAGATGTCAGTTTGTAACCGTAATTATATAAATATTGTGTACATTATGATAAAATTATGTAGTGTGTCTTATAAGAATAAAATAAAATAAGGTATCGGCAGGACAACAACTACATTTGCTATTAAAAAAAAAGGCATAAGTTTATTATGCATGTTGTGAGTCTAAGTAAAGTAGGACGTAGAGTAAAAACAAATCGTGAATAGGGGATCGGACTGGGTAAAGAAAACGACATTCTATTTTGTCCGTCAGACAGGTAATACAAAAATATAAGACACGTATTTTTTGTTTTATCAAAATATAAAAAAATTACTTAGTTAGAACTCATTAAAGTTGGAGAGTGGGGGCTTACTACGTCACAAGTAGGTATAAAACTTACCTACGTGTGTCGTCATGCGCCATTTCAACTCAATATATCTCCGTAATTTTATGACCACGGGAAAAAAAGAAAAAATACGTGTCCAATACTTTTCAATAAACTACCCGACGGACAAAGAAAAAAAAAAATAGGATTATCCCCTATTGAAGATAATGGCTTCACATATGGAAAAGAAAGAAAGAACTATAAATATCAATAATTCCATAACTGCATTAAGTATTTGGTTGCTTGGCTTTTTAAACTCGTCTGTGTATTTAGTGTACCATTTCCTTAGCTTATCTATGACTACTTCAAGTTATTTTACCTCAGGATCTGATAAATTATTCACTTTACTAAGCCGACAATGTATTAATTTCTACTTTCCCATTACAGTGTCTGTAACTTCTTAGTCTCATCCATATTTAAAGTGCAGTTAATTACCGGCAATAATGTATTGCTTCTGCTAAAATATCTTTACTATAATCTCCGGAAATAAAGTAAAAGTCAACTCTAAATGAAACATTATTTCCTCTACAAGTTAAAAATCTAGACCACCGTGATACGGTATATGTAAATTGGAATTGGTGTAGTATCACAGACGTGAAAGTATTGCATAAGCTTTTTTTTCTTTGAAAGCGTCGCGTATGTCTACATCAAGATCAACTTAGTAGTTCACATCCTAGACCAGTATAGTATAGGTTTATTTTGTCAAAATATGTATGTGTAACAAAATCTCCAAAAAGAGAAAAAGTAATTTCACTTTTTGTTTTTTCCTTCCTCTGCAAAATTAAAATCTAGACCACTGTGGTACGTTTGTGTAAATTCAAATATTTTTGTAGAATCAAAAGCATTTTGTTTCGTTGAATACGACCTTCTATCGGCTCAGGCGCAAAATGTCTCTTTCGCAAAATGTCTACTGGTAGTAAAATCCTCCATTAGCAACGTTCGTCAAAAATTTCAATTCTAGTGTCTTACCATCTTTAGGATTAGGATAGTTAGCCCTTGTGTCAAAATTCTTCTTTATCATAGTCTCAAAAAAAGCGGCCAAGTGCGAGTCGGACTCGCGCACAAAGGGTTCCGTACCATTGTTTACTTACCGTTTTGTATGGGAGCCCCCTTAAATATTTATTTTATTCGGTTTTTAGTATTTTTTGTTATAGCGGCAACAGAAATACATAATCTATAAAAATTTCAACCGGCTAACTACAGTTCATGAGATACAGCCTGGTGACAGACGGACGGACGGACAGCGAAGTCTCGGTCAGTGGGTCGTCATAGGGGCTCAGTAATAGGGTCCTGTTTGATCCTTTGGTTACGGAACCCTAAAAAGGTAAAAGTTGTATCTAAAAGAGACATTACTTCCTCAACAACTTCAAAATCTAGACCACTATGTTACGGAATGTGTAAATTGGAATACCTGTGTTGTATCAAAGGCGTGACCACATTAAGTATTTGTGTCTTGTCTTGTCAAAGAGCGCACGCTTTTAGAAATTGAAAGCTATTGTTTTACGAACCATTGTTTGGGTTGTGCACTTTCTGTTTAGCTTCTGTAGTAAATGCTATTAAATTATGTGGATGCTATGGCGTATGGTGTGGGAATTTTATAGGTAATTGGTGATGTGGAGTGAACTGATATGCAGTGTGTGGCTTCGAGTGTATTGGATTCAGAAACAATAGATGATAGGTTGGGTTAGGCCATGTTATCGCCTACGTAATTGCATTGTATAGATTGCAATTAAATTATGAAGGCGAAAGTACCTGTGTTAGTCTGTCCGTTACCTTTTCAGGCTTTAAGGAGTTGATTGTCATGAATTTAAACAGATATGTAGTCTTAGTATTACTGCCTTTCGATTGCCCTATGCCACAATTCCTCCCTAGATTTAACCGATCAAGTCGCAGGCGATAGCAAATTTGATGATATTTTGAAATTGGCAACTTTCTTCATTGTCATAGGAATTACTAGTACCAAAAGTTTTACTGTTCAAAGTTCTAATGGGCGTTAGTATTACTGGTACTTGCCAAACAGTACTAGGCTAAGATAGCGCAAGCGTGTTAGTTAGACTACCGCTTTTAAACTGAAGAGCTGGTTATACATTGCAGTTAAACACTTTAAACAGTTACGAAAGATAGACTTTATTATGCTTACAGTTAATTATTAAATGATATTAGTCATACTATTTCCTATTATGACTACAAGATCACGTTTTGTTCAAAAACAATTACTTCAAAACCCTTAGAGCCTTGACGACAGGAATTCTATTACGAATTTCAACAGACATTAAATGAAGCTTTTCAATAGCTTATGCCAATCCTACAATACTTTTGACTTTTTAGGCATCGTTATCACTGATAGAATTTATATTTATTTACACTCTTTGGCCTATTTTTTTATTATTTCCTTTTGATAAACTCATTAGCTCACGATTCATTACACCTAAAAGCACAACTTTATTTTTAACTTTAAAACAAACTTGTAAGCTATAGTATTCTTGCTGACACCTACAATAATAATAACTCTGCATCTGTGTTTATATCAAAATAACACTCAACGTTACGCTTTTTAAATTGCAAGTTCAGTTGAACTCCATAATTGGATTGTAAACTATTCTGTCCTAATTAATTAAGTCATATAATGAGGCTTTCTCTCATAAATTAAAAATAAACAAATACTACGAAACCTCATATCAAGATATTTTTAGCAAAAATATGTTGTCTGTGCTACTAAAAAACAAAAATATCAGAAATCAGGTAAGGTTAAAATAATTATGCTTTTCACGCTCGAGTTGAGAGAGAGAACTGAGATATTAAATTGGTTGCTGCATCAGCTATAGCAAGACCAGCAACTAAAACGGACTCCAAAGCAATTTCACTAACGAGAATAAGGTACCTTTAGAAAGAGATCCCAACACACCCACTTATATATGAATTAATGAATGACGGCACGGTTGGCGCAGTGGTTGAGCAATCGACTGCTGCGCTGCGTGTCGTGGGTTCGATCCCCGCACGGAACAAATATATGTATGGCCTACAGATAGTTGTTCCGGGTCTGGCTGTTTGTGTAAGTGAGTTTAAATGTTTGTAAACGCACCCACAATACAAGAGTAATTCCTAGTGTGGGGCAATGTTTTTTTTTAATAAATAAAAATATATATATCCTTTCGTATCTCAAAAAAAAACTTTAAACCTAGCTCTTCAGCAACAATTCTGAAGATTCATTCAAACAAACTAAACCATCTTATCAAGATCATATCTAAAACCATAACTTGCGAACTCACTATCTTTTCGAAATCAAACTCACGATTTTCTCACACGGACGTTAAGCCACCATTTAGGTCATCATGAACATTACTACGTATACTGGTATCATAGTCTCTACTCTAGGTAGTATAGTAGTAGCGACTGGTCGCGAGCCTGCTAGGTCATTGCTAAAGAATGTCTGTGACCCATTGAGGAGCAGGCTTGATAAGCATATTGTGTAGGCATATACTTTGGGGTCTGATTGAAATTATAATCAGTTTCAAAAAGTTGATGCAAAAATGTAAGAAACCAAGTAACAAGGATGTGAAGAAGATGAAGAAGATAATGATAGCTATTTCTTTCTAGCAGTAAATTGGATGGATGGTAATGAGAACAATATAAAACATCCAATGAAGTTAAGTAGAATTAATTAAATTAATGATGAAAGCTGTAAACCGGATGAAAAGCTAATTGTAGATATTAGAAAACTCACTGAATTAGCTTTGTTTATCGTCTAAAGATCCGATATAAGTGAAGTACTCCTAGATGCTTTTCAAATGTGTTGGTTTATCGATTTTGTTAGATTTCAATACATTTGAAACAGAAAGTATTTGAAGTTTTCTTTGAACGAATTATTTCAGTATTATTGTGCAATCAGAAAGTATTGAATATTGAGACACATAAAATTTGTTAAAGTTTTTAGATCTTAACCCTCAGTCCGTCGCTTGGGGTCTTTGAAAGCCTAGGTGTTAGAAATATGTCAAATTAACACATTTAAAACTAGTTAGTTTTTTCGGTACCCTCCTAAATTGGATTAAAGTTAGCGAGTATCGCTTCTAACTACAGTTTACGTGCGAGTGTACTGAGATACTGGGGTGTTTTGTGCACGTGGGCCTTCAAAGACCCCCCGCGACTGCCATACATTGATAAAACTTGTTTTTTTTTGTTTGTGTGAACCAAATTTTATAGAACATTGTGAGATTGTTCTATTGTGATATCATATAGATTTAATATAAATTAAAATTCACTGATTTAATAAGTAATATGTTTTCTGTGAGACGATCACGAAGAGAAATTACTGTTCCTAATTTTGGATTGTAAGATTAATTTTGTTGTCATTAAATAACTAAATAAGAAACTGCTAAAATAGTTTGAAAGATACAAGGTGTGAGGGGTTTAATAGGCTTTTTATTTTTGAGGTTTTGGCGTTAGTAAAAATGCGTGACAGGTGAGGGTTAAGAAACTTGAAGTTCTTTAGATGTTGATTCTTTTAAAAATGATGATGATACAATTGGAGAACAAATAACACAAAATAATTTTAAAACAACTGTTGTATTTAGTTTATTTGGGTGGTTCATAATAAATTATAACAGCTAATAGAAAGAGTACAGATTTGTACACGCGAAGACATCACCTAAGAAATATATACTCTACAATAACATATATATGATAGATATAACAACAAACGAAGATGCAAACAATAATATTTTACTTATATACTTTGATACGAAAAATATTTACAAAAGCTATATAAAAGAATATAAGGAAAAGGGAAAAAAAGATCGACTAGTAAGAAATGAACACAAAAATTGATACTTAAATAAAAATATTAGTCTCCTTGGCTTGGCCAGTCGGTTAGAGGTGAACAAAAAAATAATAATTAAAGCTATTGATATCGTAAATACATTTGTACTTTAAGAAAATTATACTAATAAAAAACAGGTACAATGTAGTAATAATAAAAGTAAAGAAAGACGGCGAGAAGATTTAAAAAGAAATCGGCGATGCTGATAAACATTTCGAGACAAGATTCACTCGTTCAACAATTAACAATACAATAATTTAAATAAATTATTAAATAATAAATTAAAATCGTTATTTTGAGGTCCAAAATAAGTTACATGAAGATTAACATGGCCCTACGGACTTAGAATCTTAGGTATTAGTTGGAGTAGGCACTGTAGGCCAGGTTCTGGGCATCAGCGGATCTACCCCAGCCGCCGTGTCCACCATGTTCTTCATGGTGTGGATGAGCTACAACTTCGTAGCTTTCATGATGCTCACCCTTGGAAAGGAGTTTCTTGAGAAGGACCAGTGCGGAGGCGAGGAGAGCAGCCTTAGCGAGCATCAGACCCTTGACAGCGGCGAAGGCGATGATTCCGAGGAACAGAGGAATGAGGGACTGGATCTTCAACTGGAGGAGGGCGAGGATGGGGAGGAGCTGCTTCAGCTTCTTCTTCTTGCCACGGCCTGTAAGTATGAAGATGATTTATAGAAAATTGTAGATGATAAAACATATATGAGGAAAATTAGTTGAGTTGAGTGAGTTCCAAATGCTCAGAGACAATACAGATGCTCTCAAAAAATATTTGCCAGTGTTGTAATGTGTTGAACTAAGTAACTTAAGTAAAGTATGTAAAGAGTTCTTAATTAACCGTTGTTTGAAAACGGTTAATATCGAATAAATAATAAAAGAATGTTACATAATTTAATAATAAATAAGCTCAACTCATATTGAGATTGTAAGTGATGGATGGTATTTAACTGCAATAAACAAACATTGCTGGCAGAAGCTTATCAATTCTAATTAACGTAATACACTTTCTAGTTAAAGTTACCGTAAACTATATGTACTTAGACTCGGTCGACTAAGAAAAGGTGTTTCTAGGCAAACGTCGTTATTTGAATTTAAAATAGCCCCGTGCTCAGTTTAGATAATTTACTATTAGGTTCAATGCTATGGGAAACTTCATTTAGATTCAATGTCCTTACCAACTGAAATTGAAATTCACCATGTTACATCGAGTTTGCATAACCCCATTCACCTAGAAAGTGTTCTGTTGGTACCAATTCGAAAGCTTTAAGCCTACATCCATATTTCGTTAGAAAGATTATGCCTGGAGCGTTACTTTTACTCGTTTCTTGATAGAGATTTCGATCGCGAACCGTCTTAGCGGAACTTCAGAACAAGTCGAGCCTACATAGTAAACGTGTAGTATGGACATCTAGCAAAAACCAGAATCAGTTCGTCCGCTTTCCACGATAATCAGCCTTGTTAATAGGTTAGAGAAATCCTCTAGAGACTTGTTTGGAAGTTTTCTAGCTTCTCAAGCTGCGTTACGGATGTCCGTTTCAAATTTTCTTTATTTCGTAATGTACCTGATTTAGTTTCGGTATTAATCGTCTAGTCATGTGTAACATCAGATTATTTTTTTGATCGTACTTTCTATTTTAAAATTCTCAAGCACGCTGAACAGGTTTTGGCATGTTTTAATTTATTTGGCGAGAGTTATGCAGGGAATTATATATGAACATGACTGCAAGGTTTTATATAACTACTTTTTATTTTTATGATGTTACCACGCTAGTCTATGTCGTGACTTGTTTAATATGAAATATAATTGAGAGCTTTGTAGGTGGTTTTCTCTACGACAATGAGTTGCGATTCGAGAGTCCATCACTTTTTTATTGATATCATTAAAATTTAACGGAAAACCAGTTTTACGAGCGCGAGAATGAGCCTTACATAATATATTTAGTTTCATAATGGTCTGTAACGGATTGGCAGAACAAACTGTTTTAAACAAGCGACAATGAGCCGTGAAATTGTTTGGTCATACTTTTGTTAATAAGTCAATAAGGGAACTTTTGTTTTACGATGCTGATGTGATTTTGATTGACCCTATGATAAAATACCTTACCCTTTTAACAAGGTAGCATTGTCCATCTTTTTGGGAACTGTTCATGATTATGTTTCTCATAATACTTTCACTTGTTTCGTTGAAATAATTTGACCACTTACGAGAATTGCGCCTTAATGATATGGTAGATGTTTAATACAGGTTCTGTGGTGATAAATCTCTGCTTTTTTTCGTGCGAGCATCGTTATTGGACGTGACACTTGTAATTATTTTTGTTATGTGAGAAAAAAAATATGCATGAGTTATTTTTGTGAGAAGTATGTTAAGATGCTTAGAATATTTTTCTGTCGGCATTTCTGTGGGCTTTGATCAGCTATTTTCTATGTTTGTGCGTAAGATTTATTGATCTTTGGAAGTTGTTACCAAAGCTGCCAAGAAATGAGCTAGTGCTTTTTATTGTTTCTGTATTCAAAGCTTTTACTGTCTCTTTATAACTATTAAACTCAAAATAAAATGAAGCAAATTAAAAATACTGACCTTCCTCAAGGGACCTCTTCATGTCCTCAACAGTGCTTTTAGGCATGCGCAGTTGGATGACATGATTTTCCATGAAGTCAGCAGCAGCATCGACTAGCCTAGCCTCAACCAGGTTCTCCCTAGCTTGAGGTTCTTCAGGAAGGGGTTCATAGGACCTGGCGGAGCGAGAAGTGCCGAGGTTGTAGATCGCGAGGCCATCAGCAAGTTTCAATTCACGAGCTGACGCCGCGTTCTCTAGGAATCTCATCGATTTTTCCTGTGGGCAAATAAAATGTTGGGTTTTTATTTTTATTGAAACATCTGCCAAAAACGATCAATCATAAAAGAGTTTTACTGTAAAAATCTTGAACTGAGAACATCTACAGCTTCATTCTTCATGGTCGAAGTTTCCAAACCAAATATTTTAATTGCAATGAACTTGAAAGCTGGTTAGACAAGAAAGCAAGTATTTGTGCTGACTCAAGCAGTGAGTTGGCGGCAAATAGCCGTATAAACATTTGCCGTTTAGTCTAGTCAACATAAACTGCCAAATCATAGACTTGTTATGCAGTTAGAGCATAATGTGAAATGATTTACAAGTCAATGTTAAATACACGTTTGCATTGAGATGAAAAAAAGTTTGATGAAGTGGAATAAGACAAATATAATTGGTTATAAAGTTGAGTCGTCAATTACTCTATATTGTTAAAAGTGTTAATTGTATTGAAAATTAATTTGATTTGGACTCATAATTAACGCGAAAAAGCTTCTTTGGTTATTTGCAATTAGGGACTTAGAAAAAGTTTTATTACTTGGAAATGTTAAGGTAAAGTAGCTAAAAAAAAGGTTAAGTGGCTGCTAATGAAATAGAAGTTATAAGTAGTTTGTGATTTGGAAGTAGCACAAAAAATGGAAGGATGTAAAATTATTTAAAGTAGAGATTTGAACCAAAAATAGTAAACATTATTTCTGGAGTGAGGAAGACTTGTTAAAAAGTCAATCATTGAAAAGAACGAAGAACTAAAGAAGTTGCAGATTTCTTAGGAATTGAGGAAGATCAAGACAAAAAAGGTCAAGTCCAAGGGACACCACTTAAACACGATCACAACACACCTTAAGGCACATCCAGGTATCCTCCTCGGCACAACTCTTGACCACCCCAACGACGGAACCAATGACGTCATCATCGGAACTGGCTGGCTTGCAGCTGACTGCTGCCACACACACTAAGAATACAAGGAAGATCTTCATTTTTTTTTTGGTCCTACACTCCTTCACGGTGGTTAGTGAAATGTGGTGAGGGGACTGTCAGAAAGCGGTTTTATTCTCCGTCCCCCCACTGCGGGGTTTAAGCCGAAATGCGCGGCTCGGTGCGTGTTACGAATGAAATAGAAGCGACTACAGGTGGAATACTTTTTTTTTTATGATGGTGATGATTTTGCTTTAGGGTAGATTGAATTTTATGGGACCTGTTCTATGATTTAGGAAATTAAATCCATCCATCTTCCAATTTTGCGGCATTAAGAACCAAGCAAAAGATTCCGGAAGAATTTGGGGTTTGAAATATAACAAGAACTGTAACTAAATTGATAACGATTTAAGTGAACGGTGAAATTTTCGTGACAGTAAATGCAACAGTTTAATGTAGAAAATAGACATTCTAGTATTTTACTGTACTTAAGAAAATATTATATTTGTATACTGTGATGTAATATCATGCATAACGTTAAATAATTAAACTTGTAATATGAACTGATTAGAATTTTAAATGACAATCAATTTCTATTTATGGATAACTTATAATTGATTGGTGTCATGTGATTTCTGTTCTGTTTCAATTATATCATCGTTTTTAAAACGGGTCGCTTTAACTACATAAGTTAATTTGAAATAAACCTTTAAAACACTCACTAGATTGATGTTGATATCCTTCTAAACTAGCATTATTTTCACAGTTTCTTACACCTTTTGATACATTTAACTACATGTTTTCATAAGTATTTTGTAATTTGTAGATGATGTTTGATATCTCATTATTATATTATAAAGTTTAGTCTTCACTTATTATTACCGTTTTATAAGTATCCATTGATTCTCTAGCTTCATCAATGAAGTCACAAGTACTATGCATCGTATCGAGGGCACGGCCAGTTCCTTAAAGCAAAGCGGGCCCACACTAGGTCAGAAATATACTAGGATGGGGCTAGGCAGAGAAATCAAAAAGCCTGAATATTTTCTACGACAAATTCTGCCCATATCTTTAAATAATAAAGGCATGAATTTAACACACGCATAATTATTTATAATATACTTTCTTTTGGCTCGAATGCGAAACTAAAATATGTATAATTTAATATTATTATATCTCTTTTCGTCTTGAGTATGTATGCTATCATACTGAGCCGTCACGCTTGTAATTTTGAAGGGTCAAGCAGAGATTTACTATTGTACCAACAACGATGAAATATTGGCAAAACTACTTACATCATAAAACTTTGCGTGTATTGTCATCAAGTGATCTATCGTTTTAATAATATTATTATGAATATTTGAATGACTATTTCGTCGAACAAACAAAACATCGATACACAAAATATCGACATATCGATGTTTAGAATAATAACAACATAGATTTTAGCTTTACCGAAAAAGTGGGAGATCTGGTTAAAGAAAAATGGAATAATAATATGATTATTCCAAAAAAAACACGCATTCAAAACAGGTCTAGAAATAACGGAAGTCAATGAATAGTATTTTGGAAATAATAAATTCTAAATGAAATCACAGTTCCCAATTAACAAATCATCATCCATATTAATAATCCCACATCTTTCTCATGTAACCAAAATGTATGATAATTAACGTATTTAAAGCAATTGTTTAGTTAGAAACTTCCGGTTCTGTATGTAGGGCGAATCGTTGAGTATAAACGTTTGTAATGTGTACAAGTTGCATTGAGGGCTCTAGGTGGTCATTTCTGCTCATTGATATTTTCTACTATCCACTGGTTCTTGACATTTCATGAGGGTACCACTTCGTCTTCACCCATCTGCCGTGCAACTGACAGATTCCATAAAAAATCAAGTTTAGTTCCATTTTAAAATTAATTGGTTTATACAAGGTGTTGTTTTGCATCCTCGTCAAAATTCAGGAGGTTGTCATACAAGATATAAATATCAATTAAAATTACGGTACCTAGTTAATTATTAATAAAACCTGATTTATTTGGTTGTTTATGTTATGTTTATGCGTTTAAAGCACGGATGGTTCACACTTACCGATTTCCGTAAATAAGAAAAAAAAATAAAAATTACCCACCCATTTTATTATTGATGATTCGAGAGGAGAATCATTAGCATAGTTACCTCCTTGAATTTGACGAGGATGCAAAACAACACCTTGTATTTCCGAATGAACTTTTCACCTAATTCATGTTTGTATAGATATTTTCACAGAAAAACAGGGATAGTGTTGTGTGTGTATTGTTTCTGGTTAAATTACATGTGGTTTTTAGTAATAGTCGATTTGAATATTACAGTGTAAATGATGATTGAAGTTACTGATGTGTTGCGTCATGCAATACAGTTTTGTTATTATGAATTACTTCTTGAATAACAGCTGTTGTGGTTTCCTAGCGCAATGACCTCCGAATGGCTTAGATAATATTTTTAATTATCTTCGCCAAGCCGTTTCCCAACTATTTTAAGGACTGGTTGCACGACTTTCGGGCTTTTGACAACCCGAAATGGCCGCGTTTTGTTCACTTGTTTGAATTTATCGTTAACTTTGCTATGCTTCCAACGTTACATTCTTATCGAGTGACTCCCTGAGCAAAACAACTCAGTACTGTACCACTTGGTAAAGGCGGAAACACACTTACGTGTCGTGGCGTGTCGTGACGCGCCAGAAGCATTCGGTTTCATACATCGTTGCGACACGACACGCCATGCAAATATGTCCCTAACCATATTGAATGTATGAAACCGATTTGCTTCTGGCGCGTCACGACACGCCACGACACTTAAGTATGTTTCCGCCTTAAGTCTGGTTGTCAGACTTTCGGGTCATTGACTACTTGTAACGACATCTTGTACTAGTATTATTCTATTTCATAAATATTTTGTTGTCCTATCTTTCTTCATTCTATTTGACCTGACTGAGGTATAAATACTCTCTCATCTCATCGTAAAACATCAACGAATTTAGTTCCATGAAATGCTGTACTATTCCTATTTATGGTGTTTTCATCGAAACTTTGCCGTGCCACTAACCAAAGGGAACATAAATTATTATTGATACCAGTCTTTCAAAGTAACCTTGATTGGTTCAATTAAATGCGTTCTGTTTCAATGAGCACTTTACTAATTTCATTGATGTTTATAGTAATTTACGATGAGATGATTCACAAGATTGTGATTACTACCTATACATTTAAAAGACTTTGGACTAGCAACTTTGTTGCCTGATGATAGAGTATTTTTTCCTAATGAAGTTTCTTTTAATGTATGAAGTATTATGTCTGGTCAAGAAACAAGCCTATTAACTTTCATTCTTTCTTCCTCTTAGTTAAAAGAAAGCCTATCTGACACACGAAAAAAGCGACCCTAAGCACAGAAAGCGGAAGCCTACTTAATACTCAAATTACTCTGATTACCCCCTTAGGCTATACAGCCGTGAAGTTATAGAAATACGTACTTTTTATGATTTCTAAAATTGCATAATCGTGCAGGTGTTTCGAGCGTATATTTTAATTCGTACAATGTTCGCACGTGAACACTATTTTATGTAATGTCCGGTGCGCTACAGCTACAAATATGATTTCCTATTTTTAGTTTTTTTTTGTCTGAGCTTGTTTTAGTTACATTTGTTAGTGGACTACTTTTGTTGGAGTGTATTATGTTGATCGTTTATCTAATTGTGTTTATGGATCGTAAACGGTGATAGAGATACGACTTATATATTCCTGATGGTCATGATCTTTTAAGCCGACGGCTCATCGTGTAGTTGATTCAGTATTCTTCTATCAACTTTTTCTTTAAAATAACTTGCAAGATTATAGGGGCACATTGCACATCTCAATATCAGGATGTAAAGCCCTACCAACTTCTACATTTTAAATACCGGCCTTACCATCTCCGGCAGAAATTTGAATTTCACAGTTTCATTTTATCTTTTTACTTAGGGAAAAATAGGTGATCTGGCTAGAATAGCGAATCAATTCTAAAATGACGGTTGATAGAGATGGAGTTTTATGGAGAAAAAAATTAAATTAAAAATTTAAAAAACCCCCGACTGAAAAAACCTCTAAAAAAAACAAAAATAAAATTCCGCTTTGTTTAGTGTTTGAGCTGAGCGGTCTACTGAGCGGTCCCCCGACGCTACGACGCTTGGATTAATTTTATTTTTGGTTTTTTAGAGGTTATTTCAGTCGGGGTTTTTTTAAATTTTTAATTTAATTTTTATTTCATGATTTTTAATCTTAAATTATTATTTTTTTGCCTTGATTGTCCCACTCCTGGGCATAGGTCTCCTCCCATTCCTTCCACTTTTCGCGGTGTTGCGTCTCTTCTCGCTAATTAACGAAAACAAAGAAAGTTATAAATTTCAAAAAATCTCTAGCTCTTAGGGGGGAAGGCGGGTGCAACCTCTCCCCCTTGGCGATGCCCATGATTACAAGTGACAAGAATTCAAATTTCGAATCGATCAGACCCGTAGAAGTTGTTTATATCCCTTCATCAACTAGAAATGAGGTGATGAGCTTCAAACGGTTGAGCAGATTTTAACGAAACATAGTTATGAACAATGTCGATTAAAATACCTTTCAAACGACACCAATTTTATCAAAATCGGTTCATCCGTTTAGGAGCTACGCTACCACAGACAGACACACAGATACACAGAAACACAGATACACAGACACACAGATACACACGTCAAACTTATAACACCCCTCTTTTTTGGTCGGGGGTTAAAAAGAACAAGAATGTTGCACTTACCCAAAATACATGGTAAAAGTGTTAAGTAAATTAATGATAGCATACTGGAAGTCCAAGAGCAATTGTATTACCCAGTTCTAACTGGGTTGTGGAGGTCAGATAGGCAGCCGTTTCATGTACTGGTATTCAGCTGCATCCGGTTAGACTGAAAGCCGACCCCGACATAGTTGAGAAAAAGGCTAGGCAATTGATGAGCAGACTCGAAGACACTGATGCCTTTTTTTTCCCATAATTAATTTTAATTTTCAAAGACCAACTGAAAGGGAAGAGGCAGACTAAAAACATCCGGAGCCCATTACAAATAAGTGGGCAAATAAAATTCCGAACCGAAACGCGAGCTCCATTGATAATAACAAGGCAGGTATTACAACCGCACACATAGCAATTACGTGCCGATTTTAAATTAAAGATCGCTATTTAGCTGTGTTGTTGGCTGTGAATATTTCAGAGGCAAGGAGGAAAGGGAAATGTAGGTCAGCTCTTTCATAATATTTTGTTGGTTGTCTTTGATTCGATAGATTGGGGATAGTGCTTTTTGGGGTGACGTTAAGGAGTTCGTGGCTACATAATATTAGCTGTTCGGATCAGTCTTAAGGGTAAGTCGCGCTTTCCTAGGTTGGTCTGTAGATGGGTGTCCACCCACACCATACCATATACCGATTTTCCTCCGTGCCTCTGAAGCCACGTTTACCCGTTGGTCTCCGCTGCCATTTGTGGATCTTTCACGGTCGTTACAAGTAGTCAGTGTCTCGAAAGTCTGACAACCAGCCTTACCACGGGGAATTGTTTTACCCAGTACCAACTGGTTTATGGAGGTTAGATAGGCAGTTGCTCCATGGAAAATGCATTTAGCTTCATCCGGTTAGACTGGAAGCCGAACCCAAATATTTTTGGGAAAAGGCTAGGCAGATAAGTAGTAGTCTTGTTTTGCCGGGTAACAGAGGGAGAGAGAGGTCACTCACGCGATGGACTGACCATATTAAGTCTCCTGTATGGAACAGCAGAAGCAGACAAAAGTGGGAAACGATAGTGAGGCGTATTGTGATTCTGCTTCAATAAAAGTCGCTACGTGATGACCTGTCTAGAGTTGTACGAAGAAGAAGAAGATCTCATTAGACAGAAAAGAAAGTCAGAGTAGACGTTTACAGCTAAATGCGTGAGGCCTAGGTAAAGCGATATGCAATGGAGGAGACCTACCCCAGCATTGGGTGGATTGCATTGTATTCTTCATGGGGTTTCTGGTTTCCGCACTTAGTCCCTTAAGTGGACCATTGTGCGTGAGCCATAGTGGCCGTTATTCTAACCAGCCCACCTCCCTCCAGAAGCAGATTAGACTTCCCGGTCTTCTCAGGGTATCCGCGAGGGATCCTGGTGTTCCCAGGGTTGCCTCGCGAATCTTAGTGACACCGGTGCAGTCAAGCAGCACATGCGCCACCGTTTCCTCCGCATTCATGCATGCTCTGCACAGGGGAGTATCAGTGATATTGCATTGTATTATATTGTTAATTGTGGTGGTATCCGCAACTCCACGTTTAATTAAGCGTATTTTGGGTACAACTGGGTAAATTGATTATTACTGGGTGTACGAATTTACGTAGAGAGGGAAAGTGGGAGTCAATCTCAGCTAAGAAACATCCACGGTATCATTATCTTTCTGCCTTGTCAAATGTTACTTGGGGTCGGCGGAACACGTTTTTTTCTTCCATTCTCTTCTATCAGCTGCCACGCTATAATTTACTAATTTTTAGGGTTCCGTACCTAAAGGGGTTTAACGGGACCCTATTACTGAGACTTCGCTGTCCATCCGTCCGTCCGTCCGTCTGTCACCAGGCTGTTTCTCATGAACCGTGATAGGTAGCCAGTTGAAATTTCTACATATTATGTATTTCTGTTGATGCTATAACAACAAATACTAAAAACAGAATAAAATAAATATTTAAGGGGGCTCCCATAAAAAAAAGTGATTTTTTTTTTGCTCGTTTTTATAAATAATGGTACGGGACCCTTCGTGTGCGAGCCCGACTCGCACTTGGCCGGTTTTTTCTTTCATATCATTCCTCACACAATCCATCCATCGTTTCCTTGGTCTTCCTCTCCCTCTCCATCCATCAAAATTTATATTCATCACTTTTTTAATCCCAACCGAAAGATCCACAATAAAATAAAATAAAATATGATGTAGGTAATTATGGTTTGTTTGTTTGTATTTATTTCACGAGTAGTGGAAGATAATGATTCAATCAAGTATTTATATTTCGTCAGATCTTTAAAACCGGTTCATGAAACAGCTTTCAAGAACATTCTGCTTCGAGAACCAAATACTTTTAACAGTTTGTTATGTAATGTTGTTATTCTTCTAATGCTGAACGACTACTAAATTGATATATGTACCCAATGACCTGGGAATATTTATGTAGGACTAGCTGTGCCCGCGACTTCGTCCGCGTGGAATTAGAATTTTTCTAAAATAGTAGTAGCCTAAGTTACTCCTTATTACATCAGCTATCTGCCAGTGAAAGTCCCGTCAAAATCGGTCCCGCCGTTCCAGAGATTAGCCGGAACAAACAGACAGACAGACAGACAGACAAAAATTGTATTCACTCATGTGCATGAAGTAAAAAGCCGTTATTTTAATATTACAAATAGACACATTGGTTTTATTTATTTTTATGTATGTATGTATAGATATAGATATGGTGGTTTTTGGCATCTTTCCAACTTCAGTCTTCATCATCATCTGCCTAGCCTTTTCCCAAACTATCTTGGGGTCGGCTTCCAGTCTAACCGGATGCAGCTGAGTATCAGTATTTTACATGAAGCAACTGCCTATCTGACCTCCACAACCCAGTAACTGGGTAATACGATACCCCTTGGTAAGACTGGATGTCTGACTTTTTGGCTTCTGACTACTCGTAACTACTGTCAAAGATCTACAAATGACAGCCGGGACCAACGGCTTAACGTGCTTTCCGAGGCACGGAGGAAACTTGGTATGTAATTATGGTCACCCATCCACGGACCAACCTCGGCAAGCACGGCTTAACCTTAAAGATCGACCCGAGCGGGTGTAATTATTTAGCCACGAGCTCCTCAGTCCTCGAGAACTTCAGTCTTCATCATAGGTCGTTAAATACCTATACGTTTATTGTTTTGTGGCCTCCGCCCAGTCTTGCAGCGTCAACTACGTGCAGCGTGCAGCGAGAAAAACTTAGATTCTTCGTCGATCTTCGCGTTTTCTTTACTATATCCTACATTTATCATTATATTCGTAGTTTGGTCTTACAAAAGCCATTTTAAGTCAAAGACAAACGACTAAGGACGACGAATTACACCGATGAAATTGAACGCGTTAGCAACACCGTTCAATTTCTGTTAGTGCCATCAATTGTTATGAAAAAACACTAACAGCTCTTGAATGCCATCATGTGGACTGATCGAAATCCAAGTTATTCGTTTAATGCAGCCTTCTTACGAGTACCGCCGCCGCGATCATTAGCAATCAAGAAGCTAAACTCTTCACTTCATGTTGACGATATAAGTTTACACAAAAAAAACCAAATTTCAGGGTTCCTCTCGCAGCAATAGATGTTCATAATTATGAGAACAACCTTCATTCGCCTGCCCTTATTCCAATTTGTAAGGGGTCGGCGCAGCATATCTTCTTATTCCAAACTTCTCTGTTACTTGTCATCTCATCAGAAACCTCGTTTTTAGCCAAATCATCCTTCACACAGTCCATCCATGACATAACAATGACTTAAGTAAAACAAAACTAAGTTTGAATAGGGACGTTCAACTTTTTCCAAACCCATCACGATTTTCACACGCAAAATCTAAACAAACATCTTATACGTTCATGTCAACGTCAATAAGCAATAGTCTTGTACACATTAACAAAAGTTTTTGCTTTAATTTACTCTTACTATTAGCACGTGCGATATAATTGCTGAACAAACTTCGCAACGTTTTTCATTCATTCATTCGTTCACTACAATGGAATGACGTATTTATACAAAAACTTTTTTCTTCACTTTCGGAGTGGATACAATGTGTGTATTAAATATTTAATTAGTGTAGAAAAATAGTACATGAATGGAGCAATAAAAAAATATCCCATGAATGTTGCTATGGAAACATTTTGAAGAGTTTCTAATATGTTATGTGAGTGTACTACCTACCTTTTTTTTTACGGATGGGAAATCATCAAATGACTTCTCCCGCTCTGGGCGGAGCGGGAGGGAGTGTCAGACTTGTACTGACTAAAACCCATCCATGTTCCTTCTTCGCCCTTTGTGTTCCAGGGCCACGGTATCTCTTTCGAACAGTCCCGCAACCCTGGCAGGCATCGGCCCTCTCGACTACCTGCCTCTGGGTGACTTCAGGGGTCAGAAGCGAGATGCCACATTATGTGGTGTTTTTAGGGTTCTATACGTCAAAAAGCAAAAACGGAACACGTATGGGATCACTTTATTATCGGTCTGGAATGCGTGGAAGTATTGAGTTGAAATTAAAACCATATATATACTCAAGTCAAGTCTCTTGAAGCTGTGAAAATATAATACTTCTAATTTAACGTCAAAAAAAGATACGGCCGTTTATGCCGCAAAAAATGTATATTTCGAAACTCTCAAGGGACTCAAAATGTGTAGGATACGGATGAAATTTTGGCAAGTAATATCGTCTTATACTAACAGTACAGGGAAAAATCTGAATACTATACATTTGACGGAGCGTCAACAATAATCAGCGAGAATATTTTACCGGCGCCGATACGCTATGTCATACGTGCATCAGTGCACGCGACGGTCTCGGCCGGTGACGGAACGGTCCAATGGGCATAGTTTGATACGTTCATAGTACGATCATGGTATTACGTTATAGTGGCTAGAGTCGTAAGAATTTTATTTTATAATTATGTTTTTGCAACTGTCTAACATTTTTTTGAGATCCAACAGCGTTTGAACCTGTTTTGTAAAATTAGGTAAACGTTAGTCTAGATCTTGAGATCTTTTTAATATAAATGTTCAAATAATTGTAACTGTTTTTCATAAGCTTAAAAACTAAACCAAGTTCCTCAAGGTCACCCACCTCAAAATTGAAAACAAATAAAAAAAAATGTTTTGCGTGAAACTAGTTTTTTTTTTGTACAAAACTCCAACTCAACATGGAATTATTCAACTTTCTTATGTTATGTGCATTATAAACTAGTTGTGCAAATTATAAAGCAAAAACTAAAAAGTAAAAGTGGTTTTTATAGCGCTATATTTTTTATTATGGTGTGGGTAGACAGTTTATTGCCCTGGTTAAGTAGCTGTAGTTTGAAAATTTAAGCAATTTTTATATTATACTAAACTATGACATAATAAGATAAATACATATTGAATAAATAATACCAATTTTAAACCACGGTGAGCTGACGAGTAATAGAGCAGTTTGGAAGAGGCAGACAATTACAAAAAAAAATGGGATAAGTGCCGGAAAATGATCATGATCTTCATGCACGACATCATAAATACTTACAGTAGTTTCTTGATGAATAGCAGAAGCACAATGTTATCTAATTATAGTTTTTGTAAACTATAGTAAGGTCGGTCCATGAATAGGTGACCATAATTACATACCGAGTTTCCTCCGTGTCTCGAAAGCACGTTAAGCCGTTGGTCCCGGCTGTCATTTGTAGATCTTTGACAGTCGTTACGAGTAATCAGAAGCCAAAAGTCTGACATCCAGTTGTACCAAGGGATATCGTATTACCCACCAGTTACTGGGTTGTGGAGGTCAAATAGGCAGGTGTTTCATTTAAAATACTGATACTCAGCTGCATCAGGTTAGACTGGAAGTCTACCCCAAGATAGTTTGGGAAAAGGCAGGCAGATGATGACGAGTGAGGTAAGTACTTAACTGTTCGGTATAATAAGTCTTCTTGTCGAGTCGACTGCAACTTAAATTGAGATAGCTAAGAATTTGGCCAGGTTGTTGCCGTCATTAGCTTCCATCAGTTTCTGTTACGTGCAGACATATGACAATCGTTTCTGAAACAATACAATATCTACACTGCCTGCCAAGGTTGTGGGACTGTTCGAAAGAAAACCGTGTCCCTGGAACACAAATGGCTAAGAAGGAACACGGATGGGTTTTAGTCAGTACAAGTCTGATACTCCCTTCCGCTCCGCCCAGAGCGGGAGGAGTCATTTGATGATTTCCCATCCGTAAAAAGAAAGAGCAGAGTCATCAAATTAAGCAAATGTTCCTTGCTTAGAATTACATGGGTCCAGATTCCGTGCGAAGACCTTCATAAATAAAATAACGTAAAATAAAATAAAGAAGTCATGTTCGGGTGATTTTTCTTACTGGGACAAGAGTTGCAAACATTCTAGGGTCATATAGATATTTATCTACAACAACATCATTAACTGCCACCAGGTATTTGACTAAAAAGGGTGCTGCTGGTAGTAAAAGTCAGAAAGGCAGTCGTTCCATGTAAAATGCTGATGGTCAAAATAAAATATTTTATTCTACATAGGCCTACATGGGCACTTATAAAACGTCGACAAAAGGTGCACGGTTCAGGTTGGTCGTTTCCTATGGAGACGAACCGGCAAGAAACTCCATGGTTACTCTTTCAAAATCATTTGGTTTTACAATATTTGAATATTACAGCGTTAGTACAGTTGTGAGTGAGATGGGTCAGGTAATTACCTGACCCATCTCACAAAGCAAAAAAGAGGCAAATGGGTCAGGTAATGCTACTCACTGACTGTACTTACGTATGGAAGGACAGCGTAGGCCCGACAATAAGTCGTTGCTTACTAAAAAAGGTAAGGTAGGTGGTTAGACTGGAAGCCAACCCTAGGCAAAAAGTCTTGGCAGATCATAATGATGAGGTATTTGACTACACTCTCAGGAAAAAGTACCTGTGCTGTATAGGAAACTAAACAGCCAGCCCGCAGTGGCGTCAGGATTAGCAAGTAAGATAAAGATAAATTGAATAAAGATCTGAGCTAGCGTTAGTATTCTAGTTGCATCACACGGTTCAAGTTCAGTATGTCGGTTTGTACTGGTTTTTTAATGAATTCTATCTGTACTGTCTCAAAGTATATTTTACAACTATGTGTTCATATTCTAGTCCACCAATTCGCACTAAGCGTTTTCAAAAGTTTTTCATAATGCGCACAGCAAAGGAGTAGAACTCTGCCTGTGTCTGTGTTTACGAACGCTCACAACCCTAATCTCTTCAAAGTTACGGTGAACAGACTTCTTCTAGGTAAGCTCGTACCATCGTTGACTTTGTCTCTTTCATCTCTGACCTACACTAGAGTCAAGAAAAAAAAAATCTTTAAGGATGAGCTCGTGGTGAAATAATAAAATTCGCTGGGGACGATCTTTAGGTTAAGCAGTGCTTATACCTCAGTTAGTCCGAGAATGGGTTACATACCGAGTTTCGTCCGTGCCTCGGAAAGCACCCGACTGTCACTGTCTAAAGTCCCGGCATCATTTGTAGATCTTCAGAAGTCGTTACAGGTAGTCAGTGACTCGAAACTCTGACAACCAGTCTTACCAAAGAGTATCGTATTACCGAGTACTAACTGGGTTGTGGAGGTCGCAGTCACTCCATATAAAAACCTGGAATTAAGCTGAATCTGATAAGACTGGAAGCCGACCCAAATAAATTTGGGATAAAAAACCCCCGACACAAAAAGCCTCTAAAAAAACAAAAATAAAATAATCCAAGCGTCTTAGCGTCGGGGGTCCGCTTTGTTATGTGCTTGTACTAAGCGGTCTACTTAGCGGTCCCCCGACGCTAAGACGCTTGGATTATTTTATTTTTGTTTTTTTAGAGGTGTTTTGTGTCGGGGGTTTTTTAAATTTTTAATTTAATTTTTATTTCATGCTTTTTAAACTTATATTGTTTTATCTTAGCCTTGACTGTCCGAATACTGGGCATAGGCCTCCCCCATTGCTTCCACTTTTCTTGGTGTTGCGTGTCAGCTCGGGAGGGGGGGGGGGGTTAGCACCCACCCCCCCTGGCAATGCCCATGATGACAAGTGACAAGATTTCAAATTTCGAATCGATCAGACCTGTGGAAATTGCTAATTTCCCTTCAACTAGAAAAGAGGTGATGGCCTTCAAACGGCTGATCAGATTTTATCGAAACATAGCTAAGAACACTCTCGATTAAAACACCTTTTGAACGAAACTAATTTCATCAAAATCGGTTCATCCGTTTAGGAGCTACGATACCACAGACAGACACTCAGATACACACGTCAAACTTATAACACCCCTCTTTTTTGGTCGGGGGTTAAAATTACTGATAATGATGTGTTAATATCTTTAACAATCTCAGTACTTTTTAGGGTTCCGTACCCAAAGGGTCAAACGGGACCCTAATACTAAGACTTCGCTGTCCGTCCGTCCGTCCGTCCGTCTGTCACCAGGCTGTATCTCATGAACCGTGATACGTAGCCAGTTGAAATTTCTACAGATTATGTATTTCTATTGATGCTATAACAACAAATACTAAAAACATAATAAAATTAATATTTAAGGGCTCCCATACAAAAAAGTGCTCGTTTTTTATAAATAATGGTTTGGAACCCTTCGTGCGCGAGTCCGACTCGCACTTGGCCGGTTTTTTATATACTAAATTGGCTTGCGTTTGGTCACAACTCGCCTGATGTGTAGCGATGAATTGGCCTAGGTTGGAGCACGCTTTCCTAGAAGAAACCAATTCACTCGAACTTACTAAGTTAGTAAGTTTGTTTTAAGAGTTGATAAAAAGTGTTTTGTTTGATATTGGTCACATGCAGGACTAACGACTGTAAACCCTTGACTTCGATTCCCAGGTTGAGCTGTGTAAAAGGTATTTCCGTAAGACGTACCACAAGAAATAGAAAGATATAAGAAACAGAGTTAATGATAGCGTGTTCAAACGGGTTCCACACGCGGAAAAAGGATAAGGGCAGTAAGATTATAGCAAGATTCTCAGTGGCAATTTAAAGTTTCGAACGTGACCGAGCGACTCCCTCGTCCCTTGGGCAGCGTGTCAAATGGTTGTTTCTGCATCTGATCTCTCTCCGGTCGTGTCTGATTGACGTCTTATAGGACTACATGAGTACGGACGAGGGAGCGCACACACTTGTGCACTTATCTTCTTAGAACTTAGCTGCTCTAATCTGAGACAATCCTCTATATTATAATCAAACAAGCATGAACAATCATGAATGTAACGTCCTTTAGGTTAACGGAGCATTATTATAATATGAGCCATCTTACGATTGTAAAGAAAAAGAGAATGAATGAAATTGAAGAGTGAATGACATTTAATTTTAAATGAAGCCTTAACATGTGCAAGGAAAATCACAAAGTTATTATTTATTACTCCATTCATATCGAATGAGATGTAACAATGCGTAATAGGGAAATGGATGTGGCAAATATTATAGAGAGAAGTTTTGACCTGTAGTATGATGTAATGATAACAGGCGGTTCGATAATTTGATTATTATTTAAAATACACGCTCTGTCTAGAGTTACTACTACCAGAGTTACTTTTGCATTTAAGGATTATTACGAATTGCTATTACGATTTCAAAATGAATCTAACTTAACGGTATGGCGACAAGACGATAAATAATCCGAATACAATCAAACTGCTACTCTAATATTTAAAAAATACCGCATCCAAAAAAGCTCTCATCTTCTCACTCCTATAAACACGAGCGTGTTACAAATGGGCGTCGTCACGCAAAATATCGATACATTGGAGATTCGCTGCACTATAATAAAACTTTCATCGTCATCGATAGTCGATAGATTGTGATATAATGTATAGCGGTAATTTTGACGTAGGAAAGTAAGATTGCCTTAGAAATGAGTGTTTGGGATGATATACAGTGGTTAGGTTAGTAGGTTTGGTAAGCGGGGCTGTTTCCGCACTTAGCCTCTTTATTGGGCCAAGTGGTATTGATACTCTTTTTAGGTTTTTGTTACCAACCGCAATATATGGATTGTGGCGTAATTGTGTAACCGACTCGAATTCGTAATGTTATTTATTTTGACAATTCAACAACATTCGGTGGCTTTGTATTATGCAGTGCTTAAATGTGCTGATCGTGTTCAGTTCATTAGGAGAAATTTACTCTTGACTATACTCAAAAGATTGTGGTGTTGACCTTATTGGTAAAATGTTATCAACAGTTTGGGAATTTATGATGGGTAGGCCTTTACTGTGGACGCAACTTGCATCGATACTCTTGCTCTATCACATCTTCCAAGGTCATCGTGCTGTACAGGCACTGCCACTGCTGCTGCGGAGAACGGCGTAAATATAGTAACCTTTGTGGTAGCTATATTTTCGAGCCGTTTGGGGTTGAAACTCTGGGGCCGTGGGTCCGGGTGCTCACAGCCTTTTTAAGGAAATTACCAAACGCCTAGTTGACGCTTCCCGTGACCCAAGGGCTAGGTTTTACCTTGGCCAGAGGCTGAGTATTGCCATACAACGTGGCAACGCCGCCAATCTCTTGAGCACGTTACCGGCTGACAGCGTTTTTTGACGCCCTTTAATGATTTGTTGTTATTTTAGTTTTATGAATACAATAAAGATTACTCATACTCTTGTTTGTAAATTAAAAATGTTCCTTTCAACAAGGTGTTTTTGCTAAAAAAGCCAGGAAACAGAACCTTAAAACACTAAATTCCGTAACACCGGAAGTGCACAAAAGTCTAATTACATCATTGTAACGAATTTTCTCTCACGTCTTAAAAAGCGTAACTCGAATACATATCATGCGATTATTCGCATCATCGACTTTCGACGGACGGCATCGATATAGCCTTTAATGAATCGATTTGAATTGCAATTGAATAAAAGCGTGGCTAGACGATGGTACCGTTTCATTGATTTTTGATTTTCAAGTATAGGCTTGAGGAATGTTGTGATGCAAATAGAGAGAAGCCAATTTCATACAGTTGGATTTTCATTTGATTGATTGGATAATTGGATTGAGCATAAATTGGTAGGTTTTCATAATTTTGCTCTAACAATTGGAAATGTGGCACATCACTTACGGTCATGAAATTTAGAACGATTTAAAGTTCCAGATTGTTTTATCGAAATTATGTCATGTGTTGTGTGTGTTGCTACCATGGAGGGGGAATATTTTCTAAAACTCACTAAGAGATGGCAGTATCACAAGATTTGTGACGACGTAGTTCTAATAAGTACGCAAGATGGCGTGCAAACAGTCATGAATTCGACTCTTTGGTGTGTGACCAGCCTTCGCTCAATTTCCATGAGTATAATAACCTCGATAAACATATTATGTAATAAAAATAATACAAAAAGAAAACAAGAAAAAAATATTTAGAAGCTCAATAAAATAACGAGAGTGAATGCGTGGCACTCGAACGCATGCGTGTAGTATTACGAAGTTTCACTTCTTCCGAGCGGAGGGATTCCACGCACTATTTTTGTTTTACAAATTGTTTTCAATCTCTATCGTAACAAATTCAAATAGTAATGAAGCTGGACACATAATTATAAACGATTTATTAATCTGCTCGAGAGTTGTTTTATATTAAACTTACATTAAATAAATCACATAAATGTGAAGTGTGTAAATAAAGCAATTTGATTCATTTAAACTAAAATTAATAGTCATTGGCATGTCCACGGTTTTTTATTACTGCTTTACACTGGCGAGGCATTGACTCTATCAATTTTTGACATTTCGCAAGAGAGATTTCTCTCTTAAATTGCCACTCTGTCGGTTTGAAACCTTTTTCTTGACTTCGCACCAAAGATGCTCTATTGGGTTTAGATCTGGTCTGTTAGCTGGCTAATCTCAGACAGAAACTGATTGCGATGTGAGAAATTCCTTTACATTGCTAGATAAACTAAGCATTGCAGATGTTCGGATATTTTTATACGACTAATTATTTTCCTGAAGTTTTATTATTACTTCCTTTGTAGATTTATCACAGTTTTTATATTTCGCCATTGTTTTCATATGAAGCAATCGCCTTTAAGACTTTTACAGACCTAAAAAGCGCCAAAATTATACGAATAGTCACAGAAAAAAAAAAAACACAGAGCCACAGAGTGTTCTCTTTTCAAATTTTAATTAAAAAGAAACTTATCAACGTTCTTTATTATGTGACCAGCCAGTAAACAGGAATACGAATGTATAAAGTTTACCTATTTATTTTTTAGCCCATCATGTGTATCAACTGAGGTACTTCTAGTTGGCAAAATGAGAATCTAAGGCTGAAGCACTGCAGCTCACCATCATTCCGTCTTATGACGACAGGCCGTGTCGACAGCGCGTTCGTGTTCCACGCGCGCCTCATGAAAATGTCAGCAAATCGGAAGGGGGCTGTAGGACTGTTCGAAAGACATACCGTAGCCCTGGAACACAAAGGGCTAAGAAGTAACATGGATGGGTTTTAGTCAGTACAAGTCTGACACTCCCTTCCGCTCCGTTCCGTCCACATTCGAAAAAAAAACAAAATGTTGAAGCTCTGCGTAACCCTTCGGATTCGCTCGTTCCTTCAACCCGTTACCACACACCATCAACCATTTTCAATTTTGAAAAGAATTTCAAGCAGGATATATCAACTACAATCACATATATACATATAGATACTTTACTGTTTTAAACTCCCCTGAAAAACTAAAGAAAAACAAAATAATTATACCACTTCCAATTTTCGCTATTTTGACTACGTTTAAAAATTGCTTTAAATCTCAAAACATCAAACTATTAATAAACCCGAAAATTAACTAACTTAATCTCAGATTAACATGTAAATCGCTATGTTCTTATGTATTCATAGTCAATTTAACATCGTCGTTAAACTAACCGTATCAATCCATTATAGTTTAAGAGTCTTTGATTAAATGTCTTATATTCCGCTTATTACGTACATAAAGAACCACTTATTTAATTTACACCTGAATCCTAGCCGTGAGAAAATCAGAGGCAATGAGCGTCTGACGTTCTTATCATCATCATCATCAGCCTATAATGTTCCCACTGCTAGGACACAGGCGACCTCTCTATGAGATGGAGTGGGCTGTAATCCACCACGCGGGCCCAGTGCGGGTTAGTAGATGTCACATGTTTTCGAATTTTTAGTTCTAAGACATGCCGGT
The DNA here is from genome assembly GCA_963082945.1 of Cerastis leucographa. Lineage (NCBI taxonomy): Eukaryota > Metazoa > Arthropoda > Insecta > Lepidoptera > Noctuidae > Cerastis > Cerastis leucographa. Next base: position 7,587,848 of record OY720370.1, read on the forward strand.
TTCCTCACGATGTTTTCCTTCACCGTTTTTGACGTTCTCACGGCTAGGAATCTCAATACTGTGATTCAGGCGTCTTTTCTGTAAGGGAACATGAACCACTGCGAGCCCAGAGCGGGTCGGTTAAACTGTAGTGGCACTACAAAAAGTACTACAGCAACGTTGTACAAAAACTGTCACAGTACCATCTATGACATGAAGAACTAATATCAAAAATTATAATAGCGCAATAGTGTGGGACAACGTTTAAAAAAAAAATAGAAGATCCCGACAACAACATGTCGGATGCCAACAAGGCACAATAACCGTCTGGTCGGCAGATCTTTCCTTTTTTATATGGAATGAAGAACTTTACACCCTGTCAAACTTCTATAAAACCACTGATTGTGTCTGGTTGTACAAAGTTTTGTTTTGCATCCTCGTCAAAATTTAGGACGTTGTCACAAAAGACATAAATTATCAATTAATTTGCGGCACCTAGTTAATTATTAATAAACGCTGATTTTTTTGGTTATGTTTGTCAGTTTTTCAGAAAAACCCCCATAACGTGGTTTAGGGAATAAAAAATTATCGAATAAACGTTTGAGATTGTTTATATGTGTGGAAGCGCGTTTATAGGGCGAGAATAAGACGGCCCGCGTTTAAAACACGGTTGGTTCACACTTACCGATTTCCGTAAATAAGATAATTTTATTTTTATACAAAAATTACCTACCCATTTTATTATTGATTCGGGACGATAATCATTAGCATAGTTACCTCCTTGAATTTGACGAGGATGCAAAGCAACACCTTGTATAGATGGATATTGCGTCTATAATTTAGTTAACAGTAGATAGACCAACATACATGAAAGCAAAAGTATTATAGTGGTTTCTATGAAATGAAGACCACAGAATGGTAATAAGAGGAAATGACGAATTGGAAACATGGTAGGCTATAAATTATGGAGCAACATTTGTATTGCCATAATATAAGTTTTTGAATTGCCATCCAGGACACTAATACTATCAAGATAGTGGCAGTAGTGTGTGTTGTTGACAGTGGGTGTCTTGCCAGCATTAGATAAGCTGTCAAGCAGCAGCTGGGTGTTAGAATCTAGTGATGTAAAGTGGCTTGCGAGAGACCTATGTCATTGGTCTGCGTTTTCATTAAACCATTTGACTTTACTACCTTAATAGACCTTTTTTTTTTACGGGTGGGAAATCATCAAATGACTCCTCCCGCTCCGGGCGGAACGGATGGGAGTGTCAGACTTGTACTGATTAAAACCTATCCATGTTCCTTCTTAGCACTTTGTGTTCCAGGGCCACGGTAACTCTTTCGAACAGTTCTGCAGCCCTGGCACGCATCGGCCCTCACCATAATAGACCTCTAATAGGCATCTGCTTCCATACCTTCCTTAGACTAGATAAAAATTTTTAATACAATACTTTTCACTTTGTTATAAAAAAGATAGTTTCCATATCCTCATATAACCCTTTAAAATTGTAACTTCTAATTAACTAAATGTAAATGCTAACGATGTTATCATCATGTTTTCATCTTCACTGACCTCCATGTGCATTGTTGTTGCCACCGAATATATAAAACAGAAGATTTACTTTGTAAAAATAATATTAATTTGTAAAATATAATAAATACTTTTTATGATAGCTTTGTAAAGTGTTTAAAAGTTACTATATTCAACCAAAACCTGAATCTTTGTGAATAGTCTCCAATTAAAAAAGAGGAAGGGATGATTCCTTCATGTTTTTTTTTTTAATTTAGAGGGGACTCTAGTGGGCCTTTCTCCATACAAACGTATTTCGCTGTTTTCTTCGTGGAATAGAAGCCCGTTTTTACCGCCCTGGTCATACGACTATCAGACAAATTAGATAAGTTTTTAACAAAGAAAATAATAGAAGCACATCTATACTTTTCCTCTAAATTTTGATATAAGAATTATTTAGATCAGTTTAGTTTTGAAGAAGAAAACAGCGGAATACAAAACGCCTTTTGGTCAAGATTTTTGTAGGTAAAATCAGCCTGAGCTGCAGTTGTCCCTTTCGCACTTTACGGGGGTTTGGTCGGACACAGCGCGACGGCAATAGTTTCTTCAAATACCTATTTCTCAAATTCTTCGGGACTAGAGTCTCCTCTTAAGTTTTCACCGACTGTTTTGATTCCTACAAATATATTAAAGGTAAACCTAATCACCATGGTGATGAAAATCTATACTAATATTATAAAGCTGAAGAGTGTGTTTGCTTGAAAGCGCTAATCTCAGGAACTGGTCCGATTTGAAAAATTATTTCAGTGTTAGATAGTCCATTTGTCGAGGAAGGGTATAGGGTATATATCATTACGCTACGACCAATAAGAGTGGAGCATCAATGAAAAATGTTGCGAAAACGGGGAAAATGTGACGCAGACGAAGTTGCGCGGTACAGCTAGTATTGTATAAACCGTACACGTAAATTGCGAACCATAACATTATTTGTTTAGCTGTTCACAGATTACAACGTTCTTCTACAGATATAGTGCCAATAGTCTGAGTGTAAAATAGCTGTGTTACAAATTAATGGCTGACAACATGAAATTCTGCTAGAAGAAAAAAAAAAGTTTTTCTATTTTGCAACGGAACCTTAAAAAATAGTGATTTTATCAACAGGTGCTTATGAGTTACTCTTGACGCACTTTACTGATTATAATCGTCTACAGCATAACTTTATGTTAATACTCATGTTCAAGATAATATGTAAGTTATGCGTCTGTCTTGTGAAAGTGATCGTGAATCGGCGCGTGCGCGAAGCTATATGGTGCGAATATACGGGTACTTGTTGTGTCGAGCGTTGTGTGGTGGTAGATACGTTGGGTGAAAAGCCAATTAATTCTGAAATTACGTCAAAAGTGGAAGGAGGAAGACATGATATTATGACCACAAATTAATTGGACCAAAAAGTCCCCTTCACTACGCTTTCAGAGACACGGGCCCCGCAGAGAGGTAGCAATCTTAACGTCACCTTCTAAAGCTTAAGCTTCAACGAGAAAACATATGAAGACGAAGATTTGAAATTGATGACTATAATGGAAATTAATTATGAAGTTGACATGTTCTCGTGACTGTTATTTTGACTTAAATAGATTAAAGTGATAAATCAATAAGAAACTATTTCAGGGCCTTATATTTTCCTGTTTTTGAAAGATATTATGTCTAACAATGCATAAAATGTTGGTAGTGGAAATAAATAAGTAAAATCTAAGATTGAGTCCGCCTTACAAGCTCAACCAACAATCTTATCGAACATGCTCGACCTACAATCTCCCCTGGCAAGCTTGACCAAAATTCGACCCGTGGAATCTACGGCCGCTACGATATCTTGTATCAGTCCCACTAAACTTCACATCACCATTTCATTTTTACATAACTTATAATACTTTTATTAAACGACCTTAGATATTTTACGTATTTTTCACATCTCAATGTTACTAATTGCGGACGTCATTATATTTTTAACTAATATAGGGAAAAGAAAATGGCCTCTTTGGTCTACTGCTCTGACTATTGAGCTTAAGGTCCTGAGCTGGCAATAAACTCTAAATGGTACTGGAACAACAGACGAAATGTGTGTCGCCTCTGTGGCTTAATTCTTATGGTAAGTATCTACGTAAATATGCAGTAAAAACAACCGGAACTGGACACTGGAATTTATATTTGTCCTGTATCTGCGGCCAGTCCGCAATCCAGGGGGTCTACTCTCTAAGTCCGTCAACGAAAATACGGGTCCGTCCGTAACTAGATTTATACTTCGAAATAAACCCTACTCCCTAATATTTACGGATTCATGAGTTTTGAAAACACATTGCAGGTACGGACATCTGTCAAATTGTAATGTCATTAATTTTTAGTTCGGACCCCTAACGAATCTTATGTCCGTAAGTGATACGGAGTAGGAAACAACCGTAACTTCGTCCGAAACTACGGATTTCGTGCTTAGAGAGTAGACCCCCAGGTCCGGGAATTTGACCACACTGTCTTGTAATGTGGTTGGCGCGTTGATGTCTTTTTAACCCCCGACCAAAAAAGAGGGGTGTTATAAGTTTGACGTATGTATCTGTGTGTCTGTGTGTCTGTCTGTGGCATCATAGCTCCTGAACGGATGAACCGATTTTGATAAATTTGGTTTTCTTTGGGAGAATTAAGACCGATGTTTTCGAATAAATTTTCTATTATTTTGCTGAATACAACAGGTAATAAAAGCTCATCATCTGCCTTTTCCATGTTTACATACTGCCTATTTGACCTTCAGAAACCAGTTGGTACTAGACAAAACGATACCCCTTGGTAATACCCGTACTCAGATTTTCGGGCTTCTAACGACTGGCAAAGATCTAAAGATTTCCGCGTCTGTCTTGGTATTTCATCAATAACTAGACGTAGGTGTATTCTTATTATATTGATATAATCTTACTTATAGGTATTTCCCCCTACTTTCTTTCACATTGATTAGAAAAGCGCTCTCTACCGGAATCTATCAGAACTAATACCACACAAGTTTTACCCAAGTTCGAACGTGACAAACACGATGAATCAAAACTGGTATTTTACTTTAACTGTTAGCACGAATACGACTTTGGAAAGAAAGTAAAACTTGAGATTTTCCAAATATCTCTCTCGACGTTACTTGTTGATGAAATGTCACATAAACTTTCTAATAGATGGCGTTGTAACGCAAGGTCAATGCCATCTTTACTCGTTGTCTTTAAGTTATTTATTGATAGTAAAGTGCAATGTACTTTGATGGACATAAAAAAAACATAACAGCAAGTCTGAATTTCGAGAAGGGTTAGGCAGAGGTCTACCTAATAGTTTCCACATTTAAGTCCCTTGTTTAAGTCCCTTGACGAGCTTATTATCATCAACCGTGCACAAATCCAGACACCGTGCCTGCTACTGCGAGTTTCCTGATCGAAAAACCCAAAAACACTATGTCCAACTTGGGTATCAAACACTCTAGCGAAACCTCATGCTGAGCAGTCGTTGTTGTGACCGCTCAACCAACGAGGTAGTCAGCAGTTAAGCTTATAAATCCCTTTATCCTATCCTACTTATATTATAAATGCGAAAGTTTGTGACAGTGGATGGATGAATGTTTGTTAATCTTTCACGCAAAAACTACTAAACGGATTTGGATGAAATTTGGCACACAGGTAGGTTATAACCTGAATTAACACATAGGATACTTTTAATCCCGGTTGTACGATTCCATGGCACAATTATCAAACTACACGCGGGTGAAGCCGCGGGTACCAGCTAGTAAATTATAAAGCACTTAAAAGGCGTCAGCACTGGAACATTAAATGTACAAGCACTTTAGCATGTAATTAACCAAAGTAGACTCAATAAAATAGAATAATATGAATATTGAAAACGAAATCAAAACAGTTTCACTTCTCAAACACACAAAAGAGGTTTCAACTCAACCACAAATGGACATAGGTGTCACACTACATATTAATTAAATCATCGCATCCGTTTACAAAACACATGCATATTAATAAATGTACTGATTAAGTGGGTATGGTTAGCAACCAAACTCAAAACTTAGGCGCTGCCGCTGCGGCTGCGGAGAACCTCAAGCGGCGTAAATATAGTAACCTTTGTGGTAACTATATTTTTGAGCCGTTCGGGGTTGAAACTCTGGGGCCGTGGGGTCCGAGTGCTCACAGCCTTTTCAAGGAAATATCTAAACGCCTAGTTGACACTTCCCGTGACCCAAGGGCTGGGTTTTAATTTGGCCAGAGGCTAAGTATTGCCATACAACGTGGCAACGCGGCCAGTCTCTTGGGCACGTTACCAGTTGACAGCGTTGAGGAGGAGTTTTTTGACGCCCTTTTATAATTTGTTGTTATTTTAGTCATCTAGTTTTAAAAATAATATTAATTTGTTAAACTTAGGTATCTAAATTGACATTAAAAAACTATTCAGAATTTTCTGTGTTTTGAGAAAGAGTGTGCAACAAGTAACCTGATGAAATGACAATCAACAAAAGAAATTGGGAAAACGGCAGGAAATTGATGAAAAGCTAGAATTTTCTTGTTTTTAATATAGAAAATTCGCCTTTTTGTATTTATTTTGAGTACAGCGTAGTACGGTTTTTTTTTTCCTTTCAAAAATCTCTGATAGTCTCACCTCATTTAGTTTAATTGTATCCAGATATGATCAAGTAATTAAAAGTCTTAAAAAAAAGGAGGAGATTTTAAATTCGGTTGTATTTTTTTTGTTGCTAACCGTTCAACTGAAAGTGCAACTCTTACTTTTTTACAAAATAAGTTATGAATATTTAAATCAGTGCGTATTGTTATATCATAAAATCGTGTTATCATTTTTTATGTGTAAACGTGCGAGTGTTTGTAACAGTAACTCATTTTTGGTACATAGTATAGACGCTAGCACATCAAATTAAAAATATCGGTCAGTTTTCTTTAATAGATTTTCAACTTTAGTGTTAAAGAATGAGGTTTAAGGTTGATTGAAAATTTTATCATTTTGGGTAGCTTGATATGCGTTAGTACATAGTATTAATATGTAATGTGTTTCTGGTTGATGAGTACAACAATAGCAGCTGTTAAATATAAATTACTAATAAAGGTGATGTAAATAATTCAATAACTAATTTTCAGAGCGCCAACCCTTTATAATACCCGTGGTTGTAAGGGGGTTTGCTATTGTCCAGCCCGCAGGGACTTAAAAACACCTTCACAAAGGTTACAGAAATGTAAGTGAAACCTGTTGAATTGGTAACAGAATCAAATATGTAACACTTTTCTCAATAGTGCAGATGAGACCATACTATCGATGTAATTTCATTTGCACCACTAATGGTGAAAACGAAACTAATTAGTCTCCTTTGCACCATTGATGGTGCAGGTCAATGGTGCATACGGTACTTCGGGCACATCTTATGCATACATTAATTTACAAATTTGTGGTGCAATTGAAAGAACAACATACTCGTACTATGTACTTAAACACATATACACGTATGTTGTTGTTTGAATTTGCAAAGAAACGGTAATAATAACATCAAAGGAATAAATTGCATACAAACATGACGCAAGCAATTTTGTTATTAATACTTGACAAAAACTGCTAGGGACGAAGATCACTATTGAAACCAAACGCGATCTAAAGCAAGTTGAACAGCTGTCAGTATCATTATCGTGGCCGAGTATCGACACTTGTAACAGCACATGAACGACTGCTTCTATGACAGTGAAGGAAAACACCGTGACGAAACCGACATATCCCTGAACGAATAAGTTCAAAGACATGTGTAATCTACCAACACTCGCTATGCTCGCGTGGTTGTTTTAGGCCCATCCCAGCTGTGAAAATTATATTTGAAATGGCTATAAATATGCTGCAGGCAGGTTTAGCACTCTAACATTTTACGACAGTGGCATATCCTACCTATGGTTTGCAATACAAGTCAATAACATATTGCGAGAATACTATTAAAATAATTATGTTGCAAACAAACAATTGTATTTCATTCCCATAACACCCCATTGTGTTTGGAGATGGACTTTCGTCGTAATGGGTGAAAATATTTGATTGAAGATGCCTTATGAGATAATAATTACTAACAGTCAGTGTCCAGTGATTGTGTAAGAATCTAATGTGAGAGTTTTGTAAGACAGGGTAACCATATTGGCTCTACACATATATTATGCTGTGGACCATGCCCGACATGTCGGCGGTTTCGATGTATATGCGGTCCGACGGACAGAATGAGTCAATAAGGGTTCCGTTTTTAAATCCGGTCCTGTGATAGGCCTGTAATAGCCGCTCGGAATAATCTTTCGGTCAAGCTCCTCTTGCTTAGTTTGGTCTGTGCGTGGGTGAATACTCATTACATAACGAGTTTTCTTCGTGCCTCAAAAAGCACGTTAAGCCTTGGTTTGACAGCTGTCACAGGTAGTCAGTGGCCCGAAAGTCTGACCACCAGTCTTACCAAGATGTATCCTATTAGCCAATACTAACTGGGTTGTGGAGATCAAATCACTTCATGTAAAATACTGGTATTAAGCTGCATCTGGTTGGACTGGAAGCCAATACCAAGAAGGTAGGGAGAAGGCTAGGCTGATAAGTGGCCTGTAATGGGCTTTGTTGAAGGGCCCTTTAACTCCAAATCGTCGTGAGAATCTCATAAATAAATTATAACTTTACGACCGGCTGTTCATCAAACGTAAATCCTCACTGTAGTGATTGACACAAACTGGTTGTGTAAGAGCACTCAAGTGTACTGAAGTGGTTCACTCATTCGTGGACCACAAACCCACCTAACGGATACACGTGTATTTGAAGTTAGATCGGTTTGACAGCACGGGTGGTGCAGTGATTGAGCGATTGACGGCTGCGCTGCGTGTCGCTAGTTCGGTACCCGCACGGAACAAATATTTATATGGCCTACAGATGTTGAGTTAGTTGTGGGTCTGGATGTTTGGGAGAGTTTAAATGTTTGTAGACGCACCCACGATACAGGAGAAAGTCCTAGTGTGGGGCAACGTTAAAAATAGATCTGTATAAATGCTGCGTCGTTGGTTTAAGAGGGGACTCTAATGGGCCTTTCTCCATACAAACGTATTCCGCTGTTTTCTTCGTGGATAATGCGTTTAGAGAAAAGTTTTTTTTTTTTCAAAAAATTGAGGTCTTATTAATACATGCCCCTATCATTTCCTTTTTTTCAAAACGTAATCATTAAAATAATTATGAAAAAAAGCCGAAAAAAAGCCCGTTTTTACCGTCTTGTTCAGACGACTATTACACAAGTTAGATAAGTTTTGAACAAAAAAAAAATGATAGAAGCATAGATATACTTTTCCTCTAAATTTTGATATAAAACTTATTTAAATCAGTTTAGATTTGAAGAAGAAAACAGCGGAATACAAAACGTCTTTTGGTCACGATTTTTGTAGGTAAAATCAGCGTGAGTTGTGGTTGTCCCTTTTGCACTTTACGGGGGCTTGGTCGGTCGCAACGCGACGGCAATAGTTTCTTCAAATACCTATTCTTCAAATTTATCGAGCATAGAGTCCCCTCTTAATGGTCGCAAACGCTACTTTTAAGGCACACTTCTACCAAAATCTCCGGAGATTACAAACGTGATGTTGCGTTTATGTTTAATCAGCATAAAATTAACTGTTCTTTGGTTTCGGACTAACCTCAATAAAAAAAGTCGTGAGTTTATGTACATAATATGTATCTGCATAAATTATTTAAAGAATTTACAGACGACTCATTCTTGTTTTAACTGTGCAACTGGATTCCTAAAATTAATGTACCGGTACATTGTTGGCCTACGCGTGTATTCTATTTGTATAAAATACTAGACTTTGTCCGAAGCTTGCCTCTCAAGGACATTAACTCAAGGGAACTGATAACCGGGATCTTCTTTATCGTGCCTTACCTGATGTCAGAGTTTTTCTATTATCATATCTAGTTGTAGGCATGACATAGTTAATCTAGGTCATGGTCCAATAGGGGATCGGACTGGGTAAAGAAAACGACATTCTATTTTGTCCGTCAGACAGGTAATACAAAAATATTAGACACGTATTTTTTGTTTTATCAAAGTATCAAAAAATTACTTAGTTAAAACTCATTAAAGTTGGAGAGTGGGGGCTTACTACGTCACAAGTAGGTATAAAACTTACCTACATGTGACTTCATGAGCCATTTCAACTCAATATATCTCCGTAATTTTATGACCACGTGAAAAAAAAAAACGTGTCCAATACTTTTCAATAAACTACCCGACGGACAAAGAAAAAAAGAATTGGATTATCCCCTATTGTATGCCCTCAGAAATCCTCTCAATTTTCTCAAGTTATGACAAGGAGATACACAGATAGTCGTTGTGGACGTAATACAAGCAGTCCTTATCATGTCAAATTGTAGTGTTAAGCTGCATCCGAATGTGTCTGAAAGAAGACCCTAACTGATTAGTGATTAGTCTGAAAGTGAACCCTAACAATAATGTGAAAAAGCTCAGGAGAGGTTGTCAGAGTTCAAATCTTAATCACTTTTTTCGCCCTTCAAAGGCGGGCTACCTTTGAAGGTACCGTTGATCTCACATAGAAAGTGAACTATGCAAAGAATTCATTCAAACTATGAAAGTGAGGAGTGTACGAAATCGAAAGTTACGATGCTCCACTGTGTAGTCGGCGATGAGTTTCAAAAATTAACCATATTGATCGCGGGATCTTTATAGTATGCGATCGTTGGTCGTTGCGATGTCGTTATGAAAATTATAGAATAGGGGACCGGACTGGGTAAAGAAAACGACATTCTATTTTGTCCGTCAGACAGGTAATACGAAAATATTAGACACGTCGTATTTTTTGTTTTATCAAAATATCAAAAAAATACTTAGTTAGAACTCATTAAAGTTGGAGAGTGGGGGCTAACTACGTCACAAGTAGGTATAAAACTTACCTACATGTGACGTCATGCGCCATTTCAACTCAATATATCTCCGTAATTTTTTTTTATGACCACGTGAAAAAAGAAAAAATACGTGTCCAATACTTTTCAATAAACTACCCGACGGACAAAGAAAAAAAAAGTTGGATTATCCCCTATTGCTAGCGGAGCACAGCGCGTGTCGCCTTATCCCTCAGAAACATGATGATGATGATGAAGCCAATTTTGGCTACAGCTCCAGCATTCTATGGCTTTCTAGGTATGTTGTGCTTTGGTGTGCTGCTCTTTTATAACATACTACTGTCAAAAAAACTTTAGTTGAAGAACAGAGCGTTGAAAATCCAACAGCTTCTTTTATTTAAGCTATTTTTAAGCTATAAGTTTTTAAACAAACATCGTTACTAACACTATCAATAACACTTGTAACGGGATATTTACCATATTTATTATTTATGGTTTATGCGTTTCAACTGTAAAGAGCCTGGAATTTAGTGGTTCAACTTTGTAAAAACCGAAAAAGTGCCGTAAAAAGTTCGCGAGTGGACACAGTGAGTTTCGTTGGTCAGGAACAGAATCGAGTTGTGAGTGACAGTGGTAGTGGTACGGATCACAAAAAACGAACAAAAAAAGGGTACACTGTTTTGTCTACTCATAAACACTCACCCGCAATAACTTCAGTTTATCCGTGATCATGCCGTTTGCAGCAGCGCCGAAATATCGGGAACTCAAAACAAATAATAAACATGGTAAATATCCCGTTACAAGTGTTATTGATAGTATTTTTAAGCTATCGTGAAAACGGGCTTTAATTGAACGAATAAGGAGCTGTTGAATTTGTTTGCTCTTTAGGAAGTGGAATTACCAAACGCGCGTAATAATTTAATCACGCTGAGCCCCGTTCACATCACACGTATGGGCAAAACCCAGTAATGCGCAGGTTTGGTCAAGTCAAATTAATTACGATTTTTTCAGACCGTTTGTGATGATAAATTAACAGCTTTAAACAAAGCAAATAGCCCTTCTAGATTCAAACCGATGCTCCTTACAACGGAGAATGCAGCTTTAAACTTAATACAACACCAATCCGACACACGACACGACAAATCGTACCTTATAAAGGTCTCCTAACGGTTTCCTCTCATCTACATCTTAACTTTCGGCATCTATCGATTAACATCACCGGTCCCTTTCTAACACAAAACAACCTATCTTCCATCCCTTTCCCACATATTCGATATTTCACTGATCATCTAATTGTTCTCTTAATGGCTTTCTAACATGTGTTGAGGTTGTTAGAAATATATCGATGGCTTGGCTATATTGCCCACGCAATATTTGACAGTCAATAAGGAAAGTGGCGGCTGATTGCGTAATTGCTCGGCGCTATATTTAAAGCCGAGATCCGGTAGTAGTTTTGGCATATTTGAGAGAGATGGATTGAGAAACTGGTAAAGAAATTAGGTAGGTACTGCTAAATATGGGCCCGCAAAGCAAAGCAAAATCGTCTTTATTTGTAACCAAATACGGACTCAATATTACTAACTGGTGTTGAGCAGGAAACTCAGTTTTATCAATTTGGATTAAATTAATCGTAAAGAACATTTATGAACACAGAGAAAGAATGCACCATGACGTCTGCAGTGCATTTTCAATACCCGCCCTTTCGTAAATTCCATAAGAGCTTTTCTCTGAAGTAGGTAGTGTAAAAGAGGTTATAATATGGAAAATGCATGTCTGTTTTCCAACATGAAAAAATAATTCTTTTTCTACCACCACTCTTGGTTCTTTGTTACATATAGATCTTTGACAGTCGTTGAAAAATCATTAACGTATCACCTAGAAACTGAAATCTGAAAGTCAGATTGTCAATTGTTTCATACATTAAATATCCTGGTATTCAGCTGCAGCCGGTTAGATTGGAAGCCGAACCCAACACAGCTAAGAGCTTGGCAAAATGGTCGTCAACATTTATGATAACCATTTTCATTCATCATCATCATCATCATAATTTCAGCCGAAAGACGTCCACTGCTGGACATAGGCCTCCCCCAAGTAACGCCACATTGACCGGTCCCGTGCGCTTCGCATCCAGCGGATCCCCACAACCTTCACCAGGTCATCGGTCCACCTAGTGGGAGGCCTTCCAACGCTTCGTCTTCCGGTTCGCGGTCGCCATTCCAGAACTTTTCGGCCCCATCGCCCATCGGTTCTGCGAGCAATGTGCCCTGCCCACTGCCACTTAAGTTTGGCAGTTCTTCGGGCTACGTCGGTAACCTTGGTTCTCTTGCGGATGTCCTCATTTTTGATTCGATCACGCAAGGAAACTCCGAGCATAGCTCTCTCCATTGCCCTTTGGGTGACTTTAAGCCTTCTGATGAGGCCCATTGTGAGCGACCACGTTTCGGTTCCGTATGTAATCACTGGCAATACACACTGGTCATAGACTTTCGTCTTGAGACACTGCGGTAAGTTGGACGAGAAGATACTACGCAACTTCCTGAACGCTGCCCATTTTCATTACTTTGAATTAATTTTAAATCCCACAAAATAATTTTATTTTGTCCGGCATAAAAACAGCAGCTATCTCTACACTAAGCCTAGATCTAACATATAGTGTTCTAAGCTATTTTATCAAGTAAGTAAACCAGAAAACACTATAATTTGCATAATCACGCATTGTAGTCAAGTCGATCATAGCCTGCGAGCATCTTACTGACATATTTCTCACAATGTTTGCCTCAAATTGAATTGTACGACATTATAGGCTATTTATGCAGTAATATGCTTATGGAATTAGCATCTAGTTTATTTTGTTAACCGATTTCAAATAAGGAGGATGTTCTCAACTCATTGGAATCTTTTTTTAGAATCCGATTGAATTACCGTGCCTGTTGTGGTGCCCCATGCAAGAGGTATTTTTAATAAGACGATTTTAAATTTAATGCCAACCAATAATGAGTCTTGTAGCAATTAAAACAGTGACAATGATTTTCATTACCTTAATCTTTTTTCTTCATAACATAAAAACTGGAAGTTTTTTTTTGCCGTAAGAAAAATAATTGTGGATATCCTGCGTCTGGAGAGGATTCCCACCACTCCCTACCCAAGGCAGTTCGGAAAACATTACCTTACCTACGGCCAAGGCGAGACAATAATTGACGAGCAATAGTCCTTTTTGTTTAAAGAACACAAATCAAGCCCCGGATCGAATTCCGAAATAACCAAAACCAAAAACATGTTTCCTACACAGTTGCAACATCATCGTCATCCTGGGTCAGTTCACAAAATTTGTGTACACCGATGTACTGTTCGCCGAAAAAACCCTTCATCTTAAATCGGTTGTACAAGTACAGTACGCTCATGCACTGTTCGCCGATACTACCCTTCCTTGATGTGCCCTAGAATGAAACGATCGTTGGATATTAGAACGATTTGACTATAAAAAATTAATTAAATTGGAAGACCCAACCAAATCTCTATATACTAAATTCTGGGGCTAAGCAAACATGCTACAGTCTAAACAATAAACACACATCTAGACAAGTCTGCGGATTTAGTTCCACCTTTTAGGGAGGTCAGACGGCACTCAATAAGCGTAAAATCGATTACTCGTCGCATTATCGATGAGGTAACTCGTTTTACGCTTGTAAGTAAATTCTTTTCTCGATTCATTGAAGCGGTTATTTGTTTCATAAAGTAAAGGCTGTTTATTTTTGGGATAAAGCAGTGGATGTAAAAGCAGAGCTCATTTTCGATTCTGGGATTTTGGAGGGGTCCATATCATAAACTTACCCGCAAGTTCTTGATCATTTTAGCGTGCTTAAGATGTTACCGTGTGGTAATCGGTTGGTTTGGTATGAGCATCAGATGAGAAGGAATGAGGAAAATGTTGTGATGTAAGTTCTGAGTATGAATGTGGATGGGTATAAGAGAAGAAGAAGATTAAATAAACGATGGATGGACTGTGTGAAGGATGATATGGCAAGAAAGGAGGTGTCTAATGAGATGACAAGTAATAGAGAAGTATGGAAGAAAAAGACATGCTGCGCCGACCCCAAATTATTTGGGATAAGGAGAAGAAAATGATGAGGAGGTTACCGTGTGATGTTAGGCGGTAGAATTCTGACCTCGCCACTACTTTGCTAGACAAGAAAGCATCTATGTGGTATAGATAAATTTCAATTTTGGGTGTCAATGTTTTGCTGTGTTTCAGTTTGAAGATTAAAGATAGGTACTGCAAGAGTCTATCGAAATTGTATATGTATAGATCATCCATCATTTCAGTTAAATCCTTTGAGTTATACAATTTCATTTCGCAGAAAAGAGGTTTGGGCATACGCAGCAAATAATATTTCCACAAAGAATGGGAAAATAAAAGCGTTACTGACTGACTTAGTTCCAGTAGAAACCATTAGAAAACATAACATACGTGAGTCATATAAGATAACTATATGGAATGAAAAAGAAATTAAATTACCTATTTTCTTTTTCAATTGATTTCGACGTCGAAGTCACTAAGCTATGTACCCCAGAGTGTAAGCTGACTGTACATAGGTGTATATCTAATTATAAACATTTATATTAATGGTTTAACTACCAAGCTTCTTACCAACTATGTGAAATCAGCTTCCTATCTCAGCAGAAGAAGCTAAATACCAGCATTTTACATGGAACGTCTAAACTCCACAACCAAGTTATAGAAAAAAAGAATACTATTAATAATAATAAAATACTCTCAAAAAATTCCGAATGACAGTCGGGTCTAACAGCCTAACGTGCTTTCTCAGGAACAGAGGAGCTTTGATATTAGTTTATCGATTGACTGGCAAGCGTATCCAACGAAGAATGGACTGTGTGAAGGATGATAATTATGTCAAGAAAGAAGATGTTTCTTGAGATGACAAGTAAAAGAAAAGTCGGAAAGAAGAAGACAGGCTGCGCTGACCCCAAATAAATTGGGGTAAGGGCACAAAAATGATGATGACACTGGAAAGCAAAAAATATGGAGATAGAAGCTAAAAATCGACACTTAAACGTAGTTTTAGTGCAAAACATCAACAGGCCGTGTCGACGGCGCGTACGTGTTCCAGGCGCGCCTCTAGGAGGTGTCAGCAAACTGGAAGGGGTCTGAGAAGGCCGATGCCTGCCAGGGTTGCGGGACTGTTCGAAAGAGATACCGTGGCCCTGGAACACAAAGGGCGAAGAAGGAACATGGATGGGTTTTAGTTAGTATAAGTCTGACACCCCCTCCCGCTCCGCCCAGAGTGGGAGAAGTCATTTGATGATTTCCCATCCGTTAAAACAAAGACGTGCAAAACATCAGCAAATGCGTCAATGATCAACAGCTATAATGCATTCATAAGATGCACGACAAAAATCATGGCGTCGATCAAACTGCATAATACTTGCGAATCGTCCGAAAAATAATTAGTGTCTATCCATGCGCAGACATGTGCATGTGATGGTAATTTATCAGACGATTTCGAAATGATCACAAATATTATTTTGTAAAGGAGATCTGCGTTTTTTCAAACAACTTTTGCTTAATATAGTCATTAGCTAGCTATTGCACGCAACCGTCGGTCGCCCGTGTGAAATTATTATAAAAAGATTACTTCCTTAATTTAATCGCATTTTATTAAAAATTTGCCAGTCAAAGTTCCTCTATCTACCGCACCCTCCAAACCTCAGCCAACGTCTTAGGCGCTTGGTTCCGGAAATGGAGATCGAGGTGAACTTCGACAAGAGCCAGGCAGTTCCTTTCTCAAACCCGCGTAAAAATAAGCCATCCGCGCTCAGTCCAATCACTATGTACGGTAAGCCTATCCCTTGGGAGAAGCAAGCCAAGTACCTAGGAGTCTTACTCGACAACCACCTGTCCTTTGCGGCGCATATCAATGCAGCTCGCGACCGAGCAGCCTTTACTATAGGTAGGCTTCATTTCATGACTTCGGCAAAAAGCAAGTTTTCACTCAAGTGCAAGTTGCGCCTCTATACCGCGGTGATCCGCCCCATTATGACGTACACTTTCGTCGTGTACGCACACACCAAGCCTAAGTACATCCATAGGATGCAAACTTTGCAGAACTGGTGCTTACGTAGAGTCACGGGAGCCCCTTTTTATGTCCGTAATGACCGTCTACACGTAGATCTTAACATGCCCATCCTTCAGTTTATGACACGTCTTTCGAAGCATTTCTTCGATAAAGCCGTAGTATGTAAGTAGTTTTATGCCCTGGCTGGAGGCCTTACTCTCAAGACATCCGCAGGATAGTCCGGTAAAGCAGACGACAACCTCCTAGGTTGAACTGAGGGATACCATTCATAAATAAAAGCACTAATTTTTTATTTTTTTTTTGTTAAAAGGTAATCGACAATAACCTACTTATGCCTTGTTAACTATGACATCAACAAATATGTATTTTAATTTTAAGATATCGCAACTCCTGCCTCCAAGATACAGGCGCAGCACAGTTTTCCATTAATTGGACGCCACTTTAAGCTTTAATGTCGTAACACAATCACAGTCAAGCTGGTCAGAAATCAGAGGGAAAACAAAGCTGACCACCATTACTCTAGCCATCATCATCATCAGCCTACAACAGTACACTGATGAATATAGGTATCTTCAATCACATGCGACTTAACTCGATTCTCGGCAACTCTCATCCAGCCACCCTGCAAAGAACGTCACTCCACCGAGCCTGAGGGCGTCCTACCTTACGCTTGCCGATTTGCGGTTTCCACTGAAGATCAGGTCCACCCCAACGGTCATCGGTTCTACGGCTAATATGGCCGGCCCATTGCCAGTTCATCTTACTTATTCACTGCCCTAGTAGTTCTTCGAAATTGGAAACCTAATTTCGGTCACGGCGGCTAATCTGAACGGAGATTAACCGTACACGCCGGTGATATTGGTGTTCTCCATCTTGCTTCACTATATTCAGTCCGACACAACCAGGGAGAGATCAGATGCAGGACAGACCTCCTAATGTACTTAATGACGCACAGGAGTGTCACAATACCAATTTCCTAATTCTGGAATGCCACCGAAAAAAAAAAGAAGGAAAGTCCTAACGGAAAACTACCTGATCCGGTAATCAAACTCAAACCCTTACGCTCAATAGTCGTGCTTGCAACCACGACACAAATATTGATTAAGTTGCAGCCAGGCAGATATCTGGGATAGTGATCTTCAAATCAAATCTAACATACTAATAATAAAGCTGAAGAGTTTGTTTGTTTGTTTACTTGAACGCACTAATCTCAGGAACTTCTAGTCCGATTTCAAAAATTATTTCGGTTTTAGATAGCCCATTTATCGAGGACGGCTAAATGCTATATATCATCACGCTACGAGTGGAGAAACAATGAAAAATGTTGCGAAAACGGGGAAAATGTGACGCAGACTAAGTTGCGCGGGACAGCTGGTTAAAAATTAAAATCCTTTTTATTTATAGTACATCAAATACTTTTCAAAATCTATTCCTTTGATGTTTGTAGAAGATAATAGCACTAATACCGGGTTGCAGTAGGTTAGAGGTAAAGGTGTCGCCACACTAGTTACACGCGATAACGAGAGAATTTTGTGTTAAAAAAATTTCATTATAAGTTCTCGTAGCGACTTTTAACACAATATTTCACATTAAATATTATCACGTCTGTAATCAGCGAGAGTACTTATACGAGTAGTATGATCATATTTCACCAAACATAATTATGTACCTAAATCTCACGTAAAAAGAGATAGTCTTTTGCCAACAACTGAGTATAAATCCAGACTCCAGGCTGCTACTGAGTGTCCGGGTTGAAAATCCCAAAACACTTGGCCCGATCCGGGAATGGAACCAAGAACCTTATGCCCAGAAGTTGCGTTTGCAATCACTAGACCCACGAGACAGCACATTGATCGTTTAATAACTACTTTGAAATATTAGCTTCTCAAAAACAGGTACAAATCATGAATTGGTAGCGTCGAAGAACGGAGAAAGAAAAAAAGGAGCTCGTGGCTTAATAATAACAGCCGGACGGATCGATCCTTAAGGTTAAGCCGTGCTTGCCCAGGTTGGTCCGCGGATGGGTGACCATAATTACATAGAGTTTCCTCTGTGCCTCGAAAGCACGTTAAGCCGTTGGTCTCGGCTGTCATTTGTAAATCTTTGACAGTCGTTACGAATAGTCAGAAGCCAAAAGTTAGACATCCAGTCTTACCGAGGGGCTTCGTATTCCCCAGTTACTGGGTTGTGGAGGTCAGATAGGCAGTCGCTTAATGTAAACTACTGGTACTCAGCTGAAACCGGTTAGACTGGAAGCCGACCCCAAGATAGTTTGGGAAAAGGCTAGGCAGGTGAGGTGTAACGTCGAAGAACCTATCTCTTGCCTTCACAACACTTTTACTGAGTAACATGATACTCCTAATAATAAAATAATATTTAAAAAAAAAAAAAATTATTTTGTAAAATAATATTTAGACTAGGTGTAATGTTAATTTTTACTTTTATGTCGTTGTTTACACATATATGTATGTTGTATTGTGACTTATAGCATCGCATTGGACTTGACTGTAATGTTGCTATAATTGGTGGAAAATAAATTAATAAATATATAAATAAATCCTTGAAAAGACGGATTGTAAAATTTCTGACTACCCGTAACGCCTGTCAAAGTGTTTTCGGAATTTTCGAACGAAAAATCGCGTACGTGTGTCACCGCCTTAATACAAGCACGTTTCGAAGTAGGCATTTTAGAATTATATCCCCCATAACAGACTGAAAACAGGTTTTGAGCAGTTTCTAATTCTACGTCTACTTATTATTGTCTTAATGTTGTATTGGCTGGAAAAGAAGCCGTTTGGCGGCCATTTTCTAATTTTATGCGAAGTTGGAAGAATTATCAAAAAAAGATTTTTGAGATGAGAAAAAAATTATTGCCTGCTCACATGGGAAAAGGGCGTGAATTATGTATAGAATTATGTAAAGGGAGTGATTGGATAAGTTAGTAGTAAGGTGACGGCTCGGTTGGCGCAGTGGCTGAGTGATTGGCTACAGCGCTGCGTGTCGTGGGTTCGACCCCCGCACGGAACAAATATTTGTATGACCTACAGACAGTTGTGGCTGGTTTGGCTGTTTGTGTATGTGAGTTTATAATTATGTTTGTAAACGCACCCACGATACTGGAGAAATTTATAGTGTAGGGCAACAAAAATGGAAGAAAAGATATGATGCACTGTTCCTAAATAAAGGGATAAGACGGTCATCGTGAAAAAGACACTTAATGGAGCTAAAACCCACGGTAAACTATAACAAAAACCAAAGTTACTGACATAAAACAATGGACAAATTACACAATGAAACAAATGAAGCAAATGTAAATAAAAATAACAACAGCTGATGATTAACTAATGTATAATGGACGTAACATTAATGATCAATAATATATACACCGTGTAAATCACCTCATCACGAAGCCGTCAACCAAGCTTTCTGTACATGAAACTAAGTAACTTTACGCAAAAATTATTGCTGGGAACCGACTTTTTTTTGGGGGTTGTAAAATCATGTTTTGTGGTACAACTCAATGTAACGCACTCAAAACATTGTGCTGAAGGGCGGAGAGAATAGTACAGGGGTCGTGGAGGTGTTTAAAGTTTAAAAAATTTTACATTAAAAATTTGTATTTAAATAAATACTTATCAAAAAGTTGGAACTTTAACCCCTAATATCTCCGTAACTAGAAGGTTCCCAGGTATGGTGTAGAACAAAAAAATGATCACAAGGACAGGGAAAACCTGTGCCTTTCGGCTTCGTTAAGAGG
Organism: Cerastis leucographa; assembly: GCA_963082945.1. Lineage (NCBI taxonomy): Eukaryota > Metazoa > Arthropoda > Insecta > Lepidoptera > Noctuidae > Cerastis > Cerastis leucographa. The sequence continues at coordinate 7,608,129 of OY720370.1, forward strand.
TGTTTTACACCCTTTATATATATTAAATAAAACTCGTTCATAACTAATGTTATGAATTATGATGCAGACACTTTGTGATTAAGATTATACAAAAAACGGTCTGGATTGATTTCTCTGTCTGGTTTTTATTTACATAATTTTAGTGTGCTATTAATATTTTCCTATCTAGAGAGTTTTTTATCGATGCAGCGATCGAAGTTCTTTAACGTGTAGTTTTGCAATATTATATTTTTGCTGCATCATTTGCCTTTACAAAAAGTCATTACAGATAGCCAATGGCCCGAAAGTCTGAAAACATTCTTACCAGAAGGTATCGTAGTACCCAGTACTAACTGGGTTGTGGAGGTCAGATAAGCAGTCGCTCCATGTAAAATACTGGTATTCAGCTGTATCCAGTTAAACTGGAAGCCAACCCTAATATAGTTGGAAAAAGCCAAGCAGATGATGATTTGCCAATAAAAAAATATTTATCGGGATCACTGTGGTCTGCTGTCAATACAAATACCTATTGAGGTTTTATTTTCGGTATCAATTCATCAAAGACATAATCCCCGTATTCACATACGCTCGGATTCGATTTCGATTCGATAAGTCGTATGTCTATTGTTTTGGTATTACGAAAGCGAGCGAGATAGACATAGGACTTTCTTTCTTCTTCTGATACATAGGTAAGTTAGTACAAATTCAGTCACCAATAGCTCATTTTATAGTTCTAGTTATGTTTAGATACCTTTCGAATTGGAACTCAGAACTTGCCTTAAGAAAAGGGATAGTTATCAACCCAAGGGCTTAGACAGAGTGACTTAGCGCGTAAACTATGAAGGAAACATATAAATATATTATGTCTTTGATGAAAATTGTTGAAATACCTACTTCTTACTTTGACTTGTACTTTGACACTCTGAAATCAAATTATACATATGAAGCTCTGGATGCACCTACTTAACTTTTCGGGGAAATGCAAGCTTGAAAGAAAGATAGAAAAAGTATTTATTAGACTGGACTCAAATAAAAAAATAAAATTAACAAAAAAACAAATTTTAAAAAGCATAAGAAAACATTATGCTTTTTTTATTAAAGTATGTTACAAGGTTAACTCTTACTGCAACTAAAATTGTAAACCAACACTACTCAACCGGAAATCTTAAACCCAAAGATTTTCGCCGATAAATCAGAACTGTTAAAAACGAAACAATTTGATAATTAACTTCCAAGTTTCTACCATAAATTTAACAAGACGTATTTCAACGGGATCTTCACTGTAATCCTTAATACCCCAGTAAACATATAGGATATGTCTTATCACGGTAGTGAAGACACGATAGATTGAAGACTAGCCGAGCGAAGCTGCGGTATACCGCTAGTCAAGAAATAATCACCACATTACACAGTCTGAATAAATAATCTAAAGTATCTATTTGTGTAGTTGTATAAGATAAAGAATGAGTTGAATAATTATTGAAATAGAAATTATGAAAGTATTATCACTTCAAAATGTTAAATTAACAGGATTGCAAAATATCATGAATTTCCAATTAAGATAAATTAGGTTTTCTATTTTTGTGTATAAATATTTTTCATACTAATATTTTCGCTTGGCATGATAAATATTTTATATTGTAATAATAATATTTCAATAATAAAGTCATGGATGAGTAATAGACCACTTTTTGCCTCTCCTGTGATGTCATCAAAGGTGGATTTTAAATTGAAGTTAAACGGATGTGCGCCCACAGAGAATCTTAATTACTGTAATTTATTTTATAAACCAAATGAATTAATATAGGTTTAAGCATTGAGACGATAAAATGATTAACATCGCAAAATAATACCCTGAAAATCAAAGACCAGGTACTTATATTCCAGCTCTACAAAAAGCAACATTTTACTCGCAAACGTAACTACTTACATTCTGCGGTTGCTAAGAGCGAGATGCATAATTTAACTTGCTGAATTAGATATGTGGTATTTTGTAGATGTATTAATGGTGGTACATAGAAAACTTATTAAATGATGTCCTTTATTCTTCTCTTAATTGTTTAAAAGAAAAAGCTTCAAAATCTTAAATTACAATATCTTAAAGTGTGACCAAAATCACTTTCATATTTTAATTCATAAAATCGCAAAATTTCAACACCATTAGGCAAAATCAATACTACTTTCGAAAACTCATAACCAAAAATAATTATTCCTTAATGGTATGCACACAATGCCTCCAATAACCCACATATGTAAATTATTCATTTCACGTAAATTACTATCAAAATATACAAATATTTTACAACCGACCATTCAAGAACCTGACCTTAAGAATGCACAACAAACCCTAGTAAGTAAGGTTCACTTAAAAGCCAGTCTAACACAGACCACATTAGAGTTCATTATCACTAAATCCTCATCTTAACCTAGATGGTTCAACGTGCTTCGTTTAGAAGTCAGGTGGGGGGGAATATGATAAAACTGTATAGCGGTCCAATCGCCGAGTCAAACATTGCTTGACATCCCTAGATGTCTGAATATAACTAAAAAAAAATTAAATAAAAAAAAAACAAAACAAAATGAAGCTTCTCTTAGTAATTTTGGCGGCTACGGCCTTTGTCTCAGCAGAAGACAGTGATAACACAGTAGAATCGGCGATTAACTTCATTAAGGACTGCAAAGGAGACTACATCTTATGTGTGAAGGTTTCTAACAATTTTATATTAATAAAGTGAAAGTGAAGTGTGTGTTGTGGAATCAGGTTTCGCAGTGGTTGATGTCGAGGATTTCTCATTTCACTTGTAACAAGTGTGCATACGATCTAAATCACAACGGCTAGCTAAAACCTGCGTTTGCGTCAAAAATGTTAGAGCTTGATCGAAAATTCCCCCAAAATAAGAATCTACAGCAGGTTCACCTGAATACTGCAATCCTGTTAATATAATCCAAATTCAAAATAATTTAACATCGTCTCAAAACTTTTTATTCAATTTTTTTATCATATGAACACAAAAATCTAATCCAGTGTTTCTTTCACAGGAAAAAATGCTCAGAGTTGTCGACAACTTCAGAGCATCGAAAAGTATAACCATTGTAGATGGCGTGGTTTTCAAAGGAGAACCTGAATCAAGGTCATCTAAGAAAAATGACGCTTTGCCTGTTGACCCCACGGCTAGGGACGCTGAGGTCAACTACAGACTGGTCGATGGGGTCGTGAGCCTGTTCGAAACTCACGCCCTTGAGGTCAAAATGAACGAGGCTGACAAAGACACCATGCAAAGGTCACTGGAAGAAGGTATGTCCAAACTTAGAAGTACAATCACTGAAAATCTAAAAATAGAATCCACAGTAGAATATAAATAGAAAAGTGAAACAGTTAAGTCAGTGACTCTAAATGAATGCAGTAATAATAGAATCGAGAAAAAGGTTAATTAGTTTATAATTTGCAAAGCTTTGTTGTGAGTCTTTAAATTAAATAGCTATGATTATTTTAATGGAGACTATTGATGATGTGATAATTGATTGATAGATTAATTCTGAAGAGTATTAAATGATTTAGATATCAATAAACTTTACTACAGTGGAAATAATTGTCTATAAACGCATAATAACTTTATAGTCGAAGGTAATTATCTTTTTGAATAATATATGAAACTAATGAATATTATTTATTCCCAGGTCGTAAGAAAAAGAAGGGAGGTGGCATGGGCGGTATCATCGGTCTCCTTGGTGCCAAACTGCTGCTCGGAAAACTCTTCATCGTGAAACTCATTGCTATCAAGGCCCTCGCCACCGCCAAGATCGCCCTCGTCCTTGCAGCCATCCTCTTCGTCGCTTACTGCTTCAAGGGTGAACAGACCAAGACAACCTATGAGGTCATCCCTCATGCTCATCACCACGAGTCCCATACCCCCGTCCACGTTGAGCACGTCGCCCACGATGCTGGTCACGGCGGCGGCGGCCACGGTGGCTACTCCAGCTATGGCCAGGACTGGAACAAGAACCTAGATGAAGCCCAGAACCTTGCCTACAGCGCATATTCTCATTCAACATAATTCAAAGACTTTTTTAGTATAAATCGACGGTCGTCGTAGTAACCTCTGTTGTACAAAGAATTTATTTATTATCTTAATTTATTGCCATTAATTTATTGTTGAATTAAAATAAAGAACTATTTATTATTACCACTTATTTCGTTCGTTTTATTTTTGGATCGGGCGGTGTCATTAGATCGTTAGATTTGGTTCCGATTGATTCGAAACGGAAATCGAAATTACTGGAAGTCATGTCAGTGACTCGATGGTTCGAGTTCACGAACATGCCGAACGAGTTTGTTACGTCTTACTTTCATTCCATGATTGATATTATTTATAGCAGACACTTGGCTTCAGGCTTGAACAGTCAAAACTTCCTAATGACCGTTTCGGTAGGAATTTCATTAATTCCTTTGTATATAAAAGCGCAAACGACCACACCCACGGATGCAAGATATAATCAAATAATCTCGCATCCGTAGGTGTGGCTTTTCGAAAAAAAATCGAGACGTTTATAAAATTTCTAAATTTCAACATAAAAATCATCACTGGTTTTTAAATATTCATTCATGCATAAATTACAAGACAAGGTCATGTTTTCCCATGGCTGCGGAAGTATTTGCTAATATCTCTAATTCAACTTAAAAAAGAAGGGTTTCAACTCTCTCCAATATTAATATGCTTATTTTAATATGTTCTACATAATATCTAAAACTGAATAAACATAGCCAAAGTTGATTTTCGAAACTAGTAAACGATAAAACAGGTTAAAAGTATATTCATTAAAGCTTCGACTTTCTATAGATGAGGTTTCACGTGTTTTAGTCCAATTTCATCTTCATCGAGAATACGGCTGGTTAGTGCTTCACTGCCCAGACGCAGCAACTTTACGTCGCAAGAAATGTTAAAAATCTGCATGACATTGCATTTTTTTGTCGCCTCTGATCACGATTTAGTAATTGTAACTTACTTTTGATCACGACTTTTGTGACGTTGCACTTGTAAGATCTAGGCAACTTTTAATAAGAAGGATTTGATATTGTAGATTCGAAAGTTGCGATGTAATGGCTTATGAATTATGACTTGCATTGCATCAATGTGAGTAAGCTTTTTTTGCGTGTGTCTAGTACCGTATAATAGTTTTGATGAACTTTTATTTATTCGAGCCTTTGTGTCTCAATAAGATAAGTGCTTCTTTCAAACATTACGTCGGAGAACGTTTAACTTTTTTTATTCAAATGAATTTAATCATATGGGTGACTAATGGTTGCTTGTTCAGTGATAATACTGATAATAGATGAGGAAAGAAGAGGGTTTTTTAATAGTAACAGGTGGTTTTGTGGTCGTATAATTATTATGATTGCCGTATATTGTTGTTTATAGCTTATATCTTAAAATTTTCCTTAACTTCTTTTTAAATAAAGCTTTCATTTTTTATTTCCCGAGTGTTCAATGTTTGATTATAGGATTTGATAACGTTTACTTTTATTCGGGACAAGCTCATACAATTTGTTAATTTTACATTATGCAATTTATATTTCTCTTCTTCATAGTCTCTATTTATTGATACTAATACTGTTAGGCTGCGTTATCCCACTGCTGGGCAAAAGCTCTCTCCCCATAACTTTCAGTTGTTTCAATCCAGGGCCAATGTGGACCACTGGTCGCTTCTCTTGTCCAGCCCGTCCCTCCATCTTCTACGAGGTCTGCCGCGATGCCTTCTAGCGGTGACAGGGCTCCATAAAGAGGTATTTGTCTTCTTGCTATTCTCTTTCTTTTATTTACAAAGATACGTTAACCTTTTATCACCTTCCCAATTAGTTGCTCTAACAGGACACTAAATTCAGATTTAACGCATAAATCTTAACTGATCATAATATTTGCAATAATTATTTCATTCATCATCAGCATTCCAAAGCATGCCTCATAAAATGCAACTAACTTGCTACTAATAATCTTTATAGTCAGCAACTAATAATCGCCCGTTTGCTTTACTGCGGATCAAGTACAACCGGCTCTCCGATTGACATTATAATCTTTGTGTTTGTATTTATCTTCGATGGAAAGTGTTCGGTTTTCGTAAATCTATGCATTTGGGGAAATAGGTTGTGGTGTTGAAGGTCATCATCATCATCTGCCTTGCTTTTTCCCAAACTATGTTGGGGTCGGCTTCCAGTCTAACCGGATGCATCTGAGTACCAGTATTTTACATGAAGTGACTGCCTATCTGACCTCCACAACCCAGTAACTGGATAATACCATACACCTTGGTAAGACTGGATGTCAGACTTTTGGCTTCTGACTACTCGTAACGAATGTCAAAGATCTACAAATGACAGCCGGGACCAACGGCTTAACGTGCTTTCCGAAGCACGAAGGAAACTCGGTATGTAATTATGGTCACCCATGCACGGACCGACCTCGGCAAGCACGGCTTAACCTTAAAGATCAACCCGTGCGGCTGTATTTAATTTAGCCACGAGCTCCTCGTCCTGAGCTGTTGTGGTGTTGAAGGTATGATCTGTAAGTGTTGATGGCCAATGGTGATCAAAGAAAGTAAAATAAGGTTCAATGTTGCAACCCTGCGTCGTTTGTCAAATGGTCGCGAGCGTTGTTGCTAAGTATCAGGTCCTGGGTTCAATTGCTAGATCCAGCTGAGTGTTATTAGGTTTTTAAATCTAGACAATCTCAGTAGCAGTCCAGAGTTTGAATTTTGTACCCGGTTTTTCGAAAAAAACCTAGCTCCCTATTACATAGAACACAAAATCAAATCAATCAAAATCATTTATTTCAAGTAGGCCAGTTACAGGCACTTTTAAATAGTCGAACAACAATAAAAAATGAAGCTACAGTCCTAGTCACAAGACATAATAACTGAAAGTACTGTAGTTGCCCATTCCAAAGCGTAGATCTCTATGGAGAAGAATTGGCAAGAAACTCCATGGATACTCTTTTATATTATTCAGAATCTTGTTACGAAAACCTTGGTATCAATCATGTTGAGATGGTACATTATGTGAAAATAATGTAGTAAGACATGCACGTTAAAAGTGTCCATAGTAAAAACTAAACAAATGATTAAAAGATAAATATTTAGTTTGAAATGAGCCGTGGCAGCTAAGAAATGAACAGGCACATCTGACAGCGCCCGTTCACGAACATAACGTATGGATCAGCCATCATTCAGCTCAACCATTTTGAAGGGAACTAAATAAATTAAATAAAAAACTATACTAAAGTTAACCCCTCGCGCATTAGTACAGTACGCCGTCCTAGGCATACCCTCGTCACTCCAGATGATGCTATCACCCTCCTCCAGGAGAGTAGCAAAGAGACTAGCACTCTTAAAAAGTTCCGACTCAAACCGCCGTCTTTCCGACTTCGCCGTCGAGGTCCGTCGCGACTTCCCGGTCCATGCCCTCCCCGACCCTTGCTCGAGCCAGCCCGCGATGCTGTGCCAGTAGTTTTAAATCAGCCCCTAAATAATGATACCATTCAGATCCAGCCTGTCCCCATGCAGTCCTCCCCCAGCGACGCCCTAAGCCGAGGTTCGTACCCCACAGGGGGTGCCCTTAGCGCGCAGTCGCTTAGTTTGTAAGTTTTTATGCCCTGGCTGGAGGCCTTACTCTTAAGGCACCCACAGGATAGTCCGGTTAAGCAGACGACAACCTCATAGGTTGAACTGCGAGATGCCATTCATAAAAAAAAATACTAAAGTTAAACAAAAACGGCGATTCTTCATACAAATCATGATTTTATGTACAACTTAATATTATGTTAAACCTCACTCATGTCTCATACTCAAACATTTCTCGATCAATTTTTTGTACTACTGCGTTTAATGATCTCATAAAACATCAGCAACATCTTCTTATTGCTTTAGAATCTAATAAAATTCTATTACCTGTAATTGTACAAGACGCCAGCACATCTTCCTACAACTATCTGTTAAATTTGTTTAATAGATTTTCAACTTAATCGTTACAGAATTAGGCTCAATGTTGATTTGGAAAATTTTACCGTTTCGGGTGGCTTGATGTGTCTAGGTACAAGATCTATTGCAGTGCGACCTTTCACGTTCTTAGCGTACTACATTAGACGACTGTTGCCATGATTAAATTACTACAAATCTCTCTTGTGATAAGCTTTAAGTAAGTTATAACTCAGTTTATCAAAATCCAGCGTCGAACATTGAGCTTTGATAACTTTACTACAACAGCATCAGATTATGTCTTCGTTCTTGAATAAAGCTATGAATGCGTGAAGGAATATGAGCGACTAACTTTTGCCGCCGGCTTCGCTCGTTATGGCCGGAAATTATCCCGAATCTAAATCGCAATTATGATTATATATTATTATTATATATACGTTTTTGTAGCTTATAATACCAGAAGACTACAGTTTCATCGGAGGATCTGACTATTTGTGTAGAAAAGTACCTTTACGGGAGTTTACTTTTAATGACCACTTCTTACTCTATTATGGTATACTCGTTACAGAAACAGTTTTGTAATGGTGAAAAAGATAACATAACGCTTGTTATCCCCGAAGGGGTAGGCAGAGGAGCACCTAATACGAAGACAATAGAAAAAAAAAATTGAGAAAATACTACTCTTGTTCAACTCTATTTTGAATCGGCGCAAGACGTTTTCTTCCATTGCTTTTTTCAAAATTATGAAAAAGATGTATCTTAATAATGATTAAGGGCTCACTATTATTGTGATCCATTTAATATTGTTGTTTGAATTTATGTCGCTAATCCACTCCAAATAATTCATGTTTCTTTATTTTGTTGCATTTTTTAAACAAACTATTTACCAAAATTGATTCCTGGTTATTTATAATAACTTAACGTCAGACAAGTAGAAATGTCGACAACATTAAGAATTATAAGTTTTATCTTGGTCTAAAACCGCAAACCACAGTGTCATAAATAAATAGCAGATAACCAAGTAAGGTCCCAAAGCAGACGCTAAAAACTTTTTTATCTTGTTGATTCGCATCTACATAAAATGCCATAAATAATTCATCATATTTACTTAAGAGAGGAAACTTAAACATCATGTCCGGTTGTAAGCGAAGCCGGGTGACCCGGTTGTCAATGGATTTCACTTTTAATATTAGTATTGAAGCTTCTCGCTTTTTCTTTGTATGTTAGGAAGTTGTTAATTACGTAGGGTATAATGGTTGTCTAAAGTGTTGAAATAAGGTTTTATTCTAAGAGTAAATGATAAATGATGTTTATTTTGCAAGTAGGTTTTTACAAACACTTTTACACGTCATTTTTTTTTAAGCTAGATGGGGCCGGTGTTTCGCACCTGACTACTCTGAGAAGAAACAGCCGAAACAAACTCAGAGGTTCTCTGTTAACTTGTTACTCTTTTAAAGTCCAGACATTGCTCAATTTACATGAGGACTATGCAGATTAGTATCTGAAATGGTCTTTTGAAGAAAGAACCACACAGATTTGAGTGGACCTGTCCAGTCAGTGCAAGCATTTGTCAGTTATCGTGTAGCTCGAAACGAGAACGAAAAACGAGGTTCAGGTATAAAATGGATTTAAGAAGACAAGTAATATTGGTTTAGTTATCTATGCTGCAGTTTTGGTGGATTTTTATTTGGCTTGGTGAATATTATCATTCGATATATTGATATGGTTTCCAGAAAACGCCTGTCGACTTAACCCAGGTTGTGTTAAGCTCATCCAATGATTCAATGATTCAGTAACAGTGTTATTCCGATCGGCGTTTGACAAACCGAATATGTATCGTAATTCCTTCAAGTCAGCTCTGCTGAGCAACAAGCGATTTGAATATCGCCGAAAAGCATATAGCGCCTTTGACACTTACCTACTTTGTTTGTAACGTCGATAATACACTGTCAATCCCATAGGATTAGCCAGTGTAGGGCTGACGGTGTAATAAACTATCACTTTCAAGTGGGCAGTGACAATACGATATTTACCAACCCAAAAAAACAAATCTGTAATTTAGTTTTGCCCGTGACTGTACTAACTACACCAATAACGAAAATTACAAAACATCTTGTATATTTTGAAATTTCGTTTTCTCACTGTTTGATTTCCGAGGACGACGAAGCGATGTAGAGAGAGCTTTAATTCCCACATATTTAAGCATTAATTTAGGTGTAACCCTGTGTAAATGAAAACAAGCACAATCACACAAAAAAATATTATTAAAAATGTTTCAAGCAGCATCAGTAATAATAGCAATTTTCGACCAACTAATACCAACTGACACACACGCATTAAATCTAGATTTCCATAAACGAGGCAGGTGCATAAAATTAACATAACAGTCATTATAATAAATATCTAACACTTTTACTTATGACGTCATTCGTTTCAATCATTAATAAAGATTTATTGATATGAGTACTTGTGTTTTCGGTTAGCGGTATCATTATCAAATCATATTAAGAATATGCTAAATACCAATACTGAAATTGAAAACAGCTTAAAGTGTCAAACTGATTTGACACTTCTCAGGCTTTGCACATTCCTGACAAACTTCTGTCAAATTACTGTCAACTGTGACTTATGACTACATTGCATACTACAGCATTTAACATTGGCTTATGTTTAACATAACACCAGATAAAGTAAATATAACCTTAAAAAACATTTTTATACTGCCTAAAATAGTAAATGATCTCCAGAAATAGTAAATGATCACCAGAATTAAAAACCTGAAAATCACAGCTCCGAACTAAGGCGTAGTCGACGGAGCCCCGCTACGCGGGGCTCCTATTTCTCTCTGCAGGGTTTAAAGTAACCTAACACGAAGGGGATGTCGGGGTGCCCAATATCCCGAGCTCGCTTTGCTCGCACTTGCTTCCTAAGGTCTTCTTGCCACAAAATTTGGTGATCATTTACTATATTTGTTCTTTGAATACAATTTTTTGGTGTTTACTATTTTTTTTTTGGTAACGTAGCTTAGGATCTCAAAGTATTTTTTGGTGCTCATTATATTTAATCCGTTTAACATTACCAGTGCTGAGACACAAGCCTTACCCTTTGTCTATGACAGTGAGAGGGAGTAAGCTACAATACACGACGTGCATCTCTTACCGAGTTGCTGATGGATGTCACACACACATGGTGATCTTCGTTTTTTTGGGCCAGTTTCATTTTTACTCCACCATTTTTAAAGCAGTGGTGATATTTCATCACCACTGCTCTGAACAAATGAAAATGAACGAAAGAAAACATACAAAATTTGAATTCCGTTTTATTATATTTTGACTAACCAATTTTGTGCTCGACTGTATCCGCAGGTAGCTTTAAACAGTAGATTTATTTTTAAATTTTTAATGTGGGCCCAGTTAACCAATAATAATATAGGAAATAGATCATGGTAGTCAAATGGACCCGCGTGTCCAGTACCGATCGGGTCCAGTCGACCAAAGACTCCTAAGCCACCAACGCACGAAGCCGATTATGAGAATGACGAAAATGAAAGACTATTCAAGAAAACATGACTTACTATTATCAAACAGGAGCCTATAATACTCCACCAGTACAAAACCAGTCCAAAACCTGCCTCTTCACCTCTCTCTCTCTCTTTCTCGATACGACCAGTCCCACTTAATTATACATAAGTATCAATAATTATGTCTATGCTCAATAGCCGGGGTCGAGAAAGTGATATAAAATAGAAATTCTGTGTATAATGTGGTATAATCACACAAGACCGACATCATGATTTGAGGTTACCTTCAATATGCAATCAAAGTGAATATACCTTTATAGATTGTATGTTTGGTGGGGCTCGTGGGTAAATAATACATGGGTTTATCTTCAAGGTTATGCAACGTTGGTATAGTGGTTGAAATCACGACTTCTGATCATGAGGCCCTGGGTATGATTTCCGGTTTGAGCGAATTGTTATTAGGCTATTCTATCACGTATGTCACAGTACCAGCCACGAAGTCTGGATTATGGCCCGGTTGATGGCTCAGACTCGGTGGAGCGATGATCTTCGCAAGGCGGCTGGCAATAAATGAGAGTGGCCGAGGATCGTGCTCAGTGGCGTGTCATGGGAGAGGCCTATGTCCAGCAGTGGACGAGTACAGACTGATGATGATGATTATATGCTTGCCTTGATTTAAACATAAATGTGGGTGCACTATTAGGTACGCCTCTGCCTAACCCTTCAGAGATTTCTGGCGTGATGTTATGTTATTTAAAAGTTATAGAGAAGAGAGATAGAAACATACCTTAGGTTACATCACGACCTCAAACGGTTTTAGAGGTACTTAACTCATTAAAAGTAAACGTAGTTAAATCAACGGCCGTAAAACAGAATGTAAACAAAAGCTTTTCTCTTTACTGTACTAAGAGTATGATTACAAGGCCACTAATGCCAACACTTTCCTTGCATACCCACCCACGCATAAAGCGAAAACTTTAAAAAACGTATTTTGTGTTACAGTTTAACATAATTATTATTATGTACTTTTACGCTCTCTTGGGTTTTCAAAGACAGTAGAAATGTTAGTACAGAATAATAAAGAAGAATATTCGTAAAAGGCTGAGTATCAATTCTTTTTAACCGACTTCAGAAAGTAGGAGATTCTCAATTTCGATTGGTATTGTTTTTTTTATGTATCTACACCGATTACGCTGAGAGTTATGGTACCGATCTACGTGATTCTTCATTAGTTTGATGCGGGATAGTTGCCATTTGGTCCCATAAAAATTTTACATAGTTTGGCCCACTAGTTTCCGTTTTATGAAGATTATTTAATTGATTTATGTACATTTTTCACGTATGTACACCTATTTCTCCGTGATTACTGGACCGATCAGATAATTCTTCATTCATTTGGTAGAGAAAGCTTGCCCGGTGGGCCCATATGAATTTTATTATTTTATTTTCCCAAATTATCTTTGGTTTTTCTTTTTGAGCTCTTTTTGTATTTTGTCCTTTGTCGTATGTATGGCCGATGTGCTGGTGTCTTGTTACAATGTATAAATGACACTTGACTAGGATTAATGTTAGATAAATACCACAACTGAAAAGGGTAAAATAAAAACATGACATGTTAAAAACAATAAAAATATAACCTACTTCTTAGTGTTTTTTTTGGAAGTCGGTTATATTTTTTTGTAAAAAAGTTTTTGAGAGCAGCGGTGGTGAAATAAATTACAATAAGTAATGCGCCTGCCTGAGTTTGAACCCACGGCTTACTGCTCGTAAGTCGGGGCTGCCGCCACTGGGCCACCGCTGCTCTACGGGTAGCTTAGAAGAAAAAAAACAAGTCTGAGGTTCTGAAGACGATACTGTGACAGGCAAAGTTGTATTAAGTTTTTTCTTCAGGAATGTCTGAGGCAAGATTGATGGCAAGAGGGTCGCCTCCCCCAAATGGAACTAAATTCTATCATGGAAAATGTGGATGCACTATAGGCACAACTCTGCCTAATCCTAACAAACATGATATTATGTACTTTAATATAAAGTTGAATTATTCTAAATAAATGACAATTGTTTGTTTTCGATGAGGCTTCGCAGAAATCTAAGCTTACACTTTTTGACGACCTACATAATTAATAAGAGTTACTTAACCTAATTAATAAACATACTATTACTATCGCCTGTCTTGTTACGCTTTTTAATTCCGTAATGTTCGTAGCTTACACCCACTGATAACAATCTTGTACCAAGTAGGAGTAATCAAGACTATCTATCTATGGTTGAATTATTTATAAGAAGATTTCTTACTACTGATACTTTAACTGTATTGAGAAGATTTTGATAGGTATATGGTATTACAGACACTTTTTTTAACGTTTCCCCGCGCTAAAAATTTCTCCTGTATCGTGGGTACGTTTACCAACATTTGAAATCACATACACAAACAGGCCGACCCGGAACAACTATCTGTAGGCCATATAAATATTTGTTCCGTGCGGGGATCGAAGCCGCTATACGTAGCGCAGCAGTCTATCGCTCAACCACTGCGCCAACTGTGCCATAAAAGTTATTCAATTATATTCATTAGTTATTCAATCCACAAATTAATATTAGTATTAAGCGCAAATCGAGCTTGATGCTAATATTAAAACGAAAAATTTATCAGTTTTGTCACAAGTTAACTATGCAAAAAAAAAATCTTTGATGCACTAATTTCTAAGCTTATTGTAATTGTATCAGCTACCTTCAATCTACTCGGAGGGTATTACCCACCAATGTTTTGTTCGGCTCCCAGTCTTACTGAATACACCAGAGGTGCTGGTATTCTATATGTAGTAATTGCCTGCCTGAGCGCCTTAAATCAGTTCATAGGTTGTTACACTCTTAGTTGCCACGGCTTATTTCAAACTAATTATTTTATTTTTGAATTGTCTTTTTTGTTTGTACCATAGACACTTTTAACGTGCACGTTTTGCTACATCGTTCTAACATAATGTACCATCTCAACATGAATGATGTAACTAAGGTTTTTGAAAAACCTACTGATTTAAAAGACTGTCCATGCAGTTTCTTGCCCATTCTTCTCCATAGCGATCTACGCTTTGGAATGGCCAACTACAGTTTTTTTGTTTTTTTTTTAATGGCATCTCGCAGTTCAACCTATGAGGTTGTCGTCTGCTTAACCGGACTATCCTGTGGGTGTCTTACAAACTAAGCGACTGCACGCTAAGGGCACCCCCTGTGGGGTACGAACCTCGGCTTAGGGCGTCGCTGGGGGAGGACTGCATGGGGACAGGCTGGATCTGAATGGTATCATTATTTAGGGGCTGATTTAAAACTACTGGCACAGCATCGCGGGCTGGCTCGAGCGAGGGTCGGGGAGGGCATGGACCGGGACGTCGCGACGGACCTCGACGGCGAGGTCGGAAAGACGGCGGTTTGAGTCGGAACTTTTTAAGAGTGCTAGTCTCTTTGCTACTCTCCTGGAGGAGGGTGATAGCATCATCTGGAGTGACAAGGGTATGCCTAGGACGGCGTACTGTACTAATGCGCGAGGGTTCGTAACGGGCGGCCGCTGCGATCAGGGGATTACGGTGTTTAATGGCGTTATCGAAGAAACGCTTCGAAAGACGTTTCATAAACTGAAGGACGGTGGGCATTCTAAGGTCTACGTGTAGACGGTCATTACGGACATAAAAAGGGGCTCCCGTGACTCTACGTAAGAACCGGTTCTGTAAAATTTGCATCCTATGGATGTACTTAGGCTTGGTGTGAGCGTACACGACGCAAGCGTACGTCATAATGGGGCGGATCACCGCGGTATAAAGGCGCAACTTGCACTTGAGTGACAACTTGCTTTTTGCCGAAATCATGAAATGAAGCCTACCCATAGCAAACGCAGCTCGGTCGCGAGCTGCTTTGATGTGCGCCGCGAAAGACAAGTGGTTGTCAAGTATGACTCCTAAGTACTTGGCTTGCATCTCCCAAGGGATAGGCTTACCGTACATAGTGATCGGGCTGAGCGCGGGTGGCTTAATTTTACGCTGTTTGGAGAAAAGAACTGCCTGGCTCTTGTCGGGGTTCACCTCGATTCTCCATTTCCGGAACCAAGCGCCTAAGACGTTGGCTGAGGTTTGGAGGGTGCTATAGATAGCGTCGTGACTGCGGCCAGTGTAATAAATGGCCGTGTCGTCCGCGAACAGGGCTAACTGAGCCTTCTTGCTCTTGGGGATGTCACTGGTGAACAGAGTAAAGATAAGGGGAGAGACGACGGAGCCCTGAGGGACTCCGGCTCTAATGGGGTGGGGGGAAGACAGTGCCTTCCCGATGCGATAGCGGAAGGTGCGATCCGACAGAAAGTCTCGTAAGATGAGCACGAGACGGTCCGGCACTCCCAGTTTGTACAGCTTATATAATAAGCCGTTGTGCCAGACTTTGTCGAAAGCCTTTGCTATGTCGAAGAACAACACACCCGTCATCGCTCCACGCTGGAAGCCAGCGCTCAAGTGCTCTACGATGCGATGGGCCTGTTGAATGCAAGGCCAACTACAGTACCTACTGTCACAGTTATAATGTCTTGTGACTGGGACTGTAGCTTCATTTTTATTGACGTTCGACTATTCAAAAGTGCCTGTAACTGGCCTACTTGAAATAAATGATTTTGATTTGATTTGACCCACGTGTCGTATTCGACCCCTTGGAAAAACTTGTTTGCAGAGTTTCTACTAACAAAAATCGGGTTTACACAGCTTATCGTGATTGCCGAGGAACAGAGGGGTTTCGGATTTTTTTCAATCTAGCTCTGGAAGATTTGCTTAGCCTTGGAAATGGACCACCTGTGATTATTAAGGCACGAGTCCAGACACTGACTACCTCGTTAGTTTATTGGTCGCAACTGCGACTACTGAGCATGAAGTTCTGGGCTAGATTCCCGAGTTAATAAAAGCGTTATTGGGTTCGTTAGGAACCTAAGTAGGACTAAACTTAAAATGCAGTGGACTGTATAAAATTAATATAAAAGAAGTAAAGAAGAATGGCTGTTGATAAACGAAGAGAGCAGCGGTGGCCCAGTGGTAGCAGCCCCGAATTACGAGCAGTAAGCCGAGGGTTCGAACCCAGGCAGGCGCATTACTTTGTGTAAATTATTTCATCACCGTTGCTCTCAAAACGGTGAAGGAAAACATCGTGAGGAAACCGGCATGTCCTAGAACTAAAAATTCGAAGACATGTGACATCTACCAACCCGCACTGGGCCCGCGTGGTGGATTACAGCCCATTCACTCTCATAGAGAGGAGGCCTGCGTCCCAGCAGTGGGAACAATATAGGCTGATGATGATGATGAAACGTATAGAGTGCGCGTACGTGCCGCCGTCAGAGATCATATTATACTTTATTTTATTATAATATTAATTATTGCATACTTTATTTTATTATATTCATTTTATACAGTCCAGTGCATTTAAGTTTATTCCAAGTTAAGAACCTAAGGTTTCTCCATCGGGAACTTGTCAGTATCATTCCCGGAGTCTAGATTCGTGCCAGGTTGCAGGCAATAGGCTCGCCCCCTATTACATTACCTATACATAACTGGTGAAATGTGGGTGTACTTTTATCTACACCTCTGCCGAACCCTTCGAGGGTTACAGGCGTGATGTTATGTTATAAGCCTAGATAATAACTTATTACCTATTCCCAAAATCTGTGCTCTTGTTGACTAGTTGGTCTGAAAATTACATTGGATCGTATTTGCCGGGAAGTACACTAAATTACTACGGAACGGCTATGGCCCAAGGGAGGAGGTTTTATATCATGTAGTGTAATTAGAAACATTACACGGTCATAAAGACAACGTAAGAGAATCACACGGCAATGTCTGTAACGATGATACTAAAATAATGGACGTATTATTAAAGTCATAATACTACAATTCTCATCACAATAGATTTTATCTATCTAATATTATATTTTGATGTTTTTTATAGCTGTTATAACATCTCTTACAGATACTTTTGGCAGCTTAGTTATTTCATGGGTTTAATTATTGTTTTGAGGAATTTAATCACACTAAATTTTACATAACATAAGGCCTGTAATCCCTAAATGGTTAGGCAGAAGAGTATCCATTAGTACACCCACATTTCACCAGTTATGTTTAAGCCTCTTGGAATAGGGGGAAAGCCTATTGCCATCGACTGGGCATAAATCCAGACTCCGTGGCTGCTATTGAGAAATTGCTGATGGAAAACCCCAATTACACTTTGCCTGACCTTGTAATCAAACCTAGAACCTCATGCAGAGCATTGGCGCTGATCGAGTGATCACTAGACCAATGTAGTGGTCTGCGACCTTCAATAAATTTAACTTTTTTTCTTATCATGAACAAAATGTTTGTGAGAAAACTGCTCTTTTACCCAAAGAATCGAAGACATGACGTGACATGCATACGGTAGAGGCGCGTAGTGGATTACGGGCAACTGTATAATGTATTTTGTAATTCATTCCATTTTATACTCAGATTAGGTTTTGACCGCGGCTTTGCTCGCGTTATGGTTGGAAATTATCCCACGGGAACGTCCTCAACATAGACTTTAGCTCTTAAGGACTATGTAACCATCCATTACTGAACGAATTTTCGGAATCGTACCAGGAGTTTTAAAGATTATTCCGTTCATCTAAACTTACAAACATTACTTCTTGATAATATTGGAATAGATTGAGAAAAATGCTTTATTTTATTACTTTGCCAATTTTACGTAACGCTTTCGCCTCGACTACGTTCATACACGCACGCCAGTTTGCGAGGATTAAGCATTACAAGACTTTAAAATCTGTATTCAGCACCTTTTTTCTCAGGTTGAATGAGTATGGTTTGTTGGCATAAAAACCGTTAAAATTCCTTTTCCACAAAAAGAAAATTTCATAGCAACAATTATTTATTATTACAGTGATTTTCCAAAAATGTAACAAGACACATTAACCCACATAGCTAACTACCGTCAAGAAATTTAAAAGAACCAGCATGGTAAAATAGTTAAAATGTTTAATAACTAGTGTGTGTCATTATAACTTGTTTTTTGTGTATTTATCTTCGCGCTTTTTTAATGTTTTGGTAAATAATAGTTTGCGTAATTTTACCAGATTACTATTATGTTTTAGAGGAATGAGGAACAAGGCGAAAAGTTCTTCATCCCTCATATAAAAGGGGGGA
Organism: Cerastis leucographa; assembly: GCA_963082945.1. Lineage (NCBI taxonomy): Eukaryota > Metazoa > Arthropoda > Insecta > Lepidoptera > Noctuidae > Cerastis > Cerastis leucographa. Next base: position 7,626,786 of record OY720370.1, read on the forward strand.
TCCTCTGACCACACAGGTGTTATTATGTGGTGGGTAACTGCTCGACAGTTGTTGCCGGGTTTTCCTATACAAGGTGTTGTTTTGCAATTAAAATTACGGTTTCAGTTAATTATTTTTTTGGTTGTTTTAGTTTGTCAATTTTTCAAAATAATTCCCTTAACGTGGTTTGGGGAATAAAAAAATATCAATTAAACGTTTGAGATTGTTTTTATGTGTGTAAGCGAGGTAATAGAACAAGAACTAGACGGGCCGTGTTTAAAACAAGGGTGGTTCACACTTACCGATTGCCGTAAAAACGAAAAAAAAAAAGTTACCTACCCATTTTATTATTGATTCGGGACGAGAATCATTAGCATAGTTACCTCCTTGAATTTGACGAGGATGCAAAACAACACCTTGTATAGTATTAAGTCGATGTTAACTTTGCTTGCGAGATTCAGAGTTCTTCAGTTTTATCATAGATGGAGCTGTAGTACTTTTTGTTGTAAGTTTCTTTTTGTAGGTTGCTAGAAATTCATCATAATAGGATACTAATTATGAATAACGTTACAATTATTTTATTTGTGACCATATTTACGATATGGTCACAAATTAAGTGACTCCATAATAATATTAAATGCACCTGTGACCATTTTTAGAATTTTAACGTGATTCATATTTTACATTATTATCGCCTAGTGACATTCTTGAAAAATGGTTTTACAGCTAAATTAGACCGATTATAAATTATTTATAGAAAAAGAAATTATCCTTTTTTTTTTTAAAGTCATTTCATAAATGGCTTTTAGTTACTTTTTTGACCTCTGTATCCTGCTTATACGTATTAAGTTTAAATAAAATCTTCGGAAAATACGGCGTAACGCTCTTAACTCTGCTTACCTCACTTTCTATTGCAACACCAACGCCAGATCCTGAGTGGTTTGAGGTGAAAGTACGCAAAACTAAGATGTGAAAGATGCTACTCATCTCTCTTCTAGTTCACATAGACGGAGACAGATGGCGCTATCTTGAAAGTTAAACATTTGTAATTTTCAGTTTTTTTTTTTGTTACTGTATTTTGTGTTTTTGCATTATGCAGATATAATAGAAGAGAATAAACTTAATTTTACTCGAAAACTGACTTTTAATACTGGCAGCTTTAAAACTGGGATAAATACTGAAAATATCTTAAAAAAGAGCATAAAAAAATTACTAATAAATATTTTTTAAACACACTAAAACTTTTTTTATACACCCGGAACTTGGATCCACCACAAAACGACATCACACGGTTTTTTCGATAACTTTAGTTTAGTTTGCAGAACCACGTTCGGTATGGCAAAGGTCATCTCTCATTTTTAACCGACTACCAAAAAGTACGAGGTTCTCAATTTCTCAAAGGACTGCTTGGATTTCTTTTTTTTTTTTTGTTTGTTCACTGTCTTCTCCGTCAATTGTGGACCGATTTTCAAAATTCTTTATGATTGCTTTAACGCTGTCATTGCCAAGGTTTATACCTCAAGCAAGAACCAGCCAACCTTAAATGGTCAAGTGCAAGGCTAGTATTACCTTCACTTTTACATAATGGCCAGCACCAAGTTCTTTATGCATTTATCTGGCAATAACCAGTACTCTTTATGCGTTTATCTGGCAATAACCAGTGTCCCTCTTATACATGGCCAGATAAAAATATACAAAAGAGGTGTTATCTATGTAGCTTAAAATATTATACAAAAATAGTTAACCTAGATAGTATAGTTGCTGGTGAGGCCCTATCAGCGTCAGATTAGCCCCTAGAATCCCTAGATACAGATATCCAGCGGCAATTTTTTTCAGAAAGCCTGTGAAAACTCCGATAGCAATGTTGCGAAACAAAAATGGATGCTCTGAAAAGAAAGTGGTAAAAGCTTTCACCATCGCGCATGTGACTTTGCTTTCAAGATATCTGTAGGCGGCATATCAGTATAGGTACTTACCAAGTTGTAACCATGAACTAAACAAAGTAAATTCTTGCTATGGAACATTTCTGCTAGATTTGGTCTCAAATATATAGTACTAAGATCACAGGACCAAGGATTCAGAGAAGATTCGAAATATACATTAAAAACTATTATTTGTCGATCTTTGACGATCGTTAGGAGGTCGAAAGGCTGATACCCAGTCTTAATTAACAAGAAATATTGTGTTTTAGGGGTACTAAACTGGATTATGTGTCAGATATTCAATGGCTCCATGCAAAATACTAGTATTCAGCTGCATCCCGTAAGATTAGAAATCGATCACAATATAGTTGGGAACATCTAGGCAGATGGTGATAATTTAGTAACACAATTTAACAAAGTCAAGTTCTGAACAGTTCCCAATCATAGTGCCACATCACTTCGTTATCATTGTACTTCCTTTATCCCAATTTAAGAAGGACGGCGCGCGGCGCACCATCTTTTCCAAACTTGAACATCGCCAAACCGTTTATTAATTTGGATTTATTTTTGAATCATAAATATTTTACGTGCAGCTTTTATTTTAGATTAAAATTCGGTGGAAAGAGCATTTTGGTTTTGACATGACACAATTAGCTCTAGTCATGTCACGCGTTGTATATTAAACAGTGCGCTCTTACTAATTTGCAAAATATAAATATGCAAACTAACGTAACACATTATCATAATACGCTGTTATAATTTTATATGATGTGTCTACGTGGTTCTTTTTGATAATTATTAATGAAACAAACATTGAAATGCCGGTCATACAATCAAGTCCCTACTTAGAAATAGACTCATTTCTTTCCGTGTGTTTTGTAAAAAGGTTATGGCAGGCTATAAAAGGAAAAAATAAATTACAACATCTTTATTAATCGATGGTATGCCACACATTAAAATTAAATGTGTATGTGTGTGTGTGTAGTAATGATTATAATATTGTTACGAGCAGTCCTGAAGCAAAATTTCCAATCAACGTTACGATTGGACATGTAATTTTCAAGACTTAGATTACAATTAGGTACGAAATGGCCGAGAAACTACAAATTGTAAAGACAAACCAAAACCTTCCGATACCTGTTACTCTGCCAGCTAGGTTTCAATTACATTTGGTGTATTTAAGTACATATTTTGTGGTCCTCATTTGCCGAGTCATGGGCCCACACAAGGAAATTATTTAATTTGTTATTTGAATAGGACCACTAATCAAAATCTTTTAGGAGAACAGCTATAGGTATGTTTATCTTTGCTTCTGTATTTTTATACTTACTGTTGGTTTCTTATTCAGTAATTGATGTTTTTATGTTAAAGTTTAAAACATTAAATTTCGAGAGTTAAATTAGATTGAAAGATTACCGTGTGTGGTTTGATTAGCTCTCTTTTTAAGTACTAAAATCAAAACCCTTATTTACTTATTGAAGAACAGATTTAAAGAATATCACCAGTTGCAATAATTGCAAGTTCACTGATACAATTGGAGCTTGTTGTTATATGATGCAAGCAACATGTTTGAGTTATGGAATTTATATCATCTTTTCTTGAACTTTTTAAAACATAAAATTTGTTTTTTTTAAATGATTACTTTTATATATTTGTATGTGGTCTATAAATAAATATTGTAGTAGAGGGACAAAAGTGTTCATTAAAACAAGTAAATAAATAATTGCTGTTTGGTTTATTGTTGCTATTATAAATAAAAATAAATTAACAATTCACACTCATCCATACAAACAAAATAAATAACTTCCACAAGTCGTGATACACGATACAATATACATCGTTGAAATAAATAATAAATATATATATAAGAGATCGTATTTTAAATATATACATCAATTATATAATGATAATCATACAGGTACTTCATAAATTATCAATTCAAATAATAATAACAAATAAATAATATATACATTTACAAAAATAGATAGAGAAACTAGCCTCTTTTTGGTGGAAAACTTATACGTATAAATTATAATAGATAAATACTTACGATCTAAAATAAATACGTATAAATTATAGCGGTATACTTAAATATTCATAAATAAAATAACTAATAATACTATCACATACACTAGAAAAGCAAGACTCCTTTTCAGTCAGATTAACAAAGTCACAAATAAAAGCAAAAAAATATAAAATGACTGAAAAGAATAAAAGGGATAAACAAAACACAAACTAAGTAAGAAAAAAAGCGACAAACATACTTAAATACATTCATTCTAAGATGGTTAAGGGGTGGTTATACGTAATATTTGGTAACATATTTAATTGTTGTATGCGGAGTAAGCCAGGTTGTTGGCTTCGTTCCTAGAGCGAGACCAACCACTTTCCCATCCGTGACCATGCTCGGCAGCCACTGGATGATGCTCAACATGGGGTTCCCAGCCATGAGGTTCCCAGGACTCCTCTTGGGCATGCTTCTTGGCAAGCAGAGCCTTGATGATGGCAATGAGCTTGATGATGAACGCGATCTTGGCAAGGAGAGCCAACTTGAAGAGAGAAGCAGCGATGACGACCAGGGCGAGGACTACGATAGCAACGGCTTTGGCTTTAGCGAGCAGGAGAAGGGGGATCAAAACCTTCAGTTTCTTCTTGATCTGCTTCTTCTTCTTGCCACGGCTTTCTTCAACTGGAAAGGAAAAATAATTGGTAACTCTGTCTGAAAGGAAGTGTTTTAATAAAGAAAACTTTAAGAGGCAAGTCACTAACAATGTAGATTCGCAACTATTGATCTATCTACTATTGACATAAAATGGAAAATAGATAACAACGGAAAGTGACAATATCTGTAAAAATTGTTAAGTGGCAATATCTGTACTAATTGTCAATCAGTCAGGGAATGAGGCTCATTGATTTTATGTTTCTAATCGTATGCTTTAATTTATTTCCATCTTCTCGTTAATCATATTTATGGAAACGACTGAATAAACAAGTCCAAACAGTAAAATTGTCTGCACTCCCAAACAAGTTCTCCCAATCAACATTTTTCAAAACCAGATTGTCGACGAAACACTCCTATAAACGGTTATTTTTTTTTCCGTTACTTGCATTAAGTTTCACTATCATTTCTTTCAAATATATTTTATATATTGCGGGTGCAATAATCATACCGTCATCACCGATAGCCCTGGATTCCTCTTCATCGTCTTCAGCACCACCGTAGCTGAGCTCCAATTCAGTAGACTGCAGCAAGCCAGAAGCGGTCTCCCAAAGTCTCTCAGAGACTTGCTTGTTCCTCAAGGCAGGGTCAGTGGAAAGAGTCTCCAAGCTCTTGCCTTCTTTGGGATTGTTGTTCAAGAGGGTGATTCCTTCGATGATCTTGAGCTTCCGAGCACCGCTGAGTCTTTCACTTGCTTTGAGCGCATGCTCCTGTGAAGAGATTTTTTTGAGTTAGAATTTTGACGTTATATTGAGAAGATGAATTTACAGAATCCTCCATAGGTAGACAGTTAAATATATTTTTTTTTTGTAAAAATCCTCCTGATATCGGTATTAGTCCCAGTCGTCTCTGTCACCTAAATGTGAGAATGCACGAGGTTGTGTATGTCTTCTCTAGATTTGATAGTTATATTCACTGCAATGCATGACAATGCTGTCTGCAAAAATAGAAGTTCAATCAAACCATTTGAGTATTAATTATTAAACGATCATCAATTTTTTAAACCGTTGTCAAAATTGTCTTTGCGTGCAAATCCAAGTTCACAATCACTCATGACCTTTACTATGACAATTAAATAACAAACACTATTTATTTTAATGGCAGTAATCAATTATTTACTGCCTATCGCTAATTCTGTATTGACGTATCTAATGAGTGTCCCACAAATTAAAAATCACTTTCACCACAAAACCTCATATGGCAGGATTTGACACTTTTCCCTTTCTCTTAACTTTGAGGTCGATTCGAATAAGGATATTTCCTTTTGTATTTGCAACTTTTACTTGGAAGCTATCTTCGTTAAAGATTATTAGCAAAACTATCAATTATTAGCACTTGACACTTGGACTCAAACGAGCTTCTAAACTATTATCACTTTCGTGAATAAAAATAGATCCAATGGTTTATTGACACATTGACTGATAGCATTGATATTGCACTTGAAATTGACAAATACTGTAAAACCACTTTCATATGTTTCCGAATAAAATCCATGTTTTGAAAAGTCCATGTGTCAAGTTAAAACAAATATCACTTCACTTTCACTCCATACCTTCATGCACAGTCCCAAATCACTGTTACAGTTAACGAAATTTCCAAGGACTGATTTCAGCACTGAATCGTCGGAACTAACAGGTCCACAGGACACGTATGCCACAACACTTAAAAACACAATGAAGGTCTTCATCTTTACTGCTGCTCTGCTCTGCTCTGGACTCAACTAATCCAAGATCGTTCGAACTGTGGTGATAATTCGATTGGATCAGTATTTTTTATCCAAACTCCCCCCACTCAAAAGTTTAAAGAATTTACATTTTAATGTCATCTCTTCCATATGGAAACCAGACGATACTATGCAAAAGTGCGTGGCATACTTTGTTTTCATTAATATTTATATATATTTGGAATTCACGTTCGATTTTTTTCTCTTATTTTTCGTTTCAAAGGTTAGTTTAGTGAAATATTGTGCGTCTGGGCACTTTCTCCGGATTCCTGTGTATTTTCGTAGGAATGGACGGTTCTATGAGAAATTTCGCTAAGCAGTCGTGTTTGTGATTTGTCGTGAGATATTTTGTTAAGCCTGCCATGATTAAGATTTTTATATCCCTTGCGGTGCTTGTTTGCTTAAATTAAAAGGTTCTTGTAATCAAGGACGGTTAACAGTTTGAATTTAAATCAGTCTACAAAATGTACGTGACGAACAGTGTTCGTAATTTTGGTATGGTGGATTCTGTTCTGTATGGTTACTGTTTTAACTAAATAGTGCTTCAAGATTGAATTGATAAGATTGTTTTCATTTAATCTCAAAACAACAATCATCATCAAAACTATTTAGATCTTCGACTCAACGTCACTGTGCTCGATTTTCCACTATACTTGTCCATCAATGTTCATCCAGGTGGGGAAACAGGATCTACGCTCCATCTAGTCTGAGGTACTTCTCTACTTAGTCGGTCACTTCATTGTAGTTTTTGGTAAATTCCTATCTAACGTTTGCTTATTTAATAGTTCTAGATGGAACTGGACTATGGGACCGTAATTTTAGTGTAACATCTAAATTCGTTGAACTCTTCTATCAGTTTATACTGACTAGGAATTTCTGATTTGTCCAATCAGCATCCAACTGCACTTAGAGTAATATAATAATAATTGTTTCTTTTGTAAGTTACTGTCAGTCTGTATCATCACAGCTTTTGTATCTAAGGCTAATGTGGACCATTTGTCGTTAGTTTTTTTCAGCTTATTATGCCATCTTTAGCAAGAGCAGCAGTAAGCCAGTTATGGCAACCCCGAATAACGAGCAGCAAACCGTGGGTGCGAACAGGTAGGTGGTACTTTGGGTAAATGATTTTATCGACGCTGCTCTCAAAACGTAATAAGAAAACATCGTTACCAGGTCTCCAGTTCACTACGTGTGAGATCTTCTTAAACTTTACCTTCTGATACGGGGCTGCCACTCTCAAACTCATCGGCCACATCAGCCACCCGTTCTAAGAGAAATGTACCCTACTCACTACCACTTAAATTTTACAATGCTTCTGGCTTTTTTGGTTCTCTTTTTGTTCCTTGAACAGAATTACAGAAGCTTTTAATAAGAAATACGGCTGATTAAATAAATTAATCAAGCACGAGGTGCCCTTAGGTCTATAAGCCTCGCTATACGTAGTCGGTTAGGAATTCAGTATGATAAGTATTTTCAAGTCAAGAATCATCATCATCTGCCAAGCCATGTCCTACCTCTGTGTCTAAGGCAGCTTCATTCTAATTGGATGCAGCTAATATTTTGCAAGAAGCGATGTAAATCAGACATCCACAATCCAATAATTGGGTTATATGATATTCCCTTGAAGTGGGCATTAAGCCTATTTTAGGACATGCAATGACAGAGTCAATAATTGTACTAGCTTATGTCTACGGCTTTGCCCACGTTGAGTTCGGTAATTGTCCAACAGGATCGTACTACTGGGATATTAAGTATTCTATTGTGTTGTTAATCTAGGTTATAAACTATTTCATCAACATCATCATTATGATCATCATCAGCCTATAATGTTTCCACTGCTGGGACACAGGCCTCCTCTCTATGAGAGGGCGTGGGCTATAAATCCACCACGCGGGCCCAGTGCGAGTTGGTATAAACTATTTGTGTGCCAAATATCATCTATATCCCTTCTGAAGATTTTTGAGTGAAACTGCGAAAGTTTTTAAGGATCATTTATTACTCATTCAGTAATAAAACATCCTTAAAAACATCCTTATAATAGTAGGAAGATGTCTTCATCTATACTTATATATTAAACTATGTTACTCTCTGGATCGCATGCCTCTCTGGATTCCTTGAGAAGGTACTGCTTCTGCTACATAATGTAATGAAAAAAAATGTATGTGTACTGCTGTTTGTTTGCAAGAGGTGTTAACTGAATGATCTATGTAGTTAAATATTGTTTTAGTACTTTCACCACATGTAAATTATTATTTATTCTTGTAGTAGTAGTAGTGTAGTAGTAGTGTATAGTCTTGTAGTCGGGCCTACGCTGTCCTCCCATACTTAAGTACTAACGCTGTAACTTCAAATATTGTAAAACCAAATGATTTTAAAAGAGTAACCATGGAGTTTCTTGCCGGTTCATCTCCATAGGAAACGACCAACCCGAACCGTGCACCTTTTGTTGACGTTTTATAAGTGCCCATGTAGGCCTATGTAAAATAAAATATTTTGATTTTGATTTTGATTTTAGTAGCTCAAATACCTAGGCTTCTTCTATAAATGAAAACGCGTTCAAGACTTAATTATTCCCGTAAGGGTTACTAAGCACATCTTTCAATGTAAATACATGATTTAATACGACTATTTTTAATAAGGAAACTATTCAAGGATGCACTGTAAAAATATCAAGTGGTTTGGTAGTTTATATGTGTGTTTGTTTGTTTACTTGTATCTTAATAATCAGATTGTTAGACTTAAAAATCAGATGCGGAAAGTATGGGGAAAATGTTACAAGAAAAACGTTGAGTATGAATGTAAATGGCTATAAGTGTAGAGGAAGACCTAAGTAATGTGGTATGGTGTATGGACTGTGTGAAGGATGATATGGGTAGAAAGGAGGTGCCAGTTGAGATGACGACTATAAATAGAGAAGTATGGTAGAAGGAGACATGCTGCGCCAACCCCAAATAAATTGGGATAATGACAGGAGAATGATAATGATGACTTAAGACAAGAATCTATTAGTGTTCAAACAAGTCTTTTGTAAATTCAAATGATCTTTTATCATATTTCATTCTGCTAGAGCTTTATAACTATTGTATGAGATCAGTTTGCTATGCAACTTGTGATCAAGATAGATAATTCTGTTGAAATGTTTCATTAGGAAGCGATCGAACAAAACAAATCAAATAAAATTGAACATAAATATTTATTTAAATAAATAAATTAAGACTGAGGTACTTGTACATGGCTTCAACAAACATGAATAAATAGCACGCATTCACACAAATAAATTAACAATCATTCTAGATCAGTTCAGTTATTGAGTTGACCTGCGTAGGCCATTGATGCTCCATCTGTGGCTGACCGACTCCAGCCCGAGCTAGCTGGTTCGTAGGAGTATCCTGAGTGTTCTTCTTGTTGGGCAGGAGCAGCATAAGAGATGCTAGAGGAAGAACCGCCGCCCTTCTTGGCTAAGAGTTTCCTGATGATACTGAAAGCGCTCATGGCGAAAGCAATCTTTCCTAAGAAGACGGCCTTGATAGCGGCGAAAGCGATGATTCCGAGGAAGACAGGGATGAGGGCAGCAAACTTGAGTTTCAAGAGGAGGAGGAGGGGCAACAGCTTCTTGATCTGCTTCTTCTTCTTCTTCTTCTTGCCACGACCTGGAATTACAGAGAAAAAAATAGAATTCTTAGAGTTCTGACGTAATCAGTGTCGGATCGAAAGTACCAGGGCGTCATGATTTGAAGGAGTTGTATAATATCACGCGTAATATTATGTTAAGCCGCTAAGTGTCTGAAAATTGTATGTTGAGTATATTTAATAGATGCTTATTACTCAAATATGCCTACGCTCATTTTTTGCTATGGATTTTTTTGTTGAATTCAAATTAAGGAGTTGTTTATGAAAAAGATATTCAAGTTCTTTTATGTCGAATGAAAATGTTTAAACGGAACCAAAATTCGAAATTTTAATTAATATTCTATGAATTTATGAATATTTACGGAGTTGCAGATGATACAGTGTCACTGCATAACACCGATATAAAAACTAATACAGGATGTTGTAAATAATAGTGTCAAAAACCATCCATGAAATCGTCAATACGAAACTTCTCATTTAGCACCTTCTCGAGTAAAGGGCTTTGTTTGACAACTGTGTATGTAAATATGTGTGAAAGAGAAAGCTGTGAGGTACCTAGGTTTCAATGCATTGTTTGGAACCCGTTTGACACTTTAGTGGTAAAGTTTCTCGTTGTGACAATAGATTTGTTTATTGTCTTGCTAATGGCAGTTTTGGGTTTTATGTAAGCTTTTAGACCCTACTATCGTGGAAAAGGAGATTTTTGTTTGTCAATCAATCTTATTTTTTTTTCTCATTTTTTATTTTTTTATTTGAAACCTAACATTGAAATGTGCATAGTTTTTCTTCTTACCTTCCTCATCAAGACCCCTTGACTCTTCATCATCAGAAGAAGAAGATAAACGCATCTGCAGTACGTGATTCTCCAAGAAGTCGCCAACGTTGTCAGCAATCCTTTCATCGATCTGAAGTTCCCTGGCTTTAGGTTCTTCAGCCAATGGCTCGTAGCTACGAGCTGATCGAGCTGAACCCGTGTTCACCAGGCTCATACCCTCGAAAATATCCATGTCTTTCACGATGGAGAGCCTTTCGGTGAATTTCAGGGCTTTTTCCTGTGGAAAATGAGATTTATTTAATAATTTTGCTTTTTTGGATATTTATCACGAAATATATTTTTTTTTTGGGGTTTGGTAACAGGTTTTTGACAACGGCGGAATCAAAGATTATTTTTTTATCTATATATATGAATTTTAAATTATGAATGCACTGGGTATTTGCCAAAAAATTGATTAAAACGACTTTAAGATTTTTTGCCACTTGAATTATTTTACTTGTGCTTTCAAAGTATTCAACGAAAAATCCGCATTTATGCAACACTGTCTCCATAAACTTTTGAATGGCAGAGAAACTACAAATCCTCAGTAAGTAGCCACTCGTTATGTTAATGGTTTTTACTGAAAATTCAATGAGCTTCGTCGTCGTTAGGATTACACTCAATTGGTATGCTGGTCACTGCACTCCACAACACTTGGTATCCACAATATTCACCTTCAGACATAATGTAGTATCGGTTTCTATGCACTCTTTAACAGCACCCACTAAGTTCTCCGCAACACCGTTTTCTTGCACTGGGTTACACTTCACTGAAGCCAATATGGCTAACAAAGCTATTTTCTTCCACATTTTAAAATTTATTAAAAACTGCTACTTCACTGGATGCTTGTACTCCAAGTGCCAACGTTGGCAAACTTATGATGATTTCCCAAAAAACTGATGGATTTTATCCTTCGCCTCCCCACCACAATTTTTTGACAATATGACGTAAAGTGTGTGCGCGCTGTTTGAAGCCGTATGCTAACTGATCGACCGTAGATCGTTTAAGCTCAGACGTAAGGATAAGTAGAAAAATAAATATTGGATGTTAGAAAGCGAAGTTTGCGTTTACGACACCTAAAATAGGCATTCATACGTTATGAGCAGTGTAAATTAAAACGAAAGAAAAAGTTTGTGATTGTTTGATTTTTCGTACGTCCATAAGCGGAGGTGAAAATTAATGTCGTAATTTCTAAAAACAAGATGTAACGTTAAATTTTATAATGTTGCAATTAAATATTTTTTTAAGTGAAATTCATTGTTCTCTCTCTCATGAACTCTGTCTAATTTTATATGTAGCTATTTTTTTTTAATACTTAAGATTTCGAGGTCGTATCGGAAACCGGAAAGCTTAGAGACTCGGTCCGTAACTTTCTGTCGTATAGGTTACCGGCCTTAGTTTTACAAATTTTCTATTCTTTTTTCGTATTCTAATTTCTTTTTGATGTGTATAGCTAGTTAAATATTATTTTCATACGGGCATTGGAGTCGTGCTGACCGCACGGAGTGTAGATCATACTGAAACCAAAAACACTTTGAAAATTTTGTGATTTTTATTTTGGAAAACGATTATGAGACATTCACTTTCTTTTGCAATATTTAAATTAATTTTAATTGGTTTTATACATGAGATTGCAGAGGTAAAAGTTAATAAAAATGAGTGTTAAACTATTAAGTAAAACAACTTATTGAGTGTGATTCAATTTCAATAATATTTCGTGTGTGTGATGTGATAATACTTTGAGTGCAATTTTGTATTCATGGGTAATGAGCACTTTCATTTATTTTTTAATACTTTATGCGCACATAAATCAACGAATAGATAGAAATACTAAATAAAATTTATTGAATTGCATGCACTTTCTCCACACAGTACATTTTTAAACATTAAATAAAACTCCAACAAACAAAGAACGTGCTTCTACAATTTTGAATATATATAAATAAAAATGTTTTTTTCATAAACCAAACAAATCACAAAAACCACACAATTAAAAGAAAAGAAGCTACGCATAGCAACAAAATGTCTAGGTCACAATTATTATAAAACGATTAAATAATTGAGCTCAAGTGTACGAAATGTGCCAATGATGTAACCTCCTCACTTTGTACAAGTGAAAGTACACACGAATACCTCACACACTTCTTAAATTCAAGACTCACCGAGACGCCTGCAAGACTTACAGGGAAAAAGTCGTGTTACGAGTCGCTAATATGAATGTATGTGTAGATGTATGTACTGTGAATGAATTGTGTTGTAAACTGTACAGTATTACTGAAGCTCCGAAGAGTATTTTCCGATTGAATATGTGTGGTGTTTTGGTTTCAGTATTGTCATGAATTATGTGGATTTTTGCCAGTTCAGCAATTTCGTTTTATTACAAAAATAGCATTTTCTTTACTTTAACTCAAGAATGGGATGAAAACAGTACCTTGGGGGACTCCATCAGAATATGAAAATTTATTTCAACTACTTTCAAAGTTTGTAAGTTCTGTTACAGAGAATAGTTTAATATTTTGCCCTGTTATCCATAACATAATATAGAAAACAAAACATACAACAACCAAATGCGTCTTTACATTAAATTACAAGAATTAGGCGTATCGAAAGCTTACGACAGGTCTATACAACTGTAATTCCTTTTCCCGTAATGTAATAACTCGAAATTGATTTTCTCAACTAATCCACATCGAGGTTAAGAAAATTATGAGCCTTTTAACATGATATATTGCGCGTTAAAATCCTAATGACCAGCATTTACGTGTGTCTATTGACAGAGAGTATAAACTAATATTTGTACTTCGTTAGTACTTAAGTGGAATTAAACTATTAGGTATGTGTTTATCTAAATCCGTACTAACACTATTGGTCTGTGTGCCTGTTTTTTCATATCTTAATTGTCAAACACATTTTCTTAACAGCTAAACAGACTTGAGTGGCAGGCATAGAGAACTTTTATTCTAGTAATATGTTTCCATCGGTTAATCCCGAACATCAAAGCAGGCGAAATCGCGGGTTACAGCTGGTAAAATCTAAGAGGTTAAACAAAATATTTCGAGAACTATTACAGAGTTCCGTTCTCCGTGGTGACATTTGAGGCCAACATCCAAAAAAACCAGTTAAACATGTTAGTTCTGGCCTCAACCGCTATGAATGCATACTGATTGTTGTACTAGCGCATGGTACTCGTACAACATGTAGTACCTTCATCTTTAAAATCCATACTTACGCAGCTTATGTACTAGAAGAATCTACTTTAAGGTATTCAGCAAGATAAACTTTGCCGCCATGGTGTCTGTCTTCCGGGGTATTATCATCATCATTTTCTAGCCTTTTCCCAACTGTGTAGGGGTCGGTTTCCAGTCTAACAAGATGCAGCTGAATACTAGTATTTTATAATATGAAGCAAAATACGATACCCCTCGGTAAGCTCGGCGGTCTGTCTTCTGGGGTACCAAGTTTTCAAAATATTTCTACAGGAAGTCACTGAAAAAGCGGATTATTTAAAGTAAAGTTATACTAAACTATCATATCGAGTTTTTTTAAACTGTTGATGATAATTCACATGATTTTGCAATATTCTCTTTGAAATCAGGTCTCAGGTGTGAGTCTCGTGTGATATCCGGATCCCATCAAATTCCACCACGCAAACTTAATGCTACTACAAACTCCTAAAAATGCTCTGTACTAAAATAATTGACTTGATTGAAACCAAAGCGTACTGATGATAACTATCCAAAAGTTTAAACATGAGACTCGTAATTCTGATCCTTTCAATTTGACTCAGTCGGATGCTGAAGTATGCACTATCCGTCAATACCTCGTAACAGCTAAAAGTCATACAGTAAGGAGTATTGCGCGAAGAGACGCTCCCAAGTTACGAATCGAGGAAGAATTTAGGACACTTTCTATAATCATACAAGTCATATACTAGCACGTACCTACACATTCCTATATTAGTACTTTTCGAAGAATGTTTGCTTTGTTTTCTAAGAACAACTTTAACGAGACACATAAAAAAGCTAGAGCAAATAAAAGTTGTACAAAGAAGTCTTCAAACTATGAATGTGTTAAAGCAGGCAACTGTGGGTCTTGTAGACCTGCATTTCTTGCAGAAAGTTGTGTAATTATAACATTACAATTTTGTAAGTCCACGACCAAGATTGATATAAACTATGATGCAGGATTTCAAAAGAAAACTTTCATCGGTGTGGTTCTTTTTTTAAATACTATCTCAGATATATGATTCTGAAAAGTCCTCACAAGTCCTCGCTGGAGTCGAAAAAAGACAGTTACCTCTGAATTTTTCACGGTGTTTCTCTTAGAGCAGGCAGTCCGACCTCTTTTCTCACTCATAATAATATTGAAGAACACTTTGAGGATCTAGAGATATTTAAAGACTGATTTCGCTGATAGCTTGAACTTTGTAGCTTTCTTTGTTTACTAACTTTTACTTTAACTTTTTTCGAACACCCAGATGGCTCATAAAGATGTCACAGCAAAGAACTACCAAAGAGGTCAGTGTGAATGTGTGCCAACGCCCTTTAGTTCCAATATTTTCTATAGGCTTACTTTCTACATGATTTGATGTGCTGTGACGAAGCTTATGAGTAAGCTTGACTTGTGTTGTAGGTGACAATAGTTTTGATTTGTGAAAGAATAGAGGTATTATTCAGTAGCTTGGAAGTTAACTCATGGGAACGTTTTAAATGAAGCCTATGACACTCGGGGATAGTGTAGCAACCCACTAATGAAATAATTTTCGAAATCAGAACTGCTGTTCAGATTTCTAAAATTATTACATTCATTCAAGATTACCTCTTACTATAAACTTAAAAACAAAAGGTACCTCGTTGTTATATAAGTAAAGATTTACAGAGGCGGACTTGATAGCATTATCAGCCTATGAAAATCATCCTGGGACACAGGCTCACTTCGAGATTTAATGCCGAAGGCACTTTCAACCAGTCAAGCTTTGGGTGATGCAGAGTTATACAGTGGTAAGAGCAATTCTGAAAAAAATAGGTTACAAGTAATGTGTGTTGGTGTGCTTTCTCTGTGTTTCCAGCTATACATTGTAATTGGATGGTCAGTTAGAGGTATTTTATTAACAATGTAGATTAAATAATATAATTCTAAATTTCCAGTGAGGGTGACCAATTGGTCTGGGTTTAATCCCTTAAACCCAGACCAATTGCAAATACAGACATCAGACATCTTGAGACCATGTTTTTCTGATCTTTACAATAGATTCGATGAAAAACAGGAACATTCTAACATTACTGCATACAGCGGTACACATCTCGTTTGTCACATTATGATGTGATACATTCCTAAAGTAATCCTTAAGTCATCTCTTACTGTATCCACAGGAAGTAATAAACAGTTTAATATTTCCCAAAAATAAATAATTGTCCTTATTTAATTGTGTGTGAGCATTCTCCTTATTTATTTGTGGTGGCCTAATGGTAGGGCTTTTGAGTCTTGTTCCTAGCTTCTAAACACAGACATATTTCCGAACAAAGTTCTTTTTTTATCTGGTATTAACAGTGCATTAAAATCATTAAGCGAAAGCATGGAACCCGGGATTGGTCTTTCCTATACTTCTTAGCAAAATAGCATGCAAGACAAAATAGACTCGCTTTCGCATTACAAAAATAGTTGACCCACTAGCATCAGAATCCTATCAATAAGCTCACGTAACTCAAAACTCCTTTTAATCCTTACCTAACTGACTATCAAGATGAAAGTGCCGTGAGTCAGACGCACTTGCGGGCCGCAAGTTGCGGCCCGTGCAAAGCCGACCTTGAGAGCAACGGTACTTCGGTAGCGGTTGGACCACACGGTGCGAATCTTTGGTGAAGCTTATCGAATAACGGGATTTTTTATGCGAGTTATTCGAAAGTATTTTTTAAGTCATTACAAAGTCATACTTTTTACCCGTAAGCAGGTTAAAACTACACGCTAGGTACAAACAGCGTGGACCGGAGTGTTGAGGGTTTATCAGTATGTGATAAACCCTCAACACTCCGGCTTAGTAGGCTGGAGGGGTAAGTTCTATTGAATGGTCCTGTGAGTATAAATATTACTTTCAACTGTATGCAGATAGCCAAGGATTAAGTTTTGTGGCACAGCATGATAGGCATACATCCAGTATTGGACGGCGATAGGCTGAATTGACTGATCGTAACTTATCTCTTTTAAAACATTTTTTGCTAATTAACTACCAGTTATGGAAAGTACGACCTTGAGGATAACGGTGCTTTGAGTACCAATGGATGTAAAAAAACTGGAAATTAGGTGATATGTAAAATATTTCCGTACGAATATACGATGAGATTACATGTGTATGGACTTTAGAGATCAGCGGAACCTGATTTGAATAAATTATAATAATTAGATGTAATTGATTAAAATACTCGCTTTCTCTTAAAAGGTCGTTGGTATTATGCCAAATAATACTTGTCCATCGCAAAATTTTACCATCTTGATTACGTCATTAGCCCATAACTATTAAAATTCAACTAATTATAAAATAGAGAGAAAGCATCTCATCAATTGGATGCATAACACACACAAAGACGTCAATGTATATGTTTATGTAAGCAAAATTCGATTTCGACGATTTTTTTTCCTAAATTATGTCAAGACATTTATGTTTCAATATTCTTTTTATATATTTTTACATAGTTCTTTTGACGCGTGGTCTTAATCGAAACAGAGAAAAGAGGCCAGGTCCAGCTAAGGACAGGGATAATATAGATTGATCACGAATAGCGTTCCTTTGTCAATGTCAATCAAGCGCAATAAGAAACATGCAGCACAGCAGTGAGCTTAAGCCTATTTCGAAAAATTCAAATTAAAAAAAACTTTCGACCAGTGAGGGCCGACGTCAAAGTCGAGGCGCGGCCGGCACTTTCGCGAGCCGCACCTCAAGTACTACCACCTGACTTGGGAGGCCTACGGACATGAACTTGCGCGATGTTTTGTAACGATGACATGCTAGGTACACGTGATGAGCATGTATTTTGGTGTCAAGCCAGGAATTCAAGATTTTATTGTGTGTTACGTTTTGTTTTGGATTTTTGTTACAATTTAATTTACGATTTGCCTCGTTGGTCCAGTGGTCGCAAATTATAACTGTTAGGCATGAGGCCCTGGGTTTGTCTTCTTGGTTGAGCAAAGGCAGATAAATGTCAAGATTTGAGTCCAGTTTACGGCACAAGACTCGCCCCCTATTATTTGGGACTTAAACATAACTAGCAAAATGTAAATGAAGGTTTACTACAGGTACAACTCTACTTCACTTGTTGTGTTGCGTAAGTTTATGAAGGCTTTTTGTTCATGTAATTTTTTCAAAAGATTTAAAAAACACGTGTTAATCTATTATTCGAACTACCGATTCCTTTTTATACCCCACTGTTATTAGTTTATAGTTTTATATTATTATATTTGAATTGAATAATCCACACTTGACCCGTCCATTACTGTGTACGAAACTCAGCCTTATGTAACTAATATTATATATATATAAATAATAAAAATAAAAATTATAACACTCCTTATTTTTTTCTAAAATCATATAATCTAATTATATCACAACTCCACAGAAAGTGAATATCTATCCGCTTTCTGAATTTCCTATCGAGTTTCTAATATTTTTACAATCTTAATTAAAAGCTAAATATATTAATATGTATTACATATTTGGATCGTATAATTACATGGCATTATTGAAGTCATAAATTATATTTAGAGTGAAAGCGAAATGCGTGAGGTCATAAAAAATATATATGTTTAAAACGTAATCTAATAACTACCTCGTTTGTTTATGAGGTCCTAAGTTAGATTTCTAGGTCGGGCAAAGTGTTATTCTATACAGACATACAAATTAATAAAAGGAGACGGATACGCTTTCATACAATTTTGGGCCAAGATGTAAAAAGATGAAATTGGTGTCAATTGATAGGTACTATATTAACAAACAATCACTGAAAATTTTACAGATTTTGTAAATCTGAGAGCTGAGATAAAAGAGATGTAGCAAAAGTGAGGTTAAAACACGGAGGTTACATGTTCAATCTGGCATCAAGTGTCTGTTTGTGATATTAAAATAACCGCTTTTTACTACATGCATATGAATTTATATGGCACATATACCAAAATAACATTTTTTACAATTTTTGTGTCTGTCTGTCGGCTAATCTCTGGAACGGCTGGACCAATTTTGACGGGACATTAGTGACTGGCAGATAGCTGATGTAATAAGGAGTATCTTAGGCTTCTATTTTAGAAAAATCTAAAATTGTTATAAAATATTTTTGAAAAATCCTAAAAAAAAAAAAATTGTTGAATTCCACGCGGACGAAGTCGCGGGCACAGCTAGTAAATAATATATGAAAAACTGTACGATACATGTTTTTCGGGTAAGGACCCGCTTGTCAACCAGTTGGTTATGACATTGGCTTCCCACGGTCACTAGATGTCTATCTTAATAAAAAATTGGTGGTCCACAGGATGTGTAGATGTAATAGTCACATAAGAGCATGCGTATTCATTGAACGTTGTTTTATGTAATGTGTGACCAACTTTGGGGAAAGCGGCGGTCACTACCTAGTTCATTCATTCATACATATTCACACCCAAAAATATAAAGCCTCTTGTCCTGAAACGTAACCCTTCGGAGATTACAGGCGTCATCATCATCATCATCATCATCAGCCTATAATTTTCCCACTGCTGGGACACAGGCCTTCACTCTATGAGAAGGAGTGGGCTATAAGCCACCACGCGGGCCCAGTGCTGGTTGGTAGATGTCACATGTCTTCGAATTTTTAGTTCTAAGACATGCCGGTTTCCTCACAATGTTTTCCTGCACCGTTAATTACAGGCGTCACATTAAGTAAATTAGTTTACTTTTATTAAATTGTTTTAGTTTCCTTTTTTTGCAACCTTATTATAATTAGTTTGTTTAAAAATGAATTTGTAAGCCTCACTGGATTCCACGACACGGGGAATTCTAGTGTGAGGTACAGGGAATTTGAAACATTATTCTTTATAATGGGGACTAAGCACTCGCTACAGCTGTTCGGGCAAAGCGTTACTGGGTTAATCAAGAAAATACTAGCTGTCCCCGGCATGCGTTGCAATGCACTTTTTACCTACCCTATCTACTTACCTACCTACCCTACCTTACCCTACCTACCTACCCTACCCTACCCTACCTACCTACCTACCTACCTACCCTACCCTACCCTACCTTACCCTAAACCTTCCCTGGACTACGACAAACATTATAAAACCAAAATCAGCTAAATCGGCCCAGCCGTTCTTGAGTTATAAAATTACAACGAAGTGGCACTGATTTTTATATATATATAGATGGACATAAGCTCGCCCCATATTACATAACTTTTTCGTAACTAAAGTAAAATTGTTTAAAGCTGGCAAAACAATTAAATGTGTACTTGTACCGAAAACTTGCAATTGCAAACGATAATTTATCGCTAATAAAAATCATTTCTTACGTGTATCATAATACAGGACCTGCAAAAAGCGGCAGTAAAAAAAATACTACAGGAAAATTGTATAAAAAGTGCTACAGCGCCATCTATGACAAAACCGAAGAACTAACCTCAAAATTCTAAATCGCACTATTAAAGTTAGCATTGACTTGAGAGCATATAGCAAAACCCAACAGCAACTGTCGGGCACTAGCCCACCAGACGCAACGTCCGTCAAGTCGGAGGATACTAGGATTTCTACGGAGGAACTTTACACCATGTTCTTTATACATACGTAAGTAGCGGTAGCTATCCTGTACAATTGCCAATTTTACAAATTCACATTCAAATGTTTTGCCTAGTTAAAGCAATTCGACCATATCGAAATGTGGGAGAACTATAAATAAACCTCTTCTTCTTATTTAAAGACAAGCTTACAAAATTACTGAAACCAAACCTCTACCACTAGAAATAAAAATTGTAAAGCTATTATAGCTACTAGATGTTACCGTCTGAGAAAATGTAAAACTAAAGAAGTTATTAGACCACAAACGGGCGAGCAATTTATTCTAGAAACGTGTGAAAAGCTAAGGATTTCTACGAGCGGAACACATCCGCATGGCTTTCCACTCCGACATCCTAAACGCATGTAGAG
Organism: Cerastis leucographa; assembly: GCA_963082945.1. NCBI lineage: Eukaryota > Metazoa > Arthropoda > Insecta > Lepidoptera > Noctuidae > Cerastis > Cerastis leucographa. Next base: position 7,647,731 of record OY720370.1, read on the forward strand.
TGCGTGTGTCCTAGGCTTATTCTGAGAGCGTTTAGTATGAATATTATAAAGTGGTAATTTTTGCCTCATAATTTGATTGTTGGTCATGAAAGACTTGAGCGAACGAGTCGTCATGAGCCTGCCTTTTCTCAACTACAATTATATTGGAGCCGGCTTCCACTCCATTTGGAATTATTTTACACAAGCTGTGGCCGCGACTTCGTCCGCGTGTAATTTAACAAAAAAGTTATTAAATTTTCTTTTCTCGTTTGCATTTTTATTTTTATTCCTATATTCATTTTATAACAACCAATTTACATTCCAAAATATTTTTACAAAATAATATTAAAAAAAAAACATTTAAAAATATAAAAAATAGTAGCCCACCGGCCTGCGGCATCGGGAACAGGGTTTGGGCTACCGGTGGTCAGGGCTCTTGTGAGAGGAACCTCTTAACAATACGTGCCGTGTCCAGAAGTACTGCTTTCTGAATCAAGCCCTTGATCCAGCTGCCAAGCGAAAGACTTCTCAGATGTTGGTCGAAGCTTTTGGTTATTAAGCCATTGGCTGACACAACTATCGGCACAATGACTGCTGTAGTCACGTCCCACATGTCGACAACCTCGCGAGCTAGATCTAGATACTTGAATTGCTTATCTTTATATATTCATATGCATGTAGTAAAACGCGATTACTTTAATATTACAAACACACACTCGAATTTAATTTATTTGTATGTATATGTATGTATCATGTATTGTATGTATAGATTAGCTATTTGGCAGCTTACTACCAGGTTAGCCTGTGTCATCCCACTGCTGGGCAAAGGCCTCCATGTCCCCATGACTTCAAAATCCGTTACTACCAGTAGTTTATAATAATAATGGAGTGGCTGCCTTTTTTACCTGAGTCACATAGAAAAAGGAAGAAAGATTGGTTGTCAGAATTTCGAGCTTCTGCCTAACCCTATCGGCTGTCTGACATTGCGAGGCACAGTTAAATGTTTGCCATCATCGGGTTGCCATTTCCCCGGCCCAATTATATTTTAATCATCATTCTATAAACAGTCTGTTTGTTCTGGCTAATCTCCGAAACGGCTGGACCGATTTTCGCAAGACTTTTACTGGCATTCAGTTGATGTTATAAGAAGTAACTTAGGGTATTGAGGCTTTTATTTTAGAAAAAAAAAATAAGGGGTCCGTGCAAAAAAAAATAAACCCTTGAAATCTCTCAAATAGGGTTTTTTTTAATATTTTGACGAAGATCTTCGACAACAGCTAGTTTGAAACATAATCTTGAAAAGTATCTGCTTCAAGAAACTCCACCCTTAAAACAATTCACCAAGCCATAAGCCACATCACTTAGTTCTCCAGAATAGTCCTTTAGTAAAGAAGGTAAATAAGTTGCAAACTGCACACTGCAGAGTGCACAGCAACGCACTTGACATCCGGTATTGAGCGCAGACATACTGAGCAGAATGCAGTTATTTACGCACTTGGTAAAGCGAAACTAACTCATAAGTGCTTGATGCGGTCTTTAGTGCTTACAATGTGTTACAAGTTATTGGGAGTGATAAAAGATTTGAAGATCTTTTTTATTTGAATGGAACTCAATGTTGTCTTATCCCAGGAAGTCCCTATTTCGCGCCACATAAATCGGTCTTATGCTTCTCGCATACAGCGAATTTCTGCAACTTTCAAAATCAAAATATTTTTATTACACATAGGCCTACACGGGGACTTGTAAAACGTCGACAAAAAGGTGCTCGGTTTGGGTTGGTTGTTTCCTATGGAGAAGAACCGGCAAGAAACACCATGGTTACTTTTTTTAAATAATTTGGTTTTACAATTTTTCTATGTTACTTTAAGTATGGAAGGACATCGTAGGCCCGACAATAAGTCGTTGCTTACTACAAAACGCAGAACAAGTTACCAAGGTTAATAAAAAGTTACCAAGGATCTAGGAATCTGTTAGGCCTACAATGTCCACACATTTACAAACAATCGGTAAATAAGAAAAAGAGTCGAGTCATTGATGATGAATGAGTTATTCACCTGGTCATACCTTTGTTCCAACTCCTTTCGCGGAGATCTTTTGATTGAAATGGATGATGATTATCTTGGAACTAAGTCGTCATCATTTTTCTGCCCTTGTCCCATGTTATTTGGGGTAGGCGGAACTCATTTTTTTCTTCCATTCTCGTCAATTACCGTCACGTATAATTTACTCCTTTTTCTTTCGTATCATTTCTCACACAATCTATCCATAGACATGCTATAGTATTATTATTTTAACAAATGTATGTCTCGTATTAAAATTCATGTTTTACATGTTCAAATATTTGTATGCCATTCTATGGTAAAACATGTAAGTTCACAAACCTATTTCATCATCTGCCTAGCCTTTTCCCAAACTATCTTGGGGTCGGCTTCCAGTCTAACCAGATGCAGCTGAGTACCAGTATTTTACAGTAACTAGGTAATACCCCTTGGTAAGACTGGATGTCAGACTTTTTGGCTTCTGACTACTCGTAACGACTGTCAAAGATCTACAAATGACAGCCGGGACCAACGGCTTAACGTGCTTTCCGAGGCACGCAAACCTAAATGTACCATGTTTTTACACAAATAAAAATAATTCTATTATATCGTTTCCTTGCTCTTCCTCTCCGGCTCCATCCATCAACATTGTTGGAACTAAGTGTAATATTTTTTTTTAATTCAAAGCCACTTACATAAATAATATCATATTTTAAAATCATGAAATCTAATATGATATTAGCAAGAAAAGCTTTTGAATGTATTAAATGTCATATTAAATACTGACTTCCTTGAGCTTGCATGGTGAAAAAACTACTACTAATTGCAAAAAAAAACTAAGATGTATTTTAGACGTCAAAATAGGTAACTTTCCTCTAATCTCGCATCGTCTTGATTGTATAACTTTGTAACACTTACTATTTGACTAATAATATGATTGTAGGATCTGATTCCAAAATAATACCTTTCTGTCATTCATCTACTAACAGTTAAAATACATATCATCAAACTACATCCCAGTTCCAACCCGTCCGTCTATACTTACCTTGTTATTAGTTCTGAACGGCATATCGGCACACTGCCCCCATAACGTTCCAGCGACAGATGAGATAAACGCCTCTAAATACATAGCAGTTATCTTGAAATTTATTAATGATGTTGATTGTTGAGTAGGTGATTTATAGGTAGTCTATGGCCAGAAAGTTCTGGTTGCAAATAAAGGTTAGTTTGATTGGTATGAATCTGTAATATTATTATATCTGAATGGTTTGAATGTAAGCTATTCAATACATAAGTCATCTTCAAATGATAGCCAGCATTCATAGCAGTGGAAGGTTAGTGGTGTGCACCTCTGATTTTTCGTATTCATGTATATTCGTATTGTATAATTATCACTTGCTTCAATGAAGGAAAATATCGTAAGTATCGGCGTCTTGAGCTGCTTGCTCAGTATGCCTGAGAGATATTTCTAAACGGCGCGGCGTGTAAAGCAAAGTCAGAGAGCCATGGATGGAACAAAAACTCTAACACCAGAGTTTAAGAGAAAAGAAAGAAAGAGCTGAATAAAAAAAAACAAGATTGTTAACGCAAAAACGTCATGCTTGTTTTGCCTGAAGGGAGAAGTGTACCGATAACGCCCTCAGTTCGTCAGACCTATCTATACCGTCCATTAGCCGGGGACTTATCAATACTCCGGTAGAAATTCCTAAGAGTGCTATGCCCGATCTGAGAATTGAACCCATGACCTCATACTTATACTACTGAATTAACGAGTCACTATAATAAAGCGCGATAAGTCATTGATAAGCGATGTAATTAGCCAGTAACAAGATAAAATGCAGTTACTGATGCTGTAATTGACATAGGCAATTGTATTGTTACATCTTCATTAATCGTGAGAAGATTTACTGATATTTATCATACTGATAAGTACTCTTGAAATAATAAATTATATAAACAGATCAATGATAATTCAAGGGTAGCTTGTATAGAGTTCAATAGCAAGAAATTCTCACCATTATTCTACAAATATTCTCATAGTTTCAATACATTCTCACTTAATTATCACTCCGTGTGAAAGTTCGTTTATTAAATTAATTTTACATTTTCTAAGATATAATGACGTATTAGTGGTTCTGTGTTCACATTCAGTATGCCTCCCGGTACCGTCAACCTCAACTTAGTGGTTTTTTTATACTAAATACTACTATTTTTGTTTTTTTTTTAACATCCCGCTACTTAGCCATCTGTTTCCTTGAAACAATTATCTAATAGTTATCTTGTCAGTTTTATCAGGTAAATAAGTATATCTTCTACTGAGTTGTACACGCATTAATGCCATTTTCAGCTTATGTTTGCGAATCTTGTTGCTAGATGTAAATAATACTAATAGAAATAAATATAAAATAAATGCTTTAGACTGATTTAGCAATAGCTATTTATGCAACTGTTACGTTATGGACGGTCTTTTGATACGAGTGCCATTTTTCGGTACAAGCGTAGCGCGTACCGAAATAGGTGGGCACGAGTTATTAAAATACCAATAACGTACAAGCTGCATACAAGATTTTATCTACGAAGGAAGGAATGAAACACAGATATAGACAAAAAAGTATTTTTAATAGAAACTTAACTACACACTGACTATTGTCTTCATAACATTTCTCATATACATGTCTTGATTTCTGGTAGTAAATTATTTGAAGCCCCAACTGCTCTATTTGTTATATCTGGTGGAGTATTGTCCATATCACTTGATGTTGAAGACATTTTTAATAAAATTTGGAATAAAAATTTTTTCCCGCGTCCACTTCTTTTTTATTTAGTCTTTAATAAGTATAAGGCAAAGATCTTGTAGCCGAAACAGCCAAATAGTATACGATACTTTTGTTCTAAACTTGTTCCATTTTTAAAAACATCATTTACATTGTCTCGATTTCGAAGTAATATTATAGGTACGAGGCTGTATGTTCAGAATGTCTTTGCTTGTGTTTTAGAATAATTTATGACGATTCGCATAATGCAACTTGTGTCGTTATGGGTATCATAATAAACCGCTGTCAATTTCGTAATTCGAATATAACGAAACCGAAGTAGATAAAATCTTTAATTTGATGCCTGCCACAAATTAGTTTTGCTTTTCTGTCTTTTGAACCAAGACAGAATCTACAGCGTATTAATTTCATGGCACTAGGTGCTGGCCGGTTAGGCTCATTAGAAATTTTTAGAATACAATTATATATTATTTATAATTTGCCAAAAATTTATATTCCGACGAGTAAATTTTTTGGACTTCAAAATTTGGACTAGCGACCAAGTCTTCAATTAAGTAGCTCTAATTTCTAACATTATATATCCTGCATCGAAAGGATCAATAAATTGTTTGGAACCCAATAAGGAAAGTCGTAATTTTGTAAAAAAAACGACATCATACCATACAAAGTAAGAAAGAAAATTGTGTTTATTCACATTTTAATGCAACAGGAACATTTTAAAATTAAACACATAAATAAACAAAACTTTTAATTAAAAAAAAAGGCAAAAGGGCTTCAGCTCAGCATAATGTCAGATGGCAGCACAAGGTATATAATCTGATGCTGATTTTCAGCTTCCGCCCTTTGCTTCTGTTAATACATAGCTTCCACTCTTATATTAATTCCCAAACAATAATACATAGATTCGATTTCAGTACGAGTTTATAAGTTTATTTTTTAGGTATTAACGTATTTATTTCTTCTTAAAAATATAAAATGTTGAACAGAATCTGAACGCAGTGCATAAAATTAAGTACGTAGAATAAATATGAGCAACTGCGCCCGAGCTAGGCCGAGCCTGTATTTCAGGTCACAGTTCTGTTCCCAGATTTATTAGCGGTATTAACAATGTTTAAACATTTAGTTCATCGCTTTTTTTAAATACAGAAATTATAAAAAACTATTTCCAAAAAAAGTTGGGTTGATGTGTGTTGTGTTTGTGGAAAGAATGTGAGTATTGTGTTGTGGGTGTGGGTGCAGAGGGTGTGCGTGTTGTTGGCCGGTGTGTTGTTTTGTGTGTGTAGGGTTTTGCATGGACGGGTGTTGAGTTTTTCTAAATAAATTTATCTTTTTTCATCTTAAAGTTTTAAGAATATCCTCATCCTATGAGTGGGGATAGACACTTTTAAAAAGTAATTGTCAACGAAACAAAAACGAGATATTTTTTTGCATACAGTAGAGCGAATCTAATGATTTAAATCTTTAATACCTAGCATATAGAGATGTTGTCTAATAATTATTCCCTTGGAACTGTGCTTGAATATAAATTATAAGTAACGCGGTCAGCTAATCTGACTGTTAGATTTGATGACTGGCTGATTTCTTTACCATGTCATGAACTATCAAAGTTTATTTATTTTTTCAACAAATTTACATTTGAATTGGTTATGACAATAAAAGTAACACATGAAATAAAAAAAAAAAAACATCGTAAAGCCAGGATAAAAAGAAATCGCTACAGTACTAAATCACTAATTAAAAGCGATTGTCGCCAAATTATAATTATGCCATACTACAGAAGATGAGACTAAGGCTGATAGGAGTTTATGATACCTAGTAAGAAGTAATCGTTTGGTACTCTTGTTCTTACTTTCAGTAGTTTTAAGTCTAGAATGATTATTGTTATATACCTAACACCTATCATTCTAGACTTCCTTGATGTAACACCTCTATAAAATAAAAGTATATTTCAATAAAATCAATGAAATAATATAATAGTATTGAGCTTTAAAGTTGAATCATTACGAAAATTTAAAATTATTTTCAATTTGTATGATTAAAATTTGCAACAATTCCTTTGATTAATGTAGTTAAGAAGAGTAAAGCGTGTGAAGCATTTTAATGTTTATTTGATTATGCCCTATTTGGTCATAATTCGCATTGGTTTAGGAGCACATATCAATAAAAGTAGAACATGATTTTTATAAAAGTCGTCTTTATTTAAGTCTTACGAGGATCCATCGTAAAATAATAAATTAAAACATCGCAACAAACAAACCGTTTACATTCTTCGCATTAAATACACATTGGTTTGAAATAAATATGACTCGAAACATACCCATACACATACAACAAACGAAATGACTCAAACAAAAAACGAAATTGAAAATATTAAAGTAAATATATAAAATATCTTTGGAACTGAAAACTTAAAATAATAAAATGTACTATCATCCCTCACTTAAAAAGTAAGTGAAGTATACTTAAACATAATAGATAAAAATACTTATATACAATAAGAGAAGAGACTAATTATATCAGTCATGATAATGAAACTTAAAATAAAATAGATATATACAGAAAAAACTTAGCATGTGTACGAACGGTGGTCAAAATATATACAAGGAAGAAAAAGAAGATTTATATAGAGATTAATAAATTAACTTTAACTAGAATAAATAAATTAATAATTTAATCTCACGCCTGTTTGACATGGGCGCCGTAGGCCAGGTTCTGGGCATCCTGAGACCTTCCCCAACCACCGCCGCTTTCCCAGCCGTGGTTCTCTTCATGAGCGGGTTCTGACCAGCCACCACTGCTTTTCTTGGATTCAAGGAGTTTCTTGAGGGCTCCGAAGGCAGCGGCGATGAAAGCGATTTTACCGAGCAGGTAGGCCTTGAAGACAGCGAAGGCGATGATACCGAGGAATAGAGGGATGAGGGCAGACAGCTTCAGCTTGATGAGGGCCAGGATAGGGAGGAGCTTCTTCAGCTTCTTCTTCTTCTTGCCACGGCCTGGAATTGAGATACCAAATCATAAGTAAAGGTTCTGGATTCAATAGTAGATTGATTCATTTATTATTATTTATTCCAAATCGAAAGTGGCATAATTATTACTCTAAAACATCTATATTTTTTGTAATTATGGAAATAAATAGGGAAATTCTCCTTTTTACTAAAAGGAAACCTGATTGAAAGTCTTAAACCATAGCTTTAAAATAAACGTGAATCATGACAAGAACACAACAAAGGAATTCTCAGTAAAGCTTAGTACTTAAGTGCAACTAGCTAAGAAGTAAACAATCAATGACGACTCTCTAAATCCCGTTATAGTCACACATATGCCACTAATTACAAGTATATCAAAAACAAATCCAGCTAACAAAGGAATTACGGGCCGTTTAATCTCACATAGCGAACTCGCGAACAATCTTGTTAACAAAAAACTTTTCCCACAAGACCTTTGTAAACGGTATACAACAATTAGAAGAAAGCTGCTTCAAATTTTGGCAGTCATAGTTGAATAAAATTATAATTTTGAGAAAGTCACCGCATGTATGTCACGAACTAAAGGTCAAAAGTGAGAATTATTTCCATAATTTCGATGTTTCGCAAAAGTTGAAATTTTGGCGAACGATTTAAAAGATACTAATTGATTTATTTTTAAGCTGGCATTAAAATATCGTAATAAGTTTATCTTGATATTGATGAAAATACGCTGCAGAATGAAGTTATGTTTTAATGTTAAACTAATGATGCTTTAAAACATGTTAACGCATCCGTTAAAGCCAACGACGAAGTTTATTGACAACATCATTACATAATTAGTGACAGGCCTAGACAGATCAATGGTCTTGAGTTACACGCCGATTTGCAGATAGAAATCTAAAGACACTGAACTTATAAAGTGCCTAGAAACTGGTCTAACAGGCTCTTACATAAATAAACAGGTCGGAGTGAAAACGAAATCCGAGTGATCATTCTGTTATGTCACTCGATCTTTCCTTTAGAGAATATGTTGAAGTATTAATAAATTATTGTTGCAAGTTGTAAAATGATCACTAGAACTGATTGTGTAGATGATATGATTATTTCTGCAGGAGATCAAATAATTCATGTCACTAAGTTTATTCAGAGCATTGAAATCAAAGTACAAAGTAACAATAAAGTAAATACTCTAAATAGAAAGGATGAAACTGGTAAAAGGAAACCGCAACATAAACGTTTTCAAAGTAACTTCTGAACAAGCCAAGTCTTGTGGGAGTGGTCGCAAATTTTTAGCTTATGTAAACCGCACGTTCGAAGGAGATTTAATACTTCACATAAACATGAAATCATAAGTGAAAGTCTTTAAAAGTCGAGACTGATCCCTGACGTTAATGTTTAACGATTATGAGATTAGAAATAAAAATTAGAAATTGTTTTTGGCTAGTGGCGCCTTTTAACCTTTGGTAGAAGCAAATCTTTGTCTCGAAAAATGCTACTTTTAGATTTATATTTGATTCAAGTTCCGGTTTTAGCCAAGAACTATTCAAATGACATTTTAAGAAAGTGCAAACAAAAATGGGAAAAAAATAACACTCACGGCTGAGTGCGAATGAAAAGCTTCTATTGACAAAGCACTAGACAGACCTGTTTAAGAAACATTCAAAGCTTCAACAAATATAGAAGCTGGCTATAAATATTAGTCAAAGCTCATTTGTGTAGACTGTGTAGCTTATTGTTCGTAGTTTGTAGTTTTCGTTATACAAAGAGTGACATCCTGTCTGTGTCTTTTTATTGCTTCCCTATGACATTAAATCTTGCTGTGCCTTTTTGCCCAAATTGTCCCTGAAAGATAATATTGTTCATCTGCCATAATTACCAATAAATTGTGAATGAATCAGTAACAGCCTTAATCTTACTACAATGTCTTATGCACATAATGATCATTCCCTCTGACATTAAAGTCACTTTCAACTCTGCTGATCCCACTATCGAAAAAATCCAATATGATTCTAAGAAAGTGCATAAACTACTGTATCAAATTAACACATTACTTGCTGATTTTATCTCGATGCGTGGGAAAAAAATTATACATTGTGCTTCACGTTAGATTTTGTATGTTTAATGCCGTAACTAATATTTTTATTGTTGGCATGCACTAATCTACGATCTTGAGAATTTTCTTAACAATTAATTGTGTCTGAATTTCTGTACATTGACAGATTTATTTAACGAATCTTCTTGTCGTGTTGAACAGTTTTGGTGTCTTAATTATATCAATTTCTTCAAAGTGTTTTTCTCAAAGCTTGCAATGAAAGTAGGCTTTCTTACCAAGTAATAAATAGTCATTTTCTTTAACATCTTAAGCATTTTTCTAACGAGTGCTACATGGTCGTAATGTTCTAGGTTAAAAGCCTACAATAGTTTATTAACTGCTCGTTATTTACACGCTTGTTAAACTTTTACTACAAGTTAAAGTAGTTTTCATGTACTTACGAGTATGTCTTTACGAGACGCCTTCATTAATTTCTTAGTGTGTAACTAAACTACTTTTTAAATGGGATTTTTTATTACTTTGAATCCCAAAATTGCTGTGAACTTTGCTCTCAAGATTATTTTAAAAGTGTGTTCTGAATTAAATCTCAAATTGTTGCATGACTCAAATAATCTCTTTACGTTCAACTTTGTTATACCTGACAGGGTAGACAGTGGTCTTTGTAAGGTTAAAATATAATGAGTGAAATTAAATCTAATTGCTTCCACATACCTTCCTCATCGAGGGTGTTGTCATCTTCCAAAGCTTTAGGCATTCTCAGCTGCAGGACATGACTATCGAGGAAGTCCACAACGTTCTCCATGATCCTCTCTTCAACCTTCATTTCCCTGGCTTTAGGGTCATCGGGCAGAGGTTCGTAGCTGCGAGCTGATCTACTTCCACCGGTGTTCTTGAAGCTGACGCCATCGAGGACTTCCAGGCTTGAAGTGGCTGCTAGTTTGTCTGTAAATCTCATTGCCTTTTCCTGTGAAACAAAAGGATTACTTTTAGTTTTTTTGTTTTTAAGCTTTGGTCTACTTTTTGTGAATTGAGTCTGGGTATATTTGGGACTTGAACTAGACTTGTTTGATGATAAATCACTGAGGTTTATTTGAAAAATAAATGAGTTACAATTATGAACTAGTGAACTCTTAAAATTTTCACGCCATGAAGGAAATATTTCAATTTTGCAAATTGGCAAATTAATCTTTAAATCCAATTAAGTAAATACTAAAAATCTAGATAAGTTCTCCAGCATTTTTAGCAAGCTCCATCACATATATTTTTCAAAGTCCGTGAGTTTTAACATCAAAACTAGACACTGTCAGGCAAGAAGTCTGTACAACCCCAGGGATCCTCAACACAAAACACTTTGTCACATTTCACTGCACTTCACAACACACCTTGAGACACAAAGAAGTATCTGTGTCCAGACAATCCTTTAGAGCGGAGATGAATCTTTCGGCTGCTCCATCCTCCTTTGCCATGGGCAATGCCCCGGCGACTGCCACAGCACACAAAAGCACTACAACCTTCATCTTACTCGATGGCTAAACACAAATTGCTAAAGATCACTGTATGAGCGTGAGTTTTATTTTGTGTTCCCCCTCCCTGTATTTCCATATGTCACGGCGTCTTCAGCGCGGAGTGTGAGGCCTATGACGAAATACAAACATAGACCACGGGGTGAGCATTTTAGCAGGTATTAGGCAGGTTACATGGGAATGTGTGTTATGGTGGCATTGTAATACGGTCACGATTTGGGCATTTAAATATTTATTTAGATAGGTTTTTTGATGTTGTATGGGTTGCGTTTAGAAATTTTTAATTTTGCGCGGGAAAAGATGTGAATTGAAGTTGCTGCCAATGAACTGACTACAGACAGAACTGTTACTATGCTTTTAATTTGCGGTTGTTTCAATGCTTTTATGATATAAGTATTGTATTTTGTGAGTTTATATTTCATGTTATTTCGTTAACGTTTAGAAACTTGTATTTTTTTATTCAATTAACTTTTTGGGTACTTTGATTTACTATCATGTAATATTTATTTTATGTTATAGTAAGAAAATATAAACGTAACGTTAACGACGCGACGTAAGTTATTTCATAACTTAGCGAATAATTCGGAAATCCTTCTGAAATAATTACTCCGTCCGAAATATTTGGAATACCGCACGTATTTCCGGTTTTCGGAGGGTTTCGCAAAATCGCTTTCTAAACCCATCAATACACTTATATCATCGGCTGAATTTCTATATTTTTTGACCATTTGTATTCTAAAGTAAATTGTTTAATAGTCCATTTATAGGCACAGTTGTATGTACTGAGCGAAAGTTTCTGTGGTACTTAAAGACAAAGGTGATATGTCTATTTAGAATATAAAGTGTGGAATTATGTTGGTATATTCATAGTCATTGCCAACCTGTCTTTTGTTTTAAACACTTTTGATTTCATTTAGGTTGAACTTCGCGTCCATTGCGTAATGCGTAGACTTTCTTGGATTCATGAATAATTACGTCATTGAGATTTTTTTAATTCATTACAAATTCAATCTTCCTTTCATTTTGGGCTTTGACTCATATGATGTTGAGACGAGCTGACGACAACTACTATGTTTTTTTTTTTGGAAATAACACTGGGATTTATTTGTTTATTTAGTGGTAAAGCGTGGTTTTTAATCGTAGTATGATTTTAAAACGTAACAAGAGTTAAAATGAGGATTAGAAATGTTTTCATAGTTTGATTCAAGTATCTACAGTTTTATTAAGCCTATGTTTTCTGTGTGGTTTCAATTTTGAAGCTAGATGTTTTTCAAGCAGAAGACATGCTGCGCTGATCCCAAATAAATTTTGATATGGGCTTGAGAATATTGATGAAGGGGTTCAAGAAGACATCTAAAAATTAATTTAGTTGTTCCTATTTATCCGCTGATACTGTTACTTCTTTAAATTAATGTAACTCCCGAACAATCTTATTCTAATAATTTGATAAGCAAACATCTAGAACTTTATTTACATCAGCGTATCTTCATTCTTTATGAGCTATACGATATTGTACTCTAGACACAAAATAAGTCACATAATTATTCGCTCATTACCGCCTCAATAGGAACTATTAACAAACTATTCAATCACATTCAAATCGGAGAGAGTCTTTTGTCCCGACACATTGAGACATTTTAGAATTCCAATCTAAACTGACTCTTATCTTGAGAAGGTTAAATTTCAAATTGAAGTTAACTTATTTCTTAAAGGTCTATTGTTATCTAGATACTATCTTGGCTAGGACAATGAATGAGTTAATCGCTTCTGGTCGTATACTGAATGTGTAAAGGGAAATTTCTCCGTCGTTGTAGGTGACGTTAATGATGTATGAGCTTTTGTCGAACGGTGGGTCCTGTTTGAGTACTTTGTAGTCTGTACGTCAATCGATGCCTTTGCTAGCTTGTAGTGAGGTCGTGGTTTACTGTGGCTACTAATAGATAACTTGACCATCTGAATCACTGTTAATTTTAAAAGGTTGGTGGATGGTTTTTATTAGTTCGGTTTTGTAGACCATTCTGTAGAGGCTTATCTAGATAATTGATTTTGTGATAAGCTCAATGGAGCTCGACTGGGTCCATAATTGATTCAATGTTTTAACATACCAACTGTTACATGTACACATTATGGAATGCAATAAAGTATTGAGTATGGGATTGTACCATAAACTATTTTTGAAAATCTACATTAATATTCTGATCTTCAAGATAATCCTCATCTTAACTTGTGTACACCCCCTTAATTTATTATTTATCCAATTGTGGCTTTTCACTAACAATTTAAACGTCTGTTAACGCAAGTACATTTTTAGGTCATTATAGCCTGCAATTTCAACAGTGACTCGAATCTCAAAGTCATGTTAACTTGTAGCTAATGTCTACAAAAAAAAACGAAAGTGTATCAAATGCTTGTCATCCTACGCCTGTTGTAATGTTCGTTGTTGAACATACTTTGTAATCCATTGATGCATTACTAAAGACTCTAATTGACTAGAAGAAAACAAAAGAAGCAATGTTTGATAGTGTGAGTGAACTGGGCTATTGTATAAAATACTTATTAGAATTACTAAGAGAAATGTACAAAATGATGATGAGTGTTCTTTCAATCAAGTAGGGCATCAAGTGCATAATGATTATATTTCTCATTGTTACATCTTACTTTATGTTGTGACCTTTTCATTGTTTGACGTACCTGCTATCATCATGGTGTATTTAGTACAAGAATAATTATGCAGTATCAATCGTTTTTCTTTCCACTTATTTGACGACAAGCAGGTTACATACCTATAATTTCTTTCATGACTTTTCGAAAGGCCTAATAGTACGCTTACTTTGCAATCTTCTTGGCTTTAAAGTGTTTGTTTTGCCATAAAATATGAACCGTTATTCTTCTTTTCTTTTTCAAATTGCAACAGGTCATCATCATCATCATTTTTGAAAACATCTTCGTTGTTTTCTTTACATTCAAAATGTACCGTTTGTATTAAAAATAACTTCAATGCTAATGAACTTATTTTACTGTATCTTGTGGGAACTAAACTACTGTCGAGCAAAAAGCGTTATTGAAGTGCATCTTAGTGCTCAAAGCTGCCTGGTTCCGTATTTAGTATTTTTTTTTATTTCAACCTGAATGCGGTAAGTCACAAAAGGGAGGACATTATTTTTTTATGTATGCCAGCGAAATATCTGTTTCCTTGAAATCAACATCTGCTTCTTCTTTTCATTTTTCTGTTTTACTTCTTTTAATATGTTACAGTTAGTCTGCGTCATCTAACGGCTGGGCATCTTGCCCATGTCTTTCAGTTTTTTTCGAATGAGGGCTAATGTGGTCTACTAGTCCTTGATTTAGTCATGCTTGTCTTGCCATCTTCTAGGTCTGCTGCCATTCTTTCTGGGGCAAATGAAGGGCAAATTATCCACGTAGTGATCAAATAACCACTTGTGGGTAGAGTACCCACACGAACGAATGATTAAAAAGAAAGTAATGTGAAGTTCAACGTTACTATTAGCTACCTACTATAATATTGGCCATTGCAAAAAATTTATAACAGAGTAAATGATTTCTAAGCCCACGTCGTCGTTCAACATGCAAATCAAATCGAAGAGAAATTAAATCACATCATTCAGTCAAAAGATGCACTTGCTACATTTCCTTCCTACCTGGCGCCTTGCCAGCAAGCGTTTTGCTAAAACTGTCACATTTCTAGCTTTACATACACATGGCTGTGTGCATTCACTATTTATGGTGAGTCTAGCCGAGATACTCTGTAGGGTTTTAATTGCCTTTGGCAGTAAAAGTGAATTTATTAAGTTGCAAACATATTGTAAACTAGCTTCTGCCCGCGGCTTCGCCCGCGTGGTGTTCGGCAATTGCCCACGTATGCGTTAACCCCCCCAAAATAATGTCAAAAATAGTCATTTAAATTAGAGATGCCACGAATAGTTATTTGGCCGAATACCGAATACCGAATATTCTGCAAGGTTCTTGGCCAAAGCCGCAGAATATTCGGCTGCCGAATATTCGGCAACACTTAGTACTTTCCGAGGGAGCCAAGTCACAACTCGTCCGCCACTTACAAGTTTAAACTTGCATCGCTAAACTAGTACGTAGGCGCAGGTTTATTTAATTTGTGACTAAGTCGCGATCGTGTCACAAATACAAATATTTTTATTTGTTGAACACAGGTAGGTTAGGTACAGATGTTGTAATTATTAATGAACGCTATGTCAAGCTGTCATCGGCGTACAAATATTATATTGATACAAACATGCTAATTATAATAAATTATCAAACCGTATAAAATAAAGAGAATAAAAAATAAACAATTTTATTATCATACATTATTACATAATTCAAATTGTTAGTAAAAAAAAGTTATCAAATAATATATTTTTTAAAAAGCAGTATTATGTGACTTAGCGCATATAATCATCATATTAGCTGTTGCGTCGTTTAGATCTCAAAGTTTCAAACAAATGAAAGTGGGATTTGATAAATACAGCTGCCCCAAATATGTACAAACAGGGCAATGTAAGTAGTTTAAATTTCGTGAAATATAGCTTACAGCTTTCAGTTGGTTTCAGCTTGAACACAGCACGCACACATCTTTTTTGGTCTTTAAACGCAATTTCTTTGTCAGTGGAATTTTCCCAATATATTATTCCAAAACGTAATATAGATGTAACATAGGCCTTGTAATAAATTCACTCAACACGCTTTATTTGTAGATTGATGGTGCACCATACTGTAGGTACTGTATATTGAGTTTTTTTTTTCATGATTTGCTATTCGGTATTCGGCCGAATAGTTTGCAATATTCGGCCGAATACCGAATACCGTAAAAAGTGGCCGAATAGCCGAATACGGAATAGTTGCCGAATATTCGTGGAATCTCTAATTTAAATGTTATAGATAATAGTTGTTGCCCGCAGCTTCGCTCGCGCGTAAGTGTAAGTATAAGATAAATTTTAATAGTTGTGTAAAGGTCTGCGCTTTTCGAAGCAAGAAGTCAGATAATTCATTCTGGTTAGAAAATACTACGGCGTTTTTTTTTAAATTGTGTGTTGTTAGTGACCTAAATGGATTGAACTAGAATTTATTTTATACATGTCTTCCGAGTTGCTAACTTACAATTTTTTTTTAATTAAAAAATATTCAGATTAAATTCTTTTTAACTCCTGGAAAACTATATTAATGAATTATCCTAGCAACTCTTTGTAAATGACGTTTGCGGTGTTTCCTTTTGGGGCTAAAATTACTAAGTTACTCGCAGAGCTCACTCCAGAGCACGCAACATAAAACTGCTTATGTGAGAAACAGTTCTCACTTAAATCAATGCCAGCCATAGCCATAGCATAGGGTAGGATATTGAGACATTGCGTATTTTAGATTTTATTATTTGCACCTAGAAAAGAGGCCATGATTTTCGTTATCGGTGACCCTGAAGTCCACAAAAACGACACCCGTGAAAAAAAACAGGAAATTTTCCTCGGCGCCGTCTCGGATTTTCATTTTCATTGCCAGCGACCCGCTTTTACCACGAAAA
The DNA here is from genome assembly GCA_963082945.1 of Cerastis leucographa. Lineage (NCBI taxonomy): Eukaryota > Metazoa > Arthropoda > Insecta > Lepidoptera > Noctuidae > Cerastis > Cerastis leucographa. The sequence continues at coordinate 7,664,610 of OY720370.1, forward strand.
CTACACCCATGAAGCCATTGAGTCGCGCAAGTGTCCAGTCGCGCAAGTGTCTATGTGTCCAAATATCTTTTCGCGTAAATGGGTTCCCGCAAGTGTCCTTCGCACAAATGACCCAGATTCCCTAGAAGTGTGTACTTATATGAAGTTTGTTTTGCGTATTTGTCCATACAAACGTGCTAACACTACAAAACAAAAATAAAAATGCCATCCCTGTTATCGTCTGAGGGGTGGATTTTCCAAAAACATTGATACGTGTTTATGAATTCAGTCGAGAAACACAAAAAGTAAATTTCAAGCTGTGCAGACCATTTTTGTATTACTAATGTTTCAACGAACTTCTCCCTTTTGGGGTTGAATTTCCAAAAACGACGAAATACGTGTTCATTTATTTTTGCTCAGACACTTCAGTATTTAATGTCATTCTTCTTACTTCAAAAATGACGGATTCTGCATAAAAACTTTGAAACCCTATCTCACCCTCTTAGGGGGTAAATTCTTAATAACGCTAAAATACGTATATATTTATTTCTAACCAGAAGCTTGTATATGAAATTTCAGCCTTCTAACTTTAAAAATGACGATTTTCCATACAAACTTTCATCCCCTATTTACGTCCCTTAGGGGTTGAATTTCGAAAAATCCTTCCTTATTCCTTGTCTACATTATAAAGGAAATCTCTGTGCAAAATTTCAGCTTTCTAAGTCCAAGGGTTTGGGCTGGGCTTGATGAGCATAAAAACTGTGAACCCGTATCTCACCCTCTTAGTGGGTAAACCTCAAAAAAGCTCAAAAACGTATTTATTTATTTCTAATTAGATGCTTATATATATGAAATTTTTAGCCTTCTAACTTTAAAAATGATGATTTTCCATACAAACATTCATCCCCTATTCAAGTCTCTTAGGGGTTGAATTTTGAAATCCTTTCTTGTTCCTTGTCTACATTATAAAGGGAATCTCTGTGCAAAATTTCAGCTTTCTAGGTTTAAGGGTTTGGGCTAGGCGTTGATAAGCATAAAAACTTTGAACCCCTATCTCACCCTCTTAGGCCGTAAATTTTCAAAAACTCTAAAATATGTATATATTTATTTCTAACCAGAAGCTTGTGTATGAAGTTTCAGCCTTCTAACTTTAAAAATGACGATTTTTCATACAAACTTTCATCCCCTATTTAAGTCCTTTCGGGGTTGAATTTAGAAAAATCCTTTCTTATTCCTTGTTTACATAATAAAAGAAACCTCTATGCAAAATTTCAGCTTTCTAGGTCCAAGGGTTTGGGCTGGGCGTTGATGAGTCAGTCAATCAGACAGTCAGTCAGGACTTCTCTTTTTATTTATAAAAAATAGATAAAAGGTGTAAAACACCTCTTAACGAAGCCAAAAGGCACTGGTTCTCCCTGTTATTGCGTTCATTTTTTTTGTTTTACACCATACCTGGGAACCATCTAGTTACGGAGATATTAGGGGTCAAAGTTCCAACTTTTGACAAGTATATTTTTATAAATCAAGTTTTTAATGTAAGATTTTTACTTTAAACACCTCCACGACCCCCCGTACTATTCAATCCGTCGATCAGCACAATGTTTTGAGTGCGTTACATTGAGTTCTACCACAAAACATGATTTTACACCCTCCAAAAAAAAATCGTTTCCCTGCAATAATTTTTGCGTAAAATTACTTAGTTTCATGTACAGAATGCTTGGTTGACGGCTTCGTGATGAGATGATTTACACGGTGTATAGAAGAGTGAACCTTTACGATTATAACCTCAGGTGGTAAACCTGTAAAAAAAAAATAAAAAAAAAAATAACATCTGTTTCTGTAAATTAAGCTTAATATGTCATTATAAACATGTATGTTGTGTAGTTTGACATGATTAGATTAGGTTTTCATTTCCCATCTGCACATAAACCTTTCACTAACCTTTTTAACCATAGACTTCATTCAACTAATCGTCTATCTTTTAAAATTAAAGTTCGCGAGTACATTCGGAAAAAGCTAGCGATATCGCCTCGCCTAACCTT